>CM073547.1:18112500-22912500 GCA_037074615.1 Leucaena leucocephala
AAACTGTTCCCTCTATAGAACTCCTCATACGAATCTGGGCCTAATCTACCATGGGTGGACTGGCCCATTTTCCAATATCTCCCACTTACACTTAGTGGATTAGATGATATGGGTTCAATCTTATGCTCTTCCTGCTTTCATATTAGGTGCTTTGCCATAACTGCATAGGCATGACGTCTCTTTCTAGGCGTTTATACTATAAATCCCTTTTATAGAGACCAGCACAAAGTAACCCTTTAGTGCAGCTTGATCAGAATAAATTATAGTACATTCAATGTCCTAGATTTACCCATATACACTTCTTTTATGGCTAATCTAATCCCTCTTGAGTTAGTATATAACTCAGATAGTCTCTACTTATGTCCACACTTATGAAATTAACAAAATAATATCATAAGGGACAGTTCACAAACACTAGCATGGATGCGTATATTTTGACAATCTTTCTTTTGCCCATATATCATTTTGATATGAATCAACTGCTTTCTTAGCAAAATACATTTGGTTCATATATAATTTGACCATAGGACATACACTAAAGTAACAATCGCTAAAACATACCTTCATAATACTATCAAAGTCAAAGGACATTAATGAAAGGATGATACCTTTCTGGAACTCATACAATAATGAAGCAGTGATTGATTCACTTGCTTTCTATTTTCAGTTATTTAGCACATGTGGTATGAATCATATGTTACGGTGTTCCTCGTATCCTATAGGAGTGTTTGTCCTTTTGATTCTATTAATCACACTGTATAGACTTTACTCTAAACACACATAGTATCTAAACCCAAATTTTTCAATTCTATTAACATAATATGATGTCAATTTTGAAGAATTTGTTATCTGGTAACAGGTTTCATGGATGTGGGTATCCATGATTTGATCCATACCCTTACTCATATATCTCATCTCGACTTACTGTACTTTTTAAGCTAAGGCACATCTATTGTGTTTCTTCTCTACCATATCAACACTCTTGCTACTTTATTGGTAAAAACATGTCTCATCTTTGAATGCTTCTTTAGCATCAAAGGCGGTTGTTCGTGTGAGAGAGTTACCCTTTTCAACCTGTATGACATACTAGACATTGTATACTTTTACGTAGACATATAAGTAATAATAAATGACATGATATCATTAATAAAAAATAAGTATTACATATAGTCTACAACTTTATATTTTTTGTATGTCAATGGCTTTTACATATTTCTCAAATATTTCTTTGCCTATTGGCTTAGTCAGGGGGTCTACAACCATACATTTAGTTGAAATGTATTGTACAGTTATAATTTTCTGTTTTATATAATCCTTCACAAATTTATACTTGATATCAATATGTTTGGTCTTGTTGTGATACTTAAGATCTTTTGTGTAGGCTATGGCTACAGTATTGTCACAGTGTATCAACACAGGATTGATACTATCATTCCCAAATCCTAGGTATTTGATAAATCTCTTCAGCCAAATAACCTCTTGCACTGTTACATTTTATGCCACAAGCTTAGCTTCCATAGAGTGTAAAACAATACACGTCCGCTTCTTGCTACTCTAACATATGGCGCCGTTATTAAGCAAGAAGGTATATTATGAGGTCGATCTTTGTTCTTCTTCATCATCGCCTATATCAGTATTGGAATATCTAATTAGGCGCAGATCACTTTCTTGATAACATAATGCATAGTTAGTTGTGCCATTGAAGTATATCAAGATCCTCTTCACTACTTTTTAGTGTTTCTCACTGAGGTTGGACTAGAATATGCTAACTAGCCCTACGGTATAACAAATATCTGGTCTTATACACATCATCGTATATATTAGGCTACCAATGACACTAGCATATGGAACTCCTTCCATTTACTTTTTGTCTAATTCAGTTTTGGGACACATGCCAGAACTCAAGGCTACTCCAGTAGCTACAGGGATATCCATGGGATTGTAGTCACTCATATTGAATTGCTCAAGTGTCTTCTTGATATAATTCTCTTGTGAAAGAGTGAGGATTCTCTTAGAGCGATTCCTTTGAATTTTGACTCCAAGTATGTATTCTGCTTCACCCATGTCTTTTATCTCGAAACTTGATGAAAGCCATTCTTTAATAGCTATCATCGAGTCAAGACTATTTCCAGCTAATAATATGTCATCTACGTATAAGGATAATATCACAAAGTTACTCTCAAACCACTTAACATAGATGTAGTGATCTTCCTCTATCATCTGGAAGTTATATAAGGTTATTGCCTTTTGAAACCTAAAGTACCAGTGTCTGGATAACTGTTTTAATCTATAAAGGGATCTTTTGAGTTTGTATTTCTTGTGTTTAAACCCTTTTCCAATGAAACATATTGGTTGTTCCATATAGATTTCTTCATCTAGATGATCACAATTCATGAATGCAGTTTTTATATCCATATGATGTAACTCCCATTTTAAATTGCTTACTATTGCTAGAATAAGTTTTATAGAATTGAAGACAACAGGTGAAAAAGTAATCTTATAATCTATACCTTCTTGTTGTGTATATCCCTTTGCAATCAATTGAGCTTTGAATTTGTCAATTGATCCATCCACTTTTCTCTTGATTTTGGGAACCCACTTGTTCCTAATGGCTTTACTCCCCTTTGGCAGATCAACCAATTTCTAAACTTGATTTTTCATCATTGAGTCAATTTTCTTTTTCATTGCTTTCTTCCATTCCTCCTTGGCAGGACCTGCCAATGCCTCATGAACAGTGCGATGTTCATTATCTCCTTCTGGAGTAACTAAGAGTGATTCTCCTTCTATTTGGAAGCTTATCTTTGGAACACTTTCCCTGTTACTCCTTCTAGTAGGAGCAACTTGCTTATCTTTTCTCAGTTGTCTCGGTCTTTGTGTTGACTATTCTTGGCTCCCACTCAGATTAACATACCTAGAGGATTCTTGTTTGCCAATTTATTTAGCACTGTCCTATTCCTTAGTCTCTTAAAGAGATACAGTGCCATTAATATCTCCCATACTAGGAAACTCTATTTTAATGAATATAACATCTCTTGATTCTGTTTTAATCACTGTTTTATCTTCAATTTCACTTATGAATACATATCATTTTGAGGGTTCAGAGTATCTTATAAAAATACATTTCTTTCCTCTAAGACCCAGTTTCCCATGTTTATAAGAATTATCATGGATATATGCCGCCGAGCCCCAAGGTCTAAGGATACTTAGATTTGGTTAACGTTTAGTCCCCAACTTGTAGGGTATGGAAGCGACTGACTTTGATGGAACACGGTTAAATATAAAGGTTATTGTCAATAAAGCATCACCCTAATGTAAAATTGGAAGGTTTGTCTGACCCATCATATACCTAACCATGTCTAGAAGAGTTCTATTTCTTCTTTTGACAACCCTATTCAGTTGAGGTGTGCCAGGAATAGTTAGTTTCCTAATAAACTATTTTTCTTCATAGAGCTGCTTGAATTGATCTAAAAGGTATTCACGACCCCGATCAGTGCATAATGCCTTAATTTTATTGTTTATTTGATTTTCTACTTGATTTATGTCTCATCTAAAGTACTCTAGTGCCTCAGACTTGTGTGAAATCAAATAGATATGACCATATCGTGAAAAATCATCAATAAAGGTAATAAAATACCAAGATCTGTGTCTCACCCTTACACTCATTAGACTGCAAATATCAGAATGGAATAATTACAACGGGTTTTTAGCTCGTGTTCCTTTACCAAATGGTTTTCTAGTAGCTTTACCAGCTAGACAACTTTCACATAATGACATATTCATATTAGGGATTACCCCCAACAAGTTTTTTTTGTTAGTTTAATCATTCTATTTTGATTAATATGTCCTAGTCTAGCATGCTAGATATTCATATTAGGATTATTCAAAGTAATAGCAAAACAATCATGCAAGATCTAAAATAAAGAAATTTTAGAATCGAAAAGTTGAAGCATAAAATATTGAGTTGCTATAAATGTCTATAACTTTACCATGAAAGTTTACATTGAACCCAAATTCTAATAAGCAAATTATAGAAATTAAATTCCATCAGATGTCAGGAGCATGAAGCACATTATGTAGCATCAAGGTCTTTTCACTACACAAAATAAGTTTATAGGTGCCAATGCCTCAAACCACGATCCTTGCATTATTGCCAATGAAAAGTCACTTGCTTTGAAATGGCAACCGATGGTATTCCACAAAAGATCCTCGATCTCGACTTATATGGTATGTGGAGCCTGAGTCAATAATCCAAGAAAAGAAAATCAGTTCTATTAGAAAAACAGTACTAGAAACAATTGAGACATGTAAATTCACATAATTCACTGTTACCTTTCCTCTCTCAGTCTATTTAGAACAGTCACTTGTAAATGTCCTATATTATGGCAGGCAAAGCATTTAACCTTCTTTAGGTCTAGCTTTTTCTTGCCTCATTTCTTTTCCTTCTTCTTGTATTGTTGCTTGCCTTTCTTAGGTGGAGGACTTCCTTTCTTCCTATTTCTCTGAAATTTCTTGCCATTTTTGAATTTAGGCTTTGATTGGGAAAGACTAACACCTTCGGTAAAATATGCTTGTTCAGTGGCCTTATAAGCCTCCAGATATTCATCCTCTAGCTCCAAATACTTAGCTACATCGTTGAAAGTTATGATATTTTTGTTATGGGTCAGATTAACATTCATGTGCTCCCAACTGGTAGGGAGCAACCTGATGACAACCTACACTTGCTGCTCGTTAGATAGATTATGTTCAACCTCATTCAGTTCATGAATCATTATGGACATCTCTCGTAGATGTTGCCTTATAGAATTATTTGGATTTAGTTTATAGATATTGAATTTAATCGTCAACCTTCTAAGCTTAGTCTTGGAGACTCCGTCAAACTTATCCTTTAAGGTAATCCACATAACTTGTGTCGTTCTGTGTGTCTTAAACTCACAAATTAAATCATCAGACATTGCACTCAAAAGTATGATTCTTGCTATGCTATTTTTCCTTTTCCAGGACATGTATGCTTCCTAATCTCTCATGTACTGGGTTGTATTTCTAGCCTCAGGTTCTACTATTGCCATTGTTAATGGCTTAATTGCATCATGTTCTTCTAGAATATATTTGACCTTTCAGTTCCAAATATCCCAGTTGTCCCTGTTGAGTTTTTCCCTTTGTTTAATTCAGCAATAATGTTCTTTGATGCCATTGTTCAATATCGATTATGTGACAAACATATTCCATGTTAATTTATTGAACCATATAACATTTAAGTAAATATATATAACACATGTAAAGTATACAAAGTCACTTACTTTTATCATTTTTAATCAGAAAATAATAATATCACTATATCTATGATCAGGAGAATACATTTGTACCTTCCATCACATAGGCACTAGCAACACCATTACTTCCTATCAAAATTAATATAAGCATTATTCTTATCAAATTTTGCTTTTAGAATACTCATTATCTAAAAGGCTCCCACTTATAAAAATTATACATTAATCATAACTAAGATAAATAAATGAAATGAAACATGTTTCTATTGTATATAAGGAATGTAATAAATGGAAAGTTTTTACAAAGAAAGAGTAAAAAACATGTCCTTAACAAATCAAAGGAGTAGAAGTCAAATACAAAATATACATAATTTTATATGAGCTTTATAGTATTCTAACATTACTTTTCTTAGCTTTTTAAACTTACAAGGCAGCTTGATAAGGTCATATACAAATTCTATTGTTTTAAGCTAATACGTTTTGCTCACACTTGTCCTTGTCTAGTCTTACCTCTAACCCTAATTGCTCTTATATACTTCATTATGACTTTTAGATAGAATTCAGTATTCTCCTTATCTGTTATGAATTCAATATAATCGCCAATCACGCCATTAACGCCTTTTATATTTGTTAGTTTGTCTCCATCTTTTTCAGTATACTCATGGCCAAAGTAGGGGTAAGAGGCTAGTTCACTTCCTCTCCATCCTCAACTGGAGATTCATCGTGAAGAGTAGGCACTATCTTGGAGTTTGAGTATGAAGAAACTATGAAAGGTTATAGAGGAAGGAGTTTGATGGGGAATAAAGTTTCTGACCTCGGTCTGGAATCATATATTACTTCTGGTTTCTCTTGTGGAACTTCCTCCACCAACTTCTCTGGGTCTTCTTCAAAAAGTTTATCAAGTTATTGCTCTGGATCCTCTTCAGGTTCCCTCTCCGGGTCCTCTTGAATGTTCTCCTCTAGGTTATTGACATCATCTAGAAATGAGATGTCATCATTTAAACTATATCCCCGATATCCAATGCTAGATAAAGTCATTTTCACATAAATAATAAAAAATATTAATTATCATAATTTTTTAAAATTTTTAAACACTAAAAATACTAAAAAATATATTGAATATTCATAAATAGGTCCAGAATTATCCCCAAAATTAGGCAAATTATATATCAAAATAAGATCTTGATTTTAAAATTTTTTAGGAACAAACCATATCTCAATTGAATGTCTCACACTCCTCCATGTGCCCCAAGAAGAAAATTTAGAAAAAAAAATAAAAAAACTAAACAAAACCCGTTCTCGGCTTAATACACGCGCCGGTCTGGTGTTGGCGCCCCGCCACGTGTCAGTTACCAGATTTTCCCTCTTTTTTAACTCAATTTTTTTTGTGTGGGTCCAAGTTGAATCCACTGATCTAACCTGACTCATACCCCTACTACTAAAAAAAAACAAAAAAAACATTTTTTTTATTGTAACCCAAATTTTTTCACTGGATTAGGCTAGATGCAGCCCAGTTCGCAAAAGTAGCTCTCCTCTTTTTCTTTTTCTTTTTTTGTCACTGCGTCAAAATGACACCGTTTTGGGATGATCAAAACAGTGCGGTTTGATCATCCTTGACCACCATCCAGGGCATACAGACCTGAATGGAAAATAGGTCGGGTCTGAACTCCTCCGTCCAATTTCAACATTTTTGGTGTCGTTTTCTTTGTTTTTTCGTTCTTTATGTAATGTGACTAATTTCAAAGCCTAAAAACTCTATTTTCTAATGACCCAATTTTGGAACAAAAATCTCTATTACGGTTTACGTTGAATTTGCTTCTATTTATAGTTTAAATGTATGCTCTATGTTTCTTAGCATAAAACAAATGTATTAAATATAAATAAAGGCAAAACATCACAGAGAAGCGTGCTACCAAAAAAACAAAACATTATAGAGAAGCATATAGAGGAAAAAACTGAAACAGAACAACCTAACTCATGATACCATTGTTAGCTATGTGAGAGCTATTTCTCTCAAATTGTTTTGGGGAAAGTTTATTACTATAAAATTATTTATTATAAAATTTATTGTCAAAATGTACATGAGGACTCAAGTTTTTGAGCACATACAATTCTTCTTTAATTTTGTACTATATATCTTTAATTTTATATAAATATCTTCCTTTTTTATATAGTTAAATATATATTATATACAACTAAAAGATAATTACACCCACTAAAAATATAGTTGCACATGAATCTTTAAACGAATTTATATACTTTTAGATATAATAAATTTTTCAATGATGAATTTTTCAGCATTTTCTCCTTTTTTTTTAGGAAATTTCCGTAGATTCTTTTTGGAGGCAAGATTAAAACTACTTAATTTATATTATACCAAAAAATAAACTATTTAATTTATTGTAATGAATTAGTTTCGCGAGAGAAGAGAATATTCTTCTGAAAAGTCTTGTTATTTCCAATATATTATCTCTTTGGGACAACTATTTCCCCATATTATATTACTACTGCATTTAATTGCCTGCCATGCATGTGAGCCCATGTTATGCCTTCTTTTAATAATTCTTAATTCTCAGTCTTAATCCAAGCAGTTTAATATTTGAAAAAGCATATACGGCTAAGAATGGGTCCGTACGAAAATATAGTACATAGCCTGAAGCTTTCCAAATGCCTATGTTACATCATTTTCTATTTCAATTAATAACGTGGTATGTTGACCAAATACAACATATATATAGATAAGTGTTTTTTCTTCCATCTTTTTTCCGAGTTTTGTAATTCAAGCCCTTTTTATCTTTCAAGACTCTCTTTTGGATCTACTGTGTGTAATTTGTGCAGTTCACGTGATAATGTTCTCGTATCCAGACGAAGATTTGTTTCCTGAAACAATAATCAAAGCTCTCTAATATTTTGGTAATTAACAGAAAAAGGGAGAAAACAGAAAATTAACAATTTATATGTATAATGTTCTTAATTACTAACTAATAATAGCCAAGAGTAAATCGTCAAAAAATGATGAATACATTGGTCATGTTGATAATGTGTCATCCTAATTTAATAAAATTAACATATTGTTCCAACAATATATAATGGCCACCAGCTTGCTCCATTTCCTTTATTTAATTAATTTCCGAAAAGTAACTTTATTTCTTGGGTGAAGTAGACAAAATAGGATATAAGATTATTTACCCCCTTGTATTACAAAAGCAGTCAATCAAATGCCCACTATATTTGCTTCTTAATGATAGATTAAGCTAGTGAAGGATAATAAATTACCTATAAGTCCTCACTCAAGTCTCCTTAGTTCAAATAATTCCTTAATATCTTCACAAATTAATTAAACCGAATTTTTATTATAAATCCTATGTGACTATGTGAGGCTAATGAGTATATCTCTATCTTATTACCAAAACCATCAATTCATGCTACAAATTTCAAGTTTTCACATGATTTAATTCAAGTTCTACACTTAACTTAGCTCTCTCAAACATCAATCCAGTGAATCTAACAATTTTATTGGTGGAGAATCAACAAGAAGCAATAAGCATAGAGTAAATCAACATAATCATGCCATTAAAGAAGTCAAAATAATCTTAGAACCAAAGGTTTAGCTCCATATGTTCAGAAAACCCACGGGAAAAAATACATATACATCAACACAAACATTGAACAAAAGGAAAGGAAAGGAGAATGGACAAGAAGAACTAAGATTGAGGCCAAAATCTCTTCCAAACTTCAAGCCCCAACTCAATCTTCCAAACGTCAAGAATTGCTGCCAAAGACGAGTTCTAGCGTTATATCCACGAAAACCCTAAATTTTTCAGACTTAACGCTGCTGGGCGTTTTGCTTCTGTGTGAATCTGGCTGCAACCAAGTTGAAGCGCACTGCAGCTCATTTTGTCTCTGGAAAATTGAATTCTTCTACCTCAAATGATGCATTCTACCCATGATCTGGCTTCCATTTATTTATCTTTGATTTGCATAATATGTTTCTAAGCCAAGTTTAATCCTCAAATGCTTTCAAAGAATTTCCAGTGGCTTGATCCTTTTTCATTCATCTACCAAAATATACCTTCCAAAATAATAAACTCTATAAGCTCATAAATAAAAAGGATAAAAACCAAAATATGTACAATTAACTAATAATGTGCCATCAAGAACACCAGGCATATTTTCCTATTTTTGAGTATCAAAATATGCACAAATGTACAAAAAGAGTATAAAAAAGGAAAATGTGCTGAAATGAGATAAAATCTTGAGGTTTACAATAAACAATCATCAATTCAATTTAGTATTTTGATGATCTATATTACATATATATATATATATATATATTTTAAATGTTCCCGTAAAAATATATTAAAATTTAATTTAAACTTCAAATCTTTGTACATTGTTTGGTATATTGTTTATTTATTTGTCATTATCGTCACCAATTCTTAACTACTCATGCTATTAATTTGACGAATTTCAATTTCCATTATGTTTATGGGTGCATATCAAATTAACTACATACGCGGTAAAATGGTCTAAATATAGGAAAATAGAACAATTAACGCAAAAAATTGATCATTATGCACGTTCCAATCAGTTATGTTATGATTGCTATTTCATCAAATGTAAACCAAAATTTATCAGTCCAAATTCCATTTATTTGTTAGAATAAGATCTAGAAACTAATTAATTCAACATTAGGTACAATTGAAAACTTTACTATCTAATATTTACATAGATATATTCATTATGTCTGAACCTTAAGAGTCAGTTGGGTTTGATTATATGAAATCCTGATACAACATACTAATACAGACATTTAGTTGAACCTATGCAATGTAAAGGAATTATACTGCCTAGACATAAGAATGAGGATTACACCATGTAGGAATTAAAAAAAAAGACATTATTAATTGCCCTTACATTCTCCATAGGCTTCTTCCACTTAACCATACATCAACCATTGCCTTTCAACATCTTTCGGCAACACTTTGCCGCGGGCAAATCTCCTTGGCCACCTTCCTCCTCCGACGACCTGGTGTCATCAGAGAAATATATTTAAAATAATGCTTCTTGTTATAATATATATACACAAAATTTTAATTAAAAAGCATGTATTATATTTTAATTTAATTTGTTGTATAATAGACCCACAATTTTAACAAAAAACCTACATTTTACTTTAATTTATTAATATATATATATATATATATATATATATATGATTCACCTTATTAGTTCTCATGTACGTATTTACATTAGACTTGTTGGTTCAATTCTAGATTTATATAAAAATTATATTGGATGTTATAAAAATTTCATTTTAATTTAATTCAATTATGCATTTTTTGCCTACTAGTTAATAAAGAAAAAAATGAGTGAATAAATAAACTACCTGATTGTAGCATAATACAAGCAAAACTAATATATATATATATATATAGATACTTATGTACAATGATTCCACTTATTTGTTTATCAGTTTCAAATTTATATAAAAATTATACTAGTTATTATAATATATATAAACACAATTTTAATTAATAAAAAATTTTCAATTTTTCATTGTATATATAAACTAACGTAATTCGGCCTATTAATGTATTATGTATATGAGTGTAGATAGAGTTATTATATATTTTGGCAAAAAACCCACAGTTTTAATTCATTATATGCATATATATTAATAAGGGTGATTTTGTCTTTTGATTTATTATTTCAATATATTCCCATGTTTGCGGTAATCTAACCAAACATTTTTATACATATGCATCATCTTTCCTTAATAACATACTAAATAAATTCATGTAGTCATCATTACATTACATTGTATTACATTCCTTCATATTCAGTAAACTCAACGGGCTATAAGTGAAATGATTACTAATGGAACTTCATATACTCATCGTTGATATTGTGATTCTAACTATCTTGTTGAAGTGAAATATCTTCTCCACAGTAAGCTTGATCTTCCTTCAGGAAAATCCTAGATTGTCATCAAAGAGTAAGAGCTGTACTTGCTAAAGGAGCTGTAATCTGTCATAGGAATCAAGTGCTTAGTTGTAATTTTAAGAATGAACACACACACACATCTATATACAAACATTTGTTTGTGTGTGTGTGCGTGTTCATGCCGCGTGTTTATTTCATCAGTTTGGAGGGACATACCTCAGTTCCATTGCTTTGGCTGGTGGTTCACTATATTGAGACTGTGGCTGGCTCATTTGAAGATTGGTAGGTGCATATGACCCATCTTTGTTACTAATAGTGTAGGGAGGATCGGAATTCTTAATTTCTTCATGCATAACTCTTGGTTCACAAATCTATTTTTTTTTTTAAAAAAAGAGAACACACCATTTAGACATTTACAGAAAACTTGAAACATTTAGCTTTTTAATAAATAAAACAAGTACAACCAACAAAAGTAGATCCAGTTGATAAGGGGTTCACCCTATCACTCATAAGGTCATGGGTTCAAATCCTATTGTTAATGTGAGGATTTTGTTGGTAAGTAATATTTATAAATATCTTTGTAAGTGCTCTTCAAATCTCTTAGTATATATGTCCTGGCTTTAGTGAGCCTAGCGAAGACAACTCACCCAAACTTTTTCTTTATAAAAATAAAAAAAACAACAGGCACAATATATGGTATCTCCCCCTCTTCCCTCCTTAATTTGTTCTTGCGTAAGTGAGGGAAAGCGTGTTGATTGTATATTCATAAACGTTTGTGAGACTGATAAATTATGAGTCAAAAGATTAACAGCACAGGCACATGATCTAATTACCTTCCGCAATTCAGCATTTTCTTTACTAATGACTTCTATCCTTTTATAGAGTTCTACATTTTCTTGATTAACTTGATTTCCCTGCAATAGCATCAATTTATTAAATTAGTCAGAATTTGTGGGAAGGCCTTTATATATTTGTTACATGGAAAGGTCAGAAAAGTACAGAATTCTTGAATACTTTTTGTTGTAGCTGTTTAACCTCGTCCATTAAAATTTGATCCTGCAGATAAATCATTGAGAAAGTTAAGGTTATCAGGCTTGTCCGGTAGAAGTGGTGACATGTTAAATTAAATGTAGATATGATGAGTAGTTGAATTGTGAACTATCGTACCTTCTTGATATTGATACTTTTTAAACTCATCTCAAGTTGGTTTTCCAAATTTTGCAATTCCTTAATACCCATATCAGAAAGTTGTTCCCCCATCAATTGCCTACATTTTCCAAAATAAGGATATATGTCACTACTGATGATTTCCTAAATAGTTCCAGTTTCTCATATTCAGAGTATATAATAGGAAGGAAACAATTGCACTTTTGAAGAGAGTTTATGATAGTTGAGTGAGTTTAGAAGTAGTGTATTGCAGTGCTTGTTCATGTTCATTTTCCCTATATTTACTTTAAAAGCGTTTAAGATAATTTGTTACCTGTGGCATTTTTGCAGGTTTTGAAGTTGTTGCCTCAAGACTGTTGCTTCTCTCTGCCAAAACTAACAAATGGAAAAACACATATCATCAAAACAAACAAACAAACAAACAAACATGTCTCTTTATATGGTTTCTGCAATCTAGCCATTTATTATATTAGCCCATGTGTATGTGACATGGTGCTTCAACTTTTAGTTTATGAACTAGAACTAATTTTTCTCTGTTTTTTTAGTATTTATCTTGCTTTTTAATCCTCCCTTTCAATTTAATTATTGATTTCTCTTTCTGTAGTTAATCTCTCTTTTAATATCACGTTGACAAGTAAAAATATATACTAACGATTTTATTGGAATTATGCATGCATGATTTATATGAAGAAGCTTTGAGAATATTCTTGAGGAGTTAATTGTATTTGGTTTCGTACCTTGACTTCTGAAGCAGGATCCATAAGCTGATGATTACGTTCCTCTTTTTGTGTATTATAGCGGTCAATCATAGAGTTCATGCTGCCATATATAAGCAGAGAATTCAATCAATAAAGATGAAAAATGAATATATGATATAGAATCTTTGTACATGTTACTATTGCGCATGCTACAAGAAACAGAAATTATCTAGAAATTTGAAGAGTAGATTTGACTTTTAAAGAGAATATTTTTACATTCTTGATCCTCTTTATATTATATTTTTTTAAGAAAAAATTAATCTTTTAATCCTGATAGTTTTAGCTCGATTGTAATTTAGTTCTTAAACTTTAATTTGACATGACTCGGTTATTTTAGTTCTGGACTAATATTTTAAATGATTAAACTATAGAGAATATATTGTATCGAGTCCATATCTAAGAACAGTATTATACTTGAGTCAAAATTATAATAATTGAGTTGAACTGAGATGAAGTTTAGATTGTACTAGATAGGTGCTTTTCATAATGAATTTTTTTCTTGAATTTACTTCAACCAAGATAATCCGGCTTTGCCTGATTTTCTTTCCCTAACTCTAACTCTCTTCAATTGTTGATTATTTTCAACTAACTGATTGTACCTAAACTTCTATTTACTTATCTGGATATATTCACAAAGTCTCTCAATATTCATGAAAATGTTTATTATGTGTAGCGAGAGCAATTTTGCTTTGAATTGTCATAGCTATATATGATTATATAAATTAGTGGTTGATGTTTTCCCTTTTAATTAAATTCATATATGTTTTTTTATTCAACCGTGTACATGATTTTCCTTGAATGTTAAGGAATATATGTTTGGGACTAAAGTTTAGGGTTTTCTAATGGAGCTAGAAATTAATAATGGATTTCTAACTGAACGCAAATTGATTTATCTGTAGACAATGGACATAAGCCAAATTTTGGTAGGATAGGAATATGCATAAGATCCTATATACATTGCTATATTATGTTTGCGGCTAATTAGTCTAATTAATTGATTAAAAATTAGTTGCATTATTTATAAATTGTTATAAATTTTATTGATTTTATTAACATATGGATTGATAATGATATTGATTGTGTCAAATATTTTCACAATAAAGGCTACTGACGTTAAGGAAGAAACTTTATACTCTAAAAAAAAGTTTATGGCATATTCAAGCATCCTATTTCTAACCTAATACAACATTTTTAAATTAATTAACAACAACACTGATTCAAGTAATACCAAACATAGTAACACAAATATATATATATATATATATATATATTATATATTTCAAGTAATACATTTTCATTCCCATTCTTTTTTTTTTTCATTCCACTTAATAAGTAAGTTTATATGTATGTCAGTATTAAATGTTTCTCTTTCAACGATATCCATAATTTTCAAATTACATATTCAATTTGAATTTGAAAATTTCTTGCTTAAAATGGGTTAATCTACAAGATCTTAAGGCCTCTAAGTCTATACTACCGTAGTAACATATGCATGCCTCATATAATAAACACAGCATTTTATTTAATTCTCAGCTGCATTATAATTTTACATATATTAGATTCCTGTGTTGCAAATCAATGCTATATTTGCCGAACTCTTCAGGTAAAGCTTTTTTGTACTATAAATAATACTCCTTTAGTCCTTTGACATATTTCCTATATTTATCTATTTTTTTTAAATTAACTCCATTGATACTCCCTCACAATAATCAAGTAAGAGAGTGTGGACGAAAATTAAAGAAGATGACTAGGGTATTTTAGAAAAAAAATATATTCCCTTCAGTCCTAATTATAAGAGTTAGATGGAGGTTGTATTTGATTCTAAATATAAAAACCTAATCTACTTTGGCTCCCAAATTATAATTTTTTTCTAAAGTATCATTATATGATTACATATATTAAGAGGGTTTATACTAAAGTTAGTTCAAATGCACATGATAAAAGAGGTTATTTAAAAAAAATCAATACGTAATCATTATAAATAACTAATTTAACTCATTTCTTTAATCTATTCAAAATAGTTAAGTAGATCTTATAATTAAGACTGAAGGTAGTAATATATTAACTAACTTTTTTAATTTTTAATCAAATTAGTTAAATATGTATTATATTAAGGATCAGATGAGTATTATATTGAGGACTAAAATCCACTCTCAAATTAGGTCATACATTTAGTACTAAAGGAGTATTATCTATATCATTTTTAGCGTAATAGTAATAGATTAAACATATTCATATTCATACCTATCAAAGTCTCAACAATGCTTGTGAGTACTACGCAAGAAACTAAACCAATCTTTCTTAGTACTTACCCATACCATAGTTTAAAACCATCCTTAATATGGCATATATATAGTTATATATAAGAAACATTTGTGTGCACGCAAAGGAAGAAATTAGTTCAGAACACATGGCTCATGACACCAATTCATCTATAAACGCTAAGCTAAAAACTGACTCTTGTGGTAGTGTTGTTCAGTCCAACCAGACAGATTGTAGTTTTACTGTTCTTTAATTTATAATGTTATATATATATGTGTGTGTGTGTGTGTGTGTGTGTGTGTGTATGCTATATGTCTCATGCACAGGGTTTTTAGCTTTTTAAAGTTCTACAGCGAAAAGGTTTAATTTCTGCGTGCAAAACCCTTGTCCTACGTGTGGCTTGAGTTCAAAATCTTCCAAGGTTCTTTATTACAAAGTACCAAGAAAGGAAAATGGAGAAAAGGGAAAATAAGAGAAAAAAGGGAGAGTGAATTTCAAACACACCAATCTATTCTTTGTAAAACAGTCTACTAAGTTCTTTAAAATAGTTACAAACAAATATATGTAACTTTAACTTTTCATATTCTTTTTCAGAATATGTCACTACATAACATCTTCTATACTGATGAGGTATTAATTTTGATAGCTAATTTATAGCAAGCGAAGTTAGGTCACGCTATTTTTTCATACAGTCTACTAAGTTCTTTAAAATAGTTACAAACAAATATATGTAACTTTAACTTTTCATATTCTTTTTCAGAATATGTCACTACATAACATCTTCTATACTGATGAGGTATTAATTTTGATAGCTAATTTATAGCAAGCGAAGTTAGGTCACGCTATTTTTTCATACTATTTATTGGATCTTATATCAAGTATTCAGTTCAAGATTCGTAGCTTTCTCTCCCACATAAGTGTCTTATTTAGAAATTGAGGTATCACTTTACTTACGAAGAATATATATATATATATAAGGTATCTTATATAAGTCTTAATACAAAAGAGATCAAAGGTAGGAGAAAAGGTGAAGAACAATAGTATTAAAGATCATCCAGCAGGAGGGAGGAGGATTCTGATATTCCATTTATCAAACCTGATGATGATAACACTCAGTCTCAAACACGCATGCAAGCGTGTGGATAATATTCCATGATATATATATATTGATCAACCATATACGAGGAGAAAAATAATAGTCAAACTCATCGAAAACTAAAGCACATCATCAATTACAAGATCGCATGATACTCTTTAATATATATATATATATATATATATATATAAAGTTAATTTCTTCTGATACCAACAACTACATAGAATCTGACAGCATACCCTCACATTCAAGATAGCTTATGAGTAAGAGATTTAAAGGCATATTATTTAGATCAGAAGAGAAAATGCTGTGATAGGATCTGATAATACATGGGATATTTTTATAAAAAAAATCAATAAATAAATTAAGGTGGGAAGAAGAGGAGAGGAACCTGGAGCTTCCATATTCATAGAGCTTGCCGGAGCTGGAGAAGACGATAACTCCGACTTGTGCGTCGCAGAGGATCGAAAGCTCTCTTGCTTTCTTGAGCAAACCACTTCGTCTCTTTGAGAAGGTGATTTGCCTATTAGTTGAATTGTCAATCCTCTTAATCGCAATCTTCCCTCTCCCCATTCCTCTAGGGTTCCTTAACAGATCAACCACTCCACAAATCAGTAAAGCTACAATCATCCTCAAAGGAATCGGGAAAAATATATATATTCCAAAAACAATAGATAAAAACTCAAATAATAATAATAATAATCGTAAAAAATAGTGCGTATATGCTTGAGAAGAAGAAATTGGAACTTACAGAACAATCGTGAGAGTAAGCAGAAGAAGAAGAAGAGGAAGAAGAAGAGAGAGGCTTATTTGGGAAGTTCCTGAGATGGATGAGAGAGGCTGATTCAGAGACGCTCTTTGGATTTTAAGCCTCAAGTGGCTATTTTTGTTTCTTTTGTCTCGATTCTTGTCATTTTCGGATAAAAAACCACTAATGGTTTTCTTTCAAAGATGGACTCAAGCGCTCGAGTTCGGGTTTAGGTTAACTATATTATTGCGAGGGACAGAGTGTCGATGGGAGAGAGCGAGTGGGTGTCGCGTGAATTACTTGCGAGCGGGGGAGTTTATTTCATCATACTGTTCGGGATTCAGAAGTGTGGGGCCCAAGAGAGCTCCACATTTAACTTAGAAATTGACACGCCCTTTTTTAGACCATGTTTGGAAGAAGGATAGGGAAAAGTAGAAGATAGCCTAATTTTGTTTGGTACACACAGAGAAGGGAGAAAGAATATGTTACCTGAATCTAGCAAAGGCTAAGGCGAGCAGTCAAGTTACAGATAAATTAAGCTAAAATCTGAGGTATTATAACTACGAGTAAAACGCTTTACCTGAATAGGTATGGACCAGTGGATGACTATCAATGTTAATAGAGTACTCCCATCAGGATAATAAAGCGGGATGTAGAGATATTATCAAATAACATAAAAAAAATTTGATTGAAATTTTCATGTTTAATGTTCAAAATGGAGATCCTTTAATGGCTGAACTTTGGGCATGCCTTATAGGTCTTAAAAAGGCATGAGATGGGAGCAATAGATGAAACTCTTAAACTCAGTGTTTAAATGGTCAAAACCCATTACACTATAAGACCAACTGCATTGGTATATTATGTTAAATTTTTAAAAATAATAAAAAAATATCATTTAAACTTAATGGTGTTAAGAGTTAAAAGACTAAAAAGAATATCTTATAAAATTAAGATATCAAACTTAACTTTTATATCAAGTTTGAGTTGGAAATGTAGATTTTTTTTTCACATAATTAAAGTGGGTAAATTTATTAGACAATTGTTTTTTTTGAAAAATTGGCTTGAAATAATATAAATCAACATAAAATCTTAAAAACATTTTGGAAGCTAAATAATACAATTGTATTTAACAAAAGGCATTCACAATTCTTATTCTTAAGATACGTAGGAGTTAGGAAGTTGAGAACGGCTCTTTTCCAATTTTTTTATTCTCAAGTTGTATATTTATAATAAATTTTTGAGCTCAGATCAAATCACTGAAGTCATTCACGATCCGTATGCAGTGATAAGTGACTAAGAAACGGCATCTACAAGCAATTAATAATATTCTTCCTCATAAAGCTTATGATTCTGACACAAATGGTATTCATTAATATTATCCACTCTTCTCGAAAAGGTGCTTTATTTAAATTCATTAATAAGTTGTTTTAGTTATAGAATGACTTCATTACTTTCATAAAAGAGATTGTAAAAACGGCTGCACATGGTTTACACAAATTAAAAAATCAGGCTGCAATAATAGCAAAAGGGAAACGAGTAAGAAAAATTAGCCATTTGATAATTGAGCACATAGAAATTAAATTGAAATTGAATTCCATGCTTTGTGCATGTTAATAAAATTCCATTTTCATATCCATCAAAATAAATGGAAATAAATGGCTTCCAAATTGTAGCTCATGATTTCAAATTCCACATTCACTTTCCCCAATTTTTACCCTCTACCTCTGCCTTTCACACCACCAATGGCAATCTCCACACGATAGCCATAGTCACCCACCCACCACTTTCTGAAGATGTGATCTCGAGGAAGTTCGAGCTGAACATTCTCCAACCTACTGCTAGTTTTCATTTTAGTTTTCACGATCACACCGAAAAAAAATTGGTTTTCACTCCATAGCCACCCACCCACCCTCCTCTAAAGTGGCAAGAAGGATGAAGGGGCAACCTCATTGCCCTCCTTCTCATGCGACGGAGACCTCACCGCCTCCTTTTGATCATCCATCTCCCCCTCCTCCTTCTTTATTTTGAGCTTGCTCACTTTGTCTCTGTTGAAGATGTGGACCTTGTGATTTCTGCAAAATCAGCAGCCTTTATCTCTATTGAAACCTCGGACCTCCTCACCATCACCGATGAATATATCGACGGATCCCTAAAAGGCAACATATATTGATGCAATACTATCTCTCCTCCATCTTCTGGTTCTTCTCAATCTTCTGGATCTTCAATTTTCTGTCCATTTTTCTAAATTAATTATTGAGTTGTGATTTGCATATCTTTTTGTTTCTTGTTCATATTTGATTCCATTTCTTGTTCAGAATGCATCTGATTTTATGCAGTGGCCAATGGTCGCCGATGATGATGTTCCATGATCGGAAGATCATTCTTTGGGTTGGAAGTATTAGAGTCTTGAGGGCATTTTGGTAATTTTATAAAAAAAAGTTTTATGTACATACCATACACATTTTGTAAACCCTATATCTATATCCATCTATATTTTCATTTTTATCAAAATCAATTCTAACATGGCAAATAGGCCTAAGTCTTTTCACTTTATTATACTTTTTATTAAACTCGGGATTTCTCTGCTTTTTCTTTTTTTTTATCAAAAGTCAATTTATTAATCAACTAAAATGATACCCATGAAAAAAAAAATGACCCCCCAACTTAACATGTATCACCACTGAAGTTGGAAGGCCTGGTGTATATAAATAAATAAATAAATAAAACAGCCTAACCGTACAAGATTAAACGGAAAGATGAAAGGGGATTTCTCATATAAACTCAACTCAATTACTTATTGTCCGTGAGTTTAACTGTAAAAGGATAAGATATATGACTATTTAGAGTGTGTTTGATCCTTGGAGAGTACTACTTTGTTATTGTTCCAGTCGCGGTACTTAAAGAGACATTATAACTCTTAGGTACCTAGATTTACCTTTAGATCGTAGGTAAACCTAATAATTTTTTAAAAAATTTTATATAGGAAAAACTCCGTTTAGAGTTAAACGTCTTAATAATTAATTTAGTACTACAGCATTTAATAGCTTGCCATGTGTATCTATGTTGGGCTTTCCTTTCTAATCCTTAGTCAATGCAATGGGATATTAAAAATAAACTTATTTATTTTTCATTAGAAATAACCTACTTTGGCTAAGGATGGTTCCGTACGAAAATATTGTACATAGCATGTAGCTTTCCCATTACCTAAGTCAGCATTTTCTATTTCTACCGACTCAACTATGTTGACTGAATTTCATATAAATAAATTATAGTGCTATTATTAGGGGTAATATATATTTAAAAACATCTTTCAATTCTTTCTGAATTTGTTGTTAATCCAATGTTGTGCTTTCGTTTTGTAAAAAAAAAACTTAGGGATCGTAGAGTACATATTAAAAAATAATTTTTTAATTTGTTACAAATTAATAATACTTCCTAGAAATACCCTCATTAATTAAAAGGTTAAACTTGTAACATAAATTTTTAATGGGCCTTAATATTTCGGCAGATTTCTTCATAAAGTTTTAAGACAATTACAATTGTGTCAAATCAACAAAGCCTGACAAAGTTAATAGATGATTAAATCTTTTAAATATAATATCCTGAGTTTGAACTAGGCAATACATAAAAAATATTTTATTGAAAGAGATAAAACTCATTTCAGTAATCTCTATGTCTTGAAAGAATTAGTCTCTAACTATTGATTGGGTGATACCTAATAATTACATTAAGAATGATAAACTACAAAACAAAACAAAATTACCGATCAATTATAAAAACAAAAGAAAGTTCAACTACCTGGCGCTAGTAATAAAAGTTTCGAATTCAAATCATCATTCTATAAAAAATAAGGAAAAAATATACCTAACTTTACATAAATTTTATTTTATTCCCTTAATTGTATAAAGTGTCTTTTGAACCATTTAATCTTAACACCATTAATTTTACATGCTCTTTAGGCCTATGACACCATTCGCATGCTCTTGATTAGTTCATGGACATACCTTAAATTTTGCTGGGTCCAGAAAGTGGGATTTCAATGTTTACACGATAGTCGATAGGTTCACTTTCACTTTGTCCATAAAAGCCTAATTCAAATGATAAAGGAAAAATAGGTAAAAAGTCTCTAATTAAAAATTTTACAAGTAAAAGTCTCTAATTAATAATTTCTGTATATTAAAACATATCAAGCATTTCAAACCAATGAGAGTTTTTCACCAATTCTTTTAAATAAATGGTCATTCCAAGTTTAATTGTTGATAAGTGCTTAGCCCATTAACGTTCAGCTTTTATCTGTCAATTGAATTGAACCCTTTTGGATATACTGTGTGTAATTGGTGCAGTGCACGTAATAATGTTCTTGTATCCCAACGAAGATTTGTTTCCTGAAACAATCAAATCCCTAAAATATTTTAATTAACATAAAAGAGAAAACAGAAAAATAACAGTTTATATATTATGCTTTTAACTAAGCTATGTAATCAATTGGGAAAAAGTAGACTCACAATAACTTGACGGCCATATATAATTTATTATATTTCTTCACTCTTGCGTTTCAATTGATACTCTGAAATTCACTTCATGGGTGAAGTAAATAAATATTCATATACTCCATTTAATTTTTAATATAAAAGCTAGATAATTAATTTGTGAATATTTAAAAAATTAATTAAGTCAGTTATTTATCATAAATGAGTGTTAATTTTCTTAAGATATGCTTTCTAATTATATGTAGTATAACTACCACTTAATAGAACCCCTTTACCATATGCAATTAATAGAGATAGTTTAGCGAAAAAATATAAAAAATAAGGAGATAAAATAGATTGAGGTCTTATATTTAGAACTAAAATAAATATTTGTCTAATTCTTATATTTATGACCAAAGGTAGAATATTTGGGTGTGGGTGTATGTATTTATGTGTTATGGTAGCTCTCATATGCAAAAATGACATGGCCATTAAGTCAACTAAAGTTGACTATTTAGAAAACATGTTAGCAAAGAAAATGATGTAATGGTTGCACCAGCTACCTTACTCTTTGTCCTTTTCCTTGTTATAAATTCATCATGTGCTGGAAGCAGATGAAAAGAAGGACGGGACGAAAAGAGGAGGTTGAGGATGATTCACACATGGTCATAGAAATCAACGTGTTCAAATCATATGGTAATATTTACTTTATAGTATGAGGTATGCATAAGCAATATTTCATAGATTTAACACTCAATAAAGTGACAGTATTAGTCCCAAATCAGACATCTGCTACGTATTATATATCACTTCTCTCAATGATTAGGAAGAAGAATCCAAAGACTAATGGCTGCAAAGATTTGAGAAAGCAATCACAAGGAGAAGAAGAAACCAAAACCAATGGAATATTGCCTTCTTCTGTACCAATTCTTTGCAATTTCTATCCCTTCATCTACATTTGTATTTTGAGAATAGAAGTTCCACATTTAAAAATAATAAAAAAGATGAAGGGTATATAAGCTTGTGCGAGTATTGCCTAAAGTATACTCTTATCCTATTTATATAGAAGAAAAACAAGAAATTTTTTTTATTCTATTTATAAATCACGTAATTAAATTTTTTATATAAATATATAATTTTAATATTAATTTATTATTATATTAATTTTATTCCTATGTAGTATAATGCATATTAAATAAATATAAAGTTAAAAAATTGTTAAATTTTAATATGTAGTTAATAACGTGTAATATTTTTTTTAATTTATATGAAGGATGCTAAAATTGATTTATAAATATATATAAAAAAAATATTATTTTAAGTTATTTTAAATTTTTGGGAATATCGATGAGTCCAACCCCAAAATTGTATAAAACTTTTACATGGTATGAGAGTCTAAAAAGATTTAAGAAGCCCGTAAAACCGTACGCATGCGCTTCATAAAGTCCATCGATTTTTATGTATTTTGCAGTGTCCAAAAGCGGAGGTTGAAGTCTTCAGACAGTAGACCTACTTTGTCAAAAATACAAAAGTTATTTCTGACAACTGCCGTACAATTTAATTGTTGACAAGTGCTCAACCAACTAACGCGCAGCAATATGACCAAGTCCACGTGATGATGTTGCATCATGACGAAGATTTGTTTTCTTAAACAACCAAAACCCTTCAAATATTTTAATTAATTAACTGAACAAAGAAAATTAAACATGGAATTAACGTTTTGTGTATAATGTTTCCAACGAAGCACAGCCAAGTGTTAATCATCAACAAATGAAGGGAAACATTGGTCATAGTGAAAACGGGCATCCCTAATTTATTAACATTATTTTATTATTCCAACAATTGAAAATGACGTTTTAATATTATTAATTAATTACTCTTTGTCAGTATTCGGCCAGCTTGCCATTTTATATTATTTGGTTAATTGGTAAAAAGTAGATTATTTATTTAACTACGTACTATGTGTTTGATTAGAAAGTTGCAAAATCCAATTTTCTTTTATAAAGACCCATTTCTTGAAAAGTATTAATTATATTTTTAATATAAGAGTTAACTGAAGAGTTAATCTCAATCATAAATATAAAATATATTTTTTATATTTATTAATTTTTTAAATTATTTTTATTGACATTCTCTCAATAATAATCAAGAGAAAAAAAATAGAGTTAAAGAAGATAATTAGAATATTTTAAGAAAAATATGATATTAATTAATATAATTAACTTCCTTAAACTAATTAAATTAGTTAAATATATCATATATTAAAGACTAAAAGAGTATTTTTTTTTCAAAATCCTAGAGTCAAACTTGTAGTTTCTAGAAGATAGTGAATTATATATATATGTTCTCAGAAATATTAATTTGACATTTGGAAATTTTTTGTCATATCTTATAAAGTATATTTTTATATGAAACTTATTTCAGTGGAAAATTTACTTAAATATCTTTGTGTGATGGTATGATATTTGTTCAAAAACTGGTGTAAACTAAAATCTAAATTATTAAAATTGGGTATTTTATCTTTTATTAAACTTTTTGACCTTTTTTGATTGCTTATTTGATTACATCTAAAAATTGAACTTGAAAAGCGACAGATATGCCTACTTTAAAGTAACTTTCAGCTGTTCTTGAAGAACAATAATAAACCGGGCATGCTCAAGATGACTTCTATAGATTCAGTTGACCAGTTTTTATCCCAAAACAACTAGATTTTATAGTGATTTATAAATATGACCTTTCTAACTTGTATTTATATATAGGGTTATATAGATCCCAATATCCTGATTTCTCATGTGTACAATATCCTAATATTATTTGTGATACAATTTTACCTATAATCTTTTTAATTTGGTACAATTTCACCGATTATATTTTTAATTTGGTACAATTTTTGGTACTTGAGAAATAAGATTATGTGTAAAGTTACACTAAATTAAAAAGATTATGGGTAAAATTGTACCAAATTAAAAAGATTATGGGTAAATTGTATAACACATAAGATTAGGATAGTTGATACATATGAGAAATAAGATCAAAATATTTTGTGTTATATAACAAATTATGATCATCAAGTGATATCAGTTCTTGAGTTTCATAGAACTAATTATTTTTTAGCCGAAACTAATGAAATGTCTATCATTTATGATCTTATAATTTCATCTTGTCTCTCTCTCTCTCTCTTCAAAAAGACCTTTGTTTAGAAACATTATTCTTGTATGATTATTGTAAAGCAACGGTACTTCATGCCCAATGCATATATTGATGTTAAAGTTTTGGATATTTGGTCCTTCAAATTTATTTTTATTTTAATTTTAGTCCCTCAAGTTTTTTTTATGTCTAAAATATTAGTCCCTAAAATTTAAAAAAAAAATTAGGCCATTTTACTCATTGAAGGATCAAAACTCATGATTTGAAACTTGAGAGGATAAAACAAAAATTCGTTCAAATGGGACCAAATATTCTATCAACCAAAAGTTTTTTTTCTTGATTGGCATAATTGTTAATATTTTCACTCATGATCAACAAAATTATTGAAAATGAAGGTTTTATATTAATGGCTATTTCATTGGAAGGTAAACGACACATCAAATTCCATTCTTATTTTATCACAACAGATCGATCCAGAAACTAAATAATTCAACACTTGGCACATTTTTGATAGCTTATTATTGTCTAAAAAATTTACAGAGACATATCCAATATTTTTGATCCTGAACAATGATAACAGAAATGATTGCTGATGAAACAACATCTCATACCATATATGCATTGACGCCATTCTGATCTAACTATCTCGTTGAAGTGAAATATCTTCAACAAGAAGAGAAATGATCCCTTATGATACTTCTGTCACAGGAAACTTCGTCGCAGCATGGCATTGAGAATCCTATATTCTCAAAGAGCTATTGCTATAGCAGCTGCAATCTATCATACAAAAATCAAGTGCTTAGTTGTTGTTTTTAAGAATGACCAACATATACACATACATATATATACTCTTAATATAAGTTATTTCTGACTAATTCACACAAGTACTAATAAGTATAATTAAGAGCATTGGAGTTATCATAAAATTCAAGTGATTTTCAATATCACCCTTAATAACTACACTAAACTCCAACATCATATTAATTTCCACCCTCTTTCTCACTACCCTTATTAAATATAGGCCTTTGGAAAAAAATATTTATTACTTCTTTTATCATATTTATAAGTCACTTTCAGTATATTTTACACAAACTAAGAGAAACTTTAAACTTTATTAGCTCTACTTTAAAATTCAACAATATTTTAACTTTATTCCCATTTACTACTCATTCGGTCTTTAATATAAATTATAATTTATAGTGTAAATTATAATATAAACTATGTCTTATATTAAGGATTGAAAGAGTATACATTATACCTCACGAGAATAAAATCAATACAATAATAAATAAATAGTAAAATTATATATTCATATAAAAAATTTAATGATGTAACTTATAAATAGAATTAAAAAATTCTTTCTCCCTCTATCCCATAAATAGAACGAGAGGAGTACTCCTTAAAACTATCAAATGCTTCATCATAAAAAGGACCAAGATGACCTTCTAAAAGATGCCCTATATGGGACAAGAGAAGTATGTATTTGTGTGTGTGTGTGTGTCTTTGTGTATGTGTGTGTATAAAAGCTGGATATTGATTTCATCAGTTCGAAGGGATATACCCAAGCTCCATTGCTCTGGCTGGTGATCCATTAAATTGAGACTCTGGCTGGCTCAGCTGGAGATGGACAGATCCATGTGATCCATATTTGTTGCTGATAGACTTCCCATTTTCCTCATTCACAACCTTTGCTTCACAAATCTAAGGAAAGGGGTAAGAAAAACAACTCTATGAAATCTTTAAAAGAAAACTTGAAACATTTAGGGTTTTGAATAAATAGTACAGGCTCACTATAGATGATCTCTTCCTCTTCCCCTCCTTTGTTTGTGGTAATTGAGGGCAAGATCTTGTTTGTTCATTGTAGCACATTACATGCATGACCTAATTTGATAAAAAAATTTAGCCATTTAATTACCTTCTTTAATTCTGCATTTTCTTTACTAATGTCTTCCATCGTTTTGTGGAGGTGTACATTTTCTTGAAGAATTTGATGTCCCTGCAATAAATTAGTCAGAAATTGTGGGAAGCAGTCCTCTCTTACAGTATGGAAAGATCAGAAACAGAATTCTTGAATACCTCGTGTTCTAACTCCTTAATCTCATCAGTTAAAATTTTATCCTGCAGACAAATCAATGATCATCAAGTTCAGGTTATCATATATACTATGTAGATATGAGTTGAAATTATCTGTCATAATACCTTCTTGATCTGGACATTTTTTAAACTCGTCTCCAGTTGATTTTCCAAACTTTTCAATTCGTTAATTCCCAGATCAGAAATTCGTTCACCCATGAATTGCCTACATTTCCAAAAGGAAATAAGTCACTCTGGTTCACTAAATTGTTCCATTTATTTTCAGAACATATTGCACTTTTGAAGAGAGTTTATGATATATATAGTTGAGTTGAGTGAGTTCATTTTGTACCTGTGCAATTCCTGTAACTGTTGCAGTTGTTGCCTCAAGACGGTTGCTTCTCTCTGCCAAAACTAACAAGTCCAACCACATATATAAATATTATATTGAATAAGGAGTGATATGCAATTGTAAGGAAGAAGGCATGAGTTCTAGCTAATGATATAAAAACGTAGTTGTATTTTATATTTAGAGACGGGGAGAATACCATAGTGGGATTTAGTGTAATTAATAAGGATAATATTAGGAACTAATTAAGTTTTATGACAACTTTAATATACTTTTACTAGTCTTTAACTACTTATCTTGGTGTATATTAGTTAAAAGTGATTTATATTTAGGACTAAAGAGTAGATCAAAGGACCATAAAATCCTTCTAAAGTAATTTACCATTTCTGTTTATAGGACAATTTTGTGGAGTGATTTGTTTCTATTTATAAGACAAATTACAAAATTTAAGGAATATTTAAATATTTTTTTGCCAATATACCCATGACATGTTGTAAATGTTGTCTTTCTTAAATGCAAAAAAAAAAAATGTTTCCTTTCTTAATAGAGGTTTTCAAATTAAGTAGGCATTAAATAAGGGTAGAACTAGAAAAATAGAAGTATATATAAGACGTGAATTAATTCAGTTAGATAGTTTTATCCTATAGTTAAATAGAAGAGGAGGGGAGTAGATACCAAAGATTGAAGTTTCATAACAAAATGTTAAAAAAATGTTGGAAGCATATGATTGTAAGAATCTCAATTTATGTTCTAAAGATCATCCTCTCCAATATACTTCCTTCAGTCCTATAAATAAATCACTTTTAATTAACCACATAGCCAGAACTGAGGAAAAGTAGTTAAATCATTGATATTGTCTAAATAAAGAGATAAACTTTCCAATTTATACAAGCACCATCTTTAATTTAACAATGCTCATCTCTCTCATATGCAACCTCTTACTCTGCTCTCTCTTACGCATGACTTGGTGCTTCATCTGTAGTTTTTTTGTTCTAAATCTTTTTTTTCTTCTCTGTAGCAGAATTAAAGTTTCCATTTTTTGTTTTCTAGTAACTATACATGACTTTTATGAAGAAACCCTGAAAAGATCTCGTACCTTGGCTTCTGAAGCAGGATTCATAAGTGGATAGTGTTCCTGATGTTTTTGTTTATTGTAGCGTTCAATAATTGACTTCATGCTGCAATAAGCAGAGAATTCAATCTAGATGATAAAATCAAGTTTATGTAAATCTAGATGATGCAATTCCACCCTTCACCCTTAGCCTACTCCATTTTTTTGTATAATACACTCACTATTTTTTAAAAAAAATATTATTCTTTGGTCATAAATATAAAAGTTAGATAATTAATTTATATAGATTAAGAAAATTAGTTAAGTTAGTTATTTATAAAAAAATGAGTTGATTTTCTAAAATGATTATTTTAATAATTTGTATTAGACACTACTATGTTGATGAAAACCCCCTTGTTAATATGTGCAACTAAAAAAGTTAAAAAAATTATAAATAAAGAATTGACATCTTATATATATTTAGAAGTAAAACAAATCTTATTATTATGTCATATTTTAGAGGGTGTATTGCAATAAAATTTGTTTACGCAACTTCAACTTTTCAGATTATTTTCCAGAATATGTTAGTGCAAAGGCCTAAAGTCTTTTATATATCTTTGAACTTAGTCTCACTATTAAGGATATATATATAAATATATATAAGGAGTTTATGATATTCTATCAACTCTATACTGATAATATTCACACACACTCTCTCTCTTTTTGTACCATTTTCCTTTTTCTTTTTGCTAATTTAGTAGCAAATTTCTATTGCACTGATCAGAGCAAGATGAGTACTAACAAAATATGAGCACAGGCGACGACTTATGTGACATTTATAAGTCCTACATGACAACCAGTATCAAGGAATCTACGGTCATACAAGGCATCCACAGTCATCAAGGTGGTCAGAACAAATTTACATAACATCGAATTTCCAACAACTAGAAGGCCATTAAGGAGTGGAAGAATTAAGAGGCTGGAGAGAACATTCAGGCTTCGATTTGCTACATTAAAGGCTCGTAATTTATTAGTATCCATATTTAGGCTGCAAATGGGGGTTTAAGCATTCATATTCAGGTCTATATGCATGCTTTTACAACCCAAAAAAGTTTGAGCGAGTGGCAAGACATAAAGATCCATGAAGCTGGTGTAACATATAAGCAAAGAAGAAGTTGAATAAAGATAATCATTCAGTATCTTCTGGGTCGAGCGTGGCTTGTTATCCAGTGTCTTGGTATGATTCCAGTTTCCCTATAAGGTTCCGTTTCAGCAACATACCATAATTTTAGCGAATTATTCAACCCAAAATTCTACCATATTTATATCAAACCTAAGCAAGCGTATAAGAGGCTAAAAAAGCCAAAGAATAGCTCAACATACAAAGCTAATTAAAAGAAACATGTTTTAATGAAAAGAGATTAAAACAAACCACAGGAGAAAGAAAACAACAGAGATGATGACACTTGACATCTTTCACGCATCAATTTCAAGCTCGAAGATGCTCTCTAACATATATGCAAGTGGGATTATATTTTTTTAAAAAATGTTAATTTCTTCTGGTAAAAACAACCATACAGATTAATCTCACAGTCGACATAATATCATCACATTCAAGATAGTTTTTTTGGGCTCTTTTTTTTAACCCAAAAAAAACGAAGAAACGAGTCTAGTCTAGAGGCATATTATGTAGACAAAATAAAGATCAGAGAGAAAATGCTGTGATAGCTTCTGATAAAAAAATAACAATAATGATAATAATAATTAACATGGGAAGAAGAGGAACCTGGAGCTTCCATATTCATATAGCTTGTCGGTGCTGGAGAAGACGATAACTCCGACTTGTGCGTCGCAGAGGATCGAAAGCTCTCTTGCTTTCTTGAGTAAACCACTTCGTCTCTTAGAGAAAGTGACTTGCCTGTTAGTTGAATTGTCAATCCTTTGAATCGCAATCTTCCCTCTCCCCATTCCTCTAGGGTTCCTTCACAGCTTCAACCTTCAGATCAATCACTCAAGAAATCAGTAAAGCTACAATCATAGATAATTAAAAACTCAAATAATAAAATAATAATAATCGTAATAAATAGTGCGTATATGCTCGGGAAGGAAGTTGGAACTTACAGAAAACTTGTGGGCTTAAGGAATCAGAAGAAGAAAACGATGAGGATGATGAAGAAGAAGACAGCTTGCTTTTGGGAAGGTCCTAATGAGAGAGAGATGCTTTATATGAATGATACACTTTGGATACTTTGTGTGTGTTTAGGTTCACTCCAAACATATTTTTAAAAAAGTTTATGGTCTATATTTGATTTAAAAAATAAATAAATAATTATATTTATCTAATAGAGCTTATAGACTAAAATATAATGTAAAACTATAGTTTTGAATAAGTTCTTAAGAATAGTTTATAGAACAGTAAAATAATTTATGTACTATCCAATTATTATTTGACATATACTTTTTTAACATTCTCTCTCTTCTCTCTCCACCTTCTTGCTCTGTTGCTTCTTCTCCATGTTGCCTACGTCGATGTCCACCAGATCTAGAACGAGGAGATGTAAACAATGGAGGAAGAAGGAGTGGAGTGAGAAGACGTCAAGATCTGGATGTGCCACATCTGTCGATTTCATTGTATGTCTTCTCTCTCTTCTCTTTTGTGAAGACGGAAGTTTCATTGTCGTTCATAGCAGAACATAGCGGAGGAGGGATGGACAGTGGAGGAGAAGCAAAGCGGCAAAGTAAAGCAACGAACATGTCCTCTCTTTGACAATGAACATGCTTTTATTTTTATTTTTTATAACATACTCTTTTTGATAATTTATCAATCATAAAAGTCATTATGATAATAACCATTTAAATATTTATTTATTCAGAATTATTGTTTTCCTATAATTTTTTTTTAGAAACTTTTTTTCTAAAAAATATTTCTTTTTATAAGTATTTTTCTAAAAAGCTATCTAAATCTACCTTTTATTTGGACGTTGCAAAGACAAATGGTTGGGTACGATTTTGTTTTGTTTGTCTTGTATCCAATACTTATGGGCTTATTTGTTTTCCCTTAAAACCTTAGTTTTAGAAATATTTTGTGCAAAATTTTGATTTGAGAAAATTTTAAAACAAACAGTTATATTTATTTATAAGTATTTTTAAATTAAACTATAATTTAAAACTATAGTTTTGAATAAACTACTGAGACTAGCTTTTGAAATAGTAAAATAGCTTATAGACTATTCAATTACTATTTTATCCTTATTTTTTCTTACACTCTCTTATCTCTTTTCTCCATTCTCTTTTCTCTCTACCCTTTCTCCTCTCTCTTCTTTACCCTTTTCTCTCTCTCCTCTCTCTTCTCTACATTCTCTTTTATTTACCTTCTCTCATCTCTCATCTTTTTAATAAAATCATATACTTTTTAGTAATTTAATAATACAAAAAATTATTTTAAAAATAATTATTTAAACACTTATTTATTTAAAATTATTTTTTTCTATAAAATTTTCTCTAATTTTTTTTTCACAAATTATTTAAAAACTATTTTTTTATAAAAATTTTTTAAAAAATTTATCTAAACACACACTATAAAATAACAAGAAAACCGGTTTTAGTGCAGTCAAAAACCGCTAGTGGTTTATTTTTCAAAGGACGTTGAAGCTTGGGGCATGTATCAGGGCTTAACCAGACAAGAACTTTAAAGTGCACTAGAGACCGAATCGGGCAGGTGCCGCTGGAAGAGAGCGAGTTCGTCACGTGAAATGTGTGAGAGTGGGTGTGCTTCCTAGTACCATCGGGGATCAGTAATTGTGGGGCCCATAGATGAGGTAAAAATGGTATCAACTGACGAATGGAAAGGTGACACGTCTAATGATTAACACTGCTTTCCGCTTTTCGGGATGGATTTGGTCAGAAGTGGGGAATTGGGAAATGACTCTGACGACGCGCTTACATTGAAACACAAAACGACAGTACATATTTTGGGTAAATTACTGAAAAGATCCCACGTTATAAAATTTATTGCTTAAGAACACCTAAAGACTCATGTCTTTACTTTTGGTGAAAAAGAGCTGGTATAACATTGATCAAACTCAAATCAAATATTTTGTTCTGTGATTAATTAAAAATTAAAAATCACTTTTTTCAAAGTTTTCATTCTATTCTCTGTCATCAGGCTTTCATTTTTTTTCAAGTTTGTAAAAGTGAGTAGCATACAACTTATTACTATTCCAAATATTGGATCTCATTATTATATATTGTTCTGTGTTGTAAAATTGTGTAGTAATTAAATTGTTTTATGTAGTAGGACTGTACAATAACTCTTTTTAAAATTTTTATCAAGAATGATTTGTAAAACAAAGTAAAGAAGATGGAGCAGAAAATTATGCTTAATTTTGTCTACTAATTACTCCCTCACTCCTAGATGTAAAAGTTAGTACTTAGTAGTTGTCTGGATTTATTTTGTTGATAAATATAAGACTAAATTTATCTTATTTATTAAATTTATAATTTCATTTATAAGAATCAAATTTTTAAATTGGCCTATCTTTTTTCTTATTAAACTTTAGTTTAAAATTTTCTTAATAATAAATATATTTTATCAATTTTACCCTCAATTAATTTTATACCCTTTCACTTCCTCTATTATCTCTCAATTTCTTTTTCTAATACATTCTCTTTTATTTTTTTCTTATTATTTCTCTCTCTCATACTTATCCTCTTATACATAAGGTAATATTTGGATAAAAGGTAGGAATCGTGCTTTTTAGTTCGCGCCTCTAGTATTGAAATCAAAAGAAACAGAAAATCCTTAATTTAAAAAATTTAAATAATGTTGTTTTAGCTGGAAAAATAAAAAAAAAATCAAAATAGGAAAAAAGAAATAGCAGTACCAAATAGTACCATCGCAACGGCCGAAAAAGAATCAGAAAGCCCTAAATCGTTGACCAGCAAATAAAATCCGCGAAGTCACCGCCAAATAATTCCATGGCCAGGGTACTAATCGACGGCACATGCCCTGTGTGTCCACATCTACATGTGCCCCTTGCGTTTGACACACACACACATATATAATTTAAATATTGTTAAAATAACAAGCTAAGTGGCCTTATCCTTATAAAAAAATAAAATTTAAATTTAAATATAAAAATATATTTAAATAAGATAAAATTTATCTTAAATTTTGTGTGAAAGCTATAAAAAATATATTTTATATATAATTATTAATATTTCATATTATCCTATCATATTCTTTTTTTGTACTGAGTTATCCTATCATATTCAAATATTCTCAAATTTAATGAGATGACCCTCAACATTATTTATTTCATATACAAAACTCAAATCTTCACTTTATTTCATGGAAATTGACTTTCTTTCATTTGACATAACCATCATTAACTGAAAAACATTATTATTCAATATAATTAATATAAAAATAAAATTTATAAAAAGTCATATTAGATTTAAATAATTAGAATAATCATAGGCGGCTCATTTTTAAACCACACCAATTTTTATGAACTAAGTTTTAAAGACAAATTAAATAAATAATTTTATTCTTTCCTTCAAATAGTGTTACCTTCTTTATTTGGTTTATTAAATAATAATGTTTTTCGAACGAAAGAATAATTTTTTAATTTATTCCTTAAAAAGTTTATTTCAACTATTATATTCTGTTGTTTGTTGATTGAAATTATAGATTTGAGTCTGACTTCTCAATTTAACATCCTCCAGTTAAACGGACAAAACTAATTGAGATAAAATCAGGTTATAATCATCAAAATTATATCATATTTTTAATTCTAAAGAATATATTTGTATTAAGTATCATATCTTAAATATTGTAGCTTGCTCTGGATTTTAAATTTGAAGCGATTAATTTTATCTATTATTGTGAAATAAAGTACAAGATTACATCATCTTATGAAGATTAATGTAAATTACAAAGATATTATTATGTATTAGTCACCATGGCCGAGTGGTCTAAGTCGTCAGACTCAAGTTCTGGTCTTCCAGAGAGGACTTCTGACAGTTTATTATTTTCTTTGGATAGTTTGATTTTATATTTTTCCTCTCCCATTTAGCTTAAAATGACATCGTTTCAAGTTAAAGGAAAAAAAATAAAAAATAATAATCCATTAGATTTATGCTTTAATTTAATAACTCCGTTTTATCATATTATATGTGGTTTATACAGTAATATTTTATTTAATTATGAATTAGTTTATTTAAATAATACTCTTTTAGAGTTATATATATTGTATATTTTAATTAAATTATATTATTTTTATTAAAGTATGTAGCATGTGTACGGAACATTTGCATAATTGAATGAGTTATGTTTTATAATTAATAACATATATTTTTATAGGCTAAAGAATACTGACTCATCAAATTTAAGTGATGATTGTGTAATTAAATGTTTCTAAAGTATATTTACATCTTAATCATTTTTTTAATTGTTATATTTTATATTAAAAAATTAAAATATAGACATGTTAGTAAATGTTTAATTGCCGAGTCATTATTTTCGGTTAGTAAAATTAATAGTATTAAGTTTAAAAGACTAAAAATATATTTTATAAATTGAAGGGATTAAAATAAAATTTGATACAAATATAAATAACTAAATATACACTTTAACATTTTTATATTATTTTTCTAGCTTTTTGAACAACAAAGCAGTTTTTCAATCCTCTAATTTCTAACATTGTTGACTTCGTAAAAGAAAAAATTGCTGGTAATATTATAAATTTAAAGGCTGATAAGATATACTTAAATGCTGACATATTAAATTTAATTGAAAAATTAAAAATAATTTGATTCAAATATAACTATTCTTGAATTCCTTATCTGGATTTTCAATTAATGAGATGAATAGGATTAGAGTTGGAGGATTAAAAAATGTTTTATAAAATTAAGATATCAAAATAAAATTTTGTGTAAAGTTAGGCGATTTAAAAAAAAATGAAATTTACCTATATTATGTTAATATTCTACAAAGAAGAGAAAAACTACTTCAGACAGAGCACAACACAAGTGCATACATCGACATCATTGTTCTCTCTAGAGACAAAGCTCCATGGGCCAGCATTTCTGTCCCTCGTAATATTTACTTTTTAGAACATGCGATTTATGCGCAAGAATATACCATTTTTAAGTGACAATACTTATCCAAACTCATCGTAATCAATTTCTCAACTAGTAGTAATTATTGATTATTCACTCTCCTCTCACAATATTCGTCCAAACTCGAAACTCAAACTATGCATGGCCCCTTTAATTTAACTTTTAGATATAGAGAAGAGTTTCTAAAAAATAATAAAAATAATTTTAGAGAATAGCTTTTTGAAGAAAATTGATTATGAAGAAATAACTATTTGAATAACTACTACCAGAATAACTTTTATGATTATTAAATTATTAGAAAGGTTATAAAGTAGAAAAAAAAAAGATAAAACCATTCATTCATCATCATCTCCTTACACTAGACTCTGCCTCCATTCCACATAGCCTACTTCTCCCATCACCACAGGCCGACTCCATCACTCAATCATCACACCACCCACCCTCCGCCACTCCATTCCGTCACAGAACCAGCATTAACTCCATTCACCATTTCACCTCCATCAGCCTAGCACAACATCACGAGACAGTGATGGCAGCAACAGGAAACGGACCAGAATATATAGAGACGACGGCAACAGTAGAGCAGGACGACCACTTCAACAGAGAATAAGTGAACAGCAATGACAGAGACAGACCAGCGACGAGTGAACAAAATGGCACAGAGATGACAACAGAGGGGAGGACAAGGGTCGGCGAGCCCTAGAAGAGATGGACGATGTTCAATCGTAGAAGAGTGTCTATAGAGAGGAGTAAATGCCAAAAAAAATAAGAATAAAATGATCATTACACAATCAAAATTATTTTATTATTATATCGTAAATGTATTCATTATATAATTCCATGAAACATTTACTAAATTGCAAGAGTACCTTGTGCCATTGGAGTCAAACTTAGAGTTTGCACATCAAATTGAGCAAACAAATCGTTACCCACAACTTTTTCGAAGAATTTTCGCCAACCTAAAATTTTTTCCAAAATAATAATATAAGCTTCTAAATGTTATGAGTTATTTAGACAGAGTTGATATATACCATGGTAATTCCATTAAAACCCACAAAGAGATAGATGCAAGGCTCAAAATAAAAGGTGTGAAAAAAATCAAATAAATAACAGGCTAATGAAAATCCTAAAAATTCTAACCTTAACAAAATATATATTAGAGGGGAACTTGCCGGGGGGGGGGGGGGGTGTTGTTCGAAGAACCACCCTAAAGGTCCCCCTCCTGATTATCAAAACACACACACAACAAAGACACCTGCTACCATTATGCTTAAGATGAGATCCATAACTGCCTATGTAGGAATGTTATTATGTTTTTTTTCTTGAAAGGTGTTATTATGATATTTAGATACATTAGATAATTAAGGATAAATTGTTTATTTAAACTTTTGAAAATTAATTTGAGGTTCAATATTATATTTTTTTTTCAAACCATATACAAATAATTTTCTTAACATTTAAAGTTTAATAATAAACCCTCCCAAACTTTCAAGTTTATGTAGATAACTCAAGTCTCAAAACTATCAATTTTATACCCGGTTAAATTTTATTTTTGTATACATGTAACCCCTCAAACTTTTGAGTTATATGCAAATAAAGCTCTTGAACTTTATGCTATTTGTGGATTAATAATGAACAGAACTAATAATTATATATATATATATATGCATAAATGTTAAAGTTTAGGGATGCTATTTATATATAGCATACTGTTCTGATCTTATTTATAAATTAATTTCAATATATTTTACTAGAATTAAGAAAAATTTTAAATTTTATTAATTTTATCTTAAAATTTAACAACTTTTTAACTTTATTTCTATTAAATATATACTATACAAATGAGAATAAAGTCTACATAATAAAGAATAAAATTATATATTTATATATAAAATTTAATAATGTGATTTATAAATAAGACATAAAAATTCTTTCACCCTACCATATACATATAAATAGGCCTAGAGGAGTAAAACTCAAGGTCTTATGCATAATTTTGTAATAATTTTTCATTTTGTAATTCTATATTTGCGGACCACATCATTTTGTAATTTTGGCAGATATAAGAATAAGGGAGAATTGGGGGCAAGCTCCCCGTTAAAAGTTTAATTAGTAAGAATGACCTAATAAGAATAAGGGAGAATTGGGGGGAAGCTCCCCGTTAAAAGTTTAATTAGTAAGAATGACCTAATAACATTTATATACATAGATTATTAGTATTATGAAAATTTTGTACATAGTAGGGGTACTCTAATCTAAATCCTTTTCAATAATTAGATTTTTAATTGGAAACTTTTTCTCAATTTTCCCTAAGAATAATTCTTTTAAAATTTTTAAAAAGAAACCAATATAAATCTAAAAGTGCTTAGGAAGTTGAGTAGTACTATGTAGGGGTGTGCAACGGGCGGGATGGGTTGGCTCGATGGTCAGCCCGTAGCCCGCCCGTGTAAAAATAAATGGGCACGGGCTGCCCATGCCTGTACCCCAGCCCATTTAAGCCCGTTTTAAACGGGTTGGGCTGAACCCGTTTGGGCTAGAACGGGCATGGGCAGCCCATTTAGCAAAAGTGAAAAAAAATCCCTGTTTAAACCCATTTGAAGTTTGAATAATAATGATTAATGAAAATAAAATAATAGTGCACACATGATATTATTGTTCATCATAAAATCACAACAGAAAACATAATCATAACTCCAAGTTTATAACCACACAATTCACAATGCACACATAATTGATAAAATGATTATTCCACTGGATTATGATCATGCATCATCTTCATCGGATTCACTTGTGATGGCTGTAGACGGAGTTGCTTCTACCTCTACAAACCAAATTTGAAAAAGTATATTAGTATGTAATAAAAAGATAAAACAATACACGATGAAAATGCTATTAAAATTACCAGCAACAAGACTTAATGATTGATCAAAATTATCAACATCAAACTCCTGCAATTTGGGTGGAGTCATACGTAGCCAATTTTGAGCATATATGAGCCCCTCGGCCATGTTTGAGGATAAGGAGCTCCTAAAAGTATCGATGACTCGACCCCCAGTACTAAAACCTGATTCAGAAGACACCATAGAGACTGGAGCAGCCAACAAATCACGGGCGATAAGATTTAGAACTTTATACTTGCAAGAATGCACTTTCCACCATGCTAGAAGGTCAAATTTTGATTCAGAATAGCCAAGTAAATCGACTTGAAGATATTCATCCACCTCTGAAAGTTGTTCAACCCTTTTTGTCACTATCTTTGCATTAGCTAAGAACTTCTTAAACGTGGGATCAATGGCGGACAATGACATTCCAAGGTCAACCTTTGGAATTAGCGTATTCCCAACAGAAGTATTGACATCAACTTGCTCTAATGATGGCTCAGACTGAGATGTAGAGGCTTCCTTACCACAAGGATTGAAGTTTCTTGCATACTGATCCTGTAATCGATATAACACATCCATAATCTGCTTCAACTTTGCTTCACGCTTAATCAGATCAGGAAAAATTGTTTCAAAAGCAACTTTAACATATGTCAGTTTGTATCGAGGATCTAGTATCACTGCTATAACCAGAAGTGGATTCAATTTCTCCAAATTCCCCCAGTACTTATCATACTTTGTTAGCATCCTTCTAGCCATGTCACCCAACAGAGAGTATGAGTTATCTATACTTGTGGAAAGGTTTGATTGAATGGCGACTATATGTTGAAAACAATCATTAGTCGTCACATAATTTGAACCAGAAAATTTTAGGGTCATAGAGTAGAACAACTTCAAAAACACAAGAAACTCCTTCGCAACAGCCCAATCATATGCAGTAGGAGGTTGTACTGTAGGGGTAATAGTTGTATTAATGGCATCATCATCATGAACATCAACACCCCAACCCCAATTATCACGTTGCCTTGAATCAAATTTTACTTGCTTCTTGAAATATTCCTTATAATCTGCATCTTCTTCCTCCATCCTAGTGAAGGCTTTGATGAACTTAACTGCACTGTCCAACATAAGGTATGTCGAATTCCACCTAATAACAATAACATAAAGAAAGCATGAGTATTTAGCTAGCAGTCAAGTTGAAAAGTATTATGTAAATAAAACATTGACACTATAACAATTACCTAGTAGGACAATCCAAACATAATAGGCTCTTCGAATCAATTCTCTCTTTTTCAACCAACTCTTTAAATCTTCGTTGTCTTCCTGGAGAAGATCTAACAAATTTAATCGCATGCCGAATGAGCTCAATGGACTTGTTCATTTCTTTTAGTCCTTCAGAAACGACTAGATTTAAAATATGAGCAGCACATCGCATTTGCAAGAACTCTCCATCAAGTACTAGACCATTCCAACTCCTCAAATGTTTTTTCAAATAAGCAACCGCAGTATCATTGGATGAAGCATTGTCTACTGTAATAGTAAAGACTTTGTCAATGTGCCACTTTAATAAACAATCCTTAATTTGCTTTCCAATTGTGTCCCCTTTGTGGTTTTCAATGACACAAAAATTCAAGATTCGTTTATGTAAAGTCTAACTATCATCGATCCAATGAGCAGTCAAACACATGTAGTTTGAGTTTTGAACTGAAGTCCAACAATCTGTAGTAAGGGACACACGAATTTTTGATCTTTTAAAATATTTTTTCAAGCTTTTTGCTTCTTCTAGATACATCTTGTAGCAATCCCTAGCAACTGTCCATCGTGAGGGGATTTGAAATCTAGGTTGAAGCTCTTGTAATAGTTCTTGAAAACCCTCCCCTTCCACAGTTCTAAAAGCCATCTCATCCTTAATGATGAATCTCGCAAGTGCTTTTCTGCATCGATCTTGACTGAACACGTGTGTTTGACCAGAACTAGAGAAAAAACTCTGTGCCAAATTGTTTGCTCTATTAGGATTTTGTGGGCATCGTACCAAATGTCGCCAAAGTTGGTTTGTCCTATGTAGAGTAGGATGACTTGCATAATCTGCACCATAATAGTTACACTTTGCCCGGTGTTTACCTTTTGTTTCACTTAGTGGCATCCTAGTGAAATGTTTCCATGCATTAGATGTCTGCCTCCTCTTTTTTCTTCCTTGTGCTTGAGTTGTCTCTTCCTTATTTGGTGATATGGCAGTAGCTTCTGTTTCATTTACTTCTTCAATAGCTTCATCCAACATTGTGATTGGAGATTGTTCTGAGCTCATTTTCCTTCCTGCTCAAAAGAAGGAATGCAGACAGATTCAAATAAGAGACAATAGAAGCAATACCCAAATTGAATTTGCAATACAATACACAACAGAAGCAACAAAAGGGAAGAATCCACGGATATTCAGCAGCAAAAGCAATAACACGACACAGACAGATTAAAACTACGCAGTAAAAAATCAAAGATATTCAGAATTCTTGTTCCTTGTTATGTTTTCCAATATATCTATTTCTGTTTATACATAGTTACAGACAAGCAGGGGAATATTATAAACAAGCAGGGGAATAGCATTTCTGTATCAAGATTACAGACATATGGGCAAAATATTATAGACAAGCAGGGGAATAGCATTTATGTATCAAGATTACAGACATATGGGCAAAATATTAAAGACAAGCAGGGGAATAGCATTTCTGTATCAAGATTACAGACATATGGGCAAAATATTATAGACAAGAAGGGGAATAGCGTTTCTGTAATGTATCAATTGTATACGAGGGATTAGAGGAAGTGAGGAACAAAGAAAGACCTGTCATTGTTCTGATTTCTGAGATTCTGTAGGGGAAGGGGAAGACGTGAAGCTGATAAACTTTGAAGACACCAACTCGGGGATTGAAACCACTGCCGATAAGCCGATAACCCACTGCCGCGCCGTTGCCCTTTGATTGTGAGAGTGAGAATAAAAACGGAACCAAACCCGATGTCGCCTGAACGCCAAAATGGAAACTGAAACTGAGACTGAGACTGATCGCATGCTGTGAATCTAAGAAACTGAGACTGAGATTCTGAGAATGCAAAAATGGAAAACCTGAAAGCCAATGCCTGTCGCCTGAACGCCAACGTCTGTCTCCTGAATGCCAACGCTTGTCGCCTGAATGCCAAGTCGCCAACTGCTATCGCCTGAACGCCAACGCTTGTCCCTGAACACCAAGTCGCCAACTCCTATCGCCTGAATGCCAAGTCGCCAACGGCTGTCGCCTGAACGCCAAGTCACCAACGCCTGTCGCGCAGTCGCGGTGTCGCCTAAACACCTGAACCTCAGAAGCTCGTGGCTCGCTCGGTCGCTCCTAAAACCTAACCTTATCCTTCCTTACCCGATGGCATAAGCATTGGCTTGCTGTCGCTTATTGGCGAATAGCGAGACGGCGAGTGGCGCATTTGTTTGTATATTTAACATTTTAAATATTAAGAAAAAAACATATACGGGCGGGCTACAGGCTGCCCGATGGTCAGCCCCTAGCCCGCCCGTTTATCTTACTGTTACAGCCCATTTAAATCCGCCCGTTTCGGGCCTATTTTGGGCGGGCTCGATCTGGGCTTGTTGATGCCGGGACCGGGCGGGTCCACTGGGTTGTGGGCACATTGCTCAGCCCTAGTACTACGGCTCTTTTTTTAAAAAACATTATTCTCACGTTCCATATTTGATAAGTTTCTTGAGTTTCGATCAGAACACAAAGCAGTCATTTCTGATCGTTAGGAGTGATAAGTGACGCAATAAACGGCATCTAGAAGAAAAATTCATTAATACTATCAACTATTCTGGAAATTATTTTTTAATTAATATTTCATTAATTATTTGTTAATTATACTGCCTCGATCAGTCAGTACTGCTGCATTTCATATTATTAAAATATTAACAATAGCATGACGTGCATGTGCATCCATGTTGTGCTTTCTTTTCTTAATTCTCAGTCAATGTGCAATTTGGTACGATGGTGCAGTTAAAAATTAAATTATTCCATTTTTTTAAATTAGAAAAAAATTACTAGTATGATTAATAATAATAAGAACGATGTCGTACGAAAACACAGTACATCATTAAAGGACAAGCCTCTATGGTTTTCTCAAAAGCTAGGTCATCACATTTAATTTTTGTTCGAACTTCCAATATTAAACATACACATGTAAACCCTAAAAATGGCGGTCTTCCACATCAAACGAGGTATAATTAGCATAAACTTTCCTATCATGAAGTTATATCTATGTGTGTGTATATATACACAATAGTCAATATTTCGTACGAGGATACTTACAATAATTACACCGAGGAAGGTAGTGAAAATCGTCCTATAAAAAAAAATCCAAGAGTTAGTATTTTATTTACTATTGAATCAGTGTTAATGTGATTATAATTAAAATAATATAATTTAATTAAAAAATATAAAATAATCTATATAAATTTTAAAATGAATTACATTTAAATAAAAATAATATTAATCCACGAATAAATAGTATATCTATATATAAACTACACAAAATGCAATAAAATAAAATTATTAAGTATTTGAAATGATATCATTTTATACTGGCAATCTAACTCAATTGACTAATATAAAACTTTTGATTGAACCAGTTAATATATATATATTAGTTTGATTGGCCAATTTATATTAAGTTTTAATTCTATGCTATATGGAATTTTAGACTATTTTGTAATTATATAATAAATCAAAATGATGGATTAGTTGTTTTAATAGTATATAGTCCATATATGATCACACTTAACGATGCATTTTGAGGTTAATCAAGAATGTGAAAATCTTTGATATTTTACTATTTAAAAAGTTTTAAGATAAATTATAGTTATCCTATGAATAATCGAGCCCGGGTCCTTTGCTACTGTTTTTATTTTGATAGACTGGGATGGTTCATATTTTTTAATTATTAATCATTATTTTTTAACAATTAACAATTAATATATTACTTTTACTCTTTATTCTATATATATCCTTTAAAATAAAAATTTTAAAATGTAAATAATATTATAAAATCAGGACTATCTAGAGCTACTGTCAAAACTGCAGCAACACAAAGCAGAGGACCTGCTCCTAAATAATCCTCTCTAGTACGACTTCTAATGAGATAATTAATGAAAGTTAAAAAAGTGAAGTATATAAGTAATGATATTCAAAATTCAAATCCTTCTTTTTTTTTTTTTAAATAAAAAGATCAGATCTCCCATGAAAGTGTGAAGATTAGGTTCCAATAATTTTTGGACAACAATAGGGTTCACTTTCACTTTAATTTGTCATAAAAAAAAAAATCTGATAATTGACCGTACGGATTCATTGTTGATAAGTGCTTAGCCAACGAACTTACCTTTTATATTTGAATTTAATATATCAATTTTTCTGGATTTATTGGGGTTTCAATTGGTTCAGTCCACGTGATATTGTTCTAGTACATATCTTGATGAATATTTATTTCCTTAAATAATCAAAACCCTAAAATATTTTAATTAAAAAATAGAAAATAGAGACTTTTTGTCATAACACATACACCCATTGCATCATTTATAAAGGTTTAAATTCATAATCTTACACTTAAAGAAATATAAAACAAGTGCTTGATACTATTTGAGCCATAAGGCACAGACAGAGAAAATGAGATTTAAAATTAGCAAAAGTATACCTTCATCATTTAAGTTTATTCACAGTTTTAATTTGAAATTTTAATTTTATAAAATATCTTTTTATCTTTTAACCTTAATATAATTACTTTTGATTAATGATTTTTTATTCTAATTATTGTTTTTTAAATTAATTTTTATATATAAACATTTAATAATATTTTTTCAATATTTAAAATTTGAATATCCAACATTTTGTGTTAACATCGTTGGAGTCAAAGGATTGAAGAAACACTTATATAAATCAAGGTATCAAAATAAAAACTAATATAAAATTAAGAGACTAAAAGTATATTTTTACCAAATATCAATATCAATATCAATATGGTGAGAAAGTGGCGCCCTAATTTATTAACATTATCTTATTATTTCAACTATGGAAAACGACAATTTCTTTATAATAACTCTTTTGTAAGTTCTTGGCCAACTTGCCTAATTTCAATTATTAAATTTGAATTAAATTAATTGGCAAAAAGTGGACTATCTTAACTGCCACATATAATTTTTTATCCGTTCACATGCACTAGCATTCCCATTGATGACGATGTGAAATTTATTTCTTGGGGGAAGTGGGCTGGTGTATTGCTAAGATATTTTGGGATAGATCCATTTTAAAAAAGTATTAAATACTTTTTTGTCAATATATGCCTATATTTAATAAGGGGGAGAGAAAGAGAGTAGAAATTAATAAATTGTTGCAAATATTATTGTACATGTGGATGTCCATTCTACCTCTTGGGATTCCTTTTAAGATTCCTTCTTGCCTTTATGCCATGAAACTATAACTTCCTCAATGAATGACTTGAGAGGGGTTTCTTGTGATTAATGGCATTTTATTCATCTTTAATCCTTTGTAACCTTATGTTTAGTCTTTAATGGTTGTGGCCTATAAATAGTGGCTATGTAGAAGGCATTTGGACAAGTGAATATACAAGCATATGAGGAATTTTCTCTTGTCATTCTATTTCTCTCATCTCTAAATCTTATCTTGTTATTCTTTCTACTATCTTACTTTCTTATTTTTATAACATGTTATCAGCACAACATTGCTCTGAAAAATTTAAGTTTGATCCATAGCTAAGCTGATGAAACTCGAGTTTACTGCTCTTGATTTCTCGGGAAAAAATTATCTGTCTTGGGTTTTAGATGCTGAAATCCATTTAGATGCCAAAGGTCTAGAGAATGCTATTTTACCTAGAAATGAACCGAGCAGTCAAGACAAGGCTAAGGCCATGATTTTTCTTCGTCACCATTTACATGAAGGGCTAAAAGCTGAATACCTAACGGTGAAAGATCTGTTAGAATTGTGGAGTAATTTAAAAGAACGATATGATCACTAAAAGACGGTAATATTGCCCAAAGCTCGTTATGAATGGTTGCATTTGAGGCTGCAAGATTTTAAATCTGTATATGAATATAATTCATCTATTTTTAAAATAAGTTCTCAACTGAAGTTGTGTGGTGAGAAAATAACAAACGAGGACTTATTAGAAAAAACTTTTTCAACCTTTCATGCTTCAAATGTGCTCCTACAGCAGCAATACCGTGAAAAAGGTTTTAAAAGGTATTCTGAACTAATCTCATGTCTTCTTGTGGCTGAACAAAATAATGAGTTGTTAATGAAATATCATGAGATCCATCCCACTGGATCAGCTCCATTCCCTGAAGCGAATGTGACTGAACGCATTGATTTTCATGCCCATGGTCATGGTCACAATCGCGGTCGTGGTCGTGGCCGTGGCCGTAGTAGGGGACGTGGCAATTACTGTCATCATGGTGGTGGAAGTAATTATAATCCAAATACCCACCAAAAGAAGAAATATAATGAAGGGCAGAAAAAAGATAAGGGTGGTCCCTCAAAAACTGTGGAAAATCTATGTTATAGATGTGGGATGAAAGGGCATTGGTCGCGTACCTATCGTACGTCTGAGCATCTGGCAAAGCTTTATCAAGCCTCCATAAAAAAGAATTCAAAGAACATGGAAGCAAATATGACTTTCCAAGATGATGATGTTGAGGCAAATTTTGCATACAAGAATGATGATACCAATGAGCTATATGATGACCTTGATGCTATGACACACTTGAAGTGGCTGCTTTCTTTGAGAATCATGATTAGAGAAACAAATTTAGTCTATGTTTTATCTATATTTCATCTTAATTTAGTTATACTTTATGCTTTATTTATGTTTACTTTTATTTTCTTCTTTTAAGAGCATTATTGCTAATAATATATTTTGATACATTTATTTTCTTTTGATGGGGATGTTCCTCTCTCTTTTATTGGGCACAAGAATGAAGATATATGTCTCATAGATAGTGCTACAACACATACTATACTCAAAGATAATTTTTTTTTCTCATTTGACAATGAATGGTGCAAGCATCAATACTATAGCGGGTAATACAAAACTAATTGAAGGCTCTGGAAGAGCAATGATAATATTACCCAAAGGGACAAATTTTGTAATTAATGATGCTTTATATTCCTCTAAGTCTCAAAGAAATTTGTTAAGTTTTAAAGATATCCACCGAAATGGGTATCATATTGAAACTATAGATGAGAAAAATATTGAATATCTATATATTACAATTGTTAGACATAGAGAAAAATGTGTTCTTGAAAAAGTACCTGCATTATCTTCTGGTTTGTACTATACAAATATTGGTATAATTGAAACAAATGCTACAGTAAACCAGAAGTTTACTAATAAAAATACATTCATTATTTGGCATGATCGGTTAGGCCATCCCTGTTATGGCTTGGGAAAAAAAATTTTTAGATAAAATAAATTTAACAAAAGGTTATATATATGTGATGCAAAAAAGTTTCAGTTGAGAGGCAGTAGTAGAGTGGTTAAAGGCAGAGAAGTTATTTAGGTGTCCCGTGTTTGAGCTCTAGCCAGTGCAGAAAGGGAGTGTTTTTTTTCATTTTTAGCGGTAAAATGACGAAATTTCCCCTCTGCCATTCTACCTAATTTCCAACCACTTCCCCATTTCCTCTTTGCGTGCTGGTGGTGGCAGGTCTGTGTGCGTGAGGGAGAGCAGCGGCAGGTCAGCGTGCGGCGTGGGGAAAAGGGTTCACGGCACAGAAGGCCTTCTACCGTCCTTTAAGTCTGAAATGCTTCTCCTTTCCTTCTCATTCTGGGTTCAGACGCGAGTGAGGAAACAGAGTGTTTCTGCTGGAATTTGTCACGGAAGGTGAAGGAGAAGAACTTGATGGTCGACGCGATGAAGAATGCACTCTGTCACTGGTTTTAGCTGCCGTCACCATCGTGCCAGTTCCTGTTGATGCTATAGCATTTCAGTAATTTTGTCTTAGAATTTCTGGTTTCATTCAATCCCCAGCTCATTTTCAGTGTAGTGCGGTGTTGGGAAGAGTTGATTTAAGGGGGTAGCAGAAGAAGGGCCAGACTTGAGCGTGAATTGGAAGCAGAGTTGCAGAGTCATCGACGATAAGTGGTAAGTGCCCGACGCTACTTTCGTTCTCTGCCTCTGTGATTCTTGAATTTTGGGGCTTGATCTTTTGAGTAAGTCGTGGGAAAGTACTATTGCTAGGTATGATTTTCTGTGAGTGGATCATATTCTCCTCTATTTTGTATGCTTGCCATGGAAACAGAGACTTGTGGTCTCGGCTGGAAAATGAATTTTGGTTCTGTGATCTTGATTCAAACCTTGTCAACTATAATGAATGTGTATCTATATATCCTGATGTAATGGCTGTCGCCTGCGGTGATTTTTGGAACAGGGACCCTTTGTGTTGGTTTTAGATTAATGTTTGCCTATGAATGTGTGTGAAATTGTCGCTAGACAGGGGTGCTGTGGGTAAGCATTATGTGCAGGTATAGTGTCTAATTTAGGAAACATGGGCTAAGGGTTACTGCCTTAGACTTGTAAGCAGATTGGGAATATATAAAACTTGCTTTGCTGTGTGTTTATGCTTTTTATGGTTGTTGCCCTGCGAAGTTAAGTATATGTGTAACTGAGGATGTTGCTGAGATGAACAAATAGTGGAAAGAGGCGTTAAGCATTGTTAAAGGTATATATATGTATATATACTTTATGATGTTCTGGTTTAAAACTGAAAAGAATATATGGGTATGCTGATACTTAAAGGCTAGTGTTATGAATTAGAAGGAAGAAAGAAAGAGGATAACGTAGATAAGTTGGTTACTAATATTTATAAGTGGATTTGAGAATTGACGGAAGTGAATTAATGGATTTAGTGAATGAAGAAATTGAGCAATAGTTTTGGTCCTAATTGGAATATAATTTAAGTGTGTAATATAGTTTAGTTGGAAGGGAAGTTGATATTGGAGATAACTTTACTAAAGATGTAGAAGTTGAAATATTCACAGCAGTACGTTGGAAATACTAATTTACTATCAATTAAATGCATTTTCATGTTGAGACATCATAGGTAAAGTATTATTTGGTAAAGTTAGTAAAATAGTTAATGCTTTGATAAAAGGTGACTTGAAGGGTAGTCGCATATAATGAGTTTTTCTCTAAAGGAATAGTTGTTTATGAGGAAGATTATATATTTCTTTGAATCTATATTTTGGCAAAGGAAAGTTGGCTTCGTGCTTAAGTGGTAAGAAAGGAATAAGTGATGGAATCGATTTTATCATGGCCAAGTCAGGGCATCAAAGATGCATTCTGATGGGTTATAGATTTCTGAAGTAATTGGTTAATGGTATAGGAACTTATGTATTGAATCTTTGATTGAATGGTTAATAGTATGAAATTAGTTGAAATAATATATTAAGGATGGTTCTGTTGAAATGTTGAATGGAATGTTAATATATATTGTTTTGGGATATCAGGGAATTGAGAAGTGATTATAGTTGGAAGTTGTTTGACGGGAAGAGTAAAGGTTTAAGAGCGAATAGGTGAGTGAATAACGTTTCCTAAAAAATTTACATTTTTAAATACATTGATATTTTATTGAAAATGTTGAATTTCAAATAAGATTTACAAAAAGCAAGTTTTAAGAAAGTATGGTTTAAATCGTTGGAAATGATTTTCTTTCGATTGGTTTACCAAGGAATTATGATTATGTATGAAAATAGATAAAAAGGCTTTTGAAAAGAGTTTGGCAAAAGTTGCATTGAACTATTTCATATGTTTTCACAGTAATTTGATTTCAAATGTACATGCTGGGGCTTTTGAAAAGTTAAAGTGATTTTACCAATGGTTATGGCATTAAAACGATTGAGATTATTTTATGTGAAATAAACCCCATGCATGATGGAAACATTTTAGGACGGAATACAGAATGTTGGTTGCTAACAGCAGTACTGTTAGTCCTTGGTGCACCTTGGTTACTCGAGCTCGACAGTTTGTGGCATAGCCACCAGAATTATTTCGTGGGATTTCTTCTCGCGACAGTTTGTGGCCTTGAGCCACCAGAATTATTTCGTGGGATTTCTTCTCGCGACAGTTAGTGGCTTCAAGCCACCAGAATGGTTAGTTATCCTCGTGGACTGTGTGTCCACATCTGTTTTCATTCTGTTGAAGTCCTACAGAAGGGTTATGGTTTTCAAATGATTGTTTTACGATTGTTTTGAAATGATTATTTCAAATTGTTTATCTGAAACAATAATGTCTACAGAAAGGTTATGGTTTTAAAAGGATTATTTTTAAATGATTGGTTTGAAATGGTTATTTCAGATTGATTTGAAATGGTTCTTTCAGACTGTTGTTTCCCTTGAAATACAAATATTTACCGAAAGGTTTGCATCAGATTATGATATATTATGAAATATATTTTTAACATGATTATGCATTGTTTATTCCCGCATTCTTTTAAATCATGTTTTAGGATGTTATTCACGAGTAGATTATTTGGCTTCAGATAGTGCAGGTGACCTTAACCCTTTTGCTAAGCAGTGAAGAGCCTTGTTGCTGATCCGAAGCATCGTTTTTGACAAAACTACTTTTGATGAAATTATCATTTAGAAAGTGTTTGTATTATTTTGAAAAGAAGGTAAATGCTCCACATAGTCCTTAGAAAAGATTCTATTTATTTTGAAAGATATAATAGAAAGTTTGACTGTTCTATTTAAAGTATTAGGCTTTCAGAATGTGAAATTATTCATATTTTGTGCCGGTCACGTCCAAATTTCGGGACGTGACAATCCTGGATCAACTATGATTCGAAGGATTATTGAAAATTCACATGGACATCCATTGAAGAGCCAGGAGATTCTTCAATTTAAAGACTTTTCATGTGTTGCTTGTTCTCAAGGTAAACTAATTACAAGACCTTCATTAACAAAAGTTGGGGTAGAATCCCCTACATTTTTAGAATATATCCAAGGGGATATATGTGGACCTATTCATCCATCATGTGGACCATTTAGATATTTTATGGTTTTAATAGATGCATCTACAAGATGGTCACATGTGTGTTTGTTATCTACACGTAATTTAACATTTGCTAGATTACTTGCTCAAATAATTCGATTAAGAGCACAATTTCCAGAATATGCAATTAAGACAATTCGTCTTGATAATGCGAGTGAGTTTTCATCACAAAAATTTAATAATTATTGCATGGCAACTGGAATAACAGTGGAAAAATCTGTTGCTCATGTCCACACTCAAAATGGTTTAGCAGAATCATTAATTAAACTCCTCTAATTGATTGCTAGACCAATACTCATGAGAACAAAACTTCCCATTTTAGCTTGGGGACATGCAATTTTACATGCATCAATAATTATACGTATCAGGCCAACAAGTTATCATAAATTCTTCCCATTACAATTGGCTTTTGGTCAGGAGCTAAATATTTCTCAACTTAGAATTTTTAGATGTGCGGTATTTGTCCCAATTGCTCCACTACAACGCACAAAGGTAGGACCTCAGAGAAGGTTAAGGATATATGTTGGTTATGAATCTCCTTCCATAATCAAGTATTTAGAACCGTTAACAGGAGATTTGTTTACGGCACGTTTCGATGATTGTCATTTTGATGAAATAAATTTTCCAACATTAGGGGGAGATAATAAGCAGCTGGATAAAGAAATCACATGGAAAGCATTATCGTTATCTCATTTAGATCCTCGAACACAAATATGTGAGCTTGAAGTTCAAAAAAGAATTCATTTGCAAAATATTGCAAATCAACTGCCAGATGCATTTACTGACCCCAAGAGAATTATTAAATCTCATATTCTAGCTGAAAATACTCCAATTCGAATTGATGTCCCAGCAGGACAAGTAGCAAGTGCAAATGAAAGTAAACCATGTTTGAAGCGTGGTAGACCAATCGGTTCTAAAGATAAAAATCCTAGAAAGAAAAGAGTAAACAATCAAGATGGTCAAATTGAGGAGGCTGATCTTATAGGAGATACCCAGGACATAACAAATCAAAAGACCCCAGAAGAGGTCCAGGTACCTGAAAATAATGAAGAGATCTTGATAAGTTATGTCACTACGGGAAAAAGGTGGAACCGAGAAAATATAGTTGTCGACGATATTTTTTCATATAGTGTTGCTGTTGAAATAACTAATCAAAGTGAGGATCTTGAACCTAGGTCAGTTGAAGAATGTAGACATAGAAATGATTGGCCAAAATGGAAAGATGCAATTCAAGCAGAATTGAATTCACTTTCAAAACGTGAAGTTTTTGGACCTGTAGTTCAAATACCAAATGGTGTTAAAACAGTTGGGTATAGATGGGTTTTTGTGCGAAAATGAAATGAGAAAAATGAGGTTGTTAGATATAAAACACGACTTGTGGCACAAGGTTTTTCGCAAAGATCTGGCATTGATTATGAAGAAACATATTCTCCTGTGGTGGATACAATTACTTTAAGATATCTAATTAGTCTGGCAATGCATGAAAGACTTGATATGCATATAATGGATGTTGTTACAGCATACTTATATGGTTCTTTAGATACTGAAATTTATATAAAAATCCCTGAAGGATTTAAATTGCATGAAGCATGTAAGAATCCTCGAGAAAATTATGCAATTCGTTTGCATAAATCCTTATACGGATTAAAACAATCTGGAAGAATGTGGTATAACCGTCTAAGTGAATATTTGTTGAAAGTAGGCTATAAAAATGACTCAATTAGCCCATGTGAATATATCAGAATTTGTTATAATTGCTACATATGTGGATGACTTGAATATAATTGGAACTCCTGAAGAGCTTCAAAAAGCAATGGATTGTTTAAAGAGAGAATTTGAAATGAAAGATCTTGGAAAAACAAAGTTTTGTCTCGGTTTACAAATTGAGCACTTAACAAATGGAGTTTTTCTTCATCAATCAGCTTATATTGAAAAAATATTAAAGCAATTTTATATGGATAAAGCTCATCCATTAACTACTTCAATGGTTGTGAGATCTCTAGTTAAAGAAAAAGATCCTTTTCGCCCTCAAGAGGAAAATGAAGAACTCCTTGGTCTAGAAGTACCATATCTTAGTGCTATAGGGGCACTAATATATCTTGTTAATTCGACACGACCTGATATTGCATTTGCTGTAAGTTTATTGGCAATATTTAGTTCTTCTCCAACAAGAAGATATTGGAATGGAATTAAACATATATTTTGATACCTTCGAGGGACAATTGATATGGGATTATTTTATTCTAATGAATTCAGATCACAATTGATTGGTTATGCAGATGCAGGATTTTTAGCAGATGCAGGATTTTTATAGATCCACATAAAAGTAGATCTCATATAGGATATTTATTTACTTGTGGAGGTACAGCTATATCTTGGCATTCGATAAAGCAAACTTTATCAGCTACCTCATCAAATCATGCAGAAATAATTGCAGTTCATGAGGCAAGTCGAGAATGTGTTTGGCTAAGGTTAGTAATTCAACATATCCAAAGAATGAGTGGTCTACTTCCAGAACAAGAGATTCTAACAGTATTATACGAAGATAATACAGCATGCATAGCTCAATTGAAAGGAGGATATATCAAAGGAGATAGAACAAAGCATATTTCTCCAAAATTCTTTTTCACTCATGATCTTATGAAGAATGGTGATATAGATGTTCAGTAAATTTGATCATGTGACAACCTTGTATATTTGTTTACCAACATACTACCAACTAAGCCATTTGAGAACTTAGTGTATGGTATTGGAATACGCAGATTCAAAGACATAAATTGATAACGTCATCAGGGGGAGTAAACAAGTACTTGATATACTCTTCATTTTAAGAATTTTGTTTTTCACTGGATTTTCCCGAAAAGGTTTTTGATAAGGCAACCTAAATAAATATTGTGTACTCTTTTTTCCTTCACTAGGTTTTTGTCCCAATGGGTTTTTCCTAGTAAGGTTTTAATGAGGCACAATATCTATCATGGACATCCAAGGGGGAGTGTTGCAAATATTATTGTACATGTGGATGTCCATTCTACCTCTTGGGATTCCTCTTAGTATTCCTTCTTGCCTTTATGCCATAAAACTATAACTTTCTCAATGAATGACTTGAGAGGGGTTTCTTGTGGTTAATGGCATTTTATTCATCTTTAATCCTTTGTAACCTTATGTTTAGTCTTTAATGGTTGTGGCCTATAAATAGTGCCTATGTAGAAGGCATTTGGACAAGTGAATATACAAGCATATGAGGAATTCTCTCTTGTCATTCCATTTCTCTCATCTCTAAATCTTATCTTGTTATTCTTTCTACTATCTTACTTTCTTATTTTTATAACATATATGTTATTGTTTGGTGTAATTTTTTTTTGCCATATAATTCATTGTAGTTAATGCTTTGAAGTTTTAACTATTATCAATTACCATTTAGGCCCATTTCTTAAATCTCTTTGGAACTCATATACCATTTCTACTCTACCTGCTAGTTTTCTTTATTTTTTTGTGTGTGTTTCCTTGTAACTCTATGTGGGTTTAGTGTATTGTTTAGATGTTTTGGGTTCTCAGTAGGCTCAGGCCTTTCTATATACTTCATTTTGTCTTTTTTAATTGACATCTACAATATTTATTATAAATTATGTTGTTATTATATATTTAAAGGAAAAAGAGTAGAAAAGACTACCTAAATTTTAAAATACAAAAAATAGTATTTGTATATGTAAAAGGACAGATTGTGCATAATACCCAATCTATCCTTTCAAAATTTGCGAGAAAAAGATAAAATTGCCCTTTTGCATTTTCTCCTTCTCTCTATTCCCTCTTCCTTTTCTCTCGGCGTCCATGGACAAATCCAGCACCAGAAAGATGCAGAAAAGCAACGAGGCGAGGAGAAGAGAATAGTGATGTTGGCATATAAGCAGATCTCGTCTCAGTCGTGTTCCTCCTCTTGGAACAACATCATAACAACATAATAATGAGACAAGTTGAGGCATAGAAGCAGAAGTAGAACAGAGGCAAGGCAAGACCCATTTTTTTATTATTGCTTTGGGTATATTGCTTGAATCGGTGATATTGTAGTGTGCTTTAGAGATTGCAATGGATCTGGTTTTGTTTCTTTAGATTTTTGTTTCTGGTTTCATTTTAAAAAAATTATGGATTTGGTCTCCTTTGAAATGTCATTACTGGAGTTATAAAAATAGCTAAAGGTATTGTCAAATCATTGCAAATGTATTAAATGACTAAAATAATGATCCCTGATTGAATTCTTGAAGTGATAGAAAACAATTCTAAATGGCATTACTAAACTTGTTAAAATGGTGGGAAAGGTTATCAATTTCATTGTAAGAGTAGCAAATATCTTCACTATGGTAGTCAAAATTATTATAAAAGTTATTAATTCTATTAGACGAGTAGTAATTGACACCAGTAATTACTTACAACTAAGTTGTTAAAGAGAGTAATAAATATCTTCACTGTTGTAGTTAAAATCATTACAAAAATTATTAATCCCATTACACAAGTAGTAATTGATTCAAGTAATTATTTATAACTAAATTGTTAAAGAGAGTAATAAATATCTTCACTATAGTGGTCAAAATTATTACATAAGTTGTCAATCCCAATACACGAGTAGTAATTGACCTCAATAATTATTTGTAACTAAGTTGTTAAAGAGAGTAGTAAATATCTTTACTACGGTGGTCAAAATTATTATAAAAGTTGTCAATCCGATTTGTACAAGTAGTAATTGACTCCGGTAATTACTTACAACTAAGTTGTTAAATATAATAGTAAATATCTTTACTACAGTAGTCAAAATTATTAGAAAAATTGTCAATCCCATACATATTGAGAAGTGAAGCATATGGCTATGATGGTGGGAGGCAGTGACGATGGTGCGATGGTGTTAGTCATCGTCAACCTTTGAAGTCTACTGTTGTCGTTTGGTGCAAAATTGCAGTCTGGTTCCTCTGTCTTCCATATCAGTTGCCAATTTTCTTTTGTTCTTCAACTTCCTTTCCTTCTTCTTCTTTGAATTCTTGCTTTTCTAGTGCTTCTGGGATTTTAGACAATGTAATGAGATTTACAACTTTTGTAATATATTTTTTTTAATATAGTTAAGATAGTTACTATTCTCTTTAACAATCTAGTTGTAAGTAATTATTTAGGTTAATTACTACTCGTGTAATGAGATTCACAACTTTTATAATAATTTTTAACTACCGTAGTTAAGATATTTACTACTCTCTTTAATAACTTAGTTATAAATAATTACTTGAGTAACTTACTATTTATGTAATGTGATTTATAACTTTTATAATGATTTTGACTACTGTAGTTAAAATATTTACTATTCTCTTTAACAACTTAGTTAAGATATGAGTAGTAAATATCTTAGTAAAAGTAGTCAAAATCATTACTCAAGTTGTAAATCTCATTGCAGGAGTTGTAAATGAAGAAATTAATTATTTGCAATTAAATTGTTACAAAGAATAGTAAATGTCTTAGCGAAAATGGTTAAAATCATTGTTCAAATTGTAGATCCCATTGCAAGGGCAATTTTATCTTTTTCTCCCAAATTTTGAAAGGACAAATTGAGTCTTATGCTCAATCTATCATTTTACATATTTAGATACTCTTTTTGGTAATTTGAAATTTAGATAGGCTTTTTTTTGGTCCTTTTCCCTTTATTTAACAAAGAAGTTTTCTTTTTATTATTTGGTAAGAATACATGATATTTTTATTAATAAATAACCTTATCTTATTCATTTTCTTATATATTTTTTTCATGTTTATTTGTTGTAAAACTTTTTGATAATTATATTATTTCTTGGTGATTTCATAGTGAATTTCCCTTTAAAGGATATGTCTTGTTTTTTCAAATTTCGTGAAATATACCACAAATCATGTACTTTTTTTATACAAGAAAGTTTAAATGGGTTCGACACTAATTTCTCACTAAAGTCGGGCCATAGCCCCAAGGCTAAGAGAACGCTTATAGGGGATTTATAAGATTTCCTACTAAAGGAGTCCTCATAATGGTAGCGAGAATCGAACTCGCGTCCTTATAATATATGAGTCCATTCTTTAACATCTATACTAATTCTCATTGGCACAAATCATATATTTATAATAACAAGATACCACAGACAACAAACAAAGTATGAACTCAAGCCCATTAGCTAGCCTTACATCCAATGGACTTGGGCTAGTTAGTGAGCTTGGGTTCATACTATGTTTGTAAACTTTTATACTTAATGTGATCTTTAATATAATATTCATTTACATATCATTCATGAGTTCAATTGGCGAAGGGGTAGGACATGTGACTATTTAGAATATGTTCGATCCTTGGGAAGTACCATTTTGTTGTGATTCTAATCACGGCGCTTGGGGAGACATCCAAAAAATTTTGTATAAAAAAACATTCACTTTATAGTGTAATTAAATAGTTTTATGGCTGTGTAAGGAGAATGTCTCATAGTCAGCACTAAAGGACATTCGGGAAGTTTATAGTGTGAGAGGATTAGTCATTGCTTTCGACAGTAGATACCTTAGGCTTATCTAAAAAATAATTTCATGGCTAGTACTAAAATCCCTTCAAAAAGTCTACAGTTCAAGGGGATTAATTACTACTTTTGGCGGTGAATACTCTAGGTTTACGTAAAAAAATATAAATTAATGGTTTTAACATGCTACAAATTATGGTTTTATTATTGAATGCGGATAAAATATTCTTCAAAATGAATGGGTTAATTAAATTAAATTGGTAGGATCCAAAATTAGTTTTCTATTATTATAAAGTTATTATGAACGAACGTAGTACAAAATGAAAAGATTGTGATAGATAATTTTCAGTCACAAAAACCATTTTGCTACAAAATTCAAGGCAAAATTTTAGAAATTGATGGAAACCCAGCCAAAAATCATTCCCTAGTTAATGCATCGTTTATATATTTTTTTAAAAAATAATTTTGAAATTGCAAAAGATCAAGTTTGTGTGCGCAGATAGGGGTGTGCATGGGTAGGGCTAGGCAGAGCCTGCCCGAAAAATACATGGGCTGCATTTTGCAGCCCGATACCCAGCCCTGCCTGGTAAAAGCCCTAATTATTTTGGGTTGGGCATAGGCGAGCTGGGCATGGGCGGACTGGGCATGCCCAAGTCGTGATACTCTGCTCATATTATGAAAAAATCTGCAATTATAAACTTATAAAATAATACTATATTCATATGTCTTTAAGAATTAAATAATATACATAATTTACTAAGAATAAGACAACAAAAAGATAGTAATTAAAGTTTTAAAATCAATGGCATATAAAAAAAGTACTGAAGTCTAAATAGTTTGCAATTGTAACTTTGCATCAATTTCCACAAAATTGAAAAAGATGAAGCATCTGAAAAAAATATATGACGGTTACCACAGTTAAAAAAATATAAATAAAGAAATCAATTTAGTTATAAATTTTAAATGATGCAATTACTTACTTGACTACTCATATTTGTAAAATTATCCTTTAATCACCAGTATCCATCATATTTATTCTATATAAAATATTATAATTTATAAATTTTGATATATAAAAAAGTAATTAACTGGGCAGAGCCAAATGGGTAGGGCAACAACCCCTACCCGGTGTCCAGCCTGGCCCGAATATTGGCCTTACCCGAAATTGCTCATTTTACATTAGGCCACTTTTTATCAGGCTAGGTAGGGCATATTTTGTGCGGGCTTAGATGGGCTCTGGGCTTCTTGCATAGCCTTATGCACAGACGTGATATGATCTACGTATAACTCAATATTATAGCTTCGATAGGGCCAAGACCAAGTCGACCCATCACAATTGGGCAAAAATGAGATATCACCCTTGAGCCCATTGAACCTATTGGGCTAGTATTGGAAAGTGCTAGGCAAAGTTTATGGCAATATGCTTATATTTAGTGTGAGACAATACTTAAATATGATTATATCCAATAAAATGATACATATATTTAACAAAGTAAAAGAAAAGACAAACAAACAATGCAACAAAGAAAGTTGAGAGAGCTCTTTGTACACAAAGAACTAGTCTTAATTATAAGAGTTTATTGAATTTTTAGGTAGATTTATAAAACTAAATAAATCAATTAATTATAACTAATATAAGAGTTAATTAACTAATTTGGGTAGATCGAATAGTATGTAATATTAATTCATTTTATAGGGTTATATTTGATCATAATTAACTAATTTATTTGACTTCTTAAATCTATCAAAAGATCAACTAGCTCTTATAATTAGAACTGAAGGGAGTAATTAATATTTATTTATCAATTTTACCCCTTCTTTAATTAGAGAGAGAGATAGGTGAGAGGCAATAGAGAATGCACATTCCTTTTGTTTTCTTTTTATAACCCTTTGGACCACTTAGCATTTAACACTTTTTAATCTTATTATTAGGTATTTGAACAGATAATTAATCTCGATTGATGTATGCCTCTCATTAGGGTTTTTTTAATAGAGGTAAGATTAGATATATTATTCAGTTTAAGCTAGATTTAATGACTTAACCGCTTTTCTTTGATTACAATGAAGTAGTTGAAAGTGATTTATATTTAAGATCAAGCTAAATATATTTAAAAATATAAGTTTCTTTTGTATTGATTATAAGAATGTACCTACCCTTAGCTTGGGAATTAAGTAATCTCTAAAATAACGAAACAACAAGTTCATGATTCTAAAATCGTCTAAACAGAAAACAGAGAAGAGGAAAAAATATGGGTCCATTAATTTTTTTTGTTACGAAAGATCACTTTTTATGTTTTTTAGTATTTGGTTAAACTTTTGAAAATAATCAGAATCTAAAACAAACCTGATTTCTTATTATTTTGAGAATCTACTTTGAGTAGTAGTTTCTGGAAGAAAAAACTAAATAGTAAATTGTCTTTATGAAATAAGATATACAAAAATATTATACAAATCTATAACTCATTAAATAATAATAACTTTGTATGAATACGTTACTAAACACAAAATGCTTTCTTAATTCTTTTCATAAAATCTCAACACAATAAATTACTTTTTACAAAATCTAAACTATTTAAAAATCAATTTCTTTTTTTTTTAAATTTAACCAAACGGACCCTTAAATTTCTCCCCCCCTGGGGTTTGAATTCTTCATCAAACATTAAGAAAAAATCAAACAGATAAGGGACCAGGCGAGATCAATTCCTTTTTGATGGTTAATGCAATGAAGGTAATATTTTTTGGCCAAATTCGTGCATTTGGTCACAACATGAGACATATTTGATAGCTTCATAATATAAAAACTAGTGCTTGCATTACATGAAGTCTGATAAATGAGCCTCATTAATTATTCATGACTTATGAATAGTAATTTAACTGGTTAAATTAAAGTTCTTATATTATATATAAATTTACAACGATATCAGAAATCATTAACTTGTAGAAGTGAAATATCTCCCCGACAGAAAACTCGATCTTTCTACATGAAACTTGTTGGCAGCATGCTGTCTAACAATTCTAGGTTGTCAAAGAGAGAGTTATTGCTAGAGCAGCTGTAATCTGTCACAGAATTTTGGGTTTTTTAGTGTTTAGTTATAGTTTTTAAGGCTGAACAACACAATACACAAATACGCGCGCACACATTCAAACGAAGAAAAATTAATCCGCAAGTCTCTATAATTTTACTTAATTTTTAACCGCATTCCTATAGTTTTTTCTTATTTTTATCACGTCTCTATAGTTTCATATGATTCTAATAATCAGGTACTTATATTTTGTTTCAGGTTAATATATTCTTTAGTCCATGAAGTTTTCCCTTACTTTGGTTTTAACCCCTCAAGTTTCATACCATAGTCTTTGGTTCCTTAAGTGTCTTTGCATCTAAATTATTAGTCCCTATAATTTAATAAAAATTTAGACTATTTTACCCCTTAAGAGACAAAAATCTATGGTTTAATTTGAACTTTAAGAGACCAAACTAAAATGAAGATAAACTTAAATGGCCAAATATTGTATTAATCTTTTTCTTTTTTTTAGTCATATGAAATTATAGGGACTTGATTAAAAATTAGATGAAACTATAAATACTTGATTAAAAAACTTAGAGAAATGATTAAATCATGTGAAACTATAAAAATATTATAAAAAGAGGGGCGAAGAATTATAGGAACCTGACTAAAATTCATATGAAATTATAGGGATTTGCAAATTAATTTTCTCTTCAAACTATATGCATATAAATGATCTGTTTGAAGCGATATATGTACCTCAGTTCCATTGCTTTTGCTGGTGATTCAGCATATTGAGGTCGTGGCTGGTTCGGCCGCAGATGGTTTGGAGCTTGTAAACCATATTTGTTGTTGATATTGTATGGAGGATTGGAATTCCCGTTTTCTTCATTCATAATCCTTGCTTCATGAATCTGAATAAGATAAAGTCCTCTATTTAGGCTTTTAATGATAACCTTTAACTCTTTTGTGCTTGTTGATTTTTACATGCATTTATGCATGTGGGACAATAATAGACATATGAATGAAATGTCTTTTTGTTTTTTGTTTTTCAAAATTATATCTTTAGTCCTTTAACTTTATATAATATTTTATTTTAATCCCTTAATTTTATAAAGTAGTTTTTCAGCTCTCTAATTGCAATGCCGTTAACAAAAAACAACAACAACTAATATTGACATTTTAAAGGTTGACAAAATATTTTTGAATGCTAACATATTAAGGTTAACTTTTAAAAATAATAGTATTTAGCAAAAAAAATTATTTGAGACTAATAATGTTAGGTTTAGAGAACTAAATAAATACTTTATAAAATTAAGGGACTGAAATAAAACCTTATATTAAATTTAAAGAACTAAAATGATATGTATAAAAAAAAGAGAGAACTAAAATGACATTTTTGTCTTTCTTTTTCCCTCTAACGTAACTTACCTTCTGTAGTTCTACATTTTCTTTAGTAATGAGGTTTATCCTTTTATATAGTTGTACATTTTCTTGATGGATTTGATTTCCCTGCAACAGTATATCAATGAATTAGCGAGCTACAATTTGTGGGAAAACCTTTCTAACATGAAAGGAGCAAAAACAAAATTATTATATACCTTTTGTTGCAGATGTTGAATCTCATCAGTTAAAATTTGATTCTGCAAATTAAACAAATCAATTATCAATTTATGATAATATTATTAATCCCTGTCGTGTAAAAGTGCTGACATTTGGTTTAGCTTAAAAAGTTTATGCATTATGAGATAAAACTCTCTCATAGAGCGCAAAATCAATTCTCTGCAAAATTCAAATGGGCAATAAATAAAGATAATGATCTAAATTAATCTATCATACCTTTTTTATTCGGACACCCTTTAAACTCATCTCCAGTTGATTTTCCAGATTTTGCAGTTCGTCAATGCCCAAACCAGAAAGTTGTGCACCCATCGATTGCCTACATTTTTAACAAAAGGCAATCATATACTTTCCAAACAATATAATTTGTGAGCTAAACAGATAAATATTAAACTGTTGACCTTGATAATCCTTTTTATGCTTTGAATTCTGCTGAATCATTATCATACATGATATAATAGTAAACAAATACACATACATACATACATACATACATACATACACACACACACACACACACACACACGTATTTGTGAAATTGAACATAAAATTTCCTAGAAATCTAATCTGAGCAAGAATAATTCCAACATTTTATGCTTCTTGTTCGCGTAAATAATTAAATCTCTTTTGCTTTGTTTTCTTTTATTGGCCTGTCGGGAGGATTACTCATCCTCATTGAAATGAGATTGATGAGATATTGAAATGAAAAAAACAATCATTTTTTTTTATAATATTACACTCATTAATAAAAAATTTAAACACAAAAGATGAGTAATGGTAAAAGGGAAGCGAGGGAGGGGTAGGTAGGTAAAGATGATCAATGATAATTATCTCTTTATGTGAAGGTTCTGATATAAAACAATGTGATGGATGGACAACAACATGCCTTTGCTTGATATATAATCAACAATTTCATTTTTTGAAAGAGCATAAAATTTGAATAAGTTCAAATAATACACACACACACATATAATATGTGTGTTGTTGTGCTTGTTCATTTCCATTTTCCCCTATGTATGTTATCCTTTTTTTGTTACACTGTGTTTTGACACCTAAATGACAGTGCTTATTATTCCAATGTATGCGATTTTCTTATAGACAGTTATGTATGTACGTAACTATTGAGTGGTTAAAAACAATTACCTGTGGCATTCTTGCATATGTTGAAGTTGTTGCCTCAATACTATCACTTCTCTCTGCCAAAACTACCAAGTGCAAACACAGATGGGTAAATTAATTAAGAATAAATATATATGTTTTATATCAAATAAAGAGATATCTCTTGAAGTAGCACAACTGTTCAATAAAAAGGCATATCTCATGGTGTTTCATGAACCGACGTTGCTATTTAATCTATGGTTATTAAAATTATCCTCGAGATTTCGGAATAGTTGGAGTTTTCTAACTTGGAATAAGGAGAAGAACCATATGGCAAAAGTTGTTCAAGAGAAGGAAAGATACCTGGTGTTAATGATGAGTATGAGAAGTAGAAATTATATGCAACAGCTATGGGTTTGAAAGTTATTAGTGCCCTTAACTAGTTTTAATAATTGGTCTTCAATCTCTAGTTGGAGTGCTTTTTCAAAGACAAGGGAATGGATGGTTTATAAAACAAGATGGCTCTGTTTATAGGGTATAAGACAGATTTAAAATACTATTATCTCATATAATTAAGTGGTATATACTTGATATTTCTTTTCTTTTTAAAGACAAAAAAGTTTAGGTGAGTCGGATCCCAAAGGCTCACTAGGGTTAGGGCATGCCTCTAGCCTCAAAAGTGCTTATAGGAATACGTACTTACAAATCACCTACAAACAAGATTCTCACATCGGTAGTTTAAATTCACGATTGACCTTATAGGTTATGAGCCAACTCATTACCAACTAACTAAACCAACGTATTAAGTAGGCAAATACTTGATATTTCTTAAAGGTCATGTTTAAGAATGGTTGTCCAAATAGTTAAAGGGTTGGTGTGCGTTCAATTAACCCAAACACTCTTAAAATGGCGGTGTATGGATTGTGTGTTTCATATGGAGGGGAAAAAATCTCGTGTTATAGACAAGGAGAGAGGAGAAGAGTATTAATCACATCTAAAGACTTGTTACTTACACCAAAATAGCTTAAACTACTTTGGAAGGACTCAAGACACACTTATATAGTTGTGATTAATGCTCTAATGATGCGATGTGGATTATCATACATGATACATCTAATATTATTCTTATTAGTTTTTTAATCTCAATTATTTTCTTTTTTGGCCTTTTTTTAGTCCTAAGTCGGTATGATTCTTGATACCATATTACTAGATAAGCTTACATTAATTACATATAAAGGCTTGCCACTTCATCAAAATAGCTTAAGCTACTTTGGAAGAACTCACGATTAATCCTCTAATCACTCGATGTGAGACTATCATGCATCTAATAAACGGCCAAAAGTGTTTTTGGAGTTATGAATATAATTTCTCTTGATGGAATGAAAATTCAATGCATGCATTCTCAAGTAAGAGTATGGTTCCATGAAGTGGATTTGAGAACTACATGAATACATGAAAGGAATTCATTGCTAGGAAAGAGTAAACTCTTCACAATATTAATTAAATCCATTTAATGAAACCATGATTTTTTTAATGTCTAATAGCTATAGGTATGAATGTTGACTGATACTTCAAGCAACTAATTATTATTTTATTAATTTGAATTTATTAAATTTGTTATCCCACGATCTCTCCCACTCCCATTTTTCCACTTTCATACTTTTATTTATTTATTATTATTAATATTTTCTTTTCTGCTACTTTTCTTGATCATAAAGTCATTGTATGCCTATATATGATGTTTCTATTTTAGTCAATAAATATAAGTCAGTTTATGCCTCTTATATATATTATATTCTCTTCCTCCAACATTAGTGGTATCAAAGCCCCGTTTGATCCAGTGTGTGATAGAGTGAAAAGTGAAGTTTGGGTCCATTGGGTATTTGTGTTAAACACTTTGGGGTTGAGCATAAACTTTCTGTACTTCTTTTAAGTATTTGTGAGAAGGGAAATACAAGAGAGATGAAGTCTAAAAAGGGAAAAATCAAATGACTTTGAATGTGAATTTTATTTATTCTTGTTCCTCTTTACAGCCACTCATACCAATTTTTACAGGTGAGAAATATGAGTTTTGGAGTAGAAAAATGAAGACTTTATTCATGTCTCAAGATCTTTGGGACTTGGTGGAGTTTGGCTTTATGGATCACATTGATCCAGATGAGGAGACTGTAGAAATATTGAAAGAAGTAAAAAAGAAGGATGTTAAAGCTTTGTTCTTCATTCAACAAGCTGTCCATGGGATAATTTTTTGAAGGATTGCAACATCAACTACATCATTGGAGGCTTGACAAATTTTGAAGAAGGAGTTTTAAGGTTCATCAAAACTAATTACAGTAAAATTGTAGACTTACTGTTGTGACTTTGAAACTTTGATATGGAAAATGGTGAATTGTTCAGACTTTTTTATCTAAAGTATTTTCACTTGTTAATTAAATGAAGTCTTATGGAGAAAATATTTTTGAAGAAATTGTTGTTTCAAAAGTTTTAAGGAGTCTTACTCCAAATTTTAAACATATTGTTGCTACGATTGAAGAAACACATGTTCTTTCTGATTACTCATTTGATAAACTAATGAGTTCTTTGTAAGCACATGAAGAGAGGTTATTGAGTTCTATTGAAAATCATGAAGAAAAGGCTTTTTAGGTAAAGGCAGAGATTAATGATAACTCTACTGGTCGTGGCGTGGAAAACATAACAGAGGTCATGGAAGAGGTAGAAGAGACCAAGGAAGAGATCAAGGCAGGGGAGGATGTAATGAAAAAAAGAAACCTTTCAATGCCATTATTGCAAAAAACCAGGTCACAAAGAAACTTTCTATTGGAAGAAACAGAAAGATGAGAACAATCAAGCTAATCAGAATAGGCAGATGTTGAGAGTAAGCTATTTATGACCCTTTTTTGTGAAAAAGAGAAAACTAACGATGTTTGGTGTTTGGATAGTGGTTGTTCAAACCATATGACTGAAAAGAAGTCATTGTTTAAGGAGCTTGATGGGTTTCAAAAATTAGATGTTACCCTTGGTGACAACAGGCAAATTTAAGTTGAAAATAGAGGTACTGTTAGCATTGAAACCAACCAAGTTAATGCGAAGATCATTTATGATGTGATGCGTGTTCCTAGTCTATCCCATAATTTGCTTAGTATTGGCCAACTAATGACTAGTGGATATTCAATTTTGTTTAATGATAGTTGTTGGATAATTGGAGATGATAAATTTGGACAGATCATTGCTATTGTTCTAATTGCTAAAAGTAGAATGTTTCCTTTAGATGTTTTAATACTTGAAAAGTATGCTTTGGTTGCTCGTGGCAATAATGAGACTAAATTGTGGCATTTATGATATAAACACCTAAATATCAATGGTTTGAATTTATGGAATAAAAAGGAAATGGTTTTTGGTTTACCAAAACTTGATTCTCTTGACTTTTGTGAAGGTTATGTCTATAGAAAGCAAATTAAAAGACCTTTTCTTGTAAGTAAGGCTTGGAGAGTATATGAATGTCTTGAATTAGTGTATATTGATTTGATTGGGCCTATGAGAATGAATTCTTTTGGTGGTAGTCGATATTTTTTTACTACTTATAGATGATTATAGTAGTATGTCTTGGGTTTATTTCTTGGAAAACAAATATGAGGCTTTTGATAGGTTCGGGAAGTTTAAAATTTTTGTTAAAAGGAAAAGTGGTCTTTTAATAAAGACACTACAAATAGATAGAGGAGGTGAATTTGTCTCAATTGCCTTTAAGAATTTTTGTGAGGAAAATAGAATTTGTAGGCACCTTATAGCACCACATACACCAAAACAAAATAGTGTAGCTGAAAGAAAGAATCGTATTGTAGTAGAGATAGCCAAAAGCATAATGCAAGAGAAATATCTTTCTATTTATTTTTGGGCAGATAGCCAATCGTATTGTATGTATCTTTCTCAATTTGTCTCCCATAAAAGTTATCCGTAATCAAACAACATATGAGGGTTGGACAAGTAGAAAGCTAACGGTAAGCCACTTTAAAATTTTTGGTTGTATAGCTTATGCTTTAATTAAGACTCATTCTCACAAGTTTGATTAGAAATCTAAAAAATATATTTTTATCAGCTATTGTTTTGAATCTAAAGCATATAAGCTATATAATCCAATAAGTGGCAAAATTACCATAAGTAGAGATGTAATATTTAATGAAGGTGTAAGTTGGAATCATAGTGATAAACAACTGCCACAAGAGATCCCTATAGAGGTTCCACAAGAAAAAGAACAAGAGCCACCACTTGCAGCAAATCCATCTAGTGGAAACTCTTCATTAGCTCTTGAAGAGTCTTTTGCTACACTGAGAAGGCAACAAGAGTCTAAAAACCAAATCCCAAATATACTGCTAACATATATTCTTGCCTATTTGCTCTTACTGTTTCATATCCATTATATTATGAAGAGGCAACTGAAATGGAAGAATGGCAAAAAGCAAAGGTGGAAGAGTTGGATTCTATTAAAAGGAATGAAACATGGGAGATAATGGATTTACCAGAAGGCAAAAATGCAATTGTCTTAAAATGGGTGTTTAAGACAAAGTTTACTGCATATGGAAACATACAAAAGTATAAAGCTTGTCTTGTGGCAAAAGGCTATGCATAACAATTTGGCATTAATTTTGAAGAAACCTTTTCTCTAGTAGCTCGATTTGAAACTGTTGGACACGTTTTAGCCTTGGCTGCACAACTGCAATGACCAGGCTATCAATTTGATGTCAAGTTAGCGTTCCTTAATGGTGACTAACAAGAAGTCTATGTACCACAACCAAAAGGTTTCATAAAAGAAGGTAATGAAACAAATGTATACAAGTTGAAAAAGGTATTGTATAGTTTGAAGCAAGCTCCCGAGTGCTTGGTATAGTATAATTGATGGATATTTTCAAAAAATGGGCCCACCTTGTTTGTAAAGAAGGAAGGTAATGATTTCATCATTCTTTATATTTATGTTGATGATATCATTTATATTAACTCCTCCGCTACTCTTGTGGATGAATTTGAGTCTCAAATGATGAATGAGTTTGAAATGTAAGATATGGTTTATTGCACTATTTTCTTGGGCATGAAGTACATCAAGCTAAAGATAGAATATTTCTTTCACAAAAGAAATATGCCAGGGACTTTCTCAACAAATTTGGCATGCTTAATTGCAAATTTGTAGCTACCCCAATGAATATAAATGAAAAATTGCAGCAAGCAGATGTAGGAGAAATGGCAGATGCAAGAAAATTTAGAAGCTTGGTTGGAGAGCTGATTTATCTTAGTCACACTAGACCTGATATTGTGTTTTCTGTTAGTGTTATTTCTAGGTTTATGCAACAAGCTTCAACAGTTCATTATGTAGCTGCAAAGATGGTTTTACGCTATATTGTTGGAACTTTGGAGTATGGCATTTGGTACTCTAAAGTTTCTAATTTCAGGTTGTGTGCGTATATAGATAATGATTGGGGAAGCTCATTGAAAGATAGAAGAAGTATTTCAGCAAATGCTTTTACTCTAGGTTCAGGAGTGATCAGTTGGAGCTAAAAAAAAGCTACTGTATCATTGTCAACATCATAATCAAAGTTTTATGCAGCAACTTTAGCCTCTTGTCAAGCTATTTGGCTAAGAAGAGTATTAGTAGATCTTCAACAAGAACAAGAGGGACCAATAGAGATATTATGTGATAATAAAGTAACTATCTCTATGATAAAGAATCCAACATTTAACAGCAGAAAAGAATCCGACATTTAATAGTAGAACTAAGCATATTGATATTCGTTATCATTTTATTTGTGATCTAGTAGGGGGAGTATTGACTGATGCTTCAAGTAACTAATTATTATTTTATTATTTTGAATTGGTCAAATTCTTATCCCATAATCTCTCTCATTCTCCCATTTTCTCACTTTCTCACTTTCATTTATTTATTATTATTTAATATTTTCTTTTCTACTACTTTTCTTAATCACAAAATCAATGTATGCCTATATATGATGCTTCTATTTCAGTCAATAAATGCAAGTTAGTTTATGCCTCTCATATATTATATTCTCTTCTTCCAACAATGAATTATATGAAGAAACAATATAATGTAATTTGTTGGAGAAATATGGTATATGGTGTGTAGTACCTTGACTTCCAAATCAGGATTCATATGCTGATGGTGTTCCACTTTTACTTTGTTGTAACGCTCAATGATAGATTTCATGCTGCCATAAACCAAGACTCAATTAGTAGAATAATGCAAAACCAAGATAAGTGAGTTAATTAGGCAATCTAGTCAAGGATTTGGATTGCATATATATATAGAGTATGGAGACGAAGAGATATTATTGGCTCAAATTAAGATCTAATGTCCCACCAAAATGGCAAAAGAGAAAAAAAAGAAAGAAAGATAGAAAAGAATATGAACAAGAAGAAGAAAGATCTCAGCTAGCAGAAGGACGAAGAGTTAATTTAATTTCTTACATACTCATACCAAATTAAACCTGGAATTTATCACACATATTCACCAGAAATTGCAATTCAGGAAATTAAAATAGCACCAAACATGCAATATATATGCATGGAAATTTTTATGTACATCAAGCACTTATAAGAGGACAAAAATAATAGCCAAACGCACAACTAAACATCAATTGCAATCTCACAGATTCATATACTATTGATGAGTATATATATGTTTAAGTGTGTGTGTGTGTGTGTGTGTATGTGTGTATAAAGGCATTTTAATTTCTTCTAGCTAGTACCAGTTCGTTTATCTGATAGTTTCTCTAGTAAAAAGAAAGAAGAAGAAAAGGAAGAAGCCAAAAGGGATATTATTCTGATCAAAGGCCCATCAGATAAAACAAAGAAAAGTAAACGAACTGGGAACAAGTTGTGTGTGTGTGTGTGTGTGTGTATATATATACCTGGAGCTTCCATATTCATAGAGCTTGCCGGTGCTGGAGAACACAACAACGCCAACTTGGGCGTCGCAGAGGATCGAAAGCTCTCTTGCTTTCTTGAGCAATCCATTTCTTCTCTTTGAGAAAGTCACTTGCCTGCTTGTTGAATCGTCAATCCTCTTAATAACAATCTTCCCTCTCCCCATTTCTCTCTTTAGGGCTTCGCCTGCTTTCAGATCAACCACAAAACAATCAGTAAAACACCAATATTCCAGAAGGATTGAAAATATTGTTCTGAGAATAGATAGAACATACAAAACCAGAAAAATAAAAAACCAAGGAAAGATCTTAATCAGTTGTGCGTATATGCCTCAGAAGATGGAACTTACAGAAAAAAATGTTAGAGTTGGCCGAAGAAGCTAAGTTGATGAAGAAGAAGGAAAGGAGGAGTTTTCTTTCTCCTCTCTTTTGCAAGGTGCTAGTGACAGAGGCTTTTCTATGAATGATGAAGTTCGAATACTTTATATGGAAAGCCAGAAGTGTCATTATTTTGTTTGTCTCGATTTTAATAATAATTCTGGGCTTTACATATTTGTTTAAATAAAAAAAGGAAAACCCGGTTTTGGGCAGTAAGAAAACCGGTTAGTATGTTTTTTTAAGGTTTATTACAAAATACAAATGACAGATGTGGATTGGAGGGGACGAACGTTGTTTGCGCGTGAAATGTATATGGGTTCCAGGAATCGAGGGAGCTCAGACGATGAATATTGAAATATTGGGAGTAGTAGACGAATGGGGAGGTGACACGTGGAATCATGAAAATAGTGAGCAAGTTTTGGTTAAGGTTTGCCTATAAGTGACTAAGGTATAAAGAAGTTGTTAGTTGATGAGATAAACAGAGAAGAATACAAGTTTAACTTTTGGAAAACATATTTATTAATAGAGGTAAAAACTATTTATGCTACAAATTTTAAAAGAAATTATATCTTTAATTAAATGAAAAAAAGTGACCAAAGGAGGTCCCATGTCCCAAGGTTTGGGGGTGTTTGGAAACTTGCGAAATTACTTTTTGCGTTTTACTAGGTAAAATTTCTCTACCAGTAGGAGTTGGGTCAAGTAGGATGGACTTCTTTTGAGTTTGAGTTATGTGAATATAGAAAATGCCATTATCATAGTTTCCCTTAATTGGGCCAATGATGCTTGAATTTGACCAAATCAAATAACTAGATAACTATATTAAAAAAAGAAAAAAATTCCTCTCACTTGTATAGTATAAAATCACAGAAGAGAGATGGAGATGCATAAAATTAGAGGCAGCGAAAATGGAAACTCAGAATTTATTGCATGTTTGGGTACCACATTTTCAAAGCATGGTTTTGGATGGGTACCCAAACATACTGGGTTCAACTCTACCTTTGAGTATATATGTCCGGACATTAGGTAACCCCCTGAGATTTTCTCACAATTCTCCACAAGTTTAAAATATGTACTTATAAGTCATTACATTCTTCCTCTTTGCAGAAACTTTTTTTCCTCAAGAGATACATCATCCTTGATAAGTCAGCTAAGGGATACCGCACCCTGGATTCTTATGTGATGTCTCACTCTTACGATACAAATAATTATTGAAGAAGAATTTCACTCAAATAAACTCTCTCAAACAGCAGAATGAGTATACAATGAATCCCTAATACTCAAATGATGAAGATAATAGCATTTGGTGGCTCAATGAATATGATGAATTTTGAATATGAAAGTAGAAAACAGTTGAAAATTTCCTGATTATTCAAGCTTAATAAAACATGTTTGGAGTGTTATATTTATAATCCATTGAGAAATATAGTCATTAGAGACAAGAACAGTTGTTTATGATTGTTGGAAACTTTTTCTACTCGATTGACGCGTTAAGTATGTGGTTAACGTGTTAAATATTGGAGTCAAAAACATGTTTGTCTGTGTGTGTAAAATAACTGGTTGACATGTTAGCTATTGAGATCGACACAGTCAAGTATTTCGCCTAATCAAAACTCAATAATTTCATGAAGCCTATCAATGTGTTAGATAGGCTAGTTACCATGTTAATAAAAAAGACAAAAACAAATCAAGTCTCTGGTGGTTAATTGAGACGTTAATTACAATACTTGATGCATTAAGTGTAGTGTAAGGGTAAAAATCATGCTTTTATTTTTTGGTATAATATATAAACATTTTATTTGCAACATTCGATGGGATACACGTGGTTATGTGTGTATCACATTAAAAAAAAGTCATATTAATAAGTCTAAATGCTCTATTTGAATTTTGATGTAGACATTTTGACTTTTTAACTTTTTAACAAATTAAATTGTCCTTTTTGACCAAGAACATAACAAATCAAGTTGTCTTATTATTTGATGGGGGATTTTTTTTTGGGACAAAAACATATTATTTGATGGGGATTAGCATACACAAAATTTAAAATATTTATTCCTTGAACCCATTCTTGTATTAAAAAGGGACAATGATTTCTCACGATCCATCAGCTATTTATTTTTCAAATATTCGTTGGAATATTTATAATTTTTAATATCATTCTCTCATTTTTAAACGATGGAAACTTTCAACAAGATCTTCCAAAATGAATAAATCTTATTTTGTTCATATATTCTTCCTTCTTTTATATTAGAATAGTAAGAAAGGGACATTAGCTAATTTTCTTCCTTGTTTTTTTAATATCAGGGAGGCATACATTGTATGAGGGGACATCCACAAATACATATATTGTTTTTTTTTGCCAAACGTACATACTTATTTTAATATTTAATTTTTAGTCATTAATTTTAACTTTTATGTTAAAAGAAATCATGATTAACCACCTAATATTCAGGTAAACATATCACCTAATCGATGGACCTTGCTTCTTTCCTTTGCTAGCTCCCGTCCGCTGCCATCCTTTACCCACAACAGTTCTGTTCTGGGTGTAAAATAATGATGCTGACCACTTTTTTTTTTCCTTTTTTAAATTAACATTCAGTACTTCGAAGTATGTTTTTTACAGTACCAAGTATTTGAATTTTTTTTGGGAAAATGACATCTAGGTCCCATGGAAGATAAAACGCCAAAAAAATCTCAAGAAATGGCATAATTAATGTCAAGTCCCTTGGGACCTCATGAATTTTTTTCCAATTGTGAAAAGATATAATTGTCCCTTAATACAGATGATATTGTGAGTTTAGTGCGGGGAGTTAAACGCTAAAGCTAAACATGATTTACAATTTTCCCCTTCCACTTTCTGGTCTTCAGCTGTACATGTTCGGCTATCTTCTTCACTCTTCAGGGTCGTCTTTCACACGTTTCATGGATCACTTATAGTCCCTCCTTAATCCCTCAGATTCAAACTCCGTCCCTCAGGTCTATTATAGCCTCTATTGTTCAAGAGGGACTCACCGAGTCATCGCTTCTAGTAGTTTAGATCAGCCGTGGGTGACAGCGCTCCCTCGTCCGGTAAAGACGCACATGCTTAAAGGTTAAGATCTATTTCTACTTCTGTATAAACCTTTTGTATGATGTGTTCTTCTATTGCGGAGCAAAATAAACCAATTCTTACTAGTTTAGAAGTTTAGAACATTGCTTAATAGGAAATTAGTGATTTAGGATTTTGCTGGTATTATTGTAATGTAAGATGTCATTACTAATTCAAATTCGAATTAGCTAGATTGCTTCTGTGTGTATGGGTAATTGCTAGTATCCAAAATATGATGGCGCCTGGCGCAGTACTTCGTTAATGAAGGCTGTGGCTTTTGTGTGTGTGGGCCTGTTTACAGTCCTGGAAAAACCATGAAGCAATGTGAATCCATGATTCAAAAGGGCCTCCAAACTCCAATGGTAAGGTTATTGAAGGAACACTAGGAAGAAGCTGGGTGTCCTTTAGCAAACAATTTCATCAAAGCTGTAAATTGAGAGGCAAATGTAAGTGGTGGTTACATTCGTGGTGAAGGGATTATAGTGTGCATGAGTAATATAGATGAATAAGACGAGGTCAACCAAGTGTTAGCTCATGAGCTGATTCATGCATATGATGATTGTCGTGCTGCAAACTTAGATTGGACCAGTTGTGCCCATTATGCTTGTAACGAGATTCGATTCAATCATCTAAGTGGAGACTGTCATTACAAACGGGAACTCTACTGCGAGGTTATTTGAAGATACGCTGTCATGAATAAGAATGTATAAGACGAAGAGTTATGGCATCATTATTTGAAAATCCTCATTGCTCTAAAGCAGCTGCCAAGGATGCCATGGAAGCTATTTGGGATGTTTGTTATAATGACACATAGCCCTTTGACAAAGCGCCAGAAGTTCAATAATGTTGGGGCTTGCCGCGTCCCAACAATGATTGTTTTGACATGTTTTGGATAATTTTTAGTTGAGGTACTATCAATGTAAGAATTTTATTTACCAATGTAAACAATAAAATGTCCATTCTACAGAATTCATCTAGTTGTTTATGCTACCCATAAATTTGGGTTTCACAATTCAAAAATGGTGAATGTTATTTCACATATGAGAAAGTGAAGTCTATTGCTATCAAACCTAGTGAAATGTGTTACTGCTTTATCGTCGCTTCTAACTATAATGATTATGTATGAGAAGTGCTAACTTTATTATTTTGTTAACATTTTGTTGTCAATTGGTACTGGTTGGGATGTTATGTTCAATGAAGCAGTTGTTGTCTGTGCTATCATCGGGTAGTTGCTATTTTAGGTGGTGCAGTTCTCATTCCTTCACCACGGGGTTGTTATTTTGTATTGGTGCAGTTGTTATGAATTGAATACGTGGTTGTCACTATAGTGCAGTTGTTGTTTGTGCTATCATCGGGTAATTGTTATTTTAGGTAGTGTAGTTGTCATTCCTTCACCACGGGGTTATCATTTTGTATTGGTTCAGTTGTTATGTATTGAATACGTAGTTGTCACTACAGTGCATTTGTTGTCTGTGCTATCATCGGGAAGTTGTTATTTTAGGTGGTGCAGTTGTCATTTCTTCACTGTAGGGTTGTCATTTCTTATTAGTTTAGTTGTTAATATTCCCCCATATATTATTGAGTTTGATGCATTTGTTGAACCTGACATGAAATACAACACCTGCTTATTTAATATGACAATATTCTTTCCGCAACAGCTTAAAAACTTGACATTTCTTCAAAAGTGTTAATTACATATATTGTTTGTAAATTTCATAGTCCAAAATGCTTAGGTTAGTAAGTTTTTTCTTCTGATATCTAGGCTCTTTGCTACCTGCACGAGACAACATTTGTTCCCTTTGTGAGTTGTTAGGATGAGTAATAAGCCAAAATAAATAATCAACCATCATTTGGTGGAGGTCTTCAATTGAGTAACTTGGCATGGTTTAACCTTCCTCGTCTACAGAGTTGCCATCCCAAGTCTTTAACCATGACAACACAATAACCCCGCATGAATGCTTGTAAGTTGTACAGTAAAAGAAGAACATGTATTGAGTTATTCACAATCAACAACAAAAAAATAAACTACTGGTGGAGGTCACATGCTCACGTGGATCAAAGTTATTACAGACAAGAAGTTTATATAGAGTAAAGTATCAGAGTCATCACAAAATAGAAAATAAAGGTATTTGAATAAAGAAACAGAAAATTTCACCTCATCATGTGTGTCATCCATATCATCTTTCTGCTCATGAATCACCCCAACAATTCACAATGGGAATGAGTGTTGTCCATACTAGCAGGCAAATACCCCAGCCATAAGAGAAAATAGTGACTAATTAGGTGTATTTGTCATTGTAAAATTTATAAAGAATATGTGTACTTGAACAGTTTCAATTAATGTCAAGATGTTAACATGTTTAGGAAAGAATGTTATCATATTCAATAGCCAAGTGTTATGTTTCATATGTCCAGTGCGTAGGAATGACAATTAGACCACCGTAAATAACAACTACTTAACACAAGAAAAATAATAACTCCATCACTTATAAGTAACAACCCCTTATTGACTGAATAACAACTCTACCACTAGGAAATAATAACATAGCGCCTGCCACTAAGAACAATGGTTGAAGGAATAAGAACCCCAATAGTTGCAACTAACAACCCCAGGCCCTACAAATAACAACCCCATCATTTGCAACTTACAATCCCAGCACCTGCAATAACAACCCTAGCACCTGCAATAACAACCCCAGCACCTGCAACTAAGAACGCCATCACCTGCACTAAGAAACCCATCAGCTGTAACTAACAACTCGATCAGCTACACTAACAACCCTATCAGCTGCAACTAATAACCCCAGCGCCTGCAATAACAACCCTAGTGCCTATAATAACAACCCTAGCCTGCAACTAACAACCCTAGCCCCTGCAACTAAGAACCCCATCACCTGCAACTAACAATCCCAGCGCCCGCAATAACAACCCCAGCCTGCAACCAACAGCCCTATCCCCTTCAACTAAGAACTCCATTAGTTGCAACTAATAACCCTATCAGCTGTAACTAACAACCCCAGTGCCTGCAATAATAACCCCAGCCTGCAACTAACAAACCTAGCCTCTGCAACTAAGAACCCTATCAGCTGACTAACAACCCCATCAGATGCAACTAACAACCTCAGCACCTGCAATAACAACCCCAGCGCCTACAATAACAACCCTAGCGTCTGTAATAACAACCCAGCTTGTAACTAAGAACCCTAGCCCCTGCAACTAAGAACCCCATCATCTGCAACTAATAACCCTATTAGCTGTAACTAACAACCCCAGCGCCTACAATAATAACCCTAACCTGCAACTAATAAACCCAGCCCCTACAACTAAGAACCCCATCAGCTTTAACTAACAACCCCATCAGCTACAACTAACAACCCTAGCACCTACAATAATAACCCCAGCGCCTGCAATAACAATACTAGCACCTGCAATAACAACCCCAGCCTGTAACTAACAATCCCAGCCCCTGAAACTAAGAACCCTATCAGCTGGAACTAATAACCCCAGCACCTACAATAACAACCCCAGCCTGCAACTAATAAATGACAGCAAATATCAGAAAATATACTATACACTTTGATTAATATATATGCAATTTGCCATGACATCCCCTGTTAGCAGCAAATGTAAAAGGCATACAGTAAACATAGACACCTTCATATGTATGACCCCTAACATATGTATGACCTTCTACATCATTTCTAAATTGTCCTCCCATATGAACATAACAGAATAGATGCTTTTCAGATGAACTCGCCATCAACAATAACAACCTGCACCAGACATATAATATTAACTCATGCACTTATATTAACAACTATGTCATACTATAATAACAACTCTTATTGCCCCGCATATCAGATCATGTCTGTCATTCACACTTTACAGTTACATTTTCCTTGTTTATATTTTCTTACTACACTCAACCAAACACACCACAAATTCCTGTAAACTAAACATAACTTTTTAAACCCTAAATAAACTCATTTAACCCACACCTCAAATGATAAAAAAGTTATAGAACGAACACAATCTCCATATTTATATGGGTCTTTTTATACCTCACTTCAACTACACACTATTATATCATATATAGTAGGAGGATGACGAGCTAACTATTTCCCTGGGTTTGCTAGCAACGGACTTCACGTTCTCATATGATAGTAAGAAAAGATGACATATACAACAATTCTACCTTAACATCCAGCCACGATGATGAGTAAAACTACCTGCCAACACACCGTGAGAGCCATCATATGGCTAGTAATTGTGTTCTTAATGTTCTCTTATTTCACAACAAAGCGCGCCAACTCTCATTTCTTCTTTAACATTTTTTATTTCATAAGGCCATTTAAGTCTTTTTACAACTAGAAAAAATTCATGTGAGGTCCCATGGGACTTGAAATGAATTATAGTATTTAGGGAGACTTTTTGTCATTCAATTGCTTCTATGGGACCCATATGTAATTGTCCCAATTTTTTTTATTGCAGTTAGCATTTTTTTATTAGAAATCATAAATTACACTACGTGCCTACATCCATATGGAACAAAGGAAATAAGAATCATGGTGGATAACTAAACGAATTAGTCATACAGTACCTTTCAAGCATACCAGTCATGCAGCATGGTTGCTTCTCGATCACACTACTCCATACAAGCGTCCCACTATATCTCGAGCCATGATTAAATATCAGCTAGTAAGTTATACTTTAGATGCTCATCATTCCAACCGTAGGAAATCAATTTTATGAGTTACATGCAATCCGTTTCAATCACTACACGTCTCTAATGGCAATCCCAAGCTCTTTATAAACCCCACAAGACTGTTCAAATCTCCACATAAAAGTTGTTTCCTCTCCTAATATTAAATATGAATCCTCCAAACATTTCACCATCATGGTTTCTTGCGATACTTCCACATGCCAAAACGTCTCCATTACCTACGCTTGACCTATCAACGTTAAATTTGACAAACCCCACACATGGTGACCTCTACCTCGGGAGTCTCCTTGTTTCCCCTTATATAGGCAGAGTCAGGTATTAGCCCAAGTCATAGATACATGAGTCTGGTTCAAAAGCTACTTAGTTCTAACCGCTCTCTTGTTAAACGCCCATTAATTCTTGTTCAGCCAAATACTTCTACATAAAACTGCAAACAAAACACACTAAGGGACACTAAAAAGTAGAAAGGTTTGCCATATATTCAACTCTATCCATGTCTGAATTGCCCAATCGAAAAGAAATCACCCCAATGATGGACATGTAGTATCCTTTCCCAGCAAGCAATAACAATTCTATAATCACGTAGAGCATGTATAATGTCCACACTTTCTTCCTCACAAACATCACATCGATCATTAGTGATGATGCCCCTAACAACCTAGGCATATTTAGTGAACAACCTTTCCCAACTGCAAAGCCAAAAAAACATTTTGCAATATTGAGGGATATGTAACTTCCATAATCTACTCCATAGACTTTAGCCTCGAGTCACCTCATGACCACACACAATTTGATAGGTATATTGTACTGAGAATTGTGCATTTCGTGAGCCTTTCCATCTTACTAAATCCGCAGCATCCCTTCTAACATACGAAACCAACTGAGTAATGGTATTCAAAATGTAGAACAAGAGATACATATCAAATTTATGCCACTCCTATTCTCCAGTAGCATTAATATACTCTACAACCTTGTTATCTTTCATAAGTTCTAGGACACTCACTAACGCATAGGTGAGTAATGTCTCATGATGTGGCAACTAGCAATCTTCCCAAAATGGAACATGAACTCATCACCAAGCTTCCATGTAAAATCTCGCTACATGAGATCCTATGTCTTGTGTATACCCCTCAAAGGTCGCGAAGCCAATTTCCTTCCTTCAACCTTGGGGATTAAGTCACTCCCACATTTATATTTCTTTCACAAACACTACACCTAAAGAGCATCCAGTTTAGTAACCAACCCCTACCCAAGTTTCATCATGAGTGATGTATTCTATTTCTGGGCATTTCGTAAACCAAGACCGCCGTCCTCCTTTCTTTTGCATACGTCCTTCCATGTAACTAAGTGGACCTTTTTAGTAGACCTTGTGCTGCTCCATAAAAACTTTTGACACTTTTTATCAATCTCATATATCACATATTTTGTCAAAATAACAGTTTGCATAGTATATACTGGGATGGTAGATACTATTGATGAAATCAAAGTTTGTATAGCAGCTAATGATAGAGTGTTAACCTTCCAACTGGATAACCTTCTACCTATTTTATCCAACACATACTTATACGTTTGTTTGGAGACTCTCTTGTGATGCAAGGGTAGCCCGAGATATTTGCCTAGATTCGTCATTAAGGTAAAATCAGGAAAAGTACTAATTTCCTATATTCTAGTGTGACCCACATTAGTCGAGAAAAATATTATAGATTTTGCTTCATTCACTTTTTTGCTAGATGTCATGCAAAAATTATCTATATATGCTTTGATTACTACTGCTTGGTCCATGTTAGCTGCCTCAAATAGGATAAGTTATCAGCAAAGAATAACTGAGACATCTGTGTGCCATTCTGTTTTAGATTGAACGGTAACCAATTACCTGGCATAACCTTACTTTGAATGAGATGAGACAGCTTCTCCATAATTAAAATAAATAGGTAGGGAGAGATCGGATCACTATATCTAATCCTATAGGATGGGGAAAAGCTATCACCTTTGTAACCATTCCATATGCCTTCTCCAAATCAATTTTTAGAGCCATAAAGCCCTTCTTTCGAGTCATGTGGCACAAGAATGAATAATCACCTATGTTACTATGATATTATAATATATTTGCCTCCTTGGGATAAAACTATATTAGTTTGGAGCCATAACCTCTGGTAAAATTGTCTTAAGCTAGTTTGCAAGGATTTTTGTCACCACCTTATACACCATATTACAAAGACTAATAGGCCTAAAGTGTCAAAAAGTTTGGGGCCGATCAACTTTTGGAATAAGGGAGATAATAGTATTGTTAATCTTCTTAATCTCCACTAGATTCTAAAATATAGTTTGCACCAAGATAGTAACATAGGGTCATACTACTTCCCACTGGCTCTGATAGAACAAGGGGTTAAGCTATCCGGTTCTGGTGTTCTGAGGGTCTCCAAGCAAAAAAATAGATGGTTTGATCTCATATGAGGCTATTACCAACCCTAACCTCTCAATACTATCATTCTGCACACTAGGATAAGTATTCCCAAATTGAACTGAGTTATCACATTTCTATCATCTAAGTACATATTCTAAAAGAAGTTCTTACCCATGTGCTTCACCTCCTCTTGGTCATAACACTACTCACCATCATCTCCAATTAAGGCTTCTGGCTTCTTGCGTTGTAGCCGACAATTAGTAACAATATGGAAATAATGAGTATTAGATTCACATACATGTACCAATTGCATCTCAATTGTTAGAGCCACATTAACTCTTCTTAAAATAGACACTTCCTAAGCTCCTCCTAAACTTCTTTCTTCCGCTTCTCCTAATAGTCAACCCTCATATTATCACAATTCAGGCGTTCCAGTTTACTAATCAACATTGCCTTCCTTTTATCAATGTGTAATGACCCTAGAAAATAAATAAGATAAATAATACCATTTTAGTGGAATATATATTATTTCTTGTATTGTTGTCACAAAGAGAATTTGGTGATTTAGTGGTTGACACAGTGGAGTTAAGTATGAGTTACTGAGTTTGAACCCTAGCTCAAACAGAAGTGGAATTAAATTTTTGTTATAGACAGTGTGCAATAACCAAAACACCCTTTTGTCTATTTTTTTTACTTCAGCATATTACTCATTTCCCAGGGACTATTAGCACTGAGAAAGGGAAGGAGAAGGTTTGCGATTTTACCTGAAACTACCATGACTGTGATTCTGTCTATTTTTGTCACCCATGCTACCATCGAATGCCGTCATTCTTCTCCTTTCCTTCTTTGCTCAACAACGGCGTCGCCTGTGGCTGTGCTGTCGTCTTACTCATCTTTAAAATAGAAAGATGATCATGAGAGAGCAAGGAGAAAACTGGGTGCTCGTGTCGATCGTCAACCAACTGAGATGAGTCCTCTAAATCTCTTCCATCGTTAGTGTCTCCAATCTACAAGTTTTCTGGCTGTGTACTGTAGCAATCTGAAAAAAAAATAGAAAGATGAGGATATTGGTTACTACTTCTATGGGAGTATAAATATATATATGTATATATATGCTATAAGAAGAATGGAAGAAGAGAACAATAGATGTTGTAAGAAGAGATTTTTATATGGGATAATGGTCTTAGAGTAATCTTGAACCCATTAGAATTGAAAATGTAAGGTTGATGTTTAAGTGACAAGTAAAAGTAATAGTGATGGAATGTTGTATTCTTTGAACTTAAATGCTTTAATCAATTAAATATATAAAATTATTCCAATAAGTTGGAATTTGAGAAAAGGAACCAAAGAAAGAATTAAATAAAAAGGACTCTAAAATAATGAAATTTCACTTTTGGTTAAACCAAGGTTCAAACCTTGGACATGTTACTCATGCTACAACCTTCATCAACTCAACCACCAGTGTTGTGGATGCACCAAAAATATTTTACAATATTAAGTGCTACTGAAAAAATATTTTAGATTGCTAAGTGAACTAAAAAGTATTTTAAAATACTAAGTACTACTAAAAAAATATCTTTACTGAATGTTAATTAGAAAAACAAAAGTGATCAGCATCATTATTTTATGCCCAAAACGATATTGTTTTGGGTAAAGGATGGTAGCGGACTGAAGCTGGCGAAAGAGAGAAACCAGATCCCTAAATCTATTTAGTCCCACTACAATAATTTTGAAACTTTTAAATTCCTAGAATTTCTATTTTCTTTATGTAATAAATTCTGAAAGTTCAATGATGAAAAATTATGAAAATATTCATTTCAAACAAAATTATGAAAATATTTAATATTATTTTGTACACACACATAAACTTTTTAGAGTTTAATTTCTAGAGTTTTGGTTTTTCTGATTGATATGCAATTACTAAACCCCATCCCCAATGACGACTCTGCCATATGCTTTTTCCAAACAATAAACTTCGTGTTAGAACTTGTAATCATCGACCATGCCCAATATATATTTTGAATCTTCTGCAATAAATTTGGCATGTACAATGCATCTTACTCCTTTTTTTTAAAATAATTCGGTCCTATTTTTAAAGCAATTTGTGGAAACATTTTTTAGTTTAATATATACTCCCTTTGTTTGTTATTATAGGATATTCTTAACTACTTCTCATAAATTAAAAAAAAAAATAGAAGTTTGATCATTAAATTTGTCCTAAATTGATAATTTTTTTCAATTTTATCCCTTTAAAAAAATGAAGTTCGAGGAATAGAGGAATCTCATTAAAAAAATAAGAAAAATTGCTAGTGCCTTATAATAAGGAACATCAACTAACAACAAGGGTAAAATGAAAAAAAATAATTAATGAGTTTGCTAGTAGCTTATAATAAGGACAAAAAATTACTTCTAGAAGACTCCATATAATAATAGCTAGGAGTAAAGTACTCCCTCCATCCAAAAAATATATACTCCCCCTCCCTTTCCTTTTTAAAAGAGACAATTATTAATATGACATGTTCTATTTAATAAGAGAAACTTATGGGCTATTTGGTACAAGAAATTTAGGGGAGAATTTTTCTAAGTTGGATTTAAAAAAATGAGAGAAATAAGGTTAAATTTTTTTAATCAATTTTTCTTGCTCCTTTATATTGCTTCTTCTCTTTTTTAAAATTTTATAACCCTACTAGTCCAAAATTTTTTAAATCCAACTAAAAAATTTTCCTTCTCCTCATCTCCCTTACCTTAACCTACCCTCCTCTCCAAATCCCTCATACCAAGCGATTGTCTCAAGTTTTTTGTTTTGATTTCTCATTTTACCCTATTAAATTACTCATATTATTGTATTTTAATACATTATTTCAACCATACATTATCTCTTTTCCACATAAATGAGGGTATTGTTAGTAAAAAAAGTTACATTTTCACATCTTTATTATCTCCAACTAATTTTAACAAATTTTTGAATAATGTGATTCGTCTAATTGTATCTCATGAGTAAAGTGGAAGAAGTATACCACTCAATGCTTATTCGAAGCAGTGGCAAAAACAAGGTAGGTGCAAGGTTGGCTGCTTCTACTGTCGACCATAATTCCTTTTTACCCCTTACAAGTATTTTAAATTTGTTTAAAAAAATATGTCAGCTAAAATTGATGAAATGAGTCATCTAAATTAGGAAAACCTATCAATTTGTTTTCACAACTTAACTTCTTATATAGAAACCTAAAACCTAATTTTACACACTACTCACTCTCATTTTCTTTTTTATTCTTCTTCTATTGGGGACAATTGGAAAGACCCACATCCTTTAACACAACCAGCCAAATAGAGCAAAATCAAGTAATTTTATTTAGTTGTCTTTTATTATTTTGTTTGGATAAAATAGATAATGAATGATTGAATGATATGATGGTGTCATTACTAGAAAATATAGTTTTCATGATGTGACTTTACAGCGGTTAAATGAGAAAACACCATAAAAAAAGTGGTGGCATTGTCCTAATTAAATTGTTAAAAGTTTACTTTTAACGGCAATTTTACAAAAAAGTGCCATTAAAAGTTCTTTTTCCAGTGTTTGTTTGTAAAACCATCATTAAAAGTAAACTTTTACAGTATTTTTTTAAAATAGCTGTTAAACTTTTTCAAAATTTTATAACTTTAGCGTGACTAACAGTTTTACAGTTTCATAGTCAAATCAACTTTACCCCACTCTAAACCTCAACGATAACCAAAGATTGCTAATTTCCTCTAGTTTTTGGCAGTACCACCAACTCCGTCATTGTCATGCTTACCGTTGCCATTTGTAAGTTTTCTTTTCTCTTCGCTATATTTCTCTTCACTCCTTTAACCTCCTACACTCCTTGAAATCTATTCACCATCTTGTTAGAAGGAGCTCGAAGAGCTGCAATAGAAGAAGTTTCTAGATCTTAAACTTCTCAACTAGATCTTTGATTTCTTCTTTAGATCTAGTCTGATACTCTTGACGATGGCGGCCATAATGGCTGATGGTGGGTAGTTATATACAGACCTTAGTGAAAGGAGCTCGAAGAGTTTTGATGGTAGAAGCTTCTAGATCTTCAACTTCTCCATCAGATCTTTGACTTTTTCTCAAAATCTAGTCTAATACCATCGACGAGAGTGACTGTGGTGGCTGACAGTGGCTGGTTGGCCTAGTGACTTTTCATAGTAGTTAATAGTAAATCACTGTCAAAAGTCACTTTTCACAGTGATTACAAAATTACCATGAAATCCTTCAATTTATAACGGTGATAATATTCACACGATTTATAAAATTGTCATTAAAGGCCATTTTTAATCACCATAAAAATTATTTTTTTCTAATAGTGTATGCTTTATTGAGCAAGAGGTATTTGTTGGAATTGATCAAGAAAATATTTTTTAGTGTTTGCAAAATATACGAACTCACAATTTCAACGTCCTTATCATTATTGTTAATTATATTTGGTCTTTTATATTCAAACTATTATATTCATAAATAGTTTATTTTTTTATCTGATAATTTGTTTTTAAAGTTCTCCCCTCTTATCCTAAATTTCTAGTACCATGAGTGAGTATAAGTCAGTTGTATCGCTACTAATAAGCCGTAACGATAACAATACATGGTGAAAATAGCCGGTTCTTACACGGCAAACCCAAACACGTAATAAATCACAAGAGAAATCATTTTTCTCCTCTGAAGTTAACAATTAATCTATTAAAAAGAGAAACCTATTATACATAAGTGTACAAATATATCTCTTTTTATATACTCCTACAATCTTTAATATAAGACCTAATTAATAATTTGATTTTGATCCTAAATATATGGCTCATTTTATATATTTATCAATTTTTTCTCAAATTACTCCTATTGATACTTTCTCATTTATAATCAACTAAGAGAGGGAGGGAGTTAAAGAATGAGTAGAGTATTTTTATAAAAATATATCATATTAATTAACTTAACTAACTTTTTTAATCAAATAAAATTAGTTAAATATATCTTATATTAAGCGCAGAAAGAGTTTGTTATAAATATTGTATCTTGTTTTCCAAACAAAGTCATTTTCTTAAACAATATATATATAGCTTTGAAACAACCTTAGTCCGATGTCGCCTTGGGGTTACTTCAAAAATTTAAACTAAGGACTGTGTATAGTGCAACCTCGTGTCGTTCTCTCTGAGGAGCCAAAATGAGAAATTAAATTCCTAAGTAACTAAATGCAATGCAACCTAAGCTAAAAAAATGGGATTTATTTTGGTTGACTAACGACTAAATGCAATGAATTAAAAATAGATTTAAATAAAATATTTTTAGTATTTTTAATTTAAAGAAATGAATAATGAATGATAATGAGTGAAAAGAATAAATTCAAAGGTGATTGATAATAATAAAAGCAATCATCAAATTCAATAACGCAGGCAATCATAGCTTCAAAAGATTTGGGAGTTTTAAATAATGAATTAAAAATTATAATAAAGCTTTTAATCCAACAACCGAACCACCTCGAATTGTCACAAAATATTTTCCAAGTCCTAATTTATTAACTGCCACTAGAATAATAAAATAGGACTAAAGATATTAAAAACCAATGCTTAATTATAACTCAATAATTCATAAAATAGAATTTAAGCCAACAAGAGATACAACGATCCAATAATTGAAGCCACCTTGAAAAATTACAAAATATTCACGATAATCTCAATACAATATCTGACCCAGATCAAAGTAAATGAAATTAAAGTTAATTAAAGATTAATGTCAAATGTCAAGCAAAAATTAAGTCACAATAATCCTCAATAAATACAAATAAATCATTTTAAATATTCCTAATAATTATAAAATTAATCCCAAGACCTAGGAGTCATAATATAATTATTGGGTAGAGAATTAGAGTAACTTATACTCCCCTTTGAGATCCCAAGCTCATGCCCTTGCTATTGAATTAGAGAATTATGATGTTTATGTTGGAAATCGTGCCCTAGGGGCCAATCATTGTCTTATGAACATTATTGATTTATGAATTTATTAATTGAGTTATCATATTATTTGCATGTTTACTATGATGACCATCCTTGGATAATTCATGATATTATCCTAAATGTCCCTGGTCGATCATCTATGTGGGAGCACAGATGAAATAAGACCAGTATGACTTTGAAGATGTATAGAGATATAAATCAAAGTCATAAGCACATGTAAGAGTACAGGGTGTTGGACCGACCCGCTATGAGAGAACTGCATGGGTAACGTCATAAGCTTCTCTCATATACAAACCATGTCAATATGCCCTTTGACCTGAGATCATCATGGATTCCTACATGACAAAACGCTCAGCTTTGACCTAGTCAAAAGTCACTTTTGACCGAGTGATCATAAAGACTATGTTTGGGCTTAGTGGTTTTTCATGCGGAGGAATGTGAATGGTCAAGATGGAATTTGTCCCTCACATTCGTGGAGAGATATTACTGGGCCCCTCGATGAGTGAGTCTGAGAAATGTATGGCCATACTGTAATGGAAAGGTAGTTCCATTTCTATAGTCAGACTACTCAGGGATCGAGAAAGTAACGGTCGGGAATAGGAGGATGACATTATCCATGCCTCATCCATGACCAAAATATCGCGTGACAGAAGGGACATGATATGGTTGTATAAAAGGTTACATCGTTTATCGATCCTCATATGATTTGGGTAGTTGTTATGTCTTGCTAGAGACCGCTTGCGACTTGTGGGCTAGTATAGCAAATGGCCCACTGCCAACTTCATATGGGCCTACAGGGTCGCACACAAAATAGCCCAACACGAGCTATGATGTCCAGATTCATTGAATCTAAGACATGTCCAGATTCAATGAAAGATCCAGGTGAATGTATATATATTTATTTATATTTATATTCGTATATATATAAATTCGTATATATATATATATTATATATATGAGATATATGAGATTTAATTTATAAGGATAAATTAAATCCCTATCACGTTTGAATTCTAAATTCAAATTGATAGGATATCTCATATAAGAGATATTCATAAGATTTAATTTATAAGGATAAATTAAATCTCTATCACGTTTGAAATTCGAAATTCAAATTGATAGGATATCTCATATAAGAGATATTTATAAGATTTAATTTATAAGGATAAATTAAATCTCTATCACGTTTGAAATTCGAAATTCAAATTGATAGGATATCTCATATAAGAGATATTTATAAGATTTAATTTATAAGGATAAATTAAATCTCTATCACGTTTGAAATTCGAAATTTAAATTGATAGGATATCTCAAATTTGATTTATGGGAATAAATCAAATATAACTCAGTCTCATCTTTATTTAAAGTTAAATAAATAAGTAATTAAATCTGTGGGACGGATTTAATATTATTTTATTTAATTAGTTTCTTATAAAATTATACAATATATGATATTGTATCAATTCGGAATTAATATAAGATTAACTCCAAAATCCAATTAGGTCAAGTGTAAAAACGCATAGCATCCTCTATATCTGATTGGAGGAGCTACGTTTGAAAATAACACAGAACACAAAAGGCCGAACGGAATCTGCAAAAGGTTTGCAGACAAGAAACTGCCGAAATAGAGACGGAGACTTGTGAAAGCCTTGGAGGGACAGGAGACGCTAGCACGTCGTTCGTGGTTGGAACGCTGTTCGTGTGGATACCAGTAGAGGAAGCCGACCTGAGGCGTCGACTTCTTGTGATCGGAAAGAGACCACCGTCCGCGGAGAGAATCTGTGAAGGTCGCTGAGGAACACTCCGTTGATTTCTTGCAATCAGAAAGAGATCACCACCCACGTAGAGAAGCTGTGAAATTCGCTGAGCAACACTAAGGGTAATGATTCTTTCCACTTGACTTAAACACATACGGCAGATCCTGGCAAGGAATGGAAAATTTTTAAAGTTTATTTCCGCTGCGTGTCTTCCAATTCCTTACAGTTTAGTCACACATAGCCACAAAGATTAACACCAATTTCAAGAGCTTAGCCATGGATAATGGAGCTGCACGTCGCTGGAGATGTTGCTGTGTGTATGTTACTTTTCAATTCAATTTTTCCTCCCAATTACACGGCAGCATCTCCTATGTGTGTGTGTTTGTTCTTTCTTTTCAATTCCCTTTACTTTCAATGCTCCCGCCGCGTGGCTTCCTGTGTGTGTATTTCTTCCAATTCAATTCAGCTTTTTCGCCTTCCTGCGTCTTTTCTTTTCTTTTGCAAACCAATTCACTTTGCGGTAGCTGTGCGTGTCTTCTCTTTGATTTGCTGAAAGCAACTTTTAAAAAAGGTAACCTAATGGGCCAAATCGCAAGGTTTGGTCTATTGGGTGTGTAATTTCTAATTTTATGGTCTTTTGTTGTCATTTGTGAATTTTGATTTCTCCTAAATTCCTGAAATATAAAATCATAATAATGTAATATATTTTATTCCAAAAAATAATTGCTTGGGAGAAATCATAAAAATATGACAATTATGTCACTATTAAGCACTAATTCAATATAAGTCATATTAATTCAATTAGTGCACAAATAATAAAATTAAGGACCACAATGTTGATAAAAGCCCACTAAAATAATATGAATTAATATATAAAATATGGATTTATCAACTCCCCCACACTTAGCCTTTTGCACTCCTGGGCAAAATATTAGTTAAAAGAATTCCAACAGTTAAACTCAATGCAAGTAAACATAAAACTGACAAGGTAAAAATGTATAATCAACTCAAGCAACTTCTATCCCTAATCAATCAATAGTGATGGAATGCTTCGATGCAAGGAGAGTAACACAAGACATAGCAAAATAGAGGAAAGGAAACATAATAGACTGCTCATAGGTATAAGTCTTTCACTCAACTCTCAAGTATAGGGAATTTTCACTCAATCCACCTAGATTAGCACCTACCATAGGCTTGTAAAGATTCTATTATCTCCACTACTAATATACCATAGATTCATGATCAAGGGGATTTTATTGGGTTGTAATGTTGGTGAAAGGCTAATGAATGGATGGAATGAAATGTAGAACAAGTTTAATGCATGAGTATTAAGAAATAACTCAGAGTAAGATAACATGTGACTATCAAATGAACAATAAACTTTAATCTTCAACTACTAAAGGATGCCTTATTGCCAATTTTTCTTTTCCTTTTCTTTTTCTCTCTTTCTTTTTTTCCAACTTCTTTCTTCTTGTTTTTTTTGTCTTTTTTTTACACATTTTTTTCTTTTTCTTGTCTTTTCTACTTCTTTTCTCCCTTTTTTTTTATTTTTTTATTATCAAACCTAACTCAAAAAGATAAAGATAACAACTTTAATAGTGCACAGTTAATCATAAGGAATATAATATAACTCATGCAAAGCACTTGTTCAAAATCAATGGAATGAAATGAAAGTGATGGCTCAAAGGGGTAAGCAAAGGTCAATTAAGATGGCTTGTGTTTGGGTAAAAGGGTTTGGAATTGAATGCCCCTATCATGCTCATAAATTCAGGTAATAATACAGCTTTGAAAAAGAATATAGACAAGTTCTAGAGGTTAACCAAAACTAGGTGGAAATCACATAAGTTAAGAAAGAAAATTAAGGCTCAATAATCCTTCCAACAAGGCTTTCTCTAAGATGTTTCCTCCCTAAGATCATGCTATGAAACAAGGTTAATAACACTGCATCAAAGACACTCCACTTTGCTAACTAATTAAGAATAAAAACTACACAAGTCAAAATTATATTCTCACCTAGATATACCAATGTTCACATGCATAAAGAAATAAGGATTCGAAAGTAAAGCCTAATGATTGCAAAAGTCAAGTGGAAGGTGGGAATCACAGAAACAATTCGCTCATATAACATTGAAAAATCCAATCAATTTGGCCCAACAAGTTTAAAATTTTTGAATTTTTCATATTTTGGCGATGCAAGCAATGGCAACACAAATTAGCAAAAGCAATCCCTCCCTACACTTAAACCATGAGTTATCCTTAACGCATCACTAAAGAATATATCAAAGGGAGAAGGGAAAATGATTAAAAAGTCATGAGTTAAAAGGAAAGGAAGCTTTATTCAAAGAAAAACTAACCTAAAACTAAGAAATCTTTAAAATGCAACCTATTCTAAGAAATTGTTAAAAGACAAAAAGTAAATAAATCTAAAACTATTATGATGGTCCCTTCCCCACACTTACTCCTAACTATCTTAGCAAACAGATATTATCAGCAATACAAGAGAAAGTAAAGGAGAAAGGTGGAAAGGAACAAGCGTGCAATTAAGGAGGTCTCTGACTCTCATAGTAGTGCTTAAGCAGATGACCATTGACTTGTGAAATATTACCTGTTGCTTCATCCACTAGCTCTACCATACCAAAAGAATGCACTTTGGTAACTCTAAAAGGGCCCTCCCACTTGGTGACAAACTTCCCAAGCATCAACTTCAATCGAGCCTTGAATTTTAGAACCTTGTCACCTTCATAGAATTGTTTTCTCAAAATCTATTTGTCATGAATCATCTTCAGCTTATCTTTGTAGATTCTGGCATTATCATAAGATTCAAGTCTCATCTCTTCAATCTCTTGGAGTTGCATCGTTTAGTTTTCAAGTGAGGATTCAAGGTCTACATCACATGCCTTGATTGCCTAATAAGATTTGTGCTCAATCTCCATAGGTAGATGGCAAGACTTACCATAGAGCAATCGAAAAGAAGACATGCCTATAGGGGTTTTATAGGCAGTCCTGTAAGCCTATAGTGCCTCCTCAAGCCTTTCACTCCAATCTTTACGGGATGGTTTCACAATCTTTTCTAGTATCCGTTTGACTTCCTGATTAGAGACTTCAGCCAATACATTGGTCTGAGGGTGGTAAGGAGTTGCCAGCTTGTGATTAACTCCATGTTTAGTAAGTAGAGACTTAATGGTCCTATTGCAAAAATGTGTTCCTTGGTCACTCATAATTGCTCTTGGAATACCGTACCTACAAAAGATATGAGAGCGTAAGAATTTGGCAACAGTAGAAGCATCATCTTTCCTAGTTGGCACTGCCTCTACCCACCTAGACACATAATCTACTATAAGTAATATATATGAATACCCAAATGATGGAGGAAAAGGACCCATGAAATCTATGCCCTAGACATAAAAAAATTCACAAAAATGCATAGGTCTTAAAGGCATTTCATGCTTTCTACCTTGACTCCCAAACCTCTAGCACTTATCATAAGACTTACAGAAAACATAAACATCTTTGAATAAAGTAGGCCAGTAAAATCCACATTCTAAAACCTTTATAGCAGTCCTATTAGCATTAAAATGCCCCCACAAGATAAAGAATGTGCAAAGGTAAGGATAGAGTGAATCTCATTGTTAGGAACACATCATCTGATGATTTGATCACTGCATTGCTTCTAAAGAATTGGAGAATCCCAGATGTAATATCTTGCCTCCCTCTTCAGCTTATCAACCTGAAACTTAGACATAGAAGGAGGTACAAGATTAGAGACAAAGTAGTTAACAATATTAGAGTACCAAGGCTCTTGAACAGCTAAGGTAAAGAGTGCAGAATCAGGAAAGAAATCAATAGTAAGATCAGAGGAGTCAACTCCTTCGGTGCCTTCAGGTAACTGACTAAGGTGGTCAGCCACATGATTCTCTGCTCCAGCTCTATCTCTAATTTCAATGTCAAATTCCTATAGTAATAAAGCCCATATCAGCAGTCTTGGTTTAAACTAGGGCTTCTTAAACAAGTAATGTACCACTGCATGATCTGTAAAAACAACTACTCGAGAATTTATCATATATTGTCTAAACTTATCTAAAGCAAAGATTATAGCAAAAAGTTCCTTCTCGGTTGTGATATAATTCATTTGAGCGGGGTCAAGTGTCTTGGAGGCATAAGCTATCACTCTAGATCACTTATCCTCCCTCTGACCAAGCATAGCACCTACTGCAAAGTTAGAAGCATCACAAGACAATTCAAAAGGAAAATCCCAATTAGGTGCAGTGAGAATAGGAGGTGAAACAAGTAAGAATTTCAATGAGTCAAAGGCATGTCTACACTCATCATCAAAGTGAAAATTAACATCTTTTCTCAAAAGCGTAGAGAGGGGTAAAGCAATTTTAATAAAATCTGTTACAAAACGTCGAAGAAAGACCTCAAATCTTTAAGACAAGTAGGATAGGGAAGTGAAGAAATTACTTCAATCTTGGCTTTATCAACCTCAATCCCCTTTTGAGAGATGCGGTGACCTAACACTATGCCACTGTCTACCATGAAATGACATTTTTCATAATTCAAGACCAACTTTTTCTCAATACATTTATCAAGACCATGTTCAAGACTAAGCAAACAATCATCAAAGCCATCACCATAGATGGTGAAGTCATCCATGAAAACCTCCATATTACGCTCCAATAAGTCACTAAAGATCACCATCATACACCTTTGAAAGGTTCCTAGAGCATTACACAACCCAAATGGCATCCTTCGATATGCATAGGTGCCAAAAGGACATGTAAAAGTAGTCTTGTCTTAATCTACAGGTGCAATCGGTACCTGGAAATAACCTGCAAAACCATCCAAGAAACAATAGTGAGATTTACCAGATATTCTTTCTAACATTTGATCGATGAAAGGTAATGGAAAATGATCCTTCCTAGTCGCTTCATTCAACTTACTATAGTCTATACACATTCTCCAAGCATTCTGAACTCTTATTGTAATAAGTTCATTATTCTCATTTTTCACTACTGTGATACCGCTCTTCTTTGGTACTACATGTATTGGGCTCACCCACTCACTGTCTGAAATTGCATATATGATCCCAGCACTCAGTAATTTAGATACCTCCTTTTTAATCACATCATGAATAAGAGGATTTGACCTCCTTGGTGGCTGTTTAACTGGCTTTGACCCTTCAGCTAAAAGGATGTTGTGTGTACAAACCAGGGGATCAATCCCTGGTATATCCCCTAAAGACTAGCCTATAGCCCTTTTATACCTTTTCAACACTAAAATTAGTCTCTCTTCTTCAGAACTACTCAAAGAACTGGAAATAATAACAGGCAATTTACAATCAATAGTAAGAAAGACATATTTTAAGTTAGAGGGGAGGGGTTTCAATTCTTAATCAGGGGGTTGCATAATAGAAGGAATCATCTTTGTTATATCAAGTGCATTCAGAGTGAGTGGTGTGTCCATGTGGCTTGGGGAAGGAGATACAAGCTTAGTATGATGTATATTTCCTCCATTTCCTGACTCAATGCCACCATCAGATGACCTAGAAATAGGAAAGTTAGAGTCAATCTGATCAATAGAAAAAGAAAGTAAATTAGAAGTGAGAGTGTGATTAGAAAGGACTAAGGCAGTAGCAGAATCACTGCTATCCTCTTCTAATGTTCCAGCGCCACTCAATGGGCTTGTGCATCATCCTCCTTATCATCAGTTCCTATAAAATCAAGTAATACACCTTTCTCAAGGCTATCAAGTGTAGAATCAGCAGTAATATCAAAGTCAAAGCAACATGATACATCAAATTCATGAGCAGAAAAAAGCCAACTATCTATCTCTAAACAATAGGCACAAGATACACCACCTTCACATGCACAGACATAATAAGAGTGGGAGGAAGATAGACAAGTCAAAGCATCATCATGTTTCATAACTAAGTCACACCAGTGAGGTCCATTCATATTAGTTTCATGTAAGTGGTCCATGTCATGACATTCAATTGAACTAATTCCCAAATAAGAGCAATCTTCATAACCATGATTCATAGCTTCTGAAAGATTAAATTGCACTTCTTGATTCCCAATCCCCATAGTGATAAGACCCTTTTTCATGTTAATTATTATCTCAGTAGTTAAAAGTAAAGGTCTACCTAGAATCAAAGTACTTTCAGTGGGAAGGTCATTAGTCATATTAAGAACATAAAAGTCAACTGGAAAAACAAGACATTTCACTTGCACAAGAATATCCTGAAGAATACCTTTAGGGTATCTCACCTTCTTATCAGCTAGGCCAAGCACTACACTAGTATCTTTTAAAGCTTTAATACCCAATATCTTATAAACAGAGGTTGGCATGACATTAATTGCTGTACCTAAGTCAAGTAAAGTATGGGAAACTGTAGTTCTACCTATGGTACAAGGAATAGTGTAGGAACCAGGGTCTTTACATTTAATAGGAAACTATAGCTTAAACAAGGCACTAACACTCAACCCCAGTTGGATTCTCTCACTATGCCTAAACTTTCTCTTGTTTGTACATAGGTCTTTAAAAAATTTAGCACACTTAGGCATCTTTTTAATCAATTTAAGCAATAGCACATTAACCTCAAGTTTGCTAAACATTTCAAATAATTCATCATTATCTTTCTTTTCAACAATTTTTTTACTAACCAAATAAGAATTTGGAAAAGGCAAGTCACGAATATTTACCTCATCACCTTTAGAGTTGGAAGGTGATCCTTTCTCCATTAGTCCCTTTATGATAGTTGTTGCCTCTTAATCATTTTGCACCATTGGTTGTTTCAGACACTTCTCCAAGAGCTTCTTTTCTTATATGACTTCAGATTGGATAGAAGCTTCTTTCTCATCTTGGGAAGTTTCTTGAGTAATTTTAGCAGGAGGAGACTCAACTTCTATTTCCTCATCAACCTGCTCTTCATCCTCTTCATGTTCTTTGAATTGTACATTCTTCAGCCTAATTTTCTTACCACTTCTCAATGTGATTGCATTCAAAGATTTAGGATTTATCATTGTATTTGAGGGTATAGAACCAATACTCTTTGCTTGTTGTTCACTTAAGTTATTGGAGAATTGTGAAACAAAAGTATTCAAATTCTCATGCTTAGTCTCTATTTGCTCCAATTTAGATAACACATTTTGTAGACATGAGTCCATCTTATTCTCCATATCATGTAACTTTGCATCAGTTTGTGACTTGTGATTGTCAAACTTTGAATTGAGCTCAGTAATACCTTTCACAATCATACCAAGTTCATTACCTCTAGAAAAAGAAGATGATGCCCCTTGATTAGATACCACTTGATTTGAGAAATTCCCTTGAGGGTTACCTTGATTTCCACCCCATCTAAAGTTAGGATGATCTCTCTAACCTGAATTATAAGTATTAGAGTAAGGATCCCTCTTTTGATATGGACCATTCCTATTTTGGTATAGGGAAGAAACCTCTTCATAGTGAGAACAAGTATTCGAGGCATGCATCATTGACCCATAGTACTCACAACCAGCAACTATAGCTTGAGAGTGACCCATTGACTTAACCTGCTTGGCATTCACATTATTCTCTAAAATACTGAGTCTTTTCTCCATTTGATTCCCCAAAGCAACAATTTCAGTAAGAATATCTTGAGAAGAAACTGAAGAGGTATTATACACTTTTCTTGTGTCTCCAGATAGAGGGTTATTGGTAGCCATCTTTTGAAGCAGGTTCCATGCAGCGTTGGGACTCAATTCTCTCAGAGAACCATTTGCAGCGGCATGAATTGAGGGCTTATGATGTGGAAGTAGCCCTTCATAGAAAGAATTAACCAGATCATTCTTTGAAATATTGTGATGTGGGCACTGAGCTAAAAGTGTGATGAACCTGGTCCAATACTCATGCATGGATTCATTATCTCGTTGTACCACACTAGTTATCTCTTTTTTGAGCCTTGAGTTTTAGAGGCAGGGAAGTATTCATCTAAGAATGCTCTTTTCAACTGATCCCAAGTCAATGTAGTAAAATGTTGAGATAGCGTGTAAAGCTACTCCTTGGCCTTGCCTTCTAAAGTAAAATGAAATTCCCTTCTCAATACATCTTGAAGATTAGCCGTGGGTGGTTTCATAGAAGAGCACACCATATGCATAGTCTTCAAATGCCTATGTGGATCATCACCTGCAAAGCCATGAAATTTAGGTAAGGAAGAAATTAATGCTCCTTTAATTTTAAAGTTCACATTATTAGTATAAAAGCCATAAGCATCATAATCAACATTAGAATTATTAATCTCCCTCATGCTTCTATCATCCTCACCATTATTTTCTAAGTTATTCTCACCATGTCCGTTATTCCCATTAAGCCCATTATAACCATTATTATTGTTAGGACCATCCATGGTTTCTTGTTCTAATTTAAAAACACTAACAGACACGTGTTCACTAGAGGTAACTAAAGAAAATCAACCTTTTTGTTTTTTTTGAATTGATAATGCAAGCAAAAATGCAAATGCAAATGTTATGCAAATTAACTAAGGCTGGCTCAGCACTTGAACTAATCCCAAAAAATGTTACTTAACACTTAGTTACTAGGGAACCAATTTCTTGGCTCCCCGGCAACAGCGCCACTTGAAACAACCTTAGTCCGATGTCGCCTTGGGGTTATTTCAAAAATTTAAACCAAGAATTACGTATAGTGCAACCTCGGGTTGTTCTCTCTGAGGAGCCAAAATGAGAAATTAAATTCCTAAGTAACTAAATGCAATGCAACCTAAGCTAAAAAAATGGGATTTATTTTGGTTGACTAACGACTAAATGCAATGAATTAAAAATAGATTTAAATAAAATATTTTTAGTATTTTTAATTTAAAGAAATGAATAATGAATGATAATGAGTGAAAAGAAGAAATTCAAAGGTGATTGATAATAATAAAAGCAATCATCAAATTCAATAACGCAGGCAATCATAGCTTCAAAAGATTTGGGAGTTTAAAATAATGAATTAAGAATTATAATAAAGCTTTTAATCCAACAATCGAGCCACCTCGAATTGTCACAAAATATTTTCCAAGTCCTAATTTATTAACTGCCACTAGAATAATAAAATAGGACTAAAGATATTAAAAACCAATGCTTAATTATAACTCAATAATTCATAAAATAGAATTTAAGCCAACAAGAGATACAACGATCCAATAATTGAAGCCACCTTGAAAAATCACAAAATATTCACGATAATCTCAATACAATATCTGACCCAGATCAAAGTAAATAAAATTAAAGTTAATTAAAGATTAATGTCAAATGTCAAGCAAAAATTAAGTCACAATAATCCTCAATAAATACAAATAAATCATTTTAAACATTCCTAATAATTATAAAATTAATCCTAAGACCTAGGAGTCATAATATAATTATTGGGTAGAGAATTATAGTAACTTATACTCCCCTTTGAGATCCCAAGCTCATGCCCTTGCTATTGAATTAGAGAATTATGATGTTTAGTCACGCATAGCCACAAAGATTAACACCAATTTCAAGAGTTTAGCCATAGATAATAGAGCTGCACGTCGCTGGAGGCGTTGCTATGTGTATGTTGCTTTTCAATTCAATGTTTCCTCCCAATTCCACGGCAGCGTCTCCTGTGCGTGTGTGTGTTTGTTCTTTCTTTTCAATTCCCTTTGCTTTCAATTCTCCCGCCGCGTGGCTTCCTGTGTGTGTATTTCTTCCAATTCAATTCAGCTTTTTCGCCTTCCTGCGTCTTTTCTTTTCTTTTGCAAACCAATTCACTTTGTGGCAGCTGTGCGTGTCTTCTCTTTGATTTGCTGAAAGCAACTTTTAAAAAAGGTAACCTAATGGGCAAAATAGGAAGGTTTAACCTATTGAGTTTTATTGTGTAATTTCTAGTTTTATGGTCTTTTGTTGTCATTTATAAATTCTGATTTCCCCTAAATCCCTGAAATATAAAATCATAATAATGTAATATCTTTTATTCTAAAAAATAATTATTTGGGAGAAATCATAAAAATATGACAATTATGTCACTATTAAGCACTAATTCAATATAAGTCATATTAATTCAATTAGTGCACAAATAATAAAATTAAATACCACAATGTTGATAAAAACCCACTAAAATGATATGAATTAATATATAAAAGTATGGATTTGTCAAACTTATTCTATTATAGTATATTTTATGTGACGCTTAAAATTCGAGATCTAATTTATTAATAGTACTCACCCTTTTATGAGAAAGTCCATTCAACCCTATTTGTATTAAATAGCTTAACTAGTATTGCTTCAATAGGATGCCATTGCCATGCATGCGATCCCATGGTGAGGTTTCTTTTTAAATTTATACTCAACGCAATTTCATACCACGAGGGGTTTTAAAACGTACGTGCACATGGGCTAAGACTAACTTCGTACAAGACAAAAGAACCATAGTTACACATCGTATATGCGCATAAAACGACAAGGACAAACCCGTGGTTTTCCCCCTAACAATAAGTTGTAGCATATTTTCTGTTCCATCAAATATTCCACAATGCATGTGAAAATATAATTATATTTTTATGAAGTTAATTGGGTTAAGTTGCATACAATATCTTAAAATATTTTTTTATAGTATTCAGTATGTTCTCAAAGTAATTAGTATCTTAAAGTAACTTTAGTGCAATTTTGCCCTTAAAGGTTTTTTTAAGTGCCCTTAAAAGTATTTTCTCAATAACAATTAACACTTAAAATTTTGAATATTGAGTACTATTAGAAAAATATTATACGATGCTAAATATACCAAAAACTACTTTAGGATATTTAGCAAATATTTTAAGATGCTAGATATATTAAAAATTGTTTTAGGATATTGAGTGAGTGTTATTAAAAAAATAATTTAAGATATTATGTCCTATTTAGCCTATATTAAATGCGGTATTAATATACGCATTCCTTTTTAACTTATTGACGAGATACATCAATCTTTAGTTAATTGTAAGATACTTAATTAGGAATTTAGGATATCTATATGTACTAAATTCTCAATCGTTTTTCCATGACAAAAAAATGTCTGTGAAAATTGTCTATTTATTGATAAACTTATATTTTTATATATTTATTTATATTATTATAGTGGATTTTTATCACTATTTTAATCCTTAATTATATTATTTACACACTATTTGAATTAACGTGCCTTAAATTGAATTAGTGCCTAATAGGAGTATAATTGTCATATTTTTATTATTTTTCCTAAGTAATTATTTTTAGAATAAAAAGTATTATACTATTATGATTTGTATTTTAAGTATCAATTTAAAAATTTTATTATTCATAAGTGCATGATATGTTTTAATACATAGAAAATATTAGTATTTAAAAAAAAATTATATACAGGAAATACTAATACTAATTCAAATACTTATTAACAATAAAATTTTGAAACAAGTATTTATGGGCAAATGGACAATCGTCCCAAAAAAAAATATATGAATTGGATTTTGGGAGTTGACTAAACGTCACACATAATTTCTGATAGACCTAACAATGAAATTTAAACTCATGCCTCTTTTATGTGATATGAGCTCATATTTACCTATTAAACCAACGTTTTCTGTAATTGCAAGTCAGTTTGTTGTCTTTCCTGCATTGCATTGCTTTGAAAGATCATCATTATAAAGCCCAAATTTCATTTATAATGGTTTCACTGTTATTATCTATTAAGGAATATGAACATCTACAAAACAATGCACATTTGGTGTGTCTCTCGACCTTTCAATGATGTATCAATAGTAAAGATTTTGAAACAAATCTCATTCCAAAAGACTAATCACCCGTATTAGACGTGAATAATGTTTGGATAATAAATAATAAATAATGTTAGCTAATCGTGAATTTTGTTTGGATAATTTTTTTTTTATAATTGACTTTGAGAATTTTGATTATGTTTGGATTTTATATATTAAAATTACTTATAAATGTATAATTACCAAAAGTATAAATTTTATAAAATTTTTAGCATTTCCATAACTCTATTAATATTTACTATTATCAAATATAATTTCATAAAGTACATGAATATTTAAATATAATTGTTTTAGAAGCAACAAAAATAACAACAACAACAACAATAATAATGAGAAAGGAGCATGAGGGTGGGTAAATAGAATAAAAGTTTTATTGCTGAAACTCTAGCGGAGTTATTTCAAACACAAAAGCACCCAGTTGTCACTTATGTTAATAGTAGGTTAAAACCACTATTGATTTTGATTTCAAAAAAAAAATACCTAAACTAGATAAAAAGGTTTTATAATCTTTTTTTGGGACTCAAAAGAACTTATTTGCAACTCTACGAAGCTAAACTATAATTAAAAGCTTCAAACCCTCCAAATGTAATAGAATATATGTTAGTAAAAAATATTAGGATGTGTAATTAGATAATTATATTTACGAATAATCAATCCTATAATATGCTTGCATTAAATAATTATATCTATTCAAGATCTGCCAACTTTCAAGTGTTATAATATTTTCTACTATGTATGACTCTGTTCTATAATTTTAATAAAATTTATTTTTATTTTAATATAACAAATATCTAATATTAAATTTTTAATAATTTTAATAATAATTATTTTAAATGTACATTTTGGCACAAAACCGGGTTTTGTCCACTTTCGTGCTTGTAATGATTCTAGTACACTTCAGTTGTAAGGCAAAACCCTAAAATTCAATCAAATTATTACTTTTTTACAATAAAAAGCCTATAATACCGTACGCATGCTCCTCTATCTCATAAAGTTATACGATAATATATGTAACTTTTAAGGGTCTAAAAGGTAGGTTACAATTCCTAGACCCTAGGGTGCGCTTTCACTTTGTCAAAAAAACAATTATAATAATTAACCGTACCATGTTTAATTGTTTAAAACTGCCTCGCAATACATTCAATTTTATATTATGATCTCTGGCAAAAAAAAAATTATATTATGGTCAATTTAATTTTGGAAGTATTGTTGCCTAGAACTTGGCCAGCCCAAGCGATGATGTTGTATCCCAACGAAGATTTGTTTCCTTAAACAATCAATCCTCTTTATTTGATCGCAAAGTTAAAAAAATAAGCATAGCCAAGTGTCAATCATCAACAAATGATGGCATACGTTGGCCATTGTGAAAAAGTGTGGCCAAATTTATTAACATTATCTTTATATTCTTATGATTCCAACAATGGAAAATGATACTTCCCATATAATTACTCTTTGTAAGCTCTTAATTGGCCATAAAAGTATCTTGATCTTGACTCATCCTTGATATTTTTTATTATTATCTTTTTGTCGGTTTTAGGCCCCAACTTCTTGTAATTTATTATTCGTTCACACTAAATCTTAGACTTGTATTTTGTGTTCACAGTAAAACTATTGTTTAATTCAAACTTTAAATCTTATATTAAATTGTTTGGTGTATCGATTTTTTTTATTTATCAATATTTTCCATTTAAGTACTCAATTTATATTTTGGCATATTTTCCGTTATGTTTGAGCTTGTATATTGAGTTATTTAAATGGAATATATATTGGAAAAGATGCACCAAATTAATGGGGAATACACTGTAAATAAATGCTTTTGGGACTATAATTAAACATTTTTACTTAAGATAATTTGTCAATTAATGAGGAGTACTCTTGTTTTGTTGGGGGGGGTTATAGAGGCTATATAGAATTAGGGTTTGTAAAAGGCTTTGGGAACTAGGGTTTGTGTGTTCTATACGAGTTATTGTGTTTGGTTGTATATTTTGGGATTTTAGAACAATGCGTAGTTAGATTTTTGTTCCAAGATTTATTTAATTAATGGTACATTTGTTCATTTGATTTTATTGAAGCAATAATTTCTATAAGTAGTCTTTTAGGATACACTTTCAAATAGGTAATGAAAGTTTGTGATCTTGTTTTTCATATTATTAGGTATGTAAGTCTTAGTACTTTTGAATTCTTTTTAAATTCACTTTCACAACTAGGGTTTCTTTCTTTACTCTTTTTATTAAATAAAAAATAGGTGAACAAAAATAATAACTTAATTATGTAATCCCTATATTCTTCTCTTTCATTTCTTCACGCACACACATGCGCTTGCACATATTTCTAAGAGACCTTTCTTTCTTGGTCGAATCAACAAAAAAGTATGACCATTAAAGGCCTAACAATTAATGTAACAGCTTGTCATAACTAATATTCTCTTCGATATTTTATATAAAATGTCTTAGACTTTTCTTCCATAAATTAAAAAATTGTTAGACTGCTTTATTTGTTTAAACATATCTCAATATTTCAAGTATAGCCATATTAACTAAAGGAAAACTTCACAATGCCTTCTCAAGTTAACCTATTATAATTATAGTTGTGAAAATAGAGCATCATTTAATATTTTGACTAAACAAATCTTGAATATATATTTCTAATATATTACTTATATAACTTATATCATTAGCTAGCATTTTTTATGTTTTCATTCAATTTTCTAAGTCAATCACATCATGACACAGCTCATCACATTATTTTTCTTAAGGTTTAGTCCATGTTTAAATAAATAGATTTTTCTCATTTATAGTTCTATATGAAAAATATTTTCCTGAGTCTCATGCACTACATGAAATTTAAATAGCCTACAATGTTTATGACCCATATATATACACTCTTATGGTTTTATTTATAATGTAGAGACATAAAGAATTTTATGCTCCTATATATAAGTCACATTATTAAATATTTTATACAAATGTATAATTTTATTTTTTATTTTTTATTTTGTTGCTTTTGTCTCATTGAATTAGTGTGTATTAAGTAAGGATAAAGTTGAAAATTTGTTATATTTTAAGGCAAAGTTAATGAAGTTTAATATTTTTTTAGTATATGTGAAATAAGCTGGAAGTAACTTATAAATAGAACCACATGAGTATTAAGTTAGAGTACGGTTTATTTAGTTTTTATATTTTATATAAACACTTTCAGTATAATATTGTGATATTTTCCACATATATTGGACTTTTCTTTTACCTTCACATATATATTAGAATTGATATATGTTGCAATATGTTTTAAGTAAGCTAATCCCTTGTTTGGCGTACATATTAATTTTTATATTCTTTTATGCATTTTCTTATGCAAAACGAAGCTTATTTGGATACTTTTTTCAAAAATTTTGGTAAAATTTACAAATTACAATGACTACTTGAAAAAAGTTCAATTAGTCCTCAAAAAGGTTATATTTAATTGTTTAAACATTAAAATTTTCAAATAAATCCCTTCAAAATACATCTAAAAAAATTAATATTGTCCAACACAGTTACACCCACACACGTTGATGAATGCACCCAAAGCCCTTAACTAACTTGGTCTTAACTCTTAAATGAAAATTTTACCTTTTTCCATAGATAAAATATAATTTTATGGCCATTCAAAAGAAATTTATTAGGCCCACTTAAAAATTAGGAAAATTATTCAGAGGTTTTAGGTAAGAATATTAAATAAAAATCGGTCCCAAAATTTTCATATTTACAAATCAAAATTTCATGAGTCGAGTCATATCATTTACAAGTCAGCTTTAACAATTTATGTTGACAAGTCAAACTTTTATATTTACTAATTTAAACTTAAAAAAAATGAAATTATATACTTGGGATCTTTAGTATTTAATTTCCTCTTGCCTGGAACTTGTGGATATTTACGACGGATGAGTAGTGCTATATTTATCTGTGTGGAATCATTTATATATTTGAATTGATCAATGATTTAATAATTTAATTTTTATTTTAAAAATGAACAGTCAGAAGAATGTTTCTATTCTACATTCTATCTACTTTTAGGCAAAACTATCAAAATCGGAAAGATGGAACACGATATAAAATTTTCAAATCCAAGTCCGATATGGATGATCTACAAGGAGAATGACTGAATGAGTATTCTTCATCAAATCTAGTAGAAAGAAGATATCATAAGATAAATAATTTAAGATTAATTTTCTTTCAAATACCTTTCATTTCTATCAATAGAATAAACTCTCCTTAATTAATGTGAGATTTAGAAGAGGGGGATATTAACTCCTCCCTAGCTTTGTGTGACATAAACTCATTAGCTTAAAATATTGTACTACTCATTAGATAACTAATTGATAGATATTAAAAAAATTAATTAAATTGATTATTTATAAAAAAAATATGTATTAGTTTCTCTAAAATATCCTATTTAACATTTGTATTGAAACTACCAAATGATAAATTTGAAAGACATAATTGTTCGCCATTTAGCTTAAGGGCAATCATACAGATTGCAAGTATTATAAAATATCATTCCTACAGAGATTAAAGCAAAAAATAGTGTATTTTCACAAATATGTTTTCAACTATGTAGAGTAACCAAATGTTTGAGTAACCAAATATCATCCCTTTTTACTTCATGAACTTAAATAAAATTATTTTCAAATCACAAGTAATGATAATATGTGTTTGTCAAGATGTTCAAAACACTTGATTAAACTATCTCAAGTCAAATAAAATTATCCATTCATAATTGAATTTCAAGTCAGACATAAAAGAAAGGTAAATAAAAATTTCAATCCATAAAAAGGTTCAGGACAACCCTATAATAAGAAAGGAAAATGAGTGAATAAAAGAAAGGAATAGAAGAAAAACTAGAGAAAGTGGCTCAAAATCGCTTCCAAGCAACAATCCCAAGCTCCAATGCTCTTGAACCTTCGTTTCCTCGCTCCCAATAGCTCCCTCAATGTCGCGAATGACGGTTCTCTTGCCTGTTTTTCAGCTTATGTAACCCTAATTTCGTGTCTGTAATCAAAACGAACAGTTGTAGAGTTTCCTCGTTTGCATGGCAAACTCCACAGCAATTGACACAGTGGCTTCACTTCATGTTTTTGCTATAGCAAATCTCACAGCTAAAACTAAGTACTGGTCCTCTTCATCTTTTGAGCTTCCATTGGCTTTCAAAACTTCGAGTCCTCTCTTCCCAAACCTTCAATTCATGTAATTGCTCTTCAAAAGGCTCCTTCAATGCTTCCCAAAATTGAGCTTACATCACCTACTTCAATGGAAAAGTGTATGAGATTCATAAATGACTCAAACTAGAGCAAAATATTCACACTTTATCTATAAATCCTATGATGAATTTTAATAAGAAACCTGCATATTTTTCTCTATATGTAATCTAAATGTGTAATATTTAAACCCAAAAAGCTATGAAATAATAGGAAATATAGCTAAAATCAAGAGGTTATCAATAATCGATTGAAAACTTTAATCCCTAAAACCCCTAACTAGCTCCTATATTTAGCACTAAAAGAACTATTACTCTTATAATGAGTATAACTTGATCTAATAAATAACATATTTGGGATAAGAATAATAATAATACTCATCATCATCAACAACAACAAACACTTCATTAGTGAACTTTCAATATTTGCCTATTAGTACTAGGCATGAAATTAATTAAAATCATAAACCATCTAACTAAATCATATGTTTAGGACTGGAAGAAGTATTTTCCTTTACAAAATTAAAGAAGGTAACTTGAACTTCTTTGGCCATAGTTGAAATTGATATTTGATCATTGTTTTGACAAATATACTTCTTTCGTAATTGAACATGCTTATTGCATGCTTTTCCATTTGGGCAAGTTGTGAAAAACTTAGGACACGTTTAATACTCATGCAATTAAGAAAGTGAGCAAAAAATAAGATAAAATATTACTATTGTGCACTATGTAATAAAAAAATTATTTCTTAATCTATGAAAATTAAGAAATTACATTTTAATATTACAATTGATAAAATTATTACACAGCAGATGATTTAATAAAGGAAAATTAAAAAAAATGAAATAGGTTTTAACATATTAATTACATTTCTTAATCTATGATTGAGAACCTTAAAACAATATACAAAAAGAAACAGAGATAGTATATAACTTTCTTTTTTCACCCTAAAAAATTATAGGTGGCTAATGTGAAGATTAAAATTATGATAATAAATAATACCCCATTTGCTTGTGACTTCAACTCATTATGAACAAAAACGCAAAATCTTTAGCACATGCAAGTAATCGTTGGCATGGTGCAATCTGAGTTGGACTCAAATAGACTTAGAATTTCGATATTCTCAGAAATCAACGTGAAAAGATATTGTTTATGGGATTAATTAATTAAATAATAATGAGCTTGAATTTTAATTGCTTTAAAGTACAAGGATATCTGATGAATGTGATTTGCTGTTCAGAGTACATTTGCTGCACCAAGCTGGAAAAAAGATCTTTGGATTTGGATTTGTTCCTTTTTTCTGAGATCCTAAGAAAGAGGATTCTTCACTTGTTCTGCTTCTTGCTCACTTGAACTTTTCTTTACGCTTCAAATGCTCAAAAGCATTTTTGTACTTCAATTTATTTTAGTGCTCTGTACTCTGAAGCATTATCAATATTTTTTGTTGTCCTTTGGCACTAGTAGCTTCAACGACGACGATCTCAACATTTTAGTTGTCCCAAATAAAATGACTATTCTTGTTCTTGGATTTCACTTATACATATGTGTTTGTGTGTGTGTCTACACCTGTTTTAAGGATTTTTTAACTAAAACATAGTACCAATTAAGAAAAATAGTTAAGTATATCGTTCAGATTTCATTTTTTTAAACGACCTAACCCTTTTTTAAATACAAATAATCATTAATTATTTGTCAGGTATGATGTAAGTAATTTTGATAAACTCTGAGGGGCATTTTAAATAAAATGTTATAGATTGCTATTGAAATTCTACGAAGTGGTTTATATATTGAAACCTAGGATTTTACAAATCGTATCTTATATTCACATATGAATGTATATCATCTAGAAGGAGGTGAATTGGTGATGTAGTTGAGTTTAAAACAATAATCGAAAGTCTCTACCCATGAGAGATAAGGGTAGAAAAGGAATAACATGTAAATTTATCCTAGTTGATATCACTGCATAGTGCTTCCATCTAGTGCTATTGAGAATACCCAAGAGATTTGTACCTGTTTTAAGAAAATTTTAAGAAAATTAGTTAAATAATTATTTATAAAAACTACATGTTGGTTTATCTAAAGTACACATTCTAATCATTTTTATGGGAAACTACTATCTTAATAGAAAATTTTCTAATATGTGCAATCAATATGGAAAGTTTAAATAAAAGTATAAATATGAGATATAAAGTTAATTCAAGTGTTATATTTAAGATAAAAACAAACTCCTCTTTAACTCTTATACTTAAAACTAAAGCAAATCCCTTAATCAAATGACAATTAGAGATGACAAAAAGCTTTCATAGTGAGATGGCATACAATAAAATAAATTAAAGTGCACTCAGCCACAAGACTCTTTTATCAGCTGGTAGGCAAAAATAAGAGTATCATGCTTGAGTAGATTTCTTCGTCTTCCTTGTATACTTTGATTCCAATTTGATTGTTTAGGAGAAGTTGTCCATCTTAATGCTCAAAATGTCAAGGGTTTGAATTGTAATTGCAGTTATGAATATTGTATGAAATCGTTAACAAAAACAGCAACAACAACTAGTTAGATATGATTTTATATATGATTGGATTTGACAGTACTTGTATATGATTCACAACCAACTAATTAGGATTGAAGAGATGGTTGTGTTTATTATTTTCAACTAGTTGTTTTGCAAAAAAATTCATTTCATTTTAATACTAAGAAATGAGTACCCCTAGGATGAAATTCGCAATCAACTAACTAGGATTTAAGAAATATATTATTAGAAAGATTCCATCTAATTACAAAAAGTAAAATAATATAGAAAAAGGGTTAAAGTAATAAAGCACCGCCATTGAACATCACTACATCAATGTGCATTCCAGTTGGATTTTGGTCTTGTACATAAATAAACCACAAGAGGATAAAATAGGTAGGGTTGGTAATGGTCAAAGAATGATTCTTAGCAAGATACAATGTATATTCAATTCAAATAATTATTTAATTAGTGATTTTTTATACTATTTACTTGCTCATATCAATTATCTAATTTTGAGTTTTATGAATATCTCTCATATATCATAGTATATTTTTAAATAACCGTACTCGAAACCTAAAGGGATTTAGTTGATTTTATACTGCTAAAATAATTTTAAGTTGGTTAATTAGTTATTGTTTGATAAGAGTGGTTTAAAATTATTTTCATATAAACTAGGTTCTTTTGCTAAACATGGAAAATGATGCCCTTTTCCTTGTATATGAATCGAATATATATATATATATATATACGCACTATTTATCATAATTTAATATAATTATTATTACGTAACTACGATAGTTTTTTTAATTTTTAATATAAGAATGTATAGGACATCTTTATCCACAAAATCCTATTTTATTTAATTCACTAACCTTGTTCATTTCATTCTACATACTAAACAAGCCCTTGATATTTGTTTTTAATTTGATATTTGTTCACTTCTATCCCACCAAATGAAACCTAATTTGTTTCTTTTGAAGCTAAAAATAATGCAATGCAAAGGAAGGTTAGAGAGAGAGATAGAGAGAGAGAGGCGTTTGCTATAATTGAAAAAGCATTCTCTACCTAATTTCATGGAAACATTTTTTTACCCAATTCCAAGCAAAACATATGAAAAAGCACTATTTTCCATGGGAATAAATGAGTGATGTCAAAATAGTATAAAAAAATAAGTGATGTCAATATAGTCCATTATTACTTTTCCATGCTTATTTTATTTAATTGTTTATGCATTACGTTCTAAAATGAGGATATTTTGGTCGTTTCAATTCTATTTATTCGTATTCAGTTTTCTATTTTTATCCTATCAAGTATTATAAATTAGATAAATATTTCTTTTTTTTTAATTTTTACGCATACCAAATATTGTTTTCCAATTTTTATTCTCATCCTAACTCCTTAATATCTATTTTGACATATCAAACATATTAAAATGCATGATTTTATACATTAATATCAAATTATTAATACATTATTCATATCGATGTATATAATAGAATTTATAAAAAAATACCCCATTTAATAGTCTTAGTATAATACAACTTATTTTTCAAAATTTTGTATAATACATGAAAAATGTGATTCTTCTTCTTGTTTTTTTATAAGAAAAAGTTTAGGTAGATTTGGCACCAGTCCTCTACCAAGGCCAGGATTTAGAGAATGCTTACAGAGGACTTATGAGATCGTTTACCAAATGAGCCCTCACAATGGCAATAGGAATCGAACTCGTGTCCTTGTGGGATATAAGCTAATTTCTTACCATTTGTACTAACTCTTATTAGCTAAAAAATGTGTTTCTATCAAGATGCAGACAATAAATTTAAGAGGGCAGGATCCTGAATTGCTCATCACTTGATAGCATGCCTCATGACAAAATCCAGTATCTATATCCAATGGGCTAGGGTTCGGACGTTATTGTGTTTCAATTAAATCTAATTATATATGGATATATTATTTCCACAAAAATATTATTAACATATTATATAAAAGTAAAATTATCTACTTTTTTTATATTTATTAAAGTGATATTTTAAAATAAATAAATGTACACCACATATTTTTAAAAAGACAGAAATAAATACTTTCGTTTGATATACAATACAAGTAATTGACATGATTTTGATATTTTCCCCCCTTAAATTAGATAAGTAGCCACCAATAACTTGATATTACAAGTGAAATTGAACTCGCTACCTCTCCTACTTATAGCTAAACTCTTGTACCATTATGTTACAATATTATTGGCACATGATTATGATTTTGATAATACTATTAGAAAAAAAGAAGAAGCTTTTTTACAACGGTTAAAAGTGGTATTTAATGAAGATTTTATAAGCGTCATGAATACAGTTGTCATTGTAAGTTGAAAGACTTCATTACGGTTTTATAACTGCTATATAAATTTATTTTTGACCACAATCATACTATTAATTGCCATGACAAGTCACTAGACTAACCTTCCACTGTTTTTGACCATAGTACGAGTGGCGTGCTTGATTGTCATGGCCACGCCTTGGACGTTAAATGCCATGGTGATGTAGAATTGGTTGAGGTCGAGGTCGAGGTTGAGTATACTGGAGAAGGGACTGATGATTCCGGCGTTACTGAAGAGGATGTCTAGGTTCCATGTTTTTGGAAAGTGAAGTTGAGGGTTTCTTCAACCTGGGATTCGTCTGTTACGTCACAGTGATGGTAAGTGACAGTGTTTGAGGTAATGGAAGATTCGAGTTCATCTTCATGAATATCGGCGGCGACAAGGATGGCAACTTGTTCAGCGAAAAGTCTCACTGTTACTTAGCCTATTCCGCTTGTTGCTCCCGTCACAAGAGCCACTTGACCCTATAGTCTGTTCAATTATTGGTGAAATCAGTCAAATTTTTACTTTTTTTGAAAGTACCCTAGTCCAAGAGTTAGTTAAAATATTTATTTTAAATCTAAATATACGATTTTAATCTATTTTTATTTTTTATATTTATAATTATTGTATAAACTTTTATTATTGACTACACATGTTAAAGATGTTTTCTATCTCAAATAGTTTCTCTTACAAATGATGATTAGAAGTGATATTTTAAAAAACTAATACACATCATTTACAAATAACTAATTTAACTAAATTTTTAATTCATTTGTAATCTAACTTTAACATTTAGGAAAAGAGAGATTACTCATCCTATTCTTAATATAAGATATATTTACATAATTTAATTAGATTAAAAAAATTAGTTAAATTAGTTAATATATCATATTTTTTTTTAAAACATACTAACTATCTTCCTTAATTCCTTTACTCCTTCTTTTATTTGATTATTACTTATGTGAGTATCAATAGGAATAATTTAGAGAAAAATAGATAAATTTAAAAAATAATTCTTATATTTAAAATTAAGATCAACACTTCAATTAGATCTTGTATTAAGGATTAGGAGAGTACTTCCTTTGACCCTTATTATAAAGGCATATAGATGGTCCTACAAAAATTTGTGTCATTTAATTTTGGGTTAAGGTCCAACTTTGCTCAAAAAGTTATCACGTATGAGCCATGTTGCCTTGAAATATTCTTTCGGTTCAGTATTGTCCAAAAATGTAAAAGAAAAAGGAGCAAAGTCATTCTAGTTATTAAAAAAAATAATATTGACTATTAAAAATTTAATGTTGACCAATAACCTTTTAAACAGTTATGGGGAGACATTACTCTATTTTTAACACTTTTAGAGTAACATTAAACCTAAAAAAAATCGATGCAGTATTACTCCTACGTGACAATCCCTGGAGAATGATTGGACCTTAACTCTTTAATTTTCAAGTTCTTGACTATGGTTTAAATTGGGATTTGTACTGTTTGGTGATATTTTCAACAAAACGTGATTCTTAAGGCTTTGAAACCAATGATTTCCCGCCGTAACCTGTCTTCCAAATGAGCAGTAATTAAGGTTGTGAAATCTAACTTGATTGTACCCATGTATTTGAATTGACTGATACTACAAAATAATCTAACTGACACATAAGCGCGAGCGCGCTCACGCAGAAGATTGAAAATGGGATTAAACGAAATCATTTACGAACCTCCGTTTTGACACACCCACACAAAGAAGAAGATTGAAAATGGGATTAGATGAAATCATTTACGAACCTCCGTTTTGGCATAAGTGGAGAGTTGTTTCCGTTTCCTTGAGTCATGAGTTCTCAAACAAACCTGCACATACTGCTCCTGGATATGAGATCATAAGCTAATGTTTATATGATCGTTTAAAGGATGCTTTCGAGGACTGCATCTTTTGGCCTTTTCTCTCCAAAAGCTTGGTGCCATTGCTAATATATATTAGTGAAATGATCGATGATTCCAAGAAAATCATCTACAGACACCGATACGTGTATATATAATTAGCTGTCATGATGTTAGAGTGTTTCTTTCGGATTTAACTTCTATCTTCTCTCCCTTCCAGATTTAATATTTTACAAAATATTTTTTTTTGTTTTTCTCTTAATTATAAATAGTTCTAGACTATTTAGATTAAGTTTTCACAATTTAAATTTATTTATTCTCATAATTTTATATTTTAATAATAAATTTTGTAATATGTTAAATCTTCACCATTCAAAATTTGATCCAAGAGTTAAGATCTTGATATGGGAAATAGAAAGGAAGTGGAGACAAGCCAAATCCTTTTTTTCCGGTATCCTAACCCTTTGAAACGGATTTGGATTCTCTCCATTTCCTTTCCCATCCACTTTCTCTCCACTTCTCATCTTAATTCGTTTTAACGGTTAAATTGAAATATGAGCAGTATAGATTTAATGTTTCATGAAATAATTTTTAAAATATTTATTTATTACAATTCTCAACTATTATGACTAAAATTGGCAATCTTTTTTCAATATTTTATTAATAATTTTATAAAATATTAAATATAAACTGTTTAAATTTTAATATATAATGATTTAGATAATAAGTGGAGAGGCAATAGACGAGAAGGGAACTGGAAATAATCCAAATCCCTTCCCACACAAGGAAGGGTGAACCAAACACCCACCCTCCCCAAAACACATACTCCATATATCTGACATGAAGGCTTAATCCCACAACCTCCTTTTTAAGCCGAAGACTCTTTAACAATTCGTGTTAGAGTGAATGTGCCATGAAAGCAATGATATAGATTGTGCATCCCCAAAGTTACTTTTGTTTTTATCCCCTCATTGGAATTTTAGATAGTTTTAAACTTTAGGAGTTCAATAAGCATTATTATTATTGTTGTTGTTGTTGTTGTTGTGGTTGTTGTGAAAACTTATTAGTATGAGAGTACATATAATTTGTTTAGGCTTATTAAGCTAAGTAAAATTGTCTGACTTAGCCTATGCACGGGATCATAACTTGAATTTTAGGCCGTGACATTTGGATAATTCAATATATCTTTTGAAATAAAAATTTAAAAAGTTATAAAATGTGCAAATAGATGAGCTAGCCTTACTCGTGTAAATGCTTCTTTTTTTATATACCTATGATCATCCATCCCCTTGTTGCTTTAATGGAGTTGACGATAGGAAGGGACGAGTAACATTTGATTTTTTATATAAAATCTAATTTTTAATAGGATTTAGCACATATAATAAGAAATAGGCTAGTATCTCATAACAATATGAATTTGATTCCAGCTGTAAGTTCCCTGTAAATATACTATGATCATTAGGGCTTTGCTCTATCCCTAGTGGTGGACTCCAAATCCACTTAAACTTTTATGATAAAAAAATATAATTAGGAAATTGATCTAAATCCTTAATCTAAGATATATTTTATATCTATTAGTTTTTTAAATTATTCCTATTAATACTCCTTAAAAAATAATCAAGTAGTAGAAGGAGGGAGAGAGTTAAAAAAGATGATTTGAGTGTTTTAGAAAAAATATACTATGTCAATTAACTTAATTAACTTTCTTAATCTAATCAAATTTGTTAAATGTGTCGTATCAAATTTGTTTTAAATTAAAAACTAGAGGAGTATTTATTTACATATTAAAACAAAAATATATATTGACGCATTGATTATATTTAAATTCAGCACTACGTCAAGGAATTTTTATAAATGTAATCTGAAAAAAAACTCCATTTTAATCTCTCAAATATTTTTTATAACTCATGATGTAATTTGTTAGAATTTTTATATTATACTCCCTCCAATCACATATATATAATATGCAAATAATCAAATTTGGACATAAAAAAGTTGATTAAAATTGGTTAAATAATAACACATATACAATTTGAGGAACATTAAAAATTTATAAATGAAAGCTGTAACCCACATCAACTCAAAAGGATAAAATACTTTTGTTGTAATAATTTTCATTTTCATATAAAATTATTTTAAGTTATTTCTTGCGTTACTTATCAGCAAAGCATTTTAATAATTATAGATTTGACTTAAAAAATATTGGTCAGGAATTCATTAAGAAAGGGGCATTTTGCAAAATGTCTCACTGTTACATAAAATGATAAAACTAAAACAAGAGAAGAAAAAACAAAGCCTACTGGAACCAAACAAAGAGGAAGTTGAATTTTGTAAAGACAACCATACAAATCCAGAGTTTGGTTAACAAGAAGTCGAATGAAGAAGTTACAAAGAAGATAATCAAAATTATTATCAAAGAGAGAACAGGTAGGATAATATTCCATACAAGTTTATAAGGCGGCTGGCACCTTCAATAATAGGAACCAGACTAGTACACGGGAACAAATCTTATTGAAGATAATCCCCTCAGTGATTTGTTCTTCTACAACAAGGTTGAGCTATGAAGCATTTTCCAAGATAGGAAGAAATTCAAATGGAATTCAAAAGTAAAGAAAGAAATAGTACATACCAGACTGAATCCGGAACTTTGAAAGAACCAATAGGCTTTTGCAGGCAGCTTCAATTGTAGAGTCATTCATCTGGAATTCACAGACAAAGAAAAACAATATATATTCATTTCTATGATAAGAAGAATCCCTTTAGGCTTTAGCTCCAAAATCTTCCCAAATATGGCTGCTGGGCTGATTTTTGTTCTTCTCTTTTATACAAGAAGAGACATTTTCTTGCTCCCTGCAATTACTGCGCATGCATTATCATTTAATTACTCTGGCTTTAACGAAGGAGATGTGAAGCTGGATGGAGAAGCTCATTTTGAATATTCTAAAATCAAAATCGGTGTGGATTCTGTAAACAGAGGGTCCCAAGGTTACAGTGCTGCAAGAATAGCAAGTTTCCAACAATTGCTACTCTGGGATAACAATACAAGAAAAATAACTAGTTTCACCACCAAATTCTCCTTCATTATGTATAGAGAACGTCTTAGTCAACCTGGAGATGCTATGGCATTCTTCCTGGCAGACCCAAATCTCCCAATTTTAAAGGAAATCAAAGAACCAGGTGGTCTTGGTCTTGTGGATGGTGACCAAGTATTGAACTCAACTCAGTATTCTTTTATGGCAGTGGAGTTTGACATTTACAAAAATTCATGGGACCCAACTTATCCACATATGTGTATGAACTTAAACTCAATGAACTCTAGCAGACTTGAACAGTGGTATTATAATTCGAGAGACTACCATGACGGTATTGTTAAGTATAAATCAGCTACTCTCCATCTAAGTGTTTATTGTACACAGCGTGATAGTAATTATGGCTCAGTAACACAGTATAATTTTCATGAGGTTGATCTAAGGAACAGCTTACCAGAGTGGGTTATTGTTGCTTTCTCAGCTGCAACAGGAGATGCTTTACAGAACCTTACCCTGAGGTCGTGGTCATTTTGTTCAACTTTTGATCAGGGTAGCAATATACCCTGAGGTCGTGGTCATTTTGATCAAGTTTTGAAAAAGAAATATCTGGAAGTTGGTCTATGTATGGCTGTGAGTTCCTTAGGATTGATTTACATCTTACTGAGGAAGTGTCGAAAAACTGGAAGAAAAGAACAGTTATTGGCCATAAAAATAGGAGGGAATGAAGAAGAGTCAATTTATGATCTGAATATGGATGATGAATTCCAAAAGTGCAGTGGCCAAAAGAAGTTTTGCCATGATGAGTTGGTAACTGCAGCAAATAACTTCTCAGAAGAAAACAAGCTTGGGCATGGTGGTTCTGGTGGAGTTTACAAAGGTTTTTTGAAAGATCTAAACGCACATGTTGCCATAAAGAAGATATTCAGAGAGTCAGAGCAAGGGATAAAAGAATATACAACTGAAGTGAAGATCATTAGCCAACTAAGGCATAGGAATCTGGTACAACTCATTGGTTGGTGCCAAGAGAAGAAAGATTTCCCACTTATATATAAATACATGCCAAATGGTAGCATAGATTCACATTTATGCCATGGAAAGAGCTTCTCGACATGGCAAGTGAGGTATAACATCACTCTGGATTTGGCTTCAGAATTATTGTACCTGCATGAAGAATGGGAGCAATGTGTGCTTCACAGAGACATTAAAACAAGTAACATTATGTTAGACTGAGGTTTCAATGCTTAGCTTGGTGATTTTGGCTTAGCCAGGCTAGTAGATCATGAGTAAGGGTCGCGGACCACAGTTACAGCTGGGACCCGGGGCTATATTGCCCCTGAATATTTCTCTAGAGGCAAGGCTAGTAAAGAGTCTGATATTTACAGCTTTGGAATTGTTGTGTTAGAGATTGCTAGTGGAAGAAAACCCGTTGACCTAAATGACGAGAATGAAACAACAGTAGTGGAGTGGGCTTGGGAGCTCTATGGAATGGGAAAGTTCATTGAAGTAGCAGACCCGAAATTATGTGGAGCATTTGATGAGCAGCAAATGCAACAGTTTGTCGTTCTAGGCATTTGGTGTGCTCATCCAGATTCCTCATCCAGGCCCTCTATCAGGCAAGTGATTCAGGTACTGAATGTTGAAGCTCCTTTACCTAATTTAGCAAAGAAGATGCCTGTGCTAATGTATCAACCTCCAACAATTTAATTTGATTTTCTTTCCCTTTTTTTTTGGTTTAATATTCTAATCTGCATATGTGTTAGGAACACTGATGTTGTAGTGAACAAGAAACCTTGTATGGAAAGTAAACTTGTGCAGTAGTTGTAAAATTACTTTTTTCAGTTTGGTAGCATGTGCAGTGAACTTGTAGATTCTAAAATCTTGCAATAACATAGGTAAATAAGTTAGTCATATGAGCAGCATCAAGAAAAGAGAAAAATAGGATTGTTTTATTCCAGAATTATAAGGAGAAATGTAGAATCAGGAAGAATAAGAGGAAGTAGATGAAAAGGATTTTAGTGGCATGAATAAGCATGGCAAGAAAAAAATGTGGCAAAAGCAATTGTCTAGAATAAAGTGGATAAAGGAGAATGACAGAAACATTTCCTTCTTATTAAACTAGCAGCACCAAAAAAGCCCAACAAAAGAGACAAGGAAACTGATATATAAGATGTAATTAACATTATCCCAGAAAAGATTCTGAACAAGAGCATGGAAAGGAAAAAGGATCACAACTGAGGTATTGGTGCAATGGAATCTTCTGGATGAAAAGCAAGCTGGATATCAGTGGTTCTTTCCAGCTGCAGAGACAGCATGCTTCCTTCACTATCACAGACCCTTGAGGTCAAGGGTTCTTTGGAGGGGGTATTGATGTATAAAATGTAATTGACATAGGATTAGGTAGTTGTATTAGGTATTTATTTGTGTAAGGTAGTTAGGAGGTAGTTATAACAACCTAGCCGTTGGAGATTAGAAGCCTATATATGGAGACAGAATTGTAATTGGGATGTTATGTGTTTGTGATTAATATCAGTGTACCATTCAGCCCATCTATCTATCCTCTCTCTCTCTTCTTCTTCTTCTTTCCTTCTCTCTCCTCTCTTCTTTCCTCTTTCCCTCTTGCCTCTACCACTATCCATCAGAAACAAAGTAAAGAAAGAACCACACAATTTCAGGATACAGAATAAATATGCTAAATGGATACGAATGTTTGTTCTTTGCTAGTTTTTTTCTTCCCAGATTTCATTAATATAAAAAATGTTTTTGTTTCAAAAGGAAAGGAGAATGAAACTGTGTATTTCCCTATTAAATCAGACTCTGTTTGGCCATTATAATCTCCCAACAAATCAACAATATCAACAGTCAAAATACATAGTATGCCAAAGTGATAAAACTAACCACAAATCAGTGAGACATAATTCAAACACAGTGCATTAGAGGCGATTCTTTGATTTAGGTTTGCAATATAGATATGCTTACTTTAGTTTAAACAGGGCATGGCTGCTCATTCACAAAGATTTTATTCATATAACTGGTTACCTTGCTATTGTTCCATAGGACTAGTGATAAAATGAAGAGAGAAGAGAATTTATAGCATATGGGCTACATACAGATTTTCAGGAACTGATTAGAGACACTTGCTGTATTTAGTTTGTGGAAATCAAGACTGATAGGAGGACTATTGATTCATCCTTTTTTCCATACCAAAAATTAGGACAGCTAACTGGATTTTGGACTAGCCGTTTATTTGGCTGCTGGTTTTCTAGTGGGAAAGAAAAGGAAAAGCTTGTTGCATAATGATTGGTAAATGAAATTTGCTACGTGTTTTCTATCTAGGACCAAAGTGTTTCTAAGATTAGTTGTCAAAATTTCTACACTATTTTTCTTTGCGAGATCTTTTGCTCCTGAATTTACACAATCAGCTACTAGACAATTAGTCATTCAATTAAATCAAACTTTCTTCTTTGACAATTGACTTCCATTACACCAGAGTATTTATGAACATGAAGGGAAGATAGTGAATACGGGTCGAAACAAAAACTATGAGTGATATGCATAAACCATTGGCCCTAGGGACAGTAAACTAATGCGTGATTAATTTAATTCCATTCATTATAGAATCTAAAACAATTTTTCTGGAGTTCCCAGCCATTCACACATGTCAGTTTGATTTCTTCCAAGGCAAACATTTTTTTTTATACTAAAATTTTTAGAAAAGGGTTGGGTTCACTCACGATCCAAGTGTAGTGTGAAGTTTTCCTTCCTTCTAGGTGATACTAATGTTGGGTAGGGCGAACCGTGAATTACCTTCACTATAAACCTAGACACCTAAAGCAAACATTTTGACAAAAGTAACAGCAGCTGTCAAACTAGTTCAATCTCTAGGTCCATTAGCACCAAGGAGCTACAGCAATTAGCATCTCTCATCTATCCTATTCAATTATTTTTATCATATTCTCAACATTCTTTACTAAACAAATGTTTTAACAAGAAAGATTAGTCGAGCATTTGAACTTCAAATTCTGTGATGAGAAGCTTCCTAAATAATTTAAGCATAAGAGACAACAGAACAAGAATCCAAGGAAAAGGGGAAAAAAGAATGCAAGAAAGTAGGAATCCACTGGGCCAAAGACAGTATTCCATTAAACCTAAGCGAATTAATAGTCATTGACATTGACAACGAAAGCATTGGAAATGGAATCCGAATCACGAGGATTGACAATCATCAAGTTCCAACTAATACGAATGGTAGAGAAAGCAGAAATCAAAGTTAGAAAGCCAAATTGGGGTCAGATTCGCAACTAAAGCAACATAAGTCAGAACCTTTAAAGGCAAAGCCTTCATGTATACCAAAAAAAGTCTTCAATAAGCCAAAAAAAAAAAGGGAAATTCCACTAAAATCCCTCTAAATTCTAAAACTCGCAAAACGGTCGTTTGAATTTACAAAATCCCACAATTGTCCACTATACCAAAAGGAATTCATAATTTTCCCCTTAGCTAAGGTGCGAGCCTCCCACCGGTAGCTGTCAATAGTGAAATTCATTTTAAGTGTCATGAATTCTACTTCTAGTATAGTAAATTCCATAAACGTTTTTTTTATGTTTGTTTATTTTTTATCTTTCTAAGTGTGGAATTCATAAAAGCATTGTAAATTGCTAATGTAAAATGGTAAAATCCACTTCCAGTATAATAAATGTTGCCTCAAATGTGGTAAAATCTCTGAAACATGCCTTTTGCTTTGATCTATATGTGGAATTTATTGAAAGGTGTTGTAAATTGTTAATATATATATATATATATATATATATGAAATTGTGAAACTCACTCTATGAGCTATAAATTCTGTTTCTAATGTAGTAAATTCCTTAAAAGAGTACCTTTCATTTTGATAACTATCATATATATTATGTTGTACTATTTTAACAATCGTTTGGCGGATGAATTGTTATAAAACCCTTTGGAATCTAAGGGGAGATAAAATCATGTATGGGCTTTCTAAACATCCATTTGGATATTAATATTGTTGAATAAAGTTCTAAAACTTCCATGATCTATTATAAATACATTTGGACCCCAATTTCTTTTTGTTTAGACAGAAGTTTAGATGGGTTCGGTACCAGTATCTACTAAGGCTAAAGCACAACCCCAGGGTTTAGAAAGCGCTTATAAGATACTTATAAAATTGCTTACTAAAAGAGTACTCATGATAGCAGCGAGAATCGAATTCATATCCTTGTGGAATACGAGCACATCCCTTACCATCTGTATAAACTTTTATTGGACCCCAATTTAAAAGATTTTTTTATTAAAAAAAGTTTATGTGAGTTCTGCACTGTTACCTCACTAAAGTCAGGGTATAGCTCTAAAGCTCAGAGAACGCTTACAAGGAACTTACGAAATTGCCTCTTAAGGAGAGAAAATCGAACTCGTATCCTTATAGAATGCAAACTCGTTCCTTATCAATTTAAAAGATTATAGTTCTATTGGACTCCTCCATACGCATATTGTATTGGGCCTTCAATAATTTGGAAATCTAGTTCAAATGTTTCTTTTACGCTCTTCATTCTTAAATCATGGGTTTCTCTTTCTTAACATCCAAGTGTGAACTACTTATATGTTCCATTTGAGGGAACTACTCTTTTTTTTACAAAAAATTTTAGAAAGGGGTTGGGTTCACCCATGATTTAAAGGTAGAATAAAGTCTATATTTATCCTAGACGATATCAATATCGAGCAAAGTAAGCTATCAATTACCCTTAGATATAAAACTAAGCACTTAAAAGTTAGGATGCCTCCCTATTTGAGGGAACTACTTGATACTGAGTGTTTGAGATTAATTTTTCCATTAGTGTAACCTATTTGTATTGGGAAATGTAACATCCCTCACTTATAAAAAAAAATCCTAGTGTGAATATAACAATGATTCTACCCATCGTCTATGGATTCAGCTGGCCAAAGGGTGAAACATACGACTATTTGGAGCGTGTTCGATCCTTTGGGATTACCACTTTATTGTGGTTCCAGTCGTGATACTTGGGGAGGCATTCTAACTCCTGGGTGCTTAGGTTTATGCCTGAGGGTAATAGACGGCTTGTCCTGCCCGACATTGGTATCACCTAGGAGGAAGGGAGACTTCGCCCTAACCTTAGATTGTGGGTAAGTCTAACCCCTTTTTAAAAAATTTTGTACAAAAAAAAATAATTCTCGTACTATGGGGGCTTTGGGGTGCCCAGTTCTGTGTCAAGTCAAGCTAGCCATGTATGTAAAATTGTCCACGTTTTCATTCTTTAAATAATCCATATCTTTCTCTATATAAGCATTCTCAAGTGATCTTGATATTTTAGCACAATTTAATTATTTAGGGCATGGGTCATGCCTTTATAAATCTCTTTGAGCACTTTAAAAGCCTGTTGGATCTCTAACTTGATTGTGCTTCTTGTACTTTATAGCTACAATATTGAACCCTTCATAACATGCTATCAAGATGCGTAGAGGAATTAGATGCCACCCACTCTAGAGGTGATATCTCAAAAGAGATAATGACGAGACAATCAATTAACTTATTCGAATCCATGCGTGTGGGCATTTCATAATCAAATTAAATCCTATGATTCAGAGTCTTATAATTGAAGAAGGATCCTTTATTCTTATTATACTCACTTCAGTTCTAATTATAAGAGTTAGATGAGTTAAATTTGGCCTTAAATATAAAAATCAATCCACTTTATCTCCCAAAATTATAATTTTCTTCATAAAGTATCCATATATATTGCACATATTAAGATAATTTATATTAAGGATAGTTCAAATACGCATAATTAAAGGAAGTATTTTAGAGAAATTAACACATATTCATTATAAATAACTAACTTAACTAGTTTTTTTCATCTACTTAAATTTGTTAAGTATATCTTATAATTAAAAGTAGAGGAAGTACCATCTTACCTTAAATAAATAAATAAATATTATTTTTATGTTATCCTTATGTGCGGGCAACAACATATTTTATAAGGACTGTTTTTCAAAATAAAGCTAATTAAGTAACTGAAGTTGTCAAATTGGGTTTTAGACTTTTGAGTATACCACCAATCTGTCACTCTAACTATTTTTTTTAAAAAAAAACAGTACATTATATTGGTGTTTGAACCTGTCCATTACTTTTATTCAATCTACATTATATTTTGCATTGAATATGAGGCTTGTAGCTGTATATTCAAATTATTTATAGAGATCGAGTCAATCTGTAGCTTCTGTTGAGTGTTGAGTCAGTAATTTTGAAAATCAATGAATTTTTTTTTATGAAATGGAATTATTTGGGTCAATCATCTTAATTGGCAAGTAAGGTATTATTAAGGTAGGACTTGGCTAAAACAAACGGTTATTTACATTACAATTTATTCTTGACATGTACAACAAACACTTACATTATTCATGACTTGTTCCTTTAAGTAAAGTTTTAGATTTAGACTTATGCATTATATTGTTTAGTAGTTCATCTATCATAAATATAGGAGCTAGTTGAAGACTCATATGTTTTAGCTATAAATATATGATCAAAATATATTTTATTTTCTAAATTTATAAATTTTTTCAAGCTATCCCTATTAATTTAATAAACTATAAAAATTATCATTCGGGAAATGATTAGGGAGTAATTTAGAAAAATTATCACATATTGGTTATAAATAACTAACTTAACTAATTTTTAATATTTATAAATTAGTTATATATATATATAAATATTATATTTAAGACCAGAGGAATATTTAGTAAGAGTTTTTAATTTAGTTAATGATATCTTCAAATTTTTTGGACTTGAGACTAAATTTTTTTTCAATGCTTAAAATGTAAATGATTTTTACTTCTCCCAATAAGCATATTTTTTGGAATTTGAATTTCTATTATCCTCATTATAAAGTTAGACCTTCTTACCATATCAACTGACAACTTATAATTAATAGTTGGAAATGAAAGTAGGAAAGGAAATAGAGGTGTAATGAAAGTGAGTCTTCAAAATATGTTTGTTGTAACTACCCAAACCTAATATATATAATCTAATATTAGGATGCATAACAAAAAATTCAAATATTGGCATATAATTTTAAAATATACCAAATATAATAATTTTTGAACCAATGATTGATATTACAAATGAGGAAAAACATGTTTGGGTAAAAAAAAAAATATTAGGAAAAACATGTGATGCATCTCCTCTCGTCAAGGAGAGCATTGAACTCCCAATCTCTCTCAAACTACTCTTTAGACCAGAAAACATAAGTTAGGTTCATTTACTAGATTGCAAAAAGAACAGTCATCAAAATTTAGCTCGAAAGTAGTGTTTGGAATCACAATGTTTGGTGTTTGAATTCATAATAAAGAATTAATTATTTCTAAATTATAACATTGAAGTCCTCCAATAAACAAATCAACTCAAATATTCCCCTGATTGAAAAAAGAAACAGAAAAAGAGAGGCTGGGTCGTGTAGTTCTTAATTAAGGGCTCACTCATCGATTTAAAAATATTAATTAATTCAATTAATTTAGTGTAATATGGATATAATTGTTCTGATTAAGATATCAACCTAAAAGTTGGGGTAATAAAAAATAAGTAGTAGTTGAAAGGATCGATGAAGAGAACAGGTGTCATTGCGTGAAAGAAAAGAACACCAACATGAGACCATGTCGAGCAAAAGCCTACCAATTCTTCTATCTCAATTACTAATAGTAATACAAACTACAAAAGTCGATGCTGATGTAGAAACTAAAACCAAATATTTCCTAATAAAGTTAAATATATTAAATTTCTGAAAATACTAATAAACTATTATTCTATATTATTCTATCATATGTCTATTTTTGAATTTTCATTAGTTACGTAACCAGCAAAATATTTTGATTCCTTTTAACAAAAGCGAGGAGCGAACTGCGCCCCAAACTTCTTTTGTCTCCGCCATCATGATATGGAATTTTGGGCTGTTGGGGGAAGGTGTCCAATTCCGGAGCAATCGACTACAGCAACGATTCGCTCTTAGCTTATATGTTATTGAGATATTCTCCCAAAGCTCCTCTAACGGATACCGGACATCGTCGGGCGTGTTTGAATAGGAGGAAGCTTAAGTTTTGGTTCTTGACTTTAGGATATGGCTCCAATCATATAGAGAATATATTGACGTATTTTTCGCTATATTTTTGTTTTAGTTTTATTCTTCTTTTCCTTTTGTTTTCTTAAGGATAATACGTTGATGCTGAGGATGCGGCTTACTATTCTAGCTTTAAGGTTTCATGACTTTCATCTGTAGTATTAATGCTTGCCCAAAATTATGCTCTTAATTTAAATGGAAAGAAAAATAGAGAGGAAAAATTATTATAAGAGAAAATTTTGGAAAAGTAGTAAAAGTTTGGCTAAATTATACGTTTGATCCTTTAAGTTTATATTAAGTTTTACTTTAATCCATTAAATTTATAAAATGTATTTTTAGTTATATGATCATAACACTGTTAGTTTGATTTAATGGAAAATATTAGCCTCAACCAATTTAAGTGATTACTGTGAATTAAATGCTGAGAACAATATTTTTAGATTTTAATTTATTTATATGATATTTTTATATTTTAAATCATGTAAATTAGAAATATTTAAAATAAAATTAGTGATGAGATATTAATGATTTCTTTAATAAAAATTAAGATAAAAATATAAGAAAATTAATTAAAGGAAGATTAATTTATAGATTTTATTTTTAAAATTAAACTCATTAAAATCTTATCATGGATTTTATTTTAAATCTTTCTTTCTTTAAGCGATTTAAAATATAAACATATTATACTAAAAGATTAAAATCTACTCATGCTTTGTTAGCGATGTATAGACATTATTTAAATTTGCTTAGTCAACATTTTTCGTTAAGTGAGATTAACAGTGTTAAGATCATGGGACTAACAATATAATTTAGAAACTTAAAAGAACTAAATTTAAGAAACTTGATGCAAACTTAAATGACTAAACGCATATTTAAACTTAAAAGATTTTATAATCTTTAATAGTTTTTCCTCTTAATATTGCCTCCCTCTATTTTCCTCCATTTTTCTCTTCATCCAAACCAAAGTCATGCTCTTATGACGAAAGAGATAAATAATGGTAAGGGACAATCTAAAATAATTCAGTAGTCATCCAAATTAGGCCAAATTAAAAACTAGCGTGTGGCATCAGGAAACCTTGCACTATAGGAAGAATTGCTAACTTGAGGCCTATATATAGTTGTGAAGAAGAGTGATGAAAAGATCAATTCAAATTTTAACCTTACAATCATGAATATTTTTAATTAATCTTTTTGTTAGGATGTCATGTGTGATGAGTATGGACTTAATTAGATGTGAAAATTCTCATAAATATAATTGAGCTTAATATATATGTGTATATACCAGTATATATATATATATATATATATATATATAATTTGACTCATAAATTAACTGGAGTCTTAAGGCAGAGTTAAGTAAGGTGTGATGTCTTTCAGCTGCTCAAAAATCAGTAAATCGTTTGTTCTCTTCCGCTTTTCTCGGGCCCAAATGCTTCACAGACCAACCAATCCCTTAATTTTTCTAATTAAATGGTTACCAATTAATTTTAAATTATATATACAGATAATTAAGGAATGAGAGAGAAGCAAACAAAAGGAAAATTTGAGAACATAAGTGCAACTTAGCAAAATTATTATTTTATGTAATAAAGCACGGAGCGATGTCCACGAAAGAACAAAAGTTTAAGTAATAAAATATTCAAAAATCAAAAGTATGAATAGAATAGTAGAACGACAGGGTCATGAAAACATGCCTGAGAGAGAGAGCGAGAGAGAGAGAGAGAGAGAGAGGGGGAGGGAGGGAGAGAAACGTCTTAAGTTGCTTCATCCTAGTTAGCCAAAAAAAAAAAAGTTGTCCCATCCTAGGAATCAATCAAATCTTAATTACATTATCTTGTTGATGAACGCCTCCAGCCATGGACAACAAATAATAGTATTAATTAATAATTGATACCGTGTCGTGGATACATATTTGTTTAGATTATCTGGAAACTAAAAGAAGAATACTAATTCAACAATGACGGCTGCTGCCTTGAGCTATAAATAGATGACAACAAAAGCACAATTTGTCACAAGAATCACAATTTAAAGAAAGGAATTGAGAAAGATGAATGGTTCAGTACTGATCTCTCTCATTACCCTCTTGGCTTTGGCTTCCTCCGTTGCCTTTGCCTACGATCCCAGCCCTCTTCAAGATTTCTGTGTCGGTATCAATGATACTACACAAGGAGGTACTCTCTCTCTCTCTTTCTCACACACACACACACACACACAATCATGCATATTGTATATGTAAATAGGTCATGCATCGGTTGTCATGTGCAACTAGTATTAAAAGTACGACTTTCGTTGTTAATTACAACCATTGTAGAAAATAATTTTCTACACTAGTGTCGTTGTTAATTAATTGGACATGTGCATGTGGTTTTGTGCAGTATTTGTGAATGGGAAATTCTGCAAAGATCCCAAGTATGTGAAAGCGGAAGACTTCTTCTTCCGTATACTACCAGGGAACACAGCCAATCAACTGGGCTCCAAAGTGACTCAAGTGTCTGTAGATCTATTCCCAGGACTCAACACTCTTGGAATCTCCCTTGCTCGTATCGATTACGCGCCCAATGGCTTGAATCCTCCCCACATTCACCCTCGTGCCACCGAGGTGTTGACTGTCCTCGAGGGAACACTCATGGTTGGATTTGTAGCGTCCAATCAAAATAACAACCGCCTCTTTACCAAAATACTCAATAAAGGAGATGTGTTTATATTCCCTTTTGCTATGATTCACTTTCAACTCAACATCGGCCATGGCAATGCTGTTGCACTTTCAAGTCTTAGTAGCCAAAATCCAGGAGTCATCACCGTCGCTAAGGCTGTGTTTGGATCCACTCCTCCCATCTCTCCTGATGTTCTAACTAAAGCCTTCCAAGTTGACAAGAACATAATTGCCTATCTCCAAAAGCAACAATGGTACGACAATAACTAAAAACGCTATATATCCACTACCTACCCGTCCGTCATTATGTAATAAATAAATATGACGCATGCAGGGTTTTTCTTGTGACGTCAATTATATAGCATGCATATATGCAAAATCCATACTCTTCCAATGGAATTATTAATATGATGCTTTCTTTCTTTTACCTTGTCCCTTGTTCTCTCTTCCAATTTCATTTGCTTTCAGGCACAAGTAATTTTCTTCAGCTCAATAATCTACTTAGTACACTTTTAAGAACCCAACCTTTGAATTCTGGTCAAATAAACTCAAAAAAACTCTAATATATATAATGATAAACTACAATCAATCTTGAAATATCCTTCTTTTGTCAATATTTTTCTATTAATAAATTTTTGATGTTGATTGTTTGTAATATGCCAATAAAATAGTCATGGAAAGGGGGAGGAAATGAAGGAGAAATTGAGTACATTAAAAGGAAAACTTGCACGCCAAGATTATTACCATCTCGCGCCTTTGTATCAAAAGTTTCCATTGCATACTTACTAATTTTTAAGTACAATATTTTGATGGTATGAGACTTTTAACAGTTTGTAGAAGTTTGAAATTTTTTATAATTTATTAATTTTTTTATTTTAACAACTTAAAACCTCCCTCCTCCCATAGGGGAGGGGACCCACACAACCCACCCACCCACCCACCCACCCCAATTTTAACCACAATCTATAAACTCCTTTATGAGAAGAGATGTGGGGTGCCATGAAAAAATTATTAATTTAATGCGATAGATTATACTTTGTGCTACAAATTGTAATCCTAAAGAAGGAGAGAGATTCTACTTGTCAATGAATTCATATTGTTAAATATAATAAAGATGAAAATAATACACATCAAAAGTGGTTAAAATAATCATAATAATAAGTGCTTCTTGAAGGGATTTTGAGTCCAGAAAGCTCAAGAGTAAGAATGATTTTATCAGGCTATGATGCCGGATGAACTGGATGTCCCAGAAATGTCATGAAGAAAAGACTTTTAATAATAGTAGTTAGTCTCAAGGACTAAAATGAAAGGGGACAGGGACCTAAATGTAAAGGAAAAAAGTAAGAGAAGTGCATGGGCTAAATTGCAAATAAGGGATTTTGAGGCCCTTTTGTCTTAGGCTAATATTTCAAAGTCAATGACGGACCCCATTAGCATGAGAAAACTCTGAAAAAAAAATATTCTTTATGGTTTTAAGAATTATGGATGTAATGGTGGAGTCTATATGTAATATGATGTTTAAGGAAACAGCTAAGATATTTTATTATATAGTGCAAATTAGGCATAGAAATATTAGGATATTAGAACTAGGATATTATTATTATATGTTAATATGAGTTTATTATGCTTACATAATAAAAAAAATATTTCTAAATCATAATAGTTAAGTATGATGAAAAACCAAATCAATTCAAATCTTCCCTTAATTTTGTCTTTGATTACCTATTAATTACTCCCTCCTCTCTTTCTTATAAACTGCAATTAACTATTTTATTTAGGAAAATCAGTTTTTGTTAATTATTTATTGTAAAATCTTAAAATTACCCTTAATAAAAGCAATTAATGAAAGAAGTTTTATTAATTACTTAGTTAATGATATTAGGTGAAAAATTAATGTTTAATATAAAAAATGTTATATTATAAAATAAGTAAGGATAATTATAGTGTTATAATAGAGATCGTGATAAAGAGTATTAAAAAAATATATATAATCAAATTAAAAAAAAAAAAGCAATTGGATGCGATTAATTCATGGAATGGAACCTGTCCATTGTGGGTTCCCCTATTACTTCTTCATATAAATAAAATCACGCTGTTTTGTTATAAATGACTAAGTGTTAAATATAAGTCTTTTCTTTACAGGTGTCTCAAACAACAACTAAAATTAAATATTAAAATCAATGATTCAGATTCCACCTTATAACAAAATGTTATAAATGCCGTTGTTTTATTTAAATAGAAAAGCAATGAAGGCACCCCGCAACATAGAGTTTCCGGTCTGGAAGTTTGGTAAATGTGTGCTTACTGTTAAGGAAGCATACATGCTCAGTCATCGAATATACATAAATAAAAATTAATTAATTGAATTAGTAATTGATACGGTAATCTATGGATATATTTGTTTTGATTAAGACATCCACCTAAAAGCTGGAGTCATAAGAAAAAAAAAAGGGGATTAATTGCTGGAGAAGTTATTGAAAGGATTAAGTAAACATGTGTAGTTGTGTGAAAGTAAATAACACCTATCACTCCCTTAATTTATCTTCTTGATAATTAATTACTTAGTCTTATCTATAATATAAGTCACTTCAATTAATTCCCTGGAACTAAAATAAGATTCAACTTAATAAATTTGTATTAACTTACAAAAAAAATCAACTTTACCCATATTATAAATGAAGTTTTGAATGAGAGAAACATATATAAGGAGCCACATTTAATTATTAATTATAGGGTTAAATTTGACAGATAAGAATTAATTACTGTTTAAGTACCTTATATTTTGAACCAAATAATTCTTCAAAACTTATATTGTGCATATAAGAGGGAATATAAATTAATTATAGGGAATATATACAAATAAATAAGAGATAACGGTACATAGGTAAGAGACATTTAATTTATTCCTTGTGACATAAAAATTAGGAAAATTTTAAAAAGTAGTGTTTGAGGCATCATGGAGCCGTGTATTTATTTACTTGCGTTAGAAACAATATTATGCTTTTAAGGTTGTAACTTTAAGCGTAGAGTTGTGTTAAAGGCCAATGAAAAAAGATGAAGTCAAATCTTAATTACTTTGTTAATGAAGGCCTCCAGCCATGGACCAAAAAAAAATAATATTACTTTATTAAACCATCAATCATCCACTTTATTACACTTAAAAAAATAGGGTAATACCCAATTTAGTTAAAATTAGTTACTTTTAAAATATTATAATATTGAAAATGGGTATAGATGACTTATTACTTTAAATTCATTGATCTATTAGTTACAATTAATAATCATAATTAGTAAATCTTAATTTAATTTTTAAAAGATTTTAAACTTCATAATGATAATTAATAACTAATATCATTAACTAATTTTATGATATTTGGAATTTATAACCATAATGATGAATCATAATAATAATAAATATATCAAAAATATATTTTTTTAGGATTTTTCAACTTCATGTAGAGACTTCTAGTTAATCCTATGTATATAAATATGAGTCAATACTTTCAATTCTTTTGTCTATAAGATACAATTTATAATTTCAATAATAATCTTACTTTGATATTTAAAAGATATTGAGCCCCTCAATAGGAATTAATTAGTAATTAACAACCATCTTCTTCAAACTCAAAACATGTTTTCTCTTTAAACAAATATAATTTAACAGATGTTTTAAACAAATTTCAACATACTATTAAACCGACAACCCTACAGGATCTCTACCAAAAGGTTAATAAACTTAAGACTGAAATATGTCTAATTAAACTTTAACAAGAAACATATGCATAAGCTATATCTCAACTCCAAGATATACATCTTGCAGGTAAAACTAAAGAAAATCTAGAAATCATATATAATGATGGTAATGAGGAAGATCAAACTTTCTTAAATCTAATTTCAAGAATTTCTATTCAAAAATTTTATATCCATGCTAAAATTATTATTCTTAATAATTTTATCTTAGAACAAACTGTCTTATTTGACACATGGGTTGATTCTAATTGTTTTAATGAAGGAGTCATTCCTACCAAATACTTTGAAAAAACAACTGAAAGGTTTAATAGCGTCAATGGATTACGCTTAGATGTCAAATACAAAGTATCAAAAGTTGTAAAAAATAAAGAATTAAAACTTGAAACTCCATTTATATTGGTTAAAAATATGGGAACCCAGATTATTCTTGGGGCGCCTTTTGCAAGGTTATTATTCCCATACATGACTGATAAAATTGGAATTTTAAAATAATATTTGGGCAAAAAGATTATGTTTCCTTTTACTCAGAAACCCAAAATCAAGGAGCTTAATCTTTTGACTTCTAAACAACAATAGATAAACTTTTTAAACAAAGAGATTTCTTTCCAACATTTAGAAAGGCAATTGTGTCAAAAAAAAATGGTCAAAAGAAAATCTAAAATTGTCTTGAACAAATTCCTACAAATATTTGTTCTAATTTACTAAACGTTTTTTGGGATAGGAAACATGTGGTAGATTTACCATATGAAAAGAATTTTTTGAAAAGAAAATCCCAACAAAGGCCAAGTCCATTAAATGAGCCTGGAGCTTTTGGAAACTTGTAAAACAGAGATCAAAGATCTTTTAAACAAAAAATTGATTCACAAGTCAAGAAGTTCATGGTCCTTTGCTACTTTTTATGTCAATAAAAATGCAAAAATTGAACGTAAAACTCCTAGGCTTGTAATTAATTACAAACCATTAAATGAGGCTTTGCAATGGATCAGATATCCAATCCCAAACAAATCTGATGTACTAAAACGTTTGTATTATGCAAAAATCTTTTCAAATTTTGATATGAAATATGGTTTTTAGCAAATACAAATTTCTAACAACGATAGGTATAAAACTACTTTTACTATGCCTTTTGGCCAATATGAGTGGAATGTTATACCTTCTTATTTAAAAAATGCTCCTTCTAAATTCTAAAGAATTATGAATGAGATCTTCAATGATCATAGTCAATACATTATTGTTTATATTGATGATGTATTAGTCTATAGTCATTCTATAAATCAACATTTTAAACATATATCTAAATTTTTAAGGATTGCAGAAACAAATGGATTAGTTATTTCAAAATCTAAGATTAGTTTGTTTCAAACTAAAATAAGGTTTTTGGGGCATTGGATATATCAAGGATTCATTACACCGATTGAAAGAGCAATTCAGTTTGCTGATAAATTTCCCGATCAAATCATTGATAAAACACAACTTTAAAGATTTTTGAAATATTTAAACTACGTTACTGAATTTATTGCTCATCTTAGCAACTTCATTAAACTACTTCATCAGCGACTCAAGGATAGTCCACCTCCATGAACTGACCTTCATTCAAACATTGTTAGGCAGATCAAATCCTAGGTTAAGGAGTTTCCTTGTCTTAGCCTTCCAGATCCAATTGCCTGCAAAATTGTTGAAACTTATGCTAGTGACATAGGTTATGGTGGCATTCTTAAACATCTTGATGGAAAACAGAAAATTGTTTCTTTTACGTCTAAACACTGGAATAATACTCAACAAAACTATTTCACAATTAAAAAAGAAATTTTGGCAATTGTTTTATGCATTTTCAAATTTCAATCTGATTTGTTAAACCAAAGATGTTTACTACGTACTGATTGTTAATCAGCCAAGGATATTTTACAAAAAGATGTTAAAAATATTGCATCTAATCAAGTTTTTGCCAGATGGCAAGCTATCTTGAGTGTTTTTTATTTTGAAATTGATTTTATCAAAGGCACTTTAAACTCTCTCCCATATTTTCTTATCCGTGAGTTTTTACAGGGTAGATAGAAGCCTGAGAGAAAATCCAAACAAGATATGCCGAGGAAAAAGAAACCCGGTAAAAAACCTAGTGAAGACCATAAGCAAAAGGGTATTCTACAAGATGCCCAAAGTCAAACAGTATCGAGTTCTGAACTTGAGGCTATCATCCAAGCGGTGATAAAACAATATAGGACCCAATCTGGAGCATAAAAATCTCAAACGGAGTCATATACTCCATCTGGATCTTCGGTCCATAAACCTAAAAAAAACCGAAGTCATCCACTCCGTTTGGGTCATTAACCCAACCTATCCAAACAAGAGCATCTTCTAAAAAGACTTTGCAATCCTATGCCCAGAGTTATGCCTAAAAGATTGTTCCAGGAAAAACCTTTGCCTAGAAATTGGCCTTACCACCAATTCCTTCAAAGGTATTGACAAAAAACCAGTATGATTTGCTTGACCAACAACTAAAGGTTTTGTAAATTAATCCCTCTCAAACACAAATAGTTTATGCTTCTAAAAAAATAGGCACTCTAGCATTTTCAAAACCAAATAGGACTATGAATATTATCTAGATAGAACCAGAATTCAATCACAAAAACCCAAACCAAGTGGCTTTAAATGTTTTCCTAAAGGATTTCATTTTAGGCCTAAACAATTAAACAAAACTAGGGAATACTATGAATTAATATTGAGTCATTCTGAGTCAACAGCAATCAAAAGAAATGCTGATAAAATAGATGAATCTTTAATAACTCATTATACCCTATAGATTTTAAAAGTCCTTATCCTAGTGGGGACTAGATTTATATAAAACAAAATTTTGGGATAAACGTTGATCCTATTGGGTACAATTACTAGGACTATATTGATGTATGGTACCATGTATTATGGGATCAAAATAAACTTTTCAAACATACTTGGTTTATTTATTTTAAAACAAAAACCAAGTATAACTTTCCTCAATAGTTTGGACACTAGTGAAAATTCTTCGGACCTTTACCAGAAATGTTTCCCCCAACAGTAGTTCAAGCTTTTGAGATTTTTAAACAAAAGTTCAACATTGAAAAAACCTTTTCCTGTTGAACTTTACTATTTTTTAAACTTATTTGTATCCTGGATTTTTTCTTGGAATTACAGGTTTTCAAATATAGAAGGATCAAGGTTCCTACTAATACTTCAACAACTTTCGTCTGTAAAGTGGTAGCCCAAATTTGATCTTTCAAGAATAAACATTCAAACTGTCGAGAGATATTTCAAACAAAATCCTCAATATCTCTGCATGACGGAACACAATAAGTTCCTAAACCAGAAGACAAGGGTTCAAGCCGTCCTCATTTCAATAAATGATAAGGTTAACCTCATCAATTAATTGAGTTCCATGCTCTAACTCCTACAACAACAGGAGCAAACTCCTTCAACTTTCAAACAAGTTCTACACCACCTTTAGAGAAAGATGATAAAGAAGAATCTGTTATAGACTTAGATGAAGAATAAAACTTTCCAAAGACTTAGTTTGATCGAGAAATTTATTCTAGATTTTTGGTAAAACAAAATTGTAAAAGGTACTATTCAAATAGTAAAATCATTGTAGCAGTACTATTTAAATAGTGAGTGACTGTAGTGTCGACGGTATTGTGAAAATAGTATTATGATTGGAACTGTGCATCCACGTCAAAATACTATTCAAACAGTAACTTCCCCTATCTATTTAAGTCAGATTCATTTACTTCTTTAGGTAGGTTCAATTACCCCTTTCACTTACACTTAGAGAGAGATACTCTGAGCTTAGAGAGAGAGATCCTCCTCCTTCTCCTTTTGTATCCCTTCTTCTTTTGTAAGTGTTATGCTTTAATAATATTTTCATTTTAGTTTCTTTTCTTTAAGCTTTCTTTTAATTTTTCATATCCTTGCCTACTCTGATGAGCTAAGGTTGGCTGGTTCAACCGCCTTTTAGTTTATTCCAGAGCATCCCCTCTGCATGCATTTTTAAGTTTTGTTATGCATTAACTAGTCCGTCCAGTATTCTACTTCCTTTTCTTTTAATTTCCTCCCTTCCCTTTGGTCTTTTGGGGTCCTCCTCCAAGTTGGTATCAGAGCCAGAAGGTAAAGTAGAGATGTAGTAAATAAATCTGGATCTATCTTTATGATATCAGGATAATTTTTGAGTTACTTAATATGATATGACTGTCATAAATTGATAGCATGTCATTATAGGCTAAGTTTATTACACATGAGTCCATCTATACGAAATTGGACCGTAAAACCCGATGAACTAAGGCAGGTAAAATATTGTACGTAGTAATATGTAATAAACATAGTACATGTACGCACTATATAAGTAGCATTGGCTAGATCTATGGCTAGTCAGATACTATCATATTAATTACCTAACAACTTTTCTAGATCTATAAAGATCGGTAAATTTTTATTCATCATATTGCTACAGATCCAGAAGGCAAAGATACTAACGAAATGGAGAAAGAGTAATTATTGAGTTTGCTTTTTACTTTACTTTTTTCTTATTCTTTGATGTTATCTGCTATTCTTTCTTCGTCCTTTCTACTTTATGCTTTATTATTCTACTTTTACTTTTATTTATTCTGCTTATTTACTTTCTACTTTTTAATTGTGTCTTTATTCTATTTCTTGTCCTTCAAATGAGGATGTGGAAATTCTTCCTCCACTTCTTCTTCAAACAACCTTTCTCTAAACGATGAGGAAATAAATGACGCAACAAACGCTTCAAACAAAAGAATTTTCAAAGAAGAAATTTCTTTTCAAAACATAAATCAAAATATTGACAATTGGACTTTGCCTCCTATTTCCATAAACTCTCTTTATGCACAAACTGAGGATAAAAAATGGTTTTTTAAATCTGATTACATAATCAGAATTGTTGAAGAATAAGTTTCTATTCAACCTGAGAAAGAAGATTTTTACCTTCTTTCTAGGAAGTTAATTGAATGACACTGAAAGGAATATAATTTCTTACATATCGGTAGTGTTCAAATCGCAATTAAACTAATTTTTTGAAAAGGCTTGAATATATTCCAAGATGTTGTCCTAGCCATGGCAGAAACTGACCTACATACTGGACCTGTTTACTTTAACTGTTATCCATACAGGATGCTTGAGTTAAAAGATAAACATGTCCTCAAAGGTCTTAAACTAAAAATAGAACTTCATGGTTTTAACATATTTCCAGGATTTATACCTGCTACCCTAATTTATAGGATACAGTATAAGGTCTCAAACACGTTAACTTCTTATGTTTAAATTCCTTTTGAAAATGACTAAACAACAATTTTCTTAACTGATTTTTAAAATATTAATATAACGATTCCTAAAACAATTATGTGGAAAAATGTTGTATTACTAAAAGAATGGGTAAAAGAAAAAGCTACATAGCCTACACCTAAATCTATTTCACAGTTAAGTAAAATTACTCAAACTTCTTATGGATTGGTCATGTTATCCTTTGATCGATCCAGAAGATCAATTTCTCAAACTCAAGGATCTGAGGCTTCAATATATGAAGACTATAGATCTGTCAAAACAGAATCTTCTATATTCTCTTGTTCTTCAATTCCTAGTCTGCCTTCTTTCATATATGGAAAGGCATCTAAAATACTCACAGTAGTTATCCAAACTAAACTAACTACTAGTGTTTCAATCTAAGGAATTGATAATTCTAGACATGGGAGAAATACATGCCATAGAAAATAATTTTCAAATTGACAAATAAACTTTACAAAAACAATTTTACTCAGAAGAATACAATCTCCAGAGGAAATGGTTTTTTGAAAACTTCAAATGATCTAGTAGAAAACAAATTGAAGAAAAATTCTACAGGTTCCTTAAAAGAACACAAGTGAATATTCCATTTTTTGACTGGTTTAGTGAATATGCTAAAACTACGCAAATGGATTATCCATTTATCCAAACAATTGATGTTATTACACAATGGAAAAGTTCCAAAGGAGAAAATATATCTTCTGAAATTCTTCCTCCAAAAACAGTACAAATTCCTCAATCTAAGGATGATTTAGGTCAACATATGCTTGCTGCACCCTTTCGATTTAAAAATATGGATCAACCTATTAATCCAATAGATATCAAAAAGATAGTTGAAAAAAATAATTACACTAATTTGTATCTCCAACAATTAGGTGATCATTTTGGTTAATCATCTTCAAACATTGTTTCATAACATTCAAAACCAAGGATTGAAAACCTAATCTTTAAACCATTTCAACTCAGCCCACAAATGAAGTCTGAAATATACAACTAAAGCAAATCTAATTTGATTGACAAAATCAATCAAAAGATTCACCAGATATCTCAAACCATGATTGTCCCATAAATACCTCAAGTTGAGTCAACCTATTATGCTAAGCAATTAGCTAACGTAGAAAATTATTCCCAAACAACTTCCCAAACTGATTCTTCTGAATCACAACTCCAAATCAGCGAACGACACTGGAAACAACCCTCCAAACTGTATTACCCTAGGGCAAGCCCTCCAGATATTCAGGTTGAAAAACGATTTAACCAAAACTTTAAGTCATTTAGTGGAGAGAACATCTATGAATAGAACATAGATGGTCAAAATGAAGCTAATATACTTTTAATGATACAGCAGATGATAATGTTATGTACTGCCTATCAAACTCAAAACAACTACACAGATGAACAAATTACTAATCTTTTGGTATCCAGTTTTACTGGACAATTGGAAAATTGGTGGGATCATTATCTCACTCCAGAAGATAAATAAACCATTTTTTCATATGTATAAACTGAGTCTGATGGAATACCTATTTTGTATAATAGTGAAAACTATCCAGATTCTCTTCAAACTTTAAGTTTTACAACTGTTAAACATTTTGTTGGTGATCTATCTATTTAGAAAGATAGATCAGCCAAATTATTGTCAAATCTTAAATGCAAAACCCTGTCTGATTTTAGATGTATAGGGATACTTTCCTTGCTCAAGTTCTCATAAGAGATGATGCCAAACAGCCATTTTGGAAAGAAAAATTCCTAACTGGATTACCTAAATCTTTAGGTGATAAAGTTAGAGAAAAATTTAGAAATCAAAAGGATGCATAATCCCTTATGAGCACTTGACATATGGAGAATTAATCTTTTATGTTCAAAAAATGACCCTTAAACTTTGTCAAGATGATAGCATCCAACATCAACTAGCTAAGGAAAAAGCTATAAATCGTAGAGAGTTAGGTACTTTCTGTGAACAATTCGGCCTTCCAGCCTGTAAACAAAACAAAAAACATAGGAAACCTTCCTACCACAAAAAGGACAAATATATTTACCAAAGATATAACCAAAACATGCCTCCTCATAGGTTGAAATAGGAATTTAGATCCAAACCCAAAGTTGATTTTCCTAAACAAAACACAGTGAAATGTTTTAAATATGGTAAATTAGGCCATATTTCAAAATATTGTGCTTTAAGAAGAAAACTCAAGAAGATAAGGTGTATTGATGAATCTCTTCTTGAACAAGTAAACAATCTTTTGATTGAAGAAACCTCTAGTTCAGAAACTGAAAGTGACTCTTCTGAGGATATTCAAAATGATGATATCCCTGAATTTTCATCTTCAATTAATGTTATTTCGAAGGAACAAGATTTATTTCTTGATATAGAACTCATATTTTGTGCCGGTCACCCTTGAATTTTTAGGGCATGACAGTCTAGTTGGCATTTAATGATTACAATACTTTCTAATGCAACAATTTTCACTAAAAATACTTCATAATTACGAAACCCTAGCATGAATATTAAAATAAATTATCAAAAGATTTATTCAATTCATATGGACAATTATTCAATAATGAAATTTACATAATAAACTAATTGCAAGAAAAATCATTGCTACCAATTAAAGCGATGAATTCATATAACTTATTTTTCGTAAATCGTACTTAAAATTTAACACTTAAATGAAATATATAAAATAACAAGTTAATATTAAAATATTATTTTTAGGCGACGTTATTCACTCACCTGTGCTATTCCGATATAGCTTACTCCTGCTTTATTCTTTAGAATATTATTCTCTCTTCATTTCTATAGATTTCTCAAAAATAAAATATTCCATAAGCTAACATACAAAAACCATAATTTAAACAAATTCAACCTTTGCAAACGACCATAATCATTCACTAGAAACCTCATCTTTAATTCTTTTTCCAAGCTATTCCATTCCATAATCCCTCAAGAAACACAATTCATCACTTTTGTACCAAGTACCATTTATTTATCATAACACTTAATATTTCAATAATTTTACATTATAATCTTCCCTATTTCAAATATGAAATTTTAATCTTCATTCCAATATCTCACATCATGCAAGCATATAATCATCATTTTTCCTATACCCTTTAATCCCAACAATTACTTTCATTAACTTTTGGTTCCTCCATAACTTGAACCAAACCTACTGCCCACTTTAGACAAATAAACTCTTCCCTTAACCAAGACAACAACTCACCTCAACAACTTAGGTGCAATATATATATACATATCCTTCAATCAGCTACCCTGTATATATACACACACACATGTTGTCCCACCATTCCCTACACAGCAGCGACATATATTAACAGCAAACGTAAGTCACTAAAATCATGTACTTACCCTGCTTCATGATTATTAGGATTCCACCACATAACACATTTCATCTGTACCCTTCATTCCAACACCAGCACGGCAGTAGAGAAGAAAGAAGAAAATCAATTTCTACTTGCAGTTATGAATGATCAATGAAGAGGGAAAGGTATTAGCTTACCATACACCACACTCGATGGTCTTCAGCAGAAGCAAGGGTGTCAGACTTTGGGTTGCAACAGAAATTGACGGAGCTCCTGTAGACACAAGGCAACTGCTGAACACACACATAACTTGTAGATCCACGGCAAACTACAGCCCTTACCTCTTTATTTTTCCACCCTCACTTCCTTATAACTCTCGGCAACCAGAAAGAAGAAGGGAAGATCTGGTTCTTGCTACAGTCCTACAAAGGCACAGGATAGCGGCAACAGCGGTGATGACGCACTCTAATGACACCACAATTGACAGAGAACTACTGGCGATGTGATCCTACATCAGTTGGGGAACACCCCTACTACATCTCCAGCGACTCACGGGTGCTCCTTCCCCCACTCTTGCCCTGGTTCTTGGCTAAAGAAGGAAGTTCCCAGAGGGAAGACAACTCTGACCGCAGCAGCACAGAGGGTGGAAGTTGACAAAAACAAGGCGACAATGGCGACTGGTCATACAGCAACAGGTTTTTAGTATATTGAAGCTTTTTTTTCCTATGCTCTCTCCCACTCATTTTCAGCTGAAAAATGGCAGAAGGAAGTGTATTCTGAAATAAAAAGATAGAGGGGCAATTTGGTAATTTCGTATGATGACATAAGAAAAAAAATTCCCCTTTTAGCATGAGCTAGATTCGAACCTAAGACCTCCAATTGAACTCCTTAGTCTCCAACCACCCAGCCATCCACTTCCTCTTGTGAGATCATTGTGCAAAATAATATATATACTTTAGTAAAATGTTAATATTTATCTATGTATTTTCTAGGGTCATTACACATCCCGTGCAAGCAAGTACAAACAAACCCAGCAGCAAAATGAACAAAATCAGCGACGGTGAATATGAATATGGGTGGCCATAAAATCTTGAAGTTGGTGTCCATTTCTATGACTAGACGTGACTTGAGTGTCCTAATCCTCCTATTCAATGACAAAAGCTTAAGTTACTCTAATTTTCTACCCATTAATTATTTTATGATTCTTAGGTCTTAGGATAATTTTATAATTATTGGAAATCTTGATAATAATTTATTTATATTTATTAAGGATTATTGTAACTAGATTATTATTTAGCATTTGGTATTGAACTAATTGAAACTTAATTTCATTACTTTGTTTTGGGTTAAGACTTTGTATTGAGATTTTAGTTAATATTTAGTGATTTTTCAAGGTGGCTTGAATTATTGGATTATTATATCTCTTGCTGGCTTTAATCATATTTCTATGAATTATTGAGTTATGATTGATCATTAGTTTTTAATATCTTTAGTCATATTTTACTATTCTGGTGGTAGTTAGTTGATTGAGACTTTAGAAAATATTTTGTGACAATTCAAGGTGGCTCGTTTGTTGGATTAAAAGCTTAATTATAATTTTTAATTCATTGTTTAGAACTCCCACATCTATTGAAGCTATGATTGCCTACATTGTTAAATTGGAGGATAACTTTCATTATTATTAATCACTTTCGCTTTCATTCCATTCACTTATTATCATTTATTATTCCTTTCTTTAAATTAAAAATCCCATAAATATTTTATTTAAATTTATTTTTAATTTATTGCATTTAATTATTAGTCAATCAAAACAAATCACATTTGATAGTTTAAGTTGCATTGCTTTTAGTTACATAAGAATTTTATTTTATTTTTAGCTCATCAAAGAGAACGGCTTAAGGTTGCACTATACGCAATTCTTTGTTTAAATTTTGAAGTTAACCCAAGGTGGCAACGGACGTAAGGTTGTTTCAAGTTATGCCGTTGTTGGAGAGCTAAGAAATTGATTCCCTAGAAACTAAGTGTCATGTAACATTGATTGAGATTTATTTATTTGTTGAGCCTTTCTTAGTTAATTTGCATAATTTTTGCATTTGTATTTTTTTAAAAAAAATAATAAATATTTATGTTAATTTTTTGGGTTTTTTTGTTCTTCCTTTTTCTTTTTCTTTTTTCTTTTCTTTTATTCATTTTGTTTTATTTTATTTTATTTGGTTTTCCTTTTATTTTATTTTTTTATTTGACAAGTACATCTAGTAAACACCTATCTGTTAGTGATTTTAAATCAGAAAAAAAAACCCATGAATGATTTTAATGATAGTAATGAATATAATGGCTTTAATGGAAACAACATATATGGTGAGAACAACTTATGGTATAATGGTGATGATAATATAAGCATGAGGGGGATTTATAATTATAATATTACTTATGATCCTTATGACTTTTATACTGATGATATGAATTTTAAAATTAAAAGAGCATTAAATTATTCCTTACATAGATTCTATGCACCTATAATCCAGGTTAGAGAGATTAACATAATTTTAGATGGGCTGGGGATCAAAGTAACACTTAATGAACTTGCTATGATCATGAAAGGTATTATCGAACTTAATTCAAAATTTGACCATCAGAATCTAGAAGCTGGAGCTAAGTTACATGCTATGGAGAATAAGATGGGCTCATGCTTACAAAATGTGTTTTCTAAATTGGAGTAAATAGAGACTAAGTATGATAACTTGAACACTTTTGTTACTAAAATCTCCAACAACTTGAGTGAACAACAAGCAAAGAGTACTGGTTCTATACCTTCCAACATAGTGATAAAGTCTTAATCCGTGAATGCAATCATACTAAGAAGTGATAAGGAAAGTGGAGATAAAAAAATGCAATATGAAGAGAATGAAGAAGATAAAGAATCAATTGATGAGGAAATAGAAGTTAAGTCTCATATGGCCTACACTGCTCAAGAAATTTCACAAGCTGAGAAAGAAACCTCTGTTCAATCTAAAAGCTTGCAAGAAAAGAAGGTCTTAGAGCAGTCTCAGAAACAACCAGTGGTGCAAAATGATAAATACGCTACAATTATCACGAAAATACAAGTGGAGAAAGTATCACCTTCTGACTCCACAAGTGATGAGGAGACTGATATGCATGAACCTGACAGGTATAACATAGTTGTGAAGCATGTTGATAATTTTACTTGTCTATCTTCCTCACATCCTTCTCATTTATGTGCATGTGAGGGTGGCGTATAATATGTCTATTGTTTAGAGATAGATTGCTAGATTTTTACTACTCATGATTTTGATGCATCATCTTGTTTCAAATATGATATTACTAGTGATTCTGCATTTGATAGTTTAAGGAAGGTATTTTTGTTTTATTTACATAATCCAAGGAATCACATGATGAAGTAAAGGCTACCACAATTATCGAAGATGTCGCTCTAACACCACAAAACACCATAACAAATAAAAGGACACATAAAACCAAGCCCAAATCATTACGGAGTATACATATCATTCAAGAAGATGCAAAAGAGTGTGCTAATAAAGATAAAATATTATCATGTGATTTGACACCTGATAAAGACTTAATCACTGATGATTACATTCCAATTCCTCATGTTGAAGTTAAGATTCTTACTGAAGGGAGTTTTATTGATTTTATTGGATGTGAGAAATACTTGTGTTCTTATATATCTTATAAAGTTCTTATATTTGGTATCTTGATTACTAACCTCTCACGCTTGAAGGCTTTTAACGATTTCAAGTATTTTGATTCTTGTCCCATACTTGGATTTGAAAAAGATGTTGCTTGCATTTTGTCAAATCTCTTACAAGTGCCTTACCAGCATTCTGTATTCCGTCCTTTCCAAAACCTTTCGAACATGCACGGGGTCCATTTCACGTGTAATGATAATAACAGTTTCTAATGCAATAAACTTGAGTAAGAATACTTTTAAATTTCAAGATTTCCCCTGGCATGAAGATTTAAAATCAAATCTCAAATTACTATGGAAACATATGAAATCCACGTAGGAATACTTCATGAATAAAATCGATTCAATGTAACATTTGCCAAATTATTTTCTAAAATTTCTTTATCAATTTTCATACATAATCATAATCCTTTTGTAAATCGTTTGAAAATAAATCATTTCTAACAATTTAAAACTATGAATTTGTAGAATTATCTTTTCATAAATCATATTTGAAATTCAACATATTCAATGAAATAACAATATATTTAAAAATATTAATTTTAGGGAACGTTATTCACTCACCTGGAATGCTCCACTCAATGACTCTTGCTTTTATCTTTAGAATATCAATTCCTTTTTATTTCCCTAGATTTTTCAAAATAACATATTCCATCAGGAAATACCATTTAATTTCTTCAATACTAAGTATTGTTTATTTGACATAACCACATCAATTCCTATATATACATATTAACATTTAAATATTCTAATCAATTTCTTTGATCATCGATTCCATTTTCAAAGCAGTGAGTTTCACTAGATCACTTTCAATTCCAATCCTTAACATTCGAGTTCCACATGCTCCTGAAGGCTTTAATTAACCTTGATCATTGCTTCACCACTCCAACACTTGATTCCATATTAAAATACCTTAGTGCAATAAAATTTTCAGCTTAAACAACACCCATCTAAACATTACCTTAAAACCTCATAACATACTTTAATGGCTTCCAATTCCCAACACAATTTAACTATTCAAATATAGGTTACCCAATTAATTCTTTAACTATAACCCAACAGAGACATCATCATTGACATGTCTTGGCCAAATTTAAATTGATTTAAACTCTTATTCATTTCTAAACTGATCACTTATAGTATAATACTACATTAGCATTAGGTCACATTGACTCCTTTGAAAATTGCTAATGGCCCTGACTGAAATGATAAAGTGATCCCCATCTTTATCAATTATTAATTAGTAAGAGGGGTTTAGATTCAATAGAAACCAATTCTCCCCATTCTAATTTCTTTGGATGAAATCAAGAGGAGAATAAAACTTGCTTTAACCCCATTACCTCATATCCATAATCCCCTCTAGCATCCTTTAGATGTTACTATCTTTTAGTTCCTACTTAAATAAAATTTTCGTATATATTTAAGCACCATAACAGAGGATATATTCAGCTTCTAACTTACACATTCAAAAAGTCCTCACTTAGGCCTCATTCTTCATCATATATCTAAAACCATTTTATCATTTAAGCTTCTATAGATCATTAGCCACAGAGCCATAGTATCAACCCAAGCCTTCAACAATCATAAGAATAACACAGAGCAATCCAACACACATACCCATAAACATATAGCTCCCATTAACCCCTTCTTTCCAAAGCATACACACACATGTGCATAACTCAACAGAAACGAAGTCACAATTATGTGGACAATTTAGATTCATCGACAGCCTCACAATACTACAAAATTCATTCTTTCTTCATCACTACACAGAGATTTGATGCCAACAGGAAACAGCAAGAATGTTCAACAATTTACCAAGCTGCTGAAATTGAAATTTCAACGCACACTAGAGAGTCAAGCTAACGGCCAACAATAAGAAAGGGAGAAATCCGATGACTTACCACACAGTTTCAGATTCCCAGGAGGCTCCAACATCTCAACATCAACTATCCTTCCATACCCTTTTCACACACACCTGCACAAGGCAACATCTCGCAACCATAACAGAGAATAGCGTCGGCAATGAGGATGGATGAAATTAACAGCAACTTGTTTTAACCGAGTCGACCGTCGAGAACTCCTACTCTACCTTCCGCGACACTCCTCTGCTTTCCTTTCTCGCTCCATTTATCAAACACCCCAAAAACTGTAGATGATGTGGTGACCCCAGTGGCAACGACATGGTACCAGTGACAGTAGCACACTAGAGATAGAATCACAGCGGCTATAGTTCCAGAAGCTCGCGATGAATCTCGACTGTATCACTCTGCTTTCTCTCTCGTGTCTCTAAACTAGAATGAGAAAAGGGGAGAAGTGTTCTAGAATAAAAGGGCGACAGCAGACCTTCTGTGCTATGAACCCCTTTCCTGCGCCGCAAGGTGACCCATCGCTGCTTTCCCCTCGCCTTGCGTTGCTACTCTGCCATCGCCTGCTCGCAGAATAGAAATAGGGGAGGGGACGGGAATTAGGTAAAAGGACAGAGGGGCAATTTTGTCAATTCACCCCTAAAAATGAAAATAAATCTCCCCTTCTACAGGCGTTGGAGCTCGAACAGGGGACCTCATGCACAGCGATACTGTTTCCAACCACTCGGTGAGTAATGTCTCATTACATTAATGCACAATCTAGGATACTCACTAATGCACAAGTGAGTAATGTCTCATGATGTGGCAACTAGCAATCTTCCCAAAATAGAATATGAACTCATCACCAAGCTTCCACACAAAACCTCGCTACATAAGATCCCTTGTATGGTGTATACCCCTCAAAGCTCACGAAGCCGATTTCCTTCCTTCAACCTTGGGGATTAAGTCACTCCCACATTTATATTTCTTTCACAAAAACAACACCTAAAGAGCATCCAGTTTAGTAACCAACCCCTACCCAATTTTTATCATGAGTGTCGTATTCTATTTTTGGGCATTATGTAAACCAAGACCACCATCTTCCTTTCTTTTGCATATGTCCTTCCACATAACTACGTGGACTTTTTAAATAGACCTTGTGCTGCCCCATAAAAACTTCTTACACTTCTTATCAATCTCATATGTCACATATTTTGGCAAAATAACAGTTTACATAGTATATACTGGGATGGTAGTTACTATCGATGAAATCAAAGTATGTCTAGCAGCCAACGAAAGAGTGTTAACCTTCCAACTAGATAATCTTCTACCTATTTTATCCAACACATACTAATACGTTTGTTTGGAGACTCTCTTGTGATGCAAGGGTAGCCCGAGATATTTGCCTAAATTTGTCATTAAGGTGAAATCAAGAAAAGTACTAATTTTCTATCTTCTAGTGTGATCCACATTAGTCAAGAAAAAGATTATAGATTTTGCGTCATTCACTTTTGTGCTAGATGCCATGCAAAAATTATCTATAGAAGCTTTGATTACTACCGCTTCGTCCATGCTAGCTTCCTCAAATAGGATAAGTCATCATCAAAGAATAAATGAGATATATGTGTGCCATTATTTTGTAGATTGAACGGTAACCAATTACCTATCATAACCTTACTTTGAATGAGTGAGATAGCATCTCCATAATTAAAACAAATAGGTAGGGAGAGATCAGATCACCATGTCTAATCCTATGGGATGGGGAAAAGTTATCACCTTTGTAACCATTCCGTAGAATCTGCATCTCCAATAAGCTAGACAATGATAAATAAAATCAATAAATATGAATGTAAGACCCAATTCCTCTAGACAACATAACCCAAAGGACCCCTTACCATATGCCTTCTCCAAATCATTTTTTAAAGCCATAAAACCCTTGTTTCGAGTCATGTGGCACATAAAATGAATAATCACCTGTGTTACTATGATATTATAATATATTTGCCTCCCTGGGACAAAACTACATTGGTTTGGAGCCACAACCTGTGGTAAAATTGTCTTAAGCCAGTTTGCAAGGATTTTTGTCACCACCTTGTACACCATATTACAAAGACTAATAGGCCTAAAGTGTCAAAAAGTTTGGGGCCAGTCAACTTTTGGAATAAGGGAGATAATAGTATCGTTAATCTTCTTAATCTCCACCAGATTCTAAAATATAGTTTGCACCAAGGTAGTAACATGGGGTCATACTACTTCCCACTAGCTCTGATAGAACAAGGGGTTAAGGCCATCGGTTCTGGTGCTTTGAGGGCCCCCATACAAAAAATAGATTGTTTGATCTCATATGAGTCTACCGCCAGCCCTAACCTCTCAATACTATCATTTTGCACACTAGGATAAGTATTCCCAAATTGAACTGAGTTATTCACATTTCCATCATCTAGCTACATATTCTAAAAGAAGTTCTTACCCATGTGCTTCAACTCCTCTTGGTCATAACACTACTCACCATCATCTCCAATCAAGGCTTATGGCTTCTTGCGTTGCAGTCGACAATTAGTAACAATATGGAAATAATGAGTATTAGATTCACATATATGTACCAACTGCATCTCGATCATTAGAGCCACATTAACTCTTCTTAAAACAGACACTTCCTAAGCTCCTCACAAACTTCTTTCTTCCGCTGCTCCCAATACTCACTCCTCGTATTATCACAATTCAGGCATTCCAGTTTACTAATCAACATTGCCTTCCTTTTATTAATGTGTAATGACCCTAGAAAATAAATAAGATAAATAATACCATTTTAGTGGAATATATATTATTTCTTGCATTGTTGTCACAAAGAGAAGCTGGTGATTTAGTGGTTGGACACTGTGGAGTTAAGTATGAGTTATTGAGTTTGAACCCTAGCTCAAGCAAAAGTGGAATTTAATTTGTTTTATAGACAGTGTGAAATAACTAAAACACCCTTCTGTCTACTTTTTTACTTCAGCACATTCATCATTTCCTAGGGACTGTTAGCGCCGAGAGAGGGAAGGAGAAGGTTTGCGATTTCACCTGAGACTACCACGACTGTGATTCTTTCTGTTTTTGTCACCCATGCTACCATCGACTGCCGCCATTCTTCTCATTTTCTTCTTTGCTCAACAACGACGTCGCCTGTGGCTGTGTTGTCATCTTCCTCATCTTCAAAATAGAAAGATGATAGCGTGAGAGAGCAGGGAGAAAACTGGGTGCTCGTATCGATTGTTGACCACCTGAGGTGATTGCTCTAAAGCCTCTTCCATTGTTAGTGTCTTCAATCTGCAAGTTTTCTGGCTGTGTGTACTATAGCAATATGAAAAAAAATAGAGAAATAAGGATGTTGGTTGTTGCTGCTATGAAGGGAGTTAAAATATATATATATATATATATATATATGTATATATATGCTGTAAGAAGAAGGGAAGAAGAGAACAATAGATGTTGTAAGAAGAGATTTTTATATGGGATAATGATCTTAGAGTAACCTTGAACCCATTAGAATTGAAAATGTAAGGTTGAGGTTTAAGTGACAAGTAAAAGTAATAGTGATGGCATGTTGTATTCTTTGAACTTAAATGCTTCAATCAATTAAAGAGATAAAATTATTCCAATAAGTTGGAATTTGAGAAAAGGAACCAAAGAAAGAATTAAATAAAAAGGACTCTAAAATAATGAAATTTCACTTTTGGTTAAACTAGGGTTCAAACCTTGGACATGTTACTCATGCTACAACCTTCATCCACTCAACCACCAGCTTCCCTTTGTGACAACATTGCAAGAAAAAATATACATATTAATAAAGTAGTATTGTTTATCTATATATTTTATAGGGTCATTACACACTTATATTATTATAGCACACTAGATGCTATTAAAAATATTTTAGAGTGTTGTGGATAATATTTTACAATATTAAGTGCTACTGAAAAAATATTTTAGATTGCTAAGTGAACTAAAAAGTATTTTAAAATACTAAGTACTACTAAAAATACCTTTACTGAATGTTAATTAGAAAAACAAAAGTGATCAGCATCATTATTTTATGCCCAAAACGATATTGTTTTTGGTAAAGGATGGTAGCGGACTGGAGCTGGCGAAAGAGAGAAACCAGATCCCCAAATCTATTTAGTCCTACTACAATAATTGTGAAACTTTTAAATTCCTAGAATTTATATTTTCTTTATGTAATAAATTCTGAAAGTTCAATGATGAAAAATTATGAAAATATTCATTTCAAACAAAATTATGAAAATATTTAATATTATTTTGTACACACACAAACTTTCTAGAGTTTAATTTCTAGAGTTGTGGTTTTTCTGATTGAATATGGTTTCCGGAAATGGAAGCTTTTTGCAACCAATATTAGTGGCCTGATTAATTATGGAGGGTTACATACAATAATTACTAAACCCCATCCCCAATGAAGACACTGCCATATGCTTTTTCCAAACAATAAACTTCGTGTTAGAACTTGTAATCATCGACCATGCCCAATATATATGTTGAATCTTCTGCAATAAATTTGGCATGTACAATGCATCTTACTCCTTCTGTTTTTAAATAATTCGGTCCTATTTTTAAAGCAATTTGTGGAAACATTTTTTAGTTTAATATATACTCCCTTTGTTTGTTATTATAGGATATTCTTAACTACTCATAAATTAAAAAAAATAGAAGTTTGATCATTAAATTTGTCCTAAAATGATAAATTTTTTCAATTTACCCCTATAAAAAAATGAAGTTCGAGGAATAGAGGAACCTCATTAACAAAATAAGAAAAATTGCTAGTGCCTTATAATAAGGAACATCAACTAACAACAAGGGTAAAATGAAAAAAAAAATAATTAATAAGATTGCTAGTAGCTTATAATAAGGACAAAAAATTACTTCTGGAAGACTCCCTATAATAATGGCTAGGAGTAAAGTACTCCCTCCATCCAAAAAAATATATACTCCCCCTCCCTTTCCTTTTAAGAAGAGACAATTATTAATATGACATGTTCTATTTAATAAGAGAAACTTATGGGCTATTTGGTACAAGAAATTTAGGGGGGAAATTTTCTAAGTTGGATTTAAAAAAATTAGAGAAATGAGGTTAAAATTTTTTAATCAATTTTTCTTACTCCTTTATATTGCATCTTCTCTTTTTTAAAATTTTATAACCCCACTAATCCAAAAAATTTTAAATTCAACTAAAATTTTCCTTCTCCTCATCTCCCATACCCTCCCCTACCCTTCCCTCGTCTCCAAATCCCTCATACCAAGCAGTTGTCTCAAGTTTTTTGTTTTGATTTCTCATTTTACCCTATTAAATTACTCATATTATTGTATTTTAATACATTATTTCAACCATACATTATCTCTTTTCCACATAAATGAGGGTATTGTTGGTTAAAAAAAGTTGCATTTTCACATCTTTATTATCTCCAACTAATTTTAACAAATTTCTTGAATAATGTGATTCGTCTAATTGTATCTCATGAACAAAGTGGAAGAAGTATACCACTCAATGCTTATTCTAAGCAGTGGCGAAAACAAGGTAGGTGCAAGGGTGGCTGCTTCTACTGTCGACCATGATTCCTTTCTACCCTTACAAGTATTTTAAATTTGTTTAAAAAATATGTCAGCTAAAATTGATGAAATGAGTCATCTGAATTAGGAAAACCTATCAATTTTTTTCCACAACTTAACTTATATAGAAACCTAAAACCTAATTTTACACACTATTCACTCTCATTTTCTTTTATTCTTCTTCTTTTGGCAACAATTGGAAAGACCCACATCCTTGAACACAACCAGCCAAATAGAGCAAAATCAAGTAATTTTATTTAGTTGTTGACAAACCCATATTTTTATATATTAATTCATATCATTTTAGTGGGTTTTTGTCAACATTGTGGTCCTTAATTTTATTATTTATACACTAATTGAATTAATATGACTTATATTGAATTAGTGCTTAATAGGAGCATAATTGTCATAATTTTATAATTTCTCCCAAACAATTATTTTTAGAATAAAAGATATTACATTATTATAATTTTATATTTCAGGAATGTAGAAGAAATCAGAATTCACAAATGACAACAAAGGACCATAAAACTAGAAATTATACAATAAGACATAATGGGCCAAACCTTACGATTTGGGCCATTAGATTTTTTGTCCTATTACAATTGCTTTTAAAAAGCATTCACGTGTAAAGAATTAAGGGGGAAGGCGCTGAATTGAAATTGAAGAAAGAGGAGAACTTGCACAACACGTGGCAGCTAGGAATTGAAAAGGGAGGGAGAAAGAAATTCACGCACAGCCGCTGAATTGGAATTGAGGAAAGAGAAGGCGTCGAGAATTGAATTGACGAAGGGAACACACACATCCCAGTAGCCACACCATCGCCTTACTGCAATACACCTAACACCTCTTTCATCACAACAACCAGTGCAGCTCTATTATCCATGGCTAAGCTCTTGAAATTGATGTTAATCTTTGTAGCTATGCGTGGCTAAACATCCAAATTTCCTAATTCAATGTCAATGACATGAGTTTGGGATCTCAAAGAGGAGTATAAGTTACTCTAATTCTCTACCTAATAGTTTTATTATGACTCTTAGGTCTTAGGATTAATTTTATAATTATTGAGAATATTTAGAATGATTTATTTGTATTTATTGAGGATTATTGTGACTGAATTTTTACTTGACATTTGACATTAATCTTTAATTAACTTTAATTTCATTTATTTTGATCTGGGTCAGACATTGAATTGAGATTATCGTGAATATTTTGTGATTTTTCAAGGTGGCTTGAATTATTGGATCGTTATATCTCTTGTTAGCTTAAATTCTATTTTATGAATTATTGAGTTATAATTAAGCATTAGTTTTTAATATCCTTAATCTTATTTTATTATTCTGGTGGCAGTTAATAAATTAGGACTTGGAAAATATTTTGTGACAATTCGATGTGGCTCAGTTGTTGGATTAAAAGCTTAATTATAATTCTTAATTCATTATTTAAAACTCACATATCTTTTGAAGCTGCTTGCGTTATTAAATTGGAGGATTACTTTTATTATTATCAATCACCTTTGAATTTATTCTTTTCACTCATTATCACTCATTATTCTTTTCTTTAAACTAAAAATACCAAAAATATTTTCTTTAAATTTATTTTAATTCATTGTATTTAGTTGCTAGTCAATCAAAACAAATCTCATTTTCTAATTTAAATTGCATTGCATTTAGTTACTTATGAATTTAATTTCACATTTTGGCTCCTCAGAGAGAACGACCCGAGGTTACACTATATGCAATCCTTGATTTAATTTTTTGAAGTAACCCCAAGGCGACATCGGTTTAAAGTTGTTTCAGTTGTCTTTTATTATTTTGTTGGATAAAATAGGTAATGAATGACTGAATGATATGATGGTGTCATTACTAGAAAATATAGTCTTCATGATGTTACTTAACGGCAGTTAAATGAGAAAACACCATAAAAAAAAGTGGTGCAAATGAGAAAACACCATAAAAAAAAGTGGTGCCATTGTTGTAATTAAATTGTTAAAAATTTACTTTTAACTGCGATTTTACAAAAAAGTGCCATTAAAATCTCTTTTTACGGTGTTTGTTTGTAAAACCGTCATTAAAAGTAATCTTTTAAGTGTTTTTTTAAATAACCGTTAAACTTTTTCAAAATTTTATAACTTTAGCTTGACTAACAGTTAGTCAGATCAACTTTACCCCTCTCTAGACCCCAACGACAACCAAAGATCATTAATTTCCTTTAGTTTTCAGTGGTACCACCCACTCCATCATTGTCATGGTTACCATCGCCATTTGTAAGTTTTCTTTTCTCTTCGCTATATTTCTCTTCACTCCTTCAACCTCCTACACTCCTTGAAATCTCTTCACCATCTTGTTAGGAGGACCTCGAAGAGCTACAATAGAAGAAGTTTATGGATCATAAACTTGTCCATTAGATATTCGATTTCTTCTTTAGATCTAGTTTGATACTCTCGACTATGGTGGCCATAATGACTGATGGTGGGTAGTGACATACAAACCTTAGTGAAAGGAGCTTGAAGAGTTTTGATGGTAGAAGCTTCTAGATCTTCAACTTATCCATTAGATCTTTGATTTTTTTCTCAAAATCTGGTCTAATACCATCGATGAGAGTGACTGGTGGTTGACAGTGGGTGGTTGGCCTCGTGACTTTTCATAGTAGTTAATAGTAAATTGCTGTCAAAAGTCACTTTCTACAGTGATTATAAAATCGCCATGAAATCCTTCAATTTATAACGGTGATAATATTCACGCCATTTATAAAATTTTCATTAAAGGCCACTTTTAATTGCGGTAAAAATAATTCTTTTTCTAATAGTGTATGCTTTATTGAGCAAGAGGTATTTGTTGGAATTGATCAAGAAAATATTTTCTAGTGTTTGCAAAATATGCGAACTCACAATATTCAACTTCCTTATCATAATTGTTAATTATATTTTGTCTTTTATATTCAAACTATTATATTGATAATATTATAGTTTATTGTTTTATCTGATAATTTGCTTTTAAAGTTCTCCCCTCTTATCCTAAATTTCTAGTACCATGAGTGAGTATAAGTCAGTTGTACCGCTACTAATAAGCCGTAACAACAACAATACATAGTGAAAATGGCCGGTTCTTACACGGCAAACCCAAACACGTAATAAATCACAAGAGAAATCATTTTCTCCTCTTAAGTTAACAATTAATCTATTAAAAAGAGAAACCTATTATATGTAAGTGTACCAATATATCTCTTTTTATATACTCCTCTAATCATTAATATAATACCTAATTAATAATTTGATCTTGATCCTAAATATATGACTCATTTTATATATTTATCAATTTTTTTCTCAAATTACTCCTATTGATACTCTCTCATTTATAATCAACTAAGAGAGGGAGGAAGTTAAAGAATATGAATAGAGTGTTTTATAAAAATATTTTATATTAATTAACTTAACTAACTTTTTTAATCAAATAAAATTAGTTAAATATGTCTTATATTAAGGACCAAAAGAGTTTGTTATAAATATTGTATCTTGTTTTCCAAACAAAGTCATTTTCTTAAACAATATATATATATAGCTTATTCTATTATAGTATATTTTAAGTGACGCTTAAAATTCGAGATCTAATTTAGTAATATTACTCACCCTTTTATGAGAAAGTCCATTCAACCCTATTTGTATTAAATAGCTTAACTAGTATTTGCTTCAATAGGATCCCATTGCCATGCATGCGATCCCAGGTGAGGTTTCTTTTTAAATTTATACTCAACGCAATTTCATACCACGAGGGGTTTTAAAACGTACGTGCACATGGGCTAAGACTAACTTCGTATAAGACAAAAGAACCATAGTTACACATACGTATATGCGAATAAAACGACAAGGACAAACCCGTGGTTTTCCCCCTAACAATAAGTTGTAGCATATTTTCTGTTCCATCAATATTCCACAAATTTTTATGGAGTTAATTGGGTTAAGTTGCATACAATATATTAAAATATTTTTTTATAGTATTCAGTATGGTCTCAAAGTAATTATTATCTTAAAGTAACTTTAGTGCAATTTTGCCCTTAAAGGTTTTTTTTAAGTGCCCTTAAAAGTATTTTCTCAATAACAATTAACACTTAAAATTTTGAATATTGAGTACTATTAGAAAAATATTATACGATGCTAAATATACTTAAAACAACTTTAGGATATTTAGCAAATATTTTAAGATGCTAGATATATTAAAAATTATTTGAAGATATTGAGTGTTATTAAAAAAATAATTTAAGATATTAGGGCCTATTTAACCTAGATTAAATGCGGTATTAATATACGCATTCCTTTTTAACTTATTGATGAGATACATCAATCATAAGTTAATTGTAAGAAACTTAATTAGGAATTTAGGATATCTATATGTACTAAATTCTCAATCATTTTTCCATGACAAAAAATGTCTGTGAAAATTGTCTATTTATTGACAAACTTATATTTTTATATATTTATTCAAATTATTTTGGTGAGTTTTTATCATTATTTTAATCCTTAATTGTATTATTTACACACCATTTGAATTAATGTGCCTTACATTGAATTAGTGCATATCAGGGGTATAATTGTCATATTTTTATTGTTTCCCCCAAATAATTATTTTTAGAATAAAAAGTATTATACTAGTATGATTTGTATTTTAAGTATCAATTTAAAAATTTTATTATTCATAAGTGCATGATATGTTTTAATACCTAGAAAATATTAGTATTTTAAAAAACTTTATATACAGGAAATACTAATACTAATTCAAATACTTATTAACAATAAAATTTTACAATATTATATGAAGATAATACAGCATGCATAGCTCAATTGAAAGGAGGATATATCAAAGGAGATAGAACAAAACATATTTCTTCAAAATTCTTTTTCACTCATGAGCTTATGAAGAATGGTGATATAGATGTTTAGCAAATTCGATCATGTGACAACCTTACAGATTTGTTTACTAAGATACTACCAACTAAGCCATTTGAGAAGTTAGTGTATGGTATTGGAATGCGTAGATTCAAAGACATAAATTGACAACGTCAACAGGAGGAGTAAACAAGTACTTGATGTACTCTTCATTTTAAGAATTTTGTTTTTCATTGGGTTTTCCTGAAAAAGTTTTTGATAAGGTAACCTAAATAAATATTATGTATTCTTTTTCCTTCACTAGGTTTTTGTCCCAATGGATTTTTCCTAATAAGGTTTTAATGAGGCATAATATCTGTCATGGACATCCAAGGGGGAGTGTTACAAATATTCTTGCAAATGTGGATGTCCATAAAACTTATACCTCTTGGGATTCCTCTTAGGATTCCTTCTTTCCTTTATGCCATAAAACTATAACTTCCTCAACGAATGACTTGAGAGGGGTTTCTTATGGTTAATGACATTTTATTCCTCTTTAATCTTTTGTAACCTTATGTTTAGTCTTTAATGGGTGTGGCCTATAAATAGTGGCTATGTAGAAGGCATTTAGACAAGTGAATATACAAGCATATGAGAAATTCTCTCTTGTCATGCCATTTCTCTCATCTCAAATTCTTCTCTTGTTATTCTTTTTACTCTCTTACTTTCTTATTTTTATAACATAAACAAGTATTTATCGGCAAATGAACAATCGTCCCAAAAAAAATATATGAATTGGATTTTGGGAGTTGACTAAACGTCACACATAATTTCTGATAGACCTAACAATGAAATTTAGGCTCATGCCTCTTGGTATATTTCCTGCATTGCATTGCTTTGAAAGATCATCATTATAAAGCCCAAATTTCATTTATAATGGTTTCACTGTTATTATCTATTAAGGAATATGAACATTTACAAAACAATGCACATTTGGCGTGTATCTCGACCTTTCAATGATGTATCAATAGTACAGATTTTGAAACAAATCTCATTCCAAAAGACTAATCACCCGTATTAGATGTGATGATCATAATTTTTCTATGTGACACTAATAATAAATAATGTTAGCTAATCGTGAATTTTGTTTGGATACTTTTTTTTATAATGGACTTTGAGAATTTTGATTATGTTTGGATTTTATATATTAAAATTACTTATAAATGTATAATTACCAAAAGTATAAATTTTATAAAATTTTTAGCATTTCCATAACTCTATTAATAATTACTATTATCAAATATAATTTCATAAACTACATGAATATTTAAATATAATTTTTTTAACAGCAACAAAAATAACAACAAGAATAATAATAATGAGAAAGGAGCATGAGGGTGGGTAAATAGAATAAAAGTTTTATTGCTGAAACTCTAGCGGAGTTATTTCAAACACAAAAGCACCCAGTTGCCACTTATATGTTAATAGTAGGTTAAAACCACGATTGATTTTGATTTTAAAAAAAATATCTAAACTAGATAAAAAGGTTTTATAATCTTTTTTGGGACTCGAAAGAACTTATTTGCAACTCTACGAAGCTAAAGTTAGATTAAGTGATAAAGGTGGGAGTAAGATATGAGTATAATTAAAAGGTTCAAACCCTCCAAATGTAATAGAATATATGTTAGTAAAAACTATTAGGATGTGTAATTAGATAATTATATTTACGAATAATCAATCCTATAATATGCTTGCATTAAATAATTATATCTATTTAAGATCTGCCAACTTTCAAGTGTTATAATATTTTCTACTATGTATGACTCTGTTCTATAATTTTAATAAAATTTATTTTTATTTTAATATGACAAATATCTAATATTAAATTTTTAATAATTTTAATAATAATTATTTTAAATGTACATTTTGGCACAAAACCGGGTTTTGTCCACTTTCGTGCTTGTAATGATTCTAGTACACTTCAGTTGTAAGCCAAAACCCTAAAATTCAATCAAATTATTACTTTTTTGCAATAAAAAGCCTATAATAACGTACGCATGCTCCTCTATCTCATAAAGTTATACGATAATATATGTATTAAGGGTCTAAAAGGTAGGTTACAATGCCTAGACCCTAGGGTTCGCTTTCACTTTGTCAAAAAAAAAAAAACAATTATAATAATTAACCGTACCATGTTTAATTGTTTAAAACTGCCTCCCAACGAAGATTTGTTTCCTTAAGCAATCAAACCTCTTTATTTGATCGCAAAGTTAAAAAAATAAGCATAGCCAAGTGTCAATCATCAACAAATGATGGCATACGTTGGCCATTGTGAAAAAGTGTGGCCCAAATTTATTAACATTATCTTTATATTCTTATGATTCCAACCATGGAAAATGATACTTTCCATATAATTACTCTTTGTAATTTATTATTCGTTCACACTAAATCTTAGGCTTGTATTTTGTGTTCACAGTAAAACTATTGTTTAATTCAAACTTTAAATCTTATAGAAAATTGTTTGGTATATCGATTTTTTTTATTTATCAATATTTTCCATTTAAGTACTCAATTTATATTTTGGCATATTTTCCGTTATGTTTGAGCTTGTATATTGAGTTATTTAAATGGAATATATATTGGAAAAGATGCACCAAATTAATGGGGAATACACTGTAAATAAATGCTTTTGGGACTATAATTAAACATTTTTACTTAAGATAATTTGTCAATTAATGAGGAGTACTCTTGTTTTGTTGGGGGGGGGTTATAGAGGCTATATAGAATTAGGGTTTGTAAAAGGCTTTGGGAACTAGGGTTTGTGTGTTCTATACGAGTTATTGTATTAGGTTGTATATTTTGGGATTTTAGAACAATGCGTAGTTAGATTTTTGTTCTAAGATTTATTTAATTAATGTTACATTTGTTCATTTGATTTTATTGAAGCAATAATTTCTATAAGTAGTCTTTTAGGATACACTTTCAACTAGGTAATGAAAGTTTGTGATCTTGTTTTTCATATTATTAGGTATGTAAGTCTTAGTACTTTTGAATTCTTTTTAAATTCACTTTCACAACTAGGGTTTCTTTCTTTACTCTTTTTATTAAATAAAAAATAGGTGAACAAAAATAATAACTTAATTATGTAATCCCTATATTCTTCTCTTTCGTTTCTTCACGCACACACATGCGCTTGCACATATTTCTAAGAGACCTTTCTTTCTTGGTCGAATCAACAAAAAAGTATGACCATTAAAGGCCTAACAATTAATGTAACAGCTTGTCATAACTAATATTCTCTTCGATATTTTATATAAAATGTCTTAGACTTTTCTTCCATAAATTAAAAAATTGTTAGACTGCTTTATTTGTTTAAACATATCTCAATATTTCAAGTATAGCCATATTAACTAAAGGAAAACTTCACAATGCCTTCTCAAGTTAACCTATTATAATTATAGTTGTGAAAATAGAGCATCATTTAATATTTTGACTAAACAAATCTTGAATATATATTTCTAATATTTTGTTTTTATAAGAATTACTTATATAACTTATATCATTAGCTAGCATTTTTTATGTTTTCATTCAATTTTCTAAGTCAATCACATCATGACACAGCTCATCACATTATTTTTCTTAAGGTTTAGTCCATGTTTAAATAAATAGATTTTTCTCATCTATAGTTCTATATGAATAATATTTTCATGAGTCTCATGCACTGCATGAAATTTAAATAGCCTACAGTGTTTATGACTCATAGACACACACTGCTATGGTCTTATTTATAATGAAGAGATAGAAGGAATTTTATGCTCCTATATATAAGTCACATTATTAAATATTTTATACAAATGTATAATTTTATTTTTCATTTATTATTGTGTTGCTTTTGTCTCATTGAATTAGTGTGTATTAAGTAAGGATAAAGTTGAAAATTTATTATATTTTAAGGCAAAGTTGATGAGGTTTAATATTTTTTTAGTATATGTGAAATAAGTTGAAAATAACTTATAAATAGAACCACACGAGTATTAAGTTAGAGTACGGTTTATTTAGTTTTTATATTTTATATAAACATTTTCAGTATAATATTGTGATATTTTCCATATATATTGGACTTTTCTTTTACCTTCACATATATATTAGACTTGATATATGTTGCAATATGTTTTAATTAAGCTAATCCCTTGTTTGGCGTACATATTAATTTTTATATTCTTTTATGCATTTTCTTATGCAAAACCAAGCTTATTTGGATACTTTTTTTCAAAACTTTTGGTAAAATTTACAAATTACAATGAATTCTTGAAAAAAGTTCAATTAGTCCTCAAAAAGGTTATATTTCATTGTTTAAACATTAAAATTTTCAAATAAATCCCTTCAAAATACATCTAAAAAAATTAATATTGTCCAACACAGTTACACCCACACACGTTAATGAATGCGCCCAAAGCCCTTAACTACCTTGGTCTTAACTCTTAAATGAAAATTTCACCTTTTTCCATAGATAAAATATAATTTTATAGTCATTCAAAAGAAATTTATTAGGCCCACTAAAATAAGATCAGGTCCCAAAATTTTCATATTTGCAAATCAAAATTTCATGAGTCGAGTCATATCATTTACAAGTCAGCTTTAACAATTTATGTTGACAAGTCAATCTTTTATATTTACTAAGTTAAACTTACAAAAACAATGAAATTACTTGGGATCTTTAGTATTTAATTTCCTCTTGCCTGGAACTTGTAGATATTTACGAGGGATGAGTAGTGCTATATTTATCTGTGTGGAATAATTTATATATTTGAATTGATCAGTGATTTAATAATTTAATTTTTATTTTAAAAATGAACAGTCAGAAGAATGTTTCTATTCTACATTATATCTACTTTTAGGCAAAACTATTAAAATCGGAAAGATGGAACACGATATAAAATTTTCAAATCCAAGTCCGATATGGATGATCTAGAAGGAGAATGACTGAATGAGTATTCTTCATCAAATCTAGTAGAAAGAAGATATCATAAGATAAATAATTTAAGATTAATTTTCTTTGAAATACATTTCATTTCTGTCAATAGAATAAACTCTCCTTAATTAATGTGAGATTTAGAAGAGGGGATATTAACTCCTCCTTAGTTTTGTGTAACAAACTCATTAACTTAAAACATTACTACTCGTTAGATAAATAATTGACAGATATTAAAAAATTAATTTTCTTTATAAAAAATATGTCTTAGTTTATCTAAAATATCCTATTTAATCATTTGTATTAAAACTATCCATTGATAAAATCCTATTAATATGTATAATCAATAAAAATAATTTAGATAAAAAAAATTATAAATTTAGAAGACATAATTATTCGCCTTTTAGCTTAAGCGAAATCATACATGTCCCAAGTATTATAAAATATCGTTCCTACAGAGATTAAATTAAAAAATAGTATATTTTCACAAATATATTTTCAACTAGGTAGAATAACTAAATGTTTGAGAAATCAATATTTTGAGAAGAAAGTTGCTAATAACTTAAGAAGCTAATCAAATAAAACTGAATTGAAAAGCTTACGTCAAGATAAGAAAAAGCTCTGGGATTATCTAGTCCCTTTTTACTTCATGAACCTAAATAAATTTACTTTCAAATCAAGTAATGATAATGTGTTTGTCAAAATGTTCAAAACACTTAATTAAACTCTCTCAAATCAAAACTAATCTCTTGATGCAATTATTAAAACTAAGTTATATGATCAATTCTTGATAATGAAAGTTTGGAACAATATTTCAATTTGAGCCAAATAAAACTTTCCATTCATAATTGAATTTCAAGTCAGACATAAAAGAAAGGTAAATACAAAGTTCAATCCAGAAAAAGTTTCAAGACAGCCCTATAATAAGAAAGGAAAATGCGTGAATAAAAGAAAGGAATAGCAGAAAAACTAAAGAAAGTGGCTCAAAATCGCTTCCAAGCCACAATCCCAAGCTCCAATGCTCTTGAACCTTCGTTTCCTCGCTCCCAATAGTTCCCTTAATGTCGATAATGATGGTCCTCTCGCGTGTTTTTCAGCTCATGTTACCCTAATTTCGTGCCTGTAATCAAAACTCAGTTGTAGAGTTTCCTCGTTTGCATGGCAAACTCCACAGCAATCGATACAGTGAAGTAATTTCTGATCAGAGCGAGTTTGCTATGGCAATCTTCACAGCAATTGATACAGTGGCTTCACTTCATGTTTTCGCTACGCCAAATCTCACATATAAAATCAAGTACTGGTCCTCTTCATCTTTTGAGCTTCCATTGGCTTTCAAAACTTCGAGTCCTCTCTTCCCAAACCTTCAATTCATGTAATTGCTCTTCAAATGGCTCCTTCAATGCTTCCCAAAATTGAGCTTACATCCCCTAATTCAATGGAAAAGTGTACGAGATTCATAAATGACACAAACTAGAGCAAAATATTCACACTTTTATCCATAAACCCCATGATGAATTTTAATAAGAAAGCTGCATATTTTTCTCTATATGTAATCAAAATGTGTAATATTTAACCCAAAAAGCATATGAAAGAATGGGAAATATAGCTAAAATCAAGAGGTTATCAATAATCGATTGAAAACTTTAATTAAAGCAAACTCCTTAACTAGCTTATATATTTAAGAAGGGAGGAAATATTACTCTTATAATGAGTATAACTTGATCTAATAAATAACATATTTGGGGTAAGAATAATAATACTCATCATGATCATGATGATGATCATCATCATCAACAACAACAAACACTCGTTAATAAACTTTCAATATTTGCCTATTAGTACTAGAAATGAAATTAATTAAAATCATAAACCACCTATCTAGCTCATATGTTTAGTACTGGAGGGAGTATTTTCCTTTACCAAATTAAGGAAGCTAACTTGAACTTCTTTGGCCATAGTTGAAATTGATATTTGATCATTGTTTTGGCAAATATAATTCTTCTTAATTAGAGCATGCTTTTCCCTTTGGGCAAGTTGTGAAAAACTTAGCACACGTTTAATACTCATGAAATTAAGAAAAGTGAGCAAAAAATAAGATAAAATATTACTATTGTGCACTATGTAAATATCTATTTGTCTATATTACGATATTCTTATTACACAGCAGCTGATTTAATAAAGGCAAATTAAAAAAAATTAAAATAAGTTTTAACATATTAAGTACATTTCTTAATCTATGCGTGAGAACCTTAAAACAACATACAAAAAGAAACAGAGATAGTATATAACTTTTTTTTCACCCTAAAAAAATTATAGGTGGCTAATGTGAAGATTAAAATTATGATAATAAATAAGACCCCGTTTGCTTGTGACTTCAACTCATTATGAACAAAAACACAAAATCTTTAGCACATGCAAGTAATCGTTGGAATGGTGCAATCTGAGTTGGACGCAAATAACTTGGAATTTCGATATTCTCAGAAATCAACGTGAAAAGATATTATTGATGGGGATTAATTAATTAAATAATAATGAGCTTGAAATTTAATTGCTTTAAAGTACGAGGATATCTGTTGAATGTGATTTGCTGTTCAGAGTACATTTGCTTCACCAAGCTGGAAAAAAGATCTTTGGGTTTGGATTTGCTTCCTTTTTACTGAGATCCTAAGAAAGAGGATTCTTCACTTGTTCTGCTTCTTGCTCACTTGAACTTTTCTTTACGCTTCAAATGTTCAAAAGCATTTTTATACTTCAATTTATTTTAATGCTATGTACTCTGAAGCATTATCAATATTTTTTGTTGTCCTTTGGCACTCGTAGCTTCAAAGACGACGATCTCAACTTTTTAGTTGTCCCAAATAAAATGAATATTCTTGTTCTTGGATTTCACTTATACATATGTGTTTGTGTGTGCGTGTCTACACCTGTTTTAAGGAATTTTTAACTAAAACATAGTACCAATTAAGAAAAATAGTTAAGTATATCGTTCAGATTTCAATTTTTTTAAACGGCCTGATCCTTTTTTAATACTACTAATCATTAATTATTTGTCAGATCTGATGTCAGTAATTTTGATAAACTCTGATGGGCATTTTAAATAAAAAGTTATTGATTGCTATTGAAATTCTACGAAGTGGTTTATATATTGAAACCTAGGATTTTACAAATAGTATCTTATATTTATATATGAATGTATATCATCTAGAAGGAGGTGAATAGGTGATGTAGTTGAGTTTAAAACAATAATCGAAAGTCTTTCCCCAAGAGAGATATGGGTAGAAAAGGAATAACATATGTAAATTTATCCTACTTGATATATCTGCTTAGTGCTTACATCTAGTGCTACTGAGAATACCCAAGACATTTGTACTTCATTCTATTTTAAATATAAAACTTAGATAACTAATTTATAAATATTTAAAAAATTAATTAAATTAATTATTTATAAAAACTACATGTTAGTTTCTTTAAAGTACTAATTGTAATCATTTTTAAAGGAAACTACTCTCTTGATAGAAAATTCCCTAATATGTGCAATCAATATTGAGAGTTTAAGAAAACTTATGAATATGAGATATATAGTAGATTTAGGTCTGTAATTTAAGACCAAAATAAATTCTTTTTTAATTCTTACATTTAAAATTAAAATAAATCCTTAATCAAATGACAATTAGAGATGACAAAAAGCTTTCATAGTGAGATGGCATACAAGAAAATAAATTAAAGTTCATTCAGCCACAAGACTCTTTTATCAGCTGGTAGGCCAAAATAAGAGTATCATGCTTGAGTAGATTTCTTCGTCTTCCTTGTATACTTTGATTCCAATTTGATTGTTTAGGGGAAGCTGTCCATCTTAATGCTCAAAAGGTCAAGGGTTTGAATTGAAATTGCAGTTATGGATATTTTATGAAATTGTTAACAAAAAACAGCAATAACAATAAATGCTACCTTTAATTGGATTTGACAGTACTTGTGTACGATTCGCAACCAACTAATTAGGATTGAAGAGATGGTTGTGTTTATTATTTTCAACTAGTTGTTTTGCAAAAAAAATCATTTCATGTTAATACTAAGAAATAAGTACCCCTAGGATGAAATTCGCAATCAACTAACTAGGATTTAAGAAATATATTATTAGAAAGATTCCATCTAATTACAAAAAGTAAAATAATATAGAAAAAGGGTTAAAGTAATAAAGCACCACCATTGAACATCGCTACATCAATGTGCATTCCAGTTGGATTTTGGTCTTGTAAAATAAGTAAACCACAAGAGGATAAAATAGGCAGGGTTTGTAATTGTTATGGCTCTGGAAAAAAAAAACATAATTAATAGGTAAATTTAATTTATCAAAGTATACATGTATATTGGTTGCTGAATATTTCAATGTTAAGGTGGTAGCAGAGTGGTTGCAGGCACTGGGTGATCTGGGAGGTTTTGTGTTCGATCCTTAGCCAATTCAGAAGGGGGTTTTAATTTTTTTTAAGCAGGCAAAATTACAAAAATGCCCTCATGCGTTTTCCTTTCTGAACCCGTACTTCCTTCCATTTTTTCTGATTTCAGACGCTGTACTCATCAAAGTGCTCTGAATCCAGCAGCGATACTGAGGGGAATCAATGAGAGTGCAGTGATGAATCTTCACGCTACTGATGCCGTGTACCCAAGAGTTAGCTTCTGTCATTTCCCCCTCCATTTCTTGCTACAGCATTGACCTCTATAATAGAGTGGGCAGAGGGACGCAGGCGAGAAGAGAGGGAGAGCTGAGAATCATGGCAGCGACGGTGAGAGTGTAAGAGTCAGAGTAAGCAATTTCCGCTGTCCCCTGTAACTTGAATGGTTACTGCCATCGCTGGGCTACTTTGTTTCTTTGGTGGCACTGTATTCAACTCTGTGGCAAGCGACGGTGAAGATTAGATTTGGGCTTTGGGCATGCCTTAAGCTAGTGGCTTGAACTCCGGTGCGTGGAGCAGTGTGGGTGAGTGTGATAGAAGAAAGAAGTGGGTTCAGTGGAAGGACGGGAGGCAGAGAAGGAGCGATGTTTTGGAGTCAGACAGAGCGTCGGTGAACGCAGTGTGAATCTCTATCGGCGAAGTGTACTCTGTAGTTCCGTCTGTCGCTGGGTAAGTTTTGAAATTTTGGGTTCTCTTCTCCTTCCTTTTATGTTTTGGTTCTGTGGCAATTCGGGTTGAATGAATAGAGCACACCACGCACACATGTTTATGAGCATATGATATTGCTGCTGCTGTTAGGGATATTATTTTAGGAATGGTTATGGTCAGGGTGGCCGTGTGTATGTGAATGTGCTTGCAGACGTTTATGCCAAAGGTTGATCTGTGTGTCTTAAGTGTTTGTTGTTATTTACGTTACTGCTGCAGATAGAAAGCAGAGAATAGGAGGGAGGCGAGACTTCTACTGTGTTGATATGTGTTTGTGTGTTGTGGTATAAGTTATCAGTTCTGGGTTTCGGATTAAGGGAATGTATATACATGTTCATACATCTATGTTGATGTGGTTGCTGTGTAGGCGTGCACTGTTAAGGGGCATCCATGTGGGTATTTGTATTGTGCGATGTTAGTGCTGTGTTGTTTTGATTTCTTAGTTTTCTTTTGAAAGTGATCCTTACGGTTTTGAATCAAAGTTAAGCGTGAACAGAATGCATATATGAGTTTGAACGAGGTAGTTACAGATTGATGGATTTTGTGTTGATAAATACTGTACAACTTTGTTCTTTTGGGGGAAACCGAGTGGTTTAATGCTGGAATATCATGTATTACAGATTAAGTAAGGCTATGTGATATCTTTGATCATGAACAATTCATGTGTAAAGGGTTCTACGTGATATTTGGTAGTAATGGAATTGAAATATGTGGATTTGTATTCCTCCATGTTTTTATTCAGCAACTTGTTAAGTATGAAGGAGAAGAGTTTGGGTGACATTTTTATATGGGACATTGGTCCTAGAGTAATCTTGAAATCAATAGAAATAAGAATATAAAGTTGAAGTTTAAGCGATAAGTAAAAGTGGTAATGAATTTAGCAATTGATATGGGATGTCAAGGTTTATGGATGAATTTAGTGAATGAAGAAATTTGAGTAATAGTTTGGTCTTAAGTGGAATATGAATTAAGTGTGTGATGTTGGTTAGCTTGAAGGGAAGATGGGAATTTTTGCTGATATGCATATATATGTGTAAATGAATTGGGAAGCTAATGGAAGTTAATGAGTTTGTAAATATCTTCCAGTGATGGTATTAAATCAAAAGTACTTGGTATGGAAGAGGTGAATTACATTTCTTTATGAAATAGGGAGTTTGAGAAATGTGATGAATTTATTTGTCTATGGATGTTCATTAAGTGTGATAGAAGAATAGATTAGGACAGATAGACATAATTGGGTAAAGATTAGTCAAATTTAATGTGGTTGTAGGGTTTGAAAGTTTCATAGTCAAAGGTTGTGGTTTTTCATATTTCAAGTGTTATGTAAAGGAAATAGTCTTCAGTACTAATGAGATGTATAGTAATCATTGATGGAACGTTTTATTTTCAGAAAACTTGGGAAAAATAAATATAAAGGGGAGAATGGTATTCTATAGCTTAAACAAAAGTCAATTGGTGGAGCGTTCCAGGTGAGTGAATAACGTTCCCTACAAATTTACATTTTCAAATGCATTGTTATTTCAAATGATGAATTTCAAATATGGATTTCGAAAAGCAAGTTTTACGAAATTATGGTTTAAATCGTTAGAAATGATTTTCTTTCGATCGATTTACAAAAGATTACAATTATGCATGAAAATGGATAAAGAGGCTTTAGAAAAAGATTTGACAGTGAACTGATATTATTCATGAAATATTCCTACGTGAATTGCATATGTTTTTACAGTAACTTGATTATGAATGTTCATGCTGGGGTTTTTGAAATTCAAAATGGCTTTATCAATGATTATGGTATTTGAAACGATTGAGATCATTACATGTGAAAAGGATCCCACGCTTGATGGAAATGTTTTAGGACGGAATACAGAATGCTGGTTGCTAACAGCAGTACTGTTAGTCCTTGGTGCACCTTGGTATTCGAGCTCGACAGTTTGTGGCATAGCCACCAGAATTATTTCGTGGGATTCGTTCTCGCGACAGTTTGTGGCCTTGAGCCACCAGAATTATTTCGTGGGATTTATTCTCGCGACAGTTTGTGGCATAGCCACCAGAATTATTTCGTGGGATTCGTTCTCGCGACAGTTAGTGGCTTCGAGCCACCAGAATGGTTAGTTACCCTCGTGGACTGTGTGTCCACGTCTGTTTTTGTTCTGTTGAAGTCCTACAGAAAGATCATGGTTTTGAAAGGATTGTTTTACAATAATTGATTTGAAATAGTTATTTCAGATTGATTTGAAATGGTTACTGCAGATTGTTGTTTTCCCTGAAGTACAGATATTTACGGAAATGTTTGCATCAAATTAAGAAATATTATGAAATACATTTTTAGCATGTTTATGCATTGTTTAATTCCGCATTCCTTAAATCATGTTTTTGGGACGTTATTCACGAGTAGATTATTTGGCTTCAGATAGTGCAGGTGACCCTAACCCTTTTTACTGAGCAGTGAAGAGCCTCGTTGCCGATCCGAAGCGTCATTTTTACAAAACTACTTTTGATAAAATTATTATTTAGAAAGTGTTTGTATAATTTTGAAAAGAAGGTAAATGCTCCTCATAGTCCTTAGAAAAGATTTTATTGATGTTGGAAAATGTTATGAAAACTTGAACGATTGCAGTCGGTTGTAGGATCATCGGGAGATTGGTTATACAGCGATTATCCTGCCGAGATTCCTACAGAAGACTTGCTTTTGATTCATGAAATGTAACTTAGTGTGGTTTTTATTTTAAACGTTTCATTTAAGGTGCTAGGCTTTCAGAATATGAAATTATTCATATTCTGTGCCGGTCACGGTCCAAATTTTGGGACGTGACAGTAATGGTCAAAGAATGATTCGTAGCAAGATACAACGTATATTCAATTCAAATAATTATTTAATTAGTGATTTTTATACTATGTATTGGCTCATATTAAATACCTTAATTTGAGTTTTGTGACTATTTCTCATGTCATAAGTGTATTTTTAATAACAAAACTCGAGACCTAAAGGGATTTAGTTAATTTTATACTATTAAACTAATTTTATATTGGTTAATTAGTGATTGTTTGATAAGAGTGGTTTAAAATTATTTTCATATAGGGCCTATTTGGAAACCAATGAAACTATAGTTTTAAAAGCCCTTTTGGGTAAAACTCAGGTTTAAAAAAATTTTAAAACAAAAGCCATATTTGTTCAAACGGGCTTTTAGATTAAAACCAAGGTTTCAGATAAGCTGGTTAGAGTAGTTTATGGAATAGTAGAAGAGCTTATGAACTAACCAATTATTATACTACCTATACTTTTTCTTACACTATCTCTCCTACTTTTCTTACACTCTCTTTCTCCTCTCTCATACTTTTTTCATACACACACTCTCTTTTCTTTTCTTACACCATATCTTCTCTATCATCTTATATCTTATCTCTCCTCGTTTAATACTCATATCATTTTTCTTAATTTACTAATAATAAAAGTATTTTTGAAAATAACTATCCAAACACTCATTTATTAAAAACTACTTTTTTTTCATAAACTCTTCTCCAAAAATCTTTTTCTGTAAGCTGCACAAAAGCCCATTTCCAAAATATTATCCAAATACACACATAAACTAGGTTCTTTTCCTAAATATGGAAAATGATGCCCTTTTCCTTGTATATGAATCGAATATATATATATATATACGCACTATTTATCATAATTTAATATAATTATTATTACGCAACTACCATAGTCTTTTTGTTTAATTTTTAATATAAGAATGTATAGGACATCTTTGTCCACAAAATCCTATTTTATTTAATTCACTAACCTTGTTCATTTCATTCTACATACTAAACAAGCCCTTGATATTCGTTTTTAATTTGATATTTGTTCACTTCTATCCCACCAAGTGAAACCTAATTTGTTTCTTTTGAAGGTAAAAATAATGCAATGTAAAGGAAGGTTAAAAAGAGAGAGAGAGGGAGGTGTTTGCTATAATTGAAAAGGCATTCTCTACCTAATTTCATGGAAACATTTTTTGACCCAATTCCCTTTTTTCAAAGCAAAACATATGAAAAGGCACTATTTTCCAAGGGAATAAAAGAGTGATGTCAAAATATTATAAAAAATAAGTGATGTCAAAATAGTCTATTATTACTTTTCCATGCTTCTTTTATTTAATTTTTATTCATTACTTTCTAAAATGAGGATATTTTGGTCTTTTCAATTCTATTCATCCGTATTCAATTTTCTATTTTTATCCTATCAAGTATTATAAATTAGATAAATATTTTTTTTTAATTTTTACGCATACCAAATATTTGTTTCCAATTTTTATTCTCATCCTAACTCCTTAATATCCATTTCGACATATCAAACATATTAAAATGCATGATTTTATACATTAATATAAAATTATTAATACATTATTCATATCGATGTATATAATAGAATTTATAAAAAAATTACACCATTTAATAGTCTTAGTAGAATACAATTTATTTTTCAAAATTTTGTATAATACATGAAAAATGTGGTTCTTCTTTTTTTTTAATAAGAAAAATTTTAGGTAGGTTCGGCACAAGTCCCCTACCAAGACCAGGTTTCAGAGAACGTTTACAAATGACTTATGAGATTGCCTACCAAATGAGCCCTCATAATGGCACTAGAAATCGAACTCCTGTTATTGTGGGATACAAGTCAATTTCTTACTATTTATACCAACTCTTATTGGCTAAAAAATGTGCTTCTATCAAGATGCAGACAATGAATTTAAGAGGGACGGATCCTGAATTCCTCATCACTTGATAGCATGCCTCAGGCCAAAATCCAGTATCTATATCCAATGGGCTAGGGTTCGGGCGTTATCATGTTTCAATTAAATATAATTATATATGGATATATTATTTCCACAAAAACATTATTAACATATTATATAAAAGTAAAATTATCTACTTTTTTTTATATTTTATTAAAGTGATATTTTAAAATAAATAAATGAACACCACATATTTTTAAAAAGACAGAAATAAATATTTTCGTTTGATATACAATACAAGTAAGTGACATGATTTTGATATTTCCCCCCCTTAAATTAGATAAGTAGTCACCAAGATATTATAAGCGGAATTGAACTCACTACCCCTCCTACTTACAGCTAAACTCTTGTATCATTAGGTTACAATATTATTGGCACATGATTATGATTATGATAATACTATTAGAAAAAAAGTTTTTTTATGATGGTTAAAAGTGATATTTAACAGAGATTTTATAAGCTTCATGAATACAGTTGTCATTGTAAGTTGAAAGATTTCATTACGGTTTTGTAACTGCCATATAAATTTATTTTTGACAACAGTCATACTATTAATTGCCATGAAAGGTCACTAGATTAAGATTAACCTTCCACTGTTTTTGACCATAGTACAAGTGGCGTGCTTGATTGTCATGGCCACGCCTTGGACGTTAAATGCCATGGTGGTGTAGAATTGGTTGAGGTCGAGGTCGAGTTCGAGTATGCTGGAGAAGGGACCGATGATTCCGGCGTTACTGAAGAGGATGTCTAGGTTCCATGTTTTTGGAAAGTGAAGTTGAGGGTTTCTTCAACCTGGGATTCGTCTGTTACGTCAAAGCGATGGTAAGGGACAGTGTTTGAGGCAATGGAAGATTCGAGTTCATCGTCTTGAATATCGGCGGCGACAATGATGGCAACTTGTTCAGCCAAAAGTCCCACTGTTGCTTAGCCTATTCCGCTTGTTGCTCCCGTCACAAGAGCCAGTTGACCCTATAGTCTGTTCAATTATTAGTGAAATCAGTCAAATTTTTACTTTTTTTTTTAAAGTACCCCTCTCATCCAAGAGTTAGTTAAGATATTTATTTTAAATCTAAATATACGATTTTAATCTATTTTTATTTTTTATATTTATAATTTTTTATAAACTCTAATTATTGACTACATATATTAAAGATGTTTTCTATCTCAAATAGTTTCTCGTACAAATGATGATTAAAAGAGATATTTAAAAATATTAATACATATTATTTATAAATAACTGATTTAACTAAATTTTTAATTCATTTGTAATCTAATTTTAATATTTAGGAAAAGAGAGAGTACTCATCATGTTCTTAATATAAGACATATTTAATTAATTTAATCAGATTAAAAAAGTTAATTAAATTAATTAATATATCGTATTTTTCTTAAAATGTACTAAATATTTTTCTTAATTCCTTACCTCCCCTTTTACTTGATTATTGCTTATAGGAGTATCAATTGAGGTAATTTAGAAAAAAATAGATAAATATAGAACATAATTCTTATATTTAGGATTAAAATCAATTCCTCAATTAGATCCATTATTAAGGATTGGATGAGTACCTCCTTTGACCCTTATTATAAAGGCACATAGATGGTCCTACAAAAATTTGTGTCATTTAATTTTGGGTTAAGGTCCAACATTGCTCAAAAAGTTATTACGTATGAGCCATGTTCAACAAAACATGATTCTTAAGGCTTTGAAACTAATGATTTCCCGCCGTAACCTGTTTTCCAAATGAGCAGTAATTAAGGTTGTGAAATCTAACTTGATTGTACCCATGTATTTGAATTGACTGATACTACAAAATAATCTAACTGACACATAAGCCCTCGCGCGCACGCAGAAGATTGAAAATGGAATTAAATGAAATCATTTTTACGAACCTCCGTTTTGGCATAAGTGGAGAGTTGTTTCCGTTTCCTGAGTCATGAGTTCTCAAACAAACCTGCACATACAGCTCCTGGATATGATATCTAAGCTAATGTTTATATGATCGTTTAAAGGATATGCTTTCGAGGACTGCATCTTTTGGCCTTTTTTCTCCAAAAGCTTAGTGCCATTGCCAATATATATTAGTGAAATGCTCGATGATTCCCAAGAAAATCATCTACAGGCACTGATACGTGTATATATAATTAGCTGTCATGATGTTAGAATGGTTTTTTCGGATTTAACTTCTAGCTTCTCTCCCTTCCAGATTTAACATTTTACAAAATATTTTTTTTTCTTTCTCTTAATTATATATAGTTCTAGATTATTTAGATTAAGTTTTCATAATTTAAATTTATTTATTTATTTCAATAATTTTATATTTTAATAATAATTTTTGTAATATGATAAATCTTCACCATTCAAAATTTGATCCAAGAGTTAAGATCTTGAGATGGGAAATAGAAAGGAAGTGGAGACAAGCCAAATCCTTTTTTTGGGGTATCCTAACCCTTTGCAACGGATTTGGATTCTCTCCATTTCCTTTCCCATCCACTTTCTCTCCACTTCTCATCTTAATTCGTTTTAACGGTTAAATTGAAATATGAGCAGTATAGATTTAATGTTTCATGAAATAATTTTTAAAATATTTATTTATTACAATTCTCAACTATTATGACTAAAATTAGCAATTTATTTTTAATATTTTATTAATAATTTTATAAATTAAATATAAACTGTTTAAATTTTAATATATAATGATTTAGATAATAAGTGGAGAGGCAATAGACGAGAAGGGAACTGGAAAGAATCCAAATCCCTTCCCACACAAGGGTGAACCAAACACCCATACTCCATATATCTGACATGAAGGTTTAATCCCACAACCTCCTTTTTAAGCCGAAGACTCTATAACAATTCGTGTTAGAGTGAATGTTTCATGAAAGCAATGATATAGTTTGTGCATCCCCAAAGTTACTTTTGTTTTTATCCCCTCATTGGAATTTCAGATAGTTTTAAACTTTAGGAGTTCAATAAGCATTATTATTATTATTGTGAAAACGTATTAGTATGAGAGTACATAAATTTGTTTAGGCTTATTAAGATAAGTAAAATTGTCTAACTTAGCCTATGCACGGGTCATAACTTGAATTTTAGGTCGTGACATTTGGATAATTCAATATATATTTTGAAATAAAAATTTAAAAAGTTATAAAATGTGCAAATAGTTGAGCTAGCCTTACTCATGTAAATGCTTTTTTTTTCCGGTACCTATGATCATCCATCCCTTTGTTGCTTTAATGTAGTTGATGATAGGAAGGGATGAGTAAGAACTAGTACTCATTCAATTTTTAATATAAAATTTAATTTTTAATAGGAATTATCACATATAATAAGGATCAGGCTAATATCCCATAAGGACGTGAATTCAATTCTAATTGTCATTATAAGAGTTTCTTTGGTAATCAATTTTATAAGTCCTTTGTAAGCACTCTATAAACACTGGGGCTTTACTCTATCTCTAGTGGGGGACTGCCAAACCCACCTAAATTTTTATATACAAAAAAATCTAATTAGGAAATTGGTCTAAATTCTTAATATAAGATATATTTTATATTTATCAATTTTTTTAAATTATTCCTATTAATATTCCCTAAAAAATAATTAAGTAGTAGAAGGAGGGAGAGAGTTAAAAAAAATAATTTGAGTGTTTGAGAAAAAAAATCATATTAACTAATTTAATTAACTTTCTTAATCTAATCAAATTTGTTAAAATTGTCTTATCATATTTGTCCTATATTAAAATCTAGAGGAGTATTTGTTTACATATTAAAACAAAAATATATATTGACGCATTGATTATATTTAAATTTAGCACTACGTCAAGGAAAACCTAGGAAGTAACGTGCTAAAAACAAAGTATTTGCATACTTCTGTTGTTAAAAGAAAAAGCACAAGTACATTATATACTTCTTAATCTGAAAAAAAAACTCCATTTTAATCTCTCAAATATTTTTTATAACTCATGATGCAATTTGTTAGAATTTTTATATTATACTCCCTCGAATCATATATATATATATATATATATATATATATGCAAATAATCAAATTTGGACATAAAAAAGTTGATTAAAATTTGTTAAATAATAACACATATACAATTTGAGGAACATTAAGAATTTATAAATGAAAGCTACCCGCATCAACTCAAAAGGATAAAATACTTTTGTTGTAATAATTTTCATTTTCATATAAAATTATTTTTAAGTTATTTCTTGCGTTAATTATCCGCAAAGCATTTTAATAATTATAGATTTGACTTAAAAAATATTGGTCAGGAATTCATTAAGAAAGGGGAATTAATCAAAATGTCTGTTACATAAAATGATACAACTAAAACAAGAGAAGAAAAAACAAAGCCTACTGGAACCAAACAAAGAGGAAGTTGAATTTTGTAAAGACAACCATAAAAATCCAGAGTTTGGTTAACAAGAAGCCGAATGAAGAAGTTACAAATAAGATAATCAAAATTATTATCAAAGAGAGAACAAGTAGGATAATATTCCATACAAGTTTATAAGGCGGCTGGCACCTTCAATAATAGGAACCAGACTAGTACACGGGAACAAATCTTATTGAAGATAATCCCCTCAGTGATTTGTTCTTCTACAACAAGGTTGAGCTATGAAGCATTTTCCAAGATAGGAGGAAATTCAAATGGGGAAGAAGCGATGCCAACCTAGAGCAAACCAAACAGAGATGGGGAAGAAGCTCGGGGTACTGTAGCTGCTACAGTATCCCGACATACACCCACTGCACTGACCACAAAGCATGACAACGGCGACGGCAACACCAACCCAAAATAGAGAAGGAAGATAAGCTTCTGGTTGCACAACCACCGGCAGAAACTATGACTCAGGCGACAGAAATATTAGCAGCTACTGAGCTCGACACGGCAAAAGAAGAGCACCACGACAGCCACCCTCACCGGTGTCAACGCAGACAACGACAGCTGACAACAATGACGATATGGCGACGTGGGAGGAACTCACGGCTGTAGACCCTAGGACCCATGAACTTCTCTGAACTTCCTTTGCCTCCAACCTCACTGACAGTCTGAAAGGGCGAAAATGAGGCGTGCTAAATGAATAAAAAGGACAGAGGGCAAAATGGTAATTTCACGTGTCAGACAAATGAAAATAACTTCTCCCATTTGAAGGTTCTTGGGTTCGAACAGGGGACCTCACGTTAAACTTCTCCGCCCTAAACCATTATGCTAACATGTTCCGATTGATATTTCTTGCACCAAATATATACATATTCCTTTTCTAAGTTGATTTTATCTATTAAAATTTTAGGACGTAACACCTACAATCCAAATGCAGGGCGAAGTCTCCCTTCTTATCGATGAACTGTGAATTACACACAGGTGTAAACTTAGACCCCCAAAACAAACATTTTGACAAAAATAACAGTAGCTATCAAATTAGTTCAATCTCTAGGTCCATTAGTATCAAGGAGCTACAGCAATTAACATCTCTCATCTATCCTATTCAATTATTTTTCTCATATTCTCAACATTCTTTACTAAACAAATGTTTTAACAAGAAAGATTAGTCGAGCATTTGAACTTCAAATTCTGTGATGAGAAGCTTCCTAAATAATTTAAGCATAGGAGACAACAGAACAAGAATCCAAGGAAAAGGGGAAAAAGAATGCAAGAAAGTAAGAATCCACTGGGCCAAAGACAGTATTCCATTAAACCTAAGCGAATTAATAGCCATTGACATTGACATCGAAAGCATTGGAAATGGAATACGAATCACGAGGATTGACAGTCATCAAGTTCCAACTAATACGAATGGTAGAGAAAGCAGAAATCAAAGTTAAAAAGCCAAATTGGGGTCAGATTCGCAACTAAAGACACACAAGTCAGAACCTTTAAAGGCAAAGCCTTTAATAAGCCCAAAAAAAGGGAAATTCCTCTAAAACTCGCAAAACGGTCGTTTGAATTTACAAAATCCCACATTTGTCCACTATACCAAAAGGAATTCATAATTTTCCCCTTAGCTAAGGCGCGAGACTCCCACCGGTAGCTGTCAATAGTGAAATTCATTTTAAGTTTAATGAATTCTACTTCTAGTATAGTAAATTCCATAAACGTTTTTTTATGTTTGTTTATTTTTTATCTTTCTAAGTGTGGAATTCATATAAGCATTGTAAATTGCTAATGTAAAATGGTACAATCCACTTCCAGTATAATAAATGTTGCCTCAAATGTGGTAAAATCTCTGAAACATGCCTTTTGCTTTGATCTATATGTGGAATTTATTGAAAGGTGTTGTAAATTGTTAGCATATATGAAATTGTGAAACTCACTCTATGAGCTATAAATTCTGTTTCTAATGTAGTACATTGCTTAAAAGAGTACCTTTCATTTTGATAACTATCATATATATTATGTTATACTATTTTAATAATGGTTTTATACTATTTTAACAATGGTTTGGCAGCTTAATTGTTATAAAACCTTTTGGAATCTAAGGGGAGATAAAATATTGTATGGGCTTTCTAAACATCCATTTGGATATGAATATTGTTGAATAATGTTCTAAAACTTCCATTATCCATTATAAATACATTTGGACCCCAATTTCTTTTTTTTTGTATACAAAAATTTAGATGGATTCGACACCAGTCCCTTCTAAGGCCAATGCACAGCCTTAGGGCTTAGAAATCTCTTATAATAAACTTATGAGATTGTTTACTAAAAGAGTACTCACGACGGTAACGGGAATTAAACTCATATCCTTGTGGGATACGACTACATTCTTTACTATATGTATCAACTTTCATTAGACCCCAATTTAAAAGATTTTTTTATTTAAAAAAGTTTGCGTGAATTATGCACTATTCCCCCACTAAAGTCAGGGCATAGCCCCAAAGCTCAGATAACGCTTACGAAATTGCCTCTAAAGAAGAGAAAATTGAACCCATATCCTTATAGAATGCCAGCCTGTTCCTTACCAATTTAAAAGATTATAGTTCTATTGGACTCCTCCATACGCATATTGTATTGGGCCTTCAATAATTTGGAAATCAAGTTCAAATGTTTCTTTTAAGCTCTTAATTCTTAAATCATGGGTTTCTCTTTCTTAACATCCAAGTGTGAATTACTTGTTCGTTCTATTTGAGGGAACTACTTTTTTTTTGTTACAAGAATTTTTAGAAAGGAGTTGGGATCACCCTTAATTTAAGGGTAGGGTGAAGTCTCTATTTATCATAGGTGATATCAATATCGGACACAACAAGCTGTCAATTACCCTCAGATATAAAACTAAGCATTCAAGAGCTAGGATGCCTCCCCATTTGAGAGAACTACTTGATACTGAGTGTTTGAGATTAATTTTCCCATTAGTGTAACCTATTTGTATTTGGAAACGTAACATCCCTCACTTATAAAAAAAAAATCCTAGTGTGAATATAACAATGATTCTCATGCTAAGGGGGCTCTGGGGTGCCCAGTCCTGTGTCAAGTCAAGCTAGCCATGTATGTAAAATTGTCCACGTTTTCATTCTAAGAATAATCCATATCTTTCTCTATATAAGCATTCTCAAGTGATCTTGATATTTTAGCACAATTTAATTATTTAGGACATGGGTCATGCCCTTATAAATCTCTTTGAGCACTTTAAAAGCCTGTTGGATCTCTAACTTGATTGTGCTTCTTGTACTTTATAGCTACAATATTGAACCCTTCATAACATGCTATCAAGATGCGTAGAGGATTTAGATGCCACCCACTCTAGAGGTGATTGTTATGGCCTGGAAAAAAAAAGTTAATATATAAAAATTAATGTAACAAAAGGTTATATATATATTTGGTGCATAAATTGTCATGGGGTGCAGGTTGGCTGAGTGGTCTTGAACGTTGGGATGAACTTTGTGATCCCGTGTTCGAACCCTGGAAGCAGCAAGAAATGGGTTTTATTTTTTTCTCTGCAGCGTGAAATTTCAACTTTGTCCTTTCCCCTTTAACCTTCAGACACCGTACGCTCTCCCCATTTCCTCTGAATTTCTCAGCGGCGCAGCAGGAGAGCCAGGGAGAGTAGCGGCGAGCGCATCACTCCAGCGACGCCGTGTGACTAGACGTTGCTTGTGTCAGACGCTCCAGCCGTGTTGTCACCGCTGGAGCTGTCGCCTCTAGCACAGTTCTGGCTGTTTGATAAATGAAGCGAGACGGGGGGGATCTATTGACGGGAGTCGCTGGTGAGGAAGGAGTGGTCGTAGGGTGCTGAGAATTTCATTATTGTTGGTCTGTTGTCAAATTTTGGCGCTCTTAGCAAGCACCATTGCTGTCGTCGCCACTACAAGCATTCAGGGTACTGTAGCAAGTTTATACTTTCAAGTTTCAGTTCTACCGCCGAAAGCTTCAAGGTCAGTCGAACTGCTGCCTTGCAATTCCACTGTCCTTGCTGCTACCATCGGTGTTGCCGTGCTTCCTGAATTTGCCTTCGTAGGAGAAGAGCATAGGAGCGTTGCAGTTGAGGAGGGAATTTCTCGGCAGACGATGCGTTACTGGGAAGCAATACTGTCGCTGGTTTAAGTTGTCACCACTACCGTCAGGTCATTTCAGTCGTTGCTGTCGCCATTTAGAAATTGAGTCCTGGAGTTTGTTGCTTTTAATCCTCAGCTCAACATTGGAGTAGACAGTGTTAGGAGGAGCTAAATCAAAGGGGGCCAACCAAGGAAGCCAGAATGCATCGCCGGAGACTGTATTACAGAGTTGTCGGTGATGAGTGGTAAGTGCCTGACTCTATTTCTGTATCTGTCATTATAAATTTTGGGAATTCTGAGGCGTGGGTTATTGTGGTAATTCTTCATGGTTGAATTGTGAGCCTGCGGAGCACATTGGTAATGTGTTTTATGTTCAGTGCTGTGAAGGCTTTTGTGTACAAGTCTTTCTGTTAAGGTATATATATGTGCGATATTGATCTGTTTTGGGAGTAAAGGCTGTTAATTCGAATGGTTAGAACAAATAACCCTTATGGTGGCACTCCTAGAGATATTGAGAATGCGTCAAAGCAGTAATCGAGAAATGGCTAAGCTGTTGCTATAAGTATTGAAATCCCGATGTAAATTCTTTTGCTTGTTTGGGCCGTGATGTTTCTGCTTTGGATTTAAATATTTTTCTTCTGCTATGTTACAAAATTTTGGCTCTGTTGCTATCAACGTTTCTAAGTGATTGCCAACGCTGCTATTTCAATGAATATATGTATGTTTAGTGCTAGTTCTGGAAATTTGTACTTATGGATATATATAGGCCGTGCATGCGTGTGTCTGTTCGTGGTATTATTCTGAGAATCATGAGTTTTGGGTTGGTTCACCGAGAAGGAACATGTTTAGGCTTGAATCATATTATATGACTGCTGTTGTGAATGATTGTATATATATACACTGTGCTCGTGGGTGCTATAAAGATATTCAGTGTGTGCGCTGTGATGTTGGTTAGCAGTTCTGGGGCTCTGGTTGAGGGAGATTGATATGTATATGCATATTTATCGTTGGTCCTGGAAATTATGCTTGTGGACAGATTTATGTATGTATAATGGATTTGAGAAATTGACAACATTGGACTAATGGAATTAGTGAATGAAGAAGAAATTTGGAGCAATAGTTGGTATTCTTGGGAATTTAATTCATGAGTAGCACATATTAGTTGAAGGAAATAGAAGGGGTTTTGTTGCTATGCATATGTGTATGTGCTATTGTTTTGGCTTAATGTATAGTTATATATACTTCTGTTGTGATGGTGGCAAATGAACGGAAATTTTTTATGGATATATATATGTATGTGTGCATATGCACAGAGATGAAGTGTGAAAGTTATAAAGTTGTGCAAGGGTTGTGTTAAGGTTTAGGAATGAATAAGTATTTGCCTTTATGATTGGCTGTGGTTTAAGAATGATGAATTTTTGTTGCAATGTTGACTAGAATGTTAATATATCATTTTGGGATATCAGGAAATTTAGAAGTGAGAATAATCAAGTGATCGGCTGGAAAGAGTAAATGTTTAGGAGCGTGGCAGGTGAGTGAATAACGTTCCCTAAAATTTATATTTTCAAATGCATTGTCATTTCAAATGTTGAATTTCAAATATGAATTTCGAAAAGCAAATTTTACGAAAGTATGGTTTAAATCGTTAGAAATGATTTTCTTTCGATTGGTTTACAAAAGAATTATGATTATGTATGAAAATGGATGAATAAGTTTTTGAAAAGAGTTTGGCAAAAGTTGCATTGAACTGATATTATTCATGAAATATATTCTTATGCGAATTTCATGTTTTTACAGTAATTTGATTTCAAAGGTACGTGCTTGGGGTTTTTGTAAAGTTAAAGTGATTTTACCAATGGTTGTGGCATTGAAACGATTGAGATTATTTCATGTGAAATAAACCCCATGCACGATAGAAATGTTTTAGGACGGAATACAGAACACTAGTTGCTAACAGCATTACTGTTAGTCCTTGGTGCACCTTGGTTACCCGAGCTCGACAGATTTCACCGTGGGTTTCATACTCGCGAAGGGTAGTGGTTGAGCTACCAGATTTCACCGTGGGTTTCATACTCGCGAAGGGTAGTGGTTGAGCTACCAGATTTCACCGTGGGTTTCGTACTCGCGAAGGGTAGTGGTTGAGCTACCAGATTTCACCGTGGGTTTCGTACTCGCGAAGGTTAGTGGCTTTGAGCCACCGACAGTTAGCAGCTTCGAGCTGCTAGAATGGTTAGTTACCCTCATGGACTGTGTGTCCACGTCTGTTTTCGTTCTGTTGAAGTCCTACAGAAAGATTATGGTTTTAAAAGGATTATTTTTAAATGATTGGTTTGAAATGGTTATTTCAGATTGTTGTTTCCCCTGAAATACAAATGTTTACTGAGAGGTTTGCATCTGATTACGAAATATTATGAAATACATTTTTCGGTATGATTATGCATTGTTGACTTTCGCATTCTTTTAATCATGTTTTTGGGATGTTATTCACGAGTAGATTATTTGGCTTCAGATAGTGCAGGTGACCTTAACTCTTCCGCTGAGCAGTAAAGAGCCTCGTTGCCGATCCGAAGCGTCATTTTTGACAAAATTACTTTTGATATAATTATCATTAAGAAAGTTCTTGTATTATTTTGAAAAGAAGGTAAATGCTCCACATAGACATTAGAAAAGATTATGTTATTTTGAAAAATGTTAGGGAAATTTGAATGTTTTATTTAAGGTGTTAGGCTTTCAGAATGTGAATTTATTCATATTCTGTGCCGGTCAGGGGCCAAATTTTGGGACGTGACAGTGATATCTCAAAATTGATAATGACGAGACAATCAATTAACTTATTCGAATCCATGCGTGTGGGCATTTCATAATCAAATTAAATCCTATGATTCAGAGTCTTATAATTGAAGAATGATCCTTTATTCTTATTATACTCACTTCGGTTCTAATTAGAAGAGTTAGATAAGGAGTTAAATTTGGCCCTAATATATAAAAATCAATCCATTTTGTCTCTCAAAATTATATTTTCTTTCCAAAGTATCTATACATATTGCGCATATTAAGATGATTTATAGTAAGGATAGTTCAAATGCATATAATTAAATGAGATATTTTAAAGAAATTAACACACAATCATTACAAATAACTAACTTAACTAATTTTTTTATCTACTTAAATTCGTTAAGTATATCTTATAATTAAGAAGAGTACCATCTTACCTTAAATAAATAAATAAAATATTATTTTTATGTTATCCTTATGTGCGGGCAACAACGTATTTTATAAGGAATGTTTTTCAAAATAAAGCTAATTAAGTAACTGAAGTTGTCAAATTGGTTTTAGACTTTTGAGTAACCACCAATCTGTCACTCTAACTATTTTATTTTTTTCAAAAAAACAGTTCATTATATTGGTGTTTGAACCTGTCCATTACTTTTATTCAATCTGCATTATATTCTGCATTGAATATGAGGCTTGTAGTTGTATATTCAAATTATTTATAGAGATTGAGTCAATCTGTAGCTTCTGTTGAGTGTTGAGTCAGTAATTTTGAAAAACAATGAATTTTTTTCTTTTATGAAAATGGAATTATTTGGGTCAATCACCTTAATAGGAAAGTAAGGTATTATTAAGGTAGGACTTGACTAAAACAAAAAGTTATTTAAATTATAATTTATTCGTGACGTGTAAAACAAACACTTAAATTATTCATGACTTGTTCCTTTAAGTAAAGTTTTAGATTTAGACTTATGCATTATATTGTTTTGTATTTCATCTATCCTAAATACAGGAGCTAGTTGAAGACCCATATATTTTAGTTATAAATATAAGACCTAAATATATTTTATTTTCTAAATTTATAAATATTTTTCAAGTTATCGCTATTAATTCAATAAACTAAAAAAAATTATCATTAGGTATAATGATTAGGGATTAATTTAGAAAAATCAATGGTTGTAAATAACTAACTTAACCAATTTTTGTAATATTTATAAATTAGTTATATATATAAATGCTATATTTAAGACCAGAAGAATATTACATAAGAGTTTTAAATTTAGTTAAGGATATCCCCAAGCCATTTTGGGCTTAAGGCTAAAACCTTTTTCCGAGACTTAAAAGGGTAAAGGTTTTTCACTTTTCTCAACAGATATATTTTTAGGATTCAAATTTCTATTCTCCTCCTTATAAAGTTAAAGTCCGCTTACTATCTTAACTGACAACTTATAATTAATAATTGGAAATGAAAGTAGGATAGGAAATAGAGGTGTAATGAAAGTGAGTCTTAAAAATATGTTTGTTGTAACTACCCAAACCTAATATATAAATCTAATATTTTGATGCATAACAAAAATTCAAATATTAATTATAGATATACCAAATATAATATTTTTTGCAAATGAGGAAAATCACGTTTGGGTAAAAAAATATTAGGAAAAACATGTGATGCATCATCTCCTCTTGTCAAGGAAAGCATTGAATTCCCAATCTCTCTCAAACTACTCTTCACACCTGAAAACACATGTTAGGTTCATTTACTAGATTGCAAAAAGAACAGTCATCAAAATTTAGCTCGAAACTAGTGTTTGGTATCACAAAGTTTTGTGTTTGCATTCATAATAAAGAATTAGTTATTTCTAAATTATAACATTGAATTCCTCCAATAAACAAATCAACTCAAATATTCCCCTAATTTTTCACATTGGTTGCCAATTAATTACTCCCTCCGAAGATTTTCATAAATTCTAAATCACAAAGTTATTCTTTATAAGAACTATTAATTAGAGGATTTTAATTTAGTCAAGAAGTTTTATGGTTAATAAAAAATACTGGGTGAAAAATAATTAATGTTTTAGACACAAAACATATTATATTATAAAATATGGGAGATATATATTATTGTAAAGAAGGAGTATAAATAATATATACAAATAAACAAAAGAGCAGGTGGCTGAATGAGGTTTGGTATATCTACTGAAGCAAAAATAATTAACCAACCATTAGAAAAGAAAAAAGAAAAAGAAAAAGAGAGGCTGGGTCGTGTAGTTGTTAATTAAGGGCTCACCCATCGATTTAAAAATATTAATTAATTCAATTAATTTAGGGTAATATGGATCGGCTATAATTGTTTTGATTAAGATATCAACCTAAAAGTTGGGGTAATAAAAAAGTAGTAGTAGTTGAAAGGATCGATGAAGAGAACATGTGTCATTGCGTGAAAGAAAAGAACACCAACATGAGACCATGTCGACCAAAAGCCTACACCAACATGAGACCATGTCGACCAAAAGCCTACCAATTCTTCTATCTCAATTAATAATAGTAATACAAACTACAAAAGTCGATGCTGATGTAGAAACTAAAACCAAATATTTCCTAATAAAGTTAAATATATTAAATTTCTGAAAATCCTAATAAACTATTATTCTATCATATGTCTATTTTTGAATTTTCATTAGTTACGTTACCAGAAAAATATTTTGATTCCTTTTGTAGTTTTGGTGATTGGTTTTAGGATATGGCTCCAATCATATAGAGAATATATTGACGTTTTTTCGCTATATATTTTTTTAGGTTTATTCTTCTTTTCCTTTCGTTTTCTTAAGGATAATGCGTTGATGCTGATGATGCGGCTTACTATTCTAGCTTTAAGGTTTCATGACTTTCATCTGTGGTATTAATGCTTGCCCAAAATTATGCTCTTAGTTTAAATGGAAAGAAAAATAGAGAGGAAAAATTATTATAAGAGAAAATTTTGGAAAAGTAGTAAAAGTTTGGCTAAATTATACCTTTGATCCTTTAAGTTTATATTAAGTTTTACTTTAATCCATTAAATTTATAAAATGCATTTTTAGTTATATGATCATAACACTGTTAGTTTGATTTAACGGAAAATATTAGCCTCAACAATTTAAGTGATTACTGTGAATTAAATACTGAGAACAATATTTTTAGATTTTAATTTTTTAATATAATATTTTTAGATTTTAAATCATGTAAATTAGAAATATTTAAAATAAAATTAGTGATGAGATATTAATGATTTCTTTAATAAAAATTAAGATAAAAATATAAGAAAATTAATTAAAGGAAGATTAATTTATAGATTTTATTTTTAAAATTAAACTCATTAAAATCTTATCATGGATTTTATTTTAAATCTTTCTTTCTTTAAGCGATTTAAAATATAAATATATTATACTAAAAGATTAAAATATACTCATGCTTTGTTAGCGTTGTATAGCCATCATTTAAATTTGCTTAGTCAACATTTTTCGTTAAGTGAGATTAACAGTGTTAAGATTATGGACTAACAATATAATTTAGAAACTTAAAAGAACTAAATTTAAGAAACTTGATGCAAACTTAAATGACTAAACGCATATTTAAACTTAAAAGATTTTATAATCTTTAATAGTTTTTCCTCTTAATATTGCCTCCCTCTATTTTCCTCCATTTTTCTCTTCATCCAAACCAAAGTCATGCTCTTATGACGAAAGAGATAAATAATGGTAAGGGACAATATAAAATAATTCAGTAGTATCGACGGGGGTTGTCCGAGTGGTAAGCGGCTCAGTATTGCTTAAGCGAGGTCTCGAGTTTGAGCCTTGGTGTATGCAGAAAATCCCTGTTGAGAGACTCACCAACTATAGCCAGGTGCGCGACACAGGTTGGATCCAGATATAGTCGGGTCAAAGTTCTGGTGAACCAGGAGGGCAACCAAAAAAAAAATTAGTAGTCATCCAAATTAGGCCAAATTTAAAACTAGCGTGTGGCATCATGAAGCCTTGCACCATAGGAAGAATTACTAACTTGAGGCCTATATATAGTTGTGAAGAAGAGTGATGAAAAGATCAATTCAAATTTTAACCTTACAAACATGAATATTTTTAATTAATCTTTTTGTTAGGATGTCATGTGTGATGAGTATGGACTTAATTAGATGTGAAAATTCTCATATCAAATATAATCGAGCTTAATATATATATGTATATATCAGTGTGTGTATATATATATATATATATATATAATTTGACTCATAAATTAACTGGAGTCTTGAGGCAGAGTTAAGTAAGATGTGATGTCTTTCAGCTGCTCATAAATCATTAAATCGTTTGCTCTCTTCCACTTTTCTCAGGCCAAATGCTTCACAGACTAACAACTCCCTTAATTTTTCTAATTAAATGGTTACCGATTAATTTTAAATTATATATATGCAGATAATCAAGGAATGAGAGAGAAGCAAACAAAAAGAAAAATTGTGGACATAAGTGCATCTTAGCAAAATTATTATTTTATGTGATAAAGCACGGAGCGACGTCAACGAAAGAACAAAATTTAAATTAATAAAATATTCAAAAATCAAAAGTAGAGAGAGGAAGGGAGGGAGGGAGAGAAACGTCTTAAGTTGATTCATCATCGTTAGCTAAAAAAAGTTGTTCCATCCTAGGAATTAATATCAAATCTTAATTACATTATATTGATAATGTACGCCTCCAGCCATGGACAAAAAATACTAGTATTAGTTAATAATTGATACCGTTACGTGGATATATATTTGTTTTGATTATCTGGAAACTAAAAGATAAATACTAATTCAACAATGACGGCTGCTCCCTTGACCTATAAATAGATGACAACAAAAACACAATTTGTCAAAAGAATCACAATTTAAAGAAAGGAATTGAGAAAGATGAATGGTCCAGTAGTGATCTCTCTCATTACCGTCTTGGCTTTGGCTTCCTCCGTTGCCTTTGCCTACGATCCCAGCCCTCTTCAAGATTTCTGTGTCGGCCTCAATGATACTATACATGGAGGTACTCTCTCTCTCTCTCACGCTCGCGCGCACACAACAATCATGCATATTGTATATTGTATATGTAAATAGGTCGTGCATCGGTTGTCATGTGCAACTAGTATTAAAAGTACGACTTTCTACACTAGTGTCATTCTTAATTAATTGGACATGTGCATGTGGTTTTGTGCAGTATTTGTGAATGGGCAATTCTGCAAAGATCCCAAGTATGTGAAAGCGGAAGACTTCTTCTTCCATATAATGCAAGGGAACACAAACAACCCCCTGGGCTCCAAAGTGACTCTAGTCTCTGTAAATGAATTCCCAGGGCTCAACACTCTTGGCATCTCCCTTGCTCGTATCGATTACGCGCCCAATGGCTTGAATCCTCCCCACATTCACCCTCGTGCCACCGAGGTGTTGACTGTCCTCGAGGGAACACTCATGGTTGGATTTGTGGCTTCCAATCAAAATAATAACCGCCTCTTTACCAAAATAGTCAATAAAGGAGATGTGTTTATATTCCCTTTTGCTATGATTCACTTTCAACTCAACATCGGCCATGGCAATGCTGTAGCACTTGCAAGTCTTAGTAGCCAAAATCCAGGAGTCATCACCGTTGCTAAGGCTGTGTTTGGATCCACTCCTCCCATCTCTCCTGATGTTCTAACTAAAGCCTTCCAAGTTGACAAGAACATAGTTGCCTATCTCCAAAAGCAACAATGGTATGACAATAACTAAAAACGCTATATATCCACTACCTACCCGTCCGGCATTATGTAATAAATAAATATGATGCATGCAGGGTTTTTGTTGTGACGTCAATTATATAGCATGCATATATGCAAAATCAATACTCTTCCAATGGAATTATTAATATGATGCTTTCTTTCTTTTACCTTGTCCCCTGTTCTCTCTTCCAATTTCATTTGCTTTCATGCACAAGTAATTTTCTTCAGCTCTATAATCTACTTAGAACACTTCTATGAACCCAACCTTTGAATTCTGGTCAAATAAACTAAAGAAATTATAATATATAATGATAAACTACAATCAATCTTCAAATATCCTTCTTTTATCAATCATTTTCTATTAACAAATTTTTTATGTTGATTGTTTGCAATATGCCAATAAAATAGTCATGGAAAGGGGGAGGAAATGAAGGAGAAATTGAGTACATTAAAAGGAAAACTTGCACGCCAAGATTATTACCATCTCGCACCTTTATATCAAAAGTTTCCATTGCATACTTACTAATTTTTAAGTCCAATAGTTTGATGGTATGAGACTTTTAACAGTTTGTAGGAGTTTGAATTTTTTAATAATTTTTTTATTATTTTAACAACTTAAAACCTCCCTCCTCCCATAGGGGAGGGGAATAACCACAATCTATAACCTTCTTTATGAGAAGAGATGCGGGGTGCCATGAAAAAAATTATTAATTTAATAGATAGATTATACTTTGTGCTACAAATTGTAATCCTAAAGATGGAGAGAGATTCTACTTTCAATGAATTCATATTGTTAAATAATAAAGATGAAAATAATACACATCAAAAGTGGTTAAAATAAACATAATAATACTCCTGTAGTACTTGTATAAAGTGCTTCTTGAAGGGATTTTGTGTCTAGAAAGCTTAAGAGTAAGAATGATTTTAGCAGGCTATGATGCCGGATGTCCCAGAAATGTCATGAAGAAAAGACTTAATAATAGTAGTTGTCTCAAGGACTAAAATGAAAGGGGACAGGGACCTAAATGTAAAGGAAAAATTGAAGTAAGAGAAGTGCATGGAGTAAATTTCAAATAAGGAAGTTTGAGGCCCTTTTGTCTTAAGCTAATATTTCAAAGTCAATGACGGACCCAAGTAGAGTGAGAAATCTCTGAAAAAAATAGTCCTTATTGTTCTAAGAATTATGGATGCAATGGTGTAATCTATATGTTAATATGATGTTTAAGGAAACAACTAAGATATTATTATATAGTGCAAATTAGGCATATAAATATTAGGATATTAGGCATAGTGCAAATAGGATATTATTATTATTATATGTTAATATGAGTTTATTATGCCTACATAATAAAAATTATTTCTAAATCATAATAGTTACGTACGATGAAAAGCCAAATCAACTCAAATCTTCCCATCATTTTGTCTTTGGTTACCTATTAATTACTCCCTCATCTCTTTCTTATAAACTCCAATTAACTAATTTATTTAGGAAAATCAGTTTTTGTTAATTATTTATCGTAAAATCTTAAAATTACCTTGAATAAAAGCCATTAATGAAAGAAGTTTTATTAATTACTTAGTTAATGATATTAGGTGAAAAAATAATGTTTGATATAAAAAATGTTATATTATAAAAGAAGTAAGGATAATTATAGTGTTATAATAGAGACCGTGATAAAGAGTATTAAAATATATATATATATATATAATCAAATTAAATAAAAAAGCAATTGGATGCGATTAATTCATGGAATGGAACCTCTCCATTGTGGGTTTCCCTATTACTTCTTCATATAAATAAAATCACGCTGTTTTTTTTTATAAATGACTAAGTGTTAAATATAAGTCTTTTATTTTCAGGTGTCTCAAACAACAACTAAAATTAAATATTAAAATCAATGATTAAGATTCCACCTTATAACAAAATGTTATAAATGCCGTTGTTTTATTTAAATAGAAAAGCAATGAAGGGACCCCGCAACATAGAGTTTCCGGTCTGGAAGTTTGTTAAATGTTTACGTAAATAAAAATTAATTAATTGAATTAGTAATTGATACGGTAATCTATGGATATATTTGTTTTGATTAAGACATCCACCTAAAAGCTGGAGTCATAAGAAAAAAAGGGGATTAATTGCTGGAGAAGTCATTGAAAGGATTAAGTAAACATGTGTAGTTGTGTGAAAGTAAATAACACCTATCACTCGCTTAATTTATCTTGTTGGTAATTAATTACTTATCTATAATATAAGTCACTTCAATTAATTCACTATAACTAAAATAATATTTAACTTAATAAATTTGTCTTGACTTAAAAAAAATGTCAACTTTACCCATATTATAAATGAGTTTTGAATGAGAGAAACATATATAAGGAGCCACATTTAATTATTAATTATAGGGTTAAATTTGACAGATAAGAATTAATTACTGTTTAAGTACCTTATATTTTGAACCAAATAATTCTTCAAAACTTATATTGTGGATATAAGAGGGAATATAAATTAATTCTAGGGAATATACAAATAAATAAGAGATAACGGTACATAAGTAAGAGACATTTAACTTATTCCTTGTGACATAAAAATTAGGAAAAATTTTAAAAGTAGTGTTTGAGGCATCATGGAGCCGTGTATTTATTTACTTGCGTTAGAAACAATATTATGCTTTTAAAGTTGTAACTTTAAGCCTAGAGTTGTATTAAAGGCCAATGAAAAAAGATGAAGTCAAATCTTAATTTGTTAATGAAGGCCTCCAGCCATGGACCAAAAATATAATATTACTTGATTAAACTATCAATCATCCACTTTATTACACTTAAAAAATACCATAATACCTAATTCAGTTAAAATGGATTACTTTTAAAATATTGTAATATTGAAAATCGGTATGGATGACTTAATATTTTGAATTCATTGATCTATAAGCTGCAATCAATAATCTTAAATAATAAATTTTACTTTAATTTTTAAAAGATTTTAAACCCTGTAATGATATTTCAAATTTATAAGCATAATAATGATTCATAATAATAAATATATCAAAAATATAATTTTTAGGATTTTTGAACTTCATGTAGAGAGACTTCTAGATAATCCTATGTATATAAATGAGTTAATACTTTCAATTCTTTTGTCTATAAGATACAATTTATAATTTCAATTAATAATCTCATTTTGATATTTGAAAGATATTGAGCCCCTCGATAGTAATTAATCACCAATCTTATTAACTAATTATATGATGTTTTTAACGTGATAATTTATAATAATTATAATTTCTCCATCCCTTACAATGCATGGAAGAAATCTCTAGTTAATAATTGATAGCGTAATGAGGATATATATCTGTTTCGATTATGTCGAAACTAAAAATGAATACTAACGCAACATGCGGCTCCTTCCTTCAGCTATAAATAGATCATAACAACAAATGCATTTTGCCACAACAAACACACAATTTAAAGAAAGGATTTGAGAAAGATGAAAGGTTCAGTAGTGATCTCTCTCATTGCTCTCTTGGCTTTGGCTTTCTCCATTGCTTCTGCCTATGACCCCAGCCCTCTCCAAGATCTCTGTGTCGGTGTCAATGATACCAAACTGGGAGATACTCTCTCTCTCACACACACACTCTGTACCATGCATATATATATATATATATTGTATCTTTGGGATCTCTATAATTGATAATTGATAATTTAGATGATATGATGAGAGATATATGTAAAAAAGTTGTGTACCAGTTGTCTCGTGCAACTAGTATTGAAAGTGTGATGACTCTCTACGTTGGTTACAGAACTGGTAGTAATCCTTTTTAACAGCAATAAAAAAGCCTTTATGCACAAGGGTGATTGGTAATTAATGGGACATGTGCATTGTGATTTTGTGCAGTATTTGTGAACGGGAAATTCTTCATGATTCACTTTCAACTCAACGTTGGCCGTGCCAATGCTGTGGCACTTTCTAGTCTCAGTAGCCAAAATCCAGAGGTTATCACAGTTGCTAACGCTGTGTTCGGATCCACTCCTCCCATCTCTCCTGATGTTCTCACTAGAGCCTTCCATGTTGGCAAGAGTATAATTGCCTCTCTTCAAAAGCAACAATGGTACGAGAATAACTAAAAACGCTATATATCCACTACCTACCCGTCCGGCATTATGTAATAAATAAATATGATGCATGCAGGGTTTTTGTTGTGACCTCAATTATATAGCATGCATATATGCAAAATCAATACCCTTCGAATTGAATTATTAATATGATGCTTTCTTTCTTTTACCTTGTTCCTTGTTCTGTCTTCCAATTTTATTTGCTTTCAGGCACAAGTTATTTTCTTCACCTCAATAATCTACTTAGTACACTTCTATGAACCCAACGTTGGAACTCTGGTCAAATAAACTAAAAAAAGTTATATAATATATATATATATATATATATATATATAATGATGAACTACAATCAAGCTTCAGGTATCCTTCTTTTGTCAATCATTTTCTATTAACAAATTTTTGATGTCGATTTTTTGCAATATGACAATAAATTAGTCATGGGAACGGGGAGGAAATAAAGGAGAAAGGGAGTACATTAAAAGGAAAACTTGCACGCCAAGATTATTACCATCTTGCGCCTTTGTATCAAAAGTTTTCATTGCATACTTACTAATTTTTAAGTAGAATATTTTGATGCTATGAGGTTTTTAAAAGTTTGTAGAAGTTTGAAATTTTGAATAATTTATTAATTTTTGTTTATTTTAACAACTTAAAACCTCCCTCCTCCCATAGGTGAGGGGACCCGTACAACCTACCCACCCCAGTTTTAACCTCCGGGGTATAGAATTTACAACCTCCTTTATGAGAAGAGATGTGGGGTGCCATGAAAAAATTATTAATGTAATGCTATAGATTATACTTTGTGCTACAAATTGAAATCCTAAAGAAGGAGAGAGATTATACAGTACAAAAAAATTGACTATTAACGGTGACAAAAGTCGCCGCTAAATACCTTTAGCTGCGACTCTTAGTCACCGCAAAATTGTCGCCTATGAGACTATCGCCTATAAACATTGACGGAAACAATAGAAAATCACCACTGAATGTCAATAATCTACGGCTACTATCGCCGTTGAAAGTTGAATCAGCGGCGACAAGAACTATTGCCACCTAAAGTATAATTTGCGGCGACATTTCTATCACCGCTTTTTCTCAAAATTTTCTTATATTAAAACATATAATTTAATAATAAAAATAATAAATAATAAATAACTAAATAAGCCAAACTCTTGCAATTGACGAATAATTTAAATCATCCAATAAAATATCAAATTACTTCAATTACTTAAACATATTTAAAAAGAAAATAAAATTGATTAGTTTATACATAAACATTATATGGAAAGACCAATACTAGGAGTAGAAGAAGTAGGGGCATGTGGTTGCCCTCTCTGCATCAAGGCAGCGAATTGAGCTTGTATTCTTTGCTCTATTTGCTCCATTAATTTTTGCTCGAATTACAAACGCTCTTCTTCTATCTTTGTACACTTTGCCTCCATTTTTTTCTCTCATCTTAAATTTTTTTATCAAACTCTTCTTGTAATTGGGCACGGACACTTTGCACAACTGAACTATCACTAGATTGGGTGTGATTTCTCTTCCTTGAAGGTTTTGCTCTATACCCTTTCCCTCTTACATATCCTAACCTCTCACCAAGAACAATCGCTAATATTTCCTCAGACGTCATTCGGGCATCACTCTCTAAATCTTGGTCTGATTACTGAGAAAGTTCGTATATACGACTCTACAATGAAAGCATATGAAACTATTAGATTAAAAATAAAGCTAAATCAAAATAAAATATAAAACTATAATGCATACATGAATCTACTCAGAGTATGAGTCAGCCAATACTACTTGTCCATCTAATGTCTTCCTAGTATGTGTTATCTCCCACAGCTGGTCAGGAGAGACAGGTTGTCCAGTAGTTTGATCTCTCTACAAAAGAATAACATACAAGCAAAAACAAATAATATATTTTAAAATAAAAAAGATTAAAAACTTAAATTATAGTAGTGATAAATTGAACTTACTGTAGAATAATCAATCTCTACAAATGATTAAGAACCACAAGTATGTTTAGTCATTAGCTTTTCTCAGTTTATCATGTTTCTTGCACTTTTGTTCTACAACAAAATTTGGGAATTAATAAGAATTTAATTATTAAAACAAAAAATATAATTTAGTTGAAAGGATAATAAGGTACCTTATACATGTCACTCTTAAAATATACTAATGACCACTCTCAATCCTAAAAACTAATAGTTTAAGGAGGATAAGTCAATCTATCCTCATCAGTCTCATATTTCTTATAGTGAGAGTGTGGATTGGTCTTCCCATTTCTGAATGCATTTTGTAAAATAATTGATATATCTATATAAAACTTTTCTTCAGAAATTGCAACAGTAGGTTCAAATTTATCCTGAAATAAATAAATATAAAAACTTTATATAATAATATAAATAAAGTAAGATAAGTATTAAAATATTACATAAATAGTACCTTTATTTTTAAAATCATATCCTGACTATATTTTTTAAAAATATTCTTCTAGTTACCTCCACCATCCCTGAAAGAGACTGTGGTTCTAAGATTTAAACCACAATAATTAGAAAAGTCTCTTGCATCTAGACCAATTGCTCATGACATGGAATCCAAAAATTTAACTCGAATATTTGCTCCTTGTGCAGTCCTCAAATTCACGTTAATAGACTTATAAACTCCTCTACCCTTGTTGATTGCAGTAGGATAGCCTATCATTCATGTTGAATTAGAATAATTAAATGTTACTTAAAATGTAAATCAATTATTATAAAATTGAAGCAAACTTACCTGCACTACTATGATGCCGGATGAACTGGATGTCCCAAAAATGTCAGGAAGAAAAGACTTTTAACAATAGTAGTTAGTCTCAAGGACTAAAATGAAAGGGGATAGGGACCTAATTGTAAAGGAAAATTGAAGTAAGAGAAGTGCATGGACTAAATTGCATATAAGGGATTTTGAGGCACTTTTGTCTTAAGCTAATATTTCAAAGTCAATGATAGACCCCAGAAGCATGAGAAATCTAAAAAAACTATTCCTTATGGTTTTAAGAATTATGGATGTAATAGTGGAGTGACAAACCCATATTTTTATATATTTATTCATATCATTTTAGTGGGCTTTTGTCATTATTTTGGTCCTTAATTTTATAGTTTATATACTATTTGGATTAATATATCTTATATTGAATTAGTGCTTAATAGGGGTGTAATTATCATATTTTATTATTTCTCCTAAACGATTATTTTTGGAGCAAAAAGTATTACATTATTATGATTTGTATTTCAGGTACTCAATAGAAATCATAACTTATAAATAATAACAAAATACTATAAATTGAGAAATTTTATACTGTTATGGCCTTGAAAATTTAGTAGATAAAATTTATTCAACAAATGAATATATATTAGATCTTGCAGTTTTCTTTTCAAAGGCTATTGACAGTTGAGTGGCTAAAAGTGCGAGAGTTAACTTCGATGTCCTATATTCGATTCCTGGCTACTGCGTGGTAAGGGTGGTTATTTTTATTTTTGGACGCATGAAAGTTCCGTTTTTGCCCGCACCTTCCTTTTCTGTATGCCGTACCCCACTTCCTTCAGATTTCAGAGTTCAGCGGCGAGACAGACAGGAGGAGCCAGCGAGAACAGTGACGATGCTTTACGCTAGAGGAAACTGGTGCCGTGTACCCAAGATTGCTTCCGCTAGTATCTATGCTGTCTTGTTCTATCACCGTCGACTCTCATATTCCTTTTTGTTAATATATATATCCTCCCATCTTGGCTTCAGTTAGTCGCGAGGGAGAGTGAGAGCAGAGAAATTGTGCAGAGAGGTCCGTGTCTTTGAGTTGCCGCTGATTAATCGAGGCTACTCCTTGTATCTGGGTTGTTGTCACCGTTGCGCTGTGTTTTATCGCTGTCGAGGGCGTTATGGTACTGTAGCAAGTCTATACCTTCAACTTCCTCCTTCCTGTCGCCGTCACTAAGAAGGGTAGAGCTTTATGCATTGAAGGAACTGGTGAACGAGGAAGGATTAGGTATGAGAATCAGTGGTCATGAAGTGTGATGAGGTTCTGCTGGTTCATCGACAACCAAGGTGAGAATTTGGTTATGTTATGTTTTTGGTTTTCAGAGATTCATGGTTGTTGCTGGAAAATGGTTTCCCCATTGGTCTTCTCACTTGTTGCCATGAGTGAAGTAAGAAAGTATTACAATTTCTGTTGAGTGTATTTCTCGATTATGGTCACCGACTCCTCTGTTTTGTGCCAGTAACCATGTAATTGATTCTATTGCTCTCTGCTTGATTGAATCCTGTTTAGTATTGGTGAGAATTAAATTGTGGGTATGAGTAAGAATGTTACAGCGATGTCCAATTTGCAAATTTTCCCTGTTTGCTGTTCTTATATTCGTATTATTGTCGCTATATTGTTATGGTTAGTACTGATGTGAACTAATATGAAGTGGGACTGTGATGGCTGGTTGTAAAGGAAGAGGAACAGACGTCTGTTGTTGCGTGGGTGTTGCAGCTAGTGGGTTAGTCCTTTAGATTGAGTAGGAATGGTGGATAGTGTGCTGTGTTGTTTTGATTTCTTAGTTTTCTTTTGAAAGTGATCCTGACAGTTTTAAATCAAAGTTAAGTGTGAACAGAATGCATATACGAGTTTGAACGAGGTAGTTACAAATTGATGGATTTTGTGTTAATAAATACTGTACAACTTTGTTCTTTTGGGGGAAACCGAGTGGTTTAATGCTGGAATATCATGTATTACAGAGTAAGTAAGGCTATATGATATCTTTGATCATGAACAATTCATGCGTAAAGGGTTCTATGCGATATTTGGTAGTAATGGAATTGAAATATGTGGATTTGTATTCCTCCATGTTTTTATTTAGCAACTTGTTAAGTATGAAGGAGTAGAGTTTAGGTGACGTTTTTATAGGGGATATTGGTCCTAGAGTAAACTTGAAATCAATAGAAAAAGTAATATAAAGTTGAAGTTCAAGCAATAAGTAAAAGTGGTAATGAATTTAGCAATTGATATGGGATGTCACGGTCTATGGATGTTCATTAAGTGTGATAGAATAATAGATTAGGACAAATAGACATAATTGGGTAAAGATTAGTCAAATTTAATAGGGTTGTAAGGTTTGAAAGTTTTCATAGTCAAGGGTTGTGGTTTTTCATATTTCAAGTGTTATGTAAAGGAAATAGTCTTTCGTGCTAATGAGATGTATAGTAATCATTGATGGAACATTTTATTTTCAGAAAACTTGGGAAAAAATTAAATAATAAAGGGGAGAATGGTATTCGATAGCTTAAAGCAAAAGTCAATTGGTGGAGTGTTCCAGGTGAGTGAATAACGTTCCCTAAAAATTTACATTTCTCAAATGCATTGTTATTTCAAATGATGAATTTCAAATATGGATTTTGAAAAGCAAGTTTTACGAAATTATGGTTTAAATCGTTAGAAATGATTTTCTTTCGATTGATTTACAAAAGATTACGATTATGCATAAAAATGGATAAAGAGGCTTTAGAAAAAGATTTGACAGGGAACTAATGTTATTCATGAAATATTCCTATGTGAATTGCATATATTTTTACAGTAACTTGATTTTGAATGTTCATGCTGGGGTTTTTGAAATTCAAAGTGGCTTTATCAATGATTATGGTATTTGAAACTATTGAGATCATTACATGTGAAAAGGACCCCACGCATGATGGAAATGTTTTAGGACGGAATACAGAACGCTGGTTGCTAACAGCAGTACTGTTAGTCCTTGGTGCACCTTGGTTACCCAAGCTCGATAGATTTCACCGTGGGTTTCGTACTCGCGAAGGGTAGTGGTTGAGCTACCAGATTTCACCGTGGGTTTCGTACTCGCGAAGGTTAGTGGCTTTGAGCCACCGACAGTTAGCTACTTCGAGCTGCCAGATTGGTTAGTTACCCTCGTGGACTGTGTGAAGAGCCTCGTCGCAGATCCTAAGCGTTGTTTTTGAACAAGATTGATTTTAATCTTTATTAAGTACTTGTGTTATTTTGATAAAAAGGTAAATGCTCCACATAGACCTTAGAAAAGATTGTGTTTACTTTGAAAAATGTTATGGAAATTTTAAACGATGTATTTGAGGTTTTAGGCTTTCGGAATATGAAACTATTCATATTCCGTGCCGGTCACGGTCTAAATTTCAGGACGTGACATATACAATGACCTAATTGGTCAAATTTTACGATTTAAACCATTAGGTTTTGTTTATTATTTTTTGAATTCAACCTTTTAAAAGAGGAAAATCATTCACAGACGCACAAAAAGCCGTAGAACACAATTGAAGGGGCAGACATCACATACACGAGAACAAAACCCTTCATGTGCAGCACATCATCATCCTTGCTTCACATCTTCCACCTCCACACCACCAATAGAGATAGCAGCACACCACAGCCTCTATCCTATCACGTCCTAAAATTTGAGCTGTAACTTACACAAAGTATGAACAAATTCATATTGCTTAAGCCTAAAACCTTAAATAAAATGTTTAAAGCAATGGTTATAATAGATATTCCATTTTAATCAAAAGGCAAGTCATATGTAGGAATTTTAGCAGGATTGTCTTCATATAATCGACATTTCAAAATTCCTAAAACATAATGCAAATGATTCAAATCATTTGCAAATGTTTTCAAAATAACCAGAATCTTATCTATAGACTAGGTGGAGTATCTAAACTTCAATAGAATTAATACAAGTATTTTATAAATTTATAATTACAATAAAAGTGGATACACCAAAAGAATCAATGCTTTGGATCAGAATGAGGCTCTTCACTACTCAGCTGGAGGATCAGGGTCTGTAGCTCTATCTGAGCCAAAATAATTTACCGATAAATAATGTCCCAAAAATATAATTTAAAGTGTAGAAATAAACAATTTTAACATGTGTAAATGCAAATAATAATATTTTGTAATTAAACACAATATTCCAGTAAAATATTTTATTTCAGGAAATCCATTTAAAGCAATCATTTCAAAATAATCTTTTTTCAGTAGGACTTTAACGAAAAGAAAACAGTCATGGACACAGTTTACGAGGATAACTAACCAATCCGGTGCGGCTCGAGACCACGAAAATATGCGTAAACACACAGTCCATGAGGATAAATAACTAAGCATAAGACTAGGCCACGAGACAAGCGCAAGTGCAAGACCCACAAATAACAGGCACAGGTACAAGACCTATGAGGAGCAGGTCCGAGAATAAATCCCACGAATAACCAGTATGAGTACAAGACCCACGAATATCAATCGAGCTCAAGTTTAACCATGGTGTACCAAGGACTAACAGTACTGTTGTTAGTAACTAGTATTCTGTATTTAGTCCTTTCTGAAAACCTTCTAGCATGCATAGGGTCTATTTGGCATTTAATGATCACAACACTTTCCAATGTAACAATTTTCACTAAAAATACTTCATAATTATAAAACTCTAGCATAAACATGAAAACAAATTATCAAAAGATTTCTTCAATTCATATGGACAATTATTCAATAATGAAATTTACATAAACAATTGCAAGAAAAATCATTGCTAACAATTAAAGCCATAAATTCATATAACTTGCTTTTCGTAAATAGTACTTAAAATTTAACACTTAAATGAAATATATCAAATAACAAGTTATTATTAAAATATTATTTTTAGGGGATGTTATTCACTCACCTGCGTTATTTCGATATAGCTTACTCTTGCTTTATTCTTGAGAATATTATTTTCTCTTCATTTGCCTAGATTTCCCAAAAATAAAAAATTTCATAAGCTAGCATACGGAAACCACAATTTAAACAAATTAAACCTTTACGAACAACCATAATCATTCATTAAAAACCTCATGTTTAATTCTTTTTCCAAGCTATTCCATTCCATAATCCCTCAAGAAATGCAATTCATCACTTTTGTACCAAGTACCATTTATTTATCATAACCACAAACATATTAACACTTAATATTCCAATAATTTTACATTATCATCTTCCCTATTTCAAATCTGAAATTTTAATCTTCATTCCAATATCTCACATCATGCAAGCATATAATCATCATTTTTCCTATACCCTTCAATCCCAACAATTACTTTCATTAACTTTTGGTTCCTCCACAACTTGAACCAAACCTACTGCACACTTTAGACAAATAAACTCTTCCCTTAACCGAGACAGCAGCTCACCTCGGTAACTTAGGTGCAGTATATATATATACATATCCTTCAATCAACGACCTTGCATATATATACACATACATGTTGTCCCACCGTTCCCCACATAGCAACGACATATATTAACAGCAACCAGAGCAACACAGAATTTAATCACCCACTTCTCATTACCCAGCTTAACGTAAGTCACTAAAATCATGTACTTACCCAGCTTCAGGATTATTAGGATTCCACAGCACAAGACATTTCATCTATACCCTTCATTCCAACACTAATACAGCAGCAGAGAAGAAAGAAGAAAATAAATTTCTACTTGCAGTTGTGAATGATTAATGAAGAGGGAAAGGTATTAGCTTACCATACACCACACTCGGTGGTCTTTAGCGGTAGCAAGGGCGTCGGACATTGGGCTATAACAAAAATTGACGGAGCTCCTGCAGACACAAGGTAGCTACTGAACACACACATAAAACTTCTAGATCCATGGCAAACTATAGTCCTTACCTCTTCATTCTTCCACCCTCACTTCCTTACAACTCTCGGTAACCAAAAAGAAGAAGGAAAGTTGAAGATCTGGTTCTTGCTATAGTACTACAGAGGCACAGGATAGCGACAATAGCAACGACAGGGCACATCAATGGCACCACAATCGACAGAGAACTACTGGCGACGTGATCCTACATCAGCCGGTAAACACCCCTCCTCCACCTCTAGCGACTCACAGATGCTTCTTCCCCTACTCTTGCTCTAGTTCTTGGCAGAAGAAGAAAGTTACTGGAGGGAAGACAGCTCTGACTGCAGCAGAACAGATGGTAGAAGTTGACAAAAACAAGGCGACGACGGTGACTGGTCACACATTAGCGGTTTTTAGTATCACAAAGCTTTTATTTCCTCTGCTCTCTCCCACTCGCTTTCAGCTAAAAAATGGCACAAGGAAGTGCAATCTAAAATAAAAAGATAGAGGGGCAATTTTGTAATTTCATATGATACAGGAGAAAAAAATTCCCTTCTTCCATGAGGTAGGATTCGAACGTAAGACCTCCAACTGAACTCCTCTGTCTCCAACCAGTTAGCCATCCACTTCCTCTTGTTAGATCATTACACAAAATAATATATTACTTTACTAAAATGGTAATATTTATCTATGTATTTTCTAGTGTCATTACACATCCTGTGCATACAAGTACAAACAAACCCAGCAGCAAAACGAATAGAATCAGCGACGGTGAATATGAATATGGGTGGCCATAAAATTTTAAAGTTAGTATCCATCTCTATGACTAGGCGTGGCTAGAGTGTCCTAGTCCTCCTATTCAATAATAAAAGCATGAGTTTGAAATCTCAAAAGGAAATTTAAATTACTCTAATTTTCTACTCATTAATTATTTTATGATTCTTAGGTATCAGGACAATTTTATAATTATTGGAAGCTTGATAATAATTTATTTATATCTATTGATTATTATTATAATTGGATTATTATTTAGCATTTGGTATTGAATTGATTGAAACTTAATTTCATTACTTTGTTTTGGGTTGAGACTTTGTATTGATATTTTAGTTAATATTTAGTAATTTTTCAAGGTGACTTGAATTATTGGATCGTTATATCTCTTGCTGGCTTTAATCATATTTTTATGAATTATTGATTTATAATTGAGTATTAGTTTTTAATATTTTTAGTCATATTTTATTATTCTAGTAGTAGTTAGTATATTGAGACTTTAAAAAATATTTTATAATAATTCAAAGTAGCTCAGTTGTTGGATTAAAAGTTTAATTATAATTTTTAATTCATTGTTTAGAACTCCTACATTTGTTTAAGCTATGATTGTCTGCGTTGTTAAATTGGAGGATTACTTTCATTATTATTAATAACTTTCGCTTTCATTCCATTCATTTATTATAATTTATTATTTCTTTCTTTAAATTAAAAATATCAAAAATATTTTATTTAAATTTATTTTTAATTCATTGCATTTAGTTATTGGTCAATCAAAATAAATCTCATTTTATAACTTAAGTTGCATTGCTTTTAGTTACTTAAGAATTTAGTTTTATTTTTAGCTCCTCAAAGAGAATAACTCGAGGTTGCAATATTTTGTTTAAATTTTGAACTAACCCTAAGGAGGCAACGGACGTAAGGTTGTTTCAAGTTGCGTCATTGCCGAGGGGTTAAGAAATTGGTTCCCTAGAAAATAAATGTCATGTAACATTGATTAAGATTTATTTATTTGTTGACCATTTCTTAGTTTGCATAATTTTTGTATTTGCATTTTTAAAAAAAAATAAAAAATATTTATGTTAATTTTTTGGGTTTTTGTTCTTCATTTTTCTTTTTTGTTTTATTTGATTCATTTTGTTTTGTTTTATTTTATTTTATTTGGTTTTTCTTTTCTTTTCTTTTTTATTTCACAGCTACCTCTAGTAAACACCTATCTATTAGTGATTATGAATCAGGAAAAAAAATCCATGAATGATTTTAATGATAGTAATGAATATAATGGGAACAACAGATTTGGTGAGAACAACTTATGGTATAATGGTGATGATAATAGAAGCATGAGGGGGGATTTATAATTATAATATTAATTATGATCTTTATGACTTTTATACTGATGATATGGATTTTAAAATTAAAGGAGCATTAAATTCTTCCTTACATAGATTTTATGGCTTCGCAGGTGATGATTCCTATTTTGACACATATAATCCAGGTTGGAGAGATCAACATAACTTTAGATTGGCTAGGGATCAAGGCAATACTCAAGAAAATTTCTCAAATCAAGTTGTATCTAATTAAGGGACACAATTTTCTTTTTCTCGAGGTAATGAACTTGCTATGATGGTGAAAGGTATTATCGAACTTCATTCAAAATTTGACCATCAAAATCCAGAAGCTAAGACTAAGTTACATGCTATGGAGAATAAGATGGGCTCATGTCTACAAAATATATTCTCTAAATTAGAGCAAATGGAGACTAAGTATGAGATTTTGAACGCTTTTGTTACTCAAATCTCTAACAACTTGAGTGAATAACAAGCAAAGAGTATTGATTCTATACCCTCTAATATAGCGATAAATCCTTAATCCATGAATGCAATCATACTGAGAAGTAGTAAGGAAAGTGGAGATAAGAAAATGCAATATGAAGAGAATGAAGAGGATGAAGAATCGGTTGATAAGGAAATAAAAGTTGAGTCTCATAACCTACACTACTCAAGAAATTTCCCAAGTTAAGAAAGAAGCCTCTATTCAATATGAAAGCCTACAAGAAATGAAGCTCTTGGAGCAGTCTTAGAAACAATCAGTGGTGTAAAATGGTAAAGAGGTTACAATTATAACGAAAATACAAGTGGAGAAGTATCACCTTCTGATTCCACAAGTGATGAGGAGACTAATGAGCATGAACCTAACATGTATGACATGGTTGTGAAGCATGGTGATGATTTTACTTGTCTATCTTTCTCTCATCCTTCTTATTTATGTGCATGTGAGGTGGTGTATTGTTTAGAGATATATAGCTAGCTTTCTACTACTCAAAATTTTGATGCATCATCTTGTTTCAAATATGATATTACTACTTATTCTACACTTGATAAGTTTGAGCAAGGTCTTTTTGTTCTATTTCCAAGATCTAAGGAAGCATATGATAAAGTAAATACTACCACAATTATCGAGGAAGTCACTCTATCGTGACAAAACACCATAAAAAGAAAAGGAGGCATACAACTGTAATGACCCTAGAAAATGTTATATATGATAATAATTTATTTAAGAATATATATATTTTCTTGCAGTGAAATTATAAGATGAAGTGGCTAGCTCCAGCCACAGTGAGAAACTAAAGGTCTCAGGTTGATGTCAGTGTAGTTAAACTAAAGGTCTCTGGTTTGAATCCCTGCTCTATACACAGTGAGAATTTTATTTTTCAGACACCCCGTGAAATTACTAAAATGATCCTTTGCCCATTTTATTACCAGCACACTCCTTCCTTTTTCTTTTCAGTAGGCAGCAAGATAGAGAAAGAACAAAGGGAATACAGGGAAGCTTCATGACTGTAAACCCTTTCTGTAGTGACTTCATCCTTCTATATCATTTGTGCTGGTGTTGCCGGTGACCATCCCTATTGCCGTGGCTCTCTCCATTTTCTTCTCTATTGGCTAGCGACTGTGAGCAAGGAGTAGAGACAAACAGGAAGCAAAGGCAGAGGTAGCGAGAGATGGTGAGAGACCAGAGCAACTCTCCTCTCATTTTTCATTCTCCATCGTTGCCAACTGCAACAGGAGAGTAAGAGCGAGGGTCAATGAGAGAAACAGAGGCAGCGACGGGAGCTTGGGAGTGAGGGTCAATATAGTGTCAGTGGCTGTGGAGGACGTCGTCGGAGCTTGGATAACGATGTAAGAATAGATCTCGACTGAGGTAAGCTTTCTCAACGTCTTTTCACCATGTTTTTGGGCAGTCTGTAAGCTTTTGAGTCACGAGCTATTATAGCAACCTCATCTTTGACGTGCTTCTCTGTTCAGATCACTGTGTGTGTGAGTAAGAGAAGAGAAGGAGAAAGAAGCAACGTCCGATGCCTGGCTACTGCAGAAAAACCACCGTGTGTGGTGTGGTAAGTTCTCTCTAACTTGCTTCTTCCTATGTGTCGTGAACTCCAGCTGTGAGGGGAGTGTTGCAAATTGGTCTATCAAAGCTCGCCATTTTTTTGTGAAGCCAGTTTCCCACGCCCTTGCTGCCACTAAACCCATTCTCTAAATGAATTTGATTGTGTGATATGTTCGAAGCTCTCTGCGTTTTTTATGTCGTATGTGCATAGTGGGATTGATGAGTGTTTTAATTTGCTACATTTGAATATTTTGTGCATAAGAAGGAAGAATAATTGGAAGTTATGTGTTCGTATTAAATGGAATATGATTAAATCAAGAATTTTCAAGTTATGAGTTGAGTTTATGTGTTATGGTTTATTGGGAGTTGCGTGTGTGAGTGATTGTTGTTTCTGCCTTGTTGATCTGTGGTGTGGGCAGTATGTATATATGAAGTATATATGCCTATGAATGAGCTACCTGTATGGCTTGCTGTTTTGAAAAAAATGGAGAAGATGATTATGTAAATTATTGGGAAATTTGTGGGAACAATATAGAGAAGAGTTAGGAGCTCAGTTTGTTTTTATATGGATTGATATTTGGAACAATTGTTGAGTTATAGGTGTTGGCCTGAATGGAAGAATAGGGAATTTGATAAAGATTTTAAAATTTAATATGGTTGTAAAGTTTGGAAAGTTCAAGTGTTAATAAGTATATATGGGATTTATTGTGGTTATGTTAAATAAATGGTATTTGGTGCAAAAGATTTGAATGGTATCATTGACAGGATGTTTTATTTTCAGAAAATCTAGGAAAGTAAGGAGAGAGTGTTATTCTGAAGCTTAAAGCTTGATTAAGCTGTATTGGAATATTAAATGTGAGTGAATAATGTCCCCTAAAAATAATATTTTCAATAATAACTTGCTATTTGATATGTTCAATTTAAAAATATAAATTGTTAGTATAATTTGTTAAAGGTTACGTGAATTCATGACTTTGATTAATATTGTTGGTTTCTCTTTTCAATTAGTTTATAATATGATTATGGTTATGTATGAAAATGTATAAAGAAGTTTTGGAAAAAGACTTTTACAAATGTTATATTGAGGTGATTTTCTTCACGAAATATGCTTACGAGAATTTTATTATTTGAATAATTATTCTATATGAATTGAAGAAATATTTTAAGATTTTGTTCTAATGATCATACTAGGGTTTTATGATTATGAAATATTATTGCATTAGAAATTGTTGTGATTATTAAATGCCAAATGGACCCTATGCATGCTGGAAAGATTTTTAGAAAGGACTGAATACATAATGCTAGTTACTAACAGTAGTATTGTTAGTCCTTAGTGCACCATGGTTAAATCCTAACTCGATGGATATTCTTGGGTCTTGTACTCATGTTGGTTCGTAGGTCTTATAAATGCACATGTTATTTATAGGTCTCGTACCCGTGGCTTTGTACTATGCTTTGTTACTTACCCTCGTGGACTATCTGTCCACGCCTATTTTTGTGGCCTTGAGCCATGTTAGATTAGTTAGTTACCCTCATGGACTGTGTGTCCACGTCTATTTTTGTTCTATTAGTCTTATGAAAAAATGATTAATTTGAAATGATTGTTTCAAATGGTTTTCCTAAAATAAAATGTTTATCGAAATATTTGTACTGAATTACAAAATGTTGTGATTTACATTTAAACATGTTAAAATTGTTTATTTTCACATTTTAAATTCTATTTTGGGACGTTATTCACGAGTAGATTATTTTGGCTTCGGATAGTGCAGTTGGCCCTATTCCTCTAGCTGAGCAATGAAGAGCCTCACGTCCAATCCGAAGCATTGTGTTTGGCATATCTATTTATAATGTAATTATAAATTCATGGAATACTTATATTATTTTGTTTAAAGGTTAAAAACTCCACCTAGTTTATATACAAGATCCTGGTTATTTTGAAAATATTCATATGTGATTTTGAAACATTCGCAGCTTGTTGTAGGATTTTTTGAAGGTTGATTATGAGAAGACAATCCTGCCAAAACTCCTACAAAGGACTTGTCTTTTGATGAAAATGGAATATATATATTATGATTATTGCTTTAAACGTTTTATTCAAGGTTTTACGCTTAAGGAATATGAATTGGTTCATATTCTATGCCAGTCATGGCTCAAATTTTGGGATGTGACAAAAATCAAGCCCAAACTATGACAAATTATACCTATCTTTCAAGAGGATGAAAATGAGGGTGCTGATAAGGATAAAATATTATCATGTGATTTGATACCTAATAAAGACTTAATCACTGATGATTACGAAGAGATGCATGTTTCTCATCTGGGATGAGAACTTCTCTTACAAGATTTTAAAGAGATTTTGTCATCAAGGTTGTCCCTTTCCTTCCTTGCCTCCTCACCTTTTGATTTATTGAGCTTTATTGTTTGAGATAAGTATGGGGGAGGGACTATCCCATTAGTAAAAGTTAGAATAATTTAGATTTATCACTTTATGTCTTTTAACAATTTCTTAGAATAGGTTGCAATTTAAGGATTTATTATTTTATGTTAGTGTTTTTTTCTTTGAATAAGTATCCCCTTTAGCACATGGCTCTTTAAATATCTTCCCTTCTTCTGTTGATATATGCTTTAGTGATGCATTGAGGACAACACATGTTTAAGTGTGAGGGAGGAATTACTTTTGCTTATTTATTTTGCCACTATTTGAATCACCATAATCTAAAAAATTCAAAAAATTTGAACCTATTTAGCTTATTTGATTGGGTTTTTTACTGTTATATGGGCGATTTTCTACTATAGTTCCCACCTTCTACCTGATATTTTCAATTATTGGGCTTTGTTTTCAAATCCTTATTGCTTTATACATGTGAACATTGGCATGTCTAGGTTTGAATACATTTTGATTTGAGTAATTTTTATTCTTAGTCAATTAACATAGTGGAGTATATTTGGTGAAATGTTATTAACCTTGTTTTATGACTTGATCGTAGGGAGGAAATATCTTAGAGAAAGCTTTATTGGAAGGATTATTGAGCCACACTTTTCTTTCTCGATTGACCTTTGTTTACCCTTTTGAGTCCATCACTTTCATTTCATTCCATTGATTTTAAACAAGTGTTTTGAATGAGTTATATTATGTTCTTCATGATTAACTGTGCACTATTGATGTTGCTATATTTATCTTTAGGTAAATTTTCCCAATATAAAAAAAAGAGAGAAAAGAATTAGAAAAGACAAGAAAGAGAACAAAATGTACAGAAAAAGCCAAGAAAGAAGTTTTAAAAAATAGAAAGAAAGGGAGACAAAGAAAAGAAAAGAAAAATTGGCAAGAAGAAATAAAGTTTAAAATAAGGCATCCTTTGGTGGTTGAAGATTAAATATTGTTGTTCATTTGATAGTTGCACTTTAACTTACTTTAAGCTATTTCTTAATACTCATGATTTAAACTTGTTATACATTTCATTCCATCCATTCATTAGCCTTTCACCAATATTACAACCTAATAAAATCTCCTTGATCATGAATCTATGGTATGTTAGTGGTGGAGAATAGTAGAATCTTTACAAGCTTATGGTAGGTACTAATCTAGGTGGATTAAGTGAAAATTCTCTATATTTGAGAGTTGAGTGATACACTTATACCCATGAGAGTTCTATTATGTTTCCCTTCCTCTATCTTGTTATGTATCTTGTGTTACTTTCCTTGAGCCAAAGCATTTCATGACTTTTGATTGATTAGGGACACATGTTACTTGAGTTGATTGCATATTCTTACCTTGTCAGTTTTATGTTTGATTGCACTGAGTTTAACTGTTAGATTCATTTGATAGATATTTTGCTTAGGAGTGCAAAAGGCTAAGTGTAGGGGAAGTTAACAAACCCATATTTTTATATATTTATTTATATCATTTAGTGGGCTTTTGTCATTATTTTAGTCCTTAATTGTATAGTTTGTGTACTATTTGAATTAATATATCTTACATTAAATTAATGTTTAATAGGGTTATAATTGTCATATTTATATTATTTCTCCTAAATATTTATTTTTGAAATAAAAAATATTACATTATTATGATTTATATTTCATGTACTCAAGAGAAATTCAGAACTTATAAATAATAGCAAAGGACAACAAATTGAGAAAGTGCATATAAGGACCCAATAGCTAATCCTTACTATTTGGCCCCTTAGGTTTTGTTTATTATTTTTTTAATTCAACCTTTTAAAAGAGGAAAAGCACACACAAACGCACAAAAAGCTGCAGAACACGATTGAAGGGGTGACATCACAGACACGAGAACAAAACCCTTAACATGGCGGCACATCATCATCATCCCTTTACATCTTCACCTCCACACCACCAATAGAGACAGCAGCACACCACGACCTCTATCCCGTGCATGAAAGTTCAAACGAACCTAGCAATAGAATGAACAGAATCAGCGATAGTGAATATGAATATGGGTGGCCATAAAATCTTGAAGTTGGTGTCCACTTTTATGATTAGGCGTGACTAGAGTATCATAATCTTCCTATTCAATGACAAAGGCATGAGTTTAGAATCTCAAAGGGGAATTTAAGTTACTTTAATTTTCTATCCATTAATTATTTTATGATTCCTAGGTATTAAGATAATTTTATAATTATTGGGAAACTTAATAATAATTTATATTTATTGAAGATTATTGTAACTGAATTATTATTTAACATTTAGTTTATTAAAACTTAATTTCATTACTTTATTTTAGGTCAAGACTTTATATTGAGATTTTAGTTAATATTTAGTAATTTTTTAAGGTGGCTTTAATTATTGTATTATTATATCTCTTATTGGCTTTAATCCTATTTCTATAAATTATTGAGTTATAATTGAGATTAGTTTTTAATATCTTTAGTCCTATTTTACTAATTTGGATACAGTTAGTAGATTGGGACTTTAGAAAATATTTTATGACAATTTGAGGTAGCTCAGTTGTTGAAATAAAAGATTAATTATAATTCTTGATTCATTATTTAGAACTCTCATATCTGTTAAAACTATGATTATCTGCATAGTGAATTAGAGGATTGCTTTCATTATTATTAATCACTTTCGTTTTCATTCCATTGATTTACTATCATTCATTATTCATTTCTTTAAATTAAAAATATAAAAAATATTTTATTTAAATTTATTTTTATTTCATTACATTTAGTTGTTAGTCAATCAAAATAATTCTTATTTTATAGCTTAAGTTGCATTTTATTTAGTTATTTAAGAATTTAATTTTATTTTTAGCTCCTCAAAGAGAATGACTTGAAGTTGCACTATATACAATCTTTAGTTTAAATTTTGAAGTAACCCTAAGGCAAAATTAGATGTAAGATTGTTTCATGGAATCTATATGTAATATGATGTTTAAGAAAACAACTAAGATATTATTATTATTATATAGTGCAAATTAGGCATAGAAATATTAGGATATTAGGCATAGTGCAAACTAGGATATTATTATTATTATCTGTTAATATGAGTTTATTATGCTTGTAAAATAAAAAATTATTTCTAAATCATAATAGTTAAGTATGATGAAAAACCAAATCAACTCAAATCTTCCCTTAATTTTGTCCTTGGTTACCTCTTAATTACTTCCTCCTCTCTCTCTTATAAACTCCAATTAACTATTTTATTTAGGAAAATCAGTTTTTGTTAATTATTTATTGTAAAATCTTAAAATTACCCTTAATAAAAGCTATTAAAGAAAAAAAGTTGAATTAATTACTTAGTTAAGGATATTAGTGAGAAAATTATTATTTTAGATAAGAACATGGTATATTATAAAATAAGTAGGGATACTTATAAAGTTATAATAGAGACCAACAAGAAGTATAAATTATATATACACACAAATTAAACAAAAGAGCAATTGGATGAGGTTCATTGATGGAAAGTAACCTCTCTATTGTCGGTTCCCTCCTATTACTTCTTCATATAAATAAAATCCCACTGTTTTGTTATAAATAACTGAGAGTCAAATATAAGTATTTTCACTTGAGGTGTCTCAAGCAACAACTAAAATTAGATATTAAAATTAACGATTCAGATTCCACCTTATAACCAAATTCGTTGTTTTATTTAAATAAAATAGCAATGAAGGGGCATAGAGTTTCCGCTCTGGAAGTTTGGTACATGTGTGCTTACTGTTAAGGAAACATATGCTCAATCATCCACTATACATAAATAAAAATTAATTAATTGAATTAGTAACTGATACGGTATTAGATGGATATATTTGTTTTGATTAAGACATTCACCTAAAATCTGGAGTAATAAGAAAAACAAGGGGATTAATTGCTGGAGAAGTTATTGAAAGGATGAAGTGAACATATGTAATTGTGTGAAAATAAAGAACACCAATACTCCCTTAATTTATCTTGTCGGTAATTAATTACTTACTACTCTGATCTATAATATAAGTCACTTTAACGAGCTCACTAGAACTAAAATAATATTTAACTAAATAAATTTGTTGTGTTAAAAAAAAATCAACTTTACCCATTGTTATGGCCTAGGAATTTTTATTCTTTTTAACAAAGGATATATGTATATCAGATGCAAAAGATTTCAATGGGAGCTGGTTAGCAGAATGGTCATTAAGCGCAAGCATGAAGCAAGAGGTTCGGTGTTCGATCTCTGGCTACTGCGAGAAGTGAGGATTTCTTTTATTTTGCAGTGTGTGAGAATTACCATTTTGCCCCTGCCCCTTTAAACCTTTCAGACGCCGTACCTTCACCATTTTTCTGCTGAAACTCATGACGATTCAGAGCTTCTCAGCAGCTGCAGAGGATGAGAGCAGTGGAGAGCGGCGAGGAGGAAGGCCTCACGCCATCGATGCCATGTAATCAGACTCTGCCTTCCTTCTGTCCACTCCTATGCCCGTGTGTCACGCTAAAAGTCATCTTTTCATTCGTAGTTCCCGTCAGTGCCTGTTAAATAGAGCAAAGGAAGAAAAGAATAGGGGCGTGACAGGAAGAGAGTAAGACAGAGCAACGCGAAGGAGAGAGGAAGGAAGCCTGAGCTCGCGTTGCTACTAGCTAAGTTGCGAAGTCGACAACGGTGGGCGGTGAGTTTGGTTTCATTTCCAATTCCTATGCTTTCTTTGATCTTGTTCTGTCGGGTTCACCGATTAAATTGAGGGATTTTGGTTTTAAATCACGGATTCATATAAGAAAGAATGATATTTAAAGCTATTAAACTTGGAATATAACTTGAACCATAGATCTTGGCTGCTGCGTGTACCACCTGCTTTGAACTGTGATTTTTGAATTGGGTGCTCTGTGATCTTGGTTGGTTAGTTTTAGTTTCTGGATTGGAAAAAATAAATAAAATAATAATAATTATAGCTAACCGAAGGTTACATATTTCCTGTTCTCCCTATTTCAGTTCACGCTTGCCGAAGGTATGAGTTTAAGGCTCTGTTTCTGTAATTTGAGTTTGAAATTCTGAGCTTTGGCTGCTAAAGGTATTTTCTGTGTTGGGGTGGCGATTTTATAAAATAGGGGAACTTATGATGTAAGCTTTATAGTCCCAGCTTCCATGAAATTTTAGTTGTACAGAAATAAGCTTGGATGAGTTTTAAAAAAATGAATGCACGAAAGGATGGAAGGGAGAATTGAACTTAGTTAATGTCTTTAAATTGGTGCTGTCCCAACAGAGAATCATTTCGGTTATTAAAAGAAAAATTGGGAAGGTGTATTGAAATAATGTATGGATGCATATATAAACACCTACGTGTTTATAATGGGTGAAAAGGAGACTAGTTAAATGAAAAAAAATTCGCTATTAAGTTTGAAGTCATTTTCGGAACTAAAGCAAGTTTTGGGTATGAATTGAAGTAAGGTCAATCTCATAAGTATTTTAGCTTAGTGAGAAGAATGCTTATTTGCATTTGTGTTTCTATAGTATTTTGATGGTGGAGAAGGATTAGACACAATGGAGTTGGGTATGATGTGAAATTTATCTTAGCATACAGATTTGAAATTATTATAAAATGAAGGTAGAAAATATAGAAAAGAAGCACCATGGTTGGAATATTTAAATACTTTCTGTTGCGGTTGTGGTGATTAAATTTGAGCACTGGAATATGATATTGGACTTTCAAAAATACAATTAGAATGTTAAATATTGTTTTTGAAATCCAGGGGATTGAGAAGTGAAAATTAATCGAAAGTGTTTGGCTGAAAAGAGTAACGGTTTAGGAGTTTGGCAGGTGAGTGAATAACGTTCCCTAAAATTTACATTTTTTTAAATGCATTGTCATTTCAAATGATGAATTTCAAATATGGATTTCGAAAATCAAGTTTTATGAAAGTATGGTTTAAATCGTTAGAAATGATTTTCTTTCGATCGATTTACAAAAGATTACGATTGTGCATGAAAATGGATAAAGAGGCTTTAGAAAAAGATTTGACAGTGAACTGATATTATTCATGAAATATATTCTTATGCGAATTTCATATGATTTCACAGTAAATTGATTTCAAAGGTACGTACTGGGGTTTTTGGAAAGTTAAAGTGATTTTACCAATGGTTATGGCATTGAAACGATTGAGATTATTTCATGTGAAAAGGACCCCACGCATGATGGAAATGTTTTAGGATGGAATACAGAACGCTGGTTGCTAACAGCAGTACTGTTAGTCCTTGGTGCACCTTGGTTACCCGAGCTCGATGGATTACACCGTGGGTTTTATACTCACGAAGGGTAGTGGTTGAGCTACCAGATTTCACCGTGGGTTTTATACTCACGAAGGGTAGTAGTTGAGCTACCAGATTTCACCGTGGGTTTCGTACTCGCGAAGGGTAGTGGATGAGCTACCAGATTTCACCGTGGGTTTCGTACTCGCGAAGGGTAGTGGCTAAGCTACCAGATTTTACCGTGGGTTTCGTACTCGCGAAGGTTAGTGGCCTTGAGCCACTGACAGTTAGCAGCTTCGAGCTGCCAGATTGGTTAGTTACCCTCGTGGACTGTGTGTCCACGTCTGCTTTTGTTCTGTTGAAGTCCTATGGAAATATTATAGTTTTGAAAATATTGTTTTACAACGATTGATTTGAAATAGTTATTTCAAATTGAATCTCTGAAATAATAATGTTTACAGAAAAGATTATGGGCTTGAAAGGATTATGTTTTTCCTGAAAGAAAATGTTTACAGAAAATGTTGCATTGAAATACGAGATGTTGAAACATGTTTATGCATTGTTTATTTCCACAATCTTTTAAATCATGTTTTTGGGACGTTATTCACGAGTAGATTATTTAGCCTCAGATAGTGCAGGTGACCCTAATCCTCCCGCTGAGCAGTGAAGAGCCTCGTCGTAGATCCGAAGCGTTGTTTTTGAACAAGATTGATTTTAATCTTTATTAAGTACTTGTGTTATTTTGTTAAAAAGGTAAATGCTCCACATAGACCTTAGAAAAGATTGTGTTTATTTTGAAAAATGTTATGGAAACTTTAAACGTTGTATTTGAGGTTTTAGGCTTTCGGAATATGAATCTAGTCATATTTCGTGCCGGTCACAGTCCAAATTTCGTGACGTGACAGTTTGGTATCAGAGCCAAAAGTTTTTCTATGGCTAAGTGGAGCAGAGGTACTTTGGTGGGGTCTCAATTATTGTTATGACCCCGGGCATAATTATAGTTGAGGCATTACTGAAGATCTCGTTAGGAAATTTGAAAGTATTTTGTTTTCCTATGGTTTTGGAAATCATGTTTTTCTTCAAAAAAAAAATTGAATATTTTATACTAGTTAGAAGAAGCTGTAGAAGTGATAAGACTTCGGATTGAGGCTTTGCTCAGCAAAGTAAACTGCCTCATAGAGGGAAATGACAGGGTCATAGGGGAGTTAGGTGTCAGGGAAAGTCAATCCCTTAAACCTCTACAAGAATCTTATTTAAAGTCAAACCATTAGAATCCACAGTCCCTTGTTATTTCTATACTATCTAAGCATGTGACTTGAGAAGAAACCTATAGTGTTATTGAGGTAGATAATATTTTAGTTAAGTTATTGGAATTCATTAAGTTGGATCCTCCTAAGTTCACAGGTTTTGATTCTCGAGAGGAACCTATGAAATTTCGTATAAGGGTATTGAAAAAGGTATAAGAACTTGTTTGGGTAGATTTTGGAGCTTTGGTTATGTGAAATCAAGCTAATGGGTATTGTTTTAGATATGATGATTTTGGGTTTTCTCGAAAGTACTTTAAAGTGTTAAAGGCTATGAGTTTTGAGCTTGAGAATTGATTTTAAAAATCTATGAGGTCAGACATTCGTAAGCTAAGAGAAACAAGATTTGTTTAGTACATTGTCCCAAGTGTGGGGTATGAAGGTGTTTAAATATTTGTTTAACCTTTGATTACTCTGGTTAGCTAAGGTTGAAATATCAGTTAAATGGTTTAGGATAGAAAGCTATTGATTATAGATTTAAAGTGATGTGTCTAGCATATTTTAAATATTAAAGCTTTAAGATGGGATTTTTTTAAAGAGAATTTTATGTGAAGTTAATTATTGTGGTTTTAAAGAAATGCATTGGTACTTTTGAACATGGGAGTAAGGGTTGAAGATACCCATGTTTTAAAGCTTAAACATGAGTGGCAAGTGTATTTAAGAGAGAACTAAAACATAGTGATCACCAAAAGGCTTAAGGGTGACGTATGGTATGAATTACTTAGATGGTGTTGTTGACAGCTTTAAGGTTTGAATTAGTAGTTAATGAACTTGCAATTAATTATATCAATTGTTGTCTTAATGTTTTAAGAATGTTTAAAATAGTGTTCCAAGTGTTATGGTATGATTAAGGACTTTAGAATGTTACATATAACGATGGAGATGATTGAAGGATTTGATATGCGGTGTTCTTAATAGTTATACAATAATTTTAAGAGTGCGGAGGAGCACGAACATCATTTGCGGAGTGTTGCAAAGGTTGCTAGAATGATAGCTTTATGCCAAGTATTCTAAGTGTGAGTTTGGATTAATTGAGGTCACTTTCTTGGGACACGTGGTGTCAGAAGACAGTGTTCAGATTAATCCAAGCAAGGTTGAGGCAGTCAAAAATTTGGTTACCACCTACTGCGGTCACTGAGATTCAAAGTTTCTTAGGCCTTGTAGGATATTATCGTCGTTTTGTTCAAGATTTTTCAAGAATAGTGGCTCTTATAACAAGATTAACTCAGAAGAATGTGAAATTCATTTGGGATGACAGGTGTGAAGGAAGTTTTCAAAAGTCATAGGATTCATTTCAAAAAGTATTGCATACTCGATTGAATTTAAGCACTGCTTTTCATGGATTTTGGTGAGCAATCCGAGAGAACTATCCAAATAGCGGAGGATATGTTAAGGACCTGTATCATGGATTTTGGTGGAAGTCGGGATAAGCATTTTCTGCTAGTAGAATTTGCTTATAATAATAGCTATCAATCAAGTATTCAGATGGAACTGTTTGAGGTATTATACGAAAGACACTATAGATCTATAATTAGATGGTTTGAAGTTGGTGACAGAAATATTAGGATCAGATTTGGTTCAAGATAATAAAAAGAAAGTGAAAGTGATTCAACAAAGGTTATCGACAGCTTAGAGTCGACAGAAGTCTTATGTGGATTATTGTCATAGGGAATTGGAATTCATGGTCAGAGATAAAGTGTTCTTGAGGGTGTCGCAAATGAAAAGTGTTATGATATTCAAGATAATAGGCAAGTTGATGTCAGGAATTGGAAGACACGCAGCGGAAATTAATTTAAAAATTTGTCCATTCCTTGCCAGGATCTACCGTATGTGTTTAAGTCAAGTGGGAAGAAGTATTACCCTTAGTGTGCCTCAGCGACTTCCACAGCTTTCGGTCACGACGTTCACAGCTTCTCTCTGCGGCTCGTGCTCCCTTTCTGATCACAAGAAGTCGACGACTCAGGTCGGCTTCCTCTACTGGTATCCACACGAACAGCGTTCCAACCACGAACGACGTGCTAGCGTCTCTTGTCCCTACAGGGCTTTCTCAAGAGTTCGTCCTCTCCGTCTCTATTTCGGCAGTTTCTTATCTACAAACCTATTGCAGAGTCCCCTTCGACATTTCTATGTTCTATATGTTTCTCTATACAAAACGCAGCTCCTAAAATCAGATATATAGGATGCTATGCGTTTTTCACTGTCAACCGAATTGGATTTTGGAGTTAATCTTATATTAATTCCAAAATTAATACAATATCATATATTGTATAATTTTATAAGAAACTAATTAAATAAATAATATCAAATCCGTCCCACAGATTTAATTACCCATTTATTTAATTTTAAATAAAGATGAGACTGAACTATTTTTGATTTATTCTCATAAATCAAATTTGAGATATCCTATCAATTTGAATTTCGAATTTCAAACGTGATAGAGATTTAATTTATCCTTATAAATTAAATCTTATAAATATCTCTTATATGAGATATCCTATCAATTTGAATTTTGAATTTCAAACATGATAGAGATTTAATTTATCCTTATAAATTAAATCTTATAAATATCTCTTATATGAGATATCCTATCAATTTGAATTTCGAATTTCAAACGTGATAGAGATTTAATTTATCCTTATAAATTAAATCTCATATATACATATAATGTATATATACGAATTTATATATATATATACGAATATAAATATAAATAAATATATATACATCTATCCTGGATCATTCATTGAATCTGGACATGTCTTAGATTCAATGAATCTGGACATCATAGCTCGTGTTGGGCTATTTTGTGTGCGACCCTGTAGGCCCATATGAAGTTGGCAGTGGGCCATTTGCTATACTAGCCCACAAGTCGCAAGCGGTCTCTAGCAAGACATAACGACTACCCAAATCATATGAGGATCGATAAACGATGTAACCTTTTATACAACCATATCATGTCCCTTCTGTCACGCGATATTTTGGTCATGGATGAGGCATGGATAATGTCATCCTCCTATTCCTGACCGTTACTTTCTCGATCCCTGAGTAGTCTGACTATAGAAATGGAACTACCTTTCCATTACAGTATGGCCATACATTTCTCAGACTCACTCATCGAGGGGCCCAGTAATATCTCTCTACGAATGTGAGGGACAAATTCCATCTTGATCATTCACATTCCTCCGCATGAAAAACCACTAAGGCCGAACATAGTCTTTATGATCACTCGGTCAAAAGTGACTTTTAACTAGGTCAAAGCTGAGCGTTTTGTCATGTAGGAATCCATGATGATCTCAGGTCAAAGGGCGTATTGACATGGTTTGTATATGAGAGAAGCTTATTACGTTACCCATGCAGTTCTCTCATAGCGGGTCGTTCCAGCACCTTGTACTCTTACATGTGCTTATGACTTTGATTTATATCTCTATACATCTTCAAAGTCATACTGGTCTTATTTCATCTGTGCTCCCGCATAGATGATCGACTAGGGACATTTAGGATAATATCATGATTTATCCAAGGATGATCATCATAGTAAACATGCAAATAATGTGATAACTTAATTAATAAATTCATAAATCAATAATGTTCATAAGACAATGATTGGCCCCTAGGGCACGATTTCCAACAACCTCCCACTTGCACTAGGTACAATCATTAATTTGACTAATTCCCATTGACCTGACATGACGCTCATGCTTTGCCTGCACAAGCGACTTTGTTAGAGGATCAGCAACATTATCTTCTCCTGCTACTTTGCATATTTTTATATCACCTCTATCATTGATTTCTCTGATGAGATGAAATCGCCTGAGTATATGCTTGGTCCTTTGATATGACCTAGGCTCTTTGGCCTGTGCAATAGCACCGCTATTGTCACAGAGCAAAGTTATTGGATCTGAGATGGTAGGTATCACCCCTAGTTCTGTGATGGACTTCCTGATCCAAACGGCTTCCTTAGCTGCATCAGATGCTGCTATATACTCAGCTTCTGTCGCAGAATCTGCTACAGTGCCCTGCTTAGAGCTCTTCCAGCTTACTGCTCCATTATTGAGGAGGAATATATATCCAGACTGCGATTTTTGGTCGTCCTGGTCAGTTTGGAAACTGGCATCTGTGTAACCAGTTACACAGAGTTCGTCATCCAATCCACCATAGACCAAGAATAAGTCCTTAGTCCTTCTTAAGTACTTAAGGATATTCTTGACAGCAGTCCAATGGCCCTCACCAGGGTCCTGTTGATATCTGCTAGTCATACTCAAGGCAAACGAGACATCCGGACGAGTACATAACATGGCGTACATGATAGATCCTATGGCCGAGGCATATGGAACTTTACTCATGCGACCTCGCTGATCAGATGTACTAGGACATAGATCTTTGCTGAGGTGAATACCATGAGACATGGGTATAAAACCCCTCTTTGATTCGTGCATACTGAACCTATGCAGTATTTTATCTATGTATGTACTCTGACTGAGTCCTAGAAGTCTTTTAGATCTATCTCTATAGATCCTGATTCCTAGGATGTAGGTGGCTTCACCCAAGTCTTTCATCAAGAAAGACTTTCCTAACCAAGACTTCACAATCTGCAAGGTAGGAATGTCATTCCCAATAAGTAGGATGTCATCGACATAGAGTACCAAAAACACACTGTGCTCCCACTAACCTTCTTGTACACACAAGGTTCATCAATGTTTTGAAGAAATCCAAACTCTTTGACTACTTCATCAAAACGTTGATTCCAACTCCGAGAGGCTTGCTTCAGTCCATAAATGGACCTTTGAAGCTTGCACACTTTGCCAGAGTCCTCGGAACGCACAAACCCTTCAGGTTGTGTCATGTACACATCCTCAAGGAGCTTTCCATTAAGGAAGGCTGTCTTGACGTCCATCTGCCATATTTCATAGTCATAATATGCTGCTATGGCAAGGAGGATTCTGATTGATTTGGCCATGGCAACTGGGGAAAAGGTATCATCATAGTCCACACCATGAGTTTGAGTAAATCCTTTTGTAACCAGTCGTGCCTTGAAAACATTTACATTGCCATCCATGTCAGTTTTCTCCTTAAAAACCCACTTGCACCCGAGAGTTTTTGCACCTTCAGGCAGGTCGACTAAGGTCCAAACCTTATTGTCGTACATGGATTGCATTTCAGACTTCATGGCATTAAGCCACTTCTCAGAGTTTGGTCCCACTATAGCTTCTCGATAGGTAGTCGGCTCATTATGCTCAATGAGCAACACTTTATGACTATCAGAAATCAGAAATCCATATCTCTGAGGCTGAAGTCGTGTCCTATTAGATTTACGTGGACCTTGCGTGACTTGAGGAGTCTCAACAACTTGTTGTGAGTCTTCTCTATTTTCCATCTGTAGTTCTATGGTGTCTTGTGGCTCTCGAACCTCTTCGAGGTGTACCTTACTCCCACTGGTTCTTTTAGAGATAAATTCTCTTTCGAGAAAGATACCATTTCTGACAACAAACACTTTGTTATCAGCAGGGTTGTAGACGTAATATCCCTTGGTTTCCTTAGGATATCCCACAAAAAGGCACTTTAAGGATTTGGGTGCTAATTTGTCTGAGGTTTGTTGCTTAACATAGACCTCGCATCCCCAAATCTTGAGGAAAGACAAACTAGGTGTCCTCCCAGTCCATATCTCATACGGAGTCTTTTCAATTGTCTTTGATGGAACACGATTGAGTGTGAACCCAGCTGTCTCTACGGCATGGCCCCAAAAGGAGGGCGAAAGATCTGTTTGACTCATCATGGATCGAACCATATCTAATAGTGTTCGATTCCTCTGTTCAGAAACGCCATTCCATTGTGGTGTCCCTGGAGGAGTCAATTGTGAGACTATCCCACAACTCCTAAGATGATCTATGAACTCTTGGCTCAAATATTCACCACCCCGATCAGATCGAAGGGCTTTAATTGTTTTGCCAAGCTGGTTTTGTACTTCATTTTGAAATATTTTGAACTTTTCAAAAGATTCAGATTTATGTTTTATCAGATAGATGTACCCATATCTGCTGAAATCATCTATAAATGTTATGAAGTACGAATAACCTCCTCTGGCATTTGTGTTCATCGGTCCACACACATCTGTATGTATGAGGCCCAATAAATCAGTGGCCCTCTCACTGTGCCCAGTGAAAGGTGACTTTGTCATCTTTCCTAACAAGCAAGACTCGCAAGTGTCATATGATTCAAAATCAAATGAGTTTAGAAATCCATCTTGATGGAGTTTGGAAATGCGTTTCTCATTTATGTGGCCCAGACGACAGTGCCAGAGGTATGTGGGATTCAAATCGTTTCGTTTGACCCTTTTGGCGGTTATGTTATAGATATTTCCATGATTGGGTTGTTCCAAATTTAATATGTAATGATCAACATGCAAATCACCATGAGCATAGAAAACATCATTACGATAAATAGAACATCTACTATTCCCAGCAATGGAAGTGAAACCTTCCTTATCCAAATAAGAAAGTGAAACAATGTTACTACTTAAAGCAGGAACATAATAGCAATTGTTCAAAACTAACAAAAGCCCAGTGGGCAGAACTAATTCATAAATGCCTACAGCTAACGCAGCAACCCTTGCTCTGTTTCCAACTCGTAGGTCAACCTCGCCCTTTTTCAGCTTCCTACTGTCCTTTAGTCCCTGCACATTTGTACAAATGTGAGAACCACATGCAGTATCTAATACCCATGAGGTGGAAGTAGAAAGATGAATGTCTATAACATAAATACCTGAAGCGATAGCCCCGCTATCCTTCTTGTTCTTTTTCAGATCTTCGAGGTAGAGTTTGCAATTCCTCTTCCAATGACCGGGTTCATTGCAGAAGAAGCAGACTCCTTCCTTCAGAGGCTTTGCCTTCTTTGGTGTAGGCTTGGTTTCGGGCTTGCCTGACTCTTTGGTCTTACCTGATGAGCCATGACCCTTCCCCTTGCCTTTGCCTTTCTTTTTAGTAACCTTTCCTTTCTGAACCATCAAAACACTACTGGGCTTCTTCTTAAGACTTGGTTCAGCAGTTTTAAGCATCCCATGCAGTTCAGAAATAGATTTCTCCATGTTGTTCATGTTGTAGTTCATGACAAACTGGTCATAACTTTCCGGGAGTGAGTTCAAGATCAAATCCGTAGCTAACTCCTGGCTCATGGGAAATCCAAGCCTCTCAAGGTGATCAATGTACCCTTTCATCTTTAAGACATGAGTACTGACTGATGCACCTTCAGCCATCTTGCTGGAATGTAAGGCCTTAGTGGTCTCATACCTCTCTTGCCTTGCCTGTTGCTGGAACATTTCCTTGAGATGCACAATCATCTCATAAGCTTCCATGTGTTCCAGATCTCTTTGGAGCTCCGGAACCATGGTGGCTAGCATCAAGTATCCCACATCGACAGAGTCTTCCTTATGCTTCATGTAAGCATCTCTCTGAGCTCTAGGAGCATTGGTGGCTGGCTCCTCAGGAATGGGTTGATCTAGGACATGCGCCTTTCTTTTCTGCTTGAGAACAATTCTCAAGTTCCTAAACCAGTCAAGAAAGTTTGTCCCATTGAGTTTGTCCTTCTCAAGGACAGATCGCAGCGATAATGTAGCAGTATTACTAGTCGTCATGATTCTACAATTAAAATATGCAATGTAATTAGTAATCTCCCACTAAATAAACAACCCTCAATGCAATAGTTAGTGGGCTAAGATCCATATTTGGCTCAAACTTAAGTCCGCTTTGGCAGGACGCTTAAATTAAGTTATTTAGGTAGGTAACACCTTTACCAATTACATCAAATGTAACTCTTAGATGTTCATGGGATCCTATCATCATATGATCTGGCATGTTCTAATCCCATCTAATGCCTTGAGATCCAAAACCGTTTTGTTAATCTCAATTAAGTCAAACAATAATGAACATATGAGAGTAGCACCATTACTCTTGGCGGAGTCCACAATTGAGCGAACGAGGTTTTGACAAGTGTTCATAAATTGACGGCATTATGACTTAAGATTTCATTTAGAGGGCTTAATTTAACTGTTTAGTTTATGAGAATGCATGCTTCTCAGTTTGTATCTCATACAATTAATATGCATGTGCTGATATAATCATAAGATGCATAATTTAAACGTGATACAATAGGGCTCACCTATCCTAAGTCCCCTCAAGCCAATGAGAGGAGCTCTCTAGTAAGAAAAGGGAAATTACATATAGAAACCTCTTTTAACATTCGAGGGGAGTAAGATGAGAAGAGAAGGTACATTGAGAGTAAATATATAGGAAGGCACGACACGCAGGCCGTATTTAAAAATTACAACACTTGTAATCTAGAACCATATTGTTCACCATACCCAAGCATTCAAGAATCAACATTCAGATTTAATTGCAAGGCAATTGATGTTTCAAATCTTAAAACATTCACAAAATAGCATATTCTATGGTTATATTACGCTACGAACAGGTAGCCACGGCGGTCCCGCTAACCGGTTAGCGGGCGGCGGTCCCGCTAGCCGGTTAGTGGGTGGGGTCTGGGGGCAGCGCCCCGAGAAAAAAAAATTTTGCTATGTAAATAATCACAAATCTGCATTCGGTTTTCTTGGACCCCTTCTATGTTAATTGATCAAATCAAAACATATCACCACCAATTTCAGTTCCCTTTTAGATTCCTTATATGTCATACATAAGACGGATTCCTTATATGTCATACATGAAACGCATATTATATGATCGTCTACGACTAACACATATCATATGAATCACCAATCAAGCCTAACTTAAACACAAAACGGCATGGCTCTGATACCACTTGTCAGGAATTGGAAGACACACAGCGGAAATTAATTTAAAAATTTTTCCATTCCTTGCCAGGATCTACCGTATGTGTTTAAGTCAAGTGGGAAGAAGTATTACCCTTAGTGTGCCTCAGCGACTTCCACAGCTTTCGGTCACGACGTTCACAGCTTCTCTCTGCGGCTCGTGCTCCCTTTCTGATCACAAGAAGTCGACGACTCAGGTCGGCTTCCTCTACTAGTATCCACACGAACAGCGTTCCAACCACGAACGACGTGCTAGCGTCTCTTATCCCTCCAGGGCTTTCTCAAGAGTTCGTCCTCTCCGTCTCTATTTCGGCAGTTTCTTATCTGTAAACCTTTTGTAGAGTCCCCTTCGGCCTTTCTATGTTCTATATGTTTCTCTATACAAAACGCAGCTCCTAAAATCAGATATATAGGATGCTATGCGTTTTTCACTGTCAACCGAATTGGATTTTGGAGTTAATCTTATATTAATTCCAAAATTAATACAATATCATATATTGTATAATTTTATAAGAAACTAATTAAATAAATAATATCAAATCCGTCCCACAGATTTAATTACCTATTTATTTAATTTTAAATAAAGATGAGACTGAACTATTTTTGATTTATTCTCATAAATCAAATTTGAGATATCCTATCAATTTGAATTTCGAATTTCAAACGTGATAGAGATTTAATTTATCCTTATAAATTAAATCTTATAAATATCTCTTATATGAGATATCCTATCAATTTGAATTTCGAATTTCAAACGTAATAGAGATTTAATTTATCCTTATAAATTAAATCTTATAAATATCTCTTATATGAGATATCCTATCAATTTGAATTTCGAATTTCAAACATGATAGAGATTTAATTTATCCTTATAAATTAAATCTTATAAATATCTCTTATATGAGATATCCTATCAATTTGAATTTCGAATTTCAAACATGATAGAGATTTAATTTATCCTTATAAATTAAATCTTATAAATATCTCTTATATGAGATATCCTGTCAATTTGAATTTCAAATTTCAAACGTGATAGAGATTTAATTTATCCTTATAAATTAAATCTCATATATACATATAATGTATATATACGAATTTATATATATATATGAATATAAATATAAATAAATATATATACATCTATCCTGGATCATTCATTGAATCTGGACATGTCTTAGATTCAATGAATCTGGACATCATAGCTCGTGTTGGGCTATTTTGTGTGTGACCCTGTAGGCCCATATGAAGTTAGCAGTGGGCCATTTGCTATACTAGCCTACAAGTCGCAAGCGGTCTCTAGCAAGACATAACGACTACCCAAATCATATGAGGATCGATAAACGATGTAACCTTTTATACAACCATATCATGTCCCTTCTGTCACGCGATATTTTGGTCATGGATGAGGCATGGATAATGTCATCCTCCTATTCCTGACCGTTACTTTCTCGATCCCTGAGTAGTCTGACTATAGAAATGGAACTACCTTTCCATTACAGTATGGCCATACATTTCTCAGACTCACTCATCGAGGGGCCCAGTAATATCTCTCTACGAATGTGAGGGACAAATTCCATCTTGATCATTCACATTCCTCCGCATGAAAAACCACTAAGGCCGAACATAGTCTTTATGATCACTCGGTCAAAAGTGACTTTTAACTAGGTCAAAGCTGAGCGTTTTGTCATGTAGGAATCCATGATGATCTCAGGTCAAAGGGCGTATTGACATGGTTTGTATATGAGAGAAGCTTATGACATTACCCATGCAGTTCTCTCATAGCGGGTCGTTCCAGCACCTTGTACTCTTACATGTGCTTATGACTTTGATTTATATCTCTATACATCTTCAAAGTCATACTGGTCTTATTTCATCTGTGCTCCCGCATAGATGATCGACCAGGGATATTTAGGATAATATCATGAATTATTCAAGGATGATCATCATAGTAAACATGCAAATAATGTGATAACTCAATTAATAAATTCATAAATCAATAATGTTCATAAGACAATGATTGGCCCCTAGGGCACGATTTCCAACAGTTGAGTCCCAGGTTTATTGGTCCCTTTTGAGAGTTTGGATAAAATAGGTGAAGTAGCGTACAAATTAGCCCTACCACCAGAATTATGAGAATTCATCCAGTGTTTCAGGTATTGATGCTATAGAAGTACTTGTATGATCTACCCCATGTTGCAGAATATCAAGAAGTTCATGTGAATGAAGACTTGTCATATGATGAGTATCCAGTAACTATTATTCTTAGACAAGTAATGAAGTACGATCGAAAGAGATTGTTTGAGTGAAGGTATTGCGGCATAATCATTTAGAGTAAGACGCTACTTGGAAAATTGAGAGTGAGATGTATATCAAGTACCCGCATCTATTCGAGAACTAAAGTGAGTATATTTGCAAATTCGGAGGACCGAATTTCTTAAGAGGGGAAGAATGTTATGGCCTAGGAATTTTTATTCTTTTTAACAAAGGATATATGTATATCAGATGCAAAAGATTTCAATGGGAGCTGGTTAGCAGAATGATCATTAAGCATAAGCATGAAGCAAGAGGTTCGGTGTTCGATCTCTGGCTACTGCGAGAAGTGAGGATTTCTTTTATTTTGCAGCGTGTGAGAATTACCATTTTGCCCCTGCCCCTTTAAACCTTTTAGACGCCGTACCTTCACCATTTTTCTCTTGAAACTCGTGACGATTCAGAGCTTCTCAGCAGCTGCAGAGGATGAGAGCAGTGGAGAGCGGCGAGGAGGAAGGCCTCACGCCATCGATGCCGTGTAATCAGACCCTGCCTTCCTTCTGTCCACTCCTATGCCCGTGTGTCACGCTAAAAGTCATCTTTTCATTCGTAGTTCCCGTCGGTGCCTGTTAAATAGAGCAAAGGAAGAAAAGAATAGGGGCGTGACAGGAAGAGAGTAAGACAGAGCAACGCGAAGGAGAGAGGAAGGAAGCCTGAGCTCGCGTTGCTACTAGCTAAGTTGCGAAGTCAACAACGGTGGGCGGTGAGTTTGGTTTCATTTCCAATTCCTATGCTTTCTTTGATCTTGTTCTGTCGGGTTCACCGATTAAATTGAGGGATTTTGGTTTTAAATCACGGATTCATATAAGAAAGAATGAGATTTAAAGCTATTAAACTTGGAATATAACTTGAACCATAGATCTTGGCTGCTGCGTGTACCACCTGCTTTGAACTGTGATTTTTGAATTGGGTGCTCTGTGATCTTGGTTGGTTAGTTTTAGTTTCTGGATTGGAAAAAATAAATAAAATAATAATAATTATAGCTAACCGAAGGTTACATATTTCCTGTTCTCCCTATTTCAGTTCACGCTTGCCGAAGGTATGAGTTTAAGGCTCTGTTTCTGTAATTTGAGTTTGAAATTCTGAGCTTTGGCTGCTAAAGGTATTTTCTGTGTTGGGGTGGCGATTTTATAAAATAGGGGAACTTATGATGTAAGCTTTATAGTCCCAGCTTCCATGAAATTTTAGTTGTACAGAAATAAGCTTGGATGAGTTTTAAAAAAATGAATGCACGAAAGGATGGAAGGGAGAATTGAACTTAGTTAATGTCTTTAAATTGGTGCTGTCCCAACAGAGAATCATTTCGGTTATTAAAAGAAAAATTGGGAAGGTGTATTGAAATAATGTATGGATGCATATATAAACACCTACGTGTTTATAATGGGTGAAAAGGAGACTAGTTAAATGAAAAAAAATTCGCTATTAAGTTTGAAGTCATTTTCGGAACTAAAGCAAGTTTTGGGTATGAATTGAAGTAAGGTCAATCTCATAAGTATTTTAGCTTAGTGAGAAGAATGCTTATTTGCATTTGTGTTTCTATAGTATTTTGATGGTGGAGAAGGATTAGACACAATGGAGTTGGGTATGATGTGAAATTTATCTTAGCATACAGATTTGAAATTATTATAAAATGAAGGTAGAAAATATAGAAAAGAAGCACCATGGTTGGAATATTTAAATACTTTCTGTTGCGGTTGTGGTGATTAAATTTGAGCACTGGAATATGATACTGGACTTTCAAAAATACAATTAGAATGTTAAATATTGTTTTTGAAATCCAGGGGAGTGAGAAGCGAAAATTAATCGAAAGTGTTTGGCTGAAAAGAGTAATGGTTTAGGAGTTTGGCAGGTGAGTGAATAATGTTCCCTAAAATTTACATTTTTTTAAATGCATTGTCATTTCAAATGATGAATTTCAAATATGGATTTCGAAAATCAAGTTTTATGAAAGTATGGTTTAAATCGTTAGAAATGATTTTCTTTCGATCGATTTACAAAAGATTATGATTGTGCATGAAAATGGATAAAGAGGCTTTAGAAAAAGATTTGACAGTGAACTGATATTATTCATGAAATATATTCTTATGCGAATTTCATATGATTTCACAGTAAATTGATTTCAAAGGTACGTACTGGGGTTTTTGGAAAGTTAAAGTGATTTTACCAATGGTTATGGTATTGAAACGATTGAGATTATTTCATGTGAAAAGGACCCCACGCATGATGGAAATGTTTTAGGACGGAATACAGAACGCTGGTTGCTAACAGCAGTACTGTTAGTCCTTGGTGCACCTTGGTTACCCGAGCTCGATGGATTACACCGTGGGTTTTATACTCACGAAGGGTAGTGGTTGAGCTACCAGATTTCACCGTGGGTTTTATACTCACGAAGGGTAGTAGTTGAGCTACCAGATTTCACCGTGGGTTTCGTACTCGCGAAGGGTAGTGGATGAGCTACCAGATTTCACCGTGGGTTTCGTACTCGCGAAGGGTAGTGGCTAAGCTACCAGATTTTACCGTGGGTTTCGTACTCGCGAAGGTTAGTGGCCTTGAGCCACCGACAGTTAGCAGCTTCGAGCTGCCAGATTGGTTAGTTACCCTCGTGGACTGTGTGTCCACGTCTGCTTTTGTTCTGTTGAAGTCCTATGGAAATATTATAGTTTTGAAAATATTGTTTTACAACGATTGATTTGAAATAGTTATTTCAAATTGAATCTCTGAAATAATAATGTTTACAGAAAAGATTATGGGCTTGAAAGGATTATGTTTTTCCTGAAAGAAAATGTTTACAGAAAATGTTGCATTGAAATACGAGATGTTGAAACATGTTTATGCATTGTTTATTTCCACGATCTTTTAAATCATGTTTTTGGGACGTTATTCACGAGTAGATTATTTAGCCTCAGATAGTGCAGGTGACCCTAATCCTCCCGCTGAGCAGTGAAGAGCCTCGTCGCAGATCCGAAGCGTTGTTTTTGAACAAGATTGATTTTAATCTTTATTAAGTACTTGTGTTATTTTGTTAAAAAGGTAAATGCTCCACATAGACCTTAGAAAAGATTGTGTTTATTTTGAAAAATGTTATGGAAACTTTAAACGTTGTATTTGAGGTTTTAGGCTTTCGGAATATGAATCTAGTCATATTCCGTGCCGGTCACGGTCCAAATTTTGTGACGTGACACCCATATTATAAATAAAGTTTTGAATAGAGACAAGGAGCCACATTTAATTATTAATTATAGGGTTAAAATTGACAGATAAGAATTAATGACTGTTTAAGTACCTTATATTATTTTTTTTAAAATAAAACTCTTTGAAACTTATATGATGGATAAGAGGGAACATAAATTAATTCTAGGGAATATATACAAATAAATAAGAGATAAAGGTATATAAGTAAGAGACATTTAACTTATTCCCTGTGACTTAAAAATTTGGAAAAATTTAAAAAGTAGTGTTTGTGGCATCATGAAGCCGTGTATTTACTTGCATTAGAAACAATATTATGCTTTTAAGTTGTAACTTTAAGCCTAGAGTTGTATTAAAGCCCAATGAAAGGAGATGAAGTCAAATCTCAATTACATTATTAATGAACGCCTCCGGCCAAGGACTAAAAAAAATTAATATTACTTTGATTAAACCATCAATCATCAACTTTATTACTCTTAAAAAAAATATTGTAATATCCAATTCAGTTAGAATGAATTACTTTTAAAATATTATAATATCAAGTTCGGTTAAAAAATACGTATGGGTGACTCAATACTTTCAATTCCTTTATCTATAAGCTATAATCAATAATCCTAATTAGTAAATCACACTTTAATCTTTAAAAGATTTTGAATTCCATAATGATAATTAATAATTAATCTTATTAACTAATTTTATGATATTTTGAATTTGTAACCATAACGATGATTCATAATAATAAAAATATATCCAAAAATATATGTTTTAGGATTTTTTAACTTTGTGTAGAGACTTCTAGATAACCCTATTTATATAAATAAAAATTAATATTTTTAATTCTTTTGTCTATAAAGTGTAATTTATAATTTCAATTAATAATCACACTTTAGTATTTGAAAGATATTAAGCCCCTCAATAGTAATTAATCGTTAATCCTATTAACTAATTATGTGATATTTTTAACATGATAATTTATAATAATCATAATTTCTCGGTCCCGTACAACACGTAGAAGAAATCTATAGTTAATAATTGATAGCGTAATGAGGATATATATTTGTTTTGATTATGTCGAAACTAAAAATGAATACTAATGCAACAATTACGGCTCCTTCTTTCAGCTATAAATAGATCATAACAACAAATGCATTTTGCCACAACAAACACGCAATTTAAAGAAAGGATTTGAGAAAGATGAAAGGTTCAGTAGTGATCTCTCTCATTGCCCTCTTGGCTTTGGCTTTCTCCATTGCTTCTGCCTATGACCCCAGCCCTCTCCAAGATTTCTGTGTCGGTGTCAATGATACCAAACTTGGAGGTATTCTCTCTCTCTCTCCCCTATATATCTCACAGACACACTCTGTACCATGCATATATATATATATATATATTGTATCTTTGGGATCTCTAATAATTGATAATTTAGATGATATGATGAGAGATATATGTAAAAAAGTTGTGTACCAGTTGCCTCGTGCAACTAGTATTGAGAGTTTGATGACTCTCTATATCGGTTAAATAAACTAGTGTAGTAAATATTTTTGTTCATTGGCCTAGAACATGTGGTACCTACATTGGTTACAGAACGGGTAGTAATCGTTTTTAACAGCAATAAAAAACCCTTTATGCACAAGTGTGATTAGTAATTAATGGGGCATGTGCATTGTGATTTTGTGCAGTATTTGTGAATGGGAAATTCTGCAAAGATCCCAAGTTTGTGAAAGCGGAAGACTTCTTCTTCCGTATACTACCAGGGAACACAGCCAATCCACTGGGCTCCAAAGTGACTCAAGTGTCTGTAGATGCATTCCCAGGACTCAACACTCTTGGCATCTCCCTTGCTCGTATCGATTACGCGCCCAATGGTTTGAATCCTCCCCACATTCACCCTCGAGCCACCGAGGTGTTGACTGTCCTCGAAGGAACTCTCATGGTTGGATTCGTGGCTTCAAATCAAAATAACAACCGCCTCTTCACCAAAGTACTCTATAAGGGAGATGTATTTATATTCCCCTTTAGTATGATTCACTTTCAACTCAACGTTGGTCGTGGCAATGCTGTGGCACTTTCTAGTCTCAGTAGCCAAAATCCAGGGGTCATCACAGTTGCTAACGCTGTGTTCGGATCCACTCCTCCCATCTCTCCTGATGTTCTCACTAAAGCCTTCCATGTTGACAAGAGTATAATTGCCTATCTTCAAAAGCAACAATGGTAGAAGAATAACTAAAAACGCTATATATCCACTACCTACCCGTCCGGCATTATGTAATAAATAAATATGATGCATGCAGGGTTTTTGTTGTGACCTCAATTATATAGCATGCATATATGCAAAATCAATACTCTTCGAATGGAGTTATTAATATGATGCTTTCTTTCTTTTACCTTGTCCCTTGTTCTCTCTTCCAATTTCATTTGCTTTCAGCCACAAGTCATATCCTTCCCCTCAATAATCTAGTTAGTACACTTCTATGAACCCAACGTTGGAATTCTGGTCAAATAAACTAAAAAAAGTTATAATATATATATAATGATGAACTACAATCAACCTTCAAATATCCTTCTTTTGTCAATCATTTTCTATTAACAAATTTTTGATGTCGATTGTTTGCAATATGACAATAAATTAGTCATGGGAAGGGGGAGGAAATAAAGGAGAAAGGGGGTACATTGAAAGGAAAACTTGCAAGATTATTAGCATCTCGCGCCTTTGTATCAAAAGTTTCCATTGCATGCTTACTAATTTTTAAGTACAATATTTTGATGATATGAGGTTTTTAAAAGTTTGGAGAAATTTGAACTTTTTTAATAATTTATTATTTTTTCCATTTTAACACCTTAAAACCTCCCTCCTCCCATAGGGGAGGGGACCCGCACGACCCACCCACCCCAGTTTTAACCTCCGGGTGTATAGATTTTATAACCTCCTTTAGGAGAAGAGATGTGGGGTGCCATGAAAAAATTATTAATGTAATGCTTTAAATTATACTTTGTGCTACAAATTGAAATCCTAAAGAAGGTGAGAGATTCTACTTGTCAATGAATTCATATTGTTAAATATAATAAAGATGAAAATAATACACATCAAAAGTGGTTATAATAATCAGAATAATACTCCTCTAGTACTTGTATAAAGTGCTTCTTGAAGGGATTTTGCTTCTAGAAAGCTTAAGAGTAAAAATGATTTTAGCAGGCTATGATGCGGGATGAACTGGATGTCCCATTAATGTCATGAAGAAAAGACTTTTCATAATAGTAGGTAGTCTCAATGACTAAAATGAAAGGGGACAGGGACCTAAATATAAAGGAAAAATTGAAGTGAGAGAAGTGCCAGGACTAAATTGCAAATAAGGGATTTTGAGGGCTTTTGTCTTAAGCTAATATTTCAATGTCAATGACGGACCCCAGTAGAATGAGAAATCTCAGAAAAAATATTCCTTATGGTTTTAAGAATGATGGATGCAATGGTTGAGACTATATGTTAATATGATGTTTAAGAAAACAACTAAGATATTATTATTATATAGTGCAAATTATGCATAGAAATATTAGAATATTAGGCATAGCGCAAATTAGGATATTATTATTATCTGTTAATATGAGTTTATTATGCTCGCATAATAAAAAATTATTTCTAAATCATAATAGTTAAGTATGAGGAAAAACCAAATCAACTCAAATTTTCCCTTAATTTTGTCTTTGGTTACCTATTAATTACTTCCTCCTCTCTTTATTATAAACTCCAATTCACTATTTTATTTAGGAAAATCAGTTTTTGTTAATTATTTATTGTAAAATCTTAAAATCACCCTTAATAAAAGCTATTAAAAGAAAAAAAGTTGAATTAATTACTTAGTTAAGGATATTAGTGAGAAAATTATTATTTTAGATAAGAACATGGTATATTATAAAATAAGTAGGGATACTTATAAAGTTATAATAGAGACCAACAAGAAGTATAAATTATATATACACACAAATTAAACAAAAGAGCAATTGGATGAGGTTCATTGATGGAAAGTAACCTCTCTATTGTCGGTTCCCTCCTATTACTTCTTCATATAAATAAAATCCCACTGTTTTGTTATAAATGACTGAGAGTCAAATATAAGTATTTTCACTTGAGGTGTCTCAAGCAACAACTAAAATTAGATATTAAAATTAACGATTCAGATTCCACCTTATAACCAAATTCGTTGTTTTATTTAAATAAAATAGCAATGAAGGGACATAGAGTTTCCGCTCTGGAAGTTTGGTACATGTGTGCTTACTGTTAAGGAAACATATGCTCAATCATCCACCATACATAAATAAAAATTAATTAATTGAATTAGTAACTGATACGGTATTAGATGGTTATATTTGTTTTGATTAAGACATTCACCTAAAATCTGGAGTAATAAGAAAAACAAGGGGATTAATTGCTGGAGAAGTTAATGAAATGATGAAGTGAACATGTGTAATTGTGTGAAAATAAAGAACACCAATACTCCCTTAATTTATCTTGTCGGTAATTAATTATTTACTACTCTGATCTATAATATAAGTCACTTTAACGAGCTCACTAGAACTAAAATAATATTTAACTAAATAAATTTGTCTTGAGTTAAAAAAAAATCAACTTTACCCATATTATAAATGAAGTTTTAAATAGAGAGGCATATATAGGGAGCCACATTTAATTATTAATTATAGGGTTAAAATTGACAGATAAGAATTAATGACTGTTTAAGTACCTTATATTATTTTTTTAAAACAAAAAACTCTTTGAAACTTATATGATGGATAAGAGGGAACATAAATTAATTCTAGGGAATATATACAAATAAATAAGAGATAAAGGTATATGAGTAAGAGACATTTAACTTATTCCTTGTGACCTAAAAATTTGGAAAAATTTAAAAAGTAGTGATTGTGGCATCAAGAAGCTGTGTATTTACTTGCATTAGAAACAATATTATGCTTTTAAGTTGTAACTTTAAGCCTAGAGTTGTATTAAAGCCCAATGAAAAGAGATGAAGTCAAATCTCAATTACATTGTTAGTGAACGCCTGCCTCCAGCCATGGACTAAAAAAAAGAAGATTACTTTGATTAAACCATCAATCATCAACTTTATTACTCTTAAAAAATATCGTAATGCCTAATTTAGTTAAAATGAGTTACTTTTAAAATATTATAATACCAAATTCAGTTAAGAGTATATATGAGTGACTCAATACTTTTAATTCTTTTATTTATAAGCTACAATTAATGCACATTTTAATCTTTAAAAGATTTTAAACCCCATCATAATTATTAATAATTGATCTCATTAACTAATTTTATGATATTTCAAATTTATGACCATAATGATTATTCTTAATAATAAATATATTGAAAAATATATTTGTTTAGGATTTTTCAACTTCATGTATATAAATGAGTCAATATGTTCAATTCCTTTTACTATAAGTTAAATTTTATAATTTTAATTAATAATTTTATTTTGATATTTAAAAGATATTGAGCCCCTGGTAATTAATTAATCAATAATTCTATTAACTAATTATATAATATTTTAAATTTTTAACCATAATAATAATTTATAATAATCATAATTTCTTGTGCAATATATGGAAGAAATCTCTAGTTAATAATTGATATTGTAATGAGGATATATATTTATTTTGATTATGTGGAAACTAAAAAAGAGTACTAATTCAACAATTACGGCTCCTTCCTTCAGCTATAAATATATCATAACAACAAATGCATTTTGCCACAACAAACGCGCATTTTAAAGAAAGGATTTGAGAAAGATGAAAGGTCCAGTAGTGATCTCTCTCATTGCCCTCTTGGCTTTGGCTTTCTCCATTGTTTCTGCCTATGACCCCAGCCCTCTCCAAGATTTCTGCGTCGGTGTCAATGATACCAAATTTGGAGGTACTCTCTCTCTCTCTCTCTCTCACACACACACACACACACTCTGTACCATGCACACACACACACACATATATATATATTGTATATTTGGTATCTCTATAATTGATAATTTAGATGATATGATGAGAGATCTATGCAAAAAAGTTGTGTACCAGTTGTCTCGTGCAACTAATATTGAAAGTGTGATGACTCTATATTGGTTAAATAAACTAGTGTATTAAATCTTTTTGTTCATCGGCCTAGACCTGTTGTATCTACATTGGTTACAGAACTGGTAGTAATCCTTTTTAGCAGCAATAAAAAAGGCTTTATTGGGACATGTGCATTGTGATTTTGTGCAGTATTTGTGAATGGGAAATTCTGCAAAGATCCCAAGTTTGTGAAAGCGGAAGACTTCTTCTTCCGTATACTACCAGGAAACACAGCCAATCAACTGGGCTCCAAAGTAACTCAAGTGTCTGTAGATGCATTCCCAGGACTCAACACTCTTGGCATCTCCCTTGCTCGTATCGATTACGCGCCCAATGGTTTGAATCCTCCCCACCTTCACCCTCGCGCCACCGAGGTGTTGACCGTCCTCGAAGGAACTCTCATGGTTGGATTCGTGGCTTCAAATCAAAATAACAACCGCCTCTTCACCAAAGTGCTCAATGAGGGAGATGTTTTTATATTCCCCTTTAGTATGATTCACTTTCAACTCAACGTTGGACGTGGCAATGCTGTGGCACTTTCTAGTCTCAGTAGCCAAAATCCAGGGGTTATCACAGTTGCTAACGCTGTGTTTGGATCCACTCCTCCCATCTCTCCTGATGTTCTCACTAAAGCCTTCCATGTTGACAAGAATATAATTGCCTATCTTCAAAAGCAACACTGGTAAAACAATAACTAAGTAAGCTATATATCCACCATCCATCCGTTATTTTGTAATAAATAAATATCATGGATGAAGGTTTATGTTGTAAAATTACCTCAATTATATATATAGCATGCATGCAAAATCAATACTCTTCCATCATGTAACTTCATTTATATGTCCTGGAAACTAGATACTATGTTTAATTTTTTGACTGTACGTTGTTCGCTTCCAATTTCAGTGGCCCTCTTGCACAAGTCATACTCTTCACCTCAATAATCTAGTTAATACACTTCTATGAACCCAATGTTGGAATTGTGTTCACATAAACTAAAAACAATAATCAATAAATAAATTGGAATGTGTATATATAAGGATATACTACAGTCAATCTTCAATATCCTTCTTTGGTTAATCATTTTCTATTAACAAATTTTTTATTTTGATTGTTTGCAACATGTCAATAAAACTGCCATTGAAAGGAGGAGGCAATGAAGGAAAAATGGAGTAAATTAAAAGGAAAACCTGCTTGCCAAGACGATTACCATTACACGCCATTGTATCAAAATTAAAGTTTTCATTGCATACGCACTAATTTTTAAGGACTATATTTCGATGTTACCAGGTTAAAAACTTGGGTTAAGTAACATCTAGTACCATAAAATAATTTTTTTAATAACATATAGTATCATAAGCTAACTTTTAGTATATCTAGTACCCTAAAGTATTTCTCTAGTAACACCTTAAAGGAATTTTTGATGAGTTCAATACCAGTATCATAAGTTTAGAATACTCATTGTTACTAAGAAAAATACTTTAAAGATAAAATTGAACCAAAATCTACTTTATAAGATTTGGTATTATTGAAAAAATACTTTAACATGTTGAATATATTAAAAATTAATTTTAAATATTGAGTGTTATTGAAAAATACTTTAATATATGCTATATGCAACTTAACCTTAAAGACTTTGTATGAGTTTAAAAAATTTAATAATTTATTAGTATAATGCGATAGATTATACTTGTGTACTACAAATTAAAACTTGAAAGAAAGACAGAGATTATACTTGTCAATGAATTCATATTATTAAATATAATAAAAAAATATAATATTCACACATCAAAAGTGGTTAAAATAATTACAATAATACTTTTCTAGCTAGTACTTTTATAAAGCGCTTCTAGAAGGTATACTTAGTTCTGTGATCAATTGAGAGTCATAGACTAGCCTTGAAACTATATATGAATTTAACATGAATGTTCATGACTGCCCAGTTTATGTTTTCAGAGGTTTGCTGGTTAGGGCACACTGCTCTTACTTGAAAAATTTTAATAATTTATTAAGACATCAAATGCCCATGTAGACTCTCCACACATATTAAAAATGCAATGCTAATACATGGGGCTTTGTTGCTTCAACTTTCAAAGTTAGAACTCAGATGAAAGCCATATGATTAAATATCATTCCATCAATTGGTGGCAACTTTCAATTTTTTTGGTTTTAAAAAAATAAATTTGATCGTATTTATTTTTTATTAAGAATTGAACATTCGTTTTAAATGCCATGATGAAATAGAAATCAATATTATGAACATCTAATTAATTAGAAACCAATTAGAGATTGCAAAATAATCAATGAATTCATAGTCTTACAAGTAATAAAATGTACACCCTCTTTTCCATAAAAAAGGTAATAGAATAAAAAAAACATTCATGTATCAAAAGTGGTTGAAATAAAAGTATTATATCTGCCTCCTTTTTCTCTTCTTTTGGATACAGAGAATAAAAAACAAGAGATAATATCCTCAGAGAAAACTCCCAAAAAAAAACAAATTATACTATTTTTTAAAGTCTTTTCCCCTCCTAGTATTCTCCATTTTTTCCTCCCATTTTAACATTAAAAAGAACCTTTTGTATTTTCAAAATTTGTACTTTAGTCCAATTTCCTATTTATTATACGTGTGTGTGTGTGTGTGAAGGAAAGATATTTTAATAAAACAGACGTGTTGATAAATAATTACCCAGTCTGTATTTTGCATTGAATATGAGGCTTGTAGTTTCATATACAAATTATTTAGAGATTGGATTTCCAGAAAAAGCTAGATCCTCAATTACTTTGAAAGAATTGGTAAATTAGCGTATGAGTCAGTCATTCTAATCTATAGTTTTCATTACTCACCAAAACTATATACTTTTACACATCAAAATGTTAGCTTTTATCATGTCAATCAACTTAATGTAAGACATTGTTAAGGGAGGACATGACCAAAACAAACACATTTACTAATATATAGACTTAGTCTAACTGTATAAAACTTTGCTGCATCCGTCTTTTCTTGAGTTTGATTCCTATAGGTGATCAGATACTTATACTAAGAGGGGTAGCTACGAATCTCAAAACTATATACCTAATAATAGAATTCAGTAATAATTTTAAAAAAACACATATTTAAATTATACGTGATTTAATTTGTTCCTTTAAGTAAAGTTTTGAATTCAGACTTATGCCTTGGTTGATATTATGAAAAAAGTTTTTTATGGTAATTGGAAATAAAAGTAGAATAGGAAATAGAGGGGGAATGAAAAAGGTTTTTAAAAATACGTTTGTTGTAACTACGGAAACATAATATAAGTTAATATTTTGATGTACAAAAGTATATCATTTTGGTATATAATGAAAAATATTCATAACAAAAAATTCAAATATTGTTATATATTTTTAAAAATAATATACCAAATTAATATATATCTTAGGACAATGGAGCATGTATGACATTTTTAAGGAAACACTTAGGATATTATTATATAATAATTTATTAACAAATGATTGAGATTAAAAATTAGGAAAACATGGGATGCATTTTGTACAGTAAAGCACTGAATTCCGAATCTCTCTCACACTACTCTTGACACCTGAAAACATGTTAAGATCATATGCTAGATTGCAAAAAGAACAGAACCAAATTTGACTAAAAAGTAGTGTTTGGCATCATAAAGCCTTGTATTTACTTTCATGATAAGGAACTATTCCTATATCATAATAATTAAGTATGATGAAAAAATCAACTCAAATCTCCCTTAATTTTTGTCATTGGTTACCAATTAATTACTCCCTCGGGTCTTTTTTATAAACTCCAATTAATTATTTTATTTAAGTTAAGAAAATTAGTTTCATTTAATTATTTATTGTAAAATTTTAAAATTACCCTTAATAAAAGTCATTAGTCAAAAAAATCAATACTGTAAACAAAACATATTATATTATAAAATAATCAGGAGATATTTATAATAAGTAACAGAAGAATATAAATTATATATAGAAACAAACAAAAGAGAAATTGCCAAGTTTGGTAGATGTGCTTAGTGTGAAGGAGGCATATGCTGCGGCATTAATAATAAACAATTAGACAAAAATTGAGAGCCTATTAATTAATTCAATTAATAATTGATACCGTAATGTGGATATATTTGTTTTGACTATAAGACCGCACCTTAAAGCTGGAGTAATAAAAAAAACAAGGGATTAATTGCTGAAGAAGTTAAAAGGATGAAGAAAACATGTGTAATTGTGTCAAAGAAAAGAACACCAATCACTCCCTTAATTTCTCTCATTGGATTCCAATTAATTATAATTAATAGCTAAAGTATATATTTTATCCTTTAAATTTAGATTAAGTTTCAATTTAATCTCTTAATTTTATAAAGTGTATTTTTAATCTCTTAATATTAACACTTAACACTATATTTTCACTCCCTTATTAATTTATCTCGTTGGTTATTAAATTAAAATTTGACATAAATTTTGATGATCAAATTATAAACACACAAATAAATAAATAAGACATAATGGTAAGATACCTTTAACTTAGAGAAAATCAGTAAGAAAATCCTATTTAAAAAATGTATTGATCAATTTAAAAAATGTATTGATTAGAAATATCTAAGTTGGAGTATTGATATTTTCCATGTATAAATACTTCTAATTACTAGTATTTTATGTGTATAAAAATATATCAGTTTTTTTTTAACTAACAAAATTTTTAAACAGTGACTTTTCACTTATTTTTCTTTAAATTATTCCTTGTGAAATAAAAATATGGAAAAATAAAAAAAAATAGTGTTTGTAGCATCATGAAGTCGTGTATTTGCTGGCACTATAAACAATGTTATGCTTGTAAAGTTGTAACTTTAAGCCTAGAGTTGTGAAGAAGTACGATGAAATGGTCCAACTTGAATCTTAATTATTACATTGTTAATGAACGGCTCCAACCATGGACTAAAAATAATAATACTTAATTAAATTAATAATCGATAGCGTAGTGTGGATATATTTGTTTCGATTAAGTCGAATCTAAAAATGAATACTAATTCAACAATTACGGCTCCTTCCTTCAGCTATAAATAGATCATAACCACAAATGCATTTTGCCACAACAAACACAATTAAACAAAGGATTTGAGACAGATGAAAGGTTCTTTAGTGATCTCATTGCCCTCTTGGCTTTGGCTTCCTCCTTTGCCTCTGCCAATGACCCCAGCCCTCTCCAAATTTTCTATGTCGGTGTCAATGATACCAAACTTGGAGGCACTCTCTCTCTCACACACACACAATCACGCCTAATTTAGCTTTGGGATCTCTGTAAGTGACAATTTAGGTGATATGATGAGAGAGATATATGTAAATAGGTCGTGCACCGGTTGTCACGTGCAATCAGTATTGACAGTGTGACTTTCTATACTGGTTAAAATATAATTGATGTAGTAAATCTTTTTGTCCATTGGGCATAGAACTGGTGTAAAAGTTTGAACATTTTGCATATACACTAGTTACAAAACAGGTGTATTAATCTTTTTTAAACTGAGATAAAAATGCCTTTATGGCTTTTGCACTAGTGTGATTGTTAATTAATTAGACATGTGCAAGTGGTTTTGCTCAGTATTTGTGAATGGGAAATACTGCAAAGATCCCATGTATGTGAAAGGGGATGACTTCTTCTTCCGTATAATGCCAGGGAACAGATCCAACCAACTGGGCTCCAAAGTGACTCAAGTGTCCGTAGATGCATTCCCAAGACTCAACACACTTGGCATCTCCCTTGCTCGTATCGATTATGCACCCTCTGACTTGAATCCTCCCCACATTTACCCTCATGCCACCGAGGTGTTGACTGTCCTCTAAGGAACTCTCATGGTTGGATTCGTGGCTTGCGATCAAAATAACAACCGCCTCTCTCTACCAAAGTACTCAATAAGAGAGATGTGTTTATATTCCCTTTTGCTATGGTTCACTTTCCACTCAACATCGTCCATGGCAATGCTGTAGCACTTTCTTAGTAGCCAAAATCCAGGTGTTATCACTGTGGCTAATCCTATGTTTGGATCCACTCCTCTCATCGTTTATGAGGTTCTCACTAAAGCCTTCCAAGTTGACAAAAATATAATTGCCTATCTTCAAAAACAACAATGGTACGACAATCATTAAACAGTTGATCCATAAATCTACTTAGTCACCTCGATTATATGGCATGCATGCATATGAAGAATCAATACTTTTTGATCCTCATGTAACTTCATTTATATGTGTGGGTGTGTGTATATATATATATATACATATATTGGAATAAATAAATTATTTACTTTGCATATTCTGATTAATAGCTAATTATTACATTCATGTTTAACGATTTTCTTCTTTTGGCTCTTTATTCTAAGCCTACCTTACTAGCTTTTACTTTGTTTTACAATGTCTGTCATTAGAAGGAGACTCGTTTCGGAAATGGTGATGATAATATTCAATCCATATATATTAACCATAAAAACTAATTTATATATTATATAAGAATAAAAACGATGAAATCCTTAAACATACAGCTTATTGCTAATAGAGTGAAAATATTTTAATGATTTACATCATAAATTACAAAATAAAATATTTTAATAAACCCGTAAGCACGATAAAAATTGTAGCGTGACATGTAATTGCCATATTTCAAATAGTTTAGTTCGTACATGTCTTTCAGTAAATCTTCACCTTTTTATGTTTTTATGCCCAACTCTAAGTAATGACAGTCAGAAAATATTGACGATATGAACTTTGGATTAGGTCAGTAATTTATTAAAACTTAATCCATTCCTTTATCCTGTTTTTTTTTCCTTTTTATTTTTACTTTTGTTCCGTAAAAAATGTTATCTATATTAAAGACTTTAAAAGTTGGCCTAAAATTACGTTCAGTTGTATTTAGAATTTGCGTTGGTAGCAGTACGATTGTAAATTTTAATTTTAATTAAAAAGAAGGGGTAAATGCTTCTTGTAGACTTTTCTATACAAGAAATGGGGGGGGGGGGGGGGAGGGGGGAGAGTAAAAAAACTGAGACATAAAAGTAAGCAACTTAGCAATATTATTAAGTTTATTGATCAGTACTTTTTAGTTAATAATCTATCTAAACATTTAGTAGTTTATAATATATAATGTGTCATGTGATGTATAGTCAACTCTATATAATAAGATAAAGCTTATTGTTGAAACACTTCGTGTGTTTTTTAGAGAGAGAGATTTTAAAAAGACAAATTAAGCTTATCCGTACAATGGAGAGAAACTATAATATCACTATTATATGTCCTAATTTTTTAGTTAATCATTTTCTATATGTCCTAATTGTTTGCAACTTGTCAATAAAATTGCCATTGAAAAGAGGAAGACGATTACGATCACAGTTCATTGTATCAAAAGTTACCATTGCGGACACATTAATTTTTAATTACTATGCATTGATGGTATATATGGGTGGTTAAAAACTTCTACAAGTTTGCCATTTTAATAACATATTAATCTAATGCGATATATTCTAATGAAATTTAATCATTTATAAAATATTTTATTATTAAGGATTGAAATTTTTGTTTTAAATGACATGATGAAATAGAAATCAAGATTTCGAACATCCAATTAATTAGAAATTACAACATATTCAATAAATCCATAGTGTTACAAGCAATAAGATTTTAAAAAATAGCTCACACATCAAATAAAAGTGGTTAGAATAAAAGTAAAATATATTTACCTCTTTTTACTCTTCATGTGGATGGAGAGAAAAAATAGGGAGGAGAGAATATTTTATCAGAAAACTCCAAAAAATATGGTAAAAAAATTTGTGAGTTTTGAAAATGTTCTCTCATAATATTCTCTACTTTATATTTTCATCATGAAACTTTCTATTTTCAAAATTTTTATTTTAATCCAATTTTAAACAGTATTAAGAAACTACCATTAAAGATTCTAAAGTGTTATCTGTAAATCTATACTAAAAGAATAAAATTATTAAGAAAAAAAAATCTTTTAGTCCCTATAATTTTGATTTAAGTTATAGCTCTCAATCCTTAAATTTTGACTCAATACAATTCAGTTTTTATAGTTTTGAGTTTGTTATAATATATAGTTACTGAATTTTAATTTTAATATAACTCACTCTCTATAGTTTAATCATATAATATATTTTTTCCTATATTTTAAAAATAAAATGAGAAAATTAATGCCCAAATCCCTATCCTTTCAGGTTGTTTTTAATTAGTTCTTTATAATTTTATTTGGTTTTTTGATTGCCTCCTTGTTGATTTCTCTCTTACAGCCGTTCATCCTTGGAGAATTAATATCTGGACCAAGGACCAACGTTATGCTTTCTCCTTCTCCTTTGCCTTGTCCCTGGAGAACTTTAACACATTATTAATCCCATCACCTTCTTTTATTTTCCAACAAAATAATCAGCGCATTTGTGTGCGCTTTTCTTTGTTATCTAACAAAATAATTATTTCTCTCTTTGCTTAATTACACTATTTTTTAAAGCATGTTTCTCAGGCTTCAATTCATAACTAAATCAAAACACATCACTGCGAATTCCAGCACTACTAGTATATGCATATATGTGTAGGTGTATATATATATACTAGAGATATCGATCATCATCTGGCTATTTCTACATTCTGTTGCCGGCCATCTCTTCTTGTTTTATTTTTTTCATTTTTTTATAAATTATAACTGTTTAGATCTCTGAGTATCCAGTGTTTTTTTCTTCTAAATTATATTATCATGTTTCAGAGTAACCGAGTAATCTAGATTGAGGCTTTACAAAAGATGCCTCTCCCCATATGTCTTTTTTTTAAACAAAGTGGAATTTTGAACCTTAGTTCTCTCACTTTATGATCAGTTGGTCCACCACTAGACTAAGTACCTTGGGTTAACCTTCCTTTCTCTCTATACTTAATTATATTGATTGGGGATTAAATGTTTCATTTTATTTTTTAAAATATATGGATTGCTATATTAAATGGTTAAAATTATAGGGATTAAGTTTCATCAAGTTAAAATTTAAGGAGTGAGTTACAACTTGGCTAAAATTATAAGGACTAAGTCGTACCAAGATAAAGTTTAACGATTGGATTACAACTAAGTCAAAATTAAAGTTTAAAAGATTGATTTTCTCAATTATTAATCTACCCTTATAATATAGTGATATACACTTTCCCCTCATCTTCAACTAAAGCAATTTTAAATAATTATGTATATAAATATTTATAAGTTTAAGGGCTCTCCCTTTCAATAGGTTAATATTTTATGATTCGATTTTTTTGGAGTTATGTTTGTAACACATCTAATTGGATTTTCTGCTTGATCTAATAATGCCGGCCTCTAGGTTAATATATCCTTGATATTACAAAAATTCTAGTGTCAGTCCATTGGCTCTAAGAAAAACAAAGAAGCATGGCTTTGCATAGTTTTGATAAATTTTAAAGAACATAATTTAGCAACATATGATTGGTCCTATTGCATCTTCCGGCAAAATCCTAGTTGGAAACTTAGAACCTTTGTAACTGCAATTATGAAGAACAGAGAGATTCCTCACTGGTTCATGTCTGAAACTAATATAGAATATATATAGCTAGTTTTGTGACTACTTCATCTTCTCCAACCTCTATAATTCCTGCAAATGATTTAAAAGATGAATTTTAATACTAATGATAATTAAATTTAAAAATATTACTGAAAGATAAGTTGCAAGCGTTGATTCAAATTAAACACCTGCAAATATGGGAATCTTAGTGGCAAATCAGGCATTTAACTCTTATAGGCCACTCATTGATTTGCAATTGAGATTCCCATTTAAATGAATTATGCTTTCAAAAGTAAAATTATGATTTTGAATTAGGCCTCAGTTAAACTCTATTTATCCCCTTTTCCAAATTTTGGGATGTTACATTTCCCACCCTTGCAAATTTCTCCTACACTGAAATAGTCACTATCAGATAACAAAAAAGTCTCTTTCGAGTGTACCCTCTTCGTTAGAATATTGACTGGGTTCTTACATAAATTCAAACAACAGTAATTATAAAATTGAGGTTACGTCAAGTTCTAGAAAGCCATGTCTATATCGAAGCAGAATATCATTGTCCAACCAAAATAAATCTTGTTAAATTTATATTTCTGTAAACAAAATAAAAATAATTAAAATATTTTTGAGACAAAAATTAATTTCATATTATTATCATGAAATAAAGATAACTTTTTTCTAGTATTCGTAACAAAAGTTCATGTTATTCAGTTTAATTTAAGCTTTATTTTGCGGAATAGAATAATAACACTACTACTGTTGAATCGTTCAATACTTAAACATCGCAGTTACAAAAATTATTTAAAGAAATTACCAAGTAATCATACGTTCATACTCAGTTCAACGACTTCGTCTCTGAAAAGTTATATATAGATAATTCAAATAAAAATCTATGCAAGCAATTATTGCCAAATCAAGAAAATGACTTCCCTTATGGGGCCAACAACAAAAGCAAATCCTTATAGCATTAACTTGTTAATTAGCTGGACTTGAAATGATAGCTTTTACAAAAATTGTTATTTTGATTTTAATACTTCTTGGTTACTTAATATAAGACCCAGTTGACTTTTTTAGATAGATTAAAGAAGCCAAATAAATAAGTTAATTATAACTAAATCCAACCACTCAAGATAAATTTATACTACCTTCAATCTTAATTATAAGAGTTAGTTAATTTTTTTGAATAGATTAAATAGTAGTTAATTTTTTGAATAGATTAAAGAAGTCAAATAATTAAATCAGTTAATTATATCTAATAAGAGCTAGTTAACTAATTTAGTAAATGGGGAAGTATATAATATGAATTCATCTTGAGATGTTAGATTTGATCATAATTATATAATTTATTTAACTTCATTAATCTATTTAAAAAAGTTAACTAGTTTTATAATTAGGATAAGAAGGATTATTATATATTCCTTAATTTACTTAAATTAGTCAGCTAGATCTTATATTAATTAATTATAATTAACTATTTTTTTTTACTTTTTTAAATTTATCTAAAAATCAACTGGTCTTATATTAAGTAATAGAGGGAGAACTAGTATTAATTAAGAATAATATAACAGTGTAAATGCAAGGACCATGGAAAGGAACAGCTTATTGTTTAATGGATTCGTCAGTCTTCATAATTATCGATGACTTGCTGGTGGGAAAAGCTTTTGGTACGTACATCTCACACTGAACCAATATGAGGCATGAAAAATACTAGCAAGTTTCTTGACTTCTTCGTCTCCTCCATAAACATTTCACTCTGAAAAGATTGAGCAGGTTATAAGATGTTAGTATCAGTTTTATTCTTCCTCTTGATACCACATGCGTTTTCCTTAACCTTCAACTTCACAAGTTTCCAGGATGATGACAGAATATCATTAGAAAAATCAGCTCGCCTCGTAGGAACATCCATCGACTTGGTAACTCAGTACAACGATAGTGTCGGTCGAGCCACGTATCACGAACCGATGCACTTGTGGGACAAAGCCACCGGGAAACTCACGGATTTCACCACCAGATTTACCTTTGTGATTGATTCAATGGGCAAGGAAACTTTTGCAGATGGGATGTCCTTCTTCTTAGCCCCTACTGATTCAAAGCTTCCTAATGTTCCAAAAGTAGGGGGAGGTGCTATGGGTCTGATTATTGGAGGTGAAGAAACGATGCTTAATTCAACAGATCATCCCTTTGTTGCTGTGGAGTTTGATATCTTTCCGAATACCGAATCTTATGATGGATGGGATCCTTCAGAGGTACATGTGGGTGTGGATATTAATTCTATTAAATCTAATATTACTGTGCCATGGTTGGCTAATATACAAAGAGGAAGAATAAATAAGGTTATCATCAGATATAATGCAAGTACGCATAATTTAAGCATCTCGTTCACTGGTTTTGATATGAATAACAAATTTGTGTGGCAACATCTTCATCAAATTGTTGACCTACGAAACTACCTGCCTGAATTGGTTACTTTTGGTTTCTCAGCTGCCACAGGAAAATATTTTGCAACACATAGGATATATGCGTGGAGTTTCCACTCAAAGGAGTTCCCAAATGTTTCTCTCAGTACTAGCCCAAGACCAAGTCTGAACCTTAATCCGAGCCTGAGACCGGGCCAGAGCATGAGCCGAACAAGTAGAAATCCCGCAGCTATTGCAACTGGATTAGGGGTTGGAGGGTTTGTTTTAGTTTGTGGGGTAGTATTGTTTGTCATGTGGAAGAACAGGAAGAAAAAGATAAATGATGAGTGTAATGAGGACATGAGTGTTGATTTTGAAAGAGGAACAGGTCCCAAAAAGTACTCATATGCTGAACTAGCAATTGCTGCAAATTATTTCAAAGATGAGCAGAAGCTTGGGCAGGGAGGATTTGGAGGTGTCTACAGAGGTTTTCTCAAAGATTCAAACTCCGATGTCGCCATAAAGAGAATATCTGAGAGTTCTAAACAAGGGAAGAAGGAGTTTGCCTCAGAAGTAAGAATTATCAGTCAACTAAGGCATAGAAACTTGGTGCAACTGCTCGGCTGGTGTCATGAAAGGAAAGAACTGTTACTTGTTTATGAGTACATGCCGAATGGAAGTTTGGATTCTCATCTCTTCAAGGACCAAAGGTTGTTGAGATGGCCAACTAGATTTAAAATTGCTCAAGGCTTGGCCTCTGGATTATTATACCTGCATGAAGAATGGGAACAATGTGTGGTTCATAGGGACGTAAAATCAAGCAACATCATGCTAGACTCCAACTTCAATGCAAAGCTTGGAGATTTCGGATTAGCAAGATTTGTAGACCATGGAAAAGGAGCACAAACGACAGCTTTGGCTGGAACTATGGGCTATATGGCTCCAGAATGCGTCATTAATGGAAGGGCCAGTAAAGAATGTGATATTTACAGTTTTGGAGTTGTTGCTTTGGAGATAGCTTGTGGAAGAAAATCCATCAACCTCAAGGCTCCAGAAAATGAAATAAGCATAGTAAATTGGGTATGGGAACTCTATGGGAGTGGAAAACTTCTTGAAGCGGTTGATTCAAGATTAGAAGGAGATTTTGACCATGAACAAATCAAATGCCTAATGATTGTTGGGCTGTGGTGTGCTCATCCTGATCATAATCATAGGCCCTCAATAAGGCAAGTAATTCATGTGCTTAACTTTGAGGCTCCATTTCCTATTCTTCCTTCAAATTATCCTATACCAACATATGATGAATTTCCAGTGTGGTCATCATTTTCAAATCTATCGATCCCCAATTCTTTAGAGGTAGTCAAAACCATAACATGAGCTTTAATTTTAACAGAAAACTACACTTTTGGTTTCACTACAATTTCTAAAGAAGTTTCACTAGCAGGTTCACTTCTGTATTTGCTCAAATGTTTATTCTGGCTATTGTAAGTATGTGGTTCCTTCACATAAGTCTTGATGTTTTATTTTCGCATTTCTTGGATGTAAGAAACATTAATATTAATAATAAAACAGAAATATTTGTATTCATCATCTTCTTTGGTTCTTTCAAGTGTGAGACTTGTCCTAGTTTTCTTAATAAGGTGAATGACAAGAAAATTGACAATCTCAAGGGGCCATGAAACAACATACATCCAACAACAACATACGTATAATGCAAACTCAGTTCATTCTTTTTGACGAGCTAAAATATGAAATTAAGTTCTTAAGTAACTAAATATAATGCAACCTAAGTTATAAAATGAGATTTGATTCGAAATGTCAAGAATTAAAATAAATTTGAATAAAATATTTTTGATATTTTTAATTTAATAATTATGATAGGGAATGAATGGAATGAAAATACAAGTAATTAACAATGATAAAAGCAATTCTCTGATCTAATAGCGTAAACAATCATATTTTCACTACATATTGGAATTAAAAATAATAATAAATCAAGAATTATAATTAAACTTTTAATCCAAGAACCGATACATATCGAATTGTCATAAGATATTCTTCAAAGGTTCAATCTATTAACTGCCACCATAATAATAAATTGAGACTAAGAATACTAAAGACCATTGTTTAAAAGTAACTCAGATATTCAAATAAAAAAATCAAAGCTAACAAATGATAGATAATCTAATAATACAAGCCACTTTAGAAAATTACCAAATATTTGCAATAATCTCAATACTCACCCAGAATAAAGTAAATGAAATTAAAGTTAATTAAAGAACAATGTCAAATGCTAAGCGAAGATTCAATTACAATAATCCTCGATAAATATAAATAAATCATTATAAAGTTTTCCAATAATTATAAAATTATCTTAAGACTTAGAAATCATAAGATAATTAATGGGTAAAAAAATTAGAGCAACTTAAATTTCCCTTTGAAGTCCCAAACTCATTCATTTGCCATTAAATTTGGGGAAGACGCTAAAGCCACGCATAGTCATTAAATTAGACGCCACCATCAAGATTTCATGGCCAACCATGGATTTGGATTCAAGGGAGTCCATAAAGAAAGCCATACCAACGTTTTGTGTTGCTACTCAGCTAGCTCCCGTTACTGTTCGTGCCGTTCTCTGTTCTGGTCCATCTATGCTCTGTTCGTGCCTTGTGTTATGTTGCCGTGCTATGATGATGATGAATATAATGGAGATGTTGCAGTGCCGATGGATAACGGCTGAATGGAGGTGTAGGGTGACGGCATGGGGGTGGTGTTGATAATGGAAGGTGCCTGCGAAGGGGTGTGCATGGTTATAGCCGTGGAGGGAATGGCTTAGGTGATGGTAGAAGAAGACAACTGATGTTGAGTGGAGATGGAATTGTGTGGTGAAGGAAGATTGGAGGATAAGTTGAGGGTGACGACGGCGTATGTGGTGCTATGACCCTAGAAATTCACAAATATAACACTATTTTAATAAGTATATATATTATATATTTCAATGATATTATAGATGTGAGATGATGGCTGAGTGGTTAGAGGCAGTGGAGTTAAATGAGAGGTCCAAGGTTTGAATCCCAGCTCAGGCCAAAGTGAAGTTTTATTTTCTTCAGCCGTCATGTGAAATTACCAAATTGCCCCTATGTTTATTTACTGTAGAAGTACTCCCTCCTTCCATTTTGGCTAGCTGACGCCGTGAATAGGAGAGGAAAGTGCAGAGAAGTTTCACGACTCGTGAGTACTATAGCTGTTGTGACCTATCATTTCTGTCGACTAAGTTACTGTCACCAGTGCCGAGTTGCTCTACCGTCACTGTGTTCTTCTTGGACTCGTGGATCTCGGCTTGTCACGTCCAAAAATTTGAGCCATGATCAGCACAAAATATAAATAAATTCATATTCCTTAAGTTTTAACCTTTAAATAAAACATTTAAAATAATCATCATAATATATATATCTCCATTTAAATTAAAAGGCACTTAATCTGTAGGAATTTTGGCAGAATTGTCTTTATATAACAAGCCTTCCGAAAATCCTACAACAAATTGGAAATGCTTTAAATCAAATCTAGACATTTTACAAAATAATATGAAACCAAAACTTTATGTATAGTCTAGGTGGAGCATCTAAACTTCTAACAAAATACGATAAATATTTCATAAATTTATAATTACATTATAAATAGATATGCCTAAAAAAAATCAATACTTCAGATCTGCAATGAGGCTCTTCACTACTCAGTTAGAGCATCATGGTCTACAGCACTACCTGAAGCCAAAATAATCTATCGGTGAATAACGTCCAAAAAATAATAATTTAAAGTGCGAGAAGAAACGATTTCAACATGCTTAAATGCAATTAATAACACTTCGTAATTAAATACAAATTTTTTAGGTAAAACATTTTATTTAATGAAATTTATTTAAAACAATAATTTCAAAGCATCATTTTCCCATAGGACTTCAACAGAATGAAAACAAGCGTGGACACACAGTCCGCAAAGGTAATAAACAATCCAGCCATGAAACAGGCGTATGTAAAAAACCCACTAATAGCAGGGCCACAAATATCTGACGTGAGTACAAGGCCCACGAATATCCTTCGAGCTCAGGCTATAGTGCACCAAGAATTAACAGTACTGCTGTTAGCAATCAGGTTATGTATTTGGTCCACTCTGAAAACATTTCCAAGCGCGCGTGGTTCAATTTAGCATTCAATGATCACAACACGTTCAAATGCAACAATTTTTACTAAGAATACTTCAAAATCACGAAACCCCAGCATGAACATCAAAATAAAATATCAAAAAAATTTATTCAATGCATATGGAACAATTATTCAAATAATGAAATTCACATAAGAATGTTTCATGGAGAAAATTAATTCAATATAACATTTAAAACAATATTTTCCCCAAAACTCCCTTTATTCATTTTCACACATAAACTTGATCACATAATAAACCAATTGAAAGGAAAACCATTGCCAACAATTAAAGTCATTAATTCATATACCTTGCCTTTCATAAATGATACTGAAAAATTAACACTTTAAATAAAATATATCAAGTAATTAGATATTATTATAAAAAAGAAATATCATTTTAATGGGACGTTATTCACACATATGTAATACTCCAATATAATTCACTCACCTGTAATACTCCAATATAACTTACTTCAGCTCTATGCTTTGAAATAATACTCTCTCCTTACTTTCCTAAATTTTTTGAAAATAAATCATTAATATTCAAATTCCAATTATAATAGTTATTATAACATATTATTATAATTCTATATATCCCAAATATTTTCATTCAGGAAAATAGGACCATTAACCACTTACTTCTTTTCTTCTAAACATGAAATATGCATTCGTAGTTAGTACCTTCCAAGAATTCCCTGTTTTCTTTAGCTCTCCTTAATTTGTTGCCACCTCCCTTGACAATACATTCATCAGCTCATATATATATATATATATATATAATTGTCAAGTAATTAAACCAGATTTTTAACCATCAAAATTCTTCAATAAGCAGCAACCATAATTGTTCCTGTAGGTGACTATGCAGTTGGATGTTCTTCTTATTCTTTCTTTTCTGTTTTGGGTTTGTCACGCCTTGAAATTCGAGCAGTGACCGACACAAAATATGAAAAAATTCGTATTCCTTAAGCCATAAACATTAAATAAAGCATATGATATAATACTTGTAATATATATTCCATTATAACAAAAAGGTAAGTCATTTGTAGAAATTTCGATAGGATTATCTTTGTATAACATACCTTCCAAAAATTCTACCACAGACTGCAAGTGTTTCAAAATAGATAGTACTTGTACTTTCACAAAATGACAAAAGACTAGGATTTTATCCATAAACTAGGTGAAGTATCTAAACTTCAAACAAAATAATAAAAGTATTTTATAAGTTTACAATTACATTATATATATATACGCGAAAAAAAATCAATACTTTAGATCATAAATGCGGCTCTTCACTACTCAGCTGGAGGAACAAGGTCAACAGAACTATCTAAACCCAAGATAATCTATCGGTGAATAACATCCTATTATAAAAATAATTAAAAATGTGAAAAGAAATAATTAAAACATATTAAATTATGAACAATAAAGCTTGTTGATAAATCTAAATTTTCAGGGTATAGAATCATAGCATGAAATTGTATAAAAATCATTAATCAAATCAATTTAATAGCCAGTGCAACCTTTATTTAGAGAAGTCAATTTAAAATGATAATTCTTAAATCTCATCTTTTTGTTAGACTTCAACATAACTAATTATCTAGCATGGACACACAGTCCATAAGGGTAGCTAACCATTCTGGTGCAGCTCGAAGCCATGAAAATAGCTGCAAGTACGAACCCACGAATAACAAGCACAGGTACAAGACCCACGAATAACAGGCGCAAGAATAAATCTCACGAATTGTCACGTCCCAAATTTTGGACCGTGACCGGCACAGAATATAAATACCTCATATTCTGAAAGCCTAGCACATTAAGTAAAACCTTTAAATTTTCCATAGCATTTTCAAAAATCATATGAAATATTTCCTAAGGTTTATACAGAGCATTTTCCTTTCCAAAATAATACAAGTTCTTAAGAAGCAATTACATCAAAAGTAGTATTTATCAAATGAAGCTTTGGATCAACAGCAAGGCTCTTTACCTCTCAGCTGGAGGATTAGGGTCACCTACACTATCTGAATCCAAATAATCTACTCGTGAATAACGTCCCAAAAACATGATTTAAAGAATGCGGAAAAATAATAATCATATTGAAAATGTATTTCATAACTCTTCGTAATCTAATGCAAACCTTTTTGTCAACATTTGTATTTCAGAGGAAATAACAGTATGAAATAACTATTTCAAATGACTCATCAAAACAATCTTTTCAAAACCATATTTTTTTTGTAGGACTTCAACAGAACGAAAACAGGCGTGGACACACAGTCCACAAGGGTAACTAACCATTCTGGTGGCTCGAAGCCACAAACTGTCGCGAGAATGAATCCCACGAAATAATTCTGGTGGCTCAAGGCCACAAACTGTCGCGAGAATGAATCCCACGAAATAATTCTGGTGGCTCAAGGCCACAAACTGTCGCGAGAATGAATCCCACGAAATAATTCTGGTGGCTCTGCCACTAACTGTTGAGCTCGAGTAACCAAGGTGCACCAAGGACTAACAGTACTGCTGTTAGCAACCAGCGTTCTGTATTCCATCCTAAAACATTTCCATCAATGCGTGGGGTCCTTTTCACATGTAATGATCTCAATCGTTTCAAATACCATAATCATTGATAAAGCCACTTTGAATTTCAAAAACCCCAGCATGATCATTCAAAATCAAGTTACTGTAAAAACATGTGCAATTTACATAGGAATATTTCATGAATAACATAAGTTCACTATCAAATCTTTTTCTAAAGCCTTTTTATCCATTTTCATGCATAATCGTAATCTTTTGTAAATCAATCGAAAGAAAATCATTTCTAACGATTTAAACCATACTTTCATAAAAGTTACTTTTCGTAAATTTATATTTGAAATTCAACATTTGAAATGACAATGCATTTGAAAACGTAAATTCTTAGGGAACGTTATTCACTCACCTGCCACGCTCCTAAACCGTTACTCCTCCCACCAAACACTTGCTACAAGATTACTTCTCGACCCCTGGTATTCCGAAATAGTATTAATATTCTATTCAAAGCTCCAACAGAAATTAATCACCTTAAAACTACAGCCAAACATCAAGGCAAACACTTAATCATTTCTAAACCTTGAACACACCCTTTTTCACATCTTTGTAACTTTCAAAGTTCCTCTCCAAACTACTTAATTCTAATACTCCAACTCCATAAACTTTCTATTTCATCTTTACACATGTATCTATGGGTATATGTATAACAGTAGAAATCCTAAATCATCGACATTTTTCTTTCATTCTGAAATCAACTTTCATGCTTATGTGCAATTAGCAACAACGTCCAATCTACTCCCCACAGTCGCAGATTTCATAATTATCATGCAGTATAATACATTCCCATACCTAAATGCACATAGCATTTCCTGACTTAGCCCAATCCTGCAACAATACCCCAAAAACATAAACATTACACACCCAAAATACACACAGTGATAGCGACCACCGTGCGTACACATATACTCATGCATCTGTTTCAACCAAGCTCACAGCCTCCATTCAATATTGATTCACATCAGCAGCATAACAATATGCACACGGCAGCAACAAACCAGTATAATCATGGATTATCTATATTACCACAGAAACCTTCCCAACACAGTAAACACAACAGCCACGGTCGCAGAGAGAACAAGGAAAAAGGGTGAAACTTACCACCCTTACCGCACCTGGGATTCACAGCAACAATGCCACGGAACAGAGCAGGAAAATGACAGTGCACAGCGTCAATTCACTCCCTCTAACACTCACGGCAACGGCCTGAAACAGAGTAGCAATGACGGCACCGAATAGAAATGAGTGAGCTCTATCACTCAGCAACCGCTTAAGAGGAAAGAGGGAGTTGAATACGAAATATGAACTAGGGAGCTTACCACTTCACTAATCGAACGGATCATGACAGAAACCAGTCGGGAAATGGAATCAACGACTTGCTACAGTAGCAAAGGATTTACTACAGTAGCACAAAAATGGTGCCAGACAGAAGCTACACAGCGACGGCGCTAACCTTGAATGTGGTCTACTGGAAGGAGTGTTTACTGGCGCTACAGCTAGAACACCGAACCCGCGGCACTCCTGCGCTCACCACTCAAACTCTCACTATCACCGCAGCCTCGTTGACGACAGAAAGGAAGGGATCGGGCAGAATACTTCTTAAAGGCGTCCAGCCAAACTTCTGTGCCGTGCACTCTCCTCCCGCGCCGTAAGCTGAGCTTTTGCCATCCAGCACCTAACCCGTACTGCTACCCTGCTGTCGCTGCTCGCAGGAAGGAAAAATGGAGGGAGGAAATCAGAGGTTCGGTGAAGAAATGACCAGAGGGGCAAAAGAGTAATTTCACACGTCTGAGGAAAAAGAATTTCACTTCCGCTTTCGCTATGACTCGAACACTGGCCAAACGTTTTTCCCTTCGCCTCTTGAACCATTCGACTAATGCTTCCCATACGAAATATTCTACAATAAATATACATATAACCGTTAATTAAAATTCGTAATCATAACATTCTTCCCCTCTTAAGAAATTCGGTCCTCTGAATTTGGAAAAAATATACTCACCTTAGCTCTGAAATAATTGTGGGTATTTGATTCGCATCTCACCCTCCAGTTCCCAAGTGGCTTCTTCCTCTGCATGATTTCGCCATAACACTTTTACTGAAGGAATCTCCTTCGACCGCTACTTCTTTACTTGTCGATCAATAATAGCTAACGGATATTCATTATATGACAGGTCCTCGTTCACCTGAACTTCCTGATATTCGGCAACATGGGAGGGATCATACAAGTACCTTCGTAACATCGATACATGAAACACCGGATGTATCCCTGACAGCTCTGGTGGTAAGGCTAATCGATAAGCTACCACACCTACTTTATCCAAAATCTCAAAGGGGCCGATAAACCTCGGACTTAACTTACCCTTTTTACCAAATCTCATAACCCCTTTCATTGGTGACACTCTTAAAAACACTTTATCTCCGGCCATGAACTCTAATTCCCTACGACAATGATCTGCATAAGATTTCTGTCGACTTTGAGCCGCCAACAACCTTTGTTGAATCACCTTCACCTTTTCTTTAGCATCTTGAACCAAATCAGGCCCTAATATCATTCTGTCTCCAACTTCAAACCATCCAATTGGAGATCTACACTGCCTTCCGTACAATGCCTCAAATGGTGCCATTTGAATACTTGATTGATAACTATTATTATAGGCAAATTCTACCAACGGTAAATGTTTGTCCCAACTTCCACCAAAATCCATGACACAGGATCTCAACATATCCTCAACTACTGGATTGTCCTCTCCGACTGTCCATCAGTCTGAGGATGAAAAGTAGTGCTAAGATTCAATCGAGTGTCCAAAGCTTTCTGAAATGATTTCCAAAATTGAGAAGTAAACTGGGGCCCTTTATCTGAAATGATAGACACTGGGACTCCGTGTAACCGTAAGATCTCCTCAATGTAAATCTCAGCGTATCTAGCCGTACTGTACGTTGTCTTCACTGGTAGAAAATGAGCGGACTTGGTCAATCTATCAACAATTACCCAAATAGAATCAAAACCTTTCACAGTACGGGGCAATCCCACGATAAAATCCATAGTTATGTTTTCCCACTTCCATTCAGGTATCTCCAACCGTTGTAATGGTCCTGCCAGCTTCTGATGTTTCGCCTTAACTTGTTGGCACACTAAACAATGTACAACAAAATTCGCCACATCATTCTTCATACCATGCCACCAAAACAACTGTTTCAAATCTTGGTACATCTTAGCTATACCAGGGTGGATAGTATAGGCAGAATGATGAGCTTCCTTAAGAATCAGCCTTCTCAACTCCTGAACTTGTGGCACACAAATCCTACCCTCGAACCTCAAAACACCTTCCTGATCAATCATAAATTCCGAATTACTTCTGTCTTTAACTGAATCCCTCAACTCGCACAACTTCAGGTCTGAATACTGAGCTTCCTTAATCTGATCACATAATGAGGAATGAGCTTGCAAATGGGCCAAAAATACTCCCTTAGCAGCAATTTCAAATATGACTCCCTCTTGTTCAACTTTATGAATCTCCTGTACCAACGGTCTTCTTTCAATCTTTATGTGTGTTAAACTATTCATAGACTTCCTGCTTAAAGCATCAGCCACAACGTTCGCTTTTCCCGGATGGTACAGAATTGTACAATCATAATCTTTTAATAATTCCATCCACCTTCTCTGCCTGAGATTCAAATCCTTCTGTTCAAAGATGTACTTAAGGCTTTTGTGATCTGTGAAAATCTCACAGGTTTCTCCGTACATATAATGTCTCCAAATCTTTAAAGCAAACACCACCGCAGCCATCTCTAAATCATGAGTTGGATAATTCTGCTCATGCAACTTAAGCTTTCTAGAGGCATAGGCAATAACTCGCCCATCCTGTATTAACACGCAGCCTAGCCCAATTCGAGAAGCATCACAATACACTGTATACCCACTGACTCCTGAAGGTAAACTTAGCACTGGAGCAGAGGTCAAAGATTCCTTTAACTTTTGAAAACTTGCCTCGCATTTCTCATCCCACATGAACTTCACATTCTTTTGGGTTAGCCTTGTCATCGGAGCTGCTATTCTTGAAAAATCCTGAACAAAACGGCGATAATATCCTGCAAGTAGTAGGTCGTGGCCAGCTTTTAACTGCCTCAACCTTACTAGGATCAACTTGGATGCCATCCCTCGACACCACATGCCCCAAGAAAGTGACCTCAGTTAACCAAAACTCATACTTGGAAAGTTTAGCATAGAGCTGATGTTCTCTCAATCTCTGCAATACTATCCGCAAATGATGTTCATGCTCTTCCGCACTCTTGGAATAAACCAGGATATCATCAATGAACACGATCACAAACTTATCCAGAAATTCTCTGAATACTCGATTCATTAAATCCATGAATGCCGCAGGAGCATTTGTTAAACCAAAGGACATTACTAAGAATTCATAATGACCATAACGAGTCCTAAATGCTCTTTTTGGAATATCTTCCTTCTTAATCTTCAACTGATGATACACTGATCGCAGGTCTACTTTTGAAAAGTACTGCGCTCCTTGCAACTGATCAAACAAATCATCGATGTGCGGCAACGGGTACTTGTTCTTTACTGTCACCTTGTTAAGCTGTCGATAATCAATGCACAATCTCATCGATCCATCCTTTTTCTTGACAAATAACACTGGTGCGCCCCAAGGAGAAGTACTAGGTCGTACGAACCCCTTATCTAGCAATTCTTGTAACTGACTTTTTAATTCCCTTAACTCAGACGGTGCCATCCTATAGGGCAGAATAGAAATTGGCTGTGTACCAGGAATGACGTCAATACTAAATTCTATCTCTCGATCTGGGGGTAATCCCGGCAATTCCTCCAGAAAAACATCAGGAAATTCCTCAACAATAGGAATTTGGTCTAAGCTGACAGTAGGCCTATCAACATCTTGGATTACCGCCAAAAATCTCAGACAACCTTTAGCCAACATTTGCTGGGCTTTTAAAGCAGAGATTAAGTTTATTGGCTTATCTACTTCATTTCCAAGCAACATAAACGAAGTTTCATCCGGAAAGTTAAACTTTACCACTTTCAGGTGACAATCAACAGTAGCATAGCATGAAGCTAACCAATCTATGCCCAGTATGACATCAAAGTCTATCATATCAAGTATCATCAAATTGACAAAACTTTCTCTACCCTCAACAGACACTTCACAAGATTTGTACACTTGTGAAACTGACAAAGATTCCCCAACAGGGGTAGCCACCGTGAAAGGACAATCAAGTCTAACTGAATTCTTATCCATCATCTTAGCAAAATATTTTGAAATATAAGAATGTGTCGAACCAGGGTCAAACAATGCATAAGCCTTTTGAGAACATATAGAGATAATACCTGTGACTACAGTATTAGAAGCCCGAGCATCTTGCCTTGTTATCGCGTAAACCCTAGCTTGTACTTGGCCTGAAGGTTGTGCTCTCTTCTTTGGGGGTCGTCTTGATGTACCTCTACCCACTGAGGCAGAAGTTGCTCCCACAGACGGAGCTGCAAAAGTAGTAGGGTGGGGAGAAGGTCTAGCTGACCCATAGCTCGAAGTTGATTGAGCAAACGGACACTCTTTCTTCATGTGACCCGGCTGTCCACAACCATAACACACCCCCAAGGTCTTCAGACAAACCCCTAAATGGTGCTTCCTACACATATTACAGGTAGGCCTGGAATAACTAGTCTGGCTCCCCCCAGACTGAGGTCTAATACCTCCAAATTTTGGTCCTGAATCAGGAATGCCCACAGAAGATCTATAAGATCTGGGCGCTGGCCGCATATCAGCTGACGAGGGTTGGCCCTGAGGGCGGTTACCTTTAAATGAAGATCCTTAGAACCTTTCGCTCCCAGTCTTCTGTTTCTTAGAAACCCCTTCTTCTTCCATGTGTCTCAACTCAATTCTCAAAGCACAATCAACTACATCGGCATAAGAAGCAAAATGATTCAGCATCGGGGCCACAGTATCATGAATATGTATCGGTAATCCCTGTATAAACTTGCCGATTCTATCCCTCTCCGACGGAATCAAGGTAGATGCATACGATGAAAGTTCTGTGAATCTTCTGTCATACTCAGCCACAGACATCCCAGAAGTACACTTTAGCAGAAGAAATTCTTTAACTCTAGCATCCTTCTTGCTCTGGGGAAGAAAACGCTTCAGGAAAAGATCCTTAAAATCTGCCCATGACAATAATGATACTCTATCCCCCTGAAATCCTGGTACCATCTTACTCCATGCGTTCGCAATCCCCTCAAGTCGAAACAAAGCAAACTCCACGTATTGCACATCTGGGCATCTCAAAGCCCGACATCTCTTCTCAATTCCTTCCAGAAACTCCATGGGTTCCTCTTGAGAATCAAACCCTGAGAACTTCAGAGGATCCAACTTTATAAACTATGATAGCCTGACCGCTATAGATTCTTCCTCTATAACCTGGGGTGTTCCTATTGGAGTCTCGTGCCTAGAGGACGTAAAGATCTCAGGAGACTGTGGATGAGATGGTTCTGCCTCAGATAGAATTTCCTGAAGAGGTCTAAGGGGTCGACCTCCCCGAACCCTAGCTCCCCTACGACCCTGTCCTCGACCTCGAGGAGGCAAATCACTTCGCTGAGCAGAGCCTTGATCCGAAGCCCTAGAGCTCCCTCTAGACTGTGCTCGTCTAGGCGGCATTTAACTATTCACAAACATAGAAAATATTCAGTTTCTAAAAAAAATACGTTTCCAAAATCATAGGAAATCACCACTTTTGAATTTCTTTTTAAGAACTTCAGAGATGCCCCAACTATAGTTATGCCCGGGTTCATAACGATAATTGAGACCCCACCGAAGTATCTCTGCTCTGCTTAACCATAGAAAAACTTTGGCTCTGATACCAAACTGTCACGTCCCAAATTTTGGATCGTGACCGGCACAGAATATAAATACCTTATATTCTGAAAGCCTATCACATTAAGTAAAACCTTTAAATTTTCCATAGCATTTTCAAAAATCATATGAAATATTTCCTAAGGTTTATGCAGAGCATTTTCCTTTCCAAAATAATACAAGTTCTTAAGAAGCAATTACATCAAAAGTAGTATTTATCAAACGAAGCTTCGGATCAACAGCAAGGCTCTTTACCGCTCAGCTGGAGGATTACGGTCACCTGCACTATCTGAAGCCAAATAATCTACTCGTGAATAACGTCCCAAAAGCATGATTTAAAGAATGCGGAAAAATAATAATCATATTGAAAATGTATTTCATAACTCTTCGTAATCTAATGCAAACCTTTTTGTCAACATTTGTATTTCAGAGGAAATAACAGTATGAAATAACTATTTCAAATAACTCATCAAAACAATCTTTTCAAAACCATGATTTTTTTTTTCTGTAGGACTTCAACAGAATGAAAACAGGCGTGGACACACAGTCCACGAGGGTAACTAACCATTCTGGTGGCTCGAACCCACAAACTGTCGCGAGAATGAATCCCACGAAATAATTCTGGTGGCTCAAGGCCACAAACTGTCGCGAGAATGAATCCCACGAAATAATTCTGGTGGCTCTGCCACTAACTGTTGAGCTCGAGTAACCAAGGTGCACCAAGGACTAACAGTACTGCTGTTAGCAACCAGCGTTCTGTATTCCATCCTAAAACATTTCCATCAATGCGTGGGGTCCTTTTCACATGTAATGATCTCAATCGTTTCAAATACCATAATCATTGATAAAGCCACTTTGAATTTCAAAAACCCCAGCATGATCATTTAAAATCAAGTTACTGTAAAAACATGTGCAATTTACATAGGAATATTTCATGAGTAACATAAGTTCACTATCAAATCTTTTTCTAAAGCCTCTTTATCCATTTTCATGCATAATCGTAATCTTTTGTAAATCGATCGAAAGAAAATCATTTCTAACGATTTAAACCATACTTTCGTAAAAGTTACTTTTTGTAAATTTATATTTGAAATTCAACATTTGAAATGACAATGCATTTGAAAATGTAAATTCTTAGGGAACGTTATTCACTTACCTGCCACGCTCCTAAACCGTTACTCCTCCCACCAAACACTTGCTACAAGATTACTTCTCGACCCCTGGTATTCCGAAATAGTATTAATATTCTATTCAAAGCTCCAACAGAAATAAATCACCTTGAAACTATAGCCAAACATCAAGGCAAACACTTAATCATTTCTAAACCTTGAACACACCCTTTTTCACATCTTTGTAACTTTCAAAGTTCCTCTCCAAACTACCTAATTCTAATACTCCAACTCCATAAACTTTCTATTTCATCTTTACACATGTATCTATGGGTATATGTATAACAGTAGAAATCCTAAATCATCGACATTTTTCTTTCATTCTGAAAGCAACTTTCATGCTTATGTGCAATTAGCAACAACGTCTAATCTACTCCCCACAGTCGCATATTTCATAATTATCATGCAGTATAATATATTCCCATACCTAAATGCACATAGCATTTCCTGACTCAGCCCAATCCTGCAACAATACCCCAAAAACATAAACATTACACACCCAGAATACACACAGCGACAGCGACCACCGTGCGTACACATATACTCATGCATCTATTTCAACCAAGCTCACAGCCTCCATTCAATATTGATTCACATCAGCAACATAACAATATGCACACGGCAGTAACAAACCAGTATAATCATGGATTATCTATATTACCACAGAAACCTTCCCAACACAGTAAACACAACAGCCACAGTCGCAGAGAGAACAAGGAAAAAGGGTGAAACTTACCACCCTTACCGTACCTGGGATTCACAGCAACAATGCCACGGAACAGAGCAGGAAAATGACAGTGCACAGCGTCAATCCACTCCCTCTAACACTCACGGCAACGGCCTGAAACAGAGTAGCAATGACGGCACCGAATAGAAATGAGTGAGCTCTGTCACTCAGCAACCGCTTAAGAGGAAAGAGGGAGTTGAATACGAAATGTGAACTAGGGAGCTTACCACTTCACTAATCGAATGGATCACGACAGAAACCAGTCGGGAAATGGAATCAACGACTTGCTACAGTAGCAAATGATTTGCTACAGTAGCACAAAAATGGTGCCGGACAGAAGCTACACAGCGATGGCGCTACCTTGAATGTGGTCTACTGGAAGGAGTGTTTACCGGCGCTACAGCTAGAACACCGAACCCGCGGCACTCCTGCGCTCACCACTCAAACTCTCACTGTCACCGCAGCCTCATTGACAACAGAAAGGAAGGGATCGGGCGGAATGCTCCTTAAAGGCGTCCAGCCGAACTTCCGTACCGTGCACTCTCCTCCAGCACCGTAAGCTGAGCTTCTGCCATCCAGCACCTAACCCGTACTGCTTCCCTGCTGTCGCTGCTCGCAGGAAGGAAAAATGGAGGGAGGTAATCAGAGGTTCGGTGAAGAAATGACCAGAGGGGCAAAAGAGTAATTTCACATGTCTGAGGAAAAAGAATTTCACTTCCGCTTTCGCTACGACTCGAACACTGGCCAAACGTTTTTCCCTTCGCCTCTTGAACCATTCGACTAACGCTTCCCATACGAAATATTCTACAATAAATATACATATAACTGTTAATTAAAATTTGTAATCATAACACGAATATCTGGCGTGAGTACTGTGCTCACGAATATCCATCGAGCTTGAGTTTAACCATGGTGCACTAAGGACTAATAGTACTGCTATTAGTAACCAACGTTCTGTATTCACTCCTCACTGAAAACATTTCCAAACATGCGTGGGGGGTCAACTTATCATTTATAAAGAACAAGATCTTTCAATATTGAAATCTCATAACAATATTTCATAATCAAGGACCCCAGTATGTAAATCAAAATAGAATTTCAAGATTTTTTTCAATTTATATGCAGTAAAACTCTTTTCAACAATAGAAGTTCATATAAGAATATTTTAGAATGAAAAATCATCTCCATATAAAAATTTACAAAATCTCTTTCAAAACTTTCTTTATCCTTTACATAAATAAGCATGACAGTATAAACCATTCGAAAGAAAAATCCATGACAATAATTAAAGCCCTTAATTCATATAAGCATACTTTTAACATATCTTGCTTAAAAATTGATACTTTAAATAAATTGTATCATGTGGCAAGATATTATTAAAATGTTACTACAATATGACGTTATTCACTCACTTGTGATACTCCGATATAGCTTACTCCTGCTATATTCTTCATAATAATATTATCTCTTTAATTCCCTAGATTCCCCAAAAATAAAACATTAATACTTAAACTCAAATTTCAATTATAATGGTTGTTATAACAAACTATTATAATTCTATATATCCCAAGTATTTTCATTCCTAAAAATAGGACCTTTATCCACATAAGCTTCTTTTCTTCCAAACGTTTAACATGCTTCACTAATTATTAAGCTCTAAGAATATTTCTCTTTTTATTACTTTCTCAAGCTCCATATTCCATTAAGAAATGCAATTCATATCTTTTATACCAAATACTTTTGATTTACAATAATCATAGCAAGTCACATATATACTTACTAACACTTAATTATTCCAACAATTTTCCTTATCATTTTCTCCATTTTCCTTTGTAACATTTAAACTACGAAACCATAACCTTTAATTTAACTATGAAATTTTCAATTTTGGAAACCATATTTAATTTCATATTCTTCAATTCAGCTCAACACCCATACATCAATAAATTTTTTTCAAACATCAATCAATATATAAACACAAGCTTAGCTTCCATATTGTAAAGGTTCCACAATACATTTTTTCCTTTAACAATACCAACAAGAAATTCCCAATTCAAAAATAAATCAAAACAAGTATCCTTTAGTCTTTTCTTACTCTTACTGTTTATACTAGTTTTTATTGAAATCTAAAAATTTCCAAATCTAAAAATGCTCACAACGGCAAGCTTCTGTAACAACAAAATAACTCTCCACTACTCATGATGACAGCTTATATATATACACATATCCAGTTACAAAAATAGCAAGAAGCCTCTATAATAGCAAGCATATATACATATATATATACACACTAATAATAAAAAACCTTGGCTGTTTGTAGGTATGTATATATCCAAAATAGCATCAAACTTATGCATTTCTCATGAGAACATGGCGTCTGCACTTTCTCCTCTCTTTTATTTAGTTTTTTAGCCAGCTATAGTGCACTTCAACCTTAAATGTGTAAATCAAAGGAAATAATGATGTAAGGAGGCAGGGGTTACTCACCAGAGTTGGACCTATTGATTTCTTGCATGATCTAACGCTCTAAACACCCTCTTTACTATTGGTAACAACCTCTGTTTTTCCTACTCTGTCACTTCTTTATTGTCTCACTCTCACTCGCTGACAGAAAAATAGGGAAAGCCACAACGATGGGGATTGTCATCGGTGATAGTAGCATGATGATGAAAGGACATGAAATCACGGTGGTATCAGATCTCTAGACTCGCGAGGCTACTCTAAATTTTCCCTCTCACTACTACTGATAGGAAAAGCAAGAAGGAGAAGTTTTTGAATTAACAAAATGGACAAAAGGGCAATATGGTACTTTCATATAGTATCTAGAGAAAATAAAACCCCACTTTCGCTTGAGCTGGGATTCAAACCAGATACCTCACACTCATCTGCACTGTCTCTAACGACTTAACCAAATCAACCTCACTTGTGATAATACTACAAGAAATAATATATACCTTATTAAAATGGTATTATTTATCTATGTATTTTCTAAGGTCATTACAGTGTTGGCATTCATTGTCGCTACTGTTATGCTTTAGTACGACTGCTATTTAGTGTATGTTAGAGCTCACCATTTTGTTATTGTAGCCAATGTCACATGCCCTTACTGCCACTAAAGACCACTTTGTGTAGGGTATGGTAAGTTTCCTCAACGTCTCTCCACTATATTTCTTGCGATTTACAATTGTTATGGTTATGTACATTATAACTACTGTGAAAAAACACAGAGAAAGGAAACAGAAGCTTGTCATCGGGTGTTAGGCTTTAGTCTGAGTAGAAAATGATATATATATATATGTATAAGCTTGCTGTTATAGTGTTGTTTAAAAAAAAAGAAGGGAGGACGCTGCTGCTGAGATGCATATATATATATATATATGTATAGATGAATTAGGAAGTTAATAGAGTTAAAGAGGGAATATGTGATTTATTAGGAAGAAAAAAGAAGAAGGAAGATGCCATTACTGATGTGAGTTATATACTGGTGCAAAATATGCTTTTTAAAATCCCCATTTTTAAACCAATCCTTGTGGAGACAGTTTAAAAAAATGACTGGTAGTATTTTTATAAATAAAATTAAATAGTTACACCGGATGTACACGTAACGAGTGTAAAAGATAATTAATAAACCGGATACTAGTATCAATAAGTGTAGATTAGCTGTGTCATTTTCTGACTCTTCAATTTCTTGTTTTAAATAAATGACTACTGGTATTTTTGTAAATAAAATTAAATAGTTACATTGGATGTACAATGAACATGTGTTAAATATACTTTCTATTTTGACTCTTTAGTTTTATGTCTATGCTTTCCTACTTCTTTCTCTGTGCCTTCTTAGGCTTTTCATTTTAATTATTCAGTTCCCAATATTTGTACTCATTATGATAGAAGACCAATTGCATTCTTCGATATTCTTTTCTAAAACTGTTCTTATTCCTCAACCATATGTATACCATTCCTATGATCAGTACTTTTCGTCTCATCACTTTATCTCTATTTTATTTTCTTTTCTTCTAGATGAATGCTCCAATGGCTTCTTCCTCACGCATACCTCTTTCTTCGTCGCATAAAAGAAACAAAGAAAATTTTGGTAGACAAACATCCTAACCCTCACCCTGTAGTTCCTCCTCTTCCTCCCCCGGTTGTCACTCTGATAGAGTGCTTTGGAGAAATCATCATACGCTTCAATGGCCTTGAGGACTCAGTGGAAGAACTGTATCATAAAGTTAATAGACTGAAAGACAGTTTTAGAGCTTTCTGCTCAAAAGCTTGTTGCTATCAATAGAATGATAGCTTATATAATCTTGTTGATCTTACTGACTCTAGTGAATCCTAGACCTTCGAGTCTGATGAGGAATGAAAGACTACAACCTTTATCTGCCCCTCCTATTTTATTTTTTATACATAATGACAAAAGGAAAGAATATATTATATATTCTGATAGATATTGTTTTGGAAATTTCATACTTTTGATGTAAAGTCATTAGTAAAGCTAAATGAATGAGTTTCTTGTTCGATGACATGGTATTCTTTTATTTTTCAGAAATAAAAAAATGGAACAGATTTAAACTGGACATGTCAATGTCAGGTGTAGAATATAATGTCTGGTTTAGAAAAAGTATTTTTACACTGGACTTACATTTTATCTGGTGTACATTTATGCAATTTATAATATTTTACACCGGGGTAAAAAGTGTCTGTTGTAGAATATAATGTTAGGTTAAAAAAAGTTATTTCTACACTTGTGTTACATTTTATCTGGTGTAGATTTGCTATACACTTTAACAAGCCCCTTTTCGCATCCCATCTGTCATTTTTCATTTCTTCACGCTTTAAGTCTTCTTAACCCTTCACATCCGATTATTTTTGTTTTGTACTCCTTGTCTCGAGAACTGAAGATTTATGCACTATTGTTAGTAGCTTTTACTGTTATTTGTGCTGGATTCATTGATGTCATTTACTTGTTTCATTTGGTGAGTTCTTCCACTTGTGCGCGATATATTCTCTCCTATAATTAGCTACAAGCCAAGTTTTCTTGTTTTTTATTTTCTTAGTTTTTTAGTCTTCCACAAATATGGATCGTAGTTGGATAAATGTTAAATAAACAAGTGTTAAGTATACTGAGAGGGTGAAGGAGTTTTTGGATCTTGCTAAACAAAATGGTGATGATTATAATGGAAGGTTTTATTGTCCTTGTGTGAGTTGTTTAAATGAGAGAAAGCAAAATCCTGCAGATATGTACACTTATCTAATTTGTGAGGGGTTTTGCAAGAGTTATGCATTATGGGTATGACATGGTGAAAATATGGAAAGGTCGAGTATATCTGAATAGTTGGAATAGACCTTTGATGATGATATAGATACTGATGATCAGGTAGAGGACATGATTCGTGATATTAGAGAAGATATTTTTATGCAGTCACATGCATATGGTAATATGTGCAATAATGCACAAAACCTCTATCCCTAGGGTGTAGAAAATATAACCTGTTGAATATGGTGTTGAGATTAGTAAGTGTGAAAGCACGGCATGGGTAGAGTGATAGAGATTTTTCAAAATTACTTGAGTTATTGTAAGACATATTTCCAGAAGAAAATATGTTACCCAAACACTAATATGATGCTAAGAAAATAATATATCCTTTAGGCATGCTGTATAGAAAGATTCATGCATGCTCAAATGATTGCATATTGTACAGGAAAGTTTTTTAAGATGAGGAGAAATGTCCAATATGTAAGACGCAAATGTATAGATCAAACAAGTCTCCTGTAAAGGTGTTATGGTATCTTCCAATTATACCAAGGTTTAAGCGGCTTTTTGCTAGTAAAGATGATGCAAAAAAATGTTATGGCATGCGACTGAAAGGATTTATGATGGAAAGCTTCTTTATCCGGTTGATTCTTTACAATGGAAGAAGATTGATGAATTATTTCTCGAGTTCAGTAATAAACCATGAAACCTAAGGCTTGAATTCAGTATAGATGGTATGAACCCTTATTGTAGCCTTAGTAGTATACATAGTTTATGGCCCATCCACTTTATTGTTTACAACCTATCTCCCTTGTTGTGTATGAGATGCAAGTATGTAATGTTATCTATGTTGATCTCAGGACTGAAACAATTGGGAAATGACATAGACATTTACCTAATGCCCTTGATCAAAGATTTAAAGAAGCTATAGGAAGGTTTGGATGTTTTTGATATGATTAAGAAGGAGGTATTCAATATGCAGGCCATAATCTTTTGTACAATTAATGACTTTCCTTTATACACAAATTTGTTAGGGTATAGTGTTATGGGCTATAAAGCATTCCTATTTATGAGGAAGGGACTTGCTACTTCAACTTCATCATGGAAGAAAGACAATCTACCTAGTTTATAGGAGATTTCTAAGACAAGGCCACCCATACTGTCGACTGAAGAAAAAATATTTTAGTGGCCAAGAATTTGAAAATGCTCTAGAGCCATTGATTAGAGAACAAGTTTATGAAAAGATGAAAAAAAATCAAGTTACTTTTGGTGAGACTACCAAGATAAGTGAGAAAAATATATGGAAAAACAGATATATCTTCTTTGAGCTTCCGTATTTGCAACATCTTCAAGTACAACACTGTATTGATGTCATGCATGTGGAGAAAAATATGTGTGATAACATTGTTGGAACACTTCTTAACCTACATGGCAGTTCCAAAGACACTTTGAAGGCAAGACTACATTTACAAGAAATAGGAATACGTGAGGATTTACATCTCTAAGTCCAGATGGTGAGGGGAGTTATTGCATTTAAGAGATTAATATTTTGGCCAAGGATGAAAGAAGAAGTATTTGTGAATGTTTGCAAGGAATCAAAGTTTCCTCTGGGTATTCATCAAATCTTAAGAAGATTGTGACAATGAAAAATTTGAAATTAGTGGGTCAAAAGTCTCATGATTGTCACATCTTGATGCAACAATTACTCCCAGTAGTTGTTCGAGGCATCCTTCAAGATGATTTAAGAATATTGTAACCTGACTTTGCTTCTTCTTCAATATTATATGTGGCAAGTCTTTGAGACTAAAAAGTTGGATGAATTAGAGCACGAGGGTTATGTTATTTTGTGCCAAATTGAAAAACTATTTCTTTTAGGCTTTTTTGACATCATGGTACAACTCATCATTCCTCTAATATGAGAGACAAAACTGTGTGGCCCTATATATTTATGATAGATGTACCCATTTGAAAGATACATGAAAATCCTTAAAGGGTATATGAATAATCCAAATTGACCTGAGGCATCCATTATTGAAAAATATGTTTTTGAAGAAGCTATAGATTTTTGTTAACACTACCTGTCTAAAGTAAGACTTACCAGTCTCGCTAAAACCTTTGCCAAATAGGGGGTCAATAGAATGTTGGTGAATAATGTTCATCGTAATGAATTAAAGCAAATACATTTACACATCTTGAATAATATTGATAAAGTTCAAGACTATACAGTGTTCATAAAGAGCTTGTCTGAAAAAAAATAATATAATGACAGAGCAAAAGCTGATTAGAGAACACAACAATTTTTTTGCACGTTGGTTCAAACAAAAGGTTGAAAATGATGCTTGTGTATCTGATTTAGTTAGATACTTAGCATATGGTCCTAAATTTAATGTGATATTTTGGAATTCATTTGATATCAATATGTATTCCTTTTATACGAAGTCCTTAGATGATAAAAGTAGCATGCATAATAGTGGCGTTGTGTTAGTGGATGAAGCTATGCACTTCTCTAGTTCGAAAGACAACAATATTAAATTGGCAGTATCCCTTATTATGGTATTGTTGAAGAGATTTGGGAGCTAGACTACACCAAATTCATAGTTCCCGTGTTCAAATACAAGTGGGCTAATGTAAACAACAGTGTTATGGTAGATCAATTAGGATTTATACTGGTTAATTTGAATAGTATAAGTTTTGGCAATGAACCTTTCATTATGGTAGACCAAGAAAAGCAAGTGTTCTATATCACTGATTAGACAAATAAAAGATTGTTTGTCTCTCTCCAAGGAAAAAGGGTTATTGACGATAATGATTCAATTTGTGAGACTCCTTCTTTTTCAGTAGGTTTACCAAAATTGAATGAAGAAGAAGTGGATTTTGATTGATTTGTATGTGATTGCATATATTGTTTTGATATAATAATAGCACAAGTATTTTGTTCTGATTGCATATATTGTTTTGTTGTAACTTACAAGTGATAGGTTAATAAAAGGGTTAGTTTGAAAAAACAACTCTAACATTTAAACCAATTATACATGTTATCCGGTGTAAAAAGTGATATGAAAAACTTAAGGTTACCTTTTTTACACTATATTTATATGTTATCCAGTGTAAAAAGTGATCTGAAAATTTTAAGGTCACTTTTTCTACACCATATTTATATGTTATTCGGTGTAAAATGTCTTATGAAATTCAAAATTTTAGTCATTTCATATCTAAAATATGATTTTTACACCGGATTTAAATGTTAACTGGTGTAAAAAGTCTTCCAAAAAATACTTTTTCGAAGCCCACCCCTTAGCACGTGTCTTCATTTCTCATTTCTCAGGTTTTATTTAGTTTTATTTCTTATGTCGTCTATCATTACTCCACTCATCATGCTTTATGGTTTTTGTTGGGCTTCACTGCGCTCAGTCATTCTTCTTTGTTCTTGCTTTCGTTGTTCTTTGTCGTGTACGTGTTCTTGACACTTATTTTCTCGTGTACGTGCTTCGCCATTTACATGTTCGTTTAATCTAGGTTTTGTAGTTTTCCTTCGATAAATGCTTGCACTTCTCTCCATGGATAAATGCTAAAGGAACAAGTTTCATGTATTATGACAGAATGCAAAAGGTTTAAGTTTGTTTACTATGTTTGATTTTATTATTGCATATATAGGAATATGGGGGTAGTGGTAATCAGAATGAGGCTAGTGATGCTCTAAGTGACTCTAAGCAAAGGAGAGGTAGAAGTGTGACGTAATTGAAAGACATTTCGAAAGACAAAAATGAAGGGAAATTACTACCGATTAAGTTTGACACACGTTAGAACACAATTGGTGAACGCAAGACCAAGTGTATGAGTTATATCAGCCTCTTAGCACACAACAAGACTAACATAGCCATACAGACTTGGGATATTATTGATAATCACGTGAAGAATCAAATTTGGGACTATATTTGGGTATAAGAATTGACTATTATAGATTATATATGGACCAATACCAAAAAACACAATTGTTTGTTCATAACTTGGCTTTCAATGGAAATTATTGTAGCTCACTTATGATATTCCTGACAATGAAGTCTTGAAGAAAAAGGCATTGTCTTATTGCGTTGAGCGTTGGAGGCATTCAAGACATAACTAGCTCGTTAGTATATGCATGGCTTGGATAAAGATGGCCAGCCTCATCCTTCTCCATGTAACAATTATCAATTCATTGACGAAGCTACTTGGGAAAAATTTGTTAGGCTTCAGACTATGACAACAACTATAGTGAGTTGATATGTCATGAAAAATGAATCTTACATTTCCCATGTTTCTTCTTTTTGTATGTATTGATTTTAATTACTTCAAGTCTTGTAGGAAAAAAAGAGCAAAAACCATTTAACAGGCTCTCAAGAATGATTGTAAATTTGTGGTTCCTTCTCCTAGTGTTTCTCTTTTAATTTGTTTTCATTTGTAAGTAACAGTAATCTTAAAAATAAAACATAAATAATGACCACAATTGAACCGGGTTCCATGTGAAAGGTATATGTATAGACTTGCTAATTATTTGTACCCTTCTTCTTTGGTTCTTTCTAATGTGGGACTTGTCCTAGTTTTCTTAATAATGTAAAGACCAGATATAAAAATTGATAATCTCAAAGGAGGCAATTTCCTATCATTAGACACATAGCATCAACTTTAGTAATTAGTTAAACAACTGCCATAATTATAAAAAGAGATTTTTATCCATTAAAAAAAGTTAACGGTGACCTCTCACACAAAAAAAAATTTAAATCGTGATAGAAAGCATAAAGCTTATTTTTAACAAACATTATGATGTTTAAAAAGAGTTTAGCTTATTTATAAAGGATAATCATGATAGAAAAAGATTACGTATACTCATAATGCTATCATGATCAGAAAAATATATAATTTCATTTATAAAGACATCTAAAATAGAAAAAAAAACAAATATGACTTGAAGGTTTATCATGGATAAAGAAACAATCGATCACTCATCAATGACTATCGATGAAGAAAAGAGACAAACTTACAAGCAAAGTACTATCCTAGGTCAAAAGAGATTTATCAAATCTTTTTGCATTATTACCATAGTCATCTCAATAATGGATTTGGACATTTCGAGGCTCACAATTTACAATTTACTACAAGCCCACGTCACAATAGTTGACTAAATAATTTCATCCTTTAAACTTTTCAAAAAAATGAAATGTCAAAAAGTGAATCTACAAGTCAAATCAGAAGTCACAAGTTTAACCCTAGAATTATCCAGCCTTCTACTAGTACACAAAAAAAGATTAGTACATCAAAAGTCAAGAAAGCATAAGTTCATGTACCCTAATGTGACAATATACAATCATGCATCACATAATAAAAGAAGGAAACCACACAAAGATTAACAACAGTAAATAGATGTAATGGCCTTACAAAGTAAATGGATAATTAATACCACTTTATTAATATGTATATTATTTCCTGCAATACCATCACCAATGGTGGTTGAGTGGTTAGAGGCTGTATTATGAGTAACAGGTCAAAGGTTCGAATCCCAGTTCAAGCCAAAGTGAAATTTTATTTTTCCAACCATTGCGTGAAATTTTGAAAATGCCTTTCTGTCTGCAACTAGAGAGAGAATTCAGAGAAGAAGCTTTAAGACAATGAGATCGTTGCTACTATGCCCACTTTTCTTCGTCATCTGAGCTGCTGTTACACGTTCTGTGCTGTCACAATAACCGTGGATTTCTCTGCTACTTAGATCCGACAGTTTTGAAGATCTTCTTCTTCCTTTGTGCTGTATCGTGTTGCGGCACCATAACTCATCCACTATTGTTCTTCGTTCAGAGCTTGATGGGTGTTGCTTTGGGAATCTTTGTGCTATTTTTTCTGCTCAGTTTGGTTATCCACGTTGCCATCGGAGTTCTGCCCTTGCTACTATAGCAAGTCTTCGACTTCCCTTTCCTTTGTTGCTGGAAATTTCGCCATGAGTGTGAGTGTATGGTAAGCTTAACAACTCCCTCTTTATTGATCATTTATAGCTTAGTTGAACGAATTAATTCCTGCTTTTCTCTGTTTACCAGAACTATGTGGAAATGCTGATGTTTTAAAAAAAACAGTGGACGCCATGCTCTTGTGGACGTTGTTGCTGTAGGTGTATATATATGCATGTATACGCTGCTATTTTAGAGGTCAAATGGCATATGTATGTATGTATATATATATATATATATGGTGTTGTTGCTATTATGATTCAGTTTGGAAAAAGGGAAGAGAGGAAAAAAAAATAAAACAAAGAGAGGGAATAGAAGTTTACTGTCGGGGAAGGGCGAACTGGTTTGGTTTTGGGCCTGCTAGAATTGAGTAGCTTAAGTTGTATATATACACATTAGTGTTATATGGCATAGTACGTAGTTAGTATTGTGCTTGCATGTTGGAATCCGAAAATCTGGAAGTATGAAAGTTGCAAAATATCATGGCCTTGATATTTTAATAGGTGCTAGAGTTATATTTAAGTAAAAAAAAAATTCCAGATTTATGATGGGGTTCCAAGAGGTATTAAATAGTGATTGAACTAAAGCTAAGGAATGGAAATCACTGATTAAATGAAAATATTTGGGATACATAGAATTATAAAAGTATGTTATAAAAATCATTATAATTGGGATTTGAGTATTAATGATTTATTTTGAGAAAATTTAGGAAAATAAGGAGATCATCTTAGTCCGAGGCATAGAGCTAGAGTAAGCTATATTGGAGTATTATAGGTGTGTGAATAATATCTCATTAAAATGATATTTTTATTAATGTATGGTTATTTGATATATTTTATTAAAGTGTTAAATTTTAAATATGATTTAATAAAGGTAAGTTATATGAATTAATGACTTTAATTGTTGTCAATGATTTTCCTTTCAATTGGTTTATTAGATGATTAGGCTATGTATGAAAAAGAATAAAGGAAGTTTTGGAAAAAGATATTTGTAAATGTTATATTGAGTTGATTTTCTCAATGACATATCCCTATGTAAAGTTAATTATTTTAATAATTATTTCATATGCATTAAAGAAATCCTTTGGTACGTTATTTGGATGTTCATGCTAAGTTTTCTGATTATGAAATATTACTAGTGATCATTTGATGCTAAATTAACACCACACATGCTTGAAAATGTTTTCAAAAATGACTGAATATAAAACGCTGGTTACTAACAGTAGAACTGTTAGTCTTTGGTGCACCATGGTTAAACTCGAGCTCTATGGATATTAGTGGGTCTCGTACTTATTGATATTCTTGAGATTCATTCTTGAGCCTATTATTCGTAGGTTTTATACTTGCGCCTGTTATTCATAGATTTTGTACCTGCGCCTATTTTGTGGCTTGAGCTGCACTAGATTTGTTTGTTACCCTTATAGACTGTATGTCCACGTTTACTTTTGTTATGTTGAAGTCCTACGAAAAAGTATGTTTTGAAACTATTGTTTTAAATGTATTTCCTTTTCTCGATATCAGTCCTAGAGTTTCATGATAAGAATGCTCCAGTCCATGTAACAATGTACAGAATTTGAGAGACTAGTAGTTTCACTTGAACTGAACTTGCTTCCAAGGATGTTATGGCTCTGGATTTTTTTGGATTTTAAAATAAGTTAGTAAGGGATATATATATTCATAGTAGAAAATTTCAAATAGTGATGGGTAGTAGAGTGGTCGCTTCTGTCAGACGCTTTGGTCATATTGTCATCGCTGGAGCCGTCACGTCACGCTCAACTCTGGAGGATCGATAAATGAAGCAAGCGAGGGGAAATTGCATAAGGAAGTCACTGGTGAAGAGGGAATGGTCTCTGGGTGTCGCGAAATCACATTATCGATAGTCTCTTAGCCAATTATGGTGCCATTGTCGAGCTCCATCGCTGCCATCGTCGCTGCCAAGTATGCTATGTTACTGTAGCAAGTCTATTTGCTCAGTTTCCCTCTTCCTATCGCCGTCATTATGGAAGGAGTTGCTAGGGTAATCGCTGAGCGTCACTAATTGAATATGAGAGGTAAGCTTCCTCGATACCTCTACTCTATTTCCTATGGTCTATGTTGGTTCATGGGGTCAGGGAAATTCTGTTGCTGTGAAGGGCCTGTGTGTGAACATTGTGAAAGATTGCTCTGTTCTGGGTCTTTGGAAATTCTGGGGTGTGGGCCATTGTGATGATTCTTCTTCATGATTGAATTGTGAGCTTACCGAGCACATTGGTGATGTACTTTCTGTTTAGTTCTGTGAAGGCTTCGGGGTGTGAGTCTTTCTGTTGAATGTGTATTTGAAGCCGTGAGGAAAGGGTTATGGATAGTATATATATATATATGCATATTTTGTGCTCTATTTGTGTGTATGTGAGTGTGGAACAGAGGAGAAGAAGGGGTACATGAATGGTTAGGATGCTGTGTGGATATGGCTACCATTGTATGTATAATGTTGCTGTCAGGTTTTAGTGCCTTGGGTTGAATAAAAATGGGCTATTGAGGATAAGCATTTCTGCTGTCTTGAATAATATGTATATATTGCGTATGTGTGCACTGTGTAAGAATATATATAAATATATGTGATAATGTGGTCAATGAAAGAGGAGACAGAAGCATGTCATAAATGGGTTGTGTTGGATTGATTGGAAAGAAAATATATATCTTGCTGTGTGTATAATTATATGATGGCATGAATTAGTACTCAGAAACTGTCACGTCCTAAAATTTGGACCGTGACCCAGAGGATTCTGCTGCTGTCTTGAAGTTTATGTTGTGTGCTGTTTGGGGGGAGTTTCATGGCTTATGTATGTATATACATAGATGAATTAGAAATTAGGAAGATATAGAAGTAAGGAGAGATTAGGACATTGTTGACTATTGTTATGTCAGTGTCATATGGTAGCTTTCTGATTTAGTTGAGAAAAGAAAGGAAATAGAGGAAAGTGGCTTGCTGTATGTGATTGGAGTGGATGTGTTTGAGTATATGAAGAGTGGCTAGAATGATATGTTGAGCTGTAATATTGATGCTAAAGGTGCAAAGCATTGACTGTTTTGGTGTATATATTGTAGATACAAATTTTTTGGTGGATGGAAATTCGATTTGAGATAGAAAGCAAAGACCCATAGTTTTAAGAACTTGTCAAGTAAGGTTTTCAAATGGTCAAGGAATACATATGTAGGATGTGTATATTGTTTGAGGGGATTATTGTGTTCACTGTACCTAGTTTTAGGGATATGAAGAATTTGTTGTTTTGGCATTCTTCTTGGGTTAATAAACTATTTTGGAAGCTTATGTTATGCTAGTATAGTCTTGTATGATTAAAACAAGCATAAAGGCCTTAAGGTAATGTATAGTTAATGTAGCTTAAATGGGGTATTAAAAACACACACACACACACACACATATATATATATATATAAATGAATTGTGGAAGTCATAAATACGTGCTAAGGTCATGTTTAAGATTTATAAATGAATAAGTGTTTGCCTTCATGATGGGTTATAGAGTAAGGGAGCATTGGTTGTTGGTTAGAAGCCTATGTATTGAATCTTTGATTGAATGGTTGATTGCAAGTAATGAAATGAAATATCAGAGTAAGGATGATTACTTTTGTTAAAGTTTTAAATAGAATGTTAATATATTGTTTTTGGATATCAGGGAATTGAGATTGGATTATAATTGAAAGTGATTGGCTAAAATGGATAAAGGTTTTGGCGCGTGACAGGTGAGTGAATAACATGCACTAAAATTTACATTTTCAAATGTATTGTCATTTCAAATGTTGAATTTCAAATATGAATTACGAAAAGCAAATTTTACGAAAGTATGGTTTAAATCGTTAGAAATGATTTTCTTTCGATTGGTTTACAAAAGAATTATGATTATGTATGAAAATGGATGAATAAGCTTTTGAAAAGAGTTTGGCAAAAGTTGCATTGAACTGATGTTATTCATGAAATATATTCTTATGCGAATTTCATATGATTTTACAGTAACTTGATTTTAAATGTACATGATGAGGTTTCTGAGATTCAAAGTGGTTTTTACCAATTGTTATGGCATTGAAACGATTGAAATTATTATATGTGAAATAAACCACATGCATGATGGAACTATTTTAGAAAGGATGGAATACAGAACGCTGGTTGCTAACAGTAGTACTGGTAGCCATTGGTACACCTTAGTTACCCAAGCTCGATGGATGATTCCTTGGGTTTTATACTCGCGATGGGTAGTGACTGAGCTACCAGATTACACCGTGGGTTTCGTACTCGCGAGGTCATTTGGCCTTAAGTCACCGACAGTTAGTGACCTGGAGTCACAGATTATACCATGGGTTTCGTACTCATGAAGGTTAGTGTCATTAGGCCACCGACAGTTAGCGGCTTCAAGCTGCCAGATTGGTTAGTTACCCTCATGGACTATGTGTCCACGTCTGTTTCGTGGCTTCATGCTACGCATAGTTATTTACCCTCGTGGACTGTGTGTCCACGTCTGTTTTTGTTCTGTTGAAGTCCTACAAAAAGATTATGGTTTTGAAAGGATTGTTTTTAAACGATTGATTTGAAATGGTTATTTTAGATTGTTGTTTTCCCTGAAAGAAAATGTTTACGAAAAGGTTTGCATCAAATTACGAAATATTATGAAAATATATTTTTCAGTATGATTATGCATTGTTGACTTCTGCATTCTTTTAATCATGTTTTTGGAAAGTTATTCACAAGTAGATTATTTGGCCTCAGATAGTGCAGGAGTCCTAGAAGTATACATATGATGATCAGAGACTAAACTGCAAGTAAGTGGAAGTTCAGGGACTAGATTGTAAATAGTAAAAGTCCCTGTGGGCATAATGGTCATTTTGAAGAAAGAGAGGGACTAAACTGAAAAGTATAAAAGTCCCAAGGCCAAAAATGAAAGTAAATACAAGTTGTGGGCCATTCAATGTAATTATAAAAAGTTGAGGGACTAATGTGTAATTTTCAAAAGTTCTGGGACATAATAGTAATTATTGAAAGTTGAGACAGAAAAGTCCCAAAAATACCTAGAATCAGATTAGTCCCAAATTTTCCTAATAAATAGAGAAAATTATTCTGATCAGTTTGACGCAACACAAAATTTTGATATGAGGTCCAAAAAAATTTATATTAATTTTTGAAGAAAGAAAAATTAGTATAATATCTTTTGGACCTTATAATCAGATGAAATTTGACAGTAAATTCCTATAATCAATATAAAAATTTATGAAACTTACAGATATCAAAAAGGAATTCTGTAGAATTTATTATGGAATTTATAGTAGATTAAAATACCCGATAAATATGTTTCGGTGGAATTTCTCGGGAATAGAGTCCATGAAGGCAGTGGATCATGTAGAGGGCCCAAAATGGCACCTTATAGGCCCAATGATATTTTTAGATAAGTATGTGGGCCAAGGATAATAAAGACTGAGAAAAATGTAAAATTATGAAAATGCCACTGAAGGTATGCCACTGTGTTGTGTCATTGAGTCAGAGTCAGACGAAGGGCATTTTGGTCATTTTAATAGGGTTAGATAGTCAAGGAAGGTTATCTGGATAATTGACCAGGGTTAGGAAATACTCTAGTAAAGTATGAAAAGACAATAATGCCCTATAATTATTCAAGGAAATAAAGAGTAACCAGTATTTTGGTAATTTGCTAAGGGATGTTTATTGGGAATCGAGCCATCATAGTGCTTGGGCTTGATTAGAGGCCAAGATAACATTCCTAGGGTCCAAAAACGTGGCCCAATGATTATGTTAGGTTTAAGTGGTATTAAAGTAGTAGTTTAATACTTTTTCATAAAGTAAAGTTACCCGGTTAAAGATAGAACTAGGGAAAGTGATAAGATAAAGCTTTAGACTCATCCAAAACCATGAGGTGGCATAAAAAGTGTCCTCATAGGACCCACAAGGTGCCACATGGCATGAGTCTAGGGAAAGAAGAAAAAGATAAGGACGTGTGGCACGATCTCAGTCGTTCATTCTGGGATAGGACTCTAGAATTCTCTAGAAACGTTAAGTCAACTGGTGAGGTGTCCTAAGGGCCCCACTATTGTGCCACCTAAGCATATGAGGTGTCCATAGAGGATGTCATTTTGATGAGTCATCTAGGATGATGATGCAAGCAAGTCTTCTTGAGAAAGCTAAGCAATCTGAGTCGTTCATCGCGATTCTATATGGACCATGCATTCCACCTCCCTCTACCTATAAATACCCCACCCCTCCCTCCATTCCATTCATGGCCAGCAATAGGAAAAGAAGAGAAAAGAAGAGATAAAAGAGAGAAAGAGAGAGAGAGAGAGAAAGAAAGAAAGAAAGAGAAAGGAAGGAAGGAAAAATGAGGAGTTCTGGCGGAGTTAGGAGTAATCCAAGGAGCTTAGGGACTTGGCAAGCTTAGAAATAAGGTAAGTAATTTATTCTAGTCCCTGTTCCAATAAATTAGAGGATTGTTCTTATTAATTTAATAGTGAGAATAGAGAAATGTCTCTCTTGATAAGGTTAGCCATGAATATAAAGAAAGTTAAGGGATTGTTAGATTAAGGGTATTACTTCAAGTTAAGTATTAGTTAAGTATAGCTATACTGGATAGGATAATAATGAAGATATTATTATGCTATGTATAGGCCCTGACTTATGAAAAATAAGGAACCTTAGAGCAAAGACTAAGAGCTAGAGGAAATGCTACATGTCAAGTAGTAAACTTGCCTACTTGTATCCTTATGTTGCTTGGATATTTTATGTGATGTTTACTTACTTTGATGATGTGAAGTATGTATGATTAAGTAATGCTCTGTTTCTTTTTATGCTATGGCCATATGTTATAAGTAAGGGACATGAAAGCATATAAGTTATCATTATGCAGCATGATCATTAAATGCACACATAGTAACATCAAGCATATAGCTGCATACATTATATGATTTCCGTTTACTACTGAGATTTCCCCAAAAATCTCACTCTTTCATATCAATCCAATTACAACAGGTCTTCTCAAGATGGAGGAGATAAAGATGCATCAAGAGAAGTTAATAATTATTTAGCATGATTCATATGTGATTGATGCATGTATAATTAGTTGTTGGAAATTGTCACTGTGAACAATAATTCGTGGTGAGTCAGTGACATTTGAGTTGTAATTAAAAATAGTAAATGGTTGAATAAATGTATGATATTTTACTAGTAAATATTAGACATAACAAGCTTTGATTTGATATATAGAACGTCTTATTTGGATCTCTACACATTGAGATATGATTTTTCTAAAGTTGGGACCAAAATGTTGGAATCAGGGGAAGGATGCTGGATAAACAATAAACTTTGAGCATTGACTGGGTCAAGTCGTGGTCAACAAGTTATTTTTCCCTAAAAGAGCATTAAGTTATTTTTTCCTAAAAGATTGTTAAGTTAGCTTTGTGTATCAATTTGAACCACTTCATTTAGATTTTTCTAGATTTAATTATAATTTTTTTGAAGTCAAGTCACTTCTCTAGAATTTGCACAGTAAACAATACTCGGTAAAGTAAAATTTTAGATTGTGTAATTTGACTTCAATAACCTTAAAAGCGGTTCCAGATGCTATCGTTTAGTCCCTAAGACGTAAGAAAATTAGGATGTTACGTCCCTGACCTCGGGTTTAACATTTTGTCCCCTAGTAAACATATTCGTGAATTAAACTGTTAGGTCTCATTTTTTCCTGACAATTGCTTGATACAGGGCCTTTTGATGAAGAAGATTATTGGTAGGGGTTACGAATCTGGCAGTCATTACTTCCTTGATGATCAGGTGTTATGACTCTGAGAAATTTAATAGAAAATTAATTTGACAAAAGATATATATATATATATATATATATTGAAGGCAGAAAATGGCAATAAAGAGGCATTAGTACAGTGGTAAAAAGGCACAGGCATAAGCATGAGGTCATGTGTTTGAATCCCAGCTACTAAGAGTGAGGGTTTTATTTTTCTTTTCTCTGGCATGCAAAATTACGATTCTACCCTCCTTCCCCTTTTTAATTCTGTAGAACTATACCTTCACCATTTCTCTTCTAAAATTCGCGGCGGTGTAGACAGAAATCAGCAGGAGTAGGAAGGGAACTCCACTTCATCAATACCGTGTAGCCATCCTCTCCAGTGTTCTGTCATTTCCTCTACTACCGTTGGAGTTATCACATCAGCTGGGAAGCTACATATTTCGGATAAATGGAGCCTGTAAGGGAAATCAAAAGAGGTCGCAGGCAGTGGGAAAAGAGAGAGGAGGGTTGACGCCGTTGTGAGATACTTCCGGGGTTAGCTGTCGTCACCATCAGCAGTAGGTGTCATTGCGTTTTAGAAATAGGGCACCGAAGCTTTTGGTTTTCTGTTCCTGTCTCAGCGTCGGTGAAGTTCTTGTTTGTGTATAAGAAATTAGAAGGAAAGAGAGAGTAGCGGAGGGGCGAGTGATCGAATGGATTACCAGCGACAAAGGAAAGACAGTGAGAGTAAGGAAGAGACAGAGCATCATGAAGCAAGAAAGAGATCGAAAGGAGGTTGCCAAAAAAAAGGTGAGTCCTCTAAATCCTTTGATATTTTCATATCCTTCGTTCTTGCTACTGTGGGATATGGATTGATTCAAAGCTGAAAATTTGAGAAAGTCAATGTCTAATTTCATGAGAATAAGCAAGTAATCAAGACTGTTGCTATAAACTCAAACTGAAATCATATGTTTTTGCTGCTGTATGGGCTCTATGTTGAGCAACAATTCCTGAGAAAAAAATATAGTAGAGCTTATCGTTTAAGTTTTATGGTTTCGGGATCTATGAAATTTTAGTTGCATGTGATAATCTTCAATGCAGATGCAAGATTGTGAACTGAGAAAGGGAGCTATAAATGAAATAAGCATGGGGGAATATGAAATGAGGCTTAGGGATAGTACATTATGTTGCATTTGAGAAAAGAGTATATTAAGTTTTGCTTGGGGACATTAAGTTTTAGAATATGGGAAGAATTTTGCAGATTATGGAGGAGCGTATTGCAATAAGATGATAGATGATAATTAAGTTGCAATGTCAGTGGAAGGTTTATGTTACATTAATAGAATTTGAGATAATTGAAGCAAACATAAAGGTCATAAGGTGATGTTTAGATTGAGGTTTTAAAGAAAGAAAGGTTTGTTGGCGGTATGAAGGAAATTGGAGCAAAAGGTTTGAATTTTGGGAATAAATCATGGCCAGGACATGTTAATAATGATGAATTACTGATTGGTTTTATGTTTAGGAAATAATTGTTCTAGCTCTTTAAAATAATATTTGGCCATTAAAACATTGGAATTAGTTGCTATTTTGGGTAACTTATGCTTGAATGGTTAAATTGTGTTGGGAGTTATAAATCATTAAAGTAATGTTTAATTGGGAGTTGTTTACGCTGAAATTTTAATATGTATCAAGTGTTGAAGTGGTGAAATCATGGTCAAGTCCAATTAAAGATTTTAGGAGTATGTGGAGCTCGAGGGTTAAGGATTGGAATTGAAAGTAATATATTGAACTCATTGCCTTAAAAAGAAATGGAATCGATGATGAGAGAAATTGATTTGGAATATTGTAATGTTAATATGCATATGAGAATTGTTGTGGTTATGTCAAATAAATAGTACCTATTATTAAAGAAATGAATGATATTTCCTGATAGAATATTTTATTTTGGGAAACCTAGGGAAATAAAGAGAAAGTGATATTCTAAAGTTAAAAGCAAGAGTCAATGAGTGGAGCATTCCAGGTGAGTGAATAACGTTCCCTAAAATTTATATTATCAAATGTATTGTCATTTCAAATGATGAATTTCAAATATGAATTTCGAAAAGCAAATTTTATGAAAGTATGGTTTAAATCATTAGAAATGATTTTCTTTCGATTGGTTTACAAAGGAACTATGATTATTTATGAAAATGAATGAATAAGCTTTTGAAAAGAGTTTGACAAAAGTTGCATTGAAATGATGATTATTCATGAAACATATTCTTATGCGAATTTCATATGATTTTACATTAACTTGATTTTAAATGTACATGCTGGGGTTTTTGAAATTCAAAGTGGTTTTTACCAATTGTTATGGTATTGAAACGATTGAGATTATTACATGTGAAATAAACCCCATGCATGATGGAAATGTTTTAGAAAGGATAGAATATAGAACGCTGGTTGCTAACAGCAGTACTGTTAGTCCTTGGTGCACCTTGGTTACTCGAGCTCGACATTTTGTGGCCTTGAGCCACCATAATTATTTCATGAGATTTATTCTTGCGACAGTTCGTGGCCTTGAGCCACCAGAATTATTTCATGGGATTTATTCTCGCGACAGTTTGTGGCCTTGAGCCACCAGAATTATTTTGTGGGATTCATTCTCGAGACAGTTAGCGGCTTCGAGCCGCCAGAATGGTTAGTTACCCTCATGGACTGTGTGTCCACATTTGTTTTTGTTTTGTTGAAGTCCTACAGAAAGATTATGGTTTGAAAGAATGGCTTTTAAACGATTTATTTGAAGTGGTTATATCATATTGTTGTTTTCCTGGAAATACAGATATTTACGGAAAAGTTTGCATCATATTACGAAATATTATAAAATACATTTTTCAGTATGATTATGCATTGTTGATTTCTGCATTCTTTTAATCATGTTTTTGGGACTTTATTCACGAGTAGATTATTTGGCCTCATATAGTACAGGTGACCCTAACTCTTTCGCTGAGCAGTGAAGAGCCTCGTTGCTGATCCGAAGTGTCATTTTTGACAAAACTACTTTTGATGAAATTATCATTTAGAAAGTGTGTGTATTATTTTGAAAAGAAGGTAAATGCTCCACATAGTCCTTAGAAAAGATTCTATTGATTTTGGAAAATGTTATAGAAACTTGCACGTTTGCAGTCGGTTGTAGGATCATCGGGAGATCAGTTATACAGCAATTATCTTGCCGATATTCCTAACAGAGGACTTGCTGTTGATTTATGAAATGTAATTTATTATGAAATTGTTCATATTCTGTGCCAATCATGGTCCAAATTTCGGGACGTGACATCAGGGGTCTCGTGTGGTGGCTTGTACTGGTAGTGTCACTCCTTTTGAAGTACATTGTCATTTAGGTCATTTATCTTTATCATCTCTGAAAAAGGTTTATCCTCAATTTCAGCATTTGTCATCCTTAATTGTGAGTTATGTCAGTTAGTTAAATATCATCTTCTTCCTTTACTATCTCGAGTTAATAAAGGAGCTTCATCTCCTTTTGAGTTAGTGCACTCTAATGTTTGGGGTCCTTATCCAGTTAAGTCTAAAGCTGGTTTCAAGTACTTTGTTACCTTTGTTGATGATTATTCATGTACTACTTGGTTATATTTAAAGAAAAATCATTATGAGTTAGCTCATTTTTGTGCCTTTATTATAGAAGATAAAAATCAATTCAATACTTCTATCCATACATTGAGCAGTGATAATGTCAAAGAATATTTTTCTGAATCATTTTTCTCTTTTATGCTTGAAAACAGAATTTTACATCAATCTTCTTGTGTGGATACACCAGCTCAAAATGATGTTGTAGAAAGAAAAAATCGTCACTTATTAGAAATAACCCGTGCCCTTTTATTTCAGATACAAGTTCCAAAACCCTTTTGGGCAATATAGTCTTCGCTGCTTGCTCTCTCATTAATTTCATGCCCTCCTCTATTCTTGATGGCCATATTCCTTTCACCACTTTCTTTCCTTCAAAACCTTTATTTTCCATTGATCCTAAGATTTTTGGATGTGTGTATTTTGTTAGTGATATGCGTCTTTCTGTCTCTAAATTATATACTAAGTCCCTAAAGTATGTCTTTCTCGGAAACTCTCATGTTTAAAAGGGTTATCGATGTTTTTCTCCTACTCTTAGAAATTATCTGGTGTCAGCAGATGTCACTTTTCAGGAATCTATTGCGTATTTTGTTTCTAACACTTTAGCTCCTCCTTCTCCACCTACGGAGGAGGATACTCTTCTGGTATATTATGTCATTCACTCACTATCATCGCCCACATAGCCTATACTAGCCCTTGTCAACCACCTTTATCTCGGGTATATTCCAGATGTTTGAAGGAGACTATTACTGCTATTATGCCAGATTTTGCCCTGCCATTGTCGACTTCTCATCAGATCCAATAGAAAGCACTACTCATCCTGAGCCTACCCCAGTTTTTGACTAAGAGACACCTCCTGTCCTAGATCTCCCACTTTCTGCCTTAGAGACACCTCTTGTCCCATATCCAGATTCCTCACTTGACTTGCCCATTGCCCTCCACAAAGGAAAACATACTTGTGCCTGTCCTATTTCTTCTTTTTTCTCAAATAATCACTTCTCCTTTACTTCTCATGCCTTTGTTGCTCTTTAGACACTATTTTAGTACCTCATTCCCTTCTTGAGGCCTTGTCCTACCGGATTAGAATACTACTATGGAAGAGGAGATAGCGACCCTTGATTATGCTGGTATATAGACCTTAGTGGATTTATCGACAGGAAAGAAAGACATTGGGTGTAGATGGGTGTTGACCCCTAAAATTAAGGCTGATGGCATACTTGAACACCTTAAGGCTTGCCTTGTTGCTAAAGGCTATGCTCAAAAGTATAGTATTGACTACTCTATAACCTTTTGCCTCATGGCCAAGCTCTCCTCTATTCGTCTCTTTATCTAACTGGGCGCTATGAATGGTTGGGATCTCTTTTAACTAGATATAAAAAAATGTATTCTTACATGGTGATCTTCTTGAAGAAGTGTACATAGAGCAACCACTTTGGATTTATTGCTAAGGCAGAGCGTGGTAAAGCATGTCATCTTAAGAAATTTTTATACGGCTTGAAGCAAAGTCCTCGTGCATGGTTTGATAGATTTAGTACTGTTGTAAAGGACTTTGGCTTGTGTCAGAGTAAGTGTGGTCATTTTATATTCTATCATAGAACAAGTGCTAGTATGATTCTACTAGTTGTGTATGTCAATGACATTGCAGGGATTGATACCTCAGGGATCTTATCACTCAAGTCATTCCTTAGCTCCCACTTTCAGATGAAGGATCTGGTTTTATTAAAGTACTTCTTGGGAATTAAAGTTATGAGGAGCAAAAAGGGCATCTTGTTGACTCAAAGAAAATATGTTCTTGATCTGCTAAAAGAAACTGTAAAACTAGGAGATACCTCAACTAGCTTTCCTATAGTTTATAATCCTTTGCTGGATGAAGATGGTAGTATACAATATGAAAATCCTATTGAAGCTACTAAGAGTAAGCCATTTGAAAACCTAGAGAGGTATAGGAGATTGAGTGGCAAATTGAATTATCTTATGGTTACCCATCCTGATATCACTTATCCAGTAAGTATCCTTAGCCAATTTATGGCCTCTCTAACTATCTGATAGTGGGAAGCCTTAGAACATGTGCTACATTATTTGAAGGGATCTCCAGGTCATGGGATATTGTACAAGAATCATGGCCACACAAATATTGAGTATTTTTGTGATGCCAATCATGGAGGATCAAAGGCTACAAGATGGTCTACTACAAGATATTGTGTTTTTGCATGAGAAAATTTAGTATCTTAGAAAAGAAAGAAACATAATATGGTATCATAATCTAGTGCAGAATCAGAATACAGAGCCATGGCATAATCTATATGCGAGATGTTTGGATATATCAATTACTGAAGGAGGTTGGACTTAAAATCTCATTACCAACAAAGCTATAGTGTGATAAGAAAATGACCATACATATAGCTTTTAATTCGGTATTCCATGAATGCACGAAATATATTAAGATCGACTGTCATTTTATTCAAGACAAGCTCAAGGAAAACTTCATCTCTATAGGGCATGTAAGATCCATTGATCAACTAGGTGATCTCCTCACCAAAGCTCTTAATGGGGTTCGAGTTAAATATCTTTGTAGCAAGTTAGGCATGATTGACATCTATGCTCCAACTTGATATTTTTGGGACGTTATTCACAGGTAGATTATTTTAGCTTAAGATAGTGCTGTTGACCCTGTTCCTCCAGCTGAGCAGTGAAGAGCCTTGTTTTAGATTTGAAGTAGTGATTTTTAGGTATATCTTCTTATAATGTAATTATAAATTTATGAAATACTTGTATTATTTTGTTAGAAGTTTAGATGCTCCACCTACTCTATAGATAAGGTTCTGGTTATTTTGAAAAATGTCAGCATGTGGTTTAAAGCACTGGCAGTCTGTTGTAGGATTTTTAGAAGGTCGGTTATACAAAGACAATCCTGCCAAAATTCCTACAGATGATTTGCCTTTTAATTAAAAGGGAATATATATTATGATTATTATTTTAAACGTTCTATTTAAGGTTTAAGGCTTAAGGAATATGCATTTATTCATATTCATTTTAATAAAGTATATATATTATTTCTTGCAGTGAAATTACAAGAGGAAGTGGCTAGCGTAGTGGTTGGAGACAGGAGAATTGAGTAAGAGTTCCCTTGTTCGAGTCCCAACACCTGTAGAAGTGGGATTTTAATTTTTTTCAGACATGTAAAATTACCAAACTGCCACTTTGTCTTTTTTATTTCTGAATTTCACTTCCTTCTGCCATTTCAATCTGACAGCGAGAGATAACAGGGTAAGTAGAATATTCACGACAGGGAAATCGGCTGCTATGTGACCAGTCACTATTATCACCTTCTCAGTTAGTTTCCTATGTCCGTGTTGCAGCCACCAATGTAGTTATTCCTTTTACAGTTGTCGTCATCATTTGAGGAACAGAGCGAGAATGGGAGTGAGGAGTGTCTCTGGAGGCAAAAGAAAAGGAGTATTCCTCGATTATGGTGGTGGGATCAAGTTACCAAAAGCCCTTTACCACCTACGGCGCCGTTAATGTGTACTTCGTCGCTGCTATCATATGTTGTTATTGTGACTGTAGCTATTTTCAACCTCTGCGTCCTTCTCCCTTACCATTGCTGAGGATCGCTGTGTATGGTTATGTGGTAATCCCAACAATTCTTCCTCTCCATTGATGTTTCATAGCTTTAAGAAGTAAATATGATCTCATTTTCTATAAATGTCATATATGTAATGGAAAGGCAGTGGAGGAATAATTGATGTCAAGATTGTGAACCTCCATGGGGAACCTAAAACTTTATAGTAGGTAAGTTTATAGAACTTTCCCTCTCTTATTGGTGGTTGTTGGCTTTGACTCTATTGTGGGTTAAGATTTTTATCTCCAAAGCTTAGTTCATTATTGTTGTTATTGCTGATTCTCAATCGACACTGAAGTTGCTTGTGTGTGATTGTTCTTCTACATATATTATGCTGCTGGTGTTGTTCATGTTTGATGCCTATAGGTAATGATTATGGATGTCATGGTGTGTGTATATATATGAAGGGTAAGCTATTGGTTTGGAATGGGAAGGATATATATATAGTCAAGCTGCTATCATGCCGTGGAGAAAAAGCCTGAAATGAAAGGGAAGACGCCATTAATGCTATAAAAATGAACAATACATGTTTATATATATTGTGTTGCTGATACGACAAGTATATATATATGGATTACATTGTTGATATATGAGCGTTGAGCTTAATTGAGGAAGTTGGAATTGGAATCAAGATTTTAAATTTGAGGTGTGTGCAAAACTTGGAATTTATAGGTTTAAAGTAAAAGTTATGGTTATGGTTTTGAAGCTTCAAGTGTTAGAAAATATGTATGTGACTTGCTGCAGTTGTGGTAAATGGAAGGTGTTCAGGATAAAAATGATAAATTTCATTTTCCTCATGGACTATGAAGTTTGAGAGGCGATAAAAAGAGCAATGTTCTTAGAGCTTAATAATTAGTAAAGCATGTTAAATGTTTGGAAGGAAAGAAGTTTATGTGGACAAGTGTCCTATTTTCTTGAATGAAAATATTTGGGATAGATAGAAAAATAATGGTATGATATAATATCCATTACAATTGAAATTTGATTTTAAGTATTAATGATTTATTTTCAAAAAATATAGGAAAATAAGGAGAGAGTATTATTCCAAAGCTTAAAGCTGGAGTAAGTAATTTTGGAGCATTGCAAGTGAGTGAATAACGTCCCCTAAAAATGATATCTTTATATAATATTTTGTTATTTGATATATTTCATTTAAGTGTTAAATTTTAAGTATGATTTACAAAAAGCAAGATATATGAATTTATGGTTTTAATTGTTGTCAATGATTTTTTCTTGAAAATAGTTTATTATGTACATTTCATGAGTTGAATAATTATCCATATGAATTGAAGAAATCTTTTGATAAGTTATTTTAATTTTCATGCTGGGGTTTCGTGATTATGAAGTATATTTAGCAAAAATTGTTGCATTGAAATGTGTTGTGATTATTAAATGTCAAATGGACCCCAGGCATGCTGGAAAGGTTTTTAGAGGTAAATTAAAGGTTTTTATTAAAAGATGTTGATAAGTTTACTGTTAGCTTAGATCAAGTTCCAGTTGTTCGGGAATTTCCTAACATCTTTCTGGAGGAATTACCTAATTTACCTCCAGATAGAGAAATATAATTTGATACTGATGTCATTCCTAGCACTCAACCAATTTCTATTCTGCCTTATAAGATGGCGCCTTCAGAGTTAAGGGAATTGAAGATTCAGCTGCAAGAATTGTTAGACAAATGGTTTCTTTGACCTAGCACTTCTTCGTTGGGTGTACTAGTGTTGTTTGTGAAAAAGAAAGATATGTCTTTAAGGTTATGTATTGATTATCGATAACTTAATAAAGTGACCATAAAAAATAAGTACTCGTTGCCGCTCATTGATGATCTTTTTAACCAGTTACAAGGAGCGCAATGCTTTTCAAAGGTAGATTTCCGATTAGGGTATCATCAATTAAAGATAAAAAAGGAAGATATTCCAAAGACTGCATTCAGAACTCGATATGGTCATTATGAATTTTTGGTGATATCCTTTGGTTTGACGAATGCTCCTACAACATTCATGGACTTGATGAATCGAGTATTCAAAGCATTTCTTGATAAGTTTGTAATCATTTTTATTGATGATATGTTGGTATACTCCAAGAGTATGGAGGAGCATGAACATCATTTTCGATTAGTGTTGTAAAGGTTGAGAGAACAACAGCTTTATGCAAAGTTTTCTAAATGTGAATTCTGGTTGACTGAGGTCACTTTCTTGGGGCACGTGGTGTCAAAAGATGGTATTCAGGTTGATCCTAACAAGGTTGAGGCAGTCAAAAGTTAGCCATGACCTACAACGGTCATCGATATTTGAAGTTTCTTGGGCCTCACAGGATATTATCGCCGTTTTGTGAGGGACTTTCCAAGAATAGTTGCTCTGTTGACAAGGTTAACTTACAAGAATATGAAATTCATTTGGGATGATAAGTGTGAGGGAAGTTTTCAGAAGTTAAAGGAGTCTTTGACTTCTGCTCCAGTTTTAAGCTTACCTTCGAGAGTTGGAGGGTACATAGAGTATTATGATGCCTCGAATTGGTTTAGGCTGTGTATTAATGCAGAATGGGCAAGTAATGGCTTATGCCTCTAGAAAGCTTAAGAAGCATGAGTAAAATTATCCAAATCATGATTTAGAAATGGCTACAGTAGTGTTTACTTTAAAGATCTAGAAACATTATCTCTATGGTGAAACTTGTGAAATCTTCACTGATCATAAAAGTCTCAAGTACATTTTTGAGCAAAATGATCTAAATCTCAGACAGAAAAGATGGATATTATGATTATACGATTCTGTATCATCTGGGTAAAGCGAATGTGGTAGATGATGCTTTAAGCATAAAGTCTATGGGTAGCTTGGCACATATGAATGTTAAAAGAAGACCATTGGTACAGGAAATTCATAAAGTTTAGCAGTAGAGAGTTGTATTTGAAATCATTGATAGAGGAGCATTTTTAGCTCATTTTCAAGCTCATTCCTCTTTAAAGCAAAACATCAAAAGCTTACAGGACCATTACAAAGGTTGAAAATACCCAAGTGGAAATTGAAAAATATAGCAATAGATTTCATTCGTTAGCTTGCCATGTACTGATAAAGGTTTTGACTCTATCTGGGTGATTGTTGATAGGTTAACAAAGTCAGCTCATTTTCTTCAAGTGAAGATGACTTACAGTGAGGCTAGATATGTTAAGATTTATATTGCTGAGATTTTGCAATTGCATGAAGTCCCAGTGTCCATCATTTCAGATAGAGGACCCCAATTCACTTCTCAATTTTGGGAGTCATTTCAAAGAGCATTGGGTACTTGATTGAATCTAAGTACTGCTTTTTATCCTCAAACTAATAGGCAATCCGAGAGAGCGATCTAAATAGTTGAGGATATATTGAGACCCTGTATCATAGATTTCGGTGGAAGTTAGCATAATCATTTGCCACTAGTGGAATTTGCCTATAATAATAGTTATCAATCAAGTATTCATATGGCACCATTTGAAGCATTATATGGAAGACAGTGTAGGTCTCCAATTGGATGGTTTGAAGTTAGTGACAGAGAGATAATTGGACTAGATTTAGTTCAGGATGCTAAAAAGAAAGTGAAAGTAATTCAACAAAGGTTATTGACAGCTCAAAACTGACAAAAATCTTACACGGATTATCGTCGCAGAGAATTGGAATTCATGATTGGAGATAAAGTATTTTTAAAGGTGGTGCCAATGAAAGGTGTCATGAGATTTATGAAGAAAGGCAAGTTGAGTCCAAAGTATATTGGTCCTTTTGAGATATTAGACAAAGTGGGTGTTGTATCTTATCGATTAGCCTTACCACCAGAGTTATCGGGAATTCATCTGGAGTTTCATGTGTCGATGTTACAAAAATATCTATATGATCCTTCTCATGTCGTTGAAGATCAAGAATTTCAAGTAAATGAAGACTTGTCGTATGATGAGTATCCAGTAGCTATTATTGATAGACAAGTAAAGAAGTTTAGATTGAAAGAAATTACGTTCGTGAAAGTGTTATGGCGTAATCATTTAGAGGAAAAAGCTACTTGGGAAATTGAGAGTGAGATGCAGAGCAAGTATCCATACTTGTTCAAGAATTGAGGTGAGCATATTTTCAAATTTGGAGGACCAAATTTCTTAAGAAGGGGAGAATGTAATGACCCTAGAAATTACACAGATATGAAACCATTTTAATAAAGTACATATATTATTTCTTGCACTAAAATTACAAGAGGAAGTGGCTAGCTGAGAGGTTAGAGACAGGAGAGTTTAGTAAGATGTCCCCTGTTTGAGTCCTAGCACCTACAGAAGTGGGATTTTAATTTTTTTTCAACACGTGAAATTACCAAACTGCCCTTCTATCCTTTTTATTTCTGAATTTCACTTCCTTCGACATTTCAATCTGACAGTGAGAGAGAACAGGGGAAATGGAAGCTTCACGACAAGGGAAATTTGCTTATGTGCAATCAATCACCGTTATCATCAAGGTGTGTAGGACTCGCACGATAAACATTCAAGTCTACCACCAATTGTTGATAAGGTTCTGTATCAACCATAGGATCATGGACCCCTCTATCATCAATATCATTGTCAATTGGTACATTAAACAAGTCGCGTGGGTTTGTTTTGACAACAACGAGCCAACCGGGTGCAACAATGTCATCCACATAAAAAACTTGTTCAGCTTGAGATGCTAGAATAAACGGTTCATTCGTTTGTAATGAATATCGCGTGTTGATAATTATGAACCCGAACTTATCAACCTTATATCCTTTGTCATAATGAGCCACATCCCACCAATGACACTTAAACAAATATACTTTTCTGTTGCCTATGTAAGACAATTCATAAATATGCTCTAACACACCATAATATTCTTTGTCAGCATTAGTGTCATCACCCTTAGCTAGGATACCACTGTTTTGGATTTTTTTCCTGTTGCACGGTCTTTTGTATGAAAACGAAATCCATTGCCTATAAACTTGGAATAGCGATTCACCATCATCAATGGACCAATTGATAAACTTATGAGTTCATCACTGACATGGCTTTGTGTAGATGATGTCACCTTTTAGGATAAAAGTCATGTGTTAGATATTTTATATAAATATAATTGCTATAAATACTAAGCCTCAAAATGTTATAACTTACTCGTGAACGAAACTATTGAGGAAACTCATATTGGCTTTGCTCACTCCCTGATCCATGGGCTTCAAGCTCTGTTGTATATTTCCTACAAATTTTCATAGCAATAAGATAAAAATGCAATAGGACAAGTACATTTTTGCTCTTGAGTCACGCAACTTACTCCATAAATGGCCAAACTTGTTCACAATTTTGTAGCACATATATTCTTGCTTGACAGTATTCTTCATATGGAAGAGCAATTGACTCACAATGCCCCATAGCTTGACCATTTTTCCTAAATATTGTAAACTCAGGGTTGATATCATCGTTCGTATCATCATTCCTACGTGGCACATTAAATTTTGTAGGAAAATCTTTCAAATATCTTGAACAGAACGTGAGGCTTTCATCTGCCAAGTATCCTTCTGCAATTGAGCCTTCAGGCTGAGCTTTATTACGAACATACGATTTGAGCATCCGTAAATACCTAATGCATTAAAAGTAATTAACATTATATAATTATGAATTATAAATACACAATGCAATTAACGAATGTTACCTTTCTATTAGATACATCCAACGATATTGAACTGGTCCAGCAACTTTTGCTTCCCCTGCCAAGTGTATTGGCAAGTACTATCAAATGATACCTTATTTTTACGCCATGGGTAATTTTGTGGAAGAAAGCGTCGATGCCCCATGTAAGACAACTTGCTCCTTATCGAAATACAATGCGTGTCTTTGTGGCAACATGGACATGCAAGTTTACCTTTAGTTGACCACCCTGAAAGGTTTCCATATGCGGGAAAATCATTTATAGTCCACAATATTGCGGCATGCATGATAAAATTTGATTCACAATACACATCGTATGTCTGTACCCCTACTTCCCACATTTGCTTCAACTCATGAATCATAGGTTGGAGGTAAACATCTATTTTATCACCTGGACACTTTGGACCAGGAATAAGAAGTGTCATCATAAAGTATGGGCTTTTCATACAAAGCCATGGTGGCAAGTTATATGGCACTAAGACAACAGGCCAGATACTATTATTGGCACTCATATAGCCGAAAGGTTGAAATCCATCACTTGCTAAACCCAGTCGAACACTTCTTGGATCAGCAGAGAAGTTAGGGTACTGGTTGTCAAAGTGTTTTCAAGCTAGAGAATCAGTTGGATGCCTCATTACCTCATCATTTGAGTGTTTCTCCTTATGCCACCTCATTTCTTTAACTGTATTTCTTGACATATTCAGTCTTTGTAGCCTTGGTGTTATGGGAAAATGCCTTAAGACTTTATTTGGAACCTTCTTCCCTTTCTGTTTGTTTAAATTCTATCTAGGCATATTACACTTAGGACATGATTCTGCATTTGTGTGCTCCCCCCAATACAATATGCAATCATTCTTACAAGCATCAATTTTATGGTAATCTAATCCCAAATCACGAATTATCTTCTTAGCTTTATAGAATGAGTTTGGCACTAAAGCCCCCTATGGGAGAACTTCTTTTAACAAACCCAACAACACATCCATAGATTTATTACTCCAATGGTTAAGGCATTTCACTTGAAGCAAATTTACAATGAAAGAAAGTTTGGACATCTTCACACAACCTGGATAAAGTTCAGTTTCAGCATCTTTTAACAAGTCAAAGAACCTTTTAGCCTGCAGATTAGGCTTTTCGCTCTCATAGTCACTAGTATTTGTATAATTCACACATGGAACTCTATATGCATCGCATACCATCCTTGCAAAGTTTTCATTATCAGTAGCATTCTCTATGTCATTACTAGAAGTTCTACAATCTTTCTGAAATCTTCTAATTTCCCCATGCAACTCCCACACCGTATAACTATTCCAAAAACCCTTGCTCAATAAGTCTGTTCTGACATCTCTTCTCACTTTAAATATAACATTCATGCATCTTTTACAAGGGCAACGTATTTGATTTACCACGCCAGGTTGACTAAATGCCCATTCTAGAAAACCATCCACTCCTCTAATATATGATAGGTTGCTTATGTCTCTAATATGTAACCAACTTTTATCCATTTATATTCCCTAAACAGTTAAACCTAGGATACAACAACAAAAGCCAACAAACATATCAGTATATAAATAGTATATATATTAATATCAGTTAGATTGTTGCATCACGAGTCGTGGGATCATAAAAGTAAAATAAATACAATGAAAGGCATGAAGCTTTGTATTTAATTATTCTTAATAATGAATTAGAAACGGTTAATCATTCTTTGAAGAATAATAATGTCAATCATTCCATATTAGAAGAATGCGAATATTTGACAAACCCATATTTTTATATATTAATTCATATCATTTTAGTGGATTTTTGTCAACTTTTTAGTCCTTAATTATATTATTTGTGCATGATTTGGATCAATATACCTTGCATTAAATTAGTGTTTAACAGGGGTATGATTGTCATATTTTTATTATTTCTCCCAAATAATTATTTTTAGAAGAAAAGGTATTACATTATTTTAATATTGTATTTCAGGAATTTAGAAGAAATTGGAACTTACAAATGACAACAAAGGACTACAGATTCATAAATTGCAAATAAGGACCCATAGGCCAAACTTTGCACTTTAGCCCATTAGGTTTTTTGTCCCATTCTAATTGCTTTTAAAAAGCAACTCACGCACACGGGAAAGGGGGGCCAGCAAAGTGAAATTCAATTGAAAAGAAAACATGCACAAGACGCACACAGCACAGCACGCCGCGAGAAGCAAAGGAAATTGAATTGAAAAGCAAAAGAAAGATGCACAGGTGCGGCGGCTGCAAAATTGGAAAAAGAATTGAAAAAGGAAGGCAAAAGGAATTGCAAAAGACGCACACACGCTGGAAGCCGCAAAGAACAAACTCATATGGACACAAGCAGCGGCAACCCTTCCAACTGTTTTCATCACCGTCCTCATCATCCACTGACGGTAGCACACAGGAGCAAGCAGCGAGCAGCACGTTGCTGCACACACAGCGACGCCGCGGGAGAAGATTGAATGCAAAGAAAGGAAAGAGACGCATTGGAGGCTGCTGTGATGGTTAGGCGTGGCTAGTTCATCCTAATTCTCTAATTCAATTGCAAGGGCATGAGCTTGGGATCTCAAAGGGGAGTATAAGTTACTCTAATTCTCTACCTAATAATTATATTATGACTCCTAGGTCTTAGGATTAATTTTATAATTATTGGGAATGTTTAGAATGATTTATTTGTATTTATTGAGGATTATTGTGACTGAATTTTTGCTTGACATTTGACATTAATCTTTAATTAACTTTAATTTCATTTACTTTGATCTGGGTCAGACATTGTATTGAGATTATCGTGAATATTTTGTGATTTTTCTAGGTGACTTGAATTATTAGATCGTTGTGTCTCTTGTTGGCTTAAATTCTATTTTATGAATTATTGAGTTATAATTGAGCATTGGTTTTTAATATCTTTAGTTCTATTTTATTATTCTGGTAGCAGTTAATAAAGTAGGACTTAGAAAATAATTTGTGACAATTCGAGGTGGCTCGGTTGTTGGATTAAAAGTTTAATTATAATTCTTAATTCATTATGTATAACTCCCACATCTGTTGAAGCTATGATTGCCTGCGTTATTGAATTAGAGGATTGCTTTTATTATTATTAATCACCTTTGATTTTATTCTTTTCACTCGTTATCATTCATTATTCCTTTCTTTAAATCAAAAATACCAAAAAATATTTTATTTAAATCTATTTTTAATTAATTGCATTTAGTTGTTAGTCAATCAAAACAAATCCCATTTTCTAATTTAGGTTGCATTGCATTTAGTTACTTAGGAATTTAATTTCACATTTTGGCTCCTCAGAGAGAACGACCCGAGGTTGCACTATACACAATTCTTGGTTTAAATTTTTGAAGTAACCCCAAGGCGACATCAGTTCAAGGTTGTTTCAAGTGGCGCCGTTGCCGGGGAGCCAAGGAATTGGTTCTCTAGTAACTAAATGTCAAGTAACATTTTTTGGGATTAATTCAATTGCTGAGCCAGTTTTAGTTAATTTGCATAACATTTGCATTCGCATTGTTGCTTGCATTATCTAAAAAAAACAAAACAAAAAAAAGTTTATTTTCTTTGGTTTTTCTTTTATTTTAGATTCTTTTCAGCTGACTGCTAATGTTTATGCCTAGGAGTGATCGAGCTTTACCTCTGATTCCCTTAAATCTTGAAATTGAAAAATCTGTGAAAAAGATTAGAAGAAATAAGAGATTAGAGGGTATAAGTCAAGTTATTGTCGAGGAGGGGCATATTTCACAAGAGTCAAGTTTGTCATCTAGTGAACAAGAGTCTAGTGAGAGAGCTACCTCTAGTGAACACGTGTCTGTTAGTGCTTTTGAATTAGAACAAGAAACCATGGATGGTCCTAATGGTAACAATGGTTATAATGGGCTTAATGGAAATAACGGACATGGTGAGAATAACTTAGGAAATAATGGTGAGGATGATAGAAGCATGAGGGAGATTAATAATTCTAATGTTGATTATGATCCTTATGGCTTTTATACTGATAATGTGAACTTTGAGATTAAAGGAGCATTAATTTCTTCCTTACCTAAATTTCATGGCTTTGCAGGTGATGATCCACACAGGCATTTGAAGACTATGCATATGGTGTGCTCTTCTATGAAACCACCCACAGCTAATCTTCAAGATGTATTGAGGAGGGCATTTCATTTTACTTTAGAAGGCAAGGCCAAGGAATGGCTTTACACGCTACCTCAACATTTTACTACATTGACTTGGGATCAGTTGAAAGGAGCATTCTTGGATGAATATTTCCCTGCATCTAAAACTTCAAGGCTGAAAAAAGAGATAACTAGTGTGGTCCAACGAGATAATGAATCCATGCATGAGTATTGGACCAGGTTCATCACACTTCTAGCTCAGTGTCCACACCACAATATTTCAAAGAATGATTTGGTTAATTCTTTCTATGAAGGGCTACTTCCACATCATAAGCCCTCAATTCATGCTGCTGCAAATGGTTCTCTTAGAGAATTGAGTCCTAATGCTGCGTGGGACCTAATTCAAAAGATGGCTACCAATGACTCTCAATCTGGAGACACAAGAAAAGTGTATAATACCTCTTCGGTTTCTTCCCAAGATATTCTTGCTGAGATTGCTGCTTTGGGGAACCAAATGGAGAAAAGACTCAGTATTTTGGAGAATAATGTGAATGCCAAGCAGGTTAATTCAATGAGTCACTCTCAAGCTATAGTTGCTGGTTGTGAGTACTGTGGGTCAATGATGCATGCTTCGAATACTTGTTCTCGCTATGAAGAGGTTTCTTCCCTATATCAAAATAGGAATGGTCCATATCAAAAGAGGGATCCTTACTCTAACACTTATAATCCAGGTTGGAGAGATCATCCTAACTTTAGATGGGGTGGAAATCAAGGCAACCCTCAAGGTAATTTCTCAAATCAAGTGGTACCTAATCAAGGGGCATCATCTTCTTTTTCTGGAGGTAATGAACTTGGTATGATTGTGAAAGGTATTACTGAGCTCAATTCAAAGTTTGACAATCAGAAGTCACAAACTGAGGCTAAGTTACATGCTATGGAGAATAAGATGGATTCATGTCTACAAAATGTGTTCTCTAAATTGGAGCAAATGGAGACTAAGCATGAGAATTTGAATTCTTTTGTTACTCAATTCTCTAACAACTTGAGTGAACAACAAGCAAAGAGCAGTGGTTCTATACCCTCCAACACAGTGATAAATCCTAAATCTTTGAATGCAATCACACTGAGAAGTGGTAAGAAAATTGGGCCGAAGAATATACAATTCAAAGAACTTGAAGAGGATGAAGAGTAGGTTGATGAGGAAATAGAAATTGAGTCTCCTCCTGCTAAAACTAATCAAGAAACTTCCCAAGCTGAGAAAGAAGCTTCTATCCAATCTGAAGTTCTACAAGAAAAGAAGCTCTTGGAGAAGTGTCTGAAACAACCAATGGTGCAAACTGATGAAGAGGCAACAACTATCATAAAGGGACCAATAGAGAAAGGATCATCTTCTGACTCTAAAGGTGATGAGGTAAATATTAATGACTTGCCTTTTCCAAATTCTTATTTGGTTAGTAAAAAGATTGTTGAAAAGAAAGATAATGATGAATTGTTTGAAATGTTTAGCAAACTTGAGGTTAATGTGCCATTGCTTGAATTGATTAAAAAGATGCCTAAGTGTGCTAAATTTTTGAAAGACCTATGTACAAACAAGAGAAAGTTTAGGCATAGTAAGAGAATCCAACTGGGGTTGAGTGTTAGTGATTTATTTAAGCCACAGTTGCCTATTAAATGCAAAGACCCGGGTTCCTACACTATTCCTTGTACCATAGGTAGAACTACAGTTTCCCATGCCCTACTGGACTTAGGTGCAGCAATTAATGTCATGCCGACCTCTGTTTATATGGCCTTGGGTATTAAAGCTTTGAAAGACACTAGTGTAGTACTTGGCCTAGCTGATAGGACGGTGAGATACCCTAAAGGTATTCTTGAGGATATTCTTGTGCAAGTAAAAGGTCTTGTTTTTCCAGCTGACTTTTATGTTCTTGATATGACTAATGACCTTCCCGCTGAGAGCACTTTGATTCTAGGTAGACCTTTCCTTTTAACTGCTGAGACAATAATTAACATGAAAAAGGGTCTTATCACTATGGGGATTGGGGATCAAAAAGTGCAATTTAATCTTTCAGAAGCTATGAATCATGGTTATGAAGATTGCTCTTATTTGGGAATTAGTTCAATTGAATGTCATGACATGGACCACTTACATGAGACTAATATGAATGTCCCTCACTTGTGTGACATGGTTGTGAAACATGATGATGTTTTTACTTGTCTATCTTCCTCTCACCCTTCTCATGTCTGTGCATGTGAAGGTGGTGTATCATGTGCTTATTGTTTAGAGATAGATAGTTGTCTTTCTTCTACTCATGAATTTGATATTTCATGTTGCTTTAACTTTGATATTACTGCTGATTCTACACTTGATAGCCTTGAGAAAGGTATATTGCTTGATTTTGCAGGAACTGATGATAAAGAGGATGATGCACAAGCTACGAATATAGTTTCTCCTTTAAGTGGCGCTGGAACATTAGAAGAGGATAGCAATGATTCTGCTACTGCCTTAGTCCTTTCTAATCCCTCTCTCACTTCTAATTTATTTTCTTTTTCTATTGATCAGACTGACCCTAACTCTCCTATTTCTAGGTTATCTGATGGTGGCACTGAGTCAGGAAGTGGAGGAAATCTACACCACAATGAGCTTATATCTCCTTCCCCAAGCCACATGGACACACCACTCGCTCTGAATGAACTTGATATAACAAAGATGATTCCTTCTATTGTGTAACCCCCTGATTTAGAATTGAAACCCCTCCCCTCTAACTTGAAATATGTATTTCTTACTGATGATTGTAAATTGCCTGTTATTATTTCCAGTTCCTTGAGTAGTTCTGAAGAAGAGAGACTAGTTTCAGTGTTGAAAAGGTATAAAAGGGCTATAGGCTGGTCTTTAGGGGACATACCAGGGATTGATCCCTTGGTTTGTACACACAAGATCCTTTTAGCTGAAGGGTCAAAGCCAGTTAAACAGCCACCAAGGAGGTCGAATCCTCTTATTCATGATGTGATTAAAAAGGAGGTATCTAAATTACTGAGTGCTGGGATCATATATGCAATTTCAGACAGTGAGTGGGTGAGCCCGATACATGTAGTACCAAAGAAGAGCGGTATCACAGTAGTGAAAAATGAGAATAATGAACTTATTCCAACAAGAGTTCAGAATACTTGGAGAATGTGTATAGACTATAGGAAGTTGAATGAAGCGACTAGGAAGGATCATTTTCCATTACCTTTCATTGATCAAATGTTGGAAAGAATATCTGGTAAATCTCACTATTGTTTCTTGGATGGTTTTTCAGGTTATTTCCAGGTACCGATTGCACCTGCAGATCAAGACAAGACTACTTTTACATGCCCTTTTGGCACCTATGCATATCGAAGGATGCCATTTGGGTTGTGTAATGCTCCAGGCACCTTTCAAAGGTGTATGATGGCAATCTTTAGTGATTTATTGGAGCGTAATATGGAGGTTTTCATGGATGACTTCACCGTTTATGGTGATGGCTTTGATAATTGTTTACTTAGTCTTGAGCATGTTCTTGATAGATGTATTGAGAAAAAATTGGTTTTGAATTATGAAAAATGTCATTTTATGGTAGATAGTGGCATAGTACTAGGTCATCGCATCTCTCAAAAGGGGATTGAGGTTGATAAAGCCAAGATTGAAGTTATTTCTTCACTTCCCTATCCTACTTGTCTTAAACATTTGAGGTCTTTCTTGGGGCATGCTGGGTTTTATCGACGGTTTGTAAAAGATTTTAGTAAAATTGCTTTACCCCTCTCTACGCTGTTGAGAAAAGATGTTGCTTTTCACTTTGATGATAAGAGTAGACATGCCTTTGACTCTTTGAAATCCTTACTTGTTTCACCTCCTATTCTCACTGCACCTAATTGGGATTTGCCTTTTGAATTGTCTTGTGATGCTTCTAACTTTACAGTAGGTGCTATGCTTGGTCAGAGGGAGGATAAGCGATCTAGAGTGATAGCCTATGCCTCCAAGACACTTGACCCTGCTCAAGTGAATTATACCACAACCGAGAAGGAACTTTTTGCTATAGTCTTTGCTTTAGATAAGTTTAGACAGTATCTGATAAACTCTCGAGTGGTTGCTTTTACAGATCATGCAGCAGTGCGTTACTTGTTCAAAAAGCCTCAGTCTAAACCAAGACTGCTGAGATGGGCTTTATTGCTACAGGAATTTGACATTGAAATTAGAGATAGAGCTGGAGCAGAGAATCATGTGGCTGACCACCTTAGTCGGTTGCCTGAAGGCACTGAAGGAGTTGACTCCTCTGATCTTACTGTTGATTCATTTCCTGATTCTGCACTCTTTACCTTAGCTGTTCAGGAGCCTTGGTACTCTAATATTGTTAACTATGTTGTCACTAATCTTGTACCACCTTCTATGTCTAAGTTTCAGGTTGATAAGCTGAAGAGGGAGGCAAGATATTATATCTGGGATTCTCCAATTCTTTGGAAGCAATGCAGTGACCAGATCATCAGACGATGTGTTCCTAACAATGAGATTCACTCTATCCTTACCTTTGCACATTCTTTATCTTGTGGGGGATATTTTAGTGCTAATAGGACTGCTAGGAAGGTTTTAGAATGTGGATTTTACTGGCCTACTTTATTCAAAGATGCTTATATTTTCTGTAAGTCTTGTGATAAGTGCCAGAGGTTTGGAAGTTTAGGTAGAAAGCATGAAATGCCTTTAAGACCTATGCATTTTTGTGAAATTTTTGATGTATGGGGCATAGATTTTATGGGTCCTTTTTCTCCTTCATTTGGGTTTTCATATATATTACTTGCAGTAGACTATGTGTCTAGGTGGGTAGAGGCAGTGCCAACTAGAAAAGATGATGCTTCTACTGTTGCCAAGTTCTTACGCTCTCATATCTTTTGTAGGTACGGCATTCCAAGAGCAATCATCAGTGACCAAGGAACACATTTTTGCAATAGGACCATTAAGTCTCTACTTGCTAAACATGGAGTTAATCACAAGCTGGCAACTCCTTACCACCCTCAGACAAATGGGTTAGCTGAAGTCTCTAATCGGGAAGTCAAACGAATACTAGAAAAGATTGTGAAACCATCCCGTAAAGATTGGAGTGAAAGGCTTGAGGAGGCATTGTGGGCTTACAGGACTGCCTATAAAACCCCTATAGACATGTCTCCTTTTCGGTTGCTTTATGGTAAGTCTTGTCATCTACCTATGGAGATTGAGCACAAATCTTATTGGGCGATCAAAGCATGTGATGCAGACCTTGAATCCTCACTTGAAAACCGAACGATGCAACTCCAAGAGCTTGAAGAGATGAGACTTGAATCCTATGATAATGCCAGAATCTACAAAGATAAGCTGAAAATGATTCATGACAAACAGATTTTGAGAAAACAATTCCATAAAGGTGACAAGGTTCTAAAATTCAAGGCCCGGTTGAAGTTGATGCCTGGAAAGTTTGTCACCAAGTGGGAGGGCCCTTTTAGAGTTACCAAGGTACATTCTTTTGGTACGGTAGAGCTGGTGGATGAAGCAACAGGTCATGTTTCACAAGCTAATGGTCATTTACTTAAGCACTACCATGAGAATCAAAGACCTCCCTAATTGCACGGTTGTTCCTTTCCACCTTTCTCCTTTACTTTCTCTTTTATTGCTGATAATATCTGTTTGCTAAGATAGTTAGGAGTAAGTGTGGGGGAGGGACCATCACAGTAGTTTTAGATTTATTTGCTTTCTGTCTTTTAACAAATTCTTAGAATAGGTTGCATTTTAAAGATTTCTTAGTTTTAGGTTAGTTTTTCTTTGAATAAAACTTCCTTCCCTTTTAACTCATGACCCTTTAATCATTTTCCCTTCTCCCTTTGATATATTCTTTAGTGATACGTTGAGGACAACGCATAGTTTAAGTGTGGGGGAGGGATTGCTTTTGCAAAATTGTGTTGCCACTGCTTGCATTGCCAAAATATGAAAAATTCAAAAATCCTGAACTTGTTGGGCCAAATTGATTGGATTTTTCAATGCTGTTTGAGCAAATTGTTGCTGTGATTCCCACCTTCCACTTGACTTTTGCAATCATTGGGCTTTACTTTCAAATCATTATTTCTTTATGCATGTGAACATTGGCATGTCTAGGTGAGAATATAATTTTTACTTATGTAGTTTTTATTCTTAATTAGTTAGCATAGTGGAGTGTCTTTGATGCAGTGTTATTAACCTTGTTGCGTAGCTTGATCTTAGGGAGGAAACATATTAGAGAAAGCCTTGTTGGAAGGATTATTGAGCCTTAATTTTCTTTCTTAATTTGTGTGATTTCCACCTAGTTTTGGTTAACCTCTAGAACTTGTCTATATTCTTTTTCAAAACTGCATTATTACCTGGATTTATGAGCATGATAGGGGCATTCGTTTCTAAACCCTTTTACCCAAATATAAGCCATCTCAATTAACCTTTGCTTACCCCTTTGAGCCCATCACTTTCATTTCATTCCATTGATTTTGAACAAGTGCTTTGCATGAGTTATATTATGTTCGTTATGATTAACTGTGTACTATTGAAAGTTGCTATCTTTATTTTTTTTTAGTTAGGTGTGTCAAAAAAAACAAAAGAAAAAGGGAGAAAAGAAATAGAAAAGAAAAAGAAAATGTGCAAAAAAAAAAGTGCAAACAAAAAAAAGAGAAAAGAAAAAAAAGAAAAAAAAAAGAAAAGGAAAAGAAAAATTGGCAATAAGGCATCCTTTAGTAGTTGAAGATTTAAGTTTATTGTTCATTTGATAGTCACATGTTATCTTACTTTAAGCTATTTCTCAATACTCATGCTTTAAACTTGTTCTAGATTTCATTCCATCCATTCATTAGCCTTTCACCAACATTACAACCCAATAAGTCCCCTTGATCATGAATCTATGGTATGTTAGTAGTGGAGATAGTAGAATCTTTACAAGCCTATGGTAGGTGCTAATCTAGGTGGATTGAGTGAAAATTCCCTAAACTTGAGAGTTGAGTGAAACACTTATACCTATGAGAGATCTATTATGTTTCCTTCCCTCTATCTTGTTATGTCTTGAGTTACTTTCCTTACATCAAAGCATTCCATGACTGTTGATTGATTAGGGATAGGAATTGCTTGAGTTGATTATATATTCTTACCTTGACGGTTTTATGTTTATTTGCATTGAGTATAACTGTTGGGATTCCTTTGAGTGATATTTTGCCCAGGAGTGCAAAAGGCTAAGTGTGGGGGAGTTGACAAACCCATATTTTTATATATTAATTCATATCATTTTAGTGGATTTTTGTCAACTTTTTAGTCCTTAATTATATTATTTGTGCATGATTTGGATCAATATACCTTGCATTAAATTAGTGTTTAACAGGGGTATGATTGTCATATTTTTATTATTTCTCCCAAATAATTATTTTTAGAAGAAAAGGTATTACATTATTTTAATATTGTATTTCAGGAATTTAGAAGAAATTGGAACTTACAAATGACAACAAAGGACTACAGATTCATAAATTGCAAATAAGGACCCATGGGCCAAACTTTGCAGTTTAGCCCATTAGGTTTTTTATCCCATTCTAATTGCTTTTAAAAAGCAACTCACGCACACGGGAAAGGGGGGCCAGCAAAGTGAAATTCAATTGAAAAGAAAACACGCACAAGACGCACACAGCACAGCACGCCGCGAGAAGCAAAGGAAATTGAATTGAAAAGAAAAAGAAAGACGCACAGGTGCGGCGGCTGCAAAATTGGAAAAAGAATTGAAAAAGGAAGGTAAAAGGAATTGCAAAAGACGCACACACGCTGGAAGCCGCAAAGAACAAACTCATATGCACACAAGCAGCGGTAACCCTTCCAATTGTTTTCATCACCGTCCTCATCATCCACTGACGGTAGCACACAGGAGCAAGCAGTGAGCAGCACGTTGCTGCACATACAGCGACGCCGCGGGAGAAGATTGAATGCAAAGAAAGGAAAGAGACGCATTGGAGGCTGCTGTGATGGTTAGGCGTGGCTAGTTCATCCTAATTCTCTAATTCAATTGCAAGGGCATGAGCTTGGGATCTCAAAGGGGAGTATAAGTTACTCTAATTCTCTACCTAATAATTATATTATGACTCCTAGGTCTTAGGATTAATTTTATAATTATTGGGAATGTTTAGAATGATTTATTTGTATTTATTGAGGATTATTGTGACTGAATTTTTGCTTGACATTTGACATTAATCTTTAATTAACTTTAATTTCATTTACTTTGATCTGGGTCAGACATTGTATTGAGATTATCGTGAATATTTTGTGATTTTTCAAGGTGACTTGAATTATTAGATCGTTGTGTCTCTTGTTGGCTTAAATTCTATTTTATGAATTATTGAGTTATAATTGAGCATTGGTTTTTAATATCTTTAGTTCTATTTTATTATTCTGGTAGCAGTTAATAAAGTAGGACTTAGAAAATAATTTGTGACAATTCGAGGTGGCTCGGTTGTTGGATTAAAAGTTTAATTATAATTCTTAATTCATTATGTATAACTCCCACATCTGTTGAAGCTATGATTGCCTGCGTTATTGAATTAGAGGATTGCTTTTATTATTATTAATCACCTTTGATTTTATTCTTTTCACTCGTTATCATTCATTATTCCTTTCTTTAAATCAAAAATACCAAAAAATATTTTATTTAAATCTATTTTTAATTAATTGCATTTAGTTGTTAGTCAATCAATATTGTTGATAAATGTATTCTTTGGATTGACTCAGGTTCCATTAATCATATATTGTCCACAATTGTTATCCATTCTAATATGGAATGTCACATTATTTAGCAATGAAATTTCCTTGCAAAGATGATACAAGTAAAATAAAAACTTAAAAACAAAAGAAAATCAGTGAACAACAGCTAAAAGATTATAGAGCAGCTAGATATTTCCTAGCAGCGAGAAGCATGATAATTTGTTTCCATTTAGCATTCAAACAGAAATATTACATAACAGAGGATGATTTTGGATCAAAGGTTTGAGGAAACTGATGTTTTTGGATCACTTTTGACTTCTCATCTTTTTCCTACTTCTCTATACAAAAGCTATTTAGGGAGATTGGATTTCTGAAAATGGAATTTATTTTAGGGTGACAAACATAGAGCATAGCATATGAATTTATGTGAGTTGCAACTTATGGCTCATACCGAAAGCGAGAGAAGTAAACATATATTCATTATTAGCCCTACAAATTGCTGAATGCAAGAGCTGTGAAGGGAGTGACACACGCTATCTGCAATTCATTCATTTATGGGTTTAAGATTAAGAGACACAGAAGTAAGTGAAGTTTAATGCAGAGAGATTTGAAGCATTTTGGGTGAGATATTTAAGGGAATATGGATGTGGCGTGGTGGAGGCTGATCCATGTTTTTCTTTCTGGGATTCTTATCGTCTCTCTTCAACCTTGGAATCGATTTGGGCGTTAGGCAAAATATACTCTTCAAAATATTAACAATCAAATAAAACCACATTGGAGATATCTACTGCACCTTAACCATTCCTAATTATAACTAGAATCTGGAGAAAATCATATCGATTAGACAAAAGGTGAGACACCTATCACGGTGGCTGAAACCTTCACGGCGTCAATTATAGAACAGAAGAAACTAGCTATTCTTTGAAATCAACCCTTTACGGTGTCAATTTTAGCAGACAAGGTGACGGCGCATGGCAACTTCCACGAGATGGAGACGAAGCTGATAAAATTGGGACTCTGGGACGGGGTAAGAAGCCGACAATCAGAGCACCAGACCACTAGAAGACATGGCAATGACAAGCGAGAGTTGACTATGAGGCTATGCTATGACGCGCCACCGCAAGGCTAGCCGTGAGCTCATGATGACGAATGCTGACCTCTGCTAGGGCACAGAAGCAAAAGACGCAAAACAGGAGCAGAGTAAAGCGAAGTGAACCTCGATTAGGTAAGTAAATTGGTCTTTGGTGACGACAATAAAATGTCGCCGCTAAAAGAACTTTCGGCGACGACAAAATTGTTGCCGTAGAAAGGACTTTCAACGGCGATATTTGATTGTCGCCGTTGAAACCACTTTTAGCGGCGACAATAAAATGTCGCCGCTGAAAGTCTTCCTTTCAAGAAATAATTTTTAAAAAATAATCCACTTTATAAAATAATAATATTTTTCCCCAATAGCTTCTTCAACTTATTAGACAATTTGTGTAAAAGGTTTTGTGTAAATGATAATTTCTAACTATTTTTCTTAAATTTTCAAAGAAAATAGGCATTTAATTCCTGAAAAAATAACTATTCAATCAATTGGGTCTCTTTTCGGGAAATAAATTATTTCATAATTTTTTAAACCCTAAAATACTTATTTTATGATTTTTTTCTTCATTTTTCTTAACTCCAAAATATTTTTAATAATTATTCTTTCCTTTATTATTTCTCTCAATTTTCATTTCTTAAATTTCAGAAAAACACTCTTCAACTCAAAAATACCTCATAAATACTTCTTATAAAAGTTGGGATGTTATATGAAATGCAGCAAAAAAGGCCAAATGCAATAGTAATTAAGAACGTATATATATATATATATATATATTTTACGTCTATTCTTTCTCTCAACCTCACACACATCTCCCTCTCTCGATCTCCTCTTCCACATTGTCTCTAATACACAGATACTAACTCTCACGCTTATTAACACATTTATAATAACTCTCTCATTGACTCATTGCTTCATCTCCTTTTTTCATAGACATCATAATAATTTAATTTGGTGTAAGAGAATGTATGCAAAGCTGATGGAAACAAAAGTCGCCGCTGAATACACTATCTACGGCAACAAAAAATTGTTGCCGCAAAAAGTGTACACTTTCTGCTACCTTTTGCAGTGACATTTAGTATCACCGCAGAAAAGTGGAGTAAAATTTTTTTTCTCAACTTATGCGGCGACAACAAAAATCGCCTCTAAAAGTTCAACAAAATTTGTCGCCGCTGAATGTCCCTCTTCAGTGACGACGAAATATGTCACCGCTAAAAGTTTGACTTTCAGCGGCGACTCGTCTTGTCGCCGCTGAAAAGACGTCGCCTAAAACCCATTTTCCTGTAGTGATTGTCGTTATTGCTACTTCTTGATCGACACTGAAGCTATGTGTGTGTGATTGTTCTTCTATATATATTATGTTGTTAGTGTTATTCATGTTTGATGCCTATAGGGAATGATTGTGGACGGCATGGATGTTGTATATATACGAAGGGTAAGGAAATGGTTTGAAATGGGAAGGATATACATATAGTCAAGCTGCTGTCATGCCGTGGAGAAAAAAAATGAAATGAAAGGGAAGACGCCATTAATGATATGGAAATGAACAGTACATGTTTATATATATTGTGTTGCTGATATGGCAAGTATATATATATATATGGATTACGTTGTTGATATGTGAGTGTTGAGCTTAATTGAGGAAGCTGGAACTAGAATAAAGATGAGGTGTGTGCAAAACTTGGAATTTATAGGTTTAAAGTAAAAGTTATGGTTATGGTTTTGAAGCTTCAAGTGTTAGAAAATATGTATGTGACTTGCTGCAGTTGTGGTAAATGGAAGGTGTTCAGGATAAAAATGATAAATTTCATTTTCCTCATGGACTATGAAGTTTGAGAGGTGATAAAAAGAGCAATGTTCTTAGAGCTTAATAATTAATGAAGCATGTTAAATGTTTGGAAGGAAAGAAGTTTATGTGGACAAGTGTCCTATTTTTTTGAATGAAAATATTTGAGATATATAGAAAAATAATGGTATGATATAATATCCATTACAATTGAAATTTAAGTTTAAGTATTAATGATTTATTTTCAAAAAATCTAGGAAAATAAGGAGAGAGTATTATTCTGAAGCTTAGAGCTAGAGTAAGCTGTTTTGAAGCATTGCAGGTGAGTGAATAACGTCCCCTAAAAATGATATCTTTATATAATATTTTGTTATTTGATATATTTCATTTAAGTGTTAAATTTTAAGTATGATTTACGAAAAGCAATATATATGAATTCATGGTTTTAATTGTTATCAATGATTTTTCTTGAAAATAGTTTATTATGTACATTTCATGAGTTGAATAATTATCCATATGAATTGAAGAAATCTTTTGATAAGTTATTTTAATTTTCATGCTGGGGTTTCGTGATTATGAAGTAGATTTAGCAAAAATTGTTGCATTGAAATGTGTTGTGATTATTAAATGTCAAATGGACCCCAGGCATGCTGGAAAGGTTTTCAGAAAGGATAGAATACAGAACACTGGTTACTAACAACAGTACTTTTAGTTCTTTGTGTACTGTGGTTAAACTCGAGCTCAATGGATATTCTTGAATCTCATACTCACGCCAATTATTCGTGGGATTTATTCTTGTGCCTATTCTCATAGGTCTTGTACCTGCGCCTATCATTCGTGGGTCTTGTACCTATGCTTGTTTTGTGGCCTCGTGCTAAAGTTGGTTATTTACCTTTGTGAACTGTGTGTCTATGCCTATTTTCATGGCCTTGAGCTGTGCCGGATTGGTTAGTTACCCTCGTGGATTGTGTATCCACGCCTATTTTTGTTCTGTTGAAGTCCTACAAAAATAGGATTGATTTGAAATGATTGTTTTAAATGGTTGTCTTGAAATAAGATGTTTACTGCAACATTTGCATTAAATTTCCAAATGCTATGATTTACATTTAAACATGTTGAAATTGTTTATTTCCGCACTTTAAATTATATTTTTGGGACATTATTCAAGAGCAAATTATTTTGGCTTTAGATAGTGCAGTTGACCCTACTCCTCCAGCTGAGCAGTAAAGAGCCTCACATTCGATCTGAATCATTATTTTTGGAATGTCAAATTATAATGTAATTATAAATTCATGAAATATTTGTATTATTTTATTTGAAGTTTAGATACTCTATCTAGTTTATAGACAAGATTCTAGTTATTTTGAAAACGTCTGTAGGTCATTTAAAACATTCGCAATCTGTTGTAAGATTGTCGGAAGGTCGGTTATACAAAGACGATCCTGTAGAGATTCCTACAAATGACTTGCTTTTTCATTAAAATGTAATATATATTATGATTATGATTTTAAAAATTTTATTTAAGATTTTTGGCAGAAGGAATATGAATTTATTCATATTCTGTACTAGTCACGGCTCAAATTTTAGGATGTGACAAAAATGATCAATAATAAGGAAAGGTAAATGCCTTAGCAACCCATAATTTAATTTATTATACAAACCAATATGCACTTGTGAGGTGTTAAATGAGATGTTTACAAAAAATATATACACATATATGTATTTATGTATATATATTCATAAAATGTTCACACTTTCATAGTATAATTAAACAAGGGTTAACCTCTAACCATCCTTTTACCTATCATATATCCTCTGACTTAATCCATAGGCTACGTAATTCATCCATGTCACTAACTATTCAACAAGCTCACTAATCATATGATATAGACCTACTAAAATCTACAGAGCACAAGACCAAATTATGGGTTCCACCCCTAACTCAACTCGGAGGGTGTCACAAGCCATAATGAATAAGTGGGCAAAGAAGGACCAACCAGTGTACACATGGCGGCCTTACCACCTTATATCCTCTTGTAAAAATTCACCCACTTATATGCTTTATTATGTCCCCATCATCACCCATCATCCCCTGCTTAATACTATGATTTTAAATCACCCATTGTACTTTATACATTCATATATTATAATCTAACTTTTTAAGTTACTTAACTGTAGCAAACTTGACAAATTAAAATTAGGATGATACTAAACAAACATATATGCATTGATGTTTGGTACATAATTTTGTTTATTCTAGAAGAAAATAGGAAATGTACTTATGTCATTTTTTTGATAGAAAATACTTTTCGATTACCAAACATTGCATTAATTTCTAATGATAGGTAAAAAGATTTTTTTCTTTTTTTTTGGTACAAAAAGTTTTGGAAAGGGTTGGGCTCACCCACGATCCAAGGGTAGGACGAAGTTTCATTTCCTCTTAAACGATATTAATGTCAGGTAGGGCGAACTATCTATTACCCTTAGGCGTAAACCTAGGCACCTAGGATCTAGGATGTCTCCCCAAGCGTCGCGACTGGAACCACAACAAAGTGGTATTCCCTAGGGATCGAACACGCTCCAAATGATCGCATATCTTACCCCTTCGACAGTTGAACCCATAGATGATAAGTAATAATAGTTTCAAGCAAATTGGTTTTTGGCTTGGGCTTTTCCACTCCAGAAATTTTCTTCTGTAAAATAGTCACAATCAAAATGACAAAAAGTATCTTTCGAGTGGACCCTCTTCACTAGAATCTTGACTTGGTTTCATACGTATATCCTAACAACTGTGAATACAAAACTGAGGTTGGCAGCACTGTGTAGTGAACGTCAAGTTCTACAAAGCCAGGTCTATATCCAAGCAAAAATAGCATTTAACACAACAGAGAATATTGAAATCTTGTAAAAACAAGGTTCCAAAGTTTCATTAAATTAATTAGTAAATGTACAACTTGCTTAAACAATAGAAACCTAATTATGATGATAACTACAAAACAAACGAATAACTAGAATAATTGATGCATCAAAACCAAGTCAAACAGACAGATCATATCAGTCTCATCCAAGTATGGCTTATTGTGACTGGCATATTCAAGATTAGGGAATACTACCCACTCAAATAAAACTCTATGCCGGCAATTGCTAATGCAAGAGAAAATGACTTCCCTTATTCCCTAAAAATAGGGCCAATAAAAAATCAAATCTATAGCATTAACTTGTTAATTATCTGGACTTTAAATGGTAGAATTTACTAAAATAATGATCAAGTAGATAAAGCCAGGTACTTAAAACTGGACTACATTAAACCAATTGAAACAGTGGTTCAAGGCTTAGTGGTTGAAACTTGGCTGAACCAAGGTCAATCTAATCATAATTAAAATAATAGTGTTTAATCAAAATATACAAAGATATTCATCATAACAATAAAAGGAATAATATTTAAATAAAAAAAGATATTAATCCACTAGTAAATAGAATATTCATATATAAACTACACATAATCTAACATAGTAGAGTTATTAAAGCCCAAATCTAACAGATTATTTTTTAATTCTTTCAACTCAAAATGACGTCAATTTTAGGCTCAATAGAAAAAAAAATTCTAACCCCATCAACCCATCTAAAAGTCTTGACCATACGAGAACTAGTTCACTTATTATTGGTTTGAGGGATTGATTTATATTAGGTCTTAATAATACGTATTTCTTTTTGGAAATCAAAGACAATAAACATTATACATACATAGGTGGGCTAAGAAATAAATCACATAAGTTTGTTGATTTCTAAAACTCCATAAATATCTCACCCAGAAAACTTTGCATAATATGCTTCTCAGCAAAATAAGATTCTTTCATTTTTCTTATTCTGATGATGATATTTCTATAATCAACTTTCTTCCTCTGGATTATCCCTAATTACATTTTCCTTATCCTTCAACCCAAATGATATGATATCATTTGAATCAGATTACAGATCTGGACCTTACTCCTAACAGCGTAAGCAAAAAGTCATAGCTTTATAAAGTAGTCTTAGCTTCCAGCCTCATTGCAAATATGACCTGTGAATGCAAGGACCATTGACCTAGCAGATTCAAAGCATATTGGTTAATGGATTCTTCAGTCTTCAAAGCTGTCGAGATGACTTGGGAACAGCTTTTGGTACGTACATCTCACTGAAAATTGTGAGGAAGAAAAAACACTTGCAAGTTTATTGATTTCCTTGATTCCGGAATCTAGAGCAGAATAATTCTATGATGAAGATGTTGCTAGTAATAACAGTTTTCTTATTCCTCTTGATACCCCATGCATTTTCCTTGTTATCGTTTAATTTCTCCACTTTCCAGTCCAAAGGTGATGTTATATCATATGAAAAATCAGCTCGCCCTGACAAGACATCCGGATACATCGAATTGGTAGGTTCCAGTTCTAATGTTGGTCGAGCCACATATCACAAGCCGATGCACCTTTGGGACAAAGCCACCGGAAAACTCACCGATTTCTCCACCAGATTCACCTTTGTGATTGATTCACAGAACAACAGCAATTTCGGAGATGGCATGACCTTCTTCTTAGCCCCTAATGGTTCAAAGCTACCAAATAGCCCAACAGATGCTTCAGGAGGTTCTATGGGTTTGATCATTGGTGGCAATGAAACGATATTTAATTCAACAGATAATCCATTTGTTGCTGTGGAGTTTGATATCTATCCTAATGAAGACTGGGATCCTGAAGGGATACATGTGGGTATTGATATCAATTCTATTAGATCCGTTACTAATTTGTCATGGAGCGCTGATATCCCAGGAGGCAGAACAAATGAGGCTTTCATCAACTACAATGCAACTACGCATAATTTGAGCATCTCATTAACTGGTGGTTTTAGTATTGATACTGAACATCTTCATCAAGTTGTGGACCTAAGAGAGTACCTTCCTGAATGGGTTACTTTTGGTTTCTCGGCAGCCACAGGATTATCAGTTGCAATACACAGGATCAATACATGGAGTTTCTACTCAGAGGAGTTTACAGATAGTTCTCCCACTCCATCGAACCGAAAAGGTAGAACTGCTGCAGCACTTGCAATAGGAATAGGGGTTGGAGGGTTTGTTTTAGTTTGTGTGGTGGTATTGTTTGTCTTGAGGAAGAAGAAAAGGAAAATGGAAGATGATGATACGTCTGATGACAACAATAATGATGATGATTTTGAAAGAGGAACAGGTCCTAGAAAGTTCTCATATGCTGAACTAGCGAGTGGTGCAAATTATTTTAAAGATGAGCAAAAGCTTGGACAAGGAGGATTTGGAAGTGTCTACAGAGGTTTTCTCAAAGATTCAAACTCCTATGTCGCCATAAAGCGAATATCAGAGACTTCTAAACAAGGAAAGAAAGAGTTTGCTTCGGAAGTAAGAATTATCAGTCAACTAAGGCATCGGAACTTGGTGCAGCTAGTCGGTTGGTGTCATGAAAGGAAAGAACTATTGTTGGTTTATGAGTATATGCCAAATGGAAGTTTAGATTATCATCTCTTCAATAACCAAATGGTGCTGACATGGTCAATTAGGTTTAAAATAGCTCATGGCCTGGCCTCTGCATTATTGTACCTGCATGAAGAATGGGAACAATGTGTTCTCCACAGAGACATAAAATCAAGCAACATCATGCTAGACTCAAATTTCAACGCAAAGCTTGGAGATTTCGGATTAGCAAGATTTGTAGACCATGGAAAAGGATCACAAACTACAGCTTTGGCTGGTACTTTGGGCTATATGGCTCCTGAATGTCTCACTACCGGAAGGGCTAGTAAAGAATCTGATGTATACAGTTTTGGAGTTGTTGCTTTGGAAATAGCTTGTGGAAGAAAATCCATCAACCGCAAGGCTCCAGAAAATGAAATAAGCATAGTGAATTGGGTATGGCAACTCTATGGAAGTGGAAAACTTCTTGAAGGGGTGGATTCAAGACTAGAAGGAGATTTTTTCTACGAACAAATCAAATGTTTGATGACTGTTGGGCTGTGGTGTGCTCATCCTGATCATAATCGTAGGCCTTCAATAAGGCAAGCAATTCATGTGCTTAACTTTGAAGCTCCATTTCCTAGTCTTCCTTCAAGTTATCCTACACCAACATATCATGAATTTCAAGTGTGGACATCATTTTCAAATCCATCCATCACCACAAGTTCTTCTTCAGAGGTAGTCAAAACCATAACATGAGCTTTAGTTTTAACACAAACTCTTTTGGTTGTTTCACTGCAATTTCTTATGATGTTTCACAAACAGTCTCACTTCTGTATTTGCTCAAAAATTAATTCCTGATGTTTTGTTCGTATTTCTTGGTTTTGATTGACAGTAATCTTAAAAATAAAACGTAAATAGAGAACCTATGATTGTTTTTTAGATTTTTACCTAGAGATTCTAAACTGTCGGTAGAAACAACTATGATACAATTTTCCTCGTTCGACAGATATTCCTAAATTTTGCTCCAATTATCGGCAAATAAAGAGGAGCCTCAACTCTTTTTTAAATTTAGTACTCCCTCAAGTTCTAAATATAGAAACTAGGTAACTAATTTATATAGATTAAAAAATAATTTAGTTATTTGTGAAAAAATATATACATGTTAATTTTTGTAAAGTATTCATTTTAATAATTTGTATGTGAAACTATTCTATTGATTAAAAAAAACTATTTTACTATATACAATCTATTGGGAGAGTTTTAGAAAAAAAAATTATAAATTTAAGAGAAAAAGTGAATTGTGGTTTTACATTGAAGATTTAAACAAAACTCTGCATAAGCTCTTTCTTTTGAGATCAAAAGGAGTATTTAAGGGACCAAGTTGATGTTCTATATGTTTTCTCATTTTATAAGAAACCGAAATTATATGTTATAGTATTGTCATTTGTGTACTCAGGCCACTTGAGAGACCTAGATGAAGCCCTTCCTCAACCGCGTAATCTGCATTTACTATATTCCGTATTATAAAAACTTGATTTCTATTGTTGGAAGTGATCCGGGGGGGGGGGGGGGAAATCAATTATGCCGACCAGAAAATGTCAATTTCACTACCAATTCTTAATTACGAAATTTACGTAGGTGATTATTTTTTAGTCATATATACAATTGAAGTCCCCAACTTCTCTAAAAACAAAGGGACAGACAAAATTTGGACGAGTTGAACATAATATGTGAGCAACGTACTGTTCCAATGGAGTTCAATAATATGTATTTATTTGAGAAAGGATATGCACTTGCTGCTTCAATTTTTTTTCCTAGTTACTTCTTTTATAAAAGATATGTACTCCCTCTGCTCCTTATTATAACTACCTAGAAGGTCTTTTTATTCTTATTTTAAGAAACCAATAAGCTCATTAATTATTATTTTTTTTCACATTTTGCTCTTATTATTACAGGGGCATTAGAGAGGCCCTTAACCCTGAAATTACTATAATAGGCAATTGGGAACTGAATCAGACTACAGGTTCTCTCTTAAAACTTGTTATACGTTCTTATTCTAACATAATCTTATGAGTTCCATGTTGCAAGCCTCACGATTTATATTAGTCTTTTGGAATGGGCTGTGTCATGAATCAAAAGAGATATTTACAGCTAATCCTACATTTACTCTGTGCTTTCATCATCTATCATGCCCCAAAATTTAGAGGTGACTGGCGCAGAATTGAGAGAATTTACATTTTGTAAGCCTTTAAATATCATAATTAATATAATAATAATTTTGGACATGCATAAGCCATTTTAAAATTAATCATATATTAACATATTTATACTTTTTAGAATGATAAATATCACACAATATATAATTATTATTACATCTCAAAAATATAAGGGAGAATAGGAATCTTGCCTATAGATTACATGGAGTACCTACGAATTTTGATTAGACATGAGAGTCTTCTCTATTTTGCTGGAGGAGCAAGATCAACGGTATTATCTGAGGGTAAAATAATCTACTCGTGAATAACTTCCTAAAAATATGATTAAAAGGGTGCGGAAATAAATAATGCAAAAACATGTTTCAAATAACATTTCATGTTCCGGTGCGAACTTTTTTGTAAACGTTTTTATTTCATGGAAAGCATTTGAAATAACCATTTCAAATCAATTGTTTTAAAAGTAATCTTTTCAAAACCATAATCTTTCTGTAGGACTTCAATAGAATGAAAACAGACGTGGACACACACTCCACGAGGGTAACTAACCAATCTGGTAGCTCGAAACCACTAATACAGATGTGGACACATAGTCCATGAGGGTAAATAACCATGCGTAGCACAAGGCTATGAAACAGACGTGGACACACAGTACACGAGGGTAAATAACCATCAGACGCGACCTGAAGCCACGAAACAGATGCAAGTACGAAACCTACGAATAACAAACGCAGGTACAAAACTTACGAATAATACACGTGAGAATAAATCCCATGAATAACTGTCGCGAGTATTAAACTCACGTATATCCATCAAGCTTGGGTCACCAAGGTACACCAAGAACTAACAGCACTGTTGTTAGCAACCATTGTCATTTTCACATGTAATAATCTCAATCGTTTCAAATGCCATAAACTTCAATAATAATACTTTGAATTTGAAAACCCCAGCATGAACATTTAAAATCGAATGTCAAGATACTTATGGAAGCATATGAAATTCACATAGAAATATTTTATGAATAAAATCAATTCAATATAACCTTTGCCAAATTCTTTTTCTAAAACTTCTTCATCTATTTTTATACATAATCATAATCCTTTTGTAAACTAATTGAAAGAAAATTATTTCTAATATTTAGAATTATGAATTCATAAAATTTGTTTTTCTTAAATTATATTTAAAATTCAATATTTTAAATGAGATAACCATTTATTAAAAATGCTATTTTAAGGGACGTTATTCACCCACCTGACATCTTTGCAACTTCTCTTATTTACTCCTTATAACTTTTATCAAGACTTCCCATCTTCACGCACCTATATATAAATGAAAAAAAGTATACTTAATAATCTATAAGTTATATGACTCTCTTCTAATATTAACCCCACAATCAGCAACTATAATAATTTAACGTTCTAAAACCCCATTATCTATGTTTCATCGTTTCTTTAAATACAAAATTATAGTTTCCACTTGGCATCCACTAGCTACCTTATATCAATACTTTCCCATAGCCACATACTATTACCAAAAAGAAGCTTATATAATTAATCCTTCATTCAAAGTTGTCTACTTAGTTCACATTCAATTCAACCCAATATAACACTATAACCATCTATCATCTACAATATACTTCACCCAATTAAATTCTTTGCCAACTATTAGTGTATCCTTGCACCCTTTATATATATATAAATATATATATATATATATATATATATATATTCTTAAACTTGTAATAACTACTCCTCAAGTTTTAGACTTGCTTATGTTTTGACTCTAAGTTCATCTTTTAAATTCACTGGGGCACTTAAATTAAATAAAAACCATTTCTTTCCCACTGAAATAAGACTGACATAACAAGGAAATGGGAAGGAATTGATACATTTTGATTCTATTGTTATTAAATGCCTCTTCTGGGTTTCCATACATGCTTAGGTGTATTATAAATAATTTTGAGCACTTGTTCTTTGTTTTTTGTGTCTCAGAACAGTAACATCTTTTCATCCTTAATGTTCCAAACATTTAAACTTAACTGGCATTAATCATCATTATCTTATAACTAGAACCATATATCATATAGCTATTAACTTCAACATGCCCATATATCCTAAATTTTCGGACAGCACCCTTATTAAATTTGTGTCAAGTTTTCAGATGTACTGTTAACATTTAAACCATTACTTCAATACCTCCAAACATGGTATAAGTATTTGGGACTATGATTCAAAATAGGAAAAACATCAATCAGCAAATTGTAATCCATTTTCCATAACTTCAAATTTCAACGCTTTACGCCTCACACAGAGACCCATATATAACTCTTGTGCCATTCACTTAATTAACATATATGCATTCTAACCTTTAAAATAACATTTCACACAGCAGGAAAACCTTCATAAGAAAAATTCCAGCTTCCAAACTCAACCACATAGCATCCAACTTGCGTCTCATCATTATTCCAACAACAAGAAATATAATTCTTTTACTATTTGGCATTTAACCCATCTTTCACTCTCTATCCTAAACCCAAGGTCATTCTCCTTAAACAGAACCTCCAGATTCAAAAGTCATTCTTTTCTGCACAAAATCAACACATAAAATGAAATCAATCACCACAAGCTCAATTCTACCATTTAAAAAAAATTCAGATTCCAAAGCCTCTACATTATGAACTTTAATCATCACGTTGCCTCTCTAATAGCTCATATGAGCCTCATCAGCAAATCTGGAATTTTTTTCAGATTTGTAAAATAATGTAGTTTAACGTTTCAGTTTCAGCAACTCTCTCAACACACCTAGGGGTATATATATACGCACATTACCCAAATGCTCTACACAGCTCTTTGAAACATTAAATGATAAGGCTTAAATCATTTTCCCAACTCAAAATCCTCAAGGGCCATACCTCATCACTTCTAATACTCTTATATACTCCATTTAGACTTCCTTTAGCCTTAAAGCCCCAAATTCTAACCAATTAAATCACTTCAGACATAGAGCACCCAGAAACTAAATACATGAGCCAACTCAGACTCCAACAGAACAAAGAAATCAGAGTTAGAGAACTCACTGCCGGTGGTCAATAGCGTCGTAAGCTCATCCGTTCTCCTCCGGCATCGCGAGCTCACCCAACCTCCTCTAACATTGCAAGCTTGTCCGGTTATTCTCCCTCACCTCTAGCAACGCTTCTGCAGAACAGAAAAGAAAAGAGAAAAGCTTCCAGCTGCCGAGATCTAAATGAAGAAGGGTGACCACGGCGGGTGAGCGACGGAAATTGCAGTTGGGGTGGAAGTTTAGGCGAGATCGAGAAGCTTCTCCTCTGCTTGCTCGGTCGACTTCTACTCCTCCGGCGACAGCTCCCTTTTTTATTATCCCTGGTCGTCACTCCCATCATGTGTCCCTCTCACCATCGGTCTCTCTCCCTCTCTCCACCGTCGCATGCTTGCTTTGTTCTTTCAGACGAAGAAAACAGCGATCCCTAGCTGCGAGCTCTTCTCCGACCTCCGGTTCTGCCCAGTCTTAACTGCTCTCTCTCTCATTCACTCTCTCGCTCTCCCTCTGCCTCCGCCGTTCTGTTTTCTCACCTGCTCCCTCTCTCTTTCTCTTATCACAAGGGAAATTTATTATTTTATTAATGTTATTTTTTTTTTTTGGGTCCTTACACCATCGATCAAACTTCTGATTATGGACATAGTTGGTAGATGATAAAAGTCATGAAACTTAAAATTCAAGTTTGAATGCAAGAAGATAGGTACTCAACCAGAAGGACCACTCTTGATGGCTGCTACGGGGACCATTTGAAGGAAAGGAGACCCAATTGACGAACCTGACAGATTCATAGCCATTGGCTTAGGGATTGATTGGTCGCTATTCAAATTGATGACTTCCCTAGTGTGTGGGACCAACTTGAGGAAAGCAATGACCAGAAACACATGGAAAAACACAATCTCATTGGATTGTGGGGAAAACAAAACACTCGCAAGTCTCCTGATTTCTTCGTCTCCTCCATAAACATCTCAAAAGATTTTAGCAGAATAATTTTCAGGTGAAGATGTTGCTAGTACCAGTTTTCTTCCTCCTGATACCCCATGTGTTTTCCTTAAACTTTAGCTTCACCAGGTTCCAGGATCATGACAGAATATCATATGAAAAAACTGCTCACCTGGTAGGAACATCCATCGACTTGGTAACCTACAATGACAGTGTCGGTCGAGCCACATATAATGAATCCATGGCCTTGTGGGACAAAGCCACCGGGAAACTCACAGATTTCACCACCAATTTTACCTTTTTGATTGAATATTCAGGGAGCAACTACAATTTTGGCGATGGAATGGCCTTATTCTTAGCTCGTACGGATTCAAAACTCCCTAATATTCCAACAGTGGCAGGAGGTGGTTTGGGTCTGATTATTGGTGGTAAGGAAACGATGTTTAATTAAACAGATTATCCATTTGTTTCTGTGGAGTTTGATATCTTTCCCAATATCGATGGCAATACAAAACCTGCTGGCTGGGATCCTTCGTATGTACATGTAGGTGTCTATATCAATTCTATTAAATCTAATACTACTGTGAATGGAATGTTAATATCACAGGTGACAGAACAAATGAGGCTTTGATCAGTTACAATGCAAGTACGCATAATTTAAGCATCTCATTTACTAATGGCTTTGATTCTTCTAACAACACTGCGTGGCAACATCTTCATCAAATAGTTGGCCTCCGGAAGTACCTGCCTGAATGGGTTACTTTTGGTTTCTCAGCTGCTACAGGAGCTTCATTTGCAACCCACAGGATCAATAAATGGAGTTTCTACGCAGAGGACCTCCCAGATATTCCTCCCAGTCCAAGCACAAGAAACGCCACAGCACTTGTAATAGGATTAGGGATTGGAGGGTTTGTTTTAGTTTCTGGTGTGGTATGGTTTGTCCTGTGGAAGAACAAAAAGAAAATGGAAGATGATGAGTCTGATGAGAACATGAGTGATGATGATTTTGAAAGAGGAACAGGTCCTAAAAAGTACTCGAATGCTGAACTAGCAAGTGCTGCAAATTATTTCAAAGATGAGCACAAGCTTGGACAGGGAGGATTTGGAAGTGTCTACAGAGGTTTTCTCAAAGATTCAAACTCTAATGTAGCCATAAAGAGAATATCAGAGGATTCTAAACAAGGAAAGAAGAAGTTTGCTTCGGAAGTAAGAATAATAAGTCAACTAAGGCATTGAAACTTGGTGCAGCTAATCAGTTGGTGTCATGAAAGGAAAGAACTATTGCTAGTTTATGAGTACATGCCAAATGGAAGTTTATATTCTCATCTCTTCAACAACCAAAGGTTGTTGACGTGGCCAATTAGATTTAAAATAGCTCAAGGGTTGGCTTCTGCATTATTGTACCTGCACGAAGAATGGGAAAAATATGTAGTTCATAGAGACATAAAATCAAGCAACATCATGCTAGACTCCAACTTCAATGCAAAACTTGGAGATTTCGGATTAGCATGGTTTGTACACCACGCAAAAGGAGCACAAACTACGGCTTTGGCAGGAACTATGGGATATAGGGCTCCTGAATGTGTCACAACTGGAAGGGCTAGTAAAGAATCCGATATATACAGTTTTGGAGTTGTTGCTTTGGAGATAGCTTGTGGAAGAAAACCCATCAACCCTAAGGCATTATTTGGTTGGGGGGTTTTGGAGGGGAGGGGAGGGGAGGAGAAAGTGTGTTTGATTAGGAAAAATGGAGGAGAGGGGAGGGGAGATTTTTTGTCCTTATATGCTCCCCTCCCCACTCTTACCTCCCATCTAAAATGCGGGGTTTTTAGAAGGGAGAGAATTTTTTTACCCCTTTTTGACCCAATTGTCCTTCCACTATTTTTAATATTTCAATTATACCCTCAAACCTTTTTTTTTTATTTTTCTCACACCTAATTTTTTTTTTAATTGCTAAAACTTAATAAGCATAATAAATTATTTATATATTATATTAAAATATATAATAATTATAAAATTAATAAGAAACAATGTTAAAATTTTATCATTTTTTTAATTTTTTTTAATTTTATTATATATATAAATGAGATAAAAAATTTTAAGATTCATAAATTAAAAAAATAATAATTTTGATATGAATATTATAAATAAAGAGTAAATAAATTTAAATAAAGAGATAAGAGTATATTTATCAACTTTTAATTAACTCATCTCCCCTCCTCTCCCCTCCCCAACCAAACAAAAAGTATCATTAATTAACTTCCCTTACCTTTTCCTACCCTTTTTAAATTAACTTAACCTACCCTCCTCTCAGGTAAACCAAACAATGCCTAAGCCTTCAGAGAATAAAATAAACATGGTGAATTGGGTATGGGAGCTCTATGGAAGCGGGAGAATTCTAGAAGCAGTTGATCCAAGGCTACAAGGATATTTTTACCAACAACAAGTCAAATGTCTCATGATTGTTGGGCTGTGGTGCTCATCCTGATCATAACCATAGGCCTTCTATAAGGCAAGCAATTCATGTGCTTAACTTTGAAAGTCCATTTCCTTGTCTGCCTTCAAGTTATCCCATACTGACATATAATGAATTGCCATCATCATTTTCAGTTTTTTCCAGCTCCAATGCTTCAGATGTAATTCAAAACAAGTATATAAGGTTTAGTTCCAACACAAACTCTTCTGGTTTCACTACAACTTCTGATGATATTGTTTCAACAAGTGTATCACTTATGTACTCGCAAAAATTAATTATGGTTTTTGTATGTTTGTGCTGACTGCTCAATATTCCTAATGTATTATTCTCATTTCTTGTATGTAAGTTAATCCCAGCTTCTTTTGCTATTGGAACAAATGGTTTATATTCAGCTCTATTATCACACTGCAGTGCTTTAATTCTGGTGTTAAATTGATTCTCAACCAAGGTTTTAAAATGCTTAAATGCAGCAATTGCTTCTCCTTTGTGCTTAAGTGGATATAACCAGGTGAACCGACTAAAGTCATCAATAAAATTAATATGGAAAAGATGTCCACTACTTGATTGAATATGAATCTGTATGTATTAATTCTAAAGGAGTTGAGGCATGAGACTCAGAATTTGAAAATGGTAAGAACTTTGATTTCCCTGATTGTCATGCTTCACATACATAATTGTCATTGATAGCAATCTTTTTATTACATTTATTTAAAACTTGTCTCACCACCTTAGTACTCGGGTGTCCTCGAGTATTGTGCCACTTGAGGAATTCTGAGTATGCTGAATCCGAACCAGAAACATGTTCAGGCACATAAATTTGGGGTTGAAACTTACTTTCCACCATGGGATACATTCCTTCCTTGGGTGTTCCTTGCATTAGTAGCTTCCCTGTATTCGTATCCTTCACAGCACAGCCATGATTAGTAAACTTTAAATCCACGGAATTATCATGAATCAGTCTATTAACACTCATGAGGTTCTTAGTTGCAGATGGTAGATAAAGAACATGCGTAAGTAATAATTTAGACTTACAGGGAATAGATACAGTGCCAATACCCAGAATACGACTTCGTTCTCCATTACATGTAGTGAGATGCGACTTACCAGTGGGTGTAACACTGTCAAAACACTTTAGGGGTCACATGGTAGTTAGCCCCATTATCCATGTACCATGCCGGATCCATCACAGCATTGGGGTTGGCATAATAAGCCTGTGGTGAATAACCAGAAAATTTATCAGTTGGCCGATGATCAGAAAAATGATGATTCTCAGGACGCTGATAACAGTTTGCTATCGTATGACCAGGGCGTTGACAATAATAACAGATAACTCTTCGACCATTGTTTCCTCCTCCACGTCTTCCTCGTGAGCGCCCTCCTCTCGAACCTCGTGATCCACACGCCAGCCTCCACGATTCTTCCCCGATGCTGAGTGATCTGAACGAGAACGATTTTGATCAGACTGATAATTTCCTCGTTAAGCAACATTCGCTGAAGATTGTATCCTCATTCGACAATTGACTGAGCCGCCTTAGTTGGCTTTCCAATGCAAGCAAAGCACCTTGGGCCTCAATCCAAGTAAGATCGGGCTTATCAACAAGCTTTACCACCACAGCATTATAATCACCGTCAATCCCATTTAGTGTATGCAGAATGAGGTCATCAGTTGCAACTGGAGATTCAGCAAGGGCAAGCTCGTCGGCTATGCTCTTCATCTTGGCTAAGTTACACGTCCATTTTCAAGGCTTTTCTATGCTCCAATATCTTGTATTCCTCAACCACCCAACCAGCATCCTATCAACCGAATACCAATCTTCGTATTCCGGGTTAGACTTAGTTCCTGTACCATCAAGCATGAGTTGAGGGGGGGCGCTCACAGTACCATTAATATGGGCTTCCTACCGGTTTCCTTCCAATAAGTGGGAGAACAAAGGATTCCCACACAAGATATTTCGTGCGACTCAACTTCATCGCCACCGTCGGACTTGAGGAACTGAACAATGGATAGGTCTTTGTACTAGGTGAGGATGAGGACCCTGTGTCAGATACTGATGAGTGAAGCATACTTGCTCTGATAACGACAAAAAAATAGCTGAGAGGTATTTGTGAATGATGATCTGAGTCACCGAATGAATAGTGCCAGCTATATATACTTCTCAGTACAACATTACAGAAAATGATACAGCTGTCAATGTATAACATACGAATAGATGCTGACACGTATACTAATAGAGGATATACACAAATCTATATAATAATCCACATAATCTTTATAGCTAAGTATAATATATACAATTAATTTGGTTCTAATATTTTTTATTCTTATTATAAAAAACTAATAATCTTATTAATTATTATTTTTTATATTTTTTATTAACTGATATTTAATATTTTATAAATAAGCCCACCGGAACTCTATTTTTAAAAAGAGTTAAAATTTTAAAAAATCATCAAATTAAAATAAATTTAATAATTTAATTTTTATTTTTATTTTTAATATGGGAGAAATAATTAAAAATACCCTACTTACTTTACTGATATACCAACTTTAATTATATCATTTTATCAAGTGAAAAAAGAGAAAGAGAAAATAAAAGAAACTTGGATTGTGAATGGCATATTGAAGACTATGGAATGAACTACCCAGTCAAACAAAAATCTATGCGGACGACAAAAGCTAATGCAAGAAAATAACTTCCCTAATTGGGCCAACAACAAAAGCAAATCATTAGCATTATATTAACATGTTAATTAGCTGGACTTGAAATGACATAATTTACTAAAATAAAGACCAAGCATTTCCTTATGGGAATCAAAGACGAGGGTAGGTAGTTAGGCAAAGAAAAAAATCTCATTAAGTTTGTTGATTTCTAAAACTCCATGAACATCTCGATCACCCCAGGAAAAATTGAGCAGAATATGCTTCTCTGCCGAATAAGATTCTGTCATTTTCTTCTTATGATAATGATATTGCCATCATCAATTTTCTTCCTCTTGATTATCCCTAATTACATTTTCCTTATCCTTCAACACAAATGATATCCATCAACATATCATTTATGCAAAACAAAAGCTTCATAGCTTTATGCAACTGGGAACAGTTTCAAAGTTAATGGATTCGTCAGTCTTCAAGTTATTGATTTCTTCCTGGAAGGAACAGCTTTTGGTACGTACATCTCACTGAACCATATTGTGGGGAAGAAGAAAAAACACTCACAAGTTTATTGATTTTTCTTCAACTCTGAAAGCTTGAGCAAAATAATTTTATGAAGAAGATGTTGCTAGCAATAACAGTTTTCTTCCTCTTTATACCCCATGTATTTTCCTTGTTATCCTTTAATTTCTCCACTTTCAAGCCCAATGATGACATATCATATGAAAAATCAGCTCGCCTTGAACAACTATCCAGATACATCCAATTGGTAAGCTCCAGTAATAGTGTTGGTCGAATCACATATCAAAAACCGTTGCACCTGTGGGACGAAGCCACCGGAAAACTCACAGATTTCTCCACCAGATTTACCTTTATCATTGATTCACAGAACAAAGATGATTTTGCAGATGGCATGGCCTTCTTCTTAGCCCCTAATGGTTCAAGGCTTCCTATTATCCTAAACGAGGCTGTTGGAGGTTCTATGGGTTTGATTATTGGTGGCAGTGAAACGATATTTAATTCAACAGATAATCCATTTGTTGCTGTGGAGTTTCATATATATTCCAATAAAGACTGGGATCCTCCAGGTGTACATGTGGGTGTCGATATCAATTCTATTAAATCTGTCACCAATGTCACATGGTATGCTAATATCACAGCAGGCAAAAAAAATGAGGCTAACGTCATCTACAATGCAAGTACACATAATTTAAGCATCTCATTCACTGGTTTTGATAGTTCTAACAACATTGTGTGGCAACAACTTCATCAAATAGTGGACCTAAGAATGTACCTGCCTGAATGGGTTACTTTCGGTTTCACAGCAGCCACAGGACAATTAGTTGCAATACACCAGATCAATATATGGAGTTTCTACGCAGAGGAGTTCACAGATAATGCTAACACAAGCCCGAGCCCAAGCATGAGTCGAACAGGTAGAAACACCACAGCTCTTGCAATAGGATTGGGGGTTGGAGGGTTTGTTTTAGTTTGTGGGGTGGTATTGTTTGTCATGAGGAAGAACAAAAAGAAAACAAAAGATGATGAGTGTGATGAGAACGTGAGTGATGATGATTTTGAAAGAGGAACAGGTCCTAAAAAGTACTCATATGCTGAACTGGCAAGCGCTGCAAATTATTTCAAAGGTGAGCACAAGCTTGGACAGGGAGGATTTGGAAGTGTCTACAGAGGTTTTCTCAAAGATTCAAACTCCGATGTAGCCATAAAGAGAATATCAGAGGATTCTAAACAAGGAAAGAAGGAGTTTTCTTCGGAAGTAAGAATAATCAGTCAATTAAGGCATCGAAACTTGGTGCAGCTAATCGGTTGGTGTCATGAAAGGAAAGAACTATTGCTAGTTTATGAGTACATGCCAAATGGAAGTTTAGATTCTCATCTCTTCAACAACCAAAGGTTGTTGGCATGGTCAATTAGATTTAAAATAGCTCAAGGGTTGGCTTCTGCATTATTGTACCTGCACGAAGAATGGGAAGAATGTGTAGTTCATAGAGACATAAAATCAAGCAACATCATGCTAGACACCAACTTCAATGCAAAACTTGGAGATTTCGGATTAGCAAGATTTGTAGACCATGCAAAAGGAGCACAAACTACAGCTTTGGCGGGTACTTTAGGCTATATGGCTCCTGAATGCCTCACTACTGGAAGAGCTAGTAAAGAATCTGATGTCTACGGTTTTGGAGTTGTTGCTTTGGAGATAGCTTGTGGAAGAAAATCCATCAATCAAAAGGCTCCAGAAAATGAAATAAGCATAGTGAATTGGGTATGGCAGCTCTATGGAAGTGGGAAACTTCTTGAAGCAGTGGATTCAAGACTAGAAGGAGATTTTGACCATGATCAAATCAAATGCCTGATGACTGTTGGATTGTGGTGTGCTCATCCTGATAATAATCATAGTCCCTTAATAAGGCAAGCAATTCGTGTGCTTAACTTTGAAGCTTCATTTCCTAATCTTCCTTCAAGTTATCCCATGCTAACATATAATGAATTTCAATTGTGGTCATCATCATTTTCAAATCCACCCACCACCAATTCTTAAGAGGTAGTCAAAACCATAGCATGCATAAGCTTTAGTTCCAAAACAAACACCTCTGCTTTCACTGGAACTTCTGATGATGTTTCACCAACAGAATCATTTTTGTACTTGCGCAAGAATTAAATCTGGCTATTGTAATTTTTGGACATTTCACATGTTCCTACTGTATTATTCACATTTGTTGGATTGTTACAGAAATCTGGAAATATGAATGGACAGAGAAATTATATTTTTGCTTGATTTTCAACTAAAGATTCTAAACTGTTGCTTGAAAGAATTTTGGTATAGTCCAAAGTAGATATTGAACTGAGATTCCTAACAGTTTGCACAAAGCATTTGCATAAAAAAGAGAAGTTCAAGCACTTCAAGAAATTTAGTAACGTTCGTAGATAAATTTAGCTCTTGCATTTGGGTTAATAAGTTGTTTGAAATATATGCAAGTTCCTCCAGTTTTAGATAATCAAAGTTCCCTTCATAAGCTTTTAGAGTGTATCAAAAAGAATTACAACATCAACTAAAATACTAATCATATTTGGATCCCTCTTCAACCATTCAATTGAAGAAAGAGATAAACATAGCTGTAAGAAAGTAAATTCCATAAGAGTCCTACTATATATCTGTCTCTCTTTTCCTTTGGATAATCAAGATGAATTTAAATCCTGAATAACACATCTAATTATAATGGAGGTAAAATTTTCATGTAGAAGGGCTGTGGCCACTTAAACGCAAGATCTCGAGTTTAAGTTCGTGTCAATATAAAACATGTGTTTGGGAGAATTACTTCTAATTGGATTTAATAATACTCGAATTCAACCCAACCAGATAGTTATATATAAAAAAAATTAACCAAATCAACTATAACTAATTAATTAAAGTGAGACAACTACTAGTAACAGTTGAATTTTCAAGTCAAAAGTAAAATTTATACTGAAATCTAAGGTCCCGTTTGCTTCAACTTCTTGAGATTCTTATGAATACTCTTTAATAATCATCATATATTATTCAAATATAAGAATTTTTATTATTATTTGGTTCTAATTAATATTATCATATTTAGTTGACCATAACCTGAGAATAGTGATCTCTCCTATGGTAATCATCATTCCCTAAAAATTGTGAATATAGAGATTCATAACCTTATAGACATGTCCAATTGATGTCCATCCTTAATCTTATATCTCTCTTACTTCATTGCCCTCCGCTTACAAAATTCTACGATTATATTAATTAATTATTATCACTTTAGTCCATTTTAATGTAGGATTTAATTAGAGAGTTAATATTGGTCATAAATATAAGACATATTTCTCATATTTATCATTTTTTTTAAATTACCCCTATTGATACTCCTTCACCAATAATCAAGAAAAATATATTATATTAATAACTAACTTAACTAATTTTTTTAATATAATCAAATTAATTAAATAGGTCTTATATTAAAGATAAAAGGAGTATCATATTAGTCTATTTTATTCTCTATCACTATCACCCCATTTCATTTTATCTTTTCCAACAGCCAAACGCTCTATTATAAGAAAATATTTGCAATCATATAACATTAAACGGGCTATATATGAAATTGAAAACCATATTATAACATTGAACTTGTAGATTCCGGTATATAGCTAGATTGATAACACAGAAAACACAACAATCATATGTGTGAAAGAAAAGTAATACAATATCGAGTGTGTACCCATAAACAAGAAAAATTAAATAGAGCATTTATATAGTTTTAGAATACACCTATGTTTTTTATGTTAGATATCAATAGACATTCAAAATAGAAGAATCAAAATGATAGTTTGCCAAATGCCATTTATAATGTTATTTTTCTTGAAATAAAAAAGAACCGAAATATAAATGTAAGTAATGGTAGCCTAATGGAGGCTCTCATCTCTTCTAATTTAGTCAATTGGTTCGGAATATAATTCCTTAAAATATATGTATGGGAAAAACTTAAATTGAGAGAAGTTTACCTTTTTGTTCTTAATACCTAAGAGATATTTATCTTTTGCTGCTAGTATACTTCTAATATCCCATAGAAGGAAAACAAACAAAATGTAGAGCATATTATATAAGGAGAAGATATATAACATGGTATTCTATTTTTGTTACGTCCCGAAATTTGGACCATGACCGGCACAGAATATGAATAGTTTCACATTCCGAAAGACTAAAACTTTAAATAAAATATTTTGAAATAAAAACAATAATAAATTATATCTCATAAATCAACCGAATCTTTTCTAAACACTATGTGGAGTATTTACCTTCCTTTTAAAATAATACAAGCACTTTCTTAATGATAATTATATCAAAAGTAATTTTGTCAAAAACGACGCTTCGGATCGGCAACGAGGCTCTTCACTGATCAGTGGGAAAGTTAGGGTCACCTGTACTATCTGAGGCCAAATAATCTACTCGTGAATAACGTCCCAAAAACATGATTTAAAAGAATGCGGAAATAAACAATGCATAAACATGTTTCAAATAACATTTCGTATTTCGATGCAAACTTTTCTGTAAATATTTTCTTTCAGGGGAAATAACCGTATGAACTAACTGTTTCAAATAACTCATTCAAAACAATCTTTTCAAAACCATGATCTTTCTGTAGGACTTCAACAGAACGAAAACAGACGTGGACACACTGTCCACGAGGGTAACTAACCATTCTGGTGGCTCAAAGCCACTAACTGTTGCGAGAATGAATCCCACAAAATAATTCTGATGGCTATGCCACAAACTGTCGCGAGAATAAATCCCACGAAATAATTCTGGTGGCTATGCCACAAACTGTCGCGAGAACGAATCCCACGAAATAATTCTGGTGGCTATGCCACAAACCGTCGAGCTCGAGTAACCAAGGTGCACCAAGGACTAACAGTACTGCTGTTAGCAACCAGCGTCCTGTATTCCGTCCTAAAACTTTTCCATCAAGCGTGGGGTTTACTTTACATAAAATAATCTCAATCGTTTCAAATACCATAATCATTAATAAAGCCACTTTGAATTTCAAAAACCCCAGCCTGAACATTCAAAATCAAGTTACTGTAAAAATATATGCAATTCACATAGAAATATTTCATGAATAACATCAGTTCACTGTCAAATCTTTTTCTAAAGCCTCTTTATCATTTTCATGCATAATCGTAATCTTTTGTAAATCAATCGAAAGAAAATCATTTCTAACGATTTAAACCATACTTTCATAAAACTTGCTTTCCGAAATCCATATTTGAAATTCATCATTTGAAATAACAATGCATTTGAAAAATGTAAATTTTAGGGAACGTTATTCACTCACCTGCCACGCTCCAAAACTTTTACTCGTTTCAGTCAATCACTTTCGATTAAAATCACTTTTTAATTCCCTGATATCCCGAAACAATATATTAACATTCTATTCAAATTCTCAGCAAACGTAATTACCCTTAATTTACAACTAATCATGAAGACAAACACTTAATCATTTACACGCACACACCTAGCATCAGAATTCCCTTTTTCTTCCGTTATTCTTCTTACTTTCTTCTTGCAATTTATAACAACGTTGCCTTATATATATATATATATATCATTTAGCTTCCAGCACAGAGGCATAGTTCCCTGATCTAAGAACCCCATCTTATACGTGTATACATATATATTAACCAAAACTACAAGTCATGCACATACATGTACACCAACAGCAACACTGAATACAATGTATGGGTGTGTCAAAGTAATAGCGTCCATTCTCTCTTCTTCCTTCTTCCCGTAACAATTCCCATATACATAGGCATCATTATCACCTAACTCTAGCCTTGTAAAAATTGACTAGATTCTTAACAAAATTTCTCCATTTGTTTTATAAAGACCTTCATTTAATTTTTATCATAACTTTACTCTACAAATCCAATCAATATACTCTTTGTGAATGACTACCAGTTAAAAACTTGTCCTTATTCTTAATTTCATATCAACACGAAATTAAACACCAAAACCACTTTGAATCGAGTCAAAGGTGTCACCAATAAGACTAAGTACCATTTAATATTATTTAACAAACTCCAAAAATAGCAATCTTGGTAACATAATATATCCAATCCCACACCTTTAACCAAAATCCACTTCATCACTAGACTTCGATAAGACCCCATGATAGAGATAAAATATTGAATAGCGACTTATTTTGGTTCTTGAACTCATCCCCCAAACTTTACTACTCAAACATCAATAACTTAACTTTCTAACTTAAGTTCTTTGAATCATTTACTCACAATTGCCAACAACTCATGATTTAAATATATATCCATTTCTAGGTTCAGCCTTCACAGTTTGAATGCACCAACTGGAACCATAAATCACGAACAGTTCCTTCCATTTACTTTGCTTTGAAAGCTATACTCTTATTATCCTGATTTCAAAGATCCGGAAGCCACACACACAAATGACAAATTCAATCTACTCAAACAATCCCAACTCAAATCACCACAGCACAAATAGCAACCAAGCTCATTGATTTAAGCTAAGTTTCGTATTAAACAGCTTCAATATATAGTTATCCACAACAATAAAACATTACTCCCACCAGCTCCAACTTTGATCAGACAGAGCAACCCCTAAACACTCAGACAACTGTAAATAATGGTGAAAGGGAATAGGGAATACTTACCAATTACAATTTACGAACTCAATAAAAGCATCACAGCCCTTGCGCCAAAAGTTCCTTCACTTTTCCCCCTTCCTAGACTCGGCAAACAGAGAACAATTCATCCCGTTGCCGTGAACACTGATCATACAGAAGACAAAAGAAATCTTTCATTCATATGCACCACCAACCAAAAGGAACATGACCGAGGTAGTGAAGGATCTCAACAAAATATGACTACTAAAATAACCAAATTACTCCCTCACTGGTACTCTCACTCTGCTCTTCTCTTACGAAGGCAAATTTAGGAAGCACGGCAACACCGATGGAAGCAATGGGGACAATGGAATTTGAGGAGAGCAAGGAAACGGTTCGACTGACCTTGAAGCTTTCGGCGACAGAAATGAAACTTGAAAGTAGACACTTGCTACAGTACCCAGAATGCTTGAAACGGCGGTGACAACCATGGTGCTTGCTAGCAGCACCAGAATTTGACAACAGACCAACGATCATGAAATTCCTGACAACCCGCGACCACTCCTTCCTCGCCAGTCACTCTCGTCCACCCTTCACCCCCCGCTTCATTTATCGAACAGCCATAACTGTGCTAGAGGTGATAGCTCCAGCGGTGACAACACGACCAGAGCGTCTGACGGAAGTAATGTCTGGTTACACGGCTTCGCTGGCGTGACACGCTTGCCGCTGCTCTCCCAGTCTCTCCTGCTGCGACGCTGAGAAAAAGATTCAGAGGGAATGGGGAGAGCGTACGGCGTCTGAAAGAAAAGTGAAGGAAAAAGGCAAATTTCAAGCTACAGAGGGACAAAAGTAAAACCAATTTCCTGCTGCTTCCAAGGTTCGAACACGGGATCACACAGTTTATCCCAGCGTTCAAGACCACTCAACTAACCTGCACCCATGGACAATTTCTGCACCAAATATATATATATAACCTTTTGTTAAATTAATTTTTTTCCCTATAAAATCTATTAATTTTCTTGGCCATAACATTCTTCCCCTCTTAGGAAATTCGGTCCTCCGAATTTGAAAACATGCGCACATTAGCTCTCGAATAAATACGGATACTTGATCCGCATTTCACTCTTCATTTCCTGGGTAGCTACTTCTTTAGAACGATTACGCCACAACAATATTACCGAAGGAATCTCCTTTGATTTTTAACTTCTTTACTTGTTTATCAATATAGCTACACAATACTCATCAAATGCGAAGTCTTCGTTCGCCTGAACCTCTTGATATCCCACAACATGAGATGAATCATACAATTACTTCCGTATCATCAATACAGGAAACACTGGATGTATTCCCAATAATTCTAGTGGTAGGGCTAATCTGTACGCTACCTCACCTACTTTATCCAAACTCTTTAAGGAACCAAGAAACTCCAGACCCGACTTGCCTTTTCTCTTGAATATCACAACACCTTTTATTTGCGACAGCCTTACGAATACTTTATCTCTGACCATGAATTCCAATTCTCTGGGACAATGATCCACATAAGACTTCTGTCAACTTTAAGCAGTCAATAACCTTTGTTGAATCACTTGCACTTTCTCTTTAGCATCTTGAACTAAATCTCATACCATCCAATTGGAGATCTATAGTGTCTTCCATATAATACCTCAAACAGTGCCATCTGAATACTTGGATTGATAGCTGTTATTATAAGCAAGTTCTACTAGTGGAAAATGCTTATCCCGACTTCCACCGAAACCATGATACAGGTCTTTAACATATCCTCCGCTATTTGGATAGTTCTCTCAGATTGCCCATCAATCTGAAGATGAGAAGCAGCGCTTGAATTCAATCGAGTACGCAATACTTTTTGAAATGAATCCTTTAACTTTTGAAAACATCCTTCACACTTGTCATCCCAATTGAATTTCACATTCTTCTGAGTTAATCTTGTCATCGGAGCCACAAAAAAAATCCCGAACAAAATGACGATAATATCCTACAGGACCTAAGAAACTTTAAATTGCAATGACCGCCGTAGGTCGCGGCCAACTTTTGACTGTCTCAACCTTGTTTGGATTAATCTGACACCATCTTATGACACCACGTGTCCCAAGAAAATGACCTCAGTCAACCCGAAAAGAAGACTTGGCATAAGGCTGCCGTTCTAGCAACCTTTGCAACACTATCCATAAATAATGCTCGTGCTCCTCCGCACTCTTAAAAATTATTTTACAACTATTAAGAGCACCGCATATCAAATCCTTAAATCAATTTCTATCTTTATGTTTACCCTTCTAAAACCCTTAATCATACCGTAACACTTGAACACTGTTTTAAACCTTCTTAAAACATTAAAACAACAATTGATAATCAATTAAAAGTTTTAATAACTAATAATCTAGATCTTAAAGTTGTCAACCACGCCATCTAAGTAATTCATATCATACATCACCCTTAAACCTTTAAGTGATCACTATGTTTGAGTTCTCTCTTAAATACACTTGCCACGCATGCTTATGCTTTAAAACATGGGTATCTTCAACGTTTAATCCTATGTTCAAAAGTTCCAATGCATTTCTTTAAAACCACAATAATTAACTTCACCTAAAATTCTCTTTTAAAAAATCCCATCTTAAATATTTAAAATATGCTGGACACATCACTTCAAATCTAGAATCAATAGCTTTCTATCACAAACCATCTAACTGATGTTTCAACCTTAGTTAACTAGAGTAATCAAAGGTTTACTACACTAAACAAACATTTAAACACCTTCAAGGCCCACACTTGCTACAATGTATTAAACAAATCTTATTTTTCTTAGCTTACGAATGTCTGACCCATAGATTTTTTTTAAATCAATTCTCAAGCTAAAAATTCATAGCATTTAACATTTTAAAGTACTTCCAAGAAAACCTGAAATCATAATATCCAAAATAATACCTATTAGCTTAATTTCACATAACCAAAACTTCAAAATCTATCCAAACAAGTTTTTTTTTATACCTCTTTTCAATACCCTCATATGAAATTTCATAAATTTCTCTCGAGAATCAAAAATCCACAAACTTAGAAAGATCCAACTTAATAAATTGTAATAACTTGACTAAAATATTATCCACTTCAATAACACTACAGGTTTCTTCTCAAGTCACATGCTTAGATAGTATAACAAGGGACTGTGGATTCTAATGATTTGACTTTAAATAAGATTCTTATAGAGGTTTAAGGGATCGAGTTTCCCTGACACCTAACTCCCTTATGACTTTATCTTCTCCCTCTATGGGAAAATTCTCGTTGTTGAGTAGAGCCTCCATCCGAAGTCTTATCACTTCTAGAGCTTTTTTTTTTTCCCCAACATGGTGGACATCTAGGTGTTATTTAACTATACGCCAAAAAAACATAGAAAATATCCAATTTCTGAGAAAAATATGATTTCAAAATCACAAGAAAAACCCAAAATATTTTTGAATTTCCCATAGAGACCTCCAGAAATGCCTCAACTATTGTTATGCCCGGGTTCATAACGATAATTGAGACCCCACTGAAGCATCCCTACTCCACTTAGTCATAGAAAAACTTTGGCTCTGATACCAAACTGTCACGTCCCGAAATTTGGACCGTGACCGGCACAGAATATGAATAGTTTCACATTCCGAAAGCCTAAAACTTTAAATGAAATATTTTGAAATAAAAAAATAATAAATTATATCTCATAAATCAACCGAATCTTTTCTAAAGACTATGTGGAGCATTTACCTTCCTTTTAAAATAATACAAGCACTTTCTTAATGATAATTATATCAAAAGTAATTTTGTCAAAAATGACGCTTCGGATCGGCAACGAGGCTCTTCACTGATCAGTGGGAAAGTTAGGGTCACCTGCACTATCTGAGGCCAAATAATCTACTCGTGAATAACGTCCCAAAAACATGATTTAAAAGAATGCGGAAATAAACAATGCATAAACATGTTTCAAATAACATTTCGTATTTCGATGCAAACTTTTCTGTAAATATTTTCTTTCAGGGGAAATAACCGTATGAACTAACTGTTTCAAATAACTCATTCAAAACAATCTTTTCAAAACCATGATCTTTCTGTAGGACTTCAACAGAACAAAAACAGACGTGGACACACTGTCCACGAGGGTAACTAACCATTCTGGTGGCTCAAAGCCACTAACTGTCGCGAGAACGAATCCCACGAAATAATTCTGGTGGCTATGCCACAAACCGTCGAGCTCGAGTAACCAAGGTGCACCAAGGACTAACAGTACTGCTGTTAGCAACCAGCGTCCTGTATTCCGTCCTAAAACTTTTCCATCAAGCGTGGGGTTTACTTTACATAAAATAATCTCAATCGTTTCAAATACCATAATCATTAATAAAGCCACTTTGAATTTCAAAAACCCCAGCCTGAACATTCAAAATCAAGTTACTGTAAAAACATATGCAATTCACATAGAAATATTTCATGAATAACATCAGTTCACTGTCAAATCTTTTTCTAAAGCCTCTTTATCATTTTCATGCATAATCGTAATCTTTTGTAAATCAATCGAAAGAAAATCATTTCTAACGATTTAAACCATACTTTCATAAAACTTGCTTTCCGAAATCCATATTTGAAATTCATCATTTGAAATAACAATGCATTTGAAAAATGTAAATTTTAGGGAACGTTATTCACTCACCTGCCACGCTCCAAAACTTTTACTCGTTTCAGTCAATCACTTTCGATTAAAATCACTTTTTAATTCCCTGATATCCCGAAACAATATATTAACATTCTATTCAAATTCTCAGCAAACGTAATTACCCTTAATTTACAACTAATCATGAAGACAAACACTTAATCATTTACACGCACACACCTAGCATCAGAATTCCCTTTTTCTTCCGTTATTCTTCTTACTTTCTTCTTGCAATTTATAACAACGTTGCCTTATATATATATATCATTTAGCTTCCAGCACAGAGGCATAGTTCCTTGATCTAAGAACCCCATCTTATACGTGTATACATATATATTAACCAAAACTACAAGTCATGCACATACATGTACACCAACAGCAACACTGAATACAATGTATGGGTGTGTCAAAGTAATAGCGTCCATTCTCTCTTCTTCCTTCTTCCCTTAACAATTCCCATATACATAGGCATCATTATCACCTAACTCTAGCCTTGTAAAAATCGACTAGATTCTTAATAAAATTTCTCCATTTGTTTTATAAAGACCTTCATTTAATTTTTATCATAACTTTACTCTACAAATCCAATCAATATACTCTTTGTGAATGACTACCAGTTAAAAACTTGTCCTTATTCTTAATTTCATATCAACACGAAATTAAACACCAAAACCACTTTGAATCGAGTCAAAGGTGTCACCAATAAGACTAAGTACCATTTAATATTATTTAACAAACTCCAAAAATAGCAATCTTGGTAACATAATATATCCAATCCCACACCTTTAACCAAAATCCACTTCATCACTAGACTTCGATAAGACCCCATGATAGAGATAAAATATTGAATAGCGACTTATTTTGGTTCTTGAACTCATCCCCCAAACTTTACTACTCAAACATCAATAACTTAACTTTCTAACTTAAGTTCTTTGAATCATTTACTCACAATTGCCAACAACTCATGATTTAAATATATATCCATTTCTAGGTTCAGCCTTCACAGTTTGAATGCACCAACTGGAACCATAAATCACGAACAGTTCCTTCCATTTACTTTGCTTTGAAAGCTATACTCTTATTATCCTGATTTCAAAGATCCGGAAGCCACACACACAAATGACAAATTCAATCTGCTCAAACAATCCCAACTCAAATCACCACAGCACAAATAGCAACCAAGCTCATTGATTTAAGCTAAGTTTCGTATTAAACAGCTTCAATATATAGTTATCCACAACAATAAAACATTACTCCCACCAGCTCCAACTTTGATCAGACAGAGCAACCCCTAAACACTCAGACAACTGTAAATAATGGTGAAAGGGAATAGGGAATACTTACCAATTACAATTTACGAACTCAATAAAAGCATCACAGCCCTTGCGCCAAAAGTTCCTTCACTTTTCCCCCTTCCTAGACTCGGCAAACAGAGAACAATTCATCCCGCTGCCGTGAACACTGATCATACAGAAGACAAAAGAAATCTTTCATTCATATGCACCACCAACCAAAAGGAACATGACCGAGGTAGTGAAGGATCTCAACAAAATATGACTACTAAAATAACCAAATTACTCCCTCACTGGTACTCTCACTCTGCTCTTCTCCTACGAAGGCAAATTTAGGAAGCACGGCAACACCGATGGAAGCAATGGGGACAATGGAATTTGAGGAGAGCAAGGAAACGGTTCGACTGACCTTGAAGCTTTCGGCGACAGAAATGAAACTTGAAAGTAGACACTTGCTACAGTACCCAGAATGCTTGAAACGGCGGTGACAACCATGGTGCTTGCTAGCAGCACCAGAATTTGACAACAGACCAACGATCATGAAATTCCCGACAACCCGCGACCACTCCTTCCTCGCCAGTCACTCTCGTCCACCCTTCACCCCCCCGCTTCATTTATCGAACAGCCATAACTGTGCTAGAGGTGATAGCTCCAGCGGTGACAACACGACCAGAGCGTCTGACGGAAGTAATGTCTGGTTACACGGCTTCGCTGGCGTGACACGCTTGCCGCTGCTCTCCCAGTCTCTCCTGCTGCGACGCTGAGAAAAAGATTCAGAGGGAATGGGGAGAGCGTACGGCGTCTGAAAGAAAAGAGAAGGAAAAAGGCAAATTTCAAGCTACAGAGGGACAAAAGTAAAACCAATTTCCTGCTGCTTCCAAGGTTCGAACACGGGATCACACAGTTTATCCCAGCGTTCAAGACCACTCAACTAACCTGCACCCATGGACAATTTCTGCACCAAATATATATATATATAACCTTTTGTTAAATTAATTTTTTTCCCCTATAAAATCTATTAATTTTCTTGGCCATAACAATTTTCTTCCAATAGAAGACACCCACATATATATATGGGGGAAAATGAATATGTCAGCTTTTCTTCCATTTTATCCTTTGTTATTAATTGAGGAGAGATATTAGAGAATAAAGTACAAAAAATATTAAGGGTAAACTTAAAAAATGCTATCAATTTAATTTAAGATAAATTTAACGACTTAACTAAAATTTATTAATATGTGAGAATTAGTTAATAGTGTCTTATAATAAAATAAGGACAAGAGGTAGTATAACTTCATGCAACTAACTGCAAAATTGCTACTTAATTAGGGGGAAACAACTACTTTGAATTCAAGAAAACTGACCACCCTAATAGCCAATTGCACAAGCAAGTTTTTTAGCTTCTTTTGTAGACTCGTTGTTCTTAAAATTGAATTACCTAACGGGACCCCAAAAAAAAAGGACAAGAGATAACTATTTAAGTGTATTATAAGGATAAGATAACGTAAAACTCAGCTTGGTGCTACATTTCAGATTAATGTTCTACGGGGTAAAAAGTACGGTATTTTGTTATTGTTTGATGAAAACGGCCGCATTCTAGCTCTAGAATGAATTAGGACATCAAATCCTGTATTAAATTAGATGAAATAAGACTCTAAATAAAAACTGAACTCGTACCTGTCATGCTGTCTTGTCACATTACATATATGCAGTATTTCGTCTTGGGTTAACTAAAATTACTGAGTAAAACTCTCTAATGGCGCCACTCCCTAATGCTCTCTCTAATGGTCATGAAATGTCCAACTTCCTAATGCTCCGTTTGGATTGGAAGAAAAATTGAAAGGAAAAAAATGAGAGGGGATAAGATGGAGGGAAAAAATATTGGAAAGAAGATGTTATCGTCTTTTTTATTTAGATATATGAGAGAAAATATAGAGAAGAGAAACTAGACAAAAATAGGCAAATACTGGCGCCGTTGAGAGTTTTATTATATTTTAAAACCAAATAATTTTATGCCACAAAAAATATAATTTATCAAGGAAAAAAATTAAAAAAGTGGATATTTTTTGAAATTAAATATAATAAAAATAAATAAATTATATTATTATCCAATATTATTAATAAATACTAAAAATATAATATAAAAATGAAATGTTAAAGTGGAGTGTAAGGGCATGATTAGAAAATTAGCTCTCTCTTCATTTTCTCTCCTTATGTGTAGAGAAGAGTTGGAGAGAAAATTGGATGGGTCTAACCTAATTTTTCTCCCCAAGTTCTCTTCCCCCCACTTTTCTTCCCTTATCTAAACAAGAGAAAACTTGTCTCCCTCCCCATTTTCTCTCCTATTTTTCTTTCATCCCCATTTTCTCTCAATCCAAACAAGGGGTAAATAGTTTTTCTTGTTTCTTTTGATTATTAGATTCTACATTAAAAAAAGTAGCATTTTGATATCCTATAGGCACAAAATAACGCAAGTTTTGAGTTTGTTTTTTTACCAATTTTCAAAAGAAAAATACTCTAAAATTATGGCAGAAGATAGGTACTCAACCAGAAGGACCATTATTGATGACTGCTACGGGGACCATTTGAAGGACAATTTTAAAGGAAAGGAGACCCAATTGACGTACGTGACAGATTCATAGCCATTGGCTTAGGGATTGGTCGCTACTAAAATGGATGGCTTCCCTAATGCGTGGGACCAACTCGAGGAAAGCAATGACCAGACTAACACAGAAGCACTTGGAGAAACACTGAAATCATTGGATTGTGGGGAAGACAACACTCGCAAGTCTCTTGATTTCTTCGTCTCCATAAACATCTCACTCTGAAAAGATTTTAGCAGAATAATTTTCAGGTGAAGATGTTGCTAGTACCAGTTTTCTTACGCTTGATACCCCATGTTTTCCTTAAACTTAAGCTTCACCAGGTTCCAGGATGATGACAGAATATCATTAGAAAAATCAGCTAGCCTCGTAGGAACATCCATCTACTTGGCATTCGACAGTAACAGTGTCGGTCGAGCCACATATTACCAACCGATGCACTTGTGGGACAAAGCCACCGCGAAAATCGCAAATTTCTATACCAACTTCAGCTTTGTGATTGTTTCACAGGGAAGCTACAATTTTGGCGATGGGATGGCCTCAAAGCTTCCTAATGATCCAAAAAAGTGGAAGGAGGTGCTATGGGTCAGGTAATTGGTGGTCAACAAACGATCCTTAATTCAACAGATCATGGATTTGTTGCCGTGGAGTTTGATATCTTTAACAATTCAAATTCTGTTAGCTGGGATCCTCCGTATGTACATGTGGGTGTCGATATCAATTCTGTTAAATCTAATACTACTGTCCAATGGTATGCTGATATCACATGTGGCCAAACAAATGAGGGTTTAAACAGCTACAATGCAAGTACACATAATTTAAGCATCACGTAATAGTTCTGATTTTGATACTTTTAAACTCATATTTTTATATATTTATCTATATTATTTTAATAAATTTTTGTCATAATTTTAATTTATAATTATATTATTTATATGCTATTTAAATTAATATACCTTACATAAAATTAGTATATAATAAGAGCATAATGGTCATATTTTTAATAATTTCTCTCAATCTATTATTTTTTAAATAAAAAATATTATATTATTATGATTTTATATTTAAAAATTTAAGAAAAATTAAGATTTATAAATAACAATGAATGATTATTAATTTAAAAATTATACTAGAGTACCCATCAGTCAAACTTTATAATTTGGCCCATTAACTCTTTATTAGTGTGCTGCAAAGCAGAGAGGAGGTGTGCAGCGAGAACTAGGGAGCACTGTGCCGCGTCGTCACCATCATCCTCCATCTCCACCTCCCTTCCAGCAACCACCTCTATCCCATCGTCACCTCCATCTTCATCACCGCAAGCAACCAGCACAGCGAGCACGGAGAGCCGCGGACGCCACCTCCCTTTCATCATCCACCCACATCCATCTTCCTCCACAGTAGCATCTCCCATCCACGCCATAACCCACTCCACATTTCATCCTCCATCATTCGGTCACGACTCATCTCACTCTCCCTCCGCCTCCAGTATGTTATAGCAGACGCAGTCGACGGCACACAAGAGCAACAGTCACGACGGCGAGCAGTGAGAACAGAGCGACAGAAACAGAGTGCATATACGCACGCGACAGTAACGACGTGAACAGAACAACGGTGCAGTGAAAGCTTGATGGTGGCATCGTTTTCATGGCAGTCCATGGCTAATGCATCCTAATCTCCTTATTCAATGATAAAAGCATGATTTCATGATCTCAAAGAGTTTAAGTTACTCTAATTTTCTATCTATTAATTATCTTATAATTTCTAAGTCTTAATATAATTTTATAATTATTAAAAAGTTATTAAAGAATTTATTTATATTTATTGAGAATTATGGTAACTAGATTATTGTTTAGTATTTAATAATGAATTGATTATAATTTAATTTTATTATTCTGTTTTGAGTTAAGACTTTGTAGTGAGGTTTTAATAAATATTTAGTGATTTGTGGCTTGAATTATTGGATATCTATTGTTGGCTATAATCATATTTTTATGAATTATTGATTTATTATTAAATATTAATTTTTAATATCTTTAGTCTTATTTTATTATTTTAGTGACACTTAATAAATTATGACTTTAAAAAATATTTTGTAACAATTCAAGGTGGCTCTATTATTAGATTAAAGGGTTAATTATAATTTTTAATTAATTGTTTATAACTCTTACATCTGTTGAAGTTATATGTAATGACTCTAAAAACTGCTTAGATATTATAATAATTTATTTAAGAATATATATTTTCTTGTAGTGAAATTATAAGAGGAAATGACTAGCTGAGTGGTTGGAAATAGGAGAGTTGAGTAGTGTTATGGCCCAAGAAAATTGTTGTATTTTTAAAATTTATTTAGAAAATGAATATATATTAATTTGTGCAAAATTTATCAATGGGAGCGGGTCAGCTGAGTGGTTGAAGGCGGAGGAAGTAAACATAAGGTCTTGCGTTCGAGACCTTGCAACTGTAGAGGCAAATGTTTGTTTTCTTTTTATACCAGGCGAAATTACCAGTGCACCCTTCCTTCTTTTTGTTTCCCTCTGTGGTCGTTGTATGCCTTTCTTCTTCTGCAGATTTTTCAGCGGCAATAGAGGAAAGGGAGATGGCAGGTGAGCGGTGAGGGAGGTACGTTCACGCCATCGGTTCCGTGTGACTAGACGCTGCTGTGTTGTCGCCATTAGAGTTGACCTATCACCTAAAATCTCTATTTTTCAATGCTTTTTAACGCTGCGAGCAGAGGAAACATGGGAAGGACGCGAGAGGCCTAGCTGGTGCATGTGGCGGTCGACGTTGTGGGAAGTCTCTGTGGTGGGATTCAGATAGCTTGGTCACCGTCGTTTTGTGCAGATTCTACATCATTGCCGGAAACACCAGAGTACTGTAGCAATTTCCCAATCTTTCAATTTTCTTCCTTTCTATTTGTTGATAGCAATTGGCCTCTATAAACGCGTGAAGTCGTGAAAGTGATTGTGCGAACAGGAGAAAGAAGTGGGTACAGTGGACAGAGCTGTGGCAGTGAGTTAGAGGCAGGCAAACTGGTGGTGAAAGATGTGTGAATCTCCGCCAGCGGCGTGTACCTAGTAAATTCTACCTGACATTGTGAAGGTATTGGAATATCTGGGTGCTCTTTCCTTTCCTTCCTATTTTAGGCAATATTGATGTTGCAATGTAGTAGCCTCACTCTTCCCCTATTTTGTTTCTATTTCCATTGAACTGTACACGTGTATATGCGTTTGTGTGTGTGCTGTGATATGCTTTGGTCAGCTGTGAGGTTGTGGGAGGATGAATGGATGTATATGTATGCTCGATGATGATGTTGAAGGAATAGATATATATATATACTGTACCAGTGTAGTATATATGTATGTATAAGATGGTCTTGGACAGGGGAATGTCGTGCGCAGGTACATAGATGTGATTATCTTGTCAAATGATAGAGGAGACAGAGACATGTCATAATGGGTTGGGTTAGAGTGGATGGAAAGAGTATACATATGGATTTAGCTTGCAATGGGGTCTATTATATATATGATGGTGATATGCTCAGGGAATGTGGCTGCTGTTTTGGAACTGGTTGCTATATATATATATATATTTATATATGAAATGTTGTTTTAGATATACATAGACATATATATGTATATATAGATAGCCACTGCCTTGAGAATTAAAGTATGTGCATTTGATGTTGTTATGGTGCATTGAAGCATAAACTTTTGAAACCAAAAAGGAGAAATGTCATGGGTTTGTTGTGTGGTATTTTCAAGTGCTGGACAATTATGTTAAAGAGAATGAGTTGAGATGCTTTCAACTTTGTTTTCCAAAAGCTTGCATTGGAAACTTGGGCCTCTGGATTTCATTGTGTAAGGCATCCATTTTTTTCTTTTAAACATTGGGAAAGTTTGACCGTGGGAATATTATAAGATATTCCTTTCCTAAAAATAATTAGGACCATGGGTAATGCTTGTTATATGGGGTGGTTGGAAGCCTGATGATTGTATGTTATTTGATTGAAACAATGTCGGATGGTTGATGGTTTAGGAGTTTACGTATTGAATCTTTGAATAGAATGTTAATATATGTTATTTCAGGATACCAGGTAACTGAGAAGTGAGAATAATCGAAAGTGATTGGCTGAAAAGAGTAACGGTTTAGGAGCGTGGCAGATGAGTGAATAACGTTCCCTCAAAATTTATATTTTCAACTGCATTGTTATTTCAAATATGAGTTACGAAAAACAAATTTTTATGAAAGTATGGTTTAAATCGTTAGAAATGATTTTTCTTTCGATTGGTTTACAAAGGAATTTTGATTATGTATGAAAATGAATGAATAAGCATTTTGAAAAGAGTTTGACAAAAGTTGCATTGAACTGATGATTATTCATGAAACATATTCCTATACAAATTTCATATGTTTACACATAACTTGATTTTAAATGTACATGCTGGAGTTTTTGAAATTCAAAGTGGTTTTTACCAACAGCTATGGCATTAAAACAATTGAGATTATTACATGTGAAATAAACCCCACGCATGATGAAAATGTTTTGAAAGGACATAATACAGAACGCTGGTTGCTAACAGTAGTACTGTTAGCCCTTGGTGCACCTTGGTTACCCGAGCTCGATGGATATACGTGGGTCTTATACTCATAACGGATATACGTGGGTCTCGTACTCATGACGGATATACGTGGGTCTCGTACTCACGACGAATATATGTGGGTTTTGTACTCGAGATGGATATACGTAGGTCTCGTACTCACGACGGATATACGTGGGTCTCGTACTGGCGACGGATATACGTGGGTCTCGTACTCGCGACGGATTGTGGCCTCGAGCTACCAAATTATTATGTGGGTCTCGTACTCATGATAGCTAGTGGCCTTGAGCTGCTAGATTGATTATTTACCCTCATGGACTGTGTGTCCACGTATGTTTTTATTCTGTTGAAGTCTTACGAAAAGATTATGGTTTTGAAAGGATTGTTTTCAACGATTGATTTGAAATGGTTATTTCAGATTGATTTAAAATGGTTATTTCATATTGTTATTTTCCTTGAAATACAAATGTTGATGGAAAGATTTGCATCAAATTACGAAATATTATGAAATACATTTTCAGCATGATTATGCCTTGTTAATTTTTGCATTTTTAATTATATTTTTGGGACGTTATTCAAGAGTAGATTATTTTGGCTTCAGATAGTGTAGGTGACCCTAATCCTCCTCCTGAGCAGTAAAGAGCCTCACAGCTGATCTGAAGCGTCATTTTTGACAAATACTACTTTTGATGTAATTACTTTTCTTAAGAACTTGTATTATTTTGAAATGGCAAAAGCTCCACATAAACTTTAGAAAAGATTCTATTAATTTTGAAAAACGTTATGGAAAATTTGAATGTTTTATTTAAGGTGTTAGGCTTTTGGAATGTGAAATTATTCATATTCTGTGTCGGTCACGGTCCAAATTTTGGGACGTGACAAGTAGGAGGTCCCCTGTTCGAATCCTAGCACCTGCAGAAGTAGGATTTTTATTTTTTCCAGCTGCATTAAATTACCGAATTGCCCCTCTATCCTTTTTATTTCTGAAACACTTCCTCCTGCCATTTGGTTCAGCAATCGCGAGAGAGAGAGAGAGAGAGTAGGAGGCTGAGAGTGACGTCAAAGGAGTGACTGGAGGCTAGAGACGAGCTCACGATGTCGTCGCTGCTGGAGATCATCATCTTCCTCATCTTCAAAACATAGAGAGTGAGAGACAGAGGCAGAAAGTGAGAGTGAGAATGGAGAGAGTGTCACTGGTAAAGGGAGGTAGAAGAGTGCATCCAAGAATGGATTTTGACAAAGGTGGCCCTCTAATTTCATTCCCACCTTTGGTTTTCTTGATCTGTATGTTTTGGGGTTGGGTTACCTGACCAAAATTGAAGCTAAAGAGAAACTACAATGTAGCTCGATTGAAGTTTTATACTGATAGCATGAGTTGGGTAGTCTTACTAAAGTTAAGAGCTTAATGTTTTGATTTTGTGTTTGGTTTCTCTGGATTTTGATTTTAAGTTAGATTGTTGTTTTGGTGATGACTGAGTAGTTGGAATTGATTTAATAAGTCATGGATTATGTTGGGTAAGGTTTGTCCAATGAATGAACATAGGAGGTAATTTGCGTTGTGGTCATTGAGAAATCTAGATGTCTGAATGTTGAGATAGTTGAGTAATGTGGAAGCCTTGGGTTTCGAACTTGAAGCTATAAACTAATTTGGAAAGTTTTTGATTAAGAATTATGTATCATAGAATTGGAACAAGTCTGATGACCATAGCCAAGTGTAGATTTAAGTGTATATTAATGTTACTTCGTTTTGTATGTTGTTATTACGCTTGCATGGAAGGAATCCAAAAATCTGGAAGTATGGAAGCTGGAAAATACCACTATTTTGTTGTGTTTAATATGTGCAAGGGTTAGATTCAAGTAAAAGATAAAATGTATTAAGTATTTAGAGACCCTAATGTGATAAATAGATGAAATGAAGTGATAGGCTTGGATTATGTTTTCAAACTTCCAAAATGATATTTTGGGATAGTAGAACTTAAGCTATGAATTTGGTTTCTTCCTCTATTTGGACAATCCGATGAGCTAAGGAAAAATTAATTAGAGGATGATGTTTTTGGGGTTTCTTGAGGTTAACATTATAATAGAAATTTTATATTATTGGACTATGTTTTAAGGTCTTAAAGAAATGAATGACATTCATTGATGGAATGCTTATTTTCAGAAAATTTAGGAAAATCAGGAGAGAATATCATTTTGAAGAATAGAGCATAAGTAAGCTATTTTAGAGCATTGCAGATGAGTGAATAACGTCCCTTAAAAATAATATTTTTACTAATGAATTGTTATTTGAAATATTCTATTTAAAGTGTTAAATTTTAAGTATGATTTTCTAAAGACATGGTTATATGATTTGATGGTTTTGAATTATATTATTGGTGTTTCTTTTCACTTGGTTCTTTATATGATTATGCTTATGTATGAAAATGAATAAAGAAAAGTTTTGAAAAAGACTTTGGTAAATGTTATACTGAATTAATTTTCTTGATGAAATCCTTTTATGTGAATTTTACTATGGGAATAATTATTCCTTATGAAATGAATAAAACTTTTGATAAGTTATTTTGATGTTCATCCTATGATTTCATAATTATGAATTATTTTTAGTGAAAATTGTTGCATTGGAAGGTATTGTAATTATTAAATGGCAAATGTACCCCACGCATATTGGAAAAGTTTTTAGAAAGGATTGAATACAAAATGCTAGTTACTAACAGCAGTACTGTTAGTCCTTGGTGTAACATGGTTAATCCCGAGCTTGATCGATATTAATGAGCCTCGTAACATGCATATATACTTTTGATGTAATTAAAATTTATGAAATACCTGTATTATTTTGTTTAAAGCTTAGAAGCTCCACCTAGTTTATATACCAAGATTCTGGTTGTTTTGAAAATGTTTGCAGGTGATTTGAAATATTCGCAGTCCGTTGTAGGATTTTCGGAAGGTCAATTATACAAAGACGATCCTACTGAAATTCCTACATATGCCTTGCCTTTTTTATTAAAATGTAATATATATTATGATTATTGTTTTAAACATTTTATTTAAGTTTTAGGCTTAATGAATGTGAATTTATTCATATTCTGTGCCGGTTACGACTTAAATTTCGAGACGTGACACCATGATTGCATGCGCTATTGAATTGGTGGGTTACTTTTCTCATTCTTAATAACTTTCATATCCATTTTCCATTCATTATCCATTTTATAAAAAATATCAAAAATATTTTATTTAAATTTATTTTTAATTCATTACATTTAATTGTTAGTCAACCAATTTAAACCCTATTTTATAACTTAAATTGCATTACATTTAGTTACTCTATTAGTGTAATTAACCCATGTAATTTTGTTCTATTAGCCCCTATACAAATGTCAAAAGTATGAACAGAGCAAAATCAAAGATTAATTAAGAGAAAAAACTAGGTGGTAAACTAAAATTTTAAGAAAATTATAGGTACCTTCTCTAATATGGTTTTTTCAAATAAATTTACTTAAATTTTAAATCAAAGGGAAATTAGTTAAAAGTACTTGTTTAAAAATTTTATTAATGATTAGAAGGACCAAGCATAACCTTCTGTAAGTATTTTTAGTTTAAAGGTATGCCCTAACCCTGATGAGTCCCAGGACCCAATTTACTTAAACTTTTGCTTATAAAAAAAAGGACCTAACACAACTCTTCTCCACTGGGTGCAACTCTTATTTCGCTATGTGCAAATGTCTTTAAAATATAAGTCATTTGCATATAGCTGAAGATATGTTACATACAATAGAAAAATCATTTTTTATAATATTAACTAGATCTTATTATAAGGTATCTTAGTTTTGAGATTATCGATGCCCCTCCCAGTATAGGTGTATCCTTTAATAATTAAATTTGAAATCTAGAGAGATTTAGCGGGACCTGTACACCATTAGACCAACTATATGTTGGTGCAAATAAATTTTAAGTATATATCAAAGTTTACCTGTCAGTTTTAAATTAATTCATTAAGATCAAGTAATTTAATTTATACACATACAAACAGAGAACGTATGCAAATATATTTAAGTGGCTTATTTATGTGGTTAGCTTACGGGAAAGGAAATCATATAATGATCCTCTTGGTCAAAACAGCTCATAGACACTCAAATTCTTATCCAAATATGGCTTCTTATAACCGGCAGATTCATAAAACCACCAAATTATTTGGTTTTATGTGAGTCGTTCACCGATTGGTTTCCAAATATTGGAAGAACCTGACAGACTTATCTGTCCTTGAATTCACAAAGAAAAGTAGGATTATTAAGGGAAATAAGGTGGTTAGTCTAATAATAGGCCAACTAGATTATAAAGTGGGAGAACTTCGATTAAGAAAGATCCTTGAAGAGAAGCACCCTGGCTGCAAACCTCATTCTGAATTAGTCAATTACTTGATTACCCAACAATGGCATCACTTGAAGCAATCTAAGTCTAATGTCACCTTAATGTTACTTAAAAAATTAAACCAATAATTGCGTATAGTAAATATATTGTCGTTCTCTTTGAGAAGCTAAAAATAAAATTAAATTCCTAAATAACTAAATATAATATAACTTAAACTATAAAATGGGGTTTGATTTGAAATGCTAAGAATTAAAATGAATTTGAATAAAATATTTTTAGTATTTTTAATTTAATAATTAAGTTATAGGTATTGAATGTAATATAAAATACAAGTAATTGACAATAATAGAAGTAACCATCCAATTCAATAGTATAAGAAATTATAGTTTTAACATATATGAGAATTAAAAATAATAAATCAAGAATTATAATTAAACTTTTAATCTAACAGCCAAGTCATCTCAAATTGTCAAAAGATATTCTCCAAAATTTCAATTTATTAACCATCACCAGAATAATAAATTGAGACTAAAAATATTAAAGACTAATGCTCAATCATAACTTAATAATTCATAAAAGTAGAATTAAAGCCAGCAAGATATACTATGATCTAATTATTCAAACCACATTGAATAATCACTAAATATTCACTAAAATATCAAAACTAAGTCTTGAACCAAAACAAAGTATTGAAATTAATTTGTAAATAGAACAATATCAATTGTCAATCAATAATCCAGTTACAATAATCTTCAATAAATATAAATAAATTATTATAAGGCTTTCCAATAATTATAAAATTATCCTAAGACTTAGGAATCATAAGATAATTAATTGATAGAAAATTAGAGTAATTTAAACTCACACTTGAGATCACAAACTTATACTTTTGCTATTGAATCAAAGTATTAGGATGCTTTAGCCACGCATAGTTATCAAAGTAGAAACCAATGTCAAACTCTCACGACCACCCATGTTTACCGTCGCTGTCTGTGCTTACAGTCTGAGAGCTGCTTCTGTTCTACCATCGACGTTTGCTCACGTTCTGTTATTGCTGCTTCTTGTCTGCTACTGCCGTCGATGTTTGGGTATATGCTTGGAGGGAGACGCGAGGAGGGAGTTGAAAGGTGGTGGAACGGAGATGGAGGTGTGGGTAGGGATGAGATGAATGATGAGAGGAGATAGAATAGAGGAGATGGATGATGATGGCGTGATAGGACGATGGGAAGGAGTGGGTGATGAGATGGCATAACGGTTGTTCCTCGCGTTGCCGTCCCTTGGTCTGTACGTGGTGAGCTGATAATATGCACCAAGGAATAAAAAACCCGAAATCGCAAAGTTTAGCCTATAAGTTCTCATATATAATTTCTAAAATTTGCTTTTTTTTATTATTTGTAAATTTTGATTTCTCCCAAATATTTGAAATACAAATCATAATAATATAATATATTTTATTTTAAAAATAATTACTTTGGAGAAACCAAAAAAATATAACAATTATGCCCCTATTAATAACTAATTCAATGTAAGGTATATTAATCTAAATAGTGCATAAATAAAATGACAAAAGAGCTGATGACGACAAACTTGCTACAGAGGAGAGAGCTCCTAGACGACGACAAACTTGCTACAGAGGAGAGAGATTCTGAATGACGATAACGCTCTGGAGCTTCAACGTTAATGGCAACGGAGAACGGAAGAGAGGGGAAAGAGAGTGTGAAAAAATAGGGATAAAATGGTAATTGAGTAGTCTATAAGTTCTTTTACTATTCTAGAAGTTATTCTCAATAATTTATTTAAAATCATAATTTGGTCCAAAAGTCTTTTTGGATAAAGAGCTCGGAATGAATACGCTAAATATTTTCAATGTTTAATGAAAATGTGATTTATTAATTTAAATTCTTAATGTCCTTCTCATGATATATACTAGCTAATCCAAAGGGAGTATATATACATATACAACTAGCTTCTGAAACACATTTGCTTCTATGAACCCCATGGTTTTGGCAAAAGATACCAAAGGGTTATTGCTTCTGCCAAAACCACGATTTTGATGGCAAAAACGTTACAACAAAAGAGGAGTTCCTTTGATTTATGTTTCCAAACATGTACTAACATTACCATCAGACCATCTACTTTTTGGGCACGTGGCTACGAAACCACGGTGTCGGGGGTTGAGTCAATCATCCACTTTGGTATCTTATTGATGACTTCGTTTCTCAAGAAATCCGCGCAGCGGAAGATCTCTCCCCTCTCTTCGGGATCGAACATCTCTTGATTTGATTCTCACATTACATTCAAAGCGCAATAATGACATTACTATAAATCAAACTAACATTTGTTAATTAGTTTATTATTTCGGTATGCAAAATAAAAATTAATAAAATAACTTTGAGTTGAAAAATAACTTAGTATTTTTATCACAACATGATGGAGCTGTGCTTAATTCAAAACAAAAGGCCATTTTACAAGAAATTTTTGTGCATACAGATCGGTTTTGCTGGTATTATTTTATAATAAGTACCATCCCTGTTATGGCTTTAAAAATTTATTAAATAAAAATTTATTCAACAAAGGAATATATATTATTTCTTGCAGATTTTTTCAAAGGGTTGTGGTCAGTTGAGTGGCTGAAGGCGCAGATGATACTCTGGGGTCCTGTGTTTGAGTCTCGGCTGTTGCAGGGTGAGGTTTTTTATTTTGATTTTAGTACGCAAAATTACCATTCTGCCCTCCCCATCTTTTTCTCTGGGCCGTACCCCATTTTCTTCAGACTTCAGAATTTAGCAGCGACACAGGCGAGAAGCGGCGGGAGCAGGATGAGAGCCTTCACGCAAGCGATGCCGTGCAGCCTAGCGTTACTTCAGACAGTCACCCTGGTCGTGCTGTAGCTGCCAGAATTGTCACTTCACCCAGTACCGATAGTTCTTTAAATGGAGCAGAGTGGGCGAGTGCAGGGGAGAGGGAAGGTGAGCGACGGTGAAGTTTTCAGTTGGGTTGCTTTCCGTCTTCGACTGGGGGAAAGCTCTTTAGCCTACCATCTGTTTTGGCGCTACACTCATCAGTGAAGTAGAGAGAGAGCAAGGGAGCTCGTGATTTGCTCGTCAATGATTGTTACGAGTGAGTTACTGTAGCAAGTCCAGTTTTTTCAACCTCTTTCCTATCGAAGGTCGCTGTACAAGGCATTTCTATGTGGTCAAGGTGGTAGGATAGTCGGTTCCCTATTTCCTCTGTTTGCCGAGTTTGGGTAGGAAAGGAGAGTGAAGGAACATATGGCACAAGGGCTGTAATACTTCTGTTGAGTTTGGATTGGTATAAGGTAAGCTTTTGGACCTTTCCTTATTTCGTTGAGGCTGTATTGTGGTATTAATTAGTCGCACATGTTGGTTATTGGGTTAGTTCTATTACTCATCCCGTTTTGACCAAATCTTTGTGTAAGTTTTGAAGTTTTGGATTCTCTTCTCCTCCTTTCATGCTTTGGATCTTCTGTGGCTGCTGTTCCTATTAAATTCTTATGGTATATGGGTATACGTAAGAGCTTACTGTTGTGTGTGGGTGTGGACTCTGGTATGGGAATGAAGGGGTTGAATGTTTAAGTTGCTGTCGGGGAAATGTTTGATCTGTGTGTATCTATATCTATTTTTCTTCATTGCGGTGAGCTGCTTTTCTGTTTAAAAGATATACATACAAGACAAATGGAACAGAGAAAGGGTAGAGGCTGGCGTCAGTGTGGATTGTCTTTAGCATACTTGCATCTCTAATTTGTTTGATATTGAACATCCTGAAATCTAATCTGAAGGTACAAGAATTGCGTAATGAAAAATTGAACATGTGGGTCTTCAGTATTGAGTTCATTTCTGGGTGGTGTAAAATAGACTTTTGGATATGTTATGTGCAGAAGCAAGGGTTCACTATGGTGAGCGTGGTTTCAAAAAAAAAGAGAAAAAAAAAACATAAGTGTACAGTTCTAGTTTTGCAAGTTTTTGCTGGTACCCAAATGTTAAGGAAACTTGATATGCCAATCGGTTGTTTAAGGTATGATGCTTGAAAGATTTAGGTTTTGGATATTTAAATTAAAAATGAAAATGTCATAATTCCAGGATAACTAAAGGTGATATAAGTATGCTAAGTGGATATTAACAGTTGAAAGGAAATGACTAATGAAGTTTTAGCATCAATGGAATAGAGTTGGAAATCATGATTTGGAATTTCTTGTTTAATGTGTGGTACGACAATGCTTACCTGAGAAAAAGTTAACTTGTGGTTAGACTTAGCTAAGTAAGAAGCTTAGTAAAAACCTTGGAGTAGAAGAAAAAGTTTAGGAATATTATGATGAAGATTAAAGTTCATAATTGATAGAAATTAAGTCGAATGTGGTTGTATGTCTTTGCAGGTGGTTAACTGAAGAGATTAAGTGTTTTAAAGTATGGGATAAGTATATATATATACCTATGATCTGAATGTCATATGGATGAAACTAGAAGCTAGAGGTAAAGTCTTGGGAGGCTATTAATTATGAATGTCTCATGTTTAGTAGAAGTTTATGTGGACAAGTGATCTATTTTCATGAATATTCATAAATGGTATACGGTACAAAAGAGACGAATAGTAATCCTTACTGTAACTTTTTATTTCAAAATATTTGGGAAAATAAAGGTAGAATAATATTTGAAAGCTAAAGGCAAGAATAAGTGAGTGAATAACGTTCCCTAAAATTTACATTTTTAAATGCATTGTCATTTCAAATGATGAATTTCAAATATGGATTTCGAAAAACAAATTTTGTGAAAGTATGGTTTAAATCATTAGAAATGATTTTCTTTCGATTGGCTTACAAAGGAATTTATGATTATGTATGAAAATGAATAAAGAGGCTTTTGAAAAGAGTTTGGCAAAAGTTGCATTGAACTGTTGTTATTTATGAAATATATTCTTATGCGAATTTCATATGTTTTCACAGTAATTTGATTTCAAATGTACATGCTGGGGTTTTGGAAAGTTAAAGTGATTTTACCAATGATTATGGCATTGAAATGATTGAGATTATTTCATGTGAAATAAACCCCACGCATGATGGAAACGTTTTAGGACAAAATACAGAATACTGGTTGCTAACAGCAGTACTGTTAGTCCTTGGTGCACCTTGGTACTCGAGCTCGACAGTTTGTGGCATAGCCACCCGAATTATTTCGTGGGATTCGTTCTCACGACAATTTGTGGCCTTGAGCCACCAGAATTATTTCGTGGGATTTATTCTCGCGACAGATTGTGGCCTTGAGCCACCAGAATTATTTCGTGGGATTCATTCTCGCGACAGTTAGTGGCTTCGAGCCACCAGAATGGTTATTTACCCTCGTGGACTGTGTGTCTACGTCTATTTTCGTTCTGTTAAAGTTCTACGGAAAGACTATGGTTTTGAAAGGATTGTTTTACATCATTTGATTTGAAATGATTGCTTCAAATTGTTTCTCTGAAACAATAATGTTTACAGAAAGATTATGGTTTCGAAAGGATTTCTATCAAATGATTGATTTGAAATGGTTATTTCAAAATTATTTCCCTGAAAGAAAATGTTTACAGAAAAGTTTGCATCGAAATGCCAAATGTTATTTGTAACATGTTTATGCATTGTTTATTTCCGCATTCTTTAAGTCATGTTTTTGGGACGTTATTCACGAGTAGATCATTTGGCTTCAGATAGTGCAGGTGACCCTAATCCTCCCGCTGAGCAGTAAAGAGCCTCGTCATAGATCCGAAGCGTTGTTTTTGAACAAGATTGATTTTAATCTATATTAAGTACTTGTGTTATTTTGAATAAAAAGGTAAATGCTCCACATAGACCTTAGAAAAGATTGTGTTTATTTTGAAAAACATTATGAAAACTTTAAATGATGTATTTGAGGTTTTAGGCTTTCGGAATATGAAACTATTCATATTTCGTGCCGGTCACGGTCCAAATTTTGGGTCGTGACAGTTTGGTATCAAAGCCTGGTTTCTCTATGGCTAAGTGGAGCAGGGATACTTCGGTGGGATCTCAAATATCGTTATGAACCCGGGCATAACTATAGTTGAGGCATTTCTGAAGATCTCTATTGGAAATTTAAGTGTTTTGGTTTTCTTATGATTTTGGAACCATATTTTCCTTGAAAATTGAATATTTTCTATGTTTTTGGTATATAGTTAATGACGCCTAGACGCCCACCATGTTGGAAGAAGTTGTAAAAGTGATAAGACTTCGGATTGAGGCTCTGTTCAGCGAAGATAATTGCTCCATAGAGGGAGAGGACAGGGTCATAAGGAAATTAGGTGTTGGGGAAAGTTGACCCCTTAGACTTCTATAAAAATCTTATTTAAAGCCAAACTATCAAATCCACTGTCCCTAGTTATTTCTATATTATATAGGCATGAAACTTGTGAAGAAACTCGTAGCGTTACTGAAGCGAATAATATTTTAGTCAAGTTATTAGAATTCCTTAAGTGGGATCTGCGTAGTTCGCGTGTTTTGATTCTTAAGAAGAACCTATGGAATTTCATATGAGGTTATGGAATGGAGGTGTATAAACTTGTTTTGAGTGGACTTTGAAGCTTTGATTAGATGAAATCAAGTTAAGGGTTAGTGTTTTGGTTATTATGATTTCAGGTTCTCTCGATGGTACTTTAAAATGTTAAAGGCTATGAGTTTAGAGCTTGAGAATTTATTTCAAATCTTTATGAAGCCTTACAGTGGTAAGCTAAGAGGAATACAATTTGCTTATATATATATCAAGTCCATGGTATAAAGGTGTTTACGTGTTTGTTTAGTGCTGTAAAACATTGATTACCCCTTGTTAGTTAAGGCCAAAATATGAGTTGGATGGTTTAGAATAGATAACTATTGAGTCCAGATTTGAGGTGAAGTGTATAAAGTATTCTATATATGGCAATTGGTTAAGTGACACTAATACGTTGGAACTTAGGGAAGTTAAGGATTAAAGATACCCGTGTTTTAAAACTTAAGCAGGTATTGCAAGTGTATGTTAGATAGAACTCAAACATAGTGAGTACCTAAAGGCTTAAGGGTGAAGTATGGTATAAATTACTTGAAGGGTTGTGGACAGCTTTAGGGGTTTGAATTATTAGTCATAGAAACTTGTAAATGATCATTAATTGTTGCTTAAATATTTTAGGAAGGTTTATAACAGTTTTTAAGTGTTACGGTATCATTAAGGACTTTAGAAGGTTATATATATATGGAGGTTGACTTAAGGATTTGGTTTTTAGTGCCCATAATAGTTGTACAGTAATTCCAAGAGGACGGAGGAGCATGAGCATCATTTGCGGATAGTGTTGCAAAGGTTGTAAGAATGGCAACCTTATATTAAGGTTTCTAAGTGAGTTTTGGTTGATTAAGGTCACTTTCTTGGACACGTGGTGTCAAAAGACGGTACTTAGGTTGACCTTAGCAAGGTTGAGGCAATCAAAAGTTGGCCGCGACCTATTACGGTCACTGAAATTTGAAGTTTCTTAGGCCTTGTAGGATATTATCGCTGTTTTGTTCAGGATTTACGTACCTCGAGTTCAAGAATTGAGAAAGCAAATTTGAGAAGAAGCTCATGATTCTGTTTATACTATCTACCCTGGTATAAAGATCTGAAGCAATTGTATTGGTGGCATGGTTCGAAGAGTGATATAGCGAATTTTGTTGTACGTTGGTTGGTGTGTCAAGTTAAAGTGGAATGTCAGAAGTCTACAGGACTGTTACAACGGTTGGACATACTTGAGTGGAAGTGAAAACACATAGCAATAGATTTCATTATTGGATTGCCCCGTACAGTTAAAGGTTTTGACTCTATATAGGTGATTGTCAATAGATTGACTAAGTTTGCTCATTTTCTTCTAGTAAGACAACGTACAGTGTGGTTATATACATCGAGATTTACATTGAGGAAATTTTGCGATTGTACAAAATTCCAGTGTCTATCATTTTGGATAGAGGGCCCTAGTTTACTTCTCGTTTTTGTTTTTAAAATCATTTTAGGAAGTCTTGGGTACTTGAGCGAGTCTAAGTAGTGCTTTTCATCCTCAGACTGATGGACAATCAGTGAGAACAATCTAAATAGTTGAAGACATGTTGAGATCTTGTATCCTGGATTTAGTGGAAGTTTGGATAAGCTTTTGCCGCTAGTGGAAATTGCTTATTATAATCGTTATCAATCCAGTATTTTAATGGCACCATTTGAGGCATATTGTGTAAAGCTATGTAGATCTCTAATCGGATGGGTTGTAGTTGGGGACAAAGTGGTTTTAGGACCTGATTTGGTTCAAGATGCTAAGGAAAAGGTGAAAGTGATTCAATAAAAATTGTTGACGGCTCAATATCGGTAGAACTCCTATGTGGATCATCATCGTATAGAATTGGAATTCATGGTTGAGGATAAAGTGTTCTTAAGGGTGTCGCCAATGAAAGGCGTTATGAGATTTATGAAAAAGGGCAAGTTGAGTATAAGGTATATTAGTCCCTTTGAGATTTTTACAAAGTTGGTGCAGTAGCTATTATCGTTAGATAAGTAAAGAAGTTGTGGTCGAAAGAGATTTCTTTAGAAAAAGTGTTATGGCGTAATCATTCAGAGGAAGAAGCCACTTTAGAAATGAAGAATGAGATGCGAAACAAGTATGCACATTTGAGATCTAGGTGGTGCATTTTTTTTAAATTCGGAGGACGAATTTCTTAAGAGGGGAAGAATGTTATGGCTTTAAAAATTTATTAAATAAAAATTTATTCAACAAAGGAATATATATTATTTCTTGCAGATTTTTTCAAAGGGTTGTGGTCAGTTGAGTGGCTGAAGGCGCGGGTGATACTCTGGGGTCCTGTGTTCGAGTCTCGGCTGTTGCAGGGTGAGGGTTTTTATTTTGATTTTAGTACGCAAAATTACCATTCTGCCCTCCCCATCTTTTTCTCTGGGCCGTACCCCATTTTCTTCAGACTTCAGAATTTAGCAGCGACACAGGCGAGAAGCGGCGGGAGCAGGATGAGAGCCTTCACGCAAGCGATGCCGTGCAGCCTAGCGTTGCTTCAGACAGTCACCCTGGTCGTGTTGTAGCTGCCGGAATTGTCACTTTACCTAGTACCGATAGTTCTTTAAATGGAGCAGAGGGGCGAGTGCAGGGGAGAGGGAAGGTGAACGACGGTGAAGTTTTCAGTTGGGTTGCTTGCCGTCTTCGACTGGGGGAAAGCTCTTTAGCCTACCATCTGTTTTGGCGCTACACTCATCAGTGAAGCAGAGAGAGAGCAAGGGAGCTCGTGATTTGCTCGTCAATGATTGTTACGAGTGAGTTACTGTAGCAAGTCCAGTTTTTTCAACCTCTTTCCTATCGAAGGTCGCTGTACAAGGCATTTCTATGTGGTCACGGTGGTAGGATAGTCGGTTCCCTGTTTCCTCTGTTTGCCGAGTTTGGGTAGGAAAGGAGAGTGAAGGAACATATGGCACAAGGGCTGTAATACTTCTGTTGAGTTTGGATTGGTATAAGGTAAGCTTTTGGACCTTTCCCTATTTCGTTGAGGCTGTATTGTGGTATTAATTGGTCGCACATATTGGTTATTGGGTTAGTTCTATTACTCATCCCGTTTTGACCGAATCTTTGTGTAAGTTTTGAAGTTTTGGATTCTCTTCTCCTCCTTTCATGCTTTGGATCTTCTGTGGCTGCTGTTCCTATTAAATTCTTATGGTATATGGGTATACGTAAGAGCTTACTGTTGTGTGTGGGTGTGGACTCTGGTATGGGAATGAAGGGGTTGAATGTTTAAGTTACTGTCGGGGAAATGTTTGATCTGTGTGTATCTATATCTATTTTTCTTCATTGCGGTGAGCTGCTTTTCTGTTTAAAAGATATACATACAAGACAAATGGAACAGAGAAAGGGTAGAGGCTGGCGTCAGTGTGGATTGTCTTTAGCATACTTGCATCTCTAATTTGTTTGATATTGAACATCCTGAAATCTAATCTGAAGGTACAAGAATTGCGTAATGAAAAATTGAACATGTGGGTCTTCAGTATTGAGTTCATTTCTGGGTGGTGTAAAATAGACTTTTGGATATGTTATGTGCAGAAGCAAGGGTTCACTATGGTGAGCGTGGTTTCAAAAAAAAAGAGAAAAAAAAAACATAAGTGTACAGTTCTAGTTTTGCAAGTTTTTGCTGGTACCCAAATGTTAAGGAAACTTGATATGCCAATCGGTTGTTTAAGGTATGATGCTTGAAAGATTTAGGTTTTGGATATTTAAATTAAAAATGAAAATGTCATAATTCCAGGATAACTAAAGGTGATATAAGTATGCTAAGTGGATATTAACAGTTGAAAGGAAATGACTAATGAAGTTTTAGCATCAATGGAATAGAGTTGGAAATCATGATTTGGAATTTCTTGTTTAATGTGTGGTACGACAATGCTTACCTGAGAAAAAGTTAACTTGTGGTTAGACTTAGCTAAGTAAGAAGCTTAGTAAAAACCTTGGAGTAGAAGAAAAAGTTTAGGAATATTATGATGAAGATTAAAGTTCATAATTGATAGAAATTAAGTCGAATGTGGTTGTATGTCTTTGCAGGTGGTTAACTGAAGAGATTAAGTGTTTTAAAGTATGGGATAAGTATATATATATACCTATGATCTGAATGTCATATGGATGAAACTAGAAGCTAGAGGTAAAGTCTTGGGAGGCTATTAATTATGAATGTCTCATGTTTAGTAGAAGTTTATGTGGACAAGTGATCTATTTTCATGAATATTCATAAATGGTATACGGTACAAAAGAGACGAATAGTAATCCTTACTGTAACTTTTTATTTCAAAATATTTGGGAAAATAAAGGTAGAATAATATTTGAAAGCTAAAGGCAAGAATAAGTGAGTGAATAACGTTCCCTAAAATTTACATTTTTAAATGCATTGTCATTTCAAATGATGAATTTCAAATATGGATTTCGAAAAACAAATTTTGTGAAAGTATGGTTTAAATCATTAGAAATGATTTTCTTTCGATTGGCTTACAAAGGAATTTATGATTATGTATGAAAATGAATAAAGAGGCTTTTGAAAAGAGTTTGGCAAAAGTTGCATTGAACTGTTGTTATTTATGAAATATATTCTTATGCGAATTTCATATGTTTTCACAGTAATTTGATTTCAAATGTACATGCTGGGGTTTTGGAAAGTTAAAGTGATTTTACCAATGATTATGGCATTGAAATGATTGAGATTATTTCATGTGAAATAAACCCCACGCATGATGGAAACGTTTTAGGACAAAATACAGAATACTGGTTGCTAACAGCAGTACTGTTAGTCCTTGGTGCACCTTGGTACTCGAGCTCGACAGTTTGTGGCATAGCCACCCGAATTATTTCGTGGGATTCGTTCTCACGACAGTTTGTGGCCTTGAGCCACCAGAATTATTTCGTGGGATTTATTCTCGCGACAGATTGTGGCCTTGAGCCACCAGAATTATTTCGTGGGATTCATTCTCGCGACAGTTAGTGGCTTCGAGCCACCAGAATGGTTATTTACCCTCGTGGACTGTGTGTCTACGTCTATTTTCGTTCTGTTAAAGTTCTACGGAAAGACTATGGTTTTGAAAGGATTGTTTTACATCATTTGATTTGAAATGATTGCTTCAAATTGTTTCTCTGAAACAATAATGTTTACAGAAAGATTATTGTTTCGAAAGGATTTCTATCAAATGATTGATTTGAAATGGTTATTTCAAAATTATTTCCCTGAAAGAAAATGTTTACAGAAAAGTTTGCATCGAAATGCCAAATGTTATTTGTAACATGTTTATGCATTGTTTATTTCCGCATTCTTTAAGTCATGTTTTTGGGACGTTATTCACGAGTAGATCATTTGGCTTCAGATAGTGCAGGTGACCCTAATCCTCCCGCTGAGCAGTAAAGAGCCTCGTCATAGATCCGAAGCGTTGTTTTTGAACAAGATTGATTTTAATCTATATTAAGTACTTGTGTTATTTTGAATAAAAAGGTAAATGCTCCACATAGACCTTAGAAAAGATTGTGTTTATTTTGAAAAACATTATGAAAACTTTAAATGATGTATTTGAGGTTTTAGGCTTTCGGAATATGAAACTATTCATATTTCGTGCCGGTCACGGTCCAAATTTTGGGTCGTGACAGTTTGGTATCAAAGCCTGGTTTCTCTATGGCTAAGTGGAGCAGGGATACTTCGGTGGGATCTCAAATATCGTTATGAACCCGGGCATAACTATAGTTGAGGCATTTCTGAAGATCTCTATTGGAAATTTAAGTGTTTTGGTTTTCTTATGATTTTGGAACCATATTTTCCTTGAAAATTGAATATTTTCTATGTTTTTGGTATATAGTTAATGACGCCTAGACGCCCACCATGTTGGAAGAAGTTGTAAAAGTGATAAGACTTCGGATTGAGGCTCTGTTCAGCGAAGATAATTGCTCCATAGAGGGAGAGGACAGGGTCATAAGGAAATTAGGTGTTGGGGAAAGTTGACCCCTTAGACTTCTATAAAAATCTTATTTAAAGCCAAACTATCAAATCCACTGTCCCTAGTTATTTCTATATTATATAGGCATGAAACTTGTGAAGAAACTCGTAGCGTTACTGAAGCGAATAATATTTTAGTCAAGTTATTAGAATTCCTTAAGTGGGATCTGCGTAGTTCGCGTGTTTTGATTCTTAAGAAGAACCTATGGAATTTCATATGAGGTTATGGAATGGAGGTGTATAAACTTGTTTTGAGTGGACTTTGAAGCTTTGATTAGATGAAATCAAGTTAAGGGTTAGTGTTTTGGTTATTATGATTTCAGGTTCTCTCGATGGTACTTTAAAATGTTAAAGGCTATGAGTTTAGAGCTTGAGAATTTATTTCAAATCTTTATGAAGCCTTACAGTGGTAAGCTAAGAGGAATACAATTTGCTTATATATATATCAAGTCCATGGTATAAAGGTGTTTACGTGTTTGTTTAGTGCTGTAAAACATTGATTACCCCTTGTTAGTTAAGGCCAAAATATGAGTTGGATGGTTTAGAATAGATAACTATTGAGTCCAGATTTGAGGTGAAGTGTATAAAGTATTCTATATATGGCAATTGGTTAAGTGACACTAATACGTTGGAACTTAGGGAAGTTAAGGATTAAAGATACCCGTGTTTTAAAACTTAAGCAGGTATTGCAAGTGTATGTTAGATAGAACTCAAACATAGTGAGTACCTAAAGGCTTAAGGGTGAAGTATGGTATAAATTACTTGAAGGGTTGCGGACAGCTTTAGGGGTTTGAATTATTAGTCATAGAAACTTGTAAATGATCATTAATTGTTGCTTAAATATTTTAGGAAGGTTTATAACAGTTTTTAAGTGTTACGGTATCATTAAGGACTTTAGAAGGTTATATATATATGGAGGTTGACTTAAGGATTTGGTTTTTAGTGCCCATAATAGTTGTACAGTAATTCCAAGAGGACGGAGGAGCATGAGCATCATTTGCGGATAGTGTTGCAAAGGTTGTAAGAATGGCAACCTTATATTAAGGTTTCTAAGTGAGTTTTGGTTGATTAAGGTCACTTTCTTGGACACGTGGTGTCAAAAGACGGTACTTAGGTTGACCTTAGCAAGGTTGAGGCAATCAAAAGTTGGCCGCGACCTATTACGGTCACTGAAATTTGAAGTTTCTTAGGCCTTGTAGGATATTATCGCTGTTTTGTTCAGGATTTACGTACCTCGAGTTCAAGAATTGAGAAAGCAAATTTGAGAAGAAGCTCATGATTCTGTTTATACTATCTACCCTGGTATAAAGATCTGAAGCAATTGTATTGGTGGCATGGTTCGAAGAGTGATATAGCGAATTTTGTTGTACGTTGGTTGGTGTGTCAAGTTAAAGTGGAATGTCAGAAGTCTACAGGACTGTTACAACGGTTGGACATACTTGAGTGGAAGTGAAAACACATAGCAATAGATTTCATTATTGGATTGCCCCGTACAGTTAAAGGTTTTGACTCTATATAGGTGATTGTCAATAGATTGACTAAGTTTGCTCATTTTCTTCTAGTAAGACAACGTACAGTGTGGTTATATACATCGAGATTTACATTGAGGAAATTTTGCGATTGTACAAAATTCCAGTGTCTATCATTTTGGATAGAGGGCCCTAGTTTACTTCTCGTTTTTGTTTTTAAAATCATTTTAGGAAGTCTTGGGTACTTGAGCGAGTCTAAGTAGTGCTTTTCATCCTCAGACTGATGGACAATCAGTGAGAACAATCTAAATAGTTGAAGACATGTTGAGATCTTGTATCCTGGATTCAGTGGAAGTTTGGATAAGCTTTTGCCGCTAGTGGAAATTGCTTATTATAATCGTTATCAATCCAGTATTTTAATGGCACCATTTGAGGCATATTGTGTAAAGCTATGTAGATCTCTAATCGGATGGGTTGTAGTTGGGGACAAAGTGGTTTTAGGACCTGATTTGGTTCAAGATGCTAAGGAAAAGGTGAAAGTGATTCAATAAAAATTGTTGACGGCTCAATATCGGTAGAACTCCTATGTGGATCATCATCGTATAGAATTGGAATTCATGGTTGAGGATAAAGTGTTCTTAAGGGTGTCGCCAATGAAAGGCGTTATGAGATTTATGAAAAAGGGCAAGTTGAGTATAAGGTATATTAGTCCCTTTGAGATTTTTACAAAGTTGGTGCAGTAGCTATTATCGTTAGATAAGTAAAGAAGTTGTGGTCGAAAGAGATTTCTTTAGAAAAAGTGTTATGGCGTAATCATTCAGAGGAAGAAGCCACTTTAGAAATGAAGAATGAGATGCGAAACAAGTATGCACATTTGAGATCTAGGTGGTGCATTTTTTTTAAATTCGGAGGACGAATTTCTTAAGAGGGGAAGAATGTTATGGCTTTAAAAATTTATTAAATAAAAATTTATTCAACAAAGGAATATATATTATTTCTTGCAGATTTTTTCAAAGGGTTGTGGTCAGTTGAGTGGCTGAAGGCGCGGGTGATACTCTGGGGTCCTGTGTTCGAGTCTCGGCTGTTGCAGGGTGAGGGTTTTTATTTTGATTTTAGTACGCAAAATTACCATTCTGCCCTCCCCATCTTTTTCTCTGGGCCGTACCCCATTTTCTTCAGACTTCAGAATTTAGCAGCGACACAGGCGAGAAGCGGCGGGAGCAGGATGAGAGCCTTCACGCAAGCGATGCCGTGCAGCCTAGCGTTGCTTCAGACAGTCACCCTGGTCGTGTTGTAGCTGCCGGAATTGTCACTTTACCTAGTACCGATAGTTCTTTAAATGGAGCAGAGGGGCGAGTGCAGGGGAGAGGGAAGGTGAACGACGGTGAAGTTTTCAGTTGGGTTGCTTGCCGTCTTCGACTGGGGGAAAGCTCTTTAGCCTACCATCTGTTTTGGCGCTACACTCATCAGTGAAGCAGAGAGAGAGCAAGGGAGCTCGTGATTTGCTCGTCAATGATTGTTACGAGTGAGTTACTGTAGCAAGTCCAGTTTTTTCAACCTCTTTCCTATCGAAGGTCGCTGTACAAGGCATTTCTATGTGGTCACGGTGGTAGGATAGTCGGTTCCCTGTTTCCTCTGTTTGCCGAGTTTGGGTAGGAAAGGAGAGTGAAGGAACATATGGCACAAGGGCTGTAATACTTCTGTTGAGTTTGGATTGGTATAAGGTAAGCTTTTGGACCTTTCCCTATTTCGTTGAGGCTGTATTGTGGTATTAATTGGTCGCACATATTGGTTATTGGGTTAGTTCTATTACTCATCCCGTTTTGACCGAATCTTTGTGTAAGTTTTGAAGTTTTGGATTCTCTTCTCCTCCTTTCATGCTTTGGATCTTCTGTGGCTGCTGTTCCTATTAAATTCTTATGGTATATGGGTATACGTAAGAGCTTACTGTTGTGTGTGGGTGTGGACTCTGGTATGGGAATGAAGGGGTTGAATGTTTAAGTTACTGTCGGGGAAATGTTTGATCTGTGTGTATCTATATCTATTTTTCTTCATTGCGGTGAGCTGCTTTTCTGTTTAAAAGATATACATACAAGACAAATGGAACAGAGAAAGGGTAGAGGCTGGCGTCAGTGTGGATTGTCTTTAGCATACTTGCATCTCTAATTTGTTTGATATTGAACATCCTGAAATCTAATCTGAAGGTACAAGAATTGCGTAATGAAAAATTGAACATGTGGGTCTTCAGTATTGAGTTCATTTCTGGGTGGTGTAAAATAGACTTTTGGATATGTTATGTGCAGAAGCAAGGGTTCACTATGGTGAGCGTGGTTTCAAAAAAAAAGAGAAAAAAAAAACATAAGTGTACAGTTCTAGTTTTGCAAGTTTTTGCTGGTACCCAAATGTTAAGGAAACTTGATATGCCAATCGGTTGTTTAAGGTATGATGCTTGAAAGATTTAGGTTTTGGATATTTAAATTAAAAATGAAAATGTCATAATTCCAGGATAACTAAAGGTGATATAAGTATGCTAAGTGGATATTAACAGTTGAAAGGAAATGACTAATGAAGTTTTAGCATCAATGGAATAGAGTTGGAAATCATGATTTGGAATTTCTTGTTTAATGTGTGGTACGACAATGCTTACCTGAGAAAAAGTTAACTTGTGGTTAGACTTAGCTAAGTAAGAAGCTTAGTAAAAACCTTGGAGTAGAAGAAAAAGTTTAGGAATATTATGATGAAGATTAAAGTTCATAATTGATAGAAATTAAGTCGAATGTGGTTGTATGTCTTTGCAGGTGGTTAACTGAAGAGATTAAGTGTTTTAAAGTATGGGATAAGTATATATATATACCTATGATCTGAATGTCATATGGATGAAACTAGAAGCTAGAGGTAAAGTCTTGGGAGGCTATTAATTATGAATGTCTCATGTTTAGTAGAAGTTTATGTGGACAAGTGATCTATTTTCATGAATATTCATAAATGGTATACGGTACAAAAGAGACGAATAGTAATCCTTACTGTAACTTTTTATTTCAAAATATTTGGGAAAATAAAGGTAGAATAATATTTGAAAGCTAAAGGCAAGAATAAGTGAGTGAATAACGTTCCCTAAAATTTACATTTTTAAATGCATTGTCATTTCAAATGATGAATTTCAAATATGGATTTCGAAAAACAAATTTTGTGAAAGTATGGTTTAAATCATTAGAAATGATTTTCTTTCGATTGGCTTACAAAGGAATTTATGATTATGTATGAAAATGAATAAAGAGGCTTTTGAAAAGAGTTTGGCAAAAGTTGCATTGAACTGTTGTTATTTATGAAATATATTCTTATGCGAATTTCATATGTTTTCACAGTAATTTGATTTCAAATGTACATGCTGGGGTTTTGGAAAGTTAAAGTGATTTTACCAATTATTATGGCATTGAAATGATTGAGATTATTTCATGTGAAATAAACCCCACGCATGATGGAAACGTTTTAGGACAAAATACAGAACACTGGTTGCTAACAGCAGTACTGTTAGTCCTTGGTGCACCTTGGTACTCGAGCTCGACAGTTTGTGGCATAGCCACCCGAATTATTTCGTGGGATTCGTTCTCATGACAGTTTGTGGCCTTGAGCCACCAGAATTATTTCGTGGGATTTATTCTCGCGACAGATTGTGGCCTTGAGCCACCAGAATGGTTAGTTACCCTCGTGGACTGTGTGTCCACGTCTATTTTCGTTCTGTTAAAGTCCTACGGAAAGACTATGGTTTTGAAAGGATTGTTTTACATTAATTGATTTGAAATGATTGCTTCAAATTGTTTCTCTGAAACAATAATGTTTACAGAAAGATTATGGTTTCGAAAGGATTACTATCAAATGATTGATTTGAAATGGTTATTTCAAAATTATTTCCCTGAAAGAAAATGTTTACAGAAAAGTTTGCATCGAAATGTCAAATGTTATTTGAAACATGTTTATGCATTGTTTATTTCCGCATTCTTTAAGTCATGTTTTTAGGACGTTATTCACGAGTAGATTATTTGGCTTCAGATAGTGCAGGTGACCCTAATCCTCCCGCTGAGCAGTAAAGAGCCTCGTCGTAGATCCGAAGCGTTCTTTTTGAACAAGATTGATTTTAATCTATATTAAGTACTTGTGTTATTTTGAATAAAAAGGTAAATTCTCCACATAGACCTTAGAAAAGATTGTATTTATTTTGAAAAACATTATGAAAACTTTAAACGATGTATTTGAGGTTTTAGGCTTTCGGAATATGAAACTATTCATATTCCGTGCCGGTCACGGTCCAAATTTCGGGTCGTGACAATCCCGATATTTAGTTTAACTGAAGTCAGAAACTCCATTTTAAATTTAATAATTACAATGCAAATATATGATGCAATTTGACAAAATAATTCTAGAGATGAATCCTTATTCAAGAAACTATCAAGTAATTATACAGAATTAAAAAAACAAGATCATTCAAATAAAAAAAACGATGCCGGCAATCGTTATTGTTGATGAAAGAAAATGATTCCCTAATTGGACCAATGACCAAAACAAATCCAAGGATTGACTTGTAGATTAGCTGGACATAAAATGACAAAATTTAAAACAGTAAATGTAGGCTAAGCAAATTCTTCTGATCATGATTGTGATGTTGCTATCAGTTGTTGTGTTTCTCTTGATTATCCCCAATGCATTTTCCTTATCCTTCAACTTCTTTATTTTCAATCCAAATGATAAAAACATTTCATATGAGGGATCATCTTACCCAGCATCAGAATCCATCCAATTAACAAGAGACCAACAAGACGAAGATTCAACGTATAGCGCCAGTCGAGCTACATATCACCAACCGCGGCAGCTATGGGACAAAGTCACCAGAAACCTCACACACTTCACCTCCCATTTCACCTTTGTGATTAGTTCACATAAGGATGTGTGCATGGAGATGGGTTGGCCTTTTTCTTAGGGCCGCTACAAAAGGAGGCGGTTTTATGTGTCTTACTCTTGATGACCAGACATTAAATTCAACAGACAATCCATTTGTTGCTGTGGATTTTGATATCTATTCTAATGATTGGGATCGTCCTAAGGAACATGTGGGCATCAATATCAATTCCATGAGATCCTTTGATAATTTGACATGTATCAAAGGAGGTACAATCATCAATGTGGCCTTCATCAGTTATGAGTCAAATACACAAAATGGAACATCCCAAAATTTGGGTGAAGAAATAATTAAACAATTGTGGAGAATAAGAATATTTTTCTATTTTTCTAACATTAATCAAGCTTAAAATGTAATTTCAAGGAAATGACAAAGGAAGAGATAATTTCTCAAAAAATATTGAAGACTCAAAAAAATTAAAAAAATATGAAAATAGTATTTTAAATATTTAAAAAATTATGGAAGAGAATATTTTTCTACAGAGGCTTTAATAAATTAAGATGAAATTTTTAGAGTTTTAAAAAATTTAAAAAAATAGCTAGAAATTATCGTTTAAAAATTATATTATTAGTTAAAGAACTTATAAAAGAAAAATAAATGATTCATGCGGGGTAATTTTTTAAAACAGTCCAGAATGCTTAAAAAAATTATAAAAAATATGATAAAAATCTAAAATTAAATTTCAAGATTCTTTTAAGTTAGGGGTCACTCATATAGACACTAGGGGTGTGCATGGACAGGGCTAAGCAAAGCAATCCTCTGCCTGGCACCCTACCCAAAAAAAGTATGGACTATATTTTATAGCTCGATGCCCGTCCCTACCTGGTAAAAGCCCTAACTATTTTGGGCTGGGCATGGGCAGGTTGAGCATGTCCAAATTGTGATGTCTTGCTCATATTGTGAGACAAAATCTGTAATCATGAACTTATAAAATAATATCATATTTATGTCTTCAAGAGTTAAATAATATTCATAATCCACTAAGAATAAAGTAACAAAAAGATAATAATTAAATTCTTGAAGTTCATTATATATATAAAAAAGAAAGATTAAAATATATAGGGGTCGGATATTTATAACGTTATTGCAACACCAATAATCAAATGTTTGGCAAGAAAGTAAATGAGCAACTTTCGTATCTACGTAAATATAAGAGTTATGTTGAATACTTTAAAAATTAGCAATGAGAGTTATCAGCTAAAGTGAAAAATATAAAATTACAAATAGAACAAGTTAATAAAAGAAATAAAATTATGAAAAAAATTAAATATATATATAGGGCTGAGCCAAATGGGCAGGCGTCATACCTTACCCTGCCCGACACTTAGCCCGGCCCTATCCTACCCAAATATATTTTAGGCAACTTTTTCTGTGTCAAATTGGATGATTTTTCTGTTGGCTCGAGGAAACGGACTGAGCTATGGGCATTGTGTGAAATATCCTTCTTTTCTTACATCTTAGAGACTAAACGGTAGCATCTGGAACCATTTTTAAGACTATTGAAGTCAAATTACTCAATCTGAAATTTTACTCTTAGAGAGTACTGTTCATTGTGTAAATTCCAGAGGAGTGACCTGACTTTGAAAAATCATAACTAATTCTAGAAGAATTGAAATGAAGTGGTTCAAATTGCTACAAGAAGCTAACTTAATGCTCTTTCAGGAAAAAATAACTCGTTGATCATGCCTTGACTAGGTCAACATCAGTAAATGTCTGAAATTTACTAGTCATCCAACATTTTTCCCTAATTCTAGCATTTTGGTCCCAACATTTGCACTATCAAATCCCCAACTTCTCTTCATGCTTCTTCAATCCTCTTCTAACATACCTGTAGGATTGGAATTACATAGAAGGGAATGAGATTTCTAGGAAAATCTCAGTAACAAACAGTACTAAACAATGCATGCATTAATGTAAATACTTGTGCTTGCTTGTGAAAGTGTTAACATTGCGTAATGTGCATGCTTCCATGTAACATATGAAATACAATTGGCCAAAGTAATCATAGAAATAGAGCTTCATACATAAACACATGTACAACATATTTCAACAAAGTCATAGCACATCAAGTATAACATTCAATACATATAAGTTTAGAATAAGTTCACTACCTGGCGTGTAGCCTTTTCTTCTAGCCTTTAGCCTTGTCTTTAAGGTCTCTTCTTTTCATCAGTCAGAACCTATACATAGCATAATAATTCCTTTATTATTATCTAGTATAGCTCTACTTAACTCATGCTAAATTTTGGGGTAATATCCTTAATCCGACATTCCCTTAACTTTCTCTCTATCTATAGCTAACTTTATTAATAGAGATATTTCTCTATTTTAACCACTAAGAGCAATCCTCTACTTTATTAGAGAAGAGACTAGAATAACTTTATTACCTCATTTCTAAACTCTGCCCAGTCCCTAAGCTCTTTAGACTGCTCCTATCTCCACCAGAACTCCTCCTTTCTTTCTTTCTCTTCCTTCCTTCCTTTCTCTCTTTCTCTTTTCTCTCTTCTTTCTCTTCTTTTTCTTTGCTCTTGGCCGTGGCATTCCTTGAAGGGGAAGGGTATATTTATAGGTGAGTGGAGGTGGAATGGATGATCCAGATCAAATCACGATGAATGGCTCAGATCACTTAGCTTCCTCAAGAAGTTTCGCCTACATCATCACGATGACATCACCCTCCTCAATGACTCACCAATATGACATCATCCATGGACAACTCAAGGGACACCTCAGAGGATATGTGGCGCAATGGTGGGACCCTTGGGACACCTCACCAGCTAACTCAGCCTTTCCAGAGAATTCCAGAGTCTTTTCCTAGAATGAATGGCCGAGATTGTGCCACGTGTCCCTTTTACTTTTTCTCCTTTTTCTAAACTCATGACATGTGTCATTAACTTTTCTTCTTTTTCTGTAATCATGCAATGTGGCGCCTTGTGGGTCCCATGAGGACATCTTTCATGCCACCTCATTGTCTAAAGTTATATCTAATCACTTTTCCCAGTTCTATCCTTAACCGGGTAACCTTACTTTATGTAAAAGTACTAAAATATTATTTTAATGCCTCTTAAATTCCCATAACTACTGGGCCTACGTTTTTGGGCCTTAAAATATCATATTGGGTTTCTAACCAAGCTCAAGCACTCTGGTGGCTCGGTTCCCAAGAAACACCCATTTCTTTTCCGTTATGCCCACACGGACTTTCACTATTTAAGCTTTAATCCCTAAACTTTCACTTTCTTGCAGTTTAGTCCCTGAACATCATTTGTATACTTCTGGGACTCCTGTATAATAGGGCCTAGTAGTATACCTTTTTTAGGCTACATATTGGGCTTTGAGGCCTAAAAATTGGGATATGACATTGTGCACACCCCTAATAAACCCCCATCCTCACACTTACCTCATCTTCCACATGTCTTCTTGGTCTCACGTGCTTCCTTCTGTCAAAACCACTAGTACTCTTCTCTCTCCAATTCGTTCATCATTCATTCATCGTTGTCGTCTTTTTTCTTCAGGCAGAGTGATAATCGTCATTCTAATTATCAAAAGAAACTAAACTAACCTATAGTAAAGAGAAGTTAACCTAAGTCGATTCACAAAGAGCCAAATGAATTCAATTCCTAGCAATTCTTTAAGTCACAAATTATCAAATTAACTAAATGAATTGATGGAGGAATTGATTGAGAGCTTCAGAATTTAAATTCCTAAAACTATTATTTATGATTTTAATGTTGATGATGAGGTTATGAATTGATGTTCCGTTGGAGATAGCCCTTAGCCTTCCTCGTATACTAATAATATCGAGTTAAAACGAATATAAATGATAAGCCAACAACTCGCTAGCTCCTTGCAATCAATCTCACAACTTTGTAGTTCAAAGGCAAGGTAAAAATCCTCCAGATAAGATAAGTAAATGATGAATTGATCTTCCTATCAACATGCACAACTATGCTCTGTCATGAAATTAATTGAATCAACTACAAATAGGGACCAACTTGGCCAAATTGATAGTTCAATTGAAATTCAGAATTAGGAAGAGAAAGTCTAACTCGGTCTAACAGAAATTCATCACAACTAATCATATGCAACTTAAAGCTTAAGTTCCATCATTAATCATATCAGAGTTGGAATACAAAGTGATATACAACTAGCATATCTCAATTATCATTATATCTAAGCAATGAGAATTTAAACTCCCTTGTGCAAATTAAAGACTCTGGCTCTGCTAATCTCCAAGTGAACACAACTGAATTAGCTATGTATCATTGAATCCATTCCTGCTATGAAGGTGTAAGCAGAGGAATCCATAGAAGAAAAGAGATTGAGTGATGAAGTGGAGAAGATGAAATGCAGAAATTGGAGTAGAGAAAGAAGCAGGAATTGCGCTGAAAAAATTGATGGAGAAAGAATAGAATAAAAATTGGAAAGAGATGATGATGATTCAGAGATTTAGAGAAAGTCCAGGCCACAGTGTCAATGCCTCTATTTTTCTGTCAAGTCCCTCTGTGTGTGCTTTTGAAAATGGATGATGCTCTATCCAGAGAGTAGTTGGATATATATTTAAGTCTGTCCCAAGTGTTGCTCTCCAACTAACTGTGCAACTGTGATGAATTCCTTACTCCTTAGCCAGTTGTCAAAACCAACTCTTTTGTTACATTCTAACTACCCATTCTGTTGCAACCATTTAAACCATCTTGTGGTTAATAAGCAGTATTTACCTGTACCAGAATTAAAACATATTACTTATTCCCACCAATAATATCCAAGAATTCTGTCAATTAATTTCTCATTGTTTCAATTTAATATTATTTATTAATTGCCTAAAATTATAGACTTCATTTACAAAATTGATGATAAAACTCTCTTTTAATGCACTAAAACCTCTATAAGAATAAGAGTTTATCACAGAGCGAGTTAGCGACCCGAGAGAGAGCAAGAGCATAGTGAGGGTTAGAGAGAGAGTTGGAGAACTTGAGAGCGTACGTGACGACGGAGGAGTGACCAGAGGTTGGATATCTAGCCCACAGTAGCGTCGACGACCAAAGAGAACGATGAGCTCGTGATGTTGGAGGTTGACTACGGTGAGCCTCTTCCTCCTTTCTCTGTCTTCACCGCTTCTGATTTCAATGAATAGTCAGTTCGGTTGAGTGAAAATCAGAGAATGGGCGAGGAAATGGTTGATTCAGTAATTGGTTTTTGCATGTGTCTTCTCTGATTTAAGCTATGATTTTCGAAGCAGAGCATTCTGATTTTTGTTGTGTGCCTTGGGTCTTGAAGGTTGAATATGTGATCTTCACTTAAGTTGGGTGCTCCTCTGCTGATGTGATTTTCAGGTGATATAATCGGGCAAAATTTGTGGTTTTAAGGAATGGGTTACTGATTAAGTAAAATGTAGAGCTCCTGAGCACAAAACCAAACTAAAATCAAGAGGTTTGTTATTTGCATGTGGTTGTTCTATTCTGTGGTCGGGAGTCCCCGAAAACACTAACTGCGTTTTTGCTTGATTCTCTGAATAAAAGAGTTGCTATAAAATGGATACTTGTATAATTGCTGGTGCTGTTAATATTGAGGCAATACGGGTTCTAAATTTCTCTCTATAGTACTTTGAATTTGGGTTTTTAGAAATATAGAATCTCAGATTATAGGTTGTAGGCATAAATAGGTGTTGAATGATGAAGATTAAAGCTTATATTTGAGAGAAATTAAGTTGAATGTGGATGGATGCGCTTGCATGTGGCTAACCAAAGGATTTAGTTGTGCTTGAAGAAGGAGGCTTATTTAATTAGTGCTTGGAGGCTAGAGGTGAATTTTTGGACGTTATGAATATGTGCAAAGGGTCCATTTGAGGTTTATTTATAAGGAAATAATTGCTTGATGGTTTAGGAGTTTAGGTATTGAATATTTGTTGGGTTAAATTTTTAGAGGATTGAAATTGTAGAAATGCCCACTATTTTAAATGGTTAAAATACAAGTTGTAGGAGTTGAAATATTTCACATAGGGTATTGTATGATGATCTACAATTGTAGGATTAATTATATTTATTAAGGAAGCTAGAAATTCCGGATTGTTTAGAGATGGAATTTATTTAAGATACAAATTATAGATGAAAAAGAATTAACTTACTTTTATGCATAAGTATACACTATTGTGGTGTAACAAACACATGTATAATTATATATATAATTGTGTTTCTTTTTTATCAAGATGACCAGTTGCTAATGGGGATATGTTAAAAGTATTTGAGCGTGGTAGTAACCTACTCTTATTGAATTATGAATATGGAATTTAATATTTGCCCGGAGGCACTATTTAAGGAAATGACGAAAAGAGTTTTAGAAAAAAAAAAAAAGCAACTAGTAATAACACTTTCTTTTCATATATGTATGTGTGATGTTCTTCATATTAATTGTTTGTGCTATAGTGATATGAATTCCAACCGTAGAGACACGCGCAAGCGTGGGGGGTATTGCTTGCCATCCAGGATGGCTGGAGCTTGTCCCTGAAATTTACATAAGGGGTTAACAGGTGCTAATGTAGGGCACTGTTCAGTGAATGTACATACATTGATTGTGAACTATGTTGATGGTTGATTGATAAATATGCAGTGATGCGGGGGTACTGTGACACCATCTGGGATGGTTGGTCATTGTATCGAATGGTTGTATGTATATTTAGTTCAAACCATGTTGATTAGTTGTGGATATGGCTTCTTTTGCATGCTTTGTAGATAGGTACACACACACACACACACACACAGTAATGACTGTTGTTATTACGGAGATTCTTTAAATCTCACTCATTTTTCTTCCATGACAAACACCAAAAGTAGGTAGCTCCAGAGGCAAGGATTGTTATAAGGAGACATAAGCAGGTGGGAGCTAGGGTATAATTTTTTTATGTAATTAGAAGTGTTATATATTCTTTTGGAAAGAGCTTTTCATGGCTCATTTAAGATTTATGAGTATGTGTTTGTGTATTTGCAATATGTAATTCCTAAACTCGGAAGTGGAAACTCCACTGCACAGGTAATGCCATCAACATGATGGCTGTGGATGACTATGGGTATGATGTGTGTGTGTGTATATATATATATAGACATGCGAAAGGGAAAAAGATAAGTTATCATTCGGATAGGTGATAGAAGAGAAAACGTTTTTTTTGTACAAGAAGAGAAAAAGTTTTAAATTACCCAAGAAATTCTAGTCATATGATAGTAAAAAAAAAAACTTTTACTGTATCGAAGTTTAAGCATTTTGTTCACTGGCTTTCTTAATCGCACCTCTGTGCTGCAACATCTTTATGAAAGTTTTTTTTTTTATACAAAATTTTTGGAAAGGGGTTGAGTTTACTCACAATTCAAGGGGAGGGTGAAGTCTCTCTTTCTCCTAGGTGATACCAATATTGGGCAGAGTGAGCTGTCTATTACTTTTAAACGTAAACTTAGATACTTATGAACTAAGATATTTTTCAAAACGTTGTAACTATAACCACAATAAAATAGTATTTTTTAGATATCGAATACGCTCTAAATAATGATATGTCTTATCTTTTCACCAGTTAAATTCAATGATGATAGGTATCTATGAAATAGTTGATTTAAGAAAGTATCTATGAAATAGTTTATTTAAGAAAGTATCTACCTGAATGGGTTACTTTTGGCTTCGCAACTGCCACGGGAGTCAAATATGCAACACCTTAGATCAACTCGTGGAATTTCGCCTCAAAGGATCTCATTGAAGCAACAATCAATCTGAGCCTGGGCCCGAGCTCGAGCCCAAGTTTGAGCCTGATCCAGAACATGGAGAGGATGAATCGCATGATAAAACTTACAGCGGGAATGGCGGTTGGAGGGTTTGTTTTAATTTGTGGGTTGGGTTTGGTTGTATTATGCGTATGGAAGAAGATAAAGAAAAAGGACGTTTATAATGAGTATGATCACATGAGTAAAGATTTACAAAGAGTGGTAGGATCAAGAAAATACTCGTAAGCTGAATTAGCAAGTGCTGCAGATTATTTCAAAGAAGAGAAGTTAGGACATGGGGGATGTGGGGGCGTTTATAAGGGTTTACTCGAAGATTCAAACACTTATGGAGCCATAAGGAAAATATCAACTAATTCCAAACAAGGAATTAAGGAATTCATTTCAGAAGTAAGAATTATCAGTCAACTAGCTAGGGCACCGAAACTTGGTGCAGTTAATCGGTTGGTGTCATGAAACGAAAGAATTATTGCTAGTTTATGAATATATGCCAAATGGAAGCTTAGATTTTCATCTCTTCAAGGGCTAAAAGGTTGCTAACATGGTCAGAAAGATTTCAAATAGGTCAAGGTTTGGCCTCTGCATTATCATACATGCATGAAGATTGTGAAAATGTGTTGTTCACAGAGACATAAAATAAAGCAACATAATGCTAGATTCAAATTTCAATGCGAAAGTTGGAGATTTCGGGCTAGCAAGGCTTGTAGATCATGCAAAAAGTGCAAAAACTACAACTTAGCTTGAACTTTCAAATATATGGCTCCTGAATATATTGTTTCTAGTAGGGCTGGTAAGGAATCCCATATTTACAGCTTTGGCGTTGTCATTTTAGAGATAGCTTGTGGAAGACGACCCATCAATCGTGATGCTCCACGAAATGAGGTAAACATGAGGAATTGGTTATGGGAACTTAATTGAAGTGGGAGAATTCTTGAAGCAGTTGATTTAAGACTATGAGGAGATTTTGACCAAGATAAAATAAAATTGAAACAATCTCGGATGTGGCTTTAAGGTTACTTTACAAATTTAACTAAATATCATGTATAGTATAACATCGGATATTTTTTGATGAGCTAAAAATAAAATTAAATCCTTAATTAACTAAATAAAATGCTAAAATTAAACATTCAATAACTAAATAAAATGTAACTTAAACTATAAAATAGAATTTATTTTGATTAACTATCAACTAAATGTCATGAATTTAAATGAATTTAAATAGTCAAAGAGAGTTAGTACAGATAGTAAGGAATAAGCTTGTATCATATAAGAACGTGAGTTCGATTCCCGTTACCAATGAATAAAAAATTATAATTAAACTTTTAATCTAACAACCGAGTTACCTCAAATTATTATAAAGTATTTTTCTAAACTTCCAATTTATTAACTATTACCAGAATAATAAAATAAGACTAAGGATATTAAAAATTAATGATCAATCATAATTCAATAATTTATAAAAATATAATTAAAACTAGCAAGAAATATAATGATATAATAATTCAAGGTACCTTAAAAAATCATAAAATATTCATTAAAATCTCAATATAAAATATTAACCCAAAATAGAGTAATAAAATAAAATTGTAACTAACACAATATTAATCGCTAAACAATAATCTAGCCACAATAATACTTAATAAAAAATAATTAAATTATTACAAAATATTCTCAATAATTATAAAACTTAAGAATCATTTTATAATTATTAAATAGATGATTAAAGTAACTCAAACTTTTTTAGGTTATAAACTCATACTTTTATTATGGGGACGGCTTCTTCCTTCTGTGCGTGGGTGACAGCTCAGGTGATGAAGGCTGGAGAGAAGATGATGGGGACGGCTGGAGGAGATGAAGAAAGAGGTCGGCTGTGAGTGCTGTTGAATGGAGGCGTCGATGGGAGGAGGAAGATGACGGCTGAGGGATGGAGATGATGATGGATTCGGCGTCTCTCACTGTGCGTGCTGTCGGCAATATATATGCCGCAGATGAAAGGAGAAAACCTAATGGGCCATTCCAAAATTATGGTCTTTATTGTAATTTATAAATTTTAATTTTTTTCTAAATACTTAAAATATAAATTATATTAATATAATACATTTTATTTTAAAAATAATTATTTTAGAGAAATAATAAAAATATAATAATTATGCTCTAAGTATTAATTTAATACAAGGTACATTAATCTAAATGGTGTACAAATAATACAATTAAAACTCAAAATAATGATAAAAATTTAACAAAATGATATGAATAAATATATAAAAATATAATTTTATCACAAATGTTTGATGAGTGTTGGTATGTGGTGTAGTTTTTGACAAATTCATATTTATATATATATATATATATATATATTCAATTTAAAAATTATACTGGAGAACCATAGATTTGGCCAAGTTATTTCTTCTTTTTCACTTTATATTCTGTCATGACGCACAGCAAAAAGGGGGAGCACTATGCCCCAAAAAAACCTTGCACGGGGAGCAGAGAACACACGCCACGTCTCAGCACCCGTCCTCGCCGTGACCACGCTCCTTCCAACCTCTACCTATATTGTCACCGACAGCAACTCCATAGGTCGACGCATCACAGAGACCTTACACACGGCTCCTTCCCATTCCACAGAGCCATCATCACGTCATCGTCATCCCCTCTCCTCTCCGTTCCAGCTGCAGACGACACTAGACAGAAGCACAGCGTCAAACCAGCACGTGAACAGTGCAGCAACCAGCAACGCACAGAACAACGACGGGGGACCATGGGTGGCCGTGATATGTTGATGATGGCTTCATTCTTAAGGTTATGCTTGGTTAAGTGTCCTAATCCTCCTTATCAATGGAAAATGTATGAGTTTAAGATCTGGAGTTTAAGTTACACTAATTTTTCACTGATTAATTATCTTATGATTTCTAAATTTTAGGATAATTTTATAATTATTGGGAGATTTTATAATGAATTATTTATATTTATTTAAAGTTATTGTAACTAGATTATTGTTTGGCAATTGATATCTTGTTAGTTATAACTTAATTTTATTACTTTGTTTTGAGTCAAAATTTTGTATTGAGATTTTAAGTGAATATTTTATTGAATATTTTATTATTTTTTGAGGTGACTTGAATTATTAGATTATTGTATCTTTTGCTAACTTTAATTTTATTTTTATAAATTATTAAGTTATGGTTAAGCATTAGTTTCTAATATCCTTAACCCTATTTTATTATTTTTGTGGTAGTTAATAAAGTGAGATTTTAAAATATATTTTGTGACAATTTGAGGTGACTCGATTGTTATATTAAAAGTTTAATTATAATACTCGATTTATTATTTTTAATTCTCATATTTGTTAAAACTATAATTGCATGCGTTATTGAATTGGAGAATTAATTTTATTATTGTTAATCACTTTTGCTTTCATTAATTTCACTCATTATCCATTTTATAACAAAAATACTAAAAATATTTTATTTAAATTCATTTTAAATCTTAGCAATTAGTTGTTAGTCAATTAATTCAAATCTCATTTTATAGTTTATATTGTATTACATTTAGTTATTTAAAAATTTTATTTTATTTTTGATTCCTTAAAGAAAATGATCAGTGATTGTACTATATATAATCCTTAATTTAAATTTTGAAGTAATTCTAAAGTGATATTGGAATTCATAAGGTTAGTTTAGCCATCAATAAGGCAAGTAATTCAAGGGCTTAAGTTTGAATCTCCATTTCCTAGTCTTCCTTCAAGTTATCCTAGACCAACATATCAAGAATCTCGGATGAGGTCATAAGTTTGAATTCTATCCAACCCCGATGCTTCATAGGTAAGTTAAAACTAGAACACAAACTCTAACGTATTATTCACATTTGTTGGAAATATAATAGTATGAAAGAAAGATGAAATATTAATAGAGAACTTATTATCTTGTTAGGACCTTCAAGTGATGATCACAAATTACTCCTCCGATCCTTAATATAGAATATATTTAATTAAAATTATTAGATTAAGAAATTTAATTTAGTTAATATGAGATATTTTTTCTAAAATATCATGATCACGTTTCTTAATTTCTTCTCTCATTTTTTTACTTGATTATTGTTGAGGCAATGGAGAAATTTAGAAAAAAGTTGATATATATAGCAAATATGTATTATATTTAGAACTAAACTTAACTCTCAAATAGGTCTCGTATTAAGGACTTGAGGAGTATTACTTTGAAACAATTTTGGTGTAGTTTAGACTAGATATTAAGTAGAGATTCCTAACATTCATTTTACACCAAATTGACAAGTATATTTTATATAATTAAAGTCATATGATTTTATGGCTATGATTATATAATTTATAGATAATAATATATGGATAATTTGTGGATTTTATGAATAATTCTTTTCAATTTCTTTTGAAGGTAGAAGGATAAAAAGGGAATTTCGCCTTGGAGAAGCGGCATTTGACTTGGAGGACACAAATCGGTAGCAGACCAACTTGTGGATTGAGATAATTAAATAGCGTAGGATTGAATTTATAATTCAATTTGTGTTTATGTTTGATTAACTTGGAAGAATATGTCTATTTAATATGCACTTCACACCTTTTTATAAGGCTCTGCTGACTAACATGAAGAAAATTAGTTAGAATTAGTTAAACGTAAAAAAAAAATCCAAACTTTCTAAAATAACTCTAAATCAAATAATAATCATTATTTAAACAAAGAGTGCAAGAGACCAAAATATTTATGTAAATGAGTCAAAATGTTTCAATTAAGCTTTATAAAAAATCTTGTTTCAAGGACCAATGTATAGAGTTGTATAAATAGAATTGGAGGGATTAAATAATTAGTCAATATATAGAGAAAGTGAACAGGAAAATGTTAAGGAATGAAGTAGGGAATAAGATATCATTCCCTCAAGTATTTGTTTCACTAGGAATTTAATATTTATATTAAATTCTCTTAAGCCAAGCAAGGTAAAATCTTTCAAATAATGAAAGAATGAAAACAAAATCAATAACAAAACAACATGAAATCAAAGCAAGCAGAGTATATTAATCATCTCCTTGTTTAATTAAAATCAACTTTTGCTAAGACGATTTATTTATATTCATTCTGTTAATCAGAGATTTCTAATGCATATAGCATCTTGGGCTAAACAATTTTTTTGGGTAATATTAAATTTCATCTGAGGTGGATATTCCTCATGAATCATGATTCATATATATATACGTATAGTGGACATTTTTCAAAGAGATTTGGATTTTCCCCATCAATGATATTCTCATATCAATAAAGAGATTTGGATTCATTTTCTTGAAAAATATGGGTGTATCTTTATCAATTGGATCAAAATTTAGTGACGCTATGTAATTAATATTCATAATAAAAAAGAAAAGATAAGTCCCTTGACATTAGATTAGATTAGATGACAAAAGAGATATATTACTTATTATTCTTGGTTAAAAGAAATAGTAAAAGATATTATATTCTCTTTTAACTAACTTCCAAAAGAACCAAAACTGAAGACATGAACGGTACAGGACATGAATGGTACAGGATAGAAGAGTTTTTTTATAGAAGTAAAAGTAAAAATAGAGGTAGAAATAAAAATAAAATTAGGCTAAAATATATTTTAAAATTTTATTTAGTATATTGGAAATGAGTATATAATTTATGTATATATTTTTATAACTTAGGGTAAAATGATACAAAATATTTTTTATAACTTGAGAAGGGTTAAAGTTATCCAAAAATTTTATAATTTATAATAAATTATCCAAAAAATTTTACTTCTACTTCTTTCATATTATTTCTCAGGGTTTTTTTTAGATCTGAAATAACTTAAATATTAAAAATAAAAATAACTTCTATTATACTAAATAAGAAAAATACTTAATTTTAATTCTATTTTTCCACTTCTACCTCTATGCTGTGCAGCATGCCCGAAAGGTTATTTCTAGTGCGGAATAGGACAAAACGGGAATAGTAATTAATTAGACATCAAGTCGTACTTTAAATATTCTTCACAACTTCCATAATATATATATATATATATATGTGTGTGTGTGTGTATATATATATGTATGTATATATATTCTCAATAATCTTTAATCTTTGAGATAGGAAATGAAAAGTTGAGGAAAAAAGATTTTAAAAATCTGTAATCGGTGCTGATATCATATCTGATACGATACGGCCGAGACTTCTTAGATAAGCATTATAAAATTATTAAATATTTTCTTAATTTTTTATTTAATTTTTTATACGTATGGGATACTTTGAGAACCTTAATCTATATTTTAAGATCGATACTTCAATGCTTTTTTATTCAAAACTATTTCTTTTTGAAAATACGATGTTAAAGCTCTTATTATTAAGATATTTTACTCTTCTAAATTGACTTTTAATCTTGGTAGAAATCCTTACAAATGACGAGATAAGCATAAGTGAAAATACATGGGATTATTTTGATGGTGTTGGAATTTTGGAATTGGTAAACTTAACTTTTAACATAGAGATTGATACTATTCGTATTAGCTAGCATTAGGCAATTATGCAACCAGGTATTGAGTGTAGTAAAAGTATGGTAATATATTTTTTTTTATGTTCAGTACTATATATATCGAATACTGTATAACTATGCTCTGAATCTAGATTTGTTGAATTGAAATTATATTTTTTGGTTATCAAACTCACGAGTTTAAATAATAGTTATTAGACATATATAATTAAATAATTAAAATATGAAAAATGACAACAATTTTTTTAAATATATTTCAAAATTCAAATATTTAAAATTAAATCTATTAAAATTTTCTATAAAGTTTATACATGAAGCCACTAAATATAGTTAAATTTTAAAAATTACCACAAAGTTTAGGAGTAGGTTGATCCAATTTTATAAGCAAAAAAATATAAAAACAATAAACTCGAGGATTGACTCATAAAATCATCAAAATTTATAGTTAGTATAAGTTTAAGAGCAAGTTAAAATAATTTTGTAAGCTAAAAACATAAAAGCAATAAATTCGACGAGTTAACTCCTGAGTTTTACAATATATATAATATATTAAGACTTTAAAGAAAACAAAATCCATTTCGCACATATGCCGTTAACGTTCTTGAATATGTTGTGTTAGTTGCTTTTTTTTTTAAAAAAAATGAATTCATATTCCTAATTAATTCTTATTTATTCATCACACAGATATTACATTTTTGGGCCAGCCAGCACTTGAATAGCCACAAATAGTATAAGGCAAGTAGATGGAAACTGGGGAAAAATTACCAATCAGGAAGGTGTTAAAGGAAAAAGGAAACACATGACAATACTATAACTTCTTTTTGTTGTTTTTTTTTTTTTGTTACATCGCATTGTAGGATTTAAACCCAGTACCTCTATCCACATTGCACGCCTTATCACTAACACCTGAGCTATTCTAACTGGATAGTCATATAGCTATTACACTATTGTACATCTAAAGTACATAATGCTATATAGTGGCTCACACTTCATCTTGTGTTTGTTACGAGCACAAGTTCTAAGGAAGAAGCCACCCAAAAAGACGAGCATATTAAGTCGGACTGCATTTATTTGTAAGACTCACTACTTTAGTACTCATTACAATGTTAAGCATGAGCTTCACTGCTGCAATATTAGAGACTACACATATCGTTTAGTATTGTACCACTTCATGATATAATCAACAAGGAAGTCCATTTCAGATGAGAGGTCGATTCTTCCGTCGTGGTTGGCATCGGCGTTTTGCATACAACGCCAGGCTCTGTATAGTGGCCAGTTTGAGCCAATAATCTCTAACGCTTTCATGAGCTCCTGCCTGCTCAGACTGTTGTCCATGTTTATGTCAGCTTTCTTCAATATATCTCTCACTTGCTCTTTAGTAAGGGCAGGTTTTGGTATGAACACTGGCATTTTATCCGATAAGATTTGATTTCCCTCTCTGCTTCTTTCTGAGTTTTCTTCTTCTCTCTTAGCTTGCCTTTGCTTAGCTTGTACGAGGCAGTTATGTTATATATAGACTGGATGAGTGGGGTCATGCATATATGGGTCGTGGATCTTACCAAACCCACTTTAAGTTGGATAAGCTTGATATTAAGGATATTTTTCTTCTTGCATGATAGTTGCTGGTGTCAGATTCTTGCATAACCAATTTTGTAATCTTGACTCAATTATTTTATGGAATCTCACCACAGTCTATTATATACTTCCTCCCATTCTAAATATGAGCTAGAGGCTTGTTTAGGCTTAAATCTAAGATATCAATTTACTTTATCTCATAAATTTATACTTCCTCTAACTATAAACATAAAAGCTAGTAAAGATTTTTTTTAGTGGTAAATATGAGATATCAACCCATTTTGTTTATAAATTTATAATTTTTTCTTAAACTGTAACTATTAATTTGACATATTAATAGGGTTTTCTATCAAAAGATTTTTTTTAATGCAAATGATTAAAATTGTTACTTTGAGATCATCAACACACATGCCATCAAGGGAAGGTTATAGCCTAATTTGCCTCCTCCAATCATATGTCTTGAGCCTTCAATATGATGATTAGGGCTCTATTTACATGTCACATCTTTAATTTGCCTCTTCGTCCTTGGGATTTCCTGCACTTCAATAATTAATATGGCATTAGATGATTTGACTTTGCATGAAATTTAATGACTTGGCATGCCATTTGGGATATGAACGCGATGTTGGACACCCCTTTAGATGCCACCTAGGATATCACATGGGATCACATCAAAGCTGTTAAGTTTAATAATTTGATCCTTTGATGTGATCCTCTGGCGTCCTAACTTGTATGTAAAAACTTAAAAGATTAAAAATGAAACTTTATGCAAATATAAATTATCAATATATTACTTCTAAATGACTATTCTTATAGAAATATATTATTTTTAAAAAATATATAAATAAACAAACTCAAACAAAAGAGAAAATCTTAATTAAATTCAGCTGAAATAATCAAAACTGAAATCAAGCCTTCATCTATCTTCAATTTTCCTTTTTGAGTACAGGGGGCGTTCTAGTCTTTTTCTTATTCAAGGCATTTTGGTCTTTGAACAACATTCAAAAATCTCTAATAAGACTTCTTGGCCTAATCAGGAATAATTTGTTAAAAGTGTAGGCCTAAATTTAGATTTTAATATTTCAACTTGATATGAATAGGATTTTCCCAATAAATAAATAATTTTTAAATTTGATCCTTATAAATAATTTGTGAATTAACCCTTGCTTAATTTGCTTGTATGTTTGATCATATTTAAAGTAAATTTTATTTAATTTTTTTATGTTGAAAACAATTAAAAGTAGGATTTATTCTTTTCCACGTGCCTTTTCACAGGAGTAAATAAAAGGCATTTTGAGAAAAGCTTCATTCTCACTCAATTCACTTGGCATGAAATCCATCACCACTAAATTTATATTCAATTTGATTATATTCCAAGCTTCGTGGCATATTTCTTTTCATTGGATTGGTAAGAGAATGAACAATTATTTAATTATTAAATCATTGTGATCACTTGCAGAAATATGATTAATGCCACATTCCTCAGTTAATATATCCAGTTTTAAAGATTCCTTATCATCTCCTTATAGTTGTGTCCTTTTCTAACCAAGAGAATCAACACTCAAGGACGTGAGGCAACATTATTTGTGGTGCTGAATTAATATTATAGGTCAAAAGAGTTTGCTTTTTACAAACATAGAATTATGCTTCAAATATGCTTCGTAATCTTAATGACATACTCTCAATTAATTATTCCTGGTCCCTTCAAGTGATGGAGGTTCGAATCCCATCTTTGAGCATGGAAATCATTTTCTACTACATCGTACTCTGTTTCTACTAAAGTGAACGTGATTTGTGACATCTTTATAAACAAAAATGATTCAAGCAAGATTTCTATACTCATGTCGTATTTACACTGCTAATCTACTTGCATATTATTACGTTGCACTTGAATAACAGAAGCGGTTACAAATCTTATACTCACAGCTAAGCCCGTGCTTCTATTGATTTCTAATTTCTATTAGTAGACTAGGACAAAATCTTATTCCTCTTTTCACACTCTTGTGATTTTGCAGCTTCTTTTTTAAATTAAAAAGGTAAATATTAAGGTATGTCATGAAATTACAAACGTATGTCATCAAGCAACAAAATCATTGACGCCATATTTATAGAGCTATGATGAAAATTGCAGCTCACAATTGGTGCACCATGACAAAAGTTATGTCTCTTTATAGTTAATGTGTGGTTGAGTTGAGTTTCTTGGCGGTTGTAATCTTTACATATTTGTATTAATTTTAGTCTTACTTTAATGCAAGGTGTGGCCAATAATAAACTACAAGGTGATTTGACATTTAGTAGATTATCATCAAAACTAAAAAAATACACAAAATACTTATGGGGAATATATAAAAAACTTAATTTCCTTGAGGGATTATTGCCTTCTCAAGTAGGGAAAGGGAAGGATAATGGGATCATTAAATTTCCTATAAATTTCTTGAATATAATAAGACACTCACGAGCTATATTGTGACAAATTTTATTAACTATTACTATTTACTCCATCCATTCATTTTATAAATACATTTTTTTTATATAAGCTTTGTTTCTATTTATAAGACACTTTAAAAGTTGTTTGTTTCCAAGTTCTTGTAATTTTTTTTATTTTGCCCTTATTAGTTACTCATATTAATCTCATCATATTTATTATCTAGATAAATTGTCAAGGAACATCTTTTTCCTATTAATTAACATTATTCCTTCTTTTACTCACACAGTCTCCCCCCATAAATAAGGGTTATTTTGGAAAAGTGTTACATTTTTTTTTTACATATTTATTGTTTCTAATTAATTTTAACTAATTTTTTAATTGATGTGATTAAGTTAATTATCTTATATAAAAAGGAAGAGGGAGGGAGGGAATGAAATTATGCATAGCATTCAATTTTTTTATATTGGAAATATTATACTAAAGAACCAAATTCGTAAATTAATTATTCAAAAGGATGCTAAATTTACCACCCACATAGTGCAAATTTACTACTCCAAGTGTCCAACTATGAGTATTTACCATTTATATAGCACAAATTTATAACTAAAAAATATTGCACACTCAAATTTACAAGTGGTTTGCATGATACTCACTTACTCAGGAATAAAATTATAATTAATGACCCTTCAGTATGATTTTCCATTAACTTTGACTACTTGATTCTATGTAAACAGGTGTTTATGCTTGCCTGTGCGAGGAGCTCTGATCATTGGATTGGAAACCTTTCTTAATTAGCTTGTTTGTTTCTTATTTTAAGTAAACCTTCCCTTCTTATTTTGTTGGGGGAAAAAATTCAAAGTAGGCTTTATTCTTTTCTACGTGCCTTTTCACAGAAGTGTTTAGGGGTGGGAAAAGGCTTTTGGAGAAGCTTCATTCTCACTCAATTTACTTTGCATGAAATCCATCACTAAATTTATATTTAATTTAATTGATTTCAAACTTTTTGGCATATGATTAATTAAATCATTGTCATTACTTGCAGTGAACCAATATGATCATTAATGTCAGTTTTAAAGATTCCTTATAATTTTTGGGGGAAAATTCCTTATCATCTTGTCAATTAAGATTGTGTTTGTGTGTCGTCTTCTAACTAAATAGAATCAAAACTCAAGACGTGACGAAGCATTGTGTTTGTCTTCGTAAGTCATGTTAAATTTTTATATGAATATATATTTTACCCTTCATTTATTATCTAGATAAATTTTTGGATGGTAGAATGTATATTAAATAGAGTTAAAAAGTTAATAAATTTTAAGAATGAGTTAATGAGGTTTAATTTTTTTCTTAATTATGGTAAATACTGCATATCGAAAGTAAGTTATAAACATTATTAAAGAATTAGGCCAAAAAAACATAAAATTAAGCTGCAAATATGCTTCCTAATGTTTACAACCCAAACTCTCTACTCCTAAATGTAGATGTTGGTTAGATTATTAATTTGTAGAGATAAAAGTATTAGTTAAGTTTTTTTAGTTGTTAGTTAAAAAATATCTACTACCTACAGTCCTTAATATAATATCTACTTAATTAATTTGAATAGATTAGATAAGTTAGTTATATGTAATAATTATATATTAGTTTTTGTAAAATACCCTATTTAATTATATTCATTTGAACTACCATTGATATAAACCTCCTTAATATATGCAATTATATAGGGAGTTTAGGAAGAAAATTATAATTTAAGGAGATAAAGTGGATTGATGTATTATATTTAAAATCAAAGTAGACTCCCTATCTAGTTCTTATATTTAAAACCAAAGCGAGTATTAATTTTCCTAAACAAACAATCATTTGCATGAAAAATTAGCCCCTTAATGAATAGCCTTAATATATATATAATTAATAGAGAATGTTTAAAAAAAATATAAATCTAAAAGCCAAATTTAAAACGTTACATTTAAGATTTAACAAACATCTCCATTAGTTCTTACATTTAGCACACCATGGAGAGTAATATAAAGAATGCACACCGCAAACGGAGAGTGGAACATGGGTCATGAAAAAATAAAATAAAATTAACTATCTAATTACCAAAAAGTCATAATAACAAATGATCAGCATAAACTTCTCATTAATTACATGATCTCAGTTGTCTTTAGACTTTAAAATAATTAATTTCTTTTATCAAGACCTTAAAAATATTCTTTTCTTACTAACTTATTGAGGAAGGATAAATATTCTTTCGTAACTAACGTATTAATGGAACCAGATGCCCTAAAGTAGTTGTCAATTAAAACATCAATCCATGCTTTAAATATGCTTCATTATCTTGCTGATAGGAAATGGCGGACATGTGGTAAACGAAAAGAAGATAAAAGGGAAAAAAAAAAGGACCTTAAAAATATGAGGGAATATTTAACTAAACAAAGTGTAAAGATGAAGGTCACAGTGAACAGGAAGAAAATTTGTCCCTACTCAATTGCAGCACCTTGGTAGACCAATGTGTATTTATAATTACCAAACGATATTGCAGTGTGTATTTATAAAGAAAAGGAAAAAGATATATGTATATTTCTCATATTGAGGAACATTAAAATATATTTCGCATATCTTGATATGTTCCTTAATTTCCAACTTCCATTATTGTAATATAGTTAAAATTGTTTTTTAGGCCAAGTGTATTTGGTTTTCAGTGTCAAATAAAAAATTCATTTGCCAAAAATTTTACTATAAAATGTTACTCTTCAATAAACTTATGTTATTGAATCACAAAAATTTTACAATAAAATTGCTGCTGGTGATGTTGGTTGTCGGATCTTCAATGACAACTTTATTGTAAAAAAATTTTGTGAATACCTAATGGGAATTTGTGAATTGTAAAGTTAAACTTATTAATTTCTAAACTTGGCTTGTGGTTAAATAAAATATGTTTATTGAAGAGTACAACTTTATTATAAATTGTTGTGAATAACTAATGGAGACTTGTGAATTGTTAAATTGAATTTATTAATTTATAATATTATATTGTGATTAAATAACAACAAATGTTTATTGAAGAATATAACTTTATTGCAACAGTTTTATTGTGAATACCTAATGGACAATTGTGAATTTCTAAATTAAACTTGTTAATTTTTAAGTATATCTTGTAGAAATTAACAATGAATCACTATTTTTTGTTATAAAAAAGTTTAGGTAAATTCGGCACCGGTCCCCCACCAAAACTAAGTTATAGCCTTATAGCTTAAAAAGTACTTACATGAGACTTATAAGATCGCCTACCAAATGAGTATTTACGATGGCAACTGGGATCAGAGTCGAGTCCTTGTAGGATACAAAGCTTGTTCTTTATCATGCCAATGAATCACTATTTGTAAAACAAGAAGTACCTTACAAGCTGGTTTGGACCCCTAACTACCTACTTAAATTATGAGAGCGCCTGGTGTGTCAAATAAGTTACAAAACCTTATTTTTATTTGATTCTATTAATTTGAAAGTTTTATAAAATTTAATTTTCTAATCAATGTAAGAGAATATTATATTTTTAAATTCACATGTTTGATATTTTAAGAAATTTATATTTTGAATTTAAACTCACATTTAAAATTTTAAATTTAAAATTCATGAGTTTAAAATTCTTTTGTTTTGGAAGTATAAAAAATCCACATCAATAAGAATAAGTTGTCCTGCTTACATTGCTCGTCTATATGTTTAGCCAGTATTGAAAGATAATGATTGAAATTTGAAATAACTAGGATATATAAGGTATTTGAAATTGTCTAAAGAAATTATAATAAAAAATTCGCTTGAATTTGAATCAAATGCAAATCTATAAAATTCTATGTATCCAAAAATAATGGATCTTGTCTAAATCCAAATCCAGACTCATCCAAACATAATATAAGCTGCAAAGCAATTCACGTACGAGAAAGTATGAAGCCACTGTCACGTGTTTAAAGGAAAAAAAGGTGACACACGATAAAGGATAATATATTTAGGGTTAACACTTAATATAATATTTTGTTCTTTAAATTTATGTTTATTTTGATTTTGGTCCTCCTGTAGGTTTTGGTTTCTCATATTTTTTCATATAAAACATTAATTTTATAATTTAATAAAAATCTAGATTATTTTATCTCTTTAAGGACTAAAATCTATAGTAAAATTAAAATTCATATAAACTTGAGTGATTAAAGATTGAATTAATCCTTATATTTATTATTTGAAACAAAAGCAAAAAATTATGGAGAAAGTTATTGATAACCGCCTGGGGACAAAAAATTAGATTAAACACTTGAGAACATTAAAGAAAGCAAACATATATAGAAATATATATATCATCACGTAATCATAATAACCCATATAGGTTTTTTCTCCCTTATTATCACAAGATTTGAATCTTGGACTTCCCCATACACATCTTCCACTTTTACTACAACCTAAGCTCACACAGGAAACCACTGAGAACTGTAAAAGACAAAGGTCATATCGTTACATATAGGAAAGAAGAAGTGTGTTCGTCAATACATACATACATACATACATACATATATATATATATAGGATTTATTATTTGTATTCTCCATCAGCTGTAGCGCAGGCATATCAGAGACTATAAACACCGGACTTTAGCAACTTCGAAGTCTTGATATTAGAAATAAGGTTGTCTTGTTCGCAGAAGCTGATTCCTCCGTCGCGGTTGATGTCGCCGATTCCCATAAAACCGTCGGAGATGTCATCGGTGTCGGAACCAAGTACCTTAAATATATTCCTGAGCTCTCCCCTTCCCAGATTTCCGTCATTGTCAGTGTCTCCTCTCCGAAATATAACCCTAACTGCTTCGTCACTAATGAAGTCTGGTCTCGACATTTTATATCTGAATTTTCTTTGTTTTTTTTTTCCCTCTCTTGTTCCCTTTGTACGAAGGTGTCATGTGTTATACACACGTATATATAACCTGAAGTCGGGTCTTGCAATATGGGTACCATTTGAAGATGGGTACCGGATAGGCTTTAGTGGGTATTTACAAATGGATGATATTCTTGTTCTTACGTATGAGTTGTAGATGTCACATTCTTGCCCAATCAATTCTGGAATAATCATTGCTCAATTATTTATATATGGAATCCCGCTACAGTCTATTAATATCCTGGAAGTATGGGACCCACCAAAGGATGCTCTCTTTTTTCAAAATATTCTTTTGATAACAAATTCGAGATTTGTGATAGTTATTTATTTCAGCCTCAAATCCAACAAATTTTCAGAAATGGCCCACCAAAGGGATGCTCAGTTTTGTATTCAGAACTACACTCTATTTGTACCAAAAAAAAAGAACTCTACTCTATTATTTATACGGAATAAAAAACACAAGATGGATAAACGATAATTTGTTATTGTTATTTTCCAACGCAATTTTAAGAGACAAATCAGTAAAAATTTAAAAAAATTAGTATGATATTAAATATAAAAATTAAATAACTAATTTAAAAGTATTAAAAAAATTAATTAAGTTATTTATGTATAACAAATACATTAATTTTTTTAAAATGACTCACTATTTATTTACTTTAGAAACTATCCTAATTAATAAAAACTTTCTTATATATATATATATTATGTAATTAATAGAGATAATTTAAAAGAATATAAATTTTAGAGATAAAGTAGATTGAATTAATATTAAAATAAATTTGTCAATTAACTTTTATATTTAGAATTGGATAAAGTGTGTGTGTGTGTGTGTGTGTGTGTATATATATATATTCTTTCCTCTCTTATATCAATTTCATTGGTTGAATTTTTTTTATCAATTTTGAGATTGAACCGTATGTTAAGATATTTTAGACATAAATATTAAGAAAGTTTAGAAATTAAAATAAAATATGATTATTTTATTAATATTAATTTCTTTTGTAAAAAGTTATAATTTTTTATTTACCTAGAAACAATTTGTATCTAATATTAAAATATTTCATCAAATTCCATATATATCATCCAATATTGGCTGTAGATAAAAAGTAACCCTTCATCTTTTTTTAAGGGTTATATAGAATTAAATATTTTATTTTTATTTTTATATACATTTAGTATTTTAATATTATTTATTATACAATTTTACCTACAATCTTTTTAATTTTGTATATTTTTTTCTATAATTTTTTTAATTTGATGCAATTCTTGGTATTTGAGAAATAAAATTATGTGTAAAATTGTACTAAATTAAAAATATTATAGGTAAAATTGTATCACAAATAAAATTAGAATACGGATACATATGAAAAATAATATCAGGATATTGGGTGTCATATAACTATTTTAAAAAATGCATATAGTGTAGCCTCACATTGTTCTCTTTTAAAGAGCCAAAAATAAAATTAAACTTTTAAATAACTAAATTAAATAGAACCTAAATTATAGAACGAGGTTTGATTCGATTAACTATTACTAAAATTACAATAAATTAAAATAAGCATAAAATTTTTATTTTTAATATTTTTAATAAATCAGTGAATGGAATGACACTAAAAGAGTAAGACAAAAGTACAAGTAATATATAATAATAATAATAATAATAAAAGTAAATCTTTAATTTAATACCACAAGCAATAATCACTGTAACAGATATGAAAATTAAAAAAATAAATTAAAAATAATAATTAAATTTTTAATCTAAAAATAAAACTAAATTGAATCGTTATAAAATATTTTTTAAAATCTCAATTTACTAATTACTATTAGAATAATAAAATAGAATTAAAGATATTAAAAATTAATACTAATATTAGAAATTAATAGTAAGTTATAATTTAATAATTTATAAAAATATAATTAAAATCAAATGATTTAATAATAAAAATTACCTAAAATAATTATTAAATATTTATTAAAATTTTGACTAAATATCAATTATTAAATAGTAATTTAATCTTAATAATTTCTAAAAAAAATTAATAAATTATTACAAAATTTATCAATAATTATAAAATTATGGAATAATAAGCTTCCACGGCCACCCATAGTCGAAGGCGAAGAACGACGGTGAATCCGCTAAGAAGATAGCGAAAAATGAAGAGGAATGGAGGAAAAATGGAGATGGATGGATGGAATAATGATTTGGATTGAAGGGAGTCGAGGGAGAGCTCCAAAACGAATGTTGGAAGTCCCGCAATCGCTGTCGCTGTTCTCTAGTCGCTGCTGTCTCCGTCGCTCGCGTCTCTGTTCTTCGCCCTCTCCTTCTTCACTGTCGCTGAACGTCTCCGCTCTGTTTCTGTCCACTGTGCGCGTCTGGTCTGCGTCTGTCGCCTCCGTTTTGAAGAAGAAAATCAGATTTTAGGGTTGAAGACAAAACGTCGCCGTTTTATTGTGTTTGGACTTCTTTATATTTTCATATTTTTAGATCATTCTCTGTCATTGGATTTTGTTCCTTAGATTGAGTTTCTCAATTTCAGATCCTTCTCCGTCATTTCTCTTAATCTTTCAGCATTATTTTGTCCTTCTTTGTATTTTATGATCCGTCTGTGTTGCTATTTTCAGCTTTTAAATTCTAATTTCTCCCAATTACCCTACAATAAAATTTATAAATAATAGCATCAATTGTCCTAAAAATTAATTAATCATAATTAAACTAAAATGTGACAATTTTGCCCCTATAAACACAAATTCAATATAAGGCACAATAATTTAAATAATAATTAAATAATAAAATAAAGACCAATTATAGTGACAAAAATCCATTCACATGATAAGACAATATATATAAATATCAACTTATCATATTCTCCAACATGAGGGATATAAATATGCTGCTCTTTCATGGAAAGATAGAGACACAAAGGTTATCAGTCTCACATGAGAAATATTTATATACTTTAAAAATATTATATCATTTGAACTGTTAAGTTAAAACACAATAACTCATCCCATTTTAATCTTAATTGGTTAACGACTCATTTAAAATAAATTATATTTTTTATTTCTTTTTAAGAAAAATAAACTTCTTAATTTGGTTCAGATTAATTTTTTATTTTTTTAAATTAAGATGTTTATTTTTTTAAAAAAAACAAAATATAATGTAAATATTTTTAAATAAATCATTAGCTGACAGAGTTCAGATAACAAAATATTTCTAAAGTATATAAATATTTCTCCCCACTTATAGTGATGAGGCCCAAAAACTTTTTGTATTTGCCTCTCTAGTGGACATATAATAAAGAATAATACACTTGTGTGTCTTAATGAAAACCCTGAAATAACCAACGGGGGTTGGTCCGAGTGGTAAACGGCTCGGTATCGTTTAAGCGAGGTCTCGAGTTCGAGTCTTGGCGTATGCAGAAAATCCCCATTGGGAGACTCACCCACCATAGCCAGGTGCGCGACGCGGGTCGAATCTGGATGTAGTCAGGGCAAAGCTCTGGTGAACCGGGTGGGCAACCAAAAAAAAAAAGAAAAAGAAAACCCTGAAATATGCTAATCTTCTTCTTCAATATCTTCAAGTATATATGCCAGGTATTATTGAGTCTTTAAAAAAGCATCCAGATTCCATAATCTTTATATTTTTCAGTGAACTATTAGATTCCTGTTTAACACCTAAAAATGAATCAATTCTTTAACACCTAAAACCATATTAATTGCTCGTGCAAATTCACATATATAAAAAATGGAAAAAGGTGCATATATATTTAACGTCAACATTGTTTTATTGATGAAACTAATAATATTTTTGTTGTAGGCTAAGAAAATACTTTATAAAATTAAGGGATCAATGTTTTATTGAAAATAAAAATATGATCAAACAGTAATTCAAAGTTACTATTGCATAGAAAACATATCTGTCTCTTCAAATATGTATTGTATCTCTGATATGTGAAGACCTCCTTCATAATTAATTCAAATTAAAAATATTTAAATATATATTGAAAGATAAATAAATTATAATTTATTTATCATAAAATCATATATATAAAGGTGAAAAACAAAATATTCATTCGAGATCTTGTTAAAGGAGGAGCTTCAGAAGTATGCATGTTGTTCTGTATTATGATTGATTTTCATTTTTCACGTCGAACAGAAGTTCAGAGTAATGAAGAAGAAGCTAGAGATATAGAGTGAACAAATTCTGGTTCATGCATGCACCGAATAGAGTATTTCACTTTTGTTTGTTTTTGTTATAAAAAATTTTGAAAGAGGGTTGAGCTCACTTATGATCTAAGGGTAGGGTAAAGTCTCTTTTCCTCCTAAACGATACTAATGTTAGGCAGGACGAGCCGTTAATTACTCTCAGGCGTAAATTTAGGCACTCAGAAGCTAGGATATCTCTACAAGTGTCGTAATTGAAACCACAATAAAATAATATTTTTTTAAAATTAAATATATTTTAAATAATTATATATCTCGCGACTTTAATAGTTAAACTTACAGACAATGTGATATAATATTTCACTTTAGACTTAAGTTCAGAATTTATACAACCTGGAAATTTCTGGGCCAGCCCAAACTATATGTACGGCTACTTGAAGACTAACCCAACTTACACAATGACACACACGCATACATAACATATATATATATATATATATATATATATAGTTCTTAGGTGCTTAGGTTTACGCTTGATAGTAATAAACGATTTGTCCTACCCGATATTAGTATCGCATATGAAGAAGGAAGATTTCGCCTTACCTTTAGATAATAGGTGAACCTAAACATTTTTTAAAAAAATTTATACAAAATATATATATATATATATACATATATACTAACAACAAAGGTTCATCCATTTGGTAATGAGTTGACTCATATAATCTATAAAGTTTGAGTTCAAATACCGCTGTTAACGTAAGGTTTTTGTTAGTGGATAATATATAAATATATCTATAAACGCTATTTAAATATAGAGACATGCCCTGACCTTAGTGAATTCCTATAATCCAACTCATAAAGAATTTTTTGTATAAAAGAATAATATATATATATATATATATATATATAACAACTACTCCCTCTAGTCATATAAGACTCACTAGGGTTATGGCAAGCCTCCAAATTTAAATAACGCTTACAAATCGCTCACTCATAAGATTTTTATATGAACAGTAGAATTTAAACTTACGGTCAGTTATAAGTCAACTCTTACAGCTAGACCAACTTTTATTGACATTTACTCTTTTATTTCTAAATACGGGTAGAACACAGATTTGTCCATCTCTGAATTCCCACAGAATGATCATGGTCAACAAAATATCACACCGAATAAAAGATAACTATTGAGGTGTTCAAAATCTTAGGAAACCAAGTTGCTAAATACTGGGCCTACTTAATAATAATCTTTCTTTAATTCCTTTCCAAGATTTCCAAATCTCAAAGAACTTTCCTAAAGGAAGGCAAAAAAGGCTTCGTTACTTTAATTTATGCACACTTGACAACACTATTATGATTTTCTTTCCATGATATCCAGATTCAATGCATAGTCTCTCGGAAACAAGTGTGGATGCAAGAACATTGATAACGGGGCAATTGCACATGAAAGTTCTTAGCATTCGCACGTAGACTCGGGAAAATGACAGGGAAGAATGGTAAACATTGGTAGGCGGAGAAAAAAATAAAACACAATTTTCTTAATACTCTCTTGGATTCCATGATATATCATCTCACCCTGTAAAACTTTTAGCAGAATATACTTCTCAGCCAAATCAGAATTTCCGATCTTCTTCTTCTTCTTCTGATGATGATGATGATGATGACGAGGAGCACGACGACGCTATTGCCAATTTTCTTCCTCTTCATTATCCCTGACACAGTTTCCATATCCTTCAACTACTCCAGTTTCAGCCCAAATGATTACAACATATCATATGAGGGATCATACCCAGCACCGCCATCGATCCAGTTAACAAGAAACCAACGAGACCAAGCCCTAACGGCCAGTGTTGGTCGAGCCACACATCGCCAACCGATGCGCTTATGGGACAAAACCAATGGGAACCTCACAGACTTCAGAACCCATTTCACCTTTGTGATTAGTTCACAGAACAGAAGTAGATACGGAGACGGGTTAGCCTTCTTCTTAGCTCCTGCTGGTTCAAAGATTCCCAATGTCACAAAAGGAGGTTCTATGGGTCTAACTCTTGATGACCAGCCACTATATTCAATAGACAATCCATTTGTTGCTGTGGAGTTTGATATCTATATGAATTATTGGGATCCTCCCGAGGAACACGTAGGTGTCAATATCAATTCCATGAGTTCTGTTAATAGTACTACATGGTTGGCTGATATCGAAGGAGGCAGAACCAATGAGGCTTTCATCAGTTACAGCTCAAGTACACACAATTTAAGCATTTTGTTCACTGGCTTTGTTAATGATACCACTGCGCAGCAACATCTTCATGCAATAGTTGATCTGAGAGAGTATCTACCTGAATGGGTTACTTTTGGCTTCTCAGCTGCCACTGGAAATGCTTCTGCAATACATAAGATCAATTCATGGAGTTTCACATCCAATAATTGGGATTTTTCAAACGAGTTCCCAGAAACACCTTTCAACCCCAATTCGAGTCCGGGCCAAAAGAGTAGAAATAACATGACAAAACTTGCAGTCGGATTAGGGGTTGGAGGGCTTGTTTTAATTTGTGTGTTTTTGGTTTTGGTAGGTTTATGGAAGAAGAAAAGGAAGATGGAAGAGGATGATCATGAGTTTGATGAGCACATGTGTGACAACTTTGGAAGAGGAACAGGACCAAAGGAGTACTCATATGCTGATCTAGCAAGTGCTACAAATTATTTTAAAGACACACAAAAGCTAGGACAAGGAGGATTTGGAGAGGTTTATAGAGGTTTTCTCAAAGATTCAAACACCTATGTTGCCATAAAGAGAGTATCAGAAAGTTCTAAACAAGGAATGAAGGAGTTCGCTTCAGAAGTAAGAATTATCAATCAACTACGGCATCGCAATTTGGTTCAACTAATTGGCTGGTGTCACAAGGGGAAAGAACTGCTGCTAGTTTATGAGTATATGCCAAATGGAAGTTTAGATTTTCATCTCTTTAAAGATCAAAGCTTGCTAAGGTGGGCAGCAAGGTTCAAAATAGCTCAAGACTTAGCCTCTGCATTGTTATACTTGCATGAAGGATGGGAACGATGTGTTGTTCATAGAGACATAAAATCAAGCAACATCATGCTAGACTCAAACTTCAATGCAAAACTTGGAGATTTCGGATTAGCAAGACTCGTAGACCACGCGAAAAGTGCACCAACTACAGCTTTGGCAGGGACTATGGGTTATATGGCTCCTGAATGTCTTACTATTGGGAGGGCAAGCAAGGAATCTGATGTTTATAGTTTTGGAATTGTTGCTTTGGAGATAGCTTGTGGAAGAAAATCCATAAACCACAATGCTCCTGAAAATGAAATAAACATAGTGAATTGGGTATGGGAACTGTATGGAAGTGGGAGAATTCTTGAAGCAGTTGATTCAAGACTAGAAGGAGATTTTGATCAAGATCAAATCAAATGCTTGATGAATGTTGGGCTATGGTGTGCTCATCCTGATCATAAGCATAGGCCTTCAATAAGGCAAGCAATTAATGTGCTTAACTTTGAAGCTCCATTTCCTAGTCTTCCTGCAAGTTTTCCTGAACTCACATATCATGAACTTCCTCTAGTGGGGTCATCACCTTCAATTCCATCCAGCGCCAATAATGCTTCAGAGGTAAGTCGAAACCAGAACATACCATTTAGTTCCAACACAAACTCTTCGGGTTTCATAGCAACTTGTAATACTTCGCCAACCATGTGATTATAATACTCATGCACAAAACTCTTGTGGCTTTTGCCTCCCTTTTTCCCACAAGTAGGCCATAGAATCCACAACTTCCCTTTTGCAAGGAGCGTAAGAATGTGGTTTAAGCTAGAAGCTCTTGGCATATTATCTCCTTGTATTCCCATTTTTTCATGAACATTAATTATATGTAATTATTTTTAAAAAGTTACTCAAGATAACTTCTTAAAATAATGAGAAATCCTTTTTACCTCAATATATTCTAATTATTTTGAAGAGTTTAATTAATCATGTTAAATAAAAGGGGGTGGGTGAGTTCTTCTTACAAGTTGAGTATAAAAATGTTTGGAGCTTCAATTTGTAGTATACTGTGAATAGATTTTTCTTAATGATTTTTATTAGTGATTATTTTTTAATATGTAGGAATTTAATTAATAAATAATTTTTTTAGTATATTTTGCTCACCTAACAATGAGAAAAGCATCTCAACACAGTCCACTAGTTGACAGTAATTTCTTTTGTACTTTATTGAAGGGTGAAAGCTAACATAAATAAACATATTCTTCTCATTGGGAACAGCCCAGTTCATTGAAGTATATATGCTTTTTTTTTTATACTATTAATTAGTATCTAGTACTTTGTTTAAATATTATTGTCATATATTTGAGCAAATAATTAATCTAATTTTAAAGTTTATAATTATCATTTTATTATAAGTATCTCATTTGATACTCAAATTCAAAACTTAAAAGGATATAATAAATAGATCCACTTTATGTTGATTTTGAAATATATATATTAAATAAGGATAACTTTTATAAAAAATTATTAAATTTTAAATTAGAGTTAATGAGTATTATATAAAAAAATAGAATTAATAAAATTTAGGTTTTTTTGAAATAAAACATTGAAAATATTTTATAAATAAGATTGGAGAAGGAGTTGACGTCTGCATCTCTTAATTCCGTCGGAATAATCATAGTCAACAATATATCACATGCCGAATAAAAGAAAATCATTGTGCGGTCAAAATCACGAGTAGAACCGTACAATAATAATAATCAACAATAATGACAATGACAATGATAATGACAAGGAGCACAAGTTGTTATACTGGGCGGCTGGCCCTGCTTGATAATCTTTGTATAATTATTTTCTAAGAACTTTCCTAGAAGGAAGGTAAGAAAGACCTCGTTGGTTTATGCACACTAAACTATTCTATAGTACCTCTGAACAATAATATAAATCATATTTTGAGCAAAATGATTTTATCTAAAATATAATTCACTTTTATGATAATTAATTCTTAGTTACCAATCAATTTTACTTATGTAATTAATACAAATTTCAATTATGGTGTGCCTTGGACATTAATAAAGTAGATAGAGGTAAGAGAAAAAAATATTAGAAAACTTTTTTTTATTATTTTTAATCCACAAGAATAAAACTAGGAAAAGTACTCCTTTTTAATGACTTTCTAGCTCAATGCATATAGTCTCTTGGAAATGGTCAATCTAGTCTTAATATTTTAAAAATGAAACAAGTGTGGATATAAAAAACTTTTTTTCCTGATTTATACATATTAACATTAGTGACTTAATATTACAAATATTAACCATAATTTTCCACTTAGGAAACTTTTCACGTTACTAAAAGCCATTCAATAACAACATTGATTACCGGAGACATTACACAAAAGTTCAAAGGACACTCAGGCAAATGACAGGGAGGAATAGTAAATATTGGTAGGCTGAGAAAAAAGAACACATTATTTTCTTAATCTCTTGGACTCCATAATCATCTCACCCTATAAAACTTTTAGCAGAATATATTTCTCAGCCAAGTCAGAATTTTCTTTGTTCTTGTAATGAAGATTATGATGTTGCTATCGTCAATCAACTTCGTCTTGATCGTCCCTCATGCATTTTCCATATCCTTCAACTTCTCTAGTTTCAGCCCAAATGATAACAATATATCATATGAGGAATCATCTAACCCAGCACCACCATCGATCCAGTTAACAAGAAACCAACAAGCCCTAACGGTTAACGTCGGTCGTGCCACATATCATCAACCAATTTCACCTTTGTGATTAGTTCACATTTCACGATTTGTTGCTGTGGAGTTTGATATCTATTCGAATTATCATTCGGATCCTTCCAAGGAACACGTGGGCGTCAATATCAATTCCATGAGAGATCTGTTAATAATTGGACATGGTTGGCTGATATCAGAGGAGGGAAAACCAATGATGCTTTCATCAGTAACAGCTCAAGTATATACAATATTTAGGCTTTATTTGGTTCAGCTGAGGGGAGGGTAGGTTAGGTTAATTTAAGGGAGGGTAGGAAAAGGTAGGGAAAGTTAATTAATAATGTGTTTTGTTTAGTTCAGAAGGGGAGGGGAGGGGAGTTAATTAGAAATTGACAAATATACCCTTATCTCTTTATTTAAATTTATTTACTCTTTATTTATAATGTTCATATCAAAATTATTATTTTTTTAATTTATAAATCTTAAATTTTTTATCTCATTTATATATATAATAAAATTAAAAAATTAAAAAATATGATAACATTTTAATATTATTTCTTATTAATTATATAATTATTATATATTTTAATATAATATATAAATAATTTATTATGTTTATTAAATTTTAGCAATTAAAAAAATTAGGTGTGAGAAAAATAAAAAAATAAGGCTTAAGGGTACAATTGGAATATTAAATAAACATCAAGGGTAATTTGGTCATAAAAGTGAAAAATTTTCTCTCCCTAGGTGAGGGAGGGGAGGGGACCACAAAAAGACAAAAAATCTCCCCTCCCCTCTCCTTCATTTTTCCCAATCAAACACACTTTCCTCTCCCCTCCAAAATCCCCCAACCAAACAAACCCTAAGGGTGGAGAGTGACATGTCAGCTGACACATGGGATAAAAAAGTCAGAAATGTTATTACATCATTTGTCAGTGCACAAATGAGGGTGGTACTCCTAGAGTACTTAAGAATTCTTTTTCTTTTTGAATAAAAAAAAATTATATGGGCTTGACACTGGTTACCTACCAAGACCATGGTACAGTTCTATGGCTTAAAGAGTACTTACAGGGGACTTATAAGATCACTTATTAAAGGAGCCCTTACAATGGCAGCGGGAATCGAACTCGCGTCATTATGAGATACGAACTTGTTCCTTACCATCTGTGCTAACTCTCATTAGCTAGTACCTAAGAATTCCTTTAGAATTTATTATCTACTTAATGCTGGGCCAGTATTAAATATGAATTTAGAGAATTTAGGATAGCCTCCAAAAAAGAAATCTTAATTGAATCATAGGATTGGATAGTATTACGCTCACAATCAGTGCAGTGGGGTCCTTTTGTCATTCTTAGGCTGTATTTGAATTAGATTATAAATAATAGATTATGAATAGAATAAATTTTGGGTATAGTAGATTATAGAGAATCAATTTTGAAAAATAGATTGTAGATAATAGATTTTGATAAAAATAGATTTTAGTAGAATAGATTTTTGTGAAAAAAATTATTTTTTAATCTAAACCATAGTTTTGGATCAAATAATCCAAACATCCCACATTTTTCACAATCAATTTTTCACAAAAACTAATAAACTATCTAAACACTAATTTTTTCCCATAATCAATTTTTCATGAAAAAAATAATAAACTATCAAACACTAATTTTTTCCACAATTAATTTTTCACCCAAAACTATAGTTTTGGAAAAGTTAGGGGAACCAGTTCTAACAAATAATTTTTTTCATAAAATCTATTCTCTGAAAATTAATCTACACATACCAATAAAAAATAGTTTTTTCACAAAATATGTTATATTCAAAATCTATTATTCTCTCAAAAAATCTATCATTTAAAAGTTAATATAAACACATCAATTAAAAGTTATTTTCTCTAACTTATACTAAAACCATGGTTCTGGTAAAAAAATAGATTGTAAATAAAAATTATTATTTGAATAATTTATTGGTTTTGATGAAAAATTGATTGTTGAAAAAAATTAGTGTTTGAATAATTTATTGATTTTTGTAAAAAATTGATTGAAAAAAAATTAGTGTTTAGATAATTTATTAGTTTATGTGAAAGTAATTGTGAAAGATGTGGGGTTTTGTGTCCAATCCAAACATACACTTATTTGGTAGTCTCCCACAAAAATTGAGTTTTGGACTTCCAAAACTTGAATTATTTTATGTGAATGGAAATGAGTTATTTGGCAAAATACCCTCCATTTAGCATCAATGCAAAGAATTAGTAGGTTTACAATTGGGGATAATAAATTCAATGGAGGAAACACATTGGAAATTTGACTAAACTCTAATACCTGTATCTTAGGAACAACAACTTGCAAGGTAAGACTTTTGATTATATGATTGTCTTAAATTTTGTTCCCATTATTTTGATGAAGTCACCATTTTGTATTAATTTAAAGGCCCCGTGATAGCTTCTTTTAATCTCAAAGAGAATACAAATAAAAATGGTATATTTTCAGCATCATGAGTTGGATGTGGAATAGTGATCAGGTTTTTATAAATGAAAACATCTCCATGTGCGTGTGGATGGGTGGTTGTGTTAGACAGTTTTTCTTTTCTTTTACTTTCTGGAGTAGAAATAAATTTGAAATGAGATTTTGTTTCCCATAATTTTTAGATGGAATTTGTATATCATTTTCATTCACATGTGAAGAAGGGGCCATAAGTTACTTGAAAAATCTTCAAAAAATGAAATAAGATATTGAATTATTAAAAAACAGGAAATCCCATGGAAAATAACCTGATAATAATGATGATGAGAAAGAGTAGTTGATATTTCAATGTTTCTTTCTAGCCTTATATTTTCCATTGTCCCCTGTATTTTCTTTTCAATGGAAAGTATTTTAGTTCTCCCTTTTGTTTTAGAATTTGTCAACGAGTCTTACACGGATCCTAAGAAAAAAACACATCCCTTACATGAAAAATAATTTATACATATCATTTAAGGGGAAGTGGCTTTTTAAAAAAAATAATAATTAAGACGATGATTCAATGCTGTGAAATGATTCCGGATTAATAATCTTGGCAGTAATAACAAATTAACTGAACTTCTATACAAATGCGCACACAGATATAAAACTACAACGGAATTTTATGATTCCGTCCTGAAACATATTGCCACTAATTAATCAGTAACAGAATTCCGTGATTTTTTTTACACATCTTGTCAGGAATGTTTTGGAGGAATCTGGGTTTGTCTCGATTGTTTTAAGTTTTGTTGTACATTTCTTCCCTTTTTCCCAACATTTTTTATTTTTTTAAAGAATAAAAAACAATTCCTCATCCAATTTTTATTCTTTTAAATACTTATATTTGTCTTTGTGTTCTAAACTACTGTATTGATTAGCAGGTTCTCATCTTTGAGGAATATGGGTTTGTCTCGATTATTATTTATTTATTTATTAATGGTATTTTTATGACTTTTCTTTTGAATCTAATGTTATACAAACTGATATATAATATTATATATAATTATATTTTAAATATATTATGTTATATTTAATTCATTATAATTAACTGATTTATTGAATTTTTTTAATTTACTCTAATTAAAAACTATATTTTTTATTAAGAATCAAATGGAATATTATTTATAATATATTTGTTATTTCTCTAAAATGTGCAAGTCTTACACTATGTGTTTATAAAAATACAAATTTGTCTCATGGACATAATTTGTCTTTTTTGTTGCTGATATTACTCTCTTTTGCCCACCTAATATTTGAAGGAAGCATCCCATCTTCATTATTTAATAGTTCAATGCTGCAAATTATCGATCTTGGATTAAATCAACTATCTTTCCAACAAATATGTGTTTTGTACTTCTAAAACTTGAATTATTTTATGTAAATGAAAATGAGTCTGTAACATTCCAAAATTTGATAAAAGGGATTTATAAGATGATATTAAAGTCAAGAGAATTTTCTGAAATTTAAAATCCTTAATGGTAAAATTTTGGAAAAAAATAAAAGAACGAATAATCTTTAAAAATATTTTTAGGGCTAAGAAAAATTATAGAAAATTCATGAAAAGAGTATTTTGATGATCTAAAATATTATGAAAGATCTTATGTTTTTTAAAAGATATCTAAATAATTTAATGGATATTTTTCAAAAATTAAAAGCACATTTTTCAAAAAATTTAAGAAAAATAATTAGGAGTTATCATTTGCTCTAAAAATTTTAGAAAAATTTTATTATAGGTTAGAGAAGCTATAGAAAAAAATCTGAATTCTAACATATGGCGTAATGTTTAAAAAATTATATTGTTCAAAAAATTAAAAAATATAATAGAAGTCTAAAAATTAATTAGAAGATAAATAAATTCTTGTGTTAACCAAAATACTATGTGTCACTTATTTAGACATCCAACATGGAGATATGGCACTCGCTCAATTAACCTACCCTCCACCTGTCACCAGAAGCCCTCTCCTAGTTACATCTCACCACACTCTCACAAGTGGCTATCCTTATGTTCAGATTCCATTTCCTTCTCTCTATTTTTTCAAAACTGTGCCTCCTTCTGTAAGAGAAAGGACTGGAAATAGAGAGGGAGCAGGTGAGACAAACAGAGCAGCGGAGGCAGCGTGAGGAGCAGAGGGAGAGCGAGAGAGTGAATGAGAGAGAGAGAACAGCTGAGACTGGGCAGAAGCGGAGGTCGGAGAAGAGCTGCTACAGCTGGGGATCGCTGTTTTCTTCGTCTGAAAGAACAAAGCAAGCTTGCAACGGTGGAGAGAGGGAGAGAGACACGTGACGGGAGTGACGACGAGGGGGGGGGGGGGAATGGAGCTGTCGCCGGAGGAGGAGAGGTCGACTGAGGTGAGCTTCTTCCACCTTCTGCTTCTGTTTTCACCGCCTCTTATCTCGGTTGGGATTGAGTGAAAATCAAAGATTTGGTGAAAAAAAAATGGTTGATCCAGTGATGTTAAAAGATTCAAGCTTTTATACTGTAAATTAAATAAAAAATCGCAGCAAATGATTCTGCATATATGTTCAAGGGCATGCTTTGTTCTGGTTTAAGTTTTGATGGAAGCTTTGTCAAAAATCATGCCTGATTATTGTGCATGTGTTCTGGAATGTATTAGTGCTGTTGAGTGGCGTCAGTGAGCAAGTCATACGAAGAAGAAAGGGGGAAAAAAGCTGAGTTTTTTTTGGGTACTAGAAAAAGAAAGTATAGCGGGTTCCCACTCGAGCACAACCTATTTACAGAAATAAGACCGTTCTTTATTATTTATGTCAATTTTCATTGGCTAAAAAAAAAAAAAAGCTGAGTTGGTAACGCTGGGTAGTAACTTGCATAAGGGCATTAGGATGTTGGTCTATAGATTGGTCTTCACTGGTTCGGCTGATTGTTGCATGATGAGCGGATCATGGGGCTTAAGTGAAAGATTGGGCTTCTTTTTTTGAAAAAAATGGCAGCCTATGTGGTTTGAGTTGGTTTGTTTTGAGCAATGGTTTCTGAAATCAAAGCTTGCCGTTTTTGGGGGTTGTTGCTTGCTGTTTGGAGATGTTTTGGGAAGAGAAATGATGAGTTCTTTATTAAGAATGAGGAAATGGAGCAATGTTTTGGAAATTGAAAATTAGTAAATCAGTTTTAAAGTCATATATTGGAAATTAAAGTAAGTTATAAGCCCTGATTTGGAGTAAAAAGTTAAGCTCATGAATAATTCAAATTAGTGAAAAGAATGCTTCGAAGATTAGAGGCATCATAGAAAAATTGTTTTGAGCTATTATAGTTGATTTGTAGGCAATTAATGTTAACCTCAATATTGAGATGAGTTTTGGATTAAAGGATGCTAATTGTTAGTAAAAGAATTAATGAACAATGTCTTTTGAAATGAATAAAAGGATTGTTGAAGAATTTGGAATCCTGCTAGCATTTCTAAATGTTAAGAACAATTCCAAATGCTTTAAGGGTGTGAAAAGACATGAACAAGATGAGTTGAATGGAGTATAGGTGTTTTAAGCTATTGGGTTAAGTTGTATGAGATAATCCTTTTCCTTTGAATTTGGGTTGTGACCAAAGGGTTGAATTTGAAAATCTAAGAAATTTATTGTTGCAATGGTTATAATGTTCTTAATGAACAAAAGGAATAATGTCCTTTGAACTGCTGTTATTACTGAGATTATTTGAATCTCACCCTTTTTTCTTTCATAACAAACAGTAAGGGCAAGTGGCTCAAGGGCAAAGAACGGTGATAGAGGAAGGTTAAAAATGTTGTAGATAGAGTAGTATATTCTATTTTGATTAAGTAAATTATGTTTTGATTAAGTAGTGTAGGGTTTGCATATGCACTGGTCAATATATATGTAAGCTAAGTTTAACTAGGAAAGAAATGAAAGAAAAATTTCTTATGGGTTTTTAAACTTTTTACAATAATTTTTTCAAGAAAAGCCTTAATTAAGGTGCCAAAATATAAGGTGTTACAAGTTTTCTGGCAAAATACCCTCCATTTGGCATGTTAGTAGAATTACAATTGGGGGATAACAAATTCAATGAAAAAACATACCAAGTGTATTGGAAATTTGACTCAACTCCAACGCCTACATCTTAAGAATAACAACTTGCTAGGTAAGACTTTTAATTATATGTTTGTCTTTAATTCTATTCAAGTATTTCATAAATGAATAACGATTTGCTAGATTATTTTTGAAGACATGCAACGTAATGTTTTCTTTTAATCCCAAATCCCAAAGCATATATGAATAAACTGGTATACTTTCCATAACCAAGATTTTGTAGATGAAAACATCTCCTTTTTCTCTTTCTAATTAAATTTCTTCTCAGATTCTCATATTCACTGTTAGATTGAAAAAAATAGATTATTTAGATTTAATATTTTATAAAATATTATTATAATATGTTATAAATTAATTTTTTCCCCACCATTATGAGACCTTCATATGTACTTTTACAACCTAAAATACTTTTATGGTAAAATATTCTACAAATAATTATCAACATTGGTGGAATCACCTCCTCCCTCCCTCTCGTTCTAAACATTTATGTTTGCAACTTTGCTCCCATTAAAAATACATAATTTAAAAGTTAAACGGCATACACCAAAATTTGATGAGGGGTAAAAGGAGAACCTAGTGATAAAATTAACAATAAAAAAAGTTTCTTCTTTATCCGCTTTACAAATGGAATTAGTGTGGTATTGCTTTCTTTCTTCCTAATATATAACGTAATTTTGTCATGGATGACTTGTTCCTTTTAGTAAGGGAAGAGACTAATAGCATGTCAACAAATTTTAGTATTATTTTTCGTTTTCCAGCTCATTAATTATTGTTTGCTATTATTGCATTAATTATTGGTAAATTGATAAATGGATGAGGTCATCTTAAATAAAGAAACGTTGATAAATTGTTTATTTTTTCTCAGTTAAATTCCTTAGTCTATTTCAACACACCTTCTTTGAAATGGATTGACCCTTCCTTTAACCATTTAAATTGTAATTTGTTTGAAGATATGTTTAACATCTCTATTTTTATTTTAAGATTTAAATAATATTAGAAGAAATTAATTTCTAATAAATAAAATTTTTATTTAATTATATAATGTAAGAGGTGTTTATCTAAAGTATAAAAAAATAATAAAAATAAATATTGTTTCTATTAAAAGTAAAAAAAACAAAAACAAAAGAAAGAGAGGAGGAAGATAAAAAAAGAAAGAAAGAAGAAGCAGACCGTACCTCCTGGAATATATATATATATATATCATATAATCTTAAAACAAAAGGAAAAATAAAACAAAAGGAAAAAGAAGAAACATAAGCGCCCAATTTCTTTAAATATATATAATATAATATTAAAATTTTCTAATGGAGCCCATACCCCGTTTATAATATTCAAACTGACACATAAATAGAACGCGGGACATCTTCTCATCAAATCTTTCTACTATCACATTTTTTAATTATTTTTTATACTAAAAAAGCTTTTTAAAAATATAATTTTTATTGGAAGCAAAAATTTAAGGATTAGACCTTAGAATAAATATAAATTTTTAACAAATGAGAACTAAAAAATTATAGAGAAAAATAAATATTTACATTTAATTAGTTTAGAAATTTTTTATTATATTATTTAAGAGGTTTAGAATTAGGGTTTGAATGTTAGAGAAGAGATATGATTGAATATGATAATTTTACCAATTAAATTTGAGTTTAATGACTGAGTTATATTTATTAGAGGTGGAATTGATATTTAATTAGTTTAGATTGTCGCTAGAGCTTGTAAATTGAAAATGGGTATTTTTATTAGAACTTTAAGTTTGAGAAATTGAGAATTTTGATCAAATTAAATAATTGTGAGTTAATTGATGATTCAAATGAGTTATTGAAATCTAGAAATGATAGGATTTAATATTGAAATAAAGATTTGAATGTTGTGAATGAGATTTGGAAATTATAGGTAAAATTAGAAATTTTAAACTTTTTGTAATTAAATTGGTTATTTGTTTAGTAATTTGATTGATGATGAAACTCAATGTTTAGTATATTAGTGTTAATTATAAGTTAAGGGATTTGAAGATTTTGTATAATTAGAGGATTTAGTGGTTGACTTAAGTAAACTAAAGTTAGAGTTTGATTGAAACATTTATGAATTATGATATTAGGTTTTTCAGATTTGCATTGAATGATTTTTTTTAACTTATTGGTGTGTTTTGGCGATTGAATGAATGAATTATGAAATGTAAGTATTGAAAATTTTGGGAGAAGCTTTTAAGGGTTGTAAATTAGGGGGTTTTAGATTGTTTGAGGAGTTTGATGTTAAATGAGAATTTATATGAATAGAATAAAGTTGAGATAATATATAATTGTCATTGGAATGATAATTTGAAAAATAGAAAAATTGTTGTTATTTTTTTTGGATTAAAGAGAGAAAACTTTTGGGGATTTCATGATAATTGGATGAAAATTTTGAGGTTATCAAGTTATTAGATTGTAGAGATGTGATTGAGATAGAGAAATTAAGTTATGGTATTTAATTAATAATTTCTAAAATAAAATAAAGTTAGAAGAGAAAAGTAAATATTTATTTAAAAGTATATATTTTGTCAAATTAACAACTTATTGATGTACATTATACAAATGATGTAGATTGACTAGTTAATTGTGAACTAAGCATGTGGCTCCTCATTTATGGTATTTTTATTAGCTTTTATGAGAGGTAATCACTTTCTACCTGATGAGTACGCTAATGTGATGTTTGTGAATGATTTGATATATATAAATCTATTGTTGTTGATGTAATTATATTGAGAAAACTTAATTGATAATTTTTATTGAAAATGATCTTGTGAGACTTAGAGTATAATTTAAAAAGTTTGAATTGAAATTAAAAATATGTTATATCTTGAGATTGGAATTTGAAGAAAGTTATTATCTTGAAAAAAATACTATTGTGATATTTATTGGTATTATTGATTATCAAGCTATTGAGATTTTGATTAGTATGATTATCTTGAAAATTATGTATATGACAATTGGGGATTGGTGATGATGGAGTTATCTTTCTACACGTGGTATAGCCTACGTTGGAGCTCGATGGTTAGTTTTTATTACACTAGTTTATCAAGGGATTTGCCTAACCAATTTACTGAGGGACTGTGACACCCCACTTATTGACCGAGGAAGAATGAACCTATGGTATGATTTTGTGCTATGTGGATTTTAGCCTATCCATAACACTTGACCAGTTAGCTTTTTGAGTGGCCAATCATATGATAGTTATCACTAGCCTATGAGTTTGGTCGGCGAGTATAAGGTGGTTATGTTAGTTTGATAGGAGGAACTAGGGTGATTTATCTATTTGATTATATTATGATAATGTATTATTTTCTATCTTGGATAGTTTGTTAATTGTCCCACTTGACACCTCACAAGTACATGTTAGTATGCATGATGAGTAGGATTGTTAGTTACTGAGACATTTATCTCACCCTGTTGTTATTAATATTTTTCAGGTGATAGTCTCATGTTAGGATCTCAAAGAAGGCTTCAGAAATTTGATTAGAAATATGTCATTGTATGGACCCTCATGTTGCTTTATTTGTAGAATAGTCGTATATTGCCATAGTAAGGCTCATGTTACATACTCTGATATGATATTATACTTTATTTGAATTTAATATAGGGAATACGTGCTAGTAGTGGGCTTGAGGCCTTATACTGTTGCTTGTGATTTGTTTATTGTGATCCACTTTTGGAATGTGTAAGATTGATAATCTTTTTTTGATACAAAGATTGATAATTTATTTATAAATGTGTATTATACATGATCTCGATTGTGAAGTGGATTTATGTGATGTTATTCCTAGGTTTCATGCCCAAAGGCCCATTTGAGATGATTGTGAGAATAATTCTAATAGTGGTATTTATTGGAGGCTTGAAGTCTATAACTATATTTGTTTGGTTAAATCTTTTCTAACATAGTTTTATATGTAAATATTGTGTGAAGTTCTTATATCCATAATATTATCCTTATATAAGTTTTAATATTTTCTATCATGGATAACCTTTTTAAAATAAGTTGAACTCTTTTAACCATGATAGTGCTTGAGGGTGATTTTGTCATTTTCTATTATGGTTAAATTTTTAGAAGTAAAGTTCTCTTTATCTAGCCATAATAAATTTTAAATGATACACAATTTATTTCTACAATGGTTAGTTTGTAACTAATTTTGATCAAAATTATTTAAGGTGGTTAATTATTGTTATTAGAAGAAGAATTTTACAATATGTGACATCAATTCTCTTTACTGATAATCTTAGGGGCTTTTAATAATCAATTAAAAGGAAATATTCTAAACTAGGATTATATTTCTGCTCAAACTTATACATACCTTTCTTTATGACTTGTGTGTTTTTATAACTTTGTCACATGTTTAGTATTTTCATTCAGGCACGCTAGCATGAAAAGAAATGTTGGTAAGCTTTAAAATTCAATGATATTTTCAAAAAAAAGAAAGAAAAAAGAACACACACACTCTCTCTCTCTCTCTCAATAATTCCTATCCTTCTTTTGATAAATTTAAAAACACCAGGACATGCTCTTGTAGTGGTGTATATATTGTAACCTTAAAATTTGAGACATGAATTGTACAATATTTATTTGTAGCTTTATTAGATATTCAAGTTTGTTTTCTCATTTTCCTATATTTAAGTAATGAGTTATTAGCATAGTAAAAATTTGAAGGACTCGAAATTACTAACATATATTTGGAGTTTTATTGTAATATAGAGAAGTGAATTCATATTTTTGAAATATATATGTATATATAGACACACAAACATATATTACCTGTTTTGTCAATTTTTCACATACTTTAATTTATTCTATTATATACATGTTATCATCCATCAGTTTTTTATTCTTTTTTTATTTTGAATCAATTATCCAACGGCATTTTGTTTCTAGGTTTTATGCCCAAGGATATGGGAAATCTTGATAAGCTTGAAATTTTGGATTTCTATGATAATAATTTCAATGCACCAACACTACTGTAAAAAAAATACTTTCTAAATTGGTTGAAAATGGTATTCTACATCGGATAATGACCAGTATAAAAACAGACCGTTTAGAAAAGTGTACACTTTTTAAATCAGGCAGTTCACCGGTGTAAAATTTAAACCGGTCCATGTTGAAATCAAGCGTAGAATTTGATAATATCTACACGGGTTATGTGAACAATATTAATCAATTGTTTATATCAGTTGTATTTACACCTGGTGTAGATTATCAATTTTTTAAATGTTACCATAAAGACAATCGATGTAGATATTGTAATATTTACAAATATATTGTTTCTACACCTGATGGTATTCTTTGTCCTATTTGAATGTATTTTTAAAAAACTATCCCTTCAATATTTCATTAACCCCATCCCCTTCAAAGAGACAATAGCAGAGACAGAGTTCAAGATGACAGAGACAAATTAAATCTTCAATTCCTCATTACATTATTCATTTAATAAAATTCAATAAAAATATACAACAATTTGAACAGGAAAGTAAAAAAAATGTATTCTGGTAATGACAAATACTATTAAGAAGGAATGATTTGAACAAAAAAACTCAGCCCAAGTATTGTGCAGGTCCTCAATATCTTGTTTAGGAAATGGGTCAGATTGATCAAACATCTGAAACATCAAATTAAAATAAAAGAAATTAAAGCATTACTAAGATATATTAAACTGACAAGAAATATATGAAATCATTAAAAACATAATTTACCTCCTCAGTTAGGTGAGTCCTATTTGACAAGATGATATTGATCATGTGTCTAACCATGTAGAAGCTGCACAAGTTGTTTTTTCTTGGGTTGCCTTCAACTCTGTAATATTAACATGAACAAAATTATGTGTTATCAGCAAAAAACTATGTGGAGCATAAGATTTAACACTTTTATCACCTTCGGTGATATCTATTTAGGGTCCCTCACCGAGTTGGCTTTCTTAAGACCCCTTCCAATTGCAAATGTCCTCATAGCCCTATGACCAAAGTTATGAACTTAGTAACCATTTTATTACAAAGACCATATTTAATTTATTACAAATACTATTGTTCTGTAAGCTCACATGTTCATAATTTTCTTGGCATCAACCAATGTCTTGTAGTAGAGGGAGCATAAGAAGAAAATTTTATAAATATGCTTATATAGTATTATCAGTTGCCAATGATTTCTACAAAAAATAATTAAACAATAATGATTATTAGCATTAAGCAAATACAAACCTAGTATAAAAAAATTGAAATATTATTATTCTTATTCCTGTATATATGGTGCGAAGAAACAATCAATATCGGTTTCACCAAGCCTCCTTAAAATGTACTGAAGTCTTGAAGATTGGGAGGTCCCTTTTGAATAAATCTGAAATGGGCGTAGGAATTTAAACTGACCTTGTTTGCCTTTGGGAACCAACTCAGCTTACATGTACCTACAGTTAATGCAAACACGATGTTAGTTAATGCAAACACTCAGCTTGCATGAATTTTGTTATTACATATATTTATATTTAAATTAGACTTATATAAAAAACACTTGGATGCACCCGGAGGTTAGTTCATTCCTAGGAGTGATAACAGATCTCACATCTGTATGATCAATAAAGGTAGTGCTCCCATGTCACACACAACTGAATCTATAGGCAACGCATCCACATGGAATGTTTCATCAGATGACAATTAGATCACAAGCTGTATGGAACTCAAATTAGGAGGTATGGGAAGTTCGTTTGGGGATAATGCGACATGATCCGAAACAATATGCTTTAGCCATAATATAAAAGTCCCCTTTGCTGACTTACAGTCTTCACCTCATCAATTAAAATTAGGACAAGAGCATCTTCAACTACTACCTTTAATTGATCGTCCTGAATTTGAATGTGGTGGGATGTTGCCCCTAAAATATAGATGGAACCATGTGCTATTAACCTTTTGATAGGATCCTCCACATATAGATCACAAGGTTTAGCATCCTCTGACACCAGCCTGGCGATGCAACATCTCCCTTTAGTGCTAGGACGGGCTACATGTGAGAGCATTTAGGGAGCACTTGGCTCCTGTTGCTTGATGTCATCATGGACAATATTTCTTCCTTGATCTTTGCCAACCTCTCTTGTAATCGTGCCTCAATTGAAGCTTTTGCTTGTCCCCTAGCCTCTTCCCAAGCCTTTGCCTCATGGTGGATAACAATGATTCTATGCTCTTGCTTGTTTTAGTAGACTAATTATATGGGGAATGTCATGGAGATGCTCAAAAAATCTCTTATACCGACACCTCCTCTAACTCCTCTGACACGGGCCTATGCTCTTGCTTGCCCGTGGTAACAATCAAGATATCATTCCTACCATCTAACTTGAAGGAGTCATGGGCTTCTTGTTGTTTAAGACCAACCTATAATATAAAAAGAGCAAACATAAGAAATAATATAATTAGTTTACTAAAACAAAATAATACAAGTAGTACTTACAATATTTTCTGCAATCATACGAGCGTGATCGCTTGTAAATAATCCACTCCTTTTTGGTGAGCATACAATCATTTATCTTCATGAAGTATTGGAGATGGGGGAGCAAGAGTAACACTAGGATCAGACTCAGCAGCCTCTTCCTCTTGGCCCCAACAAGTCTCTTTCAGCCTTCACCTAACCCCCTCAAGATATTGTGTGGGGCAATCATTCTTAAGAGTGTGTTCAATGGCTTTTGCTCTTTTTTCCTACAAGACTTAAAGTAGTTAAAATCAATACATACAAAAGGAAAAAATATGGGAAATGCAAGATTCCTTTTTCAGGACATATCAACTCACTATAACTGCTGTCGTAGTGTGAATCCTAACAAATTCTTCCCAAGTAGCTTTAAGTCAATAAATTGATACTTGCTGCATAGAGAAGGATGAGGCTGAGCATTTTTGTCTCATCCATGCATATACTGATGAGCTAGTTGTGTCTTGAATGCCGTCCAACCCTCAGCACAATAAGACAACGTCTTCTTCTTCAAGACTTCATTGTTGGGAACATCGTAAGTGAGCTACAATAATTTTCATTGAAAGCAGAGTTATCAACAAATAGTTATGTTTTTGGTATTGGTCTATGCAACAGTCAGTTCTTATACCCAGATAGAGTCCCAAATTTGATTATTCACACTATTATCAACAGTATCCCAAGTCTGTATGGCGATGTTGGTCTTGTTGCGTGCTAGTAAGTCGACATAACTCATGTACTTTGTCCTGTATTCACCAATTGGGTTCCAATATGTGTTAATCAGTAGTAATTTCCCTTTCTTCCTATCTTTTGAAATGTCTTTCAATCACGTCGCACTTCTGCCCCTCATTTGCTTAGGGTCTCTTGGAGCATTGCTAAACTCATTCTGATTACCACTACCCCCTATATATCTATATATGCAATAACTAAAACAAACAGAGAAGAACGATTGACCACAACGAAAGAAGTGCAAGCATTTATCGATGGAAAAAAGTGCAAGCATTTACCGCAAAAAAATACAAAACCTAGATTAAACGAACATGTAAAAGGTAAAGCACGTACACGAGAAAATAAGTGTCTAGAACACATACTTGACAACCACAGTGAAGTCCGCGAAAACCACAGAGCACGACGACTGGCGTAATGATAGACTATATAAAAAATAAGACTGAATACAACCTTAGAAATGAGAAATGAAGAGACGCGTCAAGGGGGCTTCAATAAAAAGTACTTTCATTAAAACTTTTTACACTGGTTCACATTTAAATCTGGTGTAAAAATCATATTTTGAATATGAAATGACTAATATTTTGAATTTCAAAAGACTTTCTACACCAGATAACTTGTAAAAAAGGAGTTTCTCATATCAATTTTTACACCAGTTAAAATGTACAACTGGTGTAAAAAAGGTGACTTAAGTTTTTCAAATCACTTTTTACACCGGATAAAATGTATAACTGGTTTAAATATTGTAGTTGTTTTTTCAAACCAATCCTTTTATTAACCTATCACTTATAGGTTACAATGAAACAATATTTGTAATAAAAAATATACTTGTGCTATTATTACATGAAAACAATATATGCAATCATATACAAATAAGTCATAATCCACTTCTTCTTCATTCAATTTTGGTAAACCTACTGAAAAAGAATGGGTCTTACAAATTGAATCATTATCGTCAACAACCCTTTTTCCTTGGAGAGTGACAAACCATCTTTTATTTGTTGGATCAGTGATATAGAATACTTTCTTTGCTTGGTCTACTATAATGAAAGGCTCATTCCCAAAACTTACTATTCAAATCAACCAGTATAAATCCTAACCGATCCACCGTAACACCGTTATTTATATTAGCTCACTTCCATTTGAACAAGATAACTATGAATTTGGTGTAGTCTAACTCCCAAATCTCTTCAACGACCCCATAATAAGGGTTGATTGCTAATTTATGATTGTTGTCTTTTGAACTAGAGAAGTGCATAGCTTCAGCCACTAACATAACACCATTATTCTGCAGGCTACTTTTATCATCTAGGGACTTCGTATAAAAGGAATGCCCGTTGATATCAAATGAATTCCAATATATCACATTAAATTCAGGACCATATGCCAACCGTCTAGCTGAATGAGATACATAATCTTCATTTTTAACCTTCTATTTGAACCAATATGGAAAAGATTTGTTGTGTTCTCTAATCATCTTTTACTCTGTCATTCTATTATTTTGTTTCCAAACAAGCTCTTTATGAACAGCTATATAGTCATGAACTTCATCAATGCTATCCAAGATGTATAAGTATATTTGCTGTAATTTATTACGATCAACACTCTTCACCGACATTTCGCGTTGACCCTTTGCTTAGTACGGGGTTTAGTGAGACCGGTAAGTCTTACTTTAGACAGGCAATGTTAACAAAAATCTATAGCTTCTTCATAAACATATTTTTCAACAATGGATGCCTCGGCCGATTTGGATTCTTCATGTACCCTTTAAGGATTTTCATTTATCTTTGAAATGGGTACATCCATTGTAAGTATACAGTGCCACATAGTTTTATCTCTCATACTAGATGAATGATGAGGTGTACCATGATGTCAAAAAAGGCTGGAAGAAATAGTTTTTCAAGTTGGCACAAAATAACATAACCCTCTTGCTCTAATTCATCCAAATTTTCAGTCTCAAAGACTTTGCCACATATAGCATTGAAGAAAAAGCAAAGTTAGGTTGCAATGTCTCTTAAATCAGCTTAAAGGATTCCTTGAATAGCTATTGGGAGTAATTGTTGCATCAAGACATGAAAATCATGAGGCTTTTGGCCTACTAATTTCAAATCTTTCATTGACACAATCTTCTTAAGATTAGATGAGTACCCAGAGGAAACTTTGATTCCTTGTAAACATTCACAAATATTTCTTCTCTCATCCTTGGACAAAATATTGATCTCTTAAATACAATAACTCCCCTCACCATTTGGCCTTAGATGTAAATCCTAATATATTCTTATTTCTTGTAAATCTAATCTTGCCTTGAAAGTGTCTTTGGAACTACCATATAGGTTGAGAAGTATTCTAACAATGTTGTTACACACATTTTTCTCTACATGCATGACATCAATACAGTGCCTTACCTGAAGATGTTGCCAATACAGAAGCTCAAAGAAGACAGATCTTTTTTTCATAATTTTCTCACTTCTTTTGGTAGTCTTACCAAAAGTAACGTTGATGTCTTTTATCTTTTCATAAACTTGTTCTCCAATCAATGACTCTGGAGCATTTTTAAATTCTTGGCCGCCAATTTTTTTTTCTTTAGTCGACGGTATGGCTGGCCTTGTCTTAGAAATCTCCTACAACCTAGGTAGACTGTCTTTCTTCCATGACGAAGTTGATATTGGGAAGTCCCTTCCTCACAAATGGGACATGCTTTATGGCCCTTAACACTATACCCTGACAAATTTCTATATGTAGGAAAGTTATTAATTGTGCAAAATATCATAGCCTGCATATTGAATACCTCCTTCTTAATAGCACAAAAAATATCAACACCTTCCCATAGCTTTTTTAAATCTTTGATTAAGGACATTAGGTAAACGTCTATGTCATTTCCTGATTGTTTTAGTCCTAAGATCAACATAGACAATGTTACATACTTGCGTCTCATACATAACAAGGGAAATGGGTTCTAAACTACCAAGAGGACGGGCCATGAACTATGTATACTACTAAGGCTATTATAAGGGTTCATGCCATCTGTACTGAGTTCAAGCCTTAGGTTTCGTGGTTCCTTGCCAAACTCAAGAAATAAATCATCAATCTTCTTTTATTGTAAAGAATCAACTAGATGATGAAGCTTTCCATCACAAATTCTTTCAGTCGCATGCCATAACATTTTTTGTGCATAATCTACATTAGCAAAAAACCGCTTAAACCTTGGTATAATTGGAAGATACCATAACACCTTTGCAAGAGACTTGTTTGATCTATACCTTAGTGTCTTACATATTGGAAATTTCTCCTTAACTTTAAAATATTTCTTGTACAATATGCAATCATTTGGGCACGCACGAATCTTTCTATACTGCATGCCTAAAGGACATATTATTTTTTTACCATCATAATAGCGTTTAGATATCATATTTTCTTCTGGAAACATGGTTTGCAATAACTCAAACAATACCCATGACGTGCTTTCACACTTACCAATCTCAATACTGCATTTAACAGGTTGTATTTTTTGCACCCTAGTATAGAGGTTTTTTTGTATCATTGCACATAGTACTATATGCATGTGACTGCATAAAAGCATATTCTTCAATATCACGAATCATGTCCTTTACCCGATTATCAGTATCCATGTCATCATTAAAGGTCTGTTCCAACTGTTCAGATGCACTTGATATTTCCACATTTTCACCATGCCATACCCATACTGTGTAACTCTTGCAAAACCCCTCACAAATTAGATGAGTGTACATATCTGTAGGACTTTGTTTCCTTTCATTCAAACAACTCACATAAGGACAATAAAACCTGTCATTATCATCATCACCATTTTATTTAGCAAAATCCAAAAGCTCCTTCACCCCCTCAGCATACTCAACACTTGTTCGTTTAGCATTTATCCAACCATGATATATATTTGTGGAAGACTAAAAAACTAGCAAAATAGAAAACAAAAAAACCTAGCTTGCAGCTAATTATGGGAGATAATATACCACGTACAAGTGAAAGAACTCACCAAATGAAACAAGTAAATGATAGCAATGAATCCAACACAAATAAGGGCAAAAGGTACTACCAGTAGTGCATAAATATTTAGTTCTTGAGACAAGGAGTTCAAAACAAAACTCACCGACTGTGAAGGGTCGAGAAGACTTAAACACGCGAACAAGTGAAAATGACATATGGGAGGCATAAAGGGGCTTTCTATTAAATTAAAATGTATTTCATAAGAAAATTTACACTGGATAAAATGCAAGACCGGTGTAAATATAACTTTGTTCTAAATTGGACATTATAATCTACATCAGTCACTTTTACACTAGTGTAAAATAATATAAATTGAACAACTCTACACTGGATGAAGTGGAAGACCGGTGTAGAAATAACTTATTTTAAACTAGACATTATATTCTAGACCTGACATTGACATGTTCAGTTTCAATCTATTGCAATTTTAAAAAAAATAAAAGAACATGTCATTAAAATAAGAAACTTCATTCATTCAGCTTTACTAATAACTTTACATCAAAAGTATGAAATTTCCTAAACAATATCTATCAAAATATATAATATATTATCTCTTTTTCTTATTAAGTACAAACAATAAAATAGGAGGGGCAGATAAAGGTTGTAAGCTTTCACTCCTCAGCAGACTCAGAGGTCTGGGATTCATCAGAGTCGGTAGGATCAACAAGATGACACAAGCTATGATCTTGTTGATGGTGGCAAACTTCTGAGCGAATGCTTTGAAAATATCTTTCAGTCTAGTAACTTTCTCAGACAGTTCTTCCACTAAGTCCTTAAGGGCATTGAAGCGCATGATTTGTTCCTCAAGGTGCTCCATGAGAGTGACAACCAGTGGAGGAGGAGAAGAACTACAGGGTGAGGGTCAGGATGTTTGTCTTCCAATAATCTCTATTTCTTTTTTGTGGCGGAGAAGGAGGTGTGTGTAAGCAAGAAACCATTAGAGTGTTCAGAGAGAAGAAAAGAAAAGAAAATAGAGATAAAGTGATGAGATGAAAAGTATTGATTATAGGAATGATATACATATAGTTGAGGAATAAGAACAGTTTTAGAAAAGAATACCGAAGAATGCAATTGACCTTCTATCATAATAAGTACAAATGTTGGGAATCGAAAAAGCGAAATAAATGGCCTGATAAGGTACAGAGAAAGAAGCGAAAAAAGCATAGTTAGGAAACTGAAGAGTCATAATAGAAAGTTTATTTAACACCGGTAATATATATTTTACACCAGTTCAATGTAAATCCGATATAAACATTTCATCTTATTTACAAAATGGCTACCAGTCATTTGTTCTAAAACCTTTTCTCAAGGTCTGAAGAAGTTAAAGAAAAGAAGCGGAAAAGCATAAACAAAAAACTGAAGAGTCAGAATATGACGCAACTAATCTACACCTATTGATATTAGTATCCGGTGTAGTAATTATATTTTACACTAGTTACATGTACATCTGGTGTAACTATTTCATCTTATTTATAAATATATCGCCAGTCATTTTTTTAAACCGTCTCAGTAAGGACCAGTTTAAAAATGAGGTTTTAAAAAGCATATTTTATACCAGTGCGATTCCTTCCCATATATTCAACATTTTAATATTGACTTGTCTCTCTGTTGCAAATAATTTCTTATCTAACTTTGTCCCATCAAATTTAGGAATTAGGCTTCCAAACCTAAATGAATTGAGGTTGGGACACAATTAACTCATTGGACAAATTCCAAACAGCATCTCAAATGTTTCTAAGCTCATTTTGTTAGATTTATCAAGGACCAATTTTAGTGGAGTATATGCCCAATGTACTTGGAAACCTAACAAACTTGATAGAATTAGATTTGGATGGTAATCATTTGATTGGGTTGATTCCATATACAGTAAAAAAATTGCATAGCCTTCACACATTTAAGTCTTAGCAACAATAGATTGCAAGGGTCTATCATAAATGAACTGTACCAAATCAAAACTTTGAGCGAGTTGTATCTAGCTAACAACCACTACAAAAAACGTGTTTTGCATAAGTTAGTTTTTTTTTATTTTTGTAGCAGTTATAATTAATGCAATAATGATTTGCCGCGGTTTATCTAAATGCTACAAAATCAGGTGTTACAAATAGTGTTGTGCGGTTTGGATAAATTGCTACTCATGACGGTCAAAATGCTGTAACTTTTATAGCGGTTTACAGAACTCAGTAGCAGTTGTGTAAACCACTATAAAAATGTATATCAAAATAAGGAAAAAATTTTATTTTTGTAGTGCTTATTGAACTGCTACAAAGTCATCACTGGTTAGCTGGAAGAGAAAATATTGCTGATGGGGGAACGAAAAATTTAGGCAAAAAATAAAAAATTTCACCTTAACGCCAAAATTTTAGTGGTTTTAACCGCTACAAATTTTGGAAAGTGTAATTTTTCCTATTTTGAATGCTTGTAGTGGTTTGGAACTGCTAAAAATGTTGCACCCTTGGAGCTAAAAATGTTTGATGATACTTATATATTTATAAATATATGAATTTTTAATACTATGTATGTATATATGTAGATAAATAGATAATTTATTAAATTTGATAGGTTAACATTTTCTTATGATAATTGAGTATATTATTTAGCTATACTATGTTGTATAATTTGATGTTTTATTTGATGAGAAATACTTAAGATATAGAAAGTGTACAAATTAATATTTGATATGTAGAAAGTTAGGGGTGTAGATGAAAAAATATGTAGAAGAAAGTTAGAAAGTAAGGAAAGTGGAGAAAATATAATCGTTGCAAAATCCTCCCTAGCTAGGTCAGAATTTTACAGCGGTTCCTCGTCATCTACAGCATACTACCACTGTGAATTTTGCAATGGTTTAAACCAATGAAAATTCTTCACGCCTTTTGGTGCAAATATTTGTAGGGGTTTAAACCGATACAATTGTCGTTACAAAAATGTTCGCTCCTTGATGCCATATTTGTATCAGTTTCAATTGTTGTAGTTGTGACGATGACACTGTTCACGGTCAAAGTGTTACAAAATTACAACAGTTTTGAGGCAAACCGCTATAAAGTAACTACTACAACAAACCGCTATAAAGTAACTGTTACAACTCAGTTTTTCTTATAGTGAACATTTTTTCAGGAATGCTTCACAAATACTTCTTTTGCAAAAGTTGGACTTTAGCTAGAACAAATTGATTCCCTCTTCTCTTTGGAGTCTCCAAGATATCTTGGTCTTGGACTTATTCTTCAATGCATTTAGTGGAAGAATTCCACATGAGGTGTCTAACTTGAAACAATTACACAATTGAACTTGTCATGAAATCAACTTTTAGGAAGCATTCCTACAACAATGGGAAGCTTACAAAGTTTACAAAATCTATCATTGGCTCATCATCATTTACAAGGTTCTATACCTGAATCCTTTGGAGGAATGATAAGCATTGAGTTCTTAGATCTTTCTTAAAATTATTTGTCGTGTGAGACTCCAAAGTCACTAGAGTCAGTTACCCATTTCAAATACATTAATCTTTCCTACAATTTATTGCACAAAGAAATTCCAAATGGTGGGTCTTTTAAAAAATTTACAGAGAAATCTTTTATTATGAATAAAGATCTTTGTGGGAAGCCCCAAAACTACAAGTCAATCCATGTATAAAAGGAAAAAAAGAACAGTTCAGCTAAAATGATGCTTTTGATCAAATATTTATTGCCTATCATAACGGCAATCATTTTGGTTGGTTCTTGTATAGTTTTTGTCAACTGCAGGAAGGACTGAGTGAGTGAAAGGACCAACAGGGATTTCTTAAATTTGGACCCACCTAGGGTATCTTATTATGAACTTTTGCAAGGAACAAATAGATGTGACGAAAGTAATTTTCTTAGCAAGGGAAGTTTTGGATCTGTATACCAAGCAATTCTTTCAATTGGAAAAATAGTCGCTTTGAAAGTTTTCAACTTAGGCTTGGAACAAGCATTAAGGAGTTTTAATGTTGAATGTGCTACCCTATGCAATTTATGTCATCATCGCTATCTTATTAAGATCAGTAGCAGTTGTTCAAAGGATGATTTTAAATCTCTAATAATGGAATTCATGTCAAATGAGAGTCTTGATAGATGGTTGTGCTCCTATAACTATTGTTTAGACATGGTGCAAAGGCTAAATATATTGATCGATGTGGCATCTGAGCTGGAGTATCTTCATCATGGTTCTTCTTCGCCAGTGGTTCATTGTGATGTAAAGCTAAGCAATGTTCTGTTAGATGAAGATATGGCAGCCATCTTAGTGATTTTGGAATTGTCAAATTGTTAAACTTTGGGCAATCAGAAATCTATTCTAAAACTATAGCTACATTTGGATATATGGCACCAGGTCATGATTTAGTAATCTTATTATGTTTTATTTTATTATTTCTCTAACGTTCTTTTATACATTCATACACTCATACACGTACATCCTATAAGAAATTATATATTATGTTCACATTCCATGGTTTATATTAATAATGATATATTCACAAGGTTTTTAACAACAAATAATATTTCTGTTTCAACATAATTGTTAATTTACTTAGCATTCAAATTGGCTTGCAGAGTATGGATCAAAAGGACCTATTTCTAGAAAAGGAGGTGTACATAGTTTTGGTATTTTGCTTATGGAAACACTTACAAGAAAGAAGCCAACAGATGAGATATTTGGTCAAGGTCTAAATTTAAAAGATAACATTTTATCAATATTATAGATGACAATTTGCTGTATAGAGAGAATCAAAATATTGGTAAAATATTACCACATATATGATAGATATTGTGGCATCATTGAAAAAAATAAGGTTATATTTATGCAACATTTTAGAGGTACCAGCCACTAGGTGAATAACTGTTAAATTCAAATTTTAGTTTATTATTATTTCCTTAACCCTTTGGCTTGTGTTTATTTGTGGAACATCTTGTATAATGGTGTGATGACGATATTTTCTGTATCAATATATATATATATATATATATATATATATATTAAGGAATTGAAATTTGAGATGTTAGACCTTGATTATTTGGTTTCTGGACATTTAGATGTTATTTTCTGTGAAATGCCGTTTTTGTTTCGTCAAAACTGTTTTTGAATGATATATATACATGGTTTCCATTATTTTATAAGATCATATAAATTTTAGAGATTTATTTTCCACATTCCAATTTTCGAAAAGAAAAAATAATGGTTTTCTTAATGAACCAAGGAGTGCCCTAAATTTTTTCCTTGTAGTCTCTATATGCTTATGTTCTGTAAACCTCAAACTTCAATCTATCATATATAAAAGTAAAAAATAAATTATATCTGATCAAATATTGATTATGTAACAAACTACTTGTTGGCACTTCTTTCTTTCTTTTGTATAATTATCTTTCAGCTAAGCTGTTATTAAAAAAATAAAAGAATTTTAATTACCTGAGCCCATAGGAAGTTAAAACCAGAGGATAATCACATAATGTCTTATGATCAAGAAACTTATTATGAATGAAAGCGAATGGACGGTCAGATTTGTCCTCATCGCAGCACCCCGTTTGTTTCAACACATGAGGGAACAAGTGTCACGACCTAATAAGTGGTTGGAGGGAGGGATGAAGAGGATTTATGCTCCATAGTTAACACAAGAAAAGAATTATTTTCTCCTATCATAAATATAAAACTAGATATAGAATTTATTTTGATTCTAAATATAAGATTAATCCATTTGTCTCTTTAAATTATTTTTTTTTGCAAAATTATCCTAATATGGTTACACATAATAAGGTAGTTTCTATCAAGAGTATTTTAAATACACATGATTAAAGTAACATTTTAGAAAAACTAATACATAATTATTATAAATAATTAACTTAACTAATTTTTAATATAATCAAATTAGTTAAGTAGATCTTATATTAAGGATTGAAGGTAGTAATATCTTTCATTATAAATTTAAGACCTAGATAACTAATTAACAAATATTAAAAAAATTACTTGAGTTAGTTTTTTATAAAAAAAAATGTTTATTTATTTCCCCTGATGGTTTGGACCAATGCGTTAGTCTAAGTAAAAAAGGTTTTTGTTGCTTAAGGACAAAGTTTCAAGTTTAAATTTATACGAATACAGAAAATTTTTAGGAGAATTAGCTCTAATTGAACTCGACAATGTTCGAATCTAATCCACTCAACTATTCATATAAAAAAATAAGGATAATTTGAAAAAATTATAAGTTTAATAGATAAAATAAATTAAAGTATTATATTTAAAATCAAAATAAATTCTTCAATTATCTTTTACATTAAGATAGGAATCAGTATAAATGAAGAGAAATAATCATCAATCTCTCTTTTAGGATGAAATCAAATTCTGCGTAAGGCTCAAATTGGAAGAAATATACTTGGGAGCGCATTGCGCTCATCATTATTCATTTTGATGAGCATAATGTGCTCGTCACCAATTTAGTTCGTCTAAATTTAATTTTAGATTATCTAAATTTAATTCAATTTTTATATTTTAAATAGAATTTTAATTTAATATATGCAAAATTTAGAATCTTCTTAAAAAGATAAATTTATCAATTAAAAAATCACATATTAAAATGAAAGTGGGGGTTCGTTCTCATTCACTTGCATTTCTTTTCATCCCGTTAATGCCCTTTTGTACAAGCCTTGTGACTATAATCAATGAAGTTTTCCTGTCGACTCTCATTCTTATATATTTACATTTGAAGTTAATTTCATTATGGTATATATCACTCAAAAGATCAGAAGAAATTGTTTGTAAAGAATCTTGGAGTCAACCTCGGGCAGACGTGGTTACAACGAGATAGTCAAAGATTTCACCTATACACTCTCATCAAGAAATTCATGGTTGACTAGGAACATGGGAAAGTAGCTTTGATGGATCTTCTAAAATTTTTAATTTACATTTAAAGAATATGAGCTCTAGAAATTTTGTAGAAGGACTAAGATTATTGGGTGATATCACAAAATCACAAAGTGATATAAAGAACTCCTTCGATCATTAAAATAAGACCTAATTAGAGAGTTATTATTGATACTAAATATAAAATATATTTTTTATATTTAACATTTTTTCTAAATTACCCTTATTAATATTTCTCAACAATATTCAAGTAAGAAAGAGAAAAATAATTAGAAAAGATGATTAGGGTATTTTAGAAAAAAGATATTATATTAACTAATTTAACTAATTTTATTAATATAATTAAATTAATTAAATATGTCTTATATTAAGGATAAGAAAAATATACGTTTTGGTTAGAGTTAAGAAAATGTGTTTAAAAAAAGACAAGTACGATATACCCATTCTAGTTGCATTTTTTAAGCTTGTGGATCAAATTGGGTCTACTTACAAGTCAAGAACGTGCCAATATTAGTTTGCCTACAAATTGGGGTATTAGACATAATACATCCAATCCAAATAGTCCAAAATTAAAGACTTTTGATATGTATGGTCTTCTTCTCACTATAACTTGTTATATAAATGTTATTATTAATAAATTTTTATTAAATGTGAGAAAAATCTATATAATCACTATTGTTATTTTATATTGGAAAAATTGTTTAAAAAATCTCTAATTGAAAAATGTATTATCCAAAGATACCTGAATTTGTTGTAGAACTCAAGTAAAACCTATTTTTAATTGGTGTAATCTTCTTTGGCTGTGTGCAGCTTATCTTCAACTATATGCAAAATGAATATTTTGTATATAGTTGAAGATATGAAACATACAACTAAAAAAGAGTTGTATTAGCTCAAGGACCTGAGTTCTTAGATATTTTGTGCAATAAATTTTGCAATATGTATTTTTTGAGAAAAAATTCTTATTTTTATAAAAAAAAACCACAGACATATTTTTGTTGTTGTAAATTTTGCATACAATTTTTCTTTTGAGGTTACTCAAAAGTCTATTATACTTGACTAACAAACGAAATAAAACAGTGATCACGTGGTCCGATAACTAAGAAATTAATTGAAGACCACACATTTTTATTTTGTCATTTTGTCTCTATCGCTGTGTTTGCCAGTGTTTTTTTAATTAAGATTTTATGATTTGATTTGGACTTTGGATGAAACTTCTGCCATCATATCTGATTTTTTTAGTGGTTTATAATTACATCTTTTGTAGAAAATTTTTAAAGAGTATAATTTAGATATGGAGAAGTATAAATGTCCACGCATTTTTATTTTGTCATTTTGTCTCTATCGCTGCGTTTGCCAGTTTTTTTTTTTTTTAATTAAGATTTTATGATTTGATTTGGACTTTGGATGAAACTTCTGCCATCATATCTGACTCTTTTAGTAGTTTATAATTACATCTTTTGTAGAAATTTTTTAAAGAGTATAATTTAGATATGAAGTATAAATGTGTATTATTCCGGGATGTTCCGCACTTGCACTTGACTCATCTATCTTATAACAGTTTGCTAGGGGTAGGGATTTTGTTTTTTATTTTTGTTAGATTTTTTTGTGCATTTATTCTTATTTTTTCCAACATTTTTTTTATTTTTAAAGAATAAAAAAAATTGTCATCCAATATTTGAAAAGGTTAGTAAATCTATACAATGGGGAAGAGAATACTGTTATAATATTAATTCCAATCAGTAAGGCTTTATCAATATTTAAAAATAACTCGTTAGGGAGAATAGAGACTCATAATATCAAAGTGTGGCAATTCACCACACCTTTAAGGATATTATTTGACGGGCTGATTGCTTGGCTCTTGATAAGGTCACTAAGGTGAGGGAAGTGGAGAGATTTTAATGGAGGGGAGGGTAAGAGAGAGAGAAGAATTTTAATATTATCTTGTTTGTATTGATAAAAAGAGAGGAAAGGGAAGGGAATATTATCTTGCTTGGTACAGAAGGGGAGGTGACAAAATATTTTTGTATGGATAATTTAGCCCTTATTTTATTTAAGTTATTTTTATTGTAAAATGTTTAATAAAAAGAAATTATAAATTACAAAGGGCATTTAATATATAAAATTATTGACTTTAATATATAATTATTTAAATTAAATAATATATTATAATACATAATTAATAATAGAATAGCCAATATAATAACTTAAAATATATATAATAATTGTAAATATTATAATTATAATACAAAAATAGCTCGGACTATTTGAGTGAAGAATGCTGAATCGAACCCATCACTTACAAAGTCAAGACAGTTTGCTCTAGCAGCCGCGAGGTAGACGACTGATAGCTAGAGAAAGAGACTGATAGAACAACATCGACGTCGAGCACATATATTGAAGGGTTGATTTTTTTGTAATATAAGCCTGAGGTCATTTTAGGCAATACAAAGGGAGGGGAGCAAAATCTCTCCCCTACTCTCCACTCTACTGTAAATCCCTCATATCAAACACTACCTAAGGCTCCGTTGAAACAGTTTTGAAAGGTTGTTTGATAATATTTATGGAAGACAAACAAGGATCTAGTTAAGTGCAGGTGCATTTGAAAGGTTGTTTGATAATATTTATGGAAGACAAACAAGGATCTAGTTAAGTGCAGGTGCATACACTAGATCTATGTTCTATTTGTATTTTTGTAGCTTTTTACCTGTCTTTGTAATTAAAAAAAAAAGTATTTAATTTTTATCTTTTCATCACTCATCTTTTATATTTTTGTTGCACATTTTTTAAATGTTTCAATATTCATATTTCATGTAACACCTATCTTTCACTTTTTTTCAGCCCTTATATTTATTATTTTCAATATTGAAAATAATAAAAATAATTAAAAATATAAATGATAAGTATTGTATATATTGAAATAATTCATATCACAAGGATCTTAAAGATCGGGGTTTCATGTTCATTCTATACTGGGTCTCAGAGTTCTTGAGGAGATCCACCCCTCTTGGTAACATAGCCATATAATATAATTATCTTAGTGATATAATAGAAATAAAGATAGAGAAAAGTGAGTAAGAAGAACTGTTCAAATATGAGTGATACATCTTGTACTTCATCTAAACCTGTTAGAATTTCTTCTTCTCTATCCATTAATAGAATTCCTTCATCTATCCACTGTACACTATCTCACAAGATAGACAATCTTATTGAGTTTACCCATCTTCCATAAAAAACTCGTGTTAGAGACACTAAGTTACCCTTACTTAATCTATACTCTCTCTTCCATATACAGCAATCAACTACTTTCCGTAATATCCGTCATCTTATTACCAGAACTTTTCCTCATGTTAAGGAGATTGTTCAAAGTTTCCATCTTGACTAGTGTGGTATTCATTCAACTTCAAGTGAACAATAAGTTACCTTGGAGTTGCCACAACCACTCATCAACTCTTATATTGACTAAGGATATTTCCACCTCAATCTTAGAGCAATTAGACTCGTCCTTACCCTTCATGACAGAAAAGGGCTTCCTGTTTCTACTAAGGTTGCTTTATTAGACACTACATATCATGAGTACTAGCATACTTTGATAGGAGCTCTGGTTACTACTCTTAGTAATAGAAGTATTGTTCTCACTATCACTCCAAACTTTAACATGAAGTTATCTGACCTCACTTTTTCAAAGAGAATTAAAGTCCATGTACAGATTGTTTGAGCTAAACTTGATCCCAATTCTATAGCAATCATTCTATATCATCAGTTGATTTATAGAATCCAAAATCACTCTCTGGATCTCCAATTTCGAACAGACACACAGGTTGCTTTGCTCATGTTCAATGATAATAACCATGGTCCAGCCATCGTCAACATTCCTAGACAGATCCCCAAGGAAGAACTTGCTCAGATTATTTCTCTTGTGTGGATCACTAATTATGAACGGGAGTTTAATCCTACTCATTCTGATGTTCATACCACAGTGCCTCTTGTGATTGCTAGAATGTCTGATGGCATTGTTAGAACAGTCTTCCAAAGGCTAGGCTCAAAAGGATCTTATCCTTCTAGACTCATTGCCATTATTTCTCCTGTATATTCTAGCGACCCTGACGCTAGTGACATGGAGTTCATGAATTCTCAAAGAAAAGCTGAGCCCGTTTATGTTTCTCATGTTCATAGACACTTCATCTGGGATTTTGATAACCTATGTGTGAATTAGATTGTGAATGTCATAATCCTTCCTTTTGGGATTTCTCTGATGATGAAGATTTCATAAAGGCTATAAAAAAGGAGAAAAAGAAGAAGCCTACAACTTAACCTAGGCGCAAAAGGCCTAGAGATGATGATGAACCACTAAAACCAAGATTTGGTGTAAATTGGGATATTAATGCCATGACCCCCATCTCAGAACTATCCCTTTATGATATTCTAAAGGAGCTAGGTCATGATGACCTTATTGCTGACATCTTCTCACATTAAAAATAACCAGATCTTGCCATTCTATAACCACCTCCAGTGGTACCAGTTGTTCCACCAATCCAACTATAGCCATGCATTGCTATGCTTAATCCAGAATCTCAACCTTATGAAGCTTAGTTCCATTAACTTAAGGAAAGCTTTGACCAAAGTACTAATGTGTCCAGAAGACCATATGTTAAAAGTACTGAGGTTATACCATAGGGACCTAAGGTTATTACTCCTGCTGAAGCAGTGCTTAATTGGCATATAGATAATGTTGTTAGCTAAAATAAGTTCTTATACCATATTGATTCTAAGTTAGACCTCATTACCTCTCAAACTAAGGATCTATCTACACAAGTAGAATCTTTGACTGAATAAGTGCAAAAGCTTCATCTAAGGCTTACTTCTCAAGCTCAACAGCTTGATACTGAACTTCGAAGATATGTTGATCAATGTTATTTTGGACTAGATTTCTAAAGGAAAGAATAGGAGCTGAAGCAGATACAAGACCAGATTAGGTAGATTGAAGCTGATATGCCTAAACATGAATAACCTCTTCCCTCACCTCCAACAGTTGATCCTTGAACTTCATATGCACCTCTGTTTCCATCAACCTATCTTGTTTACTCTCCTATAACCTTACCAACACCTGCACCTACCCATATAGACTATAGTCAAGTATTTTGCTCTACTTATCATTTAACCAGACAATTTAATTATCCTAAGCCTAAAAAGTCATCAAAGAAAAAACAAGTTTCTTACTCCGGCTATCAAACCATCATACCAAAAACTACCACTACACCAGTGGATATACCACCTTTATATAAAGGACCTATTTTTTCATATGTCAAACCACCAGTAAAAGCTAGAAGACCTCCTTCTTCTGGTATATAAATCTGTGAGCCTACATATACTCTTCCTACCTCTAGAAATGTTTCTACTCCCGCTGGTAGAGAAAAAGGTCTTACGGGACAACCTTTATCAAGAACTTCAACTATTGGAGCACTTGAAAGAAACAAGTATTCTCTACTTAGAGATACTTATGCTCAAACCTCTTCCTTGGAAGAATCCATAGAGACTGAGACTGAATCTTCCTCAGTACCTGAAGAATATGAGGAATCTGTTACTACAAAAAGCTTGAAAACTTTCTCAAAATACTCTAGTGAGGAGCAATACTATGCTGACTTGTCAATCATTGCTATGGTAAATCCAACTGCTAGACTACTGCAGAATCTACTAGTCATCCTATTCAAGTCCAAGAAACATAACTCTTGGTTTACCTTTAATGATATTTTGCCTTCTAAATAGCATGATCGACTTCATGAATTTGGTGCATGGATTGATTCTTATATGACTAATCTAAGTCTTACCTTGGAACAAATTCTGCCTGAATTTGTTTCTCAAATGACTGGCAATTTAAGAGAATAGTTTACTCATCTCAGTGAATATCAAAGACTACAACTAGTTAGATCTGCAAGTCCATGAGCATTTCTTGGAGCACTTTATCAGGAATTCTTTAGAGATTTTCATGTTATCCAGAAAAGAAATTTCTAGGAATATTTTGAAATGAAATGTTTTCGCTCAACATAAATGTTCTTCAGAAACATTATATCAGAATGGCTGGAAAGTATTATCCTCTAAGAGGACCTTAGAATCCTAATCTCAGGCATGTTTCCATTGCCTCTCTTCCATATGAATTACAAGTAGAATTGCATAGGATAATTTCTTCTCTTAACAAAGAAGTAACACAACTTACTTTAGGAGGAATCTATCAACTTGCATTAGTCACTCTTGATAAGATGTATGAGCAGCAAAAAATTTTTAAGTCTATGATGAAAGGAAGTTCAAAGCTTAAGCCAGCATGTAGCAGATCCCATTTAAAGATTAAATGCAAGGATAAAGACAAATGACACTGCCTTACAAAAAAAAAATCTCATTTCTCTGCTTGGAAACCTCATAAGGGAAGGAAAAAGAAATATAGAAAACCTTTTAGGTTTTTCAATTGGAGATCATCCAAATCACCTAAGGCAAATATGTGTTTCCTTTACAGTGGAAAATGTCACTTTGTAAAATCTTGTCCTAGAAAGAATAATAAGAGAGAAATCAAGATACTTCAGTCGTTCCAGTATGCATTGCTTATTGCTGAAACTGAAGACATTAAATCTGTTTATGAAGAATAATCTGAGGAAAATAAAGAAACAGAGTATGTCCTTCACATCTCTGATTCTTCTGATTTTGACTATGAAATAGAGTATCCTCATAAATCTGTTTACTCTCTTAGTCTTTAGAATACAATCTCTAGACTCACAAAAAAGTCATCCTATGGATCATTTGGATCTGTAGGTATTCCTCAAATAGATCATACTCCAATACCTCTTACTGAAGCCAAGATCCTTTTGTTCAAATATGATAAACCCATCAAAGCATTTGCTATGATTGACACAGGTTCTTGTGCCACTATAATCAAACCCCATATCCTTCCTAGTGATATGTGGATACCTTTTGATAAACATTCCTTACTGTGAACTAGGAACTATTTCATATTGAGCTTATCTCCAGAAAGAAAATAGGGATACAACTTTTTCCTGGATGTGTGACATGGATCAAAGTGTTTGGGAGTTATCTTCCTGAAAAAGATATACTCCTTGGATTTGATGTTCTTTATAAGATAGCAAAATTATCAATCTTGACATAGGGATTAAGATTTAAAAAGTTCTTTACTCCTTATGTCCAGATTCCAAGTATTCTTGAAATTAAATAAACTCCTGCTGGATATGAATATATCAGAGATAGACTTCTCAGTTTATGCTCTGACAGCCATAATCAATTTCAACATCCTCATCCTTTGTGAAAAAATGAGAATTTCTTTGTGAAATTACCATTCAAAAAGAATAAAGATGTTAACCTCACAAAAGCCACTCATTCAGGTATGAATCCTGATGACTTACTTCTTGCCAGACAAGAGTGTGATTCTCTATTAGCCCAAGGACTCATTGAACCCATTGAATCAAATTAGACTTGTCAAGCCTTTATGTGGAGAAAAGGTCTGAACAGATCAGAGAAAAAAAGATGTTGGTTATTGATTATAAGCCTCTCAATGTATTCCTACAGGATGATAAGTTTCCTCTTCCAAAGCTTAATATATTAGACTCCAGACTTGCAACAGCGAAGATATTTCTAAAGTTTGATTTAAAAGCGGATTTTTGGCAAATTGGAATTCATCATAAAGAAATATACAAGAAAGCTTTTTGCATTACAGATCTTCAATATCAATGGACTGTTATTCCTTTTGGATTAAAAGTAGCTCCGTCCCTTTTTTAGAAGATGATGATCAAGATATTTGAGCCCATCTTGCATTCAACACTGGTGTACATTGATGACATTCTCCTCTATTCAGAGGATGAAGAAAGCCACAAGTTATTGATCCAGTTTGATAATATTGCTGAAGCCCATGGAATTATGTTATCTTCTAAAAAAGGATACATTGCTCAAGCCCGTATTGATTTTCTAGGAATAAGCTTCCATGATGGTTTCTATCAACCAGCTTCACATCTGGCCCAAGAACTACTCAACTTTCTAGACGACAACCTGTCGGTAAAGCAAATTCAACAGTTCTTTAGAATTGTAAATTATCTCTGTGACTTTATTTCATATATGACTAAACACACCAGTCAGTTATCAACCTTATTGAAAAAGAATCCCCCACCTTGGGGACCTCAGCAGACTACAGTTGTCTAGACACTAAAAAAGATTTCAAAGACTCCTCCACCTTTGAAAATTCTAGGAACAGGACAAAGAATACTGCAGATTGATGCCAGTGATAATTATTGGGGTGCAATTCTTCTTGAAGAAGTAACTGGTAAGATACATTACTGTGCTCATGCCAACAGTAAATTTAAAGATTCTGAACAACATTACCATGCCTCTTACAATGAGATCTTAGCAGTTAAAAAGGGATTGAAAATTTCAATTTTCACTTAAGTTCTTATGAATTTATTGTGAAAATGGATAATATTGCTTTCCCTTTCATGCTAGATACAAAAAAGGCAAGACAGTCTTGCCTGATTCTCAACTCCTAAGATGGAAAGACTGGTTCTCTTACTATAAATTCACGGTTCGACACATTAAAGGTCACCAAAACATTATAGTTGATTACCTCTCTAGACCTTCAAAAGTCCAGCTTCTCACTCCCCTTGGCCCACGATACATCCTTATGATGGATCGTCTTCCTCCTCTAAAAAATGCCTACCACATCATAAAACACCATAGTTTTCCTCCTGGTGAAATCCTTACTACTGTGGAACAAGTTCAACTGATAGCTAAGAGAAATATTTTCTATTGGCTACACCTCTTACTTGTCAATCATCCTATCTCTACAGCCATGGAACATTTTAACCTAGAAAAACCTTATCTTTCTATCCCCTTCATTGCCAGACTAGTTTTAGAAGAGTTAAAGTGGTACCTTTGGTCACTTTCAACTCTTTATGTTTTTGTTATAGTTATTTCACCATTACCTATTTTTATTATCTGTACGATCGTAACAATAAAGGTTCTTCTCTATGGACTATTCTATAATGGTTCTCTCTACTTCTTGTTTGGAGAACTCAACTCAAAAAGGTTATTAAACAATATCATCTCTGAGATATCCCAAAAGATTAACAGTTGAAGTATCAGTGCTTGTTTACACTTCACAAGCCTTACAGTATAGATCATGAAAGGGAGCTGTACACTCTCAACTAAGCTTATCTATAGCAGACACAGACCTCTTGGCCTCGCTAAAAAGTTCTCTTTTCAAATATAAAACTCTTTATATGCAATATGAATAATTGACCTGAGGAAAACCTTAATATAAAGTGTACATCATTAGGACCAATTCCTAATGAAGCCTTCATAACCCCTCATATTCAACAATGGTATAGAAGACCTTGGGAACAAATATTTTCTCCTGATACTTTAAGATATTTGGATTCCCGTCCTTCTACCTCCAGGTCATTAGCTAGATCAAATGAGCTATAGCTACTACCCAGCTCTTCACTTACTGATTTACAGCTGTCCTCTAAGAACTCAAAATAGAATCCGAGCCAGCTGTCTCACTGTCCCAATCTGAAAACCCTTGGGGTGATCCTCTGTCACAAGATCCATGGGGTGGACCACTTGATATTGATCTTGAAGCTGCCTTGGCAAATCCATCATACCCATACTTTGGATTTGATGAAGACTACTCAAATATGGACCGGGATGATAATCATGAGCTTATCTATAAATGACACATAGATTCTCGCATGCTGAACTAATGTCCAAAGAGCTTTAATAAAGTAGATTCCCACGTGGTGTGATGATATTTACTTTTCTGAAAAGTATTTTGTCTGTTTGGTGTCAGCCTTATTAAAGGCATATCCAGTACTGTCTATTTTTCTGCTTTCCAACTCATGTCATAATTATAATTGTTTGGAGTCTTGTGTATCTGACTCTCTATATAATGAACCTCTTCCAGTCATTGAGGATCATCAAGAGTTCACATTGTAATATCTCTTTGTGAAATAAGAATGTGTGCCTTCTAAATTTCTCTCTTCTAAAAGCTCTATCTTTCTTTATTTCTATTAAAGTCTTCACATAGATTCTATTATGCTCTACACTTGCCTCTTTAGAGGATCCTGTGTATCATAAAAGAATTGGACCATGTTACTAGCGTTTTAAGTCTTCCGCTTGAATAATCTGATTTAGTCTGGAAGTTCATGGAAACTAAGATCTTTAAAGGCAAAAGTAAGTCCTAAGAAGAGGCAGCCGTAAGTCCTTGGATAAAGATCGGGGTTTTATGTTCATTCTGGACTGGGTCTCAGAGTTCTTGAGGAGATCCACCCCTAAATATAAATTATAAGTATTGTATATATTGAAATATTAAAGAAAAGTACTGAAAAATAAAAAAAAATGAGCTTAAGAAAATTTAATTCCTATCACAAGGATCTTGGTTTTTTTTAAAAGTTTTAAAATTTTGTCCTTAATTGTAATTAATGTTCTTAAGACCTTTTAATTGTCATTTTCCCTACAACCATTAGTGGAAGGTCCCTGATTCCTTTTAAACAATGTTTAGAGAGTTCAAATCTTCTAAATAATAAAAGAAACATATGGAGAAAATTGTCTTAATTGGGTCTCCTCAAAATTGAAATGGTAGATTAACTGTAAATAAAAAGAACCACAAACATGTTTTTAGTATTTTTTTTTATGGAAAAGAAGTTTGATGAAGTTGGAAGAATCTCTACCGTTGGACCAATCCGCAGACTAATTAAAATGCTCTATGCCTTCTTTTTTCTTTTCCTCTAATTTTCATAACTTCTGAACGATATACTTGTAAATTTGATCATTTACATTCATGACTTGACACACGTAAGAAAGAAACTATTTTCCATGAATATTCGTCTTTCTTAAATACATAACTATATACTCTCAAAAATTCAGTTATTCATCAGACCACAATAAAAAATTGGAGTAGAAGCGGAAGTTCATATTTAATTTTATTCTGCAATCCGAATGAATCTAAAAATTTAAGCAACTCATCTTTTAGAGACAAAAATAAAATTTAAGATAACTTTGGAATTCTTCAAAGCCTTTAAATTTACTAGTCTTCTTCTAACATACAAGAAGTCAAGCCTACCAAACTTCACCAAAAGCTTGTACGTAATTCCTATCATTATTTGTTACTTGAAAATGATATATAATACATTTAATCTTCTTTGAAGGCTTTGGATTTCTTCATAAAGGAACAAATTATCCCCACAAGCTTCAAATTAACGTTCTTTTGAGAGTTACTCAAAAGTCTACTATACTTAACCAACGAATGAAATAAAACAGTAATGATGTGGTCCGATAATGAGAAATTAATTGAAAACCACACATGCTTTTGTCATTTTGTCTTTGTTATTGTGTATTGTCAGTAATTTTGTAAATAACATTTTATGACTTGATTTGGACTTTGATTAAACTTTTGCGATCATATCTCTTCTAATCCTTTTTTTTTGAGTGGTTTATAATTACATTTTTTGTAGAAATTTTTTAAAGAGTATAATTTGGATATGGAGAAGTATACGTGTGCATTACAGGATAAATTCTCCATATACTTGCAGTTGTAATTGTTATGATAAACATGGGAAAACTTGCTTCCTTTGTTTTCATTCTCTTTCTTTTTCACTATTTTATGGCCTCCATAGCATGGAGAGAAGTGGGTTCCACCAGCGACAAATATGCATTTCTTGCTTATAAATTATCTATTGCGGTGGATCAAAATGATCTCTTGGCTAACAGGTCTATCTCTTCTTTTTTATGTGATTGGATCGGTGTTCGATGCTATAGAAGGGTCCATTATTCCTTGGATTTTAGTGACACGGGTCTTAAAGGCATTTTAGGGAAACAGATCCTCTCAACGTCACTTTTTATCATTTTCTCTTACAGTCTTTTATAAAATTATTATTTTTTATTTTAAGATATTCTACTATAGTAATATATAAGTATCAAATTTTAATAATGTTTATTTTTCTCTTTTATAAAAATTAACTGGTCTAGATTTATTATCTTATAAAATTATATTATAATATTACATTAAAAATAAAAAATAAACTATCAAAATTTGATCTGGCTATTTTTAATTGTAGAATATCTTAAAATATAAAAATAACAATTTTATAAAAAACTGCATCTCAACCATTTATTTCTTAATTTTATATGGTGGGGATGAGATGATGAGAGAAAGGGAGAAAAAGTGATGATGAGGGGATTCAAATTCGCATTTTAGTGACACCAAATTTTGTTTTTTAAGAAAATAATTAAAATTAGTTAAAAGTAATAAATATGTAGAAAATATATTTTTTTCAAATATACCCTCATTTATAGTGATTAAAGACTTAAAGGAGAGAGATTAGTAATGAGTAAAGTAATGAGAGAGAATGAAATTAAATAAGGGTAAAATAGGTAAAATATCATTTATGGTTGAGAACAAATCAAAAGGGATCTTATATTTTGGGACAAATTAAATCAAAGAAAGGGATGTTATATTTTGGGATGGAGGAAGTATTAGATAGGGACAAAGTTAGAAATTTGAATAATTATAATGTAGAGTTTATAAAGTTTAATATTTTTTTATCCGTATAAAGTATATTAAAACTGACTTTCAAATAAGATAAAAATGAGTATTTTTTTATATGGTTTAGACCTCCATGAGTTAATTAAGTCTATCTAAACCTAAGTATGTTGTTAAGGGAGAAGACAAATATTAAATTATCCTCCATAAGCTTAGCAGAAACTTTATGCCGGTTTGATTTCATAGGAACCACGGCATATCTAAAACTTTTAACTTCATTTTTTCTATGGCACATTTTATTGCTACAGGCTGTTGACAGATTGCCTCATGGATTTTAGGTTTGTAGTTCTTTCAAGGCAGTTGTGTTAAATTGTATAACCGTGCGAATAATAATGGCATTATTTATTGGCTATCGTACCTAGAAGTAGATGCCTTTGAGATCGTTAGCCCTAGAAACCATTTTTCAAGGAAAGGGGCGTGGAAGCGCCCCACACAACGATATGTTTGAAAACTTCTGCCATCATATCTTATCTTTTTTTTTAAGTTGTCTATAATTACTTTTTTTTCCAGTGATTTTGTATAATTTGGATGTAGAGAAGTATAATTTTTCCAGGATATATGCTCCATGCTCGCAGCTGTAATTGTCGCACGGTAACTCTACACCATATTATGGTTCTTTTCATATCCATTATAACTATTTTGGAAGGCCCAAAATTTAAGAAACCAAATATAAAATTTTTAGTTTCTCAGATACTATTCATTTGATATTTTAAAATTTTTTGTTCAATTTTAAAAATTTATAACTAATTATAAACAAAATAAAATTTACTGGTTTCAATTCCAACTTAAATCTCTTTAATATTTCTTTAAAGTAAAAATAGTTTCAGGAACCCATTTATTGTAGAACAGTTCATATTGGTACATAATTTTTATTATTCATATGGTCAAAAACTATGTTTTAGATTTTTAACACTAACTTTAAAAAATTACCATAAATTATACATAGATCCAATTTAATTGTTCTACCTATAGATTTAAAGTTTGTATGTTTACTTTAAGCATGCTAAATATCGAAGTCATTCAAGCATTAACTCAATCAAAACATAGTTCAAAGGTTGCTGCCTCATACAATGTTATATATATTGTCATAATTAATTACTTACACAATCTACTTCAAAATATCATGGCATAAGTACACTAGTTTTCCCTCAATAAGCCTTTGCCTCTTGATGGTTCAATCCCTAGATGATTGATCAATTGGAGTGAGATTTCAATTAAATCCCAATAGCAAGTTACATCAAGAAAAACGTTAATTAAGAAACATTATTATTAATGAACTAAGCATAATGCTATAATTAGAGAACTACTTTTACCTCCTGCTAACTCAAACATGCATCAAGTCAAGACATCACAACACAAAGAGTAGTATAATATCATTACCTTTAGTTCAATCAATAATCACAACAATTTCATATATAACAATCAAGACAAGTTAAATATTAAGGTTGGGTAGTCTTACTACATTGATCAAACAAACCTTAGCGTTTATTCTTGAGTTTAGTTCCTTCTTCCAGAAATGCCAAACCCTCTTTTAATATGACAAAGGGCACAACTATCAATATATAATTGACTAGCTATGGTTTAAACAAAAACTAGTGGTAAAGTGGGTTAGCCCATTTGTAGAGACAGGCTGTACGGCTCGCCAAATGCCAGCCCGAGCCCGCCCCTCTCTTTTTTTTAATTTTTAATATTTTTAAAAAATTATTTCTAAACTTTTAGAATACTAATAAAAAATTCATAATGTTATATTAGTATAATTAAAATATAGTTAATATTATACTCTTAAAAATTTTTACTTTTTATAAAAAATATCAAATTTTATAACTATAAATCTAAATAAACATTAACATAATATTAATCAATTATAATATATCAACACATATTAACAAATAGATAATTATTTTTACTAGTATTCAATAATAAAAGTATTCAAAGTAATATTTGGATAAAATAAATAATAATATTAAAAATTTTAAACAAACAAAAAAAAAAGCGGGTTGGCGGGCTGGCCCGCTTAAAAACGGGCTAGCCCGCCAGCACTACAGCCCACCCCAAAATAAATGCCAGCCCGAGCCCTCCCCGTTTTGAGGGAAAAGGCTGGGCCCATTTTCCCAACTCTAACAAAAACCCTTGAAATCCTTCATCTTTTAACTTTATTTTTAGAGGTTTATTTCTACCAACATAAAAATTATTCTCTTAGATTATTTTTACATAATTTTTTATGTAGAATCCAAATATGAGTTTAGATTTATGAAAATCAAACTCCCCTTTGGTATTTGATCATTGGCCGAGAGGAATGCCAAGGAAAATCTAAATTTTAATTTGATTTTAATACTTCTAAAGCTTATTACTTAGGTTTACCCTACCCCATTTTTCATTTTAAACACATTGAAAGCATCAAAATTAACAAAATCAATTTCTAGGGCAAAAATCTCAATGTGACCAAGAGGCCTTAACAATTTCCAATCAAAGGAAATCAAACAATCTTCATGCAATTCTACTTAAATCAAACTATAATAAATATCTTCAATATAGGTTTAACATCAAAATCATATCTACCTAGCCCTTATACTTTTCGGTCAGCAAGCATTCATAGGAGTATTTTTATTTTTCCAACCACTTAAACCATGATTTAACTAGTTAAAACATCAATTAAAAGGTTGAAGACATAAATTAACCTTTTATCAAAGTGGCTAGCTCTTCCTCCTCTTGGAAAGTTAAAAATCCAAATGGCAAGAGTTTCACTTTGTGTACTGAAAATGCTATAGTGTGTGGAGGAGGAGTCATATTTATAGGCCATGAATTAAGTGTTTGCCCTTCAAGTTTATGCTAATTATAATGCTTGTCACATTCCTATGGCTTCTTGCACTAATTTTTCCACTTAAAATAATTAAAAATGTAATTAAAATTCAATTCAAATCCTCACCATTGGCTTAACAAAGGACACAATCTAGGCTAAGCAAAAAGCAAGTGTATTTGTGTGTTATATTAGTGCATTTTATATCATATTAAATTCATATTTCACAATTCTAGTGTCTTAGATACTTTAATTAATTTTTACCAGTTCCACAATATATTTATACCATTTTTTTTCCTTTTAAAAAGGTCTCTCCTTTATTACCATAATAATTTTATTAATGATAAAATAGAAAAACTGATTTAATTCCTATTACCCAAATTTTAATTGGAAATTAATTTCTAGAGTTTCTGAGTTAATAAAAAATTCATATCTACTTCAGTATCTTCCATTAACTCCATAGAAACCCTATAAATTTTCTTATAATTTATTTTGTAGATACTCCATGTAGTCTATAAGCAGGATTCCTATCATCTCACATTTTTCGAGATGTATAAGTAATTGTATATGGTTGTTATTTATTATTTTAGAAGGTATAAATATGTTCGTATATGATAAATAATAAAATGATTTGTGTATGTTTAAAATTATTATTATATTAATTATGATGTCTAAAGATTTATAGAATTTGAGTTCTCTATATTATGTGCCAGCCACCCTTAATTTTTGGGATGTGACAATAAATGTAAGCAATTTGAATCTAAGTATTGTCCCAAAGATTAAACGAAAAAATAACACCAAAATGAGTAAAAGAAACCCCTAGTAGATAAGATGGCTTCCTAATTTAATCACAAAACTAAATAGTCCTTAAATCGCTAAAATATTGGGAATTATCTAGATTCTAGAACCAAATTGTAGTATGAATAATATTTTAATTTTACCCACATTGTATTACTTGCTAATATATGTATAATTAGTGCATGTTTGGAAAATATCAAAACTATAGTTTTAAAAGGGTTTCTGGCGTAAACCTTAATTTAGAAAAATTTTAAAACAAGTGATCATATTTATCTAAAAGTGCTTTTGGATCAAACTATGGTTTAAAACTAAAGTTTTAAATAAACTATTGAGACTAAGTTCTAGAACAATAAAAGAGATTATGGACTACACAATTACTATTTTACCCTTACTTTATCTTACACTCTCTCTTCTCTACCCTCTCTCATCTCTCTTCTCTCTTTTTTACTCTCTCCTCTCTCCTATTTTTAATAAAATCGTATCATTTATAGTGTGTGCTTGGTTTTTCCTAAACTTAGGTTTTAAGAAATTTTAAAGCAAACAATTATATTTGTTCAAAATGACTTTTGAACCAAACTAATGTTTCAGATAAGTTAGTCAGAGTAGTTTATGTAACAGTAAAAGAGCTTATGGACTAACCAATTACTATATTACCCATACTTTTTCTTACACCCTCTTTCCTCTATCTTCTATACATTCTCTTTTCTCTCCTCTCTCCTTTCTTCACCCTCTCTCATCTCTCATCTCTCCTCTCTCATCTACACCATCTCTCGTCTCTCATCTCTCTTCTACACCCTATCTCCTCCCTCCTCTCTCATATCTTTAATAATCATACTCTTTTTCATAGTTTACTATTAATAAAAGTACTTCTGGAAATAACTATCCAAACACTCATTTATTCAAAACTCCTTTTTTTTTATAAACTCTTATCTAGAAGCCCTTTTCTAAAAGCTGCCCAAAAATTCTTTTTTCATAAGCCCTTTTCCAAACTCTTATCCAAATGAGCCTATAGTAATTTTTCAATTATAAAAGTCTTTTTGATAATAACTATTCAAACACTCATTTATTCATAACCACTTTTTTATATAAACTCTTCTCTAAAAGTCATTTTCTAAAAACTATCTAAAAGTTATTTTTTTTCATAATCCATTTCTAAACTCTCATCCAAACAAATAGTTTCTTAATGTCTTTGCTATTTTAGGAAATAGCAATAGATTTTTTTTTTGGAAAAAACCATATTAGAGGTACCTATCCTTTCCTTAATTTGGTATTTGTATATTTTTCTCTTAATTAAATATTTAATTTTCCTTTGTTAACACCATTAACTTTTGTACAGGTGATAATGGAATAAAATTACATGGGTTAATTGTGCTAACAGAGTCAAATTAAATGATTTAATTAAGAGAGAAAAACACAGGTACCAAATTAAAAATTTGGTAAAAGTATAGGTACCTCTACTATGGTTTTCCCTTTTTTTTTTTAAAGGAAGACTGCTTCTTTTTCAAGTTTCTTTCAAGCATCTCAATGCTTTACTACACAAATTACAATGCACTTTTGTTAAAAGTAAACCAAAAAAATTACCGTCAAAACATCAACTTATTCCAATCTAATTGAAATATTGACAAAACATAGAACACATATATATATATCCAATATAAGACTTTCAACTTACGATGGCAATCATAGATATGAAAAACAAAAAACATTAATGAACAAAATGAAATTTATCACTAGACAAAGCCCAAAGCATGCAGAAACAAGAAATATTAAATTAGAGAACGAAGCCACACAAATGGTATTATCATGGAATTAACAACTTGTGAAAAGCACAAGCACAATTCTGTTCACCAATATCCTCAGAAACGCAAGGAGGCTGCATTTGCGTATTATTTTTCTGGTACCAAGAAGATCGGTTCTTCACAAATTCGCTTACAAATGAATCCAACATTTCCAGAGACACATGTTGCATCACCACCACATGGGATATGCTCCCTTTGTTAGCCAAGCTCCACTTACGAGCAAATTCATAATCTTGAGGCCTTTCAAACACCAGTGTTGCTAAACTTGTTTAGAAAGGCTCCGATTCCGTGGTTTCTTAAGCAATCTCGAAGGTAGACCGCCTTCTTGATGCAGTCTTGAACTTCTTGTTGAAGGCCATTGAAGCCTTTCTGGTTGAGAGCATACCAAATGAAGATGGGAGCATGGCCTGCTCTACTTCCTGAGATGGTGGTGTCTTTTGAAGCAATGTATTCTACTTCCCTTGAGATAAAATCGATGTGTTTTGAACGAGTTATAATAATGCCACAAGGAATTGGACAGCCCAGGAACTTGTGGCCTGAAATAGTTACGCTTCCAATAGGTTTCTTGAAAGAAATTTCAGGTGCCTGTTCATTCAACATGTGACGTATTATGATATTAGGATCACCATGTTTTCATCCAAATATTAAGTTACTTATCAAAATATATATGAGAAAAGTAGGAACTAATGACAAGCACGAAATCTACATCTTTCAGATCTAATATAGACTATCCACATCTAATTTGGAGGGTCTGGATTTAATTTTTATACTTTTGTTTTTCTAAAAAAATTATTTTAATGTATCAGAATCTAAAATAGTCTCTTGACTATCAACTTTTCAAAACAATGTTTTTATTTAAAAATTACCAGTTAAAAAATTTAAACTTAGACTGTCGATACTATATCTAGATGATGCATGTTTCGCCAAAACAATGAGCACCAAAACTATTTCCGAGAAAAAGTGTGTTGGGATTGGTGGATGCATGTGTTGAATACGACAATGTTAGTCTCCATCTCCAATAGAAAATTAAAGTTGCAATCAAATCATAATGTTGATTGGTTCTTTCTTTCTAATCTAGAACTTTAAATTTTGTATTATAATGTCAGTTGGATATTTATGTATTTAATTCCATCTGTTATACTCACTCCAACATCGAAAGGCAGCATCATTCCAAATAGTGAGGCATCGCAGTGAATGTAGAATCGATCATGAGTGAAACCACATTCCTCAAGTGATTGTATTACAAGATCAAGGTCATCAATGGCTCCCTTTGAGGTAGTCCCTACAGCAACACAACCTCATTAATGTTATAAATGTGTGTGTCTATATATATATATATGGGAGGCAGAGAGAGAGAGAGAAGAATAGCAAAAAGAACAAAAACCTATGTTTAGGTTGATTATGGCTGGCTTGTCCCTGTTTGCAAGAAGTGATTCCTTTAGTTCGTTATAGTCAATCTCACCTGAGATTAGAGTCCCAACAACAAAACACTTAACTCTAAGAAGTCTTGCGGCTTTCAACACTGAATAATGCGAGTCCCGTGATGTGTAAATGATTCCATCGGGATATAGATCCCTCCTGTTTGCATGGTATATATAGGGAAAAGAAACTCATCACATATAGTTAGGATTAGAAATGAATTTAACATGCTTAATTAGGATTAAAATTGACCGTCTCGAAAATCTAGTTCATTACCCAAATAAAATCCCTTGGAGATTTCCCTCAGTTCCACCACTAGTAACATATCCCCAGTACTCATTCTTCTCTATTTGCCATAGTTTGGCAAACCAATCAAGAACGCACAGCTCAAATGGATTTGAGTTAAGCGAATAACTGCTACCTAAAAATGGATCACCAGCATTGTTCAAGTGGAAACGTAGTAACTGAACCAGTGCATCGTAGTTGAAGTCTAGATTAGTTGGATAACCTGCGTACATACAGTTAAGACTACTTTTCAGGTATCGCTCAACTTAGAAACTCAAACTAGTAATGATCGATATTTTATCTAGTGTTGAAACCTTAGTTTTATAGATCCATGTCCATGCGCGAGAGGTTTGACAGGGTCTCATGTTGGTTATCAAGAGGCTGACACAATCCTCTTTCTTTATTCGGATTTGGAACCGGCCATGAAATAATATAGGCAGATTATAGGAGGCTGATATATTTTTATGTTCACAATATTTACCATGTGAATTTTAAATCACTTGATTACAAAGATTAAACAAGATTAAGAAATGTTTAACCCTAATGTTTAGGGCCTGAAATTATAAAGTAGTTGAGGATACGATAAATGAAAAATGTACGTCCGCGAATGTTCCAATCGCTTGCCCTTTTTTCCCCCCTTTAAAAAGGATTTTGTAGTGACGTAAACTATATATGATAGTGTGCTTATTTTAAAAATAAATAGTTATTTGTTCAAAATAGAATTTTCGTACAAATAGTTTAAAATTAAAATTTTAAATAAAATATTAAGATTAATTTATAAAATAATTTTTTTTATAGATTATCTAATTATTATTTTACTCTTATTTTTTCTTACATAATCTCTCATCTCTCCTTTCTCCTCTCTACCATATCTCATCTTTTATCTCTTTTATTTTTAATAAAATCATATATTTTCTAATAATTTTTTAATTATAAAAATCTTTCTAATAATAATTATTTAAATAATTATTTATTTAAAAGTATTTTTTTTATAAACTCTTCTTTAAAAATTATTTTGTAAAAAATGTATAAAAGTCTAATTCTTTTAAAAAAAATTATAAAATAAATTACCAAGTTTGTTAGGGTTGAGAGAAAACTAAGTTTTAAAATAAAATTACCCAAATTTTAATTTAATTTTTTTAAAATAAATAACTATATTTATTTAAAAAAAACTTATAAAATAAATTATAATTTAAAATTATTATTTTTAATAAATTTTTAAGAACAACTTTTAAAATAAAAAAATTATAAACTATTTAATTATTATTTTATTTTTTTTATACTATTTTCTCACACTCTCTTCTTACTTCTCTCTTTTCCGTCGTCATCGTGTGCCTTCTTCCTCGTCACCGTCACTCTTTTACGTCCACCCCTACTCTGTTCTAAATCAACTGAGCCTTCTTCTTCAGTCGTGTCCTTGCTGTGCATCCGCCGTACACCATCCTCACCCAGCTCTCTCCTCCATCGCAAGTCATCGCTGCAAGTCACCCTCTTGCCGCAGAAACGAGAGAAGTTGAGAAGCTATTGCACAGTTAGAAGGTGAGGAGATATGACAAAAGGGAGAAGATGAGAGACATTGTGATGTGATGGAACAACACAACATGCAATATTCACAGTGACAATAATTAAATTGTTTATCTCATTTTATTAATCATAAAATTTATTATAATAATAATCTAAATATTTATTTATTTAAAATTATTTTTTTACAAATTATTTTTTATAATTTTTTTTCTAAAAATTATTTAAAAACTTTTTTAAAAATCTATCTAAATATACCTATTACTTTGCTGCCAACTACTATACTTAGAAGCTTTATTAGCATGCCAACTACTGTACTATTACTTTGCTGCCAACTACTATAACTTAGAAGTTTTATTAGCATGCCAACCACAATATTTAAAGGTGACCACTAGTATATGGAAAAGTTTTTTTCACTTTTTTATAAATTATCACTAATGGCAACATCGATGCGTCTAACACTCAAACAAAAGATTATTAGGACACGTGTTTTAAAGTACAAGGATTTTAAGGACGATTGGTAGGTTTAGCTTGAAATAATATTTAAAATGATATTTATCTTTTTTGTATTATAACATGGAGGGGCGTTTATATATGTGACGTGACTGTGATAACTCCATCTCGCTAAACAGGAGGTATAGCTTTTCAGTATTATGTCGTGTCCCGTCCGAGAATGTTCCAATCGCTTGCCTTTTTTTTCTTAGTAAAAAGGATTTTGAAGTAGTGACGTAAAATATTTATGATATTATGATTATTTTAAAATAAATAGTTATTTATTTAAAATAATTTTTGAATTAAATTATATTTTTAAGATTAATATTATAGATAAGTTAATAAATTAGTTTATAGAATAATAAAAAAATTTATAATTTTTTTTATTTTTTTATATTATCTCTTTTTTCTTTTTTTTTTCTCTCCTCTCTTCTTTTTTTTATTTTTAGTAAAATCATATATTTTTTAATAATTTATAATTTTTGTTACTATCTTAATTTTTTTTTGGATAAAAAAGGCAAAATGACATTAATTAAGAGCAGTCTTCCACTAAAACACATAGAACATACAACATTAGTAAAAGTCATAGAATAAGAGTAGGAAGATGTAACATGAACAACAAAAGAAGAAAACTTCTTTTCCAGGTATTGAAGGCGTCCTACTTGAATCATTTGCGAAGTTAATGAATCTGGTACCTACACAAATAACATTAAGGTGTAATCCTGGATAGTCAAGTAGGAGAGTGGATTTGTTAATATATCACAAAGACATTTAACCAAGAAAGGAAAGCCAGGTGTAGCTTGGTTCTTCCAAATGAAGTCAATGATAGGAGATCCTTGAAAGTATATGTAGCTCTGATAGAAGTGAAATATAGATTTCTTAAATTTGTGTAGGAAGATGTCCCATCCAGATGAATTGAATCCACAAGGTATAACCCTGGGCAATACAATTTGATGGCACTGTGGTAGACTTAACAAATGCCATGGACGAGATTTTGATAATTCCATTTATTTCTCCTAAGAGGGTACAAGGGTTTGCCTGAACACCATTATTCAATGCTGAATTTCTAGCTTTCCAAATAATACCATGCATACAAATGATTTTAAAAATGATGGAAAGGTGCAAACAAAAAACACAATTTTTTTCACCACGGAATATTTTTTCACGTATAACTAATATCATAAAGTTATTTATTATACAATTTTAATCCCTATAGTATTTAAAATGGTGTAAATTAATCCAAAACTCAGTCAACTTGACTGTTAGATTGCCAAGGTGAAGTTTGACTAAAAAAGTATGAGTTGGCACACGAGAAAGTAGCTGACATGGCAATTTAATAGGTGCAATTACATTATTTTATTTTTTAAATGAAAAAATAATTTAAATAATTTATTTTAATTAATTTCTTCACCCACTTCCTCAACACTTACCAGCGCCGCCGTTGGAATCTGGAGAATGGGAATGAAGGAAGAAACTAAGATGCAGGGCATGAGGTAAAGGGAGAAGGAAGGGAGAAGAAGATGATGGAAGAAAGAAGGGAAAATTTAATGAAGGCATACCTTTTAGCTGACGAAGACAATATGTTCAAAGATTTCGGAAAGAGACGTCTTTTTGAACGGGAAAGGGTGTTCTTCAGAGTATAAAACAATAAAGCCCTTCTTTTCTCTGTTTAATTTTATCACTGTTTCTGATTAGCCAGCTACTTGATTCCTGTTTGATCTCTTAAGGGGTATTCTTCAACATCATAAAAATGGTGTTGCTGCTAACATTGCCATAGTCCATTAATGGCTCCTGCCATATTCCGGCTTCTCACTACTCAGTTTCAGAGTACTTTCAAACTTGTTCAGAATCGCAAGTCCTCTAGGATGAACATCGATCCTAGAACAAGTCAATAAACCCTTTCACATTGTTATTGCTCTTCGCCATCAGGTTTGTGCAAAACTCCTCAATGAAGAAATCACAAGACGAGGATGAAAAAAATAGAAGGAGGAGGAGGAGGAGGAAGATTTGGAGAGGAAGCATGAGGATGAAGATGGAGAAAGGCGTTTGGGAACACCCTGCTGCCGAAGAGAAGGGCTCCGACGAGAAAGATGGAGTAGAGAGGGTGGGTGAAGAAATTAATTAAAATAATTTATTTAAATTATATTTTTATTTAAAAAATAAAATAATGTAATTGCACACTTTAAATTGCTATGCGAGCTGCCTTCTCATGTGCCAAGTCATTTTCTGCGTCAAACTTCACTTGGCAATTTAATAGTCAAAGTTAACTTTAAGTTAGTTTTAGATAAATTTGCATATTTTAAATACTATAACATTAAAATTGTACTATAAATAATTTTAAGATATTAGATAAATATTTCGTATTGTTAGATGTATTTTAACCAAATTTTTTTAACAAAAAAAATAAATTTTTTACTCATGCAAACGTATTAGCACTAGGCTTAAATTTGGGACCCCATCTAAATATTACGGGTGGCATAACAACTCAAACCCACGCCGACATGTTTCAGCCAAAACGTTAAACCCGTGAGACACTAGTGAGGGAGGTAGTCGGTATATATTAAATGCATACATGTGCCTTCTCTTAGAAATCAATTTTGTTAGTCATTTTGGGCATATCGGCATGTGCGCATTGAATATGTAATACCCTATAAATAATATCTAAAAATTACTCTTACATTCATATTTATAAGGTAAGAAAATAATGTATTTTTGTTGTTCTATTTTTAAGTTATATTATTAATTTTTTAAAATTAATATATAATTTTATTTTTTATTTATTATTATATTAATTTTATTCTCATAACATATAATGTATATTAAATATAGATAAAATTGAAATATTATTAAATTTTAAAATAGAGTTAATAAATTTTTTTAAAAAAATTGTTTTATGTGAAACATACTAGAAATGACTTATAAATATAATTAAAGGGTCTAGATCATTTAATATAATGACAAAAATTTAATAAACTAATGAAATTTTGTTATTTACATATTTATATTTGATAAAATGATCAAATAACTATTAAAAATACGAAAGTGTTTTTGTTATATATATTGACAAATGCATTATATATATATATATATATGGTTTTTACGTCTATATGCTATATTACGGTATCCATCTGGCTAGAAGAAGAAGAAAGAACATCTACCTCTCCATGTTGCCTAAGACCAGATGGTGTAGATGGAATTAATACATTACCACTATTGATGTATTTCTTTTACGGTTGGATGAATTAAGTGTAAATTGAGAGTGAAAAGATCCTACAAGTAAATCTAACATCGAATACTTACTCCTACATGATTCAATTGAAAGTCTAGTCTAAATTTCTTATGTCTAAGTTCCTTTAGAACACTAAAATAGTTCAAAATCGGATGTCTCTTGTTTTAAAACTATAAAGCATACAATTGAATCAACAAACATAATATTAGAGCAATTAAAAATTAAAATTAGCATCCACTAATCCATAATCAAACTACAATAATCCAAAGCAAAAGTTCAGCTGTAATAATTAAACATGATTATGAATAAAGAATAAAGCAAACCAAACATTGTGATGACCCAAATAAGATCATAATCAAATAACAGATGAAAAGAAAGAAGAACGAAAGTGGAGACCACAAGACAGAGCTCCTTTTCCTCACCCCACTTGCTGTCAAAGGTTGAAGAAGACTCGATTGAAGCTGTAGCAGTCTGTCTCCCCCTTTATCGTGCAACCCCTAAATTTCCTTTTACTAAAATGTGCACTTCCCTTTCTGCCAATTGTAAAATAGAGAAATAAATAAAAATAGGAAACTAAAATGCAAAGGAACATATTAAACTAAAATAAACTAACAAAATTAACATTAAAATAAAACCGTAAATAGACTAATAGGAAACTCATTTCTTTCTTTCTTTTTATTTTAGAAACTTCAAATCTGTATTATGATTTATTTTTATTCTAACATAAACTATATTTATATTTTTATTTAAAAATATATGATATCTATAATGAAATCCCCAAATTAATGCTCAAATCAATCTCTTGTCAAAAATTTAAGTAAATCACTTTAATTTTGCATTTATGACTGCCCAAATATACCAAAATATATCTCAAATATATCAAAATATAGGGAATCATGAATATTATTAATGGGTATATGGCAGTTTTTTTGGATTCTATTAGTAGGTATCCAAGCAATCAACTACCTCAATTTCGGGGTATGTGGCTACCCCTCCCAATATAAGTATATCCTCTATGAATTAAATTCAAAACCCAGATGATCTAACAAGGCCTTATATCCATTTATATTTATGTTTTATTTGGAACCTATGTGTAATTTTTCCTTTTAATTATATTATTAATATGATGACCTAATTGATAGATAATGTGTGAAGTATCCTTGTAAGTATCTATTAAGTATCTATTATTAATATGACCTTTGAGCACTTGAATCAATTGGCTATGAGTTATTTCAATTTAACTAGTGATCTCGTGTTCAAACCATAGGTATGCAGCCACAAAATTACTCTTAGGAAGCAAAGTTCCCCTTGTTGTGGACTTATATTTCCGTGAATCAGACTAATTGGCTACTACAATAAAGGATACTGCTAGATAAATCCAAAAAAGTATCCATATAACTAGCCTAAAAAATCTGACAATATCAAGTCAAAATTGAAAAAGGCTGGGTAACAGGTTACCATATCCAACCATAGACTAATCCAAAGTTTTTTTTTTATTAAATATAGGTATCCTCCTATTGTAGACAATCATATCCAAAACACTATCTGGTATTAAATGTGACTAACTCTTTCAACAGGGATTCGAATCTTAATTCGCCACCTTATGAGTGATTAACCCCTTCTGCTAGACCCAAATCTTATTAGTTAAATATAAAAGTTAAAGAAGAAATTTATTTTAATCTTAAATATAAGATCTTAATCTACTTTACCTCCTAATTCTATAATTTTTTTCTAAAAATATCTCTATTGATTACACGTATTAAGGGGCTTCCATCAAAAATAATTTTAATAATATAAATGATTAAAGAGGATATTTAAAAAAAAAAAATCAATGCATATATGTTACTAATAACTAAATTAATTTTTAAATATTCATAAATTAGTAATCTATCTCTTATATTAGGAAGATAAGGGAGGATGTTATATTTTTGTATATACACATATGTAATAGGCCATAGCGACGTGGTTTAGGGCCTTTTTCATTTATGGGCATTCCTTTCCCATATCTGACAGACTATGCATGGGTTAAATTGTATATAATATTCTAAATTATTTTTTTAGGTGTATCTAGTATGTTAAAATATTTTGTTGTGCATTCAATATTTTGAAGTATTTTTTAAATATATCTAAAATCTTAAAGTATCTTTTGATTCACCCAGCACCGTGAGATATTTTTTGGTATATCTAGTACCAAAATATAAAAATATTTTAGAGTGCTAGATGTATTAGAAAATATTTCATGTTACTTAATCCTTTGGACTATTCGTTTCCAAAGTCTGAACCTTCGTGTTCTTCCTCCTTTTTGTTTCCGTACGTGTTCATGGCTGGAATTAGAGTTATTAATAATATTATCAGAAGTACTTGCTATCTGTGTACAATTACTGATGACATTATTGCAGAGTGCATAAGTGGGGTTTGGAAAAGCAGCAGAAATAAAATTTCGTATCACAAATATTAATATTTATTAATTTTTTATACCCATCTCTCTCACTATGTCAATATTTTTTTATTTATCTACCAGTATGCATTATAGCAACTGACTAATTTGGTTTGTATGAATGTAGGTCCACAATGGGAGAATTTCGCTATCTCCAAATAATTATTGCGGCTACATACCTAAGACTTGAACACAAGACCACTGCTTAAGCTAGAACAACTTACAACCAGTTGATCCAAGCACCTGATCATTCACTATGTCAAATATTATTAACTACTTCAGAGAGACTATGTTAAAGAAAATTATAAAATGTGATAATAAAAAAGGTTAAAGTACAAATTTATCTTGAAAGTTTTTACTTAAGAGCGTTGGATATCTATAAGGTTCTTTTGGCAGTGTTGCCCCATAAGTTTTCAAATCGTAGGAATGTCGCCCTGACTGGTCCTTAAAGTTAAGATTGATTGTTAGTTTATCAATATGCTAATATAGCATGCCACGTAGCATCCACTCACATTTTATTTTAGGTTATAGTGCAAATTTGTCCTGAAAGTTTTCACTCAGGAATATTGGGTACCAGAAAGTTATTTTTAGGTTCAATGTTACTCTGATTATTATCCAGTTTAATTTGACTAAATATGTTAAACTGGTCTGTACACATGTCATCAACTTCATTTTTTTCTCAAGTCATATTTATTAAAAAGGATACAATTAAAAAACATGTATCCCTTTAAGCTCCTTCATTATTACATTACTAAAAAAAACACTTATTACGGTACTACTTCACAACAGTTAAAAGTAAAAATGTCTTAAAAGAAAAGGCAGTCGCATATTTGTAAATTAATATGCATTATAGAAACTTTTTAGGGCGATTTTTCACACAATTGATGTTAAAAGTGACACCGATAACTTAAAAGGTGGTCTCTAGACACTACAAAAAAAAATAAAGTTTTGACGACGACTCTTCTACGGTGACAAAAAAAGTCGCCGCTAAAAATAGAATTTTAGAGGCGACTTTATTTGTTGCCGCTGAAAGTAATACTTTTAGCGGCGACTTTCTTTGTCGCCGCTAAAAGTAGTTCTTTCAGCGACAACTTTATTTGTCGCCGCTGAAAGTACTTCCTTTGTCGCCGCAGAAGGTCAATAATAAAAAATTTTGACACTACTTTTCTGGTAATAGTAAAAGTCTATAGTTTCTGTGGTGACAATTGTTTGTCACCACAAAAGGTATAGTTTAGAGGGGGATGAAGCAACTATCTAGTATATAGAATTAAATTATTGAATAATGTCATTTTTAAATAATAAATTCACATGTTATTGTAGTAAGGAGAGATTATATAGATAATAATATCATATATGTGAAAGAATGAGATAAGCAAGGATATGTGCATGAGAGAGATATTATAAATGTGTATCAATGAGCGTGAGAGTTGGTATTTGTGTGTTAGAGACAATTTGGGGGAGGAGATAGAGAGAGGGAGATGTGTGTATGAAAAAGATCATGAGAAAGAAGGGACATAAAATGCATACAGGAGATCAAAAGATCACGAGAGTGTTTTTCTAAAATTAAAAAGTCTAAAAAGTGAAATTTTAGAGAAAGAATAAAGGAAAAAATAATCATTAAAAATATTTTGGGTTCAGAAAAATTATGTGATAAAATGCAAGATTTTTAGCGGCGACTTTTTTGTCGTCACTGAAGTTAGACTTTCAGTGGCGACATTCTTTTGTCGCCACTGAAAGTCAATTTATTTTTCAATACGTACCACACCAGGTTCACTTTTCTCTTCACTTTATTTATCTTCTTCTTCCGTTCTCTGCTTCTTCAGAGCCTTAGCTGCATCGGCGTCACTCGTGAGCTCACGGCTACCCTTATGGTGGTACACTCCTGCGTCGCGTCCCATCTCACAACCTCACACTCCGCTCTTGCTAGTCGCCGTCTCCTCTCTCTCTCTAGAAAGCACAAAGAATCACAGACTAAAAAGGGACCTAGCGCATCACTAAAACCCTAGGGATGGGCCTCCGTGTTCCTTCCTACAATCGAAGCATCTAGAAATTCTTTGCGATCTGAATCTCTAATATGTGCTTCTTCAGAGCCAGCGCCAGAGTCAGTTCTGTTTCGCCTCGTTACGATTCAATTTTGTCGATGCTAGAGGATTTTCATCCTCTTTCTGCTCCTTCAGGTCAAAATGAGTTCGTGGAAGATCTATCAAGTATTGTAAGAATCCTGCTCCTCTTATTAGATTCTCGTCACTATTTTTCCCGTTTAAACAAATATGTTTTTCGTTCATCCAGTTTGTTTGCTGACCACAAAAAAATGAGTAAGGGGAGTTAGAGTTCAGCATTTTTTAAAAAAATTTATTTCTACTGTTATAGAGTCGGTGAGATAAAATTTTTTAGACGGACAACTAACTTGAGCCTATTGCAGACATACATGACATATACCTTAAAATTGAATTCCATAGAGAAGGTAGCGGCATATCTGATAAGATCCTTGCTCAATATTTAAATTGATTACCATTCTTTACCAATGAGGTATATTCTTCTCCGATATGCCCTACTTGCATTCAAGTGATTTTTATTTCAATCTAAAAACAAGTAAAGTTCACGGTGCTTTGCAGAAAATGAAACGCATGGATGGTTCAATGAATATAGGTCACATTAACCCAACAGTGACATTTGGGTTGTTCTTGGCTCTCAAGGTGTCACTGATTAGAACCATCTTTTACATGGTGGCTCGCAAGGTGTCACTGATTAGAGACTCCCATGTGCTTATAAGTATTTTAATCTGATATTGTTATTACTGAGATGGAACAAATAGTTGGAGAAGCCAATAAGGATTCAGATTTACCGAGGTATATTCATTGATTCAAGGATTACAATTTATATATTATTGCAGCATGACAATTTTATTTGCTTTTGTGTATTATGAAAACTCCTGTTATATATTTCTTTTGTCGAGGCTTGATTATATTATATAGATATGCACATGCTTGCACTTTTTAAAAGGAATATTTCATTTGCCAAAATTATATGACTTATTTGAAAACTAGTTCTCTAGTCATGTCTTGTAGGTTCAAGCAATAAGTGGGCTATTATCGGTGGTGTTGTTGGAGGTGTAATTCTTATTTTGATCCTCCTTATATTATTTGCCTGTATTAGACGGTTAAAATGCACTAAGAGAAGAGTTCATAGAGGATTTGATACAATATATAAGGTAACTTTGTTTTTTTATATTTTATGTATTTTAATATATATATCATCATGTTTCAAAGTGAGTTTTATGCAATGTAAAAAGTTACATTTCCAAAGCCACAAAAGCAAAACTTCTTATGACAATTTCTTGATTAAAATTCTAAATCATAATGAATAGGGCTGTACGAGGGATGGGAAAGAAGTTACAGTCAAGAAGTTAACTTTACAAAACTCTAGAAGATTAGAGGAAGATTTTGTGAGTGAAGTGATACTCATCATCCAAATCTTGTTCAACTTTTGGGATGGTGTAGCAAAGGTCGTGACAAAATTCTTGTCTTGAGTACATGAAAAACAATAGTCTCGACATATTCTTATTTGGTTTCAAAACACACTGTCATCTTATGGCTTCAAAGCTTCGTGCAATGAACTATAATGCTGAAGAGCAAGTTCGGGCTCAGCTAGCTCAAGTGTCATATCTTGTTCATCTTTTGAGCAAAGACTATTGAAATGAATGGAGCAAAGGATACAAGCTCAATTCGCTGTCTTGATACAGAGAGCAACCACATGCACCTACTTCTTCTACTCTTAGTATTTATCTTTCTATATAATGTTTATGTATAAACTAAATAATTTTAATTTAATTTTAAATATGTTTAAGTAATTGAAGAAATTTGATATTTTATAGGATGATCGAAATTATTTATTAATGTTATTAAATTTTTGTTTATTTAGTTATTTAGTTATTTATTATTTTTGTTATTAAATTATATTTTTTCATCTAAGAAAAATAATAGAAAAGAATTTAAAAAATAATATCAACTTTCAGCGACGACAAAATTGTCGCCACAAATTCCCCTTTAGGCGGCGACAATATTAGTCGCCGCTGATTCAATTTTAGGTGGCGACTTTATCTGTCGCCGCTAATTATCAATATTCAGCGGCGACTTTCAATTGTCGCCGCCAATGTGTATAGGCGACAATCTCATAGGCGGCGACTTGGAGGCGACAAAATATCGCCGCTAAAGGTATTTAGTGGCGACTTTTGTACCTTTAGTCACCACTGAAAGTCAATTCTTTTGTAGTGAGACCAACTGCCATTATAAGTCAATCGTTCTGCCTTCTAGTCTTTATGCCTTATCTGCAGAAAGAAAGTATACGTCTCTTACCTCTTCGATTCCCAGAATCTCTAGCCATCATGAGAAAAGGCTAACAGATACCTCTTACAAACCATCTTTTCCTCAATCTTAAATACCCTTCCATTGTGCTTTTTATTCTACTACTTCCTTTTCCTCAATATATTTCCTCTTGCATCCATCGTCTTTGTCTTACTCTCTTTGTAGCATTTTTAAAATGGTGTCCGCTTCAAGCTCTTCTCCTTTCCATTCACAAAATATACAACGTAACCATCTACTCAAACATAACCATATTCTATTTTGAGGATAAGCATTCCTCCCAGGCCGAAGACCTACTTCGCTGGTTCTAGACCTCCTCAAACGTCTGGAAGAATTGATAAACATAATGGATATGTTGAAGAACTCAATTGAAGAGTTCTCCCTGTAGGTAGATAACCTACAAGAAAGCTTCAATCGTCTCCATTCTAATATCTGCCTCCAACATAACCATCAGTGCTTCCACCACCCCTTATATAACCCAGATAACTCCCAAAACTCAAATGACTCTGCTTCATCATCTCATTGATTGAAAGGATTCACACCTTTCATTCATCACCTTTTTTATACTTTTTGGCACTTGGCGTATGGGATCAGATTTCTGTAAAATATAAAGATAGTTTGTTGCAATATTTTGTAAGGAATAATCCAAATAGAATATTTTTTAAAGTTAGTTATTATTATTCTAATCAATTGTGTACACATTTTTCTTAAGAATAATTAAACCTATTATTATATTGTATCGAGTTTGATATCTCTAACATCCCAATTTTTATTTTAAGATTTAAGTAGTATTAGAAAGAATTAATTTCTAGTAGATGAAATTTTTATTTACATAAGTTAAATTAGTTTATCTAAAGCATAAAAAATATTATTTCTATTAAAAGTAAAAAAAACAACAAAAAATAAAAGAAAGACAAAAAAATAAAAGAAAAGAAAGAAGACAAGACGTGGCAGGAAGGAGAAAATTAATTAATAAAATAAAATGAAAAAAGAAAAAGCGGATGCCATGACTCTGTAACAATAAATATATAATATAATATAAAAAAGTAGGGCCACACTTTTGTTTTTATAATATATCAAACATACATACAAAACATGTCATCTTCTTCTTCTCCTTCTCCTTTGCCATTTCCATTCGCGTTTAAGCTCAATTTCTCTCCATTTCCATATTCATTGGAGCTTCATTCTAACTCCTAAAACCTTCCAACTATAATAATTAGTTTTCAAATATTTCTCTACTCAATGAGAGCTCTTCAAAAATATAATTTTTGTTTGGAGTAAAGAAAGTTTGAAGATTAGGGCTTGGAACAAGTGTAGATTTTCAACAAATGAGAACTATAGAATTGTAGAAGTAAGTAAATCTTGCATTTAATCGGTTTAGAGGTAAGTAACTGGGATGGTATTTTTGTTTGATCATATTATGATAATGTATTATTTTCTATCTTATGTATTTTATTAACTGTCCTACTTAACACCTCACAAGTACATGTTAGTATCCATGATGAGTATGATTGTTAGTTATTGAGACATTTGTCTTACCCCGTGGGTATTGATATTTTTTCATGTGATAGTCTAGTGCTAGGACCTCAAGAAGGCTTCAGAAGCTTGGTTAGTGCTATATTAATTGTATAGCCTCCTCCTCTTAATTTATGTGTGAAATAGTTATATATTATTGTAGTATGTCTCATTTTGCATATTTTGATGTGATGTGACATTTTATTTAGATTTAATACTGGGAAGCGTGCTAGTAGTGGGCTTGAGGTCTTAAATTGTTTCTTATGATTTGTTGATTGTGTTGTGGATCCACTGTTTGGAATATGAGATATTGATAATTGATTTTGGATGAGAATTATGCCTGATCTTGGTTGTGAAGTGGGTTTATGTAATGTTATTCGTGATTTTGATACCCAGAGGTCCATTTTAGATGATTGTGAGGGTGACTATGATATTGGTGTTAATCGAGGGCTTGAACCCTATAACTATATTAGTGGGGTCGAATCCTTTCTAATATAGTTTTATATGCAATTATTGTGTTGAACTCTTTTAACCATGATAGTGCTTGAGGGTAGTTTTATCTTTTTATATCATGGTTAATTTTTTTAGAAGTAAAGTTTTCTTTCTCTAATCATGATAAAGTTCAAATGATTAACAAAACTTATTTCTATCATGGTTAGTTTGTAACTCATTTTGATAAAAATGATTTAATGCGGTTAATTATTGTTATTAAAAGGAGAATTTTACAACTTGATATCAGTTTCTTGAATGTGTTCCATTGCATAGTTGTGGCAATATATATTATTCAAGTTTCTTGCAAGCATCTCAATGCTTTACTACACAAGTTACAATGCACTTTGGTTAAAAGTAAACCAAAAAAAGTACCTTCAAAACATCAACTTATTCCAATCTAATTGAAATATTGACAAAACATAGAACATATATATATATATATATATATCCAATACAACACTTTCAACTTACGATGACAATCATAGATATGAAAAACAAAAAACATTAATGAACAAAATGAAATTGATTACTAGACAAAGCCCAAAGCATGCAGAAACAAGAAATATTAAATTAGAGAACGAAGCCACACAAATGGTATTATCATGGAATTAACAACTTGTGAAAAGCACAAGCACAATTCTGTTCACCAATATCCTCAGAAACGCAAGGAGGCTGCATTTGCGTATTATTTTTCTGGTACCAAGAAGATCGGTTCTTCACAAATTCGCTTACAAATGAATCTAACATTTCCAGAGACACATGTTGCATCACCACCACATGGGATATGCTCCCTTTGTTAGCCAAGCTCCACTTACGAGCAAATTCATCATCTTGAGGCTTTTCAAACACCACAGTGTTGCTAAACTTGTTTAGAAAGGCTCCGATTCCGTGGTTTCTTAAGCAATCTCGAAGGTAGACCGCCTTCTTGATGCAGTCTTGAACTTCTTGTTGAAGGCCATTGAAGCCTTTCTGGTTGAGAGCATACCAAATGAAGATGGGAGCATGGCCTGCTCTACTTCCTGAGATGGTGGTGTCTTTTGAAGCAATGTATTCTACTTCCCTTGAGATAAAATCGATGTGTTTTGAACGAGTTATAATAATGCCACAAGGAATTGGACAGCCCAGGAACTTGTGGCCTGAAATAGTTACGCTTCCAATAGGTTTCTTGAAAGAAATTTCAGGTGCCTGTTCATTCCACACGTGATGTATTATGATATTAGGATCACAATGTTTTCATCCAAGTATTAAGTTACTTATCCCAATAGATATGAGAAAAGTATGAACTAATGACGAGCACCAAAATCTACATCGTTCAGATCTAATATAGACTATCCACATCTAATTTGGAGGGTCCGGATTTAATTTTTATACTTTTTTTTTCTAAAAAAATTATTTTAATGTAACAGAATCTAAAATATAGTCTCCTGACTATCAACTTTTCAAACCATAATGTTTTTATTTAAAAATTACCACTTAAAAAATTTAAACTTAGACTGTCGATACTATATCTAGATTATTTCGCCACAATAATGAGCACCAAAACTATTTCCGAGAAAAAGTGTGTTGGGGTTGGTGGATTCATGTGTTGAATACGACAATGTTAGGCTCCATCTCCAATAGAAACAAAGGTGCAATCAAATCATAATGTTGATTGGTTTATTATTCTACTATTCTTTCTTGCTAATCTAGAACTTTAAATTTTGTATTATAATGTCAGTTGGATATTTATGTATTTAGTTTCGTCTGTTATACTCACTCCAACATCGAAAGGTAGCATCATTCCAAATAGTGCGGCATCGCAGTGAATGTAGAATCGATCATGAGTGAAACCACATTCCTCAAGTGATTGTAGTACAAGATCAAGGTCATCAATGGCTCCCTTTAAGGTAGTCCCTACAGCAACACAACCTCATTACTGTTATAAATGTGTGGGTCTAAATATATATGGGGGGCAGAGAGAGAGAGAGAGAAGAATAGCGAAAAGAACAAAAACCTATGTTTAGGTTGATTATGGCTGGCTTGTCCCTGTTTGCAAGAAGTGATTCCTTTAGTTCGTTATAGTCAATCTCACCTGAGATTAGAGTCCCAACAACAACACACTTAACTCTAAGAAGTCTTGCGGCTTTCAACACTGAATAATGCGAGTCCCGGGATGTGTAAATGATTCCATCTGGATATAGTTCCCTCCTGTTTGCATGGTATATATAGGGAAAAGAAACTCATCGCATATAGTTAGGATTAGAAATGAATTTAACATGCTTAATTAGGATTAAAATGGACCGTCTTGAAAATCTAGTTCATTACCCAAATAAAATCCCTTGCAGATTTGCTTCAGTTCCACCACTAGTAACATATCCCCAGTACTCATTCTTCTCTATTTGCCATAGTTTGGCAAACCAATCAAGAACGCACAGCTCAAATGGATTTGAGTTAAGCGAATAACTGCTACCTAAAAATGGATCACCAGCATTGTTCAAGTGGAAACGTAGTAACTGAACCAGTGCATCGTAGTTGAAGTCTAGATTAGTTGGATAACCTGCGTACATACAGTTAAGACTACTTTTCAGGTATCGCTCAACTTAGAAACTCAAACTAGTAATGATCGACATTTTATCTAGTGTTGAAACCTTAGTTTTATAGATCCATGTCCATGCGCGAGAGGTTTGACAGGGTCTCATGTTGGTTATCAAGAGGCTGACACAATCCTCTTTCTTTATTCGGATTTGGAACCGGCCATGAAATAATATAGGCAGATTATAGGAGGCTGATATATTTTTATGTTCACAATATTTACCATGTGAATTTTAAATCACTTGATTATAAAGATTAAACAAGATTAAGAAATGTTTAACCCTATTTTTTAGGGCCTGAAATTATAAAGTAGTTGAGGATACGATAAATGAAAAATGTAGATAGTTGGAAAGAATAAAATAACTTTATGGTGAGAGTATTAGTTACTATTTCCAGTTCCAGTAGTAGATAAATAGTGGATAACTTAAGTTTATTTGAAAAAATATAGTATTGTTAAAACAAGAACAAAGATTACCTAAGAAATGATCTCTTTTGTGAGACATACTGTCGAGATAGTGAGCAATGACATTAGCCATGTCTGCTTCAACCACTCCATTATACTGAGAGATAGTAGGAGTTATCATTGAGTGCCCATTCTCTTGTGCAGCTACCCCCATTTTCTTTTCTTCTTCTTTGATGACCTTTTCTCAGTTAAAATTCAACGGCAAAACCTGCCTTTTAATAGAGGTGTATTGTGATGTCAACATCGACGCGTCTAACACTCAAACAAAAGAATATTACACGTGTTTTAAAGCACAAGGATTTTAAGGACGACTGTTAGGTTTATCTATAAATAATATTTAAAATGATATTTATCTTTTTTGTATTATAAGATTCATGGGCGTTTATATATGTGATGTGACTGGGACAACTCCATCTCGCTAAACAGGAGGTATAGCTTTTCAGTATTATGTCGTCTCCCGTCTGAGAATGTGCCAATCGCTTGCCTTTTTTTTCTTAGTAAAAAGGATTTTGAAGTAGTGACGTAAAATATTTATGATATTGTGCTTATTTTGAAATAAATAATTATTTCTTCAAAATAACTTTTCAACTAAATTATATTTTAAAATTAAAATTTTGGATAAGATATTGAGATTAATTTCTAAAGTAGTAAAAAATTTTATAAACTGCCTATAATTATTTTATCCTTATTTTTTCTTATATCCACTCTCCTCTCTCCTCTCTATCAATCTCCTATCTTCTTTTTCTTATTTTTAATATAATCATATATTTTCTAATAATTTTTCAATTACAAAAATCCTTATAGTAATAAATATTCAAACACTCATTTATTTAAAACCACTTTTTTTTATAAATTTTTTTCTAAAATTTATTTTCGAAAAACTATCCAAAAGTCTTTCTTTTTTCATAAATCCTTTTTCCAAACCCTTAGACATATTATGTGTGTTAGGGTTGAGACAAAACCAAATTTTAAAAAAGCTTTTAATCTAAATTTTGATTTAGAGAAATTTTAAAATAAATAATTATATTTATTTAAAAGTATTTATAGACTAAATTAAAATTTAAAATTAAGATTTTAGATAAACTCCTAAAAATAGTTTCTAAAATAAAAAAAGAGTTTATAGACTATCCAATCCAATAACTATTTTACCTCTATTCTTTTACACTCTCTCCTCACTTCCCTCTTTTCCGTCCTCATTGCGTGCCTTCTTCCTCGTCACTGTCACTGTTTTGCGTCCACCCCTACCCTGCTCTACGTCAACTGTGCCTTCTTCTTCAGTCGTGTCCCTGCTCTGCATCCGCTGTACACCATCCTCACTGAGCTCTCTCCTCCATCGCAAGTTATCGCTGCAAGTCACCCTCTTGCCGGAGAAATGAGAAAAGATGAGAAGCTGTTGCTACACAGTGAAAAGGTGAGGAGATATGACAAAAGTGAGAAGATGAGACACCGAGATGGAACAACACAACATGCCCATATGTACAGTAACAATAATTAATTTTTTTATCATACTATTTCACATTTTTTATAATAATTTATTACTAATAAAAATTATGATAATAATATATATCTAAACACTTATTTATTTAAAATATTTTTTTCTATATTTAAAGACCATTTTTCTTATAAGTTTTTTTTAAAAATCTATCCAAATATGCCTATCACTTTGTTGCCCCGCAATGGTCGATGATTTTTTTCTTTAACAATGATATTATAAAAGAGAGGAACAATAACCATTTTCAGAAATTCAGTAGAAAAGTTTATTAGCATGCCAATCACTAGATTTAAAGGTCACCACTAGCACATGGAAATCGGGACATTTAATTAATTCAATAAAAAAGCAAAGGACGAAAGTGTTAATAACAAAATTGCAGCTTTTGAAAAGATATAACATTATGGCATATTAGACATGGAGTTTATAAAGAGTCCAAAAATCAAAATCTTCTTAAATCTATGTAATATTTTTAGTCAACTCTCATTTATAGATATTATTTATATGCATGCCATCTTTGAGGTTTAGATGACAATATTGTGATGAAGAATAGATAAACAACTGTAAACCTTGGGCAAATGTGGAGTTTCATTGAATATTTACTATTTTGTTATCTCCTCTAGCCTATTTTTAATCTATATATATTGAGATTCCCTATGAGAAGAAACTGTTATATATGTGTGTGTGTGTGTGGAGTTTTTGTGTTCTGCCTTATTGTTTTATTCAAAAAGTAGTTAGTCTTGGTGGGCATGGTAAGTGCATTTATTGCCTCTTCTATCCATTTAGGCAACTTGAGCACCACATCTAAGGAAGAAAAGAAGTATTCTTCTCATGTTTAATATATAGCTTAATTGAGAAATTAATTTTAATCTTTAATATAATATATTTTTTTTATCTTTATCAACATTTTACAAATTATTATTATTGATATTCCTTTAATAATAATTAAATAAAAAAATGAGGGAGGAAGTTAAGGTAAATATGGTGTTCTAGAAAAAATATATCATAATATCTAGCATAAATAAACTTTTTAAATTTAATTAAATTAATTAAATATATTATATATTAAGAACTAAAAGAGTAATTATGAAGTGTTCTCATAAATTACTTCTTTTAATCTCACATATAAGAATATTTTAATTAATTTATTCATATCAATAAAAATAGTTAAAAATATTAAATTTGTTATAAAATTCAAGTAATTTCTAATATTATTATTATTAACTAGACTAAACTTTAATATCATATTAGTTTATAATATGTCTCACTACCTTGATTTTTTTGGATAAAAATGACAAAATGACATTAATTAAGAGTAGTCTTAAACCAAAACATATAGAACATACAATATTAGTAAAAGTCATAGAATAAGAGTAAGAAGATATAACATGAACAGCAAAAGAAGAGAGAACTTCTTTTCATGGTATTGAATACGTCCAACTTGAATCCTTTGCAAAGTTAATGAATCTGGTACATACACATATAACATTAAAGTGTAATCCTAGATAGTCAAGTAGGAGAGTGGATTTGTGAATATATCACAAAGACATTTAATCAAGAAAGGCAAGCCAGGTGTAGCTTGGTTCTTCCAAATGAATTCAATGATAGGAGATCCTTGAAAGTACATGCAGTTCTGATAGAAGTAAAATATGGATTTCTTAAATTTGTTTAGGAAGATGTCCCATCCCGATGAGTTGAATCCACAAGGTATACCCCTAGGCATTACATTTTGATGGCACTATGGTAGAGTTAACAAGTGCATAGACGAGATTTTGATAATTCCATTTATTTCTCCTAAGAGGGTACAAGGGTTTGCCTGAACACCGTTATGCAATGCTGAATTTCTAGCTTTCCATATAATACCAAACATACAAATGATTTTAAAAATGATGGAAAGGTGCAAACAAAAAACTACTTTTTTTTGTTAAGTTACACCCAGCACCACGAAATAATTTTTTTCTTCAGGAAAGCTCAAAGTTCTAAAATTATTTGTGAGGCAATTTCAATCCCTGTAGTATTAAAACTGGTGCAAATTAATCCAAAACTTAGTTAACTTTGACTTTTAGATTGCCAAGGTGAAGTTTGACCAAAAAAGTATGAGTTGGCACATGAGAAAGTAGCTGACACGCCAATTTAATATGTGCAATTACATTATTTTATTTTTTTCAATAACAAAATAATTTAAATAAATTATTTTAATTAATTTCTTCACCCACTTCCTCAACACTTACCAGCGCCGCCGTTTGAATCTGGAGAATGGGAATGAAGGAAGAAACTAAGATGGAGGGTATCAGGTAAAGGGAGAAGGAAGGGAGAAGAAGATGATGGAAGAAAGCGGGGAAAATTTAATGAAGGCATACCTTTTAGCTGCAGAAGACAATATGTTCAAAGATTTCGGATAGAGACATCTTTTTGAACGGGAAAGGGTGTTCTTCAGAATATAAAACAATAAAGCCCTTCTTTTCTCTGTTTAATTTCATCACTGTTTCTGATTAGCCAGCTACTTGATTCCTGTTTGATCTCTTAAGGGTATTCTTCAACATCATAAAAATGGTGTTGCCGCTAACATTCCCATAGTCCATTAATGCCTCCTGCCACATTCTCCGGCTTCTCACTACCCAGTTTCAGAGTACTTTCAAACTTGTTCAGAATCGCAAGTCCTCTAGGATGAACATCGATCCTAGAACAAGTCAATAAACCCTTTCACATTGTTATTGCTCTTCGCCATCAGGTTTCTGCAAAACTCCTCAATGAAGAAATCACAAGACGAGGATGAAAAAAATAGGAGGAGGAGGAGGAGGATTTGGGGAGGAAGCATGAGGATGAAGATGGAGAAAGGCGTTTGGGAACACCGTGCGGCCGAAGAGAAGGGTTCCGACGAGAAAGATGGAGTAGAGAGGGTGGGTGAAGAAATTAATTAAAATAATTTATTTAAATTATATTTTTAGTTTTAAAAAATAAAATAATGTAATTGCACACTTTAAATTGCCATGTCAAACTGCCTTCACATGTGCCAAGTCATTTTCTTTGTCAAACTTCACCTGACTTGGCAATCTAATAATTAAAGTTAACTTTAAGTTAGTTTTAGATTTATTTACACCATTTTAAATACTATAAAATTAAAATTGTATTATAAATAATTTTAAGATACTAAATATATATAAGAAAATATCTGTTGTTGTTAGATGTATTTTAACTCAATTTTTTTAACAAAAAAAAAAATAAAGTTTTCAATCATGCAAACATATTATTACTAGGCTTAAATTTGGGACCCCATCTAAATATTGAGGGTGGCATAACAACTCAAACCCACGCCCACTTGTTTCAGCCAAAATGTTAAACCCGTGAGACAAGAGTGAGGGAGGTGGTCGGTATATATTAAATGCATACATGTGCCTTCTCTTAGAAATCAATTATGTTAGGTCATCTGCCCCTGTGAAAGAAAGCATTAAATAAAAGGTCTTCTTCCGACATTTTGGGCATATCAGCACGTGTGCATTGAATATGTAATACCCTATAAATAATATCTAAAAATTACTCTTACATTCATATTTATAAGGTAAGAAAATAATATATTTTTGCTGTCTAATTTATAAGTTATATTATTATTATTTTTTAATTAATATATAATTTTTATTTTTATTTATTATTATATTGATTTTATTCTCATGGAATATAATGTATATTAAATATAGATAAAATTGAAAAACTGTTAAATTTTAAGGTAGAATTAATAAAATTTAAATTTTTTTTCAATTTATGTAAAATATAATAGAAATGATTTATAAATAGAATTAAAAGATCTAGGCCATTCAATATAATGACAAAAATTTAATAAACTATTGAAAATTTTTATTTACATATTTATATTTGATAAAATTATCAAATAACTATTAAAATACGAAAGTGTTTTTGTTATATATTTTGACAAATGTGCTATACATATATATGGTTTTTACCTCTGTATGCTATATTACGGTATCCATCTGGCTAGAAGAAGAAGAAAGAACATCTACATCTCCATGTTGCCTAAGATCAGATGTTGTAGATGGAATTAATACATTACCGCTATTGATGTATATCTTTTACGGTTGGTCGAGTTAAGTGTAAATTGAGAGCGAAAAGAAGTTCTACATTGGATAGAGCTACAGCTGAATTCACAAGTTTTTTGTTAACCTATGTCTTTGTTTCCTTGGGATTTTTTTTATATATATATTTGATGATTCCCTGTATTTGAGATATATTTTGACATATTCGGTTTTCTAAAATTGAACTATGCTCAAAATGTAAAACATATAATTCCGTTAGTACACAGGCCATATTAAGAAATAAAAAATGGGTTAAGTGTCGTTCTCACGAGTACTCAGTACCAATAATCTAGTTGATAATTAATTTTATAGTACCAATAATCTAGAAAGAATTAATTCTACATTTTTGCTTAAGCAACACAAAAAAATAGAACAAATATAAAACGAAAACAAAATTAACCAAGAAAATATAAACTATAACTAATACCACTAATGATTTTAAATTACTTAAGTGGTGACTGGATTATTATAATCTTAATTAATTCTTATTGTCTAATTTCTCTCTCTATTTGCAATTTAAATTACCTTTACTAGTCTAGGACTCTTAAGGTACCTAAGAGGTTCTTTCGATCCACTAAAAAGTAGTCTAATAATGTTAATCCATAATTTCTTAGGTAATTAATTAAACTAAATTAAATTCAAGCCTAAAATGATTATTCAGGGCTGATAGGTACGTGTCTATCCTATATATATAAATCAAGCATCAAATACTTAATTCTATATGATTCAATTGAAAGTCTAGTCTAAATTCTCTTTTTCTAAACTCCTTTAGAACACCAAAATAGTTCCAATAAGATATCTCTTATTTTAGAAATATAAAACACACAATTGAATCAACAAACATAATATTAAGCAATTAAAAAATTAAAATTAGCATCCACTAATCCATAATCAAACTATACTAATCCAAAGCAAAAGTTCAGCTGGAATAATTAAACATGATTATGAATAAAGAATAAAGCAAACCAAACATCGTGATGACCCAAATAACAGATGAAAAGAAAGAAGAACAAAAGTGGAGACCACAACACAGAGCTCCTTTCGTCCTCACCCCACTTGCCGTCAAAGGTTGAAGAAGACTCGATTGAAGCTGCAGCAGTCCGCCTCCCCCTTTATCCTTCAACCCCTAAATTTCCTTTTTCTAAACGGTACATTCCCTTTTCTGCCAATTGTAAAATAGAGAAATAAATACAAATAGGAAACTAAGATGCAAATGAAAATATTAAACTAAAATAAACTAACAAAAATAACACTAAAATAAAACTGTAAATAGAATAGGAAACTGATTTATTTATTTAATTTTAGAAACTTCAAATCTTTATTATGATTTGTCAAGCCCTAAAATCAAGAGGTGACTGGCATAGAATATAAGAAAACTCATATTCCATAAGTCTTTAAATATTATAATTAATATAATAATAATCTTAGATATACATAAGCTATTATTAATTATTAATATATTCTTACATCTCAAAAATATAAAAGGGGACAAGGATCATGTTTATAGACTACGTCCATGAGGGCTTTCTTTGTTTCACTGGGGAGCGAGATCAGTAGTGCTATCTGAGGCCAAAATAATATTAAAGTGAATAACGTCTTATTAATAAAAAAATAAAATATTGAAAGAAATAATTTAAACATATTCAACTTTAAATAGTAAGGCTTTATGATAAATTTCAATTTTTAAATAATAGAATTATAACAAAAATGAATCTGTATTAAAATCATTAATCAAATCAATCTAACATCATGTAAATCAACTTGTTTAAGAAATCAGTTTAAAATGATAATCCTCAAATATCATCTTTTTGTAGGACTTCAACAAAACATAATATCAAGCATTGACACACAGTCATGAGGGTAACTAACTACTTTGGCGAGGCTCAAAGCCACGAAAACAAACGTGGACACATAATCCACGATGATAAGTAACTAAGCATAGCACAAGGCCACGAATAATAAGTGCAAGTAACTAACTTAAGAATAACAATCATAAATATGAGACCCACGAATAACAAGAGTGAGAATAAATCCCATGAATTTATGGCGTGAGAACTATGCCCACAAATACCAAGTGAGCTTGATTTTAACCATGATGCACTAAGAACTAATAATATTACTGTTAATAACTAATGTTATGTATTTAGTCATTTTAAAAATCGATTTCCAAGCATACATAGGATCAAATTAACATTAAATAAGAACGAGAATTTTCAATATTGGAATTTCACAAATAATATTTTATAATCAAAGACCACATCATAAAATCAAAATAAAATCTTAAAAAGATTTTGTTCAGTTTATATGCAATAAAATTCTTTTCAAATAATAGGAATTTATGTAAGAATATTTCAGAGTGAAAAACCATCTCAATATAAAGGTTCACAAAATATCTCTCTGAACTTTCTTCGTCTACTCCATATATAAGCATGACAATATTATAAGATATTCGAAAGAAAAATCTATGACAATAATCGAAGCCCTTAATTCATATAATTATATTTTTAATGAATCATAATTAAAAATTGATACTTTAAATAAAATGTGTCAAGTAACAAGACATTGTTAAAAATATTATTATCATATAATATTATTCACTTACCTGATAATCCTAATAACTATAATATATCATATTTAATAGCTTTCAACATACTTCAACCTTAATTCTCTATCATTTAAATAATATTATTATCACCCAACTGTGACCCTGTAGAAATTTACCAAAATCTTAACAAAATTCTCTCATTTCCTTCCTAAAAACATTCATTTAATTTTTATCTTTTAAAGCACTCAAACATAGTTATATACTTTATAAGTTATTTAGAACTATAATTTCAACAACTAATATATATGTATATATATAAACACGTATATGAACCATAGAGTATATATATAATTCTTTTTTTAACGTCTAGTATAGAAACTAATTATTTTATAATTATTCAATACTATCTTCTCTCATGCATTTCTTGAAAACAAACTTAATTTCTTTAATATAACTCCTTTGAACTTGTGTTTATCTATAATTTATTAAATCCATTCATCTCTTTTTAAATATAATGGGTAAATATGTGTGTATACACACGACTTAATTCAAATTAATATTGAACTAGTTTTCTCCTTTAACAAAAAATGAACCGTCACTATTCTCTTTCTCCATTTTTCTTATAGCATATATATAACCAAATAACAAGTTTAGATTATGAAAACTCTTCTCCTTTATATCCTTCAAATGCCCCAAAAATCAGAGAATAAAGTTCTATCTCGGCCAACATACAACAGAGTAACAGAAACATTTGAAATTAGAAAGGAACACCTATGAACACATATGTATATAAAATCATCTTCTTTTATTTATATAATCTTGAATCTATGTCATTTAATCTTAACCAACAAACAAATACAGACTCAACTTTCATAGCTTAATTTTTACTTATCCCAAGGTAGCAAATCAAGAATCGAAAATCCCTTAGCCTCTATCAACAAACATGCCTACTTATTTATTATCTCCCTTATAACTATCAAATATCCTTTTTAAGTCTGGAATAATTTCCAACTTCAAAAGTTTGGAACCCATGACTCCCAATCATCTTCCAAACCTCTTTAAGCACATTATTATACTTTGAGCCACTTGTTTAACATTTAGAAACCTTATGATTACAAATTATAATAAGTTTCAAAAGAAAGTTTAGACATTTATCTTTCTAATTCGAAACACCACTCATAGTCCTTAAAAATCACGTAGCTATGGGTTTAATCTGCAATATTTCCAAACACTCATAGTGTCTCTAACTTTTCATGAAAGATCATATTTTTAATTCACTGTCTTCTCACAAAGGATACCACAAGGTCAGCTTATCATCCTAAAAAGAATCCATCATTTAAATATTTTTAAATTTTCATTCCATAATAGATTTAAACACATGTGAACTCAACAAAATGCCTATTATCCACTATTTACTAACTCAAAGTTTTATTATCATTTTTGTTTCCTTTAGCTTCAATTTTAGAGGATTTGAAGATACAAAATCAGACACAACAAAGCTTGGTTTCTCGAAATTCTTAGCTCAAAACAGGGGGAACACTTGCAGAAACAAAGACTCATGATTTAAGCTAAATTGACCATTTTTCCTCGCAAATTTTCGATTTTTTACCAACCCATAACTCGTTCAAATCGAAGAAGGTGAAAACAAAGGAGGATAGAAGAGACTCACCTTTGTAGATCTTTGGTGTCGTGAGTTCGTCCCTTCTTCGGCTACCCTTCCAACATCACACTCCTTAGGTCCATCTCCCCTCTCCCTCCTTCTCTCTCTCTCTCTCTCTCATGAATTTTTTTGTTGATCTAAGGAAAGAAAGAGTCAGTGATATGAATCAGAAGAGGGACATGTGGGTGTGAGAGAGATAATGATATTTTAAAAAAATATTAGAAAATAAACCTTGATAGTGTGTCAAAATTTTCTTTCTCCAATAGCTTCTTTAGCCTATAAAATAATTTCTTTAAAATTTTTTGGATAAATGAAAACTTCTAACTATTTTTATTAATTTTTTTTAAAAAATAAAACCTTAAAATTTGAAAAAAAATATTTATTAAATCATTTATCCTTCTATTGAGGAAATACACTCTTTCATAATTTTTTAGATTCCAAAAAGTATCTATTTCATGATTTTGCTTTAATTTTTTTGAAACCCAAAATATTTTTAATAGTTATTATTTTCTTTATTTTTTAAAAAAATAACTTTTGAGACCTTTTTAATTCTATAGAAAAATACGCTAAATTTTAACAATCCCTTATACATTCCTTCTATCAAGGATGTTACATGATTTACTTTTATTATAATATAAACTATATCTATCTTTTTATTTAAAAATATATTATATCTATAATGAAACCCCCAAATTAATGCTCAAATCAATCTCTTTTCAAAAACTCAATTAAATCACTCTAATTTTTCATTTATGACTTCCCAAATATACCAAAATATATCTCAAATATATCAAAATATAGGGAATCATGAATATTATTAACCGGTATATGGCAGTTTTTTTGAATCCTATTACTAGTTATCCAAGCAACTAGTTACCTTAATTTTAGAGTTTGTAATTGCCCTACCTAATATAAGTATCTCCTATATGAATTAAACTTGAGACCCAAAAAAATCTAGTAGGGCCATATACCCATTTATATTTATTTTTTATTTGAAACCTATGTGTAATTTTTCCTTTAAATTATATTATTAATATGTTGACCTAATTGACTGATAATGCGTGAAGTATCCTTGTAAGTATCTATTAAGTATTTACTATTAATATGATCTCTGAGCGCTTGAATCAACTAGTTGTGAGTTGTTTCAATTCACTAGTGATCTTGTGTTCGAACCCTAGATATACACTCATAATAATTACTTGGAGGAAGTGAAGTTCCCCTCATGTGGGATTATATGCCTACAAACTAGACTAATTGGTTACTATAGTACCTGATACTAGTGGATACATCTAAAAAAATATCCATATAACTTGCCTAAACAATTTGACAATATTGAATCAATATGGAGAAAGACGGGGAACGGGGTACCATATCTAACCATAGACTAATCTAAAGTTTATTTTTGCTAAGTATGTGTATCTTCCTATTAAAAACAATAATATTCAAAAGACTATCTGGTACTAAATATGGGCAACTCTCTTAACCAAGATTTGATCTTAGTTCTTCATATTGTAAAGGATTAACCCCTCCTGCTATACTCAAATGCTATTAGTTAAATATAGAAGTTAAAGAAGAAATTTATTTTAGTTTTGAATATAAGATCTTAATCTACTTTACCTCCTAACTCTATAATTTTCTTCCAAAAAAAATCCTATTGATTACATATGTTAAGGGCTTCCATCAAGAGTAGTTTCAATAATGCAAATGATTAAAGTGAACATTTTTTAAAAATCAATGTATATATATATTTGTTACTAATAACTAAATTAATTTTTTAAATATCTGTAAATTAGTTATTAAGAAGATCATGGAGAGTATTATAATTTTTTATATACACATTATGTAATAGGCCATAGCGGCGTGGTTTAGGGCCTCTTTCATTTCTGGGCATTCCTTTCCCATATTGGACTGACTATGCATGGGTTAAATTGTATCTAAAATCTTAAATTATTTTTTAAGTGTATTTAGTATTTTAAAATATTTTGTTGTGCATTTAATATTTTAAAGTTTACCTTAAAATATTTTTTGATACACCCAACATCCCAAGATATTTTTTTCAGGTGTATCTAGTATCTTAAAAGATTTTTTGATTTACCTATTATTAAAGTATACAAATATTTTAGGCTATTAAATGTAGTTGAAAAAATATTTCACGCCCCTTAATCCTTTGTACTATTTGTTTCTAAAGTCTGAACCTTCGTGTTCTTCCCACTTTTTGTTTCCCTACGTATTCATGGCTGGAATTAGAGTTATTAATAATATTATCTGAAGTACTTGGTGTCTCTGTACAATTACTGATGACATTATTGCAGAGCGCATCAGTGGGGTTTGGAAAAGCAGCATAAATAAAATTTCGTATCACAAACATTAATATATATTAATTTTTCATAACCATCCTATGTCAATATTTTTTTTTATTTATCCCGGTATATGGCATTATTGCCAATTGATAATTCGCATGAATGTAGACCCATAATAAGGAAACATTATTATCTCCAGATAATTAATAATCGCAGCTACATACTCAATACTTGAACACAAAACCACTAGTTAAGTTGAAATAATTTACAACCAGTTAATTCAATTCAAGCACTTGATCATTCATTGTGTCAAATATTATTAACTGCTTCAGAGAGACTATGTTGAAGAAAATGATAGAATATAATAATGAAAAAGGTTAAAATACAAATTTAACTTAGAAGTTTCTACTTAAGAGGGTTGAATATCAGTAAGTTTTTTTTAGTAGTGTTGCCTAAGAAGTTCTTAGATCGTAGCAATATTGCCCTCACCGTTTATTAAAATTAAGTTTAACTATTAGTTAATCAATATACTAATATAACATACCATGTGGCATCCATGTCACTTTTTATTTGGGATTAGGGTCAAATTTACCCAAAAATTTTCACTTAGGACAGTGGGTACCCGAAAGTTTTTTTTAGGTTTAATATTACTCTTACTATTATTTAGGTTCAATTTGACCAAATATATTAAGATGGTGTGTATACATGTCATTAATTTCATTTTTTCTCAAGTCATATTTATTAAAAAGGAAACGATTAAAAAAAATATATCCCTTCAAGCTTCTTTGCCATTAGAGTAGGGCTGTGCAAGAAGCCCAGAGCTCGCAAAGCCTGCCTGAGCCCGCACAAAATATGCCCTGCCCAACCCGCTAAAAAGTGGCCCAATATAAAATGGACAATTTCGAGCAGGGCCAATATTCGAGTTGGGCCGGGCATCGGGCAGGGGTTACTGCCATGCCCAGTTAATTACTCTTTTATATATAAAAATTTATAAATTATAGTATTTCACATAGAACAAATACGATAAATACTGATGATTAAAGGGTAATTTTACAAATATGAGTAGTCAAATAAGTAATTGTATCCTTTAAAATTTATAACTAAATTAATTTATTTCTTTATTTTTTTAAAACTGTGGTAACAATTTTGGGGATATTGATATAAAGTTACAATTGCAAACTACTTAGACTTCAGTACTTTTTTTATATGCCATGGATTTTAAAACTTTAATTACTATTTTTTTATCTTATTCTTAGTAAATTATGTATATTATTTAATTATTGAAGACATATGAATATAATATTATTTTATAAGTTCACAATTGTAAATTTTTTTCATAATATGAGCAGGGCATTAGGACTTGGGCATGCCCAGCCCACAGATGCCCAGTCCAAAATAGTTAGAGCTTTTACTGGGCAGGGCCGGGCATCGGGCTGTAAAATGCAACCCATATATTTTTAGGGCAGGGGGCTGCCCTGCTCTGCCCTGCTCAGCCCTGCCCATGCACACCCCTACATTAGAGTATCACTCTTAGTTGACTATATCTTGGCAACATCTCAAAAAGTAACATGTGATAGTCCCATATGTTATCTTATCTTCTTATACTTATAAGTTAGCATATACTCATAATTATTTCTAAACTTGACCCTGTCAGTCACACCTTTCAAGAATTATTGTGAGTCCCACTCGCCTATGGTATCTTCTATATTTTTTGTTATACTTAATGCTAAAAACATGTATCAAAATGAAGTATGATCTCTTCAGAGTGATATTCTATTAACGGTATTGTCTGGAGGAATGTATTTTTATATTTTTTCTTTATTTATAAATTTGAGTTCAAAAAATAAAGTGGATAATATATTGATTGGTAATCTTAGTATATTTGGTCAAAATAATAGTCGAATAGAACATTGATAAAGGTCGGGGCAACATTGAACCCAAGAAAACTTTTGGATATCCAATGCTCCTTAGGGAAAACTTTTTGAAAAAAATTGCATCTTAACCCAAAATAAAAAATAGTGTGGATGCCATGTGGCTTGCCATGTCAGTATATCGATCAACTAAAAGTCAAACTTAACTTTAGTTATCAAGCAGTGCGATATTACTACAATTTAAAAACTTTTGAAACATCATTACTCCTAACAAAATTTTTGGGTACCCAGCATTTTAAGTGAAAATTTTCAAGATAAATTTGGACCTTAACCCATCATGAAAATGGAAAGGAAAAAAAACAGTACTGCGGCTTATATGAGTGGCACATCCTCCTTTTGTTTGAGAATTTATTCTTCTTTTCTTTGATTAATTTACTCAAAGGCTCTCTAATCTATTATCTTTGATGGAATAGCTATATTGTATATGGATTATTAGCTAAGTGTTTCCTTTGGTTTGGTGACAAAAAAAAACACTCCTATAATCAATTCTTGATATAATAACTATTTATAAATAAATTTAATTAGATTAAAGAAATTAGTTAAATTAGCTTATTGTGATAAATATGACATGTCTTTCTTAAAGTAGTTTTATTTACAATATAATCTATAATATTTTATATTGTTTGATACTCATTGTTGATAATAGAGGTAGTAAGTTTGGGAAAAGAATGATATTTATGAAAAAATAGTCTTATATTGACTATTCTCTAATTAACTTATCCAGCAGTAAAAAAAAAAAAAAAAAGATAAACAAGTAGAAATAGAACACCCCATGAAGACACGGTCAAAATCAAAGGGTAGGGGTGGATTGAGTCCGAAGGGGGCCAGTTAGCCTGACAGATTCATAGCATTGTCTTATGGACTCGTTAAAATTTGAATTTTATTGACTTGTACGACTCTCTCTATATATATAAACGGCTCTACCAGAAAGCTCAAAAATAACATATTTCTTAGACTAAGCAGATCAGAAGATCAGATGTTGGTAGTATCAATTTTACTCCTCTTGATACCCCATGCGTTTTCCTTCAACTTTAGCTTCGCCAGTTTCAAGCCCAATGATTATAACAACGTATCTTGTGAATTATCAGCTTTCATCGCAGAACCGTACCTCTACTTAGTAACAAACCAAAAGGAACTATCCTCGCAAAATAGTCAAGGTCGAGCCACCTATTACGAACCGATGCACTAGTGGGACAAAGCCACCAGAAAACTTGCAAATTTCAACACTAATTTCAACTTCACGATTCATTCCCATGGAGGAACTGTTTATGCAGATGGGATATCCTACTTCTTAGCCCCTTATGGCTCAAAGCTTCCTGATCCACCAAAAGTTGGAGGGGGTGCTATGGGTCTCATTATTGGTGACGACAAAACGACACTTAATTCAACAGGTCATCCATTTGTTGCTGTGGAGTTTATATCTTTCACAATACAGAATCTTATGATGGTTGGGATCCTCCGTATGTTCATGTGGGTGTCGATATCAATTCTGTTAAATCTGTTACTAATGTGACTTGGAATGCTAATATCACAGGAGGCAGAACCAATGAGGCTTTCATCAGCTACAATGCAAGCACGCATAATCTAAGCATCTCGTTCACTAAAGGTTTTGATTCTTCTAACAACACTGTGTGGCAACATCTTCATCATATCGTTGACCTAACTTTTGGTTTCTCAGCTGCCACAGGAGATTCATTTGCAATACACAGGATCGATATATGGAGTTTCTACTCAGAGGAGTTCCTAAATATCGCTCCCAGTACAAGTAGAAATGCCACAGAACTTGCAATAGGATTAAGGGTTGGGTTAGTTTGTGGGATGGTATGGTTTTTCTTGTGGAAGAACAAAAAGAAAATGGGAGATGATGAGTCTGATAACATGAGTGATGATGATTTTGAAAGAGGAACAGGCCCCAAAAAAATACTGATTCGCCGAACTAGCGAGTGCTGCAAATTATTTCAATGATGAACAAAAGCTTGGGCAGGGAGTATTTCGGGGTATCTATAGAGGTTTTCTCAAAGATTCAAACTCCTATGTGCTATAAAGAGAATATCACAGGATTCTAAACAAGGGAAGGAGTTTCTTCAGTAGTAAGAACTATCAGTCAACTAAGGCGTCGAAACTTGGTGCAGTTAATCGGTTAGTGTCATTAAGGGAAAGAACTATTGCTGGTTTATGAGTATATGGCAAACGGAAGTTTATATTCTCATCTCTTCAAGGATGGAAGGTGGCTGACATGGTCGATTAGATTTAAAATAGCTCAAGGCTTGGCCTCTGCATTATTGTACTTGCAAGAAGAATAGAAACAATCTGTGGTTCACAGACATAAAATCAAGCAACACCATGCTAGACTCCAACTTCAATGTAAAACTTGGAGATTTCGTATTATCAAGGCTTGTAGACCACGCAAAAGGAGCACAAACTACCGCTTTGATTGGAACCATGGGCTATATGGCTCCTGAGTGTGTCACTACTGGAAGGGGTAGTAAAGAATCTGATGTCTACAGTTTTGGAGTTGTTGCTCTAGAGATAATCTGTGGAAGAAAACCCATCAACCCAGAGGCTCCAAAAGATGAAATAAACATAGTGAAATGGGTATCGGATCTCTATGGAAGCGGTAGAATTCACGAAGCAGCTGATCCAAGCTACAAGGAGATTTTGACCACAATCAAGATGAATGCCTAATGATTGTTGGGCTGTGGTGTGCTCTTCCTGACCAAAATTGTAGGCCTTCGGCATTTTTGTTTATAGTATAATTATCATTTAGTGTATGTAAATTATTGTAATCTATAAATATATAAACATAAAACATATATGTATATAGAGAGAACTTATATCATGTTGTTGGATTTTTACCTGGAGATTCTATATACTATTGTGTTTTTGTTTAAGAAAGAGTTGCTTCAGCGATTGGGGAAATTTAAGCTTTTTGGGTAATGATGTTGTATTTTATAAGTTCAAGGTACTCTACCAACCAACAAGCTAATTTTTTAAGATGGGCTCGATCTCCCTTTGAATTTATACTCGTAACATGTTGCCTTTTCTCATTTTGTAAGAAACCGAAATTATGTTATAGTATTGTTGATTTGTGTGATGTGTGTGCATTCCCCTTGGTGCATGCTGGGGAATCATTTCACTTTGGTTCAGCTTCCTCAGCATCTGCTGACATCAAAGTTCCTCAGCATCAGGAGTTTGAAGGTTAGCTAGCATCCTTGATTATATACGAATAGGCTAATGTCAATCTATTCTATGATGTCCAAAAGTTGAGTCTTTTAAGGCTTAATTAGAAACTGTTTAAGTCAATTCAAAATGTGTAATACACAGTTCACAGTTACGTTGTTGGAATGTTCCTTGACATAGTCATGATGATGCCACCCTTGCTAATTGCTTTGAGAGTTGGATTTTTTTGAAAATGGCAAGAATCTGTTCGTTTGGGGAATTTGTCAAGAAATACATTGTCTCAATTTTGTTTGTAGTTGATTATTAAAGAACCATTGCAAGATCAATTCAAGTGCATTCAAACCAAATTGAAGTTGTAATAGAGAGATGTCTTTATTAAGCATACCGGTATACTGGTGCTGTAGTTCCATTTAGAGATAGATAAAGCAATCATAATTTCTATAAATTGTATTTTTTTTCGTTTTAGTACACTTTCTTGAAATAATTTAAAAATTATATTGTTACAAACAACACAACTATAGGTCTATAGCCTCCCAAATTTTGATAAAAGAGATTTATAAGAGGTTGTTATGGTCAAGAATATTTTTTAAAATTAAAAAGTTTTAAATATGAGTTTATTCCTATAAATTTATTTAAAACTGTAATTTTAAACTATAATTTAGTGTAGAAGTTATTTTACATAAATATGACTATTTATTTTTAAAAAAATTAAGTTAATATTTAGACTAGAAATTATTTTGAAACTATAGTTTTAGGGTTACTTAAATACACACTAAGTAAAACGAAATCTAATTTTTAGATTTTGAAAGTTTTAGAAAATTAAAAAAAGGATAAAAATGGATATAAGATAAATGCTTAAGAGTAAAAAGGGATTATTTGTCTCACATGTCCACCTAGGTATCTTTTCTCTCTAAACTCATACCTCAAGTGTCCACGTACATTGTTAAATTTTTGAGATTATTGGGGTTATTTTTCTATTAAAATAAAATAATTTAAAACTAATTTGATAAAATTCTTTTTAATATTATATATTTTTAATAATTTTTTAATATAAAATTATATTCTAACATTATTTTTATTTTTAGACATTGATTTATACTTGAACTTGTACCTTTTAGGGGCCTATAATTTTTATTTTTTTATCTAAATGTATATTATTTTTTTAGTTTGTAAGACTTCAAGTGTATAATTTTTATTTTTTATTTATTTGGGTTTATATTATTATTTTAGTCTCATAAACCTCAGCTCTACAATTTGCATAAAAAATACTCTAATGCCGTATTAAATTTTTAAAATTATAAATATATATTATAATTACTTTTTTATTATACCTTAAGTCAATAGAACTCTATTTAATATTATATATTTTTAATATCTTTTTCAGTTGAAATTTCAATATCTTTTTCAATTATTCAAGTGAGTAACTATATACTACCCTACATCTCCTCCAACTCACCCTACTTCCTTTTCTCTTCTCTTCTCTTTTCTCAGTGTCGACTCCTTGTTTTTCTTCATTCATCTTCTTTACCCTCTGCAGAGAAAGAGTGATGAGAGTGAGAGAGAGAGAGAGCACGGGAGAAGGACTAGAAAGTGCGACGCCGGAGATCGAGCTTCTGACGTCATCGACCATCTGAGTTGAGTTCTCCGACTCCGCCTTCAGTTTATCTCTGTTTCTTTCGATTTTGGGGCTGGGTCACCAATTAAGGTGTATGCTTGTAGAGGAATGGGGTTGATTTAGTGATAATGAAGTCTAAGGACATGAAATCAAGCTACTTGACTTGGAATCGAACTCAAAATCGTAAGATATTGCACTTGCATGTGTGCTCCTCTGTTTGTGCGTTTTTGAGGTGATTCAACCGATTAAATTTGGGTCTTTGATGTTCAATTACTTATTAAGTAATGGTTGAAGATTAAAAACGTTAAAGCAAGCTTAAATCATGAAATGTGGCTGCTGCTCGAGTGTTTTCGGTTCTGAGCTTCAGCTTCCGAAAGATACAGGTTCTTTGCTCTTTGAAAATGCTTTTGAATCTCTTAAAAAGTAAAGTGAACATCTTGTTAATTAGTGTGATATATGGGTAACAAAATTTTCAAGTTGAAGTTGGATTTTTATAGTGTATTTCTATAACTTAGGGTTGCAGGAAATTGCTGTTTTGGGTCCTTGAAATTGGGAACAAAAAGGTTGAATCTTTTTTTAGTGGTTATTAAGTTATACACAAGTTACTTGGGAACATTTTGTTGAGTTCACATGTTTTAAAGTTCAAGCTGAAAGTGAGTTCATTATTTTATAATTGAAGTGAGGTATGAAGGAGAGCAGGAGTTGGTTCAAATCTATTATGGATATAGATATGGCAGTATGTGTGCATCTGATATGCTGAATGTAGCTATGGAAATTGAATATTTAGATGGTTAATGCAAGGAGGCCAAGGTGTATGATATTCATCACTCTTGAATTAATATTTAAGATTAGTAAATAAAGAATTATACAAGAAACATGATAGCGATGATTTGAAAGATTAAATCTGGTTTAAGTTCTTAATAGAATCTAAAAATCCAAGAGAAATTTTATTGCCGAATGGTTATAAAATTCTTATGGAACATAAGGAAACAGAGAAGAATTAAGACTTAGTATGCTAATAAAGTGATATTTTGAAAGGTGGAAATTTCTAGATTATGGATGAAGGCAATTATAAAGCACTTGAATGATAGAATATGAAGGGAAATGTTTGTTACTTGGATATATGGTGATTTCAAAGTTATGGTTCTGGTGTTTTGAAGTTAAAAGTGAAATAAAGTTTCTGTTTTGAGGTTCTTTTGTGTTGAACAAGTGTTTTGAATTATGGTATTATGCTCAAATTCATGTCTCAAGATCCTTAGATGTTGTTAGGGTCATGGAAGGGGAAGAAACAAATTCTTTTTCTTTTGCCCTTCTCAGTCAAGGGTGTTATTTGGGAAAGGATTAGAATTTTCTAAAATCTAAAGGTTAAAAGAGAGAAATCAAATAAAAATATTAAGTAAGGGGTTAGCATTGGGTTATGAAGAAAATTTATTATATAAGTGTTTTCGTGCTAAGGTTTAAGCATTAATAAACCCTACATAAATAACTGTATAGGATTTTACATTTGCCAGAGCCCATCAAGAAATCAGAAAAACAATATTGCAGAAGTGAATATGGAAGAAAAACATTCATGTAGTAACTCTTTCTTTTAATATATGTATATATTGAATTTTGTACATTTGTTTGTGCCATGGTTTATATGTGTAAGCATGGTTTGACATGCGCAAGTATTGTTTGACATGCATAACGCATGGTTTGACGTGCATAAAGTATGGTTACAGTCTAAGTTGACTATTGCTCATAAGAGTTAAGCTGTATTTAGGAAAGAGTTATTGGTTGTTTTGCATACTTTATTTGAATTGTGCGTATCCCTATGAAGGATTGATGTTACTATTGAGATTCTTTGAATCTCACCCTTTATCTTCCATGATATACAGCTAATGCAAGTGATGCAAGGAGCAAAGGGTGGCTATAGAAGAAGACTAAGAAGGTGGAGTGATTGGAGTAGTAGTATATTTTAATCTTAGTTAAAATAGTTCAATATTTTGATTAATGCCGTGTGAGACTTGTATATAAAGTTGTCATATCATATAAACTTTAGAGGGAAGTATGTAATCCTCCTTAAGAGGAAGCCTAAATCCTCGTTGAAGATGGATGAGTGACATTAACACTATATGGTGGAATTACTATTAAGCTTTTAGTTTAGTTATGAATGAAGTAAAACATACATGCTAATTGATAATTATAAAACTTGGGTGTTCAAGTTTATTTAAAGTTTTTAAATGAGGTTTAAGGATTTAAATCAATCTTAGTTTTGAGAAAAATTTAGTTATGGGTTTTCAAATTTATAGAAAATTGCATTCCCTTACAAAACGGAAAAACTCTTTTGGTTTACGCAGTTTTTGAAACTTTGCTTTTTAAAAGAACTGCTTGAAATTTTACTGAAAATTTTCATGCAAACCTTTAATAAAGGTGTCAGTTCATAAGGTATTTTGACACATGACACATTCAAGACATTTTAATATCGTTGTGTTAGGATGTCTTGCACCGTATGGCGATTATATGACATGAGATCCTTATAACATTTGAATAAAGTGGAAATCAGTGGAAGTTGCCTGTTCAAAATTTATAGAATATTATTATTATATAAATTTTGTACACACAAAATATTAATATTTTTATTTATAGAAAATTTTAATAGGGGATTTTACCCCAATTTTCCTCATAATTATAGAATTTTTTTTGCAGGACTTCTCAATAACAGAAAAATTGTACGAGTCAATAAAAATATTATATTATATAGCTTTACTTTTAGTATTACAAAATCAACCGTGAATGCAATATCAATATCACTAATGGCCAATTATTCAAGCATATGAACTTGAAAACCTTATAAAAGTGAACTTGTAGATTCCGGCATATGGCTAGATTGATAACACAACAATTATATGTATGAAAGAAAAGGGATACAATATTGACTGATTGTGCACCCATAACATAAGCAAGACAAATTAAACTAATATTTTATTATGTATTTAATTTTAGAGTTTGTGGCCATTCTTCCTAATATAGATATATCCTCTAAAAATAAAACTTCAGAGTTTATATCGTTAGATAAACTTTATATTAATTTATATTAATAATATCTCATAAAACTGTTTGGTATTCTATTTTCTTCCAAGAGAAGGCGCACACATAAATTAGAAGAAAATGAATATTTTAGATTTTCAAACATTGTTTTTAGGTTCTGAGATGGTTGCCAGTTGACGGAGTAAAATGGGCACGGTGTCAACAAATGAGCTCTATCTAGACTTGTATTCATAATATTGACATTTCTCAAGCTCTATCTCACAGAAAGAGCTATCCATAGAGGATTCTCATTGAAAAGAGGTTGAATGGAAAACTGCGTCATAAATCGAAAGAGATATTTACAACCAAATCCTATATTTACACTGTCTTTCGTCATCAAACCCCACATTATGGAAATGAGGGTAGTTGATAAAAGTTTGTACCTCCTGACTTTATATTTTTTTTATTATAAGATATATTTAACTAATTTAGATATATTAAAAAATTAATTAAAGTAGTTATTTATAATAATTATATATTTATTTTCTTAAAATACCCTTTTTAATATTATGTATTGGAACTGCCTTGATATAATTCTCTTAATATATATAATTATATAGGGATATTTTGGAGAGAAAATTAAAATTTAAGAAGATAAAGTAAATTAATATCTTATATTTAAAATTAAAATAGATTATTTATGTAACTTTTATATGTGGGAGAGTACCAAGACTTAAAATACAAGTTTGAGGGCAAGAAGATTGATACTCAACCAGAAGGACAGATCCACAGCTATTAGCTAAGGGATTGGACGCTATTCAAAATTGATGGCTTCCCTAATGGGACCAACTTTAGGGAGAAAAAGTCATATGTGGTAGCATCTTAATAATGAGAGTCGGGAGGAATGATAACATGATAAAGCTAATCTGACCGTAACAGCATTGGAAAATAAGAAGATTCGAATGTGACTTGTTTTTGCTGAGAATTGAAAAATTAATAACATGGAAAGTGAAGCTTCATATTAATAATTTTATGAATCTCTTGTGATGATAGGAATCTCTTGTGATGATAGGAAACTTAGAAGACTGTTTAAGAGAAAACAGTGCATAGAATAATTTTTGTCAATTCGCTACAAGGTTGATTTTCCATCGTTGAAAATGAATTAAAATTTTAAAAAAAATTGTTGTCTGTAATTTTTTTTTACCGAATTTAATTACCCTACTAAATATAATTTTCCATCATTGATTTTCCTAGCTACTTAGCTTTGGGTTCATTACAATACTTGCATTCACAAAGGCTATTTTTTTTATTTATTTAATTTGACAAAGGATATCTTTATCCTTTTCAGTTTTATAACATAAAAAAATTTTATCTCTTCTATTAAATACGTGTTTTGGATACTAATTTAAGTTCTCTTTCTTAAGAGAGTCATTTACTACCTTAACCACAAATTTATTAGTTACACCTAAACTATTCTATTATGCAAATGTGGATGCAAGAAAATGGAGTTCGACAAATATTTTGAATGCTTTTTCTTAAGTATTTTTTATTTTTTATTTTAAAAGAACATGGTTAAGTAAATATTTCAAATGTTTTTAAAGTACTTTATATTTTGTAGGTATTTTAAAAATATTTAAAATTACATGTACAATATCAAGTGTTTTATTTTAAACGATATGATATATAATTAAAAATATAAAAATTTGTATATGAAAAAAACTATATTGATTTTAATCATCATTTTAATAGTAGATGATTGATAATTAAAGCATGAAACATCACGGTTCTATTTAAAATTTTAAATATTAAGAATGTGATATGTAACTAAAGTTTCAAAAGGTTTTATGGATTTTAGCTTTAAATATTTTAAATTTATAGAGGATAAAAATTAAAACTACAAATATTATATAATAAAAATCTATCTTAGGAACTATTTAGATGTATTTTGAATTTATTTATTGCAATTGGAAACTATTTAATGTTTAAATTTGCTTACATATAATTTTTATTTAATATTATGCTAATTATTTTTAGAGTATTAAATTTTACTGTTTTTTTAGTATAAAAAAATTTATGACATTAATGGTGAGATAATAATGGGAGAGGAAATGGAGAGGGAGGTTGTGGCCTGACATCCCTCCCCTCTAAGTTTGTGTTTGGTTTATAGTAAAATTTAAGTTTTAAATTTAGATTTTGTTAAAATTTAAATTTTTAAAATTTTTAAAATAAATAATTATATTTATTTAAAAGGGGTTTTGGATAAAATTATGATTTAAAATTAAAATTTCAGATAATATAGTCATAGTAGCTTATAGAACAATAAAAGAATTTATAAACTAATTATTATATTACCCATATTTTTTCTTATACCTCTCTTATCTCTCTTCTACACATTTTCCCATCTCTTATTTCTTTTCTACACTCTCTCTCTTCTCTCATTTCTTTTTTATTTTTTCTCTTATCTCTCCTCTCGCCTATATTTTATAATTATATTATTTTTCATAATTTACTAATAATAAAAGTATTTTTAAAAATAATTATCTAAATACTTATTTATTTAAAATTAGTTTTTTTATAAACCTTTTTTTAGAAATCTTTTTTAAAAATTACCTACAAATCCTTCTAAAAAGAAATGTTATTAATCAACAGTGACCTGACCTTTTTACCATAAATAAACATAGTGACCTAAGTGAAGTGGGATCCACCAAAATAAAGTAAGGCCACATTTGGTATACGACAATGAATTTTGATGGATTGAGATTAAAAATGGGATTGGGATTGAGATTGGGAGTGGGAGTGGACTTTTAAAATGTTGTTTGGTTTATAGTAATAGATGGTAGGAATGATTATATAATATATATTTTTTAATCAACTATAAATTATAAAAATACACAAATAGCTTTCATTATTTTCCCCCATAGGATTAACCAACGTCAGTTCCTCTTGCCAACATCAGTTTTTACTTTCGCAATATTGCCAACATAATCTCACTTTCACTTGACTTCATTTACTCGCTCAAGGTATGTTCTCTCTTCTTGTTCGTAAAAATCGGAGCTTTTGATAAATTACTGTGCTAAGTGAAGATTATCGTTACTCTATAAAGGAAGTGTGGATGGGATCCTGTTAGATTCTTAGTTTGTCATGAAGAATTGCATTCGCTTGGTTTTATTCGTGATTGATTGTGTTTTGTTGCAAGCAATTCATGTAATGCCCACAAAATGCTCGAGATAAGCCCAATCCATGAAAAGATGAATAATTGCTATGGTTTTTAAGACTGAATCAAAGATACAGGGGAAAAGGGGATGGGATTCATTGAAGGCCCCAACAACGTCCTTGCGAGAGAGACTGAAGAAGGGGAAGGTGAGATTAATCTAGGGCAGTAAAAGTTAACTTTATCTAAAATTTATTTAGACAGGGATAGTTTTGTCTTTAAAAAATTCAATTATAGGACTAAAAATGCAATACCATGGGGGGAGGTGGTATTAGCCAATTCCACTTATGTAGTATTGCTTAATCCCAAGGATTACTTATTACTACATATCAAACAGTATAAATAACTTATTCTCTATCTTTGTGCCAGTCCCATGTCCCCAATACAGCCTACCAAATATGGCATAACGGTTGTTGCAATAATCAATGGAGATGGCATAAATATTCAAGTGACCTGACTTAGGCCTGATGTGTAATTTTTTATCCCACAAAACTTTTATGGTACCATACGTATATTGTGGAAGAATTTATGGATAGATTTACATCTTAACAATTTTTTTTATCAAATTTAATGGATTTATTTTAATATGCAATCATTTTTATAATTATATCTAAAGGGTAAAGTAGGACTTAGCTTTTTATTTTCTAATAGTATCTAGTAATTTACTCTTATTTATAATATATTCAAAATTTTGATATAATTTTTTTAGTGTATCTAATATCCCTAATATTATTTTTTAATTATATTCAACACTTTTAAAACATAAATAAGATTAAAATGTTAGGTGTATTATAAATATGATTAGGGCAATAAAAGTATTAGAAAAATAATATTAAAGTGTTATATATACTATATATAAAATTAAAAAAAATATTTGGATGTTGGATATTTTACGTTTTAAAAAATTAAAAATTAAATGGGAGCACACAAAAAATTAAAAATATACTTATAGAAAGGGGTAGACAATAAAAGCTACGGAACTTAAGATATAAATAACTTATTCTATTTGATATTAATATTATCTTTAAAAAATAGAGATTTCGTCTTATTTTTAAATTTTTAAATTGTGAGTAGATTTAATCTTTTTAATTAATTTTATAACCAAAAAAAAAGTTTGAATGCAAGAAGATTGATACTCACAACCAGATGGGCCATTGCTGGTGCATAGTCTACTAGATTGTTCATAGTCTTGATCGGAGTTTGAGTTTGAGTTTGCGTTTGAGTTTTGAGAGACAACACTTATATTAAAAGAAATAATTATAAATATTAAATTTAAATCAATATATTATTTGGATATTTGAAAATATGATATGGGAAAAATATTAATACTGTTGATAGTATGAAAAAGAAAAAGGAAAGGCCCACAATTGCGCACGTGACAGATTCATAGCCATCGGCCTAGGGGTTGGTCGCTACTTAAGATTGAGGATGGCTATCAGGCTGTGTGCTAACATCACAATAATTAGAGTCCAACAACAGCCGGAATGTAAGAAAATTGAGTCTGACGTGGGGCCCATTAAAAGATTCACAGCTTCGGCTTGGTCTTAAATTCGATTGCTTGCCTTCTTACGCCACGGAAAAAAAAGACGGGCAAATATAAAGACATTTAGTTTCAAAGGCATGAAAAGTGATGAGCCGTACGTGGTGGTGAAAGAAAAGCACTAAGAAGTTTCTCCACTTGCTCGACTCTACATAAATATAAACGTGTCTCCATAAAAGCTCAAACGCAACAGATTGGATAGCCAACTCAGTTCTGAAGATCAGATGTTGGTAGTATCAGTTTTCTTCCTCTTGATAATCCCTGCCTTTTCCTTAAACTTTAGCTTCCCCAGTTTCAAACCCAATTATTATAGCAACATAACCACCGAAAGAGACGCTTACATTGCAGATCCATCCCTCTACTTGGTACAAAACCAAAATGATCAATCCTTACAGGAAAGTCAAGGTCGAGCCACATATACGCAAGGGATGCGCCTGTGGGACAAAGCCACCGGAAAACTTGCAAATTTCAACACCAATTTCACCTTCGTCATTAATTCACTTGGCCGAACTCCTTATGCAGACGGGATGGCCTTCTTCTTAGCCCCTTATGGTTCAAAGCTTCCTGATCCACCAAAAGTGGGAGGAGGTGCTATGGGTCTCATTATTGGTGACGACAAAACGATACTTAATTCAACAGATCATCCATTTGTTGCTGTGGAATTTGATATCTTTCCAAATTCAAATCCGGGTGCCTGGGATCCTCCGTATGTACATGTGGGGGTCGATAACAATTCTATTCAATCTGTTACTAATGTGCCATGGTCGGCTAATATCACAGGAGGTGGAAAAAATGAGGCTTTGATCAGCTACAATGCAACTATACAGAATTTAAGCATATCCTTCACTAATGGTTCAGATCGTTCAAACAACACTGTGTGGCAACATCTTCATCATACAATTGATCTACGACAGTACCTGCCTGAAAATGTTACTTTTGGTTTCTCAGCTGCCACAGGATTCTATTTTGCAACACACAGGATCGATTCATGGAGTTTCTACTCAGAGGACTTCCCAAATGTTCCTCCCATTCCAAGCCCAAGAACAGGTAATTTGAACCCAGACCCCAGCCAAACAAGTAGAAATGCCACAGCACTTGCCATAGGATTAGGGGTGGGAGGGTTTGTTTTAGTCTGTGGGGTGGTATTGTTTGTCTTGTGGAAGAACAAAAAGAAATTGGTAGATGATGAGTCTGTTGAGAATATGAGTGATGATGATTTTGAAAGAGGAACAGGGCCCAAAAAGTACTCATACGCTGAACTAGCAAGAGCTGCAAATTATTTTAAAGATGAACACAAGCTTGGACAGGGAGGATTCGGTGGGGTCTACAAAGGTTTTATCAAAGATTTAAACTCATATGTTGCCATCAAGAGAATATCAGAGGACTCTAAACAAGGGAAGAAGGAGTTTGCCTCAGAAGTAAGAATCATCAGTCAGCTAAGGCATCGAAACTTGGTGCAACTAATTGGTTGGTGTCATGAAAGGAAAGAACTATTGCTAGTTTATGAGTACATGCCAAATGGAAGTTTAGATTCTTATCTCTTCAAGGAACGAAGCTTGCTGACATGGTCAATTAGATTTCAAATAGCTCAAGGCTTAGCCTCTGCATTATTGTATCTCCACGAAGAATGGGAACAATGTGTGGTTCATAGAGACATAAAATCAAGCAACATCATGCTAGATTCCAACTTCAATGCAAAACTTGGAGATTTCGGATTAGCAAGGCTTGTAGACCACGCAAAAGGAGCACAAACTACAGCTTTGGCTGGAACTATGGGCTATATGGCTCCTGAATGTGTCACTACTGGAAGGGCTAGTAAAGAATCTGATGTTTACAGTTTTGGAGTTGTTGCTCTGGAGATAGTTTCTGGAAGAAAACCCATCAACCCCAAGGCCCCAGAAGATGAAATAAACATAGTGCATTGGGTATGGGATCTCTATGGACGTGGGAGAATCCTGGAAGTAGTTGATCCAAGATTAGAAGGAAATTTTGACGAGGATCAAATCAAACGCCTGATGATTGTTGGGTTGTGGTGTGCTCATCCTGATCATAAATGTAGGCCTTCAATAAGGCAAGCAATTCATGTGCTTAACTTTGAAGCTCCATTTCCTAATCTTCCTTCAAGTTATCCCATACTATCGTACAATGAATTTCCAGCATCATTTTCAATTCTGCCCGGCTCCAATGCTTCCGATGTAAGTCAAAACCAGAATATGAGCTTTAGTTCCAACACAAACTCTTCTGGTTTCACTACAACTTCTGATGATAACGTTTCACCAAGTGTATCACTTTTGTACTCGCGCAAAAATTAATTATAGTTACTGTATGTTTGTGCTTACTTCTCAATTTCCTAATGTATTATTCTCATTTCTTCTATGTAAGTCAATTACTTTATTACTGTAATCTAAAAGAATAAACATATATGTATAGAGAACTTATATGATTTTTTGGATTTTTACCTTGAGATTCTATACTGTTACTTCTTGGGTAATGATGTTGCCTCTTCTCATTTTGTAATAAGAAACCTAAATTATGTTTAGTATTGTTCATTTGTGCTCATTCCACTTGGAAGCTGCTTAAGCGAAGTCATTGCAAGTGGGATAAATAATAAAAGAAGACAAGTGAGAATCCAGTAGCATAATGCATATATATGGACCACTGAAAACGTAGTTGGCAAGTTCATAATTACAAAATTTAATAAAAAAAATCAAGTCAATGGGCTTGCAAATTTGCAATATGAAGCCCTTTCCTCAAACAGCTGATTTGCAATTACTATGTCATAGAAGAATTGGTTCCCCCAAAAAAGAATCGTATAAGACATGATCTTGATCCCTATTGGAGGAAATGAAAAACAAAAAATCAATTATGCTGACCAAGAAAAGTCAATTTAACCAATTCTTAATTATGAAATGATTATTTTCAAGTCACATCTAAAGCAGGACCAACACGTTTTTTTTTTTGTTAAATTTTTGTATAGAGGTTAAGGTCTCATGGTATAAAAATAGCATAAAATTTTAAACACATTTTAAACTATATTAATATTAAATAAATAAAATATCTATTATCCTCATATATAAATATAAATATTTAAAAATTAAAATATTTTTTTAAATATTATAATTAAAATTATAATAAAATAATATTTAATACAATTTGAATACGAGTCTCACTGTCGCCCGTTGAAAAAGCAGACCAGTACTGATTTCGCCATAAAATTTCTGACAATCAATTCCCACTTGCATAGCAACCTTGCTGTCATCCACATTCATGAACTGTTCCGTCTCTGGCTCTTGCACAGACTTGGGACAGAAGAAGTGGAAAATTAGTGCCACAACACTTGTGATGGTAATTTTTGCTACTGTAAATTGGTAGATATACTATACAATAAATTCCTAATTAATGTATTATTCACATTTCTTGGATGCTAGTTACTGAATAAGTCTGAAAAATATAAAGTAAATAGAGAATTTTTTTTCTTGGAGTTTTCATCACCTGTTGATTCTAAACTATGGATGGAAACAAATTCGATACGTTGCCAAGGTAGTTTTGATATTGAACCTTATAGGCAAATATAGAACAGAAGAGCTTGAGATCTTCAGGAAATTCGGTTGTTAAAGGCCCAAGGGTACTAAACTTTACCATGCATACATTTTAATGCTGTTTCACTTCTGATTTTTTAACAAGTCTTATCCCACTGCACTACGTGATGTTGATTACATAGAATATATTATGTCATTGTATTCTATCTATAACCAAATCATTACTTCACTTCTGAATATGACAACAGTTACCACTTTTCTTAAAGTCGCACATATCAGGCAACATTTGAGCTTTCCCTGTGGAAAACATTATAATGGTTGTCAAACAAGAAAAGGCCTACATGCATAATTGCATATATTTACAACATCTTCCAGAGATTTAGATCGAAGTCTACTTGATGGCATGTTCCTAATAAAGTTACTTGAGCTTTCCTTATTAATGATGCTGATGGAAGCCTATATTATATTCCCTTGAATCTAATCAAGCATCTTTGGCTAGTATGCATTATAACTGTGTATCCAATGATATTTTTCAACAGTTTCAGCTTGAGAATATTACTATTAATCATTGGACAGCTGTTTTGGGACTGGGTATAGGTAGGATGGAAAGGAATAAAAATTCCTTTCTAGAAAGAATGGGAAATCCTACTCCACTGGTAGTTGGAAAACCTGTGGAATAGTAGCAAGCAGGTGGAAAATACTGACTCCTACGGCCCTAACACTTGAAATGACCCATTGATAAATGTTGTGCCCTTCCTTTTCTAATTGTCACTTGCTACCAGGGTTTAATCTATCCAAAATATTTAGTCTCTTATAACATGAAAAATCAAAGTTCGAACTCCTACTATAAGAGATACTCATATTTAATATTTGACAATATCTTAAATAAGATTCTTGTCACGACCCAAAATTTGGACCGTGACCGGCACAGAATATGAATGATTTCATACTCCGAAAGCCTAAAACCTTAAATAAAACGTTGTAACCCATAAACCAGATTTGTATTTCATAGTTCAAGACAAGTCTTGTGTAGGAATCTTGGCAGGATCGTCGATGGATAATCGACCTCCCGATGATCCTACCACAGACTAGCAACATTCAAGTTTTCAAAATGTTTTCCAAAATCAACATAATATTTTCTAAGGTCAAGGTGGAGCTTCACCCTTTTCAAAGTAATACAAATTCTTAGGAAAAGCAATTACATCAAAAGTAGTATTAAACGGCGCTTCGGATCGACAACGGGCTCTTTACTGCTCAGCGGGAAGATTAGGGCCACCTGCACTATCTGAAACCAAACAAATCTACTCGTGAATAACGTCCCAAAAACATGATTAAAATAATGCAAAAATCAACAATGTATCATCATGCTAGAAATGTATTACATAATATTTCGTAATTTGATGCAAGCCTTTCTATCACATTTATATTTCAGGAAAACCACAATCCTTTCAAAAACCATAATCTTTCCGTGGGACTTCAACAGAACGAAAGCAGGCGTGGACACACAGTCCACGAGGGTAAATAACCAATCTAGCAGCTCAAGGCCACTAGCCGTCGCGAGTATGAGACTCACGTAATAATCTGGTGGCTCGAGGCCACAATCCGTCGCGAGTACGAGACCCACGTGTATCCGTCGCGAGTATGAAACCCACGTATATCCGTCGCGAGTATGAAACCCACGTATATCCGTCGTGAGTATGAAACCCACGTATATCCGTCGAGCTCGGGTAACCAAGGTGCACCAAGGGCTAACAGTACTGCTGTTAGCAACCAGCGTTCTGTATTCCATCCTTTCTAAAATATTTCCATCATGCATGGGGTTTATTTCACATGTACTAATCTCAACCGTTTCAATGCCATAACTGTTAATAAAAACCACTTCAAATTTCAAAAACCCCATCATGTACATTTAAAATCAAGTTACTGTAAAAACATATGCAATTCACATAGGAATATTTCATGAATAACATAAGTTCACTTTCAAATCTTTTTCTAAAGCCTCTTTATCCATTTTCATGCATAATTGTAATCTTTTGTAAATCGATTGAAAGAAAATCATTTCTAACGATTTAAACCATACTTTCGTAAAATTTGCTTTTCATAATTCATATTTGAAATTCAACATTTGAAATGACAATGCATTTGAAAACGTAAATTCTTAGGGAACGTTATTCACTCACCTGCTACGCTCCTAAACAGCTACTCTTTTCAGCCCAACCACTTTGATTACTATCACTTCTCAACCCTCTGACATTCCAACATAACATGTTAACCCTCTAGGTATACTCTTAACGGCAATCAATCATACTAAATTTACTATCAATCAGAGACATCGCCATTGGCCACGATTAAGTTGATTAAAACACTAATTCATTTCCAACAAATCCTTAAACAGGATCTTAACACAGATCTGAAACCTTCCTCATTACAATTATTTAGAATTTCAAAATCTCAATTGGCAGTCCTTCCATTTATCATAACACTCGGATCACAACAATTTGCCAAAACAGCAGCATATACCCCTGTATGTGTATTTACATATTTACCAGAAAAATGATCAGGGTCATATTCTAATTCTTTTTCCTTCCTGCCGCCACCCCCCAAGCATATTTAATCCCAACGCAAGCAAACATAGCAACCATAGCAGCACAAGTATATGAACATACATATATACCCAAATATATATATCTCCACGGCCTAGCAAACATAATGCATATACATATACACAATCGTTCCCAACAGCAGCAGCAGAAATCATTTCGTGTAACCACGACTTTAACAGAACAATGGCCCACACATACATAGCATACCAAACCAGCCTTACATACATATACCGAAATCAAACCAGTGACCATTATCACTGTTGGCACATGCAACTATGTTTCCTTTACCACAACTAAGCACATACCTATCTATCACCAGCAGGAATTCTCAGCCAACACAGCAGGGGACAACGAATGGCTCAAGACTCAGAATCTGGAACCCACCTACGGCCATTGCAACAACAAATTTCAAAGTTTACCTCCTCTGCGATTCCATAAGAGAACGAAAACAGGGGAGTATAGAGATGAAGGCAACCATACGAGGAATGCTCAATGGAGGAGAAAATGGTGTGCACTTACCTCTAGTGGGAAACACGGAACTAGACAGAAGAGGTGACAGAGCTAAACTTCCCAACTCCCTCCTCTCTGTCACTCACCGAAAGTCCAAATGGCTTGTGGAGCCCAACACAGCTATTGAGCAGGACCCCAAAATCCAAAACCTCCCCGACAACAGTGAAGACGCGACGGCAATGACTGGCTACAGAAATCCCTGAACACCGACGGCCACAGGAAAAAGAAGCTGGACAAAGACTTGCTACAGTACCTTGGTACTTCCGGCAATTGACGCAAAATCTGCACTGAAGGATGACAATGAAGCTGTCGAAACTTCCAGCGTCGATCGCCACACACCCACTATGCCTCCCGCGACCTTCCCCTGCTTCCTTGGCTCCCAGAAATTTAAAAGCAGCAAAAAGTGGGAACCTCAAGTGATGGGTCAACTCCAGCGGCAACGACACAGCAGCGCCTGCTCACACGGCACCGATGGCGTGAAGCTACCTCCCTCGCCGTTCACCAGCCGCCTCCCTTTCCGCTGCTGCTTCTGCAAGATTTGCAGAAGAAAAATAAAGGTCGTACAGCGGCCAGAGGAAAAGAAAAGGGAGGGAAGGATTAAAATCCGCGTGAAAAAAAAAAACCCCATTTTGCAACCCTCAGGACTCGAACACAACTCACTGGTTAACTCCTGTCCCCCGTAACCACTAGGCTACGTCACCTTATTGACAATTCTCTGCGGACGATAATATATATATATTCCTTAATTGCATTGATTTATCCAAATAAAACTCATGGCCATAACATTCTTCCCCCTTAAGAAATTCGGTCCTCCGAATTTGAAAACATGCTTACCTTAGCCCTCGAATAAATGTGGGTGCTTGAATCGCATCTCACTCTCCATTTCCCAAGTAGCTTCTTCCTCTGAGTGATTACGCCATAACACTTTGACTGAAGGAATCTCTTTTGATCTTAACTTCTTTACTTGTCTATCAACAATAGCCACCGGATATTTGTCATATGACAGGTCCTCGTTCACCTGAACCTCTTGATATTCCACTACATGAGATGGATCATATAGGTACTTCCATAGCATCGATACGTGAAACACTGGATGTATTCCTGACAGCTCTGGGGGTAGAGCTAATCGATACGCTACCGCGCCTATCTTATCCAAAATTACGAAAGGACCGATATACCTCGGGCTCAACTTGCCCTTTTTCCCAAATCTCATAACGCCTTTCATTGGTGATACCCTTAAGAACACTTTATCTCCGACCATGAATTCCAATTCCCTATGACGATGATCCACGTACGACTTCTGTCGACTCTGAGCTGTCAGCAACCTTTGTTGAATTACTTTTACTTTCTCTTTAGCATCCTGAACCAAATCGGGTCCTAATATCTCTCTGTCACCAACTTCAAACCATCCAATAGGGGATCTACATTGCCTTCCATATAAAGCTTCAAACGGTGCCATTTGAATACTTGCTTGATAACTATTATTATAAGCAAATTCTACTAGCGGCATATGCTTATCCCAACTTCCACCGAAATCCATGATACAAGACCTCAACATATCCTCAATTGTTTGAATCGTCCTCTCTGATTGCCCATCAGTCTGAGGATGAAAAGCAGTGCTAAGATTCAATCGAGTACCCAATGCTTTCTAAAATGATTCCCAAAACTGAGAAGTAAACTGGGGTCCTCTATCCGAAATGATAGACATTGGGACTCCGTGCAATCACAGAATCTCCTCTATGTATAACTCAGCGTATCTAGCCGCACTGTACGTTGTCTTAACTGGAAGGAAATGAGCAGACTTAGTCAATCTGTCAACAATTACCCAAATAGAGTCAAAACCTTTAACAGTATGGGGCAATCCAACGATGAAATCCATTGTTATGTTTTCCCATTTCCATTCAGGAACTTCCAACCGTTGCAACGGTCCCGCCGACTTCTGATGTTCCGCTTTAACTTGCTGACACACCAAACAACGTGCAACAAAATCCACCACATCATTCTTCATACCATGCCACCAATACAATTTTCTCAAATCTTGATACATCTTAGTTATACCATGGTGAATAGTATAAGCAGAATGATGAGCTTTCTCTAGAATCTGCCTTCTCAACTCTGGAACTTGTGGCACACACATCCTGCCCCTGTATCTCAGAACACCTTCCTGATCAATCGCAAATTCTGAATTACTTTCATTTTGACCTGAATCCCGCAACTCGCACAACTTCACGTCAGAACACTGGGCTTCCCTAATCTGATCACTTAATGAGGAATGGGCTTGCAAATGGGCTAGAAATGCCCCTTTATCCGCAATTCCAAATATGACTCCCCCTAGTTCCACTTTGTGAATTTCTTGCACCAACGGTCTCCTTTCAACCTTTATATGAGCTAAACTACCCATAGACTTTCTGCTTAGGGCATCAGCCACCACATTCGCCTTTCCCGGATGGTACAAAATGGTACAATATAATGAAACTTTATGCAAATATAAATTATCAATATATTACTTCTAAATGTCTATTCTTATTGAAATATATTATTTTTATAAAATATATAAATAAGCAAACTCAAACAAAAGAGAAAATCTTAATTAAATTCAGCTGAAATAATCAAAACTGAAATCAAGCCTACATCTATCTTCAATTTTCCTTTTTGAGTACAGGGGGCTTTCTAGTCTTTTTCGTATTGAAGGCATTTTTTTTTTCTTATTCAAGGCATTTTGGTCTTTGAACAACATTCAAAAGTCTCTAATGAGACTTCTTGGCCTAATCAGGAATAATTTGTTAAAAGTGTAGGCCTAAATTTAGATTTTAATATTTCAACTTGATATGAATAGGATTTTCCCAATAAATAAATTTTTAAATTTGATCCTTATAAATAATTTGTGAATTAACCCTTGCTTAATTTGCTCGTATGTTTGATCATATTTAAAGTAAATTTTATTTAATTTTTTTATGTTGAAAACAATTAAAAGTAGGATTTATTCTTTTCTACGTGCCTTTTAACAGGAGTAAATAAAAGGCATTTTGAGAAAATCTTCATTCTCACTCAATTCACTTGGCATGAAATCCATCATCACTACATTTATATTCAATTTGATTATACTCCAAGCTTCGTGGCATATTTCTTTTCATTGGATTGGTAAGAGAATGAACAATTATTTAATTATTAAATCCTTGTGATCACTTGCAGAAATATGATTAATGCCACATTCCTCAGTTAATATATCCAGTTTTAAAGATTCCTTATCATCCCCTTATAGTTGTGTCCTTTTCTAACTAACAGAATCAACACTCAAGGACGTGAGGCAACATTATTTGTGGTGCTGAATTAATATTATAGGTCAAAAGAGTTTGCTTTTTAAAAACATAAAATTATGCTTCAAATATGCTTCGCAATCTTAATGGCATACTCTCAATTAATTATTTCTGGTCCCTTCAAGTGATGGAGGTTCGAATCCCATCATTGAGCATGGAAATCATTTTGTGGCAAGATATTTACCCTTAATTGAAAGCCCTAGAGAATATTGGTTATTGCTACTCGCGATAGATACCTTAATCAATATCAAAAAGAAAAAGAGTTAGTTAATCATTTTACATAGATTAAATAAGTCAAATAAATCAGTTAATTAATTTACCATTTCATATATATTAAAAATATCAAATAAATCAGTTAATTATAACTAATATGCAAGTAAGTTGATTAATTTAGGTATATTAAGAAATATATAATATTAATTCGTCTTAAGGGATTTATTTTGTCATAATTAACTAATTTATTTAAAAATCTACCTAAAAAATTAACTAGCTTTTTATATTAAGAATTATAGGGAATATTTTACAAATATCAAGAAAATTTAGTTTTCCTAAAATACTCCGGCTAATGATTACATAGTTGATAGAAACCTCATTTAATATATGGAGCTGCATAAATGAAATTGGAGGGAGTAAATAAAGTAGTGAATATGACATCATTCCCTAAATTATTTGTTGCACTAGGAATTTAATATCTATATTACATTCTCTTAGCCAAGCAAGGCAAATTCTTTAACGTAAGAATGAAAGCAAAAGCAATAACAACACAACTTGAAATCAAAATATGCAGGGTATATTAATCCACTCCTTGTTTAATTGAAATCAAATTTTGCGTAGACGATTGATTTAATACTCATTCTGTTGTTAATTCAAAGAATTCATGCATATATAGCTTCTTATTCGGCTAAACAATTTTCTTTTACTGAAAAATATCGAAATGATGTCATTCTTTTTATATAGATTCTAATAATCAAAAGAAATAAGAAAAAAAATATTTAGGAGGTTAGGACATTTTAAGGGATATTAGAGAAAGCATTAGAAAGTGGACATTAGAGGCCCGTAACCCTATTCGTTTTAGCAAGCGTAATGTATTGTAATATATTTTTTTCAATACTATCAAATGACTATATAATTATGATCTGGGTCTAAATTTTTTGAATTGCAATTATATTTTGTGTGTGTGTTTTTTTATAAGACTTTAAGAAAAATATTGTACGTTTCTCACATAGGCATTAACGTTCTTGATTATGTTGGGTTGATTTCTTCTTTATTTAGTGTTTTAAAAAAAAATGAATTCATATGCCTAATCAATTCTTATTTATTCATCACAACGATTTTTTTTTTTTTTATGTTGGGTGGGGGCATCCACCACTTGAACTTATAAACCACGCTTTAGTTGTGAGATTCCAACAATGTCCATCTTGAGCTTTGGTGCTGCGATATCAGAGACTACACATATTATTTAGCATGATACCATTTCATGATATAATCAACAAGTCCATTTCAGATGAGAAGTCAATTTTTCCGTCATGGTCGTCATCGGCGTTTTGCATACAACGCCAAGCTCTATATAGTGGCCAGTTTGAGCCTATAATCTCTAATGCTTTCATAAGCTCCTGCTTGCTAGGCTCTCGTCCATCTTAACATCTTCTTTCTACAATATATCTCTCACTTGATCTTTAGTAAGGGCAGGTTTTGGTATGGACACTGACATTTTTATCTGATTTGATTTGATGATCTCCCTCTCTGCTTCTCTCGCCTTTTTTCTCAGCTTGTATGACTATGAGGGAGTTATGTTGTTTATAGCCTGGAGTATCTCGGGTCTCGCATATAGAATATCGGTCGTGGATCTTACCAAACCCACTTCAAGTTGGTTAAGCTTCAGTGGATATTATGGATATGTTTCTTCTTACATGATAGTTGCTGCGTCAGACTATCGATTAACCAATTTTGGAATCTTATAGCTTAATCATTTAATTGAATCCCCATAAAGTCTATGTAATATTTCTTCCATTCTAAGTGTAGAGTTAGCTAAGGAGGTTCCTTCCGTTGACTCTAAATATAAGAGTTAGTAGAGAACTTTATTTTGATCATAAATATAAGAATTTAATATATTTTATCTTGTAAATTGATAAGTTTATTTTTTTATAAACTCTACATATTGATTACATATGAATTAAAGGGTTTTCTATTTAAAGGAGTAGTTTTCAGTAAAAATGATTAAAATGGATACTCTATAAACATATATATATATATATATATATACACGCACAAATAATTAGTGTAATTAATTTTCTTAATCTTTGATAGTTATTATTACATGTTGGGACATTTCGATTCATTTTCTATAGATATGGGTTCATTAATATTTGGTGGATTATTGGTAAGTATAGAGATAATTGAGTAAAAACCAGTGTAAAGCAAGTAATTAAATTTTATTTTTCTTAGCTTTCATGTCATAATTTCAAGAGTTAAGCATTAGAGGAAAACAAATCAGATGCTTATATATATATATATAAAGCAATTGGAGAAACAGCTTAGGAACCTTATAAACATTTAGGAACATCTTAGAAAGTAGTTAATTGTGAGTGAGTGCTTATGATAACATGACGACCAATTATTTGGTTAGGTGTTTGGATAAGAGAATGTGGTATATATTGGCATGTGTGCTGTACAAAAACGCAATATATATTTCTGACACCTTGTAAATAAAAATTAAATGAATCCGAGCAAGATTTCTACATGACCATTATTACATTCTACTACATCGTACTCTGTTTCTACTGAAATGAACGTGATTTGTGACATCTTTATAAACAAAAATGATTCAAGCAAGATTTCTATAGACATGTCGTATTTACACTGCTAATCTACTTGCATATTATTACGTTGCACTTGAATAACAGAAGCGGTTACAAATCTTATACTCACAGCTAAGCCCGTGCTTCTATTGATTTCTAATTTCTATTAGTAGACTAGGACAAAATCTTATTCCTCTTTTCACACTCTTGTGATTTTGCAGCTTCTTTTTTAAATTAAAAAGGTAAATATTAACGTATGTCATGAAATTACAAACTAGATTGAACACATGATCTTGCGCTTACTAAAAAACTCTTATGTCATCAAGCTACAAAATCATTGACGCCATATTTATAGAGCTATGATGAAAATCGCAGTTCACAATTGGTGCACCATGACAAAAGTTATGTCTCTTTATAGTTAATGTGTGGTTGAGTTGAGTTTCTTGGCGGTTGTAATCTTTATATATTTGTATTAATTTTAGTCTTACTTTAATGCAAGGTGTGGCCAACAATAAACTACAAGGTGATTTGACATGTAGTAGATTATCATCAAAACTAAAAAAAATACACAAAATCCTTATGGGGAATATATAAAAAACTTAATTTACTTGAGGGATTATTGCCTTCTCAAGTAGGGGAAGGGAAGGTAATGGGATCATTAAATTTCCTATAAATTTATTGAATATAATAAGACACTCACGAGCTATATTGTGACAAATTTTAGTAACTATTACAATTTACTCCATCCAGTCATTTTATAAAAAACATTTTTTTTATATAAGCTTTGTTTCTATTTATAAGACACTTTAAAAGTTGTTTGTTTCCAAGTTTTTGTAAATTTTTTATTTTGCCCCTATTAGTTTGTCAAGGAACATCTTTTTTCCTATTAATTAACAATATTCCGTCTTTTACTCACACAGTCTCCCCCCATAAATAAGAGTTATTTTGGAAAAGAGTTACATTTTTTTACATATTTATTATTTCTAATTAATTTTAACTAATATTTTAATTGACGTGATTAAGTTAATTATCTTATATAAAAGGGAAGATAAAAAGGAAGGGAGGGAATGAAATTATGCATAGCATTCATTTTTTTTATATTGGAAATATTATACTAAAGAACCAAATTCGTAAATTAATTATTCAAAAGGATGCTAAATTTACCACCCACATAGTGCAAATTTACTACTCCAAGTGTCCAACTATGAGTATTTACCATTTATATGGCACAAATTTATAACTAAAAAATATTGCACACTCAAATTTACAAGTGGTTTGCATGATACTCACTTACTCAGGAATAAAATTATAATTAATGATCCTTCAGTATGAGTTTCCAAAATATAAATGGGAATTAAGTTCCATTAACTTTGACTACTTGATTCTATGTAAACAGGTGTTCATGCCTGCATGTGCGAGGAGATCTGATCATTGGATTGGAAACCTTTCTTAATTAGCTTGTTTCTTTCTTATTTTAAGTAAACTTTCCCTTCTTATTTTGTTGGGGGAAAAAAATAAAAGTAGGCTTTATTCTTTTATACGTGCCTTTTAACTGAAGTGGTTACGGGTAGGAAAAGGCTTTTGGAGAAGCTTCATTCTCACTCAATTTACTTTGCATGAAATCCATCGCTAAATTTATATTCAATTCAATTGATTTCAAGCTTTGTGGCATATGATTAATTAAATCATTGTCATTACTTGCAGTGTAGCAATATGATCATTAATGTCAGTTTTAAAGATTCCTTATAATTTTTGGGGGAAAATTCCTTATCATCTTGTCAATTAAGATTGTGTTTGTGTGTCTTCTTCTAACTAAATAGAATAAAAACTCAAGACGTGACGAAGCATTGTGTTTGTTTTTGGAGGTCATATTAAATTTTTATATGAATATATATTTTACCCTTCATTTATTATCTAGGAAAAGTTTTAGATGGTATAATGTATATTAAATAGAGTTAAAAAGTTAAAAAGTTAATAAATTTTAAGACTGAGTTAATGAGATTTAAATTTTTTTCTTAATTACAGTAAAGACTGTATATCGAAAGTAAGTTATGAACATGATTAAAGAATTTGGTGAAAAGAAAACATAAAATTATGCTTCAAATATGCTTCCTAATGTTAACAACCCAAACTCTCTAGTCCTAAATGTAGATGTAGGGGTTAGATTATTAATTTGTAGATATAAAAATATTAGTTAAGTTCTTTTAGTTGTTAGTTAAAAAATATCTATCACCTCTAGTCCTTAATATAATATCTACTTAATTAATTTGTGTAGATTAAAGAAATTAGTTAAGTTAGTTATACGTAATGATTGTGTATTAATTTTTGTAATACCATCTTTACTATGTACATTTGAACTACCATGGATATAAACTTCATTAATATATGCAATTATATAAGGGTAGTTTGGTAGAAAAATTATAATTTGGGAAGATAAAATGGATTTGAGTATTATATTTAGAATCAAAATATATTTCATATCTAGTTCTTACATTTATGATTGAAGCGAGTATTAATTTTCTTAAACCACCCCTTTCTAATAATCATTTGCATAAAAAATTAGCCCCTTAATGAATAGCCTTCTTAATATATATATAATTAATAGGAAATGTTTAAAAAAATTATAAATTTGAAAGCCAAAATTAAAACGTTAAATTTAAGATTGAAAAAACATCTCCATTAGTTCTTACATTTAGCACACCATGGGGAGTAATATAAATGATGCACATCGCAAACAAAGAGTGGAACAAGGGTCATGAAAACATAAAATAAAATTAGCTATCTAATTACCAAAAAGTCATAATAACAAATTATCAGCATAAACTTCTCATTAATTACATGATCTCAGTTGTCTTTAGACTTTAGAGTAATTAATTTCTTTTATCGGGACCTTAAAAATATTCTTTTCTTACTAACTTATTGAGGAAGGATAAATATTCTTTTGTAATTAAAACATCAATTCATGCTTTAAATATGCTTCATTATCTTGCTGATAGGAAACGGTGGACATGTGGTAAACGAAAAGACGATAAAAGGACAAAAAAAAAGGACCTTAAAAATGTGAGGGAATATTTCATTAAACAAAGTGTAAAGACGAGGGTCACATTGAACAGGCAGCGAATTTGTCCCTACTCAATTGCAGCACCTTGGTAGACAAGAAATATATATATATATATATATATATATAATTACAAAAAGATATTGCCGTGTGTATTTATAAAAAATTGAAAAAAATATATCTATATTTCGCATATCTTGATATGTTCCTTAATTTCCAACTTCCATTATTGTAATATAGTTAAAATTGGTTTTTTAGGCCAATGTGTATTTGGTTTTCAATTTCAAAATCTTCATTTAAAAAAAATCATTTGCCAAAACTTTTACAATAAAATTGCACTCTTCAATAAACTTCTGTTATTTAATCACAAGAAAGTGTTAAAAATTAACAAGTTTAATTTAGTAATTAACAACAAAAAATTTACAATAAAGTGTTAAAAATTTTGCCAAAACTTCAGTTTTGTTTTACAATAAAATCTTGATATGCTCCAATGACAACTTTATCATAAAATTTTGTTGTGAATAACTATGGGGAACTTGTGAATTATTAAATTAAACTTATTAATTTCTAAATATGTCTTGTGGTTGAATAAAATGTTTATTGAAGAGTAAAACTTTATGGCAAATTGTTGTGAATAACTAATGGAGACTTGTGAATTGTTAAATTGAATTTATTAATTTATAATATTATCTTGTGATTAAATAACAACAAATGTTTATTGAAGAATGTAACTTTATTGCAACAGTTTTATTGTGAATACCTAATGGACAATTGTGAATTTCTGAATTAAGCTTGTTAATTTTTAAGTATATCTTGTAGAAATTAACAATGAATCACTATTTTTTGTTACAAAAAAGTTTAGGTAGATTCGGCACCGGTTCCCCACCAAGACTAAGTCACAGCCTTATGGCTTAAAAAGTACTTACATGAGACTTATAAGATCGCTTATTAAAGAAGCATTTATGATGGCAACCGAAATCAGACTCGCATCTTTGTGGGATACAAAGCTTGTTCTTTATCATCTATGCCAATGAATCACTATTTGTAAAACAAGAAGTACCTTACAAGGTGGTTTGGACCCCTAACTAGCAATTTAAATTATGAGCGCCTGGTATCAAATAAGTTACAAAACCTTATTTTTATTTGATTCTATTAATTTGAAAGTTTTATAAAATTTAATTTTCTAATCAATGTAAGAGAATATTATATTTTTAACTTCACATGTTTGATATTTTAAAAAAATTATATTTTGAATTTAAACTCTCATTTAAAATTTTAAATTTAAACTACACGAGTTTAAAATTCTTTTGTTTGGGTAGTATAAAAAATCCACACCAATAAGAATAAGTTGTCCTACTTACATTACTCGTCTATACGTTTAGGCAGTATTGAAAGATAATGATTGAAATTTGAAATAACTAGGATATATAAGGTATTTGAAATTATCTAAAGAAATTATAATAAAAAATTCGCTTAAATTTGAATCAAATGCAAATCTATAAAATTCTATGTATCCAAAAATAATGGATCTTGTCTAAATCCAAATCCAGACTCATCCAAACATAACATAAGCTGCAAAGCAATTCACGTACGAGAAAGTATGAAGCCACTGTCACTTGTTTAAAGGAAAAAACGGTGACATGATAAAGGATATTATATTTAGAGTTAACACTTAATATAATATTTTGTTCTTTAAATTTATTTTCATTTTGATTTTGGTCCTCCTATAGGTTTTGGTTCCTCATATTTTTTTCATATAAAATATTAGTTCTATAATTTAATAAAAATCTAGATCAATTTATCTTTTTAAGGACTAAAATCTATAGTTGAAACTTAAAAAACTAAAATTAAAATTAGTATAAATTTTAGGGACAAAAGATTATATTAATCCTTATATTTATTATTTGAAATAAGAGCAAAAAATTATGGAGAAAGTTATTGATAACCGCCTGGGGACAAAAAATTAGATTAAACACTTGAGAACATTAAATAAAGCAAACATATATAGAAATATATATATCATCACTTAATCATAATAAACCATATATGTTTTTTCTCCCTTATTATCACAAGATTTGAATCTTGGACTTCCACATACACATCTTCCACTTTTATTCCAACCTAAGCTCACCCAGGAAACCACTGAGAACTGTAAAAGACAAAGGTAATATCGTTACTTATAGGAAAGAAGTGTGTGTCAATATATATATATATAATATATATAGGATTTATTATTTGTATTCCCCATCAGCTGTAGCACAGCTATATCAGAGACTATATACACCGCCTTTAGCATACTTCCAAGGCTTGATTTTAGAAATAAGGATGTCTTGTTCGCGGAAGCTGATTCGTCCGTCGCGGTTGATGTCGCCGATTTGCATAAAACCGTCGGGGATGTCATCGGTGTCGGAACCAAGTACCTGAAATATATTCCTGAGTTCTCCCCTTCCAAGATTTCCGTCATTGTCAGTGTCTCCTCTCCGAAATATAACCCTAACTGCTTCGTCAGGAATGACGTCTGGTCTTGACATTTTATAACTGCTTCGGGGATGTCATCGGTGTCGGAACCAAGTACCTGAAATATATTCCTGAGTTCTCCCCTTCCAAGATTTCCGTCATTGTCAGTGTCTCCTCTCCGAAATATAACCCTAACTGCTTCGTCAGGAATGACGTCTGGTCTTGACATTTTATATCTGAATTTCTTCTTCTCTCTCTCTCTTGTTCCCTTTGTACGAATGTGTCATATGTGTTATACACACACGTATATATAGCCTGAAGTCGGGTCTTGCAATATGGGTCGTGGATCTTACCGAATCCATTTAAAGATGGGTACTGGATAGGCTTTAGTGGGTATTTACAAGTGGATGATATTCTTGCTCTTACTTATGAGTTGTAGATGTCACATTCTTGCCTAATCAATTTAGGAATAATCTTTGCTTAATTATTTATATATGGAATCCCGCTACAGTGTATTAATATCCTGGAAGTATGGGACCCACCAAAGGATGCTCTCTTTTTTTAAAATATTTTTTTATAACAAATTCGAGATTTGTGATTGTTATTTATTTCAGCCTCAAATCCAACAAATTTTCAGAAAATGCCCACCAAAGGGATGCTCAGTTTTGTTTTAAGAACTACACCCTATTATATATATGGAATAAGAAACACAAGATGGGATAAACCATAATTTGTGATTGTTATTTTCCAACGCAATTTTAAGAGACAAATCCATGAAAATTTCTTAAATCAAAAATTAAAAAATAGTAGGATATTAAATATAAAAATTAAATAATTAATTTATATATATTAAGAAATTTAACTCAGTTATTTATATATAATAAATACGTTAGTTTTCTTAAATTAACTTATCTATTTATTTACTTTAGAAACTACCCTAATTGATAAAAACTTTTTTATATATATAATTAATAAAGATAATTTAAAAAAATATAATTTTTGAAGATGAAGTGGATTGAATTAATACTTAAATAAACTCATCAATTAACTTTTATATTTAGCAACTGATAAAGTGTGTGTGTATATATTCTTTCCTCTCATATATCAATTTCAATGCTTGAAATTTTTTTTATCAATTTGTAGATTGAACCGTATGTTAAGATATTTTATTTTAGACATAAATATTAAGAAAGTTTAGAAATTAAAATAAAATATGATTGATGTTATTAATAATAATTTCTTTTGTAAAAAATTTATAATTTGTTATTTACCTTGAAACAATTTGTATCTAATATTAAAATATTCCGTCGATTTCCGTACATATCATCCAATATTGACTGTAGATAAAAAGTAACCCTTCATCTTTTTTTAAGGATTATATAGCATCAAATATATTGATATTATTTCTTATATTTAGTATTCTAATTTTATTTATAGTATAATTTTATCTATAATTTTTTAATTTGATACAGTTATAGGTACTTGAGAAATAAAATTATGTATAAATTTGTATTAAATTAAAAAGATTATGGGTAAAATTGTACCAAATTAAAAAGAGTATGGTTAAAATTATATTATAAATAAGATTAAAAAACTTAACACATATGAGAAATAAGATTAAAATATTATATGCCATATACCCCTTTTTTTAATATAAAACTGAAACAACCTACATAAGATATCATTTTGGGATTACTTCAAAAATTAATTAAAGATTGCATATAATGTATCCTGGGGTCTTTCTTTTTTTTGTAGTTGAAAATGAAATGAAATTTCTAGATAACTAAATGAAATGAAACATAAACTATATTAACTATCACTAAAATTATAATGAATTAAAATAAGCATAAAAGACTTATTTTTAGTATTTTTACTTTAAAATAAGTGATATGGATTAATTGTGAGTGAATGAAAAAAAAATTCAAATAATTAACAATGATAAAAGCAACCCAACAATTTAATAGTGTACACAACAATCACAACAATAGATAAAAAATAATAAATAAAAAATTATAATGTAACAATAAAGCTATGTCAAAATGTTACAAAATGTTTTTCTAAAACTAGAATAATAAAATAAAATTAAAGATATTAAAATACTCAATTATAATTTAATAATTTATAAAAATATAATTAAAATCAGTATGAGATATAATAATTCAATAATTCAAATAACCTTAAATAATTACTAAATATTCACTAAAATTTCAATATAAAATTTTAATAAAAATAAAATAATAAAATTAAGTTATAACTAATTCAATATGAATTATTAAACATAATTTAGCCACAATCATTTTTAATAAAAATAAATATATATTATATAAATTTTTAATAAATATAAAATTATCTAACTTAAGAATCATGACATAACTAATATATGGAAGAATATAATAACTCGAACTCCACCTAAACTCCATCCTTTATCATTGAATCCGAGGATTAGTCACGATTTGCCTTCAAAGTCGACGCCACCATCGAGCTTTCACGGCCACCCATAGTCGACGGCGAAGAACGACGGGGAATCAGCGAAGTAGGTACCGAAAAAATGAAGAGGAATAGAGGGGAAAATGGAGATGGATAGATGGAATAATGATTTGGATTGAAGGGAGTTGAGGGCGAGCTCCAAAACGAAGGTTGGAAGTCCCACCGTCGCCGTCGTTGTTCTCTCGTGGCTCGCGTCTCTGTTCTGCCGTCCTCTTCTGTACGTCGTCTGCCCGCTGCTGTACTTTCGCGTCTCTATTCTCCGCACTCTCCTTTTTCACGGTCGCTGAACGTCTCCGCTTTGTTTTAGTCTGCGTCTGTCGCCTCTGTTTTGAAGAAGAAAATAAGATATTAAGGGTTGAGGTCGAAAAGACGCCGTTTTATTGTCTTGGGACTTCTGTGTTCTTTCACATTTTCAGATCCTTCAATGTAATTTCTCCAAAATTCGGGGGTCCTTCTCTGTCATTTGATTTTTGTCCTTAGATTGAGTTTCTCAATTTCAGTTCTTTCTCGGTCATTTCTCTTGATCCTTGAGCAACATTATTTTGTCTTTCTTTATATTTTATGAGCCTCCGTTCTCAAGTACCCTACAATAAAATTTACAAATAATAGCATCAATTGTCTTAAAAATTAATTAATCATAATTAAACTAAAATATGACAATTTTGTCTCTATAAACACAAATTTAATGTAAGGCACAATAATTTAAATAATAATAAAATAATATAATAGTGACAAAAATCCATTCAAATGATAAGACCATATATGAGTTTGTCAATTATTACATGATAAGTTGAGGGTAAATACATAATCAACATATATATTCTCCAACATGAGGGATATAAATATGCTGCTCTTTCTATGTGGAAAGATGGAGACACCAAGGTTATGAGTCTCTCATCACAAATATTTATATATTCTAAAAGTATCATATTATTTAAACTCTATCTAATCAAAACACAATAGCACATCCTATTTTAATCTTAATTGGTTGATGACTCATCTGAAATAAATTATATTTTTTTTCTTTTTAAGAAAAATAAGCTTTTTAATTTGGTTCAGATTAATTTTTTATTTTTCTAAATTAAAAGGTTTATTTTTCTTTAAAACAAAATATAATATAATTTTTTTCAAATGAATCATTAGCTGAATTATTATATTTTAATTATACAGAGTTTAGATAACGTGGTATTACTGTTATATATAAATTTTTCTCCTCACTTGTAGTGGTGAGACCCAAAACTTTATGTATTTGCCTCTCTAGTGGGCATATAATAAAGAATAACGCGTCTCTTCATGAAAAACCTGAAATATACTAATATTCTTCTTCAATATCTTCAAGTATATATGCCAGGTATTATTGGGTCTTTAAAAACGCATCCAGATTCCATAATCTGTATCTTTTTCAGTGAACTATTAGTTCCCTGTTTAACTGGTCACTGCCTATGATTTGGAGAAGCATGATCCAAAAATCAGTCAATTCTTTAACACCTAAAACCATATTTACTCGTGCAAATTAACATACATAAAATAAAAGGCAAAAGGTGCATATATATTTAGTTCTCTAATTTAGTACACTCTTTTAGTTTGGTCTCTTAATTCTATAAAATATCTTTATAATCATATAACTTTAACATCGTTAGTATTAAACGATGATTGTTTGTGCTAATTCTTAATTATTTTAAAAAATTAAACTTAATATATCAGTATTTATGAATATTTTGCCTACATTTATTGCTTCAATGTCAACATTTTTTTATTGATGAAACTAATAATATTTGTGTTATAGGATTAAAAAATACTTTATAAAATTAATGGATGAATGTTTTATTGAAAATAAAAATATGATCAACCAGTGATTCAAAGTTACTATTGCATAGAAAACATATCTGTCTCTTCAAAGATGTTTTGTATCTCTGAGGTGTTAAGACCTCCTTCATAATTAATTGAAATTAAAAATATTTAAATAATATATTGAAAGATAAATAAATTATAATTATATTTATCATGGAATCGTATATATAAAGGTCAAAAACAAAATATTCATTCGAGATCTTGTTGTTAAAGGAGGAGCTTCAGAAGTATGCATGTTGTTCTGTATTATGATTGATTTCCATTTTTCACGTTGAACAAAAGTTCAGAGTAATGAAGAAGCTAGAGATTTAGAGGGAACAAATTCTGGTTCATGCATGCACTGAATAAATAGAGTATTTCACTTTAGGCTTAAGTTCAGAGTTTATACAACCTGACAATTTCTGGGCCAGCCGAAACTATATGCATCGGCTCTTGAAGACTAACCCAACTAACACAATGCTCGCACACATATATAACTCGTTCTACCCAATATTAGTATTATCTAGAAAGAAGGTAGAGTTAACCCTGCCTTTGGATCATGGATGAGTCTAACTCCTTTCTAACATTTCTTTTACCAATATACATACATATATATATATATACCAACAACAAAGGTTGTTATTCACTTAGTAAAGAGTTTACTCACACTTTATAAAGTTTTAAGTTCAAATATCGCTATTGATATGAAGATCTTGTTGGTAGGCAATCTATAAGTTACTCTTTAAACCTAAAGGCATACTCTAACCTTAGTGAGGTACTATAACCCAACTCAAAAAAAAAAAGTATTTGTAAAAAAAATATATGTATATATATATATGTAACAACTACTCCCTCTAGTCATATAAGACTCACTTTGATCAGGACAATCCTCAAAATATAAGGATATATTATTCACTAATAAGATTTTCATATTGGTAATGGAATTTGAACTCACAACCTTATAAATTATAAGTTAACTTTTACCAACTAGGCTAATTTTTATTGACATTTGCTCTTTTATTTCTAAATACGGGAAGAACACAGATTGGTCCATCTCTGAATTCCCAGAGAATGATCGTGGTCAACAAAAAATCACACCAAATAAAAGAGAATTATTGAGGTGTTCAAAATCTTAGGAAACCAAGTTGCTAAATACTGAGTGTCACATCCTCAAATTTGGACAGTGACCGGCACATAATATGAATAATTTTACATTCTGAAAGCCTAATACATTAAATAAAACGTTCAATTTTTCCATAGCAAATTCCCTACTAAACCGAATCTTTTCTAGGGACTATGTGGAGCATTTATTTTTTCTCAAAATAACATCAGTACTTAATAAAGATAATAACATTAAAATCAATATCGTTCAAAACAACGCTTCGGATCTGCGACAAGGCTCTTCACTGCTCAGCGGGAGGATTAGGGTCACCTGCACTATCTGAGGCCAAATAATCTACTCGTGAATAACGTCCCAAGAAAAACATGATTTAAAAAGATGAGGAAAATAGACAATGCATAATCATCTTGAAAATGTATTTCATAACGCTTCGTAATCTAATGCAACCCTTTTCGTAAACATTTGTATTTCAGGAGAAATAACAATATGAAATAACTATTTCAAATAAATCATTCAAAACAATCCTTTCAAAACTATGATCTTTCTGTAGGACTTCAACAGAATGAAAACAGACGTGGACACACAGTCCACGAGGGTAACTAACCATTCTGGTGGCTCGAAGCCACAAACTGTCGCGAGAATGAATCCCACGAAATAATTCTGGTGACTCAAGGCCACAAACTATCGCGAGAATAAATCCCATGAAATAATTCTGGTGGCTACGCCACAAACTGTCGCGAGAATAAATCTCACGAAATAATTCTGATGGCTATGCCACAAACTGTCGAGCTCGAGTAACCAAGGTGCACCAAGGACTAACAGTACTGCTGTTAGCAACCAGCGTTCTGTATTCCATCCTAAAACGTTTCCATCATGCATGGGGTTTATTTCACATGAAATAATCTCAATCGTTTCAATGCCATAATCATTGGTAAAATCACTTTAACTTTCCAAAAACCCCAGCACGTACCTTTGAAATCAATTTACTGTGAAATCATATGAAATTCGCATAAGAATATATTTCATGAATAATATCAGTTCACTGTCAAATCTTTTTCTAAAGCCTCTTTATCCATTTTCATGCACAATCGTCATCTTTTGTAAATCGATCGAAAGAAAATCATTTCTAACGATTTAAACCATACTTTCATAAAACTTGATTTTCGAAATCCATATTTGAAATTCATCATTTTAAATAAAATAACAATGTATTTAAAAATATAAAATTTTTAGGGAACGTTATTCACTCACCTGGTACACTCTTAAACCTTTACTATTCCTGTCAAACAATTTCCGATGGCTTTCGTTGCTCAATCCCCTGGTATCCCACAAATAATCATGCATTAACATACTATTCAAAGTTCAGCAGAAATAATTCATCTTTAATCTATTATTTTAATTTAAGTGAATGACATAACCCCTTCAATCAAAAACTCAACATGTATGCTCCAAAAACCTTCACCCAAACTCTAATCCCCGAACTAACAGTTCTCTAATATTTCCATTCAACTTTAGCTTCAACTTGCTTGATTTGGTACTTGAATTTCTTCTATACTTCAGTGTCTCTTTACATACATTAAAGCATCTAACTTTGACCATTTTCTCATTGTTTAATCCAACCACTTCTCTTTCAAACTCAAACCATATCTTGGCTCACATAATCTACACATACATACATAACACTATCACAGCTACTTGGGTGCAGTATAAATATATATACCTATATCTCTACGGCACTCACACACAAAGCATAAAACATGACCATAGATCATTCTTATAGCAATAGCAGAAACTCCACTTAACCACATGTTTCTCCTATTTCCTTTGATATCATTACTACACACATAAATACACAAGGACTTCCCAGAACACGTACACCCAGCATATACATTCACAACAGCAGAAAAATTCACACAGCAACGCCATTCCCACTCAGTCTAGAGAACCAACCCCAACAACTGAAATTCCCACACAACCGCAGACCTCTGCATTTTCTTCTTTCCTCACGATTCTACCCACACACATATTCAACAAAACACATGGAGAAACCAAAGGAGAAATGGAAATTTCACACATCACAATTAGCCAAGAGCAGAAGAGTCGGGCAACATAACACGCAACAGCTGAATACCAATTTGTCAAAACACACAACCATATCACGCAGGGATCACACACCCAACAGAGATTGCAACCTCCCCAACTCACGGCCTCCAGCACAACTTTGGGAAATCAATTACACGGACACAAACCAGAATAGGGGAGTCGACGGCCATAACACAAAGTATCCCAGAGCAATCACTACTGATCAAGATAGAAAATGAAGGAGAATAATGGCCAAAATCTCAATACCTGCACAACAATAGATAGAGACCACTGGGTAAGCGTCGCCGGTTGAGATTCACGGTACGCTTACTGTAGCTCTGCCTGGCCCAAACACTACCTCCCCTGCCTCCGACCCTCTCACATAGCCTCACGCATCCAACAAGCCAGGGAGAAGAAAGAAATCAAATTCCCAACTTGGAACAATTTCCACAGCTCCAAATCACTTAATTTCTGCGCATTGAAAGGGAAGAAACTCTGAACTGTAGCAGCTACAGTACCAGTCTCACAGAGAAGTGGCAACAGGGGCAGCTGCTTGCACGACGACAGTGACAGCCACAAGGGTAGTCTACTGGAAGGAGTATAAACCCGCGACAGAACCCAATTGCAGAACTTCGGACACCCAGCAGGACTTCCCTTCCACTCTCCTCTCACTGAACCCATTATCGACAGAAAAATTGAAATGGGGAAGGAGGGCCGCAAACTTAAAGGCGACAACAGCAAACCTTTCGTGCCGTGGAAGCCTTCCCCATGCCGCTCGCCGACTCTGCTCTTATGCAGCACTGAATCGCTGCTGTGCACCATGGAAGTAGCAACTGCATAATGGAGAATGAGGAAAGGAAGTTGGGAGTTGGTAAAAGGACAGAGGGGCAATTTTGTCATTTCACCCATGAAAAAGAAAAAAAAACTCTCCCCTTCTACATTGGCCAGAGCTCGAATCCGGGTCAAATGATTTTTCTCTCCGTCCTTGAACCATTCAGCTACTTGATCACATTGAAAAATCTCTGCGAAAAAATAATATATATTCCTTTATTAGATGTATTTATCCAAATAAAATTTCTGGCCATAACACTGAGCCTACTTAATAGTAATCTTCCAAGTTGCACACGAAAGTTCTTAATAATAATCTTGCAACTTGCACATGAAAGTTCTTAGCATTCGCACGTAGACTCGGGAAAATGATAGGGAAGAATGGTAAACATTGGTAGGCTAAGAAAAAAATAAAACACAATTTTCTTAATACTCTCTTGGATTCCATGATATATCCTCTCACCCTGTAAAACTTTTAGCAGAATATACTTCTCAGCCAAATCAGAATTTCCGTTCTTCTTCTTCTGATGACGAGAAGGACGACGATGCTATTGCCAATTTTCTTCCTCTTCATTATCCCTGACACAGTTTCCGTATCCTTCAACTACTCCAGTTTTAGCCCAAATGATTACAACATATCATATGAGGGATCATACCCAGCACCGCCATCGATACAGTTAACAAGAAACCAACGAGACCAAGCCCTAACGGCCAGTGTTGGTCGAGCCACACATCGCCAACCGATGCGCTTATGGGACAAAGCCACTGGGAACCTCACAGACTTCAGAACCCATTTCACCTTTGTGATTAGTTCACAGAACAGAAGTAGATACGGAGACGGGTTAGCCTTCTTCTTAGCTCCTGCTGGTTCAAAGCTTCCCAATGTCACAAAAGGAGGTTCTATGGGTCTAACTCTTGATGACCAGCCACTATATTCAATAGACAATCCATTTGTTGCTGTGGAGTTTGATATCTATATGAATTATTGGGATCCTTCCGACGAACACGTAGGCTTCAATATCAATTCCATGAGTTCTGTTAATACAACTCCATGGTTGGCTGATATCGAAGGAGGCAGAACCAATGAGGCCTTCATCAGTTACAGCTCAAGTACACACAATTTAAGCATTTTGTTCACTGGCTTTGTTAATGGTACAACTGTGCAGCAACATCTTCATGAAATAGTTGATCTGAGAGAGTATCTACCTGAATGGGTTACTTTTGGCTTCTCAGCTGCCACCGGAAATGCTTCTGCAATACATAAGATCAATTCATGGAGTTTCACATCCAATAATTGGGATTTTCCAAACGAGTTCCCAGAAACACCTTTCAACCCCAATTCTAGCCCGGGCCAAAAGAGTAGAAATAACATGACAAAATTTGCAGTCGGGTTAGGGGTTGGAGGGTTTGTTTTAATTTGTATGTTTTTGGTTTTGGTAGGCTTATGGAAGAAGAAAAGGAAGATGGAAGAGGATGATGATCATGAGTTTGATGAGCACATGTGTGACAACTTTGGAAGAGGAACAGGACCAAAGGAGTACTCATATGCTGATCTAGCAAGTGCTACAAATTATTTTAAAGACACACAAAAGCTAGGACAAGGAGGATTTGGAGAGGTCTATAGAGGTTTTCTCAAAGATTCAAACACCTACGTTGCCATAAAGAGAGTATCAGAAAGTTCTAAACAAGGAATGAAGGAGTTCGCTTCAGAAGTAAGAATTATCAATCAACTACGGCATCGAAATTTGGTGCAACTAATTGGCTGGTGTCACAAGGGGAAAGAACTGCTGCTAGTTTATGAGTATATGCCAAATGGAAGTTTAGATTTTCATCTCTTTAAAGATCAAAGCTTGCTAAGGTGGTCAGCAAGGTTCAAAATAGCTCAAGGCTTAGGCTCTGCATTGTTATACTTGCATGAAGGATGGGAACGATGTGTTGTTCATAGAGACATAAAATCAAGCAACATCATGCTAGACTCAAACTTCAATGCAAAACTTGGAGATTTCGGATTAGCAAGACTCGTAGACCACACAAAAAGTGCACCAACTACAGCTTTGGCAGGGACTATGGGTTATATGGCACCTGAATGTCTTACTATTGGGAGGGCAAGCAAGGAATCTGACGTTTATAGTTTTGGAATTGTTGCTTTGGAGATAGCTTGTGGAAGAAAATCCATAAACCACAATGCTCCTGAAAATGAAATAAACATAGTGAATTGGGTATGGGAACTGTATGGAAGTGGGAGAATTCTTGAAGCGGTTGATTCAAGACTAGAAGGAGATTTTGATCAAGATCAAATCAAATGCTTGATGATTGTTGGGCTATGGTGTGCTCATCCTGATCATAAGCATAGGCCTTCAATAAGGCAAGCAATTAATGTGCTTAACTTTGAAGCTCCATTTCCTAGTCTTCCTTCAAGTTATCCTGAACTCACATATCATGAACTTCCTCTAGTGGGGTCATCATCTTCTTCTTCAATTCCATCCAGCGCCAATAATGCTTCAGAGGTAAGTCAAAACCAGAACATATCATTTAGTTCCAGCACAAAATCTTCTGGTTTCATAGCAACTTCTTGTAATGATTCGCCAACCATGTGATTATAATACTCACGCAATAAACTCGTGGTTCTTGTCTCCCTTTTCCCCACAAGTAGGCCATAGAATCCACTACTTCCCTTTTTCAATGAGCATGAGAATGTGGTTTAAGCAAGAAGCTCTTGGCATATTATCTCCTTGTATCCCCATATTTTCATGAACATTTATTATATGTAATTATTTTTAAAAGTTACTCAAGATAGCTTCTTAAAATAATGAGAAATCGCTTTTACCTGAATATATTCTAATTATTTTGAAGAGTTTAATCATGTTAAACAAATGGGGGTGGGTAAGTTCTTCTTACAAGTTGAGTATAAAATGTTTGGAACTTCAATTTGTAGTATATTAGTGAATAGTTTTTTTAATGATTTTTATTAGTGAATATTTTTGAATATGTAGGATTTTAATTAATAAATGAACTTTTTAATATATTTTGCTTACCTAACAATGAGAAAAGCATCTCAACACAGTCCACTAGTTGAGATTAATTTATTTTGTACTTTATTGAAGGGTTAAAGCTAACATAAATAAACATATTCTTCTTATTGCGACCAGGCCAGTTCATTGAAGTATATATGCCTTCTCTGATTTTTTTTTTCTATACTATTAATCGGTATCTAATACTTTTTTAGATATTATTATATAGTTGAGCAAACAACTAATCTAATTATAGAGTTTGTAACTACTATCATATTATAATAGGTGTTTTATTTAAAACTTAAATTCAATATCTAAAAGGATTAAAACTTTACAACATTAGACTAATTTCATGTTAGTTTTAAAATGAATATATTAAGAAAAGAATAAAATTTAAAAAATTATTAAATTTTAAAATAGAGTTAATACATTTTATATTAGAAAAAATAGAGTTAATAAAACTGAAGTTTTTTTAAAATAAAACATTGAAAATATTTTATAAATAAGATTCGAGAAGGAGTTGATGTCTGCATCTCTGAATTCCGGAGGACTAATCATAGTCAACAAAAAATCACATGCCGAATAATAGAAAATCATTGGGCGGTCAAAATCAGGACTAGAACAATAGAATAATAATAATTAACAATAATACCAATGACAATGATAATAACACGGAGCACAATTTGTCATACTGGGCGGCTGGCCCTCCTTAATCTTTGTTTAATTATTTTCTTAGAACTTTCCTAAGGCTACGTTGGTTCAAGGAACGAGAGAGTAAATTAATTTAATTTAATGGAAGATAAGAAATAGTAGAAGAGGTTAATAGGACATGACAGATAATGTTTTTTATTTGATTAATAAAAAGAAGAAGAATAAATAATTAAAAGTTAATAAATATATTATTGATTAATTTAAAGTCACATCTACCCTCTCTCTCTCCCTCAAAATTTTATTTCTTTGTTCATTCCATCTTTGTTGACTACGCAAGATAAGTGGACTATGCTGATTGTGTTGCAATTTCAGGGGCGTCTCTCATCTTTTTGTTTTTCTTCTATACTGGTTTTGGTTTCTCTTCAGAAGAGGTTTTACTATTTGACTGCATCTGTGATTTCAAGTTTTCAAGCTCAAAAACAACAAGGTCCTTGCTTTAACTTCTTCAATTATGAGTTTTCCAAACTAGGATGAATTTTTTTTTTTTGGTGGTCCTAGTTATTGTCTGCAATTTTGATACACCTGATATGAGTCTCCCTAATACTGATTCACTTTGAACAAGTTGCTTGATTCATTTGTACTATATCTTATATCTGAGGCACTTTGTTCGAGAAGAAGCTAGTACTCCAGCCCAGAGCGTGCCCAAATAAGCAGCATGCATCACCACCAACGACTCATCTTTGCTTCCATTAGGAGTGGCGGAGGTGTGCTATTATTCATGATCTGTTCTTTTTTTTGGATCTTGCGGTGTACCAGAAGTCTATGAGGAAGGCAATAGGTGTATGATTACTGTGACATTGCCACTTGAAACAACTTAAATCTAATATTGGTTTAGAATTACTTTAAAAATTAAATTAAATATTACATTCTTTTTTGTGCAACTTCAGGTCCTTCTCTTTGAGGAGCCAAAATATAAAATTAAACTTTTAAATAACTAAATGTAATGTAACATAAGCTATTAAAATAAGGTTTAATTTGAAATGCTAAGAATTAAAATGAATTTGAATAAAATACTTTTAGTATTTTTAATTTAATAATTAAGTGATATGAAGTGAATGGAATGAAAATGCAATTTATTATTAATAATAAAATCAATATTTCAATTCAATAATGCTGATAATCATAGTTTCAACAGATATGAGAGTTATAAATAATGAATAAAGAATTATAATTAAACTTTTAATATAACAACCGAGTCACCTTGAATTGTTACAAAAATTTTTCAAAATCACAATTTATTAACTGTCACCAGAATAATAAAATATGACTAAGGATATTAAAAACTAATGCTCAATCACAACTCAATAATTCATAAAAATATGAATTAAAGAGATGATCCAATAATTTAAGCCATCTTAAAAATCACAAAATATTCACTAAAATCTCAATACAAAGTATTAACCCAAAATAGAGTAATAAAATTAAGTTATAATTAGCACAATATCAATTGCCAAACAATAATCTAAGTTAAAATAAGTCTCAATAAATATAAATAAATCGTTATCAAGCTTACCAATAATTATCACTACAAAAAAAATTGACTTTTGTCGCCGCTAAAAGTACAAAAGTCACCACTGAATACTTTGAGCGGTGATATATTATCGCCGCCTATGAGACTGTTGCCTATATACATTGGCGGCGACACTTGAAAGTCGCCGCTGAATATCAATCATATTGTTGCTACTAAAAGTTTAACAGAAGTCGTCCAACTATTGTCGTCAGTAAAGGTAAGTCAAGGGCGGCGACAAATGTTGCCACCTAAAACTTAATCAGCGGCGACTATTTGTCGTCACCTAAAGTTGAATCAGCGATGACAATTTTGTCGCCGCTGAAAGTTGATATTTTTTTTTAAAAAAAATTTCTTACAATTTTTCTTATATAAACAAATATAATTTGATCACAAAAATAATGATAAATAACTAAATAAACCATAATATAATAACATTGATAAATAAGTTTAATTATTGTACAAAATATCAAATGACTTTAATTATTTAAATATTCAGTTTATACATAAATATTATATAGAATGACCAATACTAGGAGTAGAAGAAGTAGACGCATGTGGTTGTCCCCTCTGCATCAAGGCAGCAAATTGAACTTATATCATTTGCTCCATTTGTTCCATTAGTCTTTGCTCGAATTACACAAGCTCTTCTTACATCTTTTCATGCTCTGTTACATGCTCTGCCTCCATTTTTTCTCTATCCTCTTGAAATTTTTATCAAACTCTTCTTGCAATTGGGCATGCACACTCTGGACAACTGAACTATCACTAGATTGAGGGCGATTTCTCTTTCTTGAAGGCTCTGCTCTATATTCTTTCCCTCTCACATACCCTGACCTCTCACCAAGAACTATCGTCAATATTTTCTCTAACGTCATTCGAGTATCGCTCTCTAAATCTTGGTCTTGTTGCTGAGAAAGTTCGTGCATACAACTCTATAAAAATATATGAAACTATTAGATTAATAATAAAAATAAATTAAAATAAAATATTAAACTACAATGCATAGATGAATCTGTTTAGAGTGTGGGTCAGCCCATACTACTTGTCCATCTAATGTCTTCTTAGTATGCGTTATCTCCCACAGCTGGTCAAGAGGGGTAGGTTGTCCAGTAGTAGGATCTCTCTACAAAATAATAATATATAAAATACAAAGAATACATTTTAAAATAAACAATGATTAAAAACTTAAATTATAGTGGTGATAGATTGAATTTATTGTAGCAAACTCAATCTCTACAAATGATCGAGGACCACAAGTATGTTTAGTCATTTGTTTTTCTCGATTTATCATATTTCTTGCACTTTTGTTCTATAACAAAATTTGGTAACTAATAAGAATTTAATGATTGAAACAAAAAAGATTATTTATTTATAAGGATAGTGAGGTACCTTAAACATGTTAGACTTAAAATATATTAATAACTATTCCCAATCTTGAAAACTAATAGTTGGAGGAGGATCAGCCAACCTATCCTCATCAGTCTCATATTTCTTATAGTGAGAATGCGGATTGGTCTTCCAATTTTTGAATACATTTTGTAAAATAATTGATATAACTATATGAAAATTTTCTTCAGCAATTGTATCAACAGGTTCAAATTTATCTTGAAACAAATAAATCTGAACACTTTATATAATAATATAAATAAAGTAAGATAAGTGAAATGTTTTTATATAAATAATACCTTTATTTTTAAAATCATATCCTGTCCATATTTTTCAAAAATATTTTTCCAGTTACCTCCACCATCCCTAAAAGAGACTGTGGTTCTAAGAGTTAAACCACAATAATTAGAAAAGTCTCTTGCTTCTGGGCTGATTGCTCTTGACATTGAATCAGAAAATTTGACTCGAATCTTTGCTCATTGTGCAATCCTCAAATTCATGTTAATAGATTTATAAACTCCTCTGCGCTTGCTGATTACACTAGAAGAGCCTATCATTAAAGTTGAATTAGAACAATTAAATATTTACAAGTGATGTAGATCAATTATTATAAAATTGAAGCAAACTTACCTGCATAACTATTTTGAGTATAGGGAGTAGGAGGAGAATTGACAGGCATTTCCTCAAGTTGTTGTTGTAGTGATAGAGGTGAAATAACATGTCTTAATTGAGGTGTAGAGCGTGTAACTCGGCTATTTGTGTTGTCATGAGATGTAACAGAAAGACTTTTTCCACCTCGATCTCTCTTTAATATTGATATATCCTATAAAAATATACATTTAATTTAGGAAGACCAAAATGTTAGGTTAGTTAGAGCAAGTAAATGAAAAGAGAAGATTACAAATAGCCCAATCACTGCCAAGTAGTTATTACTTTTGTAAGGATATATTGATCACCAGAAAACACATGGCAATGGTCTTTGACACAACCCAGCTTTGGCAATGTGTTATTGATGTTTTATTTTTCCTGGAGAAATGGTGTCCAATAGTTGAATAGAAGTAAAGAAAAACGAGCACCCTTGAAAATGTTAAATAGAAGGAAAACACCATCCGAGGGAATGTAAGAAGTATAGAAGGAAATGAGTGATAAATTGTAGCCACAATATCCAAGATCGCCTCAATTCCATCCATGGAGTAGTCTTGTATATTTACATATGAACTCCTAACAGGCAAAATCATAGATTAGTGTATAGCATAACTTACTCCAATTTTATAATGTGAAGAAACAAATTGAAAGGAAGAGAAAGAGAAGAATCTCATAGTGGGATTTGCTGTGAACAGAAAGTTTCGCTATCAGGAAGAGGAACCCACAAGTAAAGCTTAATCATTCATTCATGGCTCTGTAGTTATAAGTTTCATGAGTCTGTAGTACCACTTATAAGAACTCTTCACCCTTCTCTTTCTCTTCCCTTCCAACTCATCCACACTCCTTTGATGTTGCCCTTCTTGCTGGTCCCCACCAAAGTACTAATAAGTTATATATCAATATGTATTTACATATATACGCCCGCCCATATAAATGATTTTGCCTTTATCATTCCTTTTTTAATATAAAGGGTTTGTTTGTTTGGTCGTGGCACAAAGTTACTCTAAAATAATCTCTTATGACCACTCCTATTCTAACTCCCCTAACATAGCTAAGATGCTCTTGAACTCCATCAATCTTATTTAAAATATAAATAAGTGTACTTTTGACACATAATAGACAAAATTCCATAACTTCTTCCACAATTCAGGATAGCGTGGATTCTACTCACATGATCTTTAAGATTTTTTATATGCATCTCTTAACTAGATACATCCATCAATAATAAATATGACCAAGCAACTTCATATTCATACCAGATAAATCAATGGCTACGCTGCATCATTCCTAATAGGCAAAATCATATATTAGTGTACAGCAACGATATACTATTTTATAAAGAAATGAGGGCAATGTTTCCAGACCACAAGAAACCTGCATCATTCATTTGCATCAAGAGCTGAATTGAAAGAAAAGCTAACCTACACTCACTTACTCATCCTTGCCCAATTTCTATCAGGTTTGATAAATACTTGGGTTGCTTTTGTTGGGGTTGTCAACCAATGTCATTGGGGTTGCTTTAATCTTGAGATTAAAGCTTGATTCCATGTTTTTAAGCTTCATTAATTACTTAATCAGTGATTCAATCTCAAAACCCCAAATTTAAACAGTTAGAAACACTTCAAACCGCAGTCAGAAAACTCACCTCAAATGGCTTACGACGTCACAAGCTCGCTCTCCATCCTCCGGTCACTCCTCCAACGTCACAATCATTTGATCGTTCCCTCGTGCTCTCTCTCTATCGCTCACTCACGTTGTTTCCTTTTGAAGTCGTCGCAAGTCACAACTGAAAAATAAGAAATAGAAGGAGAATCCCTAAAATATAAAAACGTATTAGCGGCGACAAAAAAAGTCGCTGTTGAAGATCTACTTTTAGCGGTGACAAAAAAGGTCGTCGCTGAAAGTGTACTTTTCGCGGCGACAACAATAGTCGCCGCTGAAGGTGGACCTTCAACGGCGACAAAAGACTTTCTTTTACCATATCTTACTTTTATCAAATATTTTTTAGAAAATAATCCTCTTAATAAAAAATAATATTTTTCCTCCAATAGCTTCTTCAACTCATTAGGGAACTTTTATAAAATTTTCTGGGTATATAATAACATCTAACTATTTTTCTCAAATTTTCTAAGACAATAGGCTTTTAATTCCCAAAAAATAGCTATTAAATCATTTGTGTCTCTTTTCAAGAAATAGACTCTTTCATAATTTTATAAGCCTAAAAAATACTGATTTTATTTTTTTTCTTAATTTTTCTTAACCCCAATATATTTATAATGATTATTCTTTCCTTTATTCTTTTTTCTAAAATTTCACTTTTAAGACTTTTTAATTTCAGACAAATACTCTTAAACTCAATTATACCTTATAAATATGTTTTATAAAAGTTTGGATGTTACATGAAATACAGCAACAGAGGGCATATGCAACAGTAACTAAAAATTTATGTATATATGTGTGTATTTTACGTATATTATTTCTCCTTATCTCTCTCACACACACATCTCCATCTGTCTATCTCCTTCCCCACATTATCTCTAACACACACATACTAACTCTCACGCTCATTGATACACATTTATAATATCTTTCTTATGTACATATTCCTATTTTATCTCCTTCTTGTATAGATATCACATTATTATCTTTATAATCTTTCTTTACTATAATAACATGTAAAATTTCTTTATTTGTTATTTAAAAATAAAAATATTCAATAATTTAATTATATATATATTAGATAATTGTTTAAAACTCATTAAGGGAAAAAATTGTACAAACACTTTTACATCGCAAAAACTATAGATTTTCTGCCACGACGTATATATGTCGCTACCGATACTATGACATTTTGCGGCGACAATTAGTGTCGCCGTAGGAAAGTTGCACTAAAATTTGAGTTTTTTAGCTTGACTTTCATCGCCAACAAATCAAAGTCGCCACTGAAAGTCTTACTTTCAGTGGTGATATTGTTATCGCTGCAGAAACTTTAGACTTTCAACAGCGACAAATAAAGTCGTCGCTGAAAAATAACTTTCAGCGGCGACATTTGTTGTTGCCGCTGAAAAGTCGTTGTCAAATCATTATATTTTTGTAGTGTATAAAATTATCTTAAGACTTATAAATCATAAAATAATTAATGAGTAAAAAATTAGAGTAACTTAAAATCCATCATAAACTTGTACTCTTCCCTTTGAACTGGGGAATTTGGATGCTCTAGCCACGGCTAGCTATCAAAGATGCTTCTATCATCACTAATATCACTGCACCGTCACGGGCTTCTGGGCGTTTCTGGTTGCTGCTTGCTATTTGCGTCCTGTGCCGTGCTGCCGTGCTGTGATGATGATGAATATAATGGAGACGCTGATGTGCTGATGGATGACGGTTGAGTGGAGGAGTGGGGTGACGGCGTGGAGGTGTTGATGATGGGTGGACGGTGGAGTGGAGAGGGAAGGTGTCATGAATGGAGCGATGGAGATATGAATGGAGACGCGGGTCTGTGTGTGGACGAAGGGATGGAGGAGTGGGTCTGTGGGGTCCACTGGAGGTAGAGTTGGAGGGAAGAAGATGGCATGGAAAGGAGTGGGTGAGGTGAATGGGAGATGGAATGGATGTGCTGTGATGATGGGAGATAGACGGTCGAGTGCAGGGTTGACGGCAGCGTATGTGGTGCCGATGCACGGGGGCTATGGAGTCTGCAGAATGCTTATGAAGAAGATGACAAAAAACGTAATGGGCCAAATTTAGGTCTTTATTTAGAATTTTTAAAATTATTATTTGTTGTCATTTGTAAATTTTAATCTCTTCTAAATACTAAAATATAAATCATAATAATATAATACTTTTTATTCTAAAAATAATTATTTGAGAAAAACTATAAAAATATGACAAATATTAATTTAATGTAATGCATATTAATCTAACTAGTGCATAAATAATATAATTAAGGAATAAAATAATAATAAAAATCTATTAAAATGATACAAAGAAATATACAAAAATATAGATTTATCAACGTGTGATTACTGTGTCATATGCATCATCGAGGATAATGAAGGAGTTTAAGAGGCAGAGGAGAATGGAGGAGTTGAGGAGAAGGTGTGCGGTGTCTTCATTGTGGTGTGTCACGTCATCTTCTTCTAAAAGTTGTGATTACTATATGTGAAGATTATCAAGTGAAACAACGAAGGGTAGCACTGGAGTTTCAAAAAATTATCATGAGTAATTGTCATAAAATGGAACAATGTTTCTCACTCATCCAAAAATTCGTCAATTTTGGAGGGGTGAAAGAGGGGGTAGGGGAGTAAATAAAGATAAAAAATTTCTTCTCCCTTCCCCTCCCCTCCCCACCATTTTTAAAGCCAAGTGTGGATACAAAAAATTTTTTACTGAGTTATGCATATTGACATTAATAACTTAAATTTACAAATGTTAACCATAATTTCCCACTTAGAGGAAATTGTTCACGTTACTAAAAGCCATTCAATAACAACATTGATTACCGGAGACATTACACAAAAGTTGGACACTGAGGCAAAAATGCCAGGGAGGAATAGTAAATATTGGTTGGCTGAGAAAAAAGCACACATTATTTTCTTAAAATCTTGGACTCCATAATCATCTCACCCTATAAAACTTTTAGCAGAATATATTTCTCAGCCAAGTCAGAATTTTCTTTTTTCTTGTAATGAAGATTATGATGTTGCTATCGTCAATTAACTTCGTCTTGATCGTTCCTCGTGCATTTTCCATATCCTTCAACTTCTCTAGTTTCAGCCCACATGATAAAAACATATCATATGAGGAATCATCTAACCCAGCACCACCATCGATCCATTTAACAAGAAACCAACAAGACCAAGCCCTAACGGCTAGTCGGTCGTGCCAAATATCATCAACCGATGTGGCTATGGGACGACAAAGTCGCCGGGAACCTCACGGACTTCAGAACCCATTGCACCTTTGTGATTAGTTCATATTTCACCATTTGTTGCTGTGCAGTTTGATATCTATTCGAATTATCATTGGGATCCTCCCAAGGAACACGTGGGCGTCAATATCAATTCCCTGAGAGATCTGTTAATAATTTGACATGGTTGGCTGATATCAGAGGAGGGAAAACCAATGAGGCTTTCATCAGTGACAGCTCAAGTACACACAATTTAAGCTTTTTGTTCACTGGCTTTGTAAATAGAGAGAGTGGAGAGTGACTTGTCAGCTGACACATGGGATGAAAAAGTCTGAGATGTTATATCATTGGTCAGTGAACAAATGAGGTGGGTACTCCTTGAGTACGCAAGAATTCCTTTATAATTTATTGTATATTTAATGCTGGGGCCAGGATTAAATATGAATTTAGAGAATTTAGGTTAGCCTTCAAAAAGGAAATTGATAGTATTACGCTCACAATCAGTGCAGTGGGGTTCGCTTGTCATAGGATTTGATAGTATTACGCTCACAATCAGTGCAGTGGGGTTCGCTTGTCATGTGTCGTCTCAGAAAATTGGGGTCCGTTTGTCAACGGTGTGTTTAAATTATATTTTAAAAAATAGATTATGAAGAGAATAAATTTTGAGTATAATAAATTATGGAGAATAGATTTTGGGTATAATAGATTGTAAAGTAGATATTCTGAGTAAAATATATTTTAGAATAATAGTGATGAACTTATATTTTATATCTTTATTCGTACCATTTTAGTGAGTTTTTGTCATTATTTTAATTCTTAATTATATTATTTGTGCATTAATTGAATTAATATGCTTTATATTAAATTAATGCTTAATATGGGCATAATTGTTATATTTTTATGATTTCTTCTAAATAATTATTTTTAAAATAAAATATATTATATTATTATGATTTTATATTTTAAGAATTTAAAAAAAATCAGAATTTATAAATGAGAATAAAAAATCATATATTAATAAATTGCATATGAGATCCTATAAGTCAAACCTTGTGATTTAGGCCATAAGTTTATTTTAACCTTTTCTTATCAGCTTTTAAGGAGGCAAAGACGCAAGGAAAAAGGAGGGGCTACCGCGAGAAACCAAAAACATAGGGAGAAAGCTTGGACCTCAGGCAACGACACGCACAGGGGGCTACCGCAGAAACCAACCAAGCTTCATCATCATATCCACCTCCATTTCGACGACACAGTAGAACGACCAGCAGCAACGTTCAGCTACAGAAGCAGCGAGTGTGCATAAACAGTAGCAACGATCTCACCCAGCGCGGCATGACTCCACCTCCATCACACAGCCTTCTGCTGTCAGCCATTCATCTCCCTCACCCCTTTGCATATCCATTCCACATTTCCGTCATCCACCCATCCATCTTCTACGGCGTACAACCACGCAAGAGTAGAACAGTCATGGCAGTGATGGTAGTAGCTCCTTTGATAGCTAGGCGTGACTAAAGTGTCTTAATTCTCAAATTCAATGGCAAAGATATGAGTTTGGGATGTCAAAGAGGAGTTTAAATTACTCTAGTTTTCTACCATTTAATTATATTATGATTTTATAATTATTGAGAAATTTTCTAATGATTTATTTATATTTATTGGAGATTATTGTGACTGAATTTTTTCTTAGCATTTGACATTATTCTTTAATTAACTTTAATTTTATTTACTTTGATATAGTCAGACATTGTACTGAGATTATTGTGAATATTTATATATTTTTCAAGGAGCTTGAATTATTATATTGTTGTATCTCTTGCTAGTTTAAATTTTATTTTTATGAATTAATGAATTATAGTTGAGCATTGATTTTTAATATTATTAGTCCTATTTTATTATTCTGGTGACAATTAGTAGATTGGGACTTTGAAAAATATTTTGTGATAATTTGAAGTGGCTCGGTTATTGGATTAAAAATTTAATTATAATTCTTAATTCATTGTTCACACTACAAAAAAATTGATTTTCAGCGATAACATTTGTCACCGCTGAAGGTTCAAAAATCACCGCATAATCACTATAATGGCGACATTTTATCGCTGCTAAGTCGCCGCCTATGTGACTATCGCCTATATATATTAGCGGCGACAACTAAAAGTCGCCGCTTAAATTGAGGAATTAGCAGCGACAAAGCTATCGTCGGCTAAAGCTAAATTAGCGACGACATTAGAAGAATTAGTGGCGACAAAAGTGTCGCCGGCTGAAGAGGAATTCGCGGCGACCAATCTGTCGCGCGCTTAAGGATGATTCTGTCGCCGCCTAAAGATGATTCTGTGGTGACGTTACTGTTGCCACCAAAGCTTAATATTATTTTTTAAATTTTTCTATCATTTCTGTAATATAGAAAAATATAATTTAATAATAAATAATAAATGATAAATAACTAAATAAATGATTATCATATAAAATATGAAATTAATTCAATTACTTAAACATATTTAAAATCAAAATAAAATTGTTTAGTTTATACATAAATTTTATATAGAAGGTCCTATACTATGACTAGAAGTAGCCGCATGTGGTTGCCCCTTCTGTATCAAGGAAGCGAATTGAGCTTGTATTCTTTGCTCCATTTGTTTTATTAGTCTTTGCTCGAATTGTACACGCTCCTGTTGCATCTTTTCACACTCTTCATCCATCTTTGCACGCTCTACTGGACGCTCAGCCTCCATTTTTTCTCTCTCCACTTGAAATTTTTTATCAAACTCTTCCAGCAATTGGGCACGCACACTCTCCACAACTGAACTATCAGTAGATTGAGGGAGATTTCTCTTCCTTGAAGGTTCCGCTCCATACAATTTTCCTCTTACATACCCTGACCTCTCACCAAGAACCATCACCAATATTTCCTCTGAAGTCATTCGAGCATCACTCTCTAAATCTTGGTCTTGTTGTTAAGAAAGTTCGTGCATACGACTCTATAAAAAAACATAAAACTATTAGATTAAAAATAAAACTAAATCAAAATAAAATATTAAACAACAATGCGTACATGAAGCTATTCAGAGTGTGGGTTAGCCCATACTACTTGTCCATCTAATATCTTCCTAGTATGCGTTATCTCATATAGATGGTCAGGAGGGATAGATCGTCCAGTAGTAGGATCTCTCTACAAAATAATAACATACAAGAAAATACAAATCAGATTTAAAAAAAATTAAAAATTTTAAATTATAGTGGTGATAGATTGAACTTACTGTAACATATTCAATCTCTGCAAATGATCGAGGACCACAAGTATGTTTAGTCATTTGTTTTTCTCGATTTATCGTGTTCCTTGCACTTTTGTTCTACAACAAGCAACATGTAGTAACTAATACAAATTTAATACTTAAAAAAAAATATTTATTTAGAAGGATAGTAAGATACCTTAAATATGTCAGACTTAAAATACATTAATAAGCACTCCCAATCTTGAAAACTATTAGTTTGAGGAGGATCAACCAACCTATCCTCATCAGTCTCATATTTCTTGTAGTGACAGTGCAGATTGTTCTTCCAGTTTCTGAATGCATTTTGTAAAATAATTGATATAGCTATATGAAACTTTTCTTCAATAATTTCATCAGCAGTCTCAAATTTATCCTGAAACAAATAAATATAAACACTTTATATACTAATATAAATAAACTAACATAAGTATACAAATTTGACATAAATAATACCTTTATTTTTAAAATCATATCATGACCATATTTTTCAAAAATATTCTTCCAACTACCTCCACATCCCTGAAAGAGACTGTGGTTCTAAGAGTTAAACCACAACAATTAGAAAAGTCTCTTGCTTCTGGACCGATTGCTCTTGACATAGGATCTGTAAATTTAACTCGAATCTTTACTCCTTGTGTAGTCCTTAAATTCACATTAATAGACTTATAAACTCCTCTACGCTTGTTAATTGCAGTAGAAGAGCCTATCATTGAAGTTGAATTAGAACAATTAAATGTTACAATCGATGTAAATCAATTACTAAAAAATTGAAACAAACTTACCTGCACTACTATTTTGAGTATGAGGAGTAGGAGGAGAGTTGACAGGAATTTCTTGAAGTTGTTGTTACAGTAGTAGAGGTGAAATAATATATCTTGATTGCGGTGTAGAGCATGTAACTCAGCTATTTGTGTCATCATTAGATGTAACAGAAATACTTTTCCTACCTCGACCTCTCTTTAATCCTAACATATCCTACAAAAGTATGGATTTCATTTAGGAAAAAACAATCACTCAAATAATAATCAATGTACATAAAATATACCATATCAATTAATTTCATTCATTTAAATCTTCCGTTATACTATCACTTTTATCAATGTCTTATGATTCATCTGTTTCTTCTATTTCAGTTTTTGTGTCACTTTCTTCTTCAGTATCACTATCAAAGTCATCAAGAAAATCCTCTTCATCACTAAATCCAGTATTAATGGTATTATTTTGATGTATTTGTGATGGTTCTCCTTGAGCTAAGGTCTGCGTTTGTCCATTTTCTATATAAGTTAATGATAATATCATCAAGTTGTGTAGGACTCGCACGATAAACATTTAAGTCTACCACCAACTGTTGATAAGGTCCTGCATCAATCATAGGATCATGGACCCCACTATCATCAATATCATTGTCAGTTGGTACATTAAACAAGTCGCGTGGATTTGTTTTGACAACAACGAGTCAACCGGGTGCAACAATGTCATCCACATAGAAAACTTGCTCAGCTTGAGATGCTAGAATAAAAGGTTCATTTGTTTGTAATGAGTATTGCGTATTGATACTTATGAACCCGTACTTATCAACCTTATATCCTTTGTCATAATGAGCCACATCCTACCAATGGCATTTAAACAAATATACTTTTCTGTTGCCTATGTAAAACAACTCATAAATATACTCTAACACACCATAATATTCTTTGTCAGCATTAGTGTCATCACCCTTAGCTAGAATACCATTATTTTAGGGTTTTTTTTCTGTTGCACGGTCTTTTGTGTGAAAACAAAATCCATTGCCTATGAACATAGAATAGCGATTCACCATCGTCAATGGACCAATTGATAAACTTATGAGTTCATCACTGATATGGCTCTGTGTAGACAATGATGTCACCTTTTAGGACAAAAGTATGTGTTAGATATTTTATATAAATATAATTGCTAAAAATACTATGGCTAATAATGTTATAACTTACTTGTGAATGAAACTATTGAGGAAACTCATATTGACTTTGCTCACTCCTTGATCCGTGGGCTTCAAGCTCTGTTGTATATTCCCTACAAATTTTCATAGAAATAAGAAACAATGCAATATGACAAATAAAGCTTCTCTTTAAGTCAGGCAACTTACTCCATAAATGGCCAAACTTGTTTAAAATTTTGTAGCACATACATTCTTGCTTGACAGTATTCTTCATAGGGAAGAGAAATTGACTCACAATGTCCCCTAGCTTGACCATTTTTCTTAAATATTGTAAACTCAGGGTTGATATCATCACTAGTATCATCATTCCTATGTGGCACATTAAATTTTGTAGGAAAATCTTTCAAATATCTTGAGAGCAGAATGTGAGACTTTCATCTGCCAAGTATCCTTCTGTAATTGATCCTTCAGGCCAAGCTTTATTACAAACATACGATTTGAGTGTTCACAAATACCTGATGCATTAACATTAATTAACATTCTATAATTATGAATTACAAATATAAAATGCAATTGACGAATGTTACCTTTCTATTGGATACATCCAACGATATTGAATTGGTCCAGCAACTTTTCCCTCCCCTGACAAGTGTATTGGCAAGTGAACCATCACATCAAAAAAAGTAGGTGGGAAGATCGTCTCCAACTTACATAATGTCAATATTATCTGACTTTGGAGTTTGTCAAGTAGTTCACAAGACAAAGACTTCAAACAAAGATTTTTGAAAAATTTTCCCAACTCTATAATTGGTTCACATACCTTAAAAGGTATGGCAATTGAAAATATCTCTTGCAATAACACATGGTGATCATGGCACTTCAAACCAAATAGTTTTTGCTCCTGAATGTTGATACATCTTGAAATATTAGATGAAAAAGTATCAGGCACTCTTAAGTTAGCCAATAATTTTAAAAGGGATTGTTTGTTCTCAGGAGACAACGTGTAAGGAGCAAGAGGAATAGAAATATTATTACCATCTTCAACTGAGTGCATATCACTCCTAATACCCAAGTCCATCAAGTCATACATACTTTTAATTGTATCCTTCGTCTTTCCAACCAAATCCATCACCGTGCACACAATGTTATAAAAAATATTTCTTTCTATATGCATCACATCAAGATTATGCCGTATTAGCAAGTTCTTCCAATAAGGCAATTGGAAAACAATACTTCTTTTCCTCCAATTGTAAGCACTATTATGTGTATGACGCTTTCATTTTGTTCCCTTCCCAAATGACACATCACTTAAGTGTTGTAGTTGCTTTAGTACTTTATCTCCAGTCAATAGAACCGGTAGATCCATATGCTTTTCTTTACCATCAAGCGATATCTTATTTTTATGCCATAGGTGATTTTGTGGAAGAAAGCGCCGATGGCTCATGTAAGACAACTTGCTTCTTATCGAAATACAATGCGTGTCTTTATGGCAACATGGACATGCAAGTTTACCTTTAGTAGACCACCCTGAAAGGTTTCCATATGCGGGAAAATCATTTATAGTCCACAATATTGCGGCATGCATGATAAAATTTCAATGACAATACGCATCGTACGTCTATACCCTACTTCCCATAATTGCTTCAACTCATGAATCATTGGTTAGAGGTAAACATCTATTTCATCACTTGGACACTTCGGACCAGGAATAAGAAGTGTCATTATAAAGTATGGGCTTTTCATACAAAGCCATGGCGGTAAATTATATGGCACTAATACAACAGGCCAGATACTGTGATTAACACTCATATTCCCGAAAGGTTGAAATCCATCGCTTGCTAAACCCAGTCGAACACTTCTTGGATCAGCAGAGAAGTTAGGGTAATGGTTGTCAAAGTGTTTCTAAGCTAAAGAATCAGCTGGATGCTTCAGTACATCATCATTCGAGTGTTTCTCCTTGTGCCACCTCATTTCTTTAGCTGTATCTCTTGACATATACAGTCATTGTAGCCTTGGTGTTATAGAAAAATTCCTTAAGACTTTATGCGGAACCTTCTTCCCTTTCTTTTTATTTAAATTCCATCTAGGTATATTACACTTAGGACATGATTCTGTATTTGTGTGCTCCCCTCAATACAATATGCAATCATTCTCACAAGCATCAATTTTGTGGTAATCTAAACCCAAATCACGAATTATCTTTTTAGCTTCATAGAATGAGTTTGGCACTAAAGCCCCATCTGGGAGAACTTCTTTTAACAAGCCCAACAACACATCCATAGATTTGTTATTCCAATGGTTAAGGCATTTCACTTGAAGCAACTTTACAATAAAAGAAAGTTTGTACATCTTAACACAAACTGGATAAAGTTCTGTTTCAGCATGTTTTAACAAGTCAAAGAACCTTTTAGCTTGCACATTAGGCTCTTCACTCTCAAAGTCGTTAGTATTTGTATAATCCATACATGGAACTCCATATGCATCGAATACCATCCTTGTAAAGTTCTCATTATCAGTAACATTTTCTACATCATTACTAGAAGTTCTACAATCTTCCTACAGTCTTCTAATTTCCCCATGCAACTCCCACACTGTATAACTATTCCAGAAACCTTGCTCAATAAGTCTGTCCTTACATCTCTTTTCACTTTAAATATAATGTTCATGCATCTTTTACAAGGGTAACATATTTGATTTACCACTCCTGGTTGACTAAATGCCCATTCTAGAAAAGCATCCACTCCTCTAATATATGATAGGTTACCTCTGTCTCTAATATGTAGCCAACTTTTATCCATTTATATTTCCTAAATAGTTAAACATAGGATACAATAAGAAAATCCAACAAACATATCAGTATATGAATAGTAATACGTATATATAATTATCTCTAAGTAATTATCATAGTTGCATATTTAAAGATTAAACATGAGATGACTAGTTAAATTAAAATAACACACAACCAATTAATCTAAGTGTTCCGTGATACATATGCACATGTTTTAGATTATGCAAACTCAATACTTGTTCTCAGTGTAAATTGAGAGGAGAAACTGTTAACAAGCTAATCATTTATAAGTCATAGGTAAGATTAATAGGCCTAGAAACTTTATATCAAATCCAATAATTAACAGGAACTAAAAACCAATAATTAATTATATCAAATCTAGAAAATATTGCAGAAATGAAGAAATGACACGCTCCACAGAAGATAAATCCTACTTTGACACCAGAATTCGAAGAAGAGATCTAGCATTTGAGAGAACAATTAATGGTTGAAGGAAACACAGGATTTTCAGACATTAAAACAAGAAAAGGAACACATTGAATTCTTAGACTTACAAAAGAAAGATTTGAAGATAGCGATTCTAGGTAAGCACGAAGAGAAAAATATATTTACAGATAATTGTCAAAAGAAGTTAAATTGGCCACTTGTATATGTTGTCAGGTCAGGCCTGTGCTTCTTCACGACCCTCCTTTCTTGGGACCGGACTTTACATACCAAACTCAAACTATCATCTACAAAACAAATTCACTTTGTACCAAAAACAATCCAATGGAAGAAATTAATCCCTTATAATGACTTAGATTAGATTATAACAAGGATTGAACCTACAAACTCTCACTTATTAAGAAGTATATGTACCATTATACTATAAAGTTATTAACAAAATACAACATATATTAAGATCAAAAACTATCATCATATATCACCTCAACACATGAGACTCTTTATTCCCTAAGGAGAAAACAATGCCAATGACAGTTGCAGTTGCACTATTGTGCTACTATGGAAGAGATAGACATATATATAAGTAGGGCATGCCTGTGTTTTTCTTTCTCTCATGAGTGCAAGTTCAAAGAAGATTACAAAACAATTCTAAGAGACTAACTTATAGGATGGGGGAGAGGACCTTAAACTTATAAGATAAATAATATATATAGGGAGGAACTTTATATTTGATATTCTGTGTTGAATTGATAAGATGCAACATAATTCAACAAGAGAAGAAAGGGGAGTTATTTTGTAAACAAAAGAACTAACAAAATGAATGATCAAATGAAACCATGGGGTACCTATGGGTGCTCATAACCCATAGGCGTAACTTGTCTTTGTTGTAATAGCTAGTATTTAACGGCCAAATCACATATTAGAGAAGAACTCACCTTCTTCAGTGACTTCTGTTGTAGAGGTGAAAGAAGAAATACACCGTGTACGAACAGAAGATGGCGATCGGTTTAACGTCAGACAGCTTACAAATCCACTGAACAACACCAAAATAAGACTTTCCCCTTCTAAGCTTCAATTTTCATCGGCCAAATCAACCCCAGCTACCGCTCGAAGCTTTAATCCACAGTTGCATTCACCAAAACAAAATTTTCCGCTTATAAGCTTCAATCCACACTCTTCGACCTCTCATGATCACTATGACGTCCTCGGTTACTCTCCAGCAAAACCGTCGTGGCTCCCGCTCTCTGTATCGCTCCGCTAAAGGCCAAGAAATGAAATGTTAGGGCGCAGTCAGGAAGATAACCCTAACTACCTTTAGCAGCAACAAGAAAAAATTACCACTAAAACTAACTTTCAGCGGCAACATTTCATGTCGCTACTAATACCAATTTTCAGCGGCGACAAAAATTGTTGCCGCTGAAAGTGTTACTTTTACCAAATAATTTGTAAGAAATAATCCACTTAATAAAATAATGATATTTCTTCCCCAATATATTCTTGACCTTATTAGAATTTTTTATAAATTTTTTTGGATAAATGATAACTTCAAATTATTTTTCTTTATGTTTCTAAGAAAATAAGCTTTTTATTCCCCAAAAAATAGTTATTAAATCATTTGGGTATCTTTTGGGGGAACAAACTCTTTCTTAATTTTTTAAACCCTAAAAATACTAATTTTATGAATTTTTCTTCATCCCAAAATATTTTTAACCATTATTCTTTTCTTCATTCTTTCTCACAAATATCACTTTTCACACTTTTTAATTTGAAAATATTACTCTTACACTCGATAATACTTTATAAATTATTTTTATAAAAGATATGATGTTATATGGAATGCAGCAATAGAGGGTAAATGTAACATTAAATAAGAATGTACGTATGTATTTTATGTTCCTTCTTTCTCCTGATTTCTTACATACACACACATCTCCTTGTCTCTATCTCCTCCCTCACATTATTTATAACACATCATTTACACATTAATAACTCTCACGCTCATTTACACATTAATAACTCTCACGCTCATATAGATATATATCTCATGCATATACCCCTACTTCATCTCATTCTTTTACAAACATTATGTTACTAACTATATAATCTCTCCTCACTATAATAACATGTCAAAATGTTTTATTTATTATTTACAAATGACATTATTCAATAATTTAATTATATGATAGATAGTTGATTTAGAGCCTTAAAATGAATTATGGGAGGAAGAGTTTGAAATTCTTACTTTCAGCGGCGACAAAGTAGTGTCGCCGTTGAAAGTCTAACTTTCTGTGGCGACAAAATAATGTCGCTGCTGAAATGCCGTTGCTAGAACTTTTTTATCATACCTTCTGCGGTGACAACAATATATCATCGCAGAAAGTCTTACTTTCAGCGATGACTGCTTTTATCGCTGCTAAAAAGTGTTACATAAAATTTTTAATCTTTGATGTTCAGCAGCGACAATATAAGTCGCCGTCGAAAGTCTTACTTTTAGCGGCGACAATATGTGTCGCAGTTGAAAATCAACTTTTAGCGGCGACATGTTTTGTCGCTACTGAAAGCATGACTTTCTGCGGTGACTTATCTTGTCGTCGCTGAAAGGTCGTCGCCAAAAGTCTATTTTTTTATAGTGTCATAACTTACATATCTTTTGGAATTATGATTTCCTGCGTTATTGAATTGGAGGATTGCTTTTATTATTATTAATTACTTGCATTATCATTCAATTCACTCTTTAATAATTAATTATTACATTGAAAATATAAAAAATATTTTATTTAAATTTATTTTTAATTCATTGTATTTAGTTGTTAGTCAATCAAAACAAATCTTATTTTCTAGCTTAGGTTGCATTGCATTTAGTTACTTAGTAATTTAATTTTATTTTTTGCTCCTCAAAGAGAACGACTCGAGGTTGCCCTATACGCAATCCGTAGTTTAATTTTTGAAGTAATCTCAAGGTGATATCGGACATAAATGTTGTTTCAAGTGGTGTCATTGTCGGGGAGCTAAGAAATTGGTTCCCTAGTAACTAAGTGTCAAGCAACATTAATTGTGATTTATTTATTTGTTGAGCGTGTCTTAGTTAATTTGCATAACATTTGTATTTGCATTTTTATTTGTATTATCTATTTTTTTTAAAAAAATAAAAAGGTTCATTTTCTTTGGTTTTTTTATTTATTTTTTATTTAGTTTTTCTTTTATTTTTAGATTTTTTTAGCTGACCGCTACTGTTTATAGCTAGGAGTGATAGGGCTTTACCTTTGATTCCCTTAAATTTTGAAATTGAAAGGTCTGTGAAAAAGATTAGAAGAAATAGAAGAATATAGGGTACAAGTCAAGTTATTATCGAAAAGGGGCATATTTCACAAGAGTCAAGTTTGTCATATAATGAATAAGAGTCTAGTGAGAGAGCTACCTATAGTGAATATGTGTATGTTAGTGATTTTGAATTAGAACAAGAAACCATGAATGTGCTAATAGTAATAATGCGTTTAATATATCTTACATTGAATTAGTGTTTAATATAGATATAATTGTCATATTTTTATGATTTCTCCTAAACAATTATTTTTGGAACAAAAAGTATTACATTATTATTATTTTATATTTCAGTAATTTAGAAAAAAATCAGAATTCATAAATGATAATAAAAAATTATAAAATTAAAAACTGTATTATATGACCAAATGGGCTAAACATTACTATTTGACCTATTAGGTCACCTTTTAATTGATGCACAGGAAGTCACAGGAGTGATGGCAGAATTGAATTGGAGGGACGCACGCACAGTGAGGGAAAAAGGACAAGGTGAGAAAGCCACAGATCCACACTCATACACTGTCGCATAACACGATTGAGCACGGAGAGAACGCAATTGACAGGGGTGGTGGCAATAGCTTGGGCGAGAACTATTGGCACACTGAGACACATGAAGAGGAGGAATTGAAAAAGGGAGAAAACGCACACCATCGACTTCTATCTTCTTCTCACCTCCACACAAGTCGTCACCCACCAGTACAGAACAACGACAATAATTACAATAGGAAGTCTGGCAGCATCTTTGATGGCTAAGTATGGTTAGTTCATCATAATTTTTCAATTCAATAACAAATGTATGAGCTTGAGATCTCAAAAGAGAGTACAAGTTACTCTAGTTCTCTACCCAATAATTATATTATGACTCTTAGGTCTTATAATTAATTTTATAATTATTGGGAAGTTTGATAATGCATTATTTATAATTATTGAGGATTATTGTAACTGAATTTTTGCTTGACATTTAACATTAATCTTTAATTAACTTTAATTTTATTAACTTTGATATGGGTCAGACATTTTATTAAGATTATTGTGAATATTTTATGATTTTTCAAGGTGACTTGAATTATTGAATTATTATATCTCTTGTTGGCTTAAATTCTATTTTTATGAATTATTGAGTTATAATTGAGCATTGGTTTTTAATATATTTAGTCTTATTTTATTATTATGATGGCAATTAATAAATTAGGACTTTGAAAAATATTTTGTGACAATTCGAGGTGACTTGGTTGTTGGACTAAAAGCTAATTATAAATATTAATTTATTCTTTATAACTCCCATATATGTTAAAGCTATGATTGCCTGCATTATTGAATTAGAAGATTACTTTTAGTATTATTAATCACCTTTGAATTTAGTCTATTCACTTATTATCATTCATTATTCATTTCTTTAAATTAAAAATACTAAAAATATTTTATTTAAATCATTGCATTTAGTTATTAGTTAATCAAAATAAATCCCATTTTCTAATTTAGGTTGCATTGCATTTAGTTACTTAGGAATTTAATTTTATAGAAATTTTATTTTATTTTTGACTTCTCAAAGAGAACGACCCGAGATTGTACTATACGCAATCCTTAGTTTAATTTTTAAAGTAACTCCAAGGTGACATCAGAATTTAAGGTGTTTCAATAGCTTTGCAGGTGATAATCTACACAGGCATTTGAAAACCATGCATATGATGTGATCTTCCATGAAACCACCCACGACTAATCTTTAAAATGTATTGAGGAGAGCATTTCATTTTATCTTAGAAGGCAAGGCCAAATAGTAGCTTTACACATTATCTCAACATTTTACAACATTGATTTGTGATCCGTTGAAATGAGCATTCTTAGATGAATATTTCCCTTAATTTTTATAGTGAGATAATTCTTCACTCTGAAATATTCTTATATGAACTTTTATTATTTGAAAAGGGTTTTACTGCATATATATTGAAAGAAATCTTGAGATTCTATATTGATTTACATGCTGGATCCTCGATTATGAAATATTATTTTGAGATTTCGGTATTGAAAGATCTTGTTCATTATAAATGATAAGTTAACCCCACGTATGCTTGGAAATATTTTTGGAGAGAACTGAATACATAACGCTAGTTACTAACAGTAGTATTGTTAGTCCTTGGTGCACCATGGTTAACCTCAAGTTCGTTTGATATTTACGGGATTCATTTTCACGCTTGTTATTCGTAGGTATTGTACCTGCACTTGTTATCCGTGGGTCTCGTACTTACGCTTATTGTAATGGCCTCGTGCTACGCTTGGTTAGTTACCCTCATGGACTATATCCAAACTTGTTTTTGTGGCTTCGAACTATGCAAGAATGGTTAGTTACCCTCATGGACACATTTAATAATTTATGTTGAAGTTTTACGGAAAAAAATGAGATTTTAGTATTATTGTTTTAAATAGATTCCTTAAATAAGATGTTTTACTTGCTATTTAGATTGATTTAATTAATGATTTTCATGAAATTTTATTTTTTCTATAATTCTATAATTTGGAAACTAAGATTTACTATCAAGCTTAATTATTCAAAGTTAAATGTGCTTAAATTATTATTTTTAGTATTTGATTTATTTCTATTAATGAGACTTATTCACCAGTAGATTATTTTTTGCCTCAGATAATACTGCTAAGCTTGCACCTCCAGTGAAATAGAGAAGATCCTCATGGCTAATCCAAAACTTGTAGATGCTTCACGTATTCATGTTATCTCACGTCATTTTGAGATGTATAAGTAATTGTATATGATATGTTATTTATTATTTTAGAAGGAATAAATATATTCGTATATGATAAATAATAAAATAATTTATACATGTTTAAGATTATTATTATATTAATTATGATATTTAAAGGTTTACAAAATGTGAGTTCTCTCATATTATGTGCCGATCACCCTTAATTTTTGGGCCATGACAATAAATGTAAGCAATTTGATTTAAGTATTGTCCCAAAGATTAAACAAAAAAAATAACACCAAAATGAGTAAAAGAAAACCCCTAGTAGATGAGATGACTTCCAAATTTAATCACAAAATTAAATAGTCCTTAAATCGCTAAAATATTGGGAATTATCTAGATTCTAGAACCAAATTCTATTAGGAATAATATTTTAATTTTACCCACATTGTATTACTTGCTACGACATGTATGTATAATTAATGCCCGATTGGCAAACATCAAAACTATAATTTTAAAAGGGTTTTTGGGCTAAACCTTGATTTGGAGAAACTTTAAAACAAACGATCATATTTATCTAAAAGTGCTTTTGGACCAAATTATGGTTTAAAATTAAGGTTTTGGATAAGCCACTGAGACTAAATTATAGAATAATAAAAGAGTTTTTATAGACTATCTAATTAGTATTTTACCCATACTTTTTCTTATACATTCTCTCACCTCTCCTAATTTTAATAAAATTATACAATTTCTGGTAATTTTCTAATTATAAAAGTTCTTTTGGTAATAACTATCTAAACACTCATTTATTCAAAATTATTTTTTTCTATAAGCTCTTCTCCAAAAATCCTTTTTTTAAAAGCTATTAAAAGTTATGTTTTTCATAAGTCATTTTCCAAACTCTCATCCAAACAAATAGTTTCTTAATGTCTTTGCTATTTTAGGAAATAGCAATAGATTTTTTTTAAAAGACCATATTAGAGGTACCTATCCTTTGCTTAATTTGGTATTTGTATATTTTTTTCTCTTAATTAAATCTTTAATTTTCCTTTGTTAACCCCATTCACTTTTGTACAGGTGCTAATGGAATAAAATTACATGGGTTCATTATACTAACAAAGTAAAATTAAATGAGAAAAACACAAGTACCGAATTAAAAATTTGGTGAAAATATAACTACCTCTAATATGGTTTTTCTTTTTTTCTTTTTAAAGGAAGACTGCTTCTTTTTCAAGTTTCTTGCAAGTATCTCAATGCTTTACTACACAAGTTACAATGCACTTTGGTTAAAAGTAAACCAAAAAAATTACCTTCAAAACATCAACTTATTCCAATCTAATTGAAATATTGACAAAACATAGAACATATATATATATATATATATATCCAATACAACACTTTCAACTTACGATGACAATCATAGATATGAAAAACAAAAAACATTAACGAACAAAATGAAATTGATTACTAGACAAAGCCCAAAGCATGCAGAAACAAGAAATATTAAATTAGAGAACGAAGCCACACAAATGGTATTATCATGGAATTAACAACTTGTGAAAAGCACAAGCACAATTCTGTTCACCAATATCCTCAGAAACGCAAGGAGGCTGCATTTGCGTATTATTTTTCTGGTACCAAGAAGATCGGTTCTTCACAAATTCGCTTACAAATGAATCTAACATTTCCAGAGACACATGTTGCATCACCACCACATGGGATATGCTCCCTTTGTTAGCCAAGCTCCACTTACGAGCAAATTCATCATCTTGAGGCTTTTCAAACACCACAGTGTTGCTAAACTTGTTTAGAAAGGCTCCGATTCCATGGTTTCTTAAGCAATCTCGAAGGTAGACCGCCTTCTTGATGCAGTCTTGAACTTCTTGTTGAAGGCCATTGAAGCCTTTCTGGTTGAGAGCATACCAAATGAAGATGGGAGCATGGCCTGCTCTACTTCCTGAGATGGTGGTGTCTTTTGAAGCAATGTATTCTACTTCCCTTGAGATAAAATCGATGTGTTTTGAACGAGTTATAATAATGCCACAAGGAATTGGACAGCCCAGGAACTTGTGGCCTGAAATAGTTACGCTTCCAATAGGTTTCTTGAAAGAAATTTCAGGTGCCTGTTCATTCGACACGTGATGTATTATGATATTAGGATCACAATGTTTTCATCCAAGTATTAAGTTACTTATCCCAATAGATATGAGAAAAGTATGAACTAATGACGAGCACCAAAATCTACATCGTTCAGATCTAATATAGACTATCCACATCTAATTTGGAGGGTCCGGATTTAATTTTTATACTTTTGTTTTTCTAAAAAAATTATTTTAATGTATCAGAATCTAAAATAGTCTCCTGACTATCAACTTTTCAAAACATAATGTTTTTATTTAAAAACTACCAGTTTCTAGATGATACATATTTCGCCACAACAATGAGCACCAAAACTATTTCCGAGAAAAAGTGTGTGTTGGGGTGGGTGGATGCATGTGTTGAATACGACAATGTTAGTCTCCATCTCCAATAGAAACTAAAGGTGCAATCAAATCATAATGTTGATTGGTTTATTATTCTACTATTTCTTCTTGCTAATCTAGAACTTTAAATTTTGTATTATAATGTCAGTTGGATATTTATGTATTTAATTTCATCTGTTATACTCACTCCAACATCGAAAGGTAGCATCATTCCAAATAATGCAGCATCGCAGTGAATGTAGAATCGATCATGAGTGAAACCACATTCCTCAAGTGATTGTAGTACAAGATCAAGGTCATCAATGGCTCCCTTTAAGGTAGTCCCTACAGCAACACAACCTCATTACTGTTATAAAAGTGTGTGTGTCTAAATATATATGGGGGGCAGAGAGAGAGAGAGAGAAGAATAGCGAAAAGAACAAAAACCTATGTTTAGGTTGATTATGGCTGGCTTGTCCCTGTTTGCAAGAAGTGATTCCTTTAGTTCGTTATAGTCAATCTCACCTGAGATTAGAGTCCCAACAACAACACACTTAACTCTAAGAAGTCTTGCGGCTTTCAACACTGAATAATGCGAGTCCCGGGATGTGTAAATGATTCCATCTGGATATAGTTCCCTCCTGTTTGCATGGTATATATAGGGAAAAGAAACTCATCGCATATAGTTAGGATTAGAAATGAATTTAACATGCTTAATTAGGATTAAAATTGACCGTCTCGAAAATCTAGTTCATTACCCAAATAAAATCCCTTGCAGATTTCCTTCAGTTCCACCACTAGTAACATATCCCCAGTACTCATTCTTCTCTATTTGCCATAGTTTGGCAAACCAATCAAGAACGCACAGCTCAAATGGATTTGAGTTAAGCGAATAACTGCTACCTAAAAATGGATCACCAGCATTGTTCAAGTGGAAACGTAGTAACTGAACCAGTGCATCGTAGTTGAAGTCTAGATTAGTTGGATAACCTGCGTACATACAGTTAAGACTACTTTTCAGGTATCGCTCAACTTAGAAACTCAAACTAGTAATGATCGATATTTTATCTAGTGTTGAAACCTTAGTTTTATAGATCCATGTCCATCCGCGAGAGGTTTGACAGGATCTTATGTTGGTTATCAAGAGGCTGACACAATCCTCTTTCTTTATTCGGATTTGGAACCGGCCATGAAATAATATAGGCAGATTATAGGAGGCTGATATATTTTTATGTTCACAATATTTACCATGTGAATTTTAAATCACTTGATTATAAAGATTAAACAAGATTAAGAAATGTTTAACCCTATTTTTTAGGGCCTGAAATTATAAAGTAGTTGAGGATACGATAAATGAAAAATGTAGATAGTTGGAAAGAATAAAATAACTTTATGGTGAGAGTATTAGTTACTATTTCCAGTTCCAGTAGTAGATAAATAGTGGATAACTTAAGTTTATTTGAAAAAATATAGTATTGTTAAAACAAGAACAAAGATTACCTAAGAAATGATCTCTTTTGTGAGACATACTGTCGAGATAGTGAGCAATGACATTAGCCATGTCTGCTTCAACCACTCCATTATACTGAGAGATAGTAGGAGTTATCATTGAGTGCCCATTCTCTTGTGCAGCTACCCCCATTTTCTTTTCTTCTTCTTTGATGACCTTTTCTCAGTTAAAATTCAACGGCAAAACCTGCCTTTTAATAGAGGTGTATTGTGATGTCAACATCGACGCGTCTAACACTCAAACAAAAGAATATTACACGTGTTTTAAAGCACAAGGATTTTAAGGACGACTGTTAGGTTTATCTATAAATAATATTTAAAATGATATTTATCTTTTTTGTATTATAAGATTCATGGGCGTTTATATATGTGATGTGACTGGGACAACTCCATCTCGCTAAACAGGAGGTATAGCTTTTCAGTATTATGTCGTCTCCCGTCTGAGAATGTGCCAATCGCTTGCCTTTTTTTTCTTAGTAAAAAGGATTTTGAAGTAGTGACGTAAAATATTTATGATATTGTGCTTATTTTGAAATAAATAATTATTTCTTCAAAATAACTTTTTAACTAAATTATATTTTAAAATTAAAATTTTGGATAAGATATTGAGATTAATTTCTAAAGTAGTAAAAGATTTTATAAACTGCCTATAATTATTTTATCCTTATTTTTTCTTATATCCACTCTCCTCTCTCCTCGTTATCAATCTCCTATCTTCTTTTTCTTATTTTTAATATAATCATATATTTTCTAATAATTTTTCAATTACAAAAGTTCTTATAGTAATAAATATTCAAACACTCATTTATTTAAAACCACTTTTTTTATAAATTTTTTTCTAAAATTTATTTTCGAAAAGCTATCCAAAACTCTTTCTTTTTTCATAAATCCTTTTTCCAAACCCTTAGACATATTATGTGTGTTAGGGTTGAGACAAAACCGAATTTTAAAAAAGTTTTTAATCTAAATTTTGATTTAGAGAAATTTTAAAATAAATAATTATATTTATTTAAAAGTACTTATAGACTAAATTAAAATTTAAAATTAAGATTTTAGATAAACTCCTAAAAATAGTTTCTAAAATAAAAAAAGAATTTATAGACTATCCAATAACTATTTTACCTCTATTTTTTTACACTCTCTCCTCACTTCCCTCTTTTCCGTCCTCATTGCATGCCTTCTTCCTCGTCACTGTCACTGTTTTGCGTCCACCCCTACCCTGCTCTACGTCAACTGTGCCTTCTTCTTCAGTCGTGTCCCTGCTCTGCATCCGCTGTACACCATCCTCACTGAGCTCTCTCCTCCATCGCAAGTTATCGCTGCAAGTCACCCTCTTGCCGGAGAAATGAGAAAAGATGAGAAGCTGTTGCTATACAGTGAAAAGGTGAGGAGATATGACAAAAGTGAGAAGATGAGACACTGAGATGGAACAACACAACATGCCGATATGTACAGTAACAATAATTAATTTTTTTATCATACTATTTCACATTTTTTATAATAATTTATCAATAATAAAAATTATGATAGTAATATATATCTAAACACTTATTTATTTAAAATATTTTTTTCTATATTTAAAGACCATTTTTTTATAAGTTTTTTTTAAAAATCTATCCAAATATGCCTATCACTTTGTTGCCCCGCAATGGTCCATGATTTTTTTCTTTAACAATGATATTATAAAAGAGAGGAACAATAACCATTTTCAGAAATTCAGTAGAAAAGTTTATTAGCATGCCAATCACTATATTTAAAAGTCACCACTAGCACATGGAAATCGGGACATTTAATTAATTCAATAAAAAAGCAAAGGACGAAAGTGTTAATAACAAAATTGTAACATTAGGCATATTAGACATGGAGTTTATAAAGAGTCCAAAAATCAAAATCTTCTTAAATCTATGTAATATTTTTAGTCAACTCTCATTTATAGATATTATTTATATGCATGCCATCTTTGAGGTTTAGATGACAATATTGTGATGAAGAATAGATAAACAACTGTAAACCTTGGGCAAATGTGGAGTTTCATTGAATATTTACTATTTTGTTATCTCCTCTAGCCTATTTTTAATCTATATATATTGAGATTCCCTATGAGAAGAAACTGTTATATATATGTGTGTGTGTGTGGAGTTTTTGTGTTCTGCCTTATTGTTTTATTCAAAAAGTAGTTAGTCTTGGTGGGCATGGTAAGTGCATTTATTGCCTCTTCTAACCATTTAGGCAACTTGAGCACCACATCTAAGGAAGAAAAGAAGTATTCTTCTCATGTTTAATATATAGCTTAATTGAGAAATTAATTTTAATTTTTAATATAATATATTTTTTTATCTTTATCAACATTTTACAAATTATTATTATTAATATTCCTTTAATAATAATTAAATAAAAAAATGAGGGAGGAAGTTAAGGTAAATATGGTGTTCTAGAAAAAATATATCATAATATCTAGCATAAATAAACTTTTTAAATTTAATTAAATTAATTAAATATATCATATATTAATAACTAAAGGAGTAATTATGAAGTGTTCTCATAAATTACTTCTTTTAATCTCACATATAAGAATATTTTAATTAATTTATTCGTATCAATAAAAATAGTTAAAAATATTAAATTTGTTATAAAATTCAAGTAATTTCTAATATTATTATTATTAACTAGACTAAACTTTAATATCATATTAGTTTATAATATGTCTCACTACCTTATTTTTTTGGATAAAAATGACAAAATGACATTAATTAAGAGTAGTCTTAAACTAAAACATATAGAACATACAATATTAGTAAAAGTCATAGAATAAGAGTAAGAAGATATAACATGAACAACAAAAGAAGAGAGAACTTCTTTTCATGGTATTGAATACGTCCAACTTGAATCCTTTGCAAAGTTAATGAATCTGGTACATACACAAATAACATTAAAGTGTAATCCTAGATAGTCAAGTAGGAGAGTGGATTTGTGAATATATCACAAAGACATTTAATCAAGAAGGCAAGCCAGGTGTAGCTTGGTTCTTCCAAATGAATTCAATGATAGGAGATCCTTGAAAGTACATGCAGTTCTGATAGAAGTAAAATATGGATTTCTTAAATTTGTTTAGGAAGATGTCCCATCCAGATGAGTTGAATCCACAAGGTATACCCCTAGGCATTACATTTTGATGGCACTATGGTAGGGTTAACAAGTGCATAGACGAGATTTTGATAATTCCATTTATTTCTCCTAAGAGGGTACAAGGGTTTGCCTGAACACCGTTATGCAATGCTGAATTTCTAGCTTTCCATATAATACCAAACATACAAATGATTTTAAAAATGATGGAAAGGTGCAAACAAAAAACTACTTTTTTTTGTTAAGGTACACCCAGCACCACGAAATATTTTTTTTCTTCAGGAAAGCTCAAAGTTCTAAAATTATTTGTGAGGCAATTTCAATCCCTGTAGTATTAAAACTGGTGCAAATTAATCCAAAACTTAGTTAACTTTGACTTTTAGATTGCCAAGGTGAAGTTTGACCAAAAAAGTATGAGTTGGCACATGAGAAAGTAGCTGACATGCCAATTTAATATGTGCAATTACATTATTTTATTTTTTTCAATAACAAAATAATTTAAATAAATTATTTTAATTAATTTCTTCACCCACTTCCTCAACACTTACCAGCGCCGCCGTTTGAATCTGGAGAATGGGAATGAAGGAAGAAACTAAGATGGAGGGTATGAGGTAAAGGGAGAAGGAAGGGAGAAGAAGATGATGGAAGAAAGCGGGGAAAATTTAATGAAGGCATACCTTTTAGCTGCAGAAGACAATATGTTCAAAGATTTCGGATAGAGACATCTTTTTGAACGGGAAAGGGTGTTCTTCAGAATATAAAACAATAAAGCCCTTCTTTTCTCTGTTTAATTTCATCACTGTTTCTGATTAGCCAGCTACTTGATTCCTGTTTGATCTCTTAAGGGTATTCTTCAACATCATAAAAATGGTGTTGCCGCTAACATTCCCATAGTCCATTAATGCCTCCTGCCACATTCTCCTGCTTCTCACTACCCAGTTTCAGAGTACTTTCAAACTTGTTCAGAATCGCAAGTCCTCTAGGATGAACATCGATCCTAGAACAAGTCAATAAACCCTTTCACATTGTTATTGCTCTTCGCCATCAGGTTTCTGCAAAACTCCTCAATGAAGAAATCACAAGACGAGGATGAAAAAAATAGGAGGAGGAGGAGGAGGATTTGGGGAGGAAGCATGAGGATGAAGATGGAGAAAGGCGTTTGGGAACACCGTGCGGCCGAAGAGAAGGGTTCCGACGAGAAAGATGGAGTAGAGAGGGTGGGTGAAGAAATTAATTAAAATAATTTATTTAAATTATATTTTTAGTTTTAAAAAATAAAATAATGTAATTGCACACTTTAAATTGCCATGTCAACTGCCTTCACATGTGCCAAGTCATTTTCTTTGTCAAACTTCACCTGACTTGGCAATCCAATAATTAAAGTTAACTTTAAGTTAGTTTTAGATGAATTTACACCATTTTAAATACTATAAAATTAAAATTGTATTATAAATAATTTTAAAATACTAAATATATATAAGAAAATATCTGTTGTTGTTAGATGTATTTTAACTCAATTTTTTTAACAAAAAAAAAATAAAGTTTTCAATCATGCAAACATATTATTACTAGGCTTAAATTTGGGACCCCATCTAAATATTGAGGGTGGCATAACAACTCAAACCCACGCCCACTTGTTTCAGCCAAAATGTTAAACCCGTGAGACAAGAGTGAGGGAGGTGATCGGTATATATTAAATGCATACATGTGCCTTCTCTTAGAAATCAATTATGTTAGGTCATCTGCCCCTGTGAAAGAAAGCATTAAATAAAAGGTCTTCTTCCGACATTTTGGGCATATCAGCACGTGTGCATTGAATATGTAATACCCTATAAATAATATCTAAAAATTACTCTTACATTCATATTTATAAGGTAAGAAAATAATATATTTTTGCTGTCTAATTTATAAGTTATATTATTATTATTTTTTAATTAATATATAATTTTTATTTTTATTTATTATTATATTGATTTTATTCTCATGGAATATAATGTATATTAAATATAGATAAAATTGAAAAACTGTTAAATTTTAAGGTAGAATTAATAAAATTTAAATTTTTTTTCAATTTATGTAAAATATAATAGAAATGATTTATAAATAGAATTAAAAGATCTAGGCCATTCAATATAATGACAAAAATTTAATAAACTATTGAAAATTTTTATTTACATATTTATATTTGATAAAATTATCAAATAACTATTAAAATACGAAAGTGTTTTTGTTATATATTTTGACAAATGTGCTATACATATATATGGTTTTTACCTCTGTATGCTATATTACGGTATCCATCTGGCTAGAAGAAGAAGAAAGAACATCTACATCTCCATGTTGCCTAAGATCAGATGTTGTAGATGGAATTAATACATTACCGCTATTGATGTATATCTTTTACGGTTGGTCGAGTTAAGTGTAAATTGAGAGCGAAAAGAAGTTCTACATTGGATAGAGCTACAGCTGAATTCACAAGTTTTTTGTTAACCTATGTCTTTGTTTCCTTGGGATTTTTTTTATATATATATTTGATGATTCCCTGTATTTGAGATATATTTTGACATATTCGGTTTTCTAAAATTGAACTATGCTCAAAATGTAAAACATATAATTCCGTTAGTACACAGGCCATATTAAGAAATAAAAAATGGGTTAAGTGTCGTTCTCACGAGTACTCAGTACCAATAATCTAGTTGATAATTAATTTTATAGTACCAATAATCTAGAAAGAATTAATTCTACATTTTTGCTTAAGCAACACAAAAAAATAGAACAAATATAAAACGAAAACAAAATTAACCAAGAAAATATAAACTATAACTAATACCACTAATGATTTTAAATTACTTAAGTGGTGACTGGATTATTATAATCTTAATTAATTCTTATTGTCTAATTTCTCTCTCTATTTGCAATTTAAATTACCTTTACTAGTCTAGGACTCTTAAGGTACCTAAGAGGTTCTTTCGATCCACTAAAAAGTAGTCTAATAATGTTAATCCATAATTTCTTAGGTAATTAATTAAACTAAATTAAATTCAAGCCTAAAATGATTATTCAGGGCTGATAGGTACGTGTCTATCCTATATATATAAATCAAGCATCAAATACTTAATTCTATATGATTCAATTGAAAGTCTAGTCTAAATTCTCTTTTTCTAAACTCCTTTAGAACACCAAAATAGTTCCAATAAGATATCTCTTATTTTAGAAATATAAAACACACAATTGAATCAACAAACATAATATTAAGCAATTAAAAAATTAAAATTAGCATCCACTAATCCATAATCAAACTATACTAATCCAAAGCAAAAGTTCAGCTGGAATAATTAAACATGATTATGAATAAAGAATAAAGCAAACCAAACATCGTGATGACCCAAATAACAGATGAAAAGAAAGAAGAACAAAAGTGGAGACCACAACACAGAGCTCCTTTCGTCCTCACCCCACTTGCCGTCAAAGGTTGAAGAAGACTCGATTGAAGCTGCAGCAGTCCGCCTCCCCCTTTATCCTTCAACCCCTAAATTTCCTTTTTCTAAACGGTACATTCCCTTTTCTGCCAATTGTAAAATAGAGAAATAAATACAAATAGGAAACTAAGATGCAAATGAAAATATTAAACTAAAATAAACTAACAAAAATAACACTAAAATAAAACTGTAAATAGAATAGGAAACTGATTTATTTATTTAATTTTAGAAACTTCAAATCTTTATTATGATTTGTCAAGCCCTAAAATCAAGAGGTGACTGGCATAGAATATAAGAAAACTCATATTCCATAAGTCTTTAAATATTATAATTAATATAATAATAATCTTAGATATACATAAGCTATTATTAATTATTAATATATTCTTACATCTCAAAAATATAAAAGGGGACAAGGATCATGTTTATAGACTACGTCCATGAGGGCTTTCTTTGTTTCACTGGGGAGCGAGATCAGTAGTGCTATCTGAGGCCAAAATAATATTAAAGTGAATAACGTCTTATTAATAAAAAAATAAAATATTGAAAGAAATAATTTAAACATATTCAACTTTAAATAGTAAGGCTTTATGATAAATTTCAATTTTTAAATAATAGAATTATAACAAAAATGAATCTGTATTAAAATCATTAATCAAATCAATCTAACATCATGTAAATCAACTTGTTTAAGAAATCAGTTTAAAATGATAATCCTCAAATATCATCTTTTTGTAGGACTTCAACAAAACATAATATCAAGCATTGACACACAGTCATGAGGGTAACTAACTACTTTGGCGAGGCTCAAAGCCACGAAAACAAACGTGGACACATAATCCACGATGATAAGTAACTAAGCATAGCACAAGGCCACGAATAATAAGTGCAAGTAACTAACTTAAGAATAACAATCATAAATATGAGACCCACGAATAACAAGAGTGAGAATAAATCCCATGAATTTATGGCGTGAGAACTATGCCCACAAATACCAAGTGAGCTTGATTTTAACCATGATGCACTAAGAACTAATAATATTACTGTTAATAACTAATGTTATGTATTTAGTCATTTTAAAAATCGATTTCCAAGCATACATAGGATCAAATTAACATTAAATAAGAACGAGAATTTTCAATATTGGAATTTCACAAATAATATTTTATAATCAAAGACCACATCATAAAATCAAAATAAAATCTTAAAAAGATTTTGTTCAGTTTATATGCAATAAAATTCTTTTCAAATAATAGGAATTTATGTAAGAATATTTCAGAGTGAAAAACCATCTCAATATAAAGGTTCACAAAATATCTCTCTGAACTTTCTTCGTCTACTCCATATATAAGCATGACAATATTATAAGATATTCGAAAGAAAAATCTATGACAATAATCGAAGCCCTTAATTCATATAATTATATTTTTAATGAATCATAATTAAAAATTGATACTTTAAATAAAATGTGTCAAGTAACAAGACATTGTTAAAAATATTATTATCATATAATATTATTCACTTACCTGATAATCCTAATAACTATAATATATCATATTTAATAGCTTTCAACATACTTCAACCTTAATTCTCTATCATTTAAATAATATTATTATCACCCAACTGTGACCCTGTAGAAATTTACCAAAATCTTAACAAAATTCTCTCATTTCCTTCCTAAAAACATTCATTTAATTTTTATCTTTTAAAGCACTCAAACATAGTTATATACTTTATAAGTTATTTAGAACTATAATTTCAACAACTAATATATATGTATATATATAAACACGTATATGAACCATAGAGTATATATATAATTCTTTTTTTAACGTCTAGTATAGAAACTAATTATTTTATAATTATTCAATACTATCTTCTCTCATGCATTTCTTGAAAACAAACTTAATTTCTTTAATATAACTCCTTTGAACTTGTGTTTATCTATAATTTATTAAATCCATTCATCTCTTTTTAAATATAATGGGTAAATATGTGTGTATACACACGACTTAATTCAAATTAATATTGAACTAGTTTTCTCCTTTAACAAAAAATGAACCGTCACTATTCTCTTTCTCCATTTTTCTTATAGCATATATATAACCAAATAACAAGTTTAGATTATGAAAACTCTTCTCCTTTATATCCTTCAAATGCCCCAAAAATCAGAGAATAAAGTTCTATCTCGGCCAACATACAACAGAGTAACAGAAACATTTGAAATTAGAAAGGAACACCTATGAACACATATGTATATAAAATCATCTTCTTTTATTTATATAATCTTGAATCTATGTCATTTAATCTTAACCAACAAACAAATACAGACTCAACTTTCATAGCTTAATTTTTACTTATCCCAAGGTAGCAAATCAAGAATCGAAAATCCCTTAGCCTCTATCAACAAACATGCCTACTTATTTATTATCTCCCTTATAACTATCAAATATCCTTTTTAAGTCTGGAATAATTTCCAACTTCAAAAGTTTGGAACCCATGACTCCCAATCATCTTCCAAACCTCTTTAAGCACATTATTATACTTTGAGCCACTTGTTTAACATTTAGAAACCTTATGATTACAAATTATAATAAGTTTCAAAAGAAAGTTTAGACATTTATCTTTCTAATTCGAAACACCACTCATAGTCCTTAAAAATCACGTAGCTATGGGTTTAATCTGCAATATTTCCAAACACTCATAGTGTCTCTAACTTTTCATGAAAGATCATATTTTTAATTCACTGTCTTCTCACAAAGGATACCACAAGGTCAGCTTATCATCCTAAAAAGAATCCATCATTTAAATATTTTTAAATTTTCATTCCATAATAGATTTAAACACATGTGAACTCAACAAAATGCCTATTATCCACTATTTACTAACTCAAAGTTTTATTATCATTTTTGTTTCCTTTAGCTTCAATTTTAGAGGATTTGAAGATACAAAATCAGACACAACAAAGCTTGGTTTCTCGAAATTCTTAGCTCAAAACAGGGGGAACACTTGCAGAAACAAAGACTCATGATTTAAGCTAAATTGACCATTTTTCCTCGCAAATTTTCGATTTTTTACCAACCCATAACTCGTTCAAATCGAAGAAGGTGAAAACAAAGGAGGATAGAAGAGACTCACCTTTGTAGATCTTTGGTGTCGTGAGTTCGTCCCTTCTTCGGCTACCCTTCCAACATCACACTCCTTAGGTCCATCTCCCCTCTCCCTCCTTCTCTCTCTCTCTCTCTCTCATGAATTTTTTTGTTGATCTAAGGAAAGAAAGAGTCAGTGATATGAATCAGAAGAGGGACATGTGGGTGTGAGAGAGATAATGATATTTTAAAAAAATATTAGAAAATAAACCTTGATAGTGTGTCAAAATTTTCTTTCTCCAATAGCTTCTTTAGCCTATAAAATAATTTCTTTAAAATTTTTTGGATAAATGAAAACTTCTAACTATTTTTATTAATTTTTTTTAAAAAATAAAACCTTAAAATTTGAAAAAAAATATTTATTAAATCATTTATCCTTCTATTGAGGAAATACACTCTTTCATAATTTTTTAGATTCCAAAAAGTATCTATTTCATGATTTTGCTTTAATTTTTTTGAAACCCAAAATATTTTTAATAGTTATTATTTTCTTTATTTTTTAAAAAAATAACTTTTGAGACCTTTTTAATTCTATAGAAAAATACGCTAAATTTTAACAATCCCTTATACATTCCTTCTATCAAGGATGTTACATGATTTACTTTTATTATAATATAAACTATATCTATCTTTTTATTTAAAAATATATTATATCTATAATGAAACCCCCAAATTAATGCTCAAATCAATCTCTTTTCAAAAACTCAATTAAATCACTCTAATTTTTCATTTATGACTTCCCAAATATACCAAAATATATCTCAAATATATCAAAATATAGGGAATCATGAATATTATTAACCGGTATATGGCAGTTTTTTTGAATCCTATTACTAGTTATCCAAGCAACTAGTTACCTTAATTTTAGAGTTTGTAATTGCCCTACCTAATATAAGTATCTCCTATATGAATTAAACTTGAGACCCAAAAAAATCTAGTAGGGCCATATACCCATTTATATTTATTTTTTATTTGAAACCTATGTGTAATTTTTCCTTTAAATTATATTATTAATATGTTGACCTAATTGACTGATAATGCGTGAAGTATCCTTGTAAGTATCTATTAAGTATTTACTATTAATATGATCTCTGAGCGCTTGAATCAACTAGTTGTGAGTTGTTTCAATTCACTAGTGATCTTGTGTTCGAACCCTAGATATACACTCATAATAATTACTTGGAGGAAGTGAAGTTCCCCTCATGTGGGATTATATGCCTACAAACTAGACTAATTGGTTACTATAGTACCTGATACTAGTGGATACATCTAAAAAAATATCCATATAACTTGCCTAAACAATTTGACAATATTGAATCAATATGGAGAAAGACGGGGAACGGGGTACCATATCTAACCATAGACTAATCTAAAGTTTATTTTTGCTAAGTATGTGTATCTTCCTATTAAAAACAATAATATTCAAAAGACTATCTGGTACTAAATATGGGCAACTCTCTTAACCAAGATTTGATCTTAGTTCTTCATATTGTAAAGGATTAACCCCTCCTGCTATACTCAAATGCTATTAGTTAAATATAGAAGTTAAAGAAGAAATTTATTTTAGTTTTGAATATAAGATCTTAATCTACTTTACCTCCTAACTCTATAATTTTCTTCCAAAAAAAATCCTATTGATTACATATGTTAAGGGCTTCCATCAAGAGTAGTTTCAATAATGCAAATGATTAAAGTGAACATTTTTTAAAAATCAATGTATATATATATTTGTTACTAATAACTAAATTAATTTTTTAAATATCTGTAAATTAGTTATTAAGAAGATCATGGAGAGTATTATAATTTTTTATATACACATTATGTAATAGGCCATAGCGGCGTGGTTTAGGGCCTCTTTCATTTCTGGGCATTCCTTTCCCATATTGGACTGACTATGCATGGGTTAAATTGTATCTAAAATCTTAAATTATTTTTTAAGTGTATTTAGTATTTTAAAATATTTTGTTGTGCATTTAATATTTTAAAGTTTACCTTAAAATATTTTTTGATACACCCAACATCCCAAGATATTTTTTTCAGGTGTATCTAGTATCTTAAAAGATTTTTTGATTTACCTATTATTAAAGTATACAAATATTTTAGGCTATTAAATGTAGTTGAAAAAATATTTCACGCCCCTTAATCCTTTGTACTATTTGTTTCTAAAGTCTGAACCTTCGTGTTCTTCCCACTTTTTGTTTCCCTACGTATTCATGGCTGGAATTAGAGTTATTAATAATATTATCTGAAGTACTTGGTGTCTCTGTACAATTACTGATGACATTATTGCAGAGCGCATCAGTGGGGTTTGGAAAAGCAGCATAAATAAAATTTCGTATCACAAACATTAATATATATTAATTTTTCATAACCATCCTATGTCAATATTTTTTTTTATTTATCCCGGTATATGGCATTATTGCCAATTGATAATTCGCATGAATGTAGACCCATAATAAGGAAACATTATTATCTCCAGATAATTAATAATCGCAGCTACATACTCAATACTTGAACACAAAACCACTAGTTAAGTTGAAATAATTTACAACCAGTTAATTCAATTCAAGCACTTGATCATTCATTGTGTCAAATATTATTAACTGCTTCAGAGAGACTATGTTGAAGAAAATGATAGAATATAATAATGAAAAAGGTTAAAATACAAATTTAACTTAGAAGTTTCTACTTAAGAGGGTTGAATATCAGTAAGTTTTTTTTAGTAGTGTTGCCTAAGAAGTTCTTAGATCGTAGCAATATTGCCCTCACCGTTTATTAAAATTAAGTTTAACTATTAGTTAATCAATATACTAATATAACATACCATGTGGCATCCATGTCACTTTTTATTTGGGATTAGGGTCAAATTTACCCAAAAATTTTCACTTAGGACAGTGGGTACCCGAAAGTTTTTTTTAGGTTTAATATTACTCTTACTATTATTTAGGTTCAATTTGACCAAATATATTAAGATGGTGTGTATACATGTCATTAATTTCATTTTTTCTCAAGTCATATTTATTAAAAAGGAAACGATTAAAAAAAATATATCCCTTCAAGCTTCTTTGCCATTAGAGTAGGGCTGTGCAAGAAGCCCAGAGCTCGCAAAGCCTGCCTGAGCCCGCACAAAATATGCCCTGCCCAACCCGCTAAAAAGTGGCCCAATATAAAATGGACAATTTCGAGCAGGGCCAATATTCGAGTTGGGCCGGGCATCGGGCAGGGGTTACTGCCATGCCCAGTTAATTACTCTTTTATATATAAAAATTTATAAATTATAGTATTTCACATAGAACAAATACGATAAATACTGATGATTAAAGGGTAATTTTACAAATATGAGTAGTCAAATAAGTAATTGTATCCTTTAAAATTTATAACTAAATTAATTTATTTCTTTATTTTTTTAAAACTGTGGTAACAATTTTGGGGATATTGATATAAAGTTACAATTGCAAACTACTTAGACTTCAGTACTTTTTTTATATGCCATGGATTTTAAAACTTTAATTACTATTTTTTTATCTTATTCTTAGTAAATTATGTATATTATTTAATTATTGAAGACATATGAATATAATATTATTTTATAAGTTCACAATTGTAAATTTTTTTCATAATATGAGCAGGGCATTAGGACTTGGGCATGCCCAGCCCACAGATGCCCAGTCCAAAATAGTTAGAGCTTTTACTGGGCAGGGCCGGGCATCGGGCTGTAAAATGCAACCCATATATTTTTAGGGCAGGGGGCTGCCCTGCTCAGCCCTGCCCATGCACACCCCTACATTAGAGTATCACTCTTAGTTGACTATATCTTGGCAACATCTCAAAAAGTAACATGTGATAGTCCCATATGTTATCTTATCTTCTTATACTTATAAGTTAGCATATACTCATAATTATTTCTAAACTTGACCCTGTCAGTCACACCTTTCAAGAATTATTGTGAGTCCCACTCGCCTATGGTATCTTCTATATTTTTTGTTATACTTAATGCTAAAAACATGTATCAAAATGAAGTATGATCTCTTCAGAGTGATATTCTATTAACGGTATTGTCTGGAGGAATGTATTTTTATATTTTTTCTTTATTTATAAATTTGAGTTCAAAAAATAAAGTGGATAATATATTGATTGGTAATCTTAGTATATTTGGTCAAAATAATAGTCGAATAGAACATTGATAAAGGTCGGGGCAACATTGAACCCAAGAAAACTTTTGGATATCCAATGCTCCTTAGGGAAAACTTTTTGAAAAAAATTGCATCTTAACCCAAAATAAAAAATAGTGTGGATGCCATGTGGCTTGCCATGTCAGTATATCGATCAACTAAAAGTCAAACTTAACTTTAGTTATCAAGCAGTGCGATATTACTACAATTTAAAAACTTTTGAAACATCATTACTCCTAACAAAATTTTTGGGTACCCAGCATTTTAAGTGAAAATTTTCAAGATAAATTTGGACCTTAACCCATCATGAAAATGGAAAGGAAAAAAAACAGTACTGCGGCTTATATGAGTGGCACATCCTCCTTTTGTTTGAGAATTTATTCTTCTTTTCTTTGATTAATTTACTCAAAGGCTCTCTAATCTATTATCTTTGATGGAATAGCTATATTGTATATGGATTATTAGCTAAGTGTTTCCTTTGGTTTGGTGACAAAAAAAAAACACTCCTATAATCAATTCTTGATATAATAACTATTTATAAATAAATTTAATTAGATTAAAGAAATTAGTTAAATTAGCTTATTGTGATAAATATGACATGTCTTTCTTAAAGTAGTTTTATTTACAATATAATCTATAATATTTTATATTGTTTGATACTCATTGTTGATAATAGAGGTAGTAAGTTTGGGAAAAGAATGATATTTATGAAAAAATAGTCTTATATTGACTATTCTCTAATTAACTTATCCAGCAGTAAAAAAAAAAAAAAAAAGATAAACAAGTAGAAATAGAACACCCCATGAAGACACGGTCAAAATCAAAGGGTAGGGGTGGATTGAGTCCGAAGGGGGCCAGTTAGCCTGACAGATTCATAGCATTGTCTTATGGACTCGTTAAAATTTGAATTTTATTGACTTGTACGACTCTCTCTATATATATAAACGGCTCTACCAGAAAGCTCAAAAATAACATATTTCTTAGACTAAGCAGATCAGAAGATCAGATGTTGGTAGTATCAATTTTACTCCTCTTGATACCCCATGCGTTTTCCTTCAACTTTAGCTTCGCCAGTTTCAAGCCCAATGATTATAACAACGTATCTTGTGAATTATCAGCTTTCATCGCAGAACCGTACCTCTACTTAGTAACAAACCAAAAGGAACTATCCTCGCAAAATAGTCAAGGTCGAGCCACCTATTACGAACCGATGCACTAGTGGGACAAAGCCACCAGAAAACTTGCAAATTTCAACACTAATTTCAACTTCACGATTTATTCCCATGGAGGAACTGTTTATGCAGATGGGATATCCTACTTCTTAGCCCCTTATGGCTCAAAGCTTCCTGATCCACCAAAAGTTGGAGGGGGTGCTATGGGTCTCATTATTGGTGACGACAAAACGACACTTAATTCAACAGGTCATCCATTTGTTGCTGTGGAGTTTATATCTTTCACAATACAGAATCTTATGATGGTTGGGATCCTCCGTATGTTCATGTGGGTGTCGATATCAATTCTGTTAAATCTGTTACTAATGTGACTTGGAATGCTAATATCACAGGAGGCAGAACCAATGAGGCTTTCATCAGCTACAATGCAAGCACGCATAATCTAAGCATCTCGTTCACTAAAGGTTTTGATTCTTCTAACAACACTGTGTGGCAACATCTTCATCATATCGTTGACCTAACTTTTGGTTTCTCAGCTGCCACAGGAGATTCATTTGCAATACACAGGATCGATATATGGAGTTTCTACTCAGAGGAGTTCCTAAATATCGCTCCCAGTACAAGTAGAAATGCCACAGAACTTGCAATAGGATTAAGGGTTGGGTTAGTTTGTGGGATGGTATGGTTTTTCTTGTGGAAGAACAAAAAGAAAATGGGAGATGATGAGTCTGATAACATGAGTGATGATGATTTTGAAAGAGGAACAGGCCCCAAAAAAATACTGATTCGCCGAACTAGCGAGTGCTGCAAATTATTTCAATGATGAGCAAAAGCTTGGGCAGGGAGTATTTCGGGGTATCTATAGAGGTTTTCTCAAAGATTCAAACTCCTATGTGCTATAAAGAGAATATCACAGGATTCTAAACAAGGGAAGGAGTTTCTTCAGTAGTAAGAACTATCAGTCAACTAAGGCGTCGAAACTTGGTGCAGTTAATCGGTTAGTGTCATTAAGGGAAAGAACTATTGCTGGTTTATGAGTATATGGCAAACGGAAGTTTATATTCTCATCTCTTCAAGGATGGAAGGTGGCTGACATGGTCGATTAGATTTAAAATAGCTCAAGGCTTGGCCTCTGCATTATTGTACTTGCAAGAAGAATAGAAACAATCTGTGGTTCACAGACATAAAATCAAGCAACACCATGCTAGACTCCAACTTCAATGTAAAACTTGGAGATTTCGTATTATCAAGGCTTGTAGACCACGCAAAAGGAGCACAAACTACCGCTTTGATTGGAACCATGGGCTATATGGCTCCTGAGTGTGTCACTACTGGAAGGGGTAGTAAAGAATCTGATGTCTACAGTTTTGGAGTTGTTGCTCTAGAGATAATCTGTGGAAGAAAACCCATCAACCCAGAGGCTCCAAAAGATGAAATAAACATAGTGAAATGGGTATCGGATCTCTATGGAAGCGGTAGAATTCACGAAGCAGCTGATCCAAGCTACAAGGAGATTTTGACCACAATCAAGATGAATGCCTAATGATTGTTGGGCTGTGGTGTGCTCTTCCTGACCAAAATTGTAGGCCTTCGGCATTTTTGTTTATAGTATAATTATCATTTAGTGTATGTAAATTATTGTAATCTATAAATATATAAACATAAAACATATATGTATATAGAGAGAACTTATATCATGTTGTTGGATTTTTACCTGGAGATTCTATATACTATTGTGTTTTTGTTTAAGAAAGAGTTGCTTCAGCGATTGGGGAAATTTAAGCTTTTTGGGTAATGATGTTGTATTTTATAAGTTCAAGGTACTCTACCAACCAACAAGCTAATTTTTTAAGATGGGCTCGATCTCCCTTTGAATTTATACTCGTAACATGTTGCCTTTTCTCATTTTGTAAGAAACCGAAATTATGTTATAGTATTGTTGATTTGTGTGATGTGTGTGCATTCCCCTTGGTGCATGCTGGGGAATCATTTCACTTTGGTTCAGCTTCCTCAGCATCTGCTGACATCAAAGTTCCTCAGCATCAGGAGTTTGAAGGTTAGCTAGCATCCTTGATTATATACGAATAGGCTAATGTCAATCTATTCTATGATGTCCAAAAGTTGAGTCTTTTAAGGCTTAATTAGAAACTGTTTAAGTCAATTCAAAATGTGTAATACACAGTTCACAGTTACGTTGTTGGAATGTTCCTTGACATAGTCATGATGATGCCACCCTTGCTAATTGCTTTGAGAGTTGGATATTTTTGAAAATGGCAAGAATCTGTTCGTTTGGGGAATTTGTCAAGAAATACATTGTCTCAATTTTGTTTGTAGTTGATTATTAAAGAACCATTGCAAGATCAATTCAAGTGCATTCAAACCAAATTGAAGTTGTAATAGAGAGATGTCTTTATTAAGCATACCGGTATACTGGTGCTGTAGTTCCATTTAGAGATAGATAAAGCAATCATAATTTCTATAAATTGTATTTTTTTTCGTTTTAGTACACTTTCTTGAAATAATTTAAAAATTATATTGTTACAAACAACACAACTATAGGTCTATAGCCTCCCAAATTTTGATAAAAGAGATTTATAAGAGGTTGTTATGGTCAAGAATATTTTTTAAAATTAAAAAGTTTTAAATATGAGTTTATTCCTATAAATTTATTTAAAACTGTAATTTTAAACTATAATTTAGTGTAGAAGTTATTTTACATAAATATGACTATTTATTTTTAAAAAAATTAAGTTAATATTTAGACTAGAAATTATTTTGAAACTATAGTTTTAGGGTTACTTAAATACACACTAAGTAAAACGAAATCTAATTTTTAGATTTTGAAAGTTTTAGAAAATTAAAAAAAGGATAAAAATGGATATAAGATAAATGCTTAAGAGTAAAAAGGGATTATTTGTCTCACATGTCCACCTAGGTATCTTTTCTCTCTAAACTCATACCTCAAGTGTCCACGTACATTGTTAAATTTTTGAGATTATTGGGGTTATTTTTCTATTAAAATAAAATAATTTAAAACTAATTTGATAAAATTCTTTTTAATATTATATATTTTTAATAATTTTTTAATATAAAATTATATTCTAACATTATTTTTATTTTTAGACATTGATTTATACTTGAACTTGTACCTTTTAGGGGCCTATAATTTTTATTTTTTTATCTAAATGTATATTATTTTTTTAGTTTGTAAGACTTCAAGTGTATAATTTTTATTTTTTATTTATTTGGGTTTATATTATTATTTTAGTCTCATAAACCTCAGCTCTACAATTTGCATAAAAAATACTCTAATGCCGTATTAAATTTTTAAAATTATAAATATATATTATAATTACTTTTTTATTATACCTTAAGTCAATAGAACTCTATTTAATATTATATATTTTTAATATCTTTTTCAGTTGAAATTTCAATATCTTTTTCAATTATTCAAGTGAGTAACTATATACTACCCTACATCTCCTCCAACTCACCCTACTTCCTTTTCTCTTCTCTTCTCTTTTCTCAGTGTCGACTCCTTGTTTTTCTTCATTCATCTTCTTTACCCTCTGCAGAGAAAGAGTGATGAGAGTGAGAGAGAGAGAGAGCACGGGAGAAGGACTAGAAAGTGCGACGCCGGAGATCGAGCTTCTGACGTCATCGACCATCTGAGTTGAGTTCTCCGACTCCGCCTTCAGTTTATCTCTGTTTCTTTCGATTTTGGGGCTGGGTCACCAATTAAGGTGTATGCTTGTAGAGGAATGGGGTTGATTTAGTGATAATGAAGTCTAAGGACATGAAATCAAGCTACTTGACTTGGAATCGAACTCAAAATCGTAAGATATTGCACTTGCATGTGTGCTCCTCTGTTTGTGCGTTTTTGAGGTGATTCAACCGATTAAATTTGGGTCTTTGATGTTCAATTACTTATTAAGTAATGGTTGAAGATTAAAAACGTTAAAGCAAGCTTAAATCATGAAATGTGGCTGCTGCTCGAGTGTTTTCGGTTCTGAGCTTCAGCTTCCGAAAGATACAGGTTCTTTGCTCTTTGAAAATGCTTTTGAATCTCTTAAAAAGTAAAGTGAACATCTTGTTAATTAGTGTGATATATGGGTAACAAAATTTTCAAGTTGAAGTTGGATTTTTATAGTGTATTTCTATAACTTAGGGTTGCAGGAAATTGCTGTTTTGGGTCCTTGAAATTGGGAACAAAAAGGTTGAATCTTTTTTTAGTGGTTATTAAGTTATACACAAGTTACTTGGGAACATTTTGTTGAGTTCACATGTTTTAAAGTTCAAGCTGAAAGTGAGTTCATTATTTTATAATTGAAGTGAGGTATGAAGGAGAGCAGGAGTTGGTTCAAATCTATTATGGATATAGATATGGCAGTATGTGTGCATCTGATATGCTGAATGTAGCTATGGAAATTGAATATTTAGATGGTTAATGCAAGGAGGCCAAGGTGTATGATATTCATCACTCTTGAATTAATATTTAAGATTAGTAAATAAAGAATTATACAAGAAACATGATAGCGATGATTTGAAAGATTAAATCTGGTTTAAGTTCTTAATAGAATCTAAAAATCCAAGAGAAATTTTATTGCCGAATGGTTATAAAATTCTTATGGAACATAAGGAAACAGAGAAGAATTAAGACTTAGTATGCTAATAAAGTGATATTTTGAAAGGTGGAAATTTCTAGATTATGGATGAAGGCAATTATAAAGCACTTGAATGATAGAATATGAAGGGAAATGTTTGTTACTTGGATATATGGTGATTTCAAAGTTATGGTTCTGGTGTTTTGAAGTTAAAAGTGAAATAAAGTTTCTGTTTTGAGGTTCTTTTGTGTTGAACAAGTGTTTTGAATTATGGTATTATGCTCAAATTCATGTCTCAAGATCCTTAGATGTTGTTAGGGTCATGGAAGGGGAAGAAACAAATTCTTTTTCTTTTGCCCTTCTCAGTCAAGGGTGTTATTTGGGAAAGGATTAGAATTTTCTAAAATCTAAAGGTTAAAAGAGAGAAATCAAATAAAAATATTAAGTAAGGGGTTAGCATTGGGTTATGAAGAAAATTTATTATATAAGTGTTTTCGTGCTAAGGTTTAAGCATTAATAAACCCTACATAAATAACTGTATAGGATTTTACATTTGCCAGAGCCCATCAAGAAATCAGAAAAACAATATTGCAGAAGTGAATATGGAAGAAAAACATTCATGTAGTAACTCTTTCTTTTAATATATGTATATATTGAATTTTGTACATTTGTTTGTGCCATGGTTTATATGTGTAAGCATGGTTTGACATGCGCAAGTATTGTTTGACATGCATAACGCATGGTTTGACGTGCATAAAGTATGGTTACAGTCTAAGTTGACTATTGCTCATAAGAGTTAAGCTGTATTTAGGAAAGAGTTATTGGTTGTTTTGCATACTTTATTTGAATTGTGCGTATCCCTATGAAGGATTGATGTTACTATTGAGATTCTTTGAATCTCACCCTTTATCTTCCATGATATACAGCTAATGCAAGTGATGCAAGGAGCAAAGGGTGGCTATAGAAGAAGACTAAGAAGGTGGAGTGATTGGAGTAGTAGTATATTTTAATCTTAGTTAAAATAGTTCAATATTTTGATTAATGCCGTGTGAGACTTGTATATAAAGTTGTCATATCATATAAACTTTAGAGGGAAGTATGTAATCCTCCTTAAGAGGAAGCCTAAATCCTCGTTGAAGATGGATGAGTGACATTAACACTATATGGTGGAATTACTATTAAGCTTTTAGTTTAGTTATGAATGAAGTAAAACATACATGCTAATTGATAATTATAAAACTTGGGTGTTCAAGTTTATTTAAAGTTTTTAAATGAGGTTTAAGGATTTAAATCAATCTTAGTTTTGAGAAAAATTTAGTTATGGGTTTTCAAATTTATAGAAAATTGCATTCCCTTACAAAACGGAAAAACTCTTTTGGTTTACGCAGTTTTTGAAACTTTGCTTTTTAAAAGAACTGCTTGAAATTTTACTGAAAATTTTCATGCAAACCTTTAATAAAGGTGTCAGTTCATAAGGTATTTTGACACATGACACATTCAAGACATTTTAATATCGTTGTGTTAGGATGTCTTGCACCGTATGGCGATTATATGACATGAGATCCTTATAACATTTGAATAAAGTGGAAATCAGTGGAAGTTGCCTGTTCAAAATTTATAGAATATTATTATTATATAAATTTTGTACACACAAAATATTAATATTTTTATTTATAGAAAATTTTAATAGGGGATTTTACCCCAATTTTCCTCATAATTATAGAATTTTTTTTGCAGGACTTCTCAATAACAGAAAAATTGTACGAGTCAATAAAAATATTATATTATATAGCTTTACTTTTAGTATTACAAAATCAACCGTGAATGCAATATCAATATCACTAATGGCCAATTATTCAAGCATATGAACTTGAAAACCTTATAAAAGTGAACTTGTAGATTCCGGCATATGGCTAGATTGATAACACAACAATTATATGTATGAAAGAAAAGGGATACAATATTGACTGATTGTGCACCCATAACATAAGCAAGACAAATTAAACTAATATTTTATTATGTATTTAATTTTAGAGTTTGTGGCCATTCTTCCTAATATAGATATATCCTCTAAAAATAAAACTTCAGAGTTTATATCGTTAGATAAACTTTATATTAATTTATATTAATAATATCTCATAAAACTGTTTGGTATTCTATTTTCTTCCAAGAGAAGGCGCACACATAAATTAGAAGAAAATGAATATTTTAGATTTTCAAACATTGTTTTTAGGTTCTGAGATGGTTGCCAGTTGACGGAGTAAAATGGGCACGGTGTCAACAAATGAGCTCTATCTAGACTTGTATTCATAATATTGACATTTCTCAAGCTCTATCTCACAGAAAGAGCTATCCATAGAGGATTCTCATTGAAAAGAGGTTGAATGGAAAACTGCGTCATAAATCGAAAGAGATATTTACAACCAAATCCTATATTTACACTGTCTTTCGTCATCAAACCCCACATTATGGAAATGAGGGTAGTTGATAAAAGTTTGTACCTCCTGACTTTATATTTTTTTTATTATAAGATATATTTAACTAATTTAGATATATTAAAAAATTAATTAAAGTAGTTATTTATAATAATTATATATTTATTTTCTTAAAATACCCTTTTTAATATTATGTATTGGAACTGCCTTGATATAATTCTCTTAATATATATAATTATATAGGGATATTTTGGAGAGAAAATTAAAATTTAAGAAGATAAAGTAAATTAATATCTTATATTTAAAATTAAAATAGATTATTTATGTAACTTTTATATGTGGGAGAGTACCAAGACTTAAAATACAAGTTTGAGGGCAAGAAGATTGATACTCAACCAGAAGGACAGATCCACAGCTATTAGCTAAGGGATTGGACGCTATTCAAAATTGATGGCTTCCCTAATGGGACCAACTTTAGGGAGAAAAAGTCATATGTGGTAGCATCTTAATAATGAGAGTCGGGAGGAATGATAACATGATAAAGCTAATCTGACCGTAACAGCATTGGAAAATAAGAAGATTCGAATGTGACTTGTTTTTGCTGAGAATTGAAAAATTAATAACATGGAAAGTGAAGCTTCATATTAATAATTTTATGAATCTCTTGTGATGATAGGAATCTCTTGTGATGATAGGAAACTTAGAAGACTGTTTAAGAGAAAACAGTGCATAGAATAATTTTTGTCAATTCGCTACAAGGTTGATTTTCCATCGTTGAAAATGAATTAAAATTTTAAAAAAAATTGTTGTCTGTAATTTTTTTTTTACCGAATTTAATTACCCTACTAAATATAATTTTCCATCATTGATTTTCCTAGCTACTTAGCTTTGGGTTCATTACAATACTTGCATTCACAAAGGCTATTTTTTTTATTTATTTAATTTGACAAAGGATATCTTTATCCTTTTCAGTTTTATAACATAAAAAAATTTTATCTCTTCTATTAAATACGTGTTTTGGATACTAATTTAAGTTCTCTTTCTTAAGAGAGTCATTTACTACCTTAACCACAAATTTATTAGTTACACCTAAACTATTCTATTATGCAAATGTGGATGCAAGAAAATGGAGTTCGACAAATATTTTGAATGCTTTTTCTTAAGTATTTTTTATTTTTTATTTTAAAAGAACATGGTTAAGTAAATATTTCAAATGTTTTTAAAGTACTTTATATTTTGTAGGTATTTTAAAAATATTTAAAATTACATGTACAATATCAAGTGTTTTATTTTAAACGATATGATATATAATTAAAAATATAAAAATTTGTATATGAAAAAAACTATATTGATTTTAATCATCATTTTAATAGTAGATGATTGATAATTAAAGCATGAAACATCACGGTTCTATTTAAAATTTTAAATATTAAGAATGTGATATGTAACTAAAGTTTCAAAAGGTTTTATGGATTTTAGCTTTAAATATTTTAAATTTATAGAGGATAAAAATTAAAACTACAAATATTATATAATAAAAATCTATCTTAGGAACTATTTAGATGTATTTTGAATTTATTTATTGCAATTGGAAACTATTTAATGTTTAAATTTGCTTACATATAATTTTTATTTAATATTATGCTAATTATTTTTAGAGTATTAAATTTTACTGTTTTTTTAGTATAAAAAAATTTATGACATTAATGGTGAGATAATAATGGGAGAGGAAATGGAGAGGGAGGTTGTGGCCTGACATCCCTCCCCTCTAAGTTTGTGTTTGGTTTATAGTAAAATTTAAGTTTTAAATTTAGATTTTGTTAAAATTTAAATTTTTAAAATTTTTAAAATAAATAATTATATTTATTTAAAAGGGGTTTTGGATAAAATTATGATTTAAAATTAAAATTTCAGATAATATAGTCATAGTAGCTTATAGAACAATAAAAGAATTTATAAACTAATTATTATATTACCCATATTTTTTCTTATACCTCTCTTATCTCTCTTCTACACATTTTCCCATCTCTTATTTCTTTTCTACACTCTCTCTCTTCTCTCATTTCTTTTTTATTTTTTCTCTTATCTCTCCTCTCGCCTATATTTTATAATTATATTATTTTTCATAATTTACTAATAATAAAAGTATTTTTAAAAATAATTATCTAAATACTTATTTATTTAAAATTAGTTTTTTTATAAACCTTTTTTTAGAAATCTTTTTTAAAAATTACCTACAAATCCTTCTAAAAAGAAATGTTATTAATCAACAGTGACCTGACCTTTTTACCATAAATAAACATAGTGACCTAAGTGAAGTGGGATCCACCAAAATAAAGTAAGGCCACATTTGGTATACGACAATGAATTTTGATGGATTGAGATTAAAAATGGGATTGGGATTGAGATTCGGATTGGGATTGGGATTGGGAGTGGGAGTGGACTTTTAAAATGTTGTTTGGTTTATGGTAATAGATGGTAGGAATGATTATATAATATATATTTTTTAATCAACTATAAATTATAAAAATACACAAATAGCTTTCATTATTTTCCCCCATAGGATTAACCAACGTCAGTTCCTCTTGCCAACATCAGTTTTTACTTTCGCAATATTGCCAACATAATCTCACTTTCACTTGACTTCATTTACTCACTCAAGGTATGTTCTCTCTTCTTGTTCGTAAAAATCGGAGCTTTTGATAAATTACTGTGCTAAGTGAAGATTATCGTTACTCTATAAAGGAAGTGTGGATGGGATCCTGTTAGATTCTTAGTTTGTCATGAAGAATTGCATTCGCTTGGTTTTATTCGTGATTGATTGTGTTTTGTTGCAAGCAATTCATGTAATGCCCACAAAATGCTCGAGATAAGCCCAATCCATGAAAAGATGAATAATTGCTATGGTTTTTAAGACTGAATCAAAGATACAGGGGAAAAGGGGATGGGATTCATTGAAGGCCCCAACAACGTCCTTGCGAGAGAGACTGAAGAAGGGGAAGGTGAGATTAATCTAGGGCAGTAAAAGTTAACTTTATCTAAAATTTATTTAGACAGGGATAGTTTTGTCTTTAAAAAATTCAATTATAGGACTAAAAATGCAATACCATGGGGGGAGGTGGTATTAGCCAATTCCACTTATGTAGTATTGCTTAATCCCAAGGATTACTTATTACTACATATCAAACAGTATAAATAACTTATTCTCTATCTTTGTGCCAGTCCCATGTCCCCAATACAGCCTACCAAATATGGCATAACGGTTGTTGCAATAATCAATGGAGATGGCATAAATATTCAAGTGACCTGACTTAGGCCTGATGTGTAATTTTTTATCCCACAAAACTTTTATGGTACCATACGTATATTGTGGAAGAATTTATGGATAGATTTACATCTTAACAATTTTTTTTATCAAATTTAATGGATTTATTTTAATATGCAATCATTTTTATAATTATATCTAAAGGGTAAAGTAGGACTTAGCTTTTTATTTTCTAATAGTATCTAGTAATTTACTCTTATTTATAATATATTCAAAATTTTGATATAATTTTTTTAGTGTATCTAATATCCCTAATATTATTTTTTAATTATATTCAACACTTTTAAAACATAAATAAGATTAAAATGTTAGGTGTATTATAAATATGATTAGGGCAATAAAAGTATTAGAAAAATAATATTAAAGTGTTATATATACTATATATAAAATTAAAAAAAATATTTGGATGTTGGATATTTTACGTTTTAAAAAATTAAAAATTAAATGGGAGCACACAAAAAATTAAAAATATACTTATAGAAAGGGGTAGACAATAAAAGCTACGGAACTTAAGATATAAATAACTTATTCTATTTGATATTAATATTATCTTTAAAAAATAGAGATTTCGTCTTATTTTTAAAATTTTAAATTGTGAGTAGATTTAATCTTTTTAATTAATTTTATAACCAAAAAAAAAGTTTGAATGCAAGAAGATTGATACTCACAACCAGATGGGCCATTGCTGGTGCATAGTCTACTAGATTGTTCATAGTCTTGATCGGAGTTTGAGTTTGAGTTTGCGTTTGAGTTTTGAGAGACAACACTTATATTAAAAGAAATAATTATAAATATTAAATTTAAATCAATATATTATTTGGATATTTGAAAATATGATATGGGAAAAATATTAATACTGTTGATAGTATGAAAAAGAAAAAGGAAAGGCCCACAATTGCGCACGTGACAGATTCATAGCCATCGGCCTAGGGGTTGGTCGCTACTTAAGATTGAGGATGGCTATCAGGCTGTGTGCTAACATCACAATAATTAGAGTCCAACAACAGCCGGAATGTAAGAAAATTGAGTCTGACGTGGGGCCCATTAAAAGATTCACAGCTTCGGCTTGGTCTTAAATTCGATTGCTTGCCTTCTTACGCCACGGAAAAAAAAGACGGGCAAATATAAAGACATTTAGTTTCAAAGGCATGAAAAGTGATGAGCCGTACGTGGTGGTGAAAGAAAAGCACTAAGAAGTTTCTCCACTTGCTCGACTCTACATAAATATAAACGTGTCTCCATAAAAGCTCAAACGCAACAGATTGGATAGCCAACTCAGTTCTGAAGATCAGATGTTGGTAGTATCAGTTTTCTTCCTCTTGATAATCCCTGCCTTTTCCTTAAACTTTAGCTTCCCCAGTTTCAAACCCAATTATTATAGCAACATAACCACCGAAAGAGACGCTTACATTGCAGATCCATCCCTCTACTTGGTACAAAACCAAAATGATCAATCCTTACAGGAAAGTCAAGGTCGAGCCACATATACGCAAGGGATGCGCCTGTGGGACAAAGCCACCGGAAAACTTGCAAATTTCAACACCAATTTCACCTTCGTCATTAATTCACTTGGCCGAACTCCTTATGCAGACGGGATGGCCTTCTTCTTAGCCCCTTATGGTTCAAAGCTTCCTGATCCACCAAAAGTGGGAGGAGGTGCTATGGGTCTCATTATTGGTGACGACAAAACGATACTTAATTCAACAGATCATCCATTTGTTGCTGTGGAATTTGATATCTTTCCAAATTCAAATCCGGGTGCCTGGGATCCTCCGTATGTACATGTGGGGGTCGATAACAATTCTATTCAATCTGTTACTAATGTGCCATGGTCGGCTAATATCACAGGAGGTGGAAAAAATGAGGCTTTGATCAGCTACAATGCAACTATACAGAATTTAAGCATATCCTTCACTAATGGTTCAGATCGTTCAAACAACACTGTGTGGCAACATCTTCATCATACAATTGATCTACGACAGTACCTGCCTGAAAATGTTACTTTTGGTTTCTCAGCTGCCACAGGATTCTATTTTGCAACACACAGGATCGATTCATGGAGTTTCTACTCAGAGGACTTCCCAAATGTTCCTCCCATTCCAAGCCCAAGAACAGGTAATTTGAACCCAGACCCCAGCCAAACAAGTAGAAATGCCACAGCACTTGCCATAGGATTAGGGGTGGGAGGGTTTGTTTTAGTCTGTGGGGTGGTATTGTTTGTCTTGTGGAAGAACAAAAAGAAATTGGTAGATGATGAGTCTGTTGAGAATATGAGTGATGATGATTTTGAAAGAGGAACAGGGCCCAAAAAGTACTCATACGCTGAACTAGCAAGAGCTGCAAATTATTTTAAAGATGAACACAAGCTTGGACAGGGAGGATTCGGTGGGGTCTACAAAGGTTTTATCAAAGATTTAAACTCATATGTTGCCATCAAGAGAATATCAGAGGACTCTAAACAAGGGAAGAAGGAGTTTGCCTCAGAAGTAAGAATCATCAGTCAGCTAAGGCATCGAAACTTGGTGCAACTAATTGGTTGGTGTCATGAAAGGAAAGAACTATTGCTAGTTTATGAGTACATGCCAAATGGAAGTTTAGATTCTTATCTCTTCAAGGAACGAAGCTTGCTGACATGGTCAATTAGATTTCAAATAGCTCAAGGCTTAGCCTCTGCATTATTGTATCTCCACGAAGAATGGGAACAATGTGTGGTTCATAGAGACATAAAATCAAGCAACATCATGCTAGATTCCAACTTCAATGCAAAACTTGGAGATTTCGGATTAGCAAGGCTTGTAGACCACGCAAAAGGAGCACAAACTACAGCTTTGGCTGGAACTATGGGCTATATGGCTCCTGAATGTGTCACTACTGGAAGGGCTAGTAAAGAATCTGATGTTTACAGTTTTGGAGTTGTTGCTCTGGAGATAGTTTCTGGAAGAAAACCCATCAACCCCAAGGCCCCAGAAGATGAAATAAACATAGTGCATTGGGTATGGGATCTCTATGGACGTGGGAGAATCCTGGAAGTAGTTGATCCAAGATTAGAAGGAAATTTTGACGAGGATCAAATCAAACGCCTGATGATTGTTGGGTTGTGGTGTGCTCATCCTGATCATAAATGTAGGCCTTCAATAAGGCAAGCAATTCATGTGCTTAACTTTGAAGCTCCATTTCCTAATCTTCCTTCAAGTTATCCCATACTATCGTACAATGAATTTCCAGCATCATTTTCAATTCTGCCCGGCTCCAATGCTTCCGATGTAAGTCAAAACCAGAATATGAGCTTTAGTTCCAACACAAACTCTTCTGGTTTCACTACAACTTCTGATGATAACGTTTCACCAAGTGTATCACTTTTGTACTCGCGCAAAAATTAATTATAGTTACTGTATGTTTGTGCTTACTTCTCAATTTCCTAATGTATTATTCTCATTTCTTCTATGTAAGTCAATTACTTTATTACTGTAATCTAAAAGAATAAACATATATGTATAGAGAACTTATATGATTTTTTGGATTTTTACCTTGAGATTCTATACTGTTACTTCTTGGGTAATGATGTTGCCTCTTCTCATTTTGTAATAAGAAACCTAAATTATGTTTAGTATTGTTCATTTGTGCTCATTCCACTTGGAAGCTGCTTAAGCGAAGTCATTGCAAGTGGGATAAATAATAAAAGAAGACAAGTGAGAATCCAGTAGCATAATGCATATATATGGACCACTGAAAACGTAGTTGGCAAGTTCATAATTACAAAATTTAATAAAAAAAATCAAGTCAATGGGCTTGCAAATTTGCAATATGAAGCCCTTTCCTCAAACAGCTGATTTGCAATTACTATGTCATAGAAGAATTGGTTCCCCCAAAAAAGAATCGTATAAGACATGATCTTGATCCCTATTGGAGGAAATGAAAAACAAAAAATCAATTATGCTGACCAAGAAAAGTCAATTTAACCAATTCTTAATTATGAAATGATTATTTTCAAGTCACATCTAAAGCAGGACCAACACGTTTTTTTTTTGGTTAAATTTTTGTATAGAGGTTAAGGTCTCATGGTATAAAAATAGCATAAAATTTTAAACACATTTTAAACTATATTAATATTAAATAAATAAAATATCTATTATCCTCATATATAAATATAAATATTTAAAAATTAAAATATTTTTTTAAATATTATAATTAAAATTATAATAAAATAATATTTAATACAATTTGAATACGAGTCTCACTGTCGCCCGTTGAAAAAGCAGACCAGTACTGATTTCGCCATAAAATTTCTGACAATCAATTCCCACTTGCATAGCAACCTTGCTGTCATCCACATTCATGAACTGTTCCGTCTCTGGCTCTTGCACAGACTTGGGACAGAAGAAGTGGAAAATTAGTGCCACAACACTTGTGATGGTAATTTTTGCTACTGTAAATTGGTAGATATACTATACAATAAATTCCTAATTAATGTATTATTCACATTTCTTGGATGCTAGTTACTGAATAAGTCTGAAAAATATAAAGTAAATAGAGAATTTTTTTTCTTGGAGTTTTCATCACCTGTTGATTCTAAACTATGGATGGAAACAAATTCGATACGTTGCCAAGGTAGTTTTGATATTGAACCTTATAGGCAAATATAGAACAGAAGAGCTTGAGATCTTCAGGAAATTCGGTTGTTAAAGGCCCAAGGGTACTAAACTTTACCATGCATACATTTTAATGCTGTTTCACTTCTGATTTTTTAACAAGTCTTATCCCACTGCACTACGTGATGTTGATTACATAGAATATATTATGTCATTGTATTCTATCTATAACCAAATCATTACTTCACTTCTGAATATGACAACAGTTACCACTTTTCTTAAAGTCGCACATATCAGGCAACATTTGAGCTTTCCCTGTGGAAAACATTATAATGGTTGTCAAACAAGAAAAGGCCTACATGCATAATTGCATATATTTACAACATCTTCCAGAGATTTAGATCGAAGTCTACTTGATGGCATGTTCCTAATAAAGTTACTTGAGCTTTCCTTATTAATGATGCTGATGGAAGCCTATATTATATTCCCTTGAATCTAATCAAGCATCTTTGGCTAGTATGCATTATAACTGTGTATCCAATGATATTTTTCAACAGTTTCAGCTTGAGAATATTACTATTAATCATTGGACAGCTGTTTTGGGACTGGGTATAGGTAGGATGGAAAGGAATAAAAATTCCTTTCTAGAAAGAATGGGAAATCCTACTCCACTGGTAGTTGGAAAACCTGTGGAATAGTAGCAAGCAGGTGGAAAATACTGACTCCTACGGCCCTAACACTTGAAATGACCCATTGATAAATGTTGTGCCCTTCCTTTTCTAATTGTCACTTGCTACCAGGGTTTAATCTATCCAAAATATTTAGTCTCTTATAACATGAAAAATCAAAGTTCGAACTCCTACTATAAGAGATACTCATATTTAATATTTGACAATATCTTAAATAAGATTCTTGTCACGACCCAAAATTTGGACCGTGACCGGCACAGAATATGAATGATTTCATACTCCGAAAGCCTAAAACCTTAAATAAAACGTTGTAACCCATAAACCAGATTTGTATTTCATAGTTCAAGACAAGTCTTGTGTAGGAATCTTGGCAGGATCGTCGATGGATAATCGACCTCCCGATGATCCTACCACAGACTAGCAACATTCAAGTTTTCAAAATGTTTTCCAAAATCAACATAATATTTTCTAAGGTCAAGGTGGAGCTTCACCCTTTTCAAAGTAATACAAATTCTTAGGAAAAGCAATTACATCAAAAGTAGTATTAAACGGCGCTTCGGATCGACAACGGGCTCTTTACTGCTCAGCGGGAAGATTAGGGCCACCTGCACTATCTGAAACCAAACAAATCTACTCGTGAATAACGTCCCAAAAACATGATTAAAATAATGCAAAAATCAACAATGTATCATCATGCTAGAAATGTATTACATAATATTTCGTAATTTGATGCAAGCCTTTCTATCACATTTATATTTCAGGAAAACCACAATCCTTTCAAAAACCATAATCTTTCCGTGGGACTTCAACAGAACGAAAGCAGGCGTGGACACACAGTCCACGAGGGTAAATAACCAATCTAGCAGCTCAAGGCCACTAGCCGTCGCGAGTATGAGACTCACGTAATAATCTGGTGGCTCGAGGCCACAATCCGTCGCGAGTACGAGACCCACGTGTATCCGTCGCGAGTATGAAACCCACGTATATCCGTCGCGAGTATGAAACCCACGTATATCCGTCGTGAGTATGAAACCCACGTATATCCGTCGAGCTCGGGTAACCAAGGTGCACCAAGGGCTAACAGTACTGCTGTTAGCAACCAGCGTTCTGTATTCCATCCTTTCTAAAACATTTCCATCATGCATGGGGTTTATTTCACATGTACTAATCTCAACCGTTTCAATGCCATAACTGTTAATAAAAACCACTTCAAATTTCAAAAACCCCATCATGTACATTTAAAATCAAGTTACTGTAAAAACATATGCAATTCACATAGGAATATTTCATGAATAACATAAGTTCACTTTCAAATCTTTTTCTAAAGCCTCTTTATCCATTTTCATGCATAATTGTAATCTTTTGTAAATCGATTGAAAGAAAATCATTTCTAACGATTTAAACCATACTTTCGTAAAATTTGTGTCACGACCCGAAATTTGGACCGTGACCGGCACGGAATATGAATAGTTTCATATTCCGAAAGCCTAAAACCTCAAATACATCGTTTAAAGTTTTCATAATGTTTTTCAAAATAAACCCAATCTTTTCTAAGGTCTATGTGGAGCATTTACCTTTTTATTCAAAATAACACAAGTACTTAATATAGATTAAAATCAATCTTGCTCAAAAACAACGCTTCGGATCTACGACGAGGCTCTTTACTGCTCAGCGGGAGGATTAGGGTCACCTGCACTATCTGAAGCCAAATAATCTACTCGTGAATAACGTCCCAAAAACATGACTTAAAGAATGCGGAAATAAACAATGCATAATTCTATTGAAAATGTATTTCATAACACTTCGTAATCTATTGAAAACCTTTTCGTAAACATTTGTATTTCAAGGAAAATAACAATCTGCAGTAACCGTTTCAAATCAATCTGAAATAACTATTTCAAATCAATTGTTGTAAAACAATCCTTTCTAAACCATAATCTTTCTGTAGAACTTCAACAGAACGAAAACAGACGTGGACACACAGTCCACGAGGGTAACTAACCATTCTGGTGGCTCGAAGCCACTAACTGTCGCGAGAACGAATCCCACGAAATAATTCTGGTGGCTATGCCACAAACTGTCGCGAGAATAAATCCCACGAAATAATTCTGGTGGCTCAAGGCCACAAACTGTCGCGAGAACGAATCCCACGAAATAATTCTGGTGGCTATGCCACAATCTGTCGAGCTCGAGTACCAAGGTGCACCAAGGACTAACAGTACTGCTGTTAGCAACCAGCGTTCTGTATTCCATCCTAAAACATTTCCATCATGCATGGGGTTTATTTCACATGTAATAATCTCAACCGTTTCAATGCCATAACTGTTGGTAAAATCCACTTTGAATTTCAAAAACCCCAGCATGTACATTTAAAATTAGATTACTGTAAAATCATATGAAATTCGCATAAGAATATATTTCATGAGTAACATCAGTTCAATGCAACTTTTGCCAAACTCTTTTCAAAAGCCTCTTTGTCCATTTTCATACATAATCATAATTCTTTTGTAAACCAATCGAAAGAAAATCATTTCTAATGATTTAAACTATACTTTCATAAAATTTACTTTTCATAATTCATATTTGAAATTCAACATTTGAAATGACAATGCATTTGAAAATGTAAACTTTAGGGAACGTTATTCACTCACCTGGAATGCTTCACTCACTTATTCTTGCTTTTAGCTTTCAAATATTATTCTACCTTTATTTTCCCAAATATTCTGAAATAAAAAGTTACAGTAAGGATTACTATTCGTCTCTTTTGCCGTATACCATTTATGAATATTCATGAAAATAGATCACTTGTCCACATAAACTTCTACTAAACATGAGACATTCATAATTAATAGCCTCCCAAGACTTTACCTCTAGCTTCCAGTTTCATCCATACGACATTCAGATCATAGGTATATATATACTTATCCCATACTTTAAAACACTTAATCTCTTCAGTTAACCACCTGCAAAGACATACAACCACATTCGACTTAATTTCTATCAATTATGAACTTTAATCTTCATCATAATATTCCTAAACTTTTTCTTCTACTCCAAGGTTTTTACTAAGCTTCTTACTTAGCTAAGTCTAACCACAAGTTAACTTTTTCTCAGGTAAGCATTGTCGTACCACACATTAAACAAGAAATTCCAAATCATGATTTCCAACTCTATTCCATTGATGCTAAAACTTCATTAGTCATTTCCTTTCAACTGTTAATATCCACTTAGCATACTTATATCACCTTTAGTTATCCTGGAATTATGACATTTTCATTTTTAATTTAAATATCCAAAACCTAAATCTTTCAAGCATCATACCTTAAACCACCGATTGGCATATCAAGTTTCCTTAACATTTGGGTACCAGCAAAAACTTGCAAAACTAGAACTGTACACTTATGTTTTTTTTTCTTTTTTTTTTGAAACCACGCTCACCATAGTAAACCCTTGCTTCTGCACATAACATATCCAAAAGTCTATTTTACACCACCCAGAAATGAACTCAATACTGAAAACCCACATGTTCAATTTTTCATTAAGCAATTCTTGTACCTTCAGATTAGATTTCAGGATGTTCAATATCAAACAAATTAGAGATGCAAGTATGCCAAAGACAATCCACACTGACGCCAGCCTCTACCCTTTCTCTGTTCCATTTGTCTTGTATGTATATCTTTTAAACAGAAAAGCAGCTCACCGCAATGAAGAAAAATAGATATAGATACACACAGATCAAACATTTCCCCGATAGCAACTTAAACATTCAACCCCTTCATTCCTATACCAGAGTCCACACCCACACACAACAGTAAGCTCTTACGTATACCCATATACCATAAGAATTTAATAGGAACAGCAGCCACAGAAGATCCAAAGCATGAAAGGAGGAGAAGAGAATCCAAAACTTCAAAACTTACACAAAGATTCGGTCAAAACGGGATGAGTAATAGAACTAACCCAATAACCAACATGTGCGACCAATTAATACCACAATACAGCCTCAACGAAATAGGGAAAGGTCCAAAAGCTTACCTTATACCAATCCAAACTCAACAGAAGTATTACAGCCCTTATGCCATATGTTCCTTCACTCTCCATTCCAACCCAAACTCGGCAAACAGAGGAAACAGGGAACCGATTATCCTACCACCGTGACCACATAGACATGCCTTGTACAGCGACCTTCGATAGGAAAGAGGTTGGACTTGCTACAGTAACTCACTGGTAACAATCATTGGCGAGCAAATCACGAGCTCCCTTGCTCTCTCTCTGCTTCACTGATGAGTGTAGCGCCAAAACAGATGGTAGGGCTAAAGAGCTTTCCCCCAGTCGAAGACGGCAAGCAACCCAACTGAAAACTTCACCGTCGCTCACCTTCCATCTCCCCTGCACTCGCCCACTCTGCTCCATTTAAAGAACTATCGGTACTGGGTGAAGTGACAATTCCGGCAGCGACAGCACGACCAGGGTGACTGTCTGAAGCAACGCTAGGCTGCACGGCATCGCTTGCGTGAAGGCTCTCATCCTGCTCCCGCCGCTTCTCGCCTGTGTCGCTGCTAAATTCTGGAGTCTGAAGAAAATGGGGTACGGCCCAGAGAAAAAGATGGGGAGGGCAGAATGGTAATTTTGCGTACTAAAATCAAAATAAAAACCCTCACCTTGCAACAGCCGAGACTCGAACACAGGACCCCAGAGTATCACCCGCGCCTTCAGCCACTCAACTGACCACAACCCTTTGAAAAAAAATCTGCAAGAAATAATATATATTCCTTTGTTGAATAAATTTTTATTTAATAAATTTTTAAAGCCATAACATTCTTCCCCTCTTAAGAAATTCGGTCCTCCGAATTTAAAAAAATGCACCACCTAGACCTCAAATGTGAATACTTGTTTCGCATCTCATTCTTCATTTCTAAAGTGGCTTCTTCCTCTGAATGATTACGCCATAACACTTTTTCTAAAGAAATCTCTTTCGACCACAACTTCTTTACTTATCTAACGATAATAGCTACTGGATATTCATCATACGACAAATCTCCGTTCACATGAACCTCTTGATATTCCACAACATGAGATGAATCATACAAATACTTTCGTAACATCGATACGTGAAACACTGGATGAATCCCTAACAACTCTGGTAGCAGAGCTAATCGATAAGCTACCGCACCAACTTTGTAAAATTCTCAAAGGGACTAATATACCATATACTCAACTTGCCCTTTTTCATAAATCTCATAACGCCTTTCATTGGTGACACCCTTAAGAACACTTTATCCTCAACCATGAATTCCAATTATATACGATGATGATCCATATAGGAGTTCTACCGATATTGAGCCGTCAACAATTTTTATTGAATCACTTTCACCTTTTCCTTAGCATCTTGAACCAAATCAGGTCCTAAAACCACTTTGCCCCCAACTACAACCCATCCGATTAGAGATCTACATAGCTTTACACAATATGCCTCAAATGGTGCCATTAAAATACTGGATTGATAACGATTATAATAAGCAATTTCCACTAGCGGCAAAAGCTTATCCAAACTTCCACTAAATCCAAGATACAAGATCTCAACATGTCTTCAACTATTTAGATTGTTCTCACTGATTGTCCATCAGTCTGAGGATGAAAAGCAGTACTTAGACTCGCTTAAGTACCCAAGACTTCCTAAAATGATTTTAAAAACAAAAACAAGAAGTAAACTGGGGCCCTCTATCCAAAATGATAGACACTGGAATTTTGTACAATCGCAAAATTTCCTCAATGTAAATCTCGATGTATATAACCACACTGTACGTCGTCTTACTAGAAGAAAATGAGCAAACTTAGTCAATCTATTGACAATCACCTATATATAATCAAAACCTTTAATTGTACGGGGCAATCCAATAATGAAATCTATTGCTATGTGTTTTCACTTCCACTCAAGTATGTCCAACCGTTGTAACAGTCTTGTAGACTTCTGACATTCCACTTTAACTTGACACACCAACCAACGTACAACAAAATTCGCTATATCACTCTTCGAACCATGCCACCAATACAATTGCTTCTGATCTTTATACCAGGGTAGATAGTATAAACAGAATCATGAGCTTCTTCTCAAATTTGCTTTCTCAATTCTTGAACTCGAGGTACGTAAATCCTGAACAAAACAGCGATAATATCCTACAAGGCCTAAGAAACTTCAAATTTCAGTGACTGTAATAGGTCGCGGCCAACTTTTGATTGCCTCAACCTTGCTAAAGTCAACATAAGTACCGTCTTTTGACACCACGTGTCCAAGAAAGTGACCTTAATCAACCAAAACTCACTTAGAAACCTTAATATAAGGTTGCCATTCTTACAACCTTTGCAACACTATCCGCAAATGATGCTCATGCTCCTCTGTCCTCTTGGAATTACTGTACAACTATTATGGGCACTAAAAACCAAATCCTTAAGTCAACCTCCATATATATATAACCTTCTAAAGTCCTTAATGATACCGTAACACTTAAAAACTGTTATAAACCTTCCTAAAATATTTAAGCAACAATTAATGATCATTTACAAGTTTCTATAACTAATAATTCAAACCCCTGAAGCTGTCCACAACCCTTCAAGTAATTTATACCATACTTCACCCTTAAGCCTTTAGGTACTCACTATGTTTGAGTTCTATCTAACATACACTTGCAATACCTGCTTAAGTTTTAAAACACGAGTATCTTTAATCCTTAACTTCCCTAAGTTCCAACGTATTAGTGTCACTTAACCAATTGCCATATATAAAATTCTTTATACACTTCACCACAAATCTGGACTCAATAGTTATCTATTCTAAATCATCCAACTCATATTTTGGCCTTAACTAACAAGGGGTAATCAATGTTTTACAGCACTAAACAAACACGTAAACACCTTTATACCATGGACTTGATATATATATAAGCAAATTTTATTCCTCTTAGCTTACCACTGTAAGGCTTCATAAAGATTTGAAATAAATTCTCAAGCTCTAAACTCATAGCCTTTAACATTTTAAAGTACCATCGAGAGAACCTGAAATCATAATAACCAAAACACTAACCCTTAACTTGATTTCATCTAATCAAATCTTCAAAGTCCCCTCAAAACAAGTTTATACACCTCCATTCCATAACCTCATATGAAATTCCATAGGTTCTTCTTAAGAATCAAAACACGCGAACTACGCAGATCCCACTTAAGGAATTCTCATAACTTGACTAAAATATTATTCGCTTCAGTAACGCTACGAGTTTCTTCACAAGTTTCATGCCTATATAATATAGAAATAACTAGGGACAGTGGATTTGATAGTTTGGCTTTAAATAAGATTTTTATAGAAGTCTAAGGGGTCAACTTTCCCCAACACCTAATTTCCTTATGACCCTGTCCTCTCCCTCTATGGAGCAATTCTCTTCGCTGAACAGAGCCTCAATCTGAAGTCTTATCACTTCTACAACTTCTTCCAACATGGTGGGCGTCTAGGCGTCATTAACTATATACCAAAAACATAGAAAATATTCAATTTTCAAGGAAAATATGTTTCCAAAATCATAAGAAAACCAAAACACTTAAATTTCCAATAGAGATCTTCAGAAATGCCTCAACTATAGTTATGCCCGGGTTCATAACGATATTTGAGACCCCACCGAAGTATCCCTGCTCCACTTAGCCATAGAGAAACTTGGCTCTGATACCAAACTGTCACGACCCGAAATTTGGACCGTGACCGGCACGGAATATGAATAGTTTCATATTCCGAAAGCCTAAAACCTCAAATACATCGTTTAAAGTTTTCATAATGTTTTTCAAAATAAACCCAATCTTTTCTAAGGTCTATGTGGAGCATTTACCTTTTTATTCAAAATAACACAAGTACTTAATATAGATTAAAATCAATCTTGCTCAAAAACAACGCTTCGGATCTACGACGAGGCTCTTTACTGCTCAGCGGGAGGATTAGGGTCACCTGCACTATCTGAAGCCAAATAATCTACTCGTGAATAACGTCCCAAAAACATGACTTAAAGAATGCGGAAATAAACAATGCATAATTCTATTGAAAATGTATTTCATAACACTTCGTAATCTATTGAAAACCTTTTCGTAAACATTTGTATTTCAAGGAAAATAACAATCTGCAGTAACCGTTTCAAATCAATCTGAAATAACTATTTCAAATCAATTGTTGTAAAACAATCCTTTCTAAACCATAATCTTTCTGTAGAACTTCAACAGAACGAAAACAGACGTGGACACACAGTCCACGAGGGTAACTAACCATTCTGGTGGCTCGAAGCCACTAACTGTCGCGAGAACGAATCCCACGAAATAATTCTGGTGGCTATGCCACAAACTGTCGCGAGAATAAATCCCACGAAATAATTCTGGTGGCTCAAGGCCACAAACTGTCGCGAGAACGAATCCCACGAAATAATTCTGGTGGCTATGCCACAATCTGTCGAGCTCGAGTACCAAGGTGCACCAAGGACTAACAGTACTGCTGTTAGCAACCAGCGTTCTGTATTCCATCCTAAAACATTTCCATCATGCATGGGGTTTATTTCACATGTAATAATCTCAACCGTTTCAATGCCATAACTGTTGGTAAAATCCACTTTGAATTTCAAAAACCCCAGCATGTACATTTAAAATTAGATTACTGTAAAATCATATGAAATTCGCATAAGAATATATTTCATGAGTAACATCAGTTCAATGCAACTTTTGCCAAACTCTTTTCAAAAGCCTCTTTGTCCATTTTCATACATAATCATAATTCTTTTGTAAACCAATCGAAAGAAAATCATTTCTAATGATTTAAACTATACTTTCATAAAATTTACTTTTCATAATTCATATTTGAAATTCAACATTTGAAATGACAATGCATTTGAAAATGTAAACTTTAGGGAACGTTATTCACTCACCTGGAATGCTTCACTCACTTATTCTTGCTTTTAGCTTTCAAATATTATTCTACCTTTATTTTCCCAAATATTCTGAAATAAAAAGTTACAGTAAGGATTACTATTCGTCTCTTTTGCCGTATACCATTTATGAATATTCATGAAAATAGATCACTTGTCCACATAAACTTCTACTAAACATGAGACATTCATAATTAATAGCCTCCCAAGACTTTACCTCTAGCTTCCAGTTTCATCCATACGACATTCAGATCATAGGTATATATATACTTATCCCATACTTTAAAACACTTAATCTCTTCAGTTAACCACCTGCAAAGACATACAACCACATTCGACTTAATTTCTATCAATTATGAACTTTAATCTTCATCATAATATTCCTAAACTTTTTCTTCTACTCCAAGGTTTTTACTAAGCTTCTTACTTAGCTAAGTCTAACCACAAGTTAACTTTTTCTCAGGTAAGCATTGTCGTACCACACATTAAACAAGAAATTCCAAATCATGATTTCCAACTCTATTCCATTGATGCTAAAACTTCATTAGTCATTTCCTTTCAACTGTTAATATCCACTTAGCATACTTATATCACCTTTAGTTATCCTGGAATTATGACATTTTCATTTTTAATTTAAATATCCAAAACCTAAATCTTTCAAGCATCATACCTTAAACCACCGATTGGCATATCAAGTTTCCTTAACATTTGGGTACCAGCAAAAACTTGCAAAACTAGAACTGTACACTTATGTTTTTTTTTCTTTTTTTTTTGAAACCACGCTCACCATAGTAAACCCTTGCTTCTGCACATAACATATCCAAAAGTCTATTTTACACCACCCAGAAATGAACTCAATACTGAAAACCCACATGTTCAATTTTTCATTAAGCAATTCTTGTACCTTCAGATTAGATTTCAGGATGTTCAATATCAAACAAATTAGAGATGCAAGTATGCCAAAGACAATCCACACTGACGCCAGCCTCTACCCTTTCTCTGTTCCATTTGTCTTGTATGTATATCTTTTAAACAGAAAAGCAGCTCACCGCAATGAAGAAAAATAGATATAGATACACACAGATCAAACATTTCCCCGATAGCAACTTAAACATTCAACCCCTTCATTCCTATACCAGAGTCCACACCCACACACAACAGTAAGCTCTTACGTATACCCATATACCATAAGAATTTAATAGGAACAGCAGCCACAGAAGATCCAAAGCATGAAAGGAGGAGAAGAGAATCCAAAACTTCAAAACTTACACAAAGATTCGGTCAAAACGGGATGAGTAATAGAACTAACCCAATAACCAACATGTGCGACCAATTAATACCACAATACAGCCTCAACGAAATAGGGAAAGGTCCAAAAGCTTACCTTATACCAATCCAAACTCAACAGAAGTATTACAGCCCTTATGCCATATGTTCCTTCACTCTCCATTCCAACCCAAACTCGGCAAACAGAGGAAACAGGGAACCGATTATCCTACCACCGTGACCACATAGACATGCCTTGTACAGCGACCTTCGATAGGAAAGAGGTTGGACTTGCTACAGTAACTCACTGGTAACAATCATTGGCGAGCAAATCACGAGCTCCCTTGCTCTCTCTCTGCTTCACTGATGAGTGTAGCGCCAAAACAGATGGTAGGGCTAAAGAGCTTTCCCCCAGTCGAAGACGGCAAGCAACCCAACTGAAAACTTCACCGTCGCTCACCTTCCATCTCCCCTGCACTCGCCCACTCTGCTCCATTTAAAGAACTATCGGTACTGGGTGAAGTGACAATTCCGGCAGCGACAGCACGACCAGGGTGACTGTCTGAAGCAACGCTAGGCTGCACGGCATCGCTTGCGTGAAGGCTCTCATCCTGCTCCCGCCGCTTCTCGCCTGTGTCGCTGCTAAATTCTGGAGTCTGAAGAAAATGGGGTACGGCCCAGAGAAAAAGATGGGGAGGGCAGAATGGTAATTTTGCGTACTAAAATCAAAATAAAAACCCTCACCTTGCAACAGCCGAGACTCGAACACAGGACCCCAGAGTATCACCCGCGCCTTCAGCCACTCAACTGACCACAACCCTTTGAAAAAAAATCTGCAAGAAATAATATATATTCCTTTGTTGAATAAATTTTTATTTAATAAATTTTTAAAGCCATAACAATTTGCTTTTCATAATTCATATTTGAAATTCAACATTTGAAATGACAATGCATTTGAAAACGTAAATTCTTAGGGAACGTTATTCACTCACCTGCTACGCTCCTAAACAGCTACTCTTTTCAGCCCAACCACTTTGATTACTATCACTTCTCAACCCTCTGACATTCCAACATAACATGTTAACCCTCTAGGTATACTCTTAACGGCAATCAATCATACTAAATTTACTATCAATCAGAGACATCGCCATTGGCCACGATTAAGTTGATTAAAACACTAATTCATTTCCAACAAATCCTTAAACAGGATCTTAACACAGATCTGAAACCTTCCTCATTACAATTATTTAGAATTTCAAAATCTCAATTGGCAGTCCTTCCATTTATCATAACACTCGGATCACAACAATTTGCCAAAACAGCAGCATATACCCCTGTATGTGTATTTACATATTTACCAGAAAAATGATCAGGGTCATATTCTAATTCTTTTTCCTTCCTGCCGCCACCCCCCAAGCATATTTAATCCCAACGCAAGCAAACATAGCAACCATAGCAGCACAAGTATATGAACATACATATATACCCAAATATATATATCTCCACGGCCTAGCAAACATAATGCATATACATATACACAATCGTTCCCAGCAGCAGCAGCAGAAATCATTTCGTGTAACCACGACTTTAACAGAACAATGGCCCACACATACATAGCATACCAAACCAGCCTTACATACATATACCGAAATCAAACCAGTGACCATTATCACTGTTGGCACATGCAACTATGTTTCCTTTACCACAACTAAGCACATACCTATCTATCACCAGCAGGAATTCTCAGCCAACACAGCAGGGGACAACGAATGGCTCAAGACTCAGAATCTGGAACCCACCTACGGCCATTGCAACAACAAATTTCAAAGTTTACCTCCTCTGCGATTCCATAAGAGAACGAAAACAGGGGAGTATAGAGATGAAGGCAACCATACGAGGAATGCTCAATGGAGGAGAAAATGGTGTGCACTTACCTCTAGTGGGAAACACGGAACTAGACAGAAGAGGTGACAGAGCTAAACTTCCCAACTCCCTCCTCTCTGTCACTCACCGAAAGTCCAAATGGCTTGTGGAGCCCAACACAGCTATTGAGCAGGACCCCAAAATCCAAAACTTCCCCGACAACAGTGAAGACGCGACGGCAATGACTGGCTACAGAAATCCCTGAACACCGACGGCCACAGGAAAAAGAAGCTGGACAAAGACTTGCTACAGTACCTTGGTACTTCCGGCAATTGACGCAAAATCTGCACTGAAGGATGACAATGAAGCTGTCGAAACTTCCAGCGTCGATCGCCACACACCCACTATGCCTCCCGCGACCTTCCCCTGCTTCCTTGGCTCCCAGAAATTTAAAAGCAGCAAAAAGTGGGAACCTCAAGTGATGGGTCAACTCCAGCGGCAACGACACAGCAGCGCCTGCTCACACGGCACCGATGGCGTGAAGCTACCTCCCTCGCCGTTCACCAGCCGCCTCCCTTTCCGCTGCTGCTTCTGCAAGATTTGCAGAAGAAAAATAAAGGTCGTACAGCGGCCAGAGGAAAAGAAAAGGGAGGGAAGGATTAAAATCCGCGTGAAAAAAAAAACCCCATTTTGCAACCCTCAGGACTCGAACACAACTCACTGGTTAACTCCTGTCCCCCGTAACCACTAGGCTACGTCACCTTATTGACAATTCTCTGCGGACGATAATATATATATATTCCTTAATTGCATTGATTTATCCAAATAAAACTCATGGCCATAACATTCTTCCCCCTTAAGAAATTCGGTCCTCCGAATTTGAAAACATGCTTACCTTAGCCCTCGAATAAATGTGGGTGCTTGAATCGCATCTCACTCTCCATTTCCCAAGTAGCTTCTTCCTCTGAGTGATTACGCCATAACACTTTGACTGAAGGAATCTCTTTTGATCTTAACTTCTTTACTTGTCTATCAACAATAGCCACCGGATATTTGTCATATGACAGGTCCTCGTTCACCTGAACCTCTTGATATTCCACTACATGAGATGGATCATATAGGTACTTCCATAGCATCGATACGTGAAACACTGGATGTATTCCTGACAGCTCTGGGGGTAGAGCTAATCGATACGCTACCGCGCCTATCTTATCCAAAATTACGAAAGGACCGATATACCTCGGGCTCAACTTGCCCTTTTTCCCAAATCTCATAACGCCTTTCATTGGTGATACCCTTAAGAACACTTTATCTCCGACCATGAATTCCAATTCCCTATGACGATGATCCACGTACGACTTCTGTCGACTCTGAGCTGTCAGCAACCTTTGTTGAATTACTTTTACTTTCTCTTTAGCATCCTGAACCAAATCGGGTCCTAATATCTCTCTGTCACCAACTTCAAACCATCCAATAGGGGATCTACATTGCCTTCCATATAAAGCTTCAAACGGTGCCATTTGAATACTTGCTTGATAACTATTATTATAAGCAAATTCTACTAGCGGCATATGCTTATCCCAACTTCCACCGAAATCCATGATACAAGACCTCAACATATCCTCAATTGTTTGAATCGTCCTCTCTGATTGCCCATCAGTCTGAGGATGAAAAGCAGTGCTAAGATTCAATCGAGTACCCAATGCTTTCTAAAATGATTCCCAAAACTGAGAAGTAAACTGGGGTCCTCTATCCGAAATGATAGACATTGGGACTCCGTGCAATCACAGAATCTCCTCTATGTATAACTCAGCGTATCTAGCCGCACTGTACGTTGTCTTAACTGGAAGGAAATGAGCAGACTTAGTCAATCTGTCAACAATTACCCAAATAGAGTCAAAACCTTTAACAGTATGGGGCAATCCAACGATGAAATCCATTGTTATGTTTTCCCATTTCCATTCAGGAACTTCCAACCGTTGCAACGGTCCCGCCGACTTCTGATGTTCCGCTTTAACTTGCTGACACACCAAACAACGTGCAACAAAATCCACCACATCATTCTTCATACCATGCCACCAATACAATTTTCTCAAATCTTGATACATCTTAGTTATACCATGGTGAATAGTATAAGCAGAATGATGAGCTTTCTCTAGAATCTGCCTTCTCAACTCTGGAACTTGTGGCACACACATCCTGCCCCTGTATCTCAGAACACCTTCCTGATCAATCGCAAATTCTGAATTACTTTCATTTTGACCTGAATCCCGCAACTCGCACAACTTCACGTCAGAACACTGGGCTTCCCTAATCTGATCACTTAATGAGGAATGGGCTTGCAAATGGGCTAGAAATGCCCCTTTATCCGCAATTCCAAATATGACTCCCCCTAGTTCCACTTTGTGAATTTCTTGCACCAACGGTCTCCTTTCAACCTTTATATGAGCTAAACTACCCATAGACTTTCTGCTTAGGGCATCAGCCACCACATTCGCCTTTCCCGGATGGTACAAAATGGTACAATATAATGAAACTTTATGCAAATATAAATTATCAATATATTACTTCTAAATGTCTATTCTTATTGAAATATATTATTTTTATAAAATATATAAATAAGCAAACTCAAACAAAAGAGAAAATCTTAATTAAATTCAGCTGAAATAATCAAAACTGAAATCAAGCCTACATCTATCTTCAATTTTCCTTTTTGAGTACAGGGGGCTTTCTAGTCTTTTTCGTATTGAAGGCATTTTTTTTTCTTATTCAAGGCATTTTGGTCTTTGAACAACATTCAAAAGTCTCTAATGAGACTTCTTGGCCTAATCAGGAATAATTTGTTAAAAGTGTAGGCCTAAATTTAGATTTTAATATTTCAACTTGATATGAATAGGATTTTCCCAATAAATAAATTTTTAAATTTGATCCTTATAAATAATTTGTGAATTAACCCTTGCTTAATTTGCTCGTATGTTTGATCATATTTAAAGTAAATTTTATTTAATTTTTTTATGTTGAAAACAATTAAAAGTAGGATTTATTCTTTTCTACGTGCCTTTTAACAGGAGTAAATAAAAGGCATTTTGAGAAAATCTTCATTCTCACTCAATTCACTTGGCATGAAATCCATCATCACTACATTTATATTCAATTTGATTATACTCCAAGCTTCGTGGCATATTTCTTTTCATTGGATTGGTAAGAGAATGAACAATTATTTAATTATTAAATCCTTGTGATCACTTGCAGAAATATGATTAATGCCACATTCCTCAGTTAATATATCCAGTTTTAAAGATTCCTTATCATCCCCTTATAGTTGTGTCCTTTTCTAACTAACAGAATCAACACTCAAGGACGTGAGGCAACATTATTTGTGGTGCTGAATTAATATTATAGGTCAAAAGAGTTTGCTTTTTAAAAACATAAAATTATGCTTCAAATATGCTTCGCAATCTTAATGGCATACTCTCAATTAATTATTTCTGGTCCCTTCAAGTGATGGAGGTTCGAATCCCATCATTGAGCATGGAAATCATTTTGTGGCAAGATATTTACCCTTAATTGAAAGCCCTAGAGAATATTGGTTATTGCTACTCGCGATAGATACCTTAATCAATATCAAAAAGAAAAAGAGTTAGTTAATCATTTTACATAGATTAAATAAGTCAAATAAATCAGTTAATTAATTTACCATTTCATATATATTAAAAATATCAAATAAATCAGTTAATTATAACTAATATGCAAGTAAGTTGATTAATTTAGGTATATTAAGAAATATATAATATTAATTCGTCTTAAGGGATTTATTTTGTCATAATTAACTAATTTATTTAAAAATCTACCTAAAAAATTAACTAGCTTTTTATATTAAGAATTATAGGGAATATTTTACAAATATCAAGAAAATTTAGTTTTCCTAAAATACTCCGGCTAATGATTACATAGTTGATAGAAACCTCATTTAATATATGGAGCTGCATAAATGAAATTGGAGGGAGTAAATAAAGTAGTGAATATGACATCATTCCCTAAATTATTTGTTGCACTAGGAATTTAATATCTATATTACATTCTCTTAGCCAAGCAAGGCAAATTCTTTAACGTAAGAATGAAAGCAAAAGCAATAACAACACAACTTGAAATCAAAATATGCAGGGTATATTAATCCACTCCTTGTTTAATTGAAATCAAATTTTGCGTAGACGATTGATTTAATACTCATTCTGTTGTTAATTCAAAGAATTCATGCATATATAGCTTCTTATTCGGCTAAACAATTTTCTTTTACTGTAAAATATCGAAATGATGTCATTCTTTTTATATAGATTCTAATAATCAAAAGAAATAAGAAAAAAAATATTTAGGAGGTTAGGACATTTTAAGGGATATTAGAGAAAGCATTAGAAAGTGGACATTAGAGGCCCGTAACCCTATTCGTTTTAGCAAGCGTAATGTATTGTAATATATTTTTTTCAATACTATCAAATGACTATATAATTATGATCTGGGTCTAAATTTTTTGAATTGCAATTATATTTTGTGTGTGTGTTTTTTTATAAGACTTTAAGAAAAATATTGTACGTTTCTCACATAGGCATTAACGTTCTTGATTATGTTGGGTTGATTTCTTCTTTATTTAGTGTTTAAAAAAAAAATGAATTCATATGCCTAATCAATTCTTATTTATTCATCACAACGATTTTTTTTTTTTTTATGTTGGGTGGGGGCATCCACCACTTGAACTTATAAACCACGCTTTAGTTGTGAGATTCCAACAATGTCCATCTTGAGCTTTGGTGCTGCGATATCAGAGACTACACATATTATTTAGCATGATACCATTTCATGATATAATCAACAAGTCCATTTCAGATGAGAAGTCAATTTTTCCGTCATGGTCGTCATCGGCGTTTTGCATACAACGCCAAGCTCTATATAGTGGCCAGTTTGAGCCTATAATCTCTAATGCTTTCATAAGCTCCTGCTTGCTAGGCTCTCGTCCATCTTAACATCTTCTTTCTACAATATATCTCTCACTTGATCTTTAGTAAGGGCAGGTTTTGGTATGGACACTGACATTTTTATCTGATTTGATTTGATGATCTCCCTCTCTGCTTCTCTCGCCTTTTTTCTCAGCTTGTATGACTATGAGGGAGTTATGTTGTTTATAGCCTGGAGTATCTCGGGTCTCGCATATAGAATATCGGTCGTGGATCTTACCAAACCCACTTCAAGTTGGTTAAGCTTCAGTGGATATTATGGATATGTTTCTTCTTACATGATAGTTGCTGCGTCAGACTATCGATTAACCAATTTTGGAATCTTATAGCTTAATCATTTAATTGAATCCCCATAAAGTCTATGTAATATTTCTTCCATTCTAAGTGTAGAGTTAGCTAAGGAGGTTCCTTCCGTTGACTCTAAATATAAGAGTTAGTAGAGAACTTTATTTTGATCATAAATATAAGAATTTAATATATTTTATCTTGTAAATTGATAAGTTTATTTTTTTATAAACTCTACATATTGATTACATATGAATTAAAGGGTTTTCTATTTAAAGGAGTAGTTTTCAGTAAAAATGATTAAAATGGATACTCTATAAACATATATATATATATATATATATACACGCACAAATAATTAGTGTAATTAATTTTCTTAATCTTTGATAGTTATTATTACATGTTGGGACATTTCGATTCATTTTCTATAGATATGGGTTCATTAATATTTGGTGGATTATTGGTAAGTATAGAGATAATTGAGTAAAAACCAGTGTAAAGCAAGTAATTAAATTTTATTTTTCTTAGCTTTCATGTCATAATTTCAAGAGTTAAGCATTAGAGGAAAACAAATCAGATGCTTATATATATATATATAAAGCAATTGGAGAAACAGCTTAGGAACCTTATAAACATTTAGGAACATCTTAGAAAGTAGTTAATTGTGAGTGAGTGCTTATGATAACATGACGACCAATTATTTGGTTAGGTGTTTGGATAAGAGAATGTGGTATATATTGGCATGTGTGCTGTACAAAAACGCAATATATATTTCTGACACCTTGTAAATAAAAATTAAATGAATCCGAGCAAGATTTCTACATGACCATTATTACATTCTACTACATCGTACTCTGTTTCTACTGAAATGAACGTGATTTGTGACATCTTTATAAACAAAAATGATTCAAGCAAGATTTCTATAGACATGTCGTATTTACACTGCTAATCTACTTGCATATTATTACGTTGCACTTGAATAACAGAAGCGGTTACAAATCTTATACTCACAGCTAAGCCCGTGCTTCTATTGATTTCTAATTTCTATTAGTAGACTAGGACAAAATCTTATTCCTCTTTTCACACTCTTGTGATTTTGCAGCTTCTTTTTTAAATTAAAAAGGTAAATATTAACGTATGTCATGAAATTACAAACTAGATTGAACACATGATCTTGCGCTTACTAAAAAACTCTTATGTCATCAAGCTACAAAATCATTGACGCCATATTTATAGAGCTATGATGAAAATCGCAGTTCACAATTGGTGCACCATGACAAAAGTTATGTCTCTTTATAGTTAATGTGTGGTTGAGTTGAGTTTCTTGGCGGTTGTAATCTTTATATATTTGTATTAATTTTAGTCTTACTTTAATGCAAGGTGTGGCCAACAATAAACTACAAGGTGATTTGACATGTAGTAGATTATCATCAAAACTAAAAAAAATACACAAAATCCTTATGGGGAATATATAAAAAACTTAATTTACTTGAGGGATTATTGCCTTCTCAAGTAGGGGAAGGGAAGGTAATGGGATCATTAAATTTCCTATAAATTTATTGAATATAATAAGACACTCACGAGCTATATTGTGACAAATTTTAGTAACTATTACAATTTACTCCATCCAGTCATTTTATAAAAAACATTTTTTTTATATAAGCTTTGTTTCTATTTATAAGACACTTTAAAAGTTGTTTGTTTCCAAGTTTTTGTAAATTTTTTATTTTGCCCCTATTAGTTTGTCAAGGAACATCTTTTTTCCTATTAATTAACAATATTCCGTCTTTTACTCACACAGTCTCCCCCCATAAATAAGAGTTATTTTGGAAAAGAGTTACATTTTTTTACATATTTATTATTTCTAATTAATTTTAACTAATATTTTAATTGACGTGATTAAGTTAATTATCTTATATAAAAGGGAAGATAAAAAGGAAGGGAGGGAATGAAATTATGCATAGCATTCATTTTTTTTATATTGGAAATATTATACTAAAGAACCAAATTCGTAAATTAATTATTCAAAAGGATGCTAAATTTACCACCCACATAGTGCAAATTTACTACTCCAAGTGTCCAACTATGAGTATTTACCATTTATATGGCACAAATTTATAACTAAAAAATATTGCACACTCAAATTTACAAGTGGTTTGCATGATACTCACTTACTCAGGAATAAAATTATAATTAATGATCCTTCAGTATGAGTTTCCAAAATATAAATGGGAATTAAGTTCCATTAACTTTGACTACTTGATTCTATGTAAACAGGTGTTCATGCCTGCATGTGCGAGGAGATCTGATCATTGGATTGGAAACCTTTCTTAATTAGCTTGTTTCTTTCTTATTTTAAGTAAACTTTCCCTTCTTATTTTGTTGGGGGAAAAAAATAAAAGTAGGCTTTATTCTTTTATACGTGCCTTTTAACTGAAGTGGTTACGGGTAGGAAAAGGCTTTTGGAGAAGCTTCATTCTCACTCAATTTACTTTGCATGAAATCCATCGCTAAATTTATATTCAATTCAATTGATTTCAAGCTTTGTGGCATATGATTAATTAAATCATTGTCATTACTTGCAGTGTAGCAATATGATCATTAATGTCAGTTTTAAAGATTCCTTATAATTTTTGGGGGAAAATTCCTTATCATCTTGTCAATTAAGATTGTGTTTGTGTGTCTTCTTCTAACTAAATAGAATAAAAACTCAAGACGTGACGAAGCATTGTGTTTGTTTTTGGAGGTCATATTAAATTTTTATATGAATATATATTTTACCCTTCATTTATTATCTAGGAAAAGTTTTAGATGGTATAATGTATATTAAATAGAGTTAAAAAGTTAAAAAGTTAATAAATTTTAAGACTGAGTTAATGAGATTTAAATTTTTTTCTTAATTACAGTAAAGACTGTATATCGAAAGTAAGTTATGAACATGATTAAAGAATTTGGTGAAAAGAAAACATAAAATTATGCTTCAAATATGCTTCCTAATGTTAACAACCCAAACTCTCTAGTCCTAAATGTAGATGTAGGGGTTAGATTATTAATTTGTAGATATAAAAATATTAGTTAAGTTCTTTTAGTTGTTAGTTAAAAAATATCTATCACCTCTAGTCCTTAATATAATATCTACTTAATTAATTTGTGTAGATTAAAGAAATTAGTTAAGTTAGTTATACGTAATGATTGTGTATTAATTTTTGTAATACCATCTTTACTATGTACATTTGAACTACCATGGATATAACCTTCATTAATATATGCAATTATATAAGGGTAGTTTGGTAGAAAAATTATAATTTGGGAAGATAAAATGGATTTGAGTATTATATTTAGAATCAAAATATATTTCATATCTAGTTCTTACATTTATGATTGAAGCGAGTATTAATTTTCTTAAACCACCCCTTTCTAATAATCATTTGCATAAAAAATTAGCCCCTTAATGAATAGCCTTCTTAATATATATATATAATTAATAGGAAATGTTTAAAAAAATTATAAATTTGAAAGCCAAAATTAAAACGTTAAATTTAAGATTGAAAAAACATCTCCATTAGTTCTTACATTTAGCACACCATGGGGAGTAATATAAATGATGCACATCGCAAACAAAGAGTGGAACAAGGGTCATGAAAACATAAAATAAAATTAGCTATCTAATTACCAAAAAGTCATAATAACAAATTATCAGCATAAACTTCTCATTAATTACATGATCTCAGTTGTCTTTAGACTTTAGAGTAATTAATTTCTTTTATCGGGACCTTAAAAATATTCTTTTCTTACTAACTTATTGAGGAAGGATAAATATTCTTTTGTAATTAAAACATCAATTCATGCTTTAAATATGCTTCATTATCTTGCTGATAGGAAACGGTGGACATGTGGTAAACGAAAAGACGATAAAAGGACAAAAAAAAAGGACCTTAAAAATGTGAGGGAATATTTCATTAAACAAAGTGTAAAGACGAGGGTCACATTGAACAGGCAGCGAATTTGTCCCTACTCAATTGCAGCACCTTGGTAGACAAGAAATATATATATATATATATATATATATAATTACAAAAAGATATTGCCGTGTGTATTTATAAAAAATTGAAAAAAATATATCTATATTTCGCATATCTTGATATGTTCCTTAATTTCCAACTTCCATTATTGTAATATAGTTAAAATTGGTTTTTTAGGCCAATGTGTATTTGGTTTTCAATTTCAAAATCTTCATTTAAAAAAAATCATTTGCCAAAACTTTTACAATAAAATTGCACTCTTCAATAAACTTCTGTTATTGAATCACAAGAAAGTGTTAAAAATTAACAAGTTTAATTTAGTAATTAACAACAAAAAATTTACAATAAAGTGTTAAAAATTTTGCCAAAACTTCAGTTTTGTTTTACAATAAAATCTTGATATGCTCCAATGACAACTTTATCATAAAATTTTGTTGTGAATAACTATGGGGAACTTGTGAATTATTAAATTAAACTTATTAATTTCTAAATATGTCTTGTGGTTGAATAAAATGTTTATTGAAGAGTAAAACTTTATGGCAAATTGTTGTGAATAACTAATGGAGACTTGTGAATTGTTAAATTGAATTTATTAATTTATAATATTATCTTGTGATTAAATAACAACAAATGTTTATTGAAGAATGTAACTTTATTGCAACAGTTTTATTGTGAATACCTAATGGACAATTGTGAATTTCTGAATTAAGCTTGTTAATTTTTAAGTATATCTTGTAGAAATTAACAATGAATCACTATTTTTTGTTACAAAAAAGTTTAGGTAGATTCGGCACCGGTTCCCCACCAAGACTAAGTCACAGCCTTATGGCTTAAAAAGTACTTACATGAGACTTATAAGATCGCTTATTAAAGAAGCATTTATGATGGCAACCGAAATCAGACTCGCATCTTTGTGGGATACAAAGCTTGTTCTTTATCATCTATGCCAATGAATCACTATTTGTAAAACAAGAAGTACCTTACAAGGTGGTTTGGACCCCTAACTAGCAATTTAAATTATGAGCGCCTGGTATCAAATAAGTTACAAAACCTTATTTTTATTTGATTCTATTAATTTGAAAGTTTTATAAAATTTAATTTTCTAATCAATGTAAGAGAATATTATATTTTTAACTTCACATGTTTGATATTTTAAAAAAATTATATTTTGAATTTAAACTCTCATTTAAAATTTTAAATTTAAACTACACGAGTTTAAAATTCTTTTGTTTGGGTAGTATAAAAAATCCACACCAATAAGAATAAGTTGTCCTACTTACATTACTCGTCTATACGTTTAGGCAGTATTGAAAGATAATGATTGAAATTTGAAATAACTAGGATATATAAGGTATTTGAAATTATCTAAAGAAATTATAATAAAAAATTCGCTTAAATTTGAATCAAATGCAAATCTATAAAATTCTATGTATCCAAAAATAATGGATCTTGTCTAAATCCAAATCCAGACTCATCCAAACATAACATAAGCTGCAAAGCAATTCACGTACGAGAAAGTATGAAGCCACTGTCACTTGTTTAAAGGAAAAAACGGTGACATGATAAAGGATATTATATTTAGAGTTAACACTTAATATAATATTTTGTTCTTTAAATTTATTTTCATTTTGATTTTGGTCCTCCTATAGGTTTTGGTTCCTCATATTTTTTTCATATAAAATATTAGTTCTATAATTTAATAAAAATCTAGATCAATTTATCTTTTTAAGGACTAAAATCTATAGTTGAAACTTAAAAAACTAAAATTAAAATTAGTATAAATTTTAGGGACAAAAGATTATATTAATCCTTATATTTATTATTTGAAATAAGAGCAAAAAATTATGGAGAAAGTTATTGATAACCGCCTGGGGACAAAAAATTAGATTAAACACTTGAGAACATTAAATAAAGCAAACATATATAGAAATATATATATCATCACTTAATCATAATAAACCATATATGTTTTTTCTCCCTTATTATCACAAGATTTGAATCTTGGACTTCCACATACACATCTTCCACTTTTATTCCAACCTAAGCTCACCCAGGAAACCACTGAGAACTGTAAAAGACAAAGGTAATATCGTTACTTATAGGAAAGAAGTGTGTGTCAATATATATATATATATAATATATATAGGATTTATTATTTGTATTCCCCATCAGCTGTAGCACAGCTATATCAGAGACTATATACACCGCCTTTAGCATACTTCCAAGGCTTGATTTTAGAAATAAGGATGTCTTGTTCGCGGAAGCTGATTCGTCCGTCGCGGTTGATGTCGCCGATTTGCATAAAACCGTCGGGGATGTCATCGGTGTCGGAACCAAGTACCTGAAATATATTCCTGAGTTCTCCCCTTCCAAGATTTCCGTCATTGTCAGTGTCTCCTCTCCGAAATATAACCCTAACTGCTTCGTCAGGAATGACGTCTGGTCTTGACATTTTATAACTGCTTCGGGGATGTCATCGGTGTCGGAACCAAGTACCTGAAATATATTCCTGAGTTCTCCCCTTCCAAGATTTCCGTCATTGTCAGTGTCTCCTCTCCGAAATATAACCCTAACTGCTTCGTCAGGAATGACGTCTGGTCTTGACATTTTATATCTGAATTTCTTCTTCTCTCTCTCTCTTGTTCCCTTTGTACGAATGTGTCATATGTGTTATACACACACGTATATATAGCCTGAAGTCGGGTCTTGCAATATGGGTCGTGGATCTTACCGAATCCATTTAAAGATGGGTACTGGATAGGCTTTAGTGGGTATTTACAAGTGGATGATATTCTTGCTCTTACTTATGAGTTGTAGATGTCACATTCTTGCCTAATCAATTTAGGAATAATCTTTGCTTAATTATTTATATATGGAATCCCGCTACAGTGTATTAATATCCTGGAAGTATGGGACCCACCAAAGGATGCTCTCTTTTTTTAAAATATTTTTTTATAACAAATTCGAGATTTGTGATTGTTATTTATTTCAGCCTCAAATCCAACAAATTTTCAGAAAATGCCCACCAAAGGGATGCTCAGTTTTGTTTTAAGAACTACACCCTATTATATATATGGAATAAGAAACACAAGATGGGATAAACCATAATTTGTGATTGTTATTTTCCAACGCAATTTTAAGAGACAAATCCATGAAAATTTCTTAAATCAAAAATTAAAAAATAGTAGGATATTAAATATAAAAATTAAATAATTAATTTATATATATTAAGAAATTTAACTCAGTTATTTATATATAATAAATACGTTAGTTTTCTTAAATTAACTTATCTATTTATTTACTTTAGAAACTACCCTAATTGATAAAAACTTTTTTATATATATAATTAATAAAGATAATTTAAGAAAATATAATTTTTGAAGATGAAGTGGATTGAATTAATACTTAAATAAACTCATCAATTAACTTTTATATTTAGCAACTGATAAAGTGTGTGTGTATATATTCTTTCCTCTCATATATCAATTTCAATGCTTGAAATTTTTTTTATCAATTTGTAGATTGAACCGTATGTTAAGATATTTTATTTTAGACATAAATATTAAGAAAGTTTAGAAATTAAAATAAAATATGATTGATGTTATTAATAATAATTTCTTTTGTAAAAAATTTATAATTTGTTATTTACCTTGAAACAATTTGTATCTAATATTAAAATATTCCGTCGATTTCCGTACATATCATCCAATATTGACTGTAGATAAAAAGTAACCCTTCATCTTTTTTTAAGGATTATATAGCATCAAATATATTGATATTATTTCTTATATTTAGTATTCTAATTTTATTTATAGTATAATTTTATCTATAATTTTTTAATTTGATACAGTTATAGGTACTTGAGAAATAAAATTATGTATAAATTTGTATTAAATTAAAAAGATTATGGGTAAAATTGTACCAAATTAAAAAGAGTATGGTTAAAATTATATTATAAATAAGATTAAAAAACTTAACACATATGAGAAATAAGATTAAAATATTATATGCCATATACCCCTTTTTTTAATATAAAACTGAAACAACCTACATAAGATATCATTTTGGGATTACTTCAAAAATTAATTAAAGATTGCATATAATGTATCCTGGGGTCTTTCTTTTTTTTGTAGTTGAAAATGAAATGAAATTTCTAGATAACTAAATGAAATGAAACATAAACTATATTAACTATCACTAAAATTATAATGAATTAAAATAAGCATAAAAGACTTATTTTTAGTATTTTTACTTTAAAATAAGTGATATGGATTAATTGTGAGTGAATGAAAAAAAAATTCAAATAATTAACAATGATAAAAGCAACCCAACAATTTAATAGTGTACACAACAATCACAACAATAGATAAAAAATAATAAATAAAAAATTATAATGTAACAATAAAGCTATGTCAAAATGTTACAAAATGTTTTTCTAAAACTAGAATAATAAAATAAAATTAAAGATATTAAAATACTCAATTATAATTTAATAATTTATAAAAATATAATTAAAATCAGTATGAGATATAATAATTCAATAATTCAAATAACCTTAAATAATTACTAAATATTCACTAAAATTTCAATATAAAATTTTAATAAAAATAAAATAATAAAATTAAGTTATAACTAATTCAATATGAATTATTAAACATAATTTAGCCACAATCATTTTTAATAAAAATAAATATATATTATATAAATTTTTAATAAATATAAAATTATCTAACTTAAGAATCATGACATAACTAATATATGGAAGAATATAATAACTCGAACTCCACCTAAACTCCATCCTTTATCATTGAATCCGAGGATTAGTCACGATTTGCCTTCAAAGTCGACGCCACCATCGAGCTTTCACGGCCACCCATAGTCGACGGCGAAGAACGACGGGGAATCAGCGAAGTAGGTACCGAAAAAATGAAGAGGAATAGAGGGGAAAATGGAGATGGATAGATGGAATAATGATTTGGATTGAAGGGAGTTGAGGGCGAGCTCCAAAACGAAGGTTGGAAGTCCCACCGTCGCCGTCGTTGTTCTCTCGTGGCTCGCGTCTCTGTTCTGCCGTCCTCTTCTGTACGTCGTCTGCCCGCTGCTGTACTTTCGCGTCTCTATTCTCCGCACTCTCCTTTTTCACGGTCGCTGAACGTCTCCGCTTTGTTTTAGTCTGCGTCTGTCGCCTCTGTTTTGAAGAAGAAAATAAGATATTAAGGGTTGAGGTCGAAAAGACGCCGTTTTATTGTCTTGGGACTTCTGTGTTCTTTCACATTTTCAGATCCTTCAATGTAATTTCTCCAAAATTCGGGGGTCCTTCTCTGTCATTTGATTTTTGTCCTTAGATTGAGTTTCTCAATTTCAGTTCTTTCTCGGTCATTTCTCTTGATCCTTGAGCAACATTATTTTGTCTTTCTTTATATTTTATGAGCCTCCGTTCTCAAGTACCCTACAATAAAATTTACAAATAATAGCATCAATTGTCTTAAAAATTAATTAATCATAATTAAACTAAAATATGACAATTTTGTCTCTATAAACACAAATTTAATGTAAGGCACAATAATTTAAATAATAATAAAATAATATAATAGTGACAAAAATCCATTCAAATGATAAGACCATATATGAGTTTGTCAATTATTACATGATAAGTTGAGGGTAAATACATAATCAACATATATATTCTCCAACATGAGGGATATAAATATGCTGCTCTTTCTATGTGGAAAGATGGAGACACCAAGGTTATGAGTCTCTCATCACAAATATTTATATATTCTAAAAGTATCATATTATTTAAACTCTATCTAATCAAAACACAATAGCACATCCTATTTTAATCTTAATTGGTTGATGACTCATCTGAAATAAATTATATTTTTTTTCTTTTTAAGAAAAATAAGCTTTTTAATTTGGTTCAGATTAATTTTTTATTTTTCTAAATTAAAAGGTTTATTTTTCTTTAAAACAAAATATAATATAATTTTTTTCAAATGAATCATTAGCTGAATTATTATATTTTAATTATACAGAGTTTAGATAACGTGGTATTACTGTTATATATAAATTTTTCTCCTCACTTGTAGTGGTGAGACCCAAAACTTTATGTATTTGCCTCTCTAGTGGGCATATAATAAAGAATAACGCGTCTCTTCATGAAAAACCTGAAATATACTAATATTCTTCTTCAATATCTTCAAGTATATATGCCAGGTATTATTGGGTCTTTAAAAACGCATCCAGATTCCATAATCTGTATCTTTTTCAGTGAACTATTAGTTCCCTGTTTAACTGGTCACTGCCTATGATTTGGAGAAGCATGATCCAAAAATCAGTCAATTCTTTAACACCTAAAACCATATTTACTCGTGCAAATTAACATACATAAAATAAAAGGCAAAAGGTGCATATATATTTAGTTCTCTAATTTAGTACACTCTTTTAGTTTGGTCTCTTAATTCTATAAAATATCTTTATAATCATATAACTTTAACATCGTTAGTATTAAACGATGATTGTTTGTGCTAATTCTTAATTATTTTAAAAAATTAAACTTAATATATCAGTATTTATGAATATTTTGCCTACATTTATTGCTTCAATGTCAACATTTTTTTATTGATGAAACTAATAATATTTGTGTTATAGGATTAAAAAATACTTTATAAAATTAATGGATGAATGTTTTATTGAAAATAAAAATATGATCAACCAGTGATTCAAAGTTACTATTGCATAGAAAACATATCTGTCTCTTCAAAGATGTTTTGTATCTCTGAGGTGTTAAGACCTCCTTCATAATTAATTGAAATTAAAAATATTTAAATAATATATTGAAAGATAAATAAATTATAATTATATTTATCATGGAATCGTATATATAAAGGTCAAAAACAAAATATTCATTCGAGATCTTGTTGTTAAAGGAGGAGCTTCAGAAGTATGCATGTTGTTCTGTATTATGATTGATTTCCATTTTTCACGTTGAACAAAAGTTCAGAGTAATGAAGAAGCTAGAGATTTAGAGGGAACAAATTCTGGTTCATGCATGCACTGAATAAATAGAGTATTTCACTTTAGGCTTAAGTTCAGAGTTTATACAACCTGACAATTTCTGGGCCAGCCGAAACTATATGCATCGGCTCTTGAAGACTAACCCAACTAACACAATGCTCGCACACATATATAACTCGTTCTACCCAATATTAGTATTATCTAGAAAGAAGGTAGAGTTAACCCTGCCTTTGGATCATGGATGAGTCTAACTCCTTTCTAACATTTCTTTTACCAATATACATACATATATATATATATACCAACAACAAAGGTTGTTATTCACTTAGTAAAGAGTTTACTCATACTTTATAAAGTTTTAAGTTCAAATATCGCTATTGATATGAAGATCTTGTTGGTAGGCAATCTATAAGTTACTCTTTAAACCTAAAGGCATACTCTAACCTTAGTGAGGTACTATAACCCAACTCAAAAAAAAAAAGTATTTGTAAAAAAAATATATGTATATATATATATGTAACAACTACTCCCTCTAGTCATATAAGACTCACTTTGATCAGGACAATCCTCAAAATATAAGGATATATTATTCACTAATAAGATTTTCATATTGGTAATGGAATTTGAACTCACAACCTTATAAATTATAAGTTAACTTTTACCAACTAGGCTAATTTTTATTGACATTTGCTCTTTTATTTCTAAATACGGGAAGAACACAGATTGGTCCATCTCTGAATTCCCAGAGAATGATCGTGGTCAACAAAAAATCACACCAAATAAAAGAGAATTATTGAGGTGTTCAAAATCTTAGGAAACCAAGTTGCTAAATACTGAGTGTCACATCCTCAAATTTGGACAGTGACCGGCACATAATATGAATAATTTTACATTCTGAAAGCCTAATACATTAAATAAAACGTTCAATTTTTCCATAGCAAATTCCCTACTAAACCGAATCTTTTCTAGGGACTATGTGGAGCATTTATTTTTTCTCAAAATAACATCAGTACTTAATAAAGATAATAACATTAAAATCAATATCGTTCAAAACAACGCTTCGGATCTGCGACAAGGCTCTTCACTGCTCAGCGGGAGGATTAGGGTCACCTGCACTATCTGAGGCCAAATAATCTACTCGTGAATAACGTCCCAAGAAAAACATGATTTAAAAAGATGAGGAAAATAGACAATGCATAATCATCTTGAAAATGTATTTCATAACGCTTCGTAATCTAATGCAACCCTTTTCGTAAACATTTGTATTTCAGGAGAAATAACAATATGAAATAACTATTTCAAATAAATCATTCAAAACAATCCTTTCAAAACTATGATCTTTCTGTAGGACTTCAACAGAATGAAAACAGACGTGGACACACAGTCCACGAGGGTAACTAACCATTCTGGTGGCTCGAAGCCACAAACTGTCGCGAGAATGAATCCCACGAAATAATTCTGGTGACTCAAGGCCACAAACTATCGCGAGAATAAATCCCATGAAATAATTCTGGTGGCTACGCCACAAACTGTCGCGAGAATAAATCTCACGAAATAATTCTGATGGCTATGCCACAAACTGTCGAGCTCGAGTAACCAAGGTGCACCAAGGACTAACAGTACTGCTGTTAGCAACCAGCGTTCTGTATTCCATCCTAAAACGTTTCCATCATGCATGGGGTTTATTTCACATGAAATAATCTCAATCGTTTCAATGCCATAATCATTGGTAAAATCACTTTAACTTTCCAAAAACCCCAGCACGTACCTTTGAAATCAATTTACTGTGAAATCATATGAAATTCGCATAAGAATATATTTCATGAATAATATCAGTTCACTGTCAAATCTTTTTCTAAAGCCTCTTTATCCATTTTCATGCACAATCGTCATCTTTTGTAAATCGATCGAAAGAAAATCATTTCTAACGATTTAAACCATACTTTCATAAAACTTGATTTTCGAAATCCACATTTGAAATTCATCATTTTAAATAAAATAACAATGTATTTAAAAATATAAAATTTTTAGGGAACGTTATTCACTCACCTGGTACACTCTTAAACCTTTACTATTCCTGTCAAACAATTTCCGATGGCTTTCGTTGCTCAATCCCCTGGTATCCCACAAATAATCATGCATTAACATACTATTCAAAGTTCAGCAGAAATAATTCATCTTTAATCTATTATTTTAATTTAAGTGAATGACATAACCCCTTCAATCAAAAACTCAACATGTATGCTCCAAAAACCTTCACCCAAACTCTAATCCCCGAACTAACAGTTCTCTAATATTTCCATTCAACTTTAGCTTCAACTTGCTTGATTTGGTACTTGAATTTCTTCTATACTTCAGTGTCTCTTTACATACATTAAAGCATCTAACTTTGACCATTTTCTCATTGTTTAATCCAACCACTTCTCTTTCAAACTCAAACCATATCTTGGCTCACATAATCTACACATACATACATAACACTATCACAGCTACTTGGGTGCAGTATAAATATATATACCTATATCTCTACGGCACTCACACACAAAGCATAAAACATGACCATAGATCATTCTTATAGCAATAGCAGAAACTCCACTTAACCACATGTTTCTCCTATTTCCTTTGATATCATTACTACACACATAAATACACAAGGACTTCCCAGAACACGTACACCCAGCATATACATTCACAACAGCAGAAAAATTCACACAGCAACGCCATTCCCACTCAGTCTAGAGAACCAACCCCAACAACTGAAATTCCCACACAACCGCAGACCTCTGCATTTTCTTCTTTCCTCACGATTCTACCCACACACATATTCAACAAAACACATGGAGAAACCAAAGGAGAAATGGAAATTTCACACATCACAATTAGCCAAGAGCAGAAGAGTCGGGCAACATAACACGCAACAGCTGAATACCAATTTGTCAAAACACACAACCATATCACGCAGGGATCACACACCCAACAGAGATTGCAACCTCCCCAACTCACGGCCTCCAGCACAACTTTGGGAAATCAATTACACGGACACAAACCAGAATAGGGGAGTCGACGGCCATAACACAAAGTATCCCAGAGCAATCACTACTGATCAAGATAGAAAATGAAGGAGAATAATGGCCAAAATCTCAATACCTGCACAACAATAGATAGAGACCACTGGGTAAGCGTCGCCGGTTGAGATTCACGGTACGCTTACTGTAGCTCTGCCTGGCCCAAACACTACCTCCCCTGCCTCCGACCCTCTCACATAGCCTCACGCATCCAACAAGCCAGGGAGAAGAAAGAAATCAAATTCCCAACTTGGAACAATTTCCACAGCTCCAAATCACTTAATTTCTGCGCATTGAAAGGGAAGAAACTCTGAACTGTAGCAGCTACAGTACCAGTCTCACAGAGAAGTGGCAACAGGGGCAGCTGCTTGCACGACGACAGTGACAGCCACAAGGGTAGTCTACTGGAAGGAGTATAAACCCGCGACAGAACCCAATTGCAGAACTTCGGACACCCAGCAGGACTTCCCTTCCACTCTCCTCTCACTGAACCCATTATCGACAGAAAAATTGAAATGGGGAAGGAGGGCCGCAAACTTAAAGGCGACAACAGCAAACCTTTCGTGCCGTGGAAGCCTTCCCCATGCCGCTCGCCGACTCTGCTCTTATGCAGCACTGAATCGCTGCTGTGCACCATGGAAGCAGCAACTGCATAATGGAGAATGAGGAAAGGAAGTTGGGAGTTGGTAAAAGGACAGAGGGGCAATTTTGTCATTTCACCCATGAAAAAGAAAAAAAAACTCTCCCCTTCTACATTGGCCAGAGCTCGAATCCGGGTCAAATGATTTTTCTCTCCGTCCTTGAACCATTCAGCTACTTGATCACATTGAAAAATCTCTGCGAAAAAATAATATATATTCCTTTATTAGATGTATTTATCCAAATAAAATTTCTGGCCATAACACTGAGCCTACTTAATAGTAATCTTCCAAGTTGCACATGAAAGTTCTTAATAATAATCTTGCAACTTGCACATGAAAGTTCTTAGCATTCGCACGTAGACTCGGGAAAATGATAGGGAAGAATGGTAAACATTGGTAGGCTAAGAAAAAAATAAAACACAATTTTCTTAATACTCTCTTGGATTCCATGATATATCCTCTCACCCTGTAAAACTTTTAGCAGAATATACTTCTCAGCCAAATCAGAATTTCCGTTCTTCTTCTTCTGATGACGAGAAGGACGACGATGCTATTGCCAATTTTCTTCCTCTTCATTATCCCTGACACAGTTTCCGTATCCTTCAACTACTCCAGTTTTAGCCCAAATGATTACAACATATCATATGAGGGATCATACCCAGCACCGCCATCGATACAGTTAACAAGAAACCAACGAGACCAAGCCCTAACGGCCAGTGTTGGTCGAGCCACACATCGCCAACCGATGCGCTTATGGGACAAAGCCACTGGGAACCTCACAGACTTCAGAACCCATTTCACCTTTGTGATTAGTTCACAGAACAGAAGTAGATACGGAGACGGGTTAGCCTTCTTCTTAGCTCCTGCTGGTTCAAAGCTTCCCAATGTCACAAAAGGAGGTTCTATGGGTCTAACTCTTGATGACCAGCCACTATATTCAATAGACAATCCATTTGTTGCTGTGGAGTTTGATATCTATATGAATTATTGGGATCCTTCCGACGAACACGTAGGCTTCAATATCAATTCCATGAGTTCTGTTAATACAACTCCATGGTTGGCTGATATCGAAGGAGGCAGAACCAATGAGGCCTTCATCAGTTACAGCTCAAGTACACACAATTTAAGCATTTTGTTCACTGGCTTTGTTAATGGTACAACTGTGCAGCAACATCTTCATGAAATAGTTGATCTGAGAGAGTATCTACCTGAATGGGTTACTTTTGGCTTCTCAGCTGCCACCGGAAATGCTTCTGCAATACATAAGATCAATTCATGGAGTTTCACATCCAATAATTGGGATTTTCCAAACGAGTTCCCAGAAACACCTTTCAACCCCAATTCTAGCCCGGGCCAAAAGAGTAGAAATAACATGACAAAATTTGCAGTCGGGTTAGGGGTTGGAGGGTTTGTTTTAATTTGTATGTTTTTGGTTTTGGTAGGCTTATGGAAGAAGAAAAGGAAGATGGAAGAGGATGATGATCATGAGTTTGATGAGCACATGTGTGACAACTTTGGAAGAGGAACAGGACCAAAGGAGTACTCATATGCTGATCTAGCAAGTGCTACAAATTATTTTAAAGACACACAAAAGCTAGGACAAGGAGGATTTGGAGAGGTCTATAGAGGTTTTCTCAAAGATTCAAACACCTACGTTGCCATAAAGAGAGTATCAGAAAGTTCTAAACAAGGAATGAAGGAGTTCGCTTCAGAAGTAAGAATTATCAATCAACTACGGCATCGAAATTTGGTGCAACTAATTGGCTGGTGTCACAAGGGGAAAGAACTGCTGCTAGTTTATGAGTATATGCCAAATGGAAGTTTAGATTTTCATCTCTTTAAAGATCAAAGCTTGCTAAGGTGGTCAGCAAGGTTCAAAATAGCTCAAGGCTTAGGCTCTGCATTGTTATACTTGCATGAAGGATGGGAACGATGTGTTGTTCATAGAGACATAAAATCAAGCAACATCATGCTAGACTCAAACTTCAATGCAAAACTTGGAGATTTCGGATTAGCAAGACTCGTAGACCACACAAAAAGTGCACCAACTACAGCTTTGGCAGGGACTATGGGTTATATGGCACCTGAATGTCTTACTATTGGGAGGGCAAGCAAGGAATCTGACGTTTATAGTTTTGGAATTGTTGCTTTGGAGATAGCTTGTGGAAGAAAATCCATAAACCACAATGCTCCTGAAAATGAAATAAACATAGTGAATTGGGTATGGGAACTGTATGGAAGTGGGAGAATTCTTGAAGCGGTTGATTCAAGACTAGAAGGAGATTTTGATCAAGATCAAATCAAATGCTTGATGATTGTTGGGCTATGGTGTGCTCATCCTGATCATAAGCATAGGCCTTCAATAAGGCAAGCAATTAATGTGCTTAACTTTGAAGCTCCATTTCCTAGTCTTCCTTCAAGTTATCCTGAACTCACATATCATGAACTTCCTCTAGTGGGGTCATCATCTTCTTCTTCAATTCCATCCAGCGCCAATAATGCTTCAGAGGTAAGTCAAAACCAGAACATATCATTTAGTTCCAGCACAAAATCTTCTGGTTTCATAGCAACTTCTTGTAATGATTCGCCAACCATGTGATTATAATACTCACGCAATAAACTCGTGGTTCTTGTCTCCCTTTTCCCCACAAGTAGGCCATAGAATCCACTACTTCCCTTTTTCAATGAGCATGAGAATGTGGTTTAAGCAAGAAGCTCTTGGCATATTATCTCCTTGTATCCCCATATTTTCATGAACATTTATTATATGTAATTATTTTTAAAAGTTACTCAAGATAGCTTCTTAAAATAATGAGAAATCGCTTTTACCTGAATATATTCTAATTATTTTGAAGAGTTTAATCATGTTAAACAAATGGGGGTGGGTAAGTTCTTCTTACAAGTTGAGTATAAAATGTTTGGAACTTCAATTTGTAGTATATTAGTGAATAGTTTTTTTAATGATTTTTATTAGTGAATATTTTTGAATATGTAGGATTTTAATTAATAAATGAACTTTTTAATATATTTTGCTTACCTAACAATGAGAAAAGCATCTCAACACAGTCCACTAGTTGAGATTAATTTATTTTGTACTTTATTGAAGGGTTAAAGCTAACATAAATAAACATATTCTTCTTATTGCGACCAGGCCAGTTCATTGAAGTATATATGCCTTCTCTGATTTTTTTTTTTCTATACTATTAATCGGTATCTAATACTTTTTTAGATATTATTATATAGTTGAGCAAACAACTAATCTAATTATAGAGTTTGTAACTACTATCATATTATAATAGGTGTTTTATTTAAAACTTAAATTCAATATCTAAAAGGATTAAAACTTTACAACATTAGACTAATTTCATGTTAGTTTTAAAATGAATATATTAAGAAAAGAATAAAATTTAAAAAATTATTAAATTTTAAAATAGAGTTAATACATTTTATATTAGAAAAAATAGAGTTAATAAAACTGAAGTTTTTTTAAAATAAAACATTGAAAATATTTTATAAATAAGATTCGAGAAGGAGTTGATGTCTGCATCTCTGAATTCCGGAGGACTAATCATAGTCAACAAAAAATCACATGCCGAATAATAGAAAATCATTGGGCGGTCAAAATCAGGACTAGAACAATAGAATAATAATAATTAACAATAATACCAATGACAATGATAATAACACGGAGCACAATTTGTCATACTGGGCGGCTGGCCCTCCTTAATCTTTGTTTAATTATTTTCTTAGAACTTTCCTAAGGCTACGTTGGTTCAAGGAACGAGAGAGTAAATTAATTTAATTTAATGGAAGATAAGAAATAGTAGAAGAGGTTAATAGGACATGACAGATAATGTTTTTTATTTGATTAATAAAAAGAAGAAGAATAAATAATTAAAAGTTAATAAATATATTATTGATTAATTTAAAGTCACATCTACCCTCTCTCTCTCCCTCAAAATTTTATTTCTTTGTTCATTCCATCTTTGTTGACTACGCAAGATAAGTGGACTATGCTGATTGTGTTGCAATTTCAGGGGCGTCTCTCATCTTTTTGTTTTTCTTCTATACTGGTTTTGGTTTCTCTTCAGAAGAGGTTTTACTATTTGACTGCATCTGTGATTTCAAGTTTTCAAGCTCAAAAACAACAAGGTCCTTGCTTTAACTTCTTCAATTATGAGTTTTCCAAACTAGGATGAATTTTTTTTTTTTGGTGGTCCTAGTTATTGTCTGCAATTTTGATACACCTGATATGAGTCTCCCTAATACTGATTCACTTTGAACAAGTTGCTTGATTCATTTGTACTATATCTTATATCTGAGGCACTTTGTTCGAGAAGAAGCTAGTACTCCAGCCCAGAGCGTGCCCAAATAAGCAGCATGCATCACCACCAACGACTCATCTTTGCTTCCATTAGGAGTGGCGGAGGTGTGCTATTATTCATGATCTGTTCTTTTTTTTGGATCTTGCGGTGTACCAGAAGTCTATGAGGAAGGCAATAGGTGTATGATTACTGTGACATTGCCACTTGAAACAACTTAAATCTAATATTGGTTTAGAATTACTTTAAAAATTAAATTAAATATTACATTCTTTTTTGTGCAACTTCAGGTCCTTCTCTTTGAGGAGCCAAAATATAAAATTAAACTTTTAAATAACTAAATGTAATGTAACATAAGCTATTAAAATAAGGTTTAATTTGAAATGCTAAGAATTAAAATGAATTTGAATAAAATACTTTTAGTATTTTTAATTTAATAATTAAGTGATATGAAGTGAATGGAATGAAAATGCAATTTATTATTAATAATAAAATCAATATTTCAATTCAATAATGCTGATAATCATAGTTTCAACAGATATGAGAGTTATAAATAATGAATAAAGAATTATAATTAAACTTTTAATATAACAACCGAGTCACCTTGAATTGTTACAAAAATTTTTCAAAATCACAATTTATTAACTGTCACCAGAATAATAAAATATGACTAAGGATATTAAAAACTAATGCTCAATCACAACTCAATAATTCATAAAAATATGAATTAAAGAGATGATCCAATAATTTAAGCCATCTTAAAAATCACAAAATATTCACTAAAATCTCAATACAAAGTATTAACCCAAAATAGAGTAATAAAATTAAGTTATAATTAGCACAATATCAATTGCCAAACAATAATCTAAGTTAAAATAAGTCTCAATAAATATAAATAAATCGTTATCAAGCTTACCAATAATTATCACTACAAAAAAAATTGACTTTTGTCGCCGCTAAAAGTACAAAAGTCACCACTGAATACTTTGAGCGGTGATATATTATCGCCGCCTATGAGACTGTTGCCTATATACATTGGCGGCGACACTTGAAAGTCGCCGCTGAATATCAATCATATTGTTGCTACTAAAAGTTTAACAGAAGTCGTCCAACTATTGTCGTCAGTAAAGGTAAGTCAAGGGCGGCGACAAATGTTGCCACCTAAAACTTAATCAGCGGCGACTATTTGTCGTCACCTAAAGTTGAATCAGCGATGACAATTTTGTCGCCGCTGAAAGTTGATATTTTTTTAAAAAAAAATTTCTTACAATTTTTCTTATATAAACAAATATAATTTGATCACAAAAATAATGATAAATAACTAAATAAACCATAATATAATAACATTGATAAATAAGTTTAATTATTGTACAAAATATCAAATGACTTTAATTATTTAAATATTCAGTTTATACATAAATATTATATAGAATGACCAATACTAGGAGTAGAAGAAGTAGACGCATGTGGTTGTCCCCTCTGCATCAAGGCAGCAAATTGAACTTATATCATTTGCTCCATTTGTTCCATTAGTCTTTGCTCGAATTACACAAGCTCTTCTTACATCTTTTCATGCTCTGTTACATGCTCTGCCTCCATTTTTTCTCTATCCTCTTGAAATTTTTATCAAACTCTTCTTGCAATTGGGCATGCACACTCTGGACAACTGAACTATCACTAGATTGAGGGCGATTTCTCTTTCTTGAAGGCTCTGCTCTATATTCTTTCCCTCTCACATACCCTGACCTCTCACCAAGAACTATCGTCAATATTTTCTCTAACGTCATTCGAGTATCGCTCTCTAAATCTTGGTCTTGTTGCTGAGAAAGTTCGTGCATACAACTCTATAAAAATATATGAAACTATTAGATTAATAATAAAAATAAATTAAAATAAAATATTAAACTACAATGCATAGATGAATCTGTTTAGAGTGTGGGTCAGCCCATACTACTTGTCCATCTAATGTCTTCTTAGTATGCGTTATCTCCCACAGCTGGTCAAGAGGGGTAGGTTGTCCAGTAGTAGGATCTCTCTACAAAATAATAATATATAAAATACAAAGAATACATTTTAAAATAAACAATGATTAAAAACTTAAATTATAGTGGTGATAGATTGAATTTATTGTAGCAAACTCAATCTCTACAAATGATCGAGGACCACAAGTATGTTTAGTCATTTGTTTTTCTCGATTTATCATATTTCTTGCACTTTTGTTCTATAACAAAATTTGGTAACTAATAAGAATTTAATGATTGAAACAAAAAAGATTATTTATTTATAAGGATAGTGAGGTACCTTAAACATGTTAGACTTAAAATATATTAATAACTATTCCCAATCTTGAAAACTAATAGTTGGAGGAGGATCAGCCAACCTATCCTCATCAGTCTCATATTTCTTATAGTGAGAATGCGGATTGGTCTTCCAATTTTTGAATACATTTTGTAAAATAATTGATATAACTATATGAAAATTTTCTTCAGCAATTGTATCAACAGGTTCAAATTTATCTTGAAACAAATAAATCTGAACACTTTATATAATAATATAAATAAAGTAAGATAAGTGAAATGTTTTTATATAAATAATACCTTTATTTTTAAAATCATATCCTGTCCATATTTTTCAAAAATATTTTTCCAGTTACCTCCACCATCCCTAAAAGAGACTGTGGTTCTAAGAGTTAAACCACAATAATTAGAAAAGTCTCTTGCTTCTGGGCTGATTGCTCTTGACATTGAATCAGAAAATTTGACTCGAATCTTTGCTCATTGTGCAATCCTCAAATTCATGTTAATAGATTTATAAACTCCTCTGCGCTTGCTGATTACACTAGAAGAGCCTATCATTAAAGTTGAATTAGAACAATTAAATATTTACAAGTGATGTAGATCAATTATTATAAAATTGAAGCAAACTTACCTGCATAACTATTTTGAGTATAGGGAGTAGGAGGAGAATTGACAGGCATTTTCTCAAGTTGTTGTTGTAGTGATAGAGGTGAAATAACATGTCTTAATTGAGGTGTAGAGCGTGTAACTCGGCTATTTGTGTTGTCATGAGATGTAACAGAAAGACTTTTTCCACCTCGATCTCTCTTTAATATTGATATATCCTATAAAAATATACATTTAATTTAGGAAGACCAAAATGTTAGGTTAGTTAGAGCAAGTAAATGAAAAGAGAAGATTACAAATAGCCCAATCACTGCCAAGTAGTTATTACTTTTGTAAGGATATATTGATCACCAGAAAACACATGGCAATGGTCTTTGACACAACCCAGCTTTGGCAATGTGTTATTGATGTTTTATTTTTCCTGGAGAAATGGTGTCCAATAGTTGAATAGAAGTAAAGAAAAACGAGCACCCTTGAAAATGTTAAATAGAAGGAAAACACCATCCGAGGGAATGTAAGAAGTATAGAAGGAAATGAGTGATAAATTGTAGCCACAATATCCAAGATCGCCTCAATTCCATCCATGGAGTAGTCTTGTATATTTACATATGAACTCCTAACAGGCAAAATCATAGATTAGTGTATAGCATAACTTACTCCAATTTTATAATGTGAAGAAACAAATTGAAAGGAAGAGAAAGAGAAGAATCTCATAGTGGGATTTGCTGTGAACAGAAAGTTTCGCTATCAGGAAGAGGAACCCACAAGTAAAGCTTAATCATTCATTCATGGCTCTGTAGTTATAAGTTTCATGAGTCTGTAGTACCACTTATAAGAACTCTTCACCCTTCTCTTTCTCTTCCCTTCCAACTCATCCACACTCCTTTGATGTTGCCCTTCTTGCTGGTCCCCACCAAAGTACTAATAAGTTATATATCAATATGTATTTACATATATACGCCCGCCCATATAAATGATTTTGCCTTTATCATTCCTTTTTTAATATAAAGGGTTTGTTTGTTTGGTCGTGGCACAAAGTTACTCTAAAATAATCTCTTATGACCACTCCTATTCTAACTCCCCTAACATAGCTAAGATGCTCTTGAACTCCATCAATCTTATTTAAAATATAAATAAGTGTACTTTTGACACATAATAGACAAAATTCCATAACTTCTTCCACAATTCAGGATAGCGTGGATTCTACTCACATGATCTTTAAGATTTTTTATATGCATCTCTTAACTAGATACATCCATCAATAATAAATATGACCAAGCAACTTCATATTCATACCAGATAAATCAATGGCTACGCTGCATCATTCCTAATAGGCAAAATCATATATTAGTGTACAGCAACGATATACTATTTTATAAAGAAATGAGGGCAATGTTTCCAGACCACAAGAAACCTGCATCATTCATTTGCATCAAGAGCTGAATTGAAAGAAAAGCTAACCTACACTCACTTACTCATCCTTGCCCAATTTCTATCAGGTTTGATAAATACTTGGGTTGCTTTTGTTGGGGTTGTCAACCAATGTCATTGGGGTTGCTTTAATCTTGAGATTAAAGCTTGATTCCATGTTTTTAAGCTTCATTAATTACTTAATCAGTGATTCAATCTCAAAACCCCAAATTTAAACAGTTAGAAACACTTCAAACCGCAGTCAGAAAACTCACCTCAAATGGCTTACGACGTCACAAGCTCGCTCTCCATCCTCCGGTCACTCCTCCAACGTCACAATCATTTGATCGTTCCCTCGTGCTCTCTCTCTATCGCTCACTCACGTTGTTTCCTTTTGAAGTCGTCGCAAGTCACAACTGAAAAATAAGAAATAGAAGGAGAATCCCTAAAATATAAAAACATATTAGCGGCGACAAAAAAAGTCGCTGTTGAAGATCTACTTTTAGCGGTGACAAAAAAGGTCGTCGCTGAAAGTGTACTTTTCGCGGCGACAACAATAGTCGCCGCTGAAGGTGGACCTTCAACGGCGACAAAAGACTTTCTTTTACCATATCTTACTTTTATCAAATATTTTTTAGAAAATAATCCTCTTAATAAAAAATAATATTTTTCCTCCAATAGCTTCTTCAACTCATTAGGGAACTTTTATAAAATTTTCTGGGTATATAATAACATCTAACTATTTTTCTCAAATTTTCTAAGACAATAGGCTTTTAATTCCCAAAAAATAGCTATTAAATCATTTGTGTCTCTTTTCAAGAAATAGACTCTTTCATAATTTTATAAGCCTAAAAAATACTGATTTTATTTTTTTTCTTAATTTTTCTTAACCCCAATATATTTATAATGATTATTCTTTCCTTTATTCTTTTTTCTAAAATTTCACTTTTAAGACTTTTTAATTTCAGACAAATACTCTTAAACTCAATTATACCTTATAAATATGTTTTATAAAAGTTTGGATGTTACATGAAATACAGCAACAGAGGGCATATGCAACAGTAACTAAAAATTTATGTATATATGTGTGTATTTTACGTATATTATTTCTCCTTATCTCTCTCACACACACATCTCCATCTGTCTATCTCCTTCCCCACATTATCTCTAACACACACATACTAACTCTCACGCTCATTGATACACATTTATAATATCTTTCTTATGTACATATTCCTATTTTATCTCCTTCTTGTATAGATATCACATTATTATCTTTATAATCTTTCTTTACTATAATAACATGTAAAATTTCTTTATTTGTTATTTAAAAATAAAAATATTCAATAATTTAATTATATATATATTAGATAATTGTTTAAAACTCATTAAGGGAAAAAATTGTACAAACACTTTTACATCGCAAAAACTATAGATTTTCTGCCACGACGTATATATGTCGCTACCGATACTATGACATTTTGCGGCGACAATTAGTGTCGCCGTAGGAAAGTTGCACTAAAATTTGAGTTTTTTAGCTTGACTTTCATCGCCAACAAATCAAAGTCGCCACTGAAAGTCTTACTTTCAGTGGTGATATTGTTATCGCTGCAGAAACTTTAGACTTTCAACAGCGACAGATAAAGTCGTCGCTGAAAAATAACTTTCAGCGGCGACATTTGTTGTTGCCGCTGAAAAGTCGTTGTCAAATCATTATATTTTTGTAGTGTATAAAATTATCTTAAGACTTATAAATCATAAAATAATTAATGAGTAAAAAATTAGAGTAACTTAAAATCCATCATAAACTTGTACTCTTCCCTTTGAACTGGGGAATTTGGATGCTCTAGCCACGGCTAGCTATCAAAGATGCTTCTATCATCACTAATATCACTGCACCGTCACGGGCTTCTGGGCGTTTCTGGTTGCTGCTTGCTATTTGCGTCCTGTGCCGTGCTGCCGTGCTGTGATGATGATGAATATAATGGAGACGCTGATGTGCTGATGGATGACGGTTGAGTGGAGGAGTGGGGTGACGGCGTGGAGGTGTTGATGATGGGTGGACGGTGGAGTGGAGAGGGAAGGTGTCATGAATGGAGCGATGGAGATATGAATGGAGACGCGGGTCTGTGTGTGGACGAAGGGATGGAGGAGTGGGTCTGTGGGGTCCACTGGAGGTAGAGTTGGAGGGAAGAAGATGGCATGGAAAGGAGTGGGTGAGGTGAATGGGAGATGGAATGGATGTGCTGTGATGATGGGAGATAGACGGTCGAGTGCGGGGTTGACGGCAGCGTATGTGGTGCCGATGCACGGGGGCTATGGAGTCTGCAGAATGCTTATGAAGAAGATGACAAAAAACGTAATGGGCCAAATTTAGGTCTTTATTTAGAATTTTTAAAATTATTATTTGTTGTCATTTGTAAATTTTAATCTCTTCTAAATACTAAAATATAAATCATAATAATATAATACTTTTTATTCTAAAAATAATTATTTGAGAAAAACTATAAAAATATGACAAATATTAATTTAATGTAATGCATATTAATCTAACTAGTGCATAAATAATATAATTAAGGAATAAAATAATAATAAAAATCTATTAAAATGATACAAAGAAATATACAAAAATATAGATTTATCAACGTGTGATTACTGTGTCATATGCATCATCGAGGATAATGAAGGAGTTTAAGAGGCAGAGGAGAATGGAGGAGTTGAGGAGAAGGTGTGCGGTGTCTTCATTGTGGTGTGTCACGTCATCTTCTTCTAAAAGTTGTGATTACTATATGTGAAGATTATCAAGTGAAACAACGAAGGGTAGCACTGGAGTTTCAAAAAATTATCATGAGTAATTGTCATAAAATGGAACAATGTTTCTCACTCATCCAAAAATTCGTCAATTTTGGAGGGGTGAAAGAGGGGGTAGGGGAGTAAATAAAGATAAAAAATTTCTTCTCCCTTCCCCTCCCCTCCCCACCATTTTTAAAGCCAAGTGTGGATACAAAAAATTTTTTACTGAGTTATGCATATTGACATTAATAACTTAAATTTACAAATGTTAACCATAATTTCCCACTTAGAGGAAATTGTTCACGTTACTAAAAGCCATTCAATAACAACATTGATTACCGGAGACATTACACAAAAGTTGGACACTGAGGCAAAAATGCCAGGGAGGAATAGTAAATATTGGTTGGCTGAGAAAAAAGCACACATTATTTTCTTAAAATCTTGGACTCCATAATCATCTCACCCTATAAAACTTTTAGCAGAATATATTTCTCAGCCAAGTCAGAATTTTCTTTTTTCTTGTAATGAAGATTATGATGTTGCTATCGTCAATTAACTTCGTCTTGATCGTTCCTCGTGCATTTTCCATATCCTTCAACTTCTCTAGATTCAGCCCACATGATAAAAACATATCATATGAGGAATCATCTAACCCAGCACCACCATCGATCCATTTAACAAGAAACCAACAAGACCAAGCCCTAACGGCTAGTCGGTCGTGCCAAATATCATCAACCGATGTGGCTATGGGACGACAAAGTCGCCGGGAACCTCACGGACTTCAGAACCCATTGCACCTTTGTGATTAGTTCATATTTCACCATTTGTTGCTGTGCAGTTTGATATCTATTCGAATTATCATTGGGATCCTCCCAAGGAACACGTGGGCGTCAATATCAATTCCCTGAGAGATCTGTTAATAATTTGACATGGTTGGCTGATATCAGAGGAGGGAAAACCAATGAGGCTTTCATCAGTGACAGCTCAAGTACACACAATTTAAGCTTTTTGTTCACTGGCTTTGTAAATAGAGAGAGTGGAGAGTGACTTGTCAGCTGACACATGGGATGAAAAAGTCTGAGATGTTATATCATTGGTCAGTGAACAAATGAGGTGGGTACTCCTTGAGTACGCAAGAATTCCTTTATAATTTATTGTATATTTAATGCTGGGGCCAGGATTAAATATGAATTTAGAGAATTTAGGTTAGCCTTCAAAAAGGAAATCTTAATTGAATCATAGGATTTGATAGTATTACGCTCACAATCAGTGCAGTGGGGTTCGCTTGTCATGTGTCGTCTCAGAAAATTGGGGTCCGTTTGTCAACGGTGTGTTTAAATTATATTTTAAAAAATAGATTATGAAGAGAATAAATTTTGAGTATAATAAATTATGGAGAATAGATTTTGGGTATAATAGATTGTAAAGTAGATATTCTGAGTAAAATATATTTTAGAATAATAGTGATGAACTTATATTTTATATCTTTATTCGTACCATTTTAGTGAGTTTTTGTCATTATTTTAATTCTTAATTATATTATTTGTGCATTAATTGAATTAATATGCTTTATATTAAATTAATGCTTAATATGGGCATAATTGTTATATTTTTATGATTTCTTCTAAATAATTATTTTTAAAATAAAATATATTATATTATTATGATTTTATATTTTAAGAATTTAAAAAAAATCAGAATTTATAAATGAGAATAAAAAATCATATATTAATAAATTGCATATGAGATCCTATAAGTCAAACCTTGTGATTTAGGCCATAAGTTTATTTTAACCTTTTCTTATCAGCTTTTAAGGAGGCAAAGACGCAAGGAAAAAGGAGGGGCTACCGCGAGAAACCAAAAACATAGGGAGAAAGCTTGGACCTCAGGCAACGACACGCACAGGGGGCTACCGCAGAAACCAACCAAGCTTCATCATCATATCCACCTCCATTTCGACGACACAGTAGAACGACCAGCAGCAACGTTCAGCTACAGAAGCAGCGAGTGTGCATAAACAGTAGCAACGATCTCACCCAGCGCGGCATGACTCCACCTCCATCACACAGCCTTCTGCTGTCAGCCATTCATCTCCCTCACCCCTTTGCATATCCATTCCACATTTCCGTCATCCACCCATCCATCTTCTACGGCGTACAACCACGCAAGAGTAGAACAGTCATGGCAGTGATGGTAGTAGCTCCTTTGATAGCTAGGCGTGACTAAAGTGTCTTAATTCTCAAATTCAATGGCAAAGATATGAGTTTGGGATGTCAAAGAGGAGTTTAAATTACTCTAGTTTTCTACCATTTAATTATATTATGATTTTATAATTATTGAGAAATTTTCTAATGATTTATTTATATTTATTGGAGATTATTGTGACTGAATTTTTTCTTAGCATTTGACATTATTCTTTAATTAACTTTAATTTTATTTACTTTGATATAGTCAGACATTGTACTGAGATTATTGTGAATATTTATATATTTTTCAAGGAGCTTGAATTATTATATTGTTGTATCTCTTGCTAGTTTAAATTTTATTTTTATGAATTAATGAATTATAGTTGAGCATTGATTTTTAATATTATTAGTCCTATTTTATTATTCTGGTGACAATTAGTAGATTGGGACTTTGAAAAATATTTTGTGATAATTTGAAGTGGCTCGGTTATTGGATTAAAAATTTAATTATAATTCTTAATTCATTGTTCACACTACAAAAAAATTGATTTTCAGCGATAACATTTGTCACCGCTGAAGGTTCAAAAATCACCGCATAATCACTATAATGGCGACATTTTATCGCTGCTAAGTCGCCGCCTATGTGACTATCGCCTATATATATTAGCGGCGACAACTAAAAGTCGCCGCTTAAATTGAGGAATTAGCAGCGACAAAGCTATCGTCGGCTAAAGCTAAATTAGCGACGACATTAGAAGAATTAGTGGCGACAAAAGTGTCGCCGGCTGAAGAGGAATTCGCGGCGACCAATCTGTCGCGCGCTTAAGGATGATTCTGTCGCCGCCTAAAGATGATTCTGTGGTGACGTTACTGTTGCCACCAAAGCTTAATATTATTTTTTAAATTTTTCTATCATTTCTGTAATATAGAAAAATATAATTTAATAATAAATAATAAATGATAAATAACTAAATAAATGATTATCATATAAAATATGAAATTAATTCAATTACTTAAACATATTTAAAATCAAAATAAAATTGTTTAGTTTATACATAAATTTTATATAGAAGGTCCTATACTATGACTAGAAGTAGCCGCATGTGGTTGCCCCTTCTGTATCAAGGAAGCGAATTGAGCTTGTATTCTTTGCTCCATTTGTTTTATTAGTCTTTGCTCGAATTGTACACGCTCCTGTTGCATCTTTTCACACTCTTCATCCATCTTTGCACGCTCTACTGGACGCTCAGCCTCCATTTTTTCTCTCTCCACTTGAAATTTTTTATCAAACTCTTCCAGCAATTGGGCACGCACACTCTCCACAACTGAACTATCAGTAGATTGAGGGAGATTTCTCTTCCTTGAAGGTTCCGCTCCATACAATTTTCCTCTTACATACCCTGACCTCTCACCAAGAACCATCACCAATATTTCCTCTGAAGTCATTCGAGCATCACTCTCTAAATCTTGGTCTTGTTGTTAAGAAAGTTCGTGCATACGACTCTATAAAAAAACATAAAACTATTAGATTAAAAATAAAACTAAATCAAAATAAAATATTAAACAACAATGCGTACATGAAGCTATTCAGAGTGTGGGTTAGCCCATACTACTTGTCCATCTAATATCTTCCTAGTATGCGTTATCTCATATAGATGGTCAGGAGGGATAGATCGTCCAGTAGTAGGATCTCTCTACAAAATAATAACATACAAGAAAATACAAATCAGATTTAAAAAAAATTAAAAATTTTAAATTATAGTGGTGATAGATTGAACTTACTGTAACATATTCAATCTCTGCAAATGATCGAGGACCACAAGTATGTTTAGTCATTTGTTTTTCTCGATTTATCGTGTTCCTTGCACTTTTGTTCTACAACAAGCAACATGTAGTAACTAATACAAATTTAATACTTAAAAAAAAATATTTATTTAGAAGGATAGTAAGATACCTTAAATATGTCAGACTTAAAATACATTAATAAGCACTCCCAATCTTGAAAACTATTAGTTTGAGGAGGATCAACCAACCTATCCTCATCAGTCTCATATTTCTTGTAGTGACAGTGCAGATTGTTCTTCCAGTTTCTGAATGCATTTTGTAAAATAATTGATATAGCTATATGAAACTTTTCTTCAATAATTTCATCAGCAGTCTCAAATTTATCCTGAAACAAATAAATATAAACACTTTATATACTAATATAAATAAACTAACATAAGTATACAAATTTGACATAAATAATACCTTTATTTTTAAAATCATATCATGACCATATTTTTCAAAAATATTCTTCCAACTACCTCCACATCCCTGAAAGAGACTGTGGTTCTAAGAGTTAAACCACAACAATTAGAAAAGTCTCTTGCTTCTGGACCGATTGCTCTTGACATAGGATCTGTAAATTTAACTCGAATCTTTACTCCTTGTGTAGTCCTTAAATTCACATTAATAGACTTATAAACTCCTCTACGCTTGTTAATTGCAGTAGAAGAGCCTATCATTGAAGTTGAATTAGAACAATTAAATGTTACAATCGATGTAAATCAATTACTAAAAAATTGAAACAAACTTACCTGCACTACTATTTTGAGTATGAGGAGTAGGAGGAGAGTTGACAGGAATTTCTTGAAGTTGTTGTTACAGTAGTAGAGGTGAAATAATATATCTTGATTGCGGTGTAGAGCATGTAACTCAGCTATTTGTGTCATCATTAGATGTAACAGAAATACTTTTCCTACCTCGACCTCTCTTTAATCCTAACATATCCTACAAAAGTATGGATTTCATTTAGGAAAAAACAATCACTCAAATAATAATCAATGTACATAAAATATACCATATCAATTAATTTCATTCATTTAAATCTTCCGTTATACTATCACTTTTATCAATGTCTTATGATTCATCTGTTTCTTCTATTTCAGTTTTTGTGTCACTTTCTTCTTCAGTATCACTATCAAAGTCATCAAGAAAATCCTCTTCATCACTAAATCCAGTATTAATGGTATTATTTTGATGTATTTGTGATGGTTCTCCTTGAGCTAAGGTCTGCGTTTGTCCATTTTCTATATAAGTTAATGATAATATCATCAAGTTGTGTAGGACTCGCACGATAAACATTTAAGTCTACCACCAACTGTTGATAAGGTCCTGCATCAATCATAGGATCATGGACCCCACTATCATCAATATCATTGTCAGTTGGTACATTAAACAAGTCGCGTGGATTTGTTTTGACAACAACGAGTCAACCGGGTGCAACAATGTCATCCACATAGAAAACTTGCTCAGCTTGAGATGCTAGAATAAAAGGTTCATTTGTTTGTAATGAGTATTGCGTATTGATACTTATGAACCCGTACTTATCAACCTTATATCCTTTGTCATAATGAGCCACATCCTACCAATGGCATTTAAACAAATATACTTTTCTGTTGCCTATGTAAAACAACTCATAAATATACTCTAACACACCATAATATTCTTTGTCAGCATTAGTGTCATCACCCTTAGCTAGAATACCATTATTTTAGGGTTTTTTTTTCTGTTGCACGGTCTTTTGTGTGAAAACAAAATCCATTGCCTATGAACATAGAATAGCGATTCACCATCGTCAATGGACCAATTGATAAACTTATGAGTTCATCACTGATATGGCTCTGTGTAGACAATGATGTCACCTTTTAGGACAAAAGTATGTGTTAGATATTTTATATAAATATAATTGCTAAAAATACTATGGCTAATAATGTTATAACTTACTTGTGAATGAAACTATTGAGGAAACTCATATTGACTTTGCTCACTCCTTGATCCGTGGGCTTCAAGCTCTGTTGTATATTCCCTACAAATTTTCATAGAAATAAGAAACAATGCAATATGACAAATAAAGCTTCTCTTTAAGTCAGGCAACTTACTCCATAAATGGCCAAACTTGTTTAAAATTTTGTAGCACATACATTCTTGCTTGACAGTATTCTTCATAGGGAAGAGAAATTGACTCACAATGTCCCCTAGCTTGACCATTTTTCTTAAATATTGTAAACTCAGGGTTGATATCATCACTAGTATCATCATTCCTATGTGGCACATTAAATTTTGTAGGAAAATCTTTCAAATATCTTGAGAGCAGAATGTGAGACTTTCATCTGCCAAGTATCCTTCTGTAACTGATCCTTCAGGCCAAGCTTTATTACAAACATACGATTTGAGTGTTCACAAATACCTGATGCATTAACATTAATTAACATTCTATAATTATGAATTACAAATATAAAATGCAATTGACGAATGTTACCTTTCTATTGGATACATCCAACGATATTGAATTGGTCCAGCAACTTTTCCCTCCCCTGACAAGTGTATTGGCAAGTGAACCATCACATCAAAAAAAGTAGGTGGGAAGATCGTCTCCAACTTACATAATGTCAATATTATCTGACTTTGGAGTTTGTCAAGTAGTTCACAAGACAAAGACTTCAAACAAAGATTTTTGAAAAATTTTCCCAACTCTATAATTGGTTCACATACCTTAAAAGGTATGGCAATTGAAAATATCTCTTGCAATAACACATGGTGATCATGGCACTTCAAACCAAATAGTTTTTGCTCCTGAATGTTGATACATCTTGAAATATTAGATGAAAAAGTATCAGGCACTCTTAAGTTAGCCAATAATTTTAAAAGGGATTGTTTGTTCTCAGGAGACAACGTGTAAGGAGCAAGAGGAATAGAAATATTATTACCATCTTCAACTGAGTGCATATCACTCCTAATACCCAAGTCCATCAAGTCATACATACTTTTAATTGTATCCTTCGTCTTTCCAACCAAATCCATCACCGTGCACACAATGTTATAAAAAATATTTCTTTCTATATGCATCACATCAAGATTATGCCGTATTAGCAAGTTCTTCCAATAAGGCAATTGGAAAACAATACTTCTTTTCCTCCAATTGTAAGCACTATTATGTGTATGACGCTTTCATTTTGTTCCCTTCCCAAATGACACATCACTTAAGTGTTGTAGTTGCTTTAGTACTTTATCTCCAGTCAATAGAACCGGTAGATCCATATGCTTTTCTTTACCATCAAGCGATATCTTATTTTTATGCCATAGGTGATTTTGTGGAAGAAAGCGCCGATGGCTCATGTAAGACAACTTGCTTCTTATCGAAATACAATGCGTGTCTTTATGGCAACATGGACATGCAAGTTTACCTTTAGTAGACCACCCTGAAAGGTTTCCATATGCGGGAAAATCATTTATAGTCCACAATATTGCGACATGCATGATAAAATTTCAATGACAATACGCATCGTACGTCTGTACCCTACTTCCCATAATTGCTTCAACTCATGAATCATTGGTTAGAGGTAAACATCTATTTCATCACTTGGACACTTCGGACCAGGAATAAGAAGTGTCATTATAAAGTATGGGCTTTTCATACAAAGCCATGGCGGTAAATTATATGGCACTAATACAACAGGCCAGATACTGTGATTAACACTCATATTCCCGAAAGGTTGAAATCCATCGCTTGCTAAACCCAGTCGAACACTTCTTGGATCAGCAGAGAAGTTAGGGTAATGGTTGTCAAAGTGTTTCTAAGCTAAAGAATCAGCTGGATGCTTCAGTACATCATCATTCGAGTGTTTCTCCTTGTGCCACCTCATTTCTTTAGCTGTATCTCTTGACATATACAGTCATTGTAGCCTTGGTGTTATAGAAAAATTCCTTAAGACTTTATGCGGAACCTTCTTCCCTTTCTTTTTATTTAAATTCCATCTAGGTATATTACACTTAGGACATGATTCTGTATTTGTGTGCTCCCCTCAATACAATATGCAATCATTCTCACAAGCATCAATTTTGTGGTAATCTAAACCCAAATCACGAATTATCTTTTTAGCTTCATAGAATGAGTTTGGCACTAAAGCCCCATCTGGGAGAACTTCTTTTAACAAGCCCAACAACACATCCATAGATTTGTTATTCCAATGGTTAAGGCATTTCACTTGAAGCAACTTTACAATAAAAGAAAGTTTGTACATCTTAACACAAACTGGATAAAGTTCTGTTTCAGCATGTTTTAACAAGTCAAAGAACCTTTTAGCTTGCACATTAGGCTCTTCACTCTCAAAGTCGTTAGTATTTGTATAATCCATACATGGAACTCCATATGCATCAAATACCATCCTTGTAAAGTTCTCATTATCAGTAACATTTTCTACATCATTACTAGAAGTTCTACAATCTTCCTACAGTCTTCTAATTTCCCCATGCAACTCCCACACTGTATAACTATTCCAGAAACCTTGCTCAATAAGTCTGTCCTTACATCTCTTTTCACTTTAAATATAATGTTCATGCATCTTTTACAAGGGTAACATATTTGATTTACCACTCCTGGTTGACTAAATGCCCATTCTAGAAAAGCATCCACTCCTCTAATATATGATAGGTTACCTCTGTCTCTAATATGTAGCCAACTTTTATCCATTTATATTTCCTAAATAGTTAAACATAGGATACAATAAGAAAATCCAACAAACATATCAGTATATGAATAGTAATACGTATATATAATTATCTCTAAGTAATTATCATAGTTGCATATTTAAAGATTAAACATGAGATGACTAGTTAAATTAAAATAACACACAACCAATTAATCTAAGTGTTCCGTGATACATATGCACATGTTTTAGATTATGCAAACTCAATACTTGTTCTCAGTGTAAATTGAGAGGAGAAACTGTTAACAAGCTAATCATTTATAAGTCATAGGTAAGATTAATAGGCCTAGAAACTTTATATCAAATCCAATAATTAACAGGAACTAAAAACCAATAATTAATTATATCAAATCTAGAAAATATTGCAGAAATGAAGAAATGACACGCTCCACAGAAGATAAATCCTACTTTGACACCAGAATTCGAAGAAGAGATCTAGCATTTGAGAGAACAATTAATGGTTGAAGGAAACACAGGATTTTCAGACATTAAAACAAGAAAAGGAACACATTGAATTCTTAGACTTACAAAAGAAAGATTTGAAGATAGCGATTCTAGGTAAGCACGAAGAGAAAAATATATTTACAGATAATTGTCAAAAGAAGTTAAATTGGCCACTTGTATATGTTGTCAGGTCAGGCCTGTGCTTCTTCACGACCCTCCTTTCTTGGGACCGGACTTTACATACCAAACTCAAACTATCATCTACAAAACAAATTCACTTTGTACCAAAAACAATCCAATGGAAGAAATTAATCCCTTATAATGACTTAGATTAGATTATAACAAGGATTGAACCTACAAACTCTCACTTATTAAGAAGTATATGTACCATTATACTATAAAGTTATTAACAAAATACAACATATATTAAGATCAAAAACTATCATCATATATCACCTCAACACATGAGACTCTTTATTCCCTAAGGAGAAAACAATGCCAATGACAGTTGCAGTTGCACTATTGTGCTACTATGGAAGAGATAGACATATATATAAGTAGGGCATGCCTGTGTTTTTCTTTCTCTCATGAGTGCAAGTTCAAAGAAGATTACAAAACAATTCTAAGAGACTAACTTATAGGATGGGGGAGAGGACCTTAAACTTATAAGATAAATAATATATATAGGGAGGAACTTTATATTTGATATTCTGTGTTGAATTGATAAGATGCAACATAATTCAACAAGAGAAGAAAGGGGAGTTATTTTGTAAACAAAAGAACTAACAAAATGAATGATCAAATGAAACCATGGGGTACCTATGGGTGCTCATAACCCATAGGCGTAACTTGTCTTTGTTGTAATAGCTAGTATTTAACGGCCAAATCACATATTAGAGAAGAACTCACCTTCTTCAGTGACTTCTGTTGTAGAGGTGAAAGAAGAAATACACCGTGTACGAACAGAAGATGGCGATCGGTTTAACGTCAGACAGCTTACAAATCCACTGAACAACACCAAAATAAGACTTTCCCCTTCTAAGCTTCAATTTTCATCGGCCAAATCAACCCCAGCTACCGCTCGAAGCTTTAATCCACAGTTGCATTCACCAAAACAAAATTTTCCGCTTATAAGCTTCAATCCACACTCTTCGACCTCTCATGATCACTATGACGTCCTCGGTTACTCTCCAGCAAAACCGTCGTGGCTCCCGCTCTCTGTATCGCTCCGCTAAAGGCCAAGAAATGAAATGTTAGGGCGCAGTCAGGAAGATAACCCTAACTACCTTTAGCAGCAACAAGAAAAAATTACCACTAAAACTAACTTTCAGCGGCAACATTTCATGTCGCTACTAATACCAATTTTCAGCGGCGACAAAAATTGTTGCCGCTGAAAGTGTTACTTTTACCAAATAATTTGTAAGAAATAATCCACTTAATAAAATAATGATATTTCTTCCCCAATATATTCTTGACCTTATTAGAATTTTTTATAAATTTTTTTGGATAAATGATAACTTCAAATTATTTTTCTTTATGTTTCTAAGAAAATAAGCTTTTTATTCCCCAAAAAATAGTTATTAAATCATTTGGGTATCTTTTGGGGGAACAAACTCTTTCTTAATTTTTTAAACCCTAAAAATACTAATTTTATGAATTTTTCTTCATCCCAAAATATTTTTAACCATTATTCTTTTCTTCATTCTTTCTCACAAATATCACTTTTCACACTTTTTAATTTGAAAATATTACTCTTACACTCGATAATACTTTATAAATTATTTTTATAAAAGATATGATGTTATATGAAATGCAGCAATAGAGGGTAAATGTAACATTAAATAAGAATGTACGTATGTATTTTATGTTCCTTCTTTCTCCTGATTTCTTACATACACACACATCTCCTTGTCTCTATCTCCTCCCTCACATTATTTATAACACATAGATATTAACTCTCATGCTCATTTACACATTAATAACTCTCACGCTCATATAGATATATATCTCATGCATATACCCCTACTTCATCTCATTCTTTTACAAACATTATGTTACTAACTATATAATCTCTCCTCACTATAATAACATGTCAAAATGTTTTATTTATTATTTACAAATGACATTATTCAATAATTTAATTATATGATAGATAGTTGATTTAGAGCCTTAAAATGAATTATGGGAGGAAGAGTTTGAAATTCTTACTTTCAGCGGCGACAAAGTAGTGTCGCCGTTGAAAGTCTAACTTTCTGTGGCGACAAAATAATGTCGCTGCTGAAATGCCGTTGCTAGAACTTTTTTATCATACCTTCTGCGGTGACAACAATATATCATCGCAGAAAGTCTTACTTTCAGCGATGACTGCTTTTATCGCTGCTAAAAAGTGTTACATAAAATTTTTAATCTTTGATGTTCAGCAGCGACAATATAAGTCGCCGTCGAAAGTCTTACTTTTAGCGGCGACAATATGTGTCGCAGTTGAAAATCAACTTTTAGCGGCGACATGTTTTGTCGCTACTGAAAGCATGACTTTCTGCGGTGACTTATCTTGTCGTCGCTGAAAGGTCGTCGCCAAAAGTCTATTTTTTTATAGTGTCATAACTTACATATCTTTTGGAATTATGATTTCCTGCGTTATTGAATTGGAGGATTGCTTTTATTATTATTAATTACTTGCATTATCATTCAATTCACTCTTTAATAATTAATTATTACATTGAAAATATAAAAAATATTTTATTTAAATTTATTTTTAATTCATTGTATTTAGTTGTTAGTCAATCAAAACAAATCTTATTTTCTAGCTTAGGTTGCATTGCATTTAGTTACTTAGTAATTTAATTTTATTTTTTGCTCCTCAAAGAGAACGACTCGAGGTTGCCCTATACGCAATCCGTAGTTTAATTTTTGAAGTAATCTCAAGGTGATATCGGACATAAATGTTGTTTCAAGTGGTGTCATTGTCGGGGAGCTAAGAAATTGGTTCCCTAGTAACTAAGTGTCAAGCAACATTAATTGTGATTTATTTATTTGTTGAGCGTGTCTTAGTTAATTTGCATAACATTTGTATTTGCATTTTTATTTGTATTATCTATTTTTTTTAAAAAAATAAAAAGGTTCATTTTCTTTGGTTTTTTTATTTATTTTTTATTTAGTTTTTCTTTTATTTTTAGATTTTTTTAGCTGACCGCTACTGTTTATAGCTAGGAGTGATAGGGCTTTACCTTTGATTCCCTTAAATTTTGAAATTGAAAGGTCTGTGAAAAAGATTAGAAGAAATAGAAGAATATAGGGTACAAGTCAAGTTATTATCGAAAAGGGGCATATTTCACAAGAGTCAAGTTTGTCATATAATGAATAAGAGTCTAGTGAGAGAGCTACCTATAGTGAATATGTGTATGTTAGTGATTTTGAATTAGAACAAGAAACCATGAATGTGCTAATAGTAATAATGTGTTTAATATATCTTACATTGAATTAGTGTTTAATATAGATATAATTGTCATATTTTTATGATTTCTCCTAAACAATTATTTTTGGAACAAAAAGTATTACATTATTATTATTTTATATTTCAGTAATTTAGAAAAAAATCAGAATTCATAAATGATAATAAAAAATTATAAAATTAAAAACTGTATTATATGACCAAATGGGCTAAACATTACTATTTGACCTATTAGGTCACCTTTTAATTGATGCACAGGAAGTCACAGGAGTGATGGCAGAATTGAATTGGAGGGACGCACGCACAGTGAGGGAAAAAGGACAAGGTGAGAAAGCCACAGATCCACACTCATACACTGTCGCATAACACGATTGAGCACGGAGAGAACGCAATTGACAGGGGTGGTGGCAATAGCTTGGGCGAGAACTATTGGCACACTGAGACACATGAAGAGGAGGAATTGAAAAAGGGAGAAAACGCACACCATCGACTTCTATCTTCTTCTCACCTCCACACAAGTCGTCACCCACCAGTACAGAACAACGACAATAATTACAATAGGAAGTCTGGCAGCATCTTTGATGGCTAAGTATGGTTAGTTCATCATAATTTTTCAATTCAATAACAAATGTATGAGCTTGAGATCTCAAAAGAGAGTACAAGTTACTCTAGTTCTCTACCCAATAATTATATTATGACTCTTAGGTCTTATAATTAATTTTATAATTATTGGGAAGTTTGATAATGCATTATTTATAATTATTGAGGATTATTGTAACTGAATTTTTGCTTGACATTTAACATTAATCTTTAATTAACTTTAATTTTATTAACTTTGATATGGGTCAGACATTTTATTAAGATTATTGTGAATATTTTATGATTTTTCAAGGTGACTTGAATTATTGAATTATTATATCTCTTGTTGGCTTAAATTCTATTTTTATGAATTATTGAGTTATAATTGAGCATTGGTTTTTAATATATTTAGTCTTATTTTATTATTATGATGGCAATTAATAAATTAGGACTTTGAAAAATATTTTGTGACAATTCGAGGTGACTTGGTTGTTGGACTAAAAGCTAATTATAAATATTAATTTATTCTTTATAACTCCCATATATGTTAAAGCTATGATTGCCTGCATTATTGAATTAGAAGATTACTTTTAGTATTATTAATCACCTTTGAATTTAGTCTATTCACTTATTATCATTCATTATTCATTTCTTTAAATTAAAAATACTAAAAATATTTTATTTAAATCATTGCATTTAGTTATTAGTTAATCAAAATAAATCCCATTTTCTAATTTAGGTTGCATTGCATTTAGTTACTTAGGAATTTAATTTTATAGAAATTTTATTTTATTTTTGACTTCTCAAAGAGAACGACCCGAGATTGTACTATACGCAATCCTTAGTTTAATTTTTAAAGTAACTCCAAGGTGACATCAGAATTTAAGGTGTTTCAATAGCTTTGCAGGTGATAATCTACACAGGCATTTGAAAACCATGCATATGATGTGATCTTCCATGAAACCACCCACGACTAATCTTTAAAATGTATTGAGGAGAGCATTTCATTTTATCTTAGAAGGCAAGGCCAAATAGTAGCTTTACACATTATCTCAACATTTTACAACATTGATTTGTGATCCGTTGAAATGAGCATTCTTAGATGAATATTTCCCTTAATTTTTATAGTGAGATAATTCTTCACTCTGAAATATTCTTATATGAACTTTTATTATTTGAAAAGGGTTTTACTGCATATATATTGAAAGAAATCTTGAGATTCTATATTGATTTACATGCTGGATCCTCGATTATGAAATATTATTTTGAGATTTCGGTATTGAAAGATCTTGTTCATTATAAATGATAAGTTAACCCCACATATGCTTGGAAATATTTTTGGAGAGAACTGAATACATAACGCTAGTTACTAACAGTAGTATTGTTAGTCCTTGGTGCACCATGGTTAACCTCAAGTTCGTTTGATATTTACGGGATTCATTTTCACGCTTGTTATTCGTAGGTATTGTACCTGCACTTGTTATCCGTGGGTCTCGTACTTACGCTTATTGTAATGGCCTCGTGCTACGCTTGGTTAGTTACCCTCATGGACTATATCCAAACTTGTTTTTGTGGCTTCGAACTATGCAAGAATGGTTAGTTACCCTCATGGACACATTTAATAATTTATGTTGAAGTTTTACGGAAAAAAATGAGATTTTAGTATTATTGTTTTAAATAGATTCCTTAAATAAGATGTTTTACTTGCTATTTAGATTGATTTAATTAATGATTTTCATGAAATTTTATTTTTTCTATAATTCTATAATTTGGAAACTAAGATTTACTATCAAGCTTAATTATTCAAAGTTAAATGTGCTTAAATTATTATTTTTAGTATTTGATTTATTTCTATTAATGAGACTTATTCACCAGTAGATTATTTTTTGCCTCAGATAATACTGCTAAGCTTGCACCTCCAGTGAAATAGAGAAGATCCTCATGGCTAATCCAAAACTTGTAGATGCTTCACGTATTCATGTTATCTCACGTCATTTTGAGATGTATAAGTAATTGTATATGATATGTTATTTATTATTTTAGAAGGAATAAATATATTCGTATATGATAAATAATAAAATAATTTATACATGTTTAAGATTATTATTATATTAATTATGATATTTAAAGGTTTACAAAATGTGAGTTCTCTCATATTATGTGCCGATCACCCTTAATTTTTGGGCCATGACAATAAATGTAAGCAATTTGATTTAAGTATTGTCCCAAAGATTAAACAAAAAAAATAACACCAAAATGAGTAAAAGAAAACCCCTAGTAGATGAGATGACTTCCAAATTTAATCACAAAATTAAATAGTCCTTAAATCGCTAAAATATTGGGAATTATCTAGATTCTAGAACCAAATTCTATTAGGAATAATATTTTAATTTTACCCACATTGTATTACTTGCTACGACATGTATGTATAATTAATGCCCGATTGGCAAACATCAAAACTATAGTTTTAAAAGGGTTTTTGGGCTAAACCTTGATTTGGAGAAACTTTAAAACAAACGATCATATTTATCTAAAAGTGCTTTTGGACCAAATTATGGTTTAAAATTAAGGTTTTGGATAAGCCACTGAGACTAAATTATAGAATAATAAAAGAGTTTTTATAGACTATCTAATTAGTATTTTACCCATACTTTTTCTTATACCTTCTCTCACCTCTCCTAATTTTAATAAAATTATACAATTTCTGGTAATTTTCTAATTATAAAAGTTCTTTTGGTAATAACTATCTAAACACTCATTTATTCAAAATTATTTTTTTCTATAAGCTCTTCTCCAAAAATCCTTTTTTTAAAAGCTATTAAAAGTTATGTTTTTCATAAGTCATTTTCCAAACTCTCATCCAAACAAATAGTTTCTTAATGTCTTTGCTATTTTAGGAAATAGCAATAGATTTTTTTTAAAAGACCATATTAGAGGTACCTATCCTTTGCTTAATTTGGTATTTGTATATTTTTTTCTCTTAATTAAATCTTTAATTTTCCTTTGTTAACCCCATTCACTTTTGTACAGGTGCTAATGGAATAAAATTACATGGGTTCATTATACTAACAAAGTAAAATTAAATGAGAAAAACACAAGTACCGAATTAAAAATTTGGTGAAAATATAACTACCTCTAATATGGTTTTTCTTTTTTTCTTTTTAAAGGAAGACTGCTTCTTTTTCAAGTTTCTTGCAAGTATCTCAATGCTTTACTACACAAGTTACAATGCACTTTGGTTAAAAGTAAACCAAAAAAATTACCTTCAAAACATCAACTTATTCCAATCTAATTGAAATATTGACAAAACATAGAACATATATATATATATATATATATCCAATACAACACTTTCAACTTACGATGACAATCATAGATATGAAAAACAAAAAACATTAACGAACAAAATGAAATTGATTACTAGACAAAGCCCAAAGCATGCAGAAACAAGAAATATTAAATTAGAGAACGAAGCCACACAAATGGTATTATCATGGAATTAACAACTTGTGAAAAGCACAAGCACAATTCTGTTCACCAATATCCTCAGAAACGCAAGGAGGCTGCATTTGCGTATTATTTTTCTGGTACCAAGAAGATCGGTTCTTCACAAATTCGCTTACAAATGAATCTAACATTTCCAGAGACACATGTTGCATCACCACCACATGGGATATGCTCCCTTTGTTAGCCAAGCTCCACTTACGAGCAAATTCATCATCTTGAGGCTTTTCAAACACCACAGTGTTGCTAAACTTGTTTAGAAAGGCTCCGATTCCATGGTTTCTTAAGCAATCTCGAAGGTAGACCGCCTTCTTGATGCAGTCTTGAACTTCTTGTTGAAGGCCATTGAAGCCTTTCTGGTTGAGAGCATACCAAATGAAGATGGGAGCATGGCCTGCTCTACTTCCTGAGATGGTGGTGTCTTTTGAAGCAATGTATTCTACTTCCCTTGAGATAAAATCGATGTGTTTTGAACGAGTTATAATAATGCCACAAGGAATTGGACAGCCCAGGAACTTGTGGCCTGAAATAGTTACGCTTCCAATAGGTTTCTTGAAAGAAATTTCAGGTGCCTGTTCATTCGACACGTGATGTATTATGATATTAGGATCACAATGTTTTCATCCAAGTATTAAGTTACTTATCCCAATAGATATGAGAAAAGTATGAACTAATGACGAGCACCAAAATCTACATCGTTCAGATCTAATATAGACTATCCACATCTAATTTGGAGGGTCCGGATTTAATTTTTATACTTTTGTTTTTCTAAAAAAATTATTTTAATGTATCAGAATCTAAAATAGTCTCCTGACTATCAACTTTTCAAAACATAATGTTTTTATTTAAAAACTACCAGTTTCTAGATGATACATATTTCGCCACAACAATGAGCACCAAAACTATTTCCGAGAAAAAGTGTGTGTTGGGGTGGGTGGATGCATGTGTTGAATACGACAATGTTAGTCTCCATCTCCAATAGAAACTAAAGGTGCAATCAAATCATAATGTTGATTGGTTTATTATTCTACTATTTCTTCTTGCTAATCTAGAACTTTAAATTTTGTATTATAATGTCAGTTGGATATTTATGTATTTAATTTCATCTGTTATACTCACTCCAACATCGAAAGGTAGCATCATTCCAAATAATGCAGCATCGCAGTGAATGTAGAATCGATCATGAGTGAAACCACATTCCTCAAGTGATTGTAGTACAAGATCAAGGTCATCAATGGCTCCCTTTAAGGTAGTCCCTACAGCAACACAACCTCATTACTGTTATAAAAGTGTGTGTGTCTAAATATATATGGGGGGCAGAGAGAGAGAGAGAGAAGAATAGCGAAAAGAACAAAAACCTATGTTTAGGTTGATTATGGCTGGCTTGTCCCTGTTTGCAAGAAGTGATTCCTTTAGTTCGTTATAGTCAATCTCACCTGAGATTAGAGTCCCAACAACAACACACTTAACTCTAAGAAGTCTTGCGGCTTTCAACACTGAATAATGCGAGTCCCGGGATGTGTAAATGATTCCATCTGGATATAGTTCCCTCCTGTTTGCATGGTATATATAGGGAAAAGAAACTCATCGCATATAGTTAGGATTAGAAATGAATTTAACATGCTTAATTAGGATTAAAATTGACCGTCTCGAAAATCTAGTTCATTACCCAAATAAAATCCCTTGCAGATTTCCTTCAGTTCCACCACTAGTAACATATCCCCAGTACTCATTCTTCTCTATTTGCCATAGTTTGGCAAACCAATCAAGAACGCACAGCTCAAATGGATTTGAGTTAAGCGAATAACTGCTACCTAAAAATGGATCACCAGCATTGTTCAAGTGGAAACGTAGTAACTGAACCAGTGCATCGTAGTTGAAGTCTAGATTAGTTGGATAACCTGCGTACATACAGTTAAGACTACTTTTCAGGTATCGCTCAACTTAGAAACTCAAACTAGTAATGATCGATATTTTATCTAGTGTTGAAACCTTAGTTTTATAGATCCATGTCCATCCGCGAGAGGTTTGACAGGATCTTATGTTGGTTATCAAGAGGCTGACACAATCCTCTTTCTTTATTCGGATTTGGAACCGGCCATGAAATAATATAGGCAGATTATAGGAGGCTGATATATTTTTATGTTCACAATATTTACCATGTGAATTTTAAATCACTTGATTATAAAGATTAAACAAGATTAAGAAATGTTTAACCCTATTTTTTAGGGCCTGAAATTATAAAGTAGTTGAGGATACGATAAATGAAAAATGTAGATAGTTGGAAAGAATAAAATAACTTTATGGTGAGAGTATTAGTTACTATTTCCAGTTCCAGTAGTAGATAAATAGTGGATAACTTAAGTTTATTTGAAAAAATATAGTATTGTTAAAACAAGAACAAAGATTACCTAAGAAATGATCTCTTTTGTGAGACATACTGTCGAGATAGTGAGCAATGACATTAGCCATGTCTGCTTCAACCACTCCATTATACTGAGAGATAGTAGGAGTTATCATTGAGTGCCCATTCTCTTGTGCAGCTACCCCCATTTTCTTTTCTTCTTCTTTGATGACCTTTTCTCAGTTAAAATTCAACGGCAAAACCTGCCTTTTAATAGAGGTGTATTGTGATGTCAACATCGACGCGTCTAACACTCAAACAAAAGAATATTACACGTGTTTTAAAGCACAAGGATTTTAAGGACGACTGTTAGGTTTATCTATAAATAATATTTAAAATGATATTTATCTTTTTTGTATTATAAGATTCATGGGCGTTTATATATGTGATGTGACTGGGACAACTCCATCTCGCTAAACAGGAGGTATAGCTTTTCAGTATTATGTCGTCTCCCGTCTGAGAATGTGCCAATCGCTTGCCTTTTTTTTCTTAGTAAAAAGGATTTTGAAGTAGTGACGTAAAATATTTATGATATTGTGCTTATTTTGAAATAAATAATTATTTCTTCAAAATAACTTTTTAACTAAATTATATTTTAAAATTAAAATTTTGGATAAGATATTGAGATTAATTTCTAAAGTAGTAAAAGATTTTATAAACTGCCTATAATTATTTTATCCTTATTTTTTCTTATATCCACTCTCCTCTCTCCTCGTTATCAATCTCCTATCTTCTTTTTCTTATTTTTAATATAATCATATATTTTCTAATAATTTTTCAATTACAAAAGTTCTTATAGTAATAAATATTCAAACACTCATTTATTTAAAACCACTTTTTTTATAAATTTTTTTCTAAAATTTATTTTCGAAAAGCTATCCAAAACTCTTTCTTTTTTCATAAATCCTTTTTCCAAACCCTTAGACATATTATGTGTGTTAGGGTTGAGACAAAACCGAATTTTAAAAAAGTTTTTAATCTAAATTTTGATTTAGAGAAATTTTAAAATAAATAATTATATTTATTTAAAAGTACTTATAGACTAAATTAAAATTTAAAATTAAGATTTTAGATAAACTCCTAAAAATAGTTTCTAAAATAAAAAAAGAATTTATAGACTATCCAATAACTATTTTACCTCTATTTTTTTACACTCTCTCCTCACTTCCCTCTTTTCCGTCCTCATTGCATGCCTTCTTCCTCGTCACTGTCACTGTTTTGCGTCCACCCCTACCCTGCTCTACGTCAACTGTGCCTTCTTCTTCAGTCGTGTCCCTGCTCTGCATCCGCTGTACACCATCCTCACTGAGCTCTCTCCTCCATCGCAAGTTATCGCTGCAAGTCACCCTCTTGCCGGAGAAATGAGAAAAGATGAGAAGCTGTTGCTATACAGTGAAAAGGTGAGGAGATATGACAAAAGTGAGAAGATGAGACACTGAGATGGAACAACACAACATGCCGATATGTACAGTAACAATAATTAATTTTTTTATCATACTATTTCACATTTTTTATAATAATTTATCAATAATAAAAATTATGATAGTAATATATATCTAAACACTTATTTATTTAAAATATTTTTTTCTATATTTAAAGACCATTTTTTTATAAGTTTTTTTTAAAAATCTATCCAAATATGCCTATCACTTTGTTGCCCCGCAATGGTCCATGATTTTTTTCTTTAACAATGATATTATAAAAGAGAGGAACAATAACCATTTTCAGAAATTCAGTAGAAAAGTTTATTAGCATGCCAATCACTATATTTAAAAGTCACCACTAGCACATGGAAATCGGGACATTTAATTAATTCAATAAAAAAGCAAAGGACGAAAGTGTTAATAACAAAATTGCAGCTTTTGAAAAGATATAACATTAGGCATATTAGACATGGAGTTTATAAAGAGTCCAAAAATCAAAATCTTCTTAAATCTATGTAATATTTTTAGTCAACTCTCATTTATAGATATTATTTATATGCATGCCATCTTTGAGGTTTAGATGACAATATTGTGATGAAGAATAGATAAACAACTGTAAACCTTGGGCAAATGTGGAGTTTCATTGAATATTTACTATTTTGTTATCTCCTCTAGCCTATTTTTAATCTATATATATTGAGATTCCCTATGAGAAGAAACTGTTATATATATGTGTGTGTGTGTGGAGTTTTTGTGTTCTGCCTTATTGTTTTATTCAAAAAGTAGTTAGTCTTGGTGGGCATGGTAAGTGCATTTATTGCCTCTTCTAACCATTTAGGCAACTTGAGCACCACATCTAAGGAAGAAAAGAAGTATTCTTCTCATGTTTAATATATAGCTTAATTGAGAAATTAATTTTAATTTTTAATATAATATATTTTTTTATCTTTATCAACATTTTACAAATTATTATTATTAATATTCCTTTAATAATAATTAAATAAAAAAATGAGGGAGGAAGTTAAGGTAAATATGGTGTTCTAGAAAAAATATATCATAATATCTAGCATAAATAAACTTTTTAAATTTAATTAAATTAATTAAATATATCATATATTAATAACTAAAGGAGTAATTATGAAGTGTTCTCATAAATTACTTCTTTTAATCTCACATATAAGAATATTTTAATTAATTTATTCGTATCAATAAAAATAGTTAAAAATATTAAATTTGTTATAAAATTCAAGTAATTTCTAATATTATTATTATTAACTAGACTAAACTTTAATATCATATTAGTTTATAATATGTCTCACTACCTTATTTTTTTGGATAAAAATGACAAAATGACATTAATTAAGAGTAGTCTTAAACTAAAACATATAGAACATACAATATTAGTAAAAGTCATAGAATAAGAGTAAGAAGATATAACATGAACAACAAAAGAAGAGAGAACTTCTTTTCATGGTATTGAATACGTCCAACTTGAATCCTTTGCAAAGTTAATGAATCTGGTACATACACAAATAACATTAAAGTGTAATCCTAGATAGTCAAGTAGGAGAGTGGATTTGTGAATATATCACAAAGACATTTAATCAAGAAGGCAAGCCAGGTGTAGCTTGGTTCTTCCAAATGAATTCAATGATAGGAGATCCTTGAAAGTACATGCAGTTCTGATAGAAGTAAAATATGGATTTCTTAAATTTGTTTAGGAAGATGTCCCATCCAGATGAGTTGAATCCACAAGGTATACCCCTAGGCATTACATTTTGATGGCACTATGGTAGGGTTAACAAGTGCATAGACGAGATTTTGATAATTCCATTTATTTCTCCTAAGAGGGTACAAGGGTTTGCCTGAACACCGTTATGCAATGCTGAATTTCTAGCTTTCCATATAATACCAAACATACAAATGATTTTAAAAATGATGGAAAGGTGCAAACAAAAAACTACTTTTTTTTGTTAAGGTACACCCAGCACCACGAAATATTTTTTTTCTTCAGGAAAGCTCAAAGTTCTAAAATTATTTGTGAGGCAATTTCAATCCCTGTAGTATTAAAACTGGTGCAAATTAATCCAAAACTTAGTTAACTTTGACTTTTAGATTGCCAAGGTGAAGTTTGACCAAAAAAGTATGAGTTGGCACATGAGAAAGTAGCTGACATGCCAATTTAATATGTGCAATTACATTATTTTATTTTTTTCAATAACAAAATAATTTAAATAAATTATTTTAATTAATTTCTTCACCCACTTCCTCAACACTTACCAGCGCCGCCGTTTGAATCTGGAGAATGGGAATGAAGGAAGAAACTAAGATGGAGGGTATGAGGTAAAGGGAGAAGGAAGGGAGAAGAAGATGATGGAAGAAAGCGGGGAAAATTTAATGAAGGCATACCTTTTAGCTGCAGAAGACAATATGTTCAAAGATTTCGGATAGAGACATCTTTTTGAACGGGAAAGGGTGTTCTTCAGAATATAAAACAATAAAGCCCTTCTTTTCTCTGTTTAATTTCATCACTGTTTCTGATTAGCCAGCTACTTGATTCCTGTTTGATCTCTTAAGGGTATTCTTCAACATCATAAAAATGGTGTTGCCGCTAACATTCCCATAGTCCATTAATGCCTCCTGCCACATTCTCCTGCTTCTCACTACCCAGTTTCAGAGTACTTTCAAACTTGTTCAGAATCGCAAGTCCTCTAGGATGAACATCGATCCTAGAACAAGTCAATAAACCCTTTCACATTGTTATTGCTCTTCGCCATCAGGTTTCTGCAAAACTCCTCAATGAAGAAATCACAAGACGAGGATGAAAAAAATAGGAGGAGGAGGAGGAGGATTTGGGGAGGAAGCATGAGGATGAAGATGGAGAAAGGCGTTTGGGAACACCGTGCGGCCGAAGAGAAGGGTTCCGACGAGAAAGATGGAGTAGAGAGGGTGGGTGAAGAAATTAATTAAAATAATTTATTTAAATTATATTTTTAGTTTTAAAAAATAAAATAATGTAATTGCACACTTTAAATTGCCATGTCAACTGCCTTCACATGTGCCAAGTCATTTTCTTTGTCAAACTTCACCTGACTTGGCAATCCAATAATTAAAGTTAACTTTAAGTTAGTTTTAGATGAATTTACACCATTTTAAATACTATAAAATTAAAATTGTATTATAAATAATTTTAAAATACTAAATATATATAAGAAAATATCTGTTGTTGTTAGATGTATTTTAACTCAATTTTTTTAATAAAAAAAATGTGAAGTTTTCACACATGCAAACATATTATTACTAGGCTTAAATTTGGGACCCCATCTAAATATTGCGGGTGGCATAACAACTCAAACCCACGCCCACTTGTTTCAGCCAAAATGTTAAACCCGTGAGACAAGAGTGAGGGAGGTGGTCGGTATATATTAAATGCATACATGTGCCTTCTCTTGGAAATCAATTATGTTAGGTCATCTGCCCCTGTGAAAGAAAGCATTAAATAAAAGGTCTTCTTCCGACATTTTGGGCATATCAGCACGTGTGCATTGAATATGTAATACCCTATAAATAATATCTAAAAATTACTCTTACATTCATATTTATAAGGTAAGAAAATAATATATTTTTGCTGTCTAATTTATAAGCTATATTATTATTATTTTTTAATTAATATATAATTTTTATTTTTATTTATTATTATATTGATTTTATTCTCATGGAATATAATGTATATTAAATATAGATAAAATTGAAAAACTGTTAAATTTTAAGGTAGAATTAATAAAATTTAATTTTTTTTTCAATTTATGTAAAATATAATAGAAATGATTTATAAATAGAATTAAAAGATCTAGGCCATTCAATATAATGACAAAAATTTAATAAACTATTGAAAATTTTTATTTACATATTTATATTTGATAAAATTATCAAATAACTATTAAAATACGAAAGTGTTTTTGTTATATATTTTGACAAATGTGCTATACATATATATGGTTTTTACCTCTATATGCTATATTACGGTATCCATCTGGCTAGAAGAAGAAGAAAGAACATCTACCTCTCCATGTTGCCTAAGACCAGATGGTGTAGATGGAATTAATACATTACCACTATTGATGTATATCTTTTACGGTTGGTCAAGTTAAGTGTAAATTGAGAGTGAAAAGAAGTTCTACATTGGATAGAGCTACTGCTGAATTCACAAGTTTTTCGTTAACCTATGTCTTTGTTTCCTTGGGATTTTGTGTTTTTTGTATTTGATGATTCCCTGTATTTGAGATATATTTTGATATATTCGGTTTTCTAAAAGAGTCTAAACTTTCAATTGAATTATGCTCAAAATGTAAAACATATAATTCCGTTAGTACACAGGCCATATTAAGAAATAAAAAATGGGTTAAGTATCGTTCTCAAGAGGACTTAGTACCAATAATCTAGTTGATAATTAATTTTATAGTACCAATAATCTAGAAAGAATTAATTCTACATTTTTGCTTAAGCAACACAAAAAAATAGAACAAATATAAAACGAAAACAAAATTAACCAAGAAAATATAAACTATAACTAATACTACTAATGATTTTAAATTACTTAAGTGGTGACTGGATTATTATAATCTTAATTAATTATTATTGTCTAATTTCTCTCTCTATTTGCAATTTAAATTACCTTTACTAGTCTAGGACTCTTAAGGTACCTAAGAGGTTCTTTCGATCCACTAAAAAGTAGTCTAATCATGTTAATCCATAATTTCTTAGGTAATTAATTAAACTAAATTAAATTCAAGCCTAAAATGATTATTCAGGGCTGATAGGTACGTGTCTATCCTATATATATAAATCAAGCATCAAATACTTAATTCTATATGAGTCAATTGAAAGTCTAGTCTAAATTCTCTTTTTCTAAACTCCTTTAGAACACCAAAATAGTTCCAATAAGATATCTCTTATTTTAGAAATATAAAACACACAATTGAATCAACAAACATAATATTAAGCAATTAAAAAATTAAAATTAGCATCCACTAATCCATAATCAAACTATACTAATCCAAAGCAAAAGTTCAGCTGGAATAATTAAACATGATTATGAATAAAGAATAAAGCAAACCAAACATCGTGATGACCCAAATAACAGATGAAAAGAAAGAAGAACAAAAGTGGAGACCACAACACAGAGCTCCTTTCGTCCTCACCCCACTTGCCGTCAAAGGTTGAAGAAGACTCGATTGAAGCTGCAGCAGTCCGCCTCCCCCTTTATCCTTCAACCCCTAAATTTCCTTTTTCTAAACGGTACATTCCCTTTTCTGCCAATTGTAAAATAGAGAAATAAATACAAATAGGAAACTAAGATGCAAATGAAAATATTAAACTAAAATAAACTAACAAAAATAACACTAAAATAAAACTGTAAATAGAATAGGAAACTGATTTATTTATTTAATTTTAGAAACTTCAAATCTTTATTATGATTTGTCAAGCCCTAAAATCAAGAGGTGACTGGCATAGAATATAAGAAAACTCATATTCCATAAGTCTTTAAATATTATAATTAATATAATAATAATCTTAGATATACATAAGCTATTATTAATTATTAATATATTCTTACATCTCAAAAATATAAAAGGGGACAAGGATCATGTTTATAGACTACGTCCATGAGGGCTTTCTTTGTTTCACTGGGGAGCGAGATCAGTAGTGTTATCTGAGGCCAAAATAATATTAAAGTGAATAACGTCTTATTAATAAAAAAATAAAATATTGAAAGAAATAATTTAAACATATTCAACTTTAAATAGTAAGGCTTTATGATAAATCTCAATTTTTAAATAATAGAATTATAACAAAAATGAATCTGTATTAAAATCATTAATCAAATCAATCTAACATCATGTAAATCAACTTGTTTAAGAAATCAGTTTAAAATGATAATCCTCAAATATCATCTTTTTGTAGGACTTCAACAAAACATAATATCAAGCATTGACACACAGTCATGAGGGTAACTAACTACTTTGGCGAGGCTCAAAGCCACGAAAACAAACGTGGACACATAATCCACGATGATAAGTAACTAAGCATAGCACAAGGCCACGAATAATAAGCGCAAGTAACTAACTTAAGAATAACAATCATAAATATGAGACCCACGAATAACAAGAGTGAGAATAAATCCCATGAATTTATGGCGTGAGAACTATGCCCACAAATACCAAGTGAGCTTGATTTTAACCATGATGCACTAAGAACTAATAATACTACTGTTAATAACTAATGTTATGTATTTAGTCATTTTAAAAATCGATTTCCAAGCATACATAGGATCAAATTAACATTAAATAAGAACGAGAATTTTCAATATTGGAATTTCACAAATAATATTTTATAATCAAAGACCACATCATAAAATCAAAATAAAATCTTAAAAAGATTTTGTTCAGTTTATATGCAATAAAATTCTTTTCAAATAATAGGAATTTACGTAAGAATATTTCAGAGTGAAAAACCATCTCAATATAAAGGTTCACAAAATATCTCTCTGAACTTTCTTCGTCTACTCCATTTCTTCGTCTACTCCATATATAAGCATGACAATATTATAAGATATTCGAAAGAAAAATCTATGACAATAATCGAAGCCCTTAATTCATATAATTATATTTTTAATGAATCATAATTAAAAATTGATACTTTAAATAAAATGTGTCAAGTAACAAGACATTGTTAAAAATATTATTATCATATAATATTATTCACTTACCTGATAATCCTAATAACTATAATATATCATATTTAATAGCTTTCAACATGCTTCAACCTTAATTCTCTATCATTTAAATAATATTATTATCACCCAACTGTGACCCTGTAGAAATTTACCAAAATCTTAACAAAATTCTCTCATTTCCTTCCTAAAAACATTCATTTAATTTTTATCTTTTAAAGCACTCAAACATAGTTATATACTTTATAAGTTATTTAGAACTATAATTTCAACAACTAATATATGTGTATATATATAAACACGTATATGAACCATAGAGTATATATATAATTCTTTTTTTTAACGTCTAGTATAGAAACTAATTATTTTATAATTATCCAATACTATCTTCTCTCATGCATTTCTTGAAAACAAACTTAATTTCTTTAATATAACTCCTTTGAACTTGTGTTTATCTATAATTTATTAAATCCATTCATCTCTTTTTAAATATAATGGGTAAATATGTGTGTATACACACGACTTAATTCAAATTAATATTGAACTAGTTTTCTCCTTTAACAAAAAATGAACCGTCACTATTCTCTTTCTCCATTTTTCTTATAGCATATATATAACCAAATAACAAGTTTAGATTATGAAAACTCTTCTCCTTTATATCCTTCAAATGCCCCAAAAATCAGAGAATAAAGTTCTATCTCGGCCAACATACAACAGAGTAACAGAAACATTTGAAATTAGAAAGGAACACCTATGAACACATATGTATATAAAATCATCTTCTTTTATTTATATAATCTTGAATCTATGTCATTTAATCTTAACCAACAAACAAATACAGACTCAACTTTCATAGCTTAATTTTTACTTATCCCAAGGTAGCAAATCAAGAATCGAAAATCCCTTAGCCTCTATCAACAAACATGCCTACTTATTTATTATCTCCCTTATAACTATCAAATATCCTTTTTAAGTCTGGAATAATTTCCAACTTCAAAAGTTTGGAACCCATGACTCCCAATCATCTTCCAAACCTCTTTAAGCACATTGTTATACTTTGAGCCACTTGTTTAACATTTAGAAACCTTATGATTACAAATTATAATAAGTTTCAAAAGAAAGTTTAGACATTTATCTTTCTAATTCCAAACACCGCTCATAGTCCTTAAAAATCACGTAGCTATGGGTTTAATCTACAATATTTCCAAACACTCATAGTGTCTCTAACTTTTCATGAAAGATCATATTTTTAATTCACTGTCTTCTCACAAAGGATACCACAAGGTCAGCTTATCATCCTAAAAAGAATCCATCATTTAAATATTTTTAAAATTTCATTCCATAATAGATTTAAACACATGTGAACTCAACAAAATGCCTATTATCCACTATTTACTAACTCAAAGTTTTATTATCATTTTTGTTTCCTTTAGCTTCAATTTTAGAGGATTTGAAGATACAAAATCAGACACAACAAAGCTTGGTTTCTCGAAATTCTTAGCTCAAAACAGGGGGAACACTTGCAGAAACAAAGACTCATGATTTAAGCTAAATTGACCATTTTTCCTCGCAAATTTTCGATTTTTTACCAACCCATAACTCGTTCAAATCGAAGAAGGTGAAAACAAAGGAGGATAGAAGAGACTCACCTTTGTAGATCTTTGGTGTCGTGAGTTCGTCCCTTCTTTGGCTACCCTTCCAACATCACACTCCTTAGGTCCATCTCCCCTCTCCCTCCTTCTCTCTCTCTCTCTCTCATGAATTTTTTTGTTGATCTAAGGAAAGAAAGAGTCAGTGATATGAATCAGAAGAGGGACATGTGGGTGTGAGAGAGATAATGATATTTTAAAAAAATATTAGAAAATAAACCTTGATAGTGTGTCAAAATTTTCTTTCTCCAATAGCTTCTTTAGCCTATAAAATAATTTCTTTAAATTTTTTTGGATAAATGAAAACTTCTAACTATTTTTATTAATTTTTTTAAAAAAATAAAACCTTAAAATTTGAAAAAAAAATATTTATTAAATCATTTATCCCTCTATTGAGGAAATACACTCTTTCATAATTTTTTAGATTCCAAAAAGTATCTATTTCATGATTTTGCTTTAATTTTTTTGAAACCCAAAATATTTTTAATAGTTATTATTTTCTTTATTTTTTTAAAAAATAACTTTTGAGACCTTTTTAATTCTATAGAAAAATACGCTAAATTTTAACAATCCCTTATACATTCCTTCTATCAAGGATGTTACATGATTTACTTTTATTATAATATAAACTATATCTATCTTTTTATTTAAAAATATATTATATCTATAATGAAATCCCCAAATTAATGCTCAAATCAATCTCTTTTCAAAAACTCAATTAAATCACTCTAATTTTTCATTTATGACTTCCCAAATATACCAAAATATATCTCAAATATATCAAAATATAGGGAATCATGAATATTATTAACCGGTATATGGCAGTTTTTTTGAATCCTATTACTAGTTATCCAAGCAACTAGTTACCTTAATTTTAGAGTTTGTAATTGCCCTACCTAATATAAGTATCTCCTATATGAATTAAACTTGAGACCCAAAAAAATCTAGTAGGGCCATATACCCATTTATATTTATTTTTTCTTTGGAACCTATGTGTAATTTTTCCTTTAAATTATATTATTAATATGTTGACCTAATTGACTGATAATGTGTGAAGTATCCTTGTAAGTATCTATTAAGTATTTACTATTAATATGATCTCTGAGCGCTTGAATCAACTAGTTGTGAGTTGTTTCAATTCACTAGTGATCTTGTGTTCGAACCCTAGATATACACTCATAATAATTACTTGGAGGAAGTGAAGTTCCCCTCATGTGGGATTATATGCCTACAAACTAGACTAATTGGTTACTATAGTACCTGATACTAGTGGATACATCTAAAAAAATATCCATATAACTTGCCTAAACAATTTGACAATATTGAATCAATATGGAGAAAGACGGGGAACGGGGTACCATATCTAACCATAGACTAATCTAAAGTTTATTTTTGCTAAGTATGTGTATCTTCCTATTAAAAACAATAATATTCAAAAGACTATCTGGTACTAAATATGGGCAACTCTCTTAACCAAGATTTGATCTTAGTTCTTCATATTGTAAAGGATTAACCCCTCCTGCTATACTCAAATGCTATTAGTTAAATATAGAAGTTAAAGAAGAAATTTATTTTAGTTTTGAATATAAGATCTTAATCTACTTTACCTCTTAACTCTATAATTTTCTTCCAAAAAAAATCCTATTGATTACATATGTTAAGGGCTTCCATCAAGAGTAGTTTCAATAATGCAAATGATTAAAGTGAACATTTTTTAAAAATCAATGTATATATATATTTGTTACTAATAACTAAATTAATTTTTTAAATATCTGTAAATTAGTAATTAAGAAGATCATGGAGAGTATTATAATTTTTTATATACACATTATGTAATAGGCCATAGCGGCGTGGTTTAGGGCCTCTTTCATTTCTGGGCATTCCTTTCCCATATTGGACTGACTATGCATGGGTTAAATTGTATCTAAAATCTTAAATTATCTTTTAAGTGTATTTAGTATTTTAAAATATTTTGTTGTGCATTTAATATTTTAAAGTTTACCTTAAAATATTTTTTGATACACCCAACATCCCAAGATATTTTTTTTCAGGTGTATCTAGTATCTTAAAAGATTTTTTGATTTACCTATTATTAAAGTATACAAATATTTTAGGCTATTAAATGTAGTTGAAAAAATATTTCACGCCCCTTAATCCTTTGTACTATTTGTCTCTAAAGTCTGAACCTTCGTGTTCTTCCCACTTTTTGTTTCCCTACGTATTCATGGCTGGAATTAGAGTTATTAATAATATTATCTGAAGTACTTGGTGTCTCTGTACAATTACTGATGACATTATTGCAGAGTGCATCAGTGGGGTTTGGAAAAGCAGCATAAATAAAATTTCGTATCACAAACATTAATATATATTAATTTTTCATAACCATCCTATGTCAATATTTTTTTTTATTTATCCCGGTATATGGCATTATTGCCAATTGATAATTCGCATGAATGTAGACCCATAATAAGGAAACATTATTATCTCCAGATAATTAATAATCGCAGCTACATACTCAATACTTGAACACAAAACCACTAGTTAAGTTGAAATAATTTACAACCAGTTAATTCAATTCAAGCACTTGATCATTCATTGTGTCAAATATTATTAACTGCTTCAGAGAGACTATGTTGAAGAAAATGATAGAATATAATAATAAAAAAGGTTAAAATACAAATTTAACTTAGAAGTTTCTACTTAAGAGGGTTGAATATCAGTAAGTTTTTTTTAGTAGTGTTGCCTAAGAAGTTCTTAGATCGTAGCAATATTGCCCTCACCGTTTATTAAAATTAAGTTTAACTATTAGTTAATCAATATACTAATATAACATACCATGTGGCATCCATGTCACTTTTTATTTGGGATTAGGGTCAAATTTACCCAAAAATTTTCACTTAGGACAGTGGGTACCCGAAAGTTTTTTTTAGGTTTAATATCACTCTTACTATTATTTAGGTTCAATTTGACCAAATATATTAAGATGGTGTGTATACATGTCATTAATTTCATTTTTTCTCAAGTCATATTTATTAAAAAGGAAACGATTAAAAAAAATATATCCCTTCAAGCTTCTTTGCCATTAGAGTAGGGCTGTACAAGAAGCCCAGAGCTCACAAAGTCCACCTGAGCCCGCACAAAATATGCCCTGCCCAACCCGCTAAAAAGTGGCCCAATATAAAATGAGCAATTTCGAGCAGGGCCAATATTCGAGCTGGGCCGGGCATCGGGCAGGGGTTACTGTCATGCCCAGTTAATTACTCTTTTATATATAAAAATTTATAAATTATAGTATTTCACATAGAACAAATACGATAAATACTGATGATTAAAGGGTAATTTTACAAATATGAGTAGTCAAATAAATAATTGTATCTTTTAAAATTTATAACTAAATTAATTTATTTCTTTATTTTTTTAAAACTGTGGTAACAATTTTGGGGATATTGATATAAAGTTACAATTGCAAACTACTTAGACTTCAGTACTTTTTTTATATGCAATGGATTTTAAAACTTTAACTACTATTTTTTTTGTCTTATTCTTAGTAAATTATGTATATTATTTAATTATTGAAGATATATGAATATAATATTATTTTATAAGTTCACAATTGTAAATTTTTTTCATAATATGAGCAGGGCATTAGGACTTGGGCATGCCCAGCCCACAGATGCCCAGTCCAAAATAGTTAGAGCTTTTACTGGGCAGGGCCGGGCATCGGGCTGTAAAATACAACCCATGTATTTTTCGGGCAGGGGGCTGCCCTGCTCTGCCCTGCCCATGCACACCCCTAGAGTATCACTCTTAGTTGACTATATCTTGGCAACATCTCAAAAAGTAACATGTGATAGTCCCATATGTTATCTTATCTTCTTATACTTATAAGTTAGCATATACTCATAATTATTTCTAAACTTGACCCTGTCAGTCACACCTTTCAAGAATTATCGTGAGTCCCACTCGCCTATGGTATCTTCTATATTTTTTGTTATACTTAATGCTAAAAACATGTATCAAAATGAAGTATGATCTCTTCAGAGTGATATTCTATTAACGGTATTGTCTGGAGGAATGTATTTTTATATTTTTTCTTTATTTATAAATTTGAGTTCAAAAAATAAAGTGGATAATATATTGATTGGTAATCTTAGTATATTTGGTCAAACTAATAGTCAAATAGAACATTGATAAAGGTCGGGGCAACATTGAACCCAAGAAAACTTTTGGATATCCAATGCTCCTTAGGGAAAACTTTTTGAAAAAAATTGCATCTTAACCCAAAATAAAAAATAGTGTGGATGTCATGTGGCCTGCCATGTCAGTATATCGTTCAACTAAAAGTCAAACTTAACTTTAGTTATCAAGCAGTGCGATATTACTACAATTTAAAAACTTTTGAGACATCATTACTCCTAACAAAATTTTTGGGTACCCAGCATTTTAAGTGAAAATTTTCAAGATAAATTTGGACATTAACCCATCATGAAAATGGAAAGGAAAGAAAACAGTACTGCGGCTTATATGAGTGGCACATCCTCCTTTTGTTTGAGAATTTATTCTTCTTTTCTTTGATTAATTTACTCAAAGGCTCTCTAATCTATTATCTTTGATGGAATAGCTATATTGTATATGGATTATTAGCTAAGTGTTTCCTTTGGTTTGGTGACAAAAAAAAACACTCCTATAATCAATTCTTGATATAATAACTATTTATAAATAAATTTAATTAGATTAAAGAAATTAGTTAAATTAGTTTATTGTGATAAATATGACATGTCTTTCTTAAAGTAGTTTTATTTACAATATAATCTATAATATTTTATATTGTTTGATACTCATTGTTGATAATAGAGGTAGTAAGTTTGGGAAAAGAATGATATTTATGAAAAAATAGTCTTATATTGACTATTCTCTAATTAACTTATCCAGCAGTAAAAAAAAAAAAAGATAAACAAGTAGAAATAGAACACCCCATGAAGACACGGTCAAAATCAAAGGGTAGGGGTGGATTGAGTCCGAAGGGGGCCAGTTAGCCTGACAGATTCATAGCATTGTCTTATGGACTCGTTAAAATTTGAATTTTATTGACTTGTACGACTCTCTCTATATATATAAACGGCTCTACCAGAAAGCTCAAAAATAACATATTTCTTAGACTAAGCAGATCAGAAGATCAGATGTTGGTAGTATCAATTTTACTCCTCTTGATACCCCATGCGTTTTCCTTCAACTTTAGCTTCGCCAGTTTCAAGCCCAATGATTATAACAACGTATCTTGTGAATTATCAGCTTTCATCGCAGAACCGTACCTCTACTTAGTAACAAACCAAAAGGAACTATCCTCGCAAAATAGTCAAGGTCGAGCCACCTATTACGAACCGATGCACTAGTGGGACAAAGCCACCAGAAAACTTGCAAATTTCAACACTAATTTCAACTTCACGATTTAATCCCATGGAGGAACTGTTTATGCAGATGGGATATCCTACTTCTTAGCCCCTTATGGCTCAAAGCTTCCTGATCCACCAAAAGTTGGAGGGGGTGCTATGGGTCTCATTATTGGTGACGACAAAACGACACTTAATTCAACAGGTCATCCATTTGTTGCTGTGGAGTTTATATCTTTCACAATACAGAATCTTATGATGGTTGGGATCCTCCGTATGTTCATGTGGGTGTCGATATCAATTCTGTTAAATCTGTTACTAATGTGACTTGGAATGCTAATATCACAGGAGGCAGAACCAATGAGGCTTTCATCAGCTACAATGCAAGCACGCATAATCTAAGCATCTCGTTCACTAAAGGTTTTGATTCTTCTAACAACACTGTGTGGCAACATCTTCATCATATCGTTGACCTAACTTTTGGTTTCTCAGCTGCCACAGGAGATTCATTTGCAATACACAGGATCGATATATGGAGTTTCTACTCAGAGGAGTTCCTAAATATCGCTCCCAGTACAAGTAGAAATGCCACAGAACTTGCAATAGGATTAAGGGTTGGGTTAGTTTGTGGGATGGTATTGTTTTTCTTGTGGAAGAACAAAAAGAAAATGGGAGATGATGAGTCTGATAACATGAGTGATGATGATTTTGAAAGAGGAACAGGCCCCCAAAAAATACTGATTCGCCGAACTAGCGAGTGCTGCAAATTATTTCAATGATGAGCAAAAGCTTGGGCAGGGAGTATTTCGGGGTATCTATAGAGGTTTTCTCAAAGATTCAAACTCCTATGTGCTATAAAGAGAATATCACAGGATTCTAAACAAGGGAAGGAGTTTCTTCAGTAGTAAGAACTATCAGTCAACTAAGGCGTCGAAACTTGGTGCAGTTAATCGGTTAGTGTCATTAAGGGAAAGAACTATTGCTGGTTTATGAGTATATGGCAAACGGAAGTTTATATTCTCATCTCTTCAAGGATGGAAGGTGGCTGACATGGTCGATTAGATTTAAAATAGCTCAAGGCTTGGCCTCTGCATTATTGTACTTGCAAGAAGAATAGAAACAATCTGTGGTTCACAGACATAAAATCAAGCAACACCATGCTAGACTCCAACTTCAATGTAAAACTTGGAGATTTCGTATTATCAAGGCTTGTAGACCACGCAAAAGGAGCACAAACTACCGCTTTGATTGGAACCATGGGCTATATGGCTCCTGAGTGTGTCACTACTGGAAGGGGTAGTAAAGAATCTGATGTCTACAGTTTTGGAGTTGTTGCTCTAGAGATAATCTGTGGAAGAAAACCCATCAACCCAGAGGCTCCAAAAGATGAAATAAACATAGTGAAATGGGTATCGGATCTCTATGGAAGCGGTAGAATTCACGAAGCAGCTGATCCAAGCTACAAGGAGATTTTGACCACAATCAAGATGAATGCCTAATGATTGTTGGGCTGTGGTGTGCTCTTCCTGACCAAAATTGTAGGCCTTCGGCATTTTTGTTTATAGTATAATTATCATTTAGTGTATGTAAATTATTGTAATCTATAAATATATAAACATAAAACATATATGTATATAGAGAGAACTTATATCATGTTGTTGGATTTTTACCTGGAGATTCTATATACTATTGTGTTTTTGTTTAAGAAAGAGTTGCTTCAGCGATTGGGGAAATTTAAGCTTTTTGGGTAATGATGTTGTATTTTATAAGTTCAAGGTACTCTACCAACCAACAAGCTAATTTTTTAAGATGGGCTCGATCTCCCTTTGAATTTATACTCGTAACATGTTGCCTTTTCTCATTTTGTAAGAAACCGAAATTATGTGTATTGTTGATTTGTGTGATGTGTGTGCATTCCCCTTGGTGCATGCTGGGGAATCATTTCACTTTGGTTCAGCTTCCTCAGCATCTGCTGACATCAAAGTTCCTCAGCATCAGGAGTTTGAAGCTTAGCTAGCATCCTTGATTATATACGAATAGGCTAATGTCAATCTATTCTATGATGTCCAAAAGTTGAGTCTTTTAAGGCTTAATTAGAAACTGTTTAAGTCAATTCAAAATGTGTAATACACAGTTCACAGTTACGTTGTTGGAATGTTCCTTGACATAGTCATGATGATGCCACCCTTGCTAATTGCTTTGAGAGTTGGATATTTTTGAAAATGGCAAGAATCTGTTCGTTTGGGGAATTTGTCAAGAAATACATTGTCTCAATTTTGTTTGTAGTTGATTATTAAAGAACCATTGCAAGATCAATTCAAGTGCATTCAAACCAAATTGAAGTTGTAATAGAGAGATGCCTTTATTAAGCATACCGGTATACTAGTGCTGTAGTTCCATTTAGAGATAGATAAAGCAATCATAATTTCTATAAATTGTATTTTTTTCGTTTTAGTACACTTTCTTGAAATAATTTTAAAATTATATTGTTACAAACAACACAACTATAGGTCTATAGCCTCCCAAATTTTGATAAAAGAGATTTATAAGACATTGTTATGGTTAAGAATATTTTTTAAAATTAAAAAGTTTTAAATATGAGTTTATTCCTATAAATTTATTTAAAACTATAGTTTTAAACTATAATTTAGTGTAGAAGTTATTTTACACAAATATGACTATTTATTTTTAAAAAAATTAAATTAATATTTAGACTAGAAATCATTTTGAAACTGTAGTTTTAGGGTTACTTAAATACACACTAAGTAAAACGAAATCTAATTTTTAGATTTTGAAAGTTTTAGAAAATAAAAAAAAGGATAAAAATGGATATAAGATAAATGCTTAAGAGTAAAAAGGGATTATTTGTCTCACATGTCCACCTAGGTATCTTTTCTCTCTAAACTCATACCTCAAGTGTCCACGTACATTGTTAAATTTTTGAGATTATTGGGGTTATTTTTCTATTAAAATAAAATAATTTAAAACTAATTTGATAAAATTCTTTTTAATATTATATATTTTTAATAATTTTTTAATATAAAATTATATTCTAACATTATTTTTATTTTTAGACATTGATTTATACTTGAACTTGTACCTTTTAGGGGCTTATAATTTTTATTTTTTTATCTAAATTTATATTATTTTTTTAGTTTGTAAGACTTCAAGTGTATAATTTTTATTTTTTATTTATTTGGGTTTATATTATTATTTTAGTCTCATAAACCTCAGCTCTACAATTTGCATAAAAAATACTCTAATGCCGTATTAAATTTTTAAAATTATAAATATATATTATAATTACTTTTTTATTATACCTTAAGTCAATAGAACTCTATTTAATATTATATATTTTGAATATCTTTTTCAGTTGAAATTTCAATATCTTTTTCAATTATTCAAGTGAGTAACTATATACTACCCTACATCTCCTCCAACTCACCCTACTTCCTTTTCTCTTCTCTTCTCTTTTCTCAGTGTCGACTCCTTGTTTTTCTTCATTCATCTTCTTTACCCTCTGCAGAGAAAGAGTGATGAGAGTGAGAGAGAGAGAGCACGGGAGAAGGACTAGAAAGTGCGACGCCGGAGATCGAGCTTCTGACGTCATCGACCATCTGAGTTGAGTTCTCCGACTCCGCCTTCAGTTTATCTCTGTTTCTTTCGATTTTGGGGCTGGGTCACCAATTAAGGTGTATGCTTGTAGAGGAATGGGGTTGATTTAGTGATAATGAAGTCTAAGGACATGAAATCAAGCTACTTGACTTGGAATCGAACTCAAAATCGTAAGATATTGCACTTGCATGTGTGCTCCTCTGTTTGTGCGTTTTTGAGGTGATTCAACCGATTAAATTTGGGTCTTTGATGTTCAATTACTTATTAAGTAATGGTTGAAGATTAAAAACGTTAAAGCAAGCTTAAATCATGAAATGTGGCTGCTGCTCGAGTGTTTTCGGTTCTGAGCTTCAGCTTCCGAAAGATACAGGTTCTTTGCTCTTTGAAAATGCTTTTGAATCTCTTAAAAAGTAAAGTGAACATCTTGTTAATTAGTGTGATATATGGGTAACAAAATTTTCAAGTTGAAGTTGGATTTTTATAGTGTATTTCTATAACTTAGGGTTGCAGGAAATTGCTGTTTTGGGTCCTTGAAATTGGGAACAAAAAGGTTGAATCTTTTTTTAGTGGTTATTAAGTTATACACAAGTTACTTGGGAACATTTTGTTGAGTTCACATGTTTTAAAGTTCAAGCTGAAAGTGAGTTCATTATTTTATAATTGAAGTGAGGTATGAAGGAGAGTAGGAGTTGGTTCAAATCTATTATGGATATAGATATGGCAGTATGTGTGCATCTGATATGCTGAATGTAGCTATGGAAATTGAATATTTAGATGGTTAATGCAAGGAGGCCAAGGTGTATGATATTCATCACTCTTGAATTAATATTTAAGATTAGTAAATAAAGAATTATACAAGAAACATGATAGCGATGATTTGAAAGATTAAATCTGGTTTAAGTTCTTAATAGAATCTAAAAATCCAAGAGAAATTTTATTGCCGAATGGTTATAAAATTCTTATGGAACATAAGGAAACAGAGAAGAATTAAGACTTAGTATGCTAATAAAGTGATATTTTGAAAGGTGGAAATTTCTAGATTATGGATGAAGGCAATTATAAAGCACTTGAATGATAGAATATGAAGGGAAATGTTTGTTACTTGGATATATGGTGATTTCAAAGTTATGGTTCTGGTGTTTTGAAGTTAAAAGTGAAATAAAGTTTCTGTTTTGAGGTTCTTTTGTGTTGAACAAGTGTTTTGAATTATGGTATTATGCTCAAATTCATGTCTCAAGATCCTTAGATGTTGTTAGGGTCATGGAAGGGGAAGAAACAAATTCTTTTTCTTTTGCCCTTCTCAGTCAAGGGTGTTATTTGGGAAAGGATTAGAATTTTCTAAAATCTAAAGGTTAAAAGAGAGAAATCAAATAAAAATATTAAGTAAGGGGTTAGCATTGGGTTATGAAGAAAATTTATTATGTAAGTGTTTTCGTGCTAAGGTTTAAGCATTAATAAACCCTACATAAATAACTGTATAGGATTTTACATTTGCCAGAGCCCATCAAGAAATCAGAAAAACAATATTGCAGAAGTGAATATGGAAGAAAAACATTCATGTAGTAACTCTTTCTTTTAATATATGTATATATTGAATTTTGTACATTTGTTTGTGCCATGGTTTATATGTGTAAGCATGGTTTGACATGCGCAAGTATTGTTTGACATGCATAACGCATGGTTTGACGTGCATAAAGTATGGTTACAGTCTAAGTTGACTATTGCTCATAAGAGTTAAGCTGTATTTAGGAAAGAGTTATTGGTTGTTTTGCATACTTTATTTGAATTGTGCGTATCCCTATGAAGGATTGATGTTACTATTGAGATTCTTTGAATCTCACCCTTTATCTTCCATGATATACAGCTAATGCAAGTGATGCAAGGAGCAAAGGGTGGCTATAGAAGAAGACTAAGAAGGTGGAATGATTGGAGTAGTAGTATATTTTAATCTTAGTTAAAATAGTTCAATATTTTGATTAATGCCGTGTGAGACTTGTATATAAAGTTGTCATATCATATAAACTTTAGAGGGAAGTATGTAATCCTCCTTAAGAGGAAGCCTAAATCCTCGTTGAAGATGGATGAGTGACATTAACACTATATGGTGGAATTACTATTAAGCTTTTAGTTTAGTTATGAATGAAGTAAAACATACATGCTAATTGATAATTATAAAACTTGGGTGTTCAAGTTTATTTAAAGTTTTTAAATGAGGTTTAAGGATTTAAATCAATCTTAGTTTTGAGAAAAATTTAGTTATGGGTTTTCAAATTTATAGAAAATTGCATTCCCTTACAAAACGGAAAAACTCTTTTGGTTTACGAAGTTTTTGAAACTTTGCTTTTTAAAAGAACTGCTTGAAATCTTACTGAAAATTTTCATGCAAACCTTTAATAAAGGTGTCAGTTCATAAGGTATTTTGACACAAATAACACATTCAAGACATTTTAATATCATTGTGTTAGGATGTCTTGCACCGTATGGCGATTATATGACATGAGATCCTTATAACATTTGAATAAAGTGGAAATCAGTGGAAGTTGCCTGTTCAAAATTTATAGAATATTATTATTATATAAATTTTGTACACACAAAATATTAATATTTTTATTTATAGAAAATTTTAATAGGGGATTTTACCCCAATTTTCCTCATAATTATAGAAAATTTTTTGCGGGACTTTTCAGTAACAGAAAAATTGTACGAGTCAATAAAAATATTATATTATATAGCTTTACTTTTAGTATTACAAAATCAACCGTGAATGCAATATCAATATCACTAATGGCCAATTATTCAAGCATATGAACTTGAAAACCTTATAAGATTGAACTTGTAGATTCCGGCATATAGCTAGATTGATAACACTACAATTATATGTATGAAAGAAAAGGGATACAATATTGACAGATTGTGCACCCATAACATAAGCAAGACAAATTAAACTAATATTTTACTATGCATTTAATTTCAGAGTTTATAGCTGTTATTCCTAATATAGTTATATTTTATAAGAATTGAACTCGATATCTAAAGAGATCTAATAAGGTTTATACTGTTAGATAAACTCTACATTAATTTATATTAATAATATCTCATGAAACTGTTTGGTATTCTATTTTCTTCCAATAGAAGGCGCACACATAAATTATAAAGAAAATGAATATTTTAGATTTTCAAACATTGTTTTTAGGTTCTGAGATGGTTGCCAGTTGACGGAGTAAAATGGGCACGGTGTCAACAAATGAGCTCTATCTAGACTTGTATTCATAATATTGACATTTCTCAAGCTCTATCTCACAGAAAGAGCTATCCATAGAGGATTCTCATTGAAAAGAGGTTGAATGGAAAACTGTGTCATAAATCGAAAGAGATATTTACAACCAATCCTATATTTACACTGTCTTTCGTCATCAAACCCCACATTATGGAAATGAGGGTAGATGATAAAAGTTTCTACCTCCTGTCTTTATATTTTTTTTATTATAAAATTTATTTAACTAATTTAGATATATTAAAAAAATTAATTAAAATAATTATTTATAATAATTATATGTTTATTTCCTTAAACTACTATTTTTAATATTATATATTAGAACTGTCATGATACAACCTTCTTAATATACCTAATTATACGGGAATATTTTAGAGAAAAAATTAAAATTAAAATTTAAGAAAATAAAATAAATTAATCTTTTATGTTTAAAATTAAAATAATTTTTTTATATAATTCTTATATTTAGAATGAGAGGGAGTACCAAAACTTAAAATCCCAGTGTGAGCGCAAGAAGATTGATACTCAACCAGAAGGACAGATCCACAGCTATTAGCTAAGGGATTGGTCGCTATTCAAAATTGATGGCTTCCCTAATAGGACCAACTTTAGGGAGAAAAAGTCATATGTGGTAGCATCTTAATAATGAGAGTCGGGAGGAATGATAACATGATAAAGCTAATCTGACCGTAACAGCATTGGAAAATAAGATTCGAATGTGACTTGTTTTTGCTGAGAATAGAAAAATTAATAACATGGAAAGTGAAGCTTCATATTAATAATTTTATGAATCTCTTGTGATGATAGGAAAAAAGACTGTTTAAGAGAAAACAGTGCAGAGAATAATTTTTGTCAATTCGCTACAAGGTTGATTTTCCATCGTTGAAAATGAATTAAAATTTTAAAAAACAATTGTTGTCTGTAATTTTTTTTTACCGAATTTAATTACCCTACTAAATATAATTTTCCATCATTGATTTTCCTAGCTACTTTGCATTGGGTTCATTACAATACATGCATTCACAAAGACTTTTTTTTTATTTATTTAATTTCACAAAGGATATCTTTATCCTTTTCAGTTTTATAACATAAAAAAATTTTATCTCTTCTATTAAATACGTGTTTTGGATACTAATTTAAGTTCTCTTTCTTAAGAGAGTCATTTACTACCTTAACCACAAATTTATTAGTCACACCTAAACTATTCTATTATGCAAATGTGGATGCAAGAAAATGGAGTTCGACAGATATTTTGAATGCTTTTTCTTAAGTATTTTTTATTTTTTATTTTAAAAGAACATGGTTAAGTAAATATTTCAAATGTTTTTAAAGTACTTTATATTTTGTAGGTATTTTAAAAATATTTAAAATTACATGTACAATATCAAGTGTTTTACTTTAAACGATATGATATATAATTAAAAATATAAAAATTTGTATATGAAAAAAAACTATATTGATTTTAATCATCATTTTAATAGTAGATGATTGATAATTAAAGCATGAAACATCACGGTTCTATTTAAAATTTTAAATATTAAGAATGTGATATGTAACTAAAGTTTCAAAAGGTTTTATGGATTTTAGCTTTAAATATTTTAAATTTATAGAGGATAAAAATTAAAACTACAAATATTATATAATAAAAATCTATCTTATGAACTATTTAGACGTATTTTGAATTTATTTATTACAATTGGAAACTATTTAATGTTTAAATTTGCTTACATATAATTTTTATTTAATATTATGATAATTTTTTTTAGAGTATTAAATTTTACTTTTTTTTAGTATAAAAAAATTTATGGCATTAATGGTTAGATAATAATGGGAGAGGAAATGGAGAGGGAGGTTGTTTGGTTTATGGTAAAATTTAAGTTTTAAATTTAGATTTTGTTAAAATTTAAATTTTTAAAAATTTTAAAATAAACAATTATATTTATTTAAAATAATTTTTAGATAAAATTATGATTTAAAATTAAAGTTTCAGATAATCTAGTCAGAGTAGCTTATAGAATAGTAAAAGAATTTATAGACTAACTAATTACTATATTACCCTTATTTTTTCTTACACCTCTCTTATATCTCTTCTACACCTTTTCTCATCTCTCATTTTTTTTCTACACTCTCTCTCTTCTCTCATTTGTTTTTTATTTTTTCTCTCATCTCTCCTCTCGCCTATATTTTATAATTATACTATTTTTCATAATTTACTAGTAATAAAAGTATTTCTAAAAATAACTATCTAAATACTCATTTATTTAAAATTATTTTTTCATAAATATTTTTCTAGAAATCTTTTTTTAAAAATTACCTACAAATCCTTCTAAAAAGAAATGTTATTAACCAATAGTGACTTGACCTTTTTACCATAAATAAACATAGTGACCTAACTGAGGTGGGATCCACCAAAATAAAGTAAGGCCAAGTTTGGTATACGACACTGAATTTTGATGGATTGGGATTAGGAATGGGATTGGGATTGGGATTGGGATTGGGAGTGGACTTTTAAAATGCTGTTTGGTTTATGGTAATAGATGGTAGGAATGATTATATAATATATATTTTTTAATCAACTATAAATTATAAAAATACATAAATAGCCTTCATTATTTTCTCCCATAGGATTAACCAACGTCAGTTCCTCTTCCCAACGTCAGTTTTTACTTTCGCAATATTGCCAACATAATCTCACTTTCATTTAACTTCGTCTACTCGCTCAAGGTATGTTCTCTCTTCTTGTTCGTAAAAATCAGAGCTTTTGATAAATTATTGTGCCAAGTGAAGATTATCGCTACTCTATAAAGGAAGTATGGATGTGATCCTGTTAGATTCTTAGTTTGTCATGAAGAATTGCATTCGCTTGATTTTATTCGTGATTGATTGGTTTTGTTACAAGCAATTCATGTAATGCCCACAAAATACTCGAGATAAGCCCAATCCATGAAAAGATGAATAATTGCTATGGTTTTTAAGACTGAACCAAAGATACAGGGGAAAAGGGGATGGGATTCATTGAAGGCCCCAACAACGTCCTTGCGAGAGAGACTGAAGAAGGGGAAGGTGAGATTAATCTAGGGCAGTAAAAGTTAACTTTATCTAAAATTTATTTAGACAGGGATATTTTTGTCTTTAAAAAATTCAATTATAGGACTAAAAATGCAATACCATGGGGGGAGGTGGTATTAGCGTATTGCTTAATCCCAATGATTACTTATTACTATATACCAAACAGTATAAATAGCTTATTCTCTATCCTTGTGCCAGCCCATGTTCCCAGTACAGCCTACCAAACATGGCCTAACGGTTGTTGCAATAATCAATGGAGATGGCATAAATATTCAAGTGACCTGACTTAGGCCTGATGTGTAATTTTTTATCCCACAAAACTTTTATGGTACCATACGTATATTGTGAAAGAATTTATGGATAGATATACATCTTAACAATTTTTTTTATCAAATTTAATGGATTTATTTTAATATGCAATCATTTTTATAATTATATCTAAAGGGTAAAGTAGGACTTAGTTTTTTATTTTCTAATAGTATCTAGTAATTTACTCTTATTTATAATATATTCAAACTTTTGATATAATTTTTTTGGTGTATCTAATATCCCTAATATTATTTTTTAATTATATTCAACACTTTTAAAACATAAATAAGATTAAAATATTAGGTATATTATAAATATGATTAGGGCAATAAAAGTATTAGTAAAATAATATTAAAGTGTTATATATACTATATATAAAATTAAAAAAATATTTGGATGTTGGATATTTTATATTTTAAAGAATTAAAAATTAAAATAGGAGCACAAAAAAAATTAAAAATATACTTATAGAAAGGGGTAGACGATAAAAGCTACGGAACTTAAGATATAAATAACTCATTCTATTTGATATTAGTATTATTTTTAAGAAATAGAGACTTCGTCTTATTTTTAAATTGTGAATAAATTTAATTTTTTTTTTAAAATTTTATAACCAGAAAAAAAATTTGAATGCAAGAAGATTGATACTCACAACCAGATGGACCATTGCTGGTGCATAGTCTACTAGATTGTTCAGAGTCTTGATCGAGTTTGAGTTTTGAGAGACAACACTTATATTAAAAGAAATAATTATAAATATTAAATTTAAATCAATATATCATTTGGATATTTGAAAATATGATATGGGAAAAATATTAATACTGTTGATAGTATGAAAAAGAAAAAGGAAAGGCCCACAATTGTGCACGTGACAGATTCATAGCCATCGGCCTAGGGGTTGGTCGCTACTTAAGATTGATGATGGCTATCAGGCTATGTGCTAACATCACATTAAAATATTCATAGCATCGGCTTGGTCTTAAATTCGATTGCTTGCCTACTTACGAAAAAGAAGACGGGCAAATATAAGAAAAGTGATGAGCCGTACGTGGTGGTGAAAGAAAAGCACTCAGAAGTTTCTTCACTTGCTCGACTATACATAAATATAAACGTGTCTCCATGAAAGCTCAAACGCGACAAATTTCATAGCCAACTCAGTTCTGAAGATCAGATGTTGGTAGTATCAGTTTTCTTCCTCTTGATAACCCCTGCCTTTTCCTTAAACTTTAGCTTCCCCAGTTTCAAACCCAATGATTATAGCAACATAACCACTGAAAGAGACGCTTACATTGCAGATCCATCCCTCTACTTGGTACAAAACCAAAATGATCAATCCTCACAGGAAAGTCAAGGTCGAGCCACATATACGCAAGGGATGCGCCTGTGGGACAAAGCCACCGGAAAACTTGCAAATTTCAACACCAATTTCACCTTCGTCATTAATTCACTTGGCCGAACTCCTTATGCAGACGGGATGGCCTTCTTCTTAGCCCCTTATGGTTCAAAGCTTCCTGATCCACCAAAAGTGGGAGGAGGTGCTATGGGTCTCATTATTGGTGACGACAAAACGATACTTAATTCAACAGATCATCCATTTGTTGCTGTGGAATTTGATATCTTTCCAAATTCAAATCCGGGTGCCTGGGATCCTCCGTATGTACATGTGGGGGTCGATAACAATTCTATTCAATCTGTTACTAATGTGCCATGGTCGGCTAATATCACAGGAGGTGGAAAAAATGAGGCTTTGATCAGCTACAATGCAACTACACTCAATTTAAGCATCTCCTTCACTAATGGTTCAGATCGTTCTAACAACACTGTGTGGCAACATCTTCATCATACAGTTGATCTACGAAAGTACCTGCCTGAAAATGTTACTTTTGGTTTCTCAGCTGCCACAGGATTCTATTTTGCAACACACAGGATCGATTCATGGAGTTTCTACTCAGAGGACTTCCCAAATGTTCCTCCCATTCCAAGCCCAAGAACAGGTAATTTGAACCCAGACCCCAGCCAAACAAGTAGAAATGCCACAGCACTTGCCATAGGATTAGGGGTGGGAGGGTTTGTTTTAGTCTGTGGGGTGGTATTGTTTGTCTTGTGGAAGAACAAAAAGAAATTGGTAGATGATGAGTCTGTTGAGAATATGAGTGATGATGATTTTGAAAGAGGAACAGGGCCCAAAAAGTACTCATACGCTGAACTAGCAAGAGCTGCAAATTATTTTAAAGATGAACACAAGCTTGGACAGGGAGGATTCGGTGGGGTCTACAAAGGTTTTATCAAAGATTTACACTCATACGTTGCCATCAAGAGAATATCAGAGGACTCTAAACAAGGGAAGAAGGAGTTTGCCTCAGAAGTAAGAATCATCAGTCAGCTAAGGCATCGAAACTTGGTGCAACTAATTGGTTGGTGTCATGAAAGGAAAGAACTATTGCTAGTTTATGAGTACATGCCAAATGGAAGTTCAGATTCTTATCTCTTCAAGGAACGAAGCTTGCTGACATGGTCAATTAGATTTCAAATAGCTCAAGGCTTAGCCTCTGCATTATTGTATCTCCACGAAGAATGGGAACAATGTGTGGTTCATAGAGACATAAAATCAAGCAACATCATGCTAGATTCCAACTTCAATGCAAAACTTGGAGATTTCGGATTAGCAAGGCTTGTAGACCACGCAAAAGGAGCACAAACTACCGCTTTGGCTGGAACTATGGGCTATATGGCTCCTGAATGTGTCACTACTGGAAGGGCTAGTAAAGAATCTGATGTTTACAGTTTTGGAGTTGTTGCTCTGGAGATAGTTTCTGGAAGAAAACCCATCAACCCCAAGGCCCCAGAAGATGAAATAAACATAGTGCATTGGGTATGGGATCTCTATGGACGTGGGAGAATCCTGGAAGTAGTTGATCCAAGACTAGAAGGAAATTTTGACGAGGATCAAATCAAACGCCTGATGATTGTTGGGTTGTGGTGTGCTCATCCTGATCATAAATGTAGGCCTTCAATAAGGCAAGCAATTCATGTGCTTAACTTTGAAGCTCCATTTCCTAATCTTCCTTCAAGTTATCCCATACTATCGTACAATGAATTTCCAGCATCATTTTCAATTCTGCCCGGCTCCAATGCTTCCGATGTAAGTCAAAACCAGAATATGAGCTTTAGTTCCAACACAAACTCTTCTGGTTTCACTACAACTTCTGATGATAACGTTTCACCAAGTGTATCACTTTTGTACTCGCGCAAAAATTAATTATAGTTACTGTATGTTTGTGCTTACTTCTCAATTTCCTAATGTATTATTCTCATTTCTTCTATGTAAGTCAATTACTTTATTACTGTAATCTTAAAAGAATAAACATATATGTATAGAGAACTTATATGATTTTTTGGATTTTTACCTTGAGATTCTATACTGTTACTTCTTGGGTAATGATGTTGCCTCTTCTCATTTTGTAATAAGAAACCTAAATTATGTTTAGTATTGTTCATTTGTGCTCATTCCACTTGGAAGCTGCTTAAGCGAAGTGATTGCAAGTGGGATAAATAATAAAAGCAGACAAGTGAGAACCCAGTAGCATAATGCATATATATGGACCACTGAAAACGTCGTTGGCAAGTTCATAATTACAAAATTTAATAAAAAAAATCAAGTCAATGGGCTTGCAAATTTGCAATATGAAGCCCTTTCCTCAAACACCTGATTTGCAATTACTATGTCATAGAAGAATTGGTTCCCCCAAAAAAGAATCGTATAAGACATGATCTTGATCCCTATTGGAGGAAATGAAAAACAAAAAATCAATTCTGCTGACCAAGAAAAGTCAATTTAACCAATTCTTAATTATGAAATGATTATTTTCAAGTCACATCAAAGCAGGACCAACACGTTTTTTTTTGTTACATTTTTCTTTATAGAGGTTAAGGTCTCATGGTATAAAAATAGCATAAAATTTTCTTTTATTTTAAACTATATTAATATTAAATAAATAAAATATCTATTATCCTTATCTATAAATATAGATATTTAAAAATTAAAATATTTTTTTAAATATTATAATTAAAATTATAATAAAATAATATTTAATACAATTTGAATACGAGTCTCACTGTCGCCCGTTGAAAAAGCAGACCAGTACTGATTTCGCCATAAAATTTCTGACAATCAATTCCCACTTGCATAGCAACCTTGCTGTCATCCACATTCATGAACTGTTCCGTCTCTGGCTCTTGCACAGACTTGGGACAGAAGAAGTGGAAAATTAGTGCCACAACACTTGTGATGGTAATTTTTGCTACTGTAAATTGGTAGATATACTATACAATAAATTCCTAATTAATGTATTATTCACATTTCTTGGATGCTAGTTACTGAATAAGTATGAAAAATATAAAGTAAATAGAGAATTTTTTTTCTTGGAGTTTTCATCACCTGTTGATTCTAAACTATGGATGGAAACAAATTCGATACGTTGCCAAGGTAGTTTTGATATTGAACCTTATAGGCAAATATAGAACAGAAGAGCTTGAGATCTTCAGGAAATTCGGTTGTTAAAGGCCCAAGGGTACTAAAATTTGCCATGCATATATACATATATAATTATTGGCTATTTCATTTTAATGCTGTTTCACTTTTGATTTTTTAACAAGTCTTATCCCACTGCACTACGTGAGCTTGATTACACAGAATATATTATGTCATTGTATTCTATCTATAACCAAATCATTACTTCACTTCTGAATATGACAACAGTTACCATTTTTCTTAAAGTCGCACATATCAGGCAGCATTTGAGCTTTCCCTGTGGAAAACATTATAATGGTTGTCAAACAAGAAAAGGCCTACATGCATAATTGCATATATTTACAACATCTTCCAGAGATTTAGATCGAAGTCTACTTGATGGCATGTTCCTAATAAAGTTACTTGAGCTTTCCTTATTAATGATGCTGATGGAAGCCTATATTATATTCCCTTGAATCTAATAAAGCATCTTTGGCTAGTATGCATTATAACTGTGTATCCAATAATATTTTTCAACAGTTTCAGCTTTAGAATATTACTATTAATCATTGGAGAGCTGTTTTGGGATGGGATGGAAAGGAATAAAAATTCCTTTATAGAAAGAATGGGAAATCCTACTCCACTGGTAGATGGAAAACCTGTGGAATAGTAGCAACCAGGTGGAAAATACTGACTCCTACGGCCCTAACACTTGAAATGATCCATTGATAAATTTTGTGCCTTTACTTTTCTAATTGTCACTTGCTACAAATGAGGTTAGTCTCGTGAAAAATTAAAATTAAAATTTTTACTATAAAAAGTACTCATATTTAATACTTGACCGTGTCTCAAATAAATTTTTCTCTAATAAAAGGATATTTATGATTAGAACAAAGAGTGTCATTTGCTAAATAAACTATATAAATGTAATGCCCTATAATCAAAATGATAGGACAGTTAGGAAAATTAAAATGTAGTTAAATCTATCAAATTAATTTTCACAATTACCCATTAACCAAATGAACCTAATTAGCGTACTTTGGTTTTTGGGATTATTGTCCTTTATATTTATGTTAATGCCCTTGATATATTTTATTTAAAACCAAAATAATCATCTGAATGAATGTCCCTCCCCATTTGATTTGCTCGGACTTTATTCTAAAGAATATAAACTCAAGTGGGGATAATTTGGTCTCTACCTAAGCAAGAAAATATCTTCCCGCCAATATGTGAAGGAAGACTCCAGCGAAACAATTATATGTTATAGCCCCATACCTTATGATCATGTGGGAATGGGAATCAATGTGAAAAAAATGTGGACTCCTTACACAACACAATGGTACACTATGAATGATGGTAGAAAATATGATGCTGATATTATATAAAATTCTAGCTCACACCAGTTAACTGTCAATTTTACCGGATTTAAGGATAATGGATAATGTCTCAATTCAAGAAGACTTTTTCGATGAAATTGACTTGAGAGGGTACCAGAACATGTTCAGTTTGGTTTCTCTTCATCTACAGGATTACTATATGAGTTACATACACTATGCTCATGGTCCTTCAATTCAAGTTCTGCAATTCTGGGAGTAGTGAAAGACAAGGGTAATAAAAGCAATAATAAGGGTTTGATCATTGGATTGAGCATTGGATCAGTTGTAGTGATTCTGGAGTTATGCATGACTTGGCTTCTGATATGGAAGTTAAATTCTACTAAATATAATTTTCCATCATTGATTTTCCTAGCTACTTTGCATTGGGTTCATTACAATACTTACATTTAATTAGGCATACATAAAGACTATTTTATTTATTTATTTATTTAATTTGACAAAGGATATCTTTATCCTTTCCAATTTTATAAACGTAAATAATTTTTAACTCACCTGATAAGTATATTTTTTAGAACATCAGTTTGAGTTTTCTCCTTTAACAGAGTCATTTATTATCTTAACTAGAAATTTATTAGTTACACCAAACTATTCTATTATGCAAATGTGAATGCAAGAAAATTGACTCCGACAAATATTTTGAATGCTTTTTGTTAAGTATTTGTTATTTTAAAAGAACATGGTTAATTAAATATTTCAAATGTTTTTAAAGTATTTTATATTTTGTCTTTTAAAAATATTTAAGATTACATCTCCAATGCCAAGTATTTTATTTTAAATGATATGATATCTAATTAAAAATATGAAAAAAATCAATTGATTTTAACCGTAATTTTAATGGTAGAGGTTGATAATTAACACATAAAATATCAAGATTCTATTTAAACTTTTAAATATTAAAGATATTATATGTAACTAAAGTTTAGGAAAGTTTTATAATTTTTAGCTTTAAATATTTTAAATTTATAGAGGATAAAAATTAAAACTACAAATATTATATAATAAAAATCTATCCTTGTGAACTATTTAGATGTATTTTGAATTTATTTATTGCAATTCGAAACTATTCAATATTTAAATTTATTTATATATAATTTTTATTTAATATCATGATAATTTTTTATAGAGTACTAAATCTAATTATTTTTTTGGCATAAAAAAATTTAGGTGATTAATGGTGAGACAATAATCGGAGAGGAAATAGAGAGGGAGGTTGTGGCCACCACAAAAAGGAAATGTTATTAACCAATAGTGACCTGACCTTTGCACCAAGAAAAAACATAGTGACCTGACCTGGTGGGATCCACCAAAATAAAGCAACGGTTGCTGCCATAATCAACGGAGCTAGCATTTTTACAGTATTTAGAAATCTTCATGTGTAGATAAGAAAACTTTATGGTACCATAAGTATATTGTGAAAAATTTTATTGATAGATTTACATCTTAATTTTTTTATAAAATTTAATAGATTTATCTTAATATGCAATCATGTTTTATAATTATATCTAAAGAAGGGTATAATAGGACCTAATTTCCTTATTTTCTAATAATATCTAATAACATATTATTATTTATGATACATCTAATACCTTGATATAATTTTCTTAGTGTATCTAACACCCCTAATATTATTTTTTAATTACACCCAACACTTTAATATTATTTATATTTTAGGAATATTAGATATACTATAAATATAATTACAGTGTTACTAGAAAAATAATATTAGAATGCTAGATAAATCATATAGAAAATTAAAAAACATTTAGATGTTAGATGTAAATGAGAAATAACATTTGAATGTTATTTTACTGCTTAAAGAATTAAAAATTAAAATGGGAGCACATAAAATTAAAAATACTTAATTAGCTATTTTTTTTTTTTTGCAAGAAAAAACATGCTTGGGGTTACTTGAACTTGTATATTTAGCGTATGTTTTCCCACCAAACTAGGACACATGAACTTTTCACTTATCATTTATCCTATAACTAACTTTTCTTATTCAAACTGTTAACTTACTTTCAAATTTATGAAATCCACACATTATGTTTAATTAAAATGTATAACATAAAGTACATTATTTTAGAAAACACACCTCTCTTGTTTATATAGTTTTAGAACACACCTTTCGTGTCTTATATATGTTAGATTTCAATAGACATACAGAATAGAAGAATCAAAATGATAGTTTGCGAAATGCCATTAATTATAATGCTATTTTTCTTGTAATAAGAACAACCAAAAGATAGCATGCTTGTAGCTATCTCAGATCCACGTAAGTAGTAGCCTAATAGGGGATCTTGTCTTATAATTTAAACAATTAGTTTGATCCATGCTGCTATTGTAAAAAAAAATTTAATAAATAATCTTGTAAGTTTCTTATAAATACTCTCTGAGTTAGGACTGTGCCTTAACTTTAGTAAGGGACTAGTGTTAAACCTACCTAAATAATTTTGTATAAAAAAAACAATTGGTTCGGAGTCTAATTTCTTAAAATATATGTATGGGTTTCTTTCTTTCTTTTTTTTCTTAATGCCCAAGAGAGATTAATCTTTTGCTGCTAGTATATACTATTAATATATCATAAAAAACCAAGAAAAAATGAAGAACATATTATAAAGAGAAGATATATATATATATTATATAACATGGCATTCTATTTTCTTCCAATAGAAGACACACACACACATATATATATTGGAGAAAATAAATGCGGTGGATTTTTCATTCAAACTTTTTTTTGTTGGTTTGTAACGGTTGCAAGTTGACCAAATAAAATGGCCACAGTACCGACAATGATCTCTCTCAGAAGTTATAATATTATACTTCTCAAACTCGATCTCACAGATAAAACTAGCCATAGAGGGCTCTTACTCGCAGGAGGGTGAACGGAAAACTATGTCATAAATAAGAAGAGATATTTAATTACAATCATCAAACCCCACATTATTGAAAAGGGGTAGCTGATAAGAGCTACGGAACTTAAGATACAAGTTTGAATGCAAGAAGATTGATACTCAACCAGAAGGTTCATTGATGGTGTATGGCATAGTTTGAGTTTTAAAAGAGACAATTATATTAAGAGATATAATTATAAATAATAAAATTAAATTAATTATTATTTAGATGTACGATAATATTATATATAAAAAAATATTAATACTGTTTATAGTATGAAAAAGAAAAAGGAAAGGGCCTACAATAGTGCACTTGACAGATTCATAGCCATTGGCCTAGGGGTTGGTCGCTACTCAAAATTGATGATGGCTATGCTCTAACGTCAAAATAATTGAGTCCAACAGCAGCGAATGCAAGAAAATTGAGCCCGAAGTGGGGCCCATTAAAATATTCATAGCATCGGCTTGGTCTTAAAAATCGATTACTGGCCTTCTTACGCCACAGAAGACGAAGACGGACAAACATAAGACATTTAGGGTCAGTTTGGATAAAAACTTAAACTTATATAAAAATATTTTTAGATAATTTTTAAAAAAAACTTTATGAAAAAAAATAATTCTACATAAATGAGTATTTAGATAATTATTACTAAAAAAGTTATAAAATTGAAAATTATTAGAAATTATGTGATTTTATTAAAAATAAAAAAGAGAAGAGATGGTGGAGAAAAATAAAGAGAGCAGAGAGAGGAGAGAAATAAAGGTAAAATAGTAATTGAGTAATTTATAAATTTTTTTATTATTTTAAAAACTACTCCTACTAACTGAAATTATCATTTTAAACTATAATTTAATTTAAAAATATTTATGAATAAATATATAATTATTTATTTTAATTTTTTTAAACTAAAATTTAAATTAAATATAGATCGGGGTTTCACAAACATGCCCTTAGTTTCAAAGACATGAAAAGTGATGAGCCGTACGTGGTGGTGAAAGAAAATCACTCAGAAGTTTCTCCACTTGCTCGACTCTACATAAATATAAACGTGTCTCCATAAAAGCTCAAACGCAACAAATTTCATAGCCAACTTAGTTCTGAAGATCAGATGTTGGTAGTATCAGTTTTCTTCCTCTTGATAAGCCCTGCCTTTTCCTTAAACTTCAGCTTCCCCAGTTTCAAACCCAATGATTCTATCAACATAACCATTGACCCAGACGCTTTCATTGCAGATTCATCCCTCTACTTGGTACGAAGCCAAAATGATCGGTCCTCACTGGATAGTCAAGGTCGAGCCACATATAAGCAAGGGATGCGCCTGTGGGACAACGCCACCGGGAAACTTGCAAATTTCAACACCAATTTCACGTTCGTCATTGATTCAGTTGACCGAACTACTTATGCAGATGGGTTGGCCTTCTTCTTAGCCCCTTATGGCTCAAAGCTTCCTGATAAACCAAACGTGGGAGGAGGTGCTATGGGTCTCATTATTGACAACAAAACGATACCTAATTCAACAGATCATCCATTTGTTGCTGTGGAGTTTGATATCTTTCCCAATACCCAACCTTATGATGGCTGGGATCCTCCGTATGTGCATGTGGGGGTCGATACCAATTCTATTCGATCTGTTACTACTGTGCCATGGTCGGCTAATATCACAGGAGGTGGAAAAAATGAGGCTTTGATCAGCTACAATGCAACTACACTCAATTTAAGCATCTCCTTCACTAATGGTTCAGATCGTTCTAACAACACTGTGTGGCAACATCTTCATCATACAGTTGATCTACGAAAGTACCTGCCTGAAAATGTTACTTTTGGTTTCTCAGCTGCCACAGGATTCTATTTTGCAACACACAGGATCGATTCATGGAGTTTCTACTCAGAGGACTTCCCAAATGTTCCTCCCATTCCAAGCCCAAGAACAGGTAATTTGAACCCAGACCCCAGCCAAACAAGTAGAAATGCCACAGCACTTGCCATAGGATTAGGGGTGGGAGGGTTTGTTTTAGTCTGTGGGGTGGTATTGTTTGTCTTGTGGAAGAACAAAAAGAAATTGGTAGATGATGAGTCTGTTGAGAATATGAGTGATGATGATTTTGAAAGAGGAACAGGGCCCAAAAAGTACTCATACGCTGAACTAGCAAGAGCTGCAGATTATTTTAAAGATGAACACAAGCTTGGACAGGGAGGATTCGGTGGGGTCTACAAAGGTTTTATCAAAGATTTACACTCATACGTTGCCATCAAGAGAATATCAGAGGACTCTAAACAAGGGAAGAAGGAGTTTGCCTCAGAAGTCAGAATCATCAGTCAGCTAAGGCATCGAAACTTGGTGCAACTAATTGGGTGGTGTCATGAAAGGAAAGAACTATTGCTAGTTTATGAGTACATGCCAAATGGAAGTTTAGATTCTTATCTCTTCAAGGAACGAAGCTTGCTGACATGGTCAATTAGATTTCAAATAGCTCAAGGCTTAGCCTCTGCATTATTGTATCTCCATGAAGAATGGGAACAATGTGTGGTTCATAGAGACATAAAATCAAGCAACGTCATGCTAGATTCCAACTTCAATGCAAAACTTGGAGATTTCGGATTAGCAAGGCTTGTAGACCACGCAAAAGGAGCACAAACTACCGCTTTGGCTGGAACTATGGGCTATATGGCTCCTGAATGTGTCACTACTGGAAGGGCTAGTAAAGAATCTGATGTTTACAGTTTTGGAGTTGTTGCTCTGGAGATAGTTTCTGGAAGAAAACCCATCAACCCCAAGGCTCCAGAAGATGAAATAAACATAGTGCATTGGGTATGGGATCTCTATGGAATTGGGAGAATCCTGGAAGTAGTTGATCCAAGACTAGAAGGAGATTTTGACGAGGATCAAATCAAACGCCTGATGATTGTTGGGTTGTGGTGTGCTCATCCTGATCATAAATGTAGGCCTTCAATAAGGCAAGCAATTCATGTGCTTAACTTTGAAGCTCCATTTCCTAATCTTCCTTCAAGTTATCCCATACTATCGTACAATGAATTTCCAGCATCATTTTCAATTCTGCCCGGCTCCAATGCTTCCGATGTAAGTCAAAACCAGAATATGAGCTTTAGTTCCAACACAAACTCTTCTGGTTTCACTACAACTTCTGATGATAACGTTTCACCAAGTGTATCACTTTTGTACTCGCGCAAAAATTAATTATAGTTATTGTATGTTTTGCTTACTTCTCAATTTCCTAATGTAGTATTCTCATTTCTTCTATGTAAGTCAATTACTTTATTACTGTAATCTTAAAAGAATAAAACATATATGTATAGAGAACTTATATGATGTTTTTGGATTTTTACCTTGAGATTCTATACTGTTACTTCTTGGGTAATGATGTTGCCTCTTCTCATTTTGTAGTAAGAAACCGAAATTATGTTTAGTATTGTTCATTTGTGCTCATTCCACTTGGAAGCTGCTTAAGCGAAGTGATTGCAAGTGGGATAAATAATAAAAGCAGACAAGTGAGAACCCAGTAGCATAATGCATATATATGGACCACTGAAAACGTCGTTGGCAAGTTCATAATTACAAAATTTAATAAAAAAATCAAGTCAATGGCCTTGCAAATTTGCAATATGAAGCCCTTTCCTCAAACACGTGATTTGCAATTACTATGTCATAGAAGAATTGGTTCCCCCAAAAAAGAATCGTATAAGACTTGATCTTCCCTATTGGAGGAAATGGAAAAAAACAAAAAAATCAATTACGCTGACCAAGAAAAGTCAATTTAACCAATTCTTAATTACTAAATAATTATTTTCAAGTCACATCTAAAGCAGGACCAGTACTGATTTCACCATAAAATTTCTGACAATCGATTCCCACTTGCATAGCGACCTTGCTGTCATCCACATTCATGACAACACCCACCGCGCAAGGAAATATCCCTCACATCACTAATAAAAATGTATGAAAAACACAAAATAGCAATTGTACAAAATACCCAAGATTTTCATCTTTGTGAGGGAAGAAAATGTGTTAAATAAAAATTTATTTATTTATCTATAGTTACCAGATTGTCTTAAATGTTGCAAGACATTACTCAACGTATTTCATCAATTGTTCCGTCTCTGGCTCTTGCACAGACTTGGGACAGAAGAAGTGGAATATTAGTGCCACAAACTTGTGATGGTATTTTTTGCTACTGTAAATTGGTAGATATACTATACAATAAATTCCTAATTAATGTATTATTCACATTTCTTGGATGCTAGTTACTGAATAAGTATGAAAAATATAAAGTAAATAGAGAATTTTTTTTCTTGGAGTTTTCATCACCTATTGATTCTAAACTATGGATGGAAACAAATTCGATATGTTGCCAAAGTAGTTTTGATATTGAACCTTATAGGCAAAGATAGAACAGAAGAGCTTGAGATCTTCAGGAAATTCGGTTGTTAAAGGCCCAAGGGTACTAAAATTTGCCATGCATATATACATATATAATTATTGGCTATTTCATTTTAATGCTGTTTCACTTCTGATTTTTTAACAAGTCTTATACCACTGCACTACATGAGGTTGATTACATAGAATATATAATATTATTGTATTCTATCTACAACCAAATCATTAGTTCACTTCTGAATATGACAACAGTTACCATTTTTCTTAAAGATATCAGGGAGCATTTGAGCTTGCCCTGTGGAAAACATTATAATGGTTGTCAAACAAGAAAAGGCCTACATGCATATACACCATCTTCCAGAGATTTAGATAGAAGTATACTTGATGGCATGTTCCTAATAAAGTTAATTGAGCTTTCCTTATTAATGATGCTGATGGAAGCCTAAATTATATTCCCTTGAATCTTAATCAAGCATCTTTGGCTAGTATGCATTATAACTGTGTATCCAATGATATTTTTCAACAGTTTCAGCTTTAGAATATTACTATTAATCATTGGAGAGCTGTTTTGGGACTGGGTATAGGTAGGATGGAAAGGAATAAAATTTCCTTTCTAGAAAGAATAGGAAATCCTACTCCACTGGTAGATGGAAAACCTGTGGAATAGCAACCAAGTGGAAAATACTAACTCCTACGGCCCTAACACTTGAAATGACCCATTGATAAATTTTGTGCCTTTCCTTTTCTAATTGTCACTTGCTACCAATGAGGTTTAGTGTACCGAAAAGGTTTAGTCTCTTATAACGTGAAAAATCAAAGTTCGAACTCTCACTATGAGAAGTGCTCATATTTAATACTAGACAGTGTTTCAAATAAAATTTTCTCTAATAAAAGGATATTTATGATTAGAAAGAAGAGTGTCATTTGCTAAATAAACTATATAAATGTAATGCCCTATAATCAAAATGATAGGACAGTTAGGAAAATTAAAATGTAGTTAAATCTATCAAATTAATTTTCACAATTACCCATTAACCAAATGAACCTAATTAGCGTATTTTGGTTTTTGGGATTATTGTCCTTTATATTTATGTTAATGCCCTTAATATATTTTATTTAAAACCAAAATAATCATCTCATTGAATGTCCCTCCCCATTTGATTTGCTCGGACTTTACTCTAAAGAATATAAACTCAAGTGGGGATAATTTGGTCTTTACCTAAGCAAGAAAATATCTTCCCGCCAATATGTGAAGGAAGAAACCAGCGAAACAATTATATGTTATAGCCCCATACCTTATGATCATGTGGGAATGGGAATCAATGTGAAAAAAATGTGGACGCCTTACACAACACAATGGTACACTATGAATGATGGTAGAAAATATGATGCTGAGATTATATAAAATTCTAGCTCACATCAGTTAACTGTCAATTTTACCGGATTTAAGGATAATGGATAATGTCTCAATTCAAGAAGACTTTTTCCATGAAATTGACTTGAGAGGTTACCTACCAGAACATGTTCAGTTTGGTTTCTCTTCATCTACAGGATTACTATATGAGTTACATACACTATGCTCATGGTCCTTCAATTCAAGTTCTGCAATTCTGGGAGTAGTGAAAGACAAGGGTAATAAAAGCAATAATAATAAGGGTTTGATCATTGGATTGAGCATTGGATCAGTTGTAGTGATTGTGGAGTTATGAATGACTTGGTTTCTGATATGGAAGTTAAATTGTAGGGCAATGAAGAAAGATGAAGATTTTGATCTTTCATTGGACAAAGATTTTGAAAGTGTTGGACCAAAGAAGTTTTCCTATAATGAACTTGTCAGAGACCCAAACAACTTTGCAGAGGAACACAAACTTGGAGAAGGAGGTATTGGTGGGGTTTACAAAGGATTCATGAGAGGCTTAAATACTTATGTTGCAATTAAGAAGGTGTCACAAGAATCTAAACAGGGGGTAAAAGAGTATGTCTCTAAAGTAAAGATTGAGGAAGAAAGTTTAAAATATAGGAGTCTATCTCCTAAGGAGAAGAACACAAGTTTAAATTCTAGTAAGCACATTTATTGGGAGAGGTAAAAACCTATTGGTCGACATACCAATGAAGTAGGGGAGATGGCTGAAAGACGATTAAAGGTTCTGTATATTCTTCTCTGCTCTATTACTTCTCTATCATGTTACATATATAAACATTTGGGATCCCAAATCAATGGCATTTACAGCGTGTAATCAGGGATAAATTAAGGAATAAAATCATAACATAATCTCCTAGAATCTCTCTTTCTCAATCCCTATAATCTCTCTTTTTCTTACTGCACTTTCGCCTCGATTTGCAGCTGCTCGTTTTCAAATTTTATTTGGGGCTTAGCCCCCCTATCTTAAAGAAGTTTTCTCTCGTGTACTGAGAACGGAACAAACCTCTTTACCGGCCTCTATTGAGCCTACTAGTATGTTGCTCAGTCACAATCAGATGGATAATCGTTAGTCACCTAATCGTCGTGGTTCTACACTAGGGCCCCTAATTAGGGGTCAAGGGATGTGATCTGTTATTACTATAAGGAACCGGGTCATACAAAATGTACATGCCGTAAACTTTAAAACAAACAAAATCAACAAAACTTTGCACATGTCGCCTCCATGGCCAATGGTACAGTTACCATTTCTACTGCCAAATATGCTCAGTTAAAGTCTGTCAATCCCCCTGTGAGTGATGGTATTGCATCATATAATGAGGCTACTACCTTGTCTCTTCTTCCTCTAAATAGATCATAGACTATGGTGTTACTGATCACATAAGAGGTAACCGCTATCTCTTCTCCACTTATAATTCTTTTGCCAACCCTTCAAATATCACCATTGCAGACGGTTCTCAATCCCGTGTTCTTGGTTCTGGCACTATTAACCCTACCACTTCTATTCATTTAGAATTTGTGCTCAATGTCCTTAACGTTGCATTTAACCTTTTGTCACCTAGTAAACTTACTCGTCAATTAAACTGTTGGGTCTTATTTCTTCTTGACCATTGCTTGATACAAGATCTTTTGACAGAAGATTATTGGTAGAGGTCGTGAATCTGGCGATCATTACTTCCTTGATGATCAAGGGTCTCATGCGGTGGCTTGTACTGGTGGCATCACTCCTTTTAAAGCACAATGTCATTTTGATCATTTATCTTTATTGTCTTTAAAAAAAATTATCCTCAATTTCAGCATTTGTCGTTATTAGATTGTGAGTCTTGTCAGTTTGCTAAACATCATCGTCTTCTTTTAGTATCTCGATTCAACAAACGAGATTTGTCTCCTTTTGAGTTAGGCACTCTGATGTTTGGAGTCCGTGTCCAGTTGAGTCTAAAGCTAGTTTTAAGTACTTGATTACATTTGTTGATGATTATTCCCATACTACTTGGTTATATTGAATGAAAAGTTATTCTGAGTTATTCTCTCTTTTTTGTGCCTTTACTTCTGAAATTAAAAATCAATTCAATTTGTCTACCATACTTTATTTAGTGATAATGCTAAAGAATATTTTTCTGAATCAATTCACTCTTTTATGCTTCAAAATGGCATTCTACATCAATCTTTTTGTGTGGATATACCAGTTCAAAATGGTGTTGTCGAAAGAAAAAATTACCACTTATTAGAAGTAGCCTGTGCCCTTTTATTTCAAATGCATGTTCCAAAACTTTTTTGGGTAGATGCAGTCTCAACTGCTTACCTTCTCATTAATCGCATGCCTTCCTCTGTTCTTGATAGTCACATTCCCTACACCACTCTTTCCTTCGAAACCTTTATTTCCCATTAATCCTAAGATTTTTAGATGTATGTGCTTTGTTCAAGATGTGCGTCCAACTATCTCTAAATTAAACCCTAAGTCCCTCAAATGTGTCTTCCTTAACTATTCTATTGTTCAGAAGGGTTATTGATGTTTCTCTCCTACTCTTAATCGTTATCTAGTTTCTGTAGATTTCACTTTTTAGGAATATATTGCATATTTTGCTTCTAACATTTCAGCTCCTCCTTCTCTACCTTCGAAGGAGGATACTCTTTTGGTATATTATGTCATTCACTTACTATCATAAGCCTTAGCTCCCGTAGAAACACCTGGTCAACCACCTTTATCTCGGGTCTATACCAGACGTTTAAAGGAAAACATTACTACTTTTCTGCTAGATTCTGCCCCGCCATTATCTACTTCATCATCAGATCCTGTGGAAAGTCATACTCACCCTGAGCCTGACCCGGTCCTTGAATTTGAGATCCTCCTATTCCAGATCCAGATCCCTCCCTTGATTTACCCATTGGCCTCCGCAAAAGTAAATATACTTGTACATATCCTATTTCTTCTTTTGTTTCATATAACCACCTCTCATCTGCTTCTCGTGCCTTCATTACCTCTTTAGACACTATCTCAGTACCTCAGTCTATTCCTGAAGTCTTGTCCCACCCAGGTTAGCGTACTGCTATAGAAAAAGAGATGGCGGCCCTTGATCGTGCTAGTACGTGGACCTTAGTGGATTTACCTGCAGGAAAGAAAGTCATTAGGTGTAGATGGGTATTGACTCCTAAAATTAAATCTGATGGCACTCTTGAAATAAGGCTCGCCTTGTTGCTAAAGGCTATACTCAAATGTATGGTGTTGACTACTTTGAGACATTTTCCCCTGTAGCCACACTCTCCTCTATTCGTCTCTTCATCTCTTTGGCTGCTACTTATGGTTGGGACCTTTCTCAACTAGATATCAAAAATGCCTTTTTACATGGTGATCTTCTTAAAGAAGTGTACATGGAGCAACCACCCAGTTTTGTTGCTCAAGAGGAGCATGGTAAAGTGTGTCATCTTAAGAAATCTTTATATGGCTTGAAGCAAAGTCGTCGAGCATGGTTTGACAGATTTAGTACTGTTATGAAGGATTTTGGATTGTGCTAGAGTAAGTGTGATCATTCTGTGTTCTATCAGAGAACAAGTACTAGTATGATTCTACTAGTTGTATATGTTAATGATATTGTGATTATGGGGAATAATACCTCGAGGATTTCATCACTCAAGTCATTCCTTAACTCCCATTTTCAGACGAAGGATTTGGGTTCATTTAAGTACTTCCTAAGGATTGAAGTCATGAGGAGTAAGAAGGGCATCCTATTGACTCAGAGAAAATATGTCCTTGATTTGCTAAAAGAAACTGGAAAACTAGGAGCTGCCCCAACTAGGTTTCCTATAGTTTACAATCCACTACTTGATGCTGATATAGTATACCATCTGAAAATTATGTTAAAACCACTAAAAGCAAGCCGTTTGAGAACCCAGAAATGTATAGAAGATTGATTAGCAAATTGAATTATTTTACGGTAACACATCCTGATATCACTTATCCAGTGAGTGTCCTTAGCCAATTTATGGTCTCGCCAATTGTCAGACAGTGGGAAGCCTTAGAACATGTGTTACATTACTTGAAAAGATCTCCAAGTTGTGAGATATTGTACAAAAATCATGGTCACACAAATATTAAGTGTTTTTGTGATACCAATCATGGTGGATCAAAAGCTATAAGACAATCGACTACATGATACTGTGTTTTTGTAGGAGAAAATTTGGTATCTTGGAGAAGCAAGAAACAAAATGTGGTGTCAAGATCAAGTGCATAAGCATAATACAGAGCCATGACACAATCATTATGTGAGATAGTCTAAATATATTAGTTACTGAAAGAGGCTGGTCTTAAAATCTCGTTACCAACAATGTTGTGGTGTGATAATAAAGTGGTCCTATATATAGCTTCTAATTTGGTATTCCATGAACACACGAAATATATTGAAATTGATTGTCATTTTATTCGAGATAAGTTAAAGAAAAACTTCATCTCTATAGGATATATCAGATCCAGTGATCAACTGGGTGATCTCCTCACTAAAGCTCTTAATGGAATTCGCGTTGAATATCTTTGTAACAAGTTAGGCATGATTGATATCTATGCTCCAATTTGAAGGGGAGTGTAGAGATATTAGAGATATTATGATATATGTAAATATCCTATAATTAGTATATAGGATAAAATATTATTTTATTAGTATCTAATTTATCTAAAATTCTCTATTGTATATATAAATATCCTTTCAGACTATCAATAAAATATAAGTATTATTTATCTAAAACAACAATACTCTAAGGGGGAGTAGTAATGATGTTATAGTCAGCATCAATGTAATGAGGTGGGAATGATGAGATCATGAAATCTTATGCTAATCTTGATTTCTTAACATTAATTGAATTCATCTATTTTTTAATTAAAAAGAATAAAAATAGAATGAGGGTGACTGTACATGAAGATCTTTCAGAGGTTCTAGCCATTAGGAAAAATAGGATGACAAGGGAATGGGTGGGAGCCTTCAAATCCACAAAATGGGGTCAACAAAGGCATTATGTGGAGTTGAAAATGTATGTTTACAGGTGGTACACTATATCCCCCACCTACTTAAAATTTACTCCCTAGTGTACTTTTGATAAATAACCGTAAAGATTAAAAGGTTAGTTAAGATTAGTTAAAGGTACTAAATATATATAAAAAAAAATACAACTTATTTTCCAAAAACAATCTTAATTATGGAAAAAAAAGTGAGTGAGATTAACCTGGGGTAAAATGAAAAATGATGCTAAGAATTTCATACAAACTATTAATATATGATAAATAGTAACACATCATTTCTAAAAAACTATCTTATCTATAAAACTGGAGTGAGTAATTAAATGATCAGAGGCAGGACAATGCAGTGATTCCAAATTCCATTAATGCAAGTTTTTGTCTTCATGGAGTAAGTCAATATTTAACTCATGGACGATGATTTTTCCATGTTGATTCACTCAGATCCACTCCTCCATCACAATTATTATCCATTTTCATTTATCATTTTCTGGGTATTTTTTATGGTCATCGATGAAACGCAAAAATAATATATTATCCACTTCAATTATATCCAATTATACTTCAACAATTTTTTCCATTCATTTATTTTGTTAACTTAGAAGATCCAAACCAATTTCAAACTATTTTAATTATTTGGAAAACAACAAAGATTCTTTAATAATATAATACTCCCCCCAGTCCTAATTATAAGAGCTAAATAAAAAGTCTACTTTAGTCCTAAATATAAGACCTCAATCCACTTTGTCTCACAAAATTATAATTTTCTACCCAAAATATTCCTATATGATTGTACATATTAATAAGATTTCTATCAAAGATAATTCAAATACATATGATTAAGGAGAATATTTTAAAAAAATATCATACAATCATTACAAATGACTAACTTAACTAATTTTTTTAATTTACCTAATTAGTTATGTAGACCTTATATTAAGGACTTAGTATATAGATAAAATATCACACCAATCTAGTTAACTAATAAAATCAATATTCACCTACTATTTTTTATATAATATATTAAATGCTTTCTCCAGTCTAAAATATAAGTTCAGTTTAACTAATTGCATATAAATCGAAGGGATTAAATGGAAGTTAACTCACTAAATCTGTCAAAAGTACTTTACATTGTTTATGTGATTAAATTCAAAGATAACTACTTATTGTACTTCATCTGGTCTCGATTATAAACAAAAACTACCCAATTTTAAGTATAATTAATGCATGCTTCCAATTGTGCCCCTCATTCAAAATCAGAAGAGAGGACTAGTTAGAATTGTTAAAATAAATATGTATCAAAAAATTGTTACAATAAATAACCATTATTGCTAATAGGGCCTTTGAGGAAAAGCAATTCAATCTCAAATATAATTAAGAAGACTAATTTTTTTAAAACATTGAGAAACAGATTTTGTTTTTGCTTACCACTGAAACCTGATGGAGTATTTAATTGTAAACAAGGGCAAATTAGGACAAGAAGGCAATTAATGCGTTGGATATTATCAAATAAGACTTATATTTTATACAAAAAAATTTAAACAAAAATACTTATATTTTGGACTGGGAGGAGTATTAATATTGTTTTTTTCCTTCCCTCTCTTTCATCCTTTGTCCCAACCTGGGACCAAATTAGGCATATGAGTAGAAATCAAAAGGCAGAGAGTTGAAAAAAGGGGTTAATGATTGAACTTTCATTAGTACTTTTCAAATTCATCAAATAAAAAATATTATAAAAGGAATTCCTTTTATGGTTTTGCAACATCAAGAGAACTTTATTGGCTCTTCCTATAAAGCAAGTTGTTCCCTCCACAACCTCAAAGCTATGGAGGCATCTCAATACAGGAGAATAACTCATGTCCTTCCTGGTTTAGATTTAGTCATAACCAAAATATTTCTCTTTCTGATAATCCCTGCTGCTGCCTCTATTCTGATAATCCCTGCTGCTGCCTCTATACATTTCAACTATCAGCAGTTTCTTGAGATGAGGTATGACGACTTGAAGTTTGATGGAGATGTTTATCAGCGAAATGGGGTCCTCCAACTCACCAGGTAATATTATTTAATTTTATAACTAATCATTTTTGGTTTCGGATTTAGTAAGATATACTTAGTCTTATTAAGATTACCTGGTTTCTTATGTTTGATTCAGAATACAGTGAGTCTAATTTGAACATATTTGTTCAAAGAACAGGTAAGGTCAGTGAAAGACCAATAAAGAGCACTTGTCAAGTAGTTATTAGTTAGGAAAGGGTGATAATGATGAGTAGTGAAAGTGAAAGATCTTTGAACTTAGCAGGAAGAAGAGTAAATTATTTATCTTGAAGATTATGGCGAAATAAGATTTATAGGAAATGTATCCAAGAGAGATTTGTATTGATTATGAAACAAAAGAAATGTTCATCTAATTTTAGCAAAACTCAAAAAAGATCAGTCTAATTTACTCATAAATTTATCAAAACTCTAACAATTCAGACTGTGACTCAGATATAGAAAAGACAGTGCTGGGAGAGTAACTTACAGCAAATTGTTGCAACTTTGGGACAAGGAGACAGGAAAAATTGCAGACTTCACTACCCGTTTCACCTTTATCATTGATTCACCAGATAAAGATCATCGTGGAGATGGCATCACATTCTTCCTAGCACACCCCAACTTTTCACTTCCAGTGCCACCAGATGGCTCCGGGATTGGTCTTGTGGGTCGTAAACAAGTAATGGATGATCCGAATTACACACAAGAGCATCCATTTGTAGCAGTGGAGTTTGATACCTTAGCAAATGATGACGATCCGCCTTATGATCATGTCGGTGTCGATATAAACAAAATGTGGACTCCCTACACAACGGAATGGTTCAGTATTAAAGATGGCAGAAAGTATGATGCTGAGATTACCTACAATTCTAGCTCATACCAGTTAAATGTGTTCTTTACTGGATATAAGGATGATATAACAGTTCAACAAGATTATTCCCATGGAATTAATTTGAGAGAGATCCTGCCAGATCAGGTTCAGTTTGGTTTCTCTTCAGCCACAGGACTTCTCTGGGAGATACATACACTATGCTCATGGTCATTTGATTCAAGTCTGTTGGGAGAAAACTAGGGTGGAAGCAAGAGAGAGTTAATCCTTGGATTAGATATAGTTAATTTGGGGGTCATCCTTAGCTTGGTTTATGAGATTGAAGCTGAATCAAAGAGACAAAAAGATGTTTACATGTCCCCTGTGACAATAATTTTGAAAGAAGCATTGAACAAAATAAAGTTTCCTACAGTAAAATAAGTCTTCCTCAAGAGAACTAAATGGAATGCTATGTAGCAGAAATCTTTCACAGGAATATGTCATCTTCCTAAAACGATAAACTTTATGTTATTAATATCTGTGCTTCTATGGAATGTAGTTGAATCTATAACTAGTTAATTCTGATGAAAACATTTTCTAGCAATTAATGTGTAATAAAACTGAAACCACTGACAGACAATGAAGGTGTGTAGAAATCGTAACCAATTAGTCATAATCTTACTTGAATATTTTGTTTAGCATTTAATTTTGTTTTCCAGAATAGAAAAATATCAAAAAAAGTATTACTTTCGAAAATAAGGATTCCACTAGAAATTTCATTGTATTGAATCACTGAACATTTATATCAGCAACAGTATCATTACATCCAATAACTTCAGAAATCTTTCTTTCTGCTGGAAAGTGATAGAATGGAAGGAATACTGAAGACAATATCTTTGACGTTTAGGAACAAAAGACAACAAATTGGGGACAGTTTTGAAATACTGCATATGCAAAATGGAATAAGGAAACTTCACAGGAGAACCCAGCATACTATGATCACATTTCAAGGGGTTCAAAAAACCATATCTGATGAATAATACCATAGCTGTTAGGTACTTTACCTCAAGGTTTGTACCAGGCCAGTAGAAACAGAATTCACTTGAAATACTGTCTTGTTAGTACCATGTAATAACTATTTGCTTAACTATATCTAAAAGTTAGGTTTTTGAAGCTAGCTTTAATGACTGCGTTAAGTCAAGCTTGTACAGTCTACAGACCATACCCATTGATTGGAGATTTCTACATAAGGTTGACATTTCATCAGCTATTCTCTAACCATCCTCTGGTAGATAACCAAGAGATAGGCGAATTAAGCTCAGGGATTAGCTCATTAAGACCAATGAGTCCTCTTTGTTGGAAGGCATAACAGCATTACAACTTCTGAAAAATAGATACTTGGTCAACTACTATAGGCCATTAAATAGGCCTTTATGCTTGTTCAGAGTAAAACAGAGCACCTAATGGAGAATTTATACCCTTCCATTTGACAGATGTGAAGAGATATTAGCCTCAATGCATCTTGTTTTAAGAATTTTCAATAAGTCTCAACCAGAACAAAACATATTAGCATCACATTATATTGTCAACTAGTTACGTAGATTATTAGAGTTTGCAACTGACCAAGAACTTGATTGATGATTGGTGGCTTCTGGTTTGCTGACACTGTTTGTTATAGTAGGCGGTCAATACGTCGAGCATTTCATGTGCATGATTTTGATGCTCCACTCCCCAACCAACATGCTTCCTGGTTTTCCTAGCACCAATTCATATGGCTAAAACAACAGAGTAAGACCAAAAATAGCTCAGATTCTCCAACATGCTTATGCAGAAAACAAAAATGAACTTCAAAGCTCTTTTCTTCATAAGAAACTCTTTTCTTCCTTTTCTTTCAGTAACAACTCAAAGCTCTTTTATGTAAATATATAGATACATACGTACATAGGTATACATTATGTGAAATCTAAATCTATTGCGTTGATGTAGAGAAACGCAATCCGGCCTTGATGGTGAAAACTTCTTAGCACTGTTTTAAATAATTACCAAATTATGCTTAATAAATGTACTTAATTTAACGATGTTTCCTACACTAGAAGATCCAAAGATTGAGTCTGAGGATTAACACTTCACTTCAGAGTTAACTCACTGGTTCTCTCGTAACAAACTAGAAACTTGATTTGACTGGGCATACTCTGTCTGATTCTAAAGAGTCAGTAATTACTATGAGATATTACCTAATCATCTGGGACTTTCAATTGATCTTTACAAAGTTATCAGTGGAGGTCGAACCCACAAGAGAGCTTTTATGTCACTGAGCTCCGAAGCATTGGCGTTTGAGGTCTGAATATAGGAAACATTCAACAAATCTCACCTCAACTACGTGTACGAGTTCATGACTCAATTCAATATTGATTCTTTTTTTATGTACAATCCAAAACTCAAATTCCCAAATGGGTTAATACTCTTTTGTTGGACCAACGTAGCGGTGAAATGCCCCACCATATCTCTTTAATTTTGAAGTTGAGTATTTTTAGGACATCTATATATTATTATTAGAAGAGATTGTTATAAATTTTAAAATTAAATATATAATAATAAAATTTAATTAATATTATAAAAAAATATTCTTTTGTCAGTTTTATAGAATTTTTATTTTAGTCTATTGCTATAATTTTAAGAGAATAATTTAATCTTAATTATTACTGTTAAGTGGAATAAAATCAAAAAAATTTATAGGACTAAAACTAAAATTTATTAAAATATAGAGACCAAATGAGTTTTACTCTTTACTTTTAACGAGTTTTACTTTTTATTTAAAAAAAATTAAATTAAGTTTTTTGTATTTATTTTGTTAATTTTTACAATCTCATTGTGATACGTATATGTTTTTAATATTTTATTTAACTTAAATTTATATTAGAAAAATAGTACAGATAACGAAGCATAACTGAAAAATTTAATATAATAAATATAAAGAATTTTATATAAATATAATCATTTTGATTTTTATATTTGATAATGTTAACTAATACTAAATTCTTAACAAAATTACAGGACTAAAAAACATTTAAAATTAGAGGAAGTGAGATCAAAATTCGATTAAAATATAAATACCACAAATCATTGAACCATTTGAAATAGTCAATTGAATAACTTGTTGGTAGAATAGCAAATAATTATAACAACAACAAATTGTTTACTAGGTCATAGTGTGTGATTGGAAATTTTTTAAATTTAAATTTAAGTAAAATTTAAATTTTAACAAATTTTAAAATAAACAATTATATTTATTTAAAATGATTTTTGAATTAAAGAATAGTTTAAAACTAAAATTTTAGATAAACTAGTTAAAGTAGCTTATAAAATAGTAAAAGAACTTATACACTAATAATTACTATATTACCTTTACTTTTTCCCACACCTTCTCTCCTTTCTCTTTTCTTTTCTACACCCTCTCTCCTCTCTCTTCTTTTTCTATACCATCTATCATCTCTCCTTTCTTTTTTACAATATATCTACTCTCTCTTCTTTCATCTCTCATCTCTTATCTCTCATCTCTCATATATTTAATACTCATATTTTTTTTCATAATTTACCAATAATAAAATACTTCTTCTAAATATTTATTTATTTAAAATTATTTTTTTTATAAATTATTCTCTAAAATTTTTTTTCTAAAAGTTACTCAAAAAATTCTTTTTATAAGTATCTTTTAAACTATTGTCTAACAAGTGGCGAATGATCTTTTCTAGACTCGGTTTTACTGATTTTGGCCGCCGTCTTTTAGGAAAAATAAAAGTTGCCTGTTGCCTCTCTGTCTAATACCCATAACTTTGGCTTAACTTATAAAAACCATTTATTTGATTTGTTCCAATTCTTAAACCTATTATCTTATAATGGCCAAAAAAATATCTATTATTTACTACTTAACAATTTATTTTTTAAAAAAATATTAATATTGCTATATATAATTATTATATATGTATATATAAACTAATAGTCCGATACTATTTAAGATACATGTAATATATATAAGTTTCAGAGAATTATACAAGTTGACTCGTCAATTTTAAAAATTTATACATATAGTTTTTTTTACAAAAGATTTATGTTAAGTAAATTTTTGTAATTTTATATTTTTTTAAGAAAATTAAAAATGTTTGTTTATAATTCCGACAAATTCTTTAACTAAAACAAATTCCATGTAAATAGATTGATTGCTTAAGAAATTATTTCTTCTTCATAGGATAACATTGTGACATTATGTGTCAAAGTGAAATTTATGTGCCTTTATTGTATTCTGACAAATTATGTATGCAAAAGAAAATAAGGTAATATTCTCAGAACCACCTTGACTTGGCAACAGAAAGCTTCATGAGAAAATTCTAAAAAAATATTTCTTAAATTTCAAAATTCTAAATTAGTTTATTTACTATACTTTATAAACTATTGACTATTCTTATTAAGCAAGTAACAACATATTTTTGTAATAATTTCTTATTTAAAATTTTAAAATTAAGTGGTATTTTTTTAAAATTTCCCAAGCTTTATCCTTAATAAATCACTCAACCTAACATTCTCTTCTCCAAACATTAGAAAACTTCTCTCCCTCCTTAGCTATGGCAGCTAGCCGATACTGTAAGAATCCTCATCATCGTCATCATCTTCTTCTTCTTCTTCTTCTTCCTTCTCTGCAACTCATTACCACAATAACACTGCTATTATTCTTTCTGATATACCCTTCTGTTTCTTCATTTTCCTTCAGCTATGAACAGTTCAAGCAGAACGATCCGACCTTACAGTTTGAGGGAGATGTTTACTATGATAATGGATCTTTGCAGCTGACAAGGTTTCGGAGAGACAGTGTTGTAAGAGTCACATAATACAAAAATCTCCATCTTTAGGATAAGGTAACAAGGGAAGTCACATATTTTTCTTCTTATTTCTCTTTCATCATCAATTCACTTATCTCAACAAAAATATTTTAAAATATTATCCGAATGATAGCTCTCTTTTTATACTATAGTTTTAAATTATAATTTAATCTAAAAATATTTTTAAATAAATTAAATTTTAAGTTAAAAATCCTTTTAAAATTTTAATTTTTTTATTTCTAAATACACAATATATATTTAAGAATTCCATCTGTCTTTTTGATAAAAAAAAAAGTAATCATATTTATTTACAATTAAGTATATAATTTAATAACTACTTAAAAAAATAAATTTAATCATTTATAATAATTTTTCGCCTCCCAAATAAAATTTGTTTGGTATATCCTAATTATTAACCTAACTAATTTTTGTTGGCGAGTAAAAGTGGGCATTCATTACTTCCTTTTCTATCTTTTAATTGTTTTTCGACTGTAGCATTTTAAAATGACATCAATTTGTCAATAGGGTCAATGGGATTTTCCGACAAGTTATCTCTAATGGACCAATTCCCCAAATGTGTACATCATTATCTTTTACAAGTTGAAAATTCAAAAGCCATATTAACTGATGTATTGGTGTGGAAACCTTCCGAATAGTTTGCAACTTTAATGGGTATATTTGATAAGGGTTTAGAAAAAAAAAACTTATAAAAAAGAATATTTAGATAGTTTTTAGAATTTTTTTTAAAGAATATCTTATAGAAAAAAATAATTATAAATAAATCAGTATTTATATAATTATTATTACAAGGACTTTTATAATTAAAAAATTACTAAAAACTATATAATTTTATTAAAAATATGAGAAATGAGAGAAGAAGGGTGGAAAAAAGAAAAGAGATAAGAGAGAGGAGAAAATGTGAAAGAGAGAAAAGAAGAGAGAGAAAAGAAGAGAGATGATAGATGAGAGATAATGTAAAAAAAAATAAAAAAAAAATAATTTAATAGTCTATAAACTCTTTTACTGTTTTAGAAACTAATCAAAATAATTTATCTAAAAGTTTAATTTTAAATCATAATTTGATCAAAATTTTTTTTGAATAAATATGATTATTTATTTTTTTAAAAAAAATTAAACTAAGGTGTAGACTAAAAATATTTTTAAAACTATAATTTAATACCTTTTTAAATAAATATAATATTATATATAATATTAAATTATATTTTAATTTATAAATTAGATAAAATAATTTATTATAAAATAATAAATATTATATATAAAATAAATTAAAATATTTTATTTAAAATAAAATATAATATTTTAACTCTTACGTTAAAAATAAGAGATAGAGTATATCATTAACAATGCATTTAGACACCAAATTTTCCAGGGAGATTGCCAAGAGGAAAGGACTTGCAGAACTCCACCTAAAGGCAGCTTGCGGTGAAGTACTACGTAATGACACAGAGGAAGCTGGATTATAGGCTTTCAAATGGATTTGGGAATAAGCTCAGTCACATTAGCTAATGAAATATTCGTCCGATACATAGTATAAAATCTAATTAAATAATTAATTTTATTTTAAATATAAAACTTATTTATTATATTTATTATTTTTTTAAATTATTTTTATTAATACTCTTTTAATAATAATCTAATAAAATGAGTTAAAAAAGATAATTAAGATATTTTAGAATAAATATGTTATATTAATTAATTTTTTAATTTTATTAAATTAATTAAATATATATTATATTAAATATACGATGAATATGTAATCCCGGAGATTAAAGATATATTATATGCTGACTGGTATGTGAAATTATACCACACATGTAGAGATATTATGTGCTGATTATTTTGGCTCGTGATGGACGGACATGATGGTTCCACTAATACAACAATGCTACATATTATTCAGACTGGTTGTCTCTGTGTTTAGTTGTGTCTCTAGCTTCATTATATTTCAAGCTTTAACTTACCATTATATCTGAAATAAATAAGAGAGAATTAATGACATTTGGACCACCCAGAAGATGGTTAAGACTTTAGTCCTTAATAATTATTCAGTAGTTAATAGCTAATGAGAGTTAAACTAAATAATAAAGAATATATTCTATAAGTATATTCTTATTATCATTATAAAAAATTATTTAATAAATAATTTAATAAATTTTTTATAAATATTTTTTAAATTTTAAAATTATGCCTTAATTTTAATAAGGAATCGATACTAAATGTATATAAAAATTTTATTAATATATATATATAGCACTAAACACGTTACCTTAAATGATAATTAATAATTAATAATAAATCTCCTAACTATATATAGAAACTGTTTGGTGTGAAATGGAGGGTGACTTTTATTTCGTTCACAAGTCAAGCATTCCATACCTACTAATGGGTGGTTGGTACGTGTTTTTCATAGCTCATATTTATTGGTGTCATGCATGCCACGTCATGTTCCTGTAATTTTTTAATATTTTTTATAGTTTACTATATAATAAAGTCCTGACTAGAAAAAATAATTCAATGGTCTTTGATTTGACAAAAGAGTAGTCAACTTTTAATTATTTGTAGTTTATTCGGATCCTTACGTATCTCATAAGTCCAGCACATCATTTGCCTATCATATTTTATATTTTATTTATAGTTGTTATTTATCATGATATTAATATATGCATTATAATATACTCAACCAAACTTGGTCACAAAAAATAATGCAGTGATAGGAAAAAAAATATGGTCTTTCACGATAATACTATTTTCGTTAATACAATTTAAATTTTTTATCCTTATAGTTAATCCTTATTTAAATTTCAATTCTTATAATTTTAAACTATAGGATTTAATATTTAAATAAGTAAAATAATCTAAATTTTTATTAAGATATAAGAAATAAAATTTTATAATAAAAATTTGACGGACTAAAATATATAATTTAAAATTATATAGATTAAAATTATAATAACAAAAATTAGAAGGACTAAAGAACATTTTTTTCTTTTTTTCTGACAATTTTTAATTTTTTTTGTTATTTATGTCCTAATTAATTACATAGCTCGTATATAAGTCTAACACATCACGTGCCTATATTTTTTTTTTAGTTTTTATAGTTATTAGTTATCATGACACAAGTATATGTATTATAATATAGCCAACCATACTTGACAACAAATTATTTACCCAATGACTGCACAACGAATAATAATGCAGTGATATAATAAAAATGTGGTCCTTGATGTGACACCAGAAGAAATTATAGAATTTTGTTTTCTTTCCTCACATCACCTTAATCTTTATATTATTGTGTTATCTTAATAAATAATATTTTTAATCTTAAATATAAAAATAAATAAAAAATTTATTTTTTATTTTAAATATAAAATTCCAATCCCCTCTACTTTTTAAGTTTATAATTTTTTTAAAATACCCTTATTAATTACATATATAGTAAGAGAGTTAAGTGATAATTACGATACACATGATTAAACGGCATATATTAAAGAAATCAACATACACTTGTTATAAAAAATTAAATTAACTAAATTTTTTTAATATCTATAAATTATAGCTATCTAACTTTTATATTGGTATGAAAATGGTATTTTCTGATGGACCACATCTATATGGTTCAAATCATAAGTTAAGTCTAACAAGATATTTTGAATTCCCTTATTTATTGGAAATATAATAAAGTTCTTCCTTCTTGTGGAGAAATATAATTGTATATTCTATGATGATCCGTACTTGCAGCTGGAATTGATTTGTTAGTCTGATATGGTAAACATGGGAAACTTCATTCATTTGTTTTCATTATCTTCCTTCTCTCCTTTTTGGCCTAGAATAAAGCAAAATGGATTATACCATCCACAAATATGCATTTTTTTTTTGCTTTTAAATTATCTATTGTGGTGGATCCAAATAATCTCAGCCCCGTATAATTGGGATTGGTGTTGGATGCAATACTCATCATAAAAAGGGTACATTCTTTGAATCTTAGTGACTTAGGTCTTAAAGGTATCATTTCTCCACAACTAGAAAATCTCTCATTCCTAATTGATCTTGATTTGAGTAGCAATTATCATTATGGTCAAATATCAAAAGAGTCCGTACCATTGCGTAAATTGAAATGACTCAACCTTGTTCATAGATACGTTCTTTAGATAAGTTTTATAATGGATAGGAGAAATATGCTTGAGAACCTGTGTTTTCGAAACAACAATCTTAATGGATTTATTCTATTATTTGTATTCAATCAGTATAGGGAAGTGTTTAGATTAGCTTTTGGAGAATATATTTTAGGAATCATATATTTTAGAGAATAGATTTTGGGAAGAATAGATTTTAAAAATAGAGATATTTGGATGATTAGTAATAGAATCACTTTTTATATTTAATAAATTATCAAAAAAGGGTATGATTTGATTAAAGTATGAGAGATAAGAGATAGTAAAGAATAAATACAAGAGGAGAAAGGGTAGAGAATAAATAGGATAAATGAGAGAGTGTAGAGAAGAGAGATGAAAGAAGAAATATGAGATAGGTTGAAGAAGAGATATGAGAGATAAGAGAGAAGAGATATGAGCGAGTATATAAGAAAAAATATGGGTAAAATAGTAATTGGATAGTCCATAAGTTCTTTTACTATTCTAAAAGCTATTTTCAGTACCTTATTCAAAACCATAGTTTTGACCAAAATTAATTATGGACAAAAATAACTATTTGTTTTAAATTTTTTTAAATTAAGGTTTTACCCAAAATTAATTTTAAAAAACTTATACCAACACGCACTAGGTTGGAGATCTTGGATTGAAATTTTAATTTAACTGAAGGGACGATTCTACTTAAGGTAAAAATACTTAAACACTTTAAAATTTGATGACTTAAGAATGATAAACTTTTAGGAAATATTTCTTGAGGAGTTTTCAACTTATCTTCTCTTTAAATATTGAGTGTTTCTTATAACAATTTATCAGGTATTTAATGGATGATTTGTTGGGTTTTTATTTTTCTCCCTTGGTTTCCATGTTTTGTCTCATCATTTTCGTTTGGTTGGCATCTATTTTAGCCTGTTTTTCCTTTTTATATAAAAGAAATAATTTGGTTTATGGACATTTAATCCAGCCAGATTAGAAGGCTTATGGCTTTTTGAAAATAATTATAGTTTTATTTTAACATTAAAAGTATATTATTATAGCGTTATATATTTCTCAAAATAAATAAGATTATCATCTCAAGTGAATTGATTATATCAGCTTATGATGTAAAAAATTATTACTAGACTACTCTCTGTTTTCAATATATTAAGAAACTATTCAAATGAGATTGGTGGTCTTTTATGGCTGGAGCTATTATATCTGGGAAATAATTCACTTTCAGGTTCTATACCATCTTCCTTGTTCAATATTTTTGTTTTTGCAAAAACATTGTTTAATAATTCAGTACTGGAATAATTGACACTCCACCTAAATCAATTACTCCACATCTCTAATTTATAAATTACTTTTAATTTTCTGATCAGAATAAAAAAAACTTTAAACATAATTAACTTTAATTTAAAAGTTAATAATTTTTTAATTTTATCTTTATTTAATATGTACTATACCCAATAAGAATAAAGTCTACACAATATTAAAAAAGGATAAAATTATATATTCATTTAAAAATTTAATGATATGATTTATAAATAAATAGAATATACAAATTTTCTTTTTTTTTTGTCAGAAATGTGCCCCAGATCACGGTTTCGTGAACAGCTTGCCATTTATCTTCTTCCATTTTTTCTAAAAATTAATAATATGAAAAATAAGCTCAATTTATAATAAATCATTTCAAAATCACAACATTTGCTCTAAAGTATTCACATAAGACATTAAATCACATTTTTTTATGATATTCAATAAAATACTCACAATAAAGATCTAATTTACAAGAAAAAATGTGCTTAATAATATGAAATTTCTAGAGTTATCATCCTTTTTATGTTAATTATTAAAGTGAAAAATATTCTACAGATAGTTATCAACTTCAATCTGTCCGTATCTATCACTGTTATTATATCGATCTACAAGGAAGATAAATTTCTATAATATTTTTTATTTTTATTTTTATCCCTATTAATTAATCTCACTATATTAAGTATCCATCTACTCACACATACTCTCCATAAAAAAAGATGTTTTAGAAGAATAAGTTATATTTTCAGACTATAATCTTATATCAATTTTTTTTTTATATTTATTATGTAAATTTTTTTTACCACACTTTACTATATGTATTATTTTTGTTATGTATATTTAAATGAAGAAATTAAAATAATTATAATATATGATAAAATAATATTAGAGAATTTAATATAATAGATTTGACGGGGGTCAAAAAGACCCGTATCAAAATAGGTTGCTAAATTGACAACCCAACCCGCCATAAAATGACAAGTTGGCGGGGCTGAACCCAAATTCTTAACTCTACTTTTAAGAGATGATGTGTCTGGCAACTCTAGATAAGGACATTTCACTAGCCCTCTAGAGTACCCAATTTATATTAATTTTGATAATTTATATTATTTAAATAAAAATTAATACTTTTAAATTTTAATAATTATATGAAATAAAAATATTCTACTTTAACAATTTTTAAAAATAATCGAAGGTAAGAAATAAAGGAAAATGACGTTAGATGGGTCCCCATTCAGATTTAATAACTTTGAAAAAGAATGCTTGCTAGTCAATCATTAAAAAAAGTATGCATAAAAGAAAATTGAAGTGAAATTTAGCACCATGTGTTGCGAATACTAGTTAGGACAATATAGTTGTTGAAAAGTAAAACTTGCGTCTTGGTTTCAAACCCCCATTAATTTATTCAAGGTATTATTTCTTTCCCTTATTTATCGTTACAATCTATGAGCAATTTATTTCTTTCCCTTATTGATTTCTTTAAACTAATTTTTTTAGTACTTGAAAATTATTTATTCAATTTTAATTTTACTTTATAAATAATACATTTAATATCCACACTTGAGCAATTTATATAATTAGCTCCTCCATTTTTTTTTAAAAAAATTATATGTACCTTTCAGAACAAAAAATATGTCAGAACCAACAGGCTTTAATTAGTGGAATGGGTGATGGTTGCTTAAACACAAAGCCTCAAAATCATGTAAATCTGTTGGTTAAGTTCAACAAATTGAATTTTTATTTCTCTTTACACTATCAAATAGTCAAACTTAGACCCACTTCCTTGATATACAATTTAATCCCAAATTCTCTTCTGCAACTCTTGCCATTTCCCATCCATTTGAAAAGAGGGGAGGAAATAAAAGAAAACTATCCTCCTCCTCATCAATGGCAGCTAATAGCCAATCCAGTAACAATCCTCCTCCTCCTCATCAATGGCAGCTAATAGCCAATCCAGTAACAATCCTCCTCCTCCTCATCTTCTTCTTCCTTCTCTGGAACTAGTTACCACCATAACCCTGTTATTCTTTCTCATATACCCTTCTGTTTCTTCACTTTCCTTCGATTATGAACACTTCAAGAAGAATGATCCAACCTTAAGTTTTGAAGGAGATGTTCACTATGATGAAAATGGATGCCTGAACCTCACAAATTTAGAGCAAAACAGCGTTGGGAGAGTCACCTACTTTGAAAATCTCCATCTTTGGGATGAGATAACAGGAAAAGTAACAGATTTTTCTTCCCATTTCTCCTTCATCATCAATACACAAGGCAAGTCTCCCAATCTTGGAGATGGCATCACTTTCTTCCTTGCAGCACCAAGCTTCCCCCTTCCTGATCCTAGAGATGGGGCCGGAATCGGTCTCGTGAGTCGTCTGCAACTGAAGAATCCGAACTACAGAAGGCAACATCCTTTTGTGGCTGTGGAGTTTGACACCTTCCCAAATAATGATTTGGATCCACCTTATGATCATGTGGGGATTGATATTAATTCTATAAGCACAAAGCATAACACCAAAAAGTGGTTCAACGTTAAGGATGGGAGAAAATATGATGCTGTGATCAAGTACAATTCAAGTTCTTTCAATTTGAGTGTAAGTTTTATTGGGTATGTAAATGGATCCAGAATTGAACAGAATTTATTTCATATTGTCAATTTGGCTCATATTCTTCCACAGTGGGTTGAGTTTGGATTCTCTTCTGCAACAGGAATTTTACATGATGAGATCCATGCCCTTTGCTCTTGGTCCTTCAGTCCAAATTTAGAAAAGAAAGATCAGAACAGGAGAGGACTAATACAAGCATTGAGCATAGGATTAGGTGTTTCACTATGTGGAATAGGGTTAATTTGGTTTATGATTTGGAATATCAAAAGAAGAGGAAGAGGAAGAAGAAGCGTTGATGGTTTTGGCTTTGAGCTAATAAGCATGGAAGACGAGTTTCAGAGAATCATAGGGCCTAATAAGTTTCCATATAAGCAGCTTGTAAAAGCAACAGACAACTTTACACAAGAGAATAAGCTTGGAGAGGGAGGATTTGGTGGAGTTTACAAAGGGTTTGTTGAAGAATTGAACAGTAATGTTGCTATTAAGAAGATATCACAAGGCTCTAAACAAGGGGTTAAGGAGTATGCATCAGAGGTAAAGATCATCAGTCAACTGAGGCATAAAAATCTGGTTCGACTAATCGGGTGGTGCCATGAGCACAATGACTTAATGCTTGTCTACGAGTTCATGCAAAACGGAAGCTTAGATTTTCATCTCTTCAAAGGAAAAAGTCTCTTGACATGGGAACAAAGATATAACATCGCTCGAGGCTTGGCCTTGGCATTATATTACCTCCATGAAGAGTGCGAACAATGTATAGTTCATAGGGACATAAAAGCAAGCAATGTTATGTTAGATCCAAACTTCAACACGAAGCTTGGAGATTTCGGGTTGGCTAGACTCGTGGACCATGCAAAAGGGTCTAAAACAACAGATCTAGCGGGAACATTCGGATATATGGCTCCTGAATATATCTCAAAAGGAAAAGCTAGCAGAGAGACAGACGTGTACAGTTTTGGAGTCGTAGCTTTGGAAATAGCTTGTGGGAGAAAAGCAATCAAATGCAGCGCGGACGAAGAACAGGTTTTACTCGTGGATTGGATTTGGGAACTCCATAGCAGAGAAAGCGTTCTCGAAGCAGCCGATCCAAGATTGTGTGGAGAATTCAACGAGCAGGAAATACTGAGGTTGATAATGGTGGGATTATGGTGTGCTTATCCAGATCATATTCTAAGGCCTCCTATAAGACAAGTAGTTCAAGTTCTTAATTTTGAAGCTCCTTTTCCAAATCTTCCATCACAGAAGCCTGCACTTGCAAATGATTCTGTTAGAATCAGCGAATTTACATCTTCAAGCTCTTCATCAAGTACTTCTAGGATCAATCGTAGCTTACCTTTAATTGATGGCTTTTTCACTGGTTCATCACAATCAAGCATTTCTCCAGTAGATCCCATTCTGCATACATACTAAAAACTCAGATGAACTCTGTTTTTATTTATGATTTTTTTATGTAGTCTTTTCTGCTATAAATGAGAATTGAGATTCAGGTTTTTGCTCACATTTCATCTGTTGTTTTGAAAAAATGCAATCAGAGAGCTAAACAACTGAGAGAAAACTATTATAACTTATATTTTAGGACACAGAATATTCATGGGAGATCAAGAAAAACATGTATATAGAACAACATGAAGCACTTTGGTCTAAATGAGAACAGCTACAAAGCTATGTAATTTAAAGTAATGTTTTCTCATGTCATTCTAACTTAATTACTGGTCTTGTATTCAAACCCTAAACATGTAGCCGTGATAATTACTTAGAAGTACTGAGGTTTCCTTACCATGGGATTATATTCCCACGTACTACTTTATATTTTTCTTTTGTCATACAAGCTCCATTTAATAACGAAGTGTTTAATTGTAAATTTTGAAATATCAATGAATCATCACTCTTAACTATACTTTTAAAATTTTGTAATACCTAATTTAATTAAAAATTAATTTAGATGACTTAATTTTATTAACTAATTCTATAATATTTTAAATTTTTAATAATAATAATTTTAAATACTTAATCAATTATAACACACATGCCCCAAACCCGGAGAAATCTCTAGTTTATCACTGGTATTTCGCCGTTTATTTCTAACATTTTCCACTATCTCAAGCCAATTATAACAGCTTATAATAACCGATTAGGTCGCCCAAAACAATTAGAAACATTGTCATTAAATGTACGAATTGGACTCTCTAATTGTATTATTTCTATATTTCTACCTTATAAAATTGTGTTAAATTGTATATTTAATTTATAAAATTTTATCAAGTCACTCTTAAACTCGTATTAAATTTTTAGATTTCATCATATTTAATGACTTTATATATAATATTTATTCAAATTTTTTGATTGAATATGATAAATTATAAATGTTTATAAATTTAATTTTAATTATTTGGATTTAAAATATATTTAAATTAAAATATTGGTATTTTTTATATTTTAATTATTTAATTATTTACTTTTGATAGCAACGATTGTCAACAATTTGAGTTTTTCTCCCTATTACGATTTTGCTTAAACTCGTGCGTTTTACAAATGTTAAAATATGCACAAACAAGTCCATAGACGAATCCAGTGCCACCTGCAGAGACAAGCTCACTTCAGACTTTCCTGTTTATTAATTTCTTAAGAACTTATATTTATGAAAAACCCATTCCTAAAACCATACTTTGTGTGTATTTGGTTTGGAAGAAGAAAAAAAACGTATTTTTGGAATCAAACCATCCAAACACCTATTTTAGGTGGTACAATTGATTCTAAACAAAATTATTGTTTCTTATGAAGAAACTATAATTTTAGAAAAACTAATCCTATCATAATAATTTTGCCTTCTATATATTTTATCACTCTTTTATCTCTTTTCATCCTTGTCACTCATTTGACTATCTCTCTCTTATTAAATTAAATTATATTTTTACTTTTTATATATATCTTAAGTACATAATTAAAAATTTAATTTTATCCCTCTATTCATGTTATCTTTCTTTTATCTCTTTTTACCGTTGCCTCTCATTCCACCATCTCTCTCTTATTAAATTATATTATATTTTTACTTTTTATATATATCTTAACCGATTTTACTTCCTTTTGTAATTACTTACATTAATTAAAATATATAAAATTAAATTTCTAATTATATACAAAAAAATAAAAATAAAAATAAAAATATTATTTCTTAATTATTTATTATTAATTAATCTAATAACATATATATATGTATATTATTTTATTTTAATATCAAACAAAAAATATAAATTTAAAATTATATTTTATATAATTATTATTTTATCTCATATCTTTTTTAATAATTTATTTATTAAAATTATTATGATAACAACTATTTAAATAGCTATTTTTTTAAAAAAATTATTTTTTATATAAAATCTATTTTATAAAATATATTCTTTAAAATTAATTTATAATTAATTTTTATCTAAAATCTACTTTTTATAAGTTAAATCAAGCACACCCTTTACCTCATTCATCAATGTCAATGATGAGGAGTAGTGGAGATTTTAGCTGGGTAGCTGTCGATTTTTGTTACCGTCTTCTTCTTCCCATCCACCTTTACCTAATTGTCTTGTTCAATTTTTGTTATCTATTGAAATATGTGGAGAGAAATTAAAACAATAAGAAAAATTCTTAAAGCCTTGAAATTTAAATTCAATAATAAATGACTTTATCTCTGAAAATAAAAACAAAATCATTGTTACTCAATAATAGTAATTACTTATATGATCTCATTTTTTATGAAAATTGTAACTATAATTTTGCTGTAACTGTAAGCATTAAAAATATTAAAATTCTATGATAATTACACTTGATTAATTTTGTTTTTTGAATTATAAAAAATTATTATACATTAATAAAAAGACATAATAAACTAATTTAATTATAATAAAAAAATTACTTAAATTAGTTAATATATCATGTTATTTTTAAAATATATAATAATCTTTTTTAACTCTTTCTTTCTTCTCTTATTCAATTATTGAGGGATTGCCAATAAAATTAATTTAATTTTTTTAATAAATAAAAAATATATATATTATATTTATGATTAAAATTAATTTTTTAATTAAATTTTATATTAAAAGTTAAAGAGTAATATTATCAATAAAATGAATAAGTTATTATCAATATTATTGCGTCTATTTAATTTTAAAAATGTGATGTAACGGTATAATACATGTACCCCACCTCCATCTGTCCGCCTCTTCACTCGCCATTTCGCTTCCTTCTTCACTCGCCACGCCCACATTCTCCTTTATCTCTTCGTGCTGAGCGCTTTTCCATATTTTTACCTTAAAAATTTGAGATTTTTTCGTCTTCCAAAATTGGGAGATTGAATTCTTTCCTTTTTCACGCTATATTTGTCAGAATTTCCAACCCCAAGATGGTGATTCCGGGAGGTTACTGTGTGCTGCTTTCCATATACTCTGTTCTTGAGTTGTATGTCCTGCGAATTATGGTGGGGTTTTGGTTGATGGATGTTGCTTGGATTTTTAAGTTTCTTAATAAGACAAGTGGTAATGGATTTGGGGTTTTTCTTCGAGGAAGTTTCTTCCGTGTTCTTAATGGATTGGGGATGCTCTTGATTTTTGTGTTTTGTATGAAGTTTTTGCATTTTGGTTGGCATTTCAAGGGTTTGATTCGCTTTCTATGTGAATTCGGATCGAAATCCAGAAATGGATATTTTTTTAAGAATGGCGTCGTTGAAGTCTGTGGCTCAATGGTTACGCATTTCAAGTGTGGCGGCCCACTGGAATCTTCTCAGAATCCGAACCTACTGGACAAAAACAATTCAAAATCTAACAATGATGATGCTGACGCCGATTTCGATATCTCCAAAGAGAAATTACGCGATAATAATGAAAGCGAAGAAGTTCATGATGTGGATCATGAAATCGATGTAACAGCATTGAGGAAACTGGTGAAGATTGAAAGGAACCGTGCAGAATCAGCTTATGCAGAGCTTGAGAGAGAAAGGCGAGCATCCGAATCAGCAACAGAGGAAGCAATGGCGATGATTCTTCGTCTTCAGAGTGAGAAGAGTTCAGTAGAAATGGAAGCAAATCAATTCCAAAGAATGGAAGAGAAGAAGCAACAATATGCTCAAGAAGTGATTGATTCATTTCAGTGGATTATTATGCAGAACGAATCTCAGATAAGTACGTTGGAACATAAGCTGATGATGTATAGAGAAAAACTGAGACAGTACATGAATGAAGATGAAATGGAACAATTTGAAGGGCCCCATGATGATGATGAGGCCTTTTCAAATTTCTCTGTTGATAAGGATATAGATGAATCACTAATTATCTAATTTGAAATGTAATCACAGAACTTGCAAGTACTGAAGTTTTTTTCTTGCTACATAGAATGTATTCAGCTGAGTTTTTTCTTCTAACCTGTTTTAGTTCACAAATGTATATGTAATCACTCATAGAGATCAGTAATAATAGTGGAGGTTTATATAACTTGGTCATGTATTTTCCTTTCATGGGTAATTTGGAATGTTAGGCTTATTCTCTGGAAACTGGTAACTAGTACTGTTTTCTTATAACTTTGATCATCCTTTGTAATGGATTTGACAGAAGCACTTTACACAGCAAGGATACTTCTGCACTAATCACTTGTGTTTTAATTTTTAGGAATCTGCGTTAAGAAATCTATAATCTTTTGCAGCTTTCTATGACTATATATATATATATATGTATTCATTGTCATTTTACTTATATATATATATATATAATTATATATATACTCTGGGATACACTCTGTCAGTGACTGTGTGAAGCAGTGACATAATGAATTGCAACGTCTTTGTCATATATTCAATAAATTAAGGGGAGATTACGATATCAAGTATATCAAATAATTTATGGTTCTGTCAACCGAAACAATCAATGGCTGTCCTAACCTAAGCAAGAGAAGGGTATGTTATGTTTATGAAAGACCATCATGAACAAACATGCCACTATGCTAGGCACAAATGCATATTGATGTTTTGTTTTGGTCTCAGTTTATTCTTAAAGGATATTTCATCTTGAACTACTGCACATATAAGGCTAGATTCAGTTCTAGATTGGAGTAAAGCAAGTTTAAAGCAAAGTGAGGTATTAATATTAATACATATAATATAAAATATATAGAAAGGCAAACTATTTATTAAGTCATAAATAATACGACTTATTTCAAATTCTAAATGAAATATGGGCCCATATCTAATTAATTAAAATAAATAAATAAATGAAATAGGTAGAACATTTTGTTTTTCCCCCTAATAAACTCATCAACTTTTTATTATTAAAAGTACACTACAATATCAACATTCTAAAATTATTGACCTTATCACTACTACAATAGGGTTAACAAATATTATTTTATTAGATTAAATTGGCTACATAAATCACATGACACTATTATACTATATTAACCATAATTTTTTTGAATATATTATTAATAAAAAATCATGTAATAACATTATTGAGTGGTCTTTTTAATTTTCTTTTTTTTTAAAAGACTTCATATTGGGGATCTACCCTTACCGTTAGACTTAAATATTGTTAACACTTGCGAAACTCCTTTCAAGGTGTGGCCTTATCTGATCGGATCTCTGTCCAAGTCTTCATGGCTAGTACCTAAGTGAATTACTACTTGTTGAAGCACAAAATATTAAGGTCTGAACTACCAATATCCAAAAGATCATGTTCCTCACAAAAGTGAACAAGCTTATCTTCTGTTTAACAAAAGGAGAAAGGGGTTTGAGGATCTGCTAATTGACCTCTAGAGGATAACATGCATCATAATTTACATGTTCCGTTCCTCCTGTTATGCTATATAAAATTTGTAACATTAGTCCAGTTGCAAATTGAGGATTCTGATCTATTTGCACCGGCCACTATAGATGGTCATGAGGATCTCTTGCATCACTAGAGCACCATTTTCTCCTCTGCTACCACCTGCTGTATGAAAGAATTCAAAGCTGCTCTACAACATCGTTTTCATAGTATCTAATTTCCTACCTCAATTTGGCTGAATCCGTAGCATTTATTCAATCTTCGGAGTTTCATGAATTCTCTTCCTTGTTTTATATCAAGCCAACGACCATGTTCTGCATAAATCATATTCAACAAGGTATAATTGGCACCATTTTCTGGTTCTGATCTTATAAGGTGTGGTGCTAGCATTTCTGCAATGTCCAGTCTTCCATGAAGCTCACAAGATTATACCAGAGAGCTCCATATTCGCACGCTAGATTTCATTGGCATCATCCTCACTATCTCCCATGCATCTTCTATCTTCCCTGACCTTCCTAGAAGATCAATTTGCATGCATAATGCTCTATGGTTAAAGGTAATTTGCAATCTTCGCTTATTTGTTTGAATAACTTCTGTCCCTCAGCTACAAGGCCAGAATGGTTACAAGCAGATAAAATAGCAAGGAAACTGATGGAATCTGGGTTCACCCCTTTGTCTTTCATATCATAGAAAAGTTTTAAAGCTTGTTCACCGCATCGATGCAGGCCATAGGTACTGATCAAAGTACTCCATGAAACTGAATCTGGATTCAGCATTTCTTGGAATATCTCGTGTGAACCATCAAGATAACCACACTTAGCATACATACCTATAAGTTCATTCCCGAGGCAGATATCAGAATCCAAGCCAAGTTTCAAGATATAACTATGGATTCGACAACCATGCCTCAGTGAAGATAAGATAGTGCAAGCAGAAACTACAGCCAGCATTGTCAGAGTTTGGTTCAATTCCCTCTAACATCATTTGTCTGAAAAGCTTCGAGGTATTGTAACCATCCCCTAATAGCCCCAAATCATTGAACTCCATAACACTACCTCTCGATAACTCGACCTTTTGAAAATTAACTCGGCAAGATGAAATGATTCCTCAAATTTAGAATACATATTCATGAGAGCTGATGAAAAACTACGGTCTGATTCAAACCCACTACGGAGTGCATAACCATGAATCTCCTTTCCATGCTTGACATGGGCTAGCTCGGCACAAGCTGGTAACAGAGCAATTAATGTCACTCTATTTGGTTCAACTCCCTCACCGTGCATTACTCTGAAAAAAGAGAAAGCTTTCTCATAATCTTGATTAGAACTGTGCCCATATATCATAGCAGTCCATGAAACCTCGTTTTTCAACTTCATTCCATTGAATACACGCGAAGCCATTAAATAATCATTGCATTTAAAATAGAAATCCATCAAAGCTGTGGATAGAAAAAATGACTCTTTTTCTTCTATTCTCTCATCAGCAATAACAAGACTATGAATCTGTCTTCCTACCCTTGAACCTATTTTCCCGCACATGGATAACAAACTAGCTAACAACTCTGGCTTGGGAACAAGATCAAACGAGTACATTTCCTTTAACATTTCCATAGCTTCTATGACATACCCATTTTGTAAATAACAGTTTATCATGGAATTCCAAGTGATGGGGTCTCTGTGAGGCATTTTGTCAAACACTTTACAGTGCCGATTGGGCATCTGAAAACTTGGCATACATAGAGATAACGGAATTGTTCAAAACAGTCTCTGAATCCAAGCCTGTCTTGATGACAACACAGTGAAGCTGGGAACCGAAACCCTGACGCTGTGCAGAAGAGCATGCCTTTACGACTGATGGAAGAACATAGGAAATGGCGTGGAAGCCATGGACATGAAGCTCCTTGAAGAACTCAAACTTTTCGTCAGAGACCCGTTGAAACCAAACTTTTTATACGGTTTGATGATGAAACTGTCGCTGAAGAAGGTAGAATTGCACAAGTGGCAATGTTAGCTTCATTGGCGAAGATTCAGTGTGTGCATTTAGCCGTTAGCCACTTCAGTTTCTGGTCAGGTGTCCTGGTGATTCTTACTTCTCAGTGGCATTAAATTAGACCATCGAAGAATTATAAAATAATTAGTCAAAAACATTAATTATGAACTTATAACATGATACAGAAATATTTTAAAATTAAGATTCTTACTTCTTACAATATTATTTAAGATTTATGATTCTATAACAATAATACAATTTTGGAGATTAATTTATATTTGTTTTTTAAATTGACAAAAAAACTCAATTTAGATTAGATCTTTTTAAATAATAAAGATTACATTAGTATCTAAAATCCTTAACCATGAGTTGGATGGAAGAGTTTTGTTTTAAAAAATGAAAATAAAAATAGATTTTAAAAATTTATTTAATAGAATAAAAATAAATATAAAATTGATATATATTTTTTATAATTTAATATCAAATGATCTAAAATATTTTTTTATAATTTAATAAAAGTTAAAGTTATCTAAAATTTTTATAAAGTAAAATAGATTTTAATTTATAATTTTATGATAGAACTAAAATGATATAAAATATTAAAAATAAAATAGAAATAAAAGTAATTTTTATCTTATTAAATCAAAAAAGGTGAAAAATTTCACTTACACTTTTACTTCCCAACTTCTACTTCCTATTTACCAAATATGTCATACTTTGGTTTAAACTAAAATTAAAATTTTAAAGAGACTTTTAGCTCAAACCTTAATTTAGATAAATTTTAAAATAAACAGCCATATTTATTTAAATATGTTTTTGGATTAAACTATGGTTTAAAATAAAGATTTTGTATAAGGTACTGAGAATAATTTTTGAAATAGTAAAAGAACTTATGGGCTATCAAATTACTATTTTATATCTATTTTTTCTCACACCCTCTCTTTTCATCATGTCCTCTCTCATTTCTCCTCTATCTTACATCTTTTCTATCATCTGTACTTTTTCATTTTTCTTTTTCATCTTATCTTCTCTATCATCTTTCTTACTTTTAATTAAATCATGCACTTTTTAGTAATTTATTAATAATAAAAATATTTTTAAAAATAACTATCCAAATACTCATTTATTTAAAATTATTTTTTTTTCATAAACTCTTTTCAATAAATTATTTTTTTAAACTGTTTAATTTTTTTTTATAAACTCTTTTCTATATAATCAAAATTTGTCATTGTTGTTTGTAATAATTTTTAAATGGAAAATGAAATTCAAAGAACATTAATTTATAATTCATAATTTCATAATTATAGGCTAAAATTCATAATTAATCTGGGGCCTGGCCCAATATTTGGGCGAGAACGACCATTGAAGTTCGGTTTGGGTTCAGAATCGTCGACAGATACAGAGAAGAGGGATCGGCGCCGGAGGTGACAGCGGTTACAGAAGCGATTGAAAACCGGGGTGTTAGCGTGTGTAGGAGGGGAAATTTTTGCTTTCTAAGGTTCGCCTTTTATACATCTAAATCTCTCTTGTCATCTAATCTTTCAACTATGCGATTATAGCTGGTGTCTTTGGCTATTAGATTTGTGAGTAAAGATTTTCGTAGGAGTGGACGATTTTCTGATTTCGGCTTTGCAAATAATTTATTTCTATCAATCTATGCAACCTTTTCAATGTTCCAATCTCTTAAACTTCTTCTATGCAACTTACTGTAACCTAGCTTCCTCTCCTTTCCACGAAACTAATTTTCTTGTGTCATGATGTGAGGTGTCCACAAAAGGTTGATTAGTGCCTGATTCTTCCTTATGAAGTTTGTCTTTTTGATTGTTTTAAAGGTGATATAATTAAGCTGGGTCTGTTTCTAACAGAACCATAATCCTTCTTGGGTTACTGGACAGGAGGACATACTAGTTACTTTATATTTAATAAGTAACTTTTTGTTTGGTTCAGAATCCTATATTTTTGTTTGGTCATTTTAGATATAAAAAATCTTTCATGGGAAACAGTATGATTCCCTGTGATAATGAAAATAACTTGTTTTTCACACGTTTTCATGTGAATATTATGGGAAACAATATGGATAGAATAGAAAGTTGAGACTTTTTAAGAGAGGCGCATAAAAGGCTAAAGAAAACAATCAATGAAATTCTTCTACCGTTGGTTCAAAGATTTGGTCAGCAGAATGGTGTAGCCCACCCCACCTAGTGGATAAGACTTCTTATTGTTGATATATTGTTTATACCAGATGTGATTTCATCCTTGTTATATGAGAACGCTGATGTAGCACTTGTGGATGTAGATATAAAAAGATATATAACTGCCTTTGATTGCTTGAGCTGGATATCAGTATAAGCATAGGAGAAAACATGAACTATTTTATAGGAACGCCGTTTTCTTTTCTTTCTTGATTGTTGATCTTATCATTCCAATGTACGAGCCGACTGAGCTTTTTTTTATGAAATAAACTTGTTGATTAGGAGGTACATGCTTGATTTTACTGAGCTAATTTTTTACCCTTTTGTTGTGCATTAATTCTAAAAATGAAATGATGATCAAGGATCATGATTTGTGTGCACACACGCTCATGTACGATTTTCCAAAAAAATTGCCTTTATAAAAAGTTTTACTGTCTTACATTGTCTCGACTTCTTGATGACCATTGCATTGCTGGGATAACTTTTGTATCAGCTATTGAGTCTTTTAAGAACCATGGATTCTCAGAAGAACGAACAGGAAAGTCAGACTTCATCAGCTACAGCCTCAACTATTCCATCGTGTCGAAAGAAGAAGAATGAGCAAGCTACTTTTATGGAAGATTTGAAGGACCATGTTGATGAGTTTATCAATGCTTCTATGGATGAACACAAAACTTGCTTTCAGAAAACTATTCGAAAGGTTTGACTCTAGTAGCATCACCTTTTGGCTTTGCCTTTGTATTGTCTTCTGATATTGTGTGGTTAAGGATCGTTTCAGATGTTTGGTTTGTCCAAAGTTGTTGCACAAAGGAACTCTGATGCTACCAAAGAAGTTGAAAGCTCTCTACCTCTTCAGACAACCGTCCAAGAGTAAAATCCAAAGACTTTTGACCTTTTCGTTTGGACAATATATCAATGTACTACTTCTGCACAAAAATAATTGTTAAAATTTAGTTATAGGTTGGAGAGATTATATTATAATTCATAGAAAGCAACACTATTCATTAGCTATGAATAGTACGATTCATTTTAGACGTTATGCAATGTATAAGACTCTTCATCTAGGACAGGGTTGAAACCAAAAAGTAAATGGAAGCTTCATCTTTGGGTTATTTCAAGTCAGCCATGAGCCCTGCTTGCTTTTATATATCCCAATTTGTCGAGTGTTAGGTGTGCTTTATATTTCCCAATATGTTCCTTCTATAAAGAAAGGGGACTAGTGCTTTTAGGGTGTCTTTATTTTAATTTTAGTTCATATAGTTTTACATTATAAATTTTGATCCTTCAAGCAGTAAAATGATCCAATTTTATTAAGATATAAGGATTAATGTCTTAGATAAAAAAAAAACCTTGAGGAATTAACATTATAATGAGGGAAAAGTTAGTTAATGTTAAAAGGAACTTTTTCTAAAATGTAACGACTGAATTTTTTTTAAACATGGTCAAAAATTAAATGTGGGTATTTTTTATAACAGGATTCAAATTTTAATTCTATAAGAAAATTGTTATTTTTATTAGATTCAATTCTAGGGTTATTTGTAACCCCTTTTTATTCTTAATCAATGTTTTAAGATGTTTTAATGATTATCCAAATTTAAATTCAATGTTTTCTGTCTGGGTTTCGGCCGGCAAAAGGTTGATTTAATTTCAACGAAAGAAACTGCCAAACAGTAACTTGAGTTGAAACAGAAAACGGGATATTCTTAACCTTCAATATTTCAATATTGAATGAGGTCGGTCAAAAAAAAAGTGAGGTAAAAGAAAATTCAATATTGAACAAAAAATGAATTAAAAAAATCAATATATGCTGACTTGACTTCTAGTTGGATGCTTTTTTTATAACTTTCCAATAAAATAAATATACTGTAAAATTTAAATTACATATTAGACTAATAAGTGAAATATGTTAATTTAATTCTATTTAAAATATATAACTGGCCTAATAAAATCATTTCCTTCAAAAACACCTAAATAAATTATTTTATAATTGATGAACATTAATTTTATTTTACCTTTAATTAGTAAATTATTTTTTTAATTATATATATTATTTTAATAGTTATGATCATGAAACAATACTGATAAAATAACAAATCCCCATATTGGCACATTCATTTGTCTTCTCATATATTTAATGAAGTAATTGCTACGGAATCCCATAGATATGCAAACACAAAAGAATTCAACTTTATATCAACAAATCCAAGTCCAAATCCTATCAAAAGATTAGCATTCATTCACCATACATAGATAATAAGATATGGTGAATATTCATAAATCAAAATCTCTCACGTAGGGAATTCATAAATACCAAACCTTTCAAGTTTCCACCAAAAATGAAAACTTTCTACAAGGTTCAACAAGTGATGATGAGAAACCCATTGTTATCGTTGTTGAAGAACAAGAAGATTCAAAAGGGTTTTGTCCCAATCAATGTGGGTGAAAAGGAAGAAGAAACGGTGCGTTTTATGGTCCCAATATCTTGTTTTTCATCAAAAATGTTTCAAATATTTTTGGATGAATACAAAGACTACGTTCTAACAAGACGTCAAGGTCATATACACTTGCCTTGCTGTGTAAAAAGGTTTGAGAACATGCTTAATATTATCATCAAGAAAGATAATATTACTATTAAGAATAGCAAGAAACCTTATCTTATAAGATAAAGTCAGTTATATATCACAGATATCAACAACTATTATTTAAATATATAATTTACTATTATATATAGTTAGATAATCTTTTTAGTATTTTTAACATATTGTAAATTCAAATTAATATTATTTTTCTCAATTATTTAATATTCTTGAGTTATTGCATAACATCTTTGTAGTATTGTATTTTAGTATATTCTAAATTCAAATTGATATTATTTTTCTCAATTATTTATGCCATATTCTTTTGAGTTTTTGTGTATCATCTGTGTTTCACACACGCCCCCTCTTCTTATTAAGAGTAATTTTCATCTTTGAAGTTGAAGAGAAATTTGTATATAGTTTCTTAATGAAGAGAAATTTCGATTTTTTTTTAATTTAACCAGTTTGAAATAAAAGAGACGATGGTTTGCTCTTGTTTATTTACTACTTTAAATGTAAATTTGATATATATATATATATATAATTTCAATTCCTCGTAAATTTTTAATTCAATTTATCGTAATTTAAAAAATATATTTTAAAAAATTTTAAATTATTATCTTCCTCACATATCGCATAAAGAAAATATATTTAGTTAATGTTAATATCAACAAAAGATCACGAAACAATGGCGATAAAAACACGCATTCCATTATCTTAAATATTCAAATAATCATATCACCAAATAAAAAATTCAAATCATCAATTCAAACTATCTGAGATATGCCAAAAGTTCAATGCATATCAACAACATATGCATGAAAAGATTCTACTTGGGATGGTCACATGGAGGGCAAAGAAAAATAATTTTTCAATCACAAAAGACTATTTTAAAATATTTTTTTACAGTATTTGTTTTATGAAAATTCTTTGAAGAGCTGCTATTTGAAAACAAGTGAATACCTATATATATACATATATATATATATATAATCTACATTTAAAAAACAAAAAGGAATGAAGCCGAAGCCGAAGCCGAAGCCGATCACTTGTGTATCTGTGAAAGAAGTGATTCCTACTAACTTACATCTCCAACTTGATCTATTTATTTCTTATGAGCAGAATTTAACTAAATTTTTCATTATAATCATAGTAGCCCATTCTTGTTTTACTCTTTCAGCGGGGAGATTGCTTAACAATTGTAAAGATAAAGCCAATAAAAGTTGACACACATGATAAAAAATATACTTTTATTCCACAAAGATGAGTTTAATCCCGCTACCATTGTGATGACTCATTAAGTCTTTTGTAAATGTCCTTTGAGCCTTGAGGTTATACATTGATTTTAATGGGAGAAAAGTACCAAACTCACTTAAATTTTTTTGTACAAAAAAAAATTGTGAAGATAAATGAATTAAACTTAACAGCTAAAACGAGCTTTAGGTTCAGAGGGTATTAAACTACTCTATTCGGTCCTTAATATAAAAACTAGTTAGGAGTTAGATTTAATCCTAAATATAATATCTCGAACCACTTTCTCATCTAAATTTATATTTTTTTCTCAAAATATCTCTATTAATTGTGCACATTAAGAAATTTTTATCTAAGAATAGTTATGATAAAAGATGGTAGTATAGGAAAACAAATCCATATTTGTTAAAAATAATTAATATAACTAATTTCTTTAACTACACAAATTAATTATCTAACTTCACATTAAACCATGATAACAAACAAAAGCATGAAATACAAAGGCTAAACACAAACGATGAATTCATTTCCTAATGAGGGTAAACATAAGTATCTGATTTCATGGACAATTTTACAAAATATACATACCCCTTCACAAATTTTCTCATGGAAGCATAATAACTAAGTCAACTCAAGATACATAACTTACAATGATTGGCACAAAGATCTAGATGATCAGTTTACCTCTGTAAATGCAGGGTTTGCACATCCTTCGTCTATATGTTTTCTCAGAATTTCTCTAAGATACTCAGATTGTTCGAATGACCCGTGAAGTTCCTCCCACTACAAGTAAAAAAACAATGCTACCTTATTTTTCTCAGACAAAAATGATTATCACCATTAATTACCAAGTTCATCAACTTAATAAGCTCACAATCAAACAACTACATTGCTTATATAATGTATTTGTGGCTGTACGACTTTATCTCATCGTGAATGGAATGATTGGTGTTCTTTAGCCTAATAAGCAAAGAAATCGAGCATGGAGTATTGTGACATAACATACAAAATCTGAATTGTTTACGTGTAATGATAGGAAAATAATAAGGGAAGCTGAGTGGTTAAGTTAGTTATTAACAACTACTCAGCTGGGAATGGGAGTTAGTTAATGAACCCCAATTATAACAGGGTCATGTATTGGCAGGATAGGCAGTTTAGTTGATTGATTGAATTTTCTTCTCGAATCTTTCTCTCTTTCTTCTCTTCTCTCTCTTCCTTTATATCATGTAATTTCATGTCATCTTCTATATGAAGTGTCTGGAATGAGTTCAGCATGGACACTTATTTGTTTTTTAAGTATCCCAGCTTCATAATCCCTCTAGTCCTTATATTTTACCCTTGTTATTAATTTATGCTCAATATTTTGTGAATGAGACTCCTCAAACTCTTGTGTTTTATAGAGTGGTAAAGTTGAAAAAAATTATCAATTTAGGACAAATTTAATGACTGAACTTCCATTTCTTAGTATGTGAGATGTAGTTAGAAATGCCTTATAATAAGGACCATTGGGAGTAGTCGTTAACAAAAATAAAATGGGACAGGTACATATAGAGGATTGTGATAGCCAATCTCTAACCACATAACATCATAACACAAACAAACTAATCTAGTGTACGGTAGCAACTAGCAAGCAAGCAATTCTGTAATAGAAACATATTAGCATATAGATTCAGGACCACAGGACTAACAAGAATTCTCAGAGACAAAAAATGGTGTTATACATTCTACCTCATTTCTGTTTTCTAGATTATATTGATCCGAATTCTCAATTTTCTATTAGAAAACAAATGTATGGTAAGAGTAAGATAAATAATTACCAAGAAATGTAATATGTGAGAAATTACCTCTTGAAGAGACAATGATATAACTTTCCAGCCAGCAGCAGTAATGTATCGACGTTTTAGCATGGCATGTCCCAGAGGAACACCTACATCAAGTGAGGGAAGTTTTGGTTCAATAAGAATAATGAAGGTTGTACAATTTTTCAAAATTTTTGTACAAATTTATTTTACAGAAATAAATCCTTTACCAGTATTTCTTGAGAAATGAGTTGGGCCATCAATCTCCAGAGCAAGCTTCTTATCAACTAATACAGCATCCACTGTGTAAGCATCCACATCATATTCTTTCACCCATTCAAGGCCGGTACTAACAAGAAGACGTCCAACCTCTTTCTGAAACGAAGAAGTCGTTTTCTCATTAAATCTCTTAGTTTTTCCAGCACGAGCAACTTTACCCTCAAGTTCACTGCTTAAAGACAGCTGAAGATGTGGGAATTCAAGCTTCAAGCACTGATTAACAAGTTGAACCTGAGAAGCAAACATGACATCCTCCCTATATTGCTCTGAAATCCTTTGCTCCTCATAATGACTCAGAGTTTTCCAAATATGAGAGAAGAACCTCCTATCCATTTGTCCAAAGACGGCATACGACCAAGCTATATTCCCAAGCTGATCCCTAGAGAAGGTGAGTACAGGAGAGACAAGAGATTCATCTAAGCCAGGAATTGTATCACTGATGCTTTGTTCAAAATGATCTGATGTTTCCTTACTCATAGAATATTTAAATTGGCTTTCATCCCGGAAGACATCGTCTAGAGAATCAAATATAGGGTCAGCAGGTTCATACAAAGATGCAAAAGCCCACAAAAGCTGGGCAAGTTCTTGCTCTTGGAAAGTATGAATTAAATCTGAAGCCCTTCTAGATAATTCCAAGAAAAGATCAGAAGCAGAGTGCTTCATTGAAGCAAAAGCACCAGCAATATTGGCCACATTTTGAGAATTGAATTCTCCTACCTTGGTCAATGCAACCTCTGCAATTCTATCCATTTCAGAAAAATAAAGCAGTTCGCCTCCAATTTTGGACAAAGCCCAAGATATATTAGAGATACCTTGCGCAGAGCACTCAGGTAATGCCGTCATTGCAATGCTCACAAGCATAGACATCTCTCTTTGTCGAGCAAAAGCCAGTCTTCGAGATTTCATCATAGAAACTTTCTCCATGTTTTTAGCAATACGATGAAGTGCAGTAGCAATATTCAAAGGAGAGAGTGGTGAGGGACTTAAGCCTTTTGCAACTGCCATGATAGTTTCAGAGGTGACCTCCAATACTTCTTCTGCAGTCTGTGTTTCTATAATTGCTTTGTTCAAGTTGATTTCTTTCCTACGGTCAGATGGTCCAGAGAACTGAGACAGCCTATGGGCAAACTCTTCCATTGTTTTCTCCTTCTTTTCCAAAAATAGTCCATCAGCCATCAAACTAACTGACCTTTGCAAATCATCAAAATTGTGCGGAGGTTCGTTAGTTTGTAACATGAACTCTTCCTCTGAACTATTTTCAAGATCATCTTCCAAATCCCCAATTTTCTCTATTTTCTTTTTTGTCAATTTCTTCTTGTTCTTATTCTTCTTTTTCTTTTTAACAGTGATCAAATCTTCCAATGTATGAGCCATGCCCCTAGCTTCAATTGATTTAAGTGCAACCTTTCTTGCTCTCATACACCAATCCATTCCATCAGTTTCTTCAAGCAACTTTGATTTCTGTTCTTTCTTCCTCTTCTTGGGAGCTTGGTAATCATATGGGTCAAGTTCCCCAATGAACTCAGATTCCCAGTCCATAGTTGATTCTTTCCCTTCATCATCTCTATCAAATGCAGCAATAGTAGTTCTTCTGGAGCTAATGGCAGTGTCTCTACCTAAAAATGTGCAACCATTTCTCCTGGGATGTGGCTCAATTTTAAGATTGAAATGACAACCTCTACTAATCAGAGGGAATGTACAACCAAATTTTGGAGTGAAACCAAGTTTTAAACATCTCTGATTAAGTATAGAATTCAGTAACCCTTCCATACTTAGTTTCCTGATGCTCTGGAAAACTGATTAGTTAAACAGCTTTTGACCATGCAGCTCAATTGAAAAGCTCATTAAAAAATCTTTATTTCCCACTCCCTATTTGTTAGCAGAATGTATAGATCAGAAGTAGTTCTTGCAGAACATAGCAACCTGCGAACATAAAATGGTTCATCTTTCAATAAAATAAATACAAGGAAACAACAAACATCATAAAACATACCTATATGACTTCCAAGTTAATTTTAATTATAAATATAACTAAAGATGAACTTAACAAGATGAATATGTGAAATGATTCTATTAAATATCAATTCATCTCTAGCAAAAGTTCGCTCACTCTTTCACTCCTCCTGACCTTACATAAAAGCAATGCTATATGCTCATTTTCCTGTCAACATCTCAGAATTCAAGGAACCATTCCATTACTTGAAACCAAACTCAACAAATGAAGTATAATTTTATTACAATAAATAACCTAAAAGGCATGGGTACTGACATGGAGAGGGCCATTGACATAAATATAGTTGTTGATGGCACTAGCCATGGCAAGCTGTTGTAATAAAGGTTTTGAAGCCACGGTGCATGAAGTGAGACACACACACACTTGTCTCAAAATAAATATTATAGACAAGTAGAATAACAAGTATAGGGAAAAAATTAACTCACTTAAAACACAACTTGTGATATCTACGATCACCCAAAATCCAGAATAAATTACATAAAATTTCAAGGCTCAAACAAACAACATCAACAAAAATCATCAAAGGGAACATCATTAAAACTGTTATAACTGTCCAAGCCTTCAAATTCCTCTTGTTTCATTTCTTCTGAGTTTGCCTCCTCTTCATCAATGAGATCCGCAAGAGGTAAATGAAGCGGATGTAGATGTTTCCTATTTCCATTTTTGGGGTAGGAGACTAAGTGGAAGATTTCCAAGTCTTAGCTCCAGGAGCATTATATACATCACCCCACGTCAGCTCCTCATCTTTAAATACATTCTGCATCCAAATCTTCATCAACCTTGCCAAGCAGCCACTCATTGCTACCAGCAGAATGTTTCAAGAATAATGGGTCAATGGAACCTTGCTAAATGTATCTACTTTCACACTCCTACCTATTGTATTACTTCTTTTGATATGGAGCTGCAGCATTGACTACATTAATTTTTAGCAAAAGCTAAAGTAATTTTTCTTTATTAGTAAATTTAAGTGCAAACTTTGTTTTCATACCTCATTTGACTTAAATTTTCAAACATACACTGATTTCTTTCACGTCCTAAGAAACTTTCACAACAAAATTTTTCTAAGTAGGAGCAAATGCACATACACACTCCACCAGTCAGCTGTGGAGTTTGATTTGTTTCTTATTAAATAAACTATGAGCTGAACAGATGAAAGATATACAGTTTGAGACTACTTACGGGAAAAGATTATACGCAGCTAGTTATATATTATTGTCAGGTTCTTCAATAGAAAAATGAAAAGTTATGATTTTTGCAGATAAAGATAGCAAGTACATTTACTAGTGTTCCAATCTTCTAAAGTGAAAATTTTCCTTAAACTTGCTTCTTCCCACACCCTTAGGGGGCTAAAAGAAATGATAAAGGTTGCGCCAAATCTATTGTTTTAGAACCGATAACTTTCACTGGCTGATGAACATTCTCATCAAGCATAGGACACAAGTTCAGTTACACATAACCATTCACTGCCATTGCCTTCTACCTAATGTCGCAGAAGTGTAATTTTCAAAATGTCACCGAATATATTCAATGGCGAGCGCATGAAGTCCATTATAGATGAGGGTATTCTGAATTCAAAACTTTACCTACTATGAACACCATAAATTTAGGCAAAATACTATTATTCCCAAATTTCACTGCCACTCTGCCTGCTTTTATATTCAGGTTGGCTAGAGATTTATTGTAAAAACACTAGCCAGCCATTCACTCGAAACCAATCTGCTTCCATTTCTACTTTAAATATAAATTAATTTTGCAAAAAGAGGATGATGCAAAATCAGCTATGACTAACAGGTGTTTGATTGTAAGAGATAATTTGAATTAAAAATGGATACCATTTGATTCAGAAGAAAAAAGATACATAAGATTTGGCATTAAATACCGAAAAAAAAAAATCAAAAATCACATGTAGCCAAATAAAACGGAAATCCCTTACTACATTCAACAATCAGCAAAATGAACTAGAAACAAATAAGATGAACAAACCGATAACCTATCTTAAGAACTAGAAAGAAGAAGCAAAATGAACTAGAAACTAGAAAGAAGGATGGAAATTAAGAACCTTGGTCCAAAAAAAAAAACGGCAAAATGAGCAACGTCGTGCCGCAGCCAGCATCCACGCGATTTCAGCTCCAGGGGAAGGGCTTGGCGACAGCACCAGCCAGGGTGACTAATTTGATGTAATATGGAAATGCATCCTAACGGAGCTACCTTATCTTGAGCAGGCGAACACCAACTCACTCCCTTGCGATTTTTGGAGCACCAGAAACGATAATCGACGACGAGGAAGGCTAGGATTTTTAAGCCAGCAGCTTAGATATATTTATTATTTAACATTATAATTATAATTTATAATACTCATATAATTATTATTTTTTTAAAATAATATAGATACATAGAATCATACTTATATCAAATTTCTTGTATCATTATGTTAAATTTTACAGTTATATTTTACTATATGTATTATTTTTAAGGTGAATTTTAGTTAATTAAAAATATAAAAAAAAATGACACAAAATATAGTGAGATCGGAAGATTTGACAAAATAAATATAAAAGATTTTATCTAAATTTTCTCTATATATAAATATATATAATACATATGTATTTAATATTTGCATTGGTGCACCTCATAATGACTTACATGCCCATAAGAATATTATTGAAGAAATTAATCACAAGAGATTTAGGAGGTGATTCTATTACTTATTGTGAGAGATCAAAATGTGGAAATTGATTGCCTTGCCAAGATAGCATTATTTATTACTTATAGATTCCAACTTGTGTCTCAGGGGCATCTCAAAATTATGCTTCGAGAGGCAGTTGTATTTGATTTGGTTGTTTTAGTTTCTTCGTTTTCTTTTCCTTTGCATAAAAAAAAAAAAAAAAGATTGTGCTGGCAAAAAGAATTTGTGAAAAATACTTGCAAAGTTAATATATATATATATATATATATATAATATTAATCAATCTTTTTATATAGTAAGGGTAATTTATTTGATACCTACATTTTACCTTTAAGGCAAAATTCTTAAAAAAATTATAAAAATTAATAAATTTTAAATTGAAACTCTAAATACTATAAATATTAGAGAAATATTGTAATTCAATTTTAAAATTTAAAGATAAATGACTAAAATACCCTTAAATATTAAGTATGGTTGACTTTTTTAAAAAATAAAATAAAAAAACATTTTAGGCATTTGACTCAAGTTTAAAATCACAATTTAGGTCATGACATTTCTATAATATTTATAATATTTAGAGAATCAATTTACAATTTACCAATTTTTAATTTTTTTTTTGAATTTTTCCTTCCTTTAAGCCTTGTTTGGTATGGGTAATTTGGATAGGATGAGAAGGGAGGGATTTTGCTCCCCTCCCCTTATTTGACTCACTAAAATATTTGGAAGGAGAGATATAATATTATTATTTTATAATATTAACATACCTATAATTTTTTTTAATATCCTAATATTATATTTTATTAAAATATTCTATAAAATAATATAAGATAAATTTATTTATATAAAAATATTTTTTCTCTCTTTCTTTCTTAAATCAAACAAGAGTAGTAAACCAGATACTCTAAAAAAGTACTTTTCTTTGGTATTTCGTTGATCTAATATCTTTTTAATGTTAGTGACATTGTCATCTTCTTCATCATTAGCATCAAATCTTATGGGTGATTTCTTTGTGAAAATTAGGACAAATAAAGTATGATGAAGATACATTTACACGTCTATCTCTTAATAGCAACAAGGTTACTAAGATATTAATTATATATAAATTAACCTACTCAATATTATTAGTACTTATGCACCTCAAGTGAGAACAGAAGCACATCTTAAGGAAAAATTTTAGGAAGATTTGGAGGGGTTGATTCATAGCTTACCACTTACTGAAAAGATTTTTATTGTTGGGGACCTTAATGATCATGTTGGTAAGGAAGCAGAGCAATATGCAGGAGCTTATGGTGATTTTGGTTTTGGAGAAATTAATAATGAAGGGCAATCTATCCTTGAGTTTTCTTTAGCTTACAACCTTAAAATTGTCAACACGTGCTTTAAGAAGCGGGAGGAGCACTTGATCACATACAAGAGTGGGGTCCACAGGTCACAGATTGATTTCTTTTTGGTAAGGAGTTATGACAGAAGACTTTGTACAAATTGTAAAGTGATTCCAGGGGACAGAGTGACAACCCAGCATAGGTTAATGGTCATTGACTTGCGTATTAAGTGTAGAAAGGAAAAGCGGCGACAGGTTTTAAACACAAGAGTCAAGTGGTGGTAGCTAAATGGGGAGAAGAGAGAAACTTTTAAAAGAAATATGTTAAATGAAAGGATTTGGGAGACGTAGGAAAATGCTAATATCATGTGGAAGGTCCGAGTAGTTGCTAAAGGAATTTTGGGAGAATCTAAAGGTTTTGGTCAACGAGATAAGGGGACTTGGTGGTGGAACGAGGATGTACAAGCGAAAGTTAAGTCCAAGAGAGACTATTTCAAAGCTATACACTTATGTAATAATATAAAAAATTGGAAAAAGTATCGTTTAGCTAAGAAGAAAAATAAGAAGGCGGTGAGTGCAGCTCGTTTTAAGGCTTTTGAGGAATTTTATGAGTTAGAGACAAAGTCAGAAGAATGAAAGATTTATAAAATTGCAAGAGACATGGAAAGGAAATCGAGGGATTTGGATCAAGTACGATGTATTAAGGATGAAGAAGGCAATATTTTGGTTCCAGATAGTGATATTAAAGAACGGTGGGAGACCTATTTTTATAAATTGTTTAATGACGAGGGAGGAGGGTCGAGTTATGAGCTAGAGGATTTAACAGGAGAAGTTGACCCAAATTTAGCTTTTTACCATAGGATCCGTGTTGACGAGGTGAAAGAGGCGCTTAAGAAAATGGAAAATGGTAAAGTTGTTGGATCTGATGGTATTTCTATTGAAGTTTGGAAGTGTTTAGGTAAAATGGGGGTGATGTGGCTTGCTAAACTTTTTAATGTGATCTTAAGTTCTAAGAAAATGCCGGATGAATGGAGGAAAAGTACTTTAGTTCCTATTTACAAAAATAAAGGGGATATTCAAAATTATGCAAACTACAGGAGGATAAAGCTTATGAGTCACACTATGAAGTTGTGAGAAAAGGTAATTGAACACAGGTTGAGATTAGAGACTGATATTACTAAGAATTAGTGTGGTTTCATGCTAGGTAGGTCTACAATAGAGGCGATTTATTTATAAAAGGGTTAATAGAAAGGTACCGGACTAAAAGAAGAGACTTGCATATGGTCTTCATTGACTTAGAAAAAGCATATGATCGAGTGCCAAGGGAGATGCTTTGGAAAGCTTTGGAAAAGAAAGGTGTACACATGTCATATATCAAGGCAATAAAAGATATGTATGAGGGGGTAACAACTACTGTAAGAACGTCTGGGGGCGAAATAAAAGATTTTTCTATAAGGATTGGTCTACATCAGGGATTAGCCTTTAGTTCTTGTGGCGGAGTCAAGAGAAGAGATTAATTTTAAACTTGAGTTATGGAGAAGTACTTTAGAGTCGAAGGATTTTCGTCTGAGTAGAAGTAAGACTAAATATATGCATTATGATTTTGATAAGAGGCAAGTTAGAAGTAACTTGGAGGTCAGATTGGGAAATCAATTTATTCCACAAATAGATAAATTTAAATATTTGGGATAAAAAATACAGAAGGACGGTAAAATTTTGGAGGATATTCATCATAGAATTCAGGTGGGATAGTTTAAATGGAGAAAGGCTACTGAGGTTATATGTGATCGGAAAGTACCAGATAAAGTAAAAGGGAAATTTTATCATACTGATATAAGATTAGTAATACTTTATGGAGTGAATGCTGGGCTTTAAAAGGATAGCAAGAGTATAAAGTTGGGGTAGCTAAGATGAGGATGTTGAGATGGATATGTGGGCATACAAGAAAAGATAAGATTCGTAATGAACATATATGGGAAAGAGTTAGAGTGTCACCTATTGAAGAGAAAATAGTAAAGAACCATCTTAGGTGGTTTGGACATGTACAAAGAAGGCCAAGGGATGCGTCGGTGAAGGGGGTGAATCAAATAGTATGGACACCGGTTAAAAGCAATAGAGGAAGGCCAAAGAGAACGCTCAAAGAAGTCATTGAATGAGATCTCCTAGTCAATAACCTATCTAAGGATTTAGTTTTTGATAGAGCACAATGACGTCGTATAATCCATGTAACTGACCCCATTTAATAGGATAAGACTTGTTGTTATTGTTGTTGTTATTGTAACCTACTCAATATCAAAACTACATTGCATGTTATGTTTCTTTATGCATGGATCTATTGAATAAAAAGATCGGAGTGATAGAATTTTTATATAAATTTTAATTTTAGTCTTATAAAACTTTTAAATAATGAGTTTAAGTAGTTCCTTGAGGGGCATGATGGTGCCCAATTTTTATTAAATTATAAAAAATAATATTTTAGACTAAAAAAAATTTGAATGACTATAATCTATAATTTTAAAATAAAGAAACTAAAATTAAAATATAGAAAAAATTTAAAAAATTAAAGATTATATTAATCTTAAAATAATATAAATATTTTGATGGAATCTGGTTAATTTGTGTATGTATATTTTAAAGGTCTAATAACAATCAATACTTATAAATAATATAGTATAAAGTGATAATAAAATAATAATACATATAATATGATTATTTATCTTAAAATTATAATCCTACAAAATACCCATTTGAATATTTAAACTGAAATTTTACCTTTTAAAAATAGCTTAATTCCAAATTATAATATTTACACCTTAAAATTTAACAACTTTAACATTATATAATAAAAACTAAAACCTCTTAACTTCATCATTACACACATATCACACATGCAAACATAAACATAAGGAATGTACAATATATTTTTTATAACAAAAAAATTAATATATATATATAGACTGGCACGTACAATTTAATAGTATGTCCTTGACCTGCCTATATAATATAATAAATTAGCCTGTTTAAACTTATATATTACGGGTTTATTTTGAGCAGATTTATGAGCAAATTTATCTCTGAGTTTATGTGAGTATATCGGATTATAAACATCTTACTCAACCCTAATTTTCAGATTCCTTGTTCTACAGTATTCATTTTACACGGCATTATCATCTCTTCCCCACTTTGCCAAATAGTAAATTGAAGAAGGTACAGGGAAAGGTCTTGATATGAGCCATCTTTTGTCCTATAGTAAAGTACAGAAATTTATAACTACTTCATACTCATCCCCTTTCCACCTCATCTTCACCAGGAGATTTTGTTTTACATGGCACAATTATATATTATATATTAATATATTAATATTTATGATTTTCGTTTGATACTAAGGAATTAATTATGATCTCGCATTGCAACCTAAATTCTTCAAAGTCGCTTGGCAATAATACATTCAATAGGAAATTATTTAATTTTAAAGTTCTTATAATTTATCTCAATTTATAATATTTTTTTGTAATTTATTTTATTTTAAATAAGCCTTTACAATTTAATCTGTTATGTTTCTTTCATGAATATATTTATTATATTATATATATTATTAAGGGTGAAAGTAAAACCTGTTAATTTTAATTTATAGAATTTTATGCACTTTATAGAATCTTGGTTTCATTCACATTGCTTTAACCTGTATATTTTAAAAAAATAAATTCAAAAATTATATAAATTAAAATTAATAGATCAAACAATACATTTTAACTTATAAATAAATTATAGGACGAGATCCAAAATTAAGGTATATACTACTTTAATTATGTTCAACATATTTATATGAATTAAGAAAATTTTTAAATTTTATTAATTATATTTTAAATTTAATAAATTTTTAATTTTATTTTTATTTAATATAGGTTAAAATATATGTTTAATATTTTATATTTATATCAAATTTTATTTTAATTTATTAAATTTAAAAAATAATTTAAATTTGCTAAATCACTATTTTTCGACAGTAAAATCAACATAATTAATTAAAAGATTAGAAATACACTAGTTAAACGTATATTTTAACTATTTTCCGTTAGTGTTGATTTTATTATTGAATATTTAAATCTTTATGTGCACAATAATGAAAATTAATTAATACGAATCGGGAGAATGAAGGATATGATAAAATATTGGAGTATTGGAATCTTACTATTGCTCTTCAGATTTAAAAGGAAGAGATGAGTTAATTCATTTTTCAATTTTCAATTAGCTAGGCGAAGTTGCAGAAGTAAACCAAGATGTTGCAGCTTGCTGTTCATCGAGGTTAGTCAACTCATTTGTAGATGTTTTACGATGCTGAAATGATTGATGAATCACTGGAATAAGGAATCGGATAAGGATCATGTAAATTTTGATTCTGTGTTTGTATATTTATGAATTTGCTTACTGCAGTGAAGAAGTTGAACAATTTGACGCCCCAGATCTTCGCTCTGGGAAGTTACCGATTCTCTACGGCTGCTGAGCCATCTTCCAGGAAGGGTCATCCACCGGTAAGCCCAAGCTTTGTTTGGCTTCCTAGAAAATCCAGATTGACTTCATTGAGAAAAGGAAAATAAACGGGGCATTTATCAGTCTCGTCCTGTGGTAATTGATAACAACTTTGAGTATATTTAAGCTTACTTGTTGCTTGGTACTTGGAAAATACAATGAAGGGTCATTGCTGAGTGCTAAGCTTTTCTGATGAGCTATGATTAAGAATGAATCTGCGGGAAATCTCTTTTCGCCCGTTATTTGTGTCCGACTTCTATTCTGTTATAATCTGAGGACTAGTTAGCAATATCTAAACGAGGAAGAGCATATATATATATATATATATATATATATATATATATTCTTGCTTCTGCTGCAAGTATCTTCACCGAAGTGAAAGGTAAATTTTAAGCTTAGGTTGATTATTTTACCTTGTTTTTTCTTTATGTTAGTGAATATATAATGTTATTTTCTGTAGGGCCCACAAATAATTTCATTTTGTCGTAAGAAGTTCCAGAGTAGAAGTCAATCTGGCTGACTTGGATTTTATATACCCGAAACTGTGGCAACATTAATATGAATGCTTCTACTTCAGAAAATTTTCATCGTTTTTTTTACGGTATTGCATCAGAGGGTTCCGAATCTTATTGGGGGCAGTTTTGTTGACTCAAAATCATCTACATTCATCGATGTGATAAACCCTGTAAGTGTCTTTTTCATTTTTTAGGAGTGTCGGGATATATTGAGCTGGTAGTTTTCTTTGTTGATTTTAGGAAGGCAAATTTCTGATAATGTTAACTTTGATAATAGGCAACACAAGAAGTTGTGTCAAAACTTCCTTTGACTACAGATGAAGAGTTTAAAGCGGCAGTATCTGCAGCTAAAATAGCTTTTTCATCATGGCGTAATACTCCAGTCACAACTCGCCAACGTGTAATGCTGAAATTCCAGGAGCTTATACGCAGAGATATGGCAAGCATAATCATATCTTTTGTTGCTTGATTCATTCACAAATATGTCCCCAACAGCTACACTGCCACCCATACCTGTAAGAGTTGTTCCTTTGATAAGATTATATCACTGATCAATACTTTGCAACTGTTTTAGGATAAACTCGCTCTGAATGTTACCACTGAACAAGGAAAGACATTGAAGGATGCACAAGGAGATGTATTCCGTGGGTTAGGTTAGCCTGTCTATTTGTTTCTGTAGAAGTTAATGTATTGAGAAAATGATTGAGCTCATACTTCGGTTACGAATTTCTCTCAAAACTTTAGTTGTCTTGTAGAGGTGGTGGAACATGCCTGTGGGATGGCAACTTTACAAATGGGGGAGTATGTTTCTAATGTATCACATGGAATTGATACTTACAGCATTAGAGAGCCACTTGGTGTTTGTGCTGGGATATGTCCTTTTAACTTCCCTGCAATGATTCCCTTGTGGGTAAGATGAACTCTACTTATTGGCATGGCGGTAGGCTATTAGTTAATCTTTTTTCTTGAGTTTTGGGTACACGCTATTTCTTTTATGCTTAGGTGTGTCATCCCTGTTAGCATGCACAATGGAGCAAATGTATAGATGGTTAAAATATAACTACCTTCCAGAATAGCTAAATAAATATCTTATCCATAACATTAGTAGTCATCAAAGGAATCTAATGTCAATTCTATTGCATTGCCCTCAATAGTTGTCATTCCGTTCATTAAATCTACTCAGTAACAAATTCCAAACTTAAACTAATTAACTGCAGATGTTCCCGGTGGCAGTTACCTGTGGGAACACCTTCATTCTAAAGCCATCAGAAAAAGATCCAGGTGATTTATCTACTTTGATTAGTTCTATGTTTTTACCTTAAATTAACTCATCACATGATAATAAATTGAAATTTCACTTGTGGTGAACTTTTCATCAATTTAAAGCTATTCATACTCATGGCTTATCTTGAAAAAAATATTAATCTTTTTGGAAATAAGCTGATGATATGAGAAAACATTATTGCTAGGGACATGGAATGCCATCAATTGTCTTTATAAAATATAATCTTTTTCAATTCAAACTAGACATGTTTTCTGGTGCATTGCATGGAGTCTAAGGAATGAGCCACATTGTTTATAGCTTATAAATAATATGGCCCGCGGTAAACTATATATATATATATTATATTGATTAAATAATTAAGTATTATTTAGTAAAAGCTCCTTTGTCTGTACCTGCTATAATCAATACTTACGTGATAACTGTGCATGCCTGTTTTCCAAACGTAACTCTAGTAAGAAAAATAAGGCTAGTGATACCTAAGGGGCAAATTTGTGTGCATTGACGTTGGCTATTTACCTTACCTTTCATGGGTCATCTTTCACATTTGATTTCTAAACATATATGTGATGAATTTGTTTGGTGGGAGATTCTCATGTTCCTGTTTGTCTGAGAAGTCCATATTAGTTTATTCCAGTATCAATTATAGGTCTGGCCATAATTATTCATCTAATAATGGAATATTTTTCCTGTATCCTGAAATAGTGACTGTTGATTGCTGGAACACTACTGGATACTGGTCATAATCACAAGCATGCATTTATCCACCTACTTCTGCGATTTATCATCTTTGGTTTCGTATGACCTACAGATAATTGTTCACTGTAATTGGAAGCTATATGCCCATACCATTACTTTGGTGCTTTTTTAGGTGCTGCCGTAATGCTTGCAGAATTAGCATTGGAGGCTGGTCTGCCTGAAGGCGTCTTAAATGTTGTCCATGGAACCCATGTACGTTGTCATTGATTCATTAAACTTCTGTTCTTGACCTGTTTCTTGTGATACATTTCTATGAAAGTACTCAGAGCCTCTCTTGGAATTTGTTTTTTGCTGTCACCATGAAGATGTTCTGTATTTTAACTAGAAGTTGGGGGAATTATTGTTTCTCACCTTGGGTATTTGAAGGAAGACTCTATCAACAAAAACTTTTGTCCCATAAGCAACTAGTTACAGATTTAAATGAGAAGTTGGATGTATTATTGTTTCAAACCTGGATATTTGAATGAAAACTCTGAACAAATTCTAAAATTATTATTCTGTAGGCAAGTAGTTACTATTATGCTTAAATGCCCTTTGTTTTTCAATTGGCTGATTTTGTCATCTTCCCAATTGGTTCCAGGATATTGTAAATGCTATTTGTGATGATGACGACATCAAAGCTGTATCTTTTGTTGGTTCCAATGTAGTAAGTGATCTCATGAATTTATTATTCCAATCCAGTTCTTTTATGATGCCTCTTTATATCACCCTCAACTAAAGTTCCGTTTTGATCAAGGGAAAAAATGCAGGGGACTTTTTGATAATGTCATAAGTTCTCTCTCTTCTTTGGATGGATGGAAAAGCAAGTGACAGCAAATAAAGATTATGAAGTTTTAAAATTCTCACTTCTCTTTAAACGTTTAAAATGTTATTCACCAGTCCAAGCATAAAACCTGTTTAAATGCTCCTTTCATGAGAATGCTTGTGTTCATTATATGCTTATTTGATTATCCTTTTCTATATTTTAGGCTGGAATGCATATATATTCAAGAGCATCCGCTAAAGGAAAACGTGTTCAAGTAAGTGCAGTTCATTGCTAGAGTTTCTTTTTTCTTAGAAAGATTTGTTGAGAGGCGTTAGTTTAGAATTAATTATTAATTAATTAATATATGTTTTGTTAGTTATTTAATTAATTATTTAAAATTAAGTTTAGATATTATTTAGAATCAGATTTGAATATTAAATTATCATATTTTAAAAAAATAAATCTGAGATGTTAAGATTATGATAGGATTATATTATCATATCTTAGAAGAATAAATATGAGATATTAGGATTACAATATATTCTAGATTTAACCTATTAGTTTATATTTTTGTCTATATAAAGGCCTATTTGTATTCTCATTCATTCAAAAATTAATAATATTTTGAGGCTTTATTTTTTCTCTATTTTCAATCCTTCAAATTTCTACAAGACTGTTAATTCATACACATGATATGATATAAAATCAACATGGGTTGGAAACTTAATGAACTATTGTTTTCAGTCTAATATGGGAGCAAAAAATCATGCAATTGTCATGCCTGATGCAAACGTTGATGCTACTGTGAACGCTTTAGTTGCTGCTGGTTTTGGTGCTGCAGGACAAAGGTGCATGGCTCTCAGTACAGTTGTTTTCGTTGGAGGATCAAAACCATGGTATCTTGCTGCCTATTATCTTGAGGCTATTTCATGGTTATATCTTCTTCAGCAGCACCTTACACTTAAGTCTTGCTCATAAATTTTAAAGCAAGTATTTGGCCTCTGCCTGGTTGTATCATTTCTATTCATTTATCTTGTACTAAAACATGATTTCACATTTCTAACGTCAGCAACTTATTTTTTCCATGCCTTTCTGTATCCATGAGGGGTTGGTCAGAAGACAGCCTGGACCAAGTTTTGGACTTATTATGATGATGACTGAGGAAAATGTGTTCCAACTTTTTTTAGTTCCTAAAGCTATTAGCAATCTGGCTGTCTTTTGTATTTATTGAGGTACCTGAAATTTGGGTGTAATTGCAGCCTTCATAATATCTTTCCAGGGAATCTATTTTAGTGGAGCGTGCTAGTGAACTCAAAACGAGTGTTGGAACTGATCCAGATGCAGACCTTGGTCCAGTCATCAGCAAACAGGTTTGTATGAGATTTTATATGTACTTGCACAACATAGTGGATTTGAATTTTGAACTAAACATCTCAATAATTGGCTCAAGGAAAAAAAAACTAAAGATCTTAGTCACAAATTGTCAGAGTACCTTTGTAAGCATTACTGGCATGGTTTTTAAATGCATCTCTTTTTCACATCGATCATGTGTATAGTTTTAGCATTTTGTGTAACATTATTACTGCTTGCAATAGGCAAAGGAGCGCATACACAAATTAATTCAATCTGGTGTTGAAAGTGGGGCCAAACTGCTGCTTGATGGAAGAAATTTAGTGGTAGCTTCTAAATCCTTGACCACTTGTATTATGTTGGGTTTATTACACATTTACTTACTTTTGCATGTATGATCAGCATAACACCATCCATCTTTGTCATTGAAATATTTGGAAACTCTGGCAGCTGAAAGATTAAGTAAATACTCCAATTGAAGTAATCCATTTTCAGCATAGCCCTCCTCTTCACCTGCTGCACTGTACTAGAAAATAAATAATAAGAGTAAATAATAAGTAAAATACAAGAGGAACCATATAAATTTTATGGAAGATCACAATCTGCGAATACTTTACAAAAATATGTTGACCAGTATAGATATCGAGACAAGTAGTAATCATTTTAAAAGAGTGATTAGTGTTAGCTGTATAATGACTTAATCACGAGTCCATCCAAATTTTTTGGGGATGAATTCCTAACTTATAACTCTATCACCCTTTGATCTTGTAATTAGAAGTCGGTAAGCAACCAAGACTTGTTCTTCTCATCCCCCATAAATACAAAGGAAATAGAATCTCATCCTTTAATTGGCAACCTGGTAAAAGTCCGTAGATAATGGTGCTTAATTCATTTGTTTGGTGGCAGATATAAAGGAGAAATGCCTTATCCCACTGTCCCCATTTATTTGGTTTGATTATAAACAATCAATTTATGTTGGCCTTTTATCGTGCTCCTTGTTTTAACTCCTCAACTTTCACTAGCCTGAGATGTAATAAAATGAAGCTTTCTAAAAGGAAAGGTAAAGGCGAAGTATACATTTATGCAGAGATATTTCAGAAAAGCTATATATGAGTTCTAGCATGGTCTTTTCTGTAGACTCTAGATTATCACTTTGACGATTCCCCTCTTTTTCACTAAAAATAAAAAATAGAATGAAGATCGCTCATCAGTTTACTCATGTGTGTGGCAAGCAGGTTCCAGGCTATAAATCTGGCAATTTTGTTGGCCCAACCATCTTGTCAGATGTCAGTGCAAGCATGGAGTGCCACAAGGTATTTTCTTTAAAGCCTAAACTGTCCAAAAATGAAGAAACTTTAAGTTTATATGTAGTTTAAACCTGGTTGTCTCTATAATGACCTTTGCAGGAGGAAATTTTTGGTCCAGTTCTTCTTTTCATGAAGGTGTGATTATTACTTGGTTAAGTTAGAAGTATTTTTTTCAAGTTATTTATTTCCTTGTCTTGTATTACTTGGTGCTATTTTAATCTTTTCCCCTGCTTTTTTATAAAGAAATATTCTGAAACAATGATTTTCCTTTGGTCTTTTCAGGCTGACAGTTTGGAAGAGGCAATAAACATTGTTAATAGAAACAAGTACGACAAAAAAATTTCTTCTTTCTGTGATCATCTCTCGTTGAACAAATATTCATTTCTCACTGGTGACTTTTCCAACAGGTATGGAAATGGGGCTTCTATATTTACTACATCTGGTGTTGCTGCAAGGAAGTTTCAGACCGAGATTGAAGCTGGACAGGTAAAGTGACTCTAGATACAATTTCTGATTATGCTCATAAAGCAAGGAATTTTCCTCCGCTAAACTAACATTTTGCTCCTGAGATCAATAAATTATATACCTGTTGTCCTTGTAAATTAGTTACTGTATGGACTAGTTCTTGAAAAGTAGTAATTTTGTTATATATTTGGCTCTTTTCAACTAACCAAGAGATGTTGGAAAGATTAAGAGGCAGTGGGTTTATTTAGCTCTTGTATTCATTAACTTCCATGGATTTAGACAAATAAGCCTAATAAAAAAGGGAGACTTCCACTGGGTAACACAAAAAATTCCTTCCTTACAAGGAAAATATAATAGTAGTGAGGGATTTTGACCATATATACAATTTTGCAGTATTTGTCGACCAAGTAATCTTATTTTTAATTTTGGGTGGATTGTCTTGCCCATCAATAGAAAGGAGAGGACTTGAGCTTTTCTTACGTGTTTATTATTAAGATCTCTAACAAAAAATGCCTTGAAAGAGCTTTTTGAAAGGCCCAATCATATTATGTTGGAGTCTAAACATCATCTAGTTGTCACGTTTTAATTGACAAATGAAAATCTACTAATGAACACAATAAATCTGAGCCTAAGTTTGGTCGTAAAGGAAATAACTGATATTCTGGTGGATCATGACTTTGTCCTATGTTGAAACCAGGTGGGCATCAATGTTCCAATTCCAGTTCCATTGCCCTTTTTCTCATTTACTGGCAACAAGGCTTCATTTGCAGGAGATCTCAATTTCTATGGTAAAAATAGTTTACTTCCAAAGCTTCCTTATCCTCACTTAATTCTTTTTCTTAATTTAGTTTTTGGGAAAATTAATCTTTTGGTTCCTATAATTTTAAATCAATTGTAACTACAGTGCAACTCAATATCTATAGTTTTAATTTAGTTGTAATTTAATACCTGAAATTTAACTCAATGTAACTCAATCATTATATTTTAACCATTTAAAATATTAGCATGTATGTTTGCTGTAGAAAATAAAATTATATTTCATGGAATTTAGGTACTAAAGTTGGTTAAAACTATAGAGAATGAATTATAATGAGTTGAAGTTAAGTAACCCAGTTTTAATCAGTTAAAATTATAAGAATTGAATTGTACCAAATAATCTATGTTTATGGATTGAGTTGTAGCTGAGTTAAAACTATAGGAAACAATAAAATAATAATTTTCCCTTTCATTAGTTACAGATTGCTCATGATACATACAATATCATTGAGTTTGGCTTTTGTGTTTTGTATGAACTACAGGGAAGGCTGGGGTTAACTTTTATACTCAGATTAAAACAGTGACTCAGCAATGGAAGGGTTCTGCTGGTGGTAGCGGAATTAACATGGCAATGCCGACCTCTCAAAAATCTTGATGAAACATTGTATAGTACTTAAATTTGGACCCCTAAAAGTATTTCATATTTAAGAGGGTTAAATAGAGGGAGCACAGGGGAAATCTACTTTTTCTTCTCTCTCTCTTTTAGGAGGTGAAGGTTTTAGAAGTTCCAAATTTATGATGAGAGTTGTGCATTGTTATTACCCCCTCACCCCCTAGGCTTGCTGTTTTCAATGAATAAAGGGGTTCTTCCTGTTAATGTGTCTTAATATTTTCTGATCTCTTGAATATAATGGGATTGTAAATGACATTTAAGATCATTATCTAAATATCAATATTTAATACTCCCTCTTAACCCAAATGTAAATGTAATACCTTGTATGGGTTTGGGGGTGTTCACTTTTTCTTTATTATTATTGAAAGGCAACATGACCATATATATAAATATGAAGTTTTAAGATATAACTAATATAGGTATTGGTAAAATGGTACAAAAAGGATAGATGTGTGGTGTGAATATCAATTTCTGAGTAAGAGGAAACTAGAAGCCGGAAGTCTAGCCATATTGTAGAGTCATTTGAGCAGAGCATGGATGATCTTAAGCAACGTATCTTTTGCCAATACATATTAGTTGAAGCTTATCGATCTTTAGTAGTGAACTGATGAGGCCTATACGTATGCATCCAAGATAATGCGCTTCATAAGCAAAGGGCAGTGAAAAATTGACTGACTAGCAAACTTCTTCATAGAAATAAACTTTAGAAAAGGAGATCCATCAAAAATATATTATGACAAGGCGAGTAGTCTGCTTCCTTTTGAGTAAGATTGCAAACCAGCTGTATAAAGCGATGCTAGACACAGAGAACGAGTGACCTTTGCAAAAACATAGCGTTAGAGGTCTTTAGGAAAAGGTCAATAATGAAAAAGACATTAAACGTAGAATTTTTCATCTTTAATATAAGGCCTAAATATACTTTCTTTTAAATTTATAATTTCTCTCCTAAATTCTTCATATTAATTACATATATTAAGAGTTTTTTTTATCAAAAAAATAGTTTCTAATGTAAATTATTAAAGATTTATTAAAAGAGGTTATTTAGGAGCTTCTTTATTCTTTAATCCTTGAGCATTATTTTAAACAATAATTGTTTTGAAATAAAGGTACTATATGATCTAAATTTTATTTCGACATTTTAAATTTACTTATTTTTATTAATTTTTAAGTTCTATTCTTCTAAACTTCCTAGTCAGAAAAAATTCAGACAGCAATAGAAAAGTAAGATGAAAACATCACAATATTTCAACAAATAATTAAAAATTAAATTAATAAAAAAATTCAATTTTTATGTGAGACAGAGAATATCCTCCACTAATTGTACAAGCTAATTTCTCTCGGATAGGAAGAGCAAATAGTATACCCTTTTCAATTAGATTTGTTTTATTCACAAACGCTGAAAATAATATTCCAATCACTTACCTAAGAAATGAATGTCTCTAACACTTACATCAATTTAAGTTGGTGATATTAAATTTAATTTTTCATAACCAATGAAACTGTCACTAAGTTATTTCTTCCTGCATGATACAATTAACTAAGAAAGTTTTTTAAGGATAATTTAAATTTTTTTGAAAACCATATTCATCTTTCTAAAATTCAAGCTTCATTAAAAATTTGGTGAAATGTATCTTTTTGGAGTATACTCTGTCAATAATAATAGAGACTATTGTTTTTTTTTTCAGATATTGAAGAAAATGAGTAAACTTCAGATTATTATATACATAAAAATCAGAATCTACCTAATGAAATATGTGGAAAAAGATTGAAAAGTTTTTTTAAAAAAGAAAACTTGAATTCTGTACTGTATATTTCAGTAGCTCAGCTATCTTTTTCAAATTTTTCTAAAGAATAACTATCAAGTTTAAAAAAAAAATTATTTTAAAATCTAATGATAAATAAAAAATTAAATTTATAATGATAAGTTCTAATAAAATTATTATGAAAATCTTTTAGTAAATACTTTTTTTCATTAAGATCTTATAATCATTCTGCCAATTTGTCCTACTTGCTAAACGTGGCGAGTCCTCCCCCAAAAGAAAGGTGTGCATATATGATATTTAAATGTGGAATAATTTAAGAGATAAGTTTTACAAAAAAAAAAAAAGAAAAATCCTTGAGCTTGAAAATTAATAAATCTTAAATTAAAATTATAAATATTACAAATAATAAAAAATATTAGGATTAAATTGAGATTTTACAAATTTTAAGAGTAAATGGCTAAATTGGGAAGGACCTTTACCGATGCCACGAAGCCAGAGGGATCAATTATATCGCCAGATTACTGTGGTGAACAGTAATTTGTCAGGAGCCGATGCTTGATTGATGATGGTTTGGTGGATTAGTTTTTAAGATATAAGTTGAATAGGTTCAAATTTTTTTAGTAATCAAAATCAAGAGTAAAATTAATGTTATAATATTTATTTACTAAAAGATTTTAGCCCAACAATTAGTGAAAAATAAGCTTTTTCCCCTATAAGTTTTAAAATCACTCATCTTGCCAAAAAGTTTGAAATAACATGAGTTGATTTTAATGAAAAGGACTTTAACTGCTTAAAAGCATAACAAGTGGTCTAAAATTAAGCTTGATTTTGCACTTAAACTTGGAGTGTAACAAAAACTGACAGGGACTCGATCGATCCAACATAGAAGAAAAACAGAAACTTGTTTTTAAAGAACTAAAGACAAAGGAACTAAATCACGAGGAAGTAATTATATCTACCAAAGTCTTAAAATCTTGTGCAGCTTTCCCATCTGCCCCAGAAGCAATTTGCACTGTCTTTTTCATCTTCAAGGCATTTTCTCTGATTTTCTTACCTTCTTCCTCAACCAAAATCAGATTCAAGCTTTGAACCAATCCGTTTTTGTTGAAAACCCCATCTTGTATTTTGACTCCAATCTTCCAGATATCTTCAACCAATCTAGAAGCCATTCCATGATCTCCAAAGAAGGGCCTACAAATCATAGGAACTCCATTGGCCAAACCTTCAATCACTGAGTTACTTCCACAATGAGTCACAAACACTCCCACAGACCCATGCGCTAAAACACGTGTCTGTGGCGCCCACGGCACTATTTTCCCTCTTTTACTTGTCCTCTCAAAAAACCCATTTGGCAAAACACTCTTTTGATCATCCCTTAAAGACCATAGAAATGGAAACCCACTAGCTTCAAGTGCTTCTGAAACTTCGAGAAGCTCATGATGAGGTACTGGAGCAACAGTTCCAAAGCTAAGATAAGCCACTGATCTAGAACCTTGCTGGTCCAACCATGGCAAGCAACCATTGGTGTCAGTCTGAGATTGTGAAGATGACATTAATGGAGGACCAACGTAAAGCAGTGACTTTAACTTTGATTTCATGTCCTGAACAAAGAGAGAAGGGTCTAATTCCTCATAGAAAAACATAACTAGCGCTCTTGCCTGAGGTAACAATTCTCCCGTCGAAGCTAGTATTTTACTAAATGCTGTCTCTTTATGTTCTTCGCCTGATTTGAGTAAAACATCGTTTGATAAATCCTCAACTCTGAATTGGGACAAACCAGGAAGGAAATCAAGGGATGTCTCTTTATTACTGATGTTTTGGCGTATTAAGTGAGTGTGAAAATGAGGAGAAACAGAGATTGAAAGTGAAGGCCAACAAGCAATCCAAGGGACATTGAATTTTTTAGACAAGGAAAGAGAAGGAGAACTCACAAAAGTGTCAGAAACAATGCCAGTGACTTTCTTGTTTGTGCTTTTCACAGCCAAATCTATGGTATCTTCAAGGTTCTTGAGACAAGACAGAAGAAACAAGTCAACAAGTACTGGAACAGGTGGTGGTGGTGGTGGTGGGAGCGTGCCTGCCACATGATCATGTTCTTCTGGAACTCCATGAGAAACATTGTAGGGTTTAATGTTGTGAGGTATGTTGTTGTTTGGTTGGTTGGAGAAGAAGAGAGATTGATTTGATTTTGCAGTGTTGATAAAAGAGAAAGTGACATTTGGAGCAGAAGAAGCTATTCTGATGACCTGCTTTAGAAGAGCCAAAGGATGGCTTCCAAAGGGGAACGCAATCACTACAACGTGTTTACTCTCATCACATAATGCACTACTCGCCATGTTTACCTCGGTTTTACAAGCCACAAGAAACCAATATATATATATATACATATATATATATATATGTTTACCTCGGTTTTACTATCTATCTAGATTTTTCTATGCTATAATAAAGAGGAGCGTTGGAGAGAGAGCATATATATCACAAGAAACGCAACACAGTGATATATACGATACACAAAATATGCTGAGCTTTTAAATTTATAACTAAAACCAGCCATATAACTAGCTTTTATATTAATTAGTATCAGACGAGAATATATATATACACACACACACATATATATATATATATATATATATATATATATAAATAAGTATGCAAACCCACACAAACTCACGCTTTAATTGGGAGTTCTTGGTATCCTATAATATACTCTTCTGTTCATATTTATAGGTGTATATTTTATATAGAATAAAAAAAATTTAAATTTTATTAATTCTATCTTAAAATTGAATAATTTTATCCATATTTAATATATATTATATATACCGTGTGAGAAGAAAATTAATACAATAATAAATAAAGAGTAAAATTATATATTTATATAAAAAAAATTGTAATGTAACTTATAAATAAAGATAATAATAACAAATTTGTTTCTGTTTCTAAAAAAAAAATTTTAAAAACAAAAAGCAAAAAAAAAATCTCAGTTTGGCAACTTATTTTTCTTAACTGTTTTCTAAACAATAAATTGAAATCAATTTTTTAAAATAAAAAACTAAGAAAAAGTTTTAGATGTTTTTTTACAATTGTTTTTGGAAAAGTTACCCACTATTAAAAAACACTTCTTACCACAACTACTACCTACTAACGTCCATAATCTCCCACCAGCGATAATTATTTTTTTATTCTCATATTTTAATCTTTTAACTTTTTATCTTTTATTATTATACTCTTTACTCTATCTCTCATTTTTTTAATTCTTAAAATTAGTTTAAAAAACAATTGTTCTATTTATATATATTTTTTTAAATACAACGTTTTAAAAAAGCTATCCAAATATATTTTTGTTTATTTTTTTATTTATAAAACTTGTTTCTAAAAACTGTTTTGAGGAAAAGAAATAGAGAATAGAAAAAAGCAGACTTATATGGTTTTATTTGAGATCTGACATGGCTTGGATTTATATAAACTCTTCAAAAAATTTTAAAGAATTGTATTTGTAATTAATGCATTGTTGTTAGATATTCAATGCTTGATGAAAAAATTTCAACAATCATATAATTTTGGTAAAGATGTTGGTACTACAGAGTAATGCCTACATATATAGTTCATTTTGTTTCATCAACCATCTTTCTTCCTCAAAATATTAATAAAAAAATATCATGTGTTCACCTTATATTCTCAGTCCAATCCTTCAAATGCCTACCAAAAAAAAAAATTCACGTGTTTACCTTCCATTCTGGCCCCAAACCCCAATCCTTAAAATATCAACCACTTTTGGGTTTTTTTTTTCTTTTTTCCCCCCAAGAGTGACTCTTTCCGGTCTAATAATTACGGAAATCCACACAACATAATAAATTTAAATTTAAATTTTTATTAAAAAAATATTTATAGTACCTAATAGTATATTAAATAAAATTATTTTCAAGAGAAAAATATCTATAACCCCCTCCCCAACTCTTACTTCAATGCTTACACATGACAGGAGAAATGAGAATCTCGTCGTATTTAATATTTAATAATATTTTAAATATAATTATTTTTAATATAAAAATATTTACACTTAGAAAAAAATTCAACTTGGGTATATCAAACTATAGTGAACCGATTTAGGTGGACAAATTAGTTAATTTTTTTTTTATAAAGAAAAATTTTAGGTGGATTCAATAATAGTCCTCTACTAAAATTAGAATATAACCCTAGGGTTTAGAGAGTACTCATAAGGAATTTATGAGATCATCTCCTAAATAAACTTTTATAATAGCAACAGTAATTAAACTCGTATCCTTATGAGATATAAGCTCGTTCTTTACTATCTGTATTAATGAACTAGTTAATTATATGTGTGTCAACATACATACATACATATGTACATACATATGTATACATACGTACATATGATGGTAATAAAACCTAACTTGGGTGAACTGATCAAACTAATGAATTGGTGAATTAGTCCTTTAGCTAGTTTAATCAAGAGTTTTAGATAAATCGATCCACTATTAATAACTGACTAATCTAATTCGTAGGAATATAAACCCATATGGGAGGAATCACGTTATCTCCAAAGAAATATTGTAGCTATATACTCAGGGTTTAAACAAAAAACTATTGGCTAAGTTGGATGAACCACATCCAGTTGATCCAAATGTTTAGTGGTTAAACTACTATGTGGATCCTATAGTTGATTGACAAGTCTAATTTTAGTACATTGATGTGTGTGAGTAATTCAAACAACGTGTCAACAAATCCACTACCACATGTTTGATCTTAATCTAATTTAATTGAAAATCAATTTAGAGAAAATTGTCAGTCCTTATAATGTCCCTTTGTTTTTAATTCCATCTCTATAGTTTTTCCCTTTTTTATTATATCCCCATACTAAAGTTATAAACATTGATTCATATGCTCATCATTTATTAATTAAATTACTACAAAATAAAAGGGATTTTTAAAATGTAAAATGATGAAATTGATTTGTTATCAAAATAAAAACAAAAAATTATATGAATTAGTAACACACGCTGTTCTTCATCTTCATCTTCATTATTTCATCTGGATGCCTCCCACAAACACACAAACATAAGTGATTTTAATCATATTGTTGCAAATCATTGGTTTCTCTTCCTCAGCTAGTTCGAACAACAAATCTGAAGCAAGGGTTTAAAAATCTAAGCAAATGTGTGAACAAGAACAAGTCAACCAAAATTTATTGGAAAACATTCAGATATGGAAACTTAAAAACAAAAGCAAATGTCAAAACAAGAACAAATCAAACATAATTCACTCGCCATGTTTAGTTCGGTTTAACAAGCCACAAGAAACCACTAGTTCTCGTGCGTGTGTGTGTATGGACACCATCAAGCACTCCCTCACACTCTAGCTCTTGGTATGCTATAATTTATATAATATACTGCCTATTTAGAAAAAAAAAACTACAGTTTTTAAAAGGATTTTTGCCTATACCTTAATTTAAAAAAATTTTAAAACAAATAATTATATTTGTTCAAAATAACTTTTTGATCAAACCATAATTTAAAACTAAAATTTTATAAAAGTTACTGAAACTAATTTACGAAACAATAAAAGAGTTTATAGACTACCAAATTATTATTTTAGCCTTACTCTTTTTTACACCCTCTCTCCTCTTCTTATCTACCATCTCTCCTCTCTTCTCTCCACCCTCTCACGTCTCTCTTATTTTTAATAAAATCATACATTTTCTGATAATTTTTCAATTATAAAATATTTTTTAGTAATACTTATCTAAATACTTATTTATTCACAATAATTTTTTTCTATAATTTTTTTTCCAAAAGTATTTTTCTAAAAGGTGTCTAAAAACTATTTTTTTCCTAAGTCATATTTTAAACTATTTCCCAAATAAGCCTATAGAAGGATGGTGAAGCGAGGATATAGCGTGTGTGTATATACATTATATATATATATATATATATATATATATATATATATATATATATATATATATATATAAATGTGCGCTCGCGCTAATGGAGAAAACCTATTTTATATTAGACTATATCTACGGTTTCAATACAAACGGTGTAGAAAGTATGAGTGGTAGTAAATTCAAAATAAATCGAACTACTTCCTACAAATGCGAATGTAGAAAGTAATTAGTTTTTCAACAACAACAAAAAATTCTTCTTTCACTTGTTATTTGGTGTAGAATTGTTATTTCTACACCGGTTAAAGAAGCATGGTAAATAAGTCTTAGACGTTTTAGATCAAGAAAATCTACACCAATTGAAAAACCGATGCTAAACGCCCTTTCTAACATTTGTGAAAAAGGCCTTCATATGTTGATGAAAACGTGTATCATAACTTTGTTCAAGATCTTAAACTATTATCTCTTATTAAATATAACAGTTAGATAAAAAGTTAAATTAATTTAGTTATAAATATAATACCTCAATATAAATTTATAATTTTTTAACATATCTATATTTATTAAATATAGTAAATGTATTCCTTTTAAGGATTAATTATAATGTATATGATTAGAAAAAATAATTTAAAAAAACTAACAAATATTTATTTTAATTAATTTTTTTATTAAGGATTTGAGGGAGTAAAAAGTTAGGGGACACTTAATGTTTCCTTGATTTCTTTCTTCAACCGTCTTTCTTAGTCAAAATTAAAATTATGAGTTTAACTTCAAAGTTGATGCAAATGGCTATTAAAGATGTAGATCTTATTTATAAGGCAAATAGAGAAGATTTTTTTTTTATCATATTTATAACTCACATCATTAATTTTTTCATATGAATGTATAATTTTACCCTTAATTTATTATTGTGTTGATTTTATTATGGATATAATGTATACTCTCTCCGATCTTAAAGATAAGATTTCAAACCATCTTATCTCCTAAAATTATAACTTTCTCTTAAAAATATTCATATATAATTGCACATATTAAGTTATATTTTAAGAAAATTAACACAATTATTACAATTAACTAATTTAACTAATTTTTTAATATACACTAATTAGTTAAATATATTATATTAAGGACTAGAGATATTATTAAATAAAGATAAAGTTAAAATTTTAAACTTTAAAGTAGAATTAACGAAATTGAAAGTTTTTTTATTTGTGTGAAACATACTAGATGTAATTTATAAATAGAATTAAAAGAGCATTTTAAAAAAATTAACACATTAATTACAAATAATAAATATAATTAATTTTTTTAATATATGTAAATATGCACGCCACACACACATTCACTTTGAGAGCTTTTACGATCTATCTAGCTCTTGCTATGCTATATAATATAGAGGGATGGTGAGTGCGGATGGACACCCTATTTTATTTTAATTCTTAATATAAAAATTATTTAATTAATTTAATTTTAAAAAAGATAAATTAATTATAATAAATTAAATATGTTCTCATTTCTCTAATATACTACTATATAAAATTTTTATTATTATTTAAAGAGTATCAATAAAATAATTTGTATTAAATAATAAATATAAAAAATAAAATAAATTAAAATTTTACAGTAAGAATTATAATCAACTCATCCACTAGTCTCTATATTTATTTAAGATGGAAGGTGAGCATAATTATGACGAAGGTAGACACGTGGACCTTTGGTATTTATTATGCCACATCATTCATTAAAGCGATGTACAACTAAAATGAACGAGAGTCTATAACTTTGAACAACCATTCAAAACAGTACTACGAAATCGCACAGGAGCCACACAAACATGGAAGCAATATGAGAACGTGGTGGTAACGGGTGAGCATGGGGATTTTGACGCTTATTTTTTCTCTAGATATAGATATTTTTATAATATTTTATTCAAAATATTATCATAAATTAAATATGAACAATTATTAGAGATTTAAATATTGATTTAACATATTATAGTAAATTAGCCTCTTCTATTAAATTTAACTTACTATTATTTAAATAATGTAGTTTTTTTTTTTTGCCTAAGCCTTATATGTTAAACTAATCCAGCAAGCTCTTGGCCGCAGCAAACAACATTCTTGTCTGCAACCAGCAAAGGTTATTAAATAAGCATGATGGTTGGTTCCATTTAAGCAACTATATTTATTTACCATCTATCTATCTCTATTTGATTTCATAAACTCTGCCATTAAAAATAAGTAACCTAATTAAAATTGCCAGTAAAAAGGGTCAAAAGTCACTCCAAATGGTAAGAAATTAACTCATAACTCGTAACATTTTAAGTTTAAATCTTATAACTGATATAAAGATTTTATTGATAAGCTCCCGAATCCAACTTACCAAAACTTCTTATGTATAAAAAAAAGGAGTGAAAAGGGATTCAACCTTCTTCAGTGATAAAAGTTGAAATTTTGAATATTATAAATAAGAATAATAAGTCTTATCTTATTAGATGAAGTCAACTACACTATAGGAGTTGTAAAATATGCCATGTAAAAATTCATATTGGAAGAGTAGTAATGACTCGATTAGATTAGATGATAGTAATACTATTATCATGCCGAACATCATATAAATGTATTAAAAAGAATGAATTAGAGATACTATGGTGGTGATGTCATAGACAACAATAGCAGCAGCTGCACCACGATAATACATAGGAGCTAAACTGTGGTATCGTTCTTGGCCTGCTGTGTCCCATATATCAAACTTCACTGTGCTTTCATTCAATGACAACACTTGTGTGAAGAATGCTGCTCCTATCGTTGATTCCTGTCCCAAAATATATAACGCCCACACTCTCACACATCAATCATATATATACATACATATATATATAGACACATACACACACAACATTAATTAACAACCTGGTACTCAGAAAATTGCCCCTTCACAAATCTCAGGACCAAACTTGTCTTCCCTGTTCCCATGTGCCCTACAAGTACTTCTGCTATAGCTACGAGTTCAGGAGGTGGTGGAACAGTCACAGTTCCAAAGCATATATAAACCACAGATCTTCTTCTTTGATTGTCCAGCCATTCCAAGCACCCTGAAGGGTCCATTAATGGAGGAGGAAGAGGAAGAGGAGAAGAAGGATCTGGTGAAAGAGTAAGAAAACCAACATAAAGCAAAGACTGTAACTTAGACCTCATGTCTTCAACAAACAAAGGCGGATCTAGTTCCTCGTAGAAGTTCATCACTACTGCTTTGGCTTGTGGTAGTGCATTCCCAATTGAGCTTGGTGTCCTTGACAACTCTGTCTCATTATCGTCACCTTGTAGACGCGATTCATATGGCAAATCCGAGATTCGCATTTGCGACAAACGCGGAAGGAAATCGACAAGTTTGTCACTTTCCATGCCATGTTTAGTACAATGCTGGTGTACTATGTGGTGTAAAAATGAGGAGACATTGCCAGGTCGCGATCGAAGGCACATTGAGTTCCTGATCTACAGTTAAAGAAGGAGTCACAAAAACATCAGAGAGAATGCAAGTGACTTTAAGGTTTTTACTCTCTTCTCTGCCAAATCAACAACACCATGTTTGAGATTCTGAGGGCAAGATTTAAGGAAAAAGTCAATTTTCTCAATGGGGGTTTTCCGTAGTACATGTCCCTCGGGAACCCCATCAGAGATATCGAAGCATTTGACGTTGTGTGGGATATTACTGTTGGGCTTGGAGAAGAAGACCTCTAGATTGTGTTGTGGTGGAGAGATGTACGAGAAGACGACGTTTGGAGACGCATGAGCAAGCTTGAAGACAAGGTTTGGGAGAGTGATAAGGTGGCTCCCAAAGGGAAATGGAATTACTACTACGTGCTTGGCTTCCATATTGTTGAGTTTAGATTAACGACAAAGATACAATATAATAAAAAAGAGAATAATAAGGAATGTGTTACATTGAGAAAGACTGGAGAAGGAACAATATATATTTGGTTTCTGCATCTGCTTCTCAACAGAAAAGGCCTTAGACTGGTAGCTACACGTGGAGCTCATTTGTAGTGAATTATCCTATTTTCAGAATTTCGAAGGTTATCACAAAACAAATACTAACGTGACAAACAAAAAGATGCATCAAGCTAATTGGATAAATATTCTGTGCAATTTAGAAACGTTTTAAACCAAGCAATTTGGAATCAACAAGGATGAGGTTCATCATCATCATCATTGTGAAAGGAAAGGCTAATGTGTTTTTGTGTGTGTGTATGCAGCTCCAGTTTCATATTAGCATAACAAATGCCAAGAGTGCACATTTGGGTATCAGAACACACACACATATGTCCTAGCTATCCTTACAACATCCCTTGTTTTGAAAAAAAAAACAAGAACAAAAGCTAGAGACTTTTTTTATTATGTAAAAAAAAAAATAGTCAAAGCCACTCTTCATTTCAAAAGAAACCAAATGAAATCCTACTGGTAGTTCTAACGCACGCTTGGCAAGCAGGTATATCAGCTTCAAAGTTCCTCTGTCTTCTGACTTGTAGAAAATCAACCAACCAATAATCACAAATAAACATGTTGTGGCTTTCTTGAATTAAAGTCCAGTGAACATGAAGTTCGTGATTTCCTTCATTATGAGCTTAGCGCTTCCGAAGAATCATTTATTAAGAAACTTTATATATGGTTCCTATCCCATTTTATAGATTAAGCATGAAAACTTTAATCATATTTCCTCTATAAGGTATTTTTCTAAGAAGGACAAAAAATAATTTCTCTTTTAAATGCCTTATAAAAGGGTGGAAGGGAGTGGGTGAGTGTATATTTATTAGTCTCTCAATGTGTGAGTAAATCAATTATTTACTATTTGATCTTAATCTAATTTAATATTTTTAAAGAAATTTAAACATTTCCCCCGGGGAATTGCATATAATGAAGGAATTACATCTTTGTTGCTCTCCTTATATAGTGGGTCTTTTTCATTTTATTTTGAGAGTTAATCCCTCGGTAACCCTTCATCTATTATGAAATACTCCCTCCCACCTCCTATTTTATATATTCTCTTATCCTATTTATAAGTTATTTTCAGTATTTTTACATAGACTAAGAAAAGTTTTAAACCTCAATAACTATACTATAAAATTTAATAACTTTACAACTTTATTCTTATTTAATATATATTATACCTCATAGAAACAAAGTCAACAAATAATAAATGAGGGGTAAAATGATATATTTATAAAAAATTCTAAATTTATTATAAATAAGACTAAAACAAACATTCTCTATATCCTATAAACAGGACCAGAGGTGTATAATTCATATTTTTTGAGATAGGGTTGGTTAGTTGGACTTCCATTTTATTTGAAATTTTAGTGTACTATTTTTATTTTTACCACCATTAAATATATGCATGTACATTAACTATTAGGCTTGCTCCATCATTCTCTTTCATTCAACAAATTATTACATATTTTATATATTGATTACTTTTATCTAATATTTTAATCTATAGGTCATTTAATTATGTGTAATTTATATATAAGACGGGAATGAGTCAATAGAAGGCATTTTAATGATACACTGACGTGGATGTTGATTTTTTTTTCTAGTTTTGGCTAATTTCTGAAACGTGGTCCCGTGGTATTTATTTTGCTACAGTAATTAAAGCGGAGTACAAATTAGATGTATCCTATTTATAGTAAATTTGAAATACCCATTCGAAAAAAACAGTACTATTAACAACATGTATTTAAAGCCACACAAATATGGAAGTGAGGAGGCATGAGAACGTGGTGATTGGTGAGTATGGGGATGCCTATTATTAATCTCGTATATATTTATACTTAATTTTATTTAATTTCCATCATATAAATCTCTTTATTTTAATAAATATGGAATTCAAAATAAAAATAATAATATTATAATTATTATTTTAACAGTATTTGTCACTAATCAATCAAAGTTTTGTTGTTATTTCATATGGCTAAAAGTTGGTATTCGTTAAATTGAATGAACTGGTCACTGATTTCTGCGCATCTATTGGCACTAGAAGTCTAAACCTAGCCTTTTAGTCTATTAATTGTCATTGACGAAGATTTTGTTGTCATTTCCTACTACGTGCCCCTCAGAAACCCCATCGGAGATATCGAAGCATTTGACGTTGTGTGGGATATTATGGTTAGGCTTGGAGAAGACGACCTCTCGGCTGTGTTGTGGAGGATCGATGTTGGAGAAGACGACGTTTGGAGTGGCACGAGCTAGCATGAAGACGACGTTTGGGAGAGTGATACCATGGCTTGAAAAGGGGAATGGAATTACGGCTACGTGCTTGGTCTTATTAGATGATGATTATATGGCCATATTCGGTTTCTGCATCTACTTCTCAATAGAAAAGGTCTTAGACTGGTAGCTGAATGTAATCACATTAGATATGGCATGGAAAGTAAAATAAGTTTTACTTTGAAAAAATATAGAAGAAATAGAAAAACTTTAGTTTATAAAATACTATAATGATATTTAAAAAAGATCCCAGTTAAATCCACCTAAAATACTAAAATTTAAATTCAGGCATATACACTTAACAAATCCTTAATAAGGCAAATATACCTTTTTAGCGATTTTTTAACGTTGTTAAAATATCATAATTCCCCATTTGTAGTTAAAAAGGAAAATTGAAGGGTATGGTACGTCTAATTTCGATTTTTGATTAAAAGACTATTGGATCATCTTCTTCTTTCTCCTTCTCGGACCAAGCTCTCATCTCTCCTTCCTTATTGATTACAAATTGTTCAATTGATCAATAGATATTGAGAAAATGTTTACCCTTCTTAGCATGTAAGATTTTTTATGTGATCATTTGATTTATGGCATTCATTTATTTTGATCAATTTCCTTTACAAAAAGCTCTCATGAGCCTTTACTTCCCTTCGGCGCACTTTGTTATTCATGCCCTCCTTGTGTCGGTGGTAGTAGACTCACTTGTCTCTCTATATATTTTTCCCAGACCAAATACCCTTTGTTTTAGAATTCAAATTATACGCATGCCATCATTTAAGATTAATTTTATGGGAATAGATCCTCTGGATTTGAGGATCCATGTATTTATTAAAGTTTGCCTTTAAGACAGGGATGGAAGATATTTTATGAAAAAATAATGAAATTATGAAAATATTAAAAGAAGGTAAAATTTGATAAACATGGGTATTAATTTAAGATGATTCATTTCCTAATTTTATTAGGCGGTTTTCAATTGTCATTCTTCCTTTGGTTTAGATAATGTGAAGAGTAGAGAAGTTCTGTTCTGAAAAGAGATTCGCAAAGAAATTGAAACTTTAATATTCTACTCTCATGGGTCCTATGAGCTCGACTTAACTATTTTAATTATTTATTATAAAATCTTAAAATTATCCTCAATAAAAGACAGAAATTTTCTTAATTTAATTAATTATAAAATTTTATTATTAGTACCACCGAACGTTTAGATTAACTAGCTACAAGTTATTTCAGCTTAACTAATAGTCTTATATTTGACAGTTAAAGAGACAATTTATACCTTTGGTCTAAAAAAGACAATTTATAATTAGTTAAGGGTACTAGTTAAAGAAAATTATACAAAAGATTATTATAATAAGGACTCGAGAGGTATTATTCAACGCTTGTTACAGACAAATACAAAGGAAGAGAACACAATTTAAATTCCGGCAACCACACTGGCTTGTTGGGAGGGACAACAAACAACAAACAAGAAGAAGGCAACATAGCTCCTTCGCATGGACATGCAGCCTTGTTAACAACATAAAAAGATACTTAACCAGCTTCCACCACATCACAATATATATGGTTCTATATACGTGCCGGTCTTTAAAAGAGTTGCTTATATATATATATATACATAAGGTTCTACATATATATATATAGAGAACTAGTGGAGACCTATAAACTTATTCCCCAGCACACTATCAAAGATTTCTCTCCAAATTAAAGCTTTAATTAGGAGCTAGAAATTAGTTCAACTAAAGTCTTAAAATCATGCGCCGCTTTACCGTCTCGTTTAGCAACGTCTTGCAGAGTTTTCTTCATCTTCAAGGCATTTCCTCTAAACTTCTTTCCCTCTTCCTGCTTCAAAATCAGATTCAAGCTCTTCATCAATCCATTTTTGGTGAACACGCCACCTTCTACTTTCACCCCAAACCCCCATACTTCAGACGCCAATCTCCCACACATGCTTTGATCTGCCAAGAATGCTCTGAAAATCATAGGCACTCCATGTGCAGCACTCTCCATCATGGAGTTCACTCCACAATGACCAACATAAACTCCCACAGATTCATGTCCTAACACTTGCATTTGTGGGGCCCATGGAACTATCTTCCCTCTCTTGCTCGTGTTAGATATTTATTATTTATTATGACCTATTTAGATATTAATTAGGATAATTAATAAATATTTCTGAGTGTGGCCCGTAGTCATTGGGCCCAGTCCAGGAGGGTTATTAACTCAGTTTATTTAAGGTTAATTTCCTGATGGTGAAAATTAAAACAATTCATTTTTTGAGTGTGAGATCTCATTTTCTGAGTCCAGAGCGAAACCTATTCTCAGCTCGCTTCTGAAGGTTCCCCACTGGTGACAGCTAATAACAAGTTGCTATCACTGTGCCTAATCACCAGTTGGAAGAACCTGTTGTTTATCTGACAGTGTTTTCTTTTGACAGGTATCCTATTGTGATCTTAGTTCTCCTCAGATCAATAAAGCTAATGGCAAGAGATAACTTTAAGTCTTCCGCTGCATCTCATATGTATTTATATTTGAGTATGATACAATCTGGATTGATTATAGTACTTTAGATATGTTTATTTTCTAACATGTGGTATCAGAGCCTGGTTTAAGATCACCTCTACCTTGCTTATTGATCTTTTGTGTTCATAAGTAGCAATATGAGATCTATGGAACTCTAGAGATATAATTTTATTTTATTTTTTAATTCTTTAACCATTTTCTCCTGTGGTTCATCGAGAGCCTGAGAAATCACCGCGAGAGCTGGCTGCCGTGGTCCTTTGATCTGTATCCACCGTGGGCGAGTCGCGCCACTGCCACCTGCGCTGAAACCTCCACCGTCACAGCACAGGGAGAGAAACTAAGAGAAGGAGTCGCGACTGCAGGAATCTGGCCGCGAGTGTCGAGAGAGAAATAACCGCCGTCGCTGCTCTGGAGAAAGCAAAGAACAGGCGCCGTCGCTTCACCGTGAGTTCATCGCCATGAATCACCGTCCGCTGGCGTCGCTGTTCCCGTGCTGAAGGTCGCGACGTCGTGTCTCCTACTGTCTCGGGTCGCGGCAGGAAGACGGGTCGTGAGTCGGTTAGGTCAACCCGACTCACGCTGATGGGGAATTGACTGAAAACGCACCGTTTGCTTTAAAAAAAAAAAGAAAAGGTCAAATTTTGCTGCGTTTTGGGCCGACATAATTTTTGGGCTGCTGCTGGTTTTTTTTTTAAAAAAAAAGGGGGGGGGGAAAGGAACAAAAAACAAAAAGGGTTTATGCAGTGTTTGGGTCGTCGATGTCTGGGCCCATTCTACTAATAATTTTTTTTTTGCTTTGTGTTTTCGTTCTGGGATATTGGTTCTGGGCCGTCACTGTTCACATTTGTTTTTGGAAACGCCTTTTGGGCCTGATTTTTGGGTTTTATTTCTGGAAATTATTTTGGGCCCTATTTTTGGACTTTTGTGTATGGGCCACTTGGTTTTATTTCCAGAAAATCATTTTTGGCCAATTAATTTGATCTTCCAGAAAATCTTTTTATTACTATTTTATGCACTGTAAATGTTTAAAATTAATTTCTTTATTATTTTAATTTTGAGAAAAAGAAATTTACAAATTTTAATTTTTATGTTATTTAATTGCCTATATTATTTTTAATTTCTCCCTTGGCAATTAAATTAACGGTTTAATTTTGTAAAAATCTTTTGAGTTGAAATTAATTGTTAGACATTTTTGGGTGCATAAAATAGTGGGAGAATTTTAATATTAATTTATTAAATGCTCCATTTTGTTGTGCATATTTGGATTTATATGCACGTTATTGATATTTGTGATGAGCATGCAATTTTGTGAGGAGTAGCCACAGCATCCTCATTTGTTTGTGTTGCGTGCATTAATTAATCACATATGGATTTAAAATATCAATAATAATTAAATGTATAGTTATGATTTATCTTTACCCATAGGTAGATATATCATGATTGTACATTTAATTAGGGAGAGAATTAATTTCTCCATTAAATTGTGCATATTTGAATTTTCAATGCACTTGAATGATATTTGTGATTAGCGTGCAGTTCTTTGAGGAGTAGCCACAGCATCCTTGTTTATTGAACTTGTTGTATGCATTCATTAATCACATCTGGATTAAAAATATCATTTGTAATTAAATGTATAGCTGTGATTTATCTTTGCCCACAGGTAGATATCTCACAATTGTACATTTAATTAGGGTGGGATAGAATGGCCTCGTTGTTTTCTAATTAGCCCACAGGCATTGGGAAATTACGAATGCGTTCTAATTCCACAATTTGAGATAAATACCTGGTTATGCTAATATCTTTGCCCACAGGTAGATATTAGTGATACGTATTTATATTGCTTGCATGCTACATTTGAGCTAAGCATGCATACATGGCACAGTGACTTGTGATTGCTTCAAATTCTTTCTATGAGCTTATTTGTACGTTTGTCTGTTCTCATTTTGTAGATTCAATTGCTGGCTCCAGGATTATGGGTGATGTAAGCAACAAAACAATCTTAGATGGTAGCATTAACTATGCTGACTGGAGAGATGATGTTTTGCTGCAGCTTGGTTTCTTGGACTTGGATTATGCCTTGAGGTTCGATAAACCTCCGAGACCTAATGATGCCTCCGATGACAGAGAGGCAAAGGAAAGGTATAATATGTGGGAGCGGAGTAACCGCTTGTCTCTTCTGCTTATACAACAAAGGATCACTAGGAGCATTAGGGGTGCAGTCCCTAAGTGTGACACAGCCAAAGGGTACTTGGAAGCCTTGGATAAACAATTCAAGCCAACAGACAAGCAGATGGGTAGTGCCATCATGTCTGAACTATGCACTATGAGGCTTACAGGTATTGGTGGTGTGAGGCAACATATCATGAAGATGAGAGATCTGGCCTCTCAGCTGAAATCCTTTGAGATGGAACCTACAGAGCAATTCTTAGTGCAGCTGGCTCTAAACTCTCTTCCTGCTCAATATGAAGCTTTCAAGATCTCTTACAACACACATAGGGAAAAATGGTCAGTAGATAAACTTCTGTCCATGTGTGTTCAAGAGGAAACTAGATTGCTGATGAGTGGGAGAAATGCACAAAAGGAGGCTCATCTAGCAGAAGGTTCCATGGCTAGCAGTGGACGTGGAAACATGGGAAAGAAAGATAAAAAGAAAAAGTGGAAAATTCTTGTTGTTTCAGCTGCCAACAAAAGGAAAGCCATATGCTTCTTCTGTAAGGAAAAGGGACATATGAGGGATGATTGTCTCAAGAGGAAAGGATAGCTAGCTAAGAGAGGTATGCTTTCATCGTGTGTTACTTTTGAGTCTAACTTTTCTAGCGTTAATGATGACACTTGGTGGATTGACAATGGGTCAATGATCCACATTTCTACTACCATGCAGGGCTTTTTAACAAGCAGGGCTCCACATCCCAATGAGGAAACTATCTTATCAGGCAGTGGGAGAGGAGATCCTGTGAAAGCTGTTGGAACTTTTCACATTCATCTTTTGAATAAAAGTGTTTTAGAACTTTATGATGTTTTTTATGTTCCCTCTTATAAGAGGAATTTAATTTCCATGTCAAAACTCATTCCATTTGATTATCATTTAGTTCTTTCGAAGAAACTCATGTCTTTGTCAAAGGATTCGATTTTTATTGCGAATTTAGTTATGATTGATGGTTTGTTTAAAATTGTTTCTGATTCGCCTCAATCTCTTTCTGTTACGCATGGTACTAAGAGAAGTGTCATCGATGAGAATTCTTATAGCCTATGACATAGGTGATTAGGTCATATCTCCGTTGACAGAATCAAAAGGTTAAATAAAGAAGGAATTCTTCCATCTTTAAACCATTCGGAGTTTGATTCTTGTGTGGACTGCATAAGGGGAAAGCAGACCAATAAGTCACATAAGGGGGCTAAAAGAAGTTCTGAGTTGCTAGAAATTGTACACACGGATATTTGTTGCCCTGATTTGACTGCGCATGGTCAGAAGTACTTTATCACCTTTATTGATGATCACTCACGATTCATGTATGTCTACATGCTTTATAATAAAAGTGAGGCACTAGATGCTTTCAAGGATTATAAAGTGGAAGTAGAAAAACAGATTAGGAAACCAATCAAGATTGTGAGATCCGATCGTGGTGGTGAGTATTACGGTAGATACACTAGTGAAGGACAAGCAGCAGGTCCATTTGCTGAATTTCTTCGAGAGCAAGGTATAGTGGCTCAATACACTATGCCTGGATCACCTGATATGAATGGTGTAGCTGAGAGAAGAAATAGGACCTTGCTGGACATGGTTAGGAGCATGATGAGTAGCTCCAAACTGCCATCTTCTCTGTGGAAGGAAGCACTCAAGACAGCCACATACATATTGAACAGGGTTCCAACAAAGGCAGTGTCCAAGACACCCTTTGAAATCTGGAAAGGATGGAAACCCAGTTTAAATCATTTCAAGGTATGGGGTTGTCCTGCGGAAGTAAGAGTGTATAATCCACAGGAGAAGAAGTTGGATCCTAAGACCATCAGAGCTTACTTTGTAGGCTATACGGAGAGGTCTAAGGGTTATAAGTTTTATTATCCTCCACCTTCTACAAGATTTGTAGAGTCTAGGAATGCCAAGTTTCTTGAGAATGATGTGATTAGTGGGAGTGATTGTCTATCAGATAATCACATAGAGCGAACCACTGATATCATTCATGAGGGGATGTCAATAGTCAATGTTTATCCCACTGTTGAGATTGACATTGAACGTGACGTGGACACTGTGGCTCAAGTTGACGGTGCTGAACAAAATAGACACATACCTTATGGTCAACCTATCACACAAGTGGAACCACCACAAGCTGTGATAGAGGATGTCATTGTTCAGCAACCTGGTTCAACCCAAGAGGTTGAATTGAGGAGGTCAACTAGAGAGAGAAGATCGGCATTACCTGATGACTATGTAGTGTATTCTGCTGAGGTTGACTGTGATGTAAGTGTTGAGAATGATCCTTTGTCGTTTACTTAGGCTGTGAGGAGTGTGAACTCCAAGTTGTGGCATGATGCTATGATTGATGAAATGAATTCTATGGCAAACAACCATGTTTGGGAACTTGTAGAGTTGCCTAGTGGGTCTAAGGCCATTGGCTGTAAATGGGTTTACAAAACCAAGAGAGACTCACAAGGTAGCATCGATAGGTACAAGGCTAGGTTGGTTGCAAAGGGATTCACTCAAGTGGAAGGAATCGATTACAGTGAAACTTTTTCACCTGTATCTAAGAAGGATTCATTCCATATCATCATGGCATTGGTTGCCCATTTTGATCTGGAGTTGCACCAGATGGATGTTAAGACTGCTTTCCTCAATGGTGAACTGGAGGAAGAAGTCTACATAAAACAGCCTGAGGGTTTTGTTGCAGAAGGTAAAGATCAATTGGTGTGCAAGCTGAAGAAATCAATATATGGTTTAAAACAGGCTTCACGGCAATGGTACTTGAAGTTCCATGAAGTGATCACGTCATTTGGGTTCGTTGAGAACATCATGGATGATTGTATATACCACAAGGCTAGTGGGAGTAAAATCATATTCTTGATTTTGTATGTGGATGACATACTACTTGCTACTAATGATCTAGGACTATTACGTGAGGTGAAACAGTTTCTGTTCAAGAGCTTTGACATGAAAGACATGGGTGAGGCTTCTTATGTCATTGGCATAAAGATCCATAGAGATAGAACCCAATGTCTTATAGGCTTGTCTCAAGAAGCTTATGTTGTCAAAATTCTTAAACGATTCAGGATGCAGAACTGTTCAACTAACGTGGCTCCTATTGAAAAAGGAGATAAGTTTAGTCTGAGTCAATGTCCTGAAACCGAGCTTGATAGGAAACAGATGGAAAGGGTCCCATATACCTCAGTGGTAGGAAGTTTGATGTATGCGCAGGTTTGTACAAGACCTGACATCGCTTTTGCTGTGGGTATGTTGGGAAGATACCGAAGTAATCCTGGGGAAGCACATTGGACAGCTGCAAAGAAGGTGTTTAGGTACCTACAAGGCACTAAACACTACACGCTCACATACAGGAGAACAGACAGTTTGGACGTGATTGGATACTCAGATTCAGATCTTGGAGGATGCGTAAACTCCAACAAGTCTACATCTGGCTACATCTTCCTATTGGCAGAAGGAGCTATATCGTGGAGAAGCGCTAAGCAAACTCAAACAGCTCCTTCTACCGGTGATGATGAGTATATTGCGTATTTTGAAGCAAGTTCACAAGCTATTTGGATAAGGAATTTCATTGCTGGGCTTAAGATTGTGGATTCAGTCTCTAAGCCAATCAGGATGTACTGTGATAACACAGCTGCGGTGGCCATAGCGAACAACAAAAGGAATAAAAGTCGCAGCAAGTTTGTTGAACTTAAGTTCCTTTGCTTGAGAGAGAGGGTTCAAGATGGCCAAGTTTCAGTTAAGCGTATCAGTACATTAGACATGTTGGCTGATCCTTTGACGAAAGGGTTGAAGCCAAATATCTTTGTCACACATGTGCCTCATATGGGACTTCGTCCTACTTTTGATTAGTGGAGGTATGAGCAATGAAATTATATTTTGTGGTTTATCATTTTAATTTGTGATTGTATGCATTTGTGTTATTGAATTGATAAACATTGAGACAGGAACCTATGAACATTGAGTTCATGTATATTGTGATACCCATTATGTGATGGTGCTACATGTAATACTTGGAAGGTAATACCCGATAAAAGGGGACTTATCGCCTTGATTCTTGTAGCGCGACATCAGTTTACCTAGACAGGGCGATGACATTGAGTATACGGGCCAAGTGGGAGAATGTTAGATATTTATTATTTATTATGACCTATTTAGATATTAATTAGGATAATTAATAAATATTTCTGAGTGTGGCCCGTAGTCATTGGGCCCAATCCAGGAGGGTTATTGACTCAGTTTATTTAAGGTTAATTTCCTGATGGTGGAAATTAAAACAATTCATTTTTTGAGTGTAAGATCTCATTTTCTGAGTCCAGAGCGAAACCTATTCTCAGCTCGCTTCTGAAGGTTCCCCACTGGTGACGGCTAATAACAAGTTGCCATCACTGTGCCTAATCACCAGTTGGAAGAACCTGTTGTTTATCTGACAGTGTTCTCTTTTGACAGGTATCCTATTGTGATCTTAGTTCTCCTCAGATCAATAAAACTAATGGCAAGAGGTAATTTTAAGTCTTTCACTGCATCTCATATGTATTTATATTTGAGTATGATACAATCTGGAGTGATTGTGCGGCCCATGGAACTATCTTCCCTCTCTTGCTCATCCTCTCAGCAAACCCATCTGGTAAAACCCCTCTCAGATCATCCTTAATTGTCCACAGATAAGGAAACTCACTAGCTTCTAATGCTTCTGATATAGCTACAAGTTCAGGTGGTGGTGGAACAATTACAGTTCCAAAGCATATATAAACCACAGATCTACTTCTTTGCTTCTCCAGCCATTCCAAGCACCCTGAAGGGCCCATTAATGGAGAAGAAGAAGAAGAAAAAGGATGGGGTGAATGAGTAAGAAAACCAACATAAAGCATAGACTGTAACTTAGACCTCATGTCTTGGCCAAACAATGGCGAATCAAGTTCCTCGTAGAAGTTCATCACTACTGCTTTGGCTTGAGGCAGTACTTTCCCAAATGAGCGTAGTGTCCTTGAGATCTCTGTCTCATTATCCTCACCAAGAGCACGTGATTCCCACGGCAAATCCGCTATTTGCATTTGGGACAAACCCGGAAGGAAATCCACAGGTTTGCCACTTTCCATACCATGTTTAGTACAATGTTGTTGTACTATGTGTGCGTGAAAGAAAGCAGACAGCGAGGTTGGAAGACAAAGCCAAGCTGCAATCCAAAGGACATTAAGTTCCTGAGCTACAGCTAAAGAAGGAGTCATTATAGCATCAGAGAGAATGCAAGTGACTCTAAGGTTTGTACTCTTCACTGCCAGATCAACACCATCTTTTTTGAGATTCTGAGTGCAGGATTTAAGGAAAAGGCCAATTTGTTCAAGGTTTTCAGGAATACCAAGGGAGATATCGAAATGTTTGAGGTTGTGTGGGAAAGTGATGTTGGGGTTGGAGAAGACCTCTTGGTTGTGTTGTGCAGGAGCGATGTAGGAGAAGACAACGTTTGGAGCCGCATGAGCAAGCTTGAAGACGAGGTTTGAGAGAGTGATACGGTGGCTTGCAACGGGGAATGGAATTACTGCAACGTGCATGGTCTCATCAGATGAAGATGATGATGATAATGTGGCCATATTGTTGAGTTTAGACTAAAGACAAGGATACAAAATAAAAGAAGAAAGAGAAGCAATCGATGCATTATACATTGAGAAAGAGAAGAATATATATTTGGTTTCAGCATCAATTTCGAGGGCTGTTACTACACAAATAATATGACAAACAAAAACGAGCATCACATGGTGAATATTATATTTTAATTTTATACGTAATTTGGAAACTTTGTTTCCCCCCCCCCTCCCCCCCCTAATTTGGAAACTTTTTAAACCATCAAGCAAATTTTGTTTTTGGTGACTAGAAACCAAGCAATTTGAAAAAGACAAGGATGGGGTTCATTATTACTCTCTCTCCCTCTCTCTCCCTCTCTCTCTATCTCTATGCTCTTTAATATAAATTTACTCAAATTTATAAGTTATTTTTAATATATTTTATACAAATTAAAAAATAATATTAAATCTCATTAATTATACCATAAAATTTAACTACCTATTAATTTTATTCCTATTTAGTATATATTACACTTAGTACAAACAAAGTTATTATAAATAAAGGATAAAATTATACATTTATATAAAAATTTTCTCTCTCTATCCTATAAATAGAACTAAAATAAATATTATCTTTCATTCCTATAAATAGAACTAGATGAGTACTTAATCAATTTGATTAAAAAGATTAAAAAAATAAAATAAATTAGTTAATTAACAATAAATGGGACATGATTTTACTAAAATAATTTATGTAATATTAGATTATATATTAATTTATAAATTAGATAAATTAATTTATAAAAAATATTAAATATGAGACAAAATAAATTAAAATATTATATTTAAAATTAAATTTAATATAATATTTTTAATAACTTTTATATTAATAAATTAGAGAAAATATTATTGTTAAAGGACAATAATGTATACAAAAAAAAAACTGCATTGTCATACATCATTAAATGCAACAACTTGATAAATACTTACGAAAGGGTTTCTGACAATTCCGTCTTTCCCAGTCGAAACAAACAAAATGACGAGTTTACCTACTATTCTAAGCACTATCCTTCAAATACCTACCAGTTTTCCTACGTTTTTTGCCCTACTATTCTAAATATTTACCGGTCTTCCACACACACAGACACACGCGAGTTCACCTGCTACTAATCTAAGCACAATCCTTCAAATATCTACCAGTCTTCATAATTTTTTTGGCCATCAGGAAATGTGAGTGTGGCCTAGCTATTATTAATCTTTTCTAGATTTATATTTAATTTAATTTTATCATATAAATCTCTTTATTTTAATAAATACGGAATCTAAAATAAAAATTATATTATAATTATTATTTTAATAGTAATTTCACTAATCAAGGTCGGTTAATAGTTGTTATTCGATAAATTGAACTAGCCATCGATCTATATGCATCTACTAACACACTTGAAGTCCAAACCTAGCTTTTTAGGGTAGCGATTGTCATCAACGAAGAAGCTGAATGTTAAGGTAGTTGGCGATGAAAACGTTGTTATTTTTTTAAAAATAAAAAAGTTGTTATTTTCTAAAGGTGCTATAAATTATTTTTTTCATTGTTATCATTGCAGTTTTTTATTTTTTTATTTAATTATCCTTTTTATTCTATTTAAATAATAGAAACTAATTAACTTAAAATCTAAAACGCTTATTTTCCTCAATCCTTTTAGGCAACAAAGAAAAAACCATAAACATTATGATGCACCGTTTTTTATGAGACTGTTAAAGAACTTATCCGTGATGCTGTAAAGAAACCATGAAAATAGATCTTCAAGAATCTGCTCTGATTAGTCTTAAAACTCGATTGCTAATATACAATCACCTTTAAGAACCTTCAATGCTTGCCCGTTCCAGAGGGCTTTATTTATTGTGGTAACACACCCTTTGGAAAACCCTCATAATCAAATTAAAAAAGTGCTTTCCACATAATTTGAGAAAACTCTTATATACACCTTCTATCAAAATTTAGGATGTTATATATAGTAATATACATATATACATAAATATATGTATATGTACTTATATGTATATACATAATGTCTAATTCATTTGTCATGATTGATCTTTCTCCACAACTCAATAATCGAAGTTATTTTGGAGCTTCTTTAATCCTTTTGTATTATTTTTTTTATTATAACAAAATTTAGATAAATTTAATATCAATCTTTTACTAAAGTTAACGTACAATTTCATGACTCAGAACATTTATAAAAGACTTATAAGATCACATATTAAATAAGTTTTTATAATAACAATAAAAATTAAACTCATAATTTTATAAAATATAAATTTATTTTATACTATCTATATTAATTTTTATTGGTAATCTTTTTACATTATTTTAATCCTTCCGATCCCCTCGCTAAGTTTTGTTCACCTGCTCCCAGCCCTCTTGTTGAACACTATGTCAATCAGACATCAAATCTATCAAACATAATTTCATTAATGTTGCAAGAGGAAACGTGGTAAGTCCTCCACCAAAAGAAAAAAGTACATATATGAATATTAAAATAAAGGAAACGTGGTAAGTCCTCCACCAAAAGAAAAGTGTACATGTATGAATATTAAAAATAAAAAATAATTTTTAAATTAATCATCATAAATTTAAGAGTTCAGTTTTGAATAATTGTTGCTGTTATTTTTTTGAGAGAATATTGTTGTTATTCATTTTATACACCCACTTAAAAAAAACGTTATTTAGTAGCAGTTGTGTCATAGCAGTTGAGAAAACCATTACAAACTGTAACCTGGTAGTTGTTATAAGTAAAACCGTTACTAGTTTGTATGGTGCGTTGAATGGCGCCATATGTAGCGCGAAACTTGGGAGCAGTTCTTTGTAGCGGTTGTAGGAAAAGTCCGTTAGAACTTTGTTGTGGTGCACATAACTGCTACCTTATTGTTTGAACCTATTTCATGGTAGTAATCTGTAGTGGTTTGGAGCATGAAACGGCTGCAAGTCAAGACTGAAAACCAAGGATCACAATTGGTAGCGAAATTTGTACTACTGCAAACAAGTTCTTTTGATGTTACTGAAAATTGGCTTTTAACGCCACTTATTTATAGTACATATATTCTAGTGACATAATTTCTTAAACATCTGACTTCGGTTAACATATAATGTTATAATTGGCTTTTAACATCGGTTTTCTCAAAATTAAATTCTTCAATGTCGGTTGTACAATTTAACCAATATTAAAGGTGTGTTATAACGTCGTTTTATTTTAGAATAGATATTAAAAGTTATTTTTTTTATATTCAGCTTGTACGTTCTTATATATCCAACATAGACTAGAAAATCAACTAGTATTTTGTTATAAAATAAGAGAAAATGAAGAAATTAAAGAGAAAAAGAAATAACAAGACAAAAGAGTGAAATGGGAGGAAATAGAGTATTTCTCACTTGCTTGTATATTCACTTGTCCAAATGCCTTCTACATAGCTACTATTTATAGGTCACAACTATTAAAGACTAAACATAAGGTTATAAATGATTAAAGATGAATAAAATGCCATTAACCACAAGAAATCCCTCTCAAGTCATTCATTGAGGAAGTTATAGTTTTATGGCATAAAGGCAAGAAGGAATCCTAAGAGGAATACCAAGAGGTAGAATATACATCCACATGTGCAAGAATATTTGCAACACTGCCCCTTGGATGCCCATGACAGATATTGTGCCTCATTAAAACCTTATTAGAAAAAAACCATTGGGACAAAAATATAATGAAGGAAAAAGAGTACATAATATTTATTTAGGTTGCCTTATCAAAAATCTTTTCAGGAAAACCCAGTGAAAAACAAAATTCTTAAAATGAAGAGTACATCAAGTACTTGTTTACTCCCCTGATGGCGTTGTCAATTTATGTCTTTGAATTTACGCATTCCAATACAATACACTAACTTCTCAAAGGGCTTAGTTGGTAGTGTCTTGATAAACAAATCTGCAAGGTTGTCACATGATCGAATTTGATAAACATCTATATTACCATTTTTCATAAGATCATGAGTAAAAAAGAATTTTGGAGAAATATTATTTGTTCTATCTCCTTTGATATATATTGAGCTATGCATGCTGTATTATCTTCATATAATACTTTTGGAATATCTTGTTCTAGAAGTAAATCACTCATTCTTTAGATATGTTGGATTACTAATCTTAGCCAAACACATTCTTGACTTGCCTCATGAATTACAATTATTTCTGCATGATTTGATGAGGTAGCTGATAAAGTCTGCTTTATCGAACGCCAAGATATAGCTGTACCTTCACAAGTAAATAAATATCTTGTTTGAGATCTACCTTTATGTGGATCTGCTAAAAATCTTGCATCTGCATAACTAATCAATTGTGATCCGGATTTATTAGAATAAAATAATCACATATCAATTGTCCCTCGAAGGTATCGAAATATATGTTTAACTCTATTCCAATATCTTCTTGTTGGAGAAGAACTAAATATTGTCAATAAACTCACAGCAAATGCAATATCAGGTTGTGTCGAATTAGCAAGATATATTAGTGCCCCTATAGCACTAAGATATGGTACTTTTAGACCAAGAAGTTTTTCATTTTCCTCTTGAGGGCTAAAAGGATCTTTTTCTTTAACTAGCGATCTCACAACCATTGGAGTAGTTAATGGATGTGCTTTATCCATATAAAATTGCTTTAATATTTTTTCAATATAAGCTTATTGATGAAGAAAAACTCCATTTGTTAAGTGCTCGATTTGTAAACCGAGACAAAACTTTATTTTTCCAAAATCTTTCATTTCAAATTATCTCTTTAAACAATCCATTGCTTTTTGAAGCTCTTAAGGAGTTTCAATTATATTCAAGTCATCCACATAGACATCAATTATAACAAATTCTGATATATTCCTTTTTATAAAAACACATGAACTAATTGAGTCATTTCTGTAGCCTGCTTTCAACAAATATTCACTTGGACGGTTATACCACATTCTTCCAAATTGTTTTACTCCGTATAAGGATTTATGCAAACGAATTGCATAATTTTCTCGAGAATTCTTATATGCTTCAGGTAATTTAAATCCTTCAGGGATTTTCATATAAATTTCAGTATCTAAAGAACCATATAAGTATGCTGTAACAACATCCATTAGACACATATCAAGTTTTTCATGCACTGCCAGACTAATTAGATATATTAAAGTAATTGTATCCACCACATGAGAATATGTTTCTTCATAATCAATGGGCAGGACTGGAGGTGGTAGCTAGAAGCAAGATGAGAACGTAGTGGTAGCTAGAGGTGTACATGGGTAGGACTGGGCAGGGCAGCCCTTTGCCTGGTGCTCTGCCCAAAAAATACATAGGCTATATTTTACAGCCCGATGCCCGGCCATGCCCGGTAAAAGCTCTAACTATTTTGGGCTGGGCATACCCAAGTCGTGATACTCTGCTCATATTATGAAAAAGATCTACAATTATGAACTTATAAAATAATACTATATTCATATGTCTTCAAGAATTAAATAATATGCATAATTTACTAAGAATAAAATAACAAAAATATAGGAATTAAAATTTTAAAGTCAATGGTATATAAAAAGAGTACTAAAGTTTAAGTAGTTTGCAATTATAACTTTGCATCAATCTTCCCAAAATTGACAAAGATGAAGCATCTGAAAAAAATATATGATAGTTATCACAGTTTAAAAAAAACAAAAAAACAAATTAATTTAGTTATAAATTTTAAATGATACAATTACTTACTTGACTACTCATATTGTCACGTCCTGAAATTTGGCCCGTGACCGGCACAGAATATGAATAAATTCACATTCTGAAAGCCTAACACCTTAAATAAAATATTTAAATTTTTCATAATATTTTTCAAAATAACATAATCTTTTCTAAGGTCTATGTGGAGCATTTACCTTCTTTTCAATATAATACAAGCACTTTCTTAATGATAATTATATCAAAAGTAATTTTGTCAAAAATGACACTTCGGATCGGTAACGAGGCTCTTTACTCTCAGCGGAAGAGTTAAGGTCACCTGCACTATCTGAAGCCAAATAATCTACTCGTGAATAACGTCCCAAGAAAAACATGATTTAAAAGATTTCAGAAATAAACAATGCGTAAACATGTTTCAACATCTCGTATTCCAATGCAACATTTTCTGTAAACATTTTCTTTCAAGAAAAACATAATCCTTTCAAGCCCATAATCTTTTCTGTAAACATTATTATTTCAGAGATTCAATTTGAAACAACTATTTTAAATCAATCGTTCTAAAACAATCTTTTCAAAACTATGATCTTTCTGTAGGACTTCAACAGAACGAAAATAGACGTGGACACACAGTCCATGAGGGTAACTAACCATTCTGGCAGTTCGAAGCTACTAACTGTCGGTGGCTCAAAGCCACTAACCTTCGCGAGTACGAAACCCACGGTGAAATCTGGTAGCTCAACCACTACCCTTTGCGAGTACGAAACCCACGGTGAAATCTGGTAGCTCAACCACTACCCTTCGCGAGTACGAAACCCACGGTGAAATCTGGTAGCTCAACCACTACCCTTCGCGAGTATGAAACCCACGGTGAAATCTGTCGAGCTCGGGTAACCAAGGTGCACCAAGGACTAACAATACTGCTGTTAGCAACCAGCGTTCTGTATTCCGTCCTAAAACGTTTCTATCATGCGTGGGGTCCTTTTCACATGAAATAATATCAATCGTTTCAATGCCATAATCATTGGTAAAAACCACTTTGAATTTCTAAAACCCCAGCATGAACATACGAAATCAAGTTACTGTAAAAATATATGCAATTCACATAAGAATATTTCATGAATAATATCAGTTCACTGTCAAATCTTTTTCTAAAGCCTCTTTATCCATTTTCATGCATAATCATAATCTTTTATAAATCGATCGAAAGAAAATCATGTCTAATGATTTAAACCATAATTTCGTAAAACTTGCTTTTCAAAATCCATATTTGAAATTATCATTTGAAATGACAATGCATTTGAAAATGTAAATTTGTAGGGAACGTTATTCACTCACCTGCCACGCTCCTAAACATTTACTCTTTCCAGCCGATCACTTGATTATTCTCACTTCTAAATTTCCTGATATCCCAAAATGATATATTAACATTCTAGCCAACATTGCAACAAAAATTCATCATTCTTAAACCACAGCCAATCATAAAGGCAAATACTTATTCATTCCTAAACCTTAACACAACCCTTGCACAACTTTATAACTTTCACACTTCATCTCTGTGCATATGCACACATACATATATATATATCCATCAAAAATTTCCGTTCATTTGCCACCATCACAACAGCAGTATATATAACTATACACTAAGCCAAAACAATAGCACATACACATATGCATAGCAACAGAACCCCTTCTATTTCCTTCAACTAATATGTGCTACTCATGAATTAAATTCCCAAGAATACCAACTATTGCTCCAAATTTCTTCTTCATTCACTAATTCTATTAATCCAATGTTGTCAATTTCTCAAATCCATTATACATACATAAATCTGTCCACAAGCAAAATTTCCAGGACCAACGATAAATATGCATATACATATCAATCTCCCTCAACCAGAGCCCCAGAACTGCCAACAAACATCACAGCGCACACACTGAATATCTTTATAGCACCCACGAGCACAGTGTATATATATACAATCATTCGCAACAGCAGTCATATAATATGATTCAAGCCTAAACATGTTCCTTCTCGGTGAACCAACCCAAAACTCATGATTCTCAGAATAATACCACGAACAGACACACGCATGCACGGCCTATATATATCCATAAGTACAAATTTCCAGAACCAGCACTAAACATACATATATTCATTGAAACAGCAGCGTTGGCAATCACTTAGAAACGTTGATAGCAACAGAGCCAAGATTTTGTAACATAGCAGAAGAAAAATATTTAAATCCAAAGCAGAAACATCACGGCCCAAACAAGCAAAAGAATTTACATCGGGATTTCAATACTTATAGCAACAGCTTAGCCATTTCTCGATTACTGCTTTGACGCATTCTCAATATCTCTAGGAGTGCCACCAAAAGGGTCATTTGTTCCAACCATTCGAATTAACAGCCTTTACTCCCAAAACAGATCAATATCACACATATATATACCTTAACAGAAAGACTTGTACACAAAAGCCTTCACAGCACTGAACATAAAACACATTACCAATGTGCTCCGCAGGCTCACAATTCACCCATGAAAAATTACCACAATAACCCACGCCTCAGAATTCCCAAAATTTATAATGACAGATACAGAAACAGAGTCGGGCACTTACCACTTATCACCGACAACTCTGCAATACAGTCTCCGGCGATGCATTCTGGCTTCCTTGGTTAGCCCCCTTTGATTTAGCTCCTCCTAACACTGTCTATTCCAACGTTGAGCTGAGGATTAAAAGCAACAACTCCAGGACTCAATTTCTAAATGGCGACAGCAACGACTGAAATAACCTGACGGCAGTGGCGACAACTTAAACCAGCGATAGTATTGCTTCCCAGCAACGCATCGTCTGCCGAGAAATTCCCTCCTTAACTGCAACGCTCCTATGCTCTTCTCCTACGAAGGCAATTCAGGAAGCACGGCAACACCGATGGTAGTAGCAAGGACAGTGGAATTGCAAGGCAGCAGTTCGACTGACCTTGAAGCTTTCGGCGGCAGAACTGAAACTTGAAAGTATAGACTTGCTATAGTATCCCGAATGCTTGTAGAGGCGATGACAGCAATGGTGCTTGCTAACAGCGCCAAAATTTGACAACAGACCAACAATAATGAAATTCTCAGCACCCCACGACCACTCCTTCCTCACTAGCGACTCCCGTCAACAGATCCCCCCCATCTCGCTTCATTTATCAAACAGCCAGAACTGTGCTAGAGGCGACAGCTCCAGCGGTGACAACACGGCCGGAGCGTCTAACACAAGCAACGTCTGGTCACACGGCGTCGCTGGCGTGAACTCCTCTTTGTCGCCGCTCACTCTCTGCTCCCCGTCCCCTGCAGCCGCTGAAGAACTTCAGAGGTGTGAAGAAAAAGTACGGCTGCAGAAAGAAAAAGACATGAGGGGCAAAATGGTAATTTCACGCGCTAGAAAAATGAAAAATTCCTCACTTCTGCCATAGCTGGGATTCGAACACATAACCTAATGCTACAACCCGCGCCTTCTGACCACTCTGCTAACTTGACCATATTGAAATTCCTTGCACCAAATATATATATTACATTGCTCAATAGTATTTTTTTTTCAACCATAACACATATTTATAAAATTACCCTTTAATCACCAGTATCTATCATATTTGTTCTATGTGAAATACTATAATTTATAAATTTTGATATATAAAAAAATAATTAACTGGACAGGGCCAAATGAGCAGGGCAGCAACCTTTGCCCGATGCTCGGCCCAGCCTGAATATTGGCCCTGCCTGAAATTGCTCATTTTATGTTGGGCCACTTTTTATCGGGTTGGACAGGGCATATTTTGTGCGGCCTTGGGTGGGCTCTGCGGGCTCTGGGCTTCTTGCACAGCTCTAGTGGTAACGGGTGAGCATGGGGATTTTGACACCTATTTTTTCTCTAGATATAGATATTTTATAATATTTTATTTAAATATTATTAAAAATTAAATATAAATAATTATTTTAATAGAGATTTAAATATTGATTTAATATATTATAGTAAATTAGCTTCTTCTATTAAATTTAACTTACTATTATTTAGATAATCTAGTTTTTTTTGCCTCCGCCTTTTATGTTCAACTAATCCAGCAAGCTGTTGGCCGCAGCAAACAACATTCTTGGCTGCAACCAGCAAAGGCTATTAAATAAGCATGATGGTTGGTTCCATTTAAGCAACTATATTTATTTACCATCATATCTATCTCTATTTGATTTCATAAACTCTGCCATTGAAAAAAAGTAACCTAATTAAAATTGCGAGTGAAAAGTGTCAATAAAAAACTTACTCCAACTGGTAAGGAATTGACTTATAACTCATAAAATTTTGGGTTCAAATCTTGTAATTAAGCCGAAGATTTTATTGATCAACTCCCCCAAATCCAACTTATCAAAACTTTTTATGTATAAAAAAAAATTGAGTGAAAAGGGACTCAACTTTCTTCAGTTATGAAAGTTAAAATTTTGGAATATTATAAGCAAGAATAATAAGTCTTGTCTTATTAGATAAAGTCAATGAGTAGTAAAATGCTATTCTGCTATGTAAAAAGTCATATTGGGAGAGTAGCAGTGACTCGATTAATACTACTATCATGCCGAACATCATAAAATGTATTAAAAAGAATGAATTCGAGATACTATGGTGGTGATGTCATAGACAACAATAGCAGCAGCTGCACCACGATAATACATAATAGCTAAACTGTGGTATCGTTCTTGGCCTGCTGTGTCCCATATATCGAACTTCACTGTGCATTCATTCAATGACAACACTTGTGTGAAGAATGCTGCTCCTATCGTTGATTCCTGTCCCAAAATATATAACGCCCACACTCTCACACATCAATCATATATATACATACATATATATATAGACACATACACACACAACATTAATTAACAACCTGGTACTCAGAAAATTGCCCCTTCACAAATCTCAGGACCAAACTTGTCTTCCCTGTTCCCATGTGCCCTACAAGTACTTCTGCTATAGCTACGAGTTCAGGAGGTGGTGGAACAGTCACAGTTCCAAAGCATATATAAACCACAGATCTTCTTCTTTGATTGTCCAGCCATTCCAAGCACCCTGAAGGGTCCATTAATGGAGGAGGAAGAGGAAGAGGAGAAGAAGGATCTGGTGAAAGAGTAAGAAAACCAACATAAAGCAAAGACTGTAACTTAGACCTCATGTCTTCAACAAACAATGGCGGATCTAGTTCCTCGTACAAGTTCATCACTACTGCTTTGGCTTGTGGTAGTGCATTCCCAATTGAGCTTAGTGTCCTTGACAACTCTGTCTCATTATCTTCACCTTGTAGACGCGATTCATATGGCAAATCCGAGATTCGCATTTGCGACAAACGCGGAAGGAAATCGACAAGTTTGTCACTTTCCATGCCATGTTTAGTACAATGCTGGTGTACTATGTGTGTGTAAAAAGGAGGAGACATTGTGGTAGAAAGACAAAGCCAGGTCGCGATCCAAGGCGCATTGAGTTCCTGAGCTACAGTTAAAGAAGGAGTCACAAAAACATCAGAGAGAATGCAAGTGACTTTAAGGTTTGTACGCTTCTCAGCCAAATCAACAACACCACGTTTGAGATTCTGAGGGCAATATTTAAGGAAAAAGTCAATTTTGTCAATGGGGTTTTTCCGTGGTAAATGTCCCTCGGGAACCCCATCAGAGATATCGAAGCATTTGACGTTGTGTGGGATATAATTGTTGGGCTTGGAGAAGAAGACCTCTCGGTTGTGTTGTGGCGGAGAGATGTACGAGAAGACGACATTTGGAGCTGCAGGAGCAAGCTTGAAGACAAGGTTTGGGAGAGTGATACGTTGGCTCCCAAAGGGACATGGAAGAACTACTACGTTCTTGGCTTCCATATTGTTGAGTTTAGATTAACGACAAAGATGCAATATAATAAAAGAGAGAATAATAAAGAATGTGTTACGTACATTGAGAAAGACTGGAGAAGGAACGATATATATTTGGTTTCTGCATCTGCTTCTCAACAGAAAAGGCCTTACACTGGTAGCTACAGGTGGAGCTCATTTGTTGTGAATTATCTTTTTGTCATAATTTCGAGGGTTATCACAAAACAAATACTAACATGACAAACAAAAAGATGCATCAGCTAATTGGGTAAATATTCTGTGCAATTTAGAAACGTTTTAAACCAAGCAATTTGGAAGCAACAGGGATGTGGTTCATCATTATCATCATTGTGAAAGGAAAGGCTAATGTGTTTGTGTGTTGTGGTGGGTATGCAGCTCTAATTCCATATTAGCATAACAAATGCCAAAAGTGCACATTTGGGTTTCAAAACACACACACACACATATATCCTAGCTAGCCTTACAACATCCCTTGATTTGGAAAAAAAACAAAAAGAAGAACAAAAGCTGGAGACTTTTTTTATAATGTAAAAAAAATAGTAAAAGCCACTCTTCATTACAAGAACAAACGAACGAAAAACATCGAAAGAAACCAAATGAAATCCTACGGGTAGTTCTAATGCACGCTTGGCAAGCAAGTATATCAGCTTCAGAGTTTCTCTCTCTTCTGACTTGTAGAAAATCAACCAACCAATAATCACAACTTGTGGCTTTCGTAGATTAAAGTCCCGTGAACATGAAGATTGTGATTTCCCTCATTATGAGCTTAGTGCTTCCGAAGAATCATTTATTAAGCAACTTTATATATGGTTCCTATCCCATTTTATAGATTAAGCATGAAAACTTTAATCAGATTTCCTCTATAAGGCATTTCTATAAGAAGGCCAAAAAATATTTTCTCTTTTAAATGCCTTATAAAAGGGTGGAAGTGAGTGGGTGCGTGTATATTTATTAGTCTCACAATGTGTGAGTAAATAATTATTTATTATTTGATCTTAATCTAATTTAATATTTTAAAAGAAATTTAAACATTCCCCCCGGGGAATTGCATATAGTGAAGGAATTACATATTTGTTGCTCTCCTTATATAGTGGGTCTTTTTCATTTTGTTTTGAGAGTTATTGTTGATTTATAACTCTAATTGAGCATCATTGGTTCTTTTGACAATTTAATCCTTCGGGAACCTTTGATCTATTATTAAATACTCCATATTTTATATATTCTCTTCTTCTATTTATAAATCATTTTTAACATATTTTACATAAATTGAGAAAAACTTTAAACTTCAATAATTATACTATAAAATTTAATAACTTTATAACTTTACACATATTTAATATATATTATATTTAATAGAAACAAAGTCAATAAATAATAAATGAGGAGTAAAATAATACATTTATAAAAAATTTTCTCTTTACTATAAATAATAGTAAAATAAATATTCTCTATATAGTACATCCTATAAACAGAATTAGAGTTGTATAATTCATACTTTTTGAGATAGGGATGGTTAGTTGGACTTCTATTTTATTTGAAATTTTAGTTTACTATTTTTATTTTTACCACCATTAAATATATGCATGTACGTTAACTAGTGCGCTTGCTCCATCATTCTCTTTCATTCATTTACTCTCTTCATAAATAAGTAAGGGTATATTAAAAAAATTATATATTTTATATATTTATTACTTTTATATAATATTTTAATCTATAGGTCATTTAATTAGTTGTAATTTATATATAAGACGGGAATGAGTGTGTGTTTGGGATCACTTTTGAAAATGGATTATGGACCCAAACCATGGTTTTACAAAATATGGGCCAAACAAGATTTTTTTTTAAAAAATCAATTTTAGAACTCAAACCATGGTTTGGAGTCCAAAACCATGGTTTGAGAATAATTGGTCACAAAGTAGCTTTTTGGTGCCCCTTGCCATGGTGAGTTTTTTATTAATTAATAATTTAAATTTTATTAATTAAAAAAAAGTTAAAATAAATAAAATCTAATTTAATTTCTTATTTAAAAATTTTAGGAAAAAGATAAATTTACCAATAAAAGTTACAATCTTCCATATTTTTTTATGGTCATCTAGATTGGTTCTCTAATAAAGTTTTTAGTAGAAAAAAATTAAAATTTAGATAAATATTATAAATTTTTACTTTATTCAAATACATATGTATATATATTATTTTATAATCATTTAAATAAAAAATTTAAAATTAAATTAAATTTATTATCTATGGAAAAGTGATTCTGCTATTAATCATCCAAACATCTCCAATTTTTAAAATCACTTTTTCTCAAAATCTATTCTTCCCAAAATCTATTCTCCAGAATCTATTCTTTCCAAAATCTATTCTCCAAAAGCTAATCCAAACACACCCTGAGTCATATGAAGGCATTTTAATTTTTAATGATACACTGACGCTGATGTGGATGTGTTTTTCCAGCGAAGTACGAATTAGATTTATCCTATTTATAGTAACTTTGACTTACCAATTCAAAAACAGTACTATTAACATGTTTAAAGCCACACAAACATGGAAGTGAGGAGACATGAGAACGTGGTGACTGGTGAGTATGGGGATGACTATTATTAATCTCGTATATATTTATACTTAATTTGATTTAATTTCCATCATATAATCTCTTTTATTTTAATAAATATGGATTTCAAAATAAAAAATAATATTATAATTATTATTTTAACAGTAGTTGTCACTAATCAATCAAAGTTTTATTGTTATTTCATTTTCGTTAAATTGAATGAACTGGTCACTGATTTCTGCGCATCTATTGGCACTAGAAGTCTAAACCTAGCCTTCTAGTCTATTAATTGTCATTGACGAAGATTTAGTATATTAATTATTAAGTGATGTGTTTAATTTATATGATGGAAATTAAATCAAATGAAGTATTAAACGAATGATTAATTTATTATTAGAGAATTAAATATCCATATCCCGGCTCGGAATATTAGAATAGTCCAATTTTTAGGGTTTTAAAGTCCAATTTTGTATGGAATACGGTAAATTATGAATTAAATCTTCAATACTTAATGCTGAAATATTGTTACTTGGTTCTTTTTAATCAAAAGATATAGAATTTAGAAGTAAGATTGGACTGGAACCAATTCCATGCAAAATTAAGTAGGGTCACAAAGATGTCAAATTAATGTTTTCAAAAAGCTTTAATCAAATTGATATCAATAATTTAGTTAGCACAAGTAATGGTGATTGCATAGTATTAATCTAGCTAGTGTGAATAAAGTTTTTGTAATAATAGCCATGTCAGGCATCAGATTCGAATAAAATAATCACCATTTGTAAAATATATCTTTAGTATATATTGCTTAAAGTTAACATCACGCGTTCATTGATGTGCAAACCTTGTTAGGTGGATAACCTGAGAAATGAGGCTATTGAGCATCCATTTCAAGATATCATAACACTACCAGAAAAAAAAAAAAAAAAGGCAGGCCATTAGCGATGGAATAAGGAACAAGTTGTCAATATCTAAAGACAACTAAAAGAACCTTGTCAAATTTAGAACCATAAAGTCAATATATAAAGAACAATTTATCAAAATCCAAATTGTAAATTATCAATTATATTTTAGAAACAATTGTTAATATTCAAATATTACTTAAAGAATTAAGTTCTCAATTTTTTATGAACAAGGTGTCAATATTCAAAAACCACTTAAATAACCCTAATTAGGGATTCCTTAGATAAGGGAGAATGACCATTGAATACTGTATAAGGAAATAATTTGGAATTCAAATTATTTCTTTATAACCTTTAGGCCACCTGGTGTCTCTTATGCTTTTTCTGAATCCCATTATTATATATTCGAGCAACCAACTAATTTTGATTGAAACTTTGTGACTATACTACCTCTTCCCAAATATCCTTTTCAACAAGTTGAGATTCATATTTCAATACTCCCCCACTTTGTAGTATAGTTGATTTAATGTTACATCAAGTAACCTTAGTTTGGTATTCCAATTATACGCCTGTCATCATTTTAGATTAATTTTATGGGAATAGATCCTCTGGACTTGAGGATCCGTATATTTAGTAAAGTTTTCCTTTAAGAAAGATTTGCAAGAGATTTTATGGAAAAAAATATGAAATTATGAAAATATTAAGAGAAGGGAAAATTTGTTAAACATGGGTATTAATTTCAGAGGATTCATTTCCTAATTTTATTAGTCGGTCTTCAATTGTCATTCTTCCTTTGGTTTAGATATTTTGACGAGTAGAGAAGTTCTGAAAAGAGATTCACAAAGAAATTGAAACTTTAATATTCTACTCTCATGGGTCCGACTTAACTACTTTATATAAGTAAGTAAAATTAGTTATTTATTATAAAATCTTGAAATTATCCTCAATAAAAGACAGAAATGTTCTCAAGTTAATTAATTATAAAGTTTTATAATTAGTTCCGTTGAACATTTGGATCAACTAGCTATAGGTTATTTCAATTTAACCAGTAGTCTTCAATTTGAGCATTGGGTATATAACCGCGATAATTATCCAAACATAAATCCAAAAGAGAAAAATTATAATTAGTTAAGGGTAACAGGTGAAGAAAATTATACAAAAGATTCTTATAATAAGGACTCGATGGGCATTATTCAACGCTTGTTACAGACATATGCAAAGGAAGAGAATACAATTTAAATTCCGGTAAGCGCACTAGCTTGTTGGAAGGGAAACAACAAACAAGAAAAAGGCAACATAGCTCCTTCACATGGACATGTAGCCTTATTAGCAACATAAAAAGATACTTAACCATCTTCCACCATATCACAATATATATGGTTCTATATACGTGCAGGCCTTTAAGAGTTGTTTCTATATATATATATATATAAGGTTCTACATATATATGTATATGTATATATATATATATATATATATATATATGTAGAGAACTAGTGGAGACCTATAAACTTATTCCCCAGCACACTATCAAAGATTTCTCTCCAAATTAAAGCTTTAATTAGGAGCTAGAAATTAGTTCAACTAAAGTCTTAAAATCATGAGCCGCTTTACCGTCTGGTTTAGCAACATCTTTAAGAGTCCTCTTCATCTTCAAGGCATTTTCTCTAACCTTCTTTCCCTCTTCCTGCATCCAAATCAGATTCAAGCTCTTCATCAAGCCATTTTTGGTGAACACTCCACCTTCTACTTTCACCCCAAAGCCCCACACTTCAGACGCCAATCTCCCACACATGCTTTGATCTGCCAAGAAGGTTCTGAAAATCATAGGCACTCCATGTTCAGCACTCTCCATCATGGAGTTCATTCCACTATGAGCAACATAAACTCCCACAGATTCATGTCCTAAAACTTGCTTTTGTGGGGCCCATGGAACTATCTTCCCTCTCTTGCTTGTCCTCTCAGCAAACCCATCTGGTAAAACCCCTCTCTGGTCATCCTTAATTGTCCACAGATAAGGAAACTCACTAGCTTCTAATGCTTCTGATATAGCTACAAGTTCAGGAGGTGGTGGAACAGTCACAGTTCCAAAGCATATATAAACCACAGATCTACTTCTTTGCTTCTCCAGCCATTCCAAGCACCCTGAAGGGTCCATTAATGGAGAAGAAGAAGAAGGGTTTGGTGAAAGAGTAAGAAAACCAACATAAAGCATAGACAGCAATTTAGACCTCATGTCTTCAACAAACAATGGCGAATCAAGTTCCTCGTAGAAGTTCATCACTACTGCTTTGGCTTGAGGCAGTACTTTCCCAAATGAGCGTAGTGTCCTTGAGATCTCTGTCTCATTATCCTCACCAAGAGCACGTGATTCCCACGGCAAATCCGCTATTTGCATTTGGGACAAACCCGGAAGGAAATCCACAGGTTTGCTACTTTCCACACCATGTTTAGTACAATGTTGTTGTACTATGTGTGTGTGAAAGAAAGCAGACAGTGAGGTTGGAAGACAAAGCCAAGCCGCAATCCAAGGGACATTAAGTTCCTGAGCTACATCTAAAGAAGGAGTCATTATAGCATCAGAGAGAATGCAAGTGACTCTAAGGTTTGTGCTCTTCACTGCCTGATCAACTCCATCTTTCTTGAGATTCTGACTGCAGGATTTAAGGAAAAGGCCAATTTGTTCAAGGTTTTCAGGAATACCATGGGAGATATCGAAACGTTTGAGGTTGTGTGGGAAAGTGATGTTGGGGTTGGAGAAGACTTCTTGGTTGTGTTGTGTAGGAGCGATGTAGGAGAAGACAACGTTTGGAGCCGCATGAGCAAGCTTGAAGACGAGGTTTGAGAGAGTGATACGGTGGCTTGCAACGGGGAATGGAATTACTGCAACGTGCTTGGTCTCATCAGATGAAGATGATGATGATAATGAGGCCATATTGTTGAGTTTAGATTAAAGACAAGGACACGAAATAAAAGAAGAAAGAGAAGCAATCGATGCATTATACGTTGAGAAAGAGAAGAATATATATTTGGTTTCAGCATCAATTTCGAGGGCTGTCACTACACAAATAATATGACAAACAAAAACGAGCATCACATGGTGAATATTATATTTTAATTATATACGTAATTTGGAAACTTTGTTTTACCCCTTAATTTGGAAACTTTTTAAACCATCAAGCAAATTTTGTTTTTGGTGACTAGAAACCAAGCAATTTGAAAAAGTCAAGGATGGGGTTCATTATTACGCTCCCTCTCCCCCCCCCCCTCCCCTTTAATATAAATATACTCCTTTAATACTATATATAAATTATTTTCAACATATTTTACACAAATAAAAAAATATTAAATCTCATTAAATATACCATAAAATTTAACTATCTATCAACTTAAACCATATTTAATATAAATTACACTTAGTGTAAACAAAGTAAACATAAACAAATGAAGGGTAAAATTGTACATTTATATAAAAAAAATTCTCTTTGACTTATAAATAAGACTAAAATAAACATTATCTCTCTATAAATAGAACTAGAGGAATACTTAATCAATTTGGCTGAAAAGATTAAGAATAAGATAAATTAATTAATTAACAATAAGTATTTATAAAAAATATTAAATATGAGAGATAAAATAAATTAAGATATTATATTTAGGATTAATTCTAATATAATTCTTCTAATAACTCTTATATTAATATACTGTAGGGAATATTATTGTGAAAGGATAATATTCGATAAATGCAACAACTTGATAAATACTGATGAAAGGGTTTCCGACAATTCTGTCTTTACTAGTCGAAACAATCAAAATCACGAGTTTACCTACAATTCGAAGCACAATCCTTCAAATATCTACCAGTCTTCCTACGTTTTTCGGCCTACTATAGTATATATTTGGATAAAATTTTAAAAATAGACTTATAAAAAAAAATTTGGGCAGCTTATAAAAAAAAATTATAGAAGAGTTTATGAAAAAAATAGTTTTAAATAAATAAGTATTTGGATAGTTATTTTTAGAATTAACTTTATTAATAGTAAATTATGAAAAAGGGTATGAATATTAAATGAAAAGAGATAAGATATAAGATGAGAGATGAGAACGGGTATAAGAAAAGAAAAGAGAGAGTGTGTAAGAAAAAATATGAGAAAGTGTATAAGAAAAAGTATGGATAATATAATAATTAGTTAGTTCATAAGCTCTTTTACTATTCCATAAGCTACTTTGACCAACTTATCTAAAATTTTAGTTTTAAACTATGGTTTTTTTCCGTTTAAATAAATATAATTATTTATTTTAAAAAAATTTAAAACCTAAATTTTATTAAAATTTAAATTTAAAACTTAGGTTTTATGTGTTTTCAAATACATATTCTAAATATCCAACAGTTTTTCACACACACACACACAAGTTTACCTACTATTCCAAGCACGATCCTTTAAATATCTACCAGTCTTCATAATTTTTTTGGCCATCAGGAAATGTGAGTGTGGCCTAGCTATTATTAATCTTTTCTAGATTTATATTTAATTTGATTTTATCATATAAATCTCTTTATTTTAATAAATACCGAATCTAAAATAAAAAATTATATTATAATTATTATTTTAATAGTAATTTCACTAATCAAGGTTTTGTTGTTATTTCATACGGTTAAGAGTTGTTATTCGATAAATTGAACTAGCCTTTGATCTATGTGCATCTAGGAACACACTTGAAGTACAAACCTAGCTTTTCAGGATAGCAATTGTCATTTCATATAATTAAAGTTGTTATTTTTTTAAAATAAAAAAGTTGTTATTTTCTAAAGGTGCTATAAATTATTTTTTTGTTGTTATCATTCAAGTTTTTTATTTTTTATTTAATTATCCTTTTTATTCTATTTAAATAATAGAAACTAATTAACTTAAAATCTAACACTTATTTTCCTCAATCCTTTTAGGTAATATAATGATTATTTTATCTCTATTTTTTTATACTCTTTCTTACCACTACACGTCTTCTATCTTCTGTCTTTTACCTTTTGTCATCCGTTATCCCTTGATACATCCATTATCTGTTATCCATTGGTACTTTTATTTTTTTGTCATCTAGTGCTTCTCTCGTTTGTCATTTGTCATCTCTTAGTGCTTCTATTTTCTGTTATCCCTTGGTGCTTATGTTTTCCATTGTCCATAGGAGGAAGAAGATGAAAAGTTGAATAGGAAAAGGAGAAGCATATAGGACGTGCTGCTTTATTGTGAACAGTGATTGCTTATATATATTATTTTTTATTTTATACTATTTCTATTAATTTAACAATAATAAAAATTCTTATATAATAACTATCTAAAAACTCATTTATTCGTACTCACTTTTTTCTATAATTTTTTTTAAAAGAGTTTATCTAAAAACACTTTAAAAATATTTATATATATAAGTTATTCTCTAAAATTATATACAAACGGCTAAAGAAGTAGATAGAGGCTAAAGAAAATGCTCAAAAAGATAATTGAGCGGGGATCTCCTAGTTAAGAACCTATTAAAGGATTTAGTTTTTGATATAGTACAATGAAATTATATGATCTATGTAGCTGACTTTATTTAATAGAATAAAATTTATTTTTATTTTGGTTATATATATATATAAGTTATTCTCTAAAATTATATCTAAACGGCCAAAATGTATACTGTTTTTAAGACTAATCTGGTCGGGTCTTTGCTCCGGACGCCCTAAGTCTTTTAATTCTTTCTCCAAGACTTATGGCAGCACCTGGTGCTTGCTTGACCACACACCAAAAGTCCTATTTTCTTTTTACCATTTACGGTGTCTCAAAAGAGGACCAGACGCGATAAGTAAAAGATTCTTAAAAATCTTTAGCGCATATTAATATATAAAGAATTACATATTATTAATATTAATTAATCGTATAAAATATTGATAATTAACAATATTATTGTATGATAATGTAATTATCGTGTTTATCTTTTAGAGAAATTTCACTAGCTTGAGTGATATTTACCTTATCTAAAAGTTTTAAAATTTCATTTATATATGATACATTTATTTATAGTATCTAGTGCTTATTCAACCAAAGCCATAAGTTACTTACGGTGTCTAATGCTTATTCAACAGACGCCATGGCATCTGTTAGTAATTAAACAGAAGTGAAATTATGAAAAATGTATTATCGCTTCTGTTCTTTAAATAACAGACACGAAATTGAGTAGTTAAATATATTACAAGTTTCCATAGATCTTCAAGAATATGCATAGATGATTCTTGAAACTCGATTGCTTCTGCAATCACCTTCAATGCTTGTGGGCTACAATTAAACTTTGTTTTGGGTAGAAGAGTCTAGAGGCTTTATATGTTGTGGGTAACACCCCTAGGCTAATGTTGAGTTAATCTTTGGGCCTTTCGGCTAATATTGGGCCATTCCTTGGGTTCTTAGGTTGATCTAAGATGATTTTGAGCCCAAATAAGTGCTAAAAAATTGCCAATAAAATTTGACACAAAAAGTAAGAAATGAACTCGTATCCTACAAAGACGCGAGTTTAATTCTTATTATTATTACAAAGTCTATTTTGATAGACAATTTCATAAATTCTCTGTAAATACTCTCTGAGTCATAGAGTTGTGCCGTAACCTTGGTGGGAAACCGGTACCGAATCCACCTAAAATTTTTGCAACAAAAAAAAAAGTGCTAAAAATTTAAAGTTATCCCTATATTGGATATTTTAGTTAATTAATCCTTTAATTATAGTTTATTTCCTTGTTAATTAGGAAGGGCGTAAAATGTGATCGATAGACTATTTTAACTTCCACCAGATGAAAAAAAACTAATGTTATGTATGGATTAGTGGGGATTTTATTTTATGGGAATAGATCGTCTGAATTTGAGGATCCATGCGTTCATTAAATAAAATTTGCCTTTTGAAGGAAGAAATAGAAGATTAAGAAAATCCCTAAAAAATAGTTTTTGAATTTCTAAATTTTACAATGATCGCATTATTTTTAAAAATCTCAAATTCTTAACTAAATAGGGATTTTAAAATTTGGATGCTTTTACAATTTACTATACTTGATTATATATTTACAACAATAGTAATAAAATTAATCACTACTTTTTCTAAATCTTAAACATGTTAAAATAAATGATTTTTTTGGAAAATTTATTATTTTTATAATAAAATTTACTACTTCTCATTAGATATTTACTACAAAAGTAATACAATTGACTACTTTTTCCATAACCCAAACTTATTAAAATAAATTAATTATTATAATAATTTATTACTATTATAACAAAATTTACTACAACTTATTATATATTTACTATAATTTTAATGCAATTGACAATTATTTTTAACAGAATTTAAACTTATTAAAATAAATAAATAAATCCATATGGTGATTTACTTCTGTCATAATAAAATTTACTACACCTCATTAAATTATATACTATAACTATAATGCAATTGATAACTACTTTTTATATAGCTCAAACTTGTTAAAATAAATAAATCTTTATGGTGATTTATTACTTTTATAACAAAATTAACTACCTCATTAGATATTTTTAAAGTAATGCAATTTACAACTTTCTTTTTTTTAGAGCTCAAACATGTTAAAACAATAAATGAATAATTATAATTAAACTTTTAATTTAACAACCGAGCTACCTCGAATTGTCACAAAATATTTTCTAAGTCCTAATTTATTAACTGCCACCAGAATAATAAAATAGGACTAAAGATATTAAAAATCAATGCTTAATTATAACTCAATAATTCATGAAATAGAATTTAAACTAACAAGAGACACCACGACCCAATAATTCAAGCCACCTTGAAAAATCACAAAATATTCATGATAATCTCAATTCAATGTCTGACCCAGATCAAAGTAAATGAAATTAAAGTTAATTAAAGATTAATGTCAAATGTCAAGCAAAATTTCAGTCATAATAATCCTCAATAAATACAAATAAATCATTCTAAATATTTTCAATAACTATAAAATTAATCCTAAGACCTAGGAGTCATTATATAATTATTGGATAGAGAATTAGAGTAACTTATACTCCCCTTTGAGATCCCAAGCTCATGCATTTGCCATTGAATTAGAGAATTTGGATGTTTAGCCATGCATAACCACAATAGGAGATGCTACCATCACTGCCATAATTGTTCTGTCGCTGCTGTCCGTGGAGATGGATGAATGGATGGAGGTGTTTGGGTGGGTATGTGCGTGAATGAAGGTGTGAAGAAAACCTCAGTGATTGTTCTTGTGTGTCAGCATGTGTGCGTCCTCCAATTCTTTCAATTCTCCATTTTACAATTCAATTCCCGCGGCGTGGTTGCTTTTCTGTGTGTATGTGTGCTTTCTTTCTTTCAATTCCTTGCAGCAGCCACCCCCATTTTGCTTCCTGTTGCAGCAATTAAAAAGTGACCTAATGGGCCAAATCGCAAGGTTTGGCCCATTGGGTCATATAATACAATTTTTGATTTTGTAGCTTTTTGTTCTCATTTGTGAATTTCGATTTCTCCTAAATTCCTGAAATATAAAATCATAATAATGTAATACTTTTTGTTTCAAAAATAATTATTTAGAAGAAATCATAAATATATAACAATTATGCCCCTATTAAGCACTAATTCAATGTAAGTCATATTAATTCAATTAGTACACAAATAATAAAATTAAGGACCACAATGTTGACAAAAGCCCATTAAAATGATATAAATTAATATATAAAATTATGGGTTTGTTAACTCCCCCACACTTAATCTTTTGCACTCCTGGGCAAAATATCACTCAAAGGAATCCCAACAGTTATACTCAATGCAAGTAAACATAAAACTATCAAGGCAAGAATATATAATTAACTCTAGCAACTTCTATCCTTAATCAATCAACAGTGACAGAATGTTTTGATGCAAGGAAAGTAACACAAGACATAACAAGATAGAGGAATGTAAACATAATAGATCTCTCATAGGTATAAGTGTTTCACTTAACTCTCAAGTATAGGGAATTTTCACTCAATCCACATAGATTAGCACCTACCATACGCTTGTAAAGGTTCTACTATCTCCACTACTAACATACCATAGATTCATGATTAAGGGAACTTTATTGGGTTGTAATATTGGTGAAAGGCTAATGAATGGATGTAATAAAATGTAGAACAAGTTTAATGCATGGGTATTAAGAAATAGCTCAAAGTAAGATAACATGTGACTATCAAATGAACAATAAACTTTAATCTTCAACTACTAAAGGATGCCTTATTGCCAAGTTTTCTTTTCCTTTTCTTTTTCTCTCTTTCTTTTTTTTCAACTTCTTTCTTCTTCTTTTTTTGTCTTTTTTTTTTGCACATTTTTTTCTTTTCTATTTCTTTTCTCCCCTTTCTTTTGTTTTTTTTTGTTTTGGAAAACCTAACTAAAAAAATAAAGATAGCAACTTTCAATAGTACACAATTAATCATAACGAATATAATACAACTCATGCAAATCACTTGTTCAAAATTAATGGAATGAAATAAAAATGATGGGCTCAAAGGGGTAAGCAAAGGTTAATTGAGATGGCTTGTATTTGGGTAAAAGGGTTTAGAATTGAATGCCCCTATCATACTCACAATTCTAGGTATTAATACAGTTTTAAAAAAGAATCTAGACAAGTTCTAGAGGTTAACCAAAACTAGGTGAAAATCACACAAGATAAGAAAGAAAATTAAGGCTCAATAATCCTTCCAACAAGGCTTTCTCTAATATGTTTTCTCCCTACGATAAAGTTATGAAACAAGGTTAATAACACTGCATCAAAGACACTCCACTATGCTAATCAATTCAGAATAAGAATTACTCAAATCAAAATGCATTCTTACCTAGACATGCCAATGTTCACATGCATAAAGAAATAAGGATTTAAAAATAAAGCCCAATGATTGCAACAGTCAAGTGAAAGGTGGGAATCACAGAAACAATTCGTTCATACATCATTGAAAAATCCAATCAATTTAGCCCAACAAGTTTAAAATTTTTGAATTTTTCATATTTTGGCGATACAAGCAATGGCAATACAAATTAGCAAAAGTAATCCCTCCCCCACACTTAAACCGTGCGTTGTCCTCAATGCATTACTAAAGAATATATCAAAAGGAGAAGGGAAAATGATTAAAGAGTCATGAGTTAAAAAGGAAGGAAGCTTTATTCAAAGAAAAACTAACCTAAAACTAAAAAATCTTTAAAATGTAACCTATTCTAAGAAATTGTTAAAAGATAAAAAGCAAAAAAATCTAAAACTACTGTGATGGTCCCTCCCCCATACTTACTCCTAACTATCTTAGCAAACAGATATTATCAGCAATAAAAGAGAAAGCAAAGAAGAAAGGTGGAAAGGAACAACTGTGCAATTAGGGAGGTCTCTGATTCTCATGGTAGTGCTTAAACAGATTACCATTAGCTTGTGAAATATGACCTGTTGCTTCATCCACCAGCTCTACTGTACTAAAAGAATGCACTTTGGTAACTCTAAAAGGGCCCTCCCACTTGGTGACAAACTTCCCAGGCATCAACTTCAACCGGGCCTTGAATTTTAGAACCTTGTCACCTTCATGGAATTGTTTTCTCAAAATTTGTTTGTCATGACTCATTTTCAGCTTATCTTTGTAGATTATGGCATTATCATAGGATTCAAGTCTCATCTCTTCAAGCTCTTGGAGTTGCATCGTTCAGTTTTCAAGTGAGGATTCAAGGTCTACATCACATGCCTTGATCGCCCAATAAGATTTATGCTCAATCTCCATGGGTAGATGACAAGACTTACCATAGAGCAACCGAAAAGGAGACATAACTATAGGGGTTTTGTAGGTAGTCCTGTAAGCCCATAGCTCCTCCTCAAGCCTTTCACTCCAGTCTTTACAGGATAGTTTCACAATCTTTTCTAGTATTCGTTTGACTTCCCGATTAGAGACTTCAGCCAATCCATTGGTCTGAGGGTGGTAAGGAGTTGCCAGCTTGTGATTAACTCCATGTTTAGCAAGTAGAGACTTAATGGTCCTATTGCAAAAATGTGTTCCTTGGTCACTAACGATTGCTCTTAGAATGTTGTACCTACAAAAGATATGAGAGTGTAAGAATTTGGCAACAGTAGAAGCATCATCTTTCCTAGTTGGCACTGCCTCTACCCACCTAGACACAGTCTACTGCAAGTAATATACATGAAAACCCAAATGATGGAGGAAAATGACCCATAAAATCCATGCCCGATACATAAAAAAATTTCACAAAAATGCATAGGTCTTAAAGGCATTTCATGCTTTCTATCTAAACTCCCAAACCTCTGGCACTTATCACAAGACTTACAGAAAACATAAACATATTTGAATAAAGTAGGCCAGTAAAATCCACATTCTAAAACCTTCCTAGCAGTCCTATTAGCACTAAAATGTACCCCACAAGATAAAGAATGTGCAAAAGTAAGGGTAGAGTGAATCTCATTGTTAGGAACACATCATATGATAATCTGATCACTGCATTGCTTCCAAAGAATTGGAGAATCCCAAATGTAATATCTTGCCTTCCTCTTCAGTTTATCAACCTGAAACTTAGACATAGAAGGAGGTACAAGATTAGTGACAACAAAGTTAACAATATTAAAGTACCAATGCTCCTAAACAGCTAAGGCAAAGAGTGCAGAATCAAGAAAGGAATCAACAGTAAGATCAGAGAAATCAACTCCTTCGGTGCCTTCAGGTAATCGACTAAGGTGGTCAGCCACATGATTCTCTGCTCCAGCTCTATCTCTAATTTTAATGTTAAATTCTTGTAGCAATAACGCCCATCTCAGCAATCTTGGTTTAGACTGAGGCTTCTTGAACAAGTAATGCACCGCTGCATGATCTGTGAAAACAACCACTCGAGAATTTATCAGATATTGTCTAAACCTATCTAAAGCAAAGATTATAGCAAAAAGTTCCTTCTCGATTGTGGTGTAATTCACTTGAATGGGGTCAAGTGTCTTGGAGGCATAGGCTATCACACTAGATCGCTTATCCTCCCTTTGACCAAGAATAGCACCTATTGCAAAGTTAGAAGCATCACAAGACAATTCAAAAGGAAAATCCCAATTAGGTGCAGTGAGAATAGGAGGTGAAACAAGTAAGGATTTCAAAGAGTCAAAAGCATGTCAACACTTATCATCAAAGTGAAAATTAACATCTTTCCTCAACAGCATAGAGAGGGGTAAAGCAATTTTACTAAAATCTTTTACAAAACGTCGATAAAACCCAGCATGCCTCAATAAAGACCTCAAATCTTTAAGACAAGTAGGATATGGAAGTAAAGAAATAACTTCAATCTTGGCTTTATCAACCTCAATCCCCTTTTGAGAGATGCGATGACCTAGCACTATGCCACTATCTACCATGAAATGACATTTTTCATAATTTAAAACTTTTTCTCAATACATCTATCAAGAACATGTTCAAGACTAAGTAAACAATCATTAAAGCCATCACCATAGACGGTGAAGTCATCCATGAAAACCTCCATATTACGCTCCAATAAATCACTAAAGATCGCCATCATACACCTTTGAAAGGTGCCTAGAGCATTACATAACCCAAATGGCATCCTTCGATATGCGTAGGTACCAAAAGGACATGTAAAAGTAGTCTTGTCTTAATCTGCAGGTGCAATCAGTACCTGGAAATAACTTGAAAAAGCCATCCAAGAAACAATAGTGAGATTTACTAGATATTCTTTCCAACATTTGATCAATGAAAGGTAATGGAAAATGATCCTTCTTAGTCTCTTCATTCAACTTCCTATATTCTATACACATTCTCCAAGCATTCTAAACTATTGTTGGAATAAGTTCATTATTCTCATTTTTCACTACTGTGATACCGCTCTTCTTCAGTACTACATGTATCGGGCTCACCCACTCACTATCTGAGATTGCATATATGATCCTAACACTCAGTAATTTAGATACCTCCTTTTTAATCACATCATGAATAAGAGGATTTGACCTCATTGGTGGCTATTTAACTGGCTTTGACCCTTCAGCTAAAAGGATCTTGTGTGTGCAAACCAAGGGATCAATCTCTGGTATGTTTCCTAAAGACCAACCTATAGCCCTTTTATACCTTTTCAACATTGAAACTAGTATATCTTCTTCAGAACTACTCAAAGAACTAGAAATAATAACAGGCAATTTACAATCATCAGCAAGAAAGACATATTTCAAGTTAGAGGGGAGGGGTTTCAATTCTAAATTAGGGGTTGTACAATAGAAGGAATCATCTTTGTTATATAAAGTGCATTTAGAGCGAGTGGTGTGTCCATGTGGCTTAGGGAAGGAGATATAAGCTCAGTATGGTGTATATTTCCTCCACTTCCTGACTCAGTGTCACCATTAGATGATCTAGAAATAGAAGAGTTAGGGTCAGTCTAATCAATAGAAAGAGAAAGTAAATTAGAAGTGAGAGTGGGATTAGAAAGGATTAAGGCAGTAGTAGAATTACTACTATCCTCTTCTAATGTTCCAGCGCCACTCAATGGGAAAGCTATATTCATAACTTGTGCATCCTCCTCCTTATCATCAGTTCCTACAAAATCAAGTAATACACCTTTCTCAAGGTTATCAAGTGTAGAATCAGCAGTAATATCAAAGTCAAAGCAATATGATACATCAAATTCATGAGCAGACGAAAGCCAACTATCTATCTCTAAATAATAGGCACACGATACGCCACCTTCACATGCACAGACATGAGAAGGGTGGGAGGAAGATAAACAAGTAAAGGCATCATCATTCTTCACAACTAAGTCACACCAGTGAGGTTTGTTCATATTAGTCTCATGTAAGTGGTCACATCATGACATTCAATTGAACTAATACCCAAATAAGAGCAATCTTCATAACCATGATTCATAGCTTCTGAAAGATTAAATTGCACTTCTTGATCCCCAATCCCCATAGTGATAATACCCTTTTTCATGTTAATTATTGTCTCAGCAGTTAAAAGAAAATGTCTACCTAGAATCAAAGTACTCTCAGTGGGGAGGTCATTAGTCATATCAAGAACATAAAAGTCAGCTGGAAAAATAAGACCTTTCACTTGCACAAGAATATCCTCAAGTATACCTTTAGGGTATCTCACCATCCTATCAGCTAGGCCAAGCACTACACTAGTGTCTTTCAAAGCTTTAATACCCAAGGTCATATAAACAGAGGTCGACATGACATTAATTGCTACACCTAAGTCAAGTAGGGCATGAGAAACTGTAGTTCTACCTATGGTACAAGGAATAGTGTAGGAACCTGGGTCTTTACATTTAATAGACAACTGTGGCTTAAATAAGGCACTAACACTCAACCCCAGTTGGATTCTCTCACTATGCCTATACTTCCTCTTGTTTGTATAAAGGTCTTTCAAGAATTTAGCACACTTAGGCATCTTTTTAATCAATTCAAGCAATGGCATGTTAACCTCAAGTTTGCTAAACATTTCAAACAATTCATCATTATCTTTCTTTTCAACAATCTTTTTACTAACCAAATAAGAATTAGGAAAAGGCAAGTCACAAATATTTACCTCATCACCTTTGGAGTCAAAAGGTGATCCTTTCTCCATTAGTCCCTTTATGATAGTTATTGCCTTTTCATCATTTTTTACCATTGGTTATTTCTGACACTTCTCCAAGAGCTTCTTTTCTTGTAGGACTTCAGATTGGATAGAAGCTTATTTCTCAACTTGGAAAGTTTCTTGAGTAGTTTTGGCAGGAGGAGACTCAACTTCTATTTCCTCATCAACCTGCTCTTCGTCCTCTTCATGTTCTTTGAATTGTACATTCTTCGGCCCAATTTTCTTACCACTTTTCAGCGTGATTGCATTCAAAGATTTAGGATTTATCACTATGTTGGAGGGTATAGAACCACTACTCTTTGCTTGTTGTTCACTCAAATTGTTGGAGAATTGAGTAACAAAAGCATTTAAATTCTCATGCTTAGTCTCCATTTGCTCCAATTTAGAGAACGCATTTTGTAAACATAAATCCATCTTATTCTCCATAGCATGTAATTTAGCCTCAGTTTGTGACTTTTGATTGTCAAACTTTAAATTGAGCTCAATAATACCTTTCACAATCATACCAAGTTCATTACCTCCAAAAAAAGAAGATGATGCCCCTTGATTAGGTACTACTTGATTTGAGAAATTCCCTTGAGGGTTGCCTTGATTTCCACCCCATCTAAAGTTAGGATGGTCTCTCCAACCTGGATTATAAGTGTTAGAGTAAGGATCCCTGTTTTGATATGGCTCATTCCTATTTTGGTATAGAGAATAAACCTCTTCATATCGAGAACAAGTATTCGAGGCGTGCATCATTGACCCACAATACTCACAACCAGCAACTATAGCTTGAGAGTGACCCATTGAATTAACTTGCTTAGCATTCACATTATTCTCCAAAATACTGAGTCTTTTCTCCATTTAATTCCCCAAAGCTGCAATTTCAGCAAGAATATCTTGGGAAGAAATCGAAGAGGTATTATACACTTTTCTTGTGTCTCCAGATTGAGGGTCATTGGTAGCCATCTTTTTAAGTAGGTCCCATGCAGCATTGGGACTCAATTCTCTAATAGAACCATTTGCAGCGGCATGAATTGAGGGCTTATGATGTGGAAGTAGCCCTTCATAGAAAGAATTAACCAGATCATTCTTTGAAATATTGTGGTGTGGACACTGAGCTAGAAGTGTGATGAACCTGGTCCAATACTCATGTATGGATTCATTATCTCATTGTTATCTCCTTTTTTAGCCTTGAAGTTTTAGAGGCAGGGAAATATTCATCCAAGAATGCTCCTTTCAACTGATCCCTAGTCAATGTAATAAAATATTGAGGTAGCGTGTAAAGCCACTCCTTGGCCTTGCCTTCTAAAGTAAAATGAAATGCCCTCCTCAATACATCTTGAAGATTTGCTGTGGGTGGTTTCATGGAAGAGCATACCATATGCATAGTCTTCAAATACCTGTGTGGATCATCACCTGCAAAGCCATGAAATTTAGGTAAGGAAGAAATTAATGCTCCTTTAATTTTAAAGTTCACATTATCAATATAGAAGCTATAAGGATCATAATCAACATTAGAATTATTAATCTCCCTCATGCTTCTATCATCCTCACCATTATTTTCTAAGTTATTCTCACCATGTCTGTTATTCCCATTAGGCCCATTATAACCATCATTACCGTTAGCACCATCCATAATTTCTTGTTCTAATTCAAAATCACTAACAAACACGTGTTCACTAGAGACAACCAAAGAAAATCAACCTTTTTGTTTTTGTTTTAAATAGATAATGCAAGAGAAAATGCAAATGCAAATGTTATGCAAATTAACTAAGACTGGGTCAGCAATTGAATTAATCCAAAAAAAATGTTACTTGACACTTAGTTACTAGGGAACCGATTTCTTGGCTCCCCGGCAATGGTGCCACTTGAAATAACCTTGAATCGATGTCGCCTTAAGGTTACTTCAAAAATTTAAACCAAGGATTGCGTATAGTGTAACCTCAGGTCGTTCTCTCTGAGGAGCCAAAATGTGAAATTAAATTTCTAAATAACTAAATGCAATGCAACCTAAATTAGAAAATGAGATTTGTTTTGATTGACTAACAACTAAATGCAGTGATTAAAATAGATTTAAAGAAAATATTTTTGATATTTTTAGTTTAAAGGAAGGAATAATGAATGATAATGAGTTAATAGAATAAATTCAAGGGTAATTAATAATAATAAAAGCAACTCTCCAATTCAATAACGCATGCAATCATAGCTTCAAAAGATATGGGAGTTATAAACAATGAATTAAGAATTATAATTAAGATTTTAATCCAACAACCGAGCCACCTTGAATTGTCACAAAATATTTTCTAAGTCCTAATTTATTAACTGCCACCAGAATAATAAAATATGACTAAAGATATTAAAAATTAATGCTTAATTATAATTCAATAATTCATGAAATAGAATTTAAGCTAACAAGAGACACCACGACCCAATAATTCAAGCCACCTTGAAAAATTATAAAATATTCATGATAATCTCAATTCAATGTATGACCCAAATCAAAGTAAATGAAATTAAAGTTAATTAAAGATTAATGTCAAATGTTAAGTAAAAATTCAGTCATAATAATCCTCAATAAATACAAATAAATCATTCTAAATATTTCCAATAATTATAAAATTAATCCTAAGACCTAGGAGTCATAATATAATTATTGGATAGAGAATTAAAGTAACTTATACTGTCCTTTGAGATCCCAAACTCATGCATTTGCCATTGAATTAGAGAATTTGGATGTTTAGCCACGCATAGCCACAACAGGAGATGCTACCATCACTGCCATAATTGTTCTATCACTGCTGTCCGTGGAGATGGATGAATGGATGGAGGTGTTTGGGTGGGTATGTGCGTGAATGGAGGTGTGAAGGAAACCTCAGTGATTGTTCTTGTGCGGCAGCGTGTGTGCGTCCTCCAATTCTTTCAATTTTCCATTTTGCAATTCAATTCCCACGGCGTGGTTGCTTTTCCATGTGCGTGTGTGCTTTCTTTCTTTCAATTCCTTGCGGCAGCCACCCCCGTTTTGCTTCCTGTTGCAGCAACTAAAAAGTGACCTAATGGGCCAATTCGCAAGGTTTGGCCCATCATATAATACAATTTTTGATTTTGTAGCTTTTTGTTCTCATTTATAAATTCCGATTTCTTCTAAATTCTTGAAATATAAAATCATAATAATATAATACTTTTTGTTCCAAAAATAATTATTTAGGAGAAATAATAAATATATGACAATTATGCCCCTATTAAGCAATAATTCAATGTAAGTCATATTAATTCAATTAGTACACAAATACAAATAATGAAATTAAGGACCACAATATTGATAAAAGCCTACTAAAATGATATGAATTAATATATAAAATTGTGGGTTTGTCGTTGACATAGGTAAATAAAATTAGTTAAAATTAATGATTTATTAAAAAATCTTAAAATTATCCTCAATAAAGGTCATTAGTTAGAAGAATTTAGTTAATTATTTGAAAGTTTAACAATTAGTTAAAGAAAATTATTATTTTAAACGAAACTTATTATACCTTATGAAATATGTTGAAAATTTTTATAACAACCACGTGAGGGAGTCTTATTCGAGGCCATTGTTACTGACAAATTAAATATAGAAACTATAACACGTAGCTCCTAATTAAGTATGGACATGGAGCCTTATTAATAAGCATTAGAAGATGCTTAGCTTAACAACCCACTTCCACAACATCACAATCTATAAATGGTTCTACGTGCAGGTCTTCAAGAGTTGTTTATATATATATATATATATACATACATACACACGAGAGTATAAACTTATTCCCCAGCACACTATCTAAGATTTCTCGACAAATTAAGCTTTAATTAGGAGTTAGAAATTAGTTCCACCAAAGTCTTAAAATCATGAGCTGCTTTACCGTCTGGTTTAGCAACATCTTGGAGAGTCTTCTTCATCTTCAAGGCATTTTCCCTAACCCTGTTTCCCTCTTCTTGCATCAAAATCATATTCAAGCTCTTCATCAATCCATGTTTAGTGAACACTCCATCTTCTACTATCACCCCAAAGCCCCACACTTCAGACGCCATTCTCCCACACATGCTTTGCTCTGCGAAGATGGGTCTGCAAATGATAGGCACTCCATTGGCAACACTCTCCATCATGGAGTTCATTCCACCATGAGTCACATACACTCCCACAGATTCATGTCCTAGAACATTCATTTGTGGGGCCCATGGAACTAGCTTCCCTCTCTTGCTTGTCCTCTCAACAAACCCATCTGGTAAAATACCTCTCAGATCATCCTTCATTGTCCACAGATATGGAAACTCACTAGCTTCTAATGCTTCTGCTATAGATACAAATTCAGGAGGCGGTGGAACCATCGCAGTTCCAAAGCATATATAAACCACAGATCTACTTCTTTGCTGGTACAGCCATTCCAAGCACCCTGAAGGGTCCATTAATGGATGAGGAGAAGAAGAAGAAGGGTTTGGTGAAAGAGTAAGAAAACCAACATAAAGCATAGACTGCAATTTGGACCTCATGTCTTCAACAAACAATGGCGAATCTAGTTCCTCGTAGAAGTTCATAACTACTGCTTTGGCTTGAGGTAGTGCTTTACCAAATGAGCTTACTGCCCTTGAGAAATCTGTCTCGTTATCCTCACCAAGAATACGCGATTCATACGGCAAATCCGCGATTCGCATTTTGGACAAACCCGGAAGGAAATCAACGAGTTTGTCACTTTTCATGCCATGTTTAGCACAATACTGACGTACTATGTGTGAGTAAAAAAGAGGAGACAACGCTGTTGAAAAACAAAGCCAGGCCGCAATCCAAGGAACGTTAAGTTCTTGAGCTACAGTTAAAGAAGGAGTCATAACAGCATCAGAGAGAATGCAAGTGACTCTAAGCTTTGTGCTCTTCACTGCTTGTTTGAGATTCTGAGGGCAAGATTTCATGAAAAGCTCTGCTTTTTCTTCAAGGGGGTTATTGTTTCCTAGTACATGTCCTTCAGGAACACCATCGGAGATATCGAAGCGTTTGAGGTTGTGTGGGATGTTATTGGGCTTGGAGAAGACCTCCTGGGTGTGATGTGTAGGAGCAATGTACGAGAAAACAACGTTTGGAGCGGCATGCGCAAGCTTGGAAACGAGGTTTGAGAGAGTGATACGGTGGCTTCCAAAGGGGAATGGAATTACTGCAACGTGCTTGGTCTCATCAGATGATGATGATGATATGGCCATATTGTTGAGTTTAGATTAACAAAGAAAAGCATGCAAGCCGTATATATTTGGTTTCTGCATCAACTTCTTAACAGAAAAGGTCTTAGTCGGGTAGCTAAATGTCCCACTCCTTACTTGTTGTATTGGGAATGGCCTTTCTCCATAATTTGGAGGGCTATCACTAAACAAAAATATGCATGTACGTAATAGAAAGCCCTCCTATATATATTATAACAATAACAACAAAATGTATCCTCTCAAAAATAGAAATAGTACTAAAGTAATTATATTAAGAGCACAATGATTAAGAATAAAAGAACGATATATCCACATAAAAGTAAACTAGGCATGCATCATAAATAATAAATAAAAAAAATTGGTGAAAGGTTTTTGTTTTGAAAATTTTATTGACCAGATGGACTTAGATTGGAGTACTAATATTTTTTGTGTATAAAATTTTTGTTAGTGCTTTTGTGTATAAAATCATATAAGATCTTTTTTATTAATAAAATTTTTAAATATAGATTTTTTACTAATTTCTTATTGACTTTAATATAGAATAAATAATTTTTAAATTGGGACTCTTCATAATAGTGTCTCTGTGTGCGTATGCAATATTTCCTAATATATAGAACTCAATGTTGAAAGTAAACTCGGTTCCCCGTCAAACTTGTACAAAACTTACGGTTACTTGAAGTTGACTCTTACTATGATCAAAGGAATCATGTAAACTCTCAGTTTGAGATTCAAGTTTAAAAAGATATTTTCTACAAAAACGAATTTAAACTTGTGACAAATTAAACTTAAAGTTAATCAAAAGCTAGTCTTCAAATGAAATAAGTAACTTCTAGTTGCGATTCGAGTATAAAGGAATAAATATCAAACTAACACTACAAAAAAAGACATTTGATAATGATTTTTTAGCAGCGACAAAAAAATCACCGTTGAAAGTAAATTTTTAGAGGTGACTTTATTTGTCACCGCTGAAAGTAAGATTTTCAGTTATGACTTTGTTTTGTTACCACTGAAAGTAAGACTTTTTGTCATGACACTGATTGTCACCACAGAAGGTCAATAACTAAAAAAAAAATTGGCAATACTTTTTAGCGGTGATAAAAGCAGTCATCGTTGAAAATAAGACTTTATGTGGTGACACTAGTTGCCTATGTAGAAAGTCTACAATTTCTATGACGACAAATTTTTGTTACAGTAGAAGGTATGATTCAGTGATGACTTTTCTCACCTTTGTCGCCGCTAAAATCTTCCCACAATTTTTTCTACTTTGGAGGGGTTTTAAGCAACTATTTAATATATATAATTAAATTATTGAATAATATCATTTTTAAATAATAAATAAATTTTTTTCATGTTATTGTAATAATGAGAGATTATATAGATAATAATCTAGTGTCTTTTAAAGAAGGAAATGAAGCAGGGGTGTGTGCATAAGAGAGATATTATAAATGTGTATCAATGAGTGTGAGAGTTAGTATATGTGTGTTAGAGACAATATGAGGAGGAGATAGAGAGAGGGAGATGTGTGTGTGAGAGAAAGAAAGATAAGGAGAAAAAATGGATGTAAAATATCTATATACATATAGTGTGTGTGTGTGTGTTAGAAAGTGGGGGGATTGTAATTAAGCATGATAGATAGGGAGAAAGAAAATAAGTGACATACATACATACATACATACATACATACATACATACATACATACATACATACACACACACACACACACACACACACACACACACATACATACATACATACATACATACATACATACATACATACATACATACATACATACATACATTATTAGTTACTGTTATATCTACCTATGTTGTTGCATTTCATGTAAATCTCAACTTTGATTAAAAGGATTTATAAGGTATTATTGAGGTTAAGAATATTTTTTTAAAATTAAAAAGTCTCAAAAGTAAAATTTTAGATAAAGAATAAAGAAAAAAATAATCATTAAAAAAATTTTTGGGGTTAAAAAATTAAGAAAAAATCATAAAATGAGTATTATGGGGACTTAGAAAATTATGAAAGAGTTTATTTCCCCAAAAGAGACCCAAATGATTTAATAGTTATTTTTTAGGAATTAAATGCCTATTTTCTTAGAAAGTTGAAGAAAAATAGTTAGAGATTATCATTTGTCCAGAAAATTTTAGAAAAATTCACTAATGAGTTAAAGAAGTTATTAGAGGGAAAATATCGTCATTTGATTAAGAAGATTATTTCTTAAAAAATATTTGATAAAAGTAAGACTTTCAATGGTGACTTTTTTCTGTCGCCGCTGAAAGTAAGTCTTCAGCGGCGACATTTTTGTTGCTGTAAAAGGTCAATAACTTGGTAATATACATCCTCCCAAACATGTTTTAGCAATAGTGGAGCTAGAGCGAGAGTGATAGTAGATTTCTTCTAAGGTGAGCCCTCTGATTTTACTCGTAGCTTTGCATTTCTGGATCTGTGAGTTTTGGGGTTAATTTGGCCAATCTGTCGCTGTTGACTGCATCATTGTTCATTTGTTGTCGCATGTCCACTAACATTTTTCCTTTTTCTGTTCAGCCCGATGGCTGCTATGCAAGAAAGAAACTCTATTTTTTCTATTGGGCTTTACAATTGAAGTCGCTGAAAAAGGTGAGTCTCTCCTGCTGTATAGTTGGAATTTGTTTATCATTATAAGTCTGCTTAGCAGCAAATCCTTCTCTATTTTATGATATGATCTCGTCGGTGAGACAAGAGTTTTTTCTTTTTGTGATTTTGCTTTCACTGGAGTTTCCTACTCTAAGTTTAGTGACCTGGAATTCTGAAATAATAGAACCCGTACCAGGCACAAGTATGAGCTCAATCCTTTCTACCATTCATATTTTAGCTTTCATCTTTGTCTTGTTCAATATCTGATTTGAGAGTGTTGGGTCCTACAAAAAATCAAAGCTATAGCCATCAATTACTTGTTCAATCTCTGTCACTCAGCTCGCACGACACTCTCCATGCTCAAATTTTCAATACAATGTGTATTCAGTTTTGCCTATTTTGTCATTTAGAAATCTCCATACTTCCCTCTTTGATATCTTACTTTAGAAGGCTCAATATCATAAAAAAATGGCCAAACTGGTCGATCATTTCCCATAATACATTGATGGATTTGGATTAGTTCAATAAGGCAAAATGTTGAGGAAGCATAATTCTCAAAAAATACAATAATTGTCATCCTTGATTCCTTGATTGATTTTATTGTGAAAATAATAGATGTTGCCAATAACCAAGCATCTCCATTGCATCCTAAAGCAAATGGTAGTAGCTAGAATTTGGGACTGTTTGACAAAGGAATTTGGGATTTTATTGTGGTTGATGAAAGCAAGATGTGTGTTATGTAGAATGATTGTAAATATATAAGTAAGAATTTGTCACTGTGTGAATGATTTTATATGTGTTTACCTAATACTTATGACAAGGTTAGAAATTATTATAAACTAAATCTGAAAGTTGAATTTGGGCTTTTGTAGTTTTTTAATAAAGTTGCTTGGAATTAGATTTTTCTGTTTCTCTAGTTGATTTTATTTATATATATATAATGTGTTTCTGAGGAACCACATATGTTTATGTATTGATATGTTTGTTAAATTTTCTTGCTGTATTGCAAGTTTATCTTTTTAGAGCATATAAATGGATAAAACTTAGCTACATATTAAAGACAGAAGTAACCTATTATATATTAAAGGAGTGTATGCTTTTCTAGAATGAGTATTTAGTCAACATGGCATGGTAAATCAAATATTTTGCCCTTATAAAAAATGTATAAATGTTATATTTAAAGTGAGAAGAGATGTTAGGACAGACTTATTGAGCAAGGGTTTCTGGAATAGTTACAATGTGTGGGAGTTGCATGGAGAAATTAGAAGATTTCAGACATATTGTGGAACTTCTAGTAATGACCTAGAAAATGATACTGATAATGAAAACTTTGTAAGGATGTTATGTGATGCATATGGAGTTTCATGTGTGGATTATACAAATACTAGTGACTCTGAGAGTGAATAGCCTAATGTTCAGGTTAAAAGGTTCTTTGACTTATTAAAAGATACTAAAACTGAACTTTATCCAGGTAGTGTCAAGATGTCAAAACTTTCTTTTATTTTAAAGTTGCTTCAAGTGAAATGCCTTAACTATTGGAATAATAAATCTATGGATATATTGTTAGACTTGTTAAAAGAAGTTATCCTAGAAAGGTCTTCATTGCTAGGCCCATTCTATGAAGCTAAGAAGATAATTCGTTATCTGGATTTAGATTACCATAAAATTGATGCTTGTATTGGAGAGAGCACACAAGTGCATAATCATGTCATAAGTGTAAGATGCCTAGATGGAATTTAAACAAACAGAAAGAAAAGAAGGTTCCATATAAATTCTTGAAGCATTTTCCCATAATACCAAGGCTACAAAGACTTTATATGTCAAGAGATACAACTAAAGAAATGAGGTGACACAAGGAGAAACACTCAAATGATAATGTACTAAGCCATCCAGTTGATTCTTTAGCTTGGAAACAAGATAAATAGAGAAAAACAAATTACTAAACACACTTGTGGTCCTCAATCATTTGCAGAGATTGACTATTCTACAATAAGTTCAATCTATCACCACCATAATTTAAGTTTTTAATCTTTTTTATTTTAAAATATATTATTTTTGTCTTGTATGTTATTCTTTTGTAGATAGATCCAATTACTAGATAACATGCCCCTCCTGACCAGCTGTGGGAGATAATGTATATTAGGAAAATATTATATGGACAAGTAGTATGGGTTAACCCATACTCTGAATAAATTCATGTGTGCATTATAGTTTTTTGGTTTATTTTGATTTAATTTTATTTTTAATCTAATAGTTTCATATATTTTTATTATAGAGTCATATACACTAACTTTCTTAGTAATAAGACTAAGATTTAGATAGTGATGCTCAAGTGACTTTAGAGGAAATATTGGCGATTGTTTTTAATGAGAGGTTAGGGTATATAAGAGGAAAAATATATGGAGCGGAGCCTTCAAGGAAGAGAAATCAACTTCAATATAGTGATTGTTAGTTGTGCAAAGTATACGTGCTCAATTGTAAGAAGAGTTTGATAACAAAAATTTAAGATGAGAAAGAAAAAATGGAGGCAGAGCATGCAACAGAGCATATAAATATAGAAGAATAGCGTGCATCAGAGCATGCAAAGATGGAAGAAGAGCGTGTGTAATTCAAGCAAAAACTAATGGAGCAAATAGAGCAAAGAATATAAGCTCAATTCACTGCCTTGATGCAGAGGGGACAACCACAGGCGTCTACTTCTTTTACTCTTAGTATTGGTCCTTGCATATAATATTTATGTATAAACTAAATAATTTTATTTTGTTTTAAATATGTTTAAGTAATTGAAATAATTTGATATTTTAGAGAATGATTTAAAGTATTCATCAATGTTATTAGATTTTAATTTATTTAGTTATTTATTAATTTTTATTATTATTACATTACATATTTTCATATAAGAAAAATTAGATAAAAGAATTTAAAAAATAATATCAACTAATTGTCGCCACAGATCCCACATTAGGCGGCGACAACATATTTCACTTTAGGTGACGACAGTTCATATCGCCGCAAATTATACTTTAAGCAGCGACACTAACAATCACTGCTAATTCAATTCTAGGTGGTGACTTTATTTGTTGCTGTTGATCTCACTTTACACGGCGACTTTGCCCTACCTTTGGTGGCGATGGTCATTTTGATGACTTGTGTTGAACTTTTATTCGCCGCTAATTGTTGACATTCAGCAGCAATTTTAATTGTCGCTGCCAATATTTATAGGCGACAGTCTCATAGGTGACGACTTGACGGCGATAAAATATCACCCCTAAAGGTATTTAGCGACAACTTTTGTACTAGTCGCTGTTAAAAATTAATTTTTTTGTAGTGTAAAGAGCTAACATAGGAGTAACTTCTAGGTACTTGAAAGTTACCAAGATTTGAGGCTGAGAACTTGAGATGAGGTTACACCATACAAAACTTGATGTTATGCACAAAGGATAAGACAGTGAAATACATAACCCGGTATACATGAAGAGTCACTAGAGTTTGACAATTCACAACTAGAGTTGACGACTTGAGTTAGTAACAATCAATTTCTAGTTAGCCACCCTAACTATCAGTTAGGAATACTAACTTTCAGTTAGGCAGAAACACTAACTTCCAGTTAGGCACACTAGCTAACTTCCAAAATCAATTCTAAAAACTTGAACCTTGAACTTTTCATATTTGAGCACGCAAGTTCTTCTTTCTCCAATATTTCTTAAGAAATTAATAAATGACAACTGGACCTAATAAAGTGCTGCAAGGCGATGACTTGGCACAATGGCCACCTTGGAAGAGCCACATGGCGCCGCACTCATTGAGGAAGGGCAATTGATGAATTATCAAATTGAAGGAGAAAATGATAATATCTAATCAAAGAGGTTATAATTAGATAAAATCAAAATATCTCACTTGATATAATATAATATTATTGATTTTAATTTTATTTAATTGTAAAGGAATCTAAACCCCCCCTTGCATATAAATAATGAAGGAATTACCCAGTGTGTAGCATCAACCTTAGACATGAGAAATCCAATTTGCCCCATCACTTGGCCCTTTCTTAAACCACATATCTGTCATTACATATAAGAGGAATTTGCTCAATGGTCTTTAGATTCACAGATTCATATGAGTTAAGAAAAATTTTAAATTTTATTAATTTTATGTTAAAATTTAATAAATTTTTAATTTTATCCTTATTTAATATATACACTATCTCAAGAGTATAAAGTCTACACAATAATAAATAAATGATAAAATTATACATATGTGAAAATTTTAATATTGTGACTTATAAATATAATTAAAATATATTTTAACTCCCTACTTTATGAATAAGACCATAGAAATTCTAGTTTCTACATTTCCCACAAGAGAAAACGTGAAGCCGAGGTACTACTTCCAACCCTTCCCATAGAAGCTAGTAAGACAGTTGGATTTCTTATGCGGGAAGGGTAGGATTGGAAAAAATTTACACACGACATGTATCTCAAAAAACTTAAACCCATACTTAACTTTTGAAGATAGTAATTAACTAGTCACCACTAATCAAGGTTTTTGTTGCTATTTCATAAAATTAAAAGTTTTTATTTATTAAATTGAATAGTCAATATTAATTTCCAGATAATGACTTATATTTGAAGCCCATACATAATTTTTCAAGATAGTAATTGTTACTAATAAAGGTTTCTTGTCATTTCATATACTTAAAATTATTATTTATTAAATTAAATTAGTCATTGATCTCTAAATTACAACTGACACTTGAAATTCAAAAGCTGAATTTCAATGGAGTAGTTGTCGATAATAAAATTATTATTATTCCAAAAACGCAAAAATTGAATTTTAAAATTGTAATTGTCACTAATGAATTTTTTTTTGTCATTTCAGAAATTAAAGTTGTTAACCGTTAAATTGAACTGATCATTGATCTCCACGTTGTTATCTTATTTTATATATACATACATATATATATATATATATATATTGCATTATTCAATCAAAGAGCATTGAGTGCACAATGATATTATGGAATAAATTTCACCTTGACCACTCTTTCCTAATAATTCTTATCGGTGCTAGAGCCATCCGCCGGTCGGCAGAGCTTAATCGGCAATGAAACTCCGATGCCAACTGTGGCGGGTCAGAAATTAGAATTCCACCTCCCAAGTCTTAGCCCCTGCCAACCGTATAGTGATTTAAAACTTTCTCAATCAGAACTTAAATGCCATACGTACACTAGGGGTATCAATGTAATTTCGCATCAATGTTTCCGAAAAGGAATAGAGAATTACAATATACATTAATAAAAACGTGGGGAGTCCTCCATCACGAAAAAGAGTAAGTAAACAATCAAAAGATGAGGGAAAATCTAAAAAAATATATTTGAATTCTAAAATTCTAAAACAAACATGTGATGTGAATATATAAAAGAATATATTTGTCACAAACATCATCATTTTAATATTAATAGAAAAAGATAAAATTATCCTTAAACCTAATCCATTTACTTAGAATACTCATTTGTTAAAAAAATAGTCAATCTCATTATTAAAATAATTAAATTATTATACATATTATCAATTTTATTATTAGTATAGTTAATATCCACAATTTAATATATTATTTGTATCACTAAGTTGTCAAACAGAATAATTGATCTTATTAATAAGACAGGTAAAATTATTATATGTGTTATTAATTTTATTACTAGTATAATCAATACCTCATAACTTAATCTAATTATTTAAATTACTAATTTATTAAAAAAAATAATCAATTTTATTATTCAAATAGTGAAAATTATAACATATATTATCAATTTCGTTACTAATATACTTAATACTTACAACTCAACATTCATTCTATCATTTCCTATAAATATTAAAATCTCATGTTAATACTTTAACTAATATGTTATTTTATATATTCGTATGTCCTTTTAAAAAATTTAAAATTTATTTAATATTTTAAAGATTTTTTCAAAAAAAATTATTTGAGTAAAGATTTAAGCGGGAGAAGAGTAAATAAAAAAAGAATTAATTTATACCCAAAAAAAGGAACTAATTATACTCTCTCTAACATAGAAAACGTAGAAACTATGAATTGCTGCTCTATCACCGAGGTGCTGAATTAATTTAATTAATTAGTCCAGCGAACAAATTAAATGGAAAATAATGGTTGTTGGTTTCTAGACCGTTCTTAGTGATCTAAACCCTACCTAACAAATAAAAAAATTATAATTATACTATATAGTATCAACTATATAGAAAACAGCAATATTCATAATTCTTGTGTGTGCTCGCGTGCGTACATATTTAGTGTGACCATGAATATTCAATTTTTATTTGTTGGACATTTGAATTTGAAGTTAGAATTCAAACATTTTTAGAAAAATATCCGTCCAATTAAACTGATTACAGTCAGAAGACCTTTTTCTTTAACCCAGAAATAGAAATTCTATGGTTTCCCTTCCCCTGTACTTGTACATGAGATAGTATTCTTCTTTTTTCAAAAATGATAATAACTTTTTTGTTAAAATATAAATCTCTTTATATTAAAGACGATTATTTTTAAAATACTGTCAAATATTAAAAATATATTTTTTTTAATTAAAATTTAAATATTAATTTATCATATTATGAAGGATTAATCTTATTAGATTAAACTCCGTTGATAATATTTTTGTTACATGATGTGCGTTAATGTTCCATGTATTGGGGTGTTGCCCATATCTCTTGCTAGTTAGAAGAGAAATTGACCAGGGAAATTAGGAAAAAGGACCAAATAAGTGTAAAACATGAAAAAGAACCAAATCTTGAAGATTATTACAGATTCTAAAATCTTTGATAAGCTTCACTAGAATTGATTATTCTTGATTGGAACTTCAAACGGTATTTGATTTAGTGATGTTGCAGCTAGTTCAAGATTGAGACTTAAATTTTAGCTATCCTTTTAAAATGTTAATCGTCATTTGGGCCTACTGGTTGAAGTTTCATTTTTATTTGTTTAAAAGGTTGTGTTTATGTTAATATGTTGTAATGTATTTTATTAACAAAATTTGGTATAATTGGCATTAGTTCTTTTAAAAATAATATCTTTGCCTTGAACTAGATCGTGTGTATGGAAAAAAATGTTGTTATGAGAGACAAAATCTATTTAAGTTATCTCTACACCTTAAGAGAATTAATCTCTAATTTATTGACTATATGATATTTTTTAATTTCTACTAAAAAATATTGTAACACGTTTTTGTTTTAAGACCTTGGGCCCCCAATTTAGTCCTAAACCAAGATTAGTTGATAGTTTTATATATATCATTTTATTGTTTGGTTAAAAAAAATTGATGTTACTAATAAAATTTGACACTGATAGATTGTTGTATCCTTTAAATATGATATCTTATATTTAAACTAGGGGTGTGTATGGGCAGGGCAGCCCCCTACCCGGTGCCCTGCCCGAAAAAATATGGGCTGCATTTTGCAGCCCGATGCCCGACCCGACCCGGTAAAAGCCATAACTATTTCGGGTTGGGTATGCCCGGGCTGTGATGTTCTGCTCATATTATGAGAAAAAAATCTGTCATCATGAACTTATAAAATAATATTATATTTATATTTTTAAGAGTTAAATAATATATATAATTCACTAAAAATAAGGTAATAAAAAGATAATAATTGAAGTCTTAAAGTCTATTGCATATATAAAAAAAATATTGAAATATGTAGAGGTCGGATATTTGTAGCGTTATTGCAATTAAAAAAATCGAATACTTAGCAAGTAAAGCAGAGGAACAACTTTGGTATCTACATAAATATAAAAGGTATGTTTAATATTTTAAAAATGAACAAAGAGAGTTGTCAACTAAAATAAAAAGTGTAAAATTACAAATAAAATAAGTTAAGAAAAAAATTAAAAAAAATAATATATATATATATATATAGGGCGGGGCCAAATGGGCAGGGCATGCTGCCCTGCCCGGTGCCTGACCCGGCCCGGCACTTGGCCCTGCCCTGCCCTGCCCAAATATATTTTGGGCAACTTTTTTAGGGCTGGGCCAGGCGAATCGGGCGACGGACATTGTGAACACTCTTAATTTAAACTAGGCATGTGCATAAAAAAGCTTTCTTTTAGGAGAAATAAAATTCACTTGAATATATCTATATTGGCTCTATTGGCTGGGGTAATATGTTTAGACTCCACCAAACAAATTGATAATCCTTGAAACTCATATTACTAGTCTACAATCACCTTCAAAGACCTTCAATGCTTGTGGGCTACAATTAACTTTCTTTCGGGTCTAGAGGCTTTATTTCTTTTGGGTAACACAACTAGGCCATGTTGGGTTGATCTTTGGGCCTTGTTCTTAGGCCATGATTTTTTATCTCTATTTTTTAATAAATATTTAAAAATAATACATTTTTAAAAAATAATAATTATTAAAACCAAACCTAAAGATATTTAGAAAACCTAAAGATGTTATGTGATAGGCGTCAATTGGGTAAAAGTTTACCAATACTTTTACACTTTTGCTAGGAAAAAAAATAAACATCATTGCGTTTTGGTAGCATTTTTTTCTATTAAATCTTTTAATTTGACTTTATTAGCAGGCCCAACGCTGTAACTTTTTTCAAAGTATAAATATTTTCTAAAAGAAGGCATTACTATTTAAATTACTATTTAATATTAAATATAGATATTTTTATTAATAAAAATTTAAAATTATAATTAATTTATATTATGAGAAATTAACCCTTCTACTAAATCTAAATGTTATTAACATGTAACTTTATTTTATTAACATTGTTAAGCTCTTTAGAAAAAGGTAAGTATACAAAGAAGCAAAATTAAATAATTTATTAAAGAGGAAAAAAGATAAGTATTCTCTTTAATCTTAAATAAGAACTAAATAAAAAAATATACTTAATTCTAAATATAATATATTAATTTATTTTATCTTGTAAAATTATAATTTTTTTTTAAAAATCTTACTATATAATTACACATATTAAAAAAAATCTATCTAAAATAATTTAAATGAATATTATTAAAGAAATATTTTAAAAAATTAATATATAATTATTATAAATAATTAATTTAAATTTTTAAATTTACCTAGTTAATAAAATCGTTAAAGATCAAGTGGCTATTAAATTAAAAATTGAAAACCTATTTCCTTTTTAAACAAAGAGTAGGAGGGGCGTCCATCCAAATCCCCCCATTGTTAGAGGGTGGGGCAAAATCCTCCTGAAAATTTTATTCATCCAAACAAGGGAGTTCTTCCAAATTCCTCTACCAAACGAAAGACTCAATTGTTGACCGACGCATAGGTTGTAAACGGAAACAATCTGTCTCTCGATCTTTGAGTTCTTGCCTTCTTCTCTGTATTTGTTTTGAGAGGGGATCTGATGGGAGAGAGCGGCAAAGCTGAGAGGATTGAGACCTGAGACGATTGATATAAAATGCGGGAGAGGATGAGATTCTGAGAGCGTTCCAAGGGAGAGCGTGACAACAGAAGGGAAGAAAATGCTGATGGAGGAGGGAGATTCAGAAGAAAAGTCAGATGAATTGAGCGAGACGGAGAAAGGAAGGATGGGTGGAAGAGACGAAGCTGAAAGATGAGAGGAAGGATTTGTCTATAAGAAACTGAAACAGGTAACTATTCTTACTCTCACCTAATGTGCAACGTTTAACATTGATGCATGAATCATCCCCGTTTATAAAATGTTGCGTGTTTATTGGTGTTCCGGTGCTTGCCTTTCATTTAGATATTCAAGATAGAGCAGTTAAAAAGATCATGTCCAAGATATCTCCGTTAAAGAATGCCTATCAATTATTTGAGTAGATACTCGAAGGGTGCTTATTTGTCTATATTGTATTTTTCTGGTCATAAAAGTTTAGCAAGAACCTTGCCTTCAAATAGTTTATGGCTGAGCATTTGCATGTTATATTAAAAAATTATATTATATTTGAATATGGATGAGCTATTTAAAAAACTATATTATGTTAATTATTGGCTCCTATTTCTTTATTTATATTATTATTATTATTATTATATTCTTTTGTTTTTGACCATGGCCTGGCTAAAGCATGCGTTACTTCATTACCGCAGTATTAATTGCTAAAGCATGTGTCACTTCATGCCCGAGCTAAATCCACGTCACTTTATTATTATATTATTATATTAATTATTCTCTTTCTCTCACTTCGTCACTTCGTGTAAGCTAAGTCTATCCTCACTTTTTTAAGTATTCTTTATTTATTTTTATTTCTCTTTCGCCCCATCCTCAAGGTGCGGACTTAAAAGTCTCAACTTTTTCAACTTTTACTCCATCTGAGTTGAATATTTTTAATAGCGAATTTTTACATAAACACTATTAAAAGTGTCTTTGACGATTATGATAAAATTTATTATAAAATTTATTTATGAAAGTGTTACTGCTTTTTTTTTCATAACAATTTTATTTATAACTGCTATAAAATAACACTCTAATAATAATTTTTTTTTGTAGTGAGAAATGAAAACCCACTCTGTTTCATAAACTTCTAAAAGCTCATGTATTGGTGGGGCCACCACAGTTCCAAAATTTATACAAACCACTGGTGTAGAACCTTTCTTGTCCAACCATGGCAAGCAATCACATGGGTCCATGTCCTTGTTTGTGACACAGATGAGATGGTGAAAAACTAAGAGGACCAATGTAAAGCATAGACTGTCATTTTGACTTCATGTCCTGAACAAAGAGAGGTAGGTCAAGTTCCTCACAGAAACTAAATACGACTGCTTTAGCTTGAGGTAGTACTTCTCCCATGGAAGCTAGGGGTTTTGAGAATGTGGCTCTTCTTCATCAGAACGTGGTACGATTTGGAATGTCTTCGAATCGAATCTGAGACAGACCAGGAACGAAATCCAAGGATCTTGTTTTGCTTCTGTCGGAACAGTGTTGACGTATCAAGTTAGTGTAGAAATGGACAGAAAGTGAGGTTGAAAGTGGAGGCCAAAGTACAATCCAAGTAACATTCAAGTTTTGAGCCACAATAAGAGAAGAGGTTACAAAAGCATTAGCAAGAATACAAGTGACTCTTTGATTTGTGCTTTTCATGGCTAAATCTATACCCTTTTGGCGATTCCCAGGACCAGCCTGAAGAAACAGGTTTAGTTTCTCAAATGGGTGTGTTCATACGACATGTCCCTCTGGGATTCCATCAGAAACATCGTAAGATTTGATGTTTCCTGGGATATTTGGTCTGGAAAAGAGAGTTTGGTCGGGTTAGCAGTGCTGATGAATGAAAATTTGACATTGGGACAAGCATGTGCTAGCTTTATTACTAAGTTCAGGAAAGGAACTTGGTGGCTACCAAAGGGGAAGACGATGGCTGCAACATGTTTGTTCTGAGAAGAATTCGACATAGTGAATAAGGACATTGCCTGTATATGAAGATGATGAAACAATTGAGAAGAATAACGAAAGAATAGTCTTGGAAATGAAGATTGTTGGAGAGTATTTGAGAACTATGAGGAAAGGAAATATAATAACATGGATATATATATAAATCGATGTAGTCATGTTGAGTGGTGGTTGATTTACTTTCCAAAATCAACTATCTGAAAAGCTGGTGGACAACCCCTGTCCGTACACATGTTTACTCTAAGTTTGTACAAAGTTTTTTAATTTCGTTCCTTTAATTTAATAAAGTATTTTTTTTAACTAACATAATATTTATCTAGTGTATAAAGTTTTACTAGATCTTTTTAATTCTTGAGTTTGATTCATGTTATCAAGCCTACAAAAATAACAAAATTATGTGTTTTAAGTTATGTTCAAACCTATATTTACTTACAAAAAAATATGTAACATTTCCTACAAGTAAACGAACACTTACTAAAGTAGGGTAACAGAACAGTAAAAGCTAAATAGAATTCAGCAATGCACAAGACCAGAGTAAAAAATAGGTTTGCTTGAAACCTGGAGCAGCCACATTAACTCGTGTGCAAGCGAGGGGAAGATATCGCGGGGTTTCCACTGATCTAGTGGCTCGTTACGTATGCCTATACCTCCTCTTAGCTAATTTATTAGCTTAAAGATCACATGTTATTATTTTTTTATATAATTTTTTTTTTAAAATAGTTAGATTTACTCACAATCTAAAGATAGGGTAAAATCTCTTTTTTTCCTAGGTAATATCAATATCAAGCAAGTCAAATCGTCTATTACCCTTTAGCATAAACCTAAACACTTAAGAGTTAGGATACTTCTCTAAATGCTGTGACTGAAACCACAATAAAATGGTACTCCTTAGGGATCGAACACGTTCTAAATAGTCGTATGTCTCAACTCTTCGCCAATTAAACCCACAGACAATAGGTCATGTTATTATTATTCTTTTGAGTCGTTAAATCTTAATATTATTAATCTCAAATGATAGTTTTTGTATGAATGATTATTATTTAAAAAATTAAACTTAATATGTCAAAGAATATTTTGTTAATATTTAAACTTTTAATGTAACATTCATTGTCAGTAAAATTAATTGTGTTACTATTAAAGAATTCATACTAGTTAATTGCTAGTAACACCGGACATCGTTGGATAAATAAAAAAGATTAAAGAATTAAAAGGCTAATTTATAAAAGTAAGGGACCAAAATATATGAAATTAAAAGGCTAAATGTGAAAGTTTGCCAAAATATTATTTATTTGAAATTTTAAATTCATTTCCTCACTTGATATTATTGAAAATAATGAATAATGATCAAATATTTATAATTTTAAAATTTTCTAATTTTGATTTTAATATTATTTTTTAAAGAAATATATTTTATGTATTGGAGATAATTATATTTTAATAAATAAAGTTATTTTTTATTATTTAAAAAGTTCTTCTTGACAAACCCAATTCAGTCGTGTGTTCTAGGCTGATAACACTACTGACCCAGGTGTTTAAGCACTTATTTTTTATATAAAAATGCGAGATTGTTGAGTTATATTATTCATTATTATTTATGGAGAGTATGGGTTTGGTAGAAATTTGAAATACTTTTAGAGCCTATTTGTAACTACGAAAATTGTAGTTTTATAAGTTTTTTGGATAAAAATTAAGTTTAGAGAAATTTTAAAACAAACAGCCATATTTATTTAAATAGATTTTTGGACCAAATTATAGTTTAAAACCAAGGTTTCAGATAAACTAATCAGAGTAGCTTATGAAATAATAAAAGAGCTTATGAATTAACTAAATACTATATTACTCCTACTTTTTCTTACACTCTCTCTCCTCTCTCCTCTCTCCTCTCTCCTCTCATCTCTTATCTCTCCTCATTTACTACTCATACCATTTTTTATAATTTATTAATAATAAAAATATTTTTAAAAATAACTATCTAAAGACTCATTTATTCAAAACTATTTTTTTTATAAGCTATTTTTCAAAAATCTTTTTCTATAAGTTGTCCCAAAAGTCATTTTCTTCATAAGACCGTTTTTAAAATCCTATCCAAACACACACTTATCCATATTACAAGATGAGTAATGATTTAATATGCATTCTTGTAATTATTTAGTTAAAAATTATATATAATGTGAAAAACATTAGGCCAAATGACAATAATGGGAAATAATGCTTTTAAGTATTTTTCTTTGCAATTCAATTGAGTTTTCATCTATTCAACAAATGCTTGCACATCTTTGTGCTTTGAGTATTTTAGTTGTCATGTTATTATTTTGCTTTCTTCATGTATTGTTGGTTTTTTCTTTCCTTTTCTTTTTGGTAAGGTGTGTAACAGGTGAACCTAATAAGTATTTCGTTTAATGGTAGATTACTTAAATTATAAAATAAAAGAATTGAAATTCAAATCTAACCTTTTTAAAAAAGATGCCTAGAGAGAGAAATCTTGATCACACATCCTCGATTTAAATTAATCAATTGTCTATATAACTGATAATAGAGTTAAAAAAAATGTCACCGGATAGCTCAGGATTATAAAAGAAAAGGTGTGGTAGGTTTATCATGTTAGGAACGGTAGTATTATATTTTGTTTTATAATGTGATCAATTATATATAAAATAAAGGAAGGTATACAGCTAAAGTTGATAAACTAGGAGGGTTCAGAGAATGGAGTATTAGTAGGACATTAGTTTTTAGAATTATACAGTGTTTAATATTTTAATTTTATTATATATATATATATATAGTATCCTAATTTTATTTATGGTATAATTTTATTTATAATTTTTTAATTTAATATAATTTTACTTATAATCTTTTTAATTTAGCGTAATTCTTGGTACTTGAAAAATAAAATTATATATAAAATTATACTAAATTAAAAAGATTATGGGTGATAGTATACCAAATTAAAAAGATTATGGGTAAAATTATACTACAAATAAGATTAAAATACTAAACGAATATAAAAAATAAAATTAATATATTGGGTGTTATATAACCTTAGTTTTTATAAAGCGAAAATAGACAAGATAAAAGTGTTCACACTCTCATTTCCTTTGAAAATTTTAAACTTAGATTAATCTCTCATTAATGATCATTAAAATAATATTATTATCATCATAATCAATATGCTAATCTAGATTTAAGTATCAGAAGCCCTAAATACGAGCAATAATTCTTTCAACACAATTTTATTATATAAAAAATTTAATACAAAATTTATTCACAAGGCATCAAATCCCTTTAAATTATAGTTTAAAAACCAACATATCATTGCCAGCAAAAAAAAGAAAAAGAAAACCAACATATGGTTGAAATAAAAAAAATCTAACTAGATAACTTCAAGTGATTAATACAAAAGAAAATAATTTCTTAAAAAGCCAAAGCTTTAGAAGAATTACTAAATCAGATATATTAATTAATACTCTAAAAAGGAGAAAGCAGAAAAGGAAGCGCATTGAAAAGAAGATAGCAACTGGCCAGATAGAAGAATCGATAATTCACACTAACATCGTTTTCTCATTTAATTTTAGGATGTGTTTGGGTTCATATTGAAATATAACAAAACAAAATTTTGGTGATTTTAAGCATAAAGCCAAATATGCATTAAGTGCTATGCAACTACCATATCTATTTGAGAAAAAAAAACTTGACTATAACAATTATTAATATATAATTTTTCTGATACTAAAATGTAATATTTGAATTTATTAATAATAATTATTTTATTTAAAAATAAATATGTGAATTTAGGAACAATGTGATAAATTCAGCCTTATCTTTATCCAATTTTTTTTTGTACAAATCTTTATCCAATCTGAATGTATAAAAATTAGTGCCAAATAATATAAATTGATATAAGAAATGAGAGAATTCGACATATAAAAGTCTTATATTTTCTAGTAATAATTTTATAAAATATTATATTCAAGCCATCCATTTTTTCTATGAAGAGATTCTAAAAGGAAAAGAAGAAGGAGTATTCTAAGAAAAATCCAAACATGAACTGTATATGGGATCAAAATGGGACAACTCAAAGAGTGCCTTAGTACTCTTATGACTTTGTAATGCATGCTTCTCCATCCTTGGTACTTTATTAAAATTTATTTTCTTTTCAATTCAAAGATAAAGAACTGTTGTCAATATTAGTAGAAAATAAATTGTTTCGAGTTGTATCTAATGATACTATTATTAAGAATTATTTGGTAACACTTATAGTTTCAAAAATAACTCTTAAATATAGATTTTCTATAGTAGTAATTTTCTCATGTTAGTGGAGATGGAAAATAATAAATTAGGGTAAGTTTACATGGGAGAAATATAATTTTCTATGAGAAATAAAATTAAATTAAAGTAAAAAAGGGAAATTAATACTATTTTAAGAAAAAATATTTACTATAATCATTCTTTTAAACTAAAAACAGACATAGGTAACATAAAATTATGAATAAAATTGAATACGCGAGTTCTAATTTTCTAGTTATGAGAGAATTTTTATATTATCAGATTATTGATTATAATTATTAGCTATTGTGTTTATTTAACAACGGAAGTATAATAATATCTGAAATCATACTTATAATTTAATTATAAAAAAATCTAATAAATTATGTAAACACTAAAAATTTATGAAACTACTTACAATGATTCACATTCTTTAATTTAGAAAACCGTGGAGATGATTAAAAAAAATTACAATTAAAATTCCACTGTCATCCAATATTTTTTTTTGTTTTATTTAGGATTACATGTGAATTTTGCTTTATAAATATAGTTCATTATATTATTTTATTTATTAAATTGTAAAAAAAATTAATGATTTTTTTTACACTAGAAAAAGTTTGTCATTAAAATAAAAATAATCAATCAATAAAAATTAATTCATTTAATAAAGAATTGACTCAACTTATAAAGTTATAAGTTCAAATCCTACTATTAATATAATAATTTTATCAGTAGGTAAAATGTAAATATCTCTATAAATATTTTTTGAATTTAGAAGTATGCTTTGACTTTAGTTAATCTCTAAGATCAAATTCAATAAAAATAAATAACAATAATCATTACAAATTCATCGCAAGTTCATATTAAAGAGCAACAACACATAACAAACAAAATTGAAAAATAACTAAAATCGAAAAGTTTGAAATACCTACTAACAATTTGTTCATCCTAGTTAATGCCCACTTAAATCGAAGTTCTCTTTCTTCTTTCTTGACCAAAATAGTGAATTTACTTGCGATGGAATTAGGTCCTACCATTTACTTGGATCACTTTTCCGACCACATTCATTAATGATTCTAACCTCTAATTCCGGTTGTATTCATCGCCCCACTATCCCCGCATTTAATGCTGATTTTGCTAATTCATTCACACCGAACTTAATTATATTAAAACATCTGGCTAAAATACTGATATTTTAAATGAAATTTTGTTTTCCAACATAACTATCCTTCTATAAGAAAAAAATCATATATCAAAATATCAACAAGACTCGAAACACAATTACTTTTATTAAATTAAATCTCTTTTAAATTCTGTCATTTATAAATATTTTTTTCAAAATTTTAAAATATATATAATAATGAACCTCTAGTAAATCATTATTTAATTATATGTTATTTTATTCGTGAAGATCCATGTAATAGCAGTTAACTCTCTAAACCTTTTTTTTCATGAAGGCAAGCTTTGAATTATTATTAAATAATTCTCAAATTTTATATATGCTTTTTTTATAGCATGCATTTTTTTAGTGTTTCATGTATAATTTTTTATGATAAATATATATAAAATATTTTTTTAAATTATCCTTATTTATAAAGTGAGAGAAATGTGAGTAAAAGAGGAAAATTTAACTAATAAAAAAAAGGTTCATTAACAATAAATATAATAATATTGATGGAAGAATGTAAACTTGGCCAAAATAAAAAATTAACAAAAAAAATAGAGACAAATTCTAAGCACTTATTATATATAGAGACAAATTATACTAAAAAATGTCTCTTATAAAAAAGAAAGGAGGAATATTAGGAGTATAGAGTTTGAACAAAAAACAATATTAGAAGTATAGAAAATTATTTGACCTTAAAATTTAAAAATCTTTATTACAATTTAACCTATGTTTATTGTTAGGCACTAAGACAGTAATTAATTAGAAGTATGAGTTGGTCAATGCTTTTTTAAAAATGAAAAAAAAGAAGAAGAAAAAAAGGAAAAAAAGCAGGAGGGGGTGGCTTTTGGTGAACTGGACCAGCTAACAACACAGAAGGGCGTTTCCGTGATAAAGACCAAAAACCGCGTCCTTTATGGTAACTTGAATCCTTTAAAAGCTCCAAAATTCCATAGCTTCCATCACAACACAACATTGCATCGCCATTTTCATTCCTTTCCCTCTCTTCCCAAATCCCTCGGTGGTCCTCCACTTGCTCTCTCTAAAATCTCAGAGAGAGGAAGTGAATCGCACGGAATCACACGAAGAAGGAGGAGGACGAGGAAGATTGAGCTATCGGCTCTGCGATCTGCGAATTTGAGTGGAAGAGAGAGATCGGAAAGGAATAGATTGCCTATGGAGCAGCGGCGATTTGCGGTGTTGATGTGCGCGGAGGAATCAGAGTACGTGAGGAAGAGGTATGGAGGATATTATGGAGTTTTCGTGAGAATGCTGGCGGAGGAGGGGGAGAGGTGGGACGTGTACAGGGTGGCGCGTGGGGAGTATCCGCCGGACGAGGAGGTGGAGCTGTATGACGGATTTGTGATCACCGGAAGTTGCAATGACGCACATGGGAACGACGCCTGGGTGAGAGAGCTACTGACATTCCTTAAGAAATTGGATTCTATGAGGAAGAAAGTCCTCGGCGTTTGCTTCGGCCACCAGGTATGTTCATTTATTTATTTTGTTTGATAAAATGATACGATTTTTTTAGTCGTGTGCATAAAAAATACTGCATATAAAAAAAAAAATTATTATGAGAAATAAAATCCACTTCAATAATTTTTATATTTTAAGATGATTAGTCTCTGGGAGATACTATATAGTTTCTAAACAAAAATATTATTCATGTTTTTCAATTGTGACTCAATGGAGTCTCAATTGAGGGGATTTAAATTCGTACATTTTTTGCCCAAATTTTAAACATGGTTGTGGGACACCCAAATGCATATTGAAGTGCACATGTAAATGAGAATGAGAATTACTATTTTAAAAATTAAAATAGTTCATTCTTAAAAAATTAAAAGAATCTAAGTGAATCCTTTCAAGATTCTCTTTGCTTTAATTAATTTTGTTTTATTCCTCTAAGCAAATAATTTATGTCACGGGATATTCAGAACCGTAATCAAATTCAGACATTGGATGCCTTTTGTAGGCATTTACGGTAGATATACAAATATATGAAGAAAATGAAATCTATTATTTATTTTAATTAATATGGATAATATTAGCCAAAGTCAAAGTCTACAGTCCTGTGGAGGGTATAGTATTATATAACCAAATTTAAGCAAATTTAATTAGAATAGCTCTCTCAAAATAATCTTTTACAGAGATTTTAATCATAATGGAATCCATCAAGGGGACCCGATATTAATGTTTTGGACAGGACGTTGATAGTGAGGTAAAATACAGAAGTTTTCTTTTAACATTTAGGAAGATTATAAAAACTTTTCTTAGAAATCATTTTAAAAATGCATTTTTTTTTAAAAAAATTAAAGTAATTTTAACTTTTCACCTGAATCCATGCGATTTAATTAAAAGGATCTTTTATTAATACGAGAAAGAGTGGTATCCAATTTATTATATATAGAGAGAAGCTCAAGGCATAAAGGGTTAAAGGAATGTGGAAAATGCAGTCACCTTATGTGGCCTTGTTTTGTTTGCAAGTGAAGACAACTTAGGATTACGTGTATTGGATATATGCAATCACATGATGTGCATTTAAACTGCTGAGAGCCACTTGGCATGTGGTTCGGCTGTTTCTTAAGAGACAATTACAACAGCTGGATTTTGAAAAAACCCACTTAATTCTCCATTCTGAGGAATTATCTCAGCCGTAGGTTTCATTAATGGCATGACATGTTGCCGTTCTTGATCATTCAAATGATTAAGATCATGTCACGTGATACAAAATAATTGTATCACATTGAGCGATTCATAATCCATAATCTTAAAAAGGAACATTGTACGTTTTATGTCTATTCATGTCCCACAGAGTGGCATCATATCAGATGCCATCTGTCTTCTTCTTCTTTTTTAATAATAAAAAGCTTATGAGTTAGGTCCTAGGGATTCATCAGGGTTAAAAAATGTCTTCATGCTCAAAAAAGGTTTAAGGAGGTATTTATAAATTTTCCACCAATAAAGTCCTCATATCGGCAGCAAGATTCTAACTCATAATCTACAACTAACTCTTTACCAATTAGACCAAGTTTTGATGGAATATCTCTTAACCATTGCAAATATTGAAATAAATTAGTTTCATCATAGGAATGGTTGTCTTAGCTATAGACATGTGTCTCATCTATTGCATATAATGCGAAAAATAATCATAATATTCATGACTTATAAATAATGCATCCTATCATATATTTTATATCTAAATATGAAAGTTACATTATTCATTATTTATGTGATATGGTGCCCCATAATCCATGTCTCCTTTCTGTATGTTTGTAAAGCTGACTTGGACGAAATTATGCATTTATGACCTATCAGATAATGTGTTTGCCAAGTGTGATTAATCATTCAGACTCATACACATTCAGGAGGGTTGTATATGTATTGCACTCCCTCGGATCATTAATATAAGATCTATTTAATTAATTTGAATATATTAAGGAAGCCAAATAAATTAATTAATCATAACAAATGTGATGTTAATCTCTCTAAAGTATCCATATATAGCATTATATTATAATCAGTTTATGAATTAGATAAATTAGTGTGAAAAATGACAAAATGGATTAAGGTATTATATTTAGGATTAAATTCAGACCTCCTACTAGCTCCTATATATTAAGGACAGAAGAGAGTATTCAATTGGCACGCACATAAAGAGTAGGGTTCACTCTTAATGTCATTGAGGAATGCATGTATATGAGTGTATATAAGTAGGAGATTCCCCCATTTTGATACTCCCTCCAGTCCTTAATTTCACTGCTAACTAGATCTTTAAGGACTGGAGGTAATATTACTTGTGTTAAGTAGGTTTTCAATTTGGTGTTTGTCTCCAAAAGAACAAAAAAAAAGCATGGTGTGTATGTTTTCGTGTTATACTGTTGTGAGTGGCTGCTGCGTGTTGGGTTCAACTTCCACTTAGAGGCGCGTTCAATACTCACACCAGTGAGAAGTGTGCATGCATCTGGGTAGTTTTCAATGATGTCCCAATATGTCTCCTTTTGTGTGTCATGCAAAACTAACTTTGTTGAGCTGGATAGAATTTGGCCGTTGGTCAGAATGGTTGTGGTTGTTTTATCCGATGTTTTGTGAACTTTCTTATAAGATGGTATCCGTTATGTGCTGTTGTCTTGTGTATGATTATCTGTATGTTGTTTTCTTTTTACATATAATATAATTCACTATTTGACTTTATGTTGAAAAAGTTTCTGACGAAAATTAGGGTTGGGTTTTGATCAGATACTTGGTCGAGCACTAGGAGGGAAGGTGACTCGATCTCCCACTGGTTGGGACATCGGTGTCAGAACGGTGACGTTTTCATCATCTTCATCACTGGCTCTGTCATCTCTCAAGCTCCCTTCAAGGCTCTCCATAATCGAATGCCATCGTGACGAGGTGTGTCCCTTTCTAAAAGAGCTTGAATTACCTAATCATTAATCCACTTAAATGCCTATTTGTTAGTTAATAAATCATGAAGAAACACACACGGATGTAACATGTGTATATATATAGATATATTTAGTTGTTAGTGATAAAGCGTGTGTGTTTAGTTACTTAATGATTTAGTTAATGGCAAAAAAAATTAGGTAAGAGAGCTGCCACCAAAGGCGGAGGTGATTGCTTGGTCAGAGAAAACAGGAACTGAGATGTTTAGGTATGGAGATCACATCATGGGAATCCAAGGCCACCCTGAGTACACCAAAGATATTCTTCTTCACCTCCTCGATCGGCTCATCCAACGCAGTTTCATCATGGTATGTGTATATCCGAAGATGTAGTTGTTGATAGAATAAAATGACATCATACAATTCATATTGTCAATAGTACAAGTCTTGTTATTGGTATAATGTGTATATGTACATGTCATCGTCTTCATTCTCTTGTCTCAAACTTGCACTCTTGTAGTTTTTCAGATTGATACTTGTGTTATGTGCACTACTAACTCTCACCTGCTACTGGTAACAGGAACCGTATGCTGCGGAGGTGGCGGCAAAACTGTCTTTGAGGGAGCCGGATAAGGAGGCGTGGAGGAGACTGTGCATCAGCTTTCTCAAGGGAAGGTTATGACACTGCGTGAGAGAAGATAATGATGAGTGAGAAAGAGAGGAGAGAGAGAGGTTCTGTATTGAAGAAGTTGGTTTTAGGAAGAAAAGAGAAGGAAAAGAAAAAAAAAGAAGTAATGGAGTAAGAAGATGGTTCATTTGTAAGAGTTGACATCATTTTCCTTCATGATTAATCAGTTAAATTCCACTGATGAAGAAAATATTCAGTCTTGTGATTTTTTTTTTTTTGAGATGGCGGTAGAACCAATAATGCATTAATTTTAAAAGGCAGAAATATGCAAAAGTAATTACAACCATTAAATGAGAACTAAGAAAAATACCTTCTTTTTTTTTTTAAAATCTTGTGTGAATTATTTGACTGGCTGAGTACTATAGAGGTCAATAACAGAAAATTAGTCAACGGAAAAGGTAAATGAAAAGTAACCCATTATATAAAATCCAAAGACAATAAAAGTCAAATTGATTCAAGTGTTTACCATCATTTTTATTACAAAATAAATTAGCTATTTTTTGTACTAGAGAAAATAGTATTTAATTAAAACTAATAAAGAAAAGATACAAAGCTCAATAAAAGGTTAGTATAAAGCAAATTTAAATACATAAAAAACTAAAGAAACCTTAAGAGTTGGTTTGGTATGAGTAATTTAAAGAGGAAAAGACAGAAGGAAAGGAATTTTACTCCCCTCCCCTTATTTGGCTCATTAAAACATTTAGGAGGAGTAGGGAATTTTTTTTTACCTCCCCTCTAATTTTGGAAGTGTGATATTATTATTTTATAATATTAATATATCCATAATTTTTTAATATCCCAATATTATTTTTATATTATATTGTATTAAAATATTTTATAAAATAATATAAGGTAAATTTGTCTATATAAAAATATTTTCACTCATCTCCTTTCTTGAACTAAACAATATAAAAATACATCATATCCACTTCCTTAATGTTAATCTAAATAAGGTAATAATAAAATCACTTTTCTTCCTTTCTCTCTTTTTCCTTCTATTAAAATTCTTCCCTTTTCCTCCCCTCTGTTCAGCCAAACACACCCTAAAGGAAAAACCTATCGCAAATTAAGATTAGAGGGAACCGTCGCCGTCTCCAAGGACCTCACAACCTTCATCGTCCCTTCACCAGAATATCTTATTTGTTAAATCATGTTAAAATCACGTGAATAATTTCTTATTTTTAACTTTAGTAAGAAGGAAGTAATTTTTATACAGAACAGATTCTTCTAAAGGATCCACTTTGTGATTAATGAAGCAGCCAATTGATTGGCTTCTTGGCTAAAAATTATAGATGGAAATATGAGTTAGAGTAGACGGGTTTTGTTAGTATGAGTTGGGTTGGTTGGAAAAGGTCGGAACAATTAAAAACGGGGATTTTTTTTTTAAATTAACTCAAACCATTTAATTTATGAATGATAACTAACAAGGGTTTTGATATACTAAAATAAGTCAATTTCTCACAATTCTATAGTGCTTTAAATAATATTCTACCGATCTTAAACATAATATTTAATTAAAGAATTAATTTTCACTTAAATATAAGACATATTTTTTATATTATACCTATTAATACTCCTTTAATAATAATTAATTAAGATAATGATAAATGTAGTTAAGGCAATATTTTACTAACTTAATTATTTTTTTATTTAATTAATTTAATTAAATATTATATATATATATATATATATATATATAAAAGACTAGAAGAGTATTATTTTTAATAAGAAAATGTGTTAGAAAAAAACTTATGAATTATAGTAACCTAACTTATTTAACTCGTAAGTTTGTTAACTACTAGAGCTAAAAAAACTCTAAGAGCTAAACACATGTTTTTTTTCAATTTACCTTTATTTCATAGTGATTTTTTTATTTGTTTATGTATGATAAAAAGAGTTATATATGTAATTATATTCAATAATGTATTAATCTTATTTCAATTTGCAGATTCTGAAGATATTAGGAAAGAATCAACAATTAATCTTTTTTTTTCAAATTCCAAATATATTAAGAAAGAATCAACAATTAATCGTTTTTAAATTCCAAAATAAGATTTATATATTATTTTTTAATGATTGATGAATGATAGATTCATAATATATGATTATGTTTGTTATCGTATTTGTGAAAAATGTGGACATGTGGAATGCATGAAAATATGTTATGTTTGTTGAATGTGGCTTATTTACATATTGTTACATAAGGCACAGTTAACCAATTTCAACTGATTAAAAAATTAAAAAATTATTTTAAAATATTTATATTTATTATTTTTCTTAAAATTAATTTGTATGACTTATAAATTAACATATATTACAATTAAGACATGTAATTAGTTTCTTTAATATCTTTAAATTAATTAATTAGTTGAATTTTATATTTATGAACCTCATATTATATTAACATCAGATAATGCAAATTATGTATATTTTTTAATTTTTAATATAATATTTAGTTTGTAGTAAATGGAGGTAGTAATATATATGTTTAAAATGGGTTTATATGATGTGTATGCGTTATATTTTTGGTGAGAAAAAGAAAATAACGTGGATTGACATATGCCTATTTTTTTTTAAATATTAAAATTTTTGAAAATAGGTTGGGCTCATCTACAATTCAGGACAAGGCAAAATCTCAATTCCTCCTAGATAATACTAATGTTAGGTAGGGTGAGCCGTCTATTATCCTCAGGTATAAATCTAGATACCAAGGAGTTAGGATGTCTCTTCAAGTACCGCGACTAGAACCATAATAAAGTGATACTCTAAAAATTGAATATACTCTAAATAATTATATATTTTACTTCTTAACTAGTTAAACCCACATACGATAGGTGAGACATACCTATTTAGTCTACCCACTTACCCCACTTTGAAATTGGGTTGGTAAAATATCAATCTACAGAAAAATAGGCTGGCTCACCATACCAACCCAAATGGGCCGATCTGTATGGTTAAGATGGTCCTCCTACCAAGTGTCTGTTTGCATTTAATCCAAAATCATTATAGCTGGCAAATCATGATTTTCTTTAAAAACAATCCACAACTCCCCTTAAAATGTCAAAATTAATTTCTAGCCCAATACCATGGTTTTGTTATAAAACCATTTGGATTAGATTTTTGAGAAAAGAGATTTTGACTAGAATTGTAAATAAGTTGGAAGGAATAGCTTCTACTAAAACCATAGTTTTGACCTAATAATCAATTTTAAGTTGGGAGAGGGTGTTTGGATAGGTACATAAAATCTTGGTTTTGGCTCAATAATTGATTCTCTGTAGAGTTTGCAAACACACGGTTATACTAGCTTAAAAAATGGATTATTCAAAATATGTTCTTCTCGCCACTCATCTAAATAGATCCTGAGTCATGAGCAAATTGGTTGTATCGAGGTCATTTGATCTCTTAATATAATTATGCATTTGTCTTTGTTGATGTATGCAAATATTTGGGTTTCTATAGGAAAACCTGAAGACAAATCCTTCCGCCAACAAGAGTCCTTATATTGTTACGGATGGTGAACTATGGTGAACTTATATATTCATACATCCATATAAGAAGGGGAAAATTATATAAAGGATTTGTTAAAATCATGCAGAATGCAGTCAATTTTAAAAAAATAAAAATAAAAACTGAACTTTAGCCATTTATTTTTTGAAAAAAAAAACACTAGAAGCTAGAAACGCCTAAAAAGAAATACTCTATATATTCATAGCTAAGTTGAAATTTGAAAACATGAAGAATTATGAAGCTTGTGCACAATCAGTGACTATTAAGCTTAACATGAAGAATTACGTCGGAGAGGAAGCTGAATCTAAGAAAACTGGTTAAAGACTTGTTATGAATTGTGTTAAATTCAAAATTGTACGTCAGGAAACAAATGCTTTGAAGCTATGGAAGTGACCTAAACAAAAAGACCCGTCGTGTCCTTAACTATCTATTATTTATGGTTAATGCACAGGATTTCCATGCTTTTGTTCAGATCTAACAGGAGAAACTGCGAAATGCAGAATGTGTAGGGCTATACGTAGGCCTTTGTTAAGGATAGTGCTTGGAAGCATTCCTTGCTCTCATGTTTCTTATTTCAGAATAAAAATCTACCAAGAGTCACATAGAATTGTTGAAGGAATTCTCAGAATTCCTATACCATTTGGTTAGGAAGCAAAGATGTGCGGCAATTCTGTTAAATGCTAATAGTGGCTACTGAAAAAGGAAACAGAAGCTACCCTTTCATGAACAGGTTAATCCCTCGTAACATAATAAACCAAAGATTAAATTCCTGTGCAATAGCTAAATACAGGATAGCATGTTTCAAGTTTCCAATGCTGGATGTTTTGAGACACTTCAAACATTTGGCTAAGGATGAGTTCTGTAAAGCTGTCCTAATTAAACTTGGCTGCAATATTTGGAAGGAAAGTCGTAGATGAAGACGACGTTTTCATAGGATTCCAATTCCATTAAAACCACAATGCAAGGGTTGGTCCCTTTGGGTTTGATCTTTGATACCCCATCGCCTCTTTGATCTCTATTAGGACGGTATGCTACTGTTATGAAATTACGTTCATTTAGTTGGCAAAAATATTACAAAAAAAAAAAAAATCAGAAATCACTATTCGAAAGGCAAGAGCCCATGTGACCAGCTCCACCTAACGTCAATTCTTTTCGACAACGTATAAGATAGGAAAATAAGAATTGTTTCAATGTCATAGTTTAAAGCGATTAACATAATCGTTAATGTTTAAACAGAGAATCTTGTTTCGCTACAGTTCAGTATGACAACCATCACCAGATCCACATACAAAGCAGGCCAATTAGACCAATTAAAATAACCAACGATCAAAATAGCAACAAATGATTAAGGATGTGTACATGCAAAAGTCTTCTTTTTCATCATCTTCCATATAAAAGGCTTTATTTAAAAGAAGCCAACAACCACACATGGAATAATCTTAACCATCAGAGACAGTCTATCAGTGACACTGACGCTGACTCATGGCGGAGATAATCCTATGGCAGAAGGGTAGAACAGAGGAAGAATAGCTCAAGCACTCAATGAGGCGCCAGAGTTCTTCCAGCAATCTGCTAGCATATCCATGTAGAATTGGCACTTGCTAATGTCATTCCCGTAGCTGTTCAGGCACTGCGAGAAAATAATTCAACATTCCTAACGTCAGAAAATTTTACAATGAAATCATCAAGAAACAACAGGAATAGAAACATTAATGAGTATATATCAGTGATTTTCATGAAGAAACATCAAATTTCAAACATATTTGGCTTAAAACTGCTTATTCTGAAACCAATGAGATAATCACACTGGTACGTTTATTCAGTACACCATCAACTAAAACCTTGATACATACTGGATGCCATAATCATCCAATAACTAGGAACTCATAAATTAATGACTAACTACCGGTGATTTACTATGAATTAGAATTTCAAACATGTTTGGTTTAAAAATACATTCTGAAACCAATGAAATAATCACATCAGTGATCGGTCCAGTTATTCAATAAAGCATCAACTGAAACCTGAGAAATATATAATATACTTGATGATGCCATACAGATGCAATCACATAGAATTCATGCACAACATAGAAAGCACACTCATGAAGCATACGTTTGAAGCATATATGACAACCAATAATAAGGAACTGTTAAAAATAAGGACCTTTAACACAGATCTTGCATGTCTAATAAAATTTTAATCAAATAGTTATTATTTTCTGCTGCTTAATATATTATTACACCATTGTTCCTATCAAATCATAAAACGTTCAAAAACATTAATTAAATTGGTGAATGTAAGAAAGATTCAGTTGTGCAAAGTTAAGGTTAGATTTATGGCCAGAACAGGAAAGAAATGCATACATCTTGGAAGGCCTGTGTGTGAACACCACAGGTATCGGTACCAAAACTATTTGCAGTTGGTGCAGGGGCGGCAGCAGCAGCCTCAGTGATAACTGTTTCATGCTGAATAGTGCGGGGACCCATCACAGCATCCACAGCCCTGTGTGCTACAGCACTACCAGTTCCAAAAGCCATGCCTACACCAATTTTTTTCATCCATGAAGCACAAAGAAATTCATTTTCACAGGTCCCATCCCATACATTAAAATGAAATAATCGTATTTGCTAACATACCCTGAGCAATGGTTGAACCAATGCCGCCAAGCAGAGAGCCACCCCTGCCACTCTGAGCAGGAGCTGGAGGAGGTGCATGGTTAGCTGCATTAAGACACAGCCAAGGTTGGACAAAAATTAAACTATTTCTTGAAGTTTATGGTTGAGTAATATTAAAACCGTGTCACAACAAAATTTTTGTAAGGTACATTAGACCTTCATCAATACTTGGAATTAAGAACAGCTTAACTGTGGTGGAAAAACAGTCAAATTTTTTGGAAGGTACATTAGGAACGTCGTGAACAGCTTACATAGTGGACCAAAACCAGAAAAATGGACAGTTTAACCATTTCTTGCATCATATTCTTCTTTACCTGGCTGAGGAGGGGGATTTCGACGAGGTGCTGGGCGAGAAGATCTTCCTGCAAAGATAACCATATCAGAACAGATCATACAACTAGACCATGACTAGTCAGTTCAAGATGCAGAGATTGTTGATTAGCTAGTTCATGAATTTCAGAATTTTTGGAACCAAGACCAAAAATAATTATAATACAATAGCCCAGTGAACGCTAAGATGAACGGGGACCCAGCATACATTTAAAATGTTACACTAAAAACAATGTTCTAGTTCTACTAAGACATTGCCGTTTGCTATATCACAGTTCGACGAGTTGAAACCATAATAACCACAAATCACAAATTAGGATAGAAACCTGATTAGCACCAAAGTATTCTCAATAAAGGGGCAAACTACGACTTTGCCAACACCCATTAAAATCTTGCTTACATAATCATCGACTTGCTCAAGAAGCACAGCGCCCATCACAAGAAATGAGAGAGCATGTTCATCAACATATGAAAGTTAAATGGATTAAACAAAAATCAATCCCCGTACACTGTAATCGATTTCCCATTTTTCGAGAAAGACGAAGCTAACATTTGAGCATATGAAATGAGAGGGCAAACTAAGCTTTTGCCAACACCCCGTAAAAATCATGCTTAGATAATCACCGGGTTACTCAACGAGCACCAAACGCATCCCCAGAGAAATGAGAGAGCATACGCATCAACATATGAAAGTTAATGGACTAAAGAAAAAATCAACCCCCATAAACCGTAAACGATTTCCCATTTTTTGGGAAAGGCGAGACTAACATTTCAACAAAAGCATAAACGTATAGAATCCATCGACAAAACCTTTCAAGCACACAACATAGAACCCTAAGAATCCCAATTTTCTTCGACAATGAAACGGGAAAGAAAAAACCCTACATACCGAAGAGCTAATCCGATAGATTCCTAATAGATTAGTGTCCAGAAGATGAGCGCGAAATGTAAATCGATTTAAGGTCAGAAAGTTACCACCGGAGCTGCGGCGAGGCATGGTTAGGGAATGGGGTTCAGGCGGCGTAAAACAAGATTTGAGAGACAAATTCTCCGAAGAGGAACCGCAAAATGTGCTGTTGAAATATAAGCCGCTAAACCCCTCGAAATGGGAAAATTTATAGCCCGCTCCACAACAAAGTTACGAGTTGAGGATTTGGGATTTAGTCAAAAGAAAAAACAAAAGAGTTTTAGAACAATTCAGGTTGTGTTAACGTGTTAGTACAGTATTGGTAGATTTCAGGTCATTGACGTGTTCAATTTTCAGTTGTGATTTTTTCATCTTAGAATAAAACGCAAATAAATATTTAAGATAATTTGAAATTAAATAAGAAGAGGATATATTCTTTAAGAAAGGGGAGAGAAAAAATATAGAGTTGACGTTAGTAGGAGAGTGATAAAGTCTATGCACTAGTTTTGATAGGTTTTTAGAAAATGATTTATAGAAAAAAAATTTGGATAATTTTTAGAAAATTGTATCTGAAAAAGAACTTATAAAAAAATAATTTTAAATAAATTAATATTTAGATAATTATTATTAAAAATACTTTTGTGATTAAAAATTATCAGAAATAGTATAATTTTATGAAAAAATATTCTATTTTTTCCTTTTTTTCCTCTCTCTCTCTCGTGTTCTCTCTTCATCGATGAAGACCACCGACGTAGACAAAACCTCAACCTCTACTGGCGGTGACAAGCCTCGATGATTACAAACGAGGAGTGTGATGGACCCATGACAAACACGGTAACGTCGACCTGTGTGATAACATTTTTGTACACAGACAGAGGAAAAGACGTAACAGTGACAGAGACCCTCCTCCCTCCTAGCGAAGTTTACTTTTTCTTCGGTGACGATGACGCTCCTCCTTCCCAGTGAGGATGAGCATAGACATAGGAGAAGAACGCAACAGAGTGAAGAGAAAGAAGATGGAGAAGATGAGGTAGAAAGTGTCCGAAAAAAATTACGATAAAATAGTAATTGTGTAGTCCTTAAACTCTTTTACAGTTTTAGAAGATATTTTTAAGAGCTTATTCAAAATTATAATTTGGTTCAGAAGCTATTTTAGACAAATATAACTGTTTATTTTAAAAAAAATTTAAACTAAAATTTGAGTCAAAAATCATTTTAAAACCTAAGTTTCTAGTAAATCAAACACGCACTATAAATATATAATGAAAATAACAAGCCCTGGGCATAAGATATATAATGTGGAGCTTTTTAGGTGTTTAATTTCATGTAATCCTATCAGTTCATGATCTTAGCTTTTGTAATTTTAGAATTGTAAATCATTAGTTATATTTCAATAATTTTAATAAAAATCTCATTTTAAACTTATTCTATTAGAGAAAATGATTAAAAGAAAGACAATAATAAAATAGTTGAGCTAATCTTTAGTTCTTTAAGTTTGTAGGACTCTAATTTTAGTCAAGTTTTAAATTATGAGTTTTAATCTTTTAAGAGGCAAAATGATCTAATTTTTTTATTAAATTATAAAGACCAATATTTTAATAAACTAGAGGGACTAAAACTAAAATAAAAATAAACTTAAGGGACAAAAGTTGTTTTAATCCATAATAAAAATTAGATAGAATAATATCATACTTGTAAAGAGTTTGGTATATAATCTTCATAATCTTCATATATAATATAATATATAACTGATAAGTAATAACATTTGTATAAATGTACATATTTTAAAATTAAGAGAAAAATAAAACAGGTAATTTACCTTCTAATAATTGCAAGTGAGTTTGATAAAAGATTATTTGTTCATTGCCAATTAATCATGTGTGGGAGCCCAAATTTGTTTATTGTCTCTCTAGGAGATTCATCTCATATTCTTGCTCAAGCTCAAACATGATTGAAAAAGCGTTTTTTAAGCTGAATTTAATTTTTAAAACTTATATATTATAATTTACAATTAAATTTTTATACTTATCCAAATATTTTTTTATCTATTGTAAATTTTTTAATTCCATAGTTGTACTTTTTTTTAAAAAAATATCACATATAATTTTAATTTCAATTAAATTTTAAAGAATTATTGCAATTTATATATAAATAAATAACAGAGAACACAACTCTGAACTTGTCTGTATTTTAATGTTTTTATACCATAATTATTGAATAAATATTAATAAATTGTTAGATGTCGGATATTTTATTTATTATTTTTGTAATATTTAAGTAAATATTTAGTTATAATAATTTAAATAATAAAATATGTGGCGTAGGTTAGTTTGACTTTATGAGTTTGGGTTTAGAGTTTTACCCAGTTTTAATCATTTATTTAATTAAATAATAATAATGGTAGGTTATTTAAGTAAATAATTATTGAATGAATGGTAAGAGAATGTAGCGCATTTAGAATAACCTAAGGCCACGTTGGTATGTAGTATTGGATCTTGATAGACTGAGATTTAGATTGGGATTGAGAGTGGGAAAGTGCCTTTAAAATTAATATTTGAAAAAAAATATTTTATTAATTTTATTTTATAAATAGCTATAAATTATGAAAAAGATTATAATAACCATTGCCGTAAGTCTCAAAATTCACTAGTGAAACAATCGTCATTATGGGTAAAATCACTAGCAAGTTAGTGGGGCTTTCGCCACAAAGTTAGCGGAATCAAAGAAGCGCTCCATGGGCCCATGCTTGTGACGTCGAGCCAACGGATTAACGGAGTGGATATCAAAATCGCACATGACGTAGAGCGAGGCAGCGTCAGCCTTACATCTACTATAAGCAGGGGCTTGCTCGCAAACCTCGCACATCCACACACGCTTATGCCAGGAAGCAAGCTTATTGGCATAATGAATCTTTTTGTCATAGAGCATGGACAGAAAAGCTTAGTTGGCTCGGCAAAAAACTGTAGCGGCCACCGATTTGCAAGAGTCACCTGGTTTCGACGGCAAGGTCCAACCACTACGAAAGTCCTTGAGGCTTCCCCTCTCGATTCCCATACAAGAAATCTTGTTCCGGCATTGACGGAGGAGAGAAGAAGAGGAAAAGGAAGAGGGAAACAAGAGAGAAGGGCATTGACAGAGGAGAGAATGAATACAAGAAATCTTGTTCCAGCATTGACGGAGGAGAGAAGAAGAGGAAAAGGAAGAGGTAAACAAGAGAGAAGGGCATTGACAGAGGAGAGAATGAATACAAGAAATCTTGTTCCGGCGCTGTAGCCTAAATGTAAATCATGTTTTTTGAGGCTTCAGTGAGTGTTCTCTAGTCACTAGTTAAATAACATGTAATAAATAATTCTGAAAACTTTATTAACGTATGCAATACATAAGATTTTAAAGCAGCGCTGCTCATTCTTCATATGCCATATGCAAGAGAATATAATCCACCAAGTAAACTATAAAATACATAGCATTGAGACGGGGGAAAAACAATTTCCAAACTTTGTACATGTATCTGGAACTTGAAGAAAAAAAAAGAACGATAACTCTATGTTACTATTATTAACTCAACATTTGTAACACATAAAAGTTAAAAACTAACTTGAAGACAAACAAAACCCACATGTGGAGTCCAAAAATTCTCAAATTTCAAATCATTAAGATATTAATACAGGAGACGTCATCAATCCATATGATAACATGTTCCAAAAATAAAACAATCCAAAGGGTTTAAGATTGTAACAAATACAATTTGATTTAACACACTGATTCAACAAGGGGTCCCTTGAATATTTTGCATTATCGTGGCCTTGTCTTTTTTTAGTGACACCACAACCTCTGACATATTAGGTCTTGACTCAGGTGCTTCGTGGCAACAATTTAAGGCTAAGTCAAAAATTGATGATATATGTAGTAATATATTGCCACTGTTTTTGTTGCTTCTGGGCAGCAAATTGACATCTAGAATATCGATGATTGACTGTGGGGTTGATTTACAAACAAATTCTTTCAAAGTTAAGCCTTGAACAAACATCTCATCTGTTGGTTTCTTCCTTGTAAACATTTCCATAAGCATAATACCAAAACTGTATACATCTCCTTTTGTTGAAATTGCTCCTCTTGATCCATACTCTACATATAAATTTAAATGATAAATTAAGTAGTTGAATAACTTGTAGTTTCTTCTACCATGTGGATGTGTGTAGGTATAAATGAAGACAAGAAATAGAAATTAAATAAAATTTAAAACGATTACTATATAAATTATCTCACCTGGTGCTATATAACCAATTGTGGCCATAGTTTTGGTATAAATTTCTGATTGACTATCACTTAACAATTTGGAGATTCCAAAGTCACTCAAATGGGCCACCATATTTTCATCCAATAAAATGTTGCTTGGCTTTACATCACAATGGACCACTGGTGTAGAAGAACTATGATGAAGATACTCCAATGCCGATGCCACGTCAATCATTATGTTCAATCTTTGTACTATATCTAAACAATAGTTATGGGAGTATAACCATCTATCAAGACTCCCATTTGACATGAATTCCATTATAAGGGATTTAAAATCATCATTGCAGCAACTGCTGATAATTTTAATGAGATTACGATGACGAAGCTCGCGTATGGCAGCACATTCAACATCGAAACTCCTTGATGCTGCTTCCAAGTTTGAGTTAAATACTTTGACAGCAACTATCTTTCCACTTGAAAGAATTCCTTTGTATACTGATCCGAAACTTCCCTTGCCAAGAAAATTACTTTGATCAAATCTATTTGTTGCTTGCAAAAGATCATAATAGGATATCTTCATTGGCTTGTCCAAATTTAAGAAGTCTCGATTAGTCATCTCATGACTAACATGATCCTTCTTAAACTTTAGAAACATTAGGCATGAAGCAACCAAAATGATTGCAGAAATGATAGGCACTAAGTATTTGATCACAAGCACCATTTTGGTTGAGATGTGCTTCTTTCCTTTTTTGCATGGATGGACTTTTAGTTTAGACTTCCCACAAAGATCTTCATTCATCATAAAAGATTCATATGTAAAATTCTGAAAAGGCCCATTATTTGGAATTTCTCCATGCAATAAATTATACGAAAGATTGAGATGCTTCATATGGATAAGTAACTCTAAGGATTTTGGAATCACACCAGATAAATAATTTTGGGAGAGATCCAAGGACTCAATATCTATCATGCCACTAAATGATTCAGGAATGGGCCCTTGCAATTTGTTATGAGACAAAGATAGATTTTGCAATGTTTCCAAGCTGCCCATAGTTGTTGGGATGTTTCCTGAAATTTGATTTTGTGACAAGTTCAATTGTATAATTGCTCTCAAATTTGATACCTCAAGTGGAATTGTTCCGCTCAATGCATTGGAGGATAAGTCTAGCATCAACATATCTCTTAGACTCCAAAGAGAAGAGGGTATTTGAGAAATTAATTTGTTGGAGCTGAAATTCAACCTTCGCAAAGAAGTATTTGTGAGGCAGGTTGGAATCATTCCTAAAAACATATTATTGGCTAGATACAGTTCACTCAAACTTTTGATTTGGCACAATTCATTTATGATAGGCCCTTGCAATCTGTTATTGCTAAGACTTAAATGTTGAAGCCTTTGTAGTCTATTAATTGTATTTGGAATCAACCCATTCAAGTCATTCCCATCTAAATATAACGCCATCAAGTTTGTTAGATTCCCAACTACATTGGGTATAACTCCACTAAATTTATTCCCTGATAAATCTAACTTAGTGAGCTTAGAAGCATTTGAGATGCTATTTGGAATTTGTCCAATAAGTAGATTAGCTGTCAAAACTAATTCCTTCATGTTGGGAAGACCAATTCCTAAATTTGATGGGAGAAAGCCAGAGAAGGCATTACTGTTAAGGTAGACACGTCTCAATGCCGTAATGTTGAATATATAGGAAGGAAATGATCCATTGAAATTATTATATTCCAAATTCAACACTTCAAGCTTATCAAGATTGCCTATCTCCTTGGGTATAAGACCTGAAAACAAAAAGATGTTTGGTAATTAACTTTAAAAAACTGACGGATATGGATATATAGAATTTATATAAAGTTATGAAAATTGACAAAACAGGTAAATTTATATAATAGGTCCTTTTAGGATCAAGTCTAACAAGTTAAATTTATTAAATTTGCCTATGCCTTTGGGTTACAAAATCTAGACATTAAAAAAAGTTATAATGATGACTTTTATATATTTCAAATACTAATATATATATATATAACTAAAATATTTTTATTATTTTTAAGTCTTTATAAATTTTTTGAAATAAAAAAATTGGGAAACTATAAACTATCATGAGATGAGATTGACATGTTTATAGAAGATTTATTTTAAAATTAAAGTGTTTTTATGTTGTAATTATTGAACAATTACTTTATAAAAAATTAATAAATTTGCGTAATACAAATAAAAAATGAAATTAAATAGGAAAAGGATGTATTATAACATCCTAATTTTATAAAAGAGATTTATAAAGAATTATTGAGATAAGGATATTTTTTTAAATTAAAATTTTTAAAGATAAAATTTCATAACAAATAAAAGGAAGAATAAGTATTTTAAAATATTTTGGGACTAAAAAAATTATAAAATAAATATTTGTTAAGAATTAAAAGCGTATTTTTTTAAAAAAATAAAAAAGTAATTAGAAATTATTATTTGCATAAATATTTTAAAAAATTATCTTATAAATTAGAGAAGGTATTATTAGGAAAAAAATTTCTATTTTTTCAGGAGTATTTGAAGGTGACAAAAAATATGGGAAACGTTCAAAATAATATAACCAAGAGTTGTCTTCTTCCCCACTGAAGTACACTCTCTTCCACGTGTCCCCTCTGTCAGATCAATTTCATCAGTCTTCCTCCATGCTCCTCACATGCCCAAGCTTCCCGAGTACTCCTCTGCCAAGCGTCTCCTTGACGTCCCATTGTATTCCTTCTTCTGTCACCAGAACAAGCAGCGACTGTGAAGCAGAGGTCGACGGAGGCAGAGACGTGAGAGGGAGATGACAGACAGGCAGAGCAAGGACGAGAGTGAGAGAGACGAGAGATCACTCTTCTCTCATTCTCCATTCATCATCTCTGTCTTCAGAGAGAGAGAGAGCAAGGTGAGAGAGAGTAAGCGAGACAGGAAGCAAGAGAGAGAGGAGAAAGCCAAAACAGAGCACGAGCAGCAGCAAAGCAAAAAGGCAGCGACATAGCAGCCATCGCGTCTTCGTCGGAGAAGGAGGAGAGAAAGCTTCGTGACGTTGTCGGCAGATAAGCTGAGCTCTCTGATTTCTATCTTCACTTTCGATGCTCTGTTTATGCAAGTTTTAGAGAGAGAGCTATGGACCGAGAGAGAGACAGAGAAAGAGAAGCTTGCTGATGGTGTGCACTGTAGCTTTCTGGTATGTATATATGTCGCTGTTCTGGGTGCTGGTTTAAACGCCATTGCTGCGGGTATGAGTTTTACAGCATGTGTGAGTTTATGGAAAAGGATGGAGTACACATGAGAGCAAGAGAATGAGAAGAAGAAAGAAAACAAAACCAGAGAGAGATGAAGACGCCATTGTTGTGCTCTGTGTCCTGTAGCTTTATTTAAAAAATATAGAGAGAGAGAACAGAAAGAAGATGTCGTGCTGCTGTATGATTTTATTTAAGAAAAAGAAGAGAGAAGTAGGACGTGGCTGTGATGATATATATATATATATATATTGAGTAGTTAACTGGAGCTGAGAAAATATTAGAGGATATATTATTCCATGAGTTTAGAAGAGATTTTTACATGGGATAATAGTCTTCTTACAGTAATCTTGAAACTTGTTATAATATAAAGTATATAGTTGATGTTTAAGAAATCAAGAAATCAACATGTTGAAATCAAGAAATCCATGAGTTTGGCAATGCTATTTGTTAAGAAGTTTAAAGATAAAAGTATAATTTGATTGCATGAATGATACCAATTTACTACTAATAGGTGCAATATGAAGAAGGAAATATGCTTGAAGAAAAACTAAAGGGAGGAAGAAGAAATATAAAGAAATACTATATTCTAGCATATAATATAGGTTTTCCCATTTATGTAATTAACATATAAAATGTCAATTTATATAGTGAAATTGTATGGAATAAATATGACATGTTTATATGATGTAAATAAATATATGGGAAAACAAGTTAATAGTTTAAGCATATTAGAATAATTAAATAGAAAAAGAAGAAGAAGGATAAAAATGGAGGTCCTACAGTAAGTAATTAAGTTGAAGCCCCAGTTTGATCTGGTAAACGAATAGAAAGGTCAAGAAATTTGGTAGGCTAGTAGTATACATCTTAAACTTTAAATCCATCAAATGTTAATTGGATGTGTATATTAAAAGCAATGATTTTTCAAAAGTTAAGGGTAAAAATCTAAAAAGTTTTAGATTTGGCCAAATAAAAAGTAAACTTTGGTTAATTAATTATATTAATTGAGCTAGTAAATGTCAAATCTTATATTTTTCCCGTAAAAAACCATGAAAAAGATTTAAGTAAAAATTTAGAGCACCTCCATAAGATATTTTTGGAATTAGTTATGAATTTTTAAAATCTAACTGTCAATATGAAAAATGAACAATGTAAAGTTTCAGAGAATTAAAGTGAAAAATTTTAATTTTTAGACCTAAGTAATGTTTCCGTTAGTCAAAATCACTCTAAATACGTATATGAGGAAATAAAAGTAGGGTGTTTATTTTTAGTATCAGAGCAAATATTCTTGATATAGGATAGAGAGAAAAGATTCCTAATACATAATAGAGAGTAGTGATTCTTGATACAGGATAGAAAGTATAAGTTATGACACGGGACAAAGATTCTGGCAAAGGATATGAACATTTTAATTAGAAAATAGAAGTTATGACCCAATGAGATCAATAGTGAATTACTTGTTCATAGTCCAGATAAGATTATTGATTAGAGATGAATACTCTAAGAAAAAGTGAATACTAAGGAAAATGAAAAGAAATTTGGAGAAAGAAATTTAATAAATTTATGTAATAAAAATAAAATATGAAATTAAATAGGAAAAGGATGTATTGTTTAACAAAAGGGAGAGAGAAAAAATATAGAGTTGAAGTTAATAGTAAAATCATAAAATCTATAAATATATAATAAAAACATGTTTGTAGGCATATTATATATGATGTGGAGCTTTTTATGTTTTAAATTTCATGTGATGCTACCAGTTCATGATCTTCTATATCTTTCTGTTCATGATCTTAGCTTTCATAATTTTGGAATTCTAAACCATTAGTTATATTTCAATAATATTAATAAAAGGATGAAAAAAGGAATCTCATTTGAAACTTACTCTATTATCGAAAATGATTAAAAAACAAAGAAAATAATAAAAATTAGATGGAATATTGTCATGCTTGTAATTGATTGTGGAATGCTTCCCTCTAATTGATCGCCATCTTCTAAGAGTTAGAAAATTTGATGTACTACACATACATATGTGTGTGTATTATCAATTTATAGTATTTATATGAACAATAGTTTAATTTATGTAAGGCTTACAAATTTATGTAAGGCTTGCTTTTTGTTCTTGATCAATGTATGATTCGTTGATATTTTTTTTTTTAACAAAAGGTATAGTTTTTTTTATACATAGTTGATAGTTTCATAATGAGAACGTAGTTAAAAAGGAAACAAGTGTCTCAATGTTCAAGTTTTATACTAATAATTATTTGTTCTCATATTAACACATTTAAATGAACATGATAAACAAACCTTTAAAATAAATAAATAAAAAATAGATGTAAGGGTACTTGTAAGTGAGTTACAACCAGAATATATTTGTTTCAAATATTTTTTTGCAAACATATTTGTACATTTACTTTGTCAAATACGTACATTTTTACTTATTGATTATTCAATTTTAATTTTATAAAGTTTGGATAAAAATATATAAAAATAAATTTTATTTTTGATTATTTGAAATTAAACAAGGATAGGATGTATTCTTTAAGAACGGGGAGAGAAAAAAATATAGAGTTGACGTTGGTAGGAGAGCCATAAAGTCTATAAATATATAATGAAAACAACAACATATAATGTTTTAAACTTATATATTATAATTTGAAATTAAATTTTTGTTCTTATTCAAATATTTTTTTATCTATATTCTACAAATATTATGTGGTTTCATCTGCTCATGGTCTTAGCGTTACTTGTTGCTTTAGGATTATAAGCACAAGTTATGTGAATGAACAATATGAATGAAATAATCTGATTTTAGATAAAAATATTAAAATGAAAAGAAAACATTAAGTAAGTAAGTACATACCTGTAAATGAGTTAATACCCAAATATAATCCTTTTAAAGATGTGCAGTTACTTATTGATTGTGGAATGCTTCCCTCTAATTGATTATAAGTAACACTAAAGACTTCAAGTAAAGGGAGTTGATTGCACATTTCTTCTGGCAAATTACCCTTTAAGTGATTGCTACTAAGTGAAACATATCTCAAAGAAGGCATGTTGTTCCAAATAAAGGAAGGAATTTCACCTATAAATAAATATAAAATATTTGTTAATTACTTGGTAATAAGAGTGACAATATCAACTTAATACTCTATACATATGTGCGTGTATTATCAATTTATAGTATTTATATGAACAATAGTTTAATTTTCTACTTTTTATTATCATTTAAGACTTATAAATTTATTCAAGGCTTGCTTTTTATTCTAGAGACATAGGTAGTAATCTGGGCTTTGCCCATCATTACATTGTGGTTTATGCTACAATTTAGATTAATTTAGATCTATTGTTGTTGTTATCCTTTTAGACTTGATGGTTTAATTAATTCTGAGAAATTCCTATATATTAAAAATAAAAATAAATAATAAATAATACAATTAATATAAAATTTAGATTTTACATGTATATCCCAATCAAAATTAAATGTGTTTCTTATAAGGCATACTCATTTTGGGAAAAAATCTTCAAAAAATTTCAATAACAAAACTTTAACTTTAACATTTATTTTCAAATATTGATAGAATCTTATTGATTGGATTAATAAAAAATAGTTTAATTTTCTACATTTTACTATGTATTTCCATAATATCTTTTAAAACTTACTTATTTTAAAGGGGGAAAAACTAATATACTCTAAACGAAATGATAATATAAAATTAAAATTATTTTTAAAAAGCCACAGCTCTTAAATGATCACATATATTATTTTTAGGTAAGGCATATTTTTTATAAAAAAAAAAATTACTTTAGCGTTCAAAGAAAGCATATTCACTTTAGCGTTCAAAGAAAGCATCATGATTATTACATGTGTCTGGTGTCAAACATTACAAATATTTGCTCAACATGTTATAGAACACGCATGAAACTTTTTATTTCTAATCACCCACACAAATCATAAATATGAAACTTGTTAAAAGCACATATATCAAACATTTTGTGTCTAATAATTCAATATTATATTTTGTTTCTCTTTATAAGTATTCTTTTTTTAAATAAAAAGTGAAAATTATTCTGAAAACTACTATGCCACATCAAATATTAATAGCCCACAAAGTTCTTTCTGACCATTTTTAAAGGGTTCCTTAATTTTATTTTAGGGAGAATCCTAATAAAATCCCCTTAAAATTCTAATAAAATTGGCATAATCATATAATCAAAAAAGACATATTCCCTTTGGAATTAAAAGAAATGTGTGTGAAAATTATACATATATAAAAAATGTATATTGACATTGGGATTAAAAGAAAGTATCACTGTTATATGTGTATGTTTTCAAATAAAAAGAAAAATAGATAAACATTACAAAGCTTCTTATGGTTCTTTAAAATGAATGAACAAAAAAGGAAAGCAAAATCTTGCTTTAAAATTATTTTTTATTCCAGAGATGAAAATAAAAAAAAATCACATATGGTATAAAACAGTCATATAATTAAAATTCTTTGATTGCAAACTGTTGCTACGAAGATTTAGGATTTGGAGGTTTGCCAAAAATTAAATTTATTACAAGGTAATTTAGATTTATTGTGAGAAAATCCTATAAATTACTTGAGATGTATTCATCTCATTCAAGAGTAAATAAGCTTATGAATTTTTCAATTAATTGTGATAAAGTGAAAAATAATTGCATCCCCAAAAAATGATTTTGTTAAGTACAAACTTTTTTAAAAAAATTAAAAATAAATAATAAAATTAATATATAATTTAGATTATACAAGTATATCCAAATCAAAATTAAATGGGTTTCTTATAAGGCTTACTTATTTTGGAAAATATAATCTTCAAAAATCTTTTAATAACAGAATTAAACATTTATTTTTAAATATTGATAGAGCCTTACTGATAGGGATAATATTATAACAATATTCTCTTTCCCATGATATAGATTTACTAACCATTTCAAACATTGGATGACAAATTGTTTTTATTCTTAAAAAAATAAAAAATGTTAGAAGAAACAAGAAGAAATGCCTAAAAAATATAACAAAAATTAAAAAAAAAACTACCCCTAGCGAAGTGTTCTAAGATAAATGAGTTAAAGCTAATTTGTGGCTAGCATTGTGTTTCCGCGTGATTCTAGTATTGTATGGGCCATTTAATTTTTTTTTTTTTGGGTCTGAAAGGCCCTTTCAAGATTTCAATAAACATACATATACATATACACATACACACACACACACACACACACACACACATATATATATATACACATGCATGTGTATAGGTTATTAATCCCTAAATCATTTCAAAGAATTGAATCCTGATTTTAATTTTGATAAAAAATATCACATTAATCAATATTTTTTTTAAAAAAGCCACTACCCTTAAATGATACATATAAAGCGTTTGTTTTTTTTTTAAGATCTATAATCGTTTGGTTGACAAATTGTGATGGATTATCTATATTAAAAAAACTAAAAAACTTGTCATTGAAAAGAAAATAGGGGAAAATGAAAAATAAAAGGCAAGAAATAAGCATTGAAATCCCAACTAGTATGTCCTTTTCATCATTTTATTTCATTTTTTTTGAAGATTTTGTATGCAACTTATTCCCCTCCTTTACATGTGTGTGAAAATTATATATAAATTCGACCTAAATGCCCATAAACAAAATCTCATTTCAAATTTATTTTTATTCTAGAAAGTGAAAAAGGGAAAAAGAAAAAAATACACAATCTAATACACATATGAATATGTTTTAATCGAAGTCATAGATTCTAAAAAGTGTAATATTTTTTTCATATTTATTTTGGGGCTAAAAGAAAGTATTAGGTTCTATTCCTTTAAAAGGAATCTAGAAAAATCATTATTCTCTAAATCTATAAAGCAAAATAGTGATTATATCAAAATACTGGGAATAAAATTTAAGACCATCATATAATCAAAACTGTTACCTTGCAGGTTGATGTTCCTAAGATATAGGTATTGGAGTTTGGTCAAATTTGCAATGTCACTTGGTATGTTTCCTCCTTTGAATTTGTTATCCCCCAATTGTAATTCTGTTAATTCTTTGCATTGATGCCAAATGGATGGTATTTCGCCAGACAACTCATTTCCACACACACCAAACAATTCAAGTTTTGGAAGCCCAGAACATATACTTGTTGGGAGACTACCAGATAATTGATTACTTTCAAGACCAATTTGCTGCAGCGCTGAATTGTTAAATAATGAAGATGGTATAGAACCAACAAGTTGATTTCCTCCAAGATATAATGTCTTTAGTTGTGAAAGATCACCAATCTCGTTTGGAATGACTCCTTCAAATATTAGGGGATGGAAAAGAAAGTAATGTCAGTGGTAACAATTATTCAAGTATCACAAGTTACTATATGTGTACATGAGATAAATTTATAATTCTTAAAAACATATGTAATAAAACAAATATAGTCTAAATGATAAAACACAACAACAATTATATCATTTTAATTTGGTTCAGAAATTATATCATTAAAACTAAGAGACCTATTGATCGCGTCCTGTGGCGGCACAGAGATTCCAATTTATTGGACTTGCTATTTATCACTTCTTTCGAAACACGTATTAATTAGAAGGCTTCAAGAAAACTTAATTTTGTTAACTACAATTTTCTTAAAAAATTAATAATAAAAATAGACTAGGTTATAATTTATATTATTCAAATTAAAATTAAATGTTCCAAATATGTTGCTTGTAAGGCTTACTAATTTTAAAAATAAAACCATTACAAATCTTTTAATCATGGAATAATAAAATTTTTTAATAGAAAAATGAATAATAATTTTTTTAAAGATTGATGATGATCAGCTTTAGATATTATGATAGTATTCTTTTTCTGCTTGGCTTGACTTTACTAAACCTTTTCAAAAATTGGATGACAGAATTTTTTTTGTATTCTTTAAAAAGTTACAGAAAAATGCTGGAACAAATAAGAAAAAATGCAAAAATAAAAAAAAGAACAATCGAGACAAACCATGGTCCTCCATGATAATATAATATCAAACTAGTGAAAAGACAAGTATAGATATTAAAATTATTTTAAAACATACCTGATAAACTATTATAAGAGATACTCAATATTTCAAGTGAAGACAAGTTGAAAATTGTTTGGGGAATAATTCCTGAGAGCTTGTTACCCGCAAGTAATAACTTCTTTAAGTGCTCAAGTCTTCCCACCTCCAATGGAATAGTCCCTTCAATTAAATTAAAATTCCAATCCAAGATCTCCAATTTTGATAAATTGAACAAAGATGATGGAATAACTCCATTAAAACTATTACTTCGAAAACTCAAGCACTCAAGCATGAATAAATCTCCTATCCATGTTGGAACTTGTCCTTGAAAGTTGTTGTAGCTCAAGTTGAATAGTCTCAATCGACGTAGTCGAACTAACTCTTCAGGAATTTGACCGTGAAAATTGTTGTCACTGAGATCAAGTTCAATAAGGAATGAGAGATTTCCCAGCTGTTGAGATATAGTGCCTTTAAGATCCATGGCGCTTAGATTCAAGGAATGAACCCTTCCATAGGGAGTATTGCAGATGACACCAACCCAATTACATGGAGAAGAAGAGGTAGACCAATCAACTAAGAAATTGTTGGGATCCGAAGTGATAAAGGATTTAAGGGAAAGAAGTGCGGATTTGTCGGTGGTGATGTTTGTATCAATTGAAGCTGAGGAGACCATGAAGCAATGAAGCAAGAAGAGTAGAACAATGGAAGGAGGCTTTGCCATATTGTTTAGCATAGCAGACTTGTCAAATTTCCAAGTGTTGCGCATTCATCGGGAATTCACAAACACGTCATTTTATACTTCAATTCTAAATCGAAGTCAAAGCCGTACACACTCCATTCCAAATTGCACAATGACTCTCTTGATTAGATTAAATGATTCAAATAAAAATTAATTAGAGAGTTTGGTGTGTTAACGATTCTGTATTTATTTCTTATAGCTCCTAAAACACGCATTCGCTGTACTGTTCAATAATTAAGCACGTACGCTCATCTTATGGGCGAATGAGATGTGTATTTTATTTTAGTCTAATTAATAATAAGTTATAAATGTTTTTTCCGGTCTTGTGGGTTTGGAAAGAGGATATGAATTATGGGGATCGTATCATATGGTTGATAGTAATTCGTTCACATGTAGTATATATGGATGGAGTAGTGATATGGGATATGGAACAGATGGTCATTTAATTTAGGGCCATATGGTGGATATTAAATGTAGAATTATGGAGAATGAAGGGTTATTTAATTATATATTTGTGTGTGTATATATATTACTCTAGTATTTACTAGAGGAGCTACTTAGATGGTTATATTTAATCATAAAAAAATTAATTTATTTTATGTTTAATATTCATAATTTTTTTAGTTGAGTATTTTAATAATATTATGTTACATTTATTATAATTAACTGATTTATTTAATTTCTTTACTCTATCCAAATTAATCAACAAGATTTTACATTAAAGATCATAGGGAGTATATATTATTTTGACAATATCATTTTAGTCTACCCAAAGGAAACTGCATGTTAGATTTATTTGTTGAGATATTATTTAGTTATCTAGAGTTAAATTTGGATATTATTTAGGATTAAATTTAAATATTATTATATTTTAGAAGAATAAATTTGAGATATTATGATTGAGATAGGATTATAGGTTTAGTCTATTAGCTTACTTTTTGCCTATATAATGGCCTGTTTATGTTCTGATTCATTTAAGAATTAATAATACTATTAGATCTTTGCTTTCCCTCTACTTTTAATCCTTCAATCCTCACACAACATTTGACTTTAAAAGTACATGTAAATAGCTAAAGACCTTATCAAAACTTGCAATGTTTTATTTTTTGTTGAAGCAGTATTTAGTACATTCTTAAAAGATCAGTTTTTCTTTCTTCCTTTCTTTGTTGTTTTTTTTTTAAAAAATGGAACTAGTCCGGTACTTCAATCAGGAGGGGTAAAAAAAAATTCAAAAAATATAAGTCCTATGATAAGATGTTTTTATCAATAAAAAAATGAAAGAAATTATTTTGAGGTATAAAATAAAATATTTAATTATCTAAAAATCTTATTAACAACTGAAGAGATAACAAAACTTACTATATTTTCTATGTGAAGTCAATCAGAGTCTACAAGCGCATTTCATATAAGAAAGAATAGGGGGAGTACTTCATTATCTTAAATTTTCATTACTTTTTTTAAATTTCACTCAAATTCAACCACTAAAATTGGATAATGCTATTTGCAAATATATCCTCTTTATGAAGGGTTAACCATTCCATTAGATTTAATCTCTATTTATATTTGCCATACAATTTGAGAATTAATTGATATTTTAAATTTGGATAAAACACATTGATGATGAGAAAAAATTGTGTCTTTGTGAAGCACATGCTTAACTCGTGAGTAGACCTAATATATATATATATATATATATATATAGACCTAAAAAATTCAGCTGAAAAATATTTTCATTGTGACGCCCCTCTATTTTCAAATAAGAATATGCCAGGAATTTCTCTAGCCAATTTGTGTTATAAAGTGTAATTTCATTTCGTGGACCACATTGTAATTTCCATTGCATTAGTCTAATACGAGAAAACCCCTCAAAAGTCTTTAGTCTTAATTTGATTGAATGTATATATTATATCTTTGTAGGAATATCTCAAAGTATGCATTTTTTATTTTGGTAATATCAAATTAGAAAATTTTTAATTTTGTCTTGGTCATGGTGGATAACGAGATTCTTTTTTTACAATCTAATTTTTTATTAAATGATTTATTTTGTATTTTGCCCCCTACTTGGTCATTGGATAACGAAATTTATTTAAAGAGTACTATTTAGACTTTTCAAACTATATGTGGTCACCAAAAGAAATTAAAGCAATGAAAGAAACTGAAAAATACGTTAGTGATTCGAAAAAAACTTTGATCATAATAGTCATCCACTATCACATGAAGGACTATTATTTTCGTTATCAACGTGTTGTATGGGTAACCCCTTAAAGTATGTTAGTGATGAAAAGAATCTTTGTTCCTTTCAGAAGAATAATTTTATGGAAAAATATTTTATAAATACTTATATTTTTTCTCAAGTTTAATTTGATACTTATACTAATTTTTTTCCTTATTAAATCCTTTAATTTTGTTCTATTAGCACAATTAGCTTATGTAGATAAACAACAGAACAAATATTTTTGTTTATTATTAGTCTTGTAGGCCATATATAAAGAGTATCCAAAAGAACCATGTTAGTAGATGATATATTTTTTATAAATTCATTTAACAATTTAAATATTTTGATTGAATCTTGCAGTATTATTTTTGAATAATTAATTTAGTATCAACATCAACTGCTTTAGAGTCCGTCAGAGCCTACCAGCTCATTATATAAAAAAGCTACTTTTATTAATTTTGGTACCTTTTATAATAAGGAAAAATATATGAAAATGATAATATTAAGAAAGAAATGTATAGAAAATAGATAGTAGATAGTAGGATTCATTCGATATTGCTTGTAAATAATTTGAAATTGAAAATAAAATAACTGGATATTGCATATATATAATATATTTGGAGAGAAATAAAGAAAAAAATAAATACAAACCTCTTGCAAATTAAAATAAAGTAAAAATCCATCCGATGTAGATAGGATATATCTACAATAGGAGGATAACTAAGAAACTCAAAATTAAGATACCTAGTAATAGATTCGGTTAATGTATAAAAAATAAATAGGAAAATATGCACAAAATAAAGAGTAAAAAAAAAAAGCAATTAGACAAACCTAGGTTCCTCCAAGATAATACAAAATCGTGCTAATCAATTATAGAAAAGACAAATATATATATTAAAAATAAGACAAAAACATACCTAACACATTATTATATGGGAGACTCAAAATTTCAAGTGAATATATAAAATGACAAAAAAAAAAAAAGATGCGTGGTCTTCAATTAATTTCTTAGTTATTGGACCCAAAAGAACATTAATTTAAAGCTTGAGCAAATAATTTGTTCCTTTATGAAGAAATATAAATTCTTCATAAGAAGATTAAATGTATTATATATCCTTTTTAGAAGAAGTTTATAAACTTTTGGTAAGGTCTGGTGAGCTTGACTTCTTTTAATTTAGAAGACTTGTAAATCTATGGATGATATTTAAAAGGGTTGGAAGAATTCCTAAATTATCTCAAATTTTATATTTATCTCTAAAAGATGAGTTCCTTAGATTTTAGATTCATTTGAATTATATAATAAAATTAAATATATAATGCTGCTTCTACTCCAATTTTTTATTTCAAAATACTTGTATAAATTGTTGTCTGACGAATAATTGAATTTTTAAATGTATGTAAGAAAAGAGAATAAATATAAAAGAAGATATTTTCTTTCTTCGGCGTATGTATCATGAAAATTAGATGAAAAGAAAAAAAAAACGAGAAGAATACATGGCACATTTTAGTCCATTGAGGATAGAAATTTTCCCAACTTAAATCATCAAACTTCTTTTCTGGTCAGATTAAACGGCCAATTCTATTTTACTTGTGTAAATAATTTCATTTTTTGGAGATAAAAAATTTACAAAAAAACATGTCTGCATTTTTTTATATGTTGGAAAATTTTATCAAAAAATAGATATTACAATATTATTGCACAAAAATATCTAAAGACCTAAGTACTTGAGCTAGTATAACTTTTTTTTAATTGCATGTAATATATATTTAACTATACGCAAAATATCCATTTTGCATATAGTTAAAGATAAGTGCACACGGTCAAAGAAGATTGCAATTAGAGATTTCCAACAATTTTTTCAATATAAAATAACAATAGTGGTTATATGGATTTTTCTCACATTAAATAAAAGTTTATTAATAATAACATTTAGATTTAGATACACTTAACTCATGGAGGGCTAAACATGGTCTAAACCCAAAAAAAATTAGTAAGGACGCAAATAATCATAAAATTAGAGATATTTGATGATGCAAGAGAAGAAGAAAATATCTTGTTGCATAATTTCTCACATGGAGGACCACATGCATCTTTATCATCACACTTGTGCCCAAGTGTTGTAGACTTAATTGTAGCCACACAAATAACTTAATTCCCAAAACAAACAAGTTAGTGAGAAGAAGACCATACATATTAAAAGTCTTTAGTTTTGGACTATTTTGGATTGGATGTATTATGAAATTTGCCCATAGGAATAATTTAAGAAAAAAATACTAAAAATACTAAATATATTTTATATTCAGATCAATAACACCTCCCTAATTAGGATTACTTATATCCCCCAATAATCTTATTCCTTCTACAAAATTTCTAGAGTTCATTTTCTTTAAATGTAAATTGAAAATTTTAGAAGATCCATCAAAGTTATTTTCCCATGTTCCTAATCATCCATGACTTTCTTTATGACTGTGGGCGAAATCTTTGACGATCTAGTTGTAACCAAGTCTGCCCGAGGTTAACCCCAAGATTCTTTATAAACAATTTCTTCGGATATTTTGAATGATATATACCATAATGAAATTAACTTCACATGTAAATATATAGGAATAAGAGCCGAAAGGAAAACTGCATTCATTATAGTCACAAGGCTTACAAAAGGGAATTAACGGGATCAAAATAAACGAAAGTGGGGTTCTAATTCTAAATGAGAACCCCACTTTCATTTTAATATGTGATTTTTTAATTGATAAATTTATTTTTTTAGGACAAATATATCTTCAAGACTTCAAAGAGAAAGGGTATTTGAAAAATTAAATTATTCGAACTCAAATCCAACTTTCGCAAACAAGTATTTATGAGGCACTTTCATTTTAATATGCGATTTTTTAATTGATAAATTTATTTTTTAGAATTTGAGAAATTTTGTTCGAGCTCAAATCCAACTTTCTCAAAGAAGTATTTGTGAGGCACTTTAAAATCATTGCTGAAAACATGTTTGCTAGATATGGAATTGATCTAGCACAATTCATTTATGATGGACTCTTGCAAACTATTCAACGTTGAAGACTATGTAATTTGTTAATTACATCTGGAATCACCCAGTCAAATGATTTCCATCCAAATTTAATTCCATTGAGTTTCTTAAATGCCTGAGTACAATGGGTATAACTCCACTAAATTTATTCAGAAAAATCTATCATAATGAGCTTAGAAGCATTTGAGATGCTGTTCGGAATTTGTCCAATAAGTTGATTCTGTCCCAACCTCAATTTCTCCAAGTTGGGAAGGCCAATTTCTAAATTTGATGGATGAAAGCTCTAGAAGAAATTATGTTGGAGGGAGACACGTTTCAATGCCGAAATATTGAATATATGGGAAGGATTCATTGCAATTATTATCATTTATAAAAACTATTTCAAGCTTATCAAGATTGCCTATCTCCTTGGGAAAAAACCTGGGAACAAAATACTGTTGGATAAGTAAATTAAAAAAATTGTTGGACGATAACATTTATATAATAGAATAAAGTAGTGAACATACGTTGACAAAAATAGGTAATATGTCTTGTGTGGGTGTGGGTGTGTGCGCATAACATGTTTCAAAAACTAGAATTCACTTCTCATTATTACAAGAAAACTCCAAATATGTTAGTAATTTCGTGTCCTTCAAATTTTTGCCATGCTAATAAGTCCTTACTTAAATATAGGAAAGTGAGAAAACAAACTTGAATATCTAATAAAACTACAAATATATATTGTACAATTCATGTCTCAATTTTTTTTATTGGAATTCATGTCTCAAATTTTAATGTTACAATATACACACTACTACAAGAGCATGTCCTCGTGTTTTTAAATTTATCAAAAGAAGGATAGGAGTTATTATGTGTGTGAGCGTATTTTTCTTTTTTGTTGAAAATATCATTAAATTTTAAAGCTGACCAACATTTCTTTCCAGACTAGCGTGTTTGAATGAAAATACTAAACCTGTGATAAACACAGACAAATCATAAAGAAAGGAGTGTATAACTCTGAACTTACCTGAGAATGAGTTCATACCCAATTATAAGCCTTACAAAGATGTGCAATTGCCCAAATATTTACCTTTAATTGATTATCAACCCCCCCCCCCCCCAAAAAAAAACACTTCAAGTAAAGAGAATCCATTGCACATCTCTTCTGCCAAATTACCATTTAAATGGTCAAAGGAAAAGTCAATCAGTCTCAAAGAAGATGTGTTGAAAATAGATTGAGGAATTTGACCTGGGAAAATAAACAATTTATGAATTTGTTTCCTTATGTAAGATGACCTGATTAATTAACATCTCTTGCAAATTTGGTGTATGCAGTATATATGCACGAATGAACTAACAGTAATCCAAGCCAAGCTATAATACCAATAATTTACTCTCTTTCTCTCTGTTATCCCTACCCTTTCTAAGTTTTTAGCACAAAGGGTTTTCACAAGTGCTCACTCTAAAATTCAAACTTTATGTTTCTTCTTTTAGGGGTGATACCGTGTACCACTTAAACCAATAGCTTCTCTCTCTCTCTCTCACACACACATATACATACACACGTACATTGCGTATATACCACTTTTAGGGGTAAAATGGATTGAATCTTTTTGGACTCTATTATTTTTAAATCTTGCATTCTGCAAAAGAAGCCTATGCAACAACTTTTAATGTTATAAGTTAATACTAATTATGAAAAAAATGATTCTGTTAGTAGATATAAGTGTATTAAAATTATGTAATATTACAACTATTAGGTTGAAGTAATATTAAACTATTTTTAAAGTTTATGGTTGACTAATATCAAAACTGTGTCACAACAAACTTTTTGGAAGGTATATTAGACCTTCATCATTACTTGGATTTAAGAACAGCTTATCCGTGGTGAAAAAACAGTCACTTTTTGGAAGGTACATTAGGAGCATTGTGAACAGCTTAACTTAGTGGACCAAAACGAAAAAATGGACAGTTTAACCATTTCTTGCATCATATTCTTCTTTACCTGGCTGAGGAGGGGGATTACGATGAGGTGCTAGGCGAGAAGATCTTCCCGCAAAGATAACCATATCAGAACGGATCATACAACTAGACCATGATTCCTCAGTTTAAGATACAGAGATTTTTTATTAGTTAGTTCATGAATTTCAGAACTTTTGGAACCAAGACCAAAAAAATTATAATACAATAGCCTAGTGTAAGACGAACGGGGACCCAGCATACATTTCAAATGTTAGACTAAAAACAATGTTCTAGTTCTACCAAGGCATTGCCGGTTGCTATATCATAGTCCATAGAGTTGAAACCATAGTAACCAAAAATTACAAATTAGGATAGAATCCTGATTAGCACCAAAGGATTCTTAATAAAGGAGCAAACTACGCTTTTGCCAACACCCCTTAAAATCTTGCTTACATAATCATCAACTTGCTCAATAAGCACCACGCGCATCACAAGAAATGAGAAAGCATATTCATGAACATATGAAAGTTAAATGGATTAAACAAAAAACAATCCCTATACACCGTAAATGATTTCCCATTTTTTGGGAAAGATGAAACTAACATTTTAGCATATGAAATGAGAGGGCAAACTAAGGTTTTGCCAACACCCTGTAAAAATCATGCTTACATAACCACCGGGTTACTCAACAAGCACCAAACTCATCCCCCGAGAAATGAGAGAGCATACGCATCAACATATGAAAGTTAATGGACTAGAGAAAAAATCAATCCCCGTAAACCGTAAACCGTAAACGATTTCCCATTTTTTGGGAAAGGCTAGACTAACATTTCAACAAAAGCATAAATGTATAGAGTCCATCGACAAAACCTTTCAAGCACACAACATAGAACCCTAAAAATCCCAATTTTCTTCGGCAATGAAACAGGAAAGAAAAAACCCTTTATATAAATATTTAACCTTTTTATTGTTCATATAATTTATTCACATCATATATGTAGAAGCCTAAATTTACATCACATAAAATTTCAATTTAACTATTTAACTTTATAAAGTATATTTTTAATCATTTTAATATTAATATTATTAGTTCTATTAGTAAAAATAATTAACTCAATAAATTTAAATAGTGATTTTATTATTAAATGTCTCACAAAATATATTTAAAATTTATACTATAGATGATGGATGAATAGCATTTTCATAAGGGAATAGGAAAAAAAAGATAAAATAGTTAATACGTTCTACTTATAACATGCCTGGGATATAAGAATACATCATTTTATATTATAAAAACCAGTAGATATTATCTCTTCTACGATTTACAATCATCTGTATGCAGGAGTATAATAATGTCATGTCCTCTAACAAGTATATACTATGTTATCTGTCTCAAATTTAGTGTTATAAGAAAAATATTACTATAAAAATATCTCCCCTACTAATTGATTAAAAAGAACGGAGTTAAAAGAAAAACAAGTGTCCCAATATTAAAATTTTATACTGATAATTATTTATTTTCATATTATCACGTTTAAATGAACACGATAAACAAACCTTTTAAAATAAATACATAATAATAGATAAAAGGATACTAGAAAATGAGTTGCCACCAGAATATATTTGTGTCAATTTTTTTTTCCAACATAATTGTAAATTTGTCAAATATGTACATTTTTAATTATTGATTATTTAATTTTAATTTTGTAAAGTTTGGATAAAAATAATAAAAATAAAATTTATTTTTGATTATTTGAAATTAAACAGTAAGTGTCACGTCCCGATATTTGGACCGTGACTGGCACAGAATATGAAAAATTTCATATTCTGAAAGCCTAACACCTTAAATAAAACATTCAAATTTTCCATAACATTTTTCAAAATAACAGAATCTTTTCTAAGATCTATGTGGAGCATTTACCTTCTTTTCAAAATAATACAAGCACTTTCTTAATGATAATTATATCAAAAGTAATTTTTTTTCCAAAAACGATGCTTCGGATCAGCAACGAGTCTTTTTACTGCTCAACGGGAGGATTAGGGTCACCTGCACTAACTGAAGCTAAAAAATCTACTTGTGAATAACGTCCCAAGAAAAAACATGATTTAAAAGATTGTGGATATAAACAATGCATAAACATGTTTCAACATCTCGTATTTCAATGCAACATTTTCTGTAAACATTTTCTTTTAGGAAAAACATAATCATTTCAAGCCCATAATCTTTTCCGTAAACATTATTATTTCAGAGATTCAATTTGAAATAACTATTTCAAATCAATCGTTGTAAAACAATCTTTTCAAAAACTATAATATTTCCATAGGACTTCAACAGAACGAGAACAGACGTGGACACACAGTCCACGAGGGTAACTAACCATTCTGACAGCTCGAAGCTGTTAACTGTCGGTGGCTCAAGGCCACTAACCTTCGCGAGTACGAAACCCACGGTGAAATCTGGTAGCTTAGCCACTACCCTTCGTGAGTATGAAACCCACGGTGAAATCTGGTAGCTCAACCACTACCCTTCGCGAGTACAAAACCCACGGTGAAATCTGGTAGCTCAACCACTACCCTTCGCGAGTACAAAACCCACGGTGAAATCCATCGAGCTCGGGTAACCAAGGTGCACCAAGGCTAACAGTACTGCTGTTAGCAACCAGCGTTCTGTATTCCATCCTAAAACGTTTCCATCATGCGTGGGGTTTATTTCACATGAAATAATCTCAATCGTTTCAATGCCATAACCGTTGGTAAAAACCACTTTGAATCTCAAAAACCCCAACATGTACATTTAAAATCAAGTTACTGTAAAATCATATGAAATTCGCATAAGAATATATTTCATGAATAACATCAGTTCAATGCAACTTTTGCCAAACTCTTTTCAAAAAAGCTTATTCATCCATTTTCATGCATAATCATAATTCTTTTGTAAACCAATCGAAAGAAAATCATTTCTAACGATTTAAACCATACTTTCATAAAATTTGCCTTTCGAAATCCATATGTGAAATTCATATTTGAAATGACAATGCATTTGAAAATATAAATTTTAGGGAACGTTATTCACTCACCTGGAATACTCCCTTCACTTACTCTTGCCTTTAGCTTTAGAATATCATTCTTCATTTTATTTTCCTAAATTTCTGAAAATAAAGGGTTCCATCAATGATTGCTATTCAACTCTTTTATATCAAAAACTATTTATTTTCAGTCATGAAAATAGGACACTTGCCAACATAAACTTTTCTCTACCAGATATGACACATGCATCACTAACTAATACTCTAAAAATAACGCTCTTTACTATAACTTTTCAAACTTCACATGATCCTAAAGGATTTAATTGGCTTTGATCAAAATTTCAGCTTAAACAACACCTATTTTAACATTACTTTGAACCTCATAACATACTTTAAAGAAGAACTTCAGAGGTCTAAAATTCCTACAGTACTGACGGATAAATCACGACGGCTACCGCTTACCACAGCCATGCCTTGCACGGCGATAATGACCGGAAGAAAGGAATTGAAGACATAGACTTGCTACAGTAACCGAGATGAACTCTCCTACCTCCCTTCCGACAATTGCAGCCTCTGCTTTCCTCTCTCAAATATATCGCGTCTCCCCCTCTCTGGCCTACCATCACGGCACTCTGTCTCTCTTACTCTCTCTCGTGCTGTCACCGACGGAGAATGGAAAAGGAAGAAATTTTATATAGCCCATGAGAGGAAGATGATCCGGCGATGATAGCACTGCACCGCAGTGACACTAGCGGAAGCAAAGTCTGGCTACACGACATCGATGGCGTGACGCGTTCGCTGCTGCTCTCACTAGCTCTCCTGCTGAACTGCCGAAGAAATCTGAGAAAATAGAGAAAGGAGGTACGTTTTTTACAGAAAAGTGATAAGGGTATTTTTATAATTTCACACGCCTAAAAGAAAAAAAAACCTCCACCGCAGCCACCAGAATCGAACTCATGACCTGCGTATTGATCCTCAGCGTTTGGACCATTCAGCTAGTGTGACTTCATCGACCTGACTGTAACAAATATATATATATATACCCTTTGTAAAATTAATTTTTCTCTATTAACTTTCCCTGACCATAACAGTAAGAAGATGTATTCTTTAAGAAAGGGGAGAGAAAATATATAGCGTTGACGTTAGTAGGAGAGCGATAAAGTCTATAAATATATAATGAAAACAACAACACGTGGGTATATGATATATAATGTGAAGCTTTTCATGTGTTAAATTACACGTGATCCCACCAATTCATGATCTTATCTTTCTATTTGTGATCTTTTCTTTTGTACTTTTAGAATTGTAAACCATTAGTTATATTTCAATAATTTTAATAAAAATATCATTTTAAACTTATTCTACTAGGAAAAATGATTAAAAAGAAAGACAATAATAAATTAAAATAAGGATAAACTTAAGAGACAAAAACTATTTTAATCCATAATAAAAATTAGATAGAATAATATCATACTTGTAAAGAGCTTGGTATATAATCTTCATAATATACATATATAATATAATATATAACTGATAAGTAATAATATTTTTATAAATGTAAGGATTTTAAAATTAAAAGAAAAATAAAACAGGTAATATACACACGCTATAACAAGAAAAAAAAACTACACGTGTCTTACAAATTTCTTCAAACCATCAAATTGCTTTTACCTTCTAATAATTGCAAGTAAGTTAAGTTTGATAAAGATTATTTGTTCATTGCCCATTAATGATAAATTCATTGTCTCTTTAAAAGAAGATTGAATAAAGAAGGAATGACATTAGAATTAACAAATTCTATACCATGACTGAAAATGCAATACTAGGGTAGGTGGTATTGCTAAATCTCACTTATGTAGTATTGAAAAATCCTAAGGTTTTCCCAATACTATATACTAAACTGTCCAATTTAACCTATTCTCTGTTCCTACATTAGTCCCAAATCCTCAATACTATGTATTAAATGTGGCCCAAATGTAAATCATGTATTATATAAAAGTTACTTTTCTACTAGGTACCGTATTTTTTTGACAATAAGAAAAAATAGGCGGAGCATTTCATTATCTTAAAGTTTCATTATTTTTATTAAATCTATACATTATAAAAATTTTACGAAATAATTATATATAGTAATGTTCACTCAAATTCAACCACTAAAATTGGATAATGCTATTTGCAAATATATTCTCTTTATAAAGGGTTAGCCCCTTCCGTTAGATTTAATCTCCATTTATATTTGCGATACAATTTGAAAATTAATTGATATTTTAAATTTAGATAAAACAAATTGATGATGAGAAGAAATTGTGTCTATGCCCGCCATGATTCTTCTTCACAGGTCATTTCCCTAGAAACTGAGGACAATAATTCTTGTTATTTTTTATCTTTCTTATTTATAACAATTAGTATAGAATAGAACTGGTGTAAAATATATCATGCATCTTAGAAAAATATAGGTACGTGGCACATGGTAGACTTTTTAAACATCACGTTGTCCAAAAGAAATTAATGCAATGAAAAATAAAAGAAAATTACAGTTGTGATGGGATGTATATATTACGAGAAAACCCCTCAAAAGTCTTTAGTCTTAATTTGATTGAATGTATATATTATATCTTTGTAGGAACATGAAAGCAGGTAAAACAAATCACATAATTAACATGAAAACAATTGATTAAAGCCAACACTGTGCGTAATTGTTATATGTCTAAAAGCAGAAGGTGGTATTTTTAATTTTTTTTACTATTATATCCTTATTTACTTCAATAACTTACATTTATTTTTTAAGTTCAAAGTAATTTTTTTCCAAACTATCATACATATTCAAACATATACTTGGAAGTCAAACAAATCCCATTGTTAACTTGTAGATGAAAAATGGTAAGATTTACTTCTAAATTGACCCAGGAGTCACAATCCAGTTACTTTTTTCTCTTTTAAAAAAGTAAGATTTCTCAAATGGATATATAAATAACAGCTTAATTTCTTTGAGACTAGCCAAAAAAAGACATTGGCAAAACACTAAACCAGAATATATTCTGATTAACAGCCAAACAGCCAAACAATCTAAATTTTTATTAAATGATTTATTTTGTATTTTGCCCCTTACATGGTCATTGGATAACGACATTTATTTAAAGAGTACTATTTAGACTTTTCAAACTATATGTGGTCACCAAAAGAAATTAAAGCAATGAAAGAAACTGAAAAATACGTTAGTGATTAGAAAAAAACTTTGATCATAATAGTCATCCACTATCAGATGAAGGACTATTATTTTCATTATCAAAGTGTTGTATGGGTAACCCCTTAAAGTATGTTAGTGATGAAAGGAATCTTTGTCCCTTTCAGAAGTATAATTTTATGGAAAAATATTTTATAAATACTTATATTTTTTCTCAAGTTTTAATTTGGTACTTATACTAATTTTTTCCTTATTAAATCTTTTAATTTTGTTCTATTAGCACAATTAGCTTATGTACATGGGCTAACAATGTCAACAGAACAAAATTAAATGATTTAATAAAAGAAAAAACAAATATAGACATCAAATTAAAAAATAAACAAAAATATAAGTATAGATTTCCCCAATTTTGTTTATTATTACTCTTGTAGGCCATATATAAAGAGTACATCCAAAAGACCCTTGTTAGTAGATGATATGTTTTTCATAAACTTCATTTAACAATTTAAATATTTTGATTGAATCTTTTAGTATTATTTTTGAACCATTAATTTAGTATGAATATCAACTACTTTAGAGAGTCCGTCAGAGCCTGCCAGTGCATTATATAACCTTTTATTAATTTTGGTACCTTTTATAATAAGGAAATATATATGGAAATGATAATCTTAAGAAAGAAATGTATAGAAAATAGATAATAGGTAGTAGGATTAATTCAATATTGCTTGTACTTAATTTGAAATTGAAAGTGACATAACTTTTTGTGCTTTATATAATATATTTGGAGAGAAATAAAGTAAAAATCTAACTTACTCCAACTTTGACAAATTGAACAAAGATAACTGAATAAATCCATTAAAACTGTTATTTCAAAAATCCAAATATTCAAGCATAGATAAATATCCTATCTATGTTAGAACTTGTCCATGAAAATCATTGTAGCTCAAGTTGAATAGTCTTAAAATTATCCTCTTGAAGACCACTCATCTTTTTTTTGTCATTTTATATATGTCATTGTATGCTACTTGTTATTTTTCCAATTAAAATTTTGTGACTTGATTTGGACTTGGATGAAACTGCTGCCATCATATATGATATTTTTTTTCATTGGTTTATAATTACATTTTTGATGTTTCATCCAAGTCTAAATCAAGTCATAAAATTTTAATTGGAAAAATAACTAGTAACATTCAATGACAGATATAAAATGACAAAAAAAGATACGTGGTCTTCAATTAATTTCTTAGTTATTGGACCCAAAAGAACATTAATTTAAAGCTTGTGCAAATAATTTGTTCCTTTATGAAGAAATATAAATTCTTCATAAGAAGATTAAATGTATTATATATCCTTTTTAGAAGAAGTTTATAAACTTTTGGTAAGGTCTGGTGAGCTTGACTTCTTTTAATTTAGAAAACTTGTAAATCTATGGATGATATTTAAAAGGCTTGGAAGAATTCCTAAATTATCTCACATTTTATATTTATCTCTAAAAGATGAGTTCCTTAGATTTTAGATTCATTCGAATTACATAATAAAATTAAATATATACTGCTGCTTCTACTCTAATTTTTTATTTTAAAATACTTGTATAAATTGTTGTCTGACAAATAATTGAATTTTTAAATGTATGTAAGAAAAGAGAACAAATATAAAAAAGGATATTTTCTTTCTTACGCGTGTGTATCATGAAAATTAGAGGAAAAGAAAAAAAAAACAAGAATACATGGCACATTTTAGTCTATTGAGGATAGCGATTTTCCCAACTTAAATCATCGAACTTCTTTTCTGGTAAGATGAAACAGCCAATTCTATTTTATTTGTGTAAATAATTTCATTTTTTAGAGATAAAAAATTTACGGAAAAAAATGTCTGCATTTTTTTTATATGTAGGAAAAATTTATCAAAAAATACATATTATAATATCATTGCACAAAAATATCTAAAGACCTAGGTCCTTGAGCTAGTACAATTTTTTTTTTTTAATTGTATGTAACATATCTTTAACACATGCATCTTTATCATCACACTTGTGGCCAAGTGTTGTAGACTTAATTATTTACAAAACAAACAAGTTAGTGAGAAGAAGAATATACGTATTAAAAGTCTTTAGTTTTGGACTATTTTGATTGGATGTATTATGAAATTTGCCAATAGGAGTAATTTAAAAATAATATATAATAAATATATTTTATATTTCGATCAATAACACCTCCCTAACTAGGATTACTTATATTCCCTAATAATCTTATTCCTTCTACAAAATATCTAGAGCTCATTGTCTTTAAATGTAAATTATTAAAAATTTTAGAAGATCCATCAAAGTTATTTTCCCATATTCCTAATCAACCATTACTTTCTTTATAAGTGTGGGCGAAATCTTTGACGATCTCGTTGTAACCAAGTCTGCCCGAGGTTAACCCCAGGATTCTTTACAAACAATTTCTTCGGATATTTTGAATGATATATACCATAATGAAATTAACTTCACACGTAAATATATAGGAATAAGAGCCGAAAGGAAAACTGCATTGATTATAGTCACAAGGCTTACAAAAGGGAATTAACGGGATGAAAATAAACGAAAGTGGGGTTCTAATTATAAATGAGAACCCCACTTTCATTTTAATATGTGATTTTTTAATTTATAAATTTATTTTTTTTAAGACTAATATATCTTCAAGACTTCAAAGAGAAAAGGGTATTTGAAAAATTAAATTGTTCAAACTCAAATCCAACTTTGGCAAACAAGTATTTATGAGGCACTTTGATTTTAATATGCGATTTTTTAATTGACAAATTTAATTCTTTAAGACTAATATATCTTCAAGACTAAAAAAATGGTATTTGAGAAATTTTGTTCGATCTCAAATCCAACTTTCTCAAAGAAGTATTTGTGAGGCACTTTAAAATCATTCCTGAAAACATGTTAGCCAGATATGGAATTGATCTAGCCCAATTCATTTATGATAGACACTTGCAAACCATTCAACGTTGAAGACTATGTAATTTGTTAATTACATCTGGAATCAGCCAGTCAAATGATTTCCATCCAAATTTAATTCCATCCAGTTTCTTAAATGATTAAGTACATTGGGTATAATTCCACTAAATTTTTTCTCTGAAAAATCTATCATAATGAGCTTAGAAGCATTTGAGATGCTGTTCGGAATTTGTCCAATAAGTTGATTCTGTCCCAACCTCAATTTCTCCAAGTTGGGAAGGCCAATTTCTAAATTTGATGGAAGAAAGCTCTAGAAGAAATTATTTTGGAGAGAGACACGTTTCAATACCGAAATATTGAATATATGGGAAGGATCCATTGCAATTATTATCATTTATAAAAACTATTTCAAGCTTATCAAGATTGCCTATCTCCTTGGGAATAAAACCTGGGAACAAAATACTGTTGGATAAGTAAATAAAAAAAAAATGTTGGACGATAACATTTATATAATAGAATAAAGTAGTGAACATGCGTTGACAAAAACAGGTAATATGTTTTGTGTGGGTGTGGGTGGGTGTGCATAACATGTTTCAAAAACTAGAATTCACTGGTAAATATTACAAGAAAACTCCAAATATGTCAGTAATTTCGTGTCCTTCAAAATTTTTGCTATGCTCACAATTTCTTGCTTAAAAATAGGAAAGTGAGAAAACAAACTTGAATATATAATAAAACTACAAATATATATATTGTACAATTCATGTCTCAATTTTTTTTTATTGGAATTCATGTCTCAAATTTTAATGTTACAATATATACACTACTACAAGAGCATGTCCTCGTGTTTTTAAATTTATCAAAAGAAGGATAGGAGTTATTGTGTGTGAGAGAGCGTATTTTTCTTTTTTGTTGAAAATATCATTAAATTTTAAACCTGTGATAAACACAGACAACTCATAAAGAAAGGTGTGTATAACTTTGAACTTACCTGAGAATGAGTTCATACACAAATATAAGCCTTGCAAAGATGTTCAATTGCCCAAATATTTACCTTTAAACCCCCCCCCAAACACTTCAAGTAAAGAGAATCCATTGCACATCTCTTCTGCCAAATTACCATTTAAATGGTCAAAGGAAAAGTCAATCAGTCTCAAAGAAGATGCGTTGAAAATAGATTGAGGAATTTGACCTGGGAAAATAAACAATTTATGAATTTGTTTCCTTATGTAAGATGACCTGATTCATTAACATATCTTGCAAATTTGGTGTATGCAGTATATATATATGCACGAATGAACTAACAGTAATCCAAGCCAAGCTATAATACCAATAATTTACTCTCTCTCTCTCTCTCACACACACACACACACACACATACATTGGTAAAATGGATTGAATCTTTTTGGACTTTATTATTTTTAAATCTTGCATTCTGCAAAAGAAGCCTATGCAACTTTTAATGTTATAAGTTAATACTAATTATGAAAAAAATGATTCCGTTAGTAGATATAAGTGTATTAAAATTATGTAATATTAAAACTATTAGGTTGAAGTAATATTAAACTATTTATTAAAGTTTATGGTTGACTAATATCAAAACTGTGTCACAACAAACTTTTTGGAAGGTATATTAGACCTTCATCATTACTTGGATTTAAGAACAGCTTAACCCTGGTGAAAAAACAGTCACTTTTTGGAAGTTACATTAGGAGCATTGTGAACAGCTTAACTTAGTGGACCAAAACGAAAAAATGGACAGTTTAACCATTTCTTGCATCATATTCTTCTTTACCTGGCTGAGGAGGGGGATTACGATGAGGTGCTAGGCGAGAAGATCTTCCCGCAAAGATAACCATATCAGAACGGATCATACAACTAGACCATGATTCCTCAGTTTAAGATACAGAGATTTTTTATTAGTTAGTTCATGAATTTCAGAACTTTTGGAACCAAGACCAAAAAAATTATAATACAATAGCCTAGTGTAAGACGAACGGGGACCCAGCATACATTTCAAATGTTAGACTAAAAACAATGTTCTAGTTCTACCAAGGCATTGCCGGTTGCTATATCATAGTCCATAGAGTTGAAACCATAGTAACCAAAAATTACAAATTAGGATAGAATCCTGATTAGCACCAAAGGATTCTTAATAAAGGAGCAAACTACGCTTTTGCCAACACCCCTTAAAATCTTGCTTACATAATCATCAACTTGCTCAATAAGCACCACGCGCATCACAAGAAATGAGAAAGCATATTCATGAACATATGAAAGTTAAATGGATTAAACAAAAAACAATCCCTATACACCGTAAATGATTTCCCATTTTTTGGGAAAGATGAAACTAACATTTTAGCATATGAAATGAGAGGGCAAACTAAGGTTTTGCCAACACCCTGTAAAAATCATGCTTACATAACCACCGGGTTACTCAACAAGCACCAAACTCATCCCCCGAGAAATGAGAGAGCATACGCATCAACATATGAAAGTTAATGGACTAGAGAAAAAATCAACCCCCATAAACCGTAAACGATTTCCCATTTTTTTTGAAAGGCGAGACTAACATTTCAACAAAAGCATAAATATATAGAGTCCATCGACAAAACCTTTCAAGCACACAACATATAACCCTAAAAATCCCAATTTTCTTTTACAATGAAACAGGAAAGAAAAAACCCTACATTACCGAAGAGCTAATCCGATAGATTCATAATAGACTAGTGTTCAGAAGAGGAGCACCAAATGTAAATCAATTTGAGGTTAGAAAGTTACCACCGTAGCTGCGGCGAGGCATAGTTAGGGTATGGGGTTGAGGCGGCGGAAAAGGAGAATGATAGAAGAAGATCTCTGAGGAGGAACCGCAGAATGTGCCGTCGCATAAATATAAACTGCTAAACCCCTTGAAATGGGAAATTTATAACCAGCCCCACAATAAAATTATGAGTTGAGGATTAGGGATTTAGTCAAAAGAAAAAAAGGAAAAAAAAAAAAAGAGTTTTAGAACAATTAAGATTGTGTTAACGTGTAAGTACAGGATTGGTTGATTTCAGGTCATTGACGTGTTCAATTTTCAGTTGTGTGCTTGTGATTTTTTTCATCATGAAATAAAACGCAAATAAATATTTAACCTTTTTATTGTTCATATAATTTATTATCTTTTTAGCCAGAATTCATATAATTTATTCACATCATATATGTAGAAGCCTAAATTTACATCACATAAAATTTCAATTTAACTATTTAACTTTATAAAGTATATTTTTAATCATTTTAATATTAATATTATTAGTTCTATTAATAAAAATAATTAACTCAATAAATTTAAATAGTGATTTTATTATTAAATGTCTCACAAAATATATTTAAAATTTATACTATAGATGATGGATGAATAGCATTTTCATAAGGGAATAGGAAAAAAAGATAAAATAGTTAATACGTTCTACTTATAACATGCCTGGGATATAAGAATACATCATTTTATATTATAAAAACTAGTACATATTATCTCTTCCACGATCTACAATCATCTGTATGCAGGAGTATAATAATGTCATGTCCTCTAACAAGTATATACTATGTTATCTGTCTCAAATTTAGTGTTATAAGAAAAATATTAATATAAAAATATCTCCCCTACTAATTGATTAAAAAGAACGGAGTTAAAAGAAAAACAAGTGTCCCAATATTAAAATTTTATACTGATAATTATTTATTTTCATATTATCACGTTTAAATGAACATGATAAACAAACCTTTTAAAATAAATACCTAAATAAAAGATAAAAGGATACTAGAAAATGAGTTGCCACCAGAATATATTTGTGTCAAATTTCTTTTTTTTTTTTTTGCCAACATATTTGTAAATTTTTCAAATATGTACATTTTTAATTATTGATTATTTAATTTTAATTTTAATTTTATAAAGTTTGGATAAAAATAATAAAAAATAAAATTTATTTTTGATTATGTGAAATTAAACAGGAAGAAGATGTATTCTTTAAGAAAGGGGAGAGAAAATATATAGCGTTGACGTTAGTAGGAGAGCGATAAAGTCTATAAATATATAATGAAAACAACAACACGTGGGTATATGATATATAATGTGAAGCTTTTCATGTGTTAAATTACACGTGATCCCACCAATTCATGATCTTATCTTTCTATTTGTGATCTTTTCTTTTGTAATTTTATAATTGTAAACCATTAGTTATATTTCAATAATTTTAATAAAAATATCATTTTAAACTTATTCTATTAGAGAAAACGATTAAAAAGAAAGACAATAATAAATTAAAATAAGGGTAAACTTAAGGGACAAAAATTGTTTTAACCCATAATCAATTAAAATAAGAGTAAATTTAAGTTAAGTTTGATAAAGATTATTTGTTCATTGCCAATTAATCATACGTGGGAGCTCAAATTTGTTCATTGTCTCTTTAAAAAATTGATCTCATATTCTTATTCATCAATGGAAGCTCAAACATGATTGAATAAGCGTTTATTAAGCTGAATTTAATTTTTAAAACTTATATATTATAATTTGCAATTAAATTTTTATACTTATCCAACTACTTTTTTTATCTATTGTAAATTTTTTAATTCCATAGTTGCAATGTTTTTTAGAAAATATCACATATATAATTTTAATTTCAATTAAATTTTAAATAATTATTGCAATTTATATATAAATAAATAACAGAGAACACAACTCCGATGTATTTTAATGTTTTTATACCATAATTATTGAATAAATATTAGTAAATTGTTAGATGTTGGATATTTTATTGATTATATTTGTAATATTTAAGTAAATATTTAGTTATAATAATTTAAATAATAAAATATGTGACGTTGGTTAGTTTGACTTTGAGTTTGGGTTTAGAGTTTTACACAATTTTAATCATTTATTTAATTAAATAATAATAATAATGGTAGTTTATTAAATGAGCGACGCTCAAGAGAGTGAATGTACCGCACTTAGAACAACCTAAAGCCACATTTGGTATACAATCGTCGATCTTGATGGACTGAGATTTGGATTAAAATTAAGATTGGGAGTGGGAGTGGGACTGTACCTTTAAAATTATATTTAGTATGAAGTAATATTTTAAAAAAATAATTTTATTAATTTTATTTTATAATTGTTATAAATTATGAAAAAAAAATCATAATACCCATTGCCCTAAGCCCCTAAAATTTACCAGTGAAGCCATAGGGTTTGTTTGGTTGGGGGGTTTTAGAGGGGAGGGGAGGGAAAAGGAGAGGAAAGTGTGTTTGGTTGGGAAAAATGGAGGGGAGGGGAGGGGAGCTTTTTTGTCCTTATGTGCTCTCCTCCCCTCCCTTAGCTCCCCTCCAAAAATGGGGGTTTTTGGAGGGGAGAGAATTTTTTTGCCTCTTTTAGACCAAATTACCCTCAAGCATTTTTTAATATTCCAACTATACCCTTAAACCTTTTTTTTTATTTTTCTCACACCTAATTTTTTCTTTAATTACATAATAATTATAATAAATTATAATAAAATTTAATAAGTATAATAAATTATTTATATATTATTTTAAAATATATAATAATGTTAAAATTTTAACATTTTTTTTATTTTTTTATTTTTATTATATATAAAAATGAGATAAAAATTTGAGATTTATAAATTAAAAAATAATAATTTTGATATGAATATTATAAATAAAGAATAAATAAATTTAAATAAAGAGATAAGGGTATTTTTGTCAACTTTTAATTAACACATCTCCCCTCCCTCAGCTGAACCAAACAAAGCCATAGTCATCGTGGGTGAAATCACCAGCAAGTTAGTGGTAGCAGCAGAGGCTTTTGCCACAAAGTCAGCGGAATCAAAGAAGAGCTCCACAGGCACACGCTTGTGATGGCAAGCCAGCAGATTAGCGGAGTGGATATCAAAATCGCACATGACACAGAGCGCCGTGGCGTCAGCCTTGCATCTACTGTCGACAGGGGCTAGCTCGTAAACCTCACACATCAGCACACGCTCATACCAGGAAGCAAGCTTATTGGCGGAATATATCTTGTTGTCAAAGAGCATGAACAGAAAAGCTTGCAAAAAACTGTAGCGGCCACCGATTTGCAAGAGCCACATGGCTTCGACGGCAAGGTCCAGCCGCTACAAAACCCTTGAGGCTTCCCCTCTTGATACCCATACAAGAAATCTCGTTCTGGCGTTGACGGAGGAGAGAAGAAGAAGAAGAAGAAGAAGGAAATAAGAGAGAGAAGAGCGCTAGATTGAGTAAAGAAGGAATGACATTCGAATTAAAAAATTTTTATACCATGACTGAAAATGTAATATTAAGTTAGGTGGTATTGCCGAATCACACCTATGTAGTATTGAAAAATCTTAAGGTTTTCCCAATACTAGGGAGAACCATGGATGGGACAACTGAAAGAAAATTAAAAAAAACAGTGAAAGACGGTTCTCTGGTTTCTGCCTCGTGCAGAAATTTGTTTGGGTATATTTAACAAATATATTGAGACGTCTTATGCAAATGGTTCATCAAATCATAAAGCCCAACATAAATAAATAAGCCTACATAGGGGGAATCCTAGGATTAGGTATTTTGCAGCGTTATGCAAGGGCTAAGGACAACTTCATTGCCTTCTCAAATCAACTGCCTTTAGGGCATTGCAAATAGATTCCCCGGTAGCGTAGAAAAATTTGCCGTATCCCTCTCTCTCTCTGCAGTCTACATGGGGTTTCGTTTCTGTTCTTGATCATTAAATTTGTATTTGGATAAGATTTTAAAAATGGGTTTATGAAAAAATAGGGCTTTTGGGCAGCTTATAAAAAAGGGTTTTTTGAGAAGAGCTTATAAAAAAATTTATTTTGAATAAATGGGTGTTTGGATAGTTATTTATAGAAATATTTTTATTATTGATAAATTATGAAAAAGGGTATGAGTATTAAATGAGGAGAGATAAGATATAAGAGGAGAGAGGGTGTAAGAAAAAGTAGGAGAGAGAGTATAAGAAAAATTAGGGGTAATATAGTAATTGGTTAGTTCATAAGCTCTTTTACTATTTCATAAGCTACTCTGATCAATTTATCTGAAACCTTAGTTTTAAACCATAATTTAGTCTAAAAGCCCGTTTGAACAAATATGGTTGTTTGTTTTAAAAAATTTTAAAACTTAGGTTTTACCAAAACCTAAATTTGAAACCTAAGTTTGAGGTATTTCCAAACACACCCTATATATTAAACTGTCCAATTTAACCTATTCTTTGTCCCTATATTAGTCCCAAATCCTCAATGCTACGTATCAAATGTGGCCTAAATGTAAATCATGTTTTTTGAGGATTCCTTAACTAGTGACTGTTCCGTAGTCACTAGTTAAATAACATGTAATAAATAATTCTGAAAGATTTATTAACGTATGCAATAAATAAGTTTTTAAAGCAGTGCTGCTCATTCTTGAGATGCCATATGCAAGATAATATAATCCACCCAGTAAACTATAAAATACATAGCATTGAGACAGGGAAAAAACAATTTCCAAACTTCGTACAGGTATCTTGAACTTGAAGAAAAAAAAGAACGATAACTCTATGTTACTATTATTCACTGCACATTTGTAACACATAAAAGTTAAAAACTAACTTGAAGACCAACAAAACCCACATGTGGAGTCCAAAAATTCTCAAATTTCAAATCATTAAGATATTAATACAGGAGACGTCATCAATCCATATGATAACATGTTCCAAAAATAAAACAATCCAAGGGTTTAAGATTGTAACAAACACAATTTGATTTAACACACTGATTCAACAAGGGGTCCCGTGAATATTTTGCATTAACGTGGCCTTGTTTTTTTCTAGTGACACCACAACCTCTGACATATTAGGTCTTGACTCAGGTGCTTCGTTGCAACAATTTAAGGCTAAATAAAAAATTGATGATATATGCCATAATATATTACCACTTTTTTGGTTGCTTCTGGGCAGCAAATTGACATCTAGAATATCGATGATTGACTGTGGGGTTGATTTGCAAACAAATTCTTTCAAAGTTAAGCCTTGAACAAACATATCATCTGTTGGTTTCTTCCTTGTAAATATTTCCATAAGCAGAATACCAAAACTGTATACATCTCCTTTTGTTGAAATTGCTCCTCTTGATGCATACTCTACATATAAATTTAAATGATAAATTAAGTAGTTGAATAACTTGTAGTTTCTTCTAGCATGTGGATGTGTGTAGGTATAAATGACTACAAGAAATAGAAATTAAATAAAATTTAATGTGATTACTATATAAATTATCTCACCTGGTGCCATATAACCAATTGTGGCCACAGTTTTGGTATAAATTTCTGATTGACTATCACTTAACCATTTGGAGATTCCAAAGTCACTCAAATGGGCCACCATATTTTCATCCAATAAAATGTTGCTTGGCTTTACATCACAATGGACCACTGGTGTAGAAGAACTATGATGAAGATACTCCAATGCCGATGCCACGTCAATCATTATGTTCAATCTTTACACTATATCTAAACAATAGTTATGGGAGTACAACCATCTATCAAGACTCCCATTTGACATGAATTCCATTATAAGGGATTTAAAATCATCATTGGAGCAACTGCTGATGATTTTAATGAGATTACGATGACGAAGCTCGCGTATGGCAGCACATTCAACATCGAAACTCCTCAATGCTGCTTCCAAGTTTGAGTTAAATACTTTGACAATAACTATATTTCCACTTGAAAGAATTCCTTTGTATACTGATCCGAAACATCCCTTGCCAGGAAGCAAGCTTATTGGCATAATGAATCTTGTTGTCATAGAGCATGCACAGAAAAGCTGAGTTGGCTCAGCAAAAAACTGTGGCGGCCACCGATTTGCAAGAGTCACATGGTTTCGACGGCAAGGTCCAACCACTAAGAAAGTCATTAAGGCTTCCCCTCTCGATTCCCATGCAAGAAATCTTGTTCCGCATTGACGGAGGAGAGAAGAAGAGGGAAACAAGAGAGAAGGGCCTTGACAGAGGAGAGAATGAATGATATTTGTCTTAAAAAAATTTATCCCATATCTAAAAATACAATACTAGGAGAGGTGGTATTACCCAATCTCACCTATATAGTATTAAAAAATCCTAAAATTTTTTCAATACTACATATCAAACGGCCCAATTTAACAAATTATCTATCCCTATGCTAGTCCCAAATACTCAATACTTCGTACAAAATGTGGCCTAAATGTAAATCATGTTTTTTGAGGCTTCAGTGACTGTATTAACGCATGCAATAAATAAGATTTTAAAGCAGTGCTGCTCATTCTTCATATGCCATATGCAGAATGTGGACTTGAAGGGAAAAAAAAGAACGATAACTCTATGTTACTATTATTAACTGTACATTTGTAACACATAAAAGTTAAAAACTAACTTGAAGACAAACAAAACCCACATGTGGACTCCAAAAATTCTCAAATTTCAAATCATTAAGATATTAATACAGGAGACGTCATCAATCCATATGATAACATGTTCCAAAAATAAAACAAACCAAATGGGTTTAAGATTGTAACAAATACAATTTGATTTAACACACTGATTCAACAAGGGGTCCCTTGAATATTTTGCATTAACGTGGCCTTGTTTTTTTCTAATGACACCACAACCTCTGACATATTAGGTCTTGACTCAGGCGCTTCGTGGCAACAATTTAAGGCTAAGTCAAAAACTGATGATATATGTAGTAATATATTGCCACTATTTTGGTTGCTTCTGGGCAGCAAATTGATATCTAAATATCGATAATTGACTGTGGAGTTGATTTACAAACAAATTCTTTCAAAGTTAAGCCTTGAACAAACATCTCATCTATTGGTTTCTTCCTTGTTGTTATGATTATGAATTTAATTAACGGTTATATATATATTTATGGTGGAATATTTCGTATGGGAAGCGATAGCCGAATGGTTCAAGAGGCGAAGGGAAAAAGTTTGGCCAGTGTTCGAGTCGCAGCGAAAGCGGAAGTGAATTTTTTTTTCTCAGACGTGTGAAATTACTCTTTTGCCCCTCTGGTCATTTCTTCACCGAACCACTGACTTTCTCCCTCCATTTCTCCTTCCTGCGAGCAGCGACAGTAGGGCAGCAGTGCTGGTTAGGTGCTGGACGGCAGGAGCTCAGCTTACGGCGCGGGAGGAGAGTGCACGGCACGGAAGTTCGGCTGGACGCCTTTAAGAAGCATTCCGCCCGATCCCTTCCTTTCTGTCGTCAACGAGGCTGCGGTGACAGGAGAGTGTGAGAGGTGAGCGCAGGAGTGCCGCGGGTTCAGTGTTTTAGCTATAGCGCCGGTAAACACTCCTTCCGGTAGACCACATTCAAGGTGAGCGCCTTCGTTGTGTAGCTTCTGTCCGACACCATTTTCGTGCTACTGTAGCAAATCCTTTGCTACTGTAGCAAGTCATTGATTTCATTTCCCGACTGGTTTCTGTCGTGATCCGTTCGGTTAGTGAAGTGGTAAGCTCCTTAGTTCGCATTTCGTATTCAACTCCATCTTTCCTCTTAAGCGGTTGCAGAGTGACAGAGCTCACTCATTTCTGTTCGGTGCCGTCACCGCTGCTCTGTTTCAGGCCGTTGCCGTGAGTGTTAGAGGGAGTGGATTGACGCTGTGCATTGTCATTTTTCTGCTCAACCCCGTGGTTCTGTTGCTGTGAGTTCTCAATGGTGGGAAGGATGGTAAGTCTCACCCTTGTTCTTTATTTCTCTCCGCAACCGTGGCTGTTACTGTTTTTGCTTTGGATGCTGTTTTAGCAATGTTGGTTACTGTTTGCTTGTTCGGGAAGATTTCTGTTGCCGTGTGTATATCTTCGGATGCATGCCGGGTTGCTACTGCAGTGTGATATATATATAAATATTGTTATGCATCTATGGAGTGTGTGTGATCCGATGCACATTGGGGTACTGGAATTGTCCGGCCAATGTAAAGGCAGGAAAGGTCTGTGTGTTTGCCGTCAGGTGTTGGTTCTATTGATGGATTATTATTGGATGCATGAATTAAGCCTTTGACATTTTAGCTTGTTGGAAAATAACCCATGGGTTAACCGAAGCAATATAGGAATTTTTGAGATATTTAAGTTGAGTTAAAGGCATAAGTGATTGTTAAGGATTAGTGGCTGGGGTAGTGAATCTATAAATTGAATGATTAATGGTGTATTAGTGGTGGAAGTGATAAGTAGGGATGCTTATTATAGTCGAAGACTTTAAGCAAAATGTTAATATGTTGTTTCAATCAGGGGATTGAGATGTAATCTTGCAGCTGGTGTTTGGTGGGAGGAGTAGCGATTTAGGAACGTGGCAGTGAGTGAATAATGTTCCCTAAAATTTATATTTTCAAATGCATTGTTATTTCAAATGTTGAATTTCAAATATGAATTACGAAAAGCAAATTTTACAAAAGTATAGTTTAAATCGTTAGAAATGATTTTCTTTTGATTGGTTTACAAAGGGATTATGATTATGTTGAAAATGAATGAATAAGCTTTTGAAAAGAGTTTGGCAAAAGTTGCATTAAACTTATGTTATTCATGAAATATATTCTTTTGTGAAGTTCATATGTGTTTACAGTAATTTGATTTTAAATGTACATGCTGGGGTTTTTGAAATTCAAAGTGGCTTTATCAATGATTATGGTATTTGAAACGATTGAGATCATTACACGTGAAAAGGACCCCATGCATGATGGAAATATTTTAGGACAGAATACAGAACGCTGGTTGCTAACAGCAGTACTGTTAGTCCTTGGTGCACCTTGGTTACTCGAGCTCGACAGTTTGTGGTATAGCCACCAGAATTATTTCGTGGGATTCGTTCTCGCAACAGTTTGTGGCCTTGAGCCACCAGAATTATTTCGTGGGATTTATTCTCACGACAGTTTGTGGCATAGCCACCAGAATTATTTCGTGGGATTCGTTCTCGTGACAGTTAGTGGCTTCGAGCCACCAGAATGGTTAGTTACCCTTGTGGACTGTGTGTCCACGTCTGTTTTTGTTCTGTTGAAGTCCTACAGAAAGATCATGGTTTTGAAAAGATTGTTTTGAATGAGTTATTTGAAACAGTTAGTTCATACGGTTATTTCCCCTGAAATATAAATGTTGACAAAAAGGTTTGAATTAGATTTCAAAGCGATATGAAATACATTTTTAATATGATTATGCATTGATTATTTTCCGCATTCTTTAAATCATGTTTTTGGGACGTTATTCACGAGTAGATTATTTGGCTTCAGATAGTGCAGGTGACCCTAATTCCCCAGCTGAGCGGTAAAGAGCCTTGCTGTTGATCCGAAGCTTCGTTTGATAAATACTACTTTTGATGTAATTGCTTCTTAAGAACTTTTATTATTTTGGAAAGGATAATGCTCTGCATGAACCTTAGAAAATGTTTGTATGATTTTGAAAAATGCTATGGAGAATTTAAAGGTTTTACTTAAAATGCTAGGCTTTCAGAGTATGATGTATTTATATTCTGTGCCGGTCACGGTCCAAAAATAGGGACGTGACACTTGTAAACATTTCCATAAGCAGAATACCAAAACTGTATACATCTCCTTTTGTTGAAATTGCTCCTCTTGATCCATACTCTACATATAAATTTAAATGATAAATTAAATAGTTGAATAACTTGTATTATCTTCTAGCATGTGGATGTGTGTAGGTATAAATGAATACAAGAAATAGAAATTAAATAAAATTTAATGTGATTACTATATAAATTATCTCACCTGGTGCCATATAACCAATTGTGGCCACATTTTTTGTATAAATTTCTGATTGACTATCACTTAACAATTTGGAGATTCCAAAGTCACTCAAATGGGCCACCATATTTTCATCCAATAAAATGTTGCTTGGCTTTACATCACAATGGACCACTGGTGTAGAAGAACTATGATGAAGATACTCCAATGCCGATGCCACGTCAATCATTATGTTCAATCTTTGTACTATATCTAAATAATAGTTATGGGAGTACAACCATCTATCAAGACTCCCATTTGACATGAATTCCATTATAAGGGATTTAAAATCATCATTGGAGCAACTGCTGATGATTTTAATGAGATTACGATGACGAAGCTCGCGTATGGCAGCACATTCAACATTGAAACTCCTCGATGCTGCTTCCAAATTTGAGTTAAATACTTTCACAGCAATTATCTTTCCACTTGAAAGAATTCCTTTGCATACTGATCCGAAACTTCCCTTGCCAAGAAAATTACTCTGATCAAATCTATTTGTTGCTTGCAAAAGATCATAATAGGATATCTTCATTGGCTTGTCCAAATTTAAGAAGTCTCGATTAGTCATCTCATGACTAACATGATCCTTCTTAAACTTTAGAAACATTAGGCATGAAGCAACCAAAATGATTGCAGAAATGATAGGCACTAAGTATTTGATCAAAAGCACCATTTTGGTTGAGATGTGCTTCTTTCTTTTTTTGCATGGATGGACTTTTAGTTTAGACTTCCCACAAAGATCTTCATTCCTCATAAAAGATTCATATGTAAAATTCTGAAAAGGCCCATTATTTGGAATTTCTCCATGCAATAAATTATATGAAAGATTGAGATGCTTCATATGGATAAGTAACTCTAAGGATTTTGGAATCACACCAGATAAATAATTTTGGGAGAGATCCAAGGACTCAATATCTATCATGCCACTAAATGATTCAGGAATGGGCCCTTGCAATTTGTTATGAGACAAAGATAGTTTTTGCAATGTTTCCAAGCTGCCCATAGTTGTTGGGATGTTTCCTGAAATTTGATTTTGTGACAAGTTCAATAGTATAATTGCTCTCAAATTTGATACCTCAAATGGAATTGTTCCGCTCAATGCATTGGAGGACAAGTCTAGCATCAACATATCTTTGAGACTCCAAAGAGAAGAGGGTATTTGAGAAATTAATTTGTTAGAGCTAAAATTCAACCTTCGCAAAGAAGTATTTGTGAGGCACGTTGGAATCATTCCTAAAAACATGTTGTTGGCTAGATACAACTCACTCAAACTTTTGATTTGGCACAATTCATTTATGATGGACCCTTGCAATCTGTTATTGCTAAGACTTAAATGTTGAAGACTTTGTAGTCTATTAATTGTATTTGGAATCAACCCATTCAAGTCATTCCCATCTAAATATAATGCCATCAAGTTTGTTAGATTCCCAAATACATTGGGTATAACTCCACTAAATTTATTCACCGATAAATCTATCAAAGTGATCTTCGAAGCATTTGAGATGCTATTTGGAATTTGTCCAATAAGCTGATTCTGTCTCAATCTCAATTCCTTTAGGTTGGGAAGGCCAATTCCTAAATTTGATGGGAGAAAGCCTGAGAAGAAATTATTTGCTAGGGAGACACGTGTCAATGTTGAAATATTGAATATTTGGGAAGGAAAGGGTTCATGGAAATTATTATCATAGACATCCAAAATTTCAAACTTATCAAGATCTCCTAGCTCCTTGGGTATAAAACCTGGAAGCAAAAAGTTGGATAATTAACTGAGGAAAATTAAAAAAAAACGATGGATTATGACATTTATATAATAGAATAAATTAGTGAAAATTGACAAAACAGTTGTATATATAGGGAAAACCATTTTTGAGGTATATTAATTTTTTTTCAATTTTTAATTTGGTACATGTGTATTTTTTCTTCTTATTAAATTATTTAATTTTACTTTGTTAATTAAAGTTATAGGGAGCTGATGGTTCTAACATAATAAAATTAAAGGATTTAATAAAAAAGAAAAATACATATGTAAGTATTAAAGTAAAAATTGAAGGAAACTCTAGACACATTAAGAATGGTTTTCTTATATATAATATATATCACATAAGTATGTTTTCAAAAATTTGAATTATGTTCTCTATGTAACAAGAAAACTCCAAATATCTTGTTAATTTTGAGTCCAGTCAAATATCCAATTTATAATATAGCCTTGCAATATATTATTGCTAAGACTTAAATTTGGAAAGCCATGTACGTAATATTAACTGTATTTGGAATCAGCCCAGTCAAATCATTCCTATCTAAAGCTAATTTCGAGCAAGTTTTTCTAATTTCTGATTACATTCGGTATTGCTCCGCTAATTTGTTTGATGAAAAATCCAATCTAATGAGTTTAGAAGCATTTGATAGGCAGTTCAAAAAAATTTCAGTTGGTTCATTTTCACTAAACCATAATGTGTTCGAGTTAGGAAGGCAAATTCCTAAATAGGATGGGAGAAAGCACCAAGAAGATTCAATAATGTCAATGTTGATTATAGGCTAAGTCTAAGACATTAAGTTTATCAAGATTTCCTAATCCTTTGGGTACAAATCCTGGACGCAATAATAGTAATGGATGAATAACATTTTCATAAGACAACATACTAGGGAAAAAAGATAAAATAGTTAATATATTTTATATATAACATGTATGGAATATAAGAATACATCATTTTATATTATAAAAACCAATACATATTATCTCTTATATGATCTACAATCATCTGTGTGTAGGAGTAGGCTAGCTAATTTTTTCCACAAACTTATTTATTTAATATTACAATAAGGCCTTGTCATCTAACAAGTATATACTATGCTATTCGTCTCCAATTTAGTGTTACAAGAAAAATATTACTATAAAAATATCTTCCATGCTAATTGATTAAAAAGAACGAATAGTTAAAAAGAAAACAAGCGTCCCAATGTTAAAGTTTTATATTGATCATTATCTGTTTTCTTATTACCACGTTTAAATGAGCATCATAAACAAACTTTTAAAATAAATAAATAAAAAATATATGTAAGGGTACTTGTAAATGAGTTAGAACCAGAATATATTTGTCAACATTTACTTATTGATACATTTTTGCCAACATATTTGTACATTTACTTTGTCAAATACGTACATTTTTACTTATTGATTATTCAATTTTAATTTTATAAAGTTTGGATAAAAATATATAAAATAAAATTTATTTTTGATTATTTAAAATTAAACAGGAAGAGGAGGCATTCTTTAAGATAGGGAGAGATAAAATATAGAGTTAACGTTGGTAGGAGAGCGATGAAGTCTATAAATATATAATGAAAACAACAACATATAATTTTTTAAACTTATATATATATATATATATTATAATTTGCAATTAAATTTTTATACTTATTCAAATATTTTTTTATCTATATTCTACAAATATTATGTGGTTTCATCTGCTCATGGTCTTAGCTTTACTTGTTGCTTTAGGATTATAATCATACTTATATGAATGAACAATATGAATGAAATAATCTTATTTTAGATAAAAATATTAAAATAAAAAGAAAACATTAAGTAAGTAAGTGCATACCTGTAAATGAGTTAATACCTAAATATAATCCTTTTAAAGATGTGCAGTTACTTATTGATTGTGGAATGCTTCCCTCTAATTGATCAGTAACATCAAAGCCTTCAATTAAAGGGAGTTGATGGCACATTCCTTCTGGTAAATTACCCTTTAAATGATTGATGCTAAGTTTAACAACTCTCAAAGAAGGCATGTTGTTCCAAATAAATGAAGGAATTTCACCTATAAATAAATATAAAATATTTGTTAATTACTTGGTAATAAGAGTGACAATATCAACTTAATACTCTATACATGTGTGTGTGTATTATCAATTTATAGTATTTATATGAACAATAGTTTAATTTTCTACTTTTTATTATCATTTAAGACTTACAAATTTATGTAAGGCTTGCTTTTATTCTGGATCAATGTATAGTTAGATCGTACATGAGATTAATTTTCTGGCCCATTACATTGTGGTTTATGCTACAATTTATATTATTATTCTATAATTTAGATTAATTTAGATCTATTGTTGTTGTTATCCTTTCAGACTTGATGGTTTAATTAATTATGAGAAATTCCTATATATTAAAAATAAAAATAAATAATACAATTAATATAAAATTTAGATTTTACATGTATATCCCAATCAAAATTAAATGTGTTTCTTATAAGGCATTCTCATTTTGGAAAAAACAAATCTTCAAAAAATTTCAATAACAAAACTTTAATATTTATTTTCAAATACTGATAGAGCCTTATTGATTGTATTAATAAAAAATAGTTTAATTTTCTACATTTTACTATGTATTTCCATAATATCTTTTAAAACTTACTCATTTTGAGAAAAAAAAAACACTAATATACTCTAAACGAAATGATAATATAAAATTAAAATTATTTTTAAAAATCCACAACTCTTAAATGATCACATATATTATTTTCAGGTAAGGCATATTTTTTATTCTCGAGCAATGTGTGATTCGTTGAGAAATTTATATGAATTATCTTTATTTTTAGAAAAGAAAAACCAATAAAAACTTGCCACTAACAAGAAAATGCAGGGAAAATGAATAATAAGAAGCTAGAAAGGCATGCGACACCATATGCTGTAACAAATATTCATTAATTTATTTTTCTTCAGGCTCCCTATTTTTCTAATATTAAATATTTTATTATACCTTTTGACATGGGCGTGAAAATTATATTTATAAAAAAAGGCATATTCACTTTAGCGTTCAAAGAAAGCATCATGATTATTACATGTGTCTGGTGTCAAACATTACAAATATTTGCTCAACATGTTATAGAACACGTATGAAACTTTTTATATCTAATCACCCACACAAATCATAAATATGAAACTTGTTAAAAGCACATATATCAAACATTTTGTGTCTAATAATCCAATATTATATTTTGTTTCTCTTTATAAGGATTCTTTTTTTTAAAATAAAAAGTGAAAATTATTCTGAAAACTACTATGCCACATCAAATATTAATAGCCCACAAAGTTCTTTCTGACCATTTTTAAAGGGTTCCTTGATTTTATTTTAGGGAGAATCCTAATAAAATCCCCTTAAAATTTTAATAAAATTGGCACAATCACATAATCAAAAAAGACATATTCCCTTTGGGATTAAAAGAAAGGTGTGAAAATTATTCATATATAAAAAAGGTATATTTACATTGGGATTAAAAGAAAGTATCACCATTATATGTGTATGTTTTCAAATAACAAGAAAAATAGATAAACATTACAAAGCTTCTTATGGTTCTTTAAAATGAATGAAAAAAAAGGAAAATAAAATCTTGCTTTAAAATTATTTTTTATTTGAGAGATGAAAATAAAAAAAAACTCACATATGGTATAAAATAGTCATATAATTAAAATTCTTTGCTTGCAAACTGTTGCTACGAAGATTTAGGATTTGGAGGTTTTCAAAAATTAAATTTATTACTAGGTAATTTAGATTTATTGTGAGAAATTCCTATATATTATGTGAGATGTATTCATCTCATTCAAGAGTAAATAAGCTTATGAATTTTTCAATTAATTGAGATAAAGTGAAAAATAAGAGACATATTGAATCCATTTGGCGCTAGCTACCCCAACAATTGCATCCCAAAAAAATGATTTTGTTAACTACAAACTTTTTAAAAAAATTAAAAATAAATAAAAGAATTAATATAAAATTTAGATTATACAAGTATATCCAAATCAAAATTAAATGGGTTGCTTATAAGGCTTACTTATTTTGGAAAACATAATCTTCAAAAAACTTTTAATAACAGAAATTAAATATTTATTTTTAAATATTGATAGAGCCTTATTGATAAGGATTAATATTATAACAATATTCTCTTGATATAGATTTACTAACCATTTCAAACATTGGATGACAAATTATTTTTATTCTTAAAAAATAAAAAAATGTTAGAAAAAATAAGAAGAAATGCCTAAAAAATATAACAAAAATTAAAAAAAAAACCCTACCCCCAGAGAAGTGTTCTAAGATAAATGAGTTAAGGCCAATTTGTGGCTAGCATTGTGATTCTGCGTGATTTTAGTATTGTATGGGTCCTTTAATATTTTTTTTGGGTATTTCAAGATTTCAATAAATATACATATACATATACAAATATACACACACACACATGCATGTGTATAGGTTATTAATCCCTAAATAATTTCAAATAATTGAATCCGCATTTTAATTTTGATAAAAAATATCGCGTTAATCAATAATTTTTTTAAAAGAGCTACTTATAAAGCGTTTTTTTTTAAGATCTATATTCGTTTGGTTGACAAATTGTGATGGATTATCTATATTAAAAAAACTAAAAAACTTGTCATTGAAAAGAAAATAGGGGAAAATGAAAAATAAAAGGCAAGAAATAAGCATTGAAATCCCAACTAGTATGTCCTTTTCATCATTTTATTTCATTTTTTTTGAAGATTTTGTATGCAACTTATTCCCCTCCTTTACATGTGGGTGAAAATTATATATAAATTCGACCTAAATGCCCATAAACAAAATCTCATTTCAAATTTATTTTTATTCTAGAAAGTGAAAAAGGGAAAAAGAAAAAAATACACAATCTAATACACATATGAATATGTTTTAATCGAAGTCATAGATTCTAAAAAGTGTAATATTTTTTTCATATTTATTTTGGGGCTAAAAGAAAGTATTAGGTTCTATTCCTTTAAAAGGAATCTAGAAAAATCATTATTCTCTAAATCTATAAAGCAAAATAGTGATTATATCAAAATACTGGGAATAAAATTTAAGACCATCATATAATCAAAACTGTTACCTTGCAGGTTGATGTTCCTAAGATATAGGTATTGGAGTTTGGTCAAATTTGCAATGTCACTTGGTATGTTTCCTCCTTTGAATTTGTTATCCCCCAATTGTAATTCTGTTAATTCTTTGCATTGATGCCAAATGGATGGTATTTCGCCAGACAACTCATTTCCACTCACACTAAACAATTCAAGTTTTGGAAGCCCAGAAAATATACTTGTTGGGAGACTACCAGATAATTGATTTATGCCAAGACTAATTTGTTGTAGCACTGAATTGTTAAATAATGAAGATGGTATAGAACCAACAAGTTGATTTCTTCCAAGATATAAAGTCTTTAGTTGTGAAAGATCACCAATCTCGTTTGGAATGACTCCTTCAAATATTAGGGGATGGAAAAGAAAGTAATGTCAGTGGTAACAATTATTCAAGTATCACAAGTTACTATATGTATACATGAGATAAATTTATAATTCTTAAAAACACATGTAATAAAACTTGCACATTTTATTAGAAATAAAACAAATATATTCTAAATGATAAAACACAACAACAATTATATCATTTTAATTTGGTTGAGAAATTATATCATTAAAACTAAGAGACCTATTGATCGCGTCCTGTGGCGGCACAGAGATTCCAATTTATTGGACTTGCTATTTATCACTTCTTTCGAAACACGTATTAATTAGAAGGCTTCAAGAAAACTTAATTTTGTTAACTACAATTTTCTTAAAAAATTAATAATAAAAATAGACTAGGTTATAATTTATATTATTCAAATTAAAATTAAATGTTCCAAATATGTTGCTTGTAAGGCTTACTAATTTTAAAAATAAAACCATTATAAATCTTTTAATCATGGAATAATAAAATTTTTTTAATAGAAAAATGAATAATAATTTTCTTAAAGATTGATGATGATCAGCTTTAGATATTATGATAGTATTCTTTTTCTGCTTGGCTTGACTTTACTAAACCTTTTCAAAAATTGGATGACAGAATTATTTTTGTATTCTTTGAAAAGTTACAGAAAAATGCTGAAACAAATAAGAAAAAATGCAAAAATAAAAAAAAGAACAATCGAGACAAACCATGGTCCTCCATGATAATATAATATCAAACTAGTGAAAAGACAAGTATAGATATTAAAATTATTTTAAAACATACCTGATAAACTATTATAAGAGATACTCAATATTTCAAGTGAAGACAAGTTGAAAATTGTTTGGGGAATAATTCCTGAGAGCTTGTTACCCGCAAGTAATAACTTCTTTAAGTCCTTAAGTCTTCCCACCTCCAATGGAATAGTCCCTTCAATTAAATTAAAATTCCAATCCAAGATCTCCAATTTTGATAAATTGAACAAAGATGATGGAATAACTCCATTAAAACTATTACTTCGAAAACTCAAGCACTCAAGCATGAATAAATCTCCTATCCATGTTGGAACTTGTCCTTGAAAGTTGTTGTAGCTCAATTTGAATAGTCTCAATCGACGCAGTCGAACTAACTCTTCAGGAATTTGACCGTGAAAATTGTTGTCACTGAGATCAAGTTCAATAAGGAATGAGAGATTTCCCAGCTGTTGAGATATAGTGCCTTTAAGATCCATGGCGCTTATATTCAAGGAATGAACCCTTCCATAGCGAGTATTGCAGATGACACCAACCCAATTACATGGAGAAGAAGAGGTAGACCAATCAACTAAGGAATTGTTGGGATCCGAAGTGATAAAGGATTTAAGGGAAAGAAGTGCGGATTTGTCGGTGGTGATGTTTGTATCAATTGATGCTGAGGAGACCATGAAGCAATGAAGCAAGAAGAGTAGAACAATGGAAGGAGGCTTTGCCATATTGTTCAGCATAGCAGACTTGTCAAATTTCCAAGTGTTGCGCATCCATCAGAAATTCACAAACCCGTCATTTTACACTTCAATTCTAAATCGAAGTCAAAGGCGTACAAACTCAATTCCAAATTGCGCAATGACTCTCTCATGATTAGATTAAATTATTCAAATAAAAATTAATTAGAGAGTTTGTGTGTTAACGATTCTGTATTTATTTATTATAGCTCCTAAAACACGCATTTGCTGTACTGTTCAATAATTAAGCACGTACGCTCATCTTGTGGGCGAATGAGATGTGTATTTTATTTTAGTCTCATTAATAACAAGTTATAAATGTTTTTTCCGGTCTTGTGGGTTTGAAAAGAGGATATGAATTATGGTGATCGTATCATATGGTTGATAGTAATTCGTTCACATGTAGCATATATGGATGGAGTAGTGATATGGGACATGGAACAGACGGTCATTTAATTTAGGGCCATACGGTGATTATTAAATGTAGAATTATGTAGAATGTAGGGTCATTTAATTATATATTTGTGTGTGTATATATTACTCTAGTATTTAATATATGAGGTAGTTAGAGGGTTATATTTAGTCATAAATAAAAAAATTAATCTATTTTATGTTTAATATTCATAATTTTTTTAGTTGAGCATTTTGAGAATATTATGTCATATTTATTATAATTAATTAATTTATTTAATTTCTTTAATCTATCTAAACTAATCAACAAGATCTTACATTAAAGATCATAGGAAGTATATATTATTTTGACAATATCATTTTAGTCTACCCAAAGGAAACTGCATGTTAGATTTATTTGTTGAGATATTATTTAGTTATCTAGAGTTAAATTTAGATATTATTTAAGATTAAATTTAAATATTATTATATCTTAAAAAATAAATTTGAGATATTATGATTAGGATAAGATTATAAGTTTAGTCTATTAACTTACTTTTTGCCTAATGTCTCATTTATGTTCTCATTCATTTAAGAATTAATAATACTATTAGATCTTTGCTTTCCCTCTACTTTTAATCCTTCAATCTTCACACATTTGACTTTAAAAGTACATGTAAATAGCTAAAGACCTTATCAAAACTTGCAATGTTTTATTTTTTGTTGAAGCAGTATTTAGTATATTCTTAAAATATCAGTTTTTCTTTCTTCCTTTCTTTGTTGTTTTTTTTTAAAAAAAACGGATCTAGTCCGGTACTTCAATCAGGAGGGGTAAAAAAAGTTGCGAAAAATATAAGTCCTACGATAAGATATTTTTATCAATAAGAAAATAAAGGGAATTATTCTGATTTATAAAATAAAAGATTTAATTATCTAAAAATCTTATTAACAACTTAGGAACTAACAAAAACTACTATATTTTCTGTGAAGTCAATCAGAGTCTACAAGTCCATTTTATATAAAAATTACTTTTCTACTAGGTACCGTATTTTTTTTACAATAAGAAAGAATAGGTGGAGAATTTCATTATCTTAAATTTTCATTATTTTTATTAAATCTATACATTATAAAAATTTTACGAAATAATTATATATAGTAATGTTCACTCAAATTCAACCACTAAAATTGGATAATGCTATTTGCAAATATATCCTCTTTATGAAGAGTTAGCCCCTTCCGTTAGATTTAATCTTCATTTATATTTGCGATACAATTGAGAATTAATTGATATTTTAAATTGGGATAAAAAACTTGATGATGAGAAGAAATTGTGTCTTTGTGAAGCACATGCTTAGCTTGTGAGTAGACCTCAAAGTGACTCCATTTAACACCACATAACTTCTCTCTCTCTCTCTATAGACCTAAAAACTTCGGCTGAAAAATATTTTCAGAAATTGGAAAAAATATTTTCATTGTAACGCCCCTCTATTTTCAAATAAGAATATGCCAGGAATTTCTCTAGCCAATTTGTGTTTTAACTTTAGAAAATTAAATTAAAACAAGAAATAACTACAATGTCACCAAGATTTTGTATATGTCATTTACTTCAATGACTTGCCATGAAATATTATCTTTCATTTAGTTGTCCATTAGGTTGGTCCCTCCTCCCTAATATTCCAAGAAATAAATTTAGTCCTTAATAAAATTAGGAACAGTACAAAATAAGATACATTCATTATTTCATGTGTGTTTGCCCGCCATGATTCTTCCTCATTGTTCATTTCCCTAAAAACTGAGGACAATAATTCTTGTTATTTTTTATCTTTCTTATTTATAACAATTAGTATAGAATAGAACTAGTGTAAAATATATCATGCATCTTAGAAAAATATAGGTACGTGGCACATGGTAGACTTTTTAAACATCAAGTTGTCCAAAAGAAATTAATGCAATGAAAAATAAAGAAAATTACAGTTGTGATGGGAAAAAGCTTTGCCCTACAAGTGGTCTGTTATCATAATAAGGACTATATCGTAACTTCAAAAATATGTTAGTGATGAGAAGAAAATTTCTGTCAGCTGTGTAAAGTGTAATTTCATTTCGTGGGCCACATTGTAATTTCCATTGCATTAGTCTCATACGAGAAAACCCCTCAAAAGTCTTTAGTCTTAATTTGATTAAATGTATATATTATATCTTTGTAGGAATAAGAAACTGCTTCTAAATATCTCCTCTCATATATGAATTTTTTATTTTGGTAATATCATCTTGGTTCAAACAAATAATTCCACTTTCTGTCTCTGTGTGTTATATATTTTGGGGATGTATATTGATAGTCTAGCTAGAAAGATGAAGAAATGTATATAAAATAAATTTAAAATAAAGGAGGCAAAACATATTACATAATTAACATGAAAACAATTAATTAAAGCCAACACTGTGCATAATTGTTATATGTCTAAAAGCAGGTTGTATTTTTTAAGTTCAAAGTAATTTTTTCCAAACTACCATACATATTCAAACATATAGTTGGAAGTCAAACAAATCCCATTGTTAACTTGTAGATGAAAAATGGTAAGATTTACTTCTAAATCGACCCAAGAGTCACAATTCAATTCTTTTTTTCTCTTTTAAAAAAGTAAGATTTCCAAAATAGATATATAAATAACAGCTTAATTTCTTTGAGACTAGCCAAAAAAAAAAAAAAACAAGACATTGGCAAAACACTAAACTAGAGTATATTTCGATTAACAGCCAAACAACGAGCAAACATAAATGGAGAAAGAGGCGCAAAAAGTTAGAAAAGTTTTAATTTTTTCTCATGATGGATAGCGAGAATTTTTTATAATACACATTTATACTCTCCATATCCAAATTATATTCTTTAAGAAATTTCTACGAAAAAATGATATTATAAACCACTAAAAAAATATCATACATGATGGCAGAAGTTTCATCCACAAGTCCAAATCAAGTCATAAAATCTTAATTGAAAAAATAACTGACAATACACAATAACAGAGACAAAATGACAAAAAAGATGTGTGGTCTTCAATTAATTTATTAGTTATCGAACCATATTATTGCTGTTTTATTTTGTTTGTTGGTCAAGTATAATAGACTTTTGAGTGACCCCAAAATAACGTTAATTTGAAGCTTGTGCAAATAATCTGTTCATTTATAAAGAAATCCAAAGTCTTCAAAAGAAGATTCAATGTATTATAGAAGCTTATAAACTTTTGGTAAAGTCTGGTAGGCTTGACTTCTTGTAAGTTAGAAGACTTGTAAAGTTACTAATAGTGTTTAAAATAAAAGGTTTGTAAAAATTTTTAAATTATCTCAAATTTTATATTTGTCTCCAAAAGATGAGTTTCTTAGAGTTTAGATTCATTCGAATTGTAGAATAAAATTAAATACTTATACTTCTACGCCAATTTTTTATTTCAAAATACTTGTATAAATTTGTCCGACAAATAGTTGAATTTTTTAGAGTATATAGTTATGTATGCAAGAAAAGAGAATAAATATAAAAGAAAATATGCATGGAAAATATTTTCTTTCTTATTCGTGTGTATCAAATTATGAATATAAATAATCAAATTTACAAGCATACGAACAGTTCAGAAATCATGAAAATTAGAGGGGGGAAAAACAAGAAGAAGACATGGGACATTTTAGTCTGTTGAAGGTAGAGATTTTCCCAACTTCAATTATCAAACTTCCTTCATGGGTAAGATAAAATAGCCAGTTCTATCTTGCTTGTATAAATAGTTTCATTTTCTGGAGATAAAAAATTACCAAAAAAAAAAAAAGAAACATGTCTTGGTTTTTTATAAAAATAGAAAAAAAATTCTCAAAAAATACATATTGTAAAATTTATTGCATAAAAATATCTAAGAACTCAGGTCTTTGAGCTGATGCAACTGTTCTTTTAATTGTATGCAATGTATTTTTAACTTATACAAAATATTCATTTTATATATAGTTAAAGATAAGATGTATACATTCAAAGAAAATTGTAAAAATATGTTTCACTTAAGTTCTTAAACAAATTTTAGGTATATTTAGATAATCTACTTTATATCTAATATTCATCATTTTTTAAAAATTAATTTATTTAACTTATAAAATAATATATAATCTAATATTATATATAGGTATTTTTTGAGTATTATGTCACATTTGTTATAATAAACGTATTCTATTATCTTAAATTTTTATTATTTTTATTAAATCTATATATTATAAACATTGTACGAAATAATTATTTATAGTAATGTTCACTAAAATTTGACCACTAAGATTTGATAATGCCATTTGCGATTATATCCTCTTTATAAAAAGGTTAGCCCCTTTTATTAGATTTAATCCCGCGTTTATAAAAGGTATCTTTGTGAGGCACATGGAGGGATAAGAGGGATTATAAAACACGTTAGTGATAAAAAGGATATAGAGGAATCGTAAAATACGTTAGTGTTGAGAAGAAATTTTGTCTCTTTGTGGGGCACATGGGATGCTTGACTTGCGAGTAGGTCTCAAAGTAATTCCATTTAACATGTTAGTGATGAGAAGGATATAGAGGAATCGTAAAACACATTAGTGTTGAGAAGAAATTTTGTGTCTTTGTGGGGCACATGGGATGCTTGACTTGCGAGTAGACCTCAAAGTAACTCCATTTAACACGTTAGTGATGAGAAGGATATAGAGGAATTGTAAAACACGTTAGTGTTGAGAAGAAATTTTGTGTCTTTGTGGGGCACATGGATGCTTGACTTGCGAGTAGACTTCAAAGTAACTCTATTTAACACGTTAGTGATGAGAAGGATATAGAGGAATCGTAAAACACATTAGTGTTGAGAAGAAATTTTTGGGGTATATAGAATTATAATAGTATATTATAGTAACCATTACAATTAAAAATTTAGTTTAACTGTTAATGAGTTATTTTTGAAAAATCTAGGGAAGTAAGGAGATAATATTATTTTGAAGCATAGAGCATAAACGAATTATTGAAGCATTGCAGGTGAGTGAATAACGTCTTATATAATAATATTTGGTTACTTGAGAGAGTTTGTTTGAAGTGTAAATTTTAAAGTATGATTTTCTCAAGGTATGTTCTTATGAATTAATTGCTCCGATTGTTATATTGATTTTTTCCTTCCTATTGGCTTATTATATTATCATGTTTATGGATGGAAATGGAGAAAGAAAGTTTTGAAAAAAGACTATTGCAAATGTTATCTTGAGTGGGTGTTTCTTTTTGAAATATTCTTATGTGAATTTTATTATTTAAATAGTATTTCATATGAATTGGAAGGAATCTTTTAAGATTTTATTTTTGATGTTCATGTTGGGGTTCATAATTGTGAAACATTCTTGTTGAACTTTTAGTATTGAAAAGCGTTGTGATTATTTAACGTTAAATTGACCTCACACATGCTTAGAAATGTTTTAGAAGGGATTAAGTACAAAATGCTAGTTACTAATAGCAGTACTGTTAGTCCTTAGTACACTATGGTTAAACCTGGATATTTATGGGATTTATTCTCGTGCCTGTTATTCGTAGGTCTTGTGCCTATACCTATTATTCATAGGTTTCGTACCTGTGTATGTTTTGTGAGTTTGAGCCGCGCCAGATTATTTACTCTCATAGACTATATGTTCACGCTTGTTTCTGTTCTGTTTAAGTCCTACGGAAAAGAATGCTTTGAAATTATGGTTTTAAATGAGTTTCTTTAAATAACATTTTCTACTAGAAAAATTGTATTAAATTACAAAGTGTTATTGTTTACATTTAAAAAAATTTAAATTATTTCTTCCCCCATTTTAAATTATATTTTTGGGACATTATTCACTAGTAGATTATTTTAACTCTGTTGACTATGTTCCTCCAGTCAAGCAGTGAAGAGCCTCATTATGATCTGAAACATTGATTCTTTTGGTGTATTTACTTATAATATAATTATAAACTTATGAACTACTTATATTATGTTTGTTAGAAGTTTATATGCTTCACCTAATGTATAGATAAGATTTTAGTTATTTTGAAAAATGTCTATAGGTGTTATGGCTATGAGAAATTTAATAGAAAATCAATTTTGACAAAAGATATATATATATATTGGAGGCAGAAAATGGCAATAAAGAGGCATTAGCAGAGTGGTAAAAAGGCACAGGCATAAGCATGAGGTCATGTGTTCGAGTCCCAGCTACTGCAAGTGAGGGTTTTATTTTTCTTTTCTTTGGCGTGCAAAATTATGATTCTACCTTCCTTCCCCTTTTAATTCTATAGAACCGTACCTTCACCATTTTTCTTCTGAAACTCGCGGCGGTGCGGACAGAAATCAGCAGGAGCAGGAAGGAACTCCATGCCATCGATGCCGTGTAGCCATCCTCTCCAATGTTTTGTCATTTCCTCTACTGCCATTTGAGTCATCATATCAGTTGGCAAGTTGCATCTTTCGGATAAATGGAGCTTGTGAGGGAAATTAGAGGAGGTCGCAGGCAGTGGGAAAAGAGAGAGGAGGGTTGACGCCGTTGTGAGATGCTGTTGAGGTCAGTCGTCACCGCCGTCAGTAGTAGGTGTCATCACGTTTTAGAAACAGGGCATCGAAGCTTTTAGTTTTCATTTCCTATCTCAGCGACGGTGAAGTTCTGGTTTTGTGTATAAGAAATTAGAAGGAAAGAGATAGCAGCGAAGGGGCAAGTGATCGAAGGGGTTACCGGCGACAGAGGAGAGACAGTGAGAGTGAGGAAGAGACAGAGCATCATGAAGCAAGAAAGAGAACGAAGGGAGTTTGCTAGAACAAGGGTGAGTCCTCTAAATCCCTTGATATTTTCAGATCATTCGTTCTTGCTACTGTGGGATATGGACTGATTCAACGCTGAAAATTTGAGAAAGTCGATGTCTAATTTCATGAGAATAAGCAAGTAATCAAGACTGTTACTGTAAACTCAAATTGAAATCATATGTTTTTGCTGCTGTATGGTCTCTCTGTTGAGTAGCGATTCTTGAAAAAAAATATAGTAGAGCTTATTATTTAAGTTTTATAGTTTCGGGATCTATGAAATTTTAGTTGCATGTGATAATCTTCAATGCAGACGCAAGATTGTGAAACTGAGAAAGGGAGTTATAAGTGAAATAAGCATGGGGGAATATGAAATGAGGCTTAGGGATAGTACATTATGTTGCATTTGAGAAAATAGTATATTAAGTTTTGCTTGGGGGACATTAACTTTCATAATCTGGGAAGAATTTTGCAGATTATGGAGGAGCGTATTGCAATAAGATGATAGATGATAATTAAGTTGCAATGTCAGTGGAAGGTTTATGTTACATTAATAGAATTTGAGATAATTGAAGCAAACATAAAGGTCATAAGGTGATGTTTAGATTGAGGTTTTAAAGAAAGAAAGGTTTGTTGGCGATAGGAAGGAAAGTGGAGCAAAAGGTTTGAATTTTGGGAATAAAGCATGGCCAGGACATGTTAATAATGATGAATTACTGATTGGTTTTATATTTAGGAAATAATTGTTCTAGCTCTTTAAAATAGTATTTGGCCATTAAAACATTGGAATTAGTTGCTATTTTGGGTAACTTATGCTTGAATGGTTAAATTGTGTTGGGAGTTGTAAATCATTAGAGTAATGTTTAATTGGGAGTTGTTTATGCTGAAATTTTAATATGTATCATGTGTTGAAGTGGTGAAATCATGGTCAAGGCCAATTAAAGATTTTAGGAGTATATGTATTGAGTCTTTGTGGATTGGTTGGAAGCATGAAATGAAAGGGAATATTAGGTTAAAGATGATTTATTTTTGTCAAAATGTTGATTAGAATGTTAATATTTTGTTTCGGGATATCAGAGAATTGAGATGTGATTATAATCGAAAGTGATTGGCTAAAACGGGTAAAGGTTTTGGAGCGCGACAGGTGAGTGAATAACGTTTCCTAAAATTTATATTTTCAAATACCTTGTCATTTCAAATGATGAATTTTAAATATGGATTTCGAAAAGCAAATTTTATGAAAGTATGGTTTAAATCGTTAGAAATGATTTTCTTTTGATTGGTTTACAAAAGAATTATGATTATGTATGAAAATTGATGAATAAGTTTTTGAAAAGAGTTTGGCAAAAGTTGCATTGAACTGATGTTATTCATGAAATATATTTTTATGTGAATTTTATATGTTTTCACAGTAATTTGATTTCAAAGGTACGTGCTAGGGTTTTTTGGAAAGTTAAAGTGATTTTACCAATGGTTATGACATTGAAACGATTGAGATTATTTCATGTGAAATAAACCCCACGCATGATGGAAATGTTTTAGGACGGAATACAGAATGCTGGTTGCTAACAGCAGTACTGTTAGTCCTTGGTGCACCTTGGTTACTCAAGCTCGACAATTAGTGGCAGAGCCACTAGAATTATTTCGTAGGATTCATTCTCACGACAGTTAGTGGCTTCGAGCCGCCAGAATGGTTATTTACCCTCGTGGACTGTATGTCCACGTCTGTATCAGTGGCTTTGAGCCACTAGAATGGTTAGTTACCCTCGTGGACTGTGTATCCATGTCTATTTTCGTTCTGTTGAAGTCCTACAGAAGGATTATGGTTTTCAAAGGATTGTTTTACAACGATTGTTTTGAAATGATTATTTCAAATTGTTTATCTAAAACAATAATGTCTACAGAAAGATTATGGTTTGAAAAGATGGCTTTTAAACGATTTATTTGAAGTGGTTATATCATATTGTTGTTTCCTTGAAATTCAAATATTTACGGAAAGGTTTGCATTAGATTACGAAATGCTATGAAATACATTTTCAACATGATTATGCATTGTTTATTTCCGCATTCTTTTAAATCATATTTTTGGGACGTTATTCACGAGTAGATTATTTGGCCTCAGATAGTGCAGGTAACCATAATTCTCCCGCTGAGCAGTGAAGAGCCTCGTCGTAGATCCGAAGCGTTGTTTTTGAACAAGATTGATTTTAATCTTTATTCAGTAATTGTGTTATTTTGATAAAAAGGTAAATGCTCCACATACCTTAGAAAATATTCTATTTATTTTGAAAAATGTTATGGAAACTTTAAACATTATATTTGAGGTTTTAGGCTTTCGGAATATGAAACTATTCATATTCCGTGCCGATCACAGTTCAAATTTCGGGACGTGACAATAGGTGTTTTGAAACATTCACAGTCTATTATAAGATTTCCAAAAGGTCGGTTATACAACAACAATCTTATCAAAATTCCCACAAGTAACTTGCATTTTGATTAAAATGGAACATATATTATGATTATTGTTTTAAACATTATATTTAAGGTTTAAGGCTTAAGGAATATGAATTTATTCATATTCTATATTGGTCACGGCTTAATTTTAGGACGTGACAAGCAGGTTAACAGCCTACCTCTAGATGCTTGATTGCTTGCTCTCTTGTGATTTCCTGCCGCTGGCAGGTACATTCCAGAAAACCAATGCATAGTATTCCCTTGAATTGGTATTAAAAGGTAAGCAAGGTAAGAAAGTCTGTTAACAACATAACATGGACTAGTTTGGGTTTTGCCAAGTCAAACAATTAATTTTTTAACGTCTATAATTTTCTCAATATAGAAAGTCGATGTGTGTGTAAGCACTCCTTGATCCAATAGTTTGGTGTATGCAAATATCTTACCGAGACAACATAAACTACGCCACAAGCAAGAAGCAAATAGCATGATATATTTTGAAGAAGAACAAGATCCTTTCTCTCCCCAAGATAGTCAGGGAAAGCCCTTAGCATTACTGCAATACTGCAGAAAGAAAACCATGTTTATGTGTCCTGATATTAACTTAATTAGCTCCTATTCAAGAAAAAAGAGATGAAAATAGACGGGAAGATAAAGAAATTGTGAGTTATGTTTAAAAAATGAAAATAGACTGAAAGAATAAAATTTGTGGAGGGATATTATGGGATGAATTAGTTCAAAATATATATAGGGGTAGTTGATTGTTTTGTTTTCTTTTGTGCTGTTGTAGTGTTTTATGTATTTTTAGGTTCTAAGCCTCATTTCTCTTCCAAACAAAAAATTAGCTCCTATTTAGTGATAAGTCTCACAACATTTTTCAGAATTAAAATAATACAATAATAATAACATGCATTATCGCACAAGATGGGCTTGGCATAATTCAAACAACAATTTATAATTAATAATATCTCTCATTAATTAATAATACGATAAGTCTGCCATTACACCAGATAGAATTTACCAACTCAACATGTTTAATACTTTTATAAGTTTACAATTTATATGTTACTGTCTTAGGTGTCAATGGTTCAGGAAAACGAAGACAAGCTCATTAAAAGAAGAACATAATGGGAAAAATAACCAAAAATCTCAGTAAAACAGAGACACGAAATCTGCAGCATGCCTCTGCAAGCCCATAATCCCAAAACCTATAAAATACAACAAAATTTACTGAGATATTAGCATGACACTAAGATAACACCATCAAGGAGAAATTCAAATGCAATCCACACTATTATAATAACCATTAGCACATAATGAACAAATTACTTAGAAAGCTGACAAATTAAACTATAACATCAAAAAAGGAACTAGCTAGAACTTGGCTATGAAACTCCATTCCGTCTTGGCCACAAACACAACAAAAGCTATCAACGAGCGTAACACCGAGATATTCCATCGAAAACCTAAAACGCACTCAGAACATCAACAACAAATAAATAGTGGAAAACAAGATGAAGCAAAATTGAATTAAACAAGCAAAAGGGAAAGAAAAACTAACACCCATCATATACGTGCTTGAATGAGCGCACAGGAGAGAGGATGTTGACAGCGATACAAAGAATGGCGGCCAAATAGGTCAATCAGCTGAAGCACCTACACACTACTATGAAAAGATCTGGTCTGGCTTAGACCTGGGTGCTCGACGAAGCTTTGGGAACAATTTTTTCCTCGCGGTTTCTAGGCATTTTTGTGAGCTTTCTTAGATGAAACAAGGAATGTTAATTTTTGATTCGCCAAACAAAAATTTCTCACATTTTCTCGAGGTCTCCAAGTAAACTTGTATGGGAAACGGTTTGAGAGTTCTTCACGATAGTTTCTCTCTCAGACGAAATTCTTCACTTGCTATTCAAGGCAATGAAAACTGAATGGAGAAGTGACACATGGTGATTATAATATTGAGAGACTCAAAGTTCATGTACTCCTCCTATCCTTGGTCCTTAATACGGGGTTAGTTAAAGTATTTAGGGCAATATGCCTTTGTTAAGGATAGTGCTTGGAAGCATTCCTTGCTCTCATGTTTCTTATTTCCGAATAAAAATCTACCAAGAGTCACATAGAATTGTTGAAGATATTCTCAGAATTCCTATACCATTGGTTAGGAAGCAAAGATGTGCGGCAATTCTGTTAAAGGTTAATAGTGGCTACAGAAAAAGGAAACAGAAGCTACCCTTTCATGAACAGGTTAATCCCTCAGTAACATAATAAACCAAAGATTAAATTGCTGTGCAATAGCTAAATACAGGATAGCATGTTTCAAGTTTCCAATGCTGGATGTTTTGAGACACTTCAAACGTTTGGCTAAGGATGAGTTCTGTAAAGCTGTCCTAATTAAACTTGGCTGCAATATTTGGAAGGAAAGTCGTAGATGAAGACGACGTTTTCATAGGATTCCAATTCCATTAAAACCACAATGCAAGGGTAGGTCCTTTTGGGTTTGATCTTTGATACCCCATCGCCTCTTTGATCTCTATTAGGACGGTATGCTACTGTTATGAAATTACGTTCATTTAGTTGGCAAAAAGATTACAAAAAAAAAAAAAACAATCGGAAATCACTATTCGGAAGGCAAGAGCCCATGTGACCAGCCCCACCTAACGTCAATCCTTTGCGGCAACGTATAAGATAGGAAAATAAGAATTGTTTCAATGTTTAAAGCGATTAACATAATCGTTAATGTTTAGACAGAGAATCTCGTTTCGCTACAGTTCAGTATGACAACCATCACCAGATCCACATACAAAGCAGGCCAAATAGAGACCAATTAAAATAACCAACGATCAAAATAGCAACAAATGATTAAGGATGGTCATGTAAAAGTGTCACGTCCCAAAATTTAAATTGTAACTAACACAGAATATGAATAATTTCATATTATGAAAGTTTAACATCTTAAATAAAATCTTTTCTAAAGACCATGTGGAGCATTTACCTTATTTTCAAAATAATACAAGCACTTTATAAATGACAATTATATCAAAAGTAGTTTTGTCAAAAACGACGCTTCAGATTGACAACGAGGCTCTTCACTGCTCAGTAGGAGGATTAAAGTCACCTGTACTATCTGAGGCCAAAAATCTACTCGTGAATAACGCCAAAAAAAAACATGATTTTAGAATACGAAAATCAATAATGCAAAATCATGCTGAAATGTATTTCATAATATTTCTCAATTTGATGCAAACCTTTCCATATACATTTGTACAACAATATGAAATAACAATTTCAAATCAGTGTGAAATAACCATTTCAAATCAATAATTGAAATACAACCCTTTCAAAACTATAATATTGCCGTATGCATTATTGTTTCAGAGAAACAACTTGAAATAACAATTCCAAATCAATCGTTGTAAAACAAATCCTTTTGAAATCATAATCTTTTCCGTAGGATTTCAACAGAACGAAAACAGACGTGGACACACAGTCCATAAGGGTAAATAACCAATCTAGCAGCTCAAGGCCACTAGCCGTCGCGAGTACAAGACCCACGTAATAATCTGGTGGCTCGAGGCCACAATCCGTCGCAAGTATGAGACCCACATATATCCGTCGAGTACGAGACCCATGTATATCTGTCGTGAATACGAGACCCACGTATATCCGTCGCGAGTACGAGACCCATGTATATCTGTCGCGAGTACGAGACCCATGTATATCTGTCGCGAGTATGAGACCCATGTATATCTGTCGCGAGTACGAGACCCACGTATATCCATCGCGAGTATAAAACCCACATATATCCGTCGAGCTTAGGTAACCAAGGTGCACCTAGGGCTAACAGTACTGCTGTTAGTAACCAGCGTTATATATTCCTTCCTTTCTAAAACATTTCCATTATGCATGGGGTTTATTTCACATATAATAATCTCAACTATTTCAATGCTATAACCGTTGGTAAAAATCACTTTAAACTTCAAAACCCTCAGCATGTACATTAAAAATCAAGTTACTATAAAATCATATAAAATTCGCATAAAAATATATTTCATGAATAACATCGGTTCAATGCAACTTTACTAAACTCTTTTCAAAAAGCTTATTCATCCATTTTCATACATAATCATAATTCCTTTACAAACCAATCGAAAGAAAATCATTTCTAACGATTTAAACCATACTTTCATAAAATTTACCTTTTAAAATCCATATTTGAAATTCATCATTTGAAATGACAATGCATTTGAAAATATAAATTTTAGGGAACGTTATTCACTCACCTGTAATGTTTCAAAACTTTTACCCGTTTCAGCAAATCCCTTTCGATTATTTTCACTCCTAAATTTCCTAGTATCCCGAAACAATATATATTAACATTTTAACTAAAGTTCCAACAGAAATAAAGCATCTTTAACCTAACATTCCATTTCATTCCATGCTTTCAATCATTCACAAAGACTCAATATATCAACTCTTAATCCATCAACCAACTGACATTGTTTCAATCCAATCTACATACTATCATACTTGACAGGCTTCCAACCATCCCAGCTAGCGAGCATTACCCAAGTTTAAAAGAAAATAAATGCCTTATACAAAATAATCCAGAGATCCTAATTTCCACACAAGCTTTTAAAATCATAATTTAAAACATCCCAACTCATTTTCTTTAATATAATTATTCAACACTTGAAAACACCACACAGCAAGCCCCTCACATATTCCTTTCAGTTTCAAAAGTTCATGCTTCAATACACCAGTCAACAGCATATCCACATACTTTAATTCTCAAGGCAGTGGCTATATATATATACATGTATCCCTATCAGTATTTCATATATATATCTCATCTAGCTTCCAAAATAGCAGCCAAATACTCTAAGCATATCATATATATATATATATATATATAACACTCCACACAGTAAGCTATATCAATATACTCTTTCCATTAATCCAACATAACCCACTATGGCATGCTTCTGTCTCCTCTTCCCTTTGGCAGCACAACCACACACACACACACAGATATATATATATATATACCTTCACACTGCATGTATACCCAGCATATACATATAAATACCAATCTCCCTCAACCCGAACGCCAAAACTACCAACCAATCATCACAGCACACACATGCATATTCATTACTATTTGACAACACTACCCAAATAATTTTCCCAGAATTTCATAGCTCCACTCAAATTCAAACACTCATACTTTGGCCCATTCATAAAATTTCTATAACTTGATCAGACACAACCTAACAGCAACACAGAATCTCCATTGACAAAATTATACATACCCCCAGCATCCCTTAACTAACAACATCACAATGACACCAGTAAGCATACAATGACAGTAAACAGATACACACACAAAGCTTCAATTTCAATGGCGACAGCACAGCCCCTGCCTCAGCCTATTCATCGGTTTTTCATCCCAAAACAGAGCAATCCTACACGATACTCATATACACACGCCTTTCCCAGCACAAAATTTCCCCGTACCCCTGAACCAACACAGCCACAGGAAACAGAGCAGGGGCATCGAGGAAACATACCAATCATCCAATTCGCGATGCCCAACAATGGCACCTGAAAGAGTTTTAAAAATCTGGGCTTTCCACGGTGACTGCAGAGGGGACACGACGGCAGAAATTTACCACTGCAACTCCTTCCACAATGATAGTGACGGGAAAAAGAAAGACGAAACAAATGGGTTGGCTACAGTGTCAGAGCACACTTGACAGCGATGACCCATAACATGACGACGACTATAACTCAGATACAAGGAGCAGCGTCGACTACCCAGTGGCATCTCACAGACACGGGACCCTCAGTACAATCTCTCTGTTCTTACTCCCCCTCCCGACCATCTGAAGCTAATGCTGGGAAGATATAATAACAGAGAGTCAACGGTGATGGAACAAGACGGAACAAACACTGGCAGAAGCAATCGCCTGAGCACACGGCACTGGTGGCGTAACACATCCTGCATCGCTCCCCTTCCTGCCTGTGCCGCTGAAGAGATTCAGAGAAGAAAATGGCTATAGGTATGGCGTCTATAGAGTTAAGAAGGGGAGGGGTATTTTGGTCTTTTCACATACCTAAAAAGTTAAAAGATTTCCCTTCCTGCAGCCTCTGTGAATCGAACACAGCTCACCACAGTCACAACTCGCGCCTTAAACCACTCAGTTACTGCCTCCTCACTGAAATTTTCTGTAATTAATATATATATATTCTTTACTAACGGGATATAATATATGCGAAATTTTCAGAGTCATAACAAAAAGTCTTCTTTTTCATCATCTTCCATATAAAAGGCTTTATTTAAAAGAAGCCAACAAGCACACATGGAATAATCTTAACCATCCGAGACAGTCTATCAGTGACACTGATGCTGACTCATGGCGGAGATAATCATATGGCAGAAGGGTAGAACAGAGGAAGAATAGCTCAAGCACTCGATGAGGCGCCAGAGTTCTTCCTGCATTCTGCTAGCATATCCATGTAGAATTGGCACTTGCTAATGTCATTCCCGTAGCTGTTCAGGCACTGCGAGAAAATAATTCAACATTCCTAACGTCAGAAAATTTTACAATGAAATCATTAAGAAACAACAGGAATAGAAACATTAATGAGTATATATCAGTGATTTTCTTGAAGAAACATCAAATTTCAAACATATTTGGCTTAAAACTGCTTATTCTGAAACCAATGAGATAATCACACTGGTACGTTTATTCAGTACACCATCAACTAAAACCTTGATACATACTGGATGCCATAATCATCCAATAACTAGGAACTCATAAATTAATGACTAACTGCCGGTGATTTACTATGAATTAGAATTTCAAACATGTTTGGTTTAAAAATACATTCTGAAACCAATGAAATAATCACATCAGTGATTGGTCCAGTTATTCAATAAAGCATCAACTGAAACCTGAGAAATATATAATATACTTGATGATGCCATACAGATGCAATCACATAGAATTCATGCACAACATAAAAAGCACACTCATGAAGCATACATTTGAAGCATATATGACAACCAATAATAAGCAACTGTTAAAAATAAGGAAGGACCTTTAAAACAGATCTTGCGTGTCTTATAATATTTTAATCAAATAGTTATTATTTTCTGCTGCTTAAGATATTATTACACCATTGTTCCTACCAAATCATAAAACGTTCAAAACCATTAATTAAATTGGTGAATGTAAGAAAGATTCAGTTGTGCAAGTTAAGGTTAGATTTATGGCTAGAACAGGAAAGAAATGCATACATCTTGGAAGGCCTTTGTGTGAACACCACAGGTATCGGTACCAAAACTATTTGCAGTTGGTGCAGGGGCGGCAGCAGCAGCCTCAGTGACAACTGTTTCATGTTGAATAGTGCGGGGACCCATCACAGCATCCACAGCCGTGTGCTACAGCACTACCAGTTCCAAAAGCCATGCCTACACCAATTTTTTTCATCCATGAAGTACAAAGAAATTCTTTTTCACATGTCCCATCCCATACATTAAAATGAAATAATCGTATTTGCTAACATACCCTGAGCAATGGTTGAACCAATGCCGCCAAGCAGAGAGCCACCGCTGCCGCTCTGAGCAGGAGCTGGAGGAGGTGCATGGTTAGCTGCATCAAGACACAGCCAAGGTTGGACAAAAATTAAACTATTTCTTAAAGTTTATGGTTGAGTAATATTAAAACCGTGTCACAACAAAATTTTTATAAGGTACATTAGACCTTCATCAATACTTGGATTTAAGAACAGCTTAACTGTGGTGGAAAAACAGTCAAATTTTTCAAAAGGTACATTAGGAACGTTGTGAACAGCTTAACATAGTGGACCAAAACCAGAACAATGGACAGTTTAACCATTTCTTGCATCATATTCTTCTTTACCCGTACACTGTAATCGATTTCCCATTTTTCGAGAAAGACGAAGCTAACATTTGAGCATATGAAATGAGAGGGCAAACTAAGGTTTTGCCAACACCCCGTAAAAATCATGCTTAGATAATCACCGGGTTACTCAACCAGCACCAAACGCATCCCCAGAGAAATGAGAGAGCATACGCATCAACATATGAAAGTTAATGGACTAAAGAAAAAATCAACCCCCATAAACCGTAAACAATTTTCCATTTTTTGGGAAAGGCGAGACTAACATTTCAACAAAAGTATAAACGTATAGAGTCCATCAACAAAAACTTTCAAGCACACAACATAGAACCCTAAGAATCCCAATTTTCTTCGACAATGAAACGGGAAAGAAAAAACCCTACATACCGAAGAGCTAATCCGATAGATTCCTAATAGATTAGTGAACAGAAGATGATCACGAAATGTATATCGATTTGAGGTCAGAAAGTTACCACCGGAGCTGCGGCGAGGCATGGTTAGGGAATGGGGTTGAGGCGGCGGAAAACAAGATTGAGAGACGAAGATCTCCGAAGAGGAACCGCAAAATGTGCTGTTGAAGAAATATAAACCGTAAACCCCTCGAAATGGGAAATTTATTGCCGGCTCCTTATGAGTTGAGGATTAGGGATTTAGTCAAAAGAATACAAGATAAAAAAAGAGTTTGAGAACAATTCAGATTGTGTTAACGTGTAAGTACAGGATTGGTTGATTTCAGGGCATTGACGGGTTCAATTTTCAGTTGGGAGCTTGTGATTTTTTTCATCATGAAATAAAACGCAAATAAATATTTAACCTTTTTATTGTTCATATAATTTATTATCTTTTTAGCCAGAATTCATATAATTTATTCACATCATATATGGAGAAGACTAAATTTACATTACATAAAATTTCAATTTAACTATTTTAAAAAAAGTACATTTTTAATCTTTTTAATGTTAATATTATTAGTTTCATTAATATAAATAATTAACTCAACAAATTTAAATAGTAATTTTATTATTAAATGACTCACAAAATATATTTAAAATTTATACTAGAGATGATGAATGAATAGCATTTTGATAAGGGAATAGGAAAAAACAGATGAAATAATCAATATGTTTTATAATACAACATTTTATATTACAAAAAGCAATACATAGTATCTCTTCTACGGTCTGCAATCATCTGTGTGCAGGAGTAGACTAGCTACTTGTTTCCCCAAACTTATTTATTTAATATTACAATAAGGACATGTCCTCTAACAAAATCATTACTATATAAAAGTATCTCCCATGCTAATTGATTAAAAAGAACGTAGTTGAAAAGGAAACAAGTGTCTCAATCTTAAAGTTTTATACTGATTATTATTTTCTCTCATATTAGCACATTTGAATGAACATGATAAACAAACTTTCTAAAATAAATACATAAATAATAGATGTAAGGATATTTGTAAATGAGTTACCAACTGAATATATTTGTTTCAAATATTTTTTTGCCAACATATTTGTACATTTACTTTGTCAAGTATGTACATTTTAATTTAGTCATTATTCAATTTTAATTTTATAAGTTTGGATAAAAATAATCAAAAATAAAATTTATTTTTGATAATTTGAAATTAAATAAGAAGAGGATATATTCTTTAGTAAAGGGGAGAGAAAAAATATAGAGTTGACTTTAGTAGGACAGCGATAAAGTCTATGCGCCAGTTTTACCCAATTTTAATCATTTATTTAATTAAATAATAATAATAATAATGGTAGGTTGTTAACTGAGTGACGTCGCAAGAGGCAAAGTGAAGGTACCGCATTCAGAGTAACCTAAGGTCATGTTTGGTATGCAGTAATGGATCTTGATAGACTGGGATTTGAATTGGTATTAATAGTGGGAGTGGGAGTGGGAGTGGAAATGTACCTTTATAATTATATTTAGTATGAAGTAATATTTAAAAAATGATTTTATTAATTTTATTTTATAATTAGTTATAAATTATGAAAAAAAAACTATAATACCCATTGCCCTAAGCCTCTAAAATTTATCAGTGAAGCCATCGTCATCGTGGGTGAAATCACCAACAAGTTAGTGGTAGCAGCGGAGGCTTTTGCGAGAAAGTCAGCGGAATCAAAGAAGAGCTTCACAGGCACACGCTCGTGATGGCAAGCCAGTAGATTAGCGGAGTGGATATATCAAAATCGCACATGACACAGAGCGCGATGGTGTCAGCCTTGCATCTACTGTCGACAGGGGCTAGCTCGTAAACCTCGCACATCCACACACGCTCATGCCAGGAAGCAAGCTTATTGGCGGAATGTATCTTGTTGTCACAGAGCATGCATAGAAAAGCTTGCAAAAAACTGTAGCGACCGCTGATTTGCAAGAGTCGCATGGCTTCGACGGCAAGGTCCAGCCGCTATGAAAGCCCTTGAGGCCTCTCAATTCCCATACAAGAAATCTCGTCCTGACATTGACGGAGGAGAGAAGAAGAGAAAGAAGAAAAAGGAAATAAGAGAGAGAAGAGTTTTGATTGAGGAGAGAAGGAATGACATTTGTCTTAAAACTTTCTACACCATGACTGAAAATTTAATACTATGAGAGGTGGTATTGTCCAATCCCATCTATGTAGTATTATAAAATCCTAAAGTTTTCCCAATGTTATATACCAAATGGTCCAATTTAGACTATTCTCTATCTCTGTGCAAGTCTTAAACAACCCTCAATGCTACGTATCAAATGTGGCCTAAATGTAAATCATGTTTTTTGAGGATTAATTCCTTAACTAGTGACTGTTCTCTAGTCACTAATTAAATAACATGTAATAAATAATTCTGAAAGATTTATTAACGTATGCAATAAATAAGTTTTTAAAGCAGTGCTGCTCATTCTTCAGATGCCATATGCAAGAGAATATAATCCACCCAGTAAACTATAAAATACATAGCATTGAGACAGGGAAAAAACAATTTCAAACTTCGTACAGGTATCTTGAACTTGAAGAAAAAAAAGAACGACAACTCTGTTACTATTATTCAGTGCACATTTGTAACACATAAAAGTTAAAAACTAACTTGAAGACCAACAAAACCCACATGTGGAGTCCAAAAATTCTCAAATTAAAAATCATTAAGATATTAATACAGGAGACATCATCAATCCATATGATAACATGTTCCAAAACTAAAACTATCCAAAGGTTTAAGATTGTAACAAATACAATTTGATTTAACACTGTGATTCAACAAGTGGTCCCTTGAATATTTTGCATTAACATGGCCTTAATTTTTTCCAGTGACACCGCAACCTCTGACATATTAGGTCTTGACTCAGGTGCTTCGTTGCAACAATTTAAGGCTAAATCAAAAATTGATGATATATGCAGTAATATATTACCACTTTTTTGGTTGCTTCTGGGCAGCAAATTGACATCTAGAATCTCGATGATTGACTGTGGGGTTGATTTGCAAACAAATTCTTTCAAAGTTAAGCCTTGAACAAACATATCATCTGTTGGTTTCTTCCTTGTAAACATTTCCATAAGCAGAATACCAAAACTGTATACATCTCCTTTTGTTGAAATTGCTCCTCTTGATCCATACTCTACATATAAATTTAAATGATAAATTAAGTAGTTGAATAACTTGTAGTTTCTTCTAGCATGTGGACGTGTGTAGGTATAAATGAATACAAGAAATAGAAATTAAATAAAATTTAATATGATTACTATATAAATTATCTCACCTGGGGCCATATAACCAATTGTGGCCATAGTTTTGGTATAAATTTCTGATTGACTATCACTTAACAATTTGGAGATTCCAAAGTCACTCAAATGTGCCACCATATTTTCATCCAATAAAACGTTGCTTGGCTTTACATCACAATGGACCACTGGTGTAGAAGAACTATGATGAAGATACTCCAATGCCGATGCCACATCAATCATTATGTTCAATCTTTGCACTATATCTAAACAATAATTATGGGAGTACAACCATCTATCAAGACTCCCATTAGACATGAATTCCATTATAAGGGATTTAAAATCATCATTGGAGCAACTGCTGATGATTTTAATAAGATTCCGATGACGAATCTTGCATATGGTAGCACATTCAATATCAAAACTCCTCGATGCTACTTCCAAATTTGAGTTAAATACTTTGACAGCAACTGTCTTTCCACTTGAAAGAATTCCTTTGTATACTGATCCGAAACTTCCCTTGCCAAGAAAATTACTCTCATCAAATCTATTTGTTGCTTGCAAAAGATCATAATAGGATATCTTCATTGGCTTGTCCAAATTTAAGAAGTCTCGATTAGTCATCTCATGACTAACATGATCCTTCTTAAACTTTAGAAACATTAGGCATGAAGCAACCAAAATGATTGCAGAAATGATAGGCACTAAGTATTTGATCACAAGCACCATTTTGGTTGAGATGTGCTTCTTTCCTTTTTTGCATGGATGGACTTTTAGTTTAGACTTCCCACAAAGATCTTCATTCATCATAAAAGATTCATATGTAAAATTCTGAAAAGGCCCATCATTCGGAACTTCTCCATCCAATAAATTGTATGAAAGGTTGATGTGGTTCATATGGACAAGTAATTCTAAGGACTTTGGAATCACACCAGATAAATAATTTTGGGAGAGATCCAAGGACTCAATATCTATCATGCCACTAAATGATTCAGGAATTGGCCCTTTCAATTTGTTATGAGCCAAAGATAATGTTTGCAATGTTTTCAAGCTACCCATAGATGTTGGGATGTTTCCTGAAATTTGATTTTGTGACAAGTTCAATAGTATGATTGCTCTCAAATTTGATACCTCAAGTGGAATTGTTCCGGTCAATGCATTCGAGGATAAGTCTAGCGTCAACATATCTATGAGACTCCAAAGAGAAGAGGGTATTTGAGAAATTAATTTGTTGGAGCTGAAATTCAACCTTCGCAAAGAAGTATTTGTGAGGCACGTTGGAATCATTCCTAAAAACATGTTGTTGGCTACATCCAACTCACTCAAACTTTTGATTTGGCACAATTCATTTATGATAGGCCCTTGCAATCTGTTGTTGCTAAGACTTAAATGTTGAAGCCTTTGTAGTCTATTAATTGTATTTGGAATCAACCCATTCAAATCATTCCCATCTAAATATAATGCCATCAAGTTTGTTAGATTCCCAACTACATTGGGTATAACTCCACTAAATTTATTCCATGATAAATTTAACCTAGTGAGCTTAGAAGCATTTGAGATGCTATTTGGAATTTGTCCATTAAGTAGATTATCTGTCAAAACCAATTCTTTCATGTGGGGAAGGCCAATTCCTAAATTTGATGGGAGAAAACCAGAGAAGGCATTACTGTTAAGGTAGACACGTCTCAATGCCGTAATGTTGAATATATAGGAAGGAAAGGATCCATTGAAATTATTATGTGCCAAATGCAACTCTTCAAGCTTATCAAGATTGCCTATCTCCTTGGGTATAAGACCTGAAAACAAAAAGATGTTTGGTAATTAACTTAAAAGAACTGACGGATATGGATATATAGCATTTATATAAAGTTGTGAAAATTGACAAAACAGGTAATATGTTTTGTGTGTGTGTGTGTGTGTGTGTGTGTGTAACATACATATGTTTCAAAAATTTGAATTCACTTCTTTACGTTACAAGAAAACTCCAAATATCCCTTTGATTCCGATTCCTTTCCAATTTTTTTTTCTTGAAATTAAAGTTTTGCTATGCTAGTAAGTGCGTACTTAAATAAACTAACTCGAGTGCGGTGATTAATTCACAATGAGCTTTAACATGTCATTGTAAATTAATCCCCGCACCAGTGGTACTTTTTGAGAAAGGATTCTACAGCATGTGATCTTCAGAGAACATTTAATAAAACTAAAAATAAATATTGTACAATTCATGACTAGAAGAGCATGTCCTGGTTTTTTTAATTCATCAAAAGAAGGATAGGAATTATATAAAAAGTGTGTGTGTGTGTGTGTGTGTGTTTTTAATATCATTAAATTTTAAAGCTTACCAACATTTCTGTTCATATTAGCCGGTTTGAATGAAAATACTAAAGATGTGATAAAGTTATATACACAGACAACTCATAAAGAAAGGTATGGTATAAGTTTAAGCATACATAGAAATGAGTTCATACCAAATATAATCCTTTTAATGATTTACAATTACTTATTAATTGTGGAATATTTCTCTCTTATTGATTACCATCAACACTTAATGTGGTATGAATTAAATAAATATTATATATTAATTTATTTACAAATAATAATTGTATATATATTTATATTTTTAAATAAAAATATAAATTTTCCTATGTCTTTGGGATACAAAATCTAGACATTAAAAAAAGTTACAATGATGACTTTAATATATTTCAAATACTAATATATATATATATAACTAAAATATTTTTATTATTTTTAAGTCTTTCTAAATTTTTTGAAATAAAAAAAATTGGGAAACTATAAACTATCCTTGAGATGAGATTGACATGTTTATAGAAGATTTATTTTAAAATTGAAGTGTTTTTATGTTGTAATTATTGAACACTTACTTTATAAAAAATTAATAAATTTGTATAATACAAAAAAAATGAAATTAAATAGGAAAAGGATATATTGTAACATCCTAATTTCATAAAAGATATTTATAAATAATTATTGAGATCAAGGATATTTTTTTTAAATTAAAAAGTTTTAAAGATAAAATTTCATAACAAATAAAAGAAAGAATAAATATTTTAAAATATTTTAGGACTTAGAAAATTTTTAAAAGTAATTATATAATAAGTATTTTGAGATCTAAAAAATTAAAGAAAAGTTTATTTTTCTCAAAGAGATCCACAAAATTTAATAAATATTTTTTAAGAATTAAAAGCGTATTTTAAAAAAAATTAAAAACATAATTAAAAATTATTATTTGCATAAATATTTTAAAAAATTATCCTATAAATTAGAGATGTTATTATTAGAAAAAAAGTTCCTATTTTTTTAGGAGTATTTGAAGGTGACAAAAAATATGGGAAACGTTCAAAATAATATAACCAAGGGTTGTCTTCTTCCCCATTGAAGTACACTCTCTCCCACGTGTTCCCTCTGTCAGATCAATTTCATGTCTTCCTCCATGCGCCTCACATGCCCCAGCTTCCCGAGTACTACTCAATATATATATATATATATATATATTGAGTAGTTAACTGGAGCTGAGAAAATATTAGAGGATATATTATTCCATGAGTTTAGAAGAGATTTTTACATGGGATAATAGTCTTCTTACAGTAATCTTGAAACTTGTTATAATATAAAGTATATAGTTGATGTTTAAGAAATCAAGAAATCAACATGTTGAAATCAAGAAATCCATGAGTTTGGCAATGCTATTTGTTAAGAAGTTTAAAGATAAAAGTATAATTTGATTGCATGAATGATACCAATTTACTACTAATAGGTGCAATATGAAGAAGGAAATATGCTTGAAGAAAAACTAAAGGGAGGAAGAAGAAATATAAAGAAATACTATATTCTAGCATATAATATAGGTTTTCCCATTTATGTAATTAACATATAAAATGTCAATTTATATAGTGAAATTGTATGGAATAAATATGACATGTTTATATGATGTAAATAAATATATGGGAAAACAAGTTAATAGTTTAAGCATATTAGAATAATTAAATAGAAAAAGAAGAAGAAGGATAAAAATGGAGGTCCTACAGTAAGTAATTAAGTTGAAGCCCCAGTTTGATCTGGTAAACGAATAGAAAGGTCAAGAAATTTGGTAGGCTAGTAGTATACATCTTAAACTTTAAATCCATCAAATGTTAATTGGATGTGTATATTAAAAGCAATGATTTTTCAAAAGTTAAGGGTAAAAATCTAAAAAGTTTTAGATTTGGCCAAATAAAAAGTAAACTTTGGTTAATTAATTATATTAATTGAGCTAGTAAATGTCAAATCTTATATTTTTCCCGTAAAAAACCATGAAAAAGATTTAAGTAAAAATTTAGAGCACCTCCATAAGATATTTTTGGAATTAGTTATGAATTTTTAAAATCTAACTGTCAATATGAAAAATGAACAATGTAAAGTTTCAGAGAATTAAAGTGAAAAATTTTAATTTTTGGACCTAAGTAATGTTTCCGTTAGTCAAAATCACTCTAAATACGTATATGAGGAAATAAAAGTAGGGTGTTTATTTTTAGTATCAGAGCAAATATTCTTGATATAGGATAGAGAGAAAAGATTCCTAATACATAATAGAGAGTAGTGATTCTTGATACAGGATAGAAAGTATAAGTTATGACACGGGACAAAGATTCTGGCAAAGGATATGAACATTTTAATTAGAAAATAGAAGTTATGACCCAATGAGATCAATAGTGAATTACTTGTTCATAGTCCAGATAAGATTATTGATTAGAGATGAATACTCTAAGAAAAAGTGAATACTAAGGAAAATGAAAAGAAATTTGGAGAAAGAAATTTAATAAATTTATGTAATAAAAATAAAATATGAAATTAAATAGGAAAAGGATGTATTGTTTAACAAAAGGGAGAGAGAAAAAATATAGAGTTGAAGTTAATAGTAAAATCATAAAATCTATAAATATATAATAAAAACATGTTTGTAGGCATATTATATATGATGTGGAGCTTTTTATGTTTTAAATTTCATGTGATGCTACCAGTTCATGATCTTCTATATCTTTCTGTTCATGATCTTAGCTTTCATAATTTTGGAATTCTAAACCATTAGTTATATTTCAATAATATTAATAAAATGATGAAAAAAAGAATCTCATTTTAAACTTACTCTATTATCGAAAATGATTAAACAATAAAGAAAATAATAAAAATTAGATGGAATATTGCCATGCTTGTAATTGATTGTGGAATGCTTCCCTCTAATTGGTTATCAACAATACTAAAAACTTCAAGTAAAGGGACTTGATGGCACATTTTTTCAGGCAAATTACTCTTTAAATGATTGATGTCAAGTTCAACAACTCTCAAAGAAGTCATGTTCCAAATAAATGAAAGAATTTTATCTATAAATAAATATAAAATATTTGTTAATTACTTGATAATAAGACTGACAATATCAACTTAATACTCTATAAAATGAAACAATAAATTTCTATGAAACCATATTGATCAATTTATACATATGTGTGTTTATTATCAATTTATAGTATTTATATCAACAATAGTTTAATTTTCTACTTTTTATTATCATTTAAGACTTACAAATTTATGTAACGCTTGCTTTTTGTTCTTGATCAATTTATGTGAGCTGTATTTATCTCATTCAAGAAATAAGATTATGAATTTCTATTAACTGAGATAAAGTGAAAAAAATAAGAGACACAGAGAATGATTTTTGTTAACTACAAAATTTTTAAAAATAAAAATAAAAATAAATAATAAATAATAAAATTGATGTAAAATTTAGATTTTATTTTCAAATACTGATAGAGCCTTATTGGTTGGATTAGTAAATAACATTTTAATTTTCTACATTTTACTATGCATTTTCATAATGAGAGCGTAGTTAAAAAGGAAACAAGTGTCTCAATGTTAAAGTTTTATACTAATCATTATTTGTTCTCATATTAACACACTTAAATGAACATGATAAACAAACTTTTAAAATAAATAAATAAAAAATAGATGTAAGGTTACTTGTAAATGAGTTACAACCAGAATATATTTGTTTCAAATATTTTTTTGCCAACATATTTGTACATTTACTTTGTCAAATACGTACATTTTTACTTATTGATTATTCAATTTTAATTTTATAAAGTTTGGATAAAAATATATAAAAATAAATTTTAATTTTGATTATTTGAAATTAAACAAGGATAGGATGTATTCTTTAAGAACAGGGAGGGAAAAAATATAGAGTTGACATTGGTAGGAGAGCGATAAAGTCTATAAATATATAATGAAAATAACAACATATAATTTTTTAAACTTATATCTTATAATTTGCAATTAAATTTTTATACTTATTCAAATATTTTTTTTATCTATATTCTACAAATATTCTGTGGTTTCATCTGCTCATGGTCTTAGGTTTACTTGTTGCTTTAGAATTATAATCACACGTTATGCGAATGAACAATATGAATGAAATAATCTGATTTTAGATGAAAATATTAAAATGAAAAGAAAACATTAAGTAAGTAAGTACATACCTGTAAATGAGTTACCTACCAAATATAATCCTTTTAAAGATGTGCAGTTACTTATTGATTGTGGAATGCTTCCCTCTAATTGATTAATAGCAACACTAAAAACTTCAAGTAAAGGAAGTTGATAGCACATTTCTCCTGACAAATTACCCTTTAAATGATTGCTGTCAAGTACAACAACTCTCAAAGAAGGCATGTTGTTCCAAATAAATGAAGGAATTTCACCTATAAATAAATATAAAATATTTGTTAATTACTTGCTAATAAGACTGACAATATCAACTTAATACTCTATACATATGTGTGTATTATCAATTTATAGTATTTATATGAACAATAGTTTAATTTTCTACTTTTTATTATCATTTTAGACGTAAACATTTATTCAAGGCTTTCTTTTAGTTCTTTATCAATGTATAGTTATATCGTACATGAGACAATTTGTATTTCTAAAGACATAGGTAGTAATCTGGGCTTCGCCCATTACATTGGGGTTTATGCTACAATTTATATTATCCTTTTAGACTTGATGGTTTAATTAATTCTGAGATATTCCTATATATTAATTCTAAGAAAAAGTGAATACTAAGGAAAATGAAAAAAATCAGAATATATTTGTTTCAAATATTTTTTTGCCAACATATTTGTCCATTTATATATTTATTATTCAATTTTAATTTTATAAAGTTGGGATAATAATATATAAAATAAAATTTATTTGTGATTATTTGAAATTAAACAGGAAGAGGATGCATTCTTTAAGAAAGGGGAAGAAAAAATATAGAGTTGACGTTAGTAGGAGAGCAATAAAGTCAATAAATATATAATGAAAACAACAACATATAATTTTTTAAATTTATATATATATATATATATATATATTATAATTTGCAATTAAATTTTTATACTTATTCAAATATTTTTTTTATCTGTATTCTACAAATATTCTGTGGTTTCATCTGCTCATGGTCTTAGGTTTACTTGTTGCTTTAGGATTATAATTACACGTTATGTGAATGAACAATATGAATGAAATAATCTTATTTTAGATAAAAATATTAAAATGAAAAGAAAACATTAAGTAAGTAAGTACATACCTGTCAATGAGTTACCACCTAAATATAATCCTTTTAAAGACGTACAGTTACTTATTGATTGTGGAATGCTTCCCTCTAATTGATTATAAGTAACACTAAAAACTTCAAGTAAAGGGAGTTGATGGCACATTTCTTCTGGCAAATTACCCTTTAAATGATTGCTTTCAAGTATAACATATCTCAAAGAAGGCATGTTGTTCCAAATAAATGAAGGAATTTCACCTATAAATAAATATAAAATATTTGTTAATTACTTGGTAATAAGAGTGACAATATCAACTTAATACTCTATACATGTGTGTGTGTATTGTCAATTTATAGTATTTATATGAACAATAGTTTAATTTTGTACTTTTTATTATCATTTTAGACGTAAAAATTTATTCAAGGCTTGCTTTTTATTGTGGATCAATGTATAGTTATATCGTACATGAGACAATTTGTATTTCTAAAGATTAATTTATGCTACAATTTATATTATTATTCTATAATTTAGATTAATTTAGATCTATTGTTGTTGTTATCCTTTTAGACTTGATGGTTTAATTAATTCTGAGAAATTCCTATATATTATGTGAGCTGTATTCATCTCATTCAAGAAATAAATAGATTATAAATTTCTTCAACTAACTGTGATAAAGTGAAAAATAAGAGACTCAGGATATTTTTTTTTAAACTACAAACTTTTTTAAAAATAAAAATAAATAATAAATAATAAAATTAATATAAAATTTAGATTTTACATGTATATCCCAATCAAAATTACATGTGTTTCTTATAAGGCATAGGGAAAAAAATCTTCAAAAAATTTCAATAACTAAACTTTAACTTTAACATTTATTTTCAAATATTGATAGAGCCTTATTGATTAGATTAATAAAAAATAGTTTAATTTTCTACATTTTACTATGTATTTCCATAATGTCTTTTAAAACTTACTTTTAAAATTAAAATTATTTTTAAAAAGCCACAACTCTTAAATGATCACATATATTATTTTCAGGTAACGCATATTTTTTATTCTCGAGCAATGTGTGATTCGTTGAGAAATTTATATGAATTATCTTTAATTTTAGAAAAGAAAAACCAATAAAAAACTTGCCACTAACAAGAAAAATGTAGGAAAAATGAAAAATAAGAAGCTAGAAAGAAACATTGAAACTCAACTAACACTTTTTATCATCCTTATCTGCAACTTAGTTTATTAAAAAAAGAAGAATGCGACACCATATGATGTAACAAATATTTATTAATTTATTTTTCTTCAGGATCCCTATTTTTCTAATATTAAACATTTTATTATACTTTTTGACATGGGCGTGAAAATTATATTTATAAAAAAAGGCATATTCACTTTAGCGTTCAAAGAAAGCTTCATGATTATTACATGTGTCTGGTGTCAAACATTACAAATATTTGCTCAACATGTTATAGAACACGCATGAAACTTTTTATTTCTAATCACCCACACAAATCATAAATATGAAACTTGTTAAAAGCACATATATCAAACATTTTGTTTCTAATAATCTAATATTATATTTTGTTTCTCTTTATAAGGATTATTTTTTTAACTAAAAAGTGAGCATTATTCTAAAAACTACTATGCCACATCAAATATTAATAGCCCATGAAGTTCTTTCTGACCATTTTTAAAGGGCTCCTTGATTTTATTTTAGGGAGAATCCTAATAAAATCCCCTTACAATTCTAATAAAATTGGCACAATCACATAATAAAAAAAGACATATTCGCTTTGGGATTAAAAGAAAGCATTACTATTACTTGTGTCTCTTGTTAAAGAAAAAGGAAAATGGATAAACATTAAGAAAAATGACATACAAAAGCTTTGAAAATGATAAATTCTCAAGTATATTACTAATAATAGTTTAAGTATTACTAACAAGAGATATGGAATTACCAACACAAAGTGCTACTTTGTTATTTATCATTTTTTATTATCTTTTTGTGTCATTTTTCTCAAATATTACCAAAACTTCTTATGGTTCTTTAAAATGAAGGAAAAAATGGAAAGCAAACTTTTATTTTATTTTAAAATTATTTTTTATTCGAGTGAAGAAAACAAAAGTAAAAGCCACACATGGTATAAGACAATCATATAATTAAAAGTCTTACCTTGCAAACTGTTTCTGTGAAGATTTAGGATTTGGAGATTTGTCAAATATCCAATCTCACTTGGAATGATTCCTGGGCAAATTATATATGCATAGCAAAATTTATTATAATATTGAAAGAGATAATAAAAAACTAGTTTAATTTAAATACTACAAAGAAAAAGAAAGAGAAGCTAAGAGTGTGAACCTTTTTTTTCTCAAGATTTCATATCAGCTGGGGGATTTGTACATACAAATGGAACAATTGTTTAAAATATGTATTTTTGTATTCACGTTTACAATATGAAATTTTTGAATCTAGTATTGTATTTTATTGAAGAAAATAAAAATAAAAGATATACTTATGCATAAGACATATCGTTAAAAGGTTAAGCTAACAATATAATGTAAACAAATATATAACTATTTTGAAATATTAAATTTATTACTAGCTAAATAAGTCGACAATTCAAGATCAATATCCATAGGTCAAATGAGACCATTTATATTTTTCTTTAGGCTCCCAATTTTTCTAATAATTCAATATTTTATTATACTTTTTGACATGTGTGTGAAAATTATACATATATAAAAAAGATATTTTCACACTGCGATTAAAAGAAAGTATCACCGTTATGTGTGTATGTTTTCAAATAAAAAGAAAAATATTGATAAATATTACAAAGTTTCTTATGGTTCCTTAAAATGAATAAAAAAACAGGAAAGTAAAATCATGATTTAAAATTATTTTTGATTCGAGAGATGAAAACAAAAAATACACCACATATGGTATAAAACATTCGTATAATTAAAGTCTTAACTTGCAAATTGTTACTATGAAGATTTAGGATTGTATTCGTATATCCAAATCAAAATTTAATGTGTTGCTTATAAGGCTTACTCATTTTAGAAAAAAAAATCTTCAAAAAACTTTTAATAACAGAACTTAAACATTTGTTTTCCAATACTGATAGAACCTCACTAATAGGGATTAATATTATAATAGTATTCTCTTCTTTATGGTATGGATTTACTAACCATTTCAAAGATTGGATGACGAATTATTTTTATTCTTAAAAAAATAAAAAAAGTGTCGGAAAAAATAAGAAGAAATGCACAAAAAATATAACAAAATAAAATCCCTCCCCCTAGTAAACTATTCTAAGATAAATGAGTTCAAGAAATTGCTAATTTGTCGCTAGCATTATTTATTTCCACGTGACTCTAGTGTTGTATGGGCTCTTTAATTTTTTTTTTTGGGCTGAAAAGCCCTTTCAATATTTCAATAAACATACATATACACATATACATATACATATACAAATGCATATAATTATACACATACATATATATGTACGTATACATGCATACATATCGATTATTAATCCCTGAATCATTTCAAATAATTGAATCCTCATCTTAATTTTGATAAAAAAAATCATTGTCTTAATCATTATTGTTTTTTAAAAATGCCACCATATAAGTTATTTTTCAGGTAAAGCATGTGTTTTTTTTAAGATCCATGTTCGTTTCGTTGACTAATTCTGTTGGATTGTCTATATTAAAAAAAAAACTAAAAAACTTGTCATTGAAACGAAAATAGAGGAAAATAAAAAATAAAAGGCAAAAAAAAAAAGCATTGAAATATCAACTAGCATGTCCTTTTCATCATTTTATTTCATTTTTTGAAGATTTTTTTATGCAACTTATTCCCCACCTTTACATGTGTGTGACAATTATATATAAATTTGAACTAAATGCCCAGAAATAAAATCTCATTTCAAATTTGTTTTTATTCAAGAAAGTTAAAAAAGGGAAAAAATACACAATCTAATATGCATATGGAGATGTTTTCATCGAAGTCATAAATTCTGAAAAATAAGTTCATATTCATTTTGGGATTAAAAGAAAGTATCACGTTCCATTCCTTTAAAAATAATTTAGAAAAATTATCATTCTCTAAATCTATAATGCAAAATAGTGACTATATCAAAATATTGGGAACAAAATTTAATACCATAATATAATCAAAATTCTTACCTTGCAGGTTGCTGTTACCAAGATATAGCCGCCAGAGTTTGGTCAAATTTGCAATGTCACTTGGTATGTTTCCTCCTTTGAATTTGTTATCCCCCAATTGTAATTCTGCTAATTCTTTGCATTGATGCCAAATGGAGGGTATTTCACCAGACAACTCATTTCCATTTACATAAAATAACTCAAGTTTTGAAAGCCCAGAACATATGCTTGTTGGGAGACTACCAGATAATTGATTTATGCCAAGACTAATTTGTTGTAGCACTGAATTGTTAAATAATGAAGATGGTATAGAACCAACAAGTTGATTACTTGCAAGAGCCAATGTCTTTAGATGTGAAAGATGACCAATCTCATTTGGAATGCCTCCTTCAAATCAAATATTAGGGGATGGGAAAGAAGGTAATGTCACTAGTAAGAACTCTTTAAGCAGCACAAGTTACTATATGTGTACATGAGATATATTTATAATTCTTAAAAACAAATGTAATAAAACTTGCACATTTTATTAGAAATAAAACAAATATAGTCTAAACGATAAAACACAACAACAATTATATCATTTTAATTTGGTTGAGAAATTATATCATTAAAACTAAGAGACCTATTGATCCCGTCCTGTGGCGTCAGAGATTCCAATTTATTGGACTTGCTATTTATCACTTATTTCGAAACACATACTAATTAGAAGGCTTCTAGAAAACTTAATTTTGTTAACTACAATTTTCTTAAAAAAATTAATAATAAAAATAAAATTAGTTATAATTTATATTATTCAAATTAAAATTAAATGTTCTAAATATGTTGCTTGTAAGGCTTACTAATTTTAAAAATAAAACCATTATAAATCTTTTAATCATGGAACAATAAAATTTTTTGAATAGAAAAATGAATAACAATTTTTTTAAAGACTGATGATGATCAGCTTTAGATATTATGATAGTATTCTTTTTCTGCTTGGCATGACTTTACTAAACCTTTTCAAAAATTGGATGACAGAATTAGTTTTGTATTCTTTAAAAAAGTTACAGAAAAATGCTGGAACAAATAGGAAAAAATGCAACAAAAAAAAAGAACAATCGAGACAAACCATGGTCCTCCATGATAATATAATATCAAACTAGTGAAAAGACAAGTATAGATATTAAAATTATTTTAAAACATACCTGACAAACTATTATAAGAGATACTCAATATTTCAAGTGAAGACAAGTTGAAAATTGTTTGGGGAATAATTCCTGAGAGCTTGTTACGAGCAAGTAATAACTTCTTTAAGTGCTCAAGTCTTCCCACCTCAAGTGGAATAGTCCCTTCAATTAAATTATAAGTCCAATCCAAGATCTCCAACTTTGATAAATTGAACAAAGATGATGGAATAACTCCATTAAAACTATTATTTCGAAAACTCAAGCGCTCAAGCATGAATAAATCTCCTATCCATGTTGGAACTTGTCCTTGAAAGTTGTTGTAGCTCAAGTTGAATAGTCTCAATCGACGCAGTTGAACTAACGCTTCAGGGATTTGACCGTGAAAATTGTTGTCACTGAGATCAAGTTCAATGAGGAATGAGAGATTTCCAAGCTGTTGAGATATAGTGCCTTTAAGATCCATGGCGCTTAGATTCAAGGAATGAACCCTTCCATAGTGAGTATTGCAGATGACACCAACCCAATTACATGGAGAAGAAGAGATAGACCAATCAACTAAGGAATTGTTGGGATCCGAAGTGATAAAAGATTTAAGGGAAAGAAGTGCGGACTTGTCAGTGGTGATGTTTGTATCAATTGATGCTGAGGAGACCATGAAGCAATGAAGCAAGAAGAGTAGAACAATGGAAGGAGGCTTTGCCATATTGTTCAGCATAGCAGACTTGTCAAATTTGCAAGTGTTGCGCATCCATCAGGAATTCACAAACCCGTCATTTTATACTTCAATTCTTGAAGACCACGAAAGTCATTTGTAGCTCAAGTTGAATAGTCTTAAAATTATACTCTTGAAGACTACGTATCTTTTTTTGTCATTTTATATCTGTCATTGTATGTTACTAATTATTTTTCCAATTAAAATTTTATGACTTGATTTGGACTTGGATGAAACTTCTGCCATCATATATGATATTATTTTTTTTCATTGGTTTATAATTACATTTTTGAAGTTTCATCCAAGTCCAAATCAAGTCATAAAATTTTAATTGGAAAAATAATTAGTAACATACAATGACAGATATAAAATGACAAAAAAAAGATACGTGGTCTTCAATTAAGTTCTTAGCTATTGGACCCAAAAGAACATTAATTTAAAACTTGCGCAAATAATTTGTTCCTTTATGAAGAAATATAAATTCTTCATAAGGAGATTAAATGTATTATATATCCTTTTTAGAAGAAGTTTATAAACTTTTGGTAAGGTCTGGTGAGCTTGACTTTTTTTAATTTAGAAGACTTGTAAATCTATGGATGATATTTAAAAGGCTTGGAAGAATTCCTAAATTATCTCAAATTTTATATTTATCTCTAAAAGATGAGTTCCTTAGATTTTAGATTCATTTGAATTACATAATAAAATTAAATATATACTGCTGCTTCACTCCAATTTTTTATTTCAAATGATGAATAATTGAATTTTTAAATGTACGTAAGAAAAGAGAATAAATATAAAAGAAGATATTTTCTTTCTTAAGCGTATGTATCATGAAAATTAGATGAAAAGAAAAAAAAACAAGAAGAATACATGGTACATTTTATCCATTGAGGATAGAAATTTTCCCAACTTAAATCATCAAACTTCTTTTCTGGTCACATGAAACAGCCAATTCTATTTTACTTGTGTAAATAATTTCATTTTTTGGGGATAAAAAATTTACAAAAAAACATGTCTGCATTTTTTTATATGTAGGAAAAATTTATCAAAAAATACATATTACAATATTATTGCACAAAAATATCTAAAGACCTAGGTCCTTGAACTAGTATAACTTTTTTTAATTGTATGTAATATATATTTAACTATACGCAAAATATCCATTTTGCATATAGTTAAAGATAAGCTACTCACGGTCAAAGAAGATTGCAATTGGAGATTTCCAACAATTTTTTCAATATAAAATAACAGTAGTGGTTATATGGATTTTTCTCACATTAAATAAAAGTTTATTAATAATAACATTTTGATTTAGATAGACTTAACTCATGGAGGGCTAAACATGGTCTAAACCCAAAAAAAAATTAGCAAGGACACAAATAACCATAAAATTAGAGATATTTGATGATGCAAGAGAAGAAGAAAATATCTTGTTGCATAATTTCTCACATGGAGGACCACATGCATCTTTATCATCACACTTGTGGCCAAGTGTTGTAGACTTAATTGTAGCCACAAAAATAACTTAATTCCCAAAACAAGCAAGTTAGTGAGAAGAAGACTATACATATTAAAAGTCTTTAGTTTTGGACTATTTTGATTGGATGTATTATGAAATTTGCCAATAGGAGTAATTTACAAAATATATATAATAAATATATTTTATATTTAGATCAATAACACCTCCCTAATTAGGAGTACTTATATCCCCCAATAACCTTATTCCTTCTACAAAATATCTAGAGTTCATTGTCCTTAAATGTAAATTAAAAATTTTAGAAGATCCATCAAAGTTATTTTCCCATGTTCCTAATCAACCATGAATTTTTTTGAGTGTGGGCGAAATCTTTGACGATCTAGTTGTAACCAAGTCTGCCCGAGGTTAACCCCAAGATTCTTTACAAACAATTTCTTCGGATATTTTGAATGATATATACCATAATGAAATTAACTGCACATGTAAATATATAGGAATAAGAGCCGAAAGGAAAACTGCATTGATTATAGCCACAAGGCTTACAAAAGGGAATTAACGGGATGAAAATAAACGAAAGTGGGGTTCTAATTTTGAATGAGAACCCCACTTTCATCTTAATATGTGATTTTTTAATTGATAAATTTATTTTTTTAAGACTAATATCTTCAAGACTTCAAAGAGGAAAGGGTATTTGAAAAATTAAATTGTTCAAACTCAAATCCAACTTTGGCAAACAAGTATTTATTAGGCACTTTCATTTTAATATGCGATTTTTTAATTGAAAAATTGAATTCTTTAAGACTAATATATCTTCAAGACTAAAAAAATGGTATTTGAGAAAGTTTGTTCGATCTCAAATCCAACTTTCTCAAAGAAGTATTTGTGAGGCACTTTAAAATCATTCCTGAAAACACGTTAGCTAGATATGGAATTGATGTAGTACAATTCATTTATGATGGACACTTGCAAACCATTCAACGTTGAAGACTATGTAATTTGTTAATTACATCTGGAATCACCCAGTCAAATGATTTCCATCCAAATTTAATTCCATCGAGTTTCTTAAATGCTCAAGTACATTGGGTATAATTCCACTAAATTTATTCTCTGAAAAATCGATCATAATGAGTTTAGAAGCATTTGAGATGCTGTTCGGAATTTGTCCAATAAGTTGATTCTGTCCCAACCTCAATTTCTCCAAGTTGGGAAGGCCAATTTCTAAATTTGATGAAAGAAAGCTCTAGAAGAAATTATTTTGGAGGGAGACACGTTTCAATACCGAAATATTGAATATATGGGAAGGACCCATTGCAATTATTATCATTTATAAAAACTATTTCAAGCTTATCAAGATCGCCTATCTCCTTGAGAATAAAACCTGGGAACAAAATACTGTTGGATAAGTAAATAAAAAAAATTGTTGGAAGATAACATTTATATAATAGAATAAAGTAGTGAACATACGTTGACAAAAATAGGTACTATGTCTTGTGTGGGTGTGGGTGGGTGCGTATAACATGTTTCAAAAACTAGAATTCACTTCTCAATATTACAAGAAAACTCTAAATATGTTAGTATTTTCGTGTCCTTCAAAATTTTTGCTATGCTAATAAGTCCTTACTTAAATATAGGAAAGTGAGAAAACAAACTTGAATATATAATAAAACTACAAATATATGTTGTACAATTCATGTCTCAATTTTTTTTATTGGAATTCATGTCTCAAATTTTAATGTTACAATATACACACTACTACAAGAACATGTCCTCGTGTTTTTAAATTCATCAAAAGAAGGATAGGAGTCATTATGTGTGTGTGAGCGTATTTTTCTTTTTTTGTAGAAAATATCATTAAATTTTAAAGCTGACCAACATTTCTTTCCAGACTAGCGTGTTTGAATGAAAATACTAAACCTGTGATAAACACAGACAACTCATAAAGAAAGGAGTGTATAACTTTGAACTTACCTGAGAATGAGTTCATACCCAAATATAAGCCTTGCAAAGATGTGCAATTGCCCAAATATTTACCTTCAATTGATTATCAAACCCCCCCCCCCAAACACTTCAAGTAAAGAGAATCCATTGCACATCTCTTCTGCCAAATTACCACTTAAATGGTCAAAGGAAAAGTCAATCAGTTTCAAAGAAGATGTGTTGAAAATAGATTGAGGAATTTGACCTGGAAAAATAAACAATCTATGAATTTGTTTCCTTATGTAAGATGATCTGATTAATTAACATATCTTGCAAATTTGGTGTATGCAGTATATATGCACGAATGAACTAACAGTAATCCAAGCCAAGCTATAATACCAATAATTTAGTCTCTCTCTCTCTGTTATCCCTACCCTTTCTAAGTTTGTAGCACAAAGGGTTTTCACAAGTGCTCACTCTAAAGTTCAAACTTTTATTTTTCTTCTTTTAGGGGTGATACCGTGTACCACTTAAACCAATAGCTTCTCTCTCTCTCTCTCACACACACACATTGGTAAAATGGATTGAATCTTTTTGGACTCTATTATTTTTTAAATCTTGCATTCTGCAAAAGAAGCCTATGCAACAACTTTTAATGTTATAAGTTAATACTAATTATGAAAAAAATGATTCTGTTAGTAGATATAAGTGTATTAAAATTATGTAATATTAAAACTATTAGGTTGAAGTAATATTAAACTATTTATTAAAGTTTATGGTTGACTAATATCAAAACTGTGTCACAACAAACTTTTTGGAAGGTATATTAGACCTTCATCATTACTTGGATTTAAGAACAGCTTAGCCGTGGTGAAAAAACTGTCACTTTTTGGAAGGTACATTAGGAGCATTGTGAACAGCACTAAAAACAAGGTTCTAGTTCTACCAAGGCATTGCCGTTTGCTATATCATAGTCCATAGAGTTGAAACCATAATAACCAAAAATCACAAATTAGGATAGAATCCTGATTAGCACCAAAGGATTCTTAATAAAGGAGAAAACTACGCTTTTGCCAACACCCCTTAAAATCTTGCTTACATAATCATCAACTTGCTCAATAAGCACCACACGCAGCACAAGAAATGAGACAGCATATTCATGAACATATGAAAGTTAAATGGATTAAACAAAAATCAATCCCTATACACCGTAAAGGATTTCCCATTTTTCGGGAAAGATGAAACTAACATTTTAGCATATGAAATGAGAGGGCAAACTAAGCTTTTGCCAACACCCCGTAAAAATCATGCTTACATAACCACCGGGTTACTCAACAAGCACCAAATGCATCCCCAGAGAAATGAGATAGCATACGCATCCACATATGAAAGTTAATGGACTAGAGAAAAAATCAACCCCCATAAACCGTAAACGATTTCCCATTTTTTTTGAAAGGCGAGACTAACATTTCAACAAAAGCACAAACGTATAGAGTCCATCGATAAAACCTTTCAAGCACACAACATAGAACCCTAAAAATCCCAATTTTCTTCGGCAATGAAATAGGAAAGAAAAAACCCTACATTACCGAAGAGCTAATCCGATAGATTCATAATAGACTAGTGTCCAGAAGAGGAGCACGAAATGTAAATCAATTTGAGGTCAGAAAGTTACCACCGGAGTTGCGGCGAGGCATGGTTAGGGTATGGGGTTGAGACGGCGGAAAAGGAGAATGAGAGAAGAAGATCTCTGACGAGGAACCGCAGAATGTGCCGTCGCAGAAATATAAACCGCTAAACCCCTTGAAATGGGAAATTTATAACCAGCCCCACAATAAAATTATGAGTTGAGGATTAGGGATTTAGTCAAAAGAAAAAAAGGAGAAAAAAGAGAGTTTTAGAACAATTCAGATTGTGTTAACGTGTAAGTACAGGATTGGTTGATTTCAGGTCATTGACGTGTTCAATTTTCAGTTTTGTGCTTGTGATTTTCATCATGAAATAAAACGCAAATAAATATTTAACCTTTTTATTGTTCATATAATTTATTGTCTTTTCAGCCAGAATTCATATAATTTATTCAGATCATATATGGAGAAGCCTGAATTTACATCACATAAAATTTCAATTTAACTATTTAACTTTATAAAGTATATTTTTAATCATTTTAATATTAATATTATTAGTTCTATTAATAAAAATAATTAACTCAATAAATTTAAATAGTGGTTTTATTATTAAATGTCTCACAAAATATATTTAAAATTTATACTATAGATGATGGATGAATAGCATTTTCATAAGGGAATAGGAAAAAAAGATAAAATAGTTAATACGTTCTACTTATAACATGCCTGGGATATAAAAATACATCATTTTATATTATAAAAACTAGTACATATTATCTCTTCCACGATCTACAATCATCTGTATGCAGGAGTATAATAATGTCATGTCCTCTAACAAGTATATACTATGTTATCTGTCTAAAATTTAGTGTTATAAGAAAAATATTACTATAAAAATATCTCCCCTACTAATTGATTAAAAAGAACGGAGTTAAAAGAAAAACAAGTGTCCCAAAATTAAAATTTTATACTGATAATTATTTATTTTCATATTATCACGTTTAAATGAACATGATAAACAAACCTTTTAAAATAAATACATAAATAATAGATAAAAGGATACTAGAAAATGAGTTGCCACCAGAATATATTTGTGTCAAATTTCTTTTTTTTTTTTGCCAACATATTTGTAAATTTTTCAAATATGTACATTTTTAATTATTGATTATTTAATTTTAATTTTGTAAAGTTTGGATAAAAATAATAAAAATAAAATTTATTTTTGATTATGTGAAATTAAACAGGAAGAAGATGTATTCTTTAAGAAAGGGGAGAGAAAATATATAGCGTTGACGTTAGTAGGAGAGCGATAAAGTCTATAAATATATAATGAAAACAACAACACGTGGGTATATGATATATAATGTGGAGCTTTTCATGTGTTAAATTACACGTGATCCCACCAATTCATGATCTTATCTTTCTATTTGTGATCTTTTCTTTTGTACTTTTAGAATTGTAAACCATTAGTTATATTTCAATAATTTTAATAAAAATATCATTTTAAACTTATTCTATTAGAAAAAATGATTAAAAAGAAAGACAATAATAAATTAAAATAAGGATAAACTTAAGAGACAAAAACTATTTTAATCCATAATAAAAATTAGATAGAATAATATCATACTTGTAAAGAGGTTGGTATATAATCTTCATAATATACATATATAATATAATATATAACTGATAAGTAATAATATTTTTATAAATGTAAGGATTTTAAAATTAAAAGAAAAATAAAACAGGTAATATACACACTCTATAACAAGAAAAAAAAACTACACGTGTCTTACAAATTTCTTCAAACCATCAAATTGCTTTTACCTTCTAATAATTGCAAGTAAGTAAGTTAAGTTTGATAAAGATTATTTGTTCATTGCCCATTAATGATAAATTCATTGTCTCGTTAAAAGAAGATTGAATAAAGAAGGAATGACATTAGAATTAACAAATTTCTATACCATGACTGAAAATGCAATACTAGGGTAGGTGGTATTGCTAAATCTCACTTATGTAGTATTGAAAAATCCTAAGGTTTTCCCAATACTATATACTAAACTGTCCAATTTAACCTATTCTCTGTTCCTACATTAGTCCCAAATCCTCAATACTATGTATTAAATGTGGCCCAAATGTAAATCATGTTTTTTGAGGATTCCTTAACTAGTGACTGTCCTCTAGTCACTAATTAAATAACATGTAATAAATAATTCTGAAAGATTTATTAACGTATGCAATAAATAAGTTTTTAAAGCAGTGCTGCTCATTCTTCATATGCCATATGAAAGAGAATATAATCCACCCAGTAAACTATAAAATACATAGCATTGAGACAGGGAAAAAACAATTTCAAACTTCGTACAGGTATCTTGAACTTGAAGAAAAAAAGAACGATAACTCTATGTTACTATTATTCACTGCACATTTGTAACACATAAAAGTTAAAAACTAACTTGAAGACAAACAAAACCCACATGTGGAGTCCAAAATTTCTCAAATTAAAAATCATTAAGATATTAATACAGGAGACGTCATCAATCCATTTGATAACATGTTCCAAAAATAAAACAATCCAAATGGGTTTAAGATTGTAACAAATACAATTTGATTTAACGCACTGATTCAACAAGGGGTCCCTTGAATATTTTGCATTAACATGGCCTTGTTTTTTTCTAGTGACACCACAACCTCTGACATATTAGGTCTTGACTCAGGTGCTTCGTTGCAACAATTTAAGGCTAAGTCAAAAACTGATGATATATGTAGTAATATATTGCCCCTGTTTTGGTTGCTTCTGGGCAGCAAATTGATATCTAGAATATCGATGATTGACTGTGGGGTTGATTTACAAACAAATTCTTTCAAAGTTAAGCCTTGAGCAAACATCTCATCTGTTGGTTTCTTCCTTGTAAACATTTCCATAAGCAGAATACCAAAACTGTATACATCTCCTTTTGTTGAAATTGCTCCTCTTGATCCATACTCTACATATAAATTTAAATGATAAATTAAATAGTTGAATAACTTGTAGTTTCTTCTAGCATGTGGATGTGTGTAGGTATAAATGAATACAAGAAATAGAAATTAAATAAAATTTAATATGATTACTATATAAATTATCTCACCTGGTGCCATATAACCAATTGTGGCCACAGTGTTGGTATAAATTTCTGATTGACTATCACTTAACAATTTGGAGATTCCAAAGTCATTCAAATGGGCCACCATATTTTCATCCAATAAAATGTTTCTTGGCTTTACATCACAATGGACCACTGGTGTAGAAGAACTATGATGAAGGTACTCCAATGCCGATGCCACGTCAATCATTATGTTCAATCTTTGCACTATATCTAAACAATAGTTATGGGAGTACAACCATCTATCAAGACTCCCATTTGACATGAATTCCATTATAAGGGATTTAAAATCATCATTAGAGCAACTGCTGATGATTTTAATAAGATTCCGATGACGAAGCTCGCATATGGTAGCACATTCAACATCAAAACTCCTCCATGCTGCTTCCAAGTTTGAGTTAAATACTTTGACAGCAACTATCTTTCCACTTGAAAGAATTCCTTTGTATACTGATCCGAAACTTCCCTTGCCAAGAAAATTACTCGGATCAAATCTATTTGTTGCTTGCAAAAGATCATAATAGGATATCTTCATTGGCTTGTCCAAATTTAAGTCTAGCATCAACATATCTTTGAGATTCCAAAGAGAAGAGGGTATTCGAGAAATTAATTTATTGGAGCTGAAATTCAACCTTCGCAAAGAAGTATTTGTGAGGCACGTTGGAATCATTCCTAAAAACATGTTGTTGGCTAGATACAACTCACTCAAACTTTTGATTTGGCACAATTCATTTATGATAGGCCCTTGCAATCTGTTATTGCTAAGACTTAAATGTTGAAGCCTTTGTAGTCTATTAATTGTATTTGGAATCAACCCATTCAAGTCATTCCCATCTAAATATAATGCCATCAAGTTTGTTAGATTCCCAACTACATTGGGTATAACTCCACTAAATTTATTCCATGATAAATCTAACTGAATGAGCTTAGAAGCATTTGAGATGCTATTTGGAATTTGTCCAATAAGTAGATTATCTGTCAAAACCAATTCCTTCATGTTGGGAAGGCCAATTCCTAAATTTGATGGGAGAAAGCCAGAGAAGACATTACTGTTAAGGTAGACACGTCTCAATGCCGTAATGTTGAATATATAGGAAGGAAAGGATCCATTGAAATTATTATATGCAAAATTCAACACTTCAAGCTTATCAAGATTGCCTATCTCCTTGGGTATAAGACCTGAAAACAAAAAGCTGTTTGGTAATTAACTTAAAAAAAACTGACGGATATGGATATATAACATTTATATAGTTATGAAAATTGACAAAACAGGTAATATGTTTTGTGTGTGTGTCTATATATGTAACATACATATGTTTCAAAAATTTGAATTCACTTCTTTACATTACAAGAAAACTCCAAAATCCCTTTGATTTCGATTCCTTTCCAATTTTTTTTCTTGAAATTAAAGTTTTGCTAAGCTAGTAAGTGCCTACTTAAATAAACTAATTCGAGTGCGGTGATTAATTTACAATGAGCTTAACATGTCATTGTAAATTAATCCCCGCACCAGTGGTACTTTTTGAGAAAGGGTTCTACAGCATGTGATCTTCAGAGAACATTTAATAAAACTAAAAATAAATATTGTACAATTCATGCCTCAAGTTTTAATGTTAGAATATATACACTACTAAAAGAGCATGTCCTGGTTTTTTTTAATTCATCAAAAGAAGGATAGGAATTATATAAAAAGTGTGTGTGTGTGTTTAATATCATTAAATTTTAAAGCTTACCAACATTTATGTTCATATTAGTCGGTTTGAATGAAAATACTAAAGATGTGATAAAGTTATATACACAGACAACTCATAAAGACAGCTATGGTATAAGTTTAAGCATACATAAGGATGAGTTCATACCAAATATAATCATTTTAATGATGTACAATTATTTATTAATTGTGGAATATTTCTCTCTTATTGATTACCATCAACACTTAATGTGGTATGAATTAAATAAATATTATATATTAATTTATTTAAAAATAATAATTGTATATATATTTATATTTTTAAATAAAAATAAGGAGAAGACCTTATTTTCAATATTCAATTTAAATAAAATTAACTAATAGGTCCTTTTAGGATCAATTCTAACAAGTTAAGTCTATTAAATTTGCCTATGCCTTTGGGTTACAAAATCTAGACATTAAAAGAAGTTACAATGATGAGTTTTATATATTTCAAATACTAATATATATATATATAACTAAAATATTTTTATTATTTTGAAGTCTTTATAAATTTTTTAAATAAAAAAAATCGGGAAACTATAAACTATCCTGAGATGAGATTGACATGTTTATAGAAGATTTATTTTAAAATTAAAGTGTTTTTATGTTGTAATTATTGAACAATTACTTTATAAAAAATTAATAAATTTGCGTAATACAAATAAAAAATGAAATTAAATAGGAAAAGGATGTATTATAATATCATAATTTCATAAAAGAGATTTATAAATAATTATTGAGATCAAGGATAATTTTTTTTAAATTAAAAAGTTTTAAAGATAAAATTTCATAACAAATAAAAGAAAGAATAAGTATTTTAAAATATTTTGGAACTTAGAAAAATTTTAAAAAAAATTAAAATAATTATTTTGAGATCTAAAAAGTTATGGAAAATTTATTTCTCTCAAAGAGATCCACAAAATTTAATAAATATTTTTTAAGAATTAAAAGCGTATTTTTAAAAAATTAAAAAAATAATTAGAAATTATTATTTGCATAAATATTTTAAAAAATTATCCTATAAATTAGAGAAGTTATTATTAGAAAAAAAATTCCTATTTTTTTTAGGAGTATTTGAAGGTGACAAAAAATATGGGAAACGTTCAAAATAATATAACCAAGGTTTGTCTTCTTCCCCACTGAAGTTCACTCTCTCCCACGTGTTCCCTCTGTCAGATCAATTTCATCAGTCTTCCTCCATGCGGCTCACATGCCCCAGCTTCCCGAGTACTCCTCTTCCAAGCGTCTCCTTCACGCCCCATTGTATTCCTTCTTCGGTCACCAGAACAAGCAGCGACTGGGAAGCAGAGGTCAACGGAGGCAGAGACGTGAGAGGGAGATGACAGACAGGCAGAGCAAGGACGAGAGTGAGAGAGACGAGAGATCACTCTTCTCTCATTCTCCATTCATCATCTCTGTCTTCAGCGGAGAGAGAGAGACAGAGCAAGGTGAGAGAGAATAAGCGAGACATGAAGCAAGAGAGAGAGAGAGTAGAAAGCCAAAACAGAGCACGAGCAGCAGCAAAGCAAAAAGGCAGCGACAGAGCAGCGATCGCGTCTTCGTCGGAGAAGGAGGAGAGAAAGCTTCGTGACGTTGTCGGCAGCTAAGCTGAGCTCTCTGATTTCTATCTTCACTTTCGATGCTCTGTTTATGCAAGTTTTAGAGAGAGAGAGAGCTATAGACCGAGAGAGACAGAGAAAGAGAAGCTTGCTGATGGTGTGCACTGTAGCTTTCTGGTATGTATATATGTCTCTGTCCTGGGTGCTGGTTTAAACTCCATTGATGCTGGTATGAGTGTTACAGCATGTGTTTGAGTTTATGGAAAAGGCTGGAGTACACATGAGAGCAAGAGAATGAGAAGAAAGAAAACAAAACCAGAGAGAGATGAAGACGCCATTGTTGTGCTCTGTGTCCTGTAGCTTTATTTAAAAAAAATAGAGAGAGAAAACAGAAAGAAGATGCCGTGCTGCTGTATGATTGTATTTAAAAAAAGAAGAGAGAAGTAGGACGTGGCTGTGATGATATATATATATATATATTGAGTAGTTAACTGGAGCTGAGAAAATATTAGAGGATATATTATTCCATGAGTTTATAAGAGATTTTACATGGGATAATAGTCTTCTTACAGTAATCTTGAAACTTGTTATAATATAAAGTATATACACTACAAAAAGATATAGATTTGGCTACGACTTTTCAGCGGCGACAAAAAAAGTCGCCGCTGATTCAAGATTTTCAGCGGCGACTCTAATTGTCGCCGCTGAAAGTCTTGAGTTTCAGTGGCAACAAAAAAGTCGCCGCGGAAAAAGGACTTTTAGCGGCGACTTTACTTTGTCGCCGCTGAAGAGAACACTTTCAGCGGCGACATTTATTTGTCGCCGCAGAAGCAGTGAAAATAAATTTTGTGTGTGTTTGGCATAGCGTTTTAAAATAGATTTTCAACAAAACCATGGTTTAATAATGATAATAGCCAAACACTAATTTTTTTTTTGAAAATCGATTCTAACACCTAAACCATGGTTTCAGTCTTGAAACCATGGTTTTAAAATAATTCAATTTCCAATAGCTTTTTTGACTCTCCTCTGGAAGTTCTCGGTTTTTTACACATACCCACCAGTGGGTTTACAATTAATAATTTAAATTTTATTTGAAAAAAGTAAAAATAAATACTATTTTTTTTAAAATCATAAATTTTAAAATTGTTACACATACCCACCAGTGGGTTTACAATTAATAATTTAAATTTTATTTGAAAAAAATAAAAATAAATACTATTTTTTTAAAATCATAAATTTTAAAATTGTTACACATACCCACAAGTGGGTTTACAATTAATAATTTAAATTTTATTTGAAAAAAGTAAAAATAAATACTATTTTTTTTAAAATCATAAATTTTAAAATTGTTACACATACCCACCAGTGGGTTTACAATTAATAATTTAAATTTTATTTGAAAAAAGTAAAAATAAATACTATTTTTTTTAAAATCATAAATTTTAAATTTTTTTCACATACCCGCCATTGGGTTTACACTTTTCTGCGGCGACAACACAAAGTCGCCGCTAATACATTTTAAATACCCTTTCCCCTGCCCCTCCTCGCGACTCATTTCTGCATCAGTTTGGTTGAAACCCAGCGGCGTCGCGCGAGCTCCTTTCCTCTCGCAGGCGGTGGTCGTGCTCCCAGTCGACAGTCGCCGTCATTCGCGAAGTCGCTTCTCATTGTCATTGTGCAAGTCGTCATCCTTCCTTGACGAGTGCGAGTTCCCCTCACCGTTGGCAGTTGGCGCTCCGTTGAGGCTGAAATACACGGCGCTCCTCCGTCGCGCATCCGTCGCTCCTCAGAGTCGCTTCGCCTGAAAAATTGGTCTCTTCCCTGTTGATCACCTCAGACCATTGGCGTCATTCACAGTAAGTACAGTAATTTTCACCTCATTCGCTGTCGGGAAATTTGGGAAATTTTTGTGAATTTGGGAAATACACGCATTATGTTGTGCCTGTTCTGTAATGCCGCCGACTATGTAATGCCATATGTTCTGTAATGCCGCGTCATTGTTGATGAATTTCTTCACAGCTTGCCGTGAATTGCATTGCCGCGTACTATGTCATTGTTCCTTCAAGAAAACTGCTTGCCCATGTATTCGGAATTATGTCATTGTACCGTGAATCTCCTACTTCTATGTATGACTTGTCCATGTATTCAGAATTATGGCAGATTATATATTTAAAATTCTAAAGAAATGGTAATAGAAAGAATGCTTTGGATTTGGTCTAAATCCAAATCCTACTAATCCAAACATAACATCAGATCGTTTCTTGATTTCACCAATTATGTACTTCAATGTCCTTCCTTAAAATGAAAGGTTTAGTGATGAGAACGGAATCAATTCAAGTGTTACCAAAAGTGCAAAAATCCAATCCCATATGATGCCGAGGAGGGGGTAAGTTGGAGGGAGTAGTGATGGGGGAGTAATCATGAAGCGTGGTAATTTGTCCACTGGTATTATTTAAGGGGTAAAATGGAATTGTAACAGACTATTTTCAAGTTAGTTGGTTGGACTTGATCATGGATTTTATGAATTGCATTTTGATTGAGTCTTCAAGGTATGATTGTGTTTACTTTTATTTAACTGTTGAATAATATTGTTGTTTCTTAATGGAGAAACGATGTATTTAATCAATAAAGCTTAGTTATTATAATATTAAATTGATGTTGCGTGGATCCATGACCCCATTATATTACTGATATGTTTGTTGGTTTTTGTTGTTGTATCCTAGGTCTAACTGTTTAGGGAATATAAATGGATAAAAGTTGGTTACATATTAGAGATAGAGGCAACCTATCATATATTAGAGGAGTTGATGCTTTTCTAGAATGGGCATTTAGTCAACCTGGCGTGGGAAGTCAAATACGTTGTCCTTGCAGAAGATGCAAGAATGTTATATTTAAAGGGAGAAGAGATGTCAGGACAGACTTATTGAGCAAGGGTTTTTGGAATAGTTATACGGTGTGGGACTTGCATGGGGAAATTAGAAGATTTCAGACAGATTTTAGAACTTCTAGCAATGACAAAGAGAATGCTACTGCTAGTGAAAACTTTACAAGGATTATATGCGATGCATATGGAGTTCCATGTGTGGATTATACAAATACTAGTCATTGTGACAGCGAAGAGCCTAATCAACAGGCTAAAAGGTTCTTTGACTTGTTAAAAGATGCTGAAACTGAACTTTATCCAGGTTGTGTCAAGATGTCTAAACTTTCTTTCATTGTAAAGTTGCTTTAAGTGAAATGCCTTAACCATTGGAGTAATAAATCTATGGATGTCTTGTTGGGCTTATTAAAAGAAGTTCTCCCAGAGGGGGCTTTAGTGCCAACTTCATTCTATGAAGCAAAGAAGATAATTCGTGACTTAGGTTTAGATTACCATAAAATTGATGCTTGTGAGAATGATTGTATATTGTATTGGGGAGAGCACACACATGCAGAATCATGTCCTAAGTGTAAGATGCCTAGATGGAATTTAAACAAACAGAAAGGGAAGAAGGTTCCACATAAAGTCTTACAGCATTTTCCCATAACACCAAGGCTACAAAGACTGTATATGTCAACAGACACAGCTAAAGAAATGAGGTGGCACAAGGAGAAACACTCAAATGACGAGGTAATGAGGCATCCAGCTGATTCTCTAGCCTGGAAACACTTTGACAACCAGTACCCTAACTTCTCTGCTGATCCAAGAAGTGTTCGACTGGGTTTAGCAAGTGATGGATTTTAACCATTCGGGAATATGAGTGCCAATCATAGTATCTGGCCTGTTGTGTTAGTGCCATATAACTTGCCACCATGGCTTTGTATGAAAAGCCCATACTTCATGATGACACTTCTTATTCCTGGTCCAAAGTGTCCAGGTGATGACATAGATGTTTATCTTCAACCTATGATTCAGGAGTTGAAGCAATTGTGGGAATTAGGGGTACAGACGTATGATGCGTATTGTCAATCAAATTTTATCATGCATGCCGCTATATTATGGACTATAAATGATTTTCCCACATATGGAAACCTTTCAGGGTGGTCAACTAAAGGTAAACTTGCTTGTCCATGCTGCCACAAAGACACGCATTGTATTTCGATAAGGAGCAAGTTGGCTTACATGGGGCATCGACGCTTTCTTCCACAAAATCACCCATGGCGCAAAAATAAGGTATCATTTGATGGTAAAGAAGAGCATATAGATCCACCAGTTGCATTGACTGGAGATGAAGTGCTTAAGCAACTTCAACACTTAGGTGATGTGACATTTGGCAAGGGTATAAAACAAAAGCGTCATACACAGAATAATGCTTACAATTGGAGAAAAAGAAGTATTTTTTTCCAGTTGCCTTACTGGAAGTACTTGCTAATACGACATAATCTTGATGTGATGCACATAGAAAGAAATGTTTCTCAGAACATTGTGTGCACGGTGATGGATTTGGTTGGAAAGACGAAGGACACAGTTAAAAGTAGGTATGACTTGATGGACTTAGGTATTAGGAGTGATATGCACCCAGTTGAAGATGGTGATAATATTTATATTCCTCTTGCTCCTTACACATTGTCTCCTGAGAACAAACAATCCCTTTTACAATTCTTGGCTAACGTAAGAGTGCCTGATACTTTTTCATCTAATATTTCAAGATGTGTGAACATTCAGGAGCGAAAATTGTTTGGTTTGAAGAGTCATGATCACCATGTGTTATTGTAAGAGATCTTCCCAATTGCAATACGTGGGTTAGTACCTTCTAAGGTGTGTGAACCAATTATAGAGTTGGGAAGATTTTTCAAAAATCTTTGTTCGAAGTCGTTGTCTTGTGAAGTGCTTGACAAACTCCAAAGTCAGATAATATTGACATTATGCAAGTTGGAGACCGTCTTCCCACCTGCTTTCTTTGATGTGATGGTTCACTTGCCAATACACTTGGCAGGGGAGGCAAAAGTTGCTGGACCAGTTCAATATCGTTGGATGTATCCAATAGAAAGGTAACATTCGTTAATTGCATTGTATATTTATAATTCATATTTATGGAATGTTGATTACTTTTAATGCATTAGGTATTTGCGGACACTCAAATTGTATGTTCGTAATAAAGCTTGGCCTGAAGGATCAATTGCAGAAGGATACTTGGCAGATGAAAGTCTCACATTCTGTTCAAGATATTTGAAAGATTTTCCTACAAAGTTTAATGTGCCACGTAGGAATGATGACACCAATGATGATATGAACCCTGAGTTTACAATATTTAAGATAAATGGGCAAGCTAGGCGGCATTGTCAGTCAATTTCTCTTCCCCATGAAGAATATTGTCAAGCAAGAATGTATGTGCTACAAAATTGTGAACAAGTTTGGCCATTTATGGAGTAAGTTGCCTGACTAGCACAAAAATGTACTTGTCATATTGCATTTTTATCTTACTGCTATCATATATTGTAGGGAATATGCAACAGAGCTTGATGCGCATGGATTAAGGAGTGAGCAAAGCCAATATGAGTTTCCTCAATGGTTTCGTTCACGAGTAAGTTATAACATTTTGAGCCTTAGTATTTCTAGCAATTACATTTATATGAAATATCTAACATATAACTTTTGTCCTAAAAGGTGACATCATTGTCCACACAGAGCCATGTTAGTGATGAACTCATAAGTTTATCAATTGGTCCATTGACGATGGTGAATCGCTATTCCATGTTCATAGGCAATGGATTTTGTTTTCACACAAAAGACCGTGCAACAGGAAAAAGAACCCAAAACAGTGGTATTCTAGCTAAGGGTGATGACACTAATGCTGACAAAGAATATTATGGTGTGTTAGAGCATATTTATGAGTTGTCTTACATAGGAAACAGAAAAGTATATTTGTTTAAGTGTCATTGGTGGGATGTGGCTCACTATGACAAAGGATATAAGGTTGATAAGTACGGGTTCATAAGTATCAATACGCGATACTCATTACAAACAAATGAGCCATTTATTCTAGCATCTCAAGCTGAGCAAGTTTTTTATGTGGATGACATTGTTGCACCCGGTTGGCTCGTTGTTGTCAAAACAAACCCACGCGACTTGTTTAATGTACCAACTGGCAATGCTATTGATGATGGTGGGGTTCATGATCCTATGGTTGATACAGAACCTTATCAGCAATTGGTGGTAGACTTAAACGTGTATCGTGCGAGTCCAACACAACTTGATGATATTATCATTGACTTATATGGAGAAGATGAACAAACGCATACCTTAGCTCAAGGAGAATCATCACAAATTGATCAACATAATGCCATAAATACTGGTTTTAGTGATGAAGAGGATTTGCTTGACGACTTTGATAGTGATACTGAAGCAGAAAGTGACACAAACATTGAAATAGAAGAAACAGATGAACCAGAAGACATCGATGAAAGTGACAGTGCGATAGAAGATTCAAATGAATCAAATTAATTGATACGGTATATTTTATCTACATTGATTATTGTTTGATTGATTGTTTTTTTCTAAATGAAATGTATATTTTTGTAGGATATGTCAGGATTAAAGAGAGGTCGAGGTGGGAAAAGTCTTTCTGTTAGATCTAATGACAACACAAATAGCGGAGGTACATGCTCTATACCTCAATCAAGACCTGATATTTTACCTCTACTACTGCAACAGCAATTTCAGGAAATGCCTGTCAACTCTCCTCCTACTCCCCATACTCAAAATAGTAGTGCAGGTAAGTTTGTTTCAATTTTGTAATAATTGATTTACATCGCTTGTAACATTTAATTGTTCTAATTCAACTTCAATGCTAGGCTCTTCTACTGCAATGAACAAGTGCAGAGGAGTTTACAAGTCTGTTAATGTGAATTTAAAGACTACACAAGGAACGAAGATTCGAGTCAAATTTTCAGATTCAATGTCAAGAGCAATTGGTCCAGAAGCAAGAGACTTTTCTAATTATTGTGGTTTGACTCTTAGACCACAATCTCGTTCAGGGATGGTGGAGGTAGCTCGAAGAATATTTTTGAAAAATATGGTCAGGATATGATTTTAAAAATAAAGGTATTTATGTCAAATTTGTATACTTATTTAAGTTTATTTTTATTATTAGACAAAGTGTTTACATTTATTTGTTACAGGATAAGTTTGAACCTGCTGATGAAATTAGTGAAGAAAAGTTTCATACAGCTATATCAATTATTTTACAAAATGCATTCAGAAATTGGAAGAACAATTTGCACTCTCACTACAAGAAATATGAGACTGATGAGGATAGGTTGGCTGATCCTCCTCAAACTATTAGTTTTGAAGATTGGGAGTGGTTATTAATATATTTTAAGTCTGACATATTTAAGGTATCTCACTATCCTTCTAAACAAATTATATTTTTTCTAATTATTAAATTCTTATTAATTTCTTATTAGTTACTACATTTTGTTGTAGAATAAAAGTATAAGGAACACGATAAATCGAGAAAAACAAATGACTAAACATACTTGTGGTCCTCGATCATTTGCAGAGATTGAGTATGCTAGTGTAAGTTCAATCTATCATCACTATACTTTAAATTTTCAATCATTTTTTTAAATCTAATTTTTGCATTTTCTCGTATGTTATTATTTTGTAGAGAGATCCTACTACTGGACAACCTATTCCTCCTGATCAGTTGTGGGAGATAACGCATACTAGGAAGACATTAGACGGACAAGTAGTATGGGCTGATCCACACTCTGAACAGCTTCATGTACGCATTGTTATTTAATATCTTATTTTGATTTACTATTATCAATAATCTAACAGTTTTATGTTTTTATTATAGAGTCGTATGCACGAATTTTCTCAACAACAAGATCAAGATTTAGAGAGTGATGCTCGAATGACGTCAGAGGAGATATTGGCGACAGTTCTTGGTGAGAGGTCAGGGTATGTAAGAGGGAAAGGGTATGGAGCGGAACCTTCAAGGAAGAGAAATCGCCCTCAATCTACTGATAGTTTAGTTGTGGAGAGTGTGCGTGCCCAACTGCAGGAAGAGTTTGATAAAAAATTTCAAGAGGAGAGAGAAAAATTGGAGGCTGAGCGTGCAAAGATGGAAGAAGAACGTGAAAAGATACAACAAGAACGTGTGCAGTTCGAGCAAAGACTAATGGAACAAATGGAGCAAAGAATACAAGCTCAATTCGCAGCCTTAATGCATAAAGGACAACCACATGGGGCTACTTCTAGTCATAGTATTGAACCTTCTACATAAAATTTATGTATAAATTAAACAATTTTATTATAATTTTAAATATCTTCATATTTTAGATGATAATAAAAATATTTATTAATATTATTATATTAGAGTTTATTTAATTATTTATTATTATATTATATTTTTTCATATTACAGAAATTATTAGAAAAAATATAAAAAATAATTTTCATTTTTGTATCTTTAGGCGGTGACACAATATCGCCGCAGAATCATCCTTAGGCGGCGACATCTTTGTCGCCGCAGAATGATCTTTAGGCGGCGACAGTTTTGTCGCCGTTAATTGATCTTTAGGCGGCGACATATTTGTCGCTGCAGAATGATCTTTAGGCGGCGACATCTTTGTCGCCGCAAAATGATCTTTAGGCGGCGACATCTTTGTCGCCGCTAATTCCACAATATGCGGTGACATATTTGTCGCCGCTAATTCATCTTTAGGCGGCGACTTTTATTTGTCGCCGCAAATATGTATAGGCGACAGTCTCATAGGCGACAAAATGTCGCCACTATAGTGATTCAGCGGCGACTTTTATACCTTATGCGGTGACAAATGTCGCCGCTGAAACTCATTTTTTTTGTAGTGATAGTTGGTGTTTAAGAAATCAAGTAAGGGCAATAGAAATAGTAATGAGAAATTAGTAACTTCAATTATTCTAATAGAGTAGCAATTAATATTTGGTTGTTTATTTATGAGCATTGGATATTATAGAAGTGGAGTTAGAGACTTGGACAAAGAATATCCAAGTAAGGAAAAGAGGAGAATAAATAAGGAGAGAAAGGGATAAAGCTCAAAGATAACAATTTTACTTATTCTTGTATTTAAATTATGTTTATGTTTTATTATGCTTCCTAGTTTGCCATGAGATGAGTTGAATGTTTTGATTGAATTATATTATGGCCATAATTGACAATTCTATGCTTATGCTAACATGTTTTTGATTGAGTTTGGCAATGCTATTTGTTAATAAGTTTAAAGATAAAAGTATCATGAATGATACTAATTTACTACTAATAGGTGCAATATGAAGAAGGAAATATGCTTGAAGAAAAACTAAAGGGAGGAAGAAGAAATATAAAGAAATACTATATTCTAGCATATAATATAGGTTTTCCCATTTATGTAATTAACATATAAAATGTCAATTTATATAGTGAAATTGTATGGAATAAATATGCCATGTTTATATGACATAAATAAATATGTGGGAAAACAAGTTCATGGATTATGCATGTTAGAATAATTAAATAGAATTAAATAGAAGAAGAAGAAGAAGAAGAAGAAGAAGAAGAAGGATAAAAATGGAGGTCCTACAGTAATTAAGTTGAGCCCCAGTTTGATCTGGTAAACAGAATAGAAATGTCAAGAAATTTGGTAGGCTAGTAGTATACATCTTAAACTTTAAATCCATATATAGCAAATGTTAATTGGATGTGTATATTAAAAGCAATTATTTTTCAAAGTTAAGGGTAAGAATCTAAAAAGTTTTAGATTTTGCCAAATAAAAAGTAAACTTTAGTTAATTAATTATATTAATTGAGCCAATAAATGTCAAGTCTTATATTTTTCCCATAAAGAACCATGAAAAATATTCAAGTAGAAATTTAGAGCACCTCCATAAGATATTTTTGAAATTAGTTATGAATTTTTAAAATCTATCTGTCAATATTAAAAATGAACAATGAAAAGTTTCTGAGAATTAAAGTGAAAATTTTTAATTTTTGAATCTAAGTAATGTTTCTGTTAGTCAAAAACACTCCGAACACGTATCCGAGGGAATAAAAGTAGGGTGTTATATTTTTTGTATTAGAGCAAATGTTCTTGATACAGGATAGAGAGTAAAGATTCCTAATATATGATAGAGAGTAGTGATTCCTGATATAGAATAGAAAGTAGAAGTTATGGCACGGGACAAAGATTCTGTCAAAGGATATGAACGTTTTAATTAGAAAATAGAAGTTATGACCCAATGAGATCAATAGTAAATTACTTGTTCATAGTCCAATTATTGATTAGTGATGAATACTCTAAGAAAAAGTGAATACTAAGGAAAATGAAAACAAATTTAAAGAAAGAAATTTAATAAATTTGTGTAATAAAAATAAAATATGAAATTAAACAGGAAAAGGATATATTGTTTAGCAAAAGGGAGAGAAAAAAAATATAGAGTTGAAGTTAATAGGAAAATCATAAAATCTATAAATATATAATACAAACATGTTTGTAGGCATATTATATATGATGTGGAGCTTTTTATGTTTTAAATTTCATGTGATGCTACCAGTTCATGATCTTCTATATCTTTCTGCTCATGATGTTAGCTTTCATAATTTTGGAATTCTAAAGCATTAGTTATATTTCAATAATATTAATAAAATGATGAAAGAAAGAATCTCATTTTAAACTTACTCTATTATCGAAAATGATTAAAAAACAAAGAAAATAATAAAAATTAGATGGAATATTGTCATGCTTGCAATTGATTGTGGAATGCTTCCCTCTAATTGATTATCAACAATACTAAAACCTTCAAGTAAAGGGAGTTATGGCACATTTTTTCAGGTAAATTAGTCTTTAAATGATTTTCAACAACTCTCAAAGAAGTTATGTTCCAAATAAATGAAGGAATTTCACCTATAAATAAATATAAAATGTGACAATATCAACTTAATACTCTATAAAATGAAACAATAAATCTCTATGAAACCATATTGATGTACTATACATATGTGTGTGTGTATTATCAATTTCGTACATGAGACAATTTGTATTTCTAAAGACATAGGTAGTAATCTGGGCTTGGCCCATTACATTGGGGTTTATGCTACAATTTATATTGTTATTCTATACCAACGGGGGTTGGTCCGAGTGGTAAGCGGCTCGGTATCGCTTAAACGAGGTCTCGAGTTCGAGCCTTGGCGTATGCAGAAAATCTCCGTTGGGAGACTCACCCACCATAGCCAGGTGCGCGACGCGAGTCAGATCCGGATGTAGTCGGGGCAAAGCTCTGGTGAATCGGGTGGGCAACCAAAAAAAAAAATTGTTATTCTATAATTTAGATTAATTTAGATCCATTGTTGTTGTTATCCTTTTAGACTTGATGGCTTAATTAATTCTTAGAAATTCCTATATATTATGTGAGCTGTATTCATCTCATTCAAGAAATAAATAGATTATAAATTTATTCAATTAACTGTGATAAAGTGAAAAATAAGAGATATAGAATATTTTTTTGTTAACTACAAACTTTTTAAAAATAAAAATAAATAATAAATAATAAAATTAATATAAAATTTAGATTTTACTTGTATATCCCAATCAAAATTAAATGTGTTTCTTATAAGGCATACTCATTTTGGAAAATAAATCTTCAAAAAATTTTATTTTCAAATACTGATAGAGCCTTATTGATTGAGATTAATAAAAAATAGTTTAATTTTCTACATTTTACTATGTATTTCCATACTTATTTTGAGGGGGAAAAAACTAATATACTCTAAACGAAATGATCATATAAAATTAAAATTATTTTTAAAAAGCCACAACTCTTAAATGATCACATATATTATTTTCAGGTAAGGCATATTTTTTATTCTCGAGCAATGTGTGATTCGTTGAGAAATTTTATGAATTATCTTTATTTTTAGAAAAGAAAAACCAATAAAAAACTTGTCACTAATTAAATTTATTACTAGGTAATTTAGATTTATTGTGAGAAATTCCTAGATATTATGTGAGATGTATTCATCTCATTCAAGAGTAAATAAGAGACATATCGAATCCATTTGGCGCTTGCTACCCCAACAATTGCATCCCAAAAAAATGATTTTGTTAACTACAAACTTTTTTAAAAAAATTAAAAATAAATAATAAAATTAACATAAAATTTAGATTATACAGGTATATCCAAATCAAAATTAAATATGTTGCTTATAAGGCTTACTTATTTTGGAAAACATAATCTTCAAAAAACTTTTAATAACAAAAATTAAACATTTATTTTTAAATATTGATAGAGCCTTATTGATAGGGATTAATATTATAACAATATTCTCTTTCCCATGATATAGATTTACCAACCATTTCAAACATTGGATGACAAATTGTTTTTATTCTTAAAAAAATAAAAATGTTAGAAAAAATAAGAAGAAATGCCTAAAAAATATAACAAAAATTAAAAAATACCCCTAGCGAAGTGTTACAAGATAAATGAGTTAAGGCTAATTTGTGGCTAGCATTGTGTTTCCGCGTGATTCTAGTATTGTATAGGCCCTTTAATATTTGTTTTGGGAATGCAAGGCCCTTTCAAGATTTCAATAAATATACATATACACATATATATATACACACACATACATGTGTACAGGTTATTAATCCCTAAATAATTTCAAAGAATTGAATCCTCATTTTAATTTTGATAAAAAATATCGCATTAATCAATAATTTTTTTTTAAAAAGCCACTACCCTTAAATGATAAGTATAAAGCGTTTGTTTTTTTTAAGATCTATATTCGTTTGGTTGACAAATTGTGTGGATTGTCTATATTAAAAAAACTAAAAAACTTGTCATTGAAAAGAAAATAGGGAAAAATGAAAAATAAAAGGCAAGAAATAAGCATTGAAATCCCAACTAGTATGTCCTTTTCATCATTTTATTTCATTTTTTTTGAAGATTTTGTATGCAACTTATTCCCCTCCTTTACATGTGTGTGAAAATTATATATAAATTTGACCTAAATGCCCAGAAACAAAATCTCATTTCAAATTTATTTTTATTCTAGAAAGTGAAAATGGGAAAAAGAAAAAAAAATACACAATTTAATACACATGAATATGTTTTAATCAAAGTGATAGATTCTAAAAAGTGTAATATTTTGTTCATATTTATTTTGGGGCTAAAAGAAAGTATCAGGTTCTATTCCTTTAAAAGGAATCTAGAAAAATCATTAGAAAAATCATTATTCTCTAAATCTATAATGCAAAATAGTGATTATATTAAAATACTGGGAACAAAATTTAAGACCATCATATAATCAACACTCTTACCTTGCAGGTTGCTATTCTCAAGATATAGGTATTGGAGTTTGGTCAAATTTGCAATGTCAATTGGTATGTTTCCTCCTTTGAATTTGTTGTCCCCCAATTGTAATTCTGCTAATTCTTTGCATTGATACCAAGTGGAGGGTATTTCGCCAGACAACTCATTTCCATTCACATAAAACAATTCAAGTTTTAGAAGCGTAGAACATATGTTTGTTGGGAGACTACCAGATAATTGATTTCTTTCAAGACTAATTTGCTGCAGCACTGAATTGTTAAATAATGAAGATGGTATAGAACCAACAAGTTGATTACTTCCAAGAGCCAATGTCTTTAGTTGTGAAAGATCACCAATCTCGTTTGGAATGCCTCCTTCAAACATTATAGGATGAGAAAGAACGTAATGTCAGTAGTAACAATTCTTTAAAACATAACACTTCATTATATTTGTACATGAGATGACTTTATATTTCATAAATTGATAAAGGTGCATGAAAAGAATAAAAAAATGATATAATTCATAATAAAATGAAATAAGAAAGCGCTATGAAACTATATTGGTCCGCATCTTCTCAAGAGTTAAAAAAGTTGATGCACCATACGTACGTGTGCAAACATATTATCAATTTATAGTATTAATAAACAATAGTTTAATTTTCTACTTTTTCTTATGCATTTCCAATTAATGCTATAAATGCATAGGTAAAAGATACAAATTTATATTTTTTTAATATCGTTCAAAACTTACTCATTTTGAGAAAAAAAGAAACACTAATATTCTCTAAATGAAACGATAATACAAAATTAAAATTAGTTTTAAAAAGCCACTACTCTTAATTGGTCACATATATTATTTTCATGCAAGCCATTTTTTTCCGACCAATATTCATTGAAAAGTTTAGATGAATTATCTTAATTTTTAGAGAAGAAAAACTAATGAAAACTTGATACTGACAAGAAAATGCAGGGGAAAATGAAAAATAAGAAGCTAGAAGGAAACATTGGAACTCAACTAGCACTTCTTATCACCCTTATCAGCAACTTAGTTTATTAAAAAAAGGAATGCGACACCATATGATGTAACAAAGATTCCTTAATTTATTTTTCTTCAGGCTCCCTATTTTTCTAATATTAAACATTTTATTATACTTTTTGACATGGGCGTAACAATTATATTTATAAAAAAAAGGCATCTTCACTTTAGCGTTCAAAGAAAGCATCATGATTATTACATGTGCCTAGTGTCAAACATTATAAATATTTGCTCAACAACATGTTATAGAACACGCATGAAACTTTTTATTTCTAATCACCCACACAAATCATAATTATGAAACTTGTTAAAAGCACGTATATGAAACATTTTGTTTCTAATAATATAATATTATATTTTGTTTCTCTTTATAAGGATTGTTTTTTTAAATAAAAAGTGAGGATTATTCTGAAAACTACTATGCCACATCAAATATTAATAGCCCATAAAGTTCTTTTTGACCATTTTTAAAGGGCTCCTTGATTTTATTTTAGGGAGAATCCTAATAAAATCCCCTTAAAATTTTAATAAAATTAGCACAATCACATAATCGAAAAAGACATATTCCCTTTGGGATTAAAACAAAATATTACTATTACTTGTGTCTCTTGTTAAAGAAAAAGGAAAATGGATAAACATTAAGAAAAATGACATACAAAAGCTATAAAAATGATAAATTCTCAATCATGTATATTACTAATAATAGTTCAAGTGTTACTAACAAGAGATATGGAACTACAAACACAAAGTCCTACTTTGTTATTTATCATTTTCTATAGTAATATTACCAAAACTTCTTATGGTTCTTTAAAATGAAGGAAAAAATGGAAAGCAAAATTTCATTTTAAAATTATTTTTTATTCGAGAGAAGAAAACAAGAGCAAAAGCCACACATGGTATAAGACAATCATATAATTAGAAGTCTTACCTTGCAAAGTGTTGTTGTGAAGATTTAGGATTTGGAGATTTGTCAAATATCCAATCTCACTTGGAATGATTCCTGAGCAAATTATATATGCGTAGCAAAATTTATTATAATATTGAAAGAGATAATAAAAAACTAGTTTAATTTAAATACTACAAAGAAAAAGAAAGAGAAGCTAAGAGTGTGAACCTTTTTTTTCTCAAGTTTTCGTATCAGCTGGGGGATTTGTACATACATATGGAACAATTTTTTAAAATATGTATTTTTGTATTCATGTTTACAATATGAAATTTTTGAATCTAGTATTGCATTTTATTGAAGAAAATGAAAATAAAAGATATACTTATGCATAAGACCTATCGTTAAAAGGTTAAGCTAAAAATATAATGTAAACAAATATATAACTATTTTGAAATATTAAATTTATTACTCGCTAAATAAGTCGACAATTCAAGATCAATATCCATAGGTCAAATGAGACAATTTATATTTTTCTTTAGGCTCCCAGATTTTCTAATAATTCAATATCATCACCGTTATGTGTGGATGTTTTCAAATAAAAAGAAAAATTGCCAAACATTACAAAGTTTCTTATGGTTCCTTAAAATGAATAAAAAAATAGGAAAGCAAAATATTGATTTAAAATTATTTTTTATTCCAGAGATGGAAACCAAAAATACACCACATATGATATCAAACAGTCATATAATTAAACAATTATTTTCCAATACTGATAGAGCCTTACTGATAAGGATTAATATTATAATAATATTCTCTTCTTCATAGTATGGATTTACTAACCATATCAAAGGTTGGATGACGAATTGTTTTATTCTTAAAAAGTAAAAAAAATGTTGGAAAAAATAAGAATAAATGCATAAAAAATATAACAAAATAAAATCCCTACCCCTAGCAAACTATTCTAAGATAAATGAGTTTAAGGAATTGTTGATTTGTATGGGCCATTGAATATATTTTTGGGCTGAAAGGCCCTTTCATTATATAAATAAACATACATATACATGTACATATACATATACATATGCATATACTTATACACATACATATACATATATATGTACGTATACATGCATACATATCGATTATTAATCCCTGAATCATTTCAAAGAATTGAATCCTCATCTTAATTTTGATAAAAAAATCATTGTCTTAATCATTATTGTTTTTTAAAAAAGCCACCATATAAATTATTTTTCATGTAAAGCATGTGTTTTTTTAAGATTCATGTTCGTTTCGTTGACTAATTCTGTTAGATTGTCTATATTTAAAAAAACTAAAAAACTTGTCATTGAAAAGAAAATAGAGGAAAATGAAAAAAAAAAGGAAGAAAAAAAAAGTATTGAAATATCAACTAGCATGTCCTTTTCATCATTTTATTTCATTTTTTGAAGATTTTTCATGCAACTTATTCCCCACCTTTACATGTGTGTGACAATTATATATAAATTTGAACTAAATGCCCGGAAATAAAATCTCATTTCAAATTTGTTTTTATTCAAGAAAGTTAAAAAAGGAAAACAAATACACAATCGAATATGCATATGGAGATGTTTTCATCGAAGTCATAAATTCTGAAAAGCAATGTAGATAAATTATCACGTTCTATTCCTTTAAAAGCAATCTATAAAAATTATTATTCTCTAAATCTATAATGCAAAATAGTGATTATATCAAAATACTGGAAATAAATAATCAAAACTCTTATCTTGCAGGTTGCTGTTCCTAAGATATAGGTATTGGAGTTTGGTCAAATTTGCAATGTCACTTGGTATGTTTCCTCCTTTGAATTTGTTATCCCCCAATTGTAATTCTGTTAATTCTTTGCATTGATGCCAAATGGATGGTATTTCGCCAGACAACTCATTTCCATTCACATAAAACAATTTAAGTTTTGGAAGCCCATAACATATGCTTGTTGGGAGACTACCAGATAATTGATTTATGCCAAGACTAATTTGTTGTAGCACTGAATTGTTAAATAAAGAAGATGGTATAGAACCAACAAGTTGATTACTTCCAAGATACAATGTCTTTAGTTGTGAAAGATCACCAATCTCGTTTGGAATGACTCCTTCAAATATTAGGGGATGGAAAAGAAAGCAATGTCAGTGGTAACAATTATTCAAGTATCACAAGTTACTATATGTGTACATTAGATAAATTTATAATTCTTAAAAAACTTGCACATTTTATTAGAAATAAAACAAATATATTCTAAATAATAAAACACAACAAAAATTATATCATTTTAATTTGGTTGAGAAATTATATCATTAAAACTAAGAGACCTATTGATCGCGTCCTGTGGCGCTACAGAGATTCCAGTTTATTGGACTTGCTATTTATCACTTCTTTCGAAACACATATTAATTAGAAGGCTTCTAGAAAACTTAATTTTGTTAACTACAATTTTCTTAAAACAAATTAATAATAAAAATAAAATTAGTTATAATTTATATTATTCAAATTAAAATTTAATGTTCCAAATATGTTGCTTGTAAGGCTTACTAATTTTAAAAATAAAACCATTATAAATATTTTAATCATGGAATAATAAAATTTTTTGAATAGAAAAATGAATAATAATTTTTTTAAAGATTGATGATGATCAGCTTTAGATATTATGATAGTATTCTTTTTCTGCTTGGCATGACTTTACTAAACCTTTTCAAAAATTGGATGACAGAATTATTTTTGTATTCTTTAAAAAAGTTACAGAAAAATGGTGGAACAAATAAGAAAAAATGCCAAAAAAAAAAAGAACAATCGAGACAAACCATGGTCCTCCATGATAATATAATATCAAACTAGTGAAAAGACAAGTATAGATATTAAAAATATTTTAAAACATACCTGATAAACTATTATAAGAGATACTCAATATTTCAAGTGAAGACAAGTTGAAAATTGTTTGGGGAATAATTCCTGAGATCTTGTTACCCTTAAGTAATAACTTCTTTAAGTGCTTAAATCCTCCCACCTCAAGTGGAATAGTCCCTTCAATTAAATTATAAGTCCAATCTAAGATCTCCAACTTTGATAAATTGAACAAAGATGATGGAATAACTCCATTAAAACTATTATTTCGAAAACTCAAGCACTCAAGCATGAATAAATCTCCTATCCATGTTGGAACTTGTCCTTGAAAGTTGTTGTAGCTCAAGTTGAATAGTCTCAATCGACGCAGTCGAACTAACTCTTTAGGGATTTGACCATGAAAATTGTTGTCACTGAGATCAAGTTCAATAAGGAATGAGAGATTTTCCAGCTGTCGAGATATAGTGCCTTTAAGATCCATGGCACTTAGATTCAAGGAATGAACCCTTCCATAGCGAGTATTGCAGATGACACCAACCCAATTACATGGAGAAGAAGAGATAGACCAATCAACTAAGGAATTGTTGGGATCCGAAGTGATAAAGGATTTAAGGGAAAGAAGTGCGTATTTGTCGGTGGTGATGTTTGTATCAATTGAAGCTGAGGAGACGATGAAGCAATGAAGCAAGAAGAGTAGAACAATGGAAGGACGCTTTGCCATATTGATTAGCATAGCAAACTTGTCAAATTTCCAATTGTTGCGCATCCATCGGGAATTCACAAACACGTCATTTTATACTTCAATTCTAAATCGAAGTCAAAGGCGTACAAACTCAATTCCAAATTGCACAATGACTCCCTCATGATTAGATTAAATGATTCAAATAAAAATTAATTAGAGAGTTTGGTGTGTTAACGATTCTGTATTTATTTCTTATAGCTCCTAAAACACGCATTGGCTGTACTGTTCAATAATTAAGCACGTACGCTCATCTTATGGGCGAATGAGATGTGTATTTTATTTTAGTCTCATTAATAATAAGTTATAAATGTTTTTTCTGGTCTTGTGGGTTTGAAAAGAGGATATGAATTATGGGCATTGTACCATATGGTTGATAGTAATTTGTTCACATGTAGTATATATGGATGGAGTAGTGATATGGGACATGGGACAGATGGTCGTTTAATTTAGGGCCATACGGTGGATATTAAATGTGACCCCAAAATAACGTTAATTTGAAGCTTGTGCCAATAATTTGTTCATTTATAAAGAAATCCAAAGTCTTCAAAAGAAGATTCAATGTATTATAGAAGCTTATAAACTTTTGGTAAAGTCTGGTAGGCTTGACTTCTTATAAGTTAGAAGACTTGTAAACTTACGAATAGTGTTTAAAAGGTTTGAAGTTTTTTTTAAATTATCTCAAATTTTATATTTGTCTCCAAAAGATAAGTTCCATAGATTTTAGATTCATTCGAATTGTAGAATAAAATTAAATACTTATACTTCTACTCCAATTTTTTATTTCAAATTACTTGCATAAATTTTTGTCCGACAAATAGTTGAATTTTTTAGAGTATATAGTTATGTATGCAAGAAAAGAGAATAAATATAAAAGAAAATATGCATGGAAAACATTTTCTTTCTTACTCGTGTGTATCAAATTATGAATATAAATAATCAAATTTACAAGCATACGAACAGTTCAGAAATCATGAAAATTAGAGGGGGAGAAACAAGAAGAAGACATGGGACATTTTAGTCTGTTGAGGGTAGAGATTTTCCCAACTTCAATTATCAAACTTCCTTCATGGGTAAGATAAAATAGCCAGTTCTATTTTGCTTGTATAAATAGTTTCATTTTCTGGAGATAAAAAAATTACCAAAAAAAAAAAAGAAACATGTCTTGGTTTTTTATAAAAATAGAAAAAATTTCTCAAAAAATACATATTGTAAAATTTATTGCATAAAGATATCTAAGAACTCAGGTCTTTGAGCTGATACAACTTTTCTTTTAATTGTATGTAATGTATTTTTAACTTATACAAAATATTCATTTTATATATAGTTAAAGATAAGATGTATACATTCAAAGAAAATTGTAAAAATATGTTTCACTTAAGTTCTTAAACAAATTTTAGGTATATTTAGATAATCTATTTTATATCTAATATTCAGCATTTTTTTTAAATTAATTTATTTAACTTATAAAATAATATATAATCTAATATTATATATATGTATTTTTTGAGTATTATATCACATTTGTTATAATAAATGTATTCTATTGTCTTAAATTTTTATTAAATCTATATATTATAAAAATTGTACGAAATAATTATTTATAGTAATGTTCACTAAAATTTGACCACTAAGATTTGATAATGCCATTCGCGAATATATCCTCTTTATAAAAAGGTTAGCCCCTTTTATTATATTTAATCCCGCATTTAAAAAAGGTATCTTTGTGAGGCACATGGAGGGATAAGAGGGATTATAAAACACGTTAGTGATAAGAAGGATATAGAGGAATCGTAAAACATGTTAGTGTTGAGAAGAAATTTTGTCTCTTTATGGGGCACATGGGATGCTTGACTTGTGAGTAAACCTCAAAGTAACTCCATTTAATATGTTAGTGATGAGAAGGATATAGATGAATCGTAAAACACATTAGTGTTGAGAAGAAATTTTGTGTCTTTGTGGGGCACATGGGATGTTTGACTTGCGAGTAGACCTCAAAGTAACTCCATTTAACATGTTAGTGATGAGAAGGATATAGAGGAATCGTAAAACACGTTAGTGTTGAGAAGAAATTTTGTGTCTTTGTGGGGCACATGGGATGCTTGACTTGCGAGTAGACCTCAAAGTAACTCCATTTAACACGTTAGTGATGATAAGGATATATAGAGGAATCGTAAAATACGTTAGTGTTGAGAAGAAATTGTGTTTTTGTGGGGCACATAGGATGCTTGGCCTAAGAGTAGACCTCAAAGTAACTCCATTTAACACGTTAGTGATGAGAAGGATATAGAGGAATCGTAAAACACATTACTGTTGAGAAGAAATTTTGTGTCTTTGTGGGGCACATGGGATGCTTGACTTGCGAGTAGACCTCAAAATAATTCCATTTAACACATTAGTGATGAGAAGGATATAGAGGAATCGTAAAACACGTTAGTGTTGAGAAGAAATTTTGTGTCTTTGTGGGGTACATGGGATGCTTGACTTGCGAGTAGACCTCAAAGTAACTCCATTTAACACGTTAGTAATGAGAATGATATATAGAGGAATCCTAAAACACGTTAGTGTGGAGAAGAAATTTTGTCTTTTTGTGGGGCACATGGGATGCTTGACTTACGAGTAGAACTCAAAGTAACTCCATTTAACAACACATAACTTATATATATATATATATATATATATAGAGACCTAAAAAATTCAACTGAAAAATATTTTCAGAAATTGGAAAAAGAAAGAAATTAATGCAATGAAAAAGAAATTAGTGATGAGGAGAAACTTTGCCTTACAAATGGTCTGTTATCATAACAAGGACCATATCATAATCCTAAAATATGTTAGTGATGAGAAGAAGATTTCTGTCGCTGTATAAAGTGTAATTTCATTTCGTAGACCACATTTTCATTTCCATTCCGTTAGTCTGATACGAGAAAACACCTCAAAAGTCTTTAGTCTTAATTTGATTGGTTGTATATATTACATCATTGTAGGAACATGGCGTGCTTGATTTGAGAGTAGACCTCAAAGTCTCTTAGCACTCCATTTCATAAGAAAAAGACGTTGGCAAAACACTAAACCAGAATATATTCCAATTAAAAACCAAACAAAGAGCAAGCATAAATGAAAAAAGAGGCAAAAAATATTAGAAAAGTTTTAATTTTTATCTTGGTCATGGTCGATAGCGAGAATATATTTTATTTTTTACAATCTAAATTTTCATTAAATGATTTGTTTTGTATTTTGCCCCTTACTTGGTCATTGGTCATGGTGGATAACTTAAAGAGCACTCTTTAGACTTTTCAAACTATATGTGGTCACCAGAAAAGATTAACGCAATGAAAGAGAATTAACGAAAATTATGTTAATGATTAGAAAAAATTATGATTCTAATAGTCATCCACTATCATATGAAGGACCATTATTTTCATTATTATTGAATTGTATGAGCCATAGGTAACTCCTTAAAGTACGTTAGTGATGAAAAAAAATATTTGTCCCTTTAAGAAGTATAATTTTATAGGAAAACTATTTTGTAGATACTTATACTTTTCCTCAAAGTTTTAATTTGGTACTTATACAGATTTTTTTCTTTATTAAATTATTTAATTTTGCTCTATTAGCACATGTGGACTAACCATGTTAACAAAACAAAATTAAATAATTTAATAAAGAGAAAAATAAGCATAGATATCAAATTAAAAAGTAAAGAAAAGTATAAATATATATTTCCCTAATTTCATTTATGATCAGTCTTGTAAGCCATATATAAAGAGCGCATCCCTTAAAACCTTGTTAGTAGACTTTTCAAATATTAACCACGAGATATTTTTCAAATAAGTAGTGGATTTATTAATTACTAATTATCACTAAAGATAAGTTGGTCATTAATTTCTAGCTATATACATAATCTACTTTTGGTTCAAAGCTGAATATTAGTCACAAATCACAATAAAGTAAAAATCCATCCTATCTAGATACACATATCTAAAAGAATTTAAAGAATATATTTTTTGAAGAACTTAAAGAATTTATAAATTTAATGAGAATATTTAGAAACTTCCAATAAGTCTCATAATATTTTTTTTGTTAAATATATATATCCTCTTATTAGAAATAATTTTATTCGAGACACTATCAGACACTACATATTGACATTTCTTCTAGCAAAAATTTAAATATAGATTAGCCACATTGTGAGTAACTAATCCTTTTCACACTAGACACAATCTATCTTGGTAATAATAAACTTATTGATTTTAACATTACTTTGTTTTTTTTTTTTTGATATAAACATTACTTTGTTATATTGTAGGTAGGACTACCAAGGTCTGAGGGGACCCAAAATCAAGTTTGAAGTGTTTCCCTTTTTAAATGGGCTTAAGGAAGAGGTTTCCTATGGTTTGAACAAATGGGCTCTTACACCTAAAAAATTCTTCCACTATTTCTCATTTAATTTAATAAGTTCTTTGTAACAAAAAAAATTTAATAAGTTCTACTATATAATTGTAAATAATAATTAAGACGGAGGGTAAGGAAAATAGTAATTAAGATGATGAATTTTTTTATTCTTTTAAAAAATAAAGAATGTTGGAAAAAAGAAGAAGAAGAAATGCACCAAAAAAGACTAAAAAACAAGCGAGACAAGCCTAGATTCTTCCAAAACATCCCTAACGAGATGTGTGAAAGAGAAACATCAGCGAATTCTGTCATTAATTAATTAGTGACATTATGTTTAATGACGGAATCATAAAATTCCGTTGTAGTTTTATATCAGTGTATGTATATGTATAGAAGTTGAGTTAATTTGTTATTACTGCCAAGATTATTAATCTGGAATCGTTTCACAGCCTTGAATCATCGTCTTACTTATTTTGTTTTAGAAAAAAGCCACTACCCTTAAATGATATGTATAAATTTACTTTCATGTAAGGGATGTATATTTTTTCCTTGGGATCCATGTGAGATTCGTTGACAGATTCTAAAACAACAGGGAGAACTAAAAGACTTGCCATTGAAAAGAAAATACAGGGGAAAATGGCAAATAGAAGGCTAGAAAGAAACATTGAAATACCAACTACTCTTTTTCATCATCAATATTATCAGGTTAATTATTTTCCATGGGACTTCTTGTTTTTTAATAATTCAATATCTTATTTCATTTTTTGAAGATTTTTCAAGTAACTTATGGCCCCACCTTCACATTTGTGTGAAAATTATATACAGATTCCATCTAAAAATGATGGGAAACAAAATCTCATTTCAAATTTATTTATATTCAGAAAGCAAAGGGGAAAAAGACACAGTCTAACACAATCAACCATCCACACACATGGAGATGTTTTCATATATAAAGAAGCCATCAAGTTCCATGCCTTTAAATCAATACAAAATAGTGACTTTATCAAAATAATGGGAACAAAAATTAAGACAATCATATAATCAAAAGTTTTACCTCGCAAGTTGCTCTTCCCAAAATATAAGCGTTGGAGTTTGGTCAAATTTGCAATCTCACTTGGTATGTTTCCTCTATTATACCCAATTGTAATTCTACTAATTGCATTGATGCCAAATGGAGGGTATTTCCCCATACAACTCTTTTTTTTTTTTTTGTATAAAAATTTTAAAAAGGGGTTGAGCTCACCCACAATCCAATTCTAAGATTGATTTTTTTATTTTTTCAATGCCAGAGGTGGTGGGGACTGGGGATATTAGACAATCCCCGCGCAGGTATTGCTCAATCCACATATCAAACATGTTAAAATAGGCTATGCTAATATTAATAGCAGTCCCAACCTAAGCGGAAAACGCACGTTTGTGGATGACGAATTATTTTGTATTCTTTAAGAAGGTTAGAGAAAAATAGACAAACCCAGTTCTTCTATGATAATATAATAGCATGCTAATCGAGTATCCTAGTTTAAAGAAAAGACATGTATATATATTAAAAATCTTTCAAAACATACTTGAAAAACTATTATCATAGAGACTCAGTCTTTCAAATGAAGACTTGTTAAAGACTATTTGAAGAATAGTTCCTGAAAGCTTGTTATACCCTCATATATTAGGGAGTGGAAAAGAAAGTAATGTAACTAGTAACAACTCTTTAAGCACCACAAGTTATTATGTACATGACATAAATTTTTATTTCTTCAAAATACATGTAATAGAACTTGCACATTTTTTTAGAAATAAAACAAATATATTCTAAATGATAAAACAAACAACAATTATATCATTTTCAAAAAGATAATATCATTAAAATTTTAAAACACATTTATTGTGTCCTGTAGCGCCGCAAAGATTATAAGGGACAAACAACTTAGACACATAATTCAATTGGCCTTGCTATCCATCGTTTATTTCCAAACGCATATTTATTAGAAGGCTCCCAGAAGAATTATTTTTAATTTGTTAACTACAATTTTTTTTTAAAATTAATAATAAAAATAAAATTAATTATTACTTAGATTATTCAAATCAAAATTAAACGTTCTAAATACGTTGCTTTGTAAAACTTACTCATTTTGAAAAACAAAAGCTTCCGAAATTTTTTAATCATGGAATAATAAAATTTATGGATTAAAAAAAAGGAATAACAATTGTTTTTAAAGGCTGATAGTCCCCTTAGATATTTTTATACTATTATTATAACAGTATTGTTTTTCCATGGGTGTGAGTTTACTAAACCGGCGAATTATTTTTCATTCTTAAAAGAAGCACAGAAAAGTGTTGGGAATAAACAAGAAGAAATATTAATAAAATACCGCTGGATCCATAATTTCTAGAGAAGATATTGAGAGATAGCCACAAACCCCCAAAACTAAGATATTTAATAATAGGATTCAATTAGCATTTTAAAAATAAACAGAAAAATTGCTCAAAATAACGAATAAAAAAAAGCAATCTGGACAAACCTAGGTTCCTCCAAGATAATACAAAATGATCATAAGAGATTATGTGATTATCCTCTGGTTTTAACTTCCTATGGGCTCTGGTGATGTAAATTCTTTTTTTTTTTAATAACAAAGGAAAGAAAGAAAGGGAAGTGCCAACATATATTTTGTTACATAATCATATTTGATCAGACCTAATTCATTTTTGACTAATATAATAGATTAAAGTTTGAAGTTTACAAAACATAAGCATATACAGAATACAAGGATAAATTTAGGGCACCACTTGGTTCATTATGAAAACCATTATTTCTTTCTTGCATCTGTTTTGGAAAATTGGAATGTCGAAAATAAATTTCTAAAATTTATATGATCTTAAAAAATAATGGAAACCATATATATATATATATATATATAATTCAAAAACAGTTTTGACGAAACAAAAAAGGCATTTTACAGAAAATAACATGTAAATGTCCTAAACCCAAATAATCAAGGTCTAAACATCTCAAATTCAGTTCCTTAATATATATATATATATATATATATATATATATTGATACAGAAAATATCGTCATCACTGCATTTTACAAGATGTTCCGCAAATAAAACAAGCCAAAGGGTTAAGGAAATGATAATCAACTAAAATTTGAATTTAACAGTTATCCACATTTTGCATAAATATCTATCATATCAGGTCGTGCCTCAGGTGCACCAGTGCAACATGTCAAGGCGATTACTAAATCAACAATTGTGCCATATATCCAAATTATATGTAGCCAAAGTTTTGGTATAGATTTTTTATTGCCCAAAGTCTAACAATTTGGAGATTCTAAAATCACTAAGATGGGCCAGCATATCTTCATCCAACAAGACATTATTATTTGGCTTTAAATCACAATCAACCGGCAAAGAAAAACCATGATAAAGATACTCCATCACAGGTTCCACATCGATCAATATATATTCAGCCTTTGCAAGATGTCTACACAAGAGTTATAGGAGTACAACCATCTATCAAGACTCTCATTTCGCATGAATTCCGTTATGAGAGATTTAAAACCATCATTTGAGCAACTACTAATGATCTGAATAAGATTGCGATGACGTAAATTGTATATGGTAACACATTCAACATCTAAACTCCTTAATGCTTGTTTCAAGTCTAAGTTGAAAACTTTCAAAGCAACTATTTTTTCACTTGAAAGAATTTTTTGGTATACAGATCCAAAACTTCCCTTGCCAAGAAAATTACTCTAGTTAAATCTATTTCTTCCTTGCAAAAGTTAATAAAAACCATTTATGAACCATTGGGTACATCTCCATTAAATTGATTCCCTCTTAGAAATAATTCGTAGAGTTTAGAAGCATGTGCTACGCTTTTTGGAATTTGTCCAGTATGTTCGTTCTCCCCCACACTAAACTCTTTCAAGTTGGGAAGGCCATTTCCCATATATGATGGGAGATGGAGGAAATTTCCTCCAAGCCACAGTCGTATTATTGTTGAGATGTTGAATATATTGGAAGGAATAATTCCACTTAAATAATTCTGTGACAAATCTAATTGTTCAAGTTTATCAAGATTGCCTATGCCTTTGGTTATAGAACCTGAAAAAAAAACATTGATAGACTCTAATATTTCTAAAAGGATGGACTTGCAAAAAAGAAGAAACTATGAGTAATAACTTTTGTATATTCCTCCCTCCAATTTTAATTTTAAGAGTTCATAGAAGGGTTTGGTTTAAAATGTAAAATTATAATTTATTTTATCTTGTAAATTTATAATTTTTTACTAAACTCTTCTTATTAATCGTGTATATTAAGGAATTTCTCTTATGGGAGTAGTTTCTAATGAAAATAATTTTAATGGGTACTTTAAGTATACTAGCTAATAAATTATTAATTTTTTTAATATCTAAAATTAGTTATCTAGCTCTAGCATTTAAGACTAGAGGGAGCATATACCTATGTATACTATATACAAATGCATCATTTGATATTACACAAACTAAACATGTTTTGTTAAGCTTAAAATAGTTGGCTACTTTTTGGAATCCTAATTTATTTAATTAATTATATGTAGGTTAAGAAATAGTTGTCATGTGTGTGACTGGATAAGGGTATACACCACGCATAATGTACAGTTACTTATTGATTTTAGAATATTTCATTCTAATTTATTTGAAACAACCGTAAACACTTCAAGTAAAGGGAGTCGATAATATTGATCTTCTAGAAAATTACCAAATAATTGGTTGATGCCAAGATAAAACTCTCTCATAGAAGGCATGTTGAAAAGAGATCGAGGAATTTCACCTATAAAAAGAGACACAATTTATTAATGTGTTTATCAATAAATTACTTCCTCAATCACTTAATATAATAGCTAATTAATTAATTTAAATATATTAACAAAATAAAGTAAATTAATTAATTATAACAAATGTAATATGATCTCTCTAAAATATCCATATGTAATATTAGAGTATATATTAGTTTATATTTAGATAAAGTGGTTTGGAGGACAAGAACAAATATGGGAGATTTTGTGAATTAAAGTCTTATATTTAAAATTAAATCAAACTTTCCAACTAGCTTCTGTTTAAAGTACATGGGGGAGCATTTCTTTTTTGGTTATAAGACTTGTGATCTACAATAACATTTAGGTTCACCTGACTTGACATATATCCTACAACACGCCAATACTTGGTTTAATATTTCTAACCTACCAACGAATTGATGTCCTAAAAGATTTAGGGTGTATTTGGTATTATGGTGGAAGCGTATAAATTGACTTTATTCCCCTTCAAAAACTATTTCAAGCCACTCATTGAGAAAAAAATGAACTCTTTACACTCTAAACTTTAGAAGAATAGTGATACCATTGACTAAATAAAAAAATCCAGTTTAATTTAAAAACCAGGACAGTTAAAACAGAACTGTGTATATTAATTGTATTTGACATTTAAAACAGAACCGTGTATATTAATTTTATTTATTTATTGTAAAGTGCTCGACTTATAGGACAAAATTCACTTTTTATCTAGAATGGACATCCACAACAACAAAAATAAGGATGAAGACCCATGCTTTTTGCCTGTGGATGTAGTTTAAATCGCCAAACTTAAATAACAAACTTCGATTGCTACAAAGAATGAACAAACAACCTTATGTAAAACAGAAAATCATCAACCAAAATTCATGTTTTTATGAGTGGAAATACCTTTGTGCTAAGTAATGAGTTAAGTCAGTCATAATTCATTTGAAAAGTTTCAAACGCTTTCTTGGAGAAGCAGTTGTTCAAGCTCCTCTTTACACCGTTGCAACTCCTGGTAAGTGGCCATAGAAACATGTCACATTTCTAATAAGAACAATGCTTTTATAAAATGGACATTAAAATGGGAGCAGATAAAATGTCCAAATTCTATCAGAGCAATTAAGACTAGAAACTAGTCCATGCCATTGATCTTTGTGCCTAATTTCTACCAGCAATAATGGACTTGAAAAGAAACAACAATCCACAAACAAGGGAACAGATTCTTGGAATGACTGACTAGAACAATTAAACAGGCCAAAATTGCAAGTCTACCATCTCTACAAATTCGTATTTTTCAATTACAGTATGATTATGCAATCAACTCTTTATGCCTTCTAGTATTATGAAAATTCCAAGAGCCAGTGCAGAGTGATCAAATGCATCAATTTTCTGTATAGGCTTGAATTCAATGTGATAAAGTTTTAAGAGCTTTCTAGTCTCTAGTTCATTAGCATCATTAATTTGTGGTTTGTGCAAGATGTTTATTAGTATCTTATATGTATATGAATGATAGACAATTAGAGAAACAATCACGTAAACAGAAATCAGCCCATAAAGATGTCATAACACAGCAGGTTAACAGCCTACCTCTACATCTTTGATTGCTTAATCTCTAGTGATTTCCTGCTGCTTGGGGGATACGTTTCAGAAAACTAATATATAATATTCCCTTGAATTGGTATTACAAAGTAAGCAAGGTAAGAAAGTCTCTTAACAACATAATCTGGACTAATTTGGGTTTTGCCAAATCAAACAATTAAGTGTTCTAACGTCTATAATTTTCTCAATATAGAAAGTGTGTGTGTATAAGCAAAGATCTTTGATCTAATAGTTTGGTGTCTACAGAAATCTAACCGAGACAACATAAATTATGCCACAAGCAAGAAGCAAATAGCTTGATATATTCTTCTGAAGAACAAGATCCTTTCTCTCCCCAAGATAGTCAGGGAAAGCCATTGTCATTACTGCAACATTGCGGGAAGAAAACCATGTTTCAGGAACCACACAAGGAATATGTGTCATGATATTAACTTAATGAGCTCCTATTCAGGAAAAAAGATAGCTTATCTAAAGAGATTAAAATAGACAGAAAGACCAAGAAATCATGAGTTATTTTTGAAAGAGTAAAATAGACTGAAAGACTACAAATTGTGAAGGGATATTATGGGATTAATTAAGTTCAAAGTAGATAGTAGTAGCTGATTGTTTGCTTTTCTATTGTTCTGTTGTACTATTTTATGTGATTTTTAGGCTCTGAGCCTCATTTCTCTTCTAAACAAAACAATTAGCTCCTATTCAGTGCTAAGTCTCACAACATTTTCTGAAATTCAAATAATACAATAACAACAACATGCTTTATCACACAAGATAGGCTTGGCGTAATTCAAACAACAATTCATAATTAAGAATATCTCTCATTAATTAATATTAGCATTTATTAGTGTTCAAAGCTAATAAACACGATAAGTCTACCATTGCACCCGATGGAATTTACCAACTAAACGGGTATAATACTTCTATAAGTTTACAATGTATATGTTGTTGTTTAAGGTGTTAGTGGTCCAAGAAAATAAAGACAAACTTATTAAAAGAACATAATGGGAAAAACAACCAAAAATCTAAGTAAATCAGAGACATACAAAATATGCAACTTACCCCTGCCAGCCTAGTATACCAAAACCTATAAAATACAGCAACTGAGACATTATACACGACACTAAGATAACACCAGCAAGGAGAATATGCCATCCACACTGTTATAATAATCATTAACACATAATGACCAAATTACTCAGAAAGATGACAAATTAAACTGTAACGTCAAAAAAGGAACCTGCTAGAACTTGGTTATAAAACTACATTCTGTCTTGGCCACAGCCACAACAAAAGCTATAAACACAGGTTAACACCAAAATATACCATCGAAAACCTAAAATCCACTCACAACAAGAAATAAACAGCAAAAACAAGATGAAGTAAAATTGAATTAAACATGCACAAGGGAAAGGAACATCAGATCCGTTATTGAAGGAGCGTACAACAGAGAGGATGTTGGCGGCGATGCAAAGGATGGCAGCCAAACAGGTCAATAAGCTGAAGCACCTACACGTTACCAAGAAAGGATCTGGTCTGGCTCAAACCCGAGTACTTGACAAAGCTCTGGGAACGATTGGCATTTTCGTGAGCTTTCTCATATGAAACAAGGAATGCTAATTTCTGATTTGCCAAACAAAACTTTCTCACATTTACTCTAGGTCTCCAAGAAAATTTCGTTAGAAAAGGTTTGAGAGTTATTCACGATAGTTTCTCTCTTAGATTAGGGATTAATTAAGTTAATTAATATCATATATTTTTATTAAAATATTCTAATTATCTTCATAAATTTCTTTTCTTTCTTACTTAATTATTGTCATAGGGTATTAATAAAATAATTTGAGAAAAGTTAATAAAAATTGTAGAGATATTGTAGAGATATTATATGATGTGAATATTCTGGATATGATTGTAGAGATATTATATGATATGTGAATATCCTGTAATTAGTACATAGGATACGATATGATATTGATATAATATTATATCATTAATGTCTAGGGTTTCCTATTGTGTATATATATGGATTCAACATATCAATAAAATAAGCAATTTTCTCTCTGAATCAACATGGTATCAAGGAAGTAAATTTGGGTTCACCTCCGGTTGGTTTTTGGCGTCCGTTTTCTAGAGTTCTGGTTTCTGTTTTCTGACAGCACTGTACTTGCCGTTGACGTCCCACTTTTCTAACGACGCTATACTCCTTTGGGATCGACTCACCTTCCTGAGCATACCCCTAAAGTTTTGTGCCCTAGTTTTGACTATTCCATACTGGGTCTTTCCTTTCTAATCCATATTTTCTGGCTGCATATTTGCAGTTTCTGATTCTAAATTCATTTGTTTGTTGAGGTGATTTTATTTGACCCCTGGAGTGGTCTTCCTTTACTTGTTTGAATATTTATTCCTACGGAGCTCCCAGCGAAGCTATGGTAATTGGATACTCTAGTTCTTTTGGTTAATCGTTGTCCGGTTGCTTTCATTTTCAGTACTAATCTATTTTGATGGCTGCAACTAAGTCTACCATAATTTCTGAGATGGTTCCAGTAGTCACTAACATTATTGAATATAAATTAACTTGGAAAAATTATCTAGATTGGAGTAAATCTATTCGTATTTATTTCTGAAGTATTGAGAAAGAAGATCACTTGACCGATAATCCTCTAGAAGAGAAAGATCCCTCTCACAAGTCATGGTTAAGGGATGATGCACGACTTCTCTTGCAAATTTGTAACTCTATTAATAGTGAGATCATGCCCTCTATTACTCACTGTGAATTTGTTAAGGAACTAATGGATTACTTGGCATTCTTATACTCAGGCAAGAATAATATTTCTCGAATATACGAGGTTTGCAGATCTTTCCATCGCGCTGATATGCCAAATGATCTTCCCCTTACAGCCTTCTTTATGGATTTCAAAGGAATGTATGAAGAGCTTAATGCCCTCACACCTATTTCTGATGAGAGGAAGGTCAATGTGTCTCACCAAGAGCAAATGACTACAATGAGTTTTCTAACTGCACTTCTGCCTTGATATACGGCTACTCGTTCTCAAATTTTATCTGGGGCTCATCTTCCCTATCTTGAAGAAGACTTCTCTCGTGTGTTGAGAATTGAAAAAATCTCTTTATCGGCCTCTACTGTGCCTACTAGCGCATTACTAAGTCGTGGTCAGAATAATGCTCGTGGGCCACCTAATCATCGTGGTCCTACACCAGGGGGTTTTAATCAGGAGTCGAATGATGTGATTTGTTACTATTATAAGGAGCCAGGTCATATGTAACATACGTGTCATAAACTTCAAAACAAACAGAATCGACAGAATTATGCACATGTGGCCATGATAACTAATGACAGGGTTACCATTTCTGCTACTAAATATGTTCAATTAAAGTCTTGTAATCCTCCTGCTAGTGTTGCTATTGCCATAGGTAATGAGGCTATTGCCCTTGTCTCTTCTTCTTCTAAATGGATCATAGACTCTGGTGCTACTGACCACATGACAGGTAACCGTTATCTTTTATCTACTTACAATTCCTATGCCAACCTTTCTAACATCACTATTACGGACGGTTCTCAATCCTGTGTTCTTGGGTCTAGCACGATTGAACCTACCTCTTCTATTCATTTAGACTCTGTGCTCAATGTCCCTAATCTTGCTTTTAACCTTTTGTCTCCTAGTAAACTTACTCGTCAATTAAACTATTGGGTCTCACTTTTCCTTGATCATTTCTTGATACAGGATCTTTTGACGAAGAAGATTATTGGTTGAGGCTACGAATCTGGTGGTCATTACTTCCTTGATGATCAGGGGTCACGTGCGTTGGCCTGTGCTGGTGGTGTCACTCCTTTTGAAGCACATTGTCATTTGGGTCATTTGTCTTTATCATCTTTAAAAAAAAGTTTATCCTCAATTTCAGCATTTGTTATCCTTAGATTGTGAGTCATGTCAGTTTACGAAACATCATTGTCTTCCTTTAGTTTCTCGCGTCAATAAACAAGCTTTGTCTCCTTTTGAGTTAGTGTACTCTGATGTTTGGGGTTGGTGTCCAGTTGAGTCCAAAGTTAGTTTCAAGTACTTTGTTACATTTGTTGATGATTATTCCCGTACTACTTGGTTATATTTAATGAAAAATTATTCTGAGTTATTCTCTCATTTTTGTGCCTTTACTATTGAAATTAAGAATCAATTCAATACTTCTATCCATACTTTGAGCAGTGATAATGCTAAAGAATATTTTTCTGAATCATTTTGCTCATTTATGCTTCAAAACGGCATTCTCCATCAATCTTCTTGTGTGGATACACAGGCTCAGAATGGCGTTGCTGAAAGAAAAAATTGCCACCTATTAGAAGTAGCCCGTGCTCTTTTATTTCAAATGCAAGTTCTTTTTGGGCCGATGCGGTCTCCACTACTTACTTTCTCATTAATCGCATGCCTTCCTCTATTCTTGATGGTTACATTCCCTACACTACTCTCTTTCCTTCCAAACTTTTGTTTCCTATTGACCCTAAGATTTTTGGATGTGTGTTTTGTTCGAGATGTGTGTCCAAGTGTCTCTAAATTAGATCCTAAGTGTCACGTCCCAAAATTTGGACCGTGATTGGCATAGAATATGAATAATTTCATATTCCGAAAGCTTAACACCTTAAATAAAACATTCGAGTTTTCCATAATATTTTTCAAAATAAATAGAATCTTTTCTAAGGTCTAGGTGGAGCTTTACCCTTTTCAAAATATTACAAGTTCTTAAGAAAAGTAATTACATCAAAAGTAGTGTTTGTCAAATGGCGCTTCAGATCGACAATGAGGCTCTTTACTGCTCAGCGGGAGGATTAGGGTCACTGCACTATCTGAAGCCAAATAATCTACTCGTGAATAATGTCCCAAAAATATGATTAAAAGAATGCAAAAATAGACAATGCATACACATATTTCAAATAACATTTCGTATTTCAATGCAAACTTTTTCGTAAATATTTTCTTTCAGGGAAAACAATTTGAAATAATCATTTCAAATCAATCGCTTTAAAAATAATCCTTTCAAAACCATAATCTTTCCATAAGACTTCAACAGAATGAAAACAGACATGGACACACAGTCCACGAGGGTAAATAACCAATCTAGTAGCTCAAGGCCACTAGCCGTCACGAGTACGAGACCCACATAATAATCTGGTGGCTTGAGGCCACAATCTGTCGCGAGTACGAGACCCACGTATATCCGTCGTGCGTACGAGATCTACGTCTATCCATCGTGAGTATGAGACCCACGTATATCCGTCGCGAGTATGAAATCCAAGTATATTCGTCGCGAGTATAAAACCCATGTATATCCGTCGAGCTCAGGTAACCAAGGTGCACTAAGGACTAACATCAGTTCTATATTTCGTCATTTCTAAAACGTTTCCATCATGCGTGGGGTTTATTTCACATGAAATAATCTCAATCGTTTCAATGACATAACCATTGCTAAAACCACTTTAACTTTCTAGACCCCAGCATGTACATTTGAAATCAAACTACTGTGAAAATATATGCAATTTGTAAAAGAATATATTTCATAAATAACATCAGTTTAATGCAACTTTTGCCAAACTCTTTTTGAAAACTTATTCATCCATCTTTATTCATAATCGAAATTCCTTTGTAAATCATTTGAAAGAAAATCTTTTATAAGGATTTAAACCATACTTTCGTAAAACGGCTTTTCACAAATCATAATTGAAATTCAATATATTTAGTGAAATAACAATGTATTTAAAAATGTTAAGTTTAGGGAACGTTATTCACTCACCTGCTACGCTCCTAAACAGTTACTTTTTTCAGCCCAACCACTTCGATTACTTTCACTTCTCAATCCCCTATCATCCCAAAATAACATGTTAACCTTCTAAGTATACCCTTAACATAAATCAATCATTCTAAATCTACTATCAATCAGAGAGACATTATCACTGACATATCTTGGCCACGATTAAGTTGGTTAAAACACTAATTCATTTCCAAATAACCCTTAAACATGATCTTTGCACAGATCTGAAACCTTCCACATTACAACCATTTAAAATTTCAAAATCTTTATTAGCTTCCAAGTTCTTCCATTTATCATAACACTCGAACCATAACAATTGGCCAAAACAGCAACATATACCCATGCATATGTATCTATAAACCAAAGAAAATGATCAGGACCTTCTACTCTAATTATTTTTCCTTCCTGCCGCCACCCCAAGCATATATATATTCACAACGCATGCATACACAGCAACCATAGTAGCATAGGTATGTGGACATACATATATACATTTCCTCAATCAACACCTCAGAACTGCCAACCATCATCACAGCACACACATACCAACGTAGATATATCTCCACAGCCTAGCAAACATAATGTATATATATACAATCGTTCCCACAGCATCAACAACAGCAAAAAAGATCATTTCTTGTGACAACAACCTTAACAAAACACGGCCCTACACATTCATACACAGCGCACCAAATAAGCCCAGCATACAAATACCCCCAAAACCAAACTAACTACCATAATCACCAACAGCACATTCAACTCTGTTTCCTTTGTTACTACAACGCACATACCTCTCAGCAACCAGGAGGAATTCTCAGCCAATACAACAGAGGACAATGAATGGCTCAGGACACAAAACCTGGAATCCACCTACGGCCAATACAACAACCAAAATCAAATTTTTGTCTTCTCTGCTATTCTATAAGAAGAGGACAGAAACATAGGAGTACAGAGATGGAGGCATCCAAGTGAGGAATGATCAGTGGAGGAGAAAATGGTGTGCACTTACCTCCAAATCACCCAATTTATGCGTAGAGATAGGGAATGATCTCTGGGACTGTAGTTGCTACAGTACCAGTTCATGCAGAGTAACTGCAACACCCCACACGATGGCGACCTAACACTTGAACTCTAGAACAGAGAAACCCAACAATGATGATCGCCACCCCACCACGCTATCTCTCATGACATCTCTTCCCCTTTGATTTCCCCTGCTCGCAACACTTAAAGGCGAACAACAATCATGCCATGCACTGCTTCCAGGATGATAGCACAGCATAGAAGGTTGATAACTCACTGCAATGACTAATCGCAAGGCGTCGCTAGCGTAAAGCTTTTAATCTGCTCACACTGCTTCCTCGCCTGTGTTGCCGCTGAAATCAGAAGTCCGAAAGGGAAGGGGTACGGTGTAGAGAAAAAAAAGAGGAGGGTAAAATAGTAATTTTGCGTGCTAAAATCAAAATAAAAACCCTCACCCTGCAGCAGTCGAGACTTAAATGCGGGACCTCAGAGACAACTTCCGTGCCTTCATCCACTTAGCTGCCCATGACCCTTTGCAACAATTTGCAAGATCTAATATATATTCTTTTGTTGCATAAATTTTATCTAATAAATTTTTGAAGCCATAACACTAAGTCCCTCAAGTATGTCTTCCTTGGCTACTCTCATATTCAAAAAGGTTATAGGTGTTTCTCTCCGTCTCTTAATCGTTACATGGTTTTTGCTGATGTTACCTTTTAGGAATCTGTTGCTTATTTTGCTTCTACCACTTTAGCTCTTCCTTCTCTACCTGTGGAGGAGGATTGTTATGCCTTAGGAATTTTCAAATTTCAAGAATCAACTTAGCTTGGGATATATATATATTTGTTTTGATAAAATTTCAATGTGTATGAGTAGTAGAGTGGTATGGGACGAAGGTGTAAATCAGGAGTCCTCTGTTCGAACCCCAGAGAGTGCAGAAGTGGTGTTTTATCTTAATTTTTCAGCGTGTGAAATTACGACTTCGCCATTTTCCCCCTTTTTGCTCTGTACCGTAACACCATTTCCTTCACACTTCTGATTATAGCGGCGACGCAGGCAGAGCAGGGTGGAAACTTCACGCTAGCGTGGTCAGTCACTGCAGTGTGTTGTCAATGTCCTTTGCTGTGCCGTTGTCCTAGAAGCGGCGCAACGCATGATTTCGGTTGGGCTTTAAATGCCGCGAGCAGGGGAAAATTATGGGAGCGTCGAGGGAGGTTGAGGAAGGGTGTAGCAGTCGGTATTGTTGGAGTTCGCTGTGGTGGGTTTAGCTAGCATTGTCGCTGTTGTTATGCGCGACATTCCTTGCTGGCATTCCATTTCTTTCTCCGCTCTGTTGCTCGCTATAAATGGCGGGGTACTGTAGCAATTCGTAGCCGACACTATTCTCTGGTGTTGTTGCGTGGTGATGCCTTGTGGGGGTACGTGAAAAAGGGGATTGAAAGCACAATTGATGCTGAGATATTGGAACCTCCTTGGATTCTGATCTATGGGGTAAGCTATCGGATTTTTCTTTGTTATGGCTGTGAGTATCTGTGATGGATTGAGTTGATTTCGGTTGCTCCATTTTCTGTCAAGAATTCTGAATAATCAGACGCTGTTGTCTCAATGTATATGCGTGATTTTCGTTGGTTATGGGTATTATACTTGTGGATATATATATATGCCGCTAGAATATGTGTGTGCCTTGCTACTGGATATTGGTCCCTGTGGAAATAAACCTGTGTTTGTGTTGTATCGTGGAGGTTTCTGTGTGTGGATTTGTCTGCTGAATATGTTAGTGGCCATTTGAAACAGAGAAAGATATAGAGGCTGTCATTGAGGTTGGACACTAGCTTGGTTTTGGGAAAGGATATGTGTGTATATGCTCATCGTGTGTTCTGGAGATATATGTATATTTGGTCATCGCGCTGTTTAGGATGTTGCTGCAGGGGTGAATGATATGTATATGTTATGTATGCGTGCCGTATATATATATATATATATATATGTTATTTTAGTTTGAAGCTGAAAAGAATATGTGTATAAATGCCATTTCTGATGCATTTATGAGCTGCAAATTATGAATCAGAAGGATGAATGAAGGAAGAGAGAATAGATAGGTTGCTGCTGATATGTCTCTATGTATATATATAATTGGATTTGAGAAAGTGACAGAAAGGAATTGATAAAGAGCGAATGAGAGATTTGGATATGTGTTATGATATTATGTCTAGACAACTTGTGTGTGTGAATATATATATGAAGGGTAAGGAACTGGTTTGAATGGTGAAGGGGGTAGAAGGTTATTATACGTTGATGCTTGGAAAATTGTTGGAAAAATGATTTAAAGATCAAATGGTTAAATAAAAGAGAAAATTAGAAGCTGTGTTTCGCCAACCTTGCTGCTGGTTATGTGTGTGTACCTTTAAACTGCTGCTGGATATATTTATATGTGTGGAAGCTAGACTAACAGAACTTGATAATGATATGATATAGCGTGTATGTCCGTATGGTTGAGTTAGTGGAAACAAGGAAGAGGGCATTAGAATTTCTATTTTAATCACTGGTTAATATAGGATATATATATTTGGGTATAAACTGCTGTTGCCATGAGGAATTGGACAATAAGTATTAATGTTGAAGAGCAAACAATTGTAGCCAAAGCATCAAATTAGGAAGGTTAATAGCTAAGTAGGGTGTGGGGAGTTGTAAATCATTAAAGTAATATATTTGGGTGTTTGAGATGAAATTTTGATGCACTATAGGAATTTTAGAATGTATTATGTGTTGTAGTGGTGAACTCATGGTTTAGGCCAAATAAAGATTTTAGGAGCTTATGCATTTAGTTTTTGATTAGTTGGTAGTGTTATGGATTGGAAATGTTGGACTAAGGAAGATGTATTTATGATAAAACTTTGAATAGAATATTAATATATTATTTCGGACTATCAGGGATTGAGAAGTGGAAATAATCGAAGTTGTTGGGCTAAAGAGTAGCGGTCTAGGAGCGTGGCAGGTGAGTGAATAACGTTCCCTACAAATTTACATTTTTAAATGCATTGTTATTTCAAATGCATTGTTATTTTAAACGATGAATTTCAAATATAGATTTCGAAAAGCAAGTTTTATGAAATTGTGGTTTAAATCGTTAGAAATGATTTTCTTTCGATTAATTTACAAAAGATTACGGTTATACATGAAAATGGATAAAGAAGCTTTAGAAAAAGATTTGACAGTGAACTGATGTTATTCATGAAATATTTCTCTGTGAATTGCATATGTTTTTACAGTAACTTGATTTTGTATGTTCATGCTGGGGTAACAGAAATTCAAAGTGACTTTATCAATGATTATGATATTTGAAACGATTGAGATCTTTACATGTGAAAAGGACCCCACGCATGATGAAAACATTTTAGGACGGAATACAGAACGCTGGTTGCTAACAGCAGTACTGTTAGTCCTTGGTGCACCTTGGTACTCGAGCTCGACAGATTGTGGCATAGCCACCAGAATTATTTCGTGGGATTCGTTCTCGCGACAGTTTGTGGCCTTGAGCCACCAGAATTATTTCGTGGGATTTATTCTCGCGACAGTTTGTGGCATAGCCACCAGAATTATTTCATGGGATTCGTTCTCGCGACAGTTAGTGGCTTCGAGCCACCAGAATGGTTAGTTACCCTCGTGGACTGTGTGTCCACGTCTGTTTTCGTTCTGTTGAAGTCCTACAGAAAGATTATGGTTTAGAAAGGATTGTTTTACAACAATTGATTTGAAATAGTTATTTCAGATTGATTTGAAACGGTTACTGCAGATTGTTATTTTTCTTGAAATACAAATGTTTACGAAAAGGTTTCAATAGATTACGAAGTGTTATGAAATACATTTTCAATAGAATTATGCATTGTTTATTTCCGCATTCTTTAAGTCATGTTTTTGGGACGTTATTCACGAGTAGATTATTTGGCTTCAGATAGTGCAGGTGACCCTAATCCTCCCGCTGAGCAGTAAAGAGCCTCGTCGTAGATCCGAAGCGTTGTTTTTGAACAAGATTGATTTTAATCTATATTAAGTACTTGTGTTATTTTGAATAAAAAGGTAAATGCTCCACATAGTCCTTAGAAAAGATTCTATTTATTTTGAAAGATATAATGGAAAGTTTGACTGTCCTATTTAAAGTATTAGGCTTTCAGAATGTGAAATTATTCATATTCTGTGCCGGTCACTTCCAAATTTTTGGGACGTGACAGTTTGGTATCAGAGCCAGTTTTTCTATGGCTAAGTGGAGCAGTGATACTTCGGTAGGGTCTCAATTATCGTTATGAACCCGGGCATAACCATAGTTGAGGCATTTCTGAAGATCTCTATGGGCAATTTTAAATTGTTTTGGTTTTCTTGTGATTTTGAAACCATGTTTTCCTAAGAGAAAAAAAAAACAAAAAAAGAAATGATTGAATATTTTCTATATTTTTGGCGTATGGCTAAATGAAGCCTAGACGTCCATCATGTTAGATGAAGCTCTATAAGTGATAAGACTTCGGATTGAAGCGCTGCTCAGCAAAGAGAATCGTCCCATAAAGGGAGAGGACAGAGTGATAGGGAAGTTAGGTGTCGGGGAAAGTCGACTCCTTAGACCTCTATAAGAATCTTATTTAAAGCCAAACCATCAAATCCACTGTCCCTAGTTATTTCGATATTATATTAGGCATGAAATTTGTGAAGAAACCCGGTAGCGTTACTAAAATAGAAAATATTTTAGTTATTATAATGCATTAAGTTGGATCTTCCTAAGTCCACAGGATTTTTGTTCTAGAGAGGAACCCTATGGAATTTTGTTTGAGGGCATTGAAAAGAGGGTATAAACTTGTTTTGAGTGGATTTTGAAGCTTTGATTAAATGAAATCAACTTAATGGTTAGTGTTTTGATTATTATGATTTCGGGTTCTCCTGGAAGTACTTTGGAATATTAAATGCTATGAGTTTGAGCTTCAGGACTATTTTAAACCCTATGAAGTTTAAGTTGTTAAGTTAAAAGAGATAAAATTGTTTAAATATATATCAAGTCCATGGTATAAAGGTGTTTACGTGTTTGTTTAGTGCTGTAAAACATTGATTACCCCTTGTTAGTTAAGGCCAAAATATGAGTTGGATGATTTAGAATAGATAACTATTGAGTCCAGATTTGTGGTGAAGTGTATAAAGAATTTTATATATGGCAATTGGTTAAGTGACACTAATACGTTGGAACTTAGGGAAGTTAAGGATTAAAGATACTCGTGTTTTAAAACTTAAGCAGGTATTGCAAGTGTATGTTAGATAGAACTCAAACATAGTGAGTACCTAAAGGCTTAAGGGTGAAGTATGGTATAAATTACTTGAAGGGTTGTGGACAGCTTCAGGGGTTTGAATTATTAGTTATAGAAACTTGTAAATGATCATTAATTGTTGCTTAAATATTTTAGGAAGGTTTATAACAGTTTTTAAGTGTTACGGTATCATTAAGGACTTTAGAAGGTTATATATATATGGAGGTTGACTTAAGGATTTGGTTTTTAGTGCCCATAATAGTTGTACAGTAATTCCAAGAGGACAGAGGAGCATGAGCATCATTTGCGGATAGTGTTGCAAAGGTTGTAAGAATGGCAACCTTATATTAAGGTTTCTAAGTGAGTTTTGGTTGATTAAGGTCACTTTCTTGGACACGTGGTGTCAAAAGACGGTACTTAGGTTGACTTTAGCAAGGTTGAGGCAATCAAAAGTTGGCCGCGACCTATTACGGTCACTGAAATTTGAAGTTTCTTAGGCCTTGTAGGATATTATCGCTGTTTTGTTCAGGATTTACGTACCTCGAGTTCAAGAATTGAGAAAGCAAATTTGAGAAGAAGCTCATGATTCTGTTTATACTATCTACCCTGGTATAAAGATCTGAAGCAATTGTATTGGTGGCATGGTTCGAAGAGTGATATAGCGAATTTTGTTGTACGTTGGTTGGTGTGTCAAGTTAAAGTGGAATGTCAGAAGTCTACAGGACTGTTACAACGGTTGGACATACTTGAGTGGAAGTGAAAACACATAGCAATAGATTTCATTATTGGATTGCCCCGTACAGTTAAAGGTTTTGATTATATATAGGTGATTGTCAATAGATTGACTAAGTTTGCTCATTTTCTTCTAGTAAGACGACGTACAGTGTGGTTATATACATCGAGATTTACATTGAGGAAATTTTGCGATTGTACAAAATTCCAGTGTCTATCATTTTGGATAGAGGGCCCCAGTTTACTTCTCGTTTTTGTTTTTAAAATCATTTTAGGAAGTCTTGGGTACTTAAGCGAGTCTAAGTACTGCTTTTCATCCTCAGACTGATGGACAATCAGTGAGAACAATCTAAATAGTTGAAGACATGTTGAGATCTTGTATCCTGGATTCAGTGGAAGTTTGGATAAGCTTTTGCCGCTAGTGGAAATTGCTTATTATAATCGTTATCAATCCAGTATTTTAATGGCACCATTTGAGGCATATTGTGTAAAGCTATGTAGATCTCTAATCGGATGGGTTGTAGTTGGGGACAAAGTGGTTTTAGGACCTGATTTGGTTCAAGATGCTAAGGAAAAGGTGAAAGTGATTCAATAAAAATTGTTGACGGCTCAATATCGGTAGAACTCCTATATGGATCATCATCGTATATAATTGGAATTCATGGTTGAGGATAAAGTGTTCTTAAGGGTGTCGCCAATGAAAGGCGTTATGAGATTTATGAAAAAGGGCAAGTTGAGTATAAGGTATATTAGTCCCTTTGAGAATTTTACAAAGTTGGTGCGGTAGCTTATCGATTAGCTCTGCTACCAGAGTTGTTAGGGATTCATCCAGTGTTTCACGTATCGATGTTACGAAAGTATTTGTATGATTCATCTCATGTTGTGGAATATCAAGAGGTTCATGTGAACGGAGATTTGTCGTATGATGAATATCCAGTAGCTATTATCGTTAGATAAGTAAAGAAGTTGTGGTCGAAAGAGATTTCTTTAGAAAAAGTGTTATGGCGTAATCATTCAGAGGAAGAAGCCACTTTAGAAATGAAGAATGAGATGCGAAACAAGTATTCACATTTGAGGTCTAGGTGAGCATATTTTCAAATTCGGAGGACCGAATTTCTTAAGAGGGGAAGAATGTTATGCCTTAGGAATTTTCAAATTTCAAGAATCAACTTAGCTTGGGATATATATATATTTGTTTTGATAAAATTTCAATGTGTATGAGTAGTAGAGTGGTATGGGACGAAGGTGTAAATCAGGAGTCCTCTGTTCGAACCCCAGAGAGTGCAGAAGTGGTGTTTTATCTTAATTTTTCAGCGTGTGAAATTACGACTTCGCCATTTTCCCCCTTTTTGCTCTGTACCGTAACACCATTTCCTTCACACTTCTGATTATAGCGGCGACGCAGGCGGAGCAGGGTGGAAACTTCACGCTAGCGTGGTCAGTCACTGCAGTGTGTTGTCAATGTCCTTTGCTGTGCCGTTGTCCTAAAAGCGGCGCAACGCATGATTTCGGTTGGGCTTTAAATGCCGCGAGCAGGGGAAAATTATGGGAGCGTCGAGGGAGGTTGAGGAAGGGTGTAGCAGTCGGTATTGTTGGAGTTCGCTGTGGTGGGTTTAGCTAGCATTGTCGCTGTTGTTATGCGCGACATTCCTTGCTGGCATTCCATTTCTTTCTCCGCTCTGTTGCTCGCTATAAATGGCGGGGTACTGTAGCAATTCGTAGCCGACACTATTCTCTGGTGTTGTTGCGTGGTGATGCCTTGTGGGGGTACGTGAAAAAGGGGATTGAAAGCACAATTGATGCTGAGATATTGGAACCTCCTTGGATTCTGATCTATGGGGTAAGCTATCGGATTTTTCTTTGTTATGGCTGTGAGTATCTGTGATGGATTGAGTTGATTTCGGTTGCTCCATTTTCTGTCAAGAATTCTGAATAATCAGACGCTGTTGTCTCAATGTATATGCGTGATTTTCGTTGGTTATGGGTATTATACTTGTGGATATATATATATGCCGCTAGAATATGTGTGTGCCTTGCTACTGGATATTGGTCCCTGTGGAAATAAACCTGTGTTTGTGTTGTATCGTGGAGGTTTCTGTGTGTGGATTTGTCTGCTGAATATGTTAGTGGCCATTTGAAACAGAGAAAGATATAGAGGCTGTCATTGAGGTTGGACACTAGCTTGGTTTTGGGAAAGGATATGTGTGTATATGCTCATCGTGTGTTCTGGAGATATATGTATATTTGGTCATCGCGCTGTTTAGGATGTTGCTGCAGGGGTGAATGATATGTATATGTTATGTATGCGTGCCGTATATATATATATATATATATATGTTATTTTAGTTTGAAGCTGAAAAGAATATGTGTATAAATGCCATTTCTGATGCATTTATGAGCTGCAAATTATGAATCAGAAGGATGAATGAAGGAAGAGAGAATAGATAGGTTGCTGCTGATATGTCTCTATGTATATATATAATTGGATTTGAGAAAGTGACAGAAAGGAATTGATAAAGAGCGAATGAGAGATTTGGATATGTGTTATGATATTATGTCTAGACAACTTGTGTGTGTGAATATATATATGAAGGGTAAGGAACTGGTTTGAATGGTGAAGGGGGTAGAAGGTTATTATACGTTGATGCTTGGAAAATTGTTGGAAAAATGATTTAAAGATCAAATGGTTAAATAAAAGAGAAAATTAGAAGCTGTGTTTCGCCAACCTTGCTGCTGGTTATGTGTGTGTACCTTTAAACTGCTGCTGGATATATTTATATGTGTGGAAGCTAGACTAACAGAACTTGATAATGATATGATATAGCGTGTATGTCCGTATGGTTGAGTTAGTGGAAACAAGGAAGAGGGCATTAGAATTTCTATTTTAATCACTGGTTAATATAGGATATATATATTTGGGTATAAACTGCTGTTGCCATGAGGAATTGGACAATAAGTATTAATGTTGAAGAGCAAACAATTGTAGCCAAAGCATCAAATTAGGAAGGTTAATAGCTAAGTAGGGTGTGGGGAGTTGTAAATCATTAAAGTAATATATTTGGGTGTTTGAGATGAAATTTTGATGCACTATAGGAATTTTAGAATGTATTATGTGTTGTAGTGGTGAACTCATGGTTTAGGCCAAATAAAGATTTTAGGAGCTTATGCATTTAGTTTTTGATTAGTTGGTAGTGTTATGGATTGGAAATGTTGGACTAAGGAAGATGTATTTATGATAAAACTTTGAATAGAATATTAATATATTATTTCGGACTATCAGGGATTGAGAAGTGGAAATAATCGAAGTTGTTGGGCTAAAGAGTAGCGGTCTAGGAGCGTGGCAGGTGAGTGAATAACGTTCCCTACAAATTTACATTTTTAAATGCATTGTTATTTCAAATGCATTGTTATTTTAAACGATGAATTTCAAATATAGATTTCGAAAAGCAAGTTTTATGAAATTGTGGTTTAAATCGTTAGAAATGATTTTCTTTCGATTAATTTACAAAAGATTACGGTTATACATGAAAATGGATAAAGAAGCTTTAGAAAAAGATTTGACAGTGAACTGATGTTATTCATGAAATATTTCTCTGTGAATTGCATATGTTTTTACAGTAACTTGATTTTGTATGTTCATGCTGGGGTAACAGAAATTCAAAGTGACTTTATCAATGATTATGATATTTGAAACGATTGAGATCTTTACATGTGAAAAGGACCCCACGCATGATGAAAACGTTTTAGGACGGAATACAGAACGCTGGTTGCTAACAGCAGTACTGTTAGTCCTTGGTGCACCTTGGTACTCGAGCTCGACAGATTGTGGCATAGCCACCAGAATTATTTCGTGGGATTCGTTCTCGCGACAGTTTGTGGCCTTGAGCCACCAGAATTATTTCGTGGGATTTATTCTCGCGACAGTTTGTGGCATAGCCACCAGAATTATTTCGTGGGATTCGTTCTCGTGACAGTTAGTGGCTTCGAGCCACCAGAATGGTTAGTTACCCTCGTGGACTGTGTGTCCACGTCTGTTTTCGTTCTGTTGAAGTCCTACAGAAAGATTATGGTTTAGAAAGGATTGTTTTACAACAATTGATTTGAAATAGTTATTTCAGATTGATTTGAAACGGTTACTGCAGATTGTTATTTTTCTTGAAATACAAATGTTTACGAAAAGGTTTCAATAGATTACGAAGTGTTATGAAATACATTTTCAATAGAATTATGCATTGTTTATTTCCGCATTCTTTAAGTCATGTTTTTGGGACGTTATTCACGAGTAGATTATTTGGCTTCAGATAGTGCAGGTGACCCTAATCCTCCCGCTGAGCAGTAAAGAGCCTCGTCGTAGATCCGAAGCGTTGTTTTTGAACAAGATTGATTTTAATCTATATTAAGTACTTGTGTTATTTTGAATAAAAAGGTAAATGCTCCACATAGTCCTTAGAAAAGATTCTATTTATTTTGAAAGATATAATGGAAAGTTTGACTGTCCTATTTAAAGTATTAGGCTTTCAGAATGTGAAATTATTCATATTCTGTGCCGGTCACTTCCAAATTTTTGGGACGTGACAAGGATACTCTTCTGATCCTACTCTGTCTTTCCCTCACCATTACTGGCCCCTGCTCCCCTACTGGCACCTGGTCAACCACCTTTATCTTGGGTTATACCAGACATTTGAAGGACACAATTACTGTTGATATACCAAATTCTACCCTACCATTGTCTACTTCCTCATTAGATCCTACGGAGAGCATTACTCACCTTGAGCCTGTCTCAGTCCCTACCTCTGAGCTACCTCCTGTTCCTAATCCAGATCCCTCCCTTGATCTACCCATTGCCCTCCACAAAGGTAAATGTACTTGTACCTATCATATTTCTTATTTTGTTTCATATGACCACCTCTCCTCTACTTCTCTGCCTTTGTTGCTTCTTTAGACACTATTTCTGTACCTCAATCCCTTTCTGAGGCTTTATCCCACCCGGGTTGACATACTGATATGGAGGAGGAGATAACGACCCTTGATCGTGCATGTACGTGGTTCTTAGTGGATTTGTCAGCGGGAAAGAAATCCATTGGGTGTTAACCCCTAAAACTAAGGCTGATGGCACCCTCGAACGTCTTAAAGATCGCCTTGTTGCTAAAGGCTATGCTCAGAAGTATGGTGTTGACTACTCTGAGACCATTTATCTCGTGGCCAAGCTCTCTTCTGTTCATCTCTTTATCTCTCTGGCCGCTACTTATAGTTGGGATCTTTCTCAACTGGATATAAAAAATGCCTTCTTACATGGTGATCTTCTTGAAGAGGTGTACATGGAGTAACCGCCCAGTTTTGTTGCTCAGGGAAGCATAGTAAAGTGTGTCATCTTAAGAGATATTTATACGGCTTGAAGCAAAGTCCTCATCTAAGATATAGAGTAACCACCCAGCATACATTTAAAATGTTACACTAAAAACAATGTTCTAGTTCTACTAAGACATTGACATTTGCTATATCATAGTTCGCAGATTTGAAACCATAATAACCACAAATCACAAATTAGGATAGAAACCTGATTAGCACTAAAGTATTCTCAATCAAGGGGCAAACTACGACTTTGCCAACACCCCTTAAAATCTTGCTTACATAATCATCATCTTGCTCAAGAAGCACAGCGCGATCACAAGAAATGAGAGAGTATATTCATCAACATATGAAAGTTAAATGGATTAAACAAAAATAATCCCCGTACACTGTAATCGATTTCCCATTTTTTGAGAAAGACGAAGCTAACATTTGAGCATATGAAATGAGAGGGCAAACTAAGCTTTTGCCAACACCCTATAAAAATCATGCTTAGATAATCACCGGGTTACTCAACCAACACAAATGCATCCCCAGAGAAATGAGAGAGCATACGCATCAACATACGCATCACCGGGTTTCTCTCTGGTGATGATGATACTCCTCCTTCCTAGCGACGATGAGAATAGACGGAGGAGAAGAACACAATAGTGGTAGAGGCAGAGCAGAAGCAGAGAGAAGAGAAAGAAGAGGGAGAAGATGGGATAGAGAGTGTCAGAAAAAATTATATAAAATAATAATTATGTAGTCCATAAGTTCTTTTACTGTTCCAAAAGCTATTTCTAAGTGCTTATTCAAAATCATAGTTTGGTTCAGAAATTATTTTAGATAAATATAACTATCTGTTTAAAATTTTCTCAAACTAAAATTTGAGCCAAAAATCATTTTAAAATCTAAGTTTCTGGTAAACCAAACACGCAATATAAATATATAATGAAAACAACAACACATGGGCATATGATATATAATGTGGAGCTTTTCAGGTGTTAAATTTCATGTAATCCTATCAGTTCATGATCTTAGCTTTTGTAATTTTAGAATTGTAAATCATTAGTTATATTTCAATAATTTTAAAAAAAATCCCATTTTAAACTTATTCTATTAGAGAAAATGATTAAAAAAAAAGACAATAATAAAATAGTTGAGCTAATCTTTAGTTCTTTAAGTTTGTAGGACTCTAATTTTAGTCAAGTTTTAAATTATGGGTTTTAATCTTTTAAGAGATAAAATGGTCTAATTTTTTTTATTAAATTATAAGGACTAATATTTTATATAAAAATAAACTGGAGGAATTAAAACTAAAATAAAAATAAACTTAAGGGACAAAAGTTGTTTTAATCCATAATAAAAATTAGATAGAATAATATCATTATTGTAAAGAGGTTGGTATATAATCTTCATAATATACATATATAATATAATATATAACTGATAAGTAATAATATTTGTATAAATGTACAGACTTTAAAATTAAGAGAAAAATAAAAACAGGTAATATACACACTCTATAACAAGAAAAAAAAAACTACAATTGTCTTACAAATTTCTTCAAACTATCAAATCGCTTACCTTCTAATAATTGCAAGTGAGTAAGTGAAGTTTGATAAAAGATTATTTGTTCATTGCCAATTAATCATGTGTGGGAGCCCAAATTTGTTTATTGTCTCTCCAGGAAATTCATCTCATATTCTTATTTATCAATGGGAGCTCAAACATGATTTTAGAAGCGTTTTTTAAGCTGAATTTAATTTTTAAAACATATATTATAATTTGCAATTAAATTTGTATACTTATCCAAATATTTTTTTATATATTGTAAATTTTTTAATTCCATAGTTGTAATTTTTTTTTTAAAATATCTCATATAATTTTAATTTCAATTAAATTTTAAAGAATTATTGCAATTTATATATAAATAAATAACAGAGAACACAACTCCGAACTTGTGTGTATTTTAATGTATTTATACCATAATTATTGAATAAATGTTAATAAATTGTTAGATGTTGGATATTTTATTTATTATATTTGTAATATTTAAGTAAATATTTAGTTATAATAATTTAAATAATAAAATATGTGACGTTGGTTAGTTTGACTTTATGAGTTTGGGTTTAGAGTTTTACCCAATTTTAATCATTTATTTAATTGAATAATAATAATGGTAGGTTATTGAATGAGTGACGCGCAAGAGACTAAGAGAATGTAGCGCATTTATAATAGCCTAAGGACTAGATCTTGATAGACTGAGATTTATTATACACGCTCATGCTAGGAAGGAAGCTTATTCGTAGAATGAATCTTGTTGTCATAGAGCATGAACAAAAAAGCTGAGTTGGCTTAGCAGAAAACTGCAATGGCCGCCGATTTGCAAGAGTCACATGGTTTTGACGGCAAGGTCCAACCACTATGAAATCCCTTCAGGCTTCCCCATTCGATTCCCATACAAAAAATCTCATTCCGGTGTAGACGGAGGAGAGAAGAAGAGGAAGAAGAAGAAGAAAACAAGAGAGAGAAGGGCGTTGACGGAGGAGAGAAGGAATGATATTTGTCTTAAAAAATTTTATCCCATTACTAAAAATACAATATTAGGAGAGGTCCCACCTATATAGTATTGCAAAATTCTAAATTTTTTTTATAATTTAACAAATTCTCTATCCCAATACTAGTTCCAAATACTCAATACTAAGTACCAAATGTGGCCTAATTGTAAATCATGTTTTTTGAGGCTTCAGTGACTGTTCTCTAGTCACTAGTTAAATAACATGTAATAAATAATTCTGAAAACTTTATTAACGTATGCAATAAATAAGTTTTTAAAGCAGTGCTGCTCATTCTTGAGATGCCATATGCAAGAGAATATAATCCACCCAGTAAACTATAAAATACATAGCATTGAGACAGGAAAAAAACAATTTCCAAACTTCGTACAGGTATCTTGAACTTGAAGAAAAAAAAGAACGATAACTCTTTGTTACTATTATTCAGTGCACATTTGTAACACAGAAAAGTTAAAAACTAACTTGAAGACCAACAAAACCCAAATGTGGAGTCCAAAAATTCTCAAATTTCAAATCATTAAGATATTAATACAGGAGACGTCATCAATCCATATGATAACATGTTCCAAAAATAAAACAATCCAAAGGGTTTAAGATTGTAAATAATACAATTTGATTTAACACTGTGATTCAACAATAGTGGTCCCTTGAATATTTTGCATTAACATGGCCTTAATTTTTTCCAGTGACACCGCAACATCTGACAAGTTAGGTCTTGACTCAGGTGCTTCGTTGCAACAATTTAAGGCTAAATCAAAAATTGATGATATATGCCGTAATATATTGCCACTTTTTTGGTTGCTTCTGGGCAGCAAATTGACATCTAGAATATCGATGATTGACTGTGGGGTTGATTTACAAACAAATTCTTTCAAAGTTAAGCCTTGAACAAACATCTCATCTGTTGGTTTCTTCCGTGTAAATATTTCCATAAGCAGAATACCAAAACTGTATACATCTCCTTTTGTTGAAATTGCTCCTCTTGATCCATACTCTACATATAAATTTGAATGATAACTTAAATAGTTGAATAACTTGTAGTTTCTTCTAGCATGTGGATGTGTGTAGGTATAAATGAATACAAGAAATAGAAATTAAATAAAATTTAATATGATTACTATATAAATTATCTCACCTGGTGCCATATAACCAATTGTGGCCACAGTTTTGGTGTAAATTTCTGATTGACTATCACTTAACAATTTGGAGATTCCAAAGTCACTCAAATGGGCCACCATATTTTCATCCAATAAAACATTGCTTGGTTTTATATCACAATGGACCACTGGTGTAGAAGAACTATGATGAAGATACTCCAATGCCGATGCCACGTCAATCACTATGTTCAATCTTTGCACTATATCTAAACAATAGTTATGGGAGTACAACCATCTATCAAGACTCCCATTTGACATGAATTCCATTATAAGGGATTTAAAATCATCATTGGAGCAACTGCTGATGATTTTAATGAGATTCCGATGACGAAGCTTACATATGGTAGCACATTCAACATCGAAACTCCTCGACGCTGCTTCCAAGTTTGAGTTAAATACTTTGACAGCAACTATCTTTCCACTTGAAAGAATTCCTTTGTATACTGATCCGAAACTTCCCTTGCCAAGAAAATTACTCAGATCAAATCTATTTGTTGCTTGCAAAAGATCATAATAGGATATCTTCATTGGCTTGTCCAAATTTAAGAAGTCTCGATTAGTCATCTCATGACTAACATGATCCTTCTTAAACTTTAGAAACATTAGGAATGAAGCAACCAAAATGATTGCAGAAATGATAGGCACTAAGTATTTGATCACAAGCACCATTTTGGTTGAGATGTGCTTCTTTCCTTTTTTGCATGGATGGACTTTTAGTTTAGACATCCCCCAAAGATCTTCATTCATCATAAAAGATTCATATGTAAAATTCTGAAAAGGCCCATCATTTGGAACTTCTCCATGCAATAAATTGTATGAAAGGTTGATGTGGTTCATATGGACAAGTAACTCTAAGGACTTTGGAATCACACCAGATAAATAATTTTGGGAGAGATCCAAGGACTCAATATCTATCATGCCACTAAATGATTCAGGAATTGGCCCTTGCAATTTGTTATGAGCCAAAGATAATTTTTGCAATGTTAGCAAGCTGCCCATAGTTGTTGGGATGTTTCCTGAAATTTGATTTTGTGACAAGTTCAATAGTATAATTGTTCTCAAATTTGATACCTCAAGTGGAATTGTTCCGCTCAATGCATTGGAGGATAAGTCTAGCATCAACATATCTCTTAGACTCCAAAGAGAAGAGGGTATTTGAGAAATTAATTTGTTAGAGCTGAAATTCAACCTTTGCAAAGAAGTATTTGTGAGGCACGTTGGAATCATTCCTAAAAACATGTTGTCAGATAGATACAACTCACTCAAACTTTTGATTTGGCACAATTCAGTTATGATAGGCCCTTGCAATCTGTTATTGCTAAGACTTAAATGTTGAAGACTTTGTAGTCTATTAATTGTATTTGGAATCAACCCATTCAAGTCATTCCCATCTAAATATAATGCCATCAAGTTTGTTAGATTCCCAAATACATTGGGTATAACTCCACTAAATTTATTCCATGATAAATCTAACTTAATGAGCTTAGAAGCATTTGAGATGCTATTTGGAATTTGTCCAATAAGTAGATTATCTGTCAAAACCAATTCTGTCATGTTGGGAAGGCCAATTCCTAAATTTGATGGGAGAAAGCCTGAGAAGAAATTATTTGCTAGGGAGACACGTGTCAATGTTGAAATATTGAATATTTGGGAAGGAAAGGGTTCATGGAAATTATTATCATAGACATCCAAAATTTCAAACTTATCAAGATCTCCTAGCTCCTTGGGTATAAAACCTGGAAGCAAAAAGTTGGATAATTAACTGAGGAAAATTAAAAAAAATGATGGATTATGACATTTATATAATAGAATAAATTAGTGAAAATTGACAAAACAGTTGTATATATAGGGAAAACCATTTTTGAGGTATATTAATTTTTTTTCAATTTTTAATTTGGTACATGTGTATTTTTTCTTCTTATTAAATTATTTAATTTTACTTTGTTAATTAAAGTTATAGGGAGCTAATGGTTCTAACATAATAAAATTAAAGGATTTAATAAAAAAGAAAAATACATATGTAAGTATTAAAGTAAAAATTGAAGGAAACTCTAGACACATTAAGAATGATTTTCCTATATATATATATATCACATAAGTATGTTTTCAAAAATTTGAATTATGTTCTCTATATAACAAGAAAACTCCAAATATCTTGTTAATTTTGAGTCCAGCCAAATATCTAATTTATAATATATAGCCTTGCAATATATTATTGCTAAGACTTAAATGTGGAAAGCCATGTACGTAATATTAACTGTATTTGGAATCAGCCCAGTCAAATCATTCCTATCTAAAGCTAATTTCGAGCAAGTTTTTCTAATTTCTGATTACATTCGGTATTGCTCCGCTAATTTGTTTGATGAAAAATCCAATCTAATGAGTTTAGAAGCATTTGATAGGCAGTTCAAAAAAATTTCAGTTAGTTCATTTTCACTAAACCATAATGTGTTCGAGTTAGGAAGGCAAATTCCTAAATAGGATGGGAGAAAGCACCAAGAAGATTCAATAATGTCAATGTTGATTATAGGCTAAGTCTAAGACATTAAGTGCTTGTTTGAGTACTATAGTTACAAAATCAATTTTGAGCAAAACTTCAGTTTGAAAAAATTTCACACAAAGAGCTATTTTTGTCCAGAATTAATTTTGGCCAAAATCATAGTTTGAATAAGCTACTAAAAATAGCTTTTGGAACAGTAAAAGAGTTTATAGACTATCTAATTACTATTTTACCCCTACTTTTTCTTATACCCTCTATCCTCTCTCTTCTCTCTTCTTCATCCTATCTCCTTTTTCCTCTCTCTTCTCTACACTCTCACCTCTCTCTCCTATTTTTTCTCTACCCTCTCTCCTCTCTCATATTTATTCTCTACCCTCTCTCCTCTCTCATACTTTAATCAAATCATACCCTTTTTTATAATTTATCAATATAAAAAGTAATTCTACTACTAATCATCTAAATATCTCTATTCTCAGAATCTATTCTCCCCAAAATCTATTCTCCAGAATCTATCCTTCCTAGAATCTATTCTCCAAAAGCTAATCCAAACAGGCCCTAAGTTTATCAAGATTGCCTAATCCTTTGGGTACAAATCCAGGACGCAAAAATAGTAATGGATGAATAACATTTTCATAAGACAACATACTAGGGAAAAAAGATAAAATAGTTAATATATTTTATATATAACATGTATGGAATATAATAATACATCATTTTATATTACAAAAACCAATACATATTATCTCTTATATGATCTACAATCATCTGTGTGCAGGAGTAGGCTAGCTAATTTTTTCCATAAACTTATTTATTTAATATTACAATAAGGCCATGCCATAACAAGTATATACTATGCTATTCGTCTCCAATTTAGTGTTACAAGAAAAATATTACTATAAAAATATCTTCCATGCTAATTGATTAAAAACAACGAATAGTTAAAAAGAAAACAAGCGTCCCAATGTTAAAGTTTTATATTGATCATTATCTGTTTTCTTATTAACACGTTTAAATGAGCATCATAACAAACTTTTAAAATAAATAAATAAAAAATAGATGTAAGGATACTTGTAAATGAGTTAGAACCAGAATATATTTGTTTCAAATATTTTTTTGCCAACATATTTGTCCATTTATATATTTATTATTCAATTTTAATTTTATTAAGTTGGGATAAAAATATATAAAATAAAATTTATTTGTGATTATTTGAAATTAAACAGGAAGAGGATGCATTCTTTAAGAAAGGGGAGAGAAAAAAAATATAGAGTTGACGTTAGTAGGAGAGCAATAAAGTCAATAAATATATAATGAAAACAACAACATATAATTTTTTAAATTTATATATATATATATATATATTATAATTTGCAATTAAATTTTTATACTTATTCAAATATTTTTTTTATCTATATTCTACAAATATTATGTGGTTTCATCTGCTCATGGTCTTAGCTTTACTTGTTGATTTAGGATTATAATCACACGTTATGTGAATAAACAATATGAATGAAATAATCTTATTTTAGATGAAAATATTAAAATGAAAAGAAAACATTAAGTAAGTAAGTACATACCTGTAAATGAGTTTATACCCAAATATAATCCTTTTAAAGACGTGCAGTTACTTATTGATTGTGGAATACTTCCCTCTAATTGATTATAAGTAACACTAAAAACTTCAAGTAAAGGGAGTTGATGGCACATTTCTTCTGGCAAATTACCCTTTAAATGATTGATGCTAAGTTCAACAACTCTCAAAGAAGGCATGTTGTTCCAAATAAATGAAGGAATTTCACCTATAAATAAATATAAAATATTTGTTAATTACTTGGTAATAAGACTGACAATATCAACTTAATACTCTATAAAATGAAACAATAAATCTCTATGAAACCATATTGATCGCCATCTTCTAAGAGTTAGAAAAATTGATGTACTACACATATGTGTGTATTATCAATTTATAGTATTTATATGAACAATAGTTTAATTTTCTAATTTTTAATATCATTGAAGACTTGCAAAATTTATGTAAGGCTTGCTTTTTGTTCTGGATCAATGTATAGTAATATCGTACATGAGACAATTTGTATTTCTAAAAACATAGGGAGTTATGTACACTGTAGTTTATGCTATAATTTATATTATTATTCTATAATTTAGATTAATTTAGATCTATTGTTGTTGTTATCCTTTTAGACTTGATGGTTTAATTAATTATGAGAATTCCTATATATTATGTAAGCAGTATTCATTTCATTCAAGAAATAAATAGATTATAAATTTCTTCAATTAACTGTGATAAAGTGAAAAATAAGAGAATCAGGATATTTTTTTGTTAACTACAAACTTTTTAAAAATAAAAATAAAAATAAATAATAAAATAAATATAAAATTTATATTTTACATGTACATCCCAATCAAAATTAAACGTGTTTCTTATAAGGCATACTCATTTTGGGGAAAAAATCTTCAAAAAATTTCAATAACAAAACTTTAACATTTATTTTCAAATATTGATAGAGCCTTATTGATTGGATTAATAAAAAATAGTTCAATTTTCTACATTTTACTTTTCTTCAGGCTCTCTATTTTTCTAATATTAAATATTTTATTATACTTTTTGACATGGGCGTGAAAATTATATTTATAAAAAAAAGACATTCATTTTAGCGTTCAAAGAAAGCACATGATTATTACATGTGTCTGGTGTCAAACATTACAAATATTTGCTCAACATGTTATAGAACACACATGAAACTTTTTATTTCTAATCACCCACACAAATCATAAGTATGAAACTTGTTAAAAGCACATATATCAAACATTTTGTTTCTAATAATCTAATATTATATTTTGTTTCTCTTTATAAGGATTCTTTTTTTAAATAAAAAGTGAGGATTATTCTGAAAACTACTATGCCATATCAAATATTAATAGCCCATAAAGTTCTTTTTGACCATTATTCTAATAAAATTGGCACAATCACATAATCAAAAAAGACATATTCCCTTTGGGATTAAAAGAAAACTTACTATTACTTGTTTCTCTTGTTAAAGAAAAAGGAAAATGGATAAACATTAAGAAAAATGACATACAAAAGCTCTAAAAATGATAAATTCTCAATCATGTATATTACTAATAATAGTTCAAGTATTACTAACAAGAGATATGGAACTACAAACACAAAGTTCTACTTTGCTATTTATCATTTTCTATATTAATATTACCAAAACTTCTTATGGTTCTTTAAAATGAAGGAAAAAATGGAAAGCAAAATTTTATTTTAAAATTATTTTTAAAATTACCTTGCAAAGTGTTGCTGTGAAGATTTAGGATTTGGAGATTTGTCAAATATCCAATCTCACTTGGAATGATTCCTGAGCAAATTATATATGCGTATCATTATAATATTGAAAGAGATAATAAAAAACTAGTTTAATTTAAATACTTCAAAGAAAAAGAAAGAGAAGCTAAGAGTGTGAACCTTTTTTTTTCTTCAAGATTTCATATCAGCTGGGGGATTTGTACATACATATGGAACAATTTTTTAAAATATGTATTTTTGTATTCATGTTTACAATGTGAAATTTTTGAATCTAGTATTGCATTTTATTGAAGAAAATAAAATGCAAACAATATAATGTAAACAAATATATAACTATTTTAAAATATTAAATTTATTACTAGCTAAATAAGTCGACAATTCAAGATCAATATCCATAGGTCAAATGAGACAATTTATATTTTTCTTTAGGCTCCCAGTTTTTCTAATAATTCAATATCATCACCGTTATGTGTGTATGTTTTCAAATAAAAAGAAAAATTGATAAACATTACAAAGTTTCTTATAGTTCCTTAAAATGAATAAAAAAATAGGAAAGCAAAATCTTGATTTAAAATTATTTTTTATTCGAGAGATGAAAAGAAAAAATACACCACATATGATATAAAACAGTCATATAATTAAAATCTTAACTTGCAAATTGTTGCTACGAAGATTTACGATTCTATTAGTATATCCAAATCAAAATTTAATGTGTTGCTTACAAGTCTTACTCATTTTAGAAAAAAAAAATCTTCAAAAAGTTTTGAATAACAGAATTTAAACATTTATTTTTAATACTGATAAAGTCTTACTATAGGGATTAATATTATAATAGTATTCTCTTCTTCATGGTATGGATTTATTAACCATTTCAAAGATTGGATGACGAATTGTTTTTAGTCTTAAAAAAAAAATGTTGGAAAAAATAAGAAGAAATGCACAAAAAATATAACAAAATAAAATCCCTACCCCTAGCAAACTATTCTAAGATAAATGAGTTTAAGGAATTGCTGATTTGTCGTTAGTATTATTTGTTTCCACGTGACTCTAGTGTTGTATGAGCCCTTTAATATTTTTTTTTGGGCGGAAAGGCCCTTTCAATATTTCAATAAACATACATATACACATATACATATACATATGCATATCCTTATACACATACATATACGTATATATGTACGTATACATGCATACATATCGATTATTAATCCCTGAATCATTTCAAAGAATTAAATCCTCATCTTAATTTTGATTACAAAATCATTGTCTTATCATTATTGTTTTTTAAAAAAGCCACCATATAAATTATTTTTCATGTAAAGCATGTGTTTTTTTTAAGATCCATGTTCGTTTCGTTGACTAATTCGGTTGGATTGTCTATATTAAAAAAAAAAAAAACTAAAAAACTTGTCATTGAAAAGAAAATAGAGGAAAATGAAAAATAAAAGGCAAAAAAAATAAAAACCATTGAAATCTGAACTAGCATGTCCTTTTCATCATTTTATTTCATTTTTTGAAGATTTTTTATGCAACTTATTCCCCCACCTTTACATGTGTGCGACAATTATATATAAATTTGAACTAAATGCCCGGAAATAAAATATCATTTCAAATTTGTTTTTATTCAATAAAGTTAAAAAAGGGAAAAAATACACAATCTAATATGCATATGGAGATGTTTTCATGGATGTCATAAATTCTGAAAAGTAAGTTCATATTCATTTTGGGATTAAAAGAAAGTATCACATTCCATTCCTTTAAAAACAATTTAGAAAAATTATCATTCTCTAAATCTATAATGTCATTTGGTATGTTTCCTCCTTTAAATTTGTTATCCCCCAATTGTAATTCAGCTAATTCTTTACATTGATGCCAAATGGAGGGTATTTCGCCAGACAACTCATTTCCATCCACATAAAACAATTCAAGTTTTGGAAGCCCAAAACATAGATTTGTTGGGAGACTACCAGATAATTGATTTCTTTCAAGACCAATTTGCTGCATCACTGAATTGTTAAATAATGAAGATGGTATAGAACCAACAAGTTGATTACCTCCAAGATACAATGTCTTTAGTTGTGAAAGATCACCAATCTCATTTGGAATGCCTCCTTCAAATATTAGGGGATGGGAAAGAAAGTAATGTTAGTGGTAACAATTATTCAAGTATCACAAGTTACTATATATGTACATGAGATAAATTTATAATTCTTAAAAACACATGTAATAAAACTTGCACATTTTAATAGAAATAAAACAAATATATTCTAAATGATATTTGGTTGACAAATTATATCATTAAAACTAAGAAACCTATTGATCGCGTCCTGTGGCGCCACAGAGATTCCAATTTATTGGACTTACTATTTATCACTTCTTTTGAAACACATTAATTAGAAGGCTTCTAGAAAACTTAATTTTGTTAACTGCAATTTTCTTAAAAAAATTAATAATAAAAATAAAATTATTTATAATTTATATTATTCAAAATAAAATTAAATGTTCCAAATATGTTGCTTGTAAGGCTTACTAATTTTAAAAATAAAACCCTTATAAATCTTTTAATCATGGAATAATAAAATTTTTTGAATAGAAAAATGAATAATAATTTTTTTAAAGACTGATGATGATCAGCTTTAGATATTATGATAGTATTCTTTTTCTGCTTGGCATGACTTTACTAAACATTTTCAAAAATTGGATGACAGAATTATTTTTGTATTCTTTAAAAAAGTTACAGAAAAATGCTGGAGCAAATAAGAAAAAATACAAACAAAAAAATAGAACAATCGAGAAACCATGGTCCTCCATGATAATATAATATCAAACTAGTGAAAAGACAAGTATAAATATTAAAAATATTTTAAAACATACCTGACAAACTATTATAAGAGATACTCAATATTTCAAGTGAAGATAAGTTGCAAATTGTTTGGGGAATAATTCCTGAGAGCTTGTTACCCTTAAGTAATAACTTCTTTAAGTGCTTAAATCTTCCCACCTCAAGTGGAATAGTCCCTTCAATTAAATTATAAGTCCAATCCAAGATCTCTAACTTTGATAAATTGAACAAAGATGATGGAATGACTCCAGTAAAACTATTATTTTGAAAACTCAAGCACTCAAGAATGAATAAATCTCCTATCCATGTTGGAACTTGTCCTTGAAAGTTGTTGTAGCTCAAGTTGAATAGTCTCAATCGATGCAGTCGAACTAATTCTTTAGGGATTTGACCGTGAAAATTGTTGTCACTGAGATCAAGTTCAATAAGGAAGGAGAGATTTCCCAGCTGTTGAGATATAGTGCCTTTAAGATCCATGGCACTTAGATTCAAGGAATGAACCCTTCCATAGGGAGTATTGCAGATGACACCAACCCAATTACATGGAGAAGAAGAGATAGACCAATCAACTAAGAAATTGTTGGGATCCGAAGTGATAAAGGATTTAAGGGAAAGAAGTGCGGATTTGTCGGTGGTGATGTTTGTATCAATTGAAGCTGAGGAGACCATGAAGCAATGAAGCAAGAAGAGTAGAACAATGGAAGGAGGCTTTGCCATATTGTTTAGCATAGCAGACTTGTCAAATTTCCAAGTGTTGCGCATCCATCGGGAATTCACAAACACGTCATTTTATACTTCAATTCTAAATCGAAGTTAAAGGCGTACAAACTCAATTCCAAATTGCACAATGACTCTCTTGATTAGATTAAATGATTCAAATAAAAGTTAATTAGAGAGTTTGGTGTGTTAACGATTCTGTATTTATTTCTTATAGCTCCTAAAACACGCATTGGATGTACGCTCATCTTATGGGCGAATGAGATGTGTATTTTATTTTAGTCTCATTAATAATAAGTTATAAAAATAAGTCCTATGATAAGATATTTTTATCAATAAAAATATTTTATTCTGAGGTATAAAATAAAAGATTTAATTATTTAAAAATCTTATTAACGGAGCTAACAAAACTTACTATATTTTCTGTGAAGTCAATCAGAGTCTTCAAGCGCATTTTATATAAAAGTTACTTTTTTACTAGGTACCGTATTTTTTTGATGGGAAATAAATTTGGTCCTTAATAAAATTAGGAGCAGTACAGTTGTGATGGGAAAAAGCTTTGCCCTATATCGTAGCTCCAAAAATATGTTAGTGATGAGAAGAAAATTTCTGTCAGCTGTGTAAAGTGTAATTTCATTTCGTGGACCACGTTGTAATTTCCATTGCATTAGTCTAATACGAGAAAACCCCTCAAAAGTCTTTAGTCTTAATTTGATTGAATGTATATATTATATCTTTGTAGGAACATGAAAGCAGGTAAAACAAATCACATAATTAACATGAAAACAATTAATTAAAGCCAACACTGTGCGTAATTGTTATATGTCTAAAAGCAGAAGGTGGTATTTTTAAATTTTTTTGCTATTATATCCTTATTTACTTCAATAACTTAAATTTATTTTTTTAAGTTCAAAGTAATTTTTTTCAGAACTATCACATATTCAAACATATACTTGGAAGTCAAACAAACCCCATTGTTAACTTGTAGATAAAAAATGGTATGATTTACTTCTAAATTGACCCAGGAGTCACAATCCAGTTACTTTTTTCTCTTTTAAAAAAGTAAGATTTCTCAAATGGATATATAAATAACAGCTTAATTTCTTTGAGACTAGCCAAAAAAAGACCTTGGCAAAACACTAAACCAGAATATATTCTGATTAACAGCCAAACAACGAGCAAGCATAAATGGAGAAAGAGGCGCAAAAAATTAGAAAAGTTCTAATTTTGTCTTGGTCATGGTGGATAGCGAGTACTATCACATATTCAAGCATAACGACATTTATTTAGAGAGTACTATTTAGACTTTTCAAACTATATGTGGTCACCAAAAGAAATTAAAGCATTGAAAGAAACTGAAAAATACGTTAGTGATTAGAAAAAACTTTGATCATAATAGTCATCCACTATCACATGAAGGACTATTATTTTCATTATCAACGTGTTGTATGGGTAACCCCTTAAAGTATGTTAGTGATGAAAAGAATCTTTGTCCCTTTCAGAAGTATAATTTTATGGAAAAATATTTTATAAATACTTATATTTTTTCTCAAGTTTTAATTTGGTACTTATACTAATTTTTCCTTATTAAATCCTTTAATTTTATTCTATTAGCACAATTAGCTTATATACATGGGCTAACAATGTCAACAGAACAAAATTAAATGATTTAATTAAAGAAAAAACAAATATAAACATCAAATTAAATGATATGTTTTTTATAAACTTCATTTAACAATTTAAATATTTTGATTGAATCTTTTAGTATTATTTTTGAACCATTAATTTAGTATCAATATAAACTACTTTAGAGAGTCCGTCAGAGCCTACCAGCGCATTATATAACCTTTTATTAATTTTGGTACCTTTTATAATAAGGAAAAATATATTAAAATGATAATATTAAGAAAAAAAATTATAGAAAATAGATAATATATAGTAGGATTAATTCAATATTGCCTGTACTTAATTTGAAATTGAAAGTGACATAACTGGATATTGTATATATATAATATATTTGGAGAGAAATAAAGAAAAAAATAAACACAAACCTCTTGCAAATTAAAATAAAGTAAAAATCCATCCGTCATAGATAGAAGATATCTATAATAAGAGGATAACTAAGAACCTCAAAATTAAGATACTTAGTAATAGATTTGGTTAATGTATAAAAAATAAATAGGAAAAAATGCACAAAATAAAGAGTAAAAAAAAAAAGCAATCAGACAAACCTAGGTTCCTCCAAGATAATACAAAATCGTGCTAATCAATTATAGAAAAAACAAATATAGATATTAAAAATAAGACAAAAACATACCTAACACATTATTATATGGGAGACTCAAAATTTCAAGTGAATATATGATATATTTTTTTCATTGGTTTATAATTACATTTTTGATGTTTCATCCAAGTCCAAATCAAGTCATAAAATTTTAATTGGAAAAATAACTAGTAAAATACAATGACATATATAAAATGACAAAAAAAAAAAGATGCGTGGTCTTCAATTAATTTCTTAGTTATTGGACCCAAAAGAACATTAATTTAAAGCTTGAGCAAATAATTTGTTCCTTTATGAAGAAATATAAATTCTTCATAAGAAGATTAAATGTATTATATATCCTTTTTAGAAGAAGTTTATAAACTTTTGGTAAGGTCTGGTGAGCTTGACTTCTTTTAATTTAGAAGACTTGTAAATCTATGGATGATATTTAAAAGGCTTGGAAGAATTCCTAAATTATCTCAAATTTTATATTTATCTCTAAAAGATGAGTTCCTTAGATTTTAGATTCATTTGAATTACATAATAAAATTAAATATATACTGCTGCTTCACTCCAATTTTAGACTTGTATAAATTGTTGTCTCACGAATAATTAAATTTTTAAATGTGCGTAAGAAAAGAGAATAAATATAAAAGAAGATATTTTCTTTCTTACGCGTATGTATCATGAAAATTAGAGGAAAAGAAAAAAAAACAAGAAGAATACATGGCACATTTTAGTCCATTGAGGATAGAAATTTTCCCAACTTAAATCATCAAACTTCTTTTCTGGTCAGATGAAACAGCCAATTCTATTTTACTTGCGTAAATAATTTCATTTTTTGGAGATAAAAAATTTACAAAAAAAACAAGTCTGCATTTTTTTATATGTTGGAAAAATTTATCAAAAAATACATATTACAATATTATTGCACAAAAATATCTAAAGACCTAGGTCCTTGAGCTAGTATAACTTTTTTTTTTTAATTGTATGTAATATATATTTAACTATACGCAAAATATCCATTTTGCATATAGTTAAAGTGTTATGGTTGAAAAAAAAAATACTATTGAGCAATGTAATATATATATTTGGTGCAAGGAATTTCAATATGGTCAAGTTAGCAGAGTGGTCAGAAGGCGCAGGTTGTAGCATTAGGTTCTGTGTTCGAATCCCAGCTATGGCAGAAGTGAGGAATTTTTCATTTTTCTAGCGCGTGAAATTACCATTTTGCCCCTCACGTCTTTTTCTTTCTGCAGCCGTACTTTTTCTTCACACCTCTGAAGTTCTTCAGCGGCTGCAGGGGACGGGGAGCAGAGAGTGAGCGGCGACAAAGAGGAGTTCACGCCAGCGACGCCGTGTGACCAGACGTTGCTTGTGTCAGACGCTCCGGCCGTGTTGTCACCGCTAGAGCTGTCGCCTCTAGCACAGTTCTGGCTGTTTGATAAATGAAGCGAGACGGGGGGGATCTGTTGACGGGAGTCGCTGGTGAGGAAGGAGTGGTCGTGGGGTGCTGAGAATTTCATTATTGTTGGTCTGTTGTCAAATTTTGGCGCTGTTAGCAAGCACCATTGCTGTCGTCGCCACTACAAGCATTCGGGGTACTGTAGCAAGTCTATACTTTCAAGTTTCAGTTCTGCCGTCGAAAGCTTCAAGGTCAGTCGAACTGCTGCCTTGCAATTCCACTGTCCTTGCTGCTACCATCGGTGTTACCGTGCTTCCTGAATTGCCTTCGTAGGAGAAGAGCATAGGAGCGTTGCCGTTAAGGAGGGAATTTCTCGGCAGACGATGCGTTGCTGGGAAGCAATACTGTCGCTGGTTTAAGTTGTCACCACTGCCGTCAGGTTATTTCAGTCGTTGCTGTCGCCATTTAGAAATTGAGTCCTGGAGTTGTTGCTTTTAATCCTCAGCTCAACGTTGGAGTAGACAGTGTTAGGAGGAGCTAAATCAAAGGGGGCTAACCAAGAAAGCCAGAATGCATCGCCGGAGACTGTATTGCAGAGTTGTCGGTGATAAGTGGTAAGTGCCCGACTCTGTTTCTGTATCTGTCATTATAAATTTTGGGAATTCTGAGGCGTGGGTTATTGTGGTAATTTTTCATGGGTGAATTGTGAGCCTGCGGAGCACATTAGTAATGTGTTTTATGTTCAGTGCTGTGAAGGCTTTTGTGTACAAGTCTTTCTGTTAAGGTATATATATGTGTGATATTGATCTGTTTTGGGAGTAAAGGCTGTTAATTCGAATGGTTGGAACAAATGACCCTTTTGGTGGCACTCCTAGAGATATTGAGAATGCGTCAAAGCAGTAATCGAGAAATGGCTAAGCTGTTGCTATAAGTATTGAAATCCCGATGTAAATTCTTTTGCTTGTTTGGGCCGTGATGTTTCTGCTTTGGATTTAAATATTTTTCTTCTGCTATGTTACAAAATCTTGGCTCTGTTGCTATCAACGTTTCTAAGTGATTGCCAACGCTGCTGTTTCAATGAATATATGTATGTTTAGTGCTGGTTCTGGAAATTTGTACTTATGGATATATATAGGCCGTGCATGCGTGTGTCTGTTCGTGGTATTATTCTGAGAATCATGAGTTTTGGGTTGGTTCACCGAGAAGGAACATGTTTAGGCTTGAATCATATTATATGACTGCTGTTGTGAATGATTGTATATATATACACTGTGCTCGTGGGTGCTATAAAGATATTCAGTGTGTGCGCTGTGATGTTGGTTGGTAGTTCTGGGGCTCTGGTTGAGGGAGATTGATATGTATATGCATATTTATCGTTAGTCCTGGAAATTTTGCTTGTGGACAGATTTATGTATGTATAATGGATTTGAGAAATTGACAACATTGGATTAATGGAATTAGTGAATGAAGAAGAAATTTGGAGCAATAGTTGGTATTCTTGGGAATTTAATTCATGAGTAGCACATATTAGTTGAAGGAAATAGAAGGGGTTCTGTTGCTATGCATATGTGTATGTGCTATTGTTTTGGCTTAGTGTATAGTTATATATACTGCTGTTGTGATGGTGGCAAATGAACGGAAATTTTTGATGGATATATATATATATATATGTATGTGTGCATATGCACAGAGATGAAGTGTGAAAGTTATAAAGTTGTGCAAGGGTTGTGTTAAGGTTTAGGAATGAATAAGTATTTGCCTTTATGATTAGCTGTGGTTTAAGAATGATGAATTTTTGTTGCAATGTTGGCTAGAATGTTAATATATCATTTTGGGATATCAGGAAATTTAGAAGTGAGAATAATCAAGTGATCGACTGGAAAGAGTAAATGTTTAGGAGCGTGGCAGGTGAGTGAATAAAGTTCCCTAAAAATTTACATTTTTTAAATGCATTGTCATTTCAAATGATGAATTTCAAATATGGATTTCGAAAAGAAAGTTTTATGCAAGTATGGTTTAAATCGTTAGAAATGATTTTCTTTCGATCGATTTACAAAAGATTACGATTATGCATGAAAATGGATAAAGAGGTTTTAGAAAAAGATTTGACAGTGAACTGATGTTATTCATGATATATTCCTATGTTAATTGCATATGTTTTTACAGTAACTTGATTTTGAATGATCATGCTGGGGTTTTTAAAATTTAAAGTGGTTTTTACCAATGATTATGGCATTGAAACGATTGAGATTATTTCATGTGAAAAGGACCCCACGCATGATAGAAACGTTTTAGGACGGAATACAGAACGCTGGTTGCTAACAGCAGTACTGTTAGTCCTTGGTGCACCTTGGTTACCCGAGCTCGACAGATTTCACCGTGGGTTTCATACTCGCGAAGGGTAGTGGTTGAGCTACCAGATTTCACCGTGGGTTTTGTACTCGCGAAGGTTAGTGGCTTTGAGCCACCGACAGTTAGCAGCTTCAAACTGCCAGAATGGTTAGTTACCCTCGTGGACTGTGTGTCCACGTCTGTTTTCGTTCTGTTGAAGTCCTACAGAAAGATCATAGTTTTGAAAAGATTGTCTTGAATGAGTTATTTGAAATAGTTATTTCATACTGTTATTTCCCTGAAATACAAATGTTGACAAAAATGTTTGCATTAGATTACGAAGCGTTATGAAATACATTTTCAATATGATTATGCATTGGTTATTTTCAGCATTCTTTTAAATCATGTTTTTTCTTGGGACGTTATTCACGAGTAGATTATTTGGCTTCAGATAGTGCAGGTGACCTTAACTCTTCCGCTGAGCAGTAAAGAGCCTCGTTGCCGATCCGAAGTGTCATTTTTGACAAAATTACTTTTGATATAATTATCATTAAGAAAGTGCTTGTATTATATTGAAAAGAAGGTAAATGCTCCACATAGACCTTAGAAAAGATTCTGTTATTTTGAAAAATATTATGAAAAATATAAATATTTTATTTAAGGTGTTAGGCTTTCAGAATGTGAATTTATTCATATTCTGTGCCGGTCACGGGCCAAATTTCAGGACGTGACATAAAGATAAGCTACTCACGGTCAAAGAAGATTGCAATTAGAGATTTCCAACAATTTTTTCAATATAAAATAGCAATAGTGGTTATATGGATTTTTCTCACATTAAATAAAAGTTTATTAATAATAACATTTAGATTTAGATACACTTAACTCATAGAGGGCTAAACATGGTCTACACCCAAAAACAAAATTAGTAAGGACACAAATAACCATAAAATTAGAGATATTTGATGATGCAAGAGAAGAAGAAAATATCTTGATGCATAATTTCTCACATGGAGGACAACATACATCTTTATCATCACACTTGTGCCCAAGTGTTGTATACTTAATTGTAGCCACAAAAATAACTTAATTCCCAAAACAAACAAGTTAGTGAGAAGAAGACTATACATATTAAAAGTCTTTAGTTTTGGACTATTTTGATTGGATGTATTATGAAATTTGCCAATACGAGTAATTTAAAAAAAATATAATAAATATATTTTATATTTAGATCAATAACCCCTCCCTAATTAGGAGTACTTATATCCCCCAATAATCTTATTCCTTCTACAAAATTTCTAGAGTTCATTGTCTTTAAATGTAAATTAAAAATTTTAGAAGATCCATCAAAGTTAGTTTCCCATGTTCCTAATCAGCCATGACTTTCTTTATGAGTGTGGGGGAAATCTTTGACGATCTAGTTGTAACCAAGTCTGGCAGAGGTTAACCCCAAGATTCTTTACAAACAATTTCTTCGGATATTTTGAATGATATATACCATAATGAAATTAACTTCACATGTAAATATATAGGAATAAGAGCCGAAAGGAAAACTGCATTGATTATAGTCACAAGGCTTACAAAAGGGAATTAACGGGATGAAAATAAACGAAAGTGGGGTTCTAATTCTGAATGAGAACCCCACTTTCATTTTAATATGTGATTTTTTAATTGATAAATTTATTTTTTTAAGACTAATATATCTTCAAGACTTCAAAGAGAAAAGGGTATTTGAAAAATTAAATTGTTCAAACTCAAATCCAACTTTGGCAAACAAGTATTTATTAGGCACTTTCATTTTAATATGCGATTTTTTAATTGACAAAATTAATTATTTAAGGCTAATATATCTTCAAGACTAAAAAAATGGTATTTGAGAAATTTTGTTCGATCTCAAATCCAACTTTCTCAAAGAAGTATTTGTGAGGCACTTTAAATTCATTCCTGAAAACATGTTAGCTAGATATGGAATTGATCAGCACAACTCATTTATGATGGACACTTGCAAACCATTCAACGTTGAAGACTATGTAATTTGTTAATTACATCTGGAATCACCCTGTCAAATGATTTCCATCCAAATTTAATTCCATCAAGTTTCTTAAATGCTCAAGTACATTGGGTATAATTCCACTAAATTTATTCTCTGAAAAATCTATCAAAATGAGCTTAGAAGCATTTGAGATGCTGTTCGGAATTTGTCTAATAAGTTGATTCTGTCCCAACCTCAATTTCTCCAAGTTGGGAAGGCCAATTCCTAAATTTGATGGAAGAAAGCTCCAGAAGAAATTATTTTGGAGGGACATACGTTTCAATGCCGAAATATTGAATATATGGGAAGGATCCATTGCAATTATTATCATTTATAAAAACTATTTCAAGCTTATCAAGATTGCTTATCTCCTTGGGAATAAAACCTGGGAACAAAATACTGTTGGATAAGTAAATAAAAAAAAATTGTTGGACGATAACATTTATATAATAGAATAAAGTAGTGAACATACGTTGACAAAAATAGGTAATGTCTTGTGTGGGTGTGGGTGTGTGCGTATAACATGTTTCAAAAACTAGAATTCACTTCTCAATATTACAAGAAAACTCCAAATATGTTTAGTATTTTCGGGTCCTTCAAAATTTTTGCTATGCTAATAAGTCCTTAAATATAGGAAAGTGAGAAAACAAACTTGAATATCTAATAAAACTACAAATATATATTGTACAATTCATGTCTCAATTTTTTTTTATTGGAATTCATGTCTCAAATTTTAATGTTACAATACACACACTACTACAAGAGCATGTCCTGGTGTTTTTCAATTTATCAAAAGAAGGATAGGAGTTATTATGTGTGTGTGAGCGTATTTTTCTTTTTTGATGAAAATATCATTAAATTTTAAAGCTGACCAACATTTCTTTCCAGACTAGCGTGTTTGAATGAAAATACTAAACATGTGATAAACACAGACAACTCATAAAGAAAGGTGTGTATAAGTTTGAACTTACCTGAGAATGAGTTCATACCCAAATATAAGCCTTGCAAAGATGTGCAATTGCCCAAATATTTACCTTTAATTGATTATCAAACCCCCCCCAAAACACTTCAAGTAAAGAGAATCCATTGCACATCTCTTCTGCCAAATTACCATTTAAATGGTCAAAGGAAAAGTCAATCAGTCTCAAAGAAGATGCGTTGAAAATAGATTGAGGAATTTGACCTGGGAAATAAACAATTTATGAATTTGTTTCCATATGTAAGATGACCTGATTAATTAACATATCTTGCAAATTTGGTGTATGCAGTACATATGAACAAATGAACTAACAGTAATCCAAGCCAAGCTATATAGTCTCTCTCTCTTTCTCTGTGTTATCCCTACCCTTTCTAAGTTTGTAGCACAAAGGGTTTTCACAAGTGCTCACTCTAAAATTCAAACTTTATTTTTCTTCTTTTAGGGGTGATACCGTGTACCACTTAAACCAATAACTTCTCTCTCTGTTATGGCCTGAAAAATCTTGAAGATAAAATTAATTTATTAAAGGGATTTATATATTTTCATTACATAAAGATTTCGCAGTGGATTCGTTGGTTGAACGGTTCAAGGCGGAAGGGAAAAATCAGGGGGTCTTATGTTCGAACCATGGTGACTGTGAAGGTGAATGCTTTTATTTTTCTTCAGCTCATGAATTACAAAACTGCCCCTCCCCTTCTGTTTTTAACTCTGCTGAACCGTACCTTCATTATTCTTCCTCTGAACCTCGCGACGCGGTAGGCGACATCTCGATGGCACAGAGGGAGGCGCAGCAGCGATAGCTTAAGGGGAAACTAATGCTGTGTGACCACACGCTGCCACTGTTTTGTTTCCATCAGTCTCTACTATGTTGTCACGCCTGTGTAGTCACTTCGTTCGCAGGGCTATTGTGTGATAAATGGGGCAGGGGCGAGCGCAAGGAAGAAGAAATTCTGCGTCGCTGTAGGCTCCTGTTATGCGTGAGTTGCCGCCATAGACCATATGACTTACAGGTTCCGCCGTCTGGTCTAGTGGCGTTGCTTTCCTCGTCGGTGAAGCAGAGAGAGAGTTGGAAAGAAAGGATAAGGGCTCGCGATACTCCTTTGCGGTGATGCTGTGAACGAGTGGCTGGGATTACAATAGCAGTGACAGCTATCGAGTTTCTTCCTTGTCTCTTATTATCCTGGTGGGTGGTATGTTGAATTTCTTCTTTTCACTTCTGTGTGGATCAATGTGCTGGGTGGCCGTATGATTTGGTTTCTGTTTCTCTGGGTGCCGAGTATGTGATGGATATAAGGGTGAAGATGAGTACTGTGCTGTGTATCCTCAGGGAATGGGTTATCGCCGACTCCTTTGTTCTTGATTTTTGGTTGTGAAATTGATTTCCACTGCTTTTCTATTTATCTGAACCATGTTTAGTATTGGTGAGTTGTGGTGGGTGTTAGAGAAAACGTGAAAGTGATTTTGGGCTTACAGATTCCCTCTGTGTGCTGTTAATAGTTATGAACGATGAACATTGTTGTCACTCTGTTTCTGTGGGTTGTGTGCTGTGTATGTGCCTGTTGTGCTGTTATGAATTACAAAGCATATAAGTATGTAGAGATATATTAGTTATACAGTGGGAGGATAATTGGTTCTCCGTTTCCTTTGTTTACCGAGTCTAGGAAGGAAGAAAAGAGAAAGAATAGTTATCACACGGTGGTGATGCTGGTGTTGATATTGAAATTGTATATGGTAAGTATTCTCTTTTCCCTGCCACCTTTTTCTGGCTATCTGAGAGTTTGGGGGTGTTATGTCCGATCAAGGTTGAAGCTTGTGAGAGTAATTTTGATTTGTTGAGGTTAGCTGATTATGGAAGCTATTTAACTTGAAATGTAGTTTAAATCAACGAGTTTGACTACTGCAATTTCCTTTGCTATTGTTAATTATTGCTGGTGTGCGCTGTGTATATGTATTTATGTGGGAAAATGTAGAGATGAAAGGGGAACCAATGCATGTTGTCATGTGTTGAGTGGAAAGGTGTATCTATGTATGTGTGTGCGTGGTTATGTTGACAAAGGGATGAGGAAACAGAAACAGGTGGTTATGTGGAATGAGGTTGCTGTTATGAGTTAGAAAGAAAGAAGATAAAGAAGATAGAGTTGCTATTGATAGGAATATATATATATATATATGAAATAGGAAACTAATGGAAGTGAATTGTTAGAATTAAGTAGTAAAGAGAGGAATTTGTGAGCATATGCCTTTATGATGTGAGATATTGGACTGGTATTTAGGTTTGTTAATGAAAAAGGGGTGTTAAGTTGAATGGTAGAATATGATATCGGTTGGAAAGTTTTTCAAATTTACTATGGTTAAAGTCAAAATTTTTCATAGTTGAAGGTTATAGCTTTTATAATTCAAGCGTTATAAAGGGGATAGAAATGGTTATTAAAGGAATTGTTGGAATATTTCAATGTTAGTAAATGCATATGAGATTGTTGTGGCGGTGTCAAATAAACAGAAATTTTTATGGATATATATAAATACATGTGTATGCACAGAGATGAATTATGGAAGTTATAAAGTTGTGCAAGGATTGTGTTAAGGTTTAGAAATGAACAAGTGCTTGCCTTCATGAGTGGTTGTAGTTTAAAGATAGTCATTTATGTTGAAGAGTTGAATAGAATGTTAATATGTTATTCCGGGATACCAGGGAATTGAGAAGCGAGAACAATTGGAAGTCATTTGGTGGAAAGAGTAACGGTTTAGGAGCGTGACAGGTGAGTGAATAACGTTCCCTAAAATTTACATTTTCAAATGCATTGTCATTTCAAATGTTGAATTTCAAATATGAATTACGAAAAGCAAGTTTTACGAAAGTATGGTTTAAATCGTTAGAAATGATTTTCTTTCGATTGATTTACAAAGGAATTATGATTATGTATGAAAATGAATAAAGATGCTTTTGAAAAGAGTTTGGCAAAAGTGGCATTGAACTGTTGTTATTTATGAAATATATTCTTATGCGAATTTCATATATTTTCACAGTAATTTGATTTCAAATGTACATGCTGGGGTTTTGGAAAGTTAAAGTGATTTTACCAATGATTATGGCATTGAAACGATTGAGATTATTTCATGTGAAATAAACCCCACGCATGATGGAAACATTTTAGGACGGAATACAGAACGTTGGTTGCTAACAGCAGTACTGTTAGTCCTTAGTGCACCTTGGTTACTCGAGCTCGATGGATTTAACTGTGGGTTTTGTACTCGCGAAGGGTAGTGGTTGAGCTACCAGATTTCACCGTGGGTTTCGTACTCGCGAAGGGTAGTGGTTGAGCTACCAGATTTCACCGTGGGTTTCGTACTCACGAAGGGTAGTGGCTAAGCTACCAAATTTCACCGTGGGTTTCGTACTCGCGAAGGGTAGTGGCCTTGAGCCACCAACAGTTAGTGGCTTCGAGCCACCAGAATGGTTAGTTACCCTTGTGGACTGTGTGTCCACGTCTATTTTTGTTCTGTTGAAGTCCTACAGAAAGGTTATAGTTTTGAAAGAAATGGTTATTTCAACGATTGATTTAAAATGGTTATTTCAGATTGTTATTTCTCCTGAAATACAAATGTTTACGAAAAGGGTTGCATTAGATTACGAAGCGTTATGAAATATATTTTCAAGATGATTATGCATTGGTTATTTTCTGTATTCTTTAAATCATGTTTTTGGAACGTTATTCACGAGTAGATTATTTTGGCTTCAGATAGTGTATGTGACCCTAACCCTTCCGCTGAGCAGTGAAAAGCCTCGTTGCCAATCCGAAGCGTTGTTTTTGACAAATACTACTTTTGATGTACTTACTTTTCTAAAGAACTTGTAATGTTTGGAAAAAAAGGTAAATGCTCTACATAGATCTTAGAAAAGATTGTGTTTATTTTGAAAAATGTTATGGAAACTTTAAACGTTGTATTTGATGTTTTAGGCTTTCGGAATATGAAACTATTCATATTCCGTGCCGGTCACGATCCAAATTTCGGGACGTGACACTCTCTCACACACACATATACATACACACGTACATTGCGTAAAATGGATTGAATCTTTTTAAATCTTGCATTCTGCAAAAGAAGTCTATGCAACAACTTTTAATGTTATAAGTTACTACTAATTATGAAAACTAAAATGAATCTGTCAGTAGATATAAGTGTATTAAAACTGTGTAATATTAAAACTATTAGGTTGAAGGAATATTAAACTATTTATTAAAGTTTATGTGTAATTAAAAGATATATATTATTTCTTGTAGTATTTTTACTAAGGGATATGCACAACTGAGTGGTTGGAGACAATGGAGTTAAGTGTAAGGTCCTTGTTTGATCCCCAGCACCTATAGAAGTGGGGTTTTAATTTTTTTTGCCACAGTATAAAATTACCAAATTGCCCCTTTTACATTTTCAGAAAAGTACTCCCTTGTTATGGTTCAGGAATTTGTCAAATTTTAAAATCATGCTATCAAAGGATAAATATATATATTCATGGTAGAAAATTTCAAATAGTAATGGGTAGCAGAGTGGTCAGGGACAGAGGATGAAAATCAGAGGTCCTGTGTTCGAATTCTGGTGACTGCAGAAGTGGAAGTTTTTATTTTCTCTGGCGTATGAAATTACAATTTTACCCCTCCTTTCTTTCTTTTTCCTCTGTCGAGCCGGTAAGATGTTCATTATTGCTTCTGCAATGTCTTAGCGGCTGCAGAGGAAGGCGACGGCGGGCGGACAGCGCAGGAGATTATTGCACGCCATCGATGCCGTGTTCTGTCCATTTCCCTCTATATTATCACGCTCGAGGTGTCAATCTTTCCACAGTGCTGTCGTCGTGTAAAAGGGGGCAGAGGAGTATTGAATGAGGGAAGCAGTGGGAAATTGGTGAAGGGCGAGTTTGAGTGTGTTGCCATTGTCGGTGGGGCAGGGAATTCTTCTTTCAGACAGGAAGCAACGGAAAAGAGGAAGGGATCTAGACTTGCTAAGCTGTGACAGAAACTGCAGAATCTTCGACGGTAGTGGTGAGTTCTCTGACTCTGCTCTCTGTCATTTGGATTTTGAGCTCTGGGGTTTGTCCTAGGAATCACGAAAGGTTAATGCATCTGGGTATGTGGTTCTGTATGGTTTCTGTATTGTGCATCTCTGCTCCGTGATCCGACCGAGACATTTAGACATGTCTCGGTGTGGAAATCGGGAATTTTTGGATATTTATCTCCCTTCTTTATTCTAGAATCTTTTGTGGTGGTTATCCCTGTTAATTTCCTATGGTATATGTGGTTATATGTAAGAGCTTGCTATGGTGCGTATGTGTGGACTTTGTTATGGGACTGAAGGGGGGCTGAATGTATGCGTTGCTACTGGGGAAATGTTTGATCTGTAAGTATGTATCTGTTTCTGTCTTTCTTTGTTGCTGTAAACTGCGATGCTAGCAGTTCTCTGTCAGTGGTGGTGCCATTTGCCTCTGTCAAGAGTCTCCATGTTACCGTAGTAAATCTAAGTTTTTCCATCTCCTTCCTGCTGGGCTCTGTGAATTGCTAAGTGGGTGTGTAAACTTCGTGGCACCTCTTCTCAGAATTTATTTATCTCTTTTTCAATCCATGTCTGTTAAGGGTCTATGAGTGTGGGCTGCTGTTAAAACTGAATAAGAATGTGTGAGCGGTGCTGTTCTAAATTAAAAGAAGTATTTATATACATGTGAGTTGCTATCTTTGGGGTGAGAAAACAGAAGGAAGAGGAGGAGGAAAGTGAACTGGAGCATATTATTTATGTGAATGTGTCGCTGCATGCGTGTGTGGAATCCTAGGGGAGATGGTCGGACAATATATGAATATATATGCCTATAAATGAATTGATTTGACTTGCTGTCTCGATGCATATACATGTTGCTGTTCTAGGAAGCATGTGTGTGTATATATGTGTGTGGTTGTGGCTGTTGGAAAGAAGAGAAATGTGGAAACAGAAGTATGTTAGTAGGAAGTTGGTTGCTGCTGTTATGCATGGTATGTGTGTGTATATGTTGGTAAAGATGATCTGGTAAGAAGAATTAATCTAGAGGTAAATGGAAATTGATGGTTGGAATTAAAGGATATGGGAGAATGATGATATGTTTTCATAATGTGGGAAAATGGATTCAGTTTAGATCAGTTATGGAAATAAGGATGTGGAGTTAAATAAAGATTATGTATTGATAGAGGTTTCTAGAAATTGATTATTGTCATAAGATTAAGAACTTGCAAAAATTAAAAGGTTATGATTTTGGATTTCGAGTAAATAAATAGCATTTGGGATTTAAAATGATTATTTGTGATTCCTGATGGAATCTTTTATTTAGGGAAAACTTAGGGAAATAAAGGAAAGCTGATATTCTGAAGCGGAGAGCAATAGTAAGATAAATTGGAGTATCATAGGTGAGTGAATAACGTTCCCTAAAAATTTATATTTTTAAATACATTGATATTTTATTGAAAATGTTGAATTTCAAATAAGATTTACGAAAAGCAAGTTTTACGAAAGTATGGTTTAAATCGTTAGAAATGATTTTCTTTCGATTGATTTACAAAGGAATTATGATTATGTATGAAAATAGATAAAGAGGCTTTTGAAAGAGTTTGGCAAAAGTTGCATTTAACTGTTGTTATTCAAGAAATATATTTTTATGCGCATTTCATATGTTTTTACAGTAACTTGATTTTAAATGTACATGCTGGGGTTTTTAAAATTTAAAGTGGTTTTTACCAGCAGTTACGGCATTGAAACAGTTGAGATTATTGTAAGGAATTGAAAGACACGCAGCGGAAATTATCTTAAAAATTTTTCATTCCTTGCCAGGATCTACCGTATGTGTTTAAGTCAAGTGGGAAGAAGCATTACCCTCAGTGTGTCTCAGCGACTTCCACAGCTTTCGGTCACGACGTTCACAGCTTCTCTCTGCGGCTCGTGCTCCCTTTCTGATCACAAGAAGTCGACGACTCAGGTCGGCTTCCTCTACTGGTATCCACACGAATAGCTTTTCAACCACGAACGACGTGCTAGCGTCTCTTGTCCCTCCAGGGCTTTCTCAAGAGTTCGTCCTCTCCGTCTCTATTTCGGCAGTTTCTTATCTGCAAACCTTTTGCAGAGTCCCCTTCGGCCTTTCTGTGTTCTATGTGTGTGTCTCTTCCAAAACGTAGCTCCTAATATTAGATATATAGGATGCTCTGCGTTTTCCCTAACCGAAAAGGATTTTAGGAGTTAATCTTATATTAATTCCGAAAATAATACAATATCATATATTGTATAATTTTATAAGAAACTAATTAAATAAATAATATTAAATCTGTCCCACAGATTTAATTACCTATTTATTTAACTTTAAATAAAGATGAGACTGAACTATATTTGATTTATTCTCATAAAACAAATTTGAGATATCCTATCAATTTGAATTTCAAATTCAAACATGATAGGGATTTAATTTATCCTTAAAATTAAATCTTATAAATATCTCTTATATGAGATATCCTATCAATTTGAATTTCGAATTCAAACGTGATAGAGATTTAATTTATCCTTATAAATTAAATCTTATAAATATCTCTTATATGAGATATCCTATCAATTTGAATTTCGAATTCAAACGTGATAGAGATTTAATTTATCCTTATAAATTAAATCTCATATATCTCATATATAATATATATATATATACAAATTTATATATATACGAATATAAATATAAATAAATATACATACATTCACCTGGATCATTCATTGAATCTGGACATGTCTTAGATTCAATGAATCTGGACATCATAGCTCGTGTTGGGCTATTTTGTGTGCGACCCTGTAGGCCCATATGAAGTTGGCAGTGGGCCATTTGCTATACTAGCCCACAAGTTGCAAGTGGTTTCTAGCAAGACATAACGACTACCCAAATCATATAAGGATCGATAAACGATGTAACCTTTTATACAATCATATCATGTCCCTTCTGTCACGTGATATTTTGGTCATGGATGAGGCATGGATAATGTCATCCTCCTATTCCCGACCGTTACTTTCTCGATCCCTGAGTAGTCTGACTATAGAAATGGAACTACCTTTCCATTACAGTATGGCCATACATTTCTCAGACTCACTCATCGAGGGGCCCAGTAATATCTCTCTACGAATGTGAGGGACAAATTCCATCTTGACCATTCACATTCCTCCGCATAAAAAACCACTAAACCCGAACATAGTCTTTATGATCACTCGGTCAAAAGTGACTTTTGACTAGGTCAAAGCTGAGCGTTTTGTCATGTAGGAATCCATGATGATCTCAGGTCAAAGGACATATTGACATGGTTTGTATATGAGAGAAGCTTATGACGTTACCCATGCAGTTCTCTCATAGCGGGTCGGTCCAACACCCTGTACTCTTACATGCGCTTATGACTTTGATTTATATCTCTATACATCTTCAAAGTCATACTGGTTTTATTTCATCTGTGCTCCCACATAGATGATCGACCAGGGACATTTAGGATAATATCATGAATTATCCAAGGATGGTCATCATAGTAAACATGCAAATAATATGATAACTCAATTAATAAATTCATAAATCAATAATATTCATAAGACAATGATTGGCCCCTAGGGCACGATTTCCAACAATTATTTCATGTGAAATAAACCCCACGCATGATGGAAATGTTTTAGGACGGAATACAGAACGCTGGTTGCTAACAGCAGTACTGTTAGTCCTTGGTGCACCTTGGTACTCGAGCTCGACAGTTTGTGGCATGGCCACCAGAATTATTTCGTGGGATTTACTCTCGCGACAATTTGTGGCATAGCCACCAGAATTATTTCGTGGGATTTATTCTCGCGACAGATTGTGGCCTTGAGCCACCAGAATTATTTCGTGGGATTCATTCTCGCGACAGTTTGTGGCTTCGAGCCACCAGAATGGTTAGTTACCCTCGTGGACTGTGTGTCCACGTCTATTTTCATTCTGTTGAAGTCCTACAGAAAGATCATGGTCATGAAAGGATTGTTTTACAACAATGGTTTTGAAATAGTTATTTCAGATTGATTTGAAATGGTTACTGCAGATTGTGGTTTTCCCTGAAGTACAGATATTTACGAAAATGTTTGCATCAAATTAAGAAATATTATGAAATACATTTTTAGCATGTTTATGAATTGATGACTTACGCATTCTTTTAATCATGTTTTTGGGACGTTATTCACGAGTAGATTATTTGGTCTCAGATAGTGCAGGTGACCCTAACCTTCCCGCTGAGCAGTGAAGAGCCTCGTTGCCAATCCGAAGCGTCGTTTGTTTTACAAAACCACTTTTGATGAAATTATTATTTAGAAAGCGTTTGTATGATTCTAAAAAGAAGGTAAATGCTCCACATAGTCATTGAAAAAAAAAAAAGATTCTGTTGATTATGAGATATAATTTATTATGGTTCTTATTTCAAAACCTTTTATTTAAAATTTTAGGCTTTTGGAATATGAAACTATTCATATTCTGTGCCAGTCATGGTCCAAATTTTGGGACGTGACATCCCTCCTCCCATTTTTGCTTCAGCGACAGTGAGAGTGAGAGAGTCAGCGAGAGAGCAAAGGAGAAGAAGCTCGCGACTTCACCAGTCTGTCGCTGTGCTGCCTTCGACTGCCGTCATTCCAATCCTTCCTTTTCTTCTCAGCAACGGTGTCTGCTGTGAGTGCTCCGCCGGCATCTATTCACCTTCAAAAGCAGGCGACTGGAGAGAGAGAAAACTAGAGAAGGGCACAGGAGAAGTATCATAGGTTTTGACGCCGCTGGCTGCTAGAGGTGAGTGCCCCTATTTTCTCCCACTATTATTGCTGGCAATCTGTGAGTTTTGAGGTTGCTTTGGTCAATGAAAATTGAAGCTTTAACTTCTAGGGTAGGTCAGTAAATTCCTAAGCTATCCAACGTTAAGCCACTCTAATTCATTCCTAATTAGCGCTGTATTTATTTTCCCTGTTTTGCACAGTAAGTTCTGAAAAACAGAAGCTGGCCGTTGCGAAAAATGGGCACTGGTTGAGCTTGTAATTCTGGTTTGTATAAGTTAAGTCTGGCTGAAATAAGAAGTTAGTACTAGAGCTGAGGTAGATGTTTGTATGATGTTGTCAATGCTTGTTGTTCTGAAAAGCTGTTGGCTGAACAGGGTCCTTGAATGTAATGAGCGACTATCAAAGGTTTCATGTATTTAAATCTGTTATGGGTTGTTATTTATTTCCGTTTGGTTAGTGATTCTGCCAATGAATTCTGAATAGGAGAGAATTAAATTAAGGTGAATCTTGTGAAGTTAATTTATGGCTCTACGGTTAATAATTTACAAAAGCTTAAGTGATGAAATGGTTTTAGAAACATAATGAAGATTGAAGCTCTGTGTGGTGATGGAGAAAGAATGAATTTTGCAGTGATGAGGAGCTGTCGTTGAATATGAACCATGCGTATAATTGTTACTTTGTTCTGTTGAGCTATGTGATACGTGTGGTTGCTGTAGGGAATAGTTTTTGGACAGAGAACGCCATGTGTGTGTGTGTGTGTGTGTGTATGGCTGTCTCAGTGGTTAGAAATTTGCTGCTGGTGTGTGGGTTTGAGCCTATGAGGAAATAATTTTTGGACCGTATAGGATATATATATTTTAATAAGATTGTACTATTGTGCGCCTTGGATTTGGATTAAGTTTGGAGAGAGAATTGTTGAACTAAAAGCCAATGGAAGTTAATTGTTGGAATTGAAGGGTATAGAGAAATTGATGATTATTTATCTATATGATGTGAGATGTTAGATTTATATTTTGAATAACTATTGAAATATGGGTGTTAAGTTGAATGAAAGAACATGAAATTTGTAGGGACTGTTGAAATTAAGTATGGGTATAAAGTTTGAAAATCTTTAAAGTTAAGGTTTGTGGTTTTTCATATTTCAAGTGTTATGAAGAAAATATTATTTGGTATTAAAGAGATGAATGATATTTCTTAATAGAATATTTTATTTTAGGAATCTAGGGAATTAATAAGATAATATTATTTTGAATATTAGAGTTGGAGTAAGCTGTATTGAAGTATTACAGGTGAGTAAATAATGTCTATTGAAAATAGTATTTTTATTAATAACTTGTTATTTGATATATTTTATTTAAAGTGTTAATTTTTAAATATGATTTACGAAAAGAAAATTATAGAATTCATGGCTTTAATTATTAGAAATGATTTTTCTTTCAATTTAGTTATTAAGTGACCAAGTTCATGTGAGAAAACGAATAAAAAGAGTTTTGAAAAAAGATTGTTATAAATGTTATATTAAATTGATTTTTTCAATGAAATATTCTTATGTGAATTTCATAATGTGTTGTTCCATATGCTTTAAATAAATCTTTTGATATTTTATTTTAAATATTCATGCATGGTTTTGCAATTTCGAAGTATTCTTACTAAAGATTATTGCATTAGAAAGTGTTGTAATCATTACATGTCAAATGAACCCCACGTACGCTGGAAAGGTTTTCAGAAAGGACGGAATACAAAACGCTGGTTACTAACAGTAGTACTATTAGTCCTTGGTACACGATGGTTAAACCTGAGCTCGATGGATATTCGTGAGTCTCATACTTGCACCGGTTACTCGTGGAATTTATTCTTACGCCTGTTATTCGTAGGTCTTATACCTAAGCTTGTTTTATGGCCTCTTGCTATGCTTGGTTATTTACCCTCTTGGACTGTGTGTCTATGCCTATTTTTGTAGCTTCAAGTCTCACCAGATTAGTTAGTTACCCTCGTGGACTATGTGTCTATGCCTGTCTTCGTTCTGTTGAAATCCTACGGAGAAAGGATTGTTTTTGAAATGATTGTTTTAAATAGATTTCCTAGAATAAAATGTTTACAAAAACAATTGTATTTGTTTACAAAATGTTATGATTTACATTTAAACATGTCGAAACTGTTTATTTCCACAATTTAAATTATATTTTTGGAATGTTATTAACGAGTAGATTATTTTAGCTTCAGATAGTGTAGTTAACCCTATTCCTCAAGCTAAATAGTGAATAGCCTTATTGCAGATTCGAAGTATTAATTTTGGGCATACACATTTATAATGTAATTATGATTTTACCAAATACTTGTATTATTTTGTTGAAATGATAAATGATCTACCTAATCTATGGATAAGATTCTGCTTATTTTTGAAAACATTTATAGGTGATTTTGAAATAGTCGCAGCCTGTTGTAGAATTTTCAGAAGGTCGATATACGAAGACAATCCTGCCGAACTCCTATAGAGGACTTGCCTTTTTATAAAAGTAAAATATATATTATGATTATTGCTTCAAACATTTTATTCAATATTTTAGGTTTAAAGAATATGAATTTATTTATAGTATATGTCAATCATAGCTCAAATTTCAGGATAAGACATTATGGTTGACTAATATTAAAAGTGTGTCACAACAAACTTTTTGGAAGGTACATTAGACCTTTATCAATACTTGGATTTAAGAACAGCTTAACTGTGGTTAAAAAACAGTCAAACTTTTTGGAAGTTACATTAGGAACATTGTGAACAGCTTAACTTAACATAAGGTATTGAGTTATGACACCTGCAAAAGTAGAATTTTATTTTTCCAGCCATGACATAAAATTACTAAAACACCCTTCTGTCCATTTCCATTACAGATACCTCCCCATTTCTTCATTTCTGTCAACCCCGTGAGAGAAACAGCAAAGAAGCTTCACGACGCGTGACTGTGGCTGCTGCAACTTCATCCTTCTCTGTTGTCCGCGTTGGTGTCGCGGGTGACTGTAGCCGTCGTCGTGCTTCTCTCCACTATTCAGATCTTGGTCGTGTGGGTTGGATAGGAGTGTCTATAGTGTCGTCTTCCTCTGTCAGCCTCTGTAGTCCAAGCTGCTGCCACCAACGCCGCCGACGTGCACGCTATTGCAGCTGTCATGAGCCGCCGTTGCTACTGTCACACGTCCATAGTCATTACTGTCACCTTGCACACTTGGTACTGTAGCAGCTACAGTCCCAGAGCTCCTTCTCCGTCTCTACGCAGATTTGTTGTGATTTGGTGGTAAGTATAAACCACTTTCTTTCCATTGGACATTCATAGTTTGGTTGGGTGATTTACTTTCAGCTTTTCCTCTGTTTACCAAAATTGTGTCGAAATACTGCTGTATGGATTTATTTTGAGAGAAAAAGAAGATGTGGAAGCTGCAGCATATATGTATATGTATATATATGGATATATGTTGATAGTTGCTGCTGATATGTTTTAGTTAGAAAGAAAAAAAAAATAGAAGAGAAAGAGAAAGAAGGCATTGGACGCTGCTGTTTTGAAACATATATATATTGTGCTGCTGTAGGTGTATATATACATATATAGCCTGCTGTTTTGGTTGATATATATCTATATATGATGTTGTGGTTCATTGTTAAGAGAATTGTGCTGTTGTTTTGGAAGTTAAATGGCATATGTATGTATATAGATATATGGTGCTGCTGTTATGATTTAGTTGGAAAAGGAGGGGAAAAAAAGAAGGAGAAGACGCCATTAATGCTGTGGAAAATGAACATTATATGTTTACATATATATATATATATATATATATATTGTGTTGCTGATATGGCAATTATATATATGGATTACGTTGTTGTTATGGTGCAAAGTGTTGAGATTTTAGTTGTGAAAGAGAAATTTGAAGAGTTTGAAAGCTGGATTACAGAAGCATGATGTTGCGTATGGGAGCTGAAAAGTATCATTGTTTTGATATTTTAATGCGTGCTAGAATATATTTAATTGAAAAATTAAAATGTACCAAGCACCTAGAGACCCCAATGTGAAGAATGAATAAAAATATTTGGGGTATATAGAATTATAATAGTATATTATAGTAACCATTACAATAAAAAATTTAGTTTAACTGTTAATGAGTTATTTTTGAAAAATCTAGGGAAGTAAGGAGATAATATTATTTTGAAGCATAGAGCATAAACGAATTATTGAAGCATTGCAGGTGAGTGAATAACGTCTTATATAATAATATTTGGTTACTTGAGAGAGTTTGTTTGAAGTGTAAATTTTAAAGTATGATTTTCTCAAGGTATGTTCTTATGAATTAATTGCTCCGATTGTTATATTGATTTTTTCCTTCTAATTGGCTTATTATATTATCATGTTTATGGATGGAAATGGAGAAAGAAAGTTTTGAAAAAAGACTATTGCAAATGTTATCTTGAGTGGGTGTTTCTTTTTGAAATATTCTTATGTGAATTTTATTATTTAAATAGTATTTCATATGAATTGGAAGGAATCTTTTAAGATTTTATTTTTGATGTTCATGTTGGGGTTCATAATTGTGAAACATTCTTGTTGAACTTTTAGTATTGAAAAGCGTTGTGATTATTTAACGTTAAATTGACCCCACACATGCTTAGAAATGTTTTGGAAGGGATTAAGTACAAAATACTAGTTACTAATAGCAGTACTGTTAGTCCTTAGTACACTATGGTTAAACCTGGATATTTATGGGATTTATTCTCGCGCCTGTTATTCGTAGGTCTTGTGCCTATACCTATTATTCATAGGTTTCGTACCTGTGTCTGTTTTGTGAGTTTGAGCCGCGCCAGATTATTTACTCTCGTAGACTATATGTTCACGCTTGTTTCTGTTCTGTTTAAGTCCTACGGAAAAGAATGCTTTGAAATTATGGTTTTAAATGAGTTTCTTTAAATAACATTTTCTCCTGGAAAAATTGTATTAAATTACAAAGTGTTATTGTTTACATTTAAAAAATTTTAAATTATTTCTTCCCCCATTTTAAATTATATTTTTGGGACGTTATTCACTAGTAGATTATTTTAGCTCTGTTGACTATGTTCCTCCAGTCAAGCAGTGAAGAGCCTCATTATGATCCGAAACATTGATTCTTTTGGTGTATTTACTTATAATATAATTATAAACTTATGAACTACTTATATTATGTTTGTTAGAAGTTTATATGCTCCACCTAATGTATAGATAAGATTCTAGTTATTTTGAAAAATGTCTATAGGTGTTATGGCTATGAGAAATTTAATAGAAAATTAATTTTGACAAAAGATATATATATATTGGAGGCAGAAAAATGGCAATAAAGAGGCATTAGCAGAGTGGTAAAAAGGCATGTGCAAAATTATGATTCTACCCTCCTTCCCCTTTTAATTCTGTAGAATCGTACCTTCACCATTTTTCTTCTGAAACTCGCGGCAGTGCGGACAAAAATCAGCAGGAGCAGGAAGGAACTCCACGCCATCGATGCCGTGTAGCCATCCTCTCCAATGTTCTGTCATTTCCTCTGCTGCCATTTGAGTCGTCATATCGGTTGGCAAGTTGCATCTTTTGGATAAATGGAGCTTGTGAGGGAAATCAGAGGAGGTCGCAGGCAGTGGGAAAAGAGAGAGGAGGGTTGATGCCGTTGTGAGATGCTGTCGAGGTCAGTCGTCACCGCCGTCAGCAGTAGGTGTCATCACGTTTTAGAAACAGGGCACCGAAGCTTTTGGTTTTCTGTTCCTGTCTCGGCGACGGTGAAGTTCTGGTTTTGTGTATAAGAAATTAGAAGGAAAGAGAGAGCAGCGAAGGGGCAAGTGATCGAAGGGGTTACCGGCGACAGAGGAGAGACAGTGAGAGTGAGGAAGAGATAGAGCATCATGAAGCAAGAAAGAGAACAGAGGGAGTTTGCTAGAACAAGGGTGAGTCCTCTAAATCCCTTGATATTTTCAGATCCTTCGTTCTTGCTACTGTGGGATATGGACTGATTCAACGCTGAAAATTTGAGAAAGTCGATGTCTAATTTCATGAGAATAAGCAAGTAATCAAGACTATTACTGTAAACTCAAATTGAAATCATATGTTTTTGCTGCTGTATGGGCTCTCTGTTGAGCAGCGATTCTTGAAAAAAAAATATAGTAGAGCTTATTATTTAAGTTTTATAGTTTCAGGATCTATGAAATTTTAGTTGCATGTGATAATCTTCAATGCAGACGCAAGATTGTGAAACTGAGAAAGGGAGTTATAAGTGAAATAAGCATGGGGGAATATGAAATGAGGCTTAGGGATAGTACATTATGTTGCATTTGAGAAAATAGTATATTAAGTTTTGCTTGGGGGACATTAACTTTCAGAATCTGGGAAGAATTTTGCAGATTATGGAGGAGCGTATTGCAATAAGATGATAGATGATAATTAAGTTGCAATGTCAGTGGAAGGTTTATGTTACATTAATAGAATTTGAGATAATTGAAGCAAACATAAAGGTCATAAGTGATGTTTAGATTGAGGTTTTAAAGAAAGAAAGGTTTGTTGGCGGTAGGAAGGAAAGTGGAGCAAAAGGTTTGAATTTTGGGAATAAATCATGGCCAGGACATGTTAATAATGATGAATTACTGATTGGTTTTATATTTAGCAAATAATTGTTCTAGCTCTTTAAAATAGTATTTGGCCATTAAAACATTGGAATTAGTTGCTATTTTGGGTAACTTATGCTTGAATGGTTAAATTGTGTTGGGAGTTGTAAATCATCAGAGTAATGTTTAATTGGGAGTTGTTTACGCTGAAATTTTAATATGTATCATGTGTTGAAGTGGTGAAATCATGGTCAAGGCCAATTAAAGATTTTAGGAGTATATGTATTGAGTCTTTGTGGATTGGTTGGAAGCATGAAATGAAAGGGAATATTAGGTTAAAGATGATTTATTTTTGTCAAAATGTTGATTAGAATGTTAATATTTTGTTTCAGGATATCAGGGAATTGAGATGTAATTATAATCGAAAGTGATTGGCTAAAACGGGTAAAAGTTTTGGAGCGCGACAGGTGAGTGAATAACGTTTCCTAAAATTTATATTTTCAAATGCCTTATCATTTCAAATGATGAATTTTAAATATAGATTTCGAAAAGCAAATTTTATGAAAGTATGGTTTAAATCGTTAGAAATGATTTTCTTTCGATTGGTTTACAAAAGAATTATGATTATGTATGAAAATTGATGAATAAGTTTTTGAAAATAGTTTGGCAAAAGTTGCATTGAACTGATGTTATTCAAGAAATATATTCTTATGTGAATTTCATATGTTTTCACAGTAATTTGATTTCAAAGGTACGTGCTAGGGTTTTTTGGAAAGTTAAAGTGATTTTACCAATGGTTATGGCATTGAAACGATTGAGATTATTTCATGTGAAATAAACCCCACGCATGATGGAAATGTTTTAGGACGGAATACAGAACGTTGGTTGCTAATAGTAGTACTGTTAGTCCTTGATGCACCTTAGTTATTCGAGCTCGACAGTTAGTGGCAGAGCCACCAGAATTATTTCGTGGGATTCATTCTCGCGACAGTTAGTGGCTTCGAGCCGCCAGAATGGTTATTTACCCTCGTGGACTGTGTGTCCACGTCTATATCAGTGGCTTTGAGTCACCAGAATGGTTAGTTACCCTCGTGGACTGTGTGTCCATGTCTGTTTTTGTTCTGTTGAAGTCTTACAGAAGGATTATGGTTTTCAAATGATTGTTTTACAACGATTGTTTTGAAATGATTATTTTAAATTGTTTATCTAAAACAATAATGTCTACAGAAAGATTATGGTTTGAAAGGATGGCTTTTAAACGATTTATTTGAAGTGGTTATATCATATTGTTGTTTCCTTGAAATTCAAATATTTACGGAAAGGTTTGCATTAGATTACGAAATGCTATGAAATACATTTTCAATATGATTATGCATTGTTTATTTCCGCATTCTTTTAAATCATATTTTTGGGACGTTATTCACGAGTAGATTATTTGGCCTCAGATAGTGCAAGTGACCATAATTCTCCCGCTGAGCAGTGAAGAGTCTCGTCGTAGATCCGAAGCGTTGTTTTTGAACAAGATTGATTTTAATCTTTATTCAGTAATTGTGTTATTTTGATAAAAAGGTAAATGCTCCACATACCTTAGAAAATATTCTATTTATTTTGAAAAATGTTATGGAAACTTTAAACATTGTATTTGAGGTTTTAGGCTTTCGGAATATGAAACTATTCATATTCCGTGCCGGTCACAGTCCAAATTTCGGGACGTGACAATAGGTGTTTTGAAACATTCACAGTCTATTATAGGATTTCCGAAAGGTCGGTTATACAACAACAATCTTGTCAAAATTCCCACAAGTAACTTGCATTTTGATTAAAATGGAACATATATTATAATTATTGTTTTAAACGTTATATTTAAGGTTTAAGGCTTAAGGAATATGAATTTATTCATATTCTGTACTGGTCACGGCTTAATTTTAGGACGTGACAAGCAGGTTAACAGCCTACCTCTAGATGCTTGATTGCTTGCTCTCTTGTGATTTCCTGCTGCTGGCAGGTACATTCCAGAAAACCAATGCATATTATTCCCTTGAATTGGTATTAAAAGGTAAGCAAGGTAAGAAAGTCTGTTAACAACATAACATGGACTAGTTTGGGTTTTGCCAAATCAAACGATTAATTTTTTAACGTCTATAATTTTCTCAATATAGAAAGTGGATGTGTGTGTAAGCACTCTTTGATCTAATAGTTTGGTGTATGCAAATATCTTACCGAGACAACATAAACTACGCCACGAGCAAGAAGCATGATATATTTTGAAGAAGATCAAGATCCTCTCTCCCCAAGATAGTCAGGGAAAGCCCTTATCATTACTGCAACACTGCAGAAAGAAACCATGTTTATGTGTCTTGATATTAACTTAATTAGCTCCTATTGTGAGTTATGTTTAAAAAATGAAAATAGACTGAGAGACTAGAAATTGTGGAAGGATATTGTGGGATGAATTAGTTCAAAATATATATAGGGGTAGTTGATTGTTTTGTTTCCTTTTGTGCTGTTGTAGTGTTTTATGTATTTTTAGGCTCTAAGCCTCATTTCTCTTCCAAACAAAAAATTAGCTCCTATTTAGTGATAAGTCTCACAACATTTTTTAGAATTAAAATAATACGATAATAATAACATGCTTTATCGCACAAGATGGGCTTGGAATAATTCAAACAACAATTTATAATTAATAATATCTCTCATTAATTAATGATACGATAAGTCTGCCATTACACCAGATAGAATTTACCAACTCAACATGTTTAATACTTTTATAAGTTTACAATTTATACGTTACTGTCTTAGGTGTCAATGGTTCAGGAAAACGAAGACAAGCTCATTAAAAGAAGAACATAATGGGAAAAATAACCAAAAATCTAAGTAAAACAGAGACACGAAATCTGTAGCATGCCTCTGCAAGCCCATAATCCCAAAACCTATAAAATACAACAAAATTTACTGAGATATTAGCATGACACTAAGATAACACCATCAAGGAGAAATTCAAATGCAATCCACACTATTATACTAACCATTAACACATAATGAACAAATTACTTAGAAAGCTGACAAATTAAACTGTAACATCAAAAAAGGAACTAGCTAGAACTTGGCTATGAAACTCCATTCCGTCTTGGCCACAAACACAACAAAAGCTATCAACGAGCGTAACACCGAGATATTCCATCGAAAACCTAAAACCCACTCAGAACATCAACAACAAATAAATAGTGGAAAACAAGATGAAGCAAAATTGAATTAAACAAGCACAAGGGAAAGAAAAACTAACACCCATCATATACGTGCTTGAATGAGCGCACAGGAGAGAGGATGTTGACAACGATACAAAGAATGGCAGCCAAATAGGTCAATCAGCTGAAGCACCTACACACTGCTATGAAAAGATCCGGTCTAGCTTAGACACCTGGGTGCTCGACGAAGCTTTGGGAACAATTTTTTCCTCACGGTTTCTAGGCATTTTTGTGAGCTTTCTTAGATGAAACAAGGAATGTTAATTTTTGATTCGCCAAACAAAAATTTATCACATTTTCTCGAGGTCTCCAAGTAAACTTGCATTGGAAACGGTTTGAGAGTTCTTCACGATAGTTTCTCTCTCAGACGAAATTCTTTACTTGCTATTCAAGGCAATGAAAACTGAATGGAGAAGTGACACATGGTGATTATAATATTGAGAGCCTCAAAGTTCAATTATTTAGGGCAATATGTAGGCCTTTGTTAAGGATAGTGCTTGGAAGCATTCCTTGCTCTCATGTTTCTTATTTCCGAATAAAAATCTACCAAGAGTCACATAGAATTGTTGAAGATATTCTCAGAATTCCTATACCATTGGTTAGGAAGCAAAGATGTGCGGCAATTCTGTTGAAGGCTAATAGTGGCTACAGAAAAAGGAAACAGAAGCTACCCTTTATGAACAGGTTAATCCCTCAGTAACATAATAAACCAAAGATTGAATTGCTGTGCAATAGCTAAATACAGGATAGCATGTTTCAAGTTTCCAATGCTGGATGTTTTGAGACACTTCAAAAGTTTGGCTAAGGATGAGTGCTGTAAAGCGGTCCTAATTAAACTTGGCTGCAATATTTGGAAGGAAAGTCGTAGATGAAGACGATGTTTTCACAGGATTCCAATTCCATTAAAACCACAATGCTAGGGTAGGTCCTTTTGGGTTTGATCTTTGATACCCCATCGCCTCTTTGATCTCTATTAGGACGGTATGCTACTGTTATGAAATTACTTCATTTAGTTGGCAAAAAGATTACCGAAAAAAAAAATCGGAAATCACTATTCGGAAGGCAAGAGCCCATGTGACCAGCCCCACCTAACGTCAATCCTTTGCGGCAACGTATAAGATAGGAAAATAAGAATTGTTTCAATGTTTAAAGCGATTAACATAATCGTTAATGTTTAAACAGAGAATCTTGTTTCGCTACAGTTCAGTATGACAACCATCACCAGATCCACATACAAAGCAGGCCAAATAGAGACCAATTAAAATAACCAACGATCAAAATAGCAACAAATGATTAAGGATGGTCATGCAAAAGTCCTCTTTTTCATCATCTTCCATATAGAAGGCTTTATTTAAAAGAAGCCAACAACCACACATGGAATAATCTTAACCATCCGAGACAGTCTATCAGTGACACTGATGCTGACTCATGGCGGAGATAATCCTATGGCAGAAGGGTAGAACAGAGGAAGAATAGCTCAAGCACTCAGTGAGACGCCAGAGTTCTTCCTGCATTCTGCTAGCATATCCATGTAGAATTGGCACTTGCTAATGTCATTCCCGTAGCTGTTCAGGCACTGCGAGAAAATAATTCAACATTCCTAACGTCAGAAAATTTTACAATGAAATCATTAAGAAACAACAGGAATAGAAACATTAATGAGTATATATCAGTGATTTTCTTGAAGAAACATCAAATTTCAAACATATTTGGCTTAAAACTGCTTATTCTGAAACCAATGAGATAATCACACTGGTACGTTTATTCAGTATACCATCAACTAAAACCTTGATACATACTGGATGCCATAATCATCCAATAACTAGGAACTCATAAATTAATGACTACCTGCCGGTGATTTACTATGAATTAGAATTTCAAACATGTTTGGTTTAAAAATACATTCTGAAACCAATCAAATAATCACATCAGTGATTGGTCCAGTTATTCAATAAAGCATCAACTGAAACCTGAGAAATATATAATATACTTGATGATGCCATACAGATGCAATCACATATAATTCATGCACAACATAGAAAGCACACTCATGAAGCATACATTTGAAGCATATATGACAACCAATAATAAGCAACTGTTAAAAATAAGGAAGGACCTTTAACACAGATCTTGCATGTCTTATAATATTTTAATCAAATAGTTATTATTTTCTGCTGCTTAAGATATTATTACACCATTGTTCCTACCAAATCATAAAACGTTCAAAAACATTAATTAAATTGGTGAATGTAAGAAAGATTCAGTTGTGCAAGTTAAGGTTAGATTTATGGCCAGAACAAGAAAGAAATGCATACATCTTGGAAGGCCTTTGTGTGAACGCCACAGATATCGGTACCAAAACTATTTGCAGTTGGACCAGGGGCGGCAGCAGCAGCCTCAGTGACAACTGTTTCATGTTGAATAGTGCGGGGACCCATCACAGCATCCACAGCCGTGTGCTACAGTACTACCAGTTCCAAAAGCCATGCCTACACCAATTATTTTCATCCATGAAGTACAAAGAAATTCTTTTTCACAGGACCCATCCCATACATTAAAATGAAATAATCGTATTTGCTAACATACCCTGAGCAATGGTTGAACCAATGCCGCCAAGCAGAGAGCCACAGCTGCCGCTCTGAGCAGGAGCTGGAGGAGGTGCATGGTTAGCTGCATTAAGACACAGCCAAGGTTGGACAAAAATTAAACTATTTCTTAAAGTTTATGGTTGAGTAATATTAAAACCGTGTCACAGCAATATTTTTTTAAGGTACATTAGACCTTCATCAATACTTGGATTTAAGAACAGCTTAACTGTGGTGGAAAAAGAGTCAAATTTTTTGGAAGGTACATTAGGAACGTTGTGAACAGCTTAACATAGTGGACCAAAACCAGAAAAATGGTCAGTTTAACCATTTCTTGCATCATATTCTTCTTTACCGGTACACTGTAATCGATTTCCCATTTTTCGAGAAAGACGAAGCTAACATTTGAGCAAATGAAATGAGAGGGCAAACTAAGGTTTTGCCAACACCCCGTAAAAATCATGCTTATATAATCACCGGGTTACTTAACCAGCACCAAACGCATCCCCAGAGAAATGAGAGAGCATACGCATCAACATATGAAAGTTAATGGACTAAAGAAAAAATCAACCCCCATAAACCGTAAACGATTTCCCATTTTTTGGGAAAGGCGAGACTAACATTTCAACAAAAGCATAAACGTATAGAGTCCATCGACAAAAACTTTCAAGCACACAACATAGAACCCTAAGAATCCCAATTTTCTTCGACAATGAAACGGGAAAGAAAAAACCCTACATACCGAAGAGCTAATCCGATAGATTCCTAATAGATTAGTGAACAGAAGATGACCACGAAATGTAAATCGATTTGAGGTCAGAAAGTTACCACCGGAGCTGCGGCGAGGCATGGTTAGGGAATGGGGTTGAGGCGGCGGAAAACAAGATTGAGAGACGAAGATCTCCGAAGAGAAACCGCAAAATGTCCTGTTGAAGAAACATAAACCGCTCAACCCCTCGAAATGGGAAATTTATAGCCAGCTCCACAACAAATTCAGATTGTGTTAACGTGTAAGTACAGGATTGGTTGATTTCAGGTCATTGACTGGTTCAATTTTCAGTGGTGAGCTTGTGATTTTTTTCATCATGAAATAAAACGCAAATAAATATTTAACCTTTTTATTGTTCATATAATTTATTATCTTTTTAGCCAGAATTCATATAATTTATTCACATTGGAGAAGCCCAAATTTCCATTACATAAAATTTCAATTTAACTATTTTAAAAAAAAGTACATTTTTAATCTTTTTAATGTTATTATTATTAGTTTCATTAATAGAAATAATTAACTCAACAAATTTAAATAGTGATTTTATTATTAAATGTCTCACAAAATATATTTAAAATTTATACTATAGATGATGGATGAATAGCATTTTCATAAGGGAATAGGAAAAAACAGATGAAATAATCAATATGTTTTATAATACAACATTTTATATTACAAAAAGCAATACATATTATCTCTTCTACGGTCTGCAATCATCTGTGTGCAGGAGTAGACTAGCTACTTGTTTCCCCAAACTTATTTAATATTACAATAAGGCCATCTCCTCTAACAAAATCATTACTATATAAAAGTATCTCCCATGCTAATTGATTACTATATAAAAAGAACGTAGTTAAAAAGGAAACAAGTGTCTCGATGTTAAAGTTTTATACTGATCATTATTTGGTCTCATATTAGCACATTTAAATGAACATGATAAACAAACTTTTTAAAATAAATACATAAATAATAGATGTAAGGATATTTGTAAATGAGTTACCAACTGAATATATTTGTTTCAAATATTTTTTTGCCAACATATTTGTACATTTACTTTGTCAAGTATGTAAATTTTAACTTAGTGATTATTCAATTTTAATTTTATAAGTTTGGATAAAAATAATCAAAATAATTTATTTTTGATAATTTAAAATTAAATAAGAAGAGAATATATTCTTTAAGAAAGGGGAGAGAAAAAAATATAGAGTTGACGTTAGTAGAAGAGCGATAAAGTCTATGCACCAGTTTGGATAGGTTTTTAGAAAATGGTTTATAGAAAAAAAAATTTGGACAATTTTTAAAAAATGGCTTCTGGAAAAGAACTTATGAAAAAAAGCAGTTCTGAATAAACGAGTGTTTAAATGGTTATTACTATAAAGGCTTTTGTGATTGATAAATTATCAGAAAGGGTATAATTTTATGAAAAAAAAATATTCTTTCTTTCCTTTTTTTCTCTCTTTCTCTCATGTTCTCTCTCCATCGATGAAGACTAGCAATGTAGACGAAACCTTGACCTCTACTGGTGTCGACGAGTCTGGACGAGTACAAACGAGGAGTGTGATAGACCCATGACAAGCACAGTAGCATCGACATGTGCGACAACATTTTTGTGCACAGATAGAGGAGAAGATGCAATGGTGACAGAGACCCTTCTCTCTCCCAGAGAAGTTTACTTTCTCTCTGGTGACGATGACGCTCCTCCTTCCCAGCGACGATGAGCACAGGCAGAGGAGAAGAACGCGATGGTGGTAGGGGCAGAGCAGAAGCAGAAAGAAGAGAAAGAAGAGGGAGAAGATGAAGTAGAGTGTCAGAAAAATTAGGATAAAATAGTAATTGTGTAGTCATTAAACTCTTTTACTATTCTAGAAGTTATTTTAAGAGTTTATTCAAAACTATAGTTTGATTCAGAAGCTATTTTTGACAAATATAACAGTTTATTTAAAAATATTTTTAAACTAAAGTTTAAGCCAAAAATCATTTTAAAACTTAAGTTTATGGTAAACCAAACACGCACTATAAATATATAATGAAAACAACAAGCCGTGGGCATATGATATATAATGTGGAGCTTTTCAGGTGTTAAATTTCATGTAATTCTATCAGTTCATTATCTTAGCTTTTGTAATTTTAGAATTGTAAATCATTAGGTATATTTCAATAATTTTAATAAAAATCTCATTTTAAACTTATTCTATTAGAGAAGATGATTAAAAAAAGACAATAATAAAATATTTGAGCTAATATTTAGTTCTTTAAGTTTGTCGGACTCTAATTTTAGTCAATTTTTAAATTATGGATTTTAATCTTTTAAGAGGTAAAATAGTCTAATTTTTTTATTAAATTATAAGGACTAATATTTTATATAAAAATAAACTAGAGGGACTAAAACTAAAATAAAATTAAACTTAAGGGACAAAAGTTATTTTAATCCATAATAAAAATTAGATAGAATAATATCATACTTGTAAAGAGTTTGGTATATAATCTTCGTAATATACATATATAATATAATATATAACTGATAAGTAATAACATTTGTATAAATGTACATACTTTAAAATTAAGAGAAAAATAAAACAGGTAATATACACACTCTATAACAAGAAAAAAAAACTACAATTGTCTTACAAATTTCTTCAAACTATCAAATCGCTTACCTTCTAATAATTGCAAGTGAGTAAGTGAAGTTTGATAAAAGATTATTTGTTCATTGCCAATTAATCATGTGTGAGAGCCCAAATTTGTTCATTGTCTCTCCATGAAATTCATCTCATATTCTTGTTCATCAATGGGAGCTCAAACATAATTGAAGAAGCGTTTTTTGAGCTGAATTTAATTTTTTAAACTTATATGTATTATAATTTGCAATTAAATTTTTATACTTATTCAAATATTTTTTTATCTATTGTAAATTTTTTAATTCCATAGTTGTAATTCTTTTTAAAGTATCACATATAATTTTAATTTCAATTAAATTTTAAAGAATTATTGCAATTTATATATAAATAAATAACAAAGAACACAACTCCGAACTTGTCATAGTTAAGTACATATTTAGTTATAATAATTTAAATAATAAAATATGTGGCGTTGGTTAGTTTGACTTTATGAGTTTGGGTTTAGAGTTTACCCAATTTTAATCATTTATTTAATTAAATAATAATAATAGTAGGTTATTTAAGTAAATAATTATTGAATGAATGAATGGTAAGAGAATGTAGCGCATTTAGGATAACCTAAGGCCACATTGGTATGTAGTATTAGATCTTGATAGACTGAGATTTAAATTGGGATTGAAAGTGAGAGTAGAAGTGGGAACGTGACTTTAAAATTATATTTGGTATGGAGTAATACCTAAAAAAATGATTTTATTAATTTTATTTTATAATTAACTATAAATTATAAAAAGACTATAGTACCCCCTTGCCGTAAGTCTCAAAATTCACTAATTCACTAGTGAAACAATAGTCATTATGGGTAAAATCACCAGCAAGTTAGTGGCAGCAGCGGAGGCTTTCGCCACAAAGTCAGCAGAATCAAAGAAGGGCTCCATGGGCACATGCTTGTGACGCGAGCCAGCGGATTAGTGGAGTGGATATCAAAATCGCACATGACGTAGAGCGAGGCAGCGTCAGCCTTACATCTACTATAAGCAGGGGCTTGCTCGCAAACCTCGCACATCCACACACGCTTATGCCAGGAAGCAAGCTTATTGGCATAATGAACGATAACTCTGTTACTATTATTCACTGTACTTTTGTAACACATAAAAGTTAAAAACTAACTTGAAGACAAACAAAACCCACATGTGGACTCCAAAAATTCTCAAATTTCAAATCATTAATGTCACGTCCCTATTTCTGGACCGTGACCGGCACAGAATATGAATACATCATATTCTGAAAGCCTAGCATTTTAAGTAAAACCATTAATTTCTCCATAGCATTTTTCAAAAGTCATACAAACATTTTCCAAGGTTCATGCAGAGCACTTCCTTTCCAAAATAATAAAAGTTCTTAAGAAGCAATTACATCAAAAGTACTAATTATCAAATGAAGCTTCGGATCAACAGCAAGGCTCTTTACCGCTCAGCTGGAGAAATAGGGTCACCTGCACTATCTGAAGCCAAAAATCTACTCGTGAATAACGTCCCAAAAACATGATTTATAAGAATGCGGAAAATAAACAATGCATAATCATCTTAAAATGTATTTTCTTAACTCTTCATAATCTAATGCAAACCTTTTCATAAACATCTGTATTTCAGGGGAAATAACCATATGAACTAATTGTTTCAAATACTCATTCAAAATAATCTTTTCAAAACCATGATCTTTCTGTAGGATTTCAACAGAACGAAAACTGACGTGGACACACAGTCCACGAGGGTAACTAACCATTCTGGTGGCTCGAAGCCACTATCTGTCGTGAGAACGAATCCCACGAAATAATTCTGGTGGCTATGCCACAAACTGTCGCGAGAATAAATCCCACGAAATAATTCTGGTGGCTATGCCACAAACTGTCGCGAGAACGAATCCCACGAAATAATTCTGGTGGCTATGCCACAATCTGTCGAGCTCGAGTAACCAAGGTGCACCAAGGACTAACAGTACTGCTGTTAGCAACCAGCGTTCTGTATTCCGTCCTAAAACGTTTCTATCATGCGTGGGGTCCTTTTTACATGTAATGATCTCAATCGTTTCAAATACCATAATCATTGATAAAATCACTTTAACTTTCCAAAAACCCCAGCACGTACCTTTGAAATCAAATTACTATGAAAACATATGAAATTCGCATAAACATATATTTCATGAATAACATCAGTTCACTGTCAAATCTTTTTCTAAAGCCTCTTTGTCCATTTTCATGCATAATCATAATCTTTTGTAAATCGATCGAAAGAAAATCATTTCTAACGATTTAAACCATAATTTCGTAAAACTTGCTTTTCGAAATCCATATTTGAAATTCATCATTTGAAATAACAATGCATTTGAAAATGTAAATTTGTAGGGAACGTTATTCACTCACCTGCCGTGTTCCTAAATTGCTACTCTTCCCACCAACCACTTGCTGTAAAGCCACTACTCAATCCCCTGATATAAAAATAACATATTAACAATTTGCTTAACGTCTTTGACCAATATAAGCATCCCTACTTATCACTTCCACCACTAACACACCATTAATCATTTATACGCACACTACAACAGAAGTCGCTTCTCCTACTCTATTCCTCTTATTCCTTGCAAATAATAACAACATTTCCCTACATATATCACTTTACTTCCAATACCGCGATTTAGTTCACTGATCACAGAACTCCAACTTTATACGTACATATACATATGCATAACAGCAACAATCTCCAATCACTTCTTCTTTCATTCAATTAGCAATATCCATGCTTATGTGCAAACATCAACCGTATTCCAAAGCACATACACTGCACATACCGAAAACCCCAGCATACAACACCCACACCCAGCAGCAGCACAACAGGCACATACACAGCGCTCCACCACAGAAACAAAATGACAGCAATGCTCATCGATCATAACCATGGACAGCACACACAACACGCATATCTTCACAGAACCCGCGAGCACAGTATGGCAAACATATATATAACACTGCAGTAGCAATCCGGCATGCATCCGAAAATATACACACAGTAATAACAACCTTTCCGAACAACCAAACCTTAACCAAAACAGCATCCACAACAAAACAGTAATAGCCACGGTTGCGGAGAGACATAAAGAACAAGGGTGAGACTTACCATCCTTCTCACCAACACCAGCTACAGAACCTCGGGGTTGATCAGAACAAGACAATGCCCCGCGACGATCCTCTCCCTCTAACGCTCACGGCACGGCCTGAAAAACAGAGCAATCCGACGACACAGACCGAAAAGAGTAAGCTCTGCCACACAACCGCTACTTAAGAGGAAAGATGAAACTGTGAACCAAGGAGCTTACCACTTCACTCCCCGGACGGAAACACAGCCGAAACACGACGGAACTGGAAATCACAGACTTGCTACAGTAGCAAAGGATTTGCTACAGTAGCACGAAAATGGTGGCGGACAGAAGCTACACCGCGACAGCGTTAACCGAGAATGTGGTCTACTGGAAGGGGTGTTCACCGGCGCTGCACACAGAACACCGAACCCCACAGCACTTCTGTACCTCCTCTTCTCCTCGCGCAGCCGACTGAACCCGAGCTGGAAAATATAGCAGCAGAACGAGATGGAAGCTAGCGGTGATGGAACAAGACAGCAGAGCTACTGGCAGAAGAAATCGCTTGAGCACACGGCACTGATGGCGTGACGCATTCGCCGCTGCCACCACTGGTTCCCTGCTGCCTCGCCGACTCGCCAATGAGAAGAAACGCAGGGAGGGGTGTCTGAAGTTTAAAGGAGGGAGGGGCAAAATGGACATTTCACGCATCTGAAAAATAAGAAAAACTCACTCTTTTACACCTGCTGGGATTCGAACACAGGCCACACGGTTTCCTTCTTGCCTTTGAACCATTCAGCCAACTCTTCCCATGCAAGGTATTCTGTGAAGAATATACATATATGTTAATTAAATTCCTGATCCTAACATTCTTTCCCTCTTAAGAAATTCGGTCCTCCGAATTTGAAAATATGCACACCTTAGTTCTGAAATAATTGTGGGTATTTGACTCGCATCTCAGCCTCCAACTCCCAAGTAGCTTCTTCCTCTGAGTGGTTTCGCCATAACACTTTCACCGAAGGAATCTCCTTCGATCTCAACTTCTTTACTTGTTGATCAATAATGGCTATCGGATCTTCATCATATGACAGGTCCTCGTTCACCTGAACCTCTTGATATTCAACAACATGAGATGGATCATACAAGTACTTTCGCAACATCGATACATGAAACACCGGATGTATCCCTGATAGCTCTGGTGGTAAGGCTAATCGATAAGCTACTGCACCTACTTTATCCAAAATCTCAAAGGGGCCGATAAACCTCGGACTTAACTTACCCTTTTTACCAAATCTCATAACCCCTTTCATTGGTGACACTCTTAAAAACACTTTATCTCCGGCCATGAACTCTAATTCCCTACGACGATGATCTGCATAAGATTTCTGTCGACTTTGAGCCGCCAACAACCTTTGTTGAATTACCTTCACCTTTTCTTTAGCATCTTGAACCAAATCAGGCCCTAATATAATTCCGTCTCCAACTTCGAACCATCCAATTGGAGATCTACACTGCCTCCCGTACAATGCCTCAAATGGTGCCATTTGAATACTTGATTGATAACTGTTATTATAGGCAAATTCTACTAACGGTAAATGTTTGTCCCAACTTCCACTAAAATCCATGACACAGGACCTCAACATATCCTCGACTATCTGGATTGTCCTCTCCGACTGTCCATCAGTCTGAGGATGAAAAGCAGTGCTAAGATTCAATCGAGTGCCCAAAGCTTTCTGAAATGATTTCCAAAATTGAGAAGTGAACTGGGGCCCTCTATCAGAAATAATAGATACTGGGACTCCGTGTAACCGCAAGATCTCCTCAATGTAAATCTCAGCGTATCTAGCTGCACTGTACGTCGTCTTTACTGGTAGAAAATGAGCAGACTTGGTCAATCTATCAACAATTACCCAAATAGAATCAAAACCTTTAGCAGTACGGGGCAATCCCACGATAAAATCCATAGCTATGTTTTCCCACTTCCATTCAGGTATTTCCAACCGTTGTAACGGTCCTGCCGGCTTCTGATGTTCCGCCTTAACTTGTTGGCACACTAAACAATGTGCAACAAAATTCGCCACATCATTCTTCATACCATGCCACCAAAACAACTGTTTCAAATCTTGGTACATCTTAGTTATACCAGGGTGGATAGTATAGGCAGAATGATGAGCTTCTTCAAGAATTAGCCTTCTCAACTCCTGAACTTGTGGCACACAAATTCTACCCTCGAACCTCAAAACACCTTCCTGATCAATCCTAAATTCTGAATTACTTCTGTCTTTAACTGAATCCCTCAACTCACACAACTTCGGGTCTGAATACTGAGCTTCCTTAATCTGGTCACATAATGAGGAATGAGCTTGCAAATGAGCCAAAAGTACTCCCTTATCAGCAATTTCAAATACGACTCCCTCTTGTTCCACTTTATGAATCTCTTGAACCAACTGTCTTCTTTCAATCTTTATGTGTGCTAAGCTGCCCATAGACTTTCTACTTAGAGCGTCAGCTACTACATTCGCCTTTCCCGGATGATACAAAATCGTACAATCATAGTCCTTCAACAACTCCATCCACCTTCTCTGCCTGAGATTCAAATCCTTCTGCTCAAAGATGTACTTAAGGCTTTTGTGATCCGTGAAAATCTCACAGGTTTCTCCGTACAGATAATGTCTCCAAATCTTTAAAGCAAACACCACCGCAGCCATTTCTAAATCATGAGTTGGATAATTCTGCTCATGCAACTTAAGCTTTCTAGAGGCATAGGCAATAACTCGCCCATCCTGCATTAACACACAGCCTAGCCCAATCCGAGAAGCATCACAATACACTGTATACCCCCCGACTCCTGAAGGTAAACTTAGCACTGGAGCAGAGGTCAAAGATTCCTTTAGCTTTTGAAAACTTGCCTCACATTTCTCATGCCACACGAACTTCACCTTCTTTTGGGTTAGCCTTGTCATCGGAGCTGCTATTCTGGAAAAATCCTGAACAAAACGGCGATAATATCCTGCTAGTCCTAAGAAACTCCGAATCTCCGTTACTGTAGTAGGTCGTGGCCAGCTTTTAACTGCCTCAACCTTACTAGGATCAACTTGGATGCCATCCCTCGACACCACATGCCCTAAGAAAGTGACTTCAGTTAACCAAAACTCACACTTGGAAAGTTTAGCATAGAGCTGATGTTCTCTCAATCTCTGCAACACTATCCGCAAATGATGCTCATGTTCTTCCTCACTCTTGGAATAAACCAGGATATCATCAATGAACACGATCACAAACTTATCCAGGAATTCTCTGAATACTCGATTCATTAAATCCATGAATGCTGCAGGAGCATTTGTCAAACCAAAGGACATTACTAAGAATTCATAATGACCATAACGAGTCCTAAATGCTGTTTTTGGAATGTCTTCCTTCTTAATCTTCAACTGATGATACCCTGATCGCAGGTCTACTTTTGAAAAGCACTGCGCTCCTTGCAACTGATCGAACAAATCATCGATGCGCGGCAACGGGTACTTGTTCTTTACTGTCACCTTGTTAAGCTGTCGATAGTCAATGCACAATCTCATCGATCCATCCTTCTTCTTGACAAATAACACTGGTGCACCCCAAGGAGAAGTACTAGGTCGTACGAACCCCTTATCAAGCAATTCTTGCAACTGACTTTTTAATTCCCTTAACTCAGATGGCGCCATTCTATAGGGCGGAATAGAAATTGGCTGCGTACCAGGAATGACGTCAATACTAAATTCTATCTCTCGATCTGGGGGTAACCCCGGTAATTCCTCCGGAAAAACATCAGGAAATTCCTGAACAATAGGAATTTGGTCTAAGCTGACAGTAGGCCTGTCAACATCTTGGATTACCGCTAAAAATCCCTGACAACCTTTTGCCAACATTTGCTGGGCTTTTAAAGCAGAGATTAAGTTTGTTGGCTTATCTACTTCGTTTCCAAACAACACAAACGAAGTTTCACCCGGAAAGTTAAACTTTACCACTTTCAGGTGGCAATCCACCGTAGCATAGCATGAAGCTAACCAATCCATGCCCAGAATGACATCAAAGTCTATCATATCAAGTATCATCAAATCGACAAAACTTTCTCTACCCTCAACAGACACTTCACAAGATTTGTACACTTGTGAAACTGACAAAGATTCCCCAACAGGGGTAGCCACAGTGAACGGACAATCAAGTCTAACTGAATTCTTATCCATCATCTTAGCAAAATATTTTGAAATATAAGAGTGTGTCGAACCAGGGTCAAACAATGCATAAGCCTTTTGAGAACATATAGAGATAATACCTGTGACCACAGCATTAGAAGCCCGAGCATCTTGCCTTGTCATTGCGTAAACCCTAGCTTGACCTTGGCCTGAAGGTTGTGCTCTCTTCTTTGGAGGTCGTCCTGATGTACCTCTACCCATAGAGGCAGAAGTTGCTCCCACAGACGGAGCTGTAAAAGTAGAAGGGTGGGGAGAAGGTCTAGCTGATCCATAACTCGAGGTTGATTGAGCAAACGGACACTCTTTCTTCATGTGACCCGGCTGTCCACAACCATAGCACACCCCCAAGGACTTCAGACAAACCCCTGAATGGTGCTTCCCACACATATTACAGGTAGGCCTGGAATAACTAGACTGACTTCCTCCAGACTGAGGTCTAGTACCTCCAAACTTTGGTCCCGAATCTGGAATGCCCCCAGAAGATCTATAAGATCTGGGCGCTGGCCGCATATCAGCTGACGAGGGTTGGCCCTGAGGGCGGTTACCCTTAAATGATGATCCTTGGAACCTTTCGTTCCCAGTCTTCTGCTTCTTAGAAACCCCTTCTTCTTCCATGTGCCTCAACTCAATTCTCAAAGCACAATCAACCACATCAGCATAAGAAGCAAAATGATTCAGCATCGGGGCCACAGCATCATGAATATGTATCGGTAAACCCTGAATAAACCTGCCGATTCTATCCCTCTCCGACGGAATCAAGGTAGATGCATACGATGAAAGTTCTGTAAATCTTCTGTCATACTCGGCCACAGACATCCCCGAAGTACACTTCAACAGAAGAAATTCCTTAACTCTAGCATCCTTCTTGCTCTGGGGAAGAAAACGCTTCAGGAAAAGATCCTTAAAATCTGTCCATGACAATAGTGATACTCTATCCCCCTGAAATCCTGATACCGTCTTACTCCACGCATTCGCAATCCCTTCAAGTCGAAACAAGGCAAACTCCACGTATTGCACATCTAAGCATCTCAAAGCCCGGCATCTCTTCTCAATTCCTTCCAGAAACTCAATGGGTTCCTCTCGAGAATCAAACCCTGAGAACTTCGGAGGATCCCACTTTATAAACTCTGATAGCCTGACTGCGATGGATTCTTCCTCTATAACCTGGGGTGTCTCTACCTGAGTCTCATGCCTAGAGGATGTAGAGATCTCAGGAGACTGTGGATGAGATGGTTCTGCCTCAGATAGAATTTCCTGAAGAGGTCTAAGGGGTCGACCTCCTCGAACCCTAGCACCCCTACGACCCTGTCCTCGGCCTCGAAGAGGCACATCACTTCGCTGAGCAGAGCCTTGATCCGAAGCCCTAGAGCTCCCTCTAGACTGAACTCGTCTAGGCGGCATTTAACTATTCATAAAACATAGAAAATATTCAGTTTATAAGTTCATTTCTGAAATCATAGGAAAACACCACTTTTGAATTTCTTTTAGAGATCTTCAGAGATGCCACAACTATAGTTATGCCCGGGTTCATAACGATAATTGAGACCCCACCGAAGTATCTCTGCTCTGCTTAACCATAGAAAAACTTTGGCTCTGATACCAAACTGTCACGTCCCTATTTCTGGACCGTGACCGGCACAGAATATGAATACATCATATTCTGAAAGCCTAGCATTTTAAGTAAAACCATTAATTTCTCCATAGCATTTTTCAAAAGTCATACAAACATTTTCCAAGGTTCATGCAGAGCACTTCCTTTCCAAAATAATAAAAGTTCTTAAGAAGCAATTACATCAAAAGTACTAATTATCAAATGAAGCTTCGGATCAACAGCAAGGCTCTTTACCGCTCAGCTGGAGAAATAGGGTCACCTGCACTATCTGAAGCCAAAAATCTACTCGTGAATAACGTCCCAAAAACATGATTTATAAGAATGCGGAAAATAAACAATGCATAATCATCTTAAAATGTATTTTCTTAACTCTTCATAATCTAATGCAAACCTTTTCATAAACATCTGTATTTCAGGGGAAATAACCATATGAACTAATTGTTTCAAATACTCATTCAAAATAATCTTTTCAAAACCATGATCTTTCTGTAGGATTTCAACAGAACGAAAACTGACGTGGACACACAGTCCACGAGGGTAACTAACCATTCTGGTGGCTCGAAGCCACTATCTGTCGTGAGAACGAATCCCACGAAATAATTCTGGTGGCTATGCCACAAACTGTCGCGAGAATAAATCCCACGAAATAATTCTGGTGGCTATGCCACAAACTGTCGCGAGAACGAATCCCACGAAATAATTCTGGTGGCTATGCCACAATCTGTCGAGCTCGAGTAACCAAGGTGCACCAAGGACTAACAGTACTGCTGTTAGCAACCAGCGTTCTGTATTCCGTCCTAAAACGTTTCTATCATGCGTGGGGTCCTTTTTACATGTAATGATCTCAATCGTTTCAAATACCATAATCATTGATAAAATCACTTTAACTTTCCAAAAACCCCAGCACGTACCTTTGAAATCAAATTACTATGAAAACATATGAAATTCGCATAAACATATATTTCATGAATAACATCAGTTCACTGTCAAATCTTTTTCTAAAGCCTCTTTGTCCATTTTCATGCATAATCATAATCTTTTGTAAATCGATCGAAAGAAAATCATTTCTAACGATTTAAACCATAATTTCGTAAAACTTGCTTTTCGAAATCCATATTTGAAATTCATCATTTGAAATAACAATGCATTTGAAAATGTAAATTTGTAGGGAACGTTATTCACTCACCTGCCGTGTTCCTAAATTGCTACTCTTCCCACCAACCACTTGCTGTAAAGCCACTACTCAATCCCCTGATATAAAAATAACATATTAACAATTTGCTTAACGTCTTTGACCAATATAAGCATCCCTACTTATCACTTCCACCACTAACACACCATTAATCATTTATACGCACACTACAACAGAAGTCGCTTCTCCTACTCTATTCCTCTTATTCCTTGCAAATAATAACAACATTTCCCTACATATATCACTTTACTTCCAATACCGCGATTTAGTTCACTGATCACAGAACTCCAACTTTATACGTACATATACATATGCATAACAGCAACAATCTCCAATCACTTCTTCTTTCATTCAATTAGCAATATCCATGCTTATGTGCAAACATCAACCGTATTCCAAAGCACATACACTGCACATACCGAAAACCCCAGCATACAACACCCACACCCAGCAGCAGCACAACAGGCACATACACAGCGCTCCACCACAGAAACAAAATGACAGCAATGCTCATCGATCATAACCATGGACAGCACACACAACACGCATATCTTCACAGAACCCGCGAGCACAGTATGGCAAACATATATATAACACTGCAGTAGCAATCCGGCATGCATCCGAAAATATACACACAGTAATAACAACCTTTCCGAACAACCAAACCTTAACCAAAACAGCATCCACAACAAAACAGTAATAGCCACGGTTGCGGAGAGACATAAAGAACAAGGGTGAGACTTACCATCCTTCTCACCAACACCAGCTACAGAACCTCGGGGTTGATCAGAACAAGACAATGCCCCGCGACGATCCTCTCCCTCTAACGCTCACGGCACGGCCTGAAAAACAGAGCAATCCGACGACACAGACCGAAAAGAGTAAGCTCTGCCACACAACCGCTACTTAAGAGGAAAGATGAAACTGTGAACCAAGGAGCTTACCACTTCACTCCCCGGACGGAAACACAGCCGAAACACGACGGAACTGGAAATCACAGACTTGCTACAGTAGCAAAGGATTTGCTACAGTAGCACGAAAATGGTGGCGGACAGAAGCTACACCGCGACAGCGTTAACCGAGAATGTGGTCTACTGGAAGGGGTGTTCACCGGCGCTGCACACAGAACACCGAACCCCACAGCACTTCTGTACCTCCTCTTCTCCTCGCGCAGCCGACTGAACCCGAGCTGGAAAATATAGCAGCAGAACGAGATGGAAGCTAGCGGTGATGGAACAAGACAGCAGAGCTACTGGCAGAAGAAATCGCTTGAGCACACGGCACTGATGGCGTGACGCATTCGCCGCTGCCACCACTGGTTCCCTGCTGCCTCGCCGACTCGCCAATGAGAAGAAACGCAGGGAGGGGTGTCTGAAGTTTAAAGGAGGGAGGGGCAAAATGGACATTTCACGCATCTGAAAAATAAGAAAAACTCACTCTTTTACACCTGCTGGGATTCGAACACAGGCCACACGGTTTCCTTCTTGCCTTTGAACCATTCAGCCAACTCTTCCCATGCAAGGTATTCTGTGAAGAATATACATATATGTTAATTAAATTCCTGATCCTAACAATTAAGATATTAATACAGGAGACGTCATCAATCCATATGATAACATGTTCCAAAAATAAAACAAACCAAATGGGTTTAAGATTGTAACAAATACAATTTGATTTAACACACTGATTCAACAAGGGGTCCCTTGACTATTTTGCATTAACGTGGCCTTGTTTTTTTCTAATGACACCACAACCTCTGACATATTAGGTCTTGACTCAGGCGCTTCGTGGCAACAATTTAAGGCTAAGTCAAAAACTGATGATATATGTAGTAATATATTGCCACTATTTTGGTTGCTTCTGGGCAGCAAATTGATATCTAGAATATCGATAATTGACTGTGGAGTTGATTTACAAACAAATTCTTTCAAAGTTAAGCCTTGAACAAACATCTCATCTGTTGGTTTCTTCCTTGTAAACATTTCCATAAGCAGAATACCAAAACTGTATACATCTCCTTTTGTTGAAATTGCTCCTCTTGATCCATACTCTACATATAAATTTAAATGATAAATTAAGTAGTTGAATAACTTTTAGTTTCTTCTAGCATGTGGATGTGTGTAGGTATAAATGCATACAAGAAATAGAAATTAAATAAAATTTAATGTGATTACTATATAAATTATCTCACCTGGTGCCATATAACCAATTGTGGCCACATTTTTTGTACAAATTTCTGATTGACTATCACTTAACAATTTGGAGATTCCAAAGTCACTCAAATGGGCCACCATATTTTCATCCAATAAAACGTTGCTTGGCTTTACATCACAATGGACCACTGATGTAGAAGAACTATGATGAAGATACTCCAATGCCGATGCCACGTCAATCATTATGTTCAATCTTTGTACTATATCTAAACAATAGTTATGAGAGTACAACCATCTATCAAGACTCCCATTTGACATGAATTCCATTATAAGGGATTTAAAATCATCATTGGAGCAACTGCTGATGATTTTAATGAGATTACGATGACGAAGCTCGCGTATGGCAGCACATTCAACATCGAAACTCCTTAATGCTGCTTCCAAGTTTGAGTTAAATACTTTGACAGCAACTATCTTTCCACTTGAAAGAATTCCTTTGTATACTGATCCGAAACTTCCCTTGCCAAGAAAGTTACTTTGATCAAATCTATTTGTTGCTTGCAAAAGATCATAATAGGATATCTTCATTGGCTTGTCCAAATTTAAGAAGTCTCGATTAGTCATCTCATGACTAACATGATCCTTCTTAAACTTTAGAAACATTAGGCATGAAGCAACCAAAATGATTGCAGAAATGATAGGCACTAAGTATTTGATCACAAGCACCATTTTGGTTGAGATGTGCTTCTTTCCTTTTTTGCATGGATGGACTTTTAGTTTAGACTTCCCACAAAGATCTTCATTCCTCATAAAAGATTCATATGTAAAATTCTGAAAAGGCCCATTATTTGGAATTTCTCCATGCAATAAATTATATGAAAGATTGAGATGCTTCATATGGATAAGTAACTCTAAGGATTTTGGAATCAAACCAGATAAATAATTTTGGGAGAGATCCAAGGACTCAATATCTATCATGCCACTAAATGATTCAGGAATGGGCCCTTGCAATTTGTTATGAGACAAAGATAGTTTTTGCAATGTTTCCAAGCTGCCCATAGTTGTTGGGATGTTTCCTGAAATTTGATTTTGTGACAAGTTCAATAGTATAATTGCTCTCAAATTTGATACCTCAAATGGAATTGTTCCGCTCAATGCATTGGAGGATAAGTCTAGCATCAACATATCTTTGAGACTCCAAAGAGAAGAGGGTATTTGAGAAATTAATTTGTTGAAGCTGAAATTCAACCTTCGTAAAGAAGTATTTGTGAGGCATGTTGGAATCATTCCTAAAAATATGTTGTTGGCTAGATAAAACTCACTCAAACTTTTGATTTGGCACAATTCATTTATGATAGGCCCTTGCAATATGTTATTGCTAAGACTTAAATGTTGAAGCCTTTGTAGTCTATTAATTGTATTTGGAATCAACCCATTCAAGTCATTCCCATCTAAATATAATGCCATCAAGTTTGTTAGATTCCCAACTACATTGGGTATAACTCCACTAAATTTATTCCCTGATAAATCTAAGGTAATGAGCTCAGAAGCATTTGAGATGCTATTTGGAATTTGTCCAATAAGTAGATTATCTGCCAAAACCAATTCCTTCATGTTGGGAAGGCCAATTCCTAAATTTGATGGGAGAAAGCCAGAGAAGGCATTACTGTCAAGGTAGACACGTCTCAATGCCGTAATGTTGAATATATAGGAAGGAAAGGATCCATTGAAATTATTATATGCCAAAGACAACACTTCAAGCTTATCAAGATTGCCTATCTCCTTGGGTATAAGACCTGAAAACAAAAAGCTGTTTGGTAATTAACTTAAAAAAAAAGCTGACGGATATGGATATATAAAATTTATATAAAGTTGTGAAAATTGACAAAACAGGTAATATGTTTTGTGTGTGTGTGTCTATATATGTAACATACATATGTTTTAAAAATTTGAATTCACTTCTTTACATTACAAGAAAACTCCAAATATCCCTTTGATTTCGATTCCTTTCCAATTTTTTTTTCTTGAAATTAAAGTTTTGCTATGCTAGTAAGTGCGTACTTAAATAAACTAACTCGAGTGCGGTGATTAATTTACAATGAGCTTTAACATGTCATTGTAAATTAATCCCCGCACCAGTGGGACTTTTTGAGAAAGGATTCTACAGCATGTGATCTTTAGAGAACATTTAATAAAATTAAAAATAAATATTGTACAATTCATGACTAAAAGAGCATGTCCTGGTTTTTTTAATTCATCAAAAGAAGGATAGGAATTATATAAAAAGCGTGTGTGTGTGTGTGTTTTTAATATCATTAAATTTTAAAGCTTACCAACATTTCTGTTCATATTAGCCAGTTTGAATGAAAATACTAAAGATGTGATAAAGCTATATACATAGACAACTCATAAAGAAAGGTATGGTATAAGTTTAAGCATACATAAGAATGAGTTCATACCAAATATACTCATTTTAATGATGTACAATTACTTATTAATTGTGGAATATTTCTCTCTTATTGATTACCATCAACACTTAATGTGGTATGAATTAAATAAATATTATATATTAATTTATTTACAAATAATAATTGTATATATTTATATTTTTAAATAAAAATAAGGAGAAGACCTTATTTTCAATATTCAATTTGAATAAAATTAACTAATAGGTCCTTTTAGGATCAAGCCTAACAAGTTAAGTCTATTAAATTTGCCTATGCCTTTGGGTTACAAAATCTAGACATTAAAAAGTCACAATGATGACTTTTATATATTTCAAATACTAATATATATATATATATAACTAAAATATTTTTATTATCTTTAAGTCTTTATAAATTTTTTGAAATAAAAAAATCCGGAAACTATAAGCTATCCTGAGATGAGATTGACATGTTTATAGAAGATTTATTTTAAAATTAAAGTGTTTTTATCTTATAATTATTGAACAATTACTTTATAAAAAATTAATAAATTTTCGTAATACAAAAAAAATGAAATTAAATAGGAAAAGGATGTATTGTAACATCCTAATTTTATAAAAGAGATTTATAAATAATTATTGAGATTAAGGATATTTTTTAAATAAAAAAATTTTAAAGATAAAATTTCATAACAAATAAAAGAAAGAATAAGTATTTTAAAATATTTTGGGAATTAGAAAAATTTTAAAAAAATTATAAAATAAGCATTTTGAGATCTATAAAATTATAGAAAAGTTTATTTCTCTCAAAAAGATCCACAAAATTTAATCAATATTTTTTAAGAATTAAAAGAGTATTTTTAAAAAAATTTAAAAAAAATTAAAAATTATTATTTGCATAAATATTTTAAAAAAGTATCCTATAAATTAGAGAAGTTATTATTAGAAAAAAAAATCCTATTTTTTTTAGGAGTATTTGAAGGTGACAAAAAAATATGGGAAACGTTCAAAATAATATAACCAAGAGTTGTCTTCTTCCCCACTGAAGTACACTGTCCCCCACGTGTTCCCTCTGTCAGATCAATTTCATCAGTCTTCCTCCATGCGCCTCACATGCCCAAGCTTCCCGAGTACTCCTCTGCCAAGCGTCTCCTTCACACCCCATTGTATTCGTTCTTCTGTCACCAGAACAAGCAGCGACTGGGAAGCATAGGTCGATGGAGGCAGAGACGTGAGAGGGAGATGACAGACAGGCAGAGCAAGGACGAGAGTGAGAGAGACGAGAGTGAGAGAGACGAGAGATCACTCCTCTCATTCTCCATTCATCATCTCTGTCTTCAGCCGAGAGAGAGAGCAAGGTGAGAGAGAGTAAGCGAGACAGGAAGCAAGAGAGAGAGAGAGGAGAAAGCCAAAACAGAGCACGAGCAGCAGCAAAGCAAAAAGGCAGCGACAGAGCAGCGATCGCGTCTTCGTCGGAGAAGGCGGAGAGAAAGCTTCGTGACGTTGTCGGCAGCTAAGCTGAGCTCTCTGATTTCTATCTTCACTTTCGATGCTCTGTTTATGCAAGTTTTAGAGAGAGAGAGCTATAGACCGAGAGAGAGACAGAGAAAGAGAAGCTTGCTGATGGTGTGCACTGTAGCTTTGTGGTATGTATATATGTCGCTGTTCTGGGTGCTGGTTTAGACGCCATTGCTGCTGGTATGAGTGTTACAGCATGTGTTTGAGTTTATGGAAAAGGCTGGAGTACACATGAGAGCAAGAGAATGAGAAGAAGAAAGAAAACAAAACCAGAGAGAGATGAAGACGCCATTGTTGTGCTCTGTGTCCTGTAGCTTTATTTAAAAAAAAAATAGGGAGAGAGAACAGAAAGAAGATGCCGTGCTGCTGTATGATTGTATTTAAAAAACGAAGAGAGAAGTAGGACGTGGCTGTGATGATATTTATATATTGAGTAGTTAACTGGAGCTGAGAAAATATTAGAGGATATATTATTCCATGAGTTTAGAAGAGATTTTTACATGGGATAATAGTCTTCTTACAGTAATCTTGAAACTTGTTATAATATAAAGTATATAGTTGATGTTTAAGAAATCAAGTAAGGGCAATAGAAATAGTAATAAGAAATTAGTAACTTCAATTATTCTAATAGAGTAGCAATTAATATTTGGATGTTTATTTATGACCATTGGACATTATAGAAGTGGAGTTAGAGACTTGGACAAAGAGTATCCAAGTAAGGAAAAGAGAAAAATAAATAAGGAGAGAAAGGGATAAAGCTCAAAGATAACAATTTTACTTATTCTTGTATTTAAATTATGTTTATGTTTTATTATGCTTCCTAGTTTGCTATGAGATGAGTTGAATAGTTATTTAAGCTTCAAGATGTTGAATGTTTTGATTGAATTATATTATGGCCATAATTGATAATTATATTAAAGATAAAAGTATAATTTGATTGCATGAATGATACCAATTTACTACTAATAGGTGCAATATGAAGAAGGAAATATGCTTGAAGAAAACCTAAAGGGAGGAAGAAGAAATATAAAGAAATACTATATTCTAGCATATAATATAGGTTTTCCCATTTATGTAATTAATATATAAAATGTCAATTTATATAGTGAAATTGTATGGAATAAATATGACATGTTTATATGACGTAAATAAATATATGGGAAAACAAGTTAATATTTTAAGTATATTAGAATAATTAAATAGAAAAAGAAGAAGAAGGATAAAAATGAAGGTCCTACAGTAATTAAGTTGAAGCCCCAGTTTGATATGGTAAACGAATAGAAAGGTCAAGAAATTTGGTAGGCTAGTAGTATACATCTTAAACTTTAAATCCATAGATAGCAAATGTTAATTGGATGTGTATATTAAAAGCAATGATTTTTCAAAGTTAAGGGTAAGAATCTAAAAAGTTTTAGATTTTGCCAAATAAAAAGTAAACTTTGGTTAATTAATTATATTAATTGAGCTAGTAAATGTCAAGTCTTATATTTTTCCCATAAAGAACCATGAAAAATATTCAAGTAGAAATTTAGAACACCTCTATAAGATATTTTTAGAATTAGTTATGAATTTTTAAAATCTAACTGTCAATATGAAAAATAAACAATGAAAAGTTTATGAGAATTAAAGTGAAAATTTTTAATTTTTGGACCTAAGTAATATTTCCGTTAGTCAAAAATACTCTAAACACGTATCTATCTAAGGAAATAAAAGTAGGGTGTTATATTTTTAGTATCAAAGCAAATGTTCTTGATACAGGATAGGGGGCAAAGATTCCTAATACATGATAGAGAGTAGTAATTCCTGATACAGGATAAAAAGTAGAAGTTATGACACGGGACAAAGATTCTATCAAAGGATATGAACATTTTAATTAGAGAATAGAAGTTATGACCCAATGAGATCAATAGTGAATTACTTGTTTATAGTCCAAATAAGATTATTGATTAGAGATGAATACTCTAAGAAAAAATGAATACTAAAGAAAATGAAAATAAATTTGAAGAAAGAAATTTAATAAATTTATGTAATAAAAATAAAATATGAAATTAAACAGGAAAAGGATGTATTGTTTAACAAAAGGGAGAGAAAAAAAATATAGAGTTGAAGTTAATAGGAAAATCATAAAATCTATAAATCTATAATAAAAACATGTTGATTTAGATTAATTTTGTAATTTAGTTTATTATATATAAATCATAAAATCATAAATTTAGTTTATTATTTTGTAATTTAGATTAATTTTGATTTATTGTTGCTATGCTTTTAGACTTGATGGTTTAATTAATTATGAGGAATTCCTATATATTATGTGAGCTGTATTTATCTCATTCAAGAAATGAGATTATGAATTTCTATTAACTGTGGTAAAGTGAAAAAAATAAGACACACATAGAACGATTTTTGTTAACTACAAAATTTTTAAAAATAAAAATAAAAATAAATAATAAATAATAAAATTGATGTAAATTTTAGATTTTATTTTCAAATACTGATAGAGCTTTATTGATTGGATTAGTAAATAACATTTTAATTTTCTACATTTTACTATGCATTTTCATAATGAGAACGAAGTTAAAAAGGAAACAAGTGTCTCAATGTTAAAGTTTTATACTAATCATCATTTGTTCTCATATTAACACATTTAAGAACGGGGAGAGAAAAAATATAGAGTTGACATTGGTAGGAGAGCGATAAAGTCTATAAATATATAATGAAAACAACAACATATAATTTTTTAAACTTATATATATATATATATATTATAATTTGCAATTAAATTTTTATACTTATTCAAATATTTTTTTATCTATATTCTACAAATATTATGTGGTTTCCTCTGCTCATGGTCTTAGCTTTACTTGTTGCTCTAGGATTATAATCACACGTTATGAAATAATCTTATTTTAGATAAAAAAAATTAAAACGAAAAGAAAACATTAAGTAAGTAAGTACATACCTGTAAATGAGTTATTACTCAAATATAATCTTTGTAAAGATGTGCAGTTACTTATTGATTGTGGAATGTTTCTCTTTAATTGATTATCATCAACACTTAAAATTTCAAGTAAAGGGAGTTGATGGCACATTCTTTCTGGCAAATTACCCTTTAAGTGATTGCTACGAAGTGAAACTTGTCTCAAAGAAGGCATGTTGTTCCAAATAAATGAAGGAATTTTACCTATAAATAAATATAAAATATTTGTTAATTACTTGGTAATAAGATTGACAATATCAACTTAATATTGTATAAAATGAAACAATAAATTTATAGTATTTATATGAACAATATGTGTGTACTATACATATTGATGTACTATACATATGTGTGTGTATTATCAATTTATAGTATTTATATGAACAATAGTTTAGTTTTCTACTTTTTATTATCATTTAAGACTTACAAATTTATTTAAGGCTTGCTTTTTGTTCTTGATCAATTTATAGTAATATCGTACATGAGACAATTTGTATTTCTAAGGACATAGGTAGTAATCTGGGCTTGGCCCATTACTTTGGGGTTTATGCTATAATTTATATTATTATTCTATAATTTAGATTAATTTAGATCTATTGTTGTTGTTATCCTTTTAGACTTGATGGTTTAATTAATTCTGAGAAATTCCTATATATTATGTGAGCTGTATTCATCTCATTCAAGAAATAAATAGATTATAAATTTCTTCAATTAACTGTGATAAAGTGAAAAATAAGAGACACCGAATATTTTTTTGTTAACTACAAACTTTTTAAAAATAAAAATAAATAATAAATAATAAAATTAATATAAAATTTAGATTTTACCTATATATCCCAATCAAAATTAAATGTGTTTCTTATAAGGCATACTCATTTTCATTCTGGGAAAAAAATTTTCAAAAAATTTCAATAACAAAATTTTAACATTTATTTTCAAATATGGATAGAGCCTTATTGATTAGATTAATAAAAATTAGTTTAATTTTCTACATTTTACTATGTATTTCCATAATAACTTTTAAAACTTACTTATTTTGAGGGAAAAAAAACACTAATATACTCTAAACGAAATGATAATATAAAATTAAAATTATTTTTAAAAAGCCACAACTCTTAAATGATCACATATATTATTTTCAGGTAAGGCATATTTTTTATTCTTGAGCAATGTGTGATTCGTTGAGAAATTTATATGAATTATCTTTATTTTCAGAAAAGAAAAACCAATAAAAAACTAGACACTGACAATAAAATTCAGGAAAAATGAAAAATAAGAAGCTAGAAAGAAACATTGAAACTCAACTAGCACTTCTTATCATCATTATCAGCAACTTAGTTTATTAAAAAAAGGAATGCGGCACCATATGATGTAACAAATATTCATTAATTTATTTTTCTTTAGGCTCCCTATTTTTCTAATATTAAACATTTTATTATACTTTTTGGCATGGGCGTGAAAATTATATTTATAAAAAAAAAGGCATCTTCACTTTAGCGTTGAAAATTATATTACATGACTATTTCAAAGATTGGATGACGAATTGTTTTTATTCTTAAAAATTAAAAAAAATGTTGGAAAAAATAAGAAGAAATGCACAAAAAATATAACAAAATAAAATCCCTACCCCTAGCAAACTATTCTAAGATAAATGAGTTTAAGGAATTTCTGATTTGTCGCTAGCATTATTTGTTTCCACGTGACTTTAGTATTGTATGGGCCCTTTAATATCTTTTTTTGGGCAGAAAGGCCTTTCAATATTTCAATAAACATATACATATACATATACTTATACACATACATATATATATGTACGTATACATGCATACATATAGATTATTAATCCCTAAATCATTTCAAAAAATTGAATCCTCGTCTTAATTTTGATAAAAAAATCATTGTCTTAATCATTATTGTTTTTTAAAAAAGCCACCATATAAATTATTTTTCAGGTAAAGCATGTGTTTTTTTAAGATCCATGTTCATTTCATTGACTAATTCTGTTGGATTGTCTATATTAAAAAAAACCTAAAAAACTTGGCATTGAAAAGAAAATAGAGGAAAATAAAAATAAAAGGCAAAAAAAAGCATTGAAATATCAACTAGCATGTCCTTTTCATCATTTTATTTCATTTTTTGAAGATTTTTTATGCAACTTATTCCCCACCTTTACACGTGTGTTACAATTATATATAAATTTGAACTAAATGCCCAGAAATAAAATCTCATTTCAAATTTGTTTATATTCAATAAAGTTAAAAAAGGAAAAAAAATACACAATCTAATATGCATATGGAGATGTTTTCATCGAAGTCATAAATTCTAAAAAATAAGTTCATATTCATTCTGGGATTAAAAGAAAGTATCACATTCCATTCCTTTAAAAGCAATGTAGATAAATTATCATTCTCTAAATCTATAATGCAAAATAGTGACTATATCAAAATACTAGCAACAAAATTTAAGACCAAATAATCAAAACTCGTACCTTGCAAGTTGCTATTCGCAAGATATAGGTATTGGAGTTTGGTCAAATTTGCAATGTCACTTGGTATGTTTCCTCCTTTTAATTTGTTATCCCCCAATTGTAATTCTACTAATTCTTTACATTGATGCCAAATGGAGGGTATTTCTCCAGACAACTTATTTACATCCACATAAAACAATTCAAGTTTTGGAAGCCCAAAACACACATTTAGTGGGAGACTACCAGATAATTGATTACTTTCAAGAGCAAGTTGCTGCAGCACTGAATTGTTAAATAATGAAGATGGTATAGAACCAACAAGTTGATTACCTCCAAGATACAACGTCTTTAGTTGTGAAAGATCACCAATCTTGTTTGGAATGACTCCTTCAAATATTAGGGGATGGAAAAGAAAGCAATGTCAGTGGTAACAATTATTCAAGTGTCACAAGTTACTATATGTGTACATGAGATAAATTTATAATTCTTAAAAACACATGTAATAAAACTTGCACATTTTATTAGAAATAAAACAAATATATTCTAAATGATAAAACACAACAACAATTATATAAAACCATTATAAATCTTCTAATCATGGAATAATAAAATCTTTTGAATAGAAAAATGAATAATAATTTTTTTAAAGACTGATGATGATCAGCTTTAGATATTATGATAGCATTCTTTTTCTGCTTGGCATGACTTTACTAAACCTTTTCAAAAAATGGATGACAGAATTATTTTTGTATTCTTTAAAAAATTTACAGAAAAATGCTGGAACAAATAAGAAAAAATGCACAAAAAAAAAAGAACAATCGAGACAAACCATGGTCCTCCATGATAATATAATATCAAACTAGTGAAAATACAAGTATAGATATTAAAAATATTTTAAAACATACCTGACAAACTATTATAAGAGATACTCAATATTTCAAGTGAAGAGAAGTTGGAAATCATTTGGGGAATGGTTCCTGAAAGCTTGTTAAATGCAAGTCGTAAAATCTTCAAGTGCTCAAGTTTTCTCACCTCAAGTGAAATAGTCCCTTCAATTAAATTAAATTTCCAATCCAAGATCTCCAACTTTGATAAATTGAATAAAGATGATGGAATAACTCCATTAAAATTATTATTTCGAAAACTCAAGCACTCAAGCATGAATAAATCTCCTATCCATGTTGGAACTTGTCCTTGAAAGTTGTTGTAGCTCAAGTTGAATAGTCTCAATCGACGTAGTCGAACTAACTCTTCAGGGATTTGACCATGAAAATTGTTGTCACTGAGATCAAGTTCAATAAGGAATGAGAGATTTCCCAGTTGTCGAGATATAGTGCCTTTAAGATCCATGGCGCTTAGATTCAAGGAATGAACCCTTCCATAGGGAGTATTGCAGATGACACCAACCCAATTACATGGAGAAGAAGAGATAGACCAATCAACTAAGGAATTGTTGGGATCCGAAGTGATAAAGGATTTAAGGGAAAGAAGTGCGGATTTGTCGGTGGTGATGTTTGTATCAATTGAAGCAGAGGAGACCATGAAACAATGAAGCAAGAAGAGTAGAACAATGGAAGGAGGCTTTGCCATATTGTTCAGCATAGCGGACTTGTCAAATTTGCAATTGTTGCGCATCCATCAGAAATTCACAAACCCGTCATTTTATACTTCAATTCTAAATCGAAGTCAAAGGCGTACAAACTCAATTCCAAATTGCACAATGACTCTCTCATGATTAGATTAAATGATTCAAATAAAAATTAATTAGAGAGTTTGGTGTGTTAACGATTCTGTATTTATTTCTTATAGCTCCTAAAACACGCATTTGCTGTACTGTTCAATAATTAAGCACGTACGCTCATCTTATGGGCGAATGAGATGTGTATTTTATTTTAGTCTCATTAATAATAAGTTATAAATGGTTTTTCCGGTTGGTTTGAAAAAAGGATATGAATTATGGGGATCGTATCATATGGTTGATAGTAATTCGTTCACATGTAGTATATATGGATGGAGTAGTGATATGGGACATGGGACAGATGGTCATTTAATTTAGGGCCATACGGTGGATATTAAATGTAGAATTATGTAGAATGTAGGGTCATTTAATTATATATTTGTGTGTATATATATTACTCTAGTATTTAATATATAAGCTAGTTAGAGGGTTATATTTAGTCATAAATAAAAAAATTAATCTATTTTATGTTTAATATTCATAATTTTTTTAGTTGAGTATTTTGAGAATATTATTTTACATTTATTATAATTAACTTATTTATTTAATTTTTTAAATCTATCCAAATTAATCAATAAGATTTTACATTAAAGATCATATGGAGTATATATTATTTTGACAATATCATTTTAGTCTCTACCCAAAGGAAACTGCATGTTAGATTTATTTGTTGAGATATTATTTAGTTATCTAGAGTTAAATTTGGATATCAATTAGAATTAAATTTAAATATTATTATATCTTAGAAGAATAAATTTGAGATATTATAATTGAGATATGATTATATGTTTAGCCTATTAGCTTGCTTTTTTCCTATATAATGACCCGTTTATGTTCTCATTCATTTAAGAATTAATAATACTATTAGATCTTTGCTTTCCCTCTACTTTTAATTCTTCAATCCTCACACAACATTTGACTCTAAAAGTACTTGTAAATAGCTAAAGACCTTATCAAAACTTGCAATGTTTTATTTTTTGTTGAAGCAGTATTTAGTACATTCTTAAAAGATCAGTTTTTCTTTCTTCCTTTCTTTGTTGTTTTTGTTTTTTTTTTTAAAAAAAAACTGATCTAGTCCGGTACTTCAATCAGCAGGGGTAAAAAAAAGTTGCGAAAAAAATAAGTCCTATGATAAGATATTTTTATCAATAAAAAAATAAAGGGAATTATTCTAAGGTATAAAATAAAAGATTTAATTATTTAAAAATTTTATTAACGAGCTAACAAAACCTACTACATTTTCTATGTGAAGTCAAACAGAGTCTATAAGCCCATTTTATATAAAAGTTACTTTTCTACTAGGTACCGTATAGAAAGAATAGGGGGAGTATTTCATTGTCTTAAATTTTCATTATTTTTATTAAATCTATACATTATAAAAATTTTACCAAATAATTATATATAGTAATGTTCACTCAAATTCAACCACTAAAATTGGACAATGTTATTTGCAAATATATCCTCTTTATAAAGGGTTAGCCCTTCCGTTAGATTTAATCTCCATTTATATTTGCGATACAATTTGAGAATTAATTGATATTTTAAATTTAGATAAAACATATTGATGATGAGAAGAATTTGTGTCTTTGTGAAGCACATGCTTAACTTGTGAGTAGACCTCAAAGTGACTCCATTTAACACCACATAACTTCTATATATATATATATATATATATATATAGACCTAAAAAATTCAGCTGAAAAATATTTTCAGAAATTGGAAAAAATATTTTCATTGTGACGCCCCTCTATTTTCAAATAAGAATATGCCAGGAATTTCTTTAGCCAATTTGTGTTATAAAAAAAATACCTTCATGTTAATATTTAAGAAATTCAGCTTAAGAACAGATTAATTATTAGCGTGGGTACTTAAGATATATATTTTTTCCATTTTGAAATATAGTGTTTTAACTTTAGAAAATTAAATTTAAACAAGAAATAACTCCAATGTCACCAAGATTTTGTATATGTCATTTACTTCAATGACTTGCCATGAAATATTTTATCTTTCATTTAGTTGTCCATTAGGTTGGTCCCTCCTCCCTAATACTCCAAGAAATAAATTTGGTCCTTAATAAAATTAGGAACAGTACAAAAGATACATTCATTATTTCATGCGTCTTTGCCCCCCATGATTCTTCTTCACAGTTCATTTCTCTACAAACTGAGGACAATAATTCTTGTTATGTTTTACCCTACAAGTGGTCTGTTATATCGTAACTCCATAATAAAGACTATATCGTAACTCCAAAAATAGGTTAGTGATGAGAAGAAAAATTCTGTAAGCTGTATAAAGTGTAATTTCATTTCGTGGACCACATTGTAATTTCCATTGCATTAGTCTAATACAAGAAAACCCCTCAAAAGTCTCTAAAACTTCATTTCATAAGAAACTGCTTCTAAATATCTCCTCTCATATATGAATTTTTTATTTTGGTAATATCATAATGGTTCAAACAAAGATACCACCACTTACTATTATATCCATATTTACTTCAATAACTTACATTTATTTTTTAAGTTCAAAGTAATTTTTTTTCCAAACTATCATACATATTCAAACATATACTTGGAAGTCAAACAAATCCCATTGTTAACTTGTAGATGAAAAATGGTAAGATTTACTTCTAAATCGACCCAAGAGTCACAATTCAGTAACTTTTTTTCTCTTTTAAAAAAGTAAGATTTCCAAAATAGATATATAAATAACAGCCTAATTTCTTTGAGTCTAGCCAAAAAAAAAAAAGACATTGGCAAAACACTAAACTAGAGTATATTTCGATTAACAGCCAAACAACGAGCAAACATAAATGGAGAAAGAGGCGCAAAAAGTTAGAAAAGTTTTAATTTTGTCTCATGGTGGATAGCGAGAATTTTTTATAATACACATTTATACTCTCCATATCCAAATTATATTCTTTAAGAAATTTCTACAAAAAAATGATATTATAAACCATATTTTGTTAGTTATCGAACCATATTATTGCTGTTTTATTTTGTTTGTTGGTCAATTATAATAGACTTTTGAGTGACCCCAAAATAACGTTAATTTGAAGCTTGTGCAAATAATTTGTTCATTTATAAAGAAATCCAAAGTCTTCAAAAGAAGATTCAATGTATTATAGAAGCTTATAAACTTTTGGTAAAGTCTGGTAGGCTTGACTTCTTGTAAGTTAGAAGGCTTGTAAACTTATGAATAGTGTTTAAAAGGTTTGGAATTTTTTTTTAAATTTCTCAAATTTTATATTTGTCTCCAAAAGATGAGTTTCTTAGATTTTAGATTCATTCGAATTGTAGAATAAAATTAAATACTTATACTTGCATAAATTTTTGTCCTACAAATAGTTGAATTTTTTAGAGTATATAGTTATGTATGCAAGAAAAGAGAATAAATATAAAAGAAAATATGCATGGAAAATATTTTCTTTCTTACTCGTGTGTATCAAATTATGAATATAAATAATCAAATTTAAAAGCATACGAACAGTTCAGAAATCATGAAAATTAGAGGGGGGGGGGAACAAGAAGAAGACGTGTGACATTTTAGTCTGTTGAGGGTAGAGATTTTCCCAACTACAATTATCAAACTTCCTTCATGGGTCAGATAAAATAGCCAGTTCTATTTTGCTTGTATAAATAGTTTCATTTTCTGGAGATAAAAAAATTACCAAAAAAAAAAACATGTCTTGTTTTTTTATAAAAATAGAAAAAATTTCTCAAAAAATACATATTGTAAAATTTATTGCATAAAAATATTTAAGAACTCAGGTCTTTGAGCTGATGCAACTTTTCTTTTAATTGTATGCAATGTATTTTTAACTTATACAAAATATTCATTTTATATATAGCTAAAGATAAGATGTATACATTCAAAGAAAATTGTAAAAATATGTTTCACTTAAGTTCTTAAACAAATTTTAGGTATATTTAGATAATCTATTTTATATCTAATATTTATTATTTTTTTAAATTAATTTATTTAACTTATAAAATAATATATAATCTAATATTATATATAGGTATTTTTTTAGTATTATATCATATTTGTTATAATAAACGTATTCCATTGTCTTAAATTTTTATTATTTTTATTAAATCTATATATTATAAAAATTGTACGAAATAATTATTTATAGTAATGTTCACTAAAATTTGACCACTAAGATTTGATAATGCTATTTGCGAATATATCCTCCTTATAAAAGGTTAACCCTTTTATTAGATTTAATCCCGCGTTTATAAAAGGTATCTTTGTGAGGCACATGGAGGGATAAGAGAGATTATAAAACACGTGAGTGATAAAAAGGATATAGCGGAATAGTAAAATACGTTAGTATTGAGAAGAAATTTTGTCTCTTTGTGGGGCATATGGGATGCTTGACTTGCGAGTAGACCTCAAAGTAACTTCATTTAACATGTTAGTGATAAGAAGGATATAGAGGAATCGTAAAACACGTTAGTGTTGAGAAGAAATTTTGTGTCTTGTGGGACACATGGGATGCTTAACTTGCGAGTAGACCTCAAAGTAACTCCATTTAACACGTTAGTGATGAGGATATATAGAGGAATCGTAAAACACGTTAGTGTTGAGAAGAAATTTTGTGTCTTTGTGGGGGCACATGGGATGCTTGACTTGTGAGTAGACCTCAAAGTAACTCCATTTAACACGTTAATGATGAGAATGATATAGAGGAATCGTAAAACACGTTAGTGTTGAGAAGAAATTTTGTGTCTTTGTGGGGCACATGGGATGTTTGACTTGCGAGTATACCTCAAAGTAAATCCATTTAACACGTTAGTGATGATAATGATATATAGAGGAATCGTAAAACGCGTTAGTGTTGAGAAGAAATTTTGTGTCTTTGTGGGGCACATGGGATGCTTGACTTCTGAGTAGACCTCAAAGTAACTCCATTTAACACGTTAGTGATGAGAAGGATATATAGAGGAATCGTAAAACACGTTAGTGTGGAGAAGAAATTTTATCTTTTTGTGGGGCACATGGGATGCTTGACTTGCGAGTAGAACTCAAAGTAACTCCATTTAACAACACATAACTTATATATATATATATATATAGACCTAAAAAATTCAACTGAAAAATATTTTCAGAAATTGGAAAAAGAAAGAAATTAATGCAATGAAAAAGAAATTAGTGATGAGGAGAAACTTTGCCTTACAAATGGTCTGTTATCATAACAAGGACCATATCATAATCCTAAAATATGTTAGTGATGAGAAGAAGATTTCTGTCGCTGTATAAAGTGTAATTTCATTTCGTAGACCACATTTTCATTTCCATTCCGTTAGTCTGATACGAGAAAACACCTCAAAAGTCTTTAGTCTTAATTTGATTGGTTGTATATATTACATCATTGTAGGAACATGGCGTGCTTGATTTGAGAGTAGACCTCAAAGTCTCTTAGCACTCCATTTCATAAGAAAAAGACGTTGGCAAAACACTAAACCAGAATATATTCCAATTAACAACCAAACAAAGAGCAAGCATAAATGAAAAAAGAGGCAAAAAATATTAGAAAAGTTTTAATTTTTATCTTGGTCATGGTCGATAGCGAGAATATATTTTATTTTTTACAATCTAAATTTTCATTAAATGATTTGTTTTGTATTTTGCCCCTTACTTGGTCATTGGTCATGGTGGATAACTTAAAGAGAACTCTTTAGACTTTTCAAACTATATGTGGTCACCAGAAAAGATTAACGCAATGAAAGAGAATTAACGAAAATTATGTTAATGATTAGAAAAAGTTATGATTCTAATACTCATCCACTATCATATGAAGGACCATTATTTTCATTATTATTGAATTGTATGAGCCATAGGTAACTCCTTAAAGTACGCTAGTGATGAAAAAAATATTTGTCCCTTTAAGAAGTATAATTTTATAGGAAAACTATTTTGTAGATACTTATACTTTTCCTCAAAGTTTTAATTTGGTACTTATACAGATTTTTTTCTTTATTAAATAAGCATAGATATCAAATTAAAAAGTAAAGAAAAGTATAAATATATATTTCCCTAATTTCATTTATGATCAGTCTTGGAAGCCATATATAAAGAGCGCATCCCTTAAAACCTTGTTAGTAGACTTTTCAAATATTAACCACGAGATATTTTTCAAATAAGTAGTGGATTTATTAATTACTAATTATCACTAAAGATAAGTTGTTCATTAATTTCTAGCTATATACATAATCTACTTTTGGTTCAAAGCTGAATATTAGTCACAAATCACAATAAAGTAAAAATCCATCCTATCTAGATACACATATCTAAAAGAATTTAAAGAATATTTTTTTTGAAGAACTTAAAGAATTTATAAATTTAATGAGAATATTTAGAAACTTCCAATAAGTCTTATAATATTTTTTTTGTTAAATATATATATACTCTTATTGAAAATAATTTTATTCGAGACACTATCAGACATTACATATTGACATTTCTTCTAGCAAAAATTTAAATATAGATTAGCCACATTGTGAGTAACTAATCCTTTTCACACTAGACACAATCTATCTTGGTAATAATAAACTTATTGATTTTAACATTACTTTTTTTTGATATAAACATTACTTTGTTATATTGTAGGTAGGACTACCAAGGTCTGAGGGGACCCAAAATCAAGTTTGAAGTGTTTCCCTTTTTAAATGGGCTTAAGGAAGAGGTTTCCTATGGTTTGAACAAATGGGCTCTTACACCTAAAAAATTCTTCCACTATTTCTCATTTAATTTAATAAGTTCTTTGTAACAAAAAAATTAATAAGTTCTACTAATAATTGTAAATAATAATTAAGACGGAGGGTAAGGAAAATAGTAATTAAGATGATGAATTGTTTTTTTATTCTTTTAAAAAATAAAGAATGTTGGGAACAAAAGAAGAAGAAATGCACCAAAAAAGACTAAAAAACAAGCGAGACAAGCCTAGATTCTTCCAAAACATCCCTAACGAGATGTGTGAAAGAGAAACATCAACGAATTCTGTCATTAATTAATTAGTGACATTATGTTTAATGACGGAATCATAAAATTCCGTTGTAGTTTTATATCAGTGTTTGTATATGTATAGAAGTTGAGTTAATTTGTTATTACTGCCAAGATTATTAATCAGGAATCTTTTCACAGCCTTGAATCATCGTCTTAATTATTATTTTTTTTTTAAAAAAAGCCACTACCCTTAAATGATATGTATAAATTTACTTTCATGTAAGGGATGTATATTTTTTCCTTGGGATCCATGTGAGATTCGTTGACAGATTCTAAAACAACAGGGAGAACTAAAAGACTTGCCATTGAAAAGAAAATACAGGGGAAAATGGCAAATAGAAGGCTAGAAAGAAACATTGAAATACCAACTACTCTTTTTCATCATCAATATTATCAGGTTAATTATTTTCTATGGGACTTCTTTTTTTTTTTTAATAATTCAATATCTTATTTCATTTTTTGAAGAATTTTCCAAGTAACTTACGGCCCCACCTTCACATGTGTGTGAAAATTATATACAGATTCCATCTAAAAATGATGGGAAACAAAATCTCATTTCAAATTTATTTATATTCCAGAAAGCAAAGGGAAAACAAAACACAGTCTAACACAATCAACCATCCACACACATGGAGATGTTTTCATCTATAAAGAAGCCATCAAGTTCCATGCCTTTAAATCAAAACAAAATGGTGACTTCATCAAAATAATGGGAACACAATTTAAGACAATCATATAATCAAAAGTTTTACCTCGCAAGTTGCTCTTCCCAAAATATAAGCGTTGGAGTTTGGTCAAATTTGCAATCTCACTTGGTATGTTTCCTCTATTATACCCAATTGTAATTCTACTAATTGCATTGATGCCAAATGGAGGGTATTTCCCCATACAACTCTTTTTTTTTTTTGTATAAAAATTTTTAAAAAGGGGTTGAGCTCACCCACAATCCAATCTTAAGATTGATTTTTTATTTTTCAATGCCAGAGGTGGTGGGGACTGGGGGTATTAGACATTCCTCGAGCAGGTATTGCTCAAGCCACATATCAAACATGTTAAAATAGGCTATGCTAATATTAATACCAGTCCCAACCTAAGCGGAAAACGCACGTTTGTGGATGACGAATTATTTTGTATTCTTTAAGAAGGTTAGAGAAAAATAGACAAACCCAGTTCTTCTATGATAATATAATAGCATGCTAATCGAGTATCCTAGTTTAAAGAAAAGACATGTATATATATTAAATAAAGACTCAGTCTTTCAAATAAAGACTTGTTAAAGACTATTTGAAGAATAGTTCCTGAAAGCTTGTTATACCCTCATATATTAGGGAGTGGAAAAGAAAGTAATGTAACTAGTAACAACTCTTTAAGCACCACAAGTTATTATGTACATGACATAAATTTTTATTTCTTCAAAACACATGTAATAGAACTTGCACATTTTTTTAGAAATAAAACAAATATATTCTAAATGATAAAACACAACAACAATTATATCATTTTCAAAAAGATAATATCATTAAAATTTTAAAACACATTTCTTGTGTCCTGTAGGGCCGCAAAGATTATAAGGGACAAACAACTTAGACACATAATTCAATTGGCCTTGCTATCCATCGTTTATTTCCAAACGCATATTTATTAGAAGGCTCCCAGAAGAATTATTTTTAATTTGTTAACTACAATTTTTTTAAAATTAATAATAAAAATAAAATTAATTATTACTTAGATTATTCAAATCAAAATTAAACGTTCTAAATATGTTGCTTTGTAAAACTTACTCATTTTGAAAAACAAAAGCTTCCGAAATTTTTTAATCATGGAATAATAAAATTTATGGATTAAAAAAAAGGAATAACAATTGTTTTTAAAGGCTGATAGTCCCCTTAGATATTTTTATACTATTATTATAACAGTATTGTTTTTCCATGGGTGTGAGTTTACTAAACCGGCGAATTATTTTTCATTCTTAAAAGAAGCACAGAAAAGTGTTGGGAATAAACAAGAAGAAATATTAATAAAATACCGCTGGATCCATAATTTCTAGAGAAGATATTGAGAGATAGCCACAAACCCCCAAAACTAAGATACTTAATAATAGGATTCAATTAGCATTTTAAAAATAAACAGAAAAATTGCTCAAAATAACGAATAAAAAAAAGCAATCTGGACAAACCTAGGTTCCTCCAAGATAATACAAAATGATCATAAGAGATTATGTGATTATCCTCTGGTTTTAACTTCCTATGGGCTCTGGTGATGTAAATTCTTGTTTTTTTTTTTAATAACAAAGGAAAGAAAGAAAGGGAAGTGCCAACATATATTTTGTTACATAATCATATTTGATCAGACCTAATTCATTTTTGACTAATATAATAGATTAAAGTTTGAAGTTTACAAAACATAAGCATATACAGAATACAAGGATAAATTTAGGGCACCACTTGGTTCATTATGAAAACCATTATTTCTTTCTTGCATCTGTTTTGGAAAATTGGAATGTCGAAAATAAATTTCTAAAATTTATATGATCTTAAAAAATAATGGAAACCATATATATATATATAATTCAAAAACAGTTTTGACGAAACAAAAAAGGCATTTTACAGAAAATAACATGTAAATGTCCTAAACCCAAATAATCAAGGTCTAAACATCTCAAATTCAGTTCCTTAATATATATATATATATATATATATATATATTGATACAGAAAATATTGTCATCACTGCATTTTACAAGATGTTCCGCAAATAAAACAAGCCAAAGGGTTAAGGAAATGATAATCAACTAAAATTTGAATTTAACAGTTATCCACATTTTGCATAAATATCTATCATATCAGGTCGTGCCTCAGGTGCACCAGTGCAACATGTCAAGGCGATTACTAAATCAACAATTGTGCCATATATCCAAATTATATGTAGCCAAAGTTTTGGTATAGATTTTTTATTGCCCAAAGTCTAACAATTTGGAGATTCTAAAATCACTAAGATGGGCCACCATATCTTCATCCAACAAGACATTATTATTTGGCTTTAAATCACAATCAACCGGCAAAGAAAAACCATGATAAAGATACTCCATCACAGGTTCCACATCGATCAATATATATTCAGCCTTTGCAAGATGTCTACACAAGAGTTATAGGAGTACAACCATCTATCAAGACTCTCATTTCGCATGAATTCCGTTATGAGAGATTTAAAACCATCATTTGAGCAACTACTAATGATCTGAATAAGATTGCAATGACGTAAATTGTATATGGTAACACATTCAACATCTAAACTCCTTAATGCTTGTTTCAAGTCTAAGTTGAAAACTTTCAAAGCAACTATTTTTTCACTTGAAAGAATTTTTTGGTATACAGATCCAAAACTTCCCTTGCCAAGAAAATTACTCTAGTTAAATCTATTTCTTCCTTGCAAAAGTTAATAAAAACCATTTATGAACCATTGGGTACATCTCCATTAAATTGATTCCCTCTTAGAAATAATTCGTAGAGTTTAGAAGCATGTGCTACGCTTTTTGGAATTTGTCCAGTATGTTCGTTCTCCTCCACACTAAACTCTTTCAAGTTGGGAAGGCCATTTCCCATATATGATGGGAGATGGAGGAAATTTCCTCCAAGCCACAGTCGTATTATTGTTGAGATGTTGAATATATTGGAAGGAATAATTCCACTTAAATAATTCTGTGACAAATCTAATTGTTCAAGTTTATCAAGATTGCCTATGCCTTTGGTTATAGAACCTGAAAAAAAAAACATTGATAGACTCTAATATTTCTAAAAGGATGGACTTGCAAAAAAGAAGAAACTATGAGTAATAACTTTTGTATATTCCTCCCTCCAATTTTAATTTTAGGAGTTCATAGAATGGTTTAGTTTAAAATGTAAAATTATAATTTATTTTATCTTGTAAATTTATAATTTTTTTACTAAACTCTTCTTATTAATCGTGTATATTAAGGAATTTCTCTTATGGGAGTAGTTTCTAATGAAAATAATTTTAATGGGTACTTTAAGTATACTAGCTAATAAATTATTAATTTTTTTAATATCTAAAATTAGTTATCTAGCTCTAGCATTTAAGACTAGAGGGAGCATATACCTATGTATACTATATACAAATGCATCATTTGATATTACACAAACTAAACATGTTTTGTTAAGCTTAAAATAGTTGGCTACTTTTTGGAATCCTAATTTATTTAATTAATTATATGTAGGTTAAGAAATAGTTGTCATGTGTGTGACTGGATAAGGGTATACTTGTAAAAAGGTTTCCACGCATAATGTACAGTTACTTATTGATTTTAGAATATTTCATTCTAATTTATTTGAAACAACCGTAAACACTTCAAGTAAAGGGAGTCTATAATATTGATCTTCTAGAAAATTACCAAATAATTGGTTGATGCCAAGATAAAACTCTCTCATAGAAGGCATGTTGAAAAGAGATCGAGGAATTTCACCTATAAAAAGAGACACAATTTATTAATGTGTTTATCAATAAATTACTTCCTCAATCACTTAATATAATAGCTAATTAATTAATTTAAATATATTAACAAAATAAAGTTTATTAATTAATTATAACAAATGTAATATGATCTCTCTAAAATATTCATATGTAATATTAGAGTATATATTAGTTTATATTTAGATAAAATGGTTTGGAGGACAAGAACAAATATGGGAGATTTTGTGAATTAAAGTCTTATATTTAAAATTAAATCAAACTCTCCAACTAGCTTCTATTTAAAGTACATGGGGGAGCATTTCTTTTTTGGTTATAAGACTTGTGATCTACAATAACATTTAGGTTCACCTGACTTGACATATATCCTACAACACGCCAATACTTGGTTTAATATTTCTAACCTACCAACGAATTGATGTCCTAAAAGATTTAGGGTGTATTTGGTATTATGGTGGAAGCGTATAAATTGACTTTTTTCCCCTTCAAAAACTATTTCAAGCCACTCATTGAGAAAAAAAATGAACTCTTTACAGTCTAAACTTTAGAAGAATAGTGATACCATTGACTAAATAAAAAAATCCAGTTTAATTTAAAAACCAGGACAGTTAAAACAGAACTGTGTATATTAATTGTATTTGACATTTAAAACAGAACCGTGTATATTAATTTTATTTATTTATTGTAAAGTGCTCGACTTATAGGACAAAATTCACTTTTTATCTAGAATGGACATCCACAACACCAAAAATAAGGATGAAGACCCATGCTTTTTGCCTGTGGATGTAGTTTAAATCGCCAAACTTAAATAATAAACTTCGATTGCTACAAAGAATGAACAAACAACCTTATGTAAAACAGAAAATCATCAACCAAAATTCATGTTTTTATGAGTGGAAATACCTTTGTGCTAAGTAATGAGTTAAGTCAGTCATAATTCATTTGAAAAGTTTCAAACGCTTTCTTGGAGAAGCAGTTATTCAAGCTCCTCTTTACACCGTTGCAACTCCTGGTAAGTGGCCATAGAAGCATGTCACATTTCTAATAAGAACAATGCTTTTATAAAATGGACATTAAAATGGGAGCAGATAAAATGTCCAAATTCTATCAGAGCAATTAAGACTAGAAACTAGTCCATGCCATTGATCTTTGTGCCTAATTTCTACCAGCAATAATGGACTTGAAAAGAAACAACAATCCACAAACAAGGGAACAGATTCTTGGAATGACTGACTAGAACAATTAAACAGGCCAAAATTGCAAGTCTACCATCTCTACAAATTCGTATTTTTCAATTACAGTATGATTATGCAACCAACTCTTTATGCCTTGTAGTATTATGAAAATTCCAAGAGCCAGTGCAGAGTGATCAAATGCATCAATTTTCTGTATAGGCTTGAATGCAATGTGATAAAGTTTTAAGAGCTTTCTAGTCTCTAGTTCATTAGCATCATTAATTTGTGGTTTGTGCAAGATGTTTATTAGTATCTTATATGTATATGAATGATAGACAATTAGAGAAACAATCACGTAAACAGAAATCAGCCCATAAAGATGTCATAACACAGCAGGTTAACAGCCTATCTCTACATCTTTGATTGCTTAATCTCTAGTGATTTCCTGCTGCTTGGGGGATACGTTTCAGAAAACTAATGCATAATATTCCCTTGAATTGGTATTACAAAGTAAGCAAGGTAAGAAAGTCTCTTAACAACATAATCTGGACTAATTTGGGTTTTGCCAAATCAAACAATTAAGTGTTCTAACGTCTATAATTTTCTCACTATAGAAAGTGTGTGTGTATAAGCAAAGATCTTTGATCTAATAGTTTGGTGTCTACAGAAATCTAACCGAGACAACATAAATTATGCCACAAGCAAGAAGCAAATAGCTTGATATATTCTTCTGAAGAACAAGATCCTTTCTCTCCCCAAGATAGTCAGGGAAAGCCATTGTCATTACTGCAACATTGCGGGAAGAAAACCATGTTTCAGGAACCACACAAGGAATATGTGTCATGATATTAACTTAATGAGCTCCTATTCAGGAAAAAAGATAGCTTATCTAAAGAGATTAAAATAGACGGAAAGACAAAGAAATCATGAGTTATTTTTGAAAGAGTAAAATAGACTGAAAGACTACAAATTGTGAAGGGATATTATGGGATTAATTAAGTTCAAAGTAGATAGTAGTAGCTGATTGTTTGCTTTTCTATTGTTCTGTTGTACTATTTTATGTGATTTTTAGGCTCTGAGCCTCATTTCTCTTCTAAACAAAACAATTAGCTCCTATTCAGTGCTAAGTCTCACAACATTTTCTGAAATTCAAATAATACAATAACAACAACATGCTTTATCACACAAGATAGGCTTGGCGTAATTCAAACAACAATTCATAATTAAGAATATCTCTCATTAATTAATATTAGCATTTATTAGTGGTCAAAGCTAATAAACACGATAAGTCTACCATTGCACCCGATGGAATTTACCAACTAAACGGGTATAATACTTCTATAAGTTTACAATGTATACGTTGTTGTTTAAGGTGTTAGTGGTCCAAGAAAATAAAGACAAACTTATTAAAAGAACATAATGGGAAAAACAACCAAAAGTCTAAGTAAATTAGAGACATACAAAATATGCAACTTACCCCTGCCAGCCTAGTATACCAAAACCTATAAAATACAGCAACTGAGACATTATACACGACACTAAGATAACACCAGCAAGGAGAATATGCCATCCACACTGTTATAATAATCATTAACACATAATGACCAAATTACTCAGAAAGATGACAAATTAAACTGTAACGTCAAAAAAGGAACCTGCTAGAACTTGGTTATAAAACTACATTCTGTCTTGGCCACAGCCACAGCAAAAGCTATAAACACAGGTTAACACCAAAATATACCATCGAAAACCTAAAATCCACTCACAACAAGAAATAAACAGCAAAAACAAGATGAAGTAAAATTGAATTAAACATGCACAAGGGAAAGGAACATCAGATCCGTTATTGAAGGAGCGTACAACAGAGAGGATGTTGGCGGCGATGCAAAGGATGGAAGCCAAACAGGTCAATAAGCTGAAGCACCTACACGTTACCAAGAAAGGATCTGGTCTGGCTCAAACTCGAGTACTTGACAAAGCTCTGGGAACGATTGGCATTTTCGTGAGCTTTCTCATATGAAACAAGGAATGCTAATTTCTGATTTGCCAAACAAAACTTTCTCACATTTACTCTAGGTCTCCAAGAAAATTTCGTTAGAAAAGGTTTGAGAGTTATTCACGATAGTTTCTCTCTTAGATTAGGGATTAATTAAGTTAATTAATATCATATATTTTTATTAAAATATTCTAATTATCTTCATCAATTTCTTTTCTTTCTTACTTGATTATTGTCATAGGTATTAATAAAATAATTTGAGAAAAGTTAATAAAAATTGTAGAGATATTGTAGAGATATTATACGATGTGAATATTCTGGATATGATTGTAGAGATATTATATGATATGTGAATATCCTATAATTAGTACATATGATACGATATGATATTGATATAATATTATATCATTAATGTCTAGGGTTTCCTATTGTGTATATATATGGATTCAACATATCAATAAAATAAGCAATTTTCTCTCTGAATCAACATGGTATCAAGGAAGTAAATTTGGGTTCGCCTCCGGTTGGTTTTTGGCGTCCGTTTTCTAGAGTTCTGGTTTCTGTTTTCTGACAGCACTGTACTTGCCGTTGACGTCCCACTTTTCTAACGACGCTATACTCCTTTGGGATCGACTCACCTTCCTAAGCATACCCCTAAAGTTTTGTGCCCTAGTTTTGACTATTCCATACTGGGTCTTTCATTTCTAATCCATATTTTCTGGCTGCATATTTGCAGTTTCTGATTCTAAATTCGTTTGTTTATTGAGGTGATTTTATTTGACCCCTGGAGTGGTTTTCCTCTACTTGTTTGAATATTTATTCCTACGGAGCTCCCAGCAAAGCTATGGTAATTGGATACTCTAGTTCTTTTAGTTAATCATTGTCCGGTTGCTTTCATTTTCAGTACTAATCTATTTTGATGGCTGCAACTAAGTCTACCACAATTTCTGAGATGGTTCCAGTAGTCATTAACATTATTGAATATAAATTAACTTGGAAAAATTATCTAGATTGGAGTAAATCTATTCGTATTTATTTCTGAAGTATTGAGAAGGAAGATCACTTGACCGATAATCCTCTAGAAGAGAAAGATCCATCTCACAAGTCATGGTTAAGGGATAACGCACGGCTTCTCTTGCAAATTTGTAACTCTATTAATAGTGAGATGATGCCCTCTATTACTCACTGTGAATTTGTTAATGAACTAATGGATTACTTGGCATTCTTATACTCATGCAAGAATAATATTTCTCGAATATATGAGGTTTGCAGATCTTTCCATCGCGCCAATATGCCAAATGATCTTCCCCTTACAGCCTTCTTTATGGATTTCAAAGGAATGTATGAAGAGCTTAATGCCCTCACACCTATTTCTAATGAGAGGAAGGTCAATGTGTCTCACTGAGAGCAAATGACTACAATGAGTTTTCTAACTGCACTTCCGCCTTGATATGCGGCTACTCGTTCTCAAATTTTATCTGGGGCTCATCTTCCCTATCTTGAAGAAGCCTTCTCTTGTGTGTTGAGAATTGAAAAAATCTCTTTATCGGCCTCTACTGTGCCTACTAGCACATTACTCAGTCGTGGTCAGAATAATGCTCGTGGGCCACCTAATCATCATGGTCCTACACTAAGGGGTTTTAATCAGGAGTCGAATGATGTGATTTGTTACTATTATAAGGAGCCAGGTCATATGTAACGTACGTGTCATAAACTTCAAAACAAACAGAATCGACAGAATTCTGCACATGTGGCCACGATAACTAATGACAGGGTTACCATTTCTGCTACTAAATATGTTCAATTAAAGTCTTGTAATCCTCCTGCTAGTGTTGCTATTGCCATAGGTAATGAGGCTATTGCCCTTGTCTCTTCTTCTTCCAAATGGATCATAGACTCTGGTGCTACTGACCATATTATAGGTAACCGCTATCTTTTATCTACTTACAATTCCTATGCCAACCCTTCTAACATCACTATTACGGACGGTTCTCAATCCTGTGTTCTTGGGTCTGGCACAATTGAACCTACCTCTTCTATTCATTTAGACTCTGTGCTCAATGTCCCTAATCTTGCTTTTAACCTTTTGTCTCCTAGTAAACTTACTCGTCAATTAAACTATTGGGTCTCACTTTTCCTTGATCATTTCTTGATACAGGATCTTTTGACGAAGAAGATTATTGGTTGAGGCTACTAATCTGGTGGTCATTACTTCCTTGATGACAGGGGTCACGTGCGGTGGCCTGTGCTGGTGGTGTCACTCCTTTTGAAGTACATTGTCATTTGGGTAATTTGTCTTTATCATCTTTAAAAAAAAGTTTATTCTCAATTTCAGCATTTGTTATCCTTAGATTGTGAGTCATGTCAGTTTACGAAACATCATTGTCTTCCTTTAGTATCTCGCGTTAATAAACAAGCTTTGTCTCCTTTTGAGTTAGTGTACTCTAATGTTTGGGGTCCGTGTCCAGTTGAGTCCAAAGTTGGTTTCAAGTATTTTGTTACATTTGTTGATGATTATTCATGTACTACTTGGTTATATTTAATGAAAAATCGTTCTGAGTTATTCTCTCATTTTTGTGCCTTTACTACTAAAATTAAGAATCAATTCAATACTTCTATCCATACTTTGCGCAGTGATAATGCTAAAGAATATTTTTCTGAATCATTTTGCTCATTTATGCTTCAAAACGGCATTCTCCATCAATCTTCTTGTGTGGATACACAGGCTCAGAATGGCGTTGCTGAAAGAAAAAATTGCCACCTATTAGAAGTAGCCCGTGCTCTTCTGTTTTAAATGCAGGTTCTTTTTGGGCCGATGCGGTCTCCACTACTTGCTTTCTCATTAATCGCATGCCTTCCTCTATTATTGATGGTCACATTCCCTACACTACTCTCTTTCCTTCCAAACCTTTGTTTCCTATTGACCCTAAGATTTTTTGATGTGTGTTTTGTTCGAGATGTGTGTCCAAGTGTCTCTAAATTAGATCCTAAGTGTCACGTCCCAAAATTTGGACCGTGATTGGCACAGAATATGAATAATTTCACATTCCGAAAGCTTAACACCTTAAATAAAACATTCGAGTTTTCCATAATGTTTTTCAAAATAAATAGAATCTTTTCTAAGGTCTAGGTGGAGCTTTACCCTTTTCAAAATATTACAAGTTCGTAAGAAAAGTAATTACATCAAAAGTAGTGTTTGTCAAACGGCGCTTCGGATCGACAACGAGGCTCTTTACTGCTCAGCGGGAGGATTAGGGTCACCTGCACTATCTGAAGCCAAATAATCTACTCGTGAATAACGTCCCAAAAATATGATTAAAAGAATGCGAAAATAGACAATGCATACACATATTTCAAATAACATTTCGTATTTCAATGCAAACTTTTTCGTAAATATTTTCTTTTAGGGAAAACAATTTGAAATAATCATTTCAAATCAATCGCTTTAAAAACAATCCTTTCAAAACCATAATCTTTCCGTAGGACTTCAACAGAATGAAAATAGACGTAGACACACAGTCCACGAGGGTAAATAACCAATCTAGTAGCTCAAGGCCACTAGCCATCGTGAGTACGAGACCCACGTAATAATCTGGTGGCTCGAGGCCACAATCTGTCGCGAGTATGAGACCCACGTATATCCGTCATGCGTACGAGATCCACGTCTATCTGTCGCGAGTATGAGACCCATGTATATCCGTCGAGCTCAAGTAACCAAGGTGCACTAAGGACTAACATCAGTTATGTATTTCGTCATTTCTAAAATGTTTCCATCATGCGTGGGGTTTATTTCACATGAAATAATCTCAATTGTTTCAATGACATAACCATTGCTAAAACCACTTTAATTTTCTAGACCCCAGCATGTACATTTGAAATCAAATTACTGTGAAAATATATGCAATTCGTAAAAGAATATATTTCATAAATAACATCAGTTTAATGCAACTTTTGCCAAACTCTTTTTGAAAGCTTATTCATCCATCTTTATTCATAATCGAAATTCCTTTGTAAATCATTTGAAAGAAAATCTTTTATAAGGATTTAAACCATACTTTCGTAAAACGGCTTTTCACAAATCATAATTGAAATTCAATATATTCAGTGAAATAACAATGTATTTAAAAATGTTAAGTTTAGGGAACGTTATTCACTCACATGCTACGATCCTAAACAGTTACTCTTTTCAGCCCAACCACTTCAATTACTTTCACTTCTCAATCCCCTATTATCCCAAAATAACATGTTAACCTTCTAAGTATACCCTTAACATAAATCAATCATTCTAAATCTACTATCAATCAGAGAGACATCATCACTGACATATCTTGGCCACGATTAAGTTGGTTAAAACACTAATTCATTTCCAAATAACCTTTAAACATGATCTTTGCACAGATCTGAAACCTTCCACATTACAACCATTTAAAATTTCAAAATCTTTATTAGCTTCCAAGTTCTTCCATTTATCATAACACTCAAACCATAACAATTGGCCAAAACAGCAACATATACCCATGCATATGTATCTATAAACTAAAGAAAATGATCAGGGCCTTCTACTCTAATTATTTTTCCTTCCTGCCGCCACCCCAAGCATATATATATTCACAACGCATGCATACACAGCAACCATAGTAGCATAGGTATATGGACATACATATATACATTTCCTCAATCAACACCTCAGAACTGCCAACCATCATCATAGTACACACATACCAACATAGATATATCTCCACAGCCTAGCAAACATAATGTATATATATACAATCGTTCCCACAGCATCAACAACAGCAAAAAAGATCATTTCTTGTGACAACAACCTTAACAAAACACGGCCCTACACATTCATACACAGCGTACTAAATAAGCCCAGCATATAAATACCCCCCAAAACCAAACCAACTACCATCATCACCAACAACACATTCAACTCTGTTTCCTTTGTTACTACAACGCACATACCTCTCAGTAACCAGGAGGAATTCTCAGCCAATACAACAGAGGACAATGAATGGCTCAGGACACAAAACCTGGAATCCACCTACGGCCAATACAACAACCAAAATCAAATTTTTGTCTTCTCTGCTATTCTATAAGAAGAGGACGAAAACATAGGAGTACAGAGATGGAGGCATCCAAGTGAGGAATGATCAGTGGAGGAGAAAATGGTGTGCACTTACCTCCAAATCACCCAATTTTTGCGTAGAGATAGGGAATGATCTCTGGGACTGTAGTTGCTACAGTACCAATTTATGCAGAGTAACGGCAACACCCCACACGATGGCGACCTAGCACTTGACCTCTAGAATAGAGAAACCCAATAATGATGATCGCCACCCCACCCGCTATCTCTCATAACTTCTCTTCCCCTTTGATTTCCCCTACTCGTAGTACTTAAAGGCGAACAACAATCATGCCATGCGTTGCTTCCAGGATGACAGCACAGCATAGAAGGTTGATAACTCACTGCAATGACTAATCGTAAGGCGCCGCTAGCGTAAAGCTTTTAATCTGCTCACACTGCTTCCCCGCCTGTGTTGCCGCTGAAATCATACGTCCGAAGGGGAAGGGGTACGGTGCAGAGAAAAAAAAGAGGAGGGCAAAATAGTAATTTTACGTGCTAAAATCAAAATAAAAACCCTCACCCTGCAGCAGTCGAGATTTGAATGCGGGACCTCGGAGACAACTTTCGCGCCTTCATCCACTTAGCTGCCCACGACCCTTTGCAACAATTTGCAAGATCTAATATATATTCTTTTGTTGTATAAATTTTATCTAATAAATTTTTGAAGCCATAACACTAAGTCCCTCAAGTATGTCTTCCTTGCCTACTCTCATATTCAAAAAGGTTATAGGTGTTTCTCTCCGTCTCTTAATCGTTACATGGTTTCTGCTGATGTTACCTTTTAGGAATCTGTTGCTTATTTTGCTTCTACCACTTTAGCTCTTCCTTCTCTACCTATGGAGCAGGATACTCTTCTGATCCTACTCTGTCTTTCCCTCACCATCACTGGCCCCTGCTCCCCTACTGGCACCTGGTCAACCACCTTTATCTTGGGTTATACCAGACGTTTGAAGGACACAATTACTGCTGATATACCAAATTCTACCCTACCATTGTCTACTTCCTCATCAGATCCTACGGAGAGCATTACTCACCCTGAGCCTGTCTCAGTCCCTACCTCTGAGCTACCTCCTGTTCCTAATCCAGATCCCTCCCTTGATCTACCCATTGCCCTCCACAAAGGTAAACGTACTTGTACCTATCATATTTCTTATTTTGTTTCATATGACCACCTCTCCTCTACTTCTCGTGCCTTTGTTGCTTCTTTAGACACTATTTTTGTACCTCAATCCCTTTCTGAGGCTTTATCCCACTCGGGTTGACATACTGATATGGAGGAGGAGATAACGACCCTTGATCGTGCATGTACGTGGTCCTTAGTGGATTTGTCAGCGGGAAAGAAATCCATTGGGTGTTGACCCCTAAAACTAAGGCTGATGGCACCCTCGAACGTCTTAAAGATAGCCTTGTTGCTAAAGGCTATGCTCAGAAGTATGGTGTTGACTACTCTGAGACCATTTCTCTTGTGGCCAAGCTCTCTTCTGTTCGTCTCTTTATCTCTCTGGCCGCTACTTATAGTTGGGATCTTTCTCAACTGGATATAAAAAATGCCTTCTTACATGGTGATCTTCTTGAAGAGGTGTACATAGAGTAACCGCCCGGTTTTGTTGGTCAGGGAAGCATAGTAAAGTGTGTCATCTTAAGAGATATTTATACGGCTTGAAGCAAAGTCCTCGTCTAAGACATGGAGTAACCACCCAGTATACATTTAAAATGTTACACTAAAAACAATGTTCTAGTTCTACTAAGACATTGACGTTTGCTATATCATAGTTCGCAGATTTGAAACTATAATAACCACAAATCACAAATTAGGATAGAAACCTGATTAACACCAAAGTATTCTCAATCAAGGGGCAAACTATGACTTTGCCAACACCCCTTAAAATCTTGCTTACACAATCATCATCTTGCTCAAGAAGCACAGCGCGATCACAAGAAATGAGAGAGTATATTCATCAACATATGAAAGTTAAATGGATTAAACAAAAATAATCCCCGTACACTGTAATCGATTTCCCATTTTTTGAGAAAGACGAAGCTAACATTTGAGCATATGAAATGAGAGGGCAAACTAAGCTTTTGCCAACACCCCGTAAAAATCATGCTTAGATAATCACCGGGTTACTCAACCAGCACAAATGCATCCCCAGAGAATGAGAGAGCATACGCATCAACATATGAAAGTTAATGGACTAAAGAAAAAATCAACCCCCATAAACTGTAAACGATTTCCCATTTTTTGGGAAAGGTGAGACTAACATTTCAACAAAAGCATAAATGTATAGAGTCCATCGACAAAAACTTTCAAGCACACAACATAGAACCCTAAGAATCCCAATTTTCTTTGACAATGAAACGGGAAAGAAAAAAAACCTACATACTGAAGAGCTAATCCAATAGATTCCTAATAGATTAGTGAGCACAAAATGTAAATCGATTTGAGGTCAGAAAGTTACCACCGGAGTTGCGGCGAGGCATGGTTAGGGAACGGGGTTGAGGCGGCGAAAAACAAGATTGAGAGACGAAGATCTCCAAAGAGGAAAAGCAAAATGTGCTGTTGAAGAAATATAAACCGCTAAACCCCTTGAAATGGGAAATTTAAAGCCAGTTCCACAGCAAAATTATGAGTTGAGGATTAGGGATTTAGTCAAAAGAAAAAAAGGGCAAAAAAAGTTTTAGAAAATTCAGATTGTGTTAACGTGTAAGTACAGGATTGGTTGATTTCAGGGCATTGACGGGTTCAATTTTCAGTTGTGAGCTTGTGATTCTTTTCATCATAAAATAAAACGCAAATAAATATTTAACCTTTTTATTGTTCATATAATTTATTATCTTTTTAGCCATAATTCATATAATTTATTCACATCATATATGCAGAAGCCTAAATTTACATTACATAACATTTCAATTTAACTATTTAAAAAAATATATTTTTAATCTTTTTAATGTTAACATTATTAATAAAAATCACTAACTCAACAAATTTAAATAATAATTTTATTATTAAATGTCTCACAAAAAATAGATAAAATAATCAATATGTTTTATATATAACATGTAAGAATACAACATTTTATATTACAAAAAACAATACATATTGTCTCTTCTACGGTCTGCAATCATCTGTGTGCAGGAGTAGACTAGCTACTTTTTCCCCCAAACTTATTTATTTAATATTACAATAAGGCCATGTCCTCTAACAAAATCATTACTATATAAAAGTATCTCCCATGCTAATTGATTAAAAAGAACGTAGTTAAAAAGGAAACAAGTGTCTCAATGTTAAAGTTTTATACTGATCATTCTTTGCTCTCATATTAGCACATTTAAATGAACATGATAAACAAACTTTTTAAAATAAATACATAAATAATAGATGTAAGGATATTTGTAAATGAGTTGCCAACTGAGTATATTTGTTTCAAATATTTTCTTGCCAACATATTTGTACATTTACTTTGTCAAGTATGTACATTTTAACTTAGTGATTATTCAATTTTAATTTTATAAGTTTGGATAAAAATAATAAAAAATAAAATTTATTTTTGATAATTTGAAATTAAATAAGAAGAGGATATATTCTTTAAGAAAGGGGAGAGAAAAAATATAGAATTGACGTTAGTAGGAAAGCGATAAAGTCTATGCGCTAGTTTGGATAGGTTTTTAGAAAATGGTAGAGACTTTTAGACAGTTTTTAAAAATTGACTTTTAGAAAAGAACTTATGAAAAAAGTTAGTTATGAATAAATGAGTATTTAGATGGTTATAATTAAAAAAATTGTGATTGATAAATTATCAGAAAGAGTATAATTTTATAAAAGATATTATATTTTTTTCCTTTTTTCCCTCTCTCTCATGTTCTCTCTCCATCGATGAAGACTAGTGACGTAGACAGAACCCCGACCTCTACTGGCAACGACGAGCCTCGACAAGTACAAATCAGGAGCATGATTGACCCACAACAAGCACGGTAGCATGTGCAACAATGTTTTTGTGCACAGACAGAGGAGAAGACGCAACAGTGACAGAGACCCTCCTCCCTCCCAGTGAAGTTTACTTTCTCTCTGGTGATGATGATGCTTCTCCTTCCTAGCGACGATGAGAATAGACGGAGGAGAAGAACGCAATAGTGGTAGAGGCAGAGCAGAAGCAGAGAGAAGAGAAAGAAGAGGGAGAAGATGGGATAGAGAGTGTCAGAAAAAATTATATAAAATAATAATTATGTAGTCCATAAGTTCTTTTACTGTTCCAAAAGCTATTTCTAAGAGCTTATTTAAAATCATAGTTTGGTTCATAAATTATTTTAGATAAATATAACTATTTGTTTAAAATTTTCTCAAACTAAAATTTGAGCCAAAAATCATTTTAAAATCTAAGTTTCTGGTAAACCAAACACGCACTATAAATATTTAATGAAAACAACAACACATGGGCATATGATATATAATGTGGAGCTTTTCAGGTGTTAAATTTCATGTAATCCTATCAGTTCATGATCTTAGCTTTTGTAATTTTAGAATTGTAAATCATTAGTTATATTTCAATAATTTTAAAAAAAAATCCCATTTTAAACTTATTCTATTAGAGAAAATGATTAAAAAAAAGACAATAATAAAATAGTTGAGCTAATCTTTAGTTCTTTAAGTTTGTAGGACTCTAATTTTAGTCAAGTTTTAAATTATGGGTTGTAATCTTTTAAGAGATAAAATGGTCTAATTTTTTTATTAAATTATAAGGACCAATATTTTATATAAAAATAAACTGGAGGAATTAAAACTAAAATAAAAATAAACTTAAGGGACAAAAGTTGTTTTAATCCATAATAAAAATTAGATAGAATAATATCATTATTGTAAAGAGGTTGGTATATAATCTTCATAATATACATATATAATATAATATATAACTGATAAGTAATAATATTTGTATAAATGTACAGACTTTAAAATTAAGAGAAAAATAAAAACAGGTAATATACACACTCTATAACAAGAAAAAAAAACTACAATTGTCTTACAAATTTCTTCAAACTATCAAATCGCTTACCTTCTAATAATTGCAAGTGAGTAAGTGAAGTTTGATAAAAGATTATTTGTTCATTGCCAATTAATCATGTATGGGAGCCCAAATTTGTTTATTGTCTCTCCAGGAAATTCATCTCATATTCTTATTTATCAATGGGAGCTCAAACATGATTGAAGAAGTGTTTTTTAAGCTGAATTTAATTTTTAAAACATATATTATAATTTGCAATTAAATTTGTATACTTATCCAAATATTTTTTTATATATTGTAAATTTTTTAATTCCATAGTTGTAATTTTTTTAAAAATATCTCATATAATTTTAATTTCAATTAAATTTTAAAGAATTATTGCAATTTATATATAAATAAATAACAGAGAACACAACTCCGAACTTGTGTGTATTTTAATGTTTTTATACCATAATTATTGAATAAATGTTAATAAATTGTTAGATGTTGGATATTTTATTTATTATATTTGTAATATTTAAGTAAATATTTAGTTATAATAATTTAAATAATAAAATATGTGATGTTGGTTAGTTTGACTTTATGAGTTTGGGTTTAGAGTTTTACCCAATTTTAATAATTTATTTAATTGAATAATAATAATGGTAGGTTATTGAATGAGTGACGTGCAAGAGTCTAAGAGAATGTAGCGCATTTATAATAGCCTAAGGACTAGATCTTGATAGACTGAGATTTATATTAGAATTGAGAATGCGAGTAGAAGTGGGGATGTGACTTTAAAATTATATTTAGTATAAAATAATATCTAAAAAAATTATTTTATAGTTAACCATAAATTATAAAAAGATTATAGTACCCCTTTCCTTAAGCCCCAAAATTTACCAGTGAAAAAAGGGCTCAATAGGCACACGTTCGTGATGTCGAGCCAGCAGATTAGCGGAATGTATATCAAAATCGCACATGACGCAGAGCGAGGCGTCGTTAGCCTTGCATCTACTGTAGGCAGGGGCTTGCTCGCAAACCTCGCACATCCACACACGCTCATGCTAGGAAGGAAGCTTATTCGTAGAATGAATCTTGTTGTCATAGAGCATGAACAAAAAAGCTGAGTTGGCTTAGCAGAAAACTGCAATGGCCGCCGATTTGCAAGAGTCACATGGTTTTGACGGCAAGGTCCAACCACTATGAAATCCCTTCAGGCTTCCCCATTCGATTCCCATACAAAAAATCTCATTCCGGTGTAGACGGAGGAGAGAAGAAGAGGAAGAAGAAGAAGAAAACAAGAGAGAGAAGGGCGTTGACGGAGGAGAGAAGGAATGATATTTGTCTTAAAAAATTTTATCCCATTACTAAAAATACAATATTAGGAGAGGTCCCGCCTATATAGTATTGCAAAATTCTATTTTTTTTTTTATAATTTAACAAATTCTCTATCCCAATACTAGTTCCAAATACTCAATACTAAGTACCAAATGTGGCCTAATTGTAAATCATGTTTTTTGAGGCTTCAGTGACTGTTCTCTAGTCACTAGTTAAATAACATGTAATAAATAATTCTGAAAACTTTATTAACGTCTGCAATAAATAAGTTTTTAAAGCAGTGCTGCTCATTCTTGAGATGCCATATGCAAGAGAATATAATCCACCCAGTAAACTATAAAATACATAGCATTGAGACAGGAAAAAAACAATTTCCAAACTTCGTACAGGTATCTTGAACTTGAAGAAAAAAAAGAACGATAACTCTATGTTACTATTATTCAGTGCACATTTGTAACACAGAAAAGTTAAAAACTAACTTGAAGACCAACAAAACCCAAATGTGGAGTCCAAAAATTCTCAAATTTCAAATCATTAAGATATTAATACAGGAGACGTCATCAATCCATATGATAACATGTTCCAAAAATAAAACAATCCAAAGGGTTTAAGATTGTAAATAATACAATTTGATTTAACACTGTGATTCAACAATAGTGGTCCCTTGAATATTTTGCATTAACATGGCCTTAATTTTTTCCAGTGACACCACAACCTTTGACATATTAGGTCTTGACTCAGGTGCTTCGTTGCAACAATTTAAGGCTAAATCAAAAATTGATGATATATGCAGTAATATATTTGTCACGTCCCAAATTTTGGACCGTGACCGGCACAGAATATAAATACCTCATATTCTGAAAGCCTAGCATATTAAGTAAAACCTTTAAATTTTCCATAGCATTTTCAAAGTCATATGAAATATTTCCTAAGGTTTATGCAGAGCATTATCCTTTTCCAAAATAATACAAGTTCTTAAGAAAGCAATTACATCAACAGTGTTTGTCAAACAGCACTTCGGATCGACGGCGAGGCTCTTTACTGCTCAGCGGGAAGATTAGGGTCACCTGCACTATCTGAAGCCAAATAATCTACTCGTGAATAACGTCCCAAGAAAAAAAATATGATTTAAAAGATTTCAGAAATAAACAATGCATAAACAAGTTTCAAACATCTCGTATTTCAATGCAAACTTTTCTGTAACCATTTTCGTTCAAGGAAAACAATTTGACATAATCATTTCAAATCAATAATTCTTGCAAGACCATAATCTTTTCCGTAAACATTATCGTTTCATATATTCAATTTGAAATAACTATTTCAAATCAATCGTTGTAAAACAATCCTTTTAAAAACTATAATCTTTCCGTAGGACTTTAACAGAACGAGAATAGACGTGGACACACAGTCCACGAGGGTAACTAACCAATCTGGCAGCTCGAAACTGCTAACTGTCGGTGGCTTAAGGCCACTAACCTTCGTGAGTATGAAACCCACGGTGAAATCTGGTAGCTCAGCCACTACCCTTCGTGAGTACGAAACCCACGGTGAAATCTGGTAGCTCAGCCATTACCCTTCGCGAGTACGAAACCCACGGTGAAATCTGGTAGCTCAGCCACTACCCTTCGTGAGTACGAAACCCACGGTGTAATCTGGTAGTTTAGCCACTACCCTTCGCGAGTACGGAACCCACGGTGTAATCCATCGAGCTCGTGTAACCAAGGTGCACCAAGGACTAACAGTACTGCTGTTAGCAACCAGCGTTCTGTATTCCATCCTTTCTAAAACATTTTCATCATGCACGGGGTTTACTTTACATGTAATAATCTCAACTGTTTCAATGCCATAACTGTTGGTAAAAACCACTTTGAATTTCAAAAACCCCAGCATGTACATTAAAAATCAACTTACTGTAAAATCATATGAAATTCGCATAAGAATATATTTCATGAATAACATCAGTTCAATGCAACTTTTGCCAAACTCTTTTCAAAAGCTTATTCATCCATTTTCATACATAATCATAATTCTTTTGTAAACCAATCGAAAGAAAATAATTTCTAACGATTTAAACTGTACTTTCGTAAAATTGGCTTTTCGAAATTCATATTTGAAATTCAACATTTGAAATGACAATGCATTTGAAAATGTAAATTTTAGGGAACGTTATTCACTCACCTGGAATGCTCCCTTCACTTACTCTTGCCTTTAGCTTTAGAGTATCATTCTTCCTTTTATTTTCCTAAATTTCTGAAAATAAAGGGTTCCATCAATTATAAGTTTCAAATCAGTTATCACTATTTCAGGAGCTGCCTGACTCCATATCCTTCAAAACATCAAGCCTTGATTTCATAAATCTGGGATCACATAATCCCAGCACATAAAGCTTAGGCAATATAATAGCTTAATCACTTTTGAAAGTTATTAATGAACATCATAAACCACCAATCAACATAGCAATTACACCTAATACCCATATACACCTCATGCTTCTGTTTCCTTTTTCTTTCTTAACACTTTCAGGTTAAACCCTTACCAATGCAAATATACACACACTAACACACTTGGATACACTCTGACTGTGCACGCATACACAGCATTATCAACAACGTCAGAAAGAACATGTATATATATACATTTCCTCAACCAACACTCAAACTGCCATCTAGCATCACAGCACACACATTCATATCTATATATCTTCATAGCACTCTCAATCATAATGCATGCATATATAATCATTCATACCCGCATTGCATATATATAAATATATACGTATCATTCTCCTTCAACCCGAGCCTAGAGCTGCACCGTCCTCACGGCAACATTCACAGCACACTCTTCCAATTAATCAAACATCAAAGCTTATTATCCTCCCAACAAAGAGTAATACGGCATACATGCACAGATTAATGGAAATAAAAACAGGACAGACAGGGGAAGGGCATGGCGACTTCACCGCATCAACAATACTGCCTAAACAGAAAGAAAAGAGCAACCAGATATTCCAATACCTTCACAGTGTCAGGTAGAATTTACTGGGTATACTCCACCGGCGGAGATTCATACAGCTTTCATCGCCGCACAGCCTTAATTCCATTGACCGCCACTACCCTGTCTCCTGTCATCCCATTGTCCCAATTTCCTTCTCCTACTCGTAGCCTCACGTTCACAGCTTCACGCGCCTACAGAAGCCAGTTGCTTGCGACCAACAGAAATGATGAACATTAGGTGCTTGGGAAAGTTGCTACAGTACCCCGAAGGCAAAGACAATGGAAATCCCGACGGAAGGAGATAAATTAGCACCCACTGAAGTTCAAGCCACCATTTCTAACATGCCTCAATGCCTAAACCCTTTCCTCACCGATAATTTCCTTTGAAAGCACACTCGTCCCCCCCATCGACCGAGACAAAAAATGAAGCTATAAATTGACAGAGAAAGATGGGAGTCAGCGATGATGGAACAAGACCGCAATATCACTGGCAGAAGCAACCTGGGTTTACGGCATTGGTAACGTGAAGATCTCCGCTCTGCTCTCACCGCTTCCTTCCGTCTGCACCGCTGTGGATATTCAGAGAGAAAAAGAGAAGGGCGTACGGTTTATGCATAAAGGGGATAGGGACATTTTAGTAATTTCACGCATGAAAAAAAAATAAAAACCCACCAGCTGCAGCCGCTAGGTATTGAACGCGGGATCTCAGGGTTTTCCTTCCACATGTGGACCACTCTGCTAACCACAACCCTCTGACATTTTCCGCAACAATATACCTATAACCCTTAATAAATTGATTTACTAAAATAAAAATTCTTGAGCCATGACAATATTACCACTTTTTTGGTTGCTTCTGGGCAGCAAATTGACATCTAGAATATTGATTATTGACTCTGGGGTTGATTTGCAAACAAATTCTTTCAAAGTTAAGCCTTGAACAAACATCTCATCTGTTGGTTTCTTCCGTGTAAATATTTCCACAAGCAGAATACCAAAACTGTATACATCTCCTTTTGTTGAAATTACTCCTCTTGATCCATACTCTACATATAAATTTGAATGATAACTTAAATAGTTGAATAACTTGTAGTTTCTTCTAGCATGTGGATGTGTGTAGGTATAAATGAATACAAGAAATAGAAATTAAATAAAATTTAATATGATTACTATATAAATTATCTCACCCGGTGCCATATAACCAATTGTGGCCACAGTTTTGGTGTAAATTTCTGATTGACTATCACTTAACAATTTGGAGATTCCAAAGTCACTCAAATGGGCCACCATATTTTCATCCAATAAAACATTGCTTGGCTTTACATCACAATGGACCACTGGTGTAGAAGAACTATGATGAAGATACTCCAATGCCGATGCCACGTCAATCACTATGTTCAATCTTTGCACTATATCTAAACAATAGTTATGGGAGTACAACCATTTATCAAGACTCCCATTTGACATGAATTCCATTATAAGGGATTTAAAATCATCATTGGAGCAACTGCTGATGATTTTAATGAGATTCCGATGACGAAGCTCACATATGGTAGCACATTCAACATCGAAACTCCTCGACACTGCTTCCAAGTTTGAGTTAAATACTTTGACAGCAACTATTTTTCCACTTGAAAGAATTCCTTTGTATACTGATCCGAAACTTCCCTTGCCAAGAAAATTACTCTGATCAAATCTATTTGTTGCTTGCAAAAGATCATAATAGGATATCTTCATTGGCTTGTCCAAATTTAAGAAGTCTCGATTAGTCATCTCATGACTAACATGATCCTTCTTAAACTTTAGAAACATTAGGAATGAAGCAACCAAAATGATTGCAGAAATGATAGGCACTAAGTATTTGATCACAAGCACCATTTTGGTTGAGATGTGCTTCTTTCCTTTTTTGCATGGATGGACTTTTAGTTTAGACATCCCCCAAAGATCTTCATTCATCATAAAAGATTCATACGTAAAATTCTGAAAAGGCCCATCATTTGGAACTTCTCCATGCAATAAATTGTATGAAAGGTTGATGTGGTTCATATGGACAAGTAACTCTAAGGACTTTGGAATCACACCAGATAAATAATTTTGGGAGAGATCCAAGGACTCAATATCTATCATGCCACTAAATGATTCAGGAATTGGCCCTTGCAATTTGTTATGAGCCAAAGATAATTTTTGCAATGTTAGCAAGCTGCCCATAGTTGTTGGGATGTTTCCTGAAATTTGATTTTGTGACAAGTTCAATAGTATAATTGTTCTCAAATTTGATACCTCAAGTGGAATTGTTCCGCTCAATGCATTGGAGGATAAGTCTAGCATCAACATATCTCTGAGACTCCAAAGAGAAGAGGGTATTTGAGAAATTAATTTGTTAGAGCTGAAATTCAACCTTCGCAAAGAAGTATTTGTGAGGCACGTTGGAATCATTCCTAAAAACATGTTGTCAGATAGATACAACTCACTCAAACTTTTGATTTGGCACAATTCAGTTATGATAGGCCCTTGCAATCTGTTATTGCTAAGACTTAAATGTTGAAGACTTTGTAGTCTATTAATTGTATTTGGAATCAACCCATTCAAGTCATTCCCATCTAAATATAATGCCATCAAGTTTGTTAGATTCCCAAATACATTGGGTATAACTCCACTAAATTTATTCACCGATAAATCTATCAAAGTGATCTTCGAAGCATTTGAGATGCTATTTGGAATTTGTCCAATAAGCTGATTCTGTCTCAACCTCAATTCCTTTAGGTTGGGAAGGCCAATTCCTAAATTTGATGGGAGAAAGCCTGAGAAGAAATTATTTGCTAGGGAGACACGTGTCAATGTTGAAATATTGAATATTTGGGAAGGAAAGGGTTCATGGAAATTATTATCATAGACATCCAAAATTTCAAACTTATCAAGATCTCCTAGCTCCTTGGGTATAAAACCTGGAAGCAAAAAGTTGGATAATTAACTGAGGAAAATAAAAAAAAACGATGGATTATGACATTTATATAATAGAATAAATTAGTGAAAATTGACAAAACAGTTGTATATATAGGGAAAACCATTTTTGAGGTATATTAATTTTTTTTCAATTTTTAATTTGGTACATGTGTATTTTTTCTTCTTATTAAATTATTTAATTTTACTTTGTTAATTAAAGTTATAGGGAGCTAATGGTTCTAACATAATAAAATTAAAGGATTTAATAAAAAAGAAAAATACATATGTAAGTATTAAAGTAAAAGTTGAAGGAAACTCTAGACACATTAAGAATGATTTTCTTATATATATATATATATATATCACATAAGTATGTTTTCAAAAATTTGAATTATGTTCTCTATATAACAAGAAAACTCCAAATATCTTGTTAATTTTGAGTCCAGTCAAATATCTAATTTATAATATAGCCTTGCAATATATTATTGCTAAGACTTAAATTTGGAAAGCCATGTACGTAATATTAACTGTATTTGGAATCAGCCCAGTCAAATCATTCCTATCTAAAGCTAATTTCGAGCAAGTTTTTCTAATTTCTGATTACATTTGGTATTGCTCCGCTAATTTGTTTGATGAAAAATCCAATCTAATGAGTTTAGAAGCATTTGATAGGCAGTTCAAAAAAAAAATTCAGTTAGTTCATTTTCACTAAACCATAATGTGTTCGAGTTAGGAAGGCAAATTCCTAAATAGGATGGGAGAAAGCACCAAGAAGATTCAATAATGTCAATGTTGATCATAGGCTAAGTCTAAGACAAGTTTATCAAGATTGCCTAATCCTTTGGGTACAAATCCAGGACGCAAAAATAGTAATGGATGAATAACATTTTCATAAGACAACATACTAGGGAAAAAAGATAAAATAGTTAATATATTTTATATATAACATGTATGGAATATAAGAATACATCATTTTATATTACAAAAACCAATACATATTATCTCTTATATGATCTACAATCATCTGTGTGCAGGAGTAGGCTAGCTACTTTTTTTTTAAACTTATTTATTTAATATTACAATAAGGCCATGTCATAACAAGTATATACTATGCTATTCGTCTCCAATTTAGTGTTACAAGAAAAATATTACTATAAAAATATCTTCCACGCTAATTGATTAAAAAGAACGAATAGTTAAAAAGAAAACAAGCGTCCCAATGTTAAAGTTTTATATTGATCATTATCTGTTTTCTTATTACCACGTTTAAATGAGCATCATAAACAAACTTTTAAAATAAATAAATAAATAAAAAATATATGTAAGGATACTTGTAAATGAGTTAGAACCAGAATATATTCGTTTCAAATATTTTTTTGCCAACATATTTGTACATTTACTTTGTCAAATATGTACATTTATATATTTATTATTCAATTTTAATTTTATAAAGTTTGGATAAAAATATATAAAATAGAATTTATTTTTGATTATTTGAAATTAAACAGGAAGAGGATGCATTCTTTAAGATAGGGAGAGAAAAAATATAGAATTGACGTTAGTAGGAGAGCAATAAAGTCAATAAATATATAATGAAAACAACAACATATAATTTTTTAAATTTATATATATATATATATATTATAATTTGCAATTAAATTTTTATACTTATTCAAATATTTTTTTATCTATATTCTACAAATATTATGTGGTTTCATCTGCTCATGGTCTTAGCTTTACTTGTTGATTTAGGATTATAATCACACGTTATGTGAATAAACAATATGAATGAAATAATCTTATTTTAGATGAAAATATTAAAATGAAAAGAAAACATTAAGTAAGTAAGTACATACCTGTAAATGAGTTTATACCCAAATATAATCCTTTTAAAGACGTGCAGTTACTTATTGATTGTGGAATACTTCCCTCTAATTGATTATAAGTAACACTAAAAACTTCAAGTAAAGGGAGTTGATGGCACATTTCTTCTGGCAAATTACCCTTTAAATGATTGCTACTAAATGAAACATGTCTCAAAGAAGGCATGTTGTTCCAAATAAATGAAGGAATTTCACCTATAAATAAATATAAAATATTTGTTAATTACTTGGTAATAAGACTGACAATATCAACTTAATACTCTATAAAATGAAACAATAAATCTCTATGAAACCATATTGATTGCCATCTTCTAAGAGTTAGAAAAATTGATGTACTACACATATGTGTGTATTATCAATTTATAGTATTTATATGAACAATAGTTTAATTTTCTAATTTTTAATATCATTGAAGACTTGCAAAATTTATGTAAGGCTTGCTTTTTGTTCTGGATCAATGTATAGTAATATCGTACATGAGACAATTTGTATTTCTAAAGACATAGGGAGTTATGTACACTGTGGTTTATGCTATAATTTATATTATTATTCTATAATTTAGATTAATTTAGATCTATTGTTGTTGTTATCCTTTTAGACTTGATGGTTTAATTAATTATGAGAATTCCTATATATTATGTAAGCAGTATTCATTTCATTCAAGAAATAAATAGATTATAAATTTCTTCAATTAACTGTGATAAAGTGAAAAATAAGAGAATCAGGATATTTTTTTGTTAACTACAAACTTTTTAAAAATAAAAATAAAAATAAATAATAAAATTTATATTTTACATGTACATCCCAATCAAAATTAAATGTGTTTCTTATAAGGCATACTCATTTTGGGGAAAAAATCTTCAAAAAATTTCAATAACAAAACTTTAACATTTATTTTCAAATATTGATAGAGCCTTATTGATTGGATTAATAAAAAATAGTTCAATTTTCTACATTTTACTTTTCTTCAGGCTCTCTATTTTTCTAATATTAAATATTTTATTATACTTTTTGACATGGGCATGAAAATTATATTTATAAAAAAAAGACATATTCATCTTAGCGTTCAAAGAAAGCACATGATTATTACATGTGTCTGGTGTCAAACATTACAAATATTTGCTCAACATGTTATAGAACACACATGAAACTTTTTATTTCTAATCACCCACACAAATCATAAGTATGAAACTTGTTAAAAGCACATATATCAAACATTTTGTTTCTAATAATCTAATATTATATTTTGTTTCTCTTTATAAGGATTCTTTTTTTAAATAAAAAGCGAGGATTATTCTGAAAACTACTATGCCATATCAAATATTAATAGCCCATAAAGTTCTTTTTGACCATTATTCTAATAAAATTGGCACAATCACATAATCAAAAAAGACATATTCCCTTTGGGATTAAAAGAAAACATTACTGTCACGTCCCTATTTTTGGACCGTGACCGGCACAGAATATAAATACATCATATTCTGAAAGCCTAGCATTTTAAGTAAAACCTTTAAATTTTCCATAGCATTTTTCAAAATCATACAAACATTTTCTAAGGTTCATGCAGAGCATTATCCTTTCCAAAATAATAAAAGTTCTTAAGAAACAATTACATCAACAGTAGTATTTATCAAACGAAGCTTCAGATCAACAGCAAGGCTCTTTACCGCTCAGCTGGAGAATTAGGGTCACCTGCACTATCTGAAGCCAAATAATCTACTCGTGAATAACGTCCCAAAAACATGATTTAAAGAATACGGAAAATAATCAATGCATAATCATATTAAAATGTATTTCATATCGCTTTGAAATCTAATTCAAACCTTTTTGTCAACATTTGTATTTCAGGGGAAATAACCGTATGAACTAACTGTTTCAAATAACTCATTCAAAACAATCTTTTCAAAACCATGATCTTTCTGTAGGACTTCAACAGAACGAAAACAGACGTGGACACACAGTCCACAAGGGTAACTAACCATTCTGGTGGCTCGAAGCCACTAACTGTCGCGAGAACGAATCCCACGAAATAATTCTGGTGGCTATGCCACAAACTGTCGCGAGAATAAATCCCACGAAATAATTCTGGTGGCTCAAGGCCACAAACTGTCGCGAGAACGAATCCCACGAAATAATTCTGGTGGCTATGCCACAAACTGTCGAGCTCGAATACCAAGGTGCACCAAGGACTAACAGTACTGCTGTTAGCAACCAGCGTTCTGTATTCTGTCCTAAAACATTTCCATCATGCCTGGGGTTTACTTTACATGAAATAATCTCAATCGTTTCAAATACCATAATCATTGATAAAGCTACATTGAATTTCAAAAACCCCAGCCTGAACATTCAAAATCAAGTTACTATAAAAACATATGCAATTCACATAGAAATATTTCATGAATAACATTAGTTCACTGTCAAATCTTTTTCCAAAGCCTCTTTATCCAATTTCATGCATAATCGTAATCTTTTGTAAATCAATCGAAAGAAAATCATTTCTAACGATTTAAATCATACTTTCGTAAAACTTGCTTTTTGAAATCCATATTTGAAATTCATCATTTGAAATAACAATGCATTTGAAAAATGTAAATTTTAGGGAACGTTATTCACTCACCTGCAATTATCTGATACAGTTTATCCTTACTCTAGATTTCAAGATATCGTTCTCCCTTCATTTCCTAAATTTCCAAAATAAGACATTCCGTAAGCTTACATTCGAAACCATCTCTCAAACAGATTTCATATTCGTAACAATTATAACTATCACCCAAAATCTATGTTTGGAGCAGAAAAATCCCTAATCACAAGTTAACTTTGGAAATTTCAAATCTTGTGTTCATAGAATACATGTTGCCTTATACCTCCCTTATAAATCCCATGAAAACACCTCTACCAGACATGATATAATTCAATCATTTAAGTCTCTTTAGACATACTTCAAACTTCCGTCTCATAATTAACGTTTTATCTTGTACTATGATGGCAAATACAGCAGCATGATATGCATATATAAACTGAAATTTCCCCCTCCAATTCTCCTTGACCGATTAAGGCATGCATATACATACTCATGTGCTGTCCAAGACAAAATCTTATTCCTGATGACAGCATCTATGCTCCCCCAATAGCACGGATTTCTTCTTTCTCACTCTTTCTCTAAATATATTTTTTACACAGAATCACATACCTACCCAACATCCATTGCCATGCATATAAATAAACACGCATGGTTCATAGCCCATAGCAACATCAGCATTTCATATACATACATATACCCAAACAGCAGCCCACAAATACACACAGCAGCAACACAGCAATATATACACACGGTAGCAGCAACCCAACATGCATCCACTGGTATACATATCGCAACAGAAACTTTGCCATCACAGCAAACACAACAGTCCACAGTCGCAGAGAAAACAAGGAAAAAAGGTGAAACTTACCACCCTTACCGCACCTGGGATTCACAGCAACAACACCACGGAACAAAGCAGGAAGATGACAGTGCACAGCATCAATCCACTCCCTCTAGCACTCACGGCAACGGCCTGAAACAGAGCAGCGGTGACAGCACCGAACAGCAATGAGTGAGCTCTATCACTCAACAACCGCTTAAGAGGAAAGATGGAGTTGAATACGAAATGTGAACAAGGGAGCTTACCACTACACTAACCGAACGGAGCACGACAGAAACCAGCCGGGAAATGGAATCAACGACTTGCTATAGTAGCAAAGGATTTGCTATAGTAGCACGAAAATGGTGTCGGACAGAAGCTACACAGCGACAGTGCTCACCTTGAATGTGGTCCACCGGAAGGAGTGTTTACCGGTGCTATAGCTAGAACACCGAACCCGCGACACTCCTGCGCCCTCCACTCAACTCTCGCTGCCACCTTGCTGCTGATGGAAGAATGGAATGGGAAAGGAATGCCTTAGATAAAAAGGCGAGTAGCAAACCTTCCGTGTCGTGCACTCCCTTCCCGCGCCGCAAGTTGAGCTTCTGCCGTCCAGCACCTAACCCGCACTACTGCCCTGCTGTCACTGCTCGCTGCTCGCAGGAAGGAAGAATGGAGGAAGAAAAATCAGAGGTTCGGTGAGAAATGGACAGAGGGGCAAAAGAGTAATTTCACGAGTCTGAAAATAGGAAAAACTCACTCTTCTACACCTGCTGGGATTCGAACACAGGCCACACGGTTTCCTTCTTGCCTTTGAACCATTCAGCCAACTCTTCCCATGCAAGGTATTTTGTAAAGAATATACATATATGTTAATTACATTCCTGATCATAACAATTACTATTACTTGTTTCTCTTGTTAAAGAAAAAGGAAAATGGATAAACATTAAGAAAAATGACATACAAAAGCTCTAAAAATGATAAATTCTCAATCATGTATATTACTAATAATAGTTCAAGTATTACTAACAAGAGATATGGAACTACAAACACAAAGTCCTACTTTGCTATTTATCATTTTCTATATTAATATTGCCAAAACTTCTTATGGTTCTTTAAAATGAAGGAAAAAATGGAAAGCAAAATTTTATTTTAAAATTATTTTTAAAATTACCTTGCAAAGTGTTGCTGTGAAGATTTAGGATTTGGAGATTTGTCAAATATCCAATCTCACTTGGAATGATTCCTGAGCAAATTATATATGCGTATCAAAATTTATTATAATATTGAAAGAGATACTAAAAAACTAGTTTAATTTAAATACTTCAAAGAAAAAGAAAGAGAAGCTAAGAGTGTGAACCTTTTTTTTTCTTCAAGATTTCATATAAGCTGGGGGATTTGTACATACATATGGAACAATTTTTTAAAATATGTATTTTTGTATTCATGTTTACAATATGAAATTTTTGAATCTAGTATTGCATTTTATTGAAGAAAATAAAAATAAAAGATATACTTATGCATAAGACCTATTGTTAAAAGGTTAAGCTAACAATATAATGTAAACAAATATATAACTATTTTAAAATATTAAATTTATTACTAGCTAAATAAGTCGACAATTCAAGATCAATATCCATAGGTCAAATGAGACAATTTATATTTTTCTTTAGGCTCCCAGTTTTTCTAATAATTCAATATCATCACCGTTATGTGTGTATGTTTTCAAATAAAAAGAAAATTTGATAAACATTACAAAGTTTCTTATAGTTCCTTAAAATGAATAAAAAAATAGGAAAGCAAAATCTTGATTTAAAATTATTTTTTATTCGAGAGATGAAAAGAAAAAATACACCACATATGATATAAAACAGTCATATAATTAAAATCTTAACTTGCAAATTGTTGCTACGAAGATTTACGATTCTATTCGTATATCCAAATCAAAATTTAATGTGTTGCTTACAAGTCTTACTCATTTTAGAAAAAAAATCTTCAAAAAGTTTTTAATAACAGAATTTAAACATTTATTTTTAATACTGATAAAGTCTTACTATAGGAATTAACATTATAATAGTATTCTCTTCTTCATGGTATGGATTTACTAACCATTTCAAAGATTGGATGACGAATTGTTTTTAGTCTTAAAAAAAAATGTTGGAAAAAATAAGAAGAAATGCACAAAAAATATAACAAAATAAAATCCCTACCCCTAGCAAACTATTCTAAGATAAATGAGTTTAAGGAATTGCTGATTCGTCGTTAGCATTATTTGTTTCCACGTGACTCTAAAGTTGTATGAGCCCTTTAATATTTTTTTTTGGGCGGAAAGGCCCTTTCAATATTTTAATAAACATACATATACATATACATATACATATACATATACATATACATATACATATACATATACATATGCATATACTTATACACATACATATACATATATATGTCCGTATACATGCATACATATCGATTATTAATCCCTGAATCATTTCAAAGAATTGAATCCTCATCTTAATTTTGATAAAAAAAATCATTGTCTTAATCATTATTGTTTTTTAAAAAAGCCTCCATATAAATTATTTTTCATGTAAAGCATGTGTTTTTTTTAAGATCCATGTTCGTTTCGTTGACTAATTCGGTTGGATTGTCTATATTAAAAAAAACTAAAAAACTTGTCATTGAAAAGAAAATAGAAGAAAATAAAAAATAAAAGGAAAAAAAAAAAGCATTGAAATATCAACTAGCATGTCCTTTTCATCATTTTATTTCTTTTTTTGAAGATTTTTTATGCAACTTATTCCCCCCCCCCCCACCTTTACATGTGTGCGACAATTATATATAAATTTGAACTAAATGCCCGGAAATAAAATCTCATTTCAAATTTGTTTTTATTCAATAAAGTTAAAAAAGGAAAAAAACTACACAATCTAATATGCATATGGAGATGTTTTCATCCATGTCATAAATTCTGAAAAGTAAGTTCATATTCATTTTGGGATTAAAAGAAAGTATCACGTTTCATTCCTTTAAAAACAATTTAGAAAAATTATCATTCTCTAAATCTATAATGCAAAATAGTGACTATATCAAAATACTAGCAAAAAAAATTTAAGACTATCATATAATCAAAACTCTTACCTTGCAGGTTGCTGTTACGAAGATATAGGCGCCAGAGTTTGGTCAAATTTGCAATGTCACTTGGTATGTTTCCTCCTTTGAATTTGTTATCCCCCAATTGTAATTCTGTTAATTCTTTGCATTGATGCCAACTGGATGGTATTTCGCCAGACAACTCATTCCCATTCACATAAAACAATTCAAGTTTTGGAAGCCCAGAACATATGCTTGTTGGGAGACTACCAAATAATTGATTTCTTTCAAGACCAATTTGCTGCAATACTGAACTGTTAAATAATGAAGATGGTATAGAACCAACAAGTTGATTACCTCCAAGATACAATGTCTTTAGTTGTGAAAGATCACTAATCTCGTTTGGAATGACTCCTTCAAATATTAGGGGATGAAAAAGAAAGAAATGTCAGTGGTAACAATTATTCAAGTATCACAAGTTACTATATGTGTACATGAGATAAATTTATAATTCTTAAAAACACATGTAATAAAACTTGCACATTTTATTAGAAACAAAACAAATATATTCTAAATGATAAAACACAACAACAATTATATCATTTTAATTTGGTTGAGAACTTATATCATTAAAACTAAGAGACCTATTGATCGCTTCCTGTGGCGCCACAGAGATTCCAATTTATTGGACTTGCTATTTATCACTTATTTCAAAACACATTAATTAGAAGGCATATAGAAAACTTAATTTTGTTAACTACAGTTTTCTTAAAAAAATTAATAATAAAAATAAAATTAGTTATAATTTATATTATTCAAATTAAAATTAAATGTTCCAAATATGTTGCTTGTAAGGCTTACTAATTTTAAAAATAAAACCATTATAAATCTTTTAATCATGGAATAACAAAATTTTTTGAATAGAAAAATTAATAATAATTTTTTTAAAGACTGATGATGATCAGCTTTAGATATTATGATAGTATTATTTTTCTGCTTGGCTTGACTTTACTAAACCTTTTCAAAAATTGGATGACAGAATTATTTTTGTATTCTTTAAAAAGTTACAGAAAAATGCTGTAACAAATAAGAAAAAATGCAAAAAAGAAAAAGAACAATCTGGACAAACCATGGTCCTCCATGATAATATAATATCAAACTAGTGAAAAGACAAGTATAGATATTAAAAATATTTTAAAACATACCTAACAAACTATTATAAGAGATACTCAATATTTCAAGTGAAGACAAATTGAAAATTGTTTGGGGAATAATTCCTGAGAGCTTGTTACCCGCAAGTAATAACTTCTTTAAGTACTCAAGTCTTCCCACCTTAAGTGGAATAGTCCCTTCAATTAAATTATAAGTCCAATCCAAGATCTCCAACTTTGATAAATTGAACAAAGATGATGGGATAACTCCATTAAAACTATTATTTCGAAAACTCAAGCACTCAAGCATGAATAAATCTCCTATCCATGTTGGAACTTGTCCTTGAAAGTTGTTGTAGCTCAAGTTGAATAGTCTCAATCGACGCAGTCGAACTAACTCTTTAGGGATTTGACTGTGAAAATTGTTGTCACTGAGATCAAGTTCAATAAGGAATGGGAGATTTCCCAGCTGTTGAGATATAGTGCCTTTAAGATCCATGACGCTTAGATTCAAGGAATGAACCCTTCCATAGGGAGTATTGCAGATGACACCAACCCAATTACATGGAGAAGAAGAGATAGACCAATCAACTAAGAAATTGTTGGGATCCGAAGTGATAAAGGATTTAAGGGAAAGAAGTGCGGATTTGTCGGTGGTGATGTTTGTATCAATTGAAGCTGAGGAGACCATGAAGCAATGAAGCAAGAAGAGTAGAACAATGGAAGGAGGATTTGCCATATTGTTCAGCATAGCAGACTTGTCAAATTTCCAAGTGTTGCGCATCCATCGGGAATTCACAAACACGTCATTTTATACTTCAATTCTAAATCGAAGTCAAAGGCGTACAAACTCAATTCCAAATTGCACAATGACTCTCTCATGATTAGATTAAATGATTCAAATAAAAATTAATTAGAGAGTTTGGTGTGTTAACTATTCTGTATTTATTTCTTATCTCTCCTAAAACACGCATTTGCTATACTGTTCAATAATTAAGAACGTACGCTCATCTTATGGGCGAATGAGATGTGTATTTCATTTTAGTCTCATTAATAATAAGTTATAAATGTTTTTTCTGGTCTTGTGGGTTTGAAAAGAGGATATGAATTATGGGGATCGTATCATATGGTTGATAGTAATTCGTTCACATGTAGTATATATGGATGGAGTAGTGATATGGGACATGGGACAGATGGTCATTTAATTTAGGGCCACACGGTGGATATTAAATTTAGAATTATGTAGAATGTAGGGTCATTTAATTATATATTTGTGTGTGTATATATATTACTCTAGTATTTAATATATGAGCTAGTTAGAGGGTTATATTTAGTCATAAATAAAAAAATTAATTTATTTTATGTTTAATATTCATAATTTTTTTAGTTGAGTATTTTGAGAATATTATGTTACATTTATTATAATTAATTAATTTATTTAATTTTTTTAATCTATTTAAATTAATAAATTAAAGATCATAGGGAGTATATATTATTTTGACAATATCATTTTAGTCTACCCAAAGGAAACTGCATGTTAGATTTATTTGTTGAGATATAATTTAGTTATATAGAGTTAAATTTAGATATTATTTAGGATTAAATTTAAATATTATTATATCTTAGAAGAATAAATTTGAGATATCATGATTGAGATATGATTATAGATTTAGCCTATTAACTTACTTTTTGCCTATATAATGGCTTGTTTATATTCTCATTCATCTAAGAATTAATAATACTATTAAATCTTTGCTTTCCCTCTACTTTTAATCCTTCAATCCTCACACAACATTTGACTTTAAAAGTACATGTAAATACCTAAAGACATTATCAAAACTTGCAATGTTTTATTTTTTGTTGAAGCAGTATTTAGTACATTCTTAAAAGATCAGTTTTTCTTTCTTCCTTTCTTTGTTGTCTTTTTTTTAAAAAAAACTGATGTTGTCCGGTATTTCAATCAGGAGGGGTAAAAAAAAGTTGCGAAAAAAAGTCCTACGATAAGATATTTTTATCAATAAAAAAATGAATGGAATTATTTTGAGGTATAAAATAAAAGATTTAATTATCTAAAAAGTTTATTAACAACTGAAGAACTAACAAAACTTACTATATTTTCTAGGTACCGCATTTTACTATATCAGTAAAAGAATAGGGGGAGTATTTCATTATCTTAAATTTTCATTATTTTTATTAAATCTATACATTATAAAAATTTTACGAAATAATTATATATAGTAATGTTCACTCAAATTCAACCATTAAAATTGGATAATTCTATTTGCAAATTTGATAATCTCCATTTATATTTGCGATACAATTTGAGAATTAATTGATATTTTAAATTTGGATAAAACACATTGATGATGAGAAGAAATTGTGTCTTTGTGAAGCACATGCTTAACTTGTGAGTAGACCTCAAAGTGACTCCATTTAACACCACATAACTTCTATATATATATATATATAGACCTAAAAATTCAGCTGAAAAATATTTTTAGAAATTGGAAAAAATATTTTCATTGTGACGCTCCTCTATTTTCAAATAAGAATATGCCAGGAATTTCTCTAGCCAATTTGTGTTATAAAACAAATACCTTCATATTAATATTTAAGAAATTCAGCTTAAGAACAGATTAATTATTAGAAAATATAGTGTTTTAACTTTAGAAAATTAAATTTAAACAAGAAATAACTCCAATGTCACCAAGATTTTGTATATGTCATTTACTTCAATGACTTGCCATGAAATATTTTATCTTTCATTTAGTTGTCCATTAGGTTGGTCCCTCCTCCCTAAATAAAATTAGGAACAGTACAAAATAAGATACATTCATTATTTCATGTGTCTTTGCCCGCCATGATTCTTCTTCACAGTTCATTTCCCTAGAAACTGAGGACAATAATTCTTGTTATTTTTATCTTTCTTATTTATAACAATTAGTATGGATGTGATTCAAACCTCATTGATTTTTCAAACTATATGTGCTCACCAAAAGAAATTAAAGCTATGAAAGAAACTGAAAAATACGTTAGTGATTAGAAACAAACTTTGATCATAATAGTCATCCACTATCACATGAAGGACTATTATTTTCATTATCAACGTGTTGTATGGGTAACCCCTTAAAGTTTGTTAGTGATGAAAAGAATCTTTGTCCCTTTCAGAAGTATACTTTTATGGAAAAATATTTTATAAATACTTATATTTTTTCTCAAGTTTTAATTTGGTACTTATACTAATTTTTTCCTTATTAAATCTTTTAATTTTGTTCTATTAGCACAATTAGCTTATGTACATGGGCTAACAATTTCAACAAAACAAAATTAAATGATTTAATAAAAGAAAAAATAAATATAGACATCAAATTAAAAAAATAAACAAAAACATAAGTATAGATTTCCCCAATTTTGTTTATTATTAGTCTTATAGGCCATATATAAAGAGTACATCCAAAAGAACCATGTTAGTAGATGATATATTTTTTATAAACTTCATTTAACAATTTAAATATTTTGATTGAATCTTTTAGTATTATGTTTTAACCATTAATTTTGTATCAATATCAACTACTTTACAGAGTCTACCAGCGCATTATATAAAAAAGCTACCTTTTATTAATTTTGGTACCTTTTATAATAAGGAAAAATATATGAAAATGATAATATTAAGAAAGAAATGTATAGAAAATAGGAAATAGATAGTATGATTAATTTAATATTGCTTGTACTTAATTTGAAATTAAAAGTAACATAACTGGATATTCTGTGTGTGTGTGTGTATATATATAATATTTGGAGAGAAATAAAGAAAAAATAAATACAAACCTCTTGCAAATTAAAATAAAGTAAAAATCCATCCGACATAGATAGGAGACATCTATAATAGGAGGATAACCAATAACCTCCAAACTAAGATACTTAGTAATAGATTTGGTTAATGTATAAAAAATAAGTAGGAAAAAATGCACAAAATAAATAGCAAAAAAAAAAAAGAAGAAGCAATCAGACAAACCTAGGTTCCTCCAAGATAATACAAAATCGTGCTTTATAGAAAAGACAAATATAGATATTAAAAATAAGACAAAAACATACCTAACACATTATTATATGGGAGACTCAAAATTTCAAGTGAATATACCAGCTGAAAATTGTTTGGAGAATGATTCCTAAGAGCTTGTTACCTGCAAGTAGTAACTTCTTTAAGTGCTCAAGTATTCCCACCTCCAGTGGAATAGTCCTTCAATTAAATTATAAATCCAATCTAACTTACTCTAACTTTGACAAATTGAACAAAGATAATGGAATAAATCCATTAAAACTGTTATTTTGAGAATCTAAATATTCAAGCCTAGATAAATATTCTATCTATATTAGAACTTGTCCATGAAAGTCATTGTAGCTCAAGTTGAATAGTCTCAAAATTATACTCTTAAAAAACTTTCTACAAAAAATGTAATTATAAACCAATGAAAGAAATATCATATATGATGGCAGAAGTTTCATCCAAGTCCAAATCAAGTCATAAAATCTTAATTGGAGAAGTTTCATCCAAGTCCAAATCAAGTCATAAAATCTTAATTGGAGAAGTTTCATCCAAGTCCAAATCAAGTCATAAAATCTTAATTGAAAAAATAACTGGTAATATACAATGATAGATATAAAATGACAAAAAAAAGATACGTAGTCTTCAATTAATTTTTTAGTTATTAGACCCAAAAATAGAACGTGGTCTTCATAAGAAGATTAAATTTATTATATATCCTTTTTAGAAGAAGTTTATAAACTTTTGGTAAAGTCTGGTGGGCTTGACTTCTTTTAATTTAGAAGACTTGTAAACCTATGGATGATATTTAAAAGGCTTGGAAGAATTCCTAAATTATCTCAAATTTTATATTTATCTCTAAATGATGAGTTCCTTAAAATTTAGATTCATTCGAATTACATAATAAAATTAAATATATACTGTTGCTTCTACTCCAATTTTTTATTTCAAAATACTTGTATAAATTGTTATATGACCAATAATTGAATTTTTAAATGCATGTAAGAAAAGAGAATAAATAGGGGTGTGCATGGGTAGGGCTGGGCAGGGCAGCCCCCTGCTCGGTGCCCCGCCCAAAAAATACATGGGCTGCATTTTGCAGCCCGATGCCTGGCCCTGCCCGGTAAAAGCCCGAACAATTTTGGGCAGGGCATGAGTGGGCTGGGCATGGGTTGGTTGGGCATGCCCAAATTGTGATGTCATGCTCATATTGTAAAAAAACATTGTAATTATAAATTTCTAAAATAATACCATAATCATGTGTCTTTAAGAGTTAAATAATATCTATAATTCACTAAGAACAAGAGAACAAAGATAATAATTAAAATCTTGAGATCCATTGCATATAAAAAATAAGCGTTGAAATCTAAGTAGTTTGTAATTATAACTTTGTATCAATCTCCCTAATATTGACAAAGATAAAGCATCTAAAAAATAAAATAAATAATTATAATTTGTAATATAATCATATGATAATTAACAAAGTTAAAAAAAATTAGTATAGTTATAAATATTAAAAAATACAACTTACCTACTTATATTTCTAAAATTACCTTATAGTCACCAGTAGTTATCATATTCTCCCTTTTAAGATAGAGAAAAAATAAAAAAAATAAAAGAAGGGGTGCTCATGGGCAGGGCAGGGCAGGGTAGGGCAGCCCCTATGCCCGGTGCCCAGCCCGAAAAATGCATGGGCTGTATTTTGCAGCCCGATGCCCGGCCCTGCCCGATAAAAATCGGGCTGGGCAGGGCATTTTTCTTGCGGGTTGGGCAGGGCATAGCGGGCCATGGGCATTGTGCACAGCCCTAAGAATAAATATAAAAGAAGATATTTTCTTTCTTTCGCGTGTGTATCATGAAAATTAGAGGAAAAGAAAGAAAACAAGAAGAATACATGGCACATTTTAGTCTATTGAGGATAGAGATTTTCCCAACTTAAATCATCAAACTTCTTTTCTGGTCAGATGAAACAGCCAATTCTATTTTACTTGTGTAAATAATTTCATTTTTTGGAGATAAAAAATTTACGAAAAAAACATGTCTGCATTTTTTTATATGTAGGAAAAATTTATCAAAAAATACATATTACAATATTATTGCACAAAAATATCTAAAGACGTAGGTCCTTGAGCTATTACAACTTTTTTTAATTGTATGTAACATATCTTTAACTATACACAAAATATCCATTTTGCATATAGTTAAAGATCAGCTACACACGGTCAAAGAAGATTGCAATTAGAGATTTCCAACAATTTTTTCAATATAAAATAACAATAGTGGTTATATGAATTTTTCTCACATTAAATAAAATTTTATTAATAATAACATTTAGATTTAGATAGACTTAACTCATGGAGGGCTAAACATGGTCTAAACCAAAAAAAAAAAAACATAGTAAGGACAAAAATAACCATAAAATTAGAGATATTTGACGATGGAAGAGAAGAAGAAAATATCTTGTTGCATAATTTCTCACATGGAGGACCACATGCATCTTTATCACCACACTTGTGCCCAAGTGTTGTAGACTTAATTGTAGCCACAAAAATAACTTAATTCCCAAAACAAACAAGTTAGTGAGAAGAAGACTATACATATTAAAAGTCGTTAGTTTGGGACCATTTTGATTGGATGTATTATGAAATTTGCCAATAGGAGTAGTTTAAAAAAATATATAATAAATATATTTTATATTTAGATCAATAACACATCCCTAATTAGGAGTACTTATATCCCCCAATAATCTTATTCCTTCTACAAAATTTCTAGAGTTCATTGTCTTTAAATGTAAATTAAAAATTTTAGAAGATCCATCAAAGTTATTTTCCCATGTTCCTAATCAACCATGACTTTCTTTATGAGTGTGGGCTAAATCTTTGACGATCTCGTTGTAACCAAGTCTGCCCGAGGTTAACCGCAAGATTCTTTACAAACAATTTCTTCGGATATTTTGAATGATATATACCATAATGAAATTAACTGCACATGTAAATATATAGGAATAAGAGCCGAAAGGAAAACTGCATTGATTATAGTCACAAGGCTTACAAAAGGGAATTAACGGGATGAAAAATAAACGAAAGTGGGGTTCTAATTCTGAATGAGAACCCCACTTTCATTTTAATATGTGATTTTTTAATTGATAAATTTATTTCTTTTAGGACTAATATATCTTCAAGACTTCAAAGAGAAAAGGGTATTTGAAAAATTAAATTGTTCGAACTCAAATCCAACTTTCGCAAACAAGTATTTATGAGGCACTTTCATTTTAATATGCGATTTTTTAATTGATATATTTATTTCTTTAAGACTAATATATCTTCAAGACTAAAAAAATGGTATTTGAGAAATTTTGTTCGATCTCAAATCCAACTTTCTCAAAGAAGTATTTGTGAGGCACTTTAAAATCATTCCTGAAAACATGTTAGCTAGATATGGAATTGATTTAGCACAATTCATTTATGATGGACACTTGCAAACCATTCAATGCCGAAATATTGAATCTATGGGAAGGATCCATTGCAATTATTATCATTTATAAAAACTATTTCAAACTTATCAAGATTGCCTATCTCCTTGGGAATAAAACCTGGGAACAAAATACCGTTGGATAAGTAAATAAAAAAAAATTGTTGGACGATAACATTTATATAATAGAATAAAGTAGTGAACATACGTTGACAAAAATAGGTAATATGTCTTGTGTGGGTGTGGGTGTGTGCGCATAACATGTTTCAAAAACTAGAATTCACTTCTCAATACTACAAGAAAACTCCAAATATGTTAGCATTTTTGTGTCCTTCAAAATTTTTGCTATGCTAATAAGTCCTTAAATATAGGAAAGTGAGAAAACAAACTTGAATATCTAATAAAACTACAAATATATATTGTACAATTTATGTCTCAATTTTTTTATTGGAATTCATGTCTCAAATTTTAATGTTACAATATACACACTACTACAAGAGCATGTCCTGGTGTTTTTAAATTTATCAAAAGAAGGATAGGAGTTATTATGTGTGTGTGAGCGTATTTTTATTTTTTATTGAAAATATCATTAAATTTTAAAGCTGACCAACATTTCTTTCCAGACTAGCGTGTTTGAATGAAAATACTAAACCTGTGATAAACACAGACAAATCATAAAGAAAGGAGTGTATAACTTTGAACTTACCTGAGAATGAGTTCATACCCAATTATAAGCCTTACAAAGATGTGCAATTGCCCAAATATTTACCTTTAATTGATTATCAACCCCCCCCCAAAAACACTTCAAGTAAAGAGAATCCATTGCACATCTCTTCTGCCAAATTACCATTTAAATGGTCAAAGGAAAAGTCAATCAGTCTCAAAGAAGATGTGTTGAAAATAGATTGAGGAATTTGACCTGGGAAAATAAACAATTTATGAATTTGTTTCCATATGTAAGATGACCTGATTAATTAACATCTCTTGCAAATTTGGTGTATGCAGTATATATGCACGAATGAACTAACAGTAATCCAAGCCAAGCTATAATACCAATAATTTACTCTCTTTCTCTCTGTTATCCCTACCCTTTCTAAGTTTTTAGCACAAAGGGTTTTCACAAGTGCTCACTCTAAAATTCAAACTTTATGTTTCTTCTTTTAGGGGTGATACCGTGTACCACTTAAACCAATAGCTTCTCTCTCTCTCTCTCACACACACACATATACATACACACGTACATTGCGTATATACCACTTTTAGGGGTAAAATGGATTGAATCTTTTTGGACTCTATTATTTTTAAATCTTGCATTCTGCAAAAGAAGCCTATGCAACAACTTTTAATGTTATAAGTTACTACTAATTATGAAAAAAATGATTCTGTTAGTAGATATAAGTGTATTAAAATTATGTAATATTACAACTACTAGGTTGAAGTAATATTAAACTATTTTTAAAGTTTATGGTTGACTAATATCAAAACTGTGTCACAACAAACTTTTTGGAAGGTATATTAGACCTTCATCATTACTTGGATTTAAGAACAGCTTATCCGTGGTGAAAAAACAGTCACTTTTTGGAAGGTACATTAGGAGCATTGTGAACAGCTTAACTTAGTGGACCAAAACGAAAAAATGGACAGTTTAACCATTTCTTGCATCATATTCTTCTTTACCTGGCTGAGGAGGGGGATTACGATGAGGTGCTAGGCGAGAAGATCTTCCCGCAAAGATAACCATATCAGAACGGATCATACAACTAGACCATGATTCCTCAGTTTAAGATACAGAGATTTTTTATTAGTTAGTTCATGAATTTCAGAACTTTTGGAACCAAGACCAAAAAAATTATAATACAATAGCCTAGTGTAAGACGAACGGGGACCCAGCATACATTTCAAATGTTAGACTAAAAACAATGTTCTAGTTCTACCAAGGCATTGCCGGTTGCTATATCATAGTCCATAGAGTTGAAACCATAGTAACCAAAAATTACAAATTAGGATAGAATCCTGATTAGCACCAAAGGATTCTTAATAAAGGAGCAAACTACGCTTTTGCCAACACCCCTTAAAATCTTGCTTACATAATCATCAACTTGCTCAATAAGCACCACGCGCATCACAAGAAATGAGAAAGCATATTCATGAACATATGAAAGTTAAATGGATTAAACAAAAAACAATCCCTATACACCGTAAACGATTTCCCATTTTTTGGGAAAGATGAAACTAACATTTTAGCATATGAAATGAGAGGGCAAACTAAGGTTTTGCCAACACCCTGTAAAAATCATGCTTACATAACCACCGGGTTACTCAACAAGCACCAAACTCATCCCCCGAGAAATGAGAGAGCATACGCATCAACATATGAAAGTTAATGGACTAGAGAAAAAATCAATCCCCGTAAACCGTAAACCGTAAACGATTTCCCATTTTTTGGGAAAGGCTAGACTAACATTTCAACAAAAGCATAAATGTATAGAGTCCATCGACAAAACCTTTCAAGCACACAACATAGAACCCTAAAAATCCCAATTTTCTTCGGCAATGAAACAGGAAAGAAAAAACCCTTTATATAAATATTTAACCTTTTTATTGTTCATATAATTTATTCACATCATATATGTAGAAGCCTAAATTTACATCACATAAAATTTCAATTTAACTATTTAACTTTATAAAGTATATTTTTAATCATTTTAATATTAATATTATTAGTTCTATTAATAAAAATAATTAACTCAATAAATTTAAATAGTGATTTTATTATTAAATGTCTCACAAAATATATTTAAAATTTATACTATAGATGATGGATGAATAGCATTTTCATAAGGGAATAGGAAAAAAAGATAAAATAGTTAATACGTTCTACTTATAACATGCCTGGGATATAAGAATACATCATTTTATATTATAAAAACCAGTAGATATTATCTCTTCTACGATTTACAATCATCTGTATGCAGGAGTATAATAATGTCATGTCCTCTAACAAGTATATACTATGTTATCTGTCTCAAATTTAGTGTTATAAGAAAAATATTACTATAAAAATATCTCCCCTACTAATTGATTAAAAAGAACGGAGTTAAAAGAAAAACAAGTGTCCCAATATTAAAATTTTATACTGATAATTATTTATTTTCATATTATCACGTTTAAATGAACACGATAAACAAACCTTTTAAAATAAATACATAATAATAGATAAAAGGATACTAGAAAATGAGTTGCCACCAGAATATATTTGTGTCAATTTTTTTTTCCAACATAATTGTAAATTTGTCAAATATGTACATTTTTAATTATTGATTATTTAATTTTAATTTTGTAAAGTTTGGATAAAAATAATAAAAATAAAATTTATTTTTGATTATTTGAAATTAAACAGTAAGAAGATGTATTCTTTAAGAAAGGGGAGAGAAAATATATAGCGTTGACGTTAGTAGGAGAGCGATAAAGTCTATAAATATATAATGAAAACAACAACTCGTGGGTATATGATATATAATGTGAAGCTTTTCATGTGTTAAATTACACGTGATCCCACCAATTCATGATCTTATCTTTCTATTTGTGATCTTTTCTTTTGTAATTTTATAATTGTAAACCATTAGTTATATTTCAATAATTTTAATAAAAATATCATTTTAAACTTATTCTATTAGAGAAAACGATTAAAAAGAAAGACAATAATAAATTAAAATAAGGGTAAACTTAAGGGACAAAAATTGTTTTAACCCATAATCAATTAAAATAAGAGTAAATTTAAGTTAAGTTTGATAAAGATTATTTGTTCATTGCCAATTAATCATACGTGGGAGCTCAAATTTGTTCATTGTCTCTTTAAAAAATTGATCTCATATTCTTATTCATCAATGGAAGCTCAAACATGATTGAATAAGCGTTTATTAAGCTGAATTTAATTTTTAAAACTTATATATTATAATTTGCAATTAAATTTTTATACTTATCCAACTACTTTTTTTATCTATTGTAAATTTTTTAATTCCATAGTTGCAATGTTTTTTAAAAAATATCACATATATAATTTTAATTTCAATTAAATTTTAAATAATTATTGCAATTTATATATAAATAAATAACAGAGAACACAACTCCGATGTATTTTAATGTTTTTATACCATAATTATTGAATAAATATTAGTAAATTGTTAGATGTTGGATATTTTATTGATTATATTTGTAATATTTAAGTAAATATTTAGTTATAATAATTTAAATAATAAAATATGTGACGTTGGTTAGTTTGACTTTGAGTTTGGGTTTAGAGTTTTACACAATTTTAATCATTTATTTAATTAAATAATAATAATAATGGTAGTTTATTAAATGAGCGACGCTCAAGAGAGTGAATGTACCGCACTTAGAACAACCTAAAGCCACATTTGGTATACAATCGTCGATCTTGATGGACTGAGATTTGGATTAAAATTAAGATTGGGAGTGGGAGTGGGACTGTACCTTTAAAATTATATTTAGTATGAAGTAATATTTTAAAAAAATAATTTTATTAATTTTATTTTATAATTAGTTATAAATTATGAAAAAAAATCATAATACCCATTGCCCTAAGCCCCTAAAATTTACCAGTGAAGCCATAGGGTTTGTTTGGTTCGGGGGTTTTAGAGGGGAAGGGAGGGAAAGGGAGAGGAAAGTGTATTTGGTTGGGAAAAATAGAGGGGAGGGGAGGGGAGCTTTTTTGTCCTTATGTGCTCTCCTCCCCTCCCTTAGCTCCCCTCCAAAAGTGGGGGTTTTTGGAGGGGAGAGAGTTTTTTTACCTCTTTTAGACCAAATTACCCTCAAGCATTTTTTAATATTCCAACTATACCCTTAAACCTTTTTTTTTATTTTTCTCACACCTAATTTTTTCTTTAATTACATAATAATTATAATAAATTATAATAAAATTTAATAAGTATAATAAATTATTTATATATTATTTTAAAATATATAATAATTATAAAATTAATAAAAAATAATGTTAAAATTTTAACATTTTTTTTTATTTTTTTATTTTTATTATATATAAAAATGAGATAAAAAATTTGAGATTTATAAATTAAAAAATAATAATTTTGATATGAATATTATAAATAAAGAATAAATAAATTTAAATAAAGAGATAAGGGTATTTTTGTCAACTTTTAATTAATACATCTCCCCTCCCCTCCCCTCCTCTTCTGAACCAAATAAAAAATATCATTCATTAACCTCCCCTACCTTTCCCTATCATCCCTTAAATTAACTTCACCTCCCCTCCCTCAGCTGAACCAAACAAAGCCATAGTCATCGTGGGTGAAATCACCAGCAAGTTAGTGGTAGCAGCGGAGGCTTTTGCCACAAAGTCAGCGGAATCAAAGAAGAGCTCCACAGGCACACGCTTGTGATGGCAAGCCAGCAGATTAGCGGAGTGGATATCAAAATCGCACATGACACAGAGCGCCGTGGTGTCAGCCTTGCATCTACTGTCGACAGGGGCTAGCTCGTAAACCTCACACATCAGCACACGCTCATACCAGGAAGCAAGCTTATTGGCGGAATATATCTTGTTGTCAAAGAGCATGAACAGAAAAGCTTGCAAAAAACTGTAGCGGCCACCGATTTGCAAGAGCCACATGGCTTCGACGGCAAGGTCCAGCCGCTACAAAAGCCCTTGAGGCTTCCCCTCTTGATACCCATACAAGAAATCTCGTTCTGGCGTTGACGGAGGAGAGAAGAAGAAGAAGAAGGAAATAAGAGAGAGAAGAGCGCTAGATTGAGTAAAGAAGGAATGACATTCGAATTAAAAAATTTGTATACCATGACTGAAAATGTAATATTAAGTTAGGTGGTATTGCCGAATCACACCTATGTAGTATTGAAAAATCTTAAGGTTTTCCCAATACTAGGGAGAACCATGGATGGGACAACTGAAAGAAAATTAAAAAAAACAGTGAAAGACGGTTCTCTGGTTTCTGCCTCGTGCAGAAATTTGTTTGGGTATATTTAACAAATATATTGAGACGTCTTATGCAAATGGTTCATCAAATCATAAAGCCCAACATAAATAAATAAGCCTACATAGGGGGAATCCTAGGATTAGGTATTTTGCAGCGTTATGCAAGGGCTAAGGACAACTTCATTGCCTTCTCAAATCAACTGCCTTTAGGGCATTGCAAATAGATTCCCCGGTAGCGTAGAAAAATTTGCCGTATCCCTCTCTCTCTCTGCAGTCTACATGGGGTTTCGTTTCTGTTCTTGATCATTAAATTTGTATTTGGATAAGATTTTAAAAATGGGTTTATGAAAAAATAGGGCTTTTGGGCAGCTTATAAAAAAAGGTTTTTTTTGAGAAGAGCTTATAAAAAAAGTTATTTTGAATAAATGGGTGTTTGGATAGTTATTTATAGAAATATTTTTATTATTGATAAATTATGAAAAAGGGTATGAGTATTAAATGAGGAGAGATAAGATATAAGAGGAGAGAGGATGTAAGAAAAAGTAGGAGAGAGAATATAAGAAAAATTAGGGGTAATATAGTAATTGGTTAGTTCATAAGCTCTTTTACTATTTCATAAGCTACTCTGATCAATTTATCTGAAACCTTAGTTTTAAGCCATAATTTAGTCTAAAAGCCCGTTTGAACAAATATGGTTGTTTGTTTTAAAAAATTTTAAAACTTAGGTTTTACCAAAACCTAAATTTAAAACCTAAGTTTGAGGTATTTCCAAACACACCCTATATATTAAACTGTCGAATTTAACCTATTCTTTGTCCCTATATTAGTCCCAAATCCTCAATGCTACGTATCAAATGTGGCCTAAATGTAAATCATGTTTTTTGAGGATTCCTTAACTAGTGACTGTTCCGTAGTCACTAGTTAAATAACATGTAATAAATAATTCTGAAAGATTTATTAACGTATGCAATAAATAAGTTTTTAAAGCAGTGCTGCTCATTCTTGAGATGCCATATGCAAGATAATATAATCCACCCAGTAAACTATAAAATACATAGCATTGAGACAGGGAAAAAACAATTTCCAAACTTCGTACAGGTATCTTGAACATGAAGAAAAAAAAGAACGATAACTCTATGTTACTATTATTCACTGCACATTTGTAACACATAAAAGTTAAAAACTAACTTGAAGACCAACAAAACCCACATGTGGAGTCCAAAAATTCTCAAATTTCAAATCATTAAGATATTAATACAGGAGATGTCATCAATCCATATGATAACATGTTCCAAAAATAAAACAATCCAAAGGGTTTAAGATTGTAACAAACACAATTTGATTTAACTCACTGATTCAACAAGGGGTCCCGTGAATATTTTGCATTAACGTGGCCTTGTTTTTTTCTAGTGACACCACAACCTCTGACATATTAGGTCTTGACTCAGGTGCTTCGTTGCAACAATTTAAGGCTAAATAAAAAATTGATGATATATGCCATAATATATTACCACTTTTTTGGTTGCTTCTGGGCAGCAAATTGACATCTAGAATATCGATGATTGACTGTGGGGTTGATTTGCAAACAAATTCTTTCAAAGTTAAGCCTTGAACAAACATATCATCTGTTGGTTTCTTCCTTGTAAATATTTCCATAAGCAGAATACCAAAACTGTATACATCTCCTTTTGTTGAAATTGCTCCTCTTGATCCATACTCTACATATAAATTTAAATGATAAATTAAGTAGTTGAATAACTTGTAGTTTCTTCTAGCATGTGGATGTGTGTAGGTATAAATGACTACAAGAAATAGAAATTAAATAAAATTTAATGTGATTACTATATAAATTATCTCACCTGGTGCCATATAACCAATTGTGGCCACATTTTTTGTATAAATTTCTGATTGACTATCACTTAACAATTTGGAGATTCCAAAGTCACTCAAATGGGCCACCATATTTTCATCCAATAAAATGTTGCTTGGCTTTACATCACAATGGACCACTGGTGTAGAAGAACTATGATAAAGATACTCCAATGCCGATGCCACGTCAATCATTATGTTCAATCTTTGTACTATATCTAAATAATAGTTATGGGAGTACAACCATCTATCAAGACTCCCATTTGACATGAATTCCATTATAAGGGATTTAAAATCATCATTAGAGCAACTGCTGATGATTTTAATAAGATTACGATGACGAAGCTCGCTTATGGCAGCACATTCAACATTGAAACTCCTCGATGCTGCTTCCAAATTTAAGTTAAATATTTTCACAGCAATTATCTTTCCACTTGAAAGAATTCCTTTGTATACTGATCCGAAACTTCCCTTGCCAAGAAAATTACTCTGATCAAATCTATTTGTTGCTTGCAAAAGATCATAATAGGATATCTTCATTGGAGTGTCCAAATTTAAGATGTCTCGATTAGTCATCTCATGACTAACATGATCCTTCTTAAACTTTAGAAACATTAGGCATGAAGCAACCAAAATGATTGCAGAAATGATAGGCACTAAGTATTTGATCAAAAGCACCATTTTGGTTGAGATGTGCTTCTTTCCTTTTTTGCATGGATGGACTTTTAGTTTAGACTTCCCACAAAGATCTTCATTCCTCATAAAAGATTCATATGTAAAATTCTGAAAAGGCCCATTATTTGGAATTTCTCCATGCAATAAATTATATGAAAGATTGAGATGCTTCATATGGATAAGTAACTCTAAGGATTTTGGAATCACACCAGATAAATAATTTTGGGAGAGATCCAAGGACTCAATATCTATCATGCCACTAAATGATTCAGGAATGGGCCCTTGCAATTTGTTATGAGACAAAGATAGTTTTTGCAATGTTTCCAAGCTGCCCATAGTTGTTGGGATGTTTCCTGAAATTTGATTTTGTGACAAGTTCAATAGTATAATTGCTCTCAAATTTGATACCTCAAATGGAATTGTTCCGCTCAATGCATTGGAGGACAAGTCTAGCATCAACATATCTTTGAGACTCCAAAGAGAAGAGGGTATTTGAGAAATTAATTTGTTAGAGCTAAAATTCAACCTTCGCAAAGAAGTATTTGTGAGGCACGTTGGAATCATTCCTAAAAACATGTTGTTGGCTAGATACAACTCACTCAAACTTTTGATTTGGCACAATTCATTTATGATGGACCCTTGCAATCTGTTATTGCTAAGACTTAAATGTTGAAGACTTTGTAGTCCATTAATTGTATTTGGAATCAACCCATTCAAGTCATTCCCATCTAAATATAATGCCATCAAGTTTGTTAGATTCCCAAATACATTGGGTATAACTCCACTAAATTTATTCACCGATAAATCTATCAAAGTGATCTTCGAAGCATTTGAGATGCTATTTGGAATTTGTCCAATAAGCTGATTCTGTCTCAACCTCAATTCCTTTAGGTTGGGAAGGCCAATTCCTAAATTTGATGGGAGAAAGCCTGAGAAGAAATTATTTGCTAGGGAGACACGTGTCAATGTTGAAATATTGAATATTTGGGAAGGAAAGGGTTCATGGAAATTATTATCATAGACATCCAAAATTTCAAACTTATCAAGATCTCCTAGCTCCTTGGGTATAAAACCTGGAAGCAAAAAGTTGGATAATTAACTGAGGAAAATAAAAAAAAACGATGGATTATGACATTTATATAATAGAATAAATTAGTGAAAATTGACAAAACAGTTGTATATATAGGGAAAACCATTTTTGAGGTATATTAATTTTTTTTCAATTTTTAATTTGGTACATGTGTATTTTTTCTTCTTATTAAATTATTTAATTTTACTTTGTTAATTAAAGTTATAGGGAGCTAATGGTTCTAACATAATAAAATTAAAGGATTTAATAAAAAAGAAAAATACATATGTAAGTATTAAAGTAAAAATTGAAGGAAACTCTAGACACATTAAGAATGGTTTTCTTATATATAATATATATCACATAAGTATGTTTTCAAAAATTTGAATTATGTTCTCTATGTAATAAGAAAACTCCAAATATCTTGTTAATTTTGAGTCCAGTCAAATATCCAATTTATAATATAGCCTTGCAATATATTATTGCTAAGACTTAAATTTGGAAAGCCATGTAAGTAATATTAACTGTATTTGGAATCAGCCCAGTCAAATCATTCCTATCTAAAGCTAATTTCGAGCAAGTTTTTCTAATTTCTGATTACATTCGGTATTGCTCCGCTAATTTGTTTGATGAAAAATCCAATCTAATGAGTTTAGAAGCATTTGATAGGCAGTTCAAAAAAATTTCAGTTAGTTCATTTTCACTAAACCATAATGTGTTCGAGTTAGGAAGGCAAATTCCTAAATAGGATGGGAGAAAGCACCAAGAAGATTCAATAATGTCAATGTTGATTATAGGCTAAGTCTAAGACATTAAGTTTATCAAGATTGCCTAATCCTTTGGGTACAAATCCAGGACGCAAAAATAGTGATGGATGAATAACATTTTCATAAGACAACATACTAGGGAAAAAAGATAAAATAGTTAATATATTTTATATATAACATGTATGGAATATAAGAATACATCATTTTATATTACAAAAACCAATACATATTATCTCTTATATGATCTACAATCATCTGTGTGCAGGAGTAGCTAGGCTAGCTACTTTTTTTTTAAACTTATTTATTTAATATTACAATAAGGCCATGTCATAACAAGTATATACTATGCTATTCGTCTCCAATTTAGTGTTACAAGAAAAATATTACTATAAAAATATCTTCCACGCTAATTGATTAAAAAGAACGAATAGTTAAAAAGAAAACAAGCGTCCCAATGTTAAAGTTTTATATTGATCATTATCTGTTTTCTTATTACCACGTTTAAATGAGCATCATAAACAAACTTTTAAAATAAATAAATAAATAAAAAATATATGTAAGGATACTTGTAAATGAGTTAGAACCAGAATATATTCGTTTCAAATATTTTTTTGCCAACATATTTGTACATTTACTTTGACAAATGTGCACATTTATATATTTATTATTCAATTTTAATTTTATAAAGTTTGGATAAAAATATATAAAATAAAATTTATTTTTGATTATTTGAAATTAAACAGGAAGAGGATGCATTCTTTAAGATAGGGAGAGAAAAAATATAGAGTTAACGTTGGTAGGAGAGCGATAAAGTCTATAAATATATAATGAAAACAACAACATATAATTTTTTAAAATTATATATATATATTATAATTTGCAATTAAATTTTTATACTTATTCAAATATTTTTTTTATCTATATTCTACAAATATTATGTGGTTTCATCTGCTCATGGTCTTAGCTTTACTTGTTGCTTTAGGATTATAATCACACGTTATGTGAATGAACAATATGAATGAAATAATCTTATTTTAGATGAAAATATTAAAATGAAAAGAAAACATTAAGTAAGTAAGTACATACCTGTAAATGAGTTTATACCCAAATATAATCCTTTTAAAGATGTGCAGTTACTTATTGACTGTGGAATACTTCCCTCTAATTGATTATAAGTAACACTAAAAACTTCAAGTAAAGGGAGTTGATGGCACATTTCTTCTGGCAAATTACCCTTTAAGTGATTGCTACGAAGTGAAACTTGTCTCAAAGAAGGCATGTTGTTCCAAATAAATGAAGGAATTTCACCTATAAATAAATATAAAATATTTGTTAATTACTTGGTAATAAGAGTGACAATATCAACTTAATACTCTATACATGTGTGTGTGTATTGTCAATTTATAGTATTTATATGAACAATAGTTTAATTTTGTACTTTTTATTATCATTTTAGACGTAAAAATTTATTCAAGGCTTGCTTTTTATTGTGGATCAATGTATAGTTATATCGTACATGAGACAATTTGTATTTCTAAAGATTAATTTATGCTACAATTTATATTATTATTCTATAATTTAGATTAATTTAGATCTATTGTTGTTGTTATCCTTTTAGACTTGATGGTTTAATTAATTCTGAGAAATTCCTATATATTATGTGAGCTGTATTCATCTCATTCAAGAAATAAATAGATTATAAATTTCTTCAACTAACTGTGATAAAGTGAAAAATAAGAGACTCAGGATATTTTTTTTAAACTACAAACTTTTTTAAAAATAAAAATAAATAATAAATAATAAAATTAATATAAAATTTAGATTTTACATGTATATCCCAATCAAAATTACATGTGTTTCTTATAAGGCATAGGGAAAAAAATCTTCAAAAAATTTCAATAACTAAACTTTAACTTTAATATTTATTTTCAAATATTGATAGAGCCTTATTGATTAGATTAATAAAAAATAGTTTAATTTTCTACATTTTACTATGTATTTCCATAATGTCTTTTAAAACTTACTTTTAAAATTAAAATTATTTTTAAAAAGCCACAACTCTTAAATGATCACATATATTATTTTCAGGTAACGCATATTTTTTATTCTCGAGCAATGTGTGATTCGTTGAGAAATTTATATGAATTATCTTTAATTTTAGAAAAGAAAAACCAATAAAAAACTTGCCACTAACAAGAAAAATGTAGGAAAAATGAAAAATAAGAAGCTAGAAAGAAACATTGAAACTCAACTAACACTTTTTATCATCCTTATCTGCAACTTAGTTTATTAAAAAAAGGAATGTGACACCATATGATGTAACAAATATTTATTCATTTATTTTTCTTCAGGATCCCTATTTTTCTAATATTAAACATTTTATTATACTTTTTGACATGGGCGTGAAAATTATATTTATAAAAAAAAGGCATATTAAGTTTAGCGTTCAAAGAAAGCATCATGATTATTACATGTGTCTGGTGTCAAACATTACAAATATTTGCTCAACATGTTATAGAACACGCATGAAACTTTTTATTTCTAATCACCGACACAAATCATAAGTATGAAACTTGTTAAAAGCACATATATCAAACATTTTGTTTCTAATAATCTAATATTATATTTTGTTTCTCTTTATAAGGATTATTTTTTTAACTAAAAAGTGAGCATTATTCTGAAAACTACTATGCCACATCAAATATTAATAGCCAAGTTCTTTCTGACCATTTTTAAAGGGCTCCTTGATTTTATTTTAGGGAGAATCCTAATAAAATCCCCTTAAAATTCTAATAAAATTGGCACAATCACATAATAAAAAAAGACATCTTCGCTTTGGGATTAAAAGAAAGCATTACTATTACTTGTGTCTCTTGTTAAAGAAAAAGGAAAATGGATAAACATTAAGAAAAATGACATACAAAAGCTTTGAAAATGATAAATTCTCAAGTATATTACTAATAATAGTTTGAGTATTACTAACAAGAGATATGGAACTACCAACACAAAGTGCTACTTTGTTATTTATCATTTTTTATTATCTTTTTGTGTCATTTTTCTCAAATATTACCAAAACTTCTTATGGTTCTTTAAAATGAAGGAAAAAATGGAAAGCAAACTTTTATTTTATTTTAAAATTATTTTTTATTCGAGTGAAGAAAACAAAAGTAAAAGCCACACATGGTATAAGACAATCATATAATTAAAAGTCTTACCTTGCAAACTGTTGCTGTGAAGATTTAGGATTTGGAGATTTGTCAAATATCCAATCTCACTTGGAATGATTCCTGAGCAGATTATATATGCGTAGCAAAATTTATTATAATATTGAAAGAGATAATAAAAAACTAGTTTAATTTAAATACTACAAAGAAAAAGAAAGAGAAGCTAAGAGTGTGAATCTTTTTTCTCTCAAGATTTCATATCAGCTGGGGGATTTGTGCATACAATATAAAATTTTTGTATTCATGTTTACAATATAAAATTTCTGAATCTAGTATTGAATTTTATTGAAGAAAATAAAAATAAAAGATATACTTATGCATAAGACCTATCGTTAAAAGGTTAAGCTAACAATATATAACTATTTTGAAATATTAAATTTATTACTAGCTAAATAAGTCGACAATTCAAGATCAATATCCATAGGTCAAATGAGACAATTTATATTTTTCTTTAGGCTCCCAGTTTTTCTAATAATTCAATATTTTATTATACTTTTTGACATGTGTGTGAAAATTATACATATATAAAAAAAGATATTTTCACACTGGGATTAAAAGAAAGTATCACCGTTATGTGTGTATGTTTTCAAATAAAAAGAAAAATATTGATAAATATTACAAAGTTTCTTATGGTTCCTTAAAATGAATAAAAAAACAGGAAAGTAAAATCATGATTTAAAATTATTTTTGATTCGAGAGATGAAAACAAAAAATACACCACATATGGTATAAAACATTCGTATAATTAAAGTCTTAACTTGCAAATTGTTACTATGAAGATTTAGGATTCTATTCATATATCCAAATCAAAATTTAATGTGTTGCTTATAAGGCTTACTCATTTTAGAAAAAAAAAATCTTCAAAAAACTTTTAATAACAGAACTTAAACATTTGTTTTCCAATACTAATAGAACCTCACTAATAGGGATTAATATTATAATAGTATTCTCTTCTTTATGGTATGGATTTACTAACCATTTCAAAGATTGGATGACAAATTATTTTTATTCTTAAAAAAATAAAAAAAGTGTCGGAAAAAATAAGAAGAAATGCACAAAAAATATAACAAAATAAAATCCCTCCCCCTAGTAAACTATTCTAAGATAAATGAGTTCAAGAAATTGCTAATTTGTCGCTATTATTATTTATTTCCACGTGACTCTAGTGTTGTATGGGCTCTTTAATTTTTTTTTTGGGCTGAAAAGCCCTTTCAATATTTCAATAAACATACATATACACATATACATATACATATACAAATGCATATAATTATACACATACATATATATGTACGTATACATGCATACATATCGATTATTAATCCCTGAATCATTTCAAATAATTGAATCCTCATCTTAATTTTGATAAAATGCATCATTATTGTTTTTTAAAAATGCCACCATATAAGTTATTTTTCAGGTAAAGCATGTGTTTTTTTTAAGATCCATGTTCATTTCGTTGACTAATTCTGTTGGATTGTCTATATTAAAAAAAAACTAAAAAACTTGTCATTGAAACGAAAATAGAGGAAAATAAAAAATAAAAGGCAAAAAAAAAAAGCATTGAAATATCAACTAGCATGTCCTTTTCATCATTTTATTTCATTTTTTGAAGATTTTTTTATGCAACTTATTCCCCACCTTTACATGTGTGTGACAATTATATATAAATTTGAACTAAATGCCCAGAAATAAAATCTCATTTCAAATTTGTTTTTATTCAAGAAAGTTAAAAAAGGGAAAAAATACACAATCTAATATGCATATGGAGATGTTTTCATCGAAGTCATAAATTCTGAAAAATAAGTTCATATTCATTTTGGGATTAAAAGAAAGTATCACGTTCCATTCCTTTAAAAATAATTTAGAAAAATTATCATTCTCTAAATCTATAATGCAAAATAGTGACTATATCAAAATACTAGCAACAAAATTTAATACTATAATATAATCAAAATTCTTACCTTGCAGGTTGCTGTTAGCAAGATATAGCCGCCAGAGTTTGGTCAAATTTGCAATGTCACTTGGTATGTTTCCTCCTTTGAATTTGTTATCCCCCAATAGTAAGTCTGTTAATTCTTTGCATTGATGCCAAATGGAGGGTATTTCACCAGACAACTCATTTCCATTCACGTAAAATGCTTCAAGTTTTGGAAGCCCAAAACACACATTTGGTGGGAGACTACCAGATAATTGATTTCTTTCAAGACCAATTTGCTGCATCACTGAATTGTTAAACAATGAAGATGGTATAGAACCAACAAGTTGATTACCTCCAAGATACAATCTCTTTAGTTGGGAAAGATCACCAATCTCATTTGGAATGCCTCCTTCAAATATTAGGGGATGGGAAAGAAGGTAATGTCACTAGTAAGAACTCTTTAAGCATCACAAGTTACTATATGTGTACATGAGATAAATTTATAATTCTTAAAAACACAGGTAATAAAACTTGCACATTTTATTAGAAATAAAACAAATATAGTCTAAATGATAAAACACAACAACAATTATATCATTTTAATTTGGTTGAGAAATTATATCATTAAAACTAAGAGACCTATTGATCCCGTCCTGTGGTGTCACAGATATTCCAATTTATTGGACTTGCTATTTATCACTTATTTCGAAACACATATTAATTAGAAGGCTTCTAGAAAACTTAATTTTGTTAACTACAATTTTCTTAAAAAATTAATAATAAAAATAAAATTAGTTATAATTTATATTATTCAAATTAAAATTAAATGTTCCAAATATGTTGCTTGTAAGGCTTACTAATTTTAAAAATAAAACCATTATAAATCTTTTAATCATGGAATAATAAAATCTTTTGAATAGAAAAATGAATAATAATTTTTTTAAAGACTGATGATGATCAGCTTTAGATATTATGATAGTATTCTTTTTCTGCTTGGCATGACTTTACTAAACCTTTTCAAAAATTGGATGTCAGAATTATTTTTGTATTCTTTAAAAAGTTACAGAAAAATCCTGGAACAAATAAGAAAAAATGCAAAAAAAAAAAAAAAACAGTCGAGACAAACCATGGTCCACCATGATAATATAATATCAAACTAGTGAAAAGACAAGTATAGATATTAAAAATATTTTAAAACATACCTGACAAACTATTATAAGAGATACTCAATATTTCAAGTGAAGACAAGTTGGAAATCATTTGGGGAATGGTTCCTGAAAGCTTGTTATATGCAAGTCGAAAAATCTTCAAGTGCTCAAATTTTCTCATCTCAAGTGAAATAGTCCCTTCAATTAAATTAAAATTCCAATCCAAGATCTCCAACTTGGATAAATTGAACAAAGATGATGGAATAACTCCATTAAAACTATTATTTCGAAAACTCAAGCACTCAAGCATGAATAAATCTCCTATCCATGTTGGAACTTGTCCTTGAAAGTTGTTGTAGCTCAAGTTGAATAGTCTCAATTGACGCAGTCGAATTAACTCTTCAGGGATTTGACCGTGAAAATTGTTGTCACTGAGATCAAGTTCAATAAGGAATGAGAGATTTCCCAACTGTTGAGATATAGTGCCTTTAAGATCCATAGCGCTTAGATTCAAGGAATGAACCCTTCCATAGGGAGTATTGCAGATGACACCAACCCAATTACATGGAGAAGAAGAGGTAGACCAATCAACTAAGAAATTGTTGGGATCCGAAGTGATAAAGGATTTAAGGGAAAGAAGTGCGGATTTGTCGGTGGTGATGTTTGTATCAATTGAAGCTGAGGAGACCATGAAGCAATGAAGCAAGAAGAGTAGAACAATGGAAGGAGGCTTTGCCATATTGTTTAGCATAGCAGACTTGTCAAATTTCCAAGTGTTGCGCATCCATCGGGAATTCACAAACACGTCATTTTATACTTCAATTCTAAATCGAAGTCAAAGCCGTACACACTCCATTCCAAATTGCACAATGACTCTCTTGATTAGATCAAATGATTCAAATAAAAATTAATTAGAGAGTTTGGTGTGTTAACGATTCTGTATTTATTTCTTATAGCTCCTAAAACACGCATTCGCTGTACTGTTCAATAATTAAGCACGTACGCTCATCTTATGGGCGAATGAGATGTGTATTTTATTTTAGTCTAATTAATAATAAGTTATAAATGTTTTTTCCGGTCTTGTGGGTTTGGAAAGAGGATATGAATTATGGGGATCGTATCATATGGTTGATAGTAATTCGTTCACATGTAGTATATATGGATGGAGTAGTGATATGGGATATGGAACAGATGGTCATTTAATTTAGGGCCATATGGTGGATATTAAATGTAGAATTATGGAGAATGAAGGGTTATTTAATTATATATTTGTTTGTGTATATATATTACTCTAGTATTTACTATAGGAGCTACTTAGATGGTTATATTTAATCATAAAAAAATTAATCTATTTTATGTTTAATATTCATAATTTTTTTAGTTGAGTATTTTAATAATATTATGTTACATTTATTATAATTAACTGATTTATTTAATTTCTTTACTCTATCCAAATTAATCAACAAGATTTTACATTAAAGATCATAGGGAGTATATATTATTTTGACAATATCATTTTAGTCTACCCAAAGGAAACTGCATGTTAGATTTATTTGTTGAGATATTATTTAGTTATCTAGAGTTAAATTTGGATATTATTTAGGATTAAATTTAAATATTATTATATTTTAGAAGAATAAATTTGAGATATTATGATTGAGATATGATTATAGGTTTAGTCTATTAGCTTACTTTTTGCCTATATAATGGCCTGTTTATGTTTTGATTCATTTAAGAATTAATAATACTATTAGATCTTTGCTTTCCCTCTACTTTTAATCCTTCAATCCTCACACAACATTTGACTTTAAAAGTACATGTAAATAGCTAAAGACCTTATCAAAACTTGCAATGTTTTATTTTTTGTTGAAGCAGTATTTAGTACATTCTTAAAAGATCAGTTTTTCTTTCTTCCTTTCTTTGTTGTTTTTTTTAAAAAATGGAACTAGTCCGGTACTTCAATCAGGAGGAGTAAAAAAAAATTCAAAAAATATAAGTCCTATGATAAGATGTTTTTATCAATAAAAAAAATGAAAGAAATTATTTTGAGGTATAAAGCAATGAAGAAATTATTTTGAGGTATTTAGACTTTTCAAACTATATGTGGTCACCAAAAGAAATTAAAGCAATGAAAGAAACTGAAAAATACGTTAGTGATTCGAAAAAAACTTTGATCATAATAGTCATCCACTATCACATGAAGGACTATTATTTTCGTTATCAACGTGTTGTATGGGTAACCCCTTAAAGTATGTTAGTGATGAAAAGAATCTTTGTTCCTTTCAGAAGAATAATTTTATGGAAAAATATTTTATAAATACTTATATTTTTTCTCAAGTTTAATTTGATACTTATACTAATTTTTTTCCTTATTAAATCCTTTAATTTTGTTCTATTAGCACAATTAGCTTATGTAGATAAACAACAGAACAAATATTTTTGTTTATTATTAGTCTTGTAGGCCATATATAAAGAGTATCCAAAAGAACCATGTTAGTAGATGATATATTTTTTATAAATTCATTTAACAATTTAAATATTTTGATTGAATCTTGCAGTATTATTTTTGAATAATTAATTTAGTATCAACATCAACTGCTTTAGAGTCCGTCAGAGCCTACCAGCTCATTATATAAAAAAGCTACTTTTATTAATTTTGGTACCTTTTATAATAAGGAAAAATATATGAAAATGATAATATTAAGAAAGAAATGTATAGAAAATAGATAGTAGATAGTAGGATTCATTCGATATTGCTTGTAAATAATTTGAAATTGAAAATAAAATAACTGGATATTGCATATATATAATATATTTGGAGAGAAATAAAGAAAAAAATAAATACAAACCTCTTGCAAATTAAAATAAAGTAAAAATCCATCCGATGTAGATAGGATATATCTACAATAGGAGGATAACTAAGAAACTCAAAATTAAGATACCTAGTAATAGATTCGGTTAATGTATAAAAAATAAATAGGAAAATATGCACAAAATAAAGAGTAAAAAAAAAAAGCAATTAGACAAACCTAGGTTCCTCCAAGATAATACAAAATCGTGCTAATCAATTATAGAAAAGACAAATATATATATTAAAAATAAGACAAAAACATACCTAACACATTATTATATGGGGACTCAAAATTTCAAGTGAATACCATCTGAAAATTGTTTGGAGAATGATTCCTAAGAGCTTGTTACCTACAAGTAGTAACTTCTTTAAGTGCTCAAGTCTTCCCACCTCAAGTGGAATAGTAGAATAGTCCCTTTAATTAAATTATAAATCCAATCTAACTTACTCCAACTTTGACAAATTGAACAAAAATAACGGAATAAATCCATTAAAACTGTTATTTCAAAAATCCAAATATTCAAGCATAGATAAATATTCTATCTATGTTAGAACTTGTCCATAAAAGTCATTGTAGCTCAAGTTGAATAGTCTTAAAATTATACTCTTGAAGACCACGCATCTATTTTTGTCATTTTATATATGTCATTGTATGCTACTTGTTATTTTTCCAATTAAAATTGTGACTTGATTTGGACTTGGATGAAACTTCTGCCATCATATATGATATTTTTTTTCATTGGTTTATAATTACATTTTTGAAGTTTCATCCAAGTCCAAATCAAGTCATAAAATTTTAATTGGAAAAATAACTAGTAACATACAATGACAGATATAAAATGACAAAAAAAGATACGTGGTCTTCAATTAATTTCTTAGTTATTGGACCCAAAAGAACATTAATTTAAAGCTTGCGCAAATAATTTGTTCCTTTATGAAGAAATATAAATTCTTCATAAGAAGATTAAATGTATTATATATCCTTTTTAGAAGTTTATAAACTTTTGGTAAGGTCTGGTGAGCTTGACTTCTTTTAATTTAGAAGACTTGTAAATCTATGGATGATATTTAAAAGGGTTGGAAGAATTCCTAAATTATCTCAAATTTTATATTTATCTCTAAAAGATGAGTTCCTTAGATTTTAGATTCATTTGAATTATATAATAAAATTAAATATATAATGCTGCTTCTACTCCAATTTTTTATTTCAAAATACTTGTATAAATTGTTGTCTGACGAATAATTGAATTTTTAAATGTATGTAAGAAAAGAGAATAAATATAAAAGAAGATATTTTCTTTCTTCGGCGTATGTATCATGAAAATTAGATGAAAAGAAAAAAAAAACGAGAAGAATACATGGAACATTTTAGTCCATTGAGGATAGAAATTTTCCCAACTTAAATCATCAAACTTCTTTTCTGGTCAGATAAAACGGCCAATTCTATTTTACTTGTGTAAATAATTTCATTTTTGGAGATAAAAAATTTACAAAAAAATATGTCTGCATTTTTTTATATGTTGGAAAATTTTATAAAAAAATAGATATTACAATATTATTGCACAAAAATATCTAAAGACCTAAGTACTTGAGCTAGTATAACTTTTTTTTAATTGCATGTAATATATATTTAACTATACGCAAAATATCCATTTTGCATATAGTTAAAGATAAGTGCACACGGTCAAAGAAGATTGCAATTAGAGATTTCCAACAATTTTTTCAATATAAAATAACAATAGTGGTTATATGGATTTTTCTCACATTAAATAAAAGTTTATTAATAATAACATTTAGATTTAGATACACTTAACTCATGGAGGGCTAAACTTGGTCTAAACCCAAAAAAAATTAGTAAGGACGCAAATAATCATAAAATTAGAGATATTTGATGATGCAAGAGAAGAAGAAAATATCTTGTTGCATAATTTCTCACATGGAGGACCACATGCATCTTTATCATCACACTTGTGCCCAAGTGTTGTAGACTTAATTGTAGCCACACAAATAACTTAATTCCCAAAACAAACAAGTTAGTGAGAAGAAGACCATACATATTAAAAGTCTTTAGTTTTGGACTATTTTGGATTGGATGTATTATGAAATTTGCCCATAGGAATAATTTAAGAAAAAAAATACTAAATATACTAAATATATTTTATATTTAGATCAATAACACCTCCCTAATTAGGATTACTTATATCCCCCAATAATCTTATTCCTTCTACAAAATTTCTAGAGTTCATTTTCTTTAAATGTAAATTGAAAATTTTAGAAGATCCATCAAAGTTATTTTCCCATGTTCCTAATCAACCATGACTTTCTTTATGACTGTGGGCGAAATCTTTGACGATCTAGTTGTAACCAAGTCTGCCCGAGGTTAACCCCAAGATTCTTTATAAACAATTTCTTCGGATATTTTGAATGATATATACCATAATGAAATTAACTTCACATGTAAATATATAGGAATAAGAGCCGAAAGGAAAACTGCATTCATTATAGTCACAAGGCTTACAAAAGGGAATTAACGGGATCAAAATAAACGAAAGTGGGGTTCTAATTCTAAATGAGAACCCCACTTTCATTTTAATATGTGATTTTTTAATTGATAAATTTATTTTTTTAGGACAAATATATCTTCAAGACTTCAAAGAGAAAGGGTATTTGAAAAATTAAATTATTCGAACTCAAATCCAACTTTCGCAAACAAGTATTTATGAGGCACTTTCATTTTAATATGCGATTTTTTAATTGATAAATTTATTTTTTAGAATTTGAGAAATTTTGTTCGAGCTCAAATCCAACTTTCTCAAAGAAGTATTTGTGAGGCACTTTAAAATCATTGCTGAAAACATGTTTGCTAGATATGGAATTGATCTAGCACAATTCATTTATGATGGACTCTTGCAAACTATTCAACGTTGAAGACTATGTAATTTGTTAATTACATCTGGAATCACCCAGTCAAATGATTTCCATCCAAATTTAATTCCATTGAGTTTCTTAAATGCCTGAGTACAATGGGTATAACTCCACTAAATTTATTCAGAAAAATCTATCATAATGAGCTTAGAAGCATTTGAGATGCTGTTCGGAATTTGTCCAATAAGTTGATTCTGTCCCAACCTCAATTTCTCCAAGTTGGGAAGGCCAATTTCTAAATTTGATGGATGAAAGCTCTAGAAGAAATTATGTTGGAGGGAGACACGTTTCAATGCCGAAATATTGAATATATGGGAAGGATTCATTGCAATTATTATCATTTATAAAAACTATTTCAAGCTTATCAAGATTGCCTATCTCCTTGGGAAAAAACCTGGGAACAAAATACTGTTGGATAAGTAAATTAAAAAAATTGTTGGACGATAACATTTATATAATAGAATAAAGTAGTGAACATACGTTGACAAAAATAGGTAATATGTCTTGTGTGGGTGTGGGTGTGTGCGCATAACATGTTTCAAAAACTAGAATTCACTTCTCAATATTACAAGAAAACTCCAAATATGTTAGCATTTTTGTGTCCTTCAAAATTTTTGCTATGCTAATAAGTCCTTAAATATAGGAAAGTGAGAAAACAAACTTGAATATCTAATAAAACTACAAATATATATTGTACAATTTATGTCTCAATTTTTTTATTGGAATTCATGTCTCAAATTTTAATGTTACAATATACACACTACTACAAGAGCATGTCCTGGTGTTTTTAAATTTATCAAAAGAAGGATAGGAGTTATTATGTGTGTGTGAGCGTATTTTTATTTTTTATTGAAAATATCATTAAATTTTAAAGCTGACCAACATTTCTTTCCAGACTAGCGTGTTTGAATGAAAATACTAAACCTGTGATAAACACAGACAAATCATAAAGAAAGGAGTGTATAACTTTGAACTTACCTGAGAATGAGTTCATACCCAATTATAAGCCTTACAAAGATGTGCAATTGCCCAAATATTTACCTTTAATTGATCAACCCCCCCTCCCAAAAACACTTCAAGTAAAGAGAATCCATTGCACATCTCTTCTGCCAAATTACCATTTAAATGGTCAAAGGAAAAGTCAATCAGTCTCAAAGAAGATGTGTTGAAAATAGATTGAGGAATTTGACCTGGGAAAATAAACAATTTATGAATTTGTTTCCTTATGTAAGATGACCTGACTAATTAACATCTCTTGCAAATTTGGTGTATGCAGTATATATGCACGAATGAACTAACAGTAATCCAAGCCAAGCTATAATACCAATAATTTACTCTCTTTCTCTCTGTTATCCCTACCCTTTCTAAGTTTTTAGCACAAAGGGTTTTCACAAGTGCTCACTCTAAAATTCAAACTTTATGTTTCTTCTTTTAGGGGTGATACCGTGTACCACTTAAACCAATAGCTTCTCTCTCTCTCTCTCACACACACACATATACATACACACGTACATTGCGTATATACCACTTTTAGGGGTAAAATGGATTGAATCTTTTTGGACTCTATTATTTTTAAATCTTGCATTCTGCAAAAGAAGCCTATGCAACAACTTTTAATGTTATAAGTTACTACTAATTATGAAAAAAATGATTCTGTTAGTAGATATAAGTGTATTAAAATTATGTAATATTACAACTACTAGGTTGAAGTAATATTAAACTATTTTTAAAGTTTATGGTTGACTAATATCAAAACTGTGTCACAACAAACTTTTTGGAAGGTATATTAGACCTTCATCATTACTTGGATTTAAGAACAGCTTATCCGTGGTGAAAAAACAGTCACTTTTTGGAAGGTACATTAGGAGCATTGTGAACAGCTTAACTTAGTGGACCAAAACGAAAAAATGGACAGTTTAACCATTTCTTGCATCATATTCTTCTTTACCTGGCTGAGGAGGGGGATTACGATGAGGTGCTAGGCGAGAAGATCTTCCCGCAAAGATAACCATATCAGAACGGATCATACAACTAGACCATGATTCCTCAGTTTAAGATACAGAGATTTTTTATTAGTTAGTTCATGAATTTCAGAACTTTTGGAACCAAGACCAAAAAAATTATAATACAATAGCCTAGTGTAAGACGAACGGGGACCCAGCATACATTTCAAATGTTAGACTAAAAACAATGTTCTAGTTCTACCAAGGCATTGCCGGTTGCTATATCATAGTCCATAGAGTTGAAACCATAGTAACCAAAAATTACAAATTAGGATAGAATCCTGATTAGCACCAAAGGATTCTTAATAAAGGAGCAAACTACGCTTTTGCCAACACCCCTTAAAATCTTGCTTACATAATCATCAACTTGCTCAATAAGCACCACGCGCATCACAAGAAATGAGAAAGCATATTCATGAACATATGAAAGTTAAATGGATTAAACAAAAAACAATCCCTATACACCGTAAACGATTTCCCATTTTTTGGGAAAGATGAAACTAACATTTTAGCATATGAAATGAGAGGGCAAACTAAGGTTTTGCCAACACCCTGTAAAAATCATGCTTACATAACCACCGGGTTACTCAACAAGCACCAAACTCATCCCCCGAGAAATGAGAGAGCATACGCATCAACATATGAAAGTTAATGGACTAGAGAAAAAATCAATCCCCGTAAACCGTAAACCGTAAACGATTTCCCATTTTTTGGGAAAGGCTAGACTAACATTTCAACAAAAGCATAAATGTATAGAGTCCATCGACAAAACCTTTCAAGCACACAACATAGAACCCTAAAAATCCCAATTTTCTTCGGCAATGAAACAGGAAAGAAAAAACCCTTTATATAAATATTTAACCTTTTTATTGTTCATATAATTTATTCACATCATATATGTAGAAGCCTAAATTTACATCACATAAAATTTCAATTTAACTATTTAACTTTATAAAGTATATTTTTAATCATTTTAATATTAATATTATTAGTTCTATTAATAAAAATAATTAACTCAATAAATTTAAATAGTGATTTTATTATTAAATGTCTCACAAAATATATTTAAAATTTATACTATAGATGATGGATGAATAGCATTTTCATAAGGGAATAGGAAAAAAAGATAAAATAGTTAATACGTTCTACTTATAACATGCCTGGGATATAAGAATACATCATTTTATATTATAAAAACCAGTAGATATTATCTCTTCTACGATTTACAATCATCTGTATGCAGGAGTATAATAATGTCATGTCCTCTAACAAGTATATACTATGTTATCTGTCTCAAATTTAGTGTTATAAGAAAAATATTACTATAAAAATATCTCCCCTACTAATTGATTAAAAAGAACGGAGTTAAAAGAAAAACAAGTGTCCCAATATTAAAATTTTATACTGATAATTATTTATTTTCATATTATCACGTTTAAATGAACACGATAAACAAACCTTTTAAAATAAATACATAATAATAGATAAAAGGATACTAGAAAATGAGTTGACACCAGAATATATTTGTGTCAATTTTTTTTTCCAACATAATTGTAAATTTGTCAAATATGTACATTTTTAATTATTGATTATTTAATTTTAATTTTGTAAAGTTTGGATAAAAATAATAAAAATAAAATTTATTTTTGATTATTTGAAATTAAACAGTAAGTGTCACGTCCCGATATTTGGACCGTGACCGGCACAGAATATGAAAAATTTCATATTCTGAAAGCCTAACACCTTAAATAAAACATTCAAATTTTCCATAATATTTTTTGAAATAACAGAATCTTTTCTAAGGTCTATGTGGAGCATTTACCTTCTTTTCAAAATAATACAAGCACTTTCTTAATGATAATTATATCAAAACTAATTTTTTTCCAAAAACGATGCTTCGGATCAGCAACGAGGCTTTTTACTGCTCAACGGGAGGATTAGGGTCACCTGCACTAACTGAAGCTAAAAAATCTACTCGTGAATAACGTCCCAAGAAAAAACATGATTTAAAAGATTGTGGATATAAACAATACATAAACATGTTTCAACATCTCGTATTTCAATGCAACATTTTCTGTAAACATTTTCTTTTAGGAAAAACATAATCATTTCAAGCCCATAATCTTTTCCGTAAACATTATTATTTCAGAGATTCAATTTGAAATAACTATTTCAAATCAATCGTTAAAACAATCTTTTCAAAAACTATAATATTTCCATAGGACTTCAACAGAATGAGAACAGACGTGGACACACAGTCCATGAGGGTAACTAACCATTCTGACAGCTCGAAGCTGTTAACTGTCGGTGGCTCAAGGCCACTAACCTTCGCGAGTACGAAACCCACAGTGAAATCTGGTAGCTTAGCCACTACCCTTCGTGAGTATGAAACCCACGGTGAAATCTGGTAGCTCAACCACTACCCTTCGCGAGTACGAAACCCACGGTGAAATCTGGTAGCTCAACCACTACCCTTCGCGAGTACAAAACCCACGGTGAAATCCATCGAGCTCGGGTAACCAAGGTGCACCAAGGCTAACAGTACTGCTGTTAGCAACCAGCGTTCTGTATTCCATCCTAAAACGTTTCCATCATGCGTGGGGTTTATTTCACATGAAATAATCTCAATCGTTTCAATGCCATAACCGTTGGTAAAAACCACTTTGAATCTCAAAAACCCCAACATGTACATTTAAAATCAAGTTACTGTAAAATCATATGAAATTCGCATAAGAATATATTTCATGAATAACATCAGTTCAATGCAACTTTTGCCAAACTCTTTTCAAAAAAGCTTATTCATCCATTTTCATGCATAATCATAATTCTTTTGTAAACCAATCGAAAGAAAATCATTTCTAACGATTTAAACCATACTTTCATAAAATTTGCCTTTCGAAATCCATATGTGAAATTCATCATTTGAAATGACAATGCATTTGAAAATATAAATTTTAGGGAACGTTATTCACTCACCTGGAATACTCCCTTCACTTACTCTTGCCTTTAGCTTTAGAATATAATTCTTCCTTTTATTTTCCTAAATTTCTGAAAATAAAGGGTTCCATCAATGATTGCTATTCAACTCTTTTATATCAAAAACTATTTATTTTCAGTCATGAAAATAGGACACTTGCCAACATAAACTTTTCTCTACCAGATATGACACATGCATCACTAACTAATACTCTAAAAATAACGCTCTTTACTATAACTTTTCAAACTTCACATGATCCTAAAGGATTTAATTGGCTTTGATCAAAATTTCAGCTTAAACAACACCTATTTTAACATTACTTTGAACCTCATAACATACTTTAATGATTTACGACTCCCAACACAATTTAACTATTACCATTCATAATTCTATGCTTTGGTTATAATTATAATGCTTGCTCCTTAACATATACTTTAGTTTTTTCTTAACCATTTTTTTTTCAAGAGATCTGGAAACGCTTAACCTTGTGCATTTATACATATATACCTAATGTCAGCCACGTCCTTCTTTCTTTTCTATATCAAAATAGTAGCATCCATATACCCAAACAGATACACACATGACATGATGACTTGATAGGCATGCATACTTATTGACCAATTCCTCATGGCAGTAGTAGCTTATATCCAAATATATATCCTATGCTATTCAGTGATCAATACAGCAGCTTCAACGTCCTCTCCCCTGTTTCTGCTAACTAAAACCATAATATGCATACATGCTATAATTATATATATCATATCATTTCTCAACTTCTTCAAGCTTTGCGTCCATATACACACATATATATCCAGACAATAGCACCCCCCAATGAACACACACAGCAGCAATGTTTGCGCAACCATAGGCTTCTTTTTCCTCTTTCAGTTTTACTGCACTAGCACACATATATTTTCACAGCGCAAGCATACACAGTATTTATATCCACAATTAATATATATATTTTCCAGAACCAACGATAGATATGCATATATATAGAAACAGCAGCGTTCGATTGTACAGCATCAATGACAACAAATAGAGCAATCCCACACACAATGCTCATTCACACACGAACAACAAACAGAATCCCTCATATCCATGTACCAACACAAACTGTAGGAAGCAGAGCAAGGGCATCGAGGAGGCTTACCTCATTGATTCAATCTGCGACTCAGCCATGGCAATAAAGAAGAACTTCAGAGGTCTAAAATTCCTACAGTACTGACGGATAAATCACGACGGCTACCGCTTACCACAGCCATGCCTTGCACGGCGATAATGACCGAAAGAAAGGAATTGAAGACATAGACTTGCTACAGTAACCGAGATGAACTCTCCTACCTCCCTTCCGACAATTGCAGCCTCTGCTTTCCTCTCTCAAATCTATCGCGTCTCCCCCTCTCTGGCCTACCATCGCGGCACTCTGTCTCTCTTACTCTCTCTCGTGCTGTCACCGACGGAGAATGGAAAAGGAAGAAATTTTATATAGCCCATGAGAGGAAGATGATCCGGCGATGATGGCACTGCACCGCAGTGACACTAGTGGAAGCAAAGTCTGGCTACACGACATCGATGGCGTGACGCGTTCGCTGCTGCTCTCACTAGCTCTCCTGCTGAACCGCCGAAGAAATATGAGAAAATGGAGAAAGGAGGTACGTTTTCTACAGAAAAGTGATAAGGGTATTTTTGTAATTTCACACACCTAAAAGAAAAAAAAACCTCCACCGCAGCCACCAGAATTGAACTCATGACCTGCGTATTCATCCTCAGCGTTTGGACCATTCAGCTAGTGTGACTTCATCGACCTGACTGTAACAAATATATATATATACCCTTTGTAAAATTAATTTTTCTCTATTAACTTTTCCTGACCATAACATTCTTCCCCTCTTAAAACAAATTCGGTCCTCCGAATTTGAATCTATGATTACCTTATCCTCGAATAAATACGGTTACTTGATCCTCATCTCATTCTCTACTCCCAAGTGGCTTCATCCTCTGAATGATTACACCAAAACAACTTCACCAAAGGAATCTCTTTCGATCCTAACTTCTTTACTTGACTGTCAAGAAAAACTACCAGATACTCGTCATATGACAAGTCTTCGTTCACATGAACCTCCTGATATTTGACAACATGGGAGGGATCATACAAGTACTTCCGTAACCTCGATACATGAAACAACGGATGTATCCCTGACAGCTCTGGTGGTAAGGCTAAACGATAGGCTACTGCACATACTTTATCCAAAATCTCAAAAGAACCAATAAACCTCATAATCAACCTGCCTTTTCTCTTGAATCTCATAACACCTTTCATTTGCGACACCCTCATGAATACTTTATATGTGACCATGAATTCCAAATTCTCTATGACAATGATCCACAGGCTATTGATGTTCTGCTTAACTTGTTGACACGCCAAACGTATAACAAAATCCCCACATCATTCTTCATATCATGCCACAAATATAATTTCCTCAAATTTTGATACATCTTAGTTATACCAAAGTGGATAATATAGGCAAAATGATGAGCTTCCTCTAAAATTCGCCTTCTCAAATCTTAAACTTGAGGCACACAAATCCTGCCCTCAAACCTCATAACACCCTTCTGATCAAATACAAATCCTGTATTACTTCCATCTTGGACCGAATCCTACAACTTGCACAACTTTGGTTCAGAGTACTAAGCTTCCTTAATCTGACCACTTAATGAGGAACGAACTTACAAATAAGCTAAAAAATGCTTCCCTATCAACAATTTCAAACACGACTATTATTTTATGAATCTCCTATACCAACAATCTCCTTTCAACCTTTACGGCATTACCCACAATTGATGTTCACGCTCCTCCATACTCATAGAATTATTCTACCACTATTAAGAACATCGCCCAAAAATTCGTAATGACCATAACGAGACCTAAATGCTGTCTTTGGAACATCTTTCTTAATATTTATTTGATGATATCCTGATCGTGAGTCAACCTTTAAAAAGTATTACGATCCTTGCAACTGATCAAACAAATCATCAATGCGCGGCAACGGTTACTTGTTCTTTATTGTCACTTTGATAAGCTGTCGATAATCAATGCACAGTCTTAACGATCCATCATTCTTCTTGACAAATAACACTGGTACGTCCCACGGAGAAGTATTAGGTCGTACAAACCCTTTATCTTGAAATTCTTGTAACTGAATCTTTAATTCCCTTAACTCTAAGAGTGTAATCCTACAGGCGAAAAAGAAATTGGCTGCGCGCCCTGAATGACGTCAATACCACATTCTATCTCTCGATATGGGGTAAACCCGGCAATTCCTCCAGAAAAATGTCAGGAAATTCTTGAACAACAAGAATTTGGTCTAAACTGACAGTAGGCCTATCAACATCTTTAACTCAGCCAAAAATGCCCAACAACCCTTAATTCTACACTTGGCCATGGTCATCAGACTTATTCCAATATAGTGATATAAAATTCTAAATCAGAATCTTGACAAATAAATTTCTAACTTTAAGTTCAAAACCCAAGGCTTTCACATTATCTATCTCAACATTCCGACATTTAACTTTATCAGTGACCACGCTCATCAAAGGAATTCATACCATGCATCTCCTTTAATCTTTTAGGTGTTCACAATGCGCTAGTTCTCACTTAAATACACTTCACTTCGAATCTGTAATCAATAGCTATCTACCCTCAATTATTTAACCTATAATTCGGCTCTGACTACACGGTGTAATCTATACCATAGACTTGATATATATATATATTTTAAATAATTTTCATCTCTTTTAACTTAACAACTTAAACTTCACATAGTTTGAAATCAGTCCTCAATCTCGAAATTCATAGCCTTTAACATTCTAATGTACTCCCAGAAGAACCCAAAATCATAATAACTAAAACACTAACCATTAACTTGATTTCATCTAATCAAAACTTCAAAATCCACTCAAAACAAGTTTAGACACCTCCTTTCAATGCCCTCAAACAAAATTCCATATGTTCCTCTCTAGAACAAAAACATGTGAACTTATGAATATCCAACTTAATGCCTTTTAATAACTTGACTAAAATATTATCCACCTCAGTAACGCTACGGGTTTCTTCACAAGTTTCATATCTATATAAAAATAACTAAGGACAATGGATTTGATGGTTTAGTTTTAAATAAGATTCTTATAGAGGTATATGAGGTCGACTTTTCCTGACACCTAACTCCTCTATGACCTGTCCTCTCCCCTGTGCAGAGGCTCAATCCGAAGTCTTATCATTTCTAGATCTTCTTCAAACCTGGCGAACAGCTAGGCGTCATTTAGCTATATGCCAAAAATATAGAAAATATTCAATTTCTGAGGAAAATATGGTTTCAAAATCACAAGAAAACCAAAACACTTTTAAATTCCAATAGAGATCTTCAGAAATGCCTCAACTATGGTTATGCCCGGGTTCATAACGATAATTGAGACTCTACCGAAGTATCCCTGCTCCACTTAGCCATAGAAAAACTTTTGGCTCTGATACCAAACTGTCACGTCCCGATATTTAGACCGTGACCGGCACAAAATATGAAAAATTTCATATTCTGAAAGCCTAACACCTTAAATAAAACATTCAAATTTTCCATAATATTTTTTGAAATAACAGAATCTTTTCTAAGGTCTATGTGGAGCATTTACCTTCTTTTCAAAATAATACAAGCACTTTCTTAATGATAATTATATCAAAACTAATTTTTTTTCCAAAAACGATGCTTCGGATCAGCAACGAGGCTTTTTACTGCTCAACGGGAGGATTAGGGTCACCTGCACTAACTGAAGCTAAAAAATCTACTCGTGAATAACGTCCCAAGAAAAAACATGATTTAAAAGATTGTGGATATAAACAATACATAAACATGTTTCAACATCTCGTATTTCAATGCAACATTTTCTGTAAACATTTTCTTTTAGGAAAAACATAATCATTTCAAGCCCATAATCTTTTCCGTAAACATTATTATTTCAGAGATTCAATTTGAAATAACTATTTCAAATCAATCGTTAAAACAATCTTTTCAAAAACTATAATATTTCCATAGGACTTCAACAGAATGAGAACAGACGTGGACACACAGTCCATGAGGGTAACTAACCATTCTGACAGCTCGAAGCTGTTAACTGTCGGTGGCTCAAGGCCACTAACCTTCGCGAGTACGAAACCCACAGTGAAATCTGGTAGCTTAGCCACTACCCTTCGTGAGTATGAAACCCACGGTGAAATCTGGTAGCTCAACCACTACCCTTCGCGAGTACGAAACCCACGGTGAAATCTGGTAGCTCAACCACTACCCTTCACGAGTACAAAACCCACGGTGAAATCCATCGAGCTCGGGTAACCAAGGTGCACCAAGGCTAACAGTACTGCTGTTAGCAACCAGCGTTCTGTATTCCATCCTAAAACGTTTCCATCATGCGTGGGGTTTATTTCACATGAAATAATCTCAATCGTTTCAATGCCATAACCATTGGTAAAAACCACTTTGAATCTCAAAAACCCCAACATGTACATTTAAAATCAAGTTACTGTAAAATCATATGAAATTCGCATAAGAATATATTTCATGAATAACATCAGTTCAATGCAACTTTTGCCAAACTCTTTTCAAAAAAGCTTATTCATCCATTTTCATGCATAATCATAATTCTTTTGTAAACCAATCGAAAGAAAATCATTTCTAACGATTTAAACCATACTTTCATAAAATTTGCCTTTCGAAATCCATATGTGAAATTCATCATTTGAAATGACAATGCATTTGAAAATATAAATTTTAGGGAACGTTATTCACTCACCTGGAATACTCCCTTCACTTACTCTTGCCTTTAGCTTTAGAATATAATTCTTCCTTTTATTTTCCTAAATTTCTGAAAATAAAGGGTTCCATCAATGATTGCTATTCAACTCTTTTATATCAAAAACTATTTATTTTCAGTCATGAAAATAGGACACTTGCCAACATAAACTTTTCTCTACCAGATATGACACATGCATCACTAACTAATACTCTAAAAATAACGCTCTTTACTATAACTTTTCAAACTTCACATGATCCTAAAGGATTTAATTGGCTTTGATCAAAATTTCAGCTTAAACAACACCTATTTTAACATTACTTTGAACCTCATAACATACTTTAATGATTTACGACTCCCAACACAATTTAACTATTACCATTCATAATTCTATGCTTTGGTTATAATTATAATGCTTGCTCCTTAACATATACTTTAGTTTTTTCTTAACCATTTTTTTTTCAAGAGATCTGGAAACGCTTAACCTTGTGCATTTATACATATATACCTAATGTCAGCCACGTCCTTCTTTCTTTTCTATATCAAAATAGTAGCATCCATATACCCAAACAGATACACACATGACATGATGACTTGATAGGCATGCATACTTATTGACCAATTCCTCATGGCAGTAGTAGCTTATATCCAAATATATATCCTATGCTATTCAGTGATCAATACAGCAGCTTCAACGTCCTCTCCCCTGTTTCTGCTAACTAAAACCATAATATGCATACATGCTATAATTATATATATCATATCATTTCTCAACTTCTTCAAGCTTTGCGTCCATACACACACATATATATCCAGACAACAGCACCCCCCCAATGAACACACACAGCAGCAATGTTTGCGCAACCATAGGCTTCTTTTTCCTCTTTCAGTTTTACTGCACTAGCACACATATATTTTCACAGCGCAAGCATACACAGTATTTATATCCACAATTAATATATATATTTTCCAGAACCAACGATAGATATGCATATATATAGAAACAGCAGCGTTCGATTGTACAGCATCAATGACAACAAATAGAGCAATCCCACACACAATGCTCATTCACACACGAACAACAAACAGAATCCCTCATATCCATGTACCAACACAAACTGTAGGAAGCAGAGCAAGGGCATCGAGGAGGCTTACCTCATTGATTCAATCTGCGACTCAGCCATGGCAATAAAGAAGAACTTCAGAGGTCTAAAATTCCTACAGTACTGATGGATAAATCACGACGGCTACCGCTTACCACAGCCATGCCTTGCACGGCGATAATGACCGAAAGAAAGGAATTGAAGACATAGACTTGCTACAGTAACCGAGATGAACTCTCCTACCTCCCTTCCGACAATTGCAGCCTCTGCTTTCCTCTCTCAAATCTATCGCGTCTCCCCCTCTCTGGCCTACCATCGCGGCACTCTATCTCTCTTACTCTCTCGCGTGCTGTCACCGATGGAGAATGGAAAAGGAAGAAATTTTATATAGCCCATGAGAGGAAGATGATCTGGCGATGATAGCACTGCACCGCAGTGACACTAGCGGAAGCAAAGTCTGGCTACACGACATCGATGGCGTGACGCGTTCGCTGCTGCTCTCACTAGCTCTCCTGCTGAACTGCCGAAGAAATCTGAGAAAATAGAGAAAGGAGGTACGTTTTTTACAGAAAAGTGATAAGGGTATTTTTATAATTTCACACGCCTAAAAGAAAAAAAAACCTCCACCGCAGCCACCAGAATCGAACTCATGACCTGCGTATTGATCCTCAGCGTTTGGACCATTCAGCTAGTGTGACTTCATCGACCTGACTGTAACAAATATATATATATATACCCTTTGTAAAATTAATTTTTCTCTATTAACTTTCCCTGACCATAACAGTAAGAAGATGTATTCTTTAAGAAAGGGGAGAGAAAATATATAGCGTTGACGTTAGTAGGAGAGCGATAAAGTCTATAAATATATAATGAAAACAACAACACGTGGGTATATGATATATAATGTGAAGCTTTTCATGTGTTAAATTACACGTGATCCCACCAATTCATGATCTTATCTTTCTATTTGTGATCTTTTCTTTTGTACTTTTAGAATTGTAAACCATTAGTTATATTTCAATAATTTTAATAAAAATATCATTTTAAACTTATTCTACTAGGAAAAATGATTAAAAAGAAAGACAATAATAAATTAAAATAAGGATAAACTTAAGAGACAAAAACTATTTTAATCCATAATAAAAATTAGATAGAATAATATCATACTTGTAAAGAGCTTGGTATATAATCTTCATAATATACATATATAATATAATATATAACTGATAAGTAATAATATTTTTATAAATGTAAGGATTTTAAAATTAAAAGAAAAATAAAACAGGTAATATACACACGCTATAACAAGAAAAAAAAACTACACGTGTCTTACAAATTTCTTCAAACCATCAAATTGCTTTTACCTTCTAATAATTGCAAGTAAGTAAGTTAAGTTTGATAAAGATTATTTGTTCATTGCCCATTAATGATAAATTCATTGTCTCTTTAAAAGAAGATTGAATAAAGAAGGAATGACATTAGAATTAACAAATTCTATACCATGACTGAAAATGCAATACTAGGGTAGGTGGTATTGCTAAATCTCACTTATGTAGTATTGAAAAATCCTAAGGTTTTCCCAATACTATATACTAAACTGTCCAATTTAACCTATTCTCTGTTCCTACATTAGTCCCAAATCCTCAATACTATGTATTAAATGTGGCCCAAATGTAAATCATGTATTATATAAAAGTTACTTTTCTACTAGGTACCGTATTTTTTTGACAATAAGAAAAAATAGGCGGAGCATTTCATTATCTTAAAGTTTCATTATTTTTATTAAATCTATACATTATAAAAATTTTACGAAATAATTATATATAGTAATGTTCACTCAAATTCAACCACTAAAATTGGATAATGCTATTTGCAAATATATTCTCTTTATAAAGGGTTAGCCCCTTCCGTTAGATTTAATCTCCATTTATATTTGCGATACAATTTGAAAATTAATTGATATTTTAAATTTAGATAAAACAAATTGATGATGAGAAGAAATTGTGTCTATGCCCGCCATGATTCTTCTTCACAGGTCATTTCCCTAGAAACTGAGGACAATAATTCTTGTTATTTTTTATCTTTCTTATTTATAACAATTAGTATAGAATAGAACTGGTGTAAAATATATCATGCATCTTAGAAAAATATAGGTACGTGGCACATGGTAGACTTTTTAAACATCACGTTGTCCAAAAGAAATTAATGCAATGAAAAATAAAAGAAAATTACAGTTGTGATGGGATGTATATATTACGAGAAAACCCCTCAAAAGTCTTTAGTCTTAATTTGATTGAATGTATATATTATATCTTTGTAGGAACATGAAAGCAGGTAAAACAAATCACATAATTAACATGAAAACAATTGATTAAAGCCAACACTGTGCGTAATTGTTATATGTCTAAAAGCAGAAGGTGGTATTTTTAATTTTTTTTTACTATTATATCCTTATTTACTTCAATAACTTACATTTATTTTTTAAGTTCAAAGTAATTTTTTTCCAAACTATCATACATATTCAAACATATACTTGGAAGTCAAACAAATCCCATTGTTAACTTGTAGATGAAAAATGGTAAGATTTACTTCTAAATTGACCCAGGAGTCACAATCCAGTTACTTTTTTCTCTTTTAAAAAAGTAAGATTTCTCAAATGGATATATAAATAACAGCTTAATTTCTTTGAGACTAGCCAAAAAAAGACATTGGCAAAACACTAAACCAGAATATATTCTGATTAACAGCCAAACAGCCAAACAATCTAAATTTTTATTAAATGATTTATTTTGTATTTTGCCCCTTACATGGTCATTGGATAGCGACATTTATTTAAAGAGTACTATTTAGACTTTTCAAACTATATGTGGTCACCAAAAGAAATTAAAGCAATGAAAGAAACTGAAAAATACGTTAGTGATTAGAAAAAAACTTTGATCATAATAGTCATCCACTATCAGATGAAGGACTATTATTTTCATTATCAAAGTGTTGTATGGGTAACCCCTTAAAGTATGTTAGTGATGAAAGGAATCTTTGTCCCTTTCAGAAGTATAATTTTATGGAAAAATATTTTATAAATACTTATATTTTTTCTCAAGTTTTAATTTGGTACTTATACTAATTTTTTCCTTATTAAATCTTTTAATTTTGTTCTATTAGCACAATTAGCTTATGTACATGGGCTAACAATGTCAACAGAACAAAATTAAATGATTTAATAAAAGAAAAAAGAAATATAGACATCAAATTAAAAAATAAACAAAAATATAAGCATAGATTTCCCCAATTTTGTTTATTATTACTCTTGTAGGCCATATATAAAGAGTACATCCAAAAGACCCTTGTTAGTAGATGATATGTTTTTCATAAACTTCATTTAACAATTTAAATATTTTGATTGAATCTTTTAGTATTATTTTTGAACCATTAATTTAGTATGAATATCAACTACTTTAGAGAGTCCGTCAGAGCCTGCCAGTGCATTATATAACCTTTTATTAATTTTGGTACCTTTTATAATAAGGAAAAATATATGGAAATGATAATCTTAAGAAAGAAATGTATAGAAAATAGATAATAGGTAGTAGGATTAATTCAATATTGCTTGTACTTAATTTGAAATTGAAAGTGACATAACTTTTTGTGCTTTATATAATATATTTGGAGAGAAATAAAGTAAAAATCTAACTTACTCCAACTTTGACAAATTGAACAAAGATAACTGAATAAATCCATTAAAACTGTTATTTCAAAAATCCAAATATTCAAGCATAGATAAATATCCTATCTATGTTAGAACTTGTCCATGAAAATCATTGTAGCTCAAGTTGAATAGTCTTAAAATTATCCTCTTGAAGACCACGCATCTTTTTTTTTGTCATTTTATATATGTCATTGTATGCTACTTGTTATTTTTCCAATTAAAATTTTGTGACTTGATTTGGACTTGGATGAAACTGCTGCCATCATATATGATATTTTTTTCATTGGTTTATAATTACATTTTTGATGTTTCATCCAAGTCTAAATCAAGTCATAAAATTTTAATTGGAAAAATAACTAGTAACATTCAATGACAGATATAAAATGACAAAAAAAGATACGTGGTCTTCAATTAATTTCTTAGTTATTGGACCCAAAAGAACATTAATTTAAAGCTTGTGCAAATAATTTGTTCCTTTATGAAGAAATATAAATTCTTCATAAGAAGATTAAATGTATTATATATCCTTTTTAGAAGAAGTTTATAAACTTTTGGTAAGGTCTGGTGAGCTTGACTTCTTTTAATTTAGAAAACTTGTAAATCTATGGATGATATTTAAAAGGCTTGGAAGAATTCCTAAATTATCTCACATTTTATATTTATCTCTAAAAGATGAGTTCCTTAGATTTTAGATTCATTCGAATTACATAATAAAATTAAATATATACTGCTGCTTCTACTCCAATTTTTTATTTTAAAATACTTGTATAAATTGTTGTCTGACAAATAATTGAATTTTTAAATGTATGTAAGAAAAGAGAACAAATATAAAAAAGGATATTTTCTTTCTTACGCGTGTGTATCATGAAAATTAGAGGAAAAGAAAAAAAAAACAAGAATACATGGCACATTTTAGTCTATTGAGGATAGCGATTTTCCCAACTTAAATCATCGAACTTCTTTTCTGGTAAGATGAAACAGCCAATTCTATTTTATTTGTGTAAATAATTTCATTTTTTAGAGATAAAAAATTTACGGAAAAAACATGTCTGCATTTTTTTATATGTAGGAAAAATTTATCAAAAAATACATATTATAATATCATTGCACAAAAATATCTAAAGACCTAGGTCCTTGAGCTAGTACAATTTTTTTTAATTGTATGTAACATATCTTTAACACATGCATCTTTATCATCACACTTGTGGCCAAGTGTTGTAGACTTAATTATTTACAAAACAAACAAGTTAGTGAGAAGAAGAATATACGTATTAAAAGTCTTTAGTTTTGGACTATTTTGATTGGATGTATTATGAAATTTGCCAATAGGAGTAATTTAAAAATAATATATAATAAATATATTTTATATTTCGATCAATAACACCTCCCTAACTAGGATTACTTATATTCCCTAATAATCTTATTCCTTCTACAAAATATCTAGAGCTCATTGTCTTTAAATGTAAATTATTAAAAATTTTAGAAGATCCATCAAAGTTATTTTTCCATATTCCTAATCAACCATTACTTTCTTTATAAGTGTGGGCGAAATCTTTGACGATCTCGTTGTAACCAAGTCTGCCCGAGGTTAACCCCAGGATTCTTTACAAACAATTTCTTCGGATATTTTGAATGATATATACCATAATGAAATTAACTTCACACGTAAATATATAGGAATAAGAGCCGAAAGGAAAACTGCATTGATTATAGTCACAAGGCTTACAAAAGGGAATTAACGGGATGAAAATAAACGAAAGTGGGGTTCTAATTATAAATGAGAACCCCACTTTCATTTTAATATGTGATTTTTTAATTTATAAATTTATTTTTTTTAAGACTAATATATCTTCAAGACTTCAAAGAGAAAAGGGTATTTGAAAAATTAAATTGTTCAAACTCAAATCCAACTTTGGCAAACAAGTATTTATGAGGCACTTTGATTTTAATATGCGATTTTTTAATTGACAAATTTAATTCTTTAAGACTAATATATCTTCAAGACTAAAAAAATGGTATTTGAGAAATTTTGTTCGATCTCAAATCCAACTTTCTCAAAGAAGTATTTGTGAGGCACTTTAAAATCATTCCTGAAAACATGTTAGCTAGATATGGAATTGATCTAGCCCAATTCATTTATGATAGACACTTGCAAACCATTCAACGTTGAAGACTATGTAATTTGTTAATTACATCTGGAATCAGCCAGTCAAATGATTTCCATCCAAATTTAATTCCATCCAGTTTCTTAAATGATTAAGTACATTGGGTATAATTCCACTAATTTTTTTCTCTGAAAAATCTATCATAATGAGCTTAGAAGCATTTGAGATGCTGTTCGGAATTTGTCCAATAAGTTGATTCTGTCCCAACCTCAATTTCTCCAAGTTGGGAAGGCCAATTTCTAAATTTGATGGAAGAAAGCTCTAGAAGAAATTATTTTGGAGAGAGACACGTTTCAATACCGAAATATTGAATATATGGGAAGGATCCATTGCAATTATTATCATTTATAAAAACTATTTCAAGCTTATCAAGATTGCCTATCTCCTTGGGAATAAAACCTGGGAACAAAATACTGTTGGATAAGTAAATAAAAAAAAATGTTGGACGATAACATTTATATAATAGAATAAAGTAGTGAACATGCGTTGACAAAAACAGGTAATATGTTTTGTGTGGGTGTGGGTGGGTGTGCATAACATGTTTCAAAAACTAGAATTCACTGGTCAATATTACAAGAAAACTCCAAATATGTCAGTAATTTCGTGTCCTTCAAAATTTTTGCTATGCTCACAATTTCTTGCTTAAAAATAGGAAAGTGAGAAAACAAACTTGAATATATAATAAAACTACAAATATATATATTGTACAATTCATGTCTCAATTTTTTTTATTGGAATTCATGTCTCAAATTTTAATGTTACAATATATACACTACTACAAGAGCATGTCCTCGTGTTTTTAAATTTATCAAAAGAAGGATAGGAGTTATTGTGTGTGAGAGAGCGTATTTTTCTTTTTTGTTGAAAATATCATTAAATTTTAAACCTGTGATAAACACAGACAACTCATAAAGAAAGGTGTGTATAACTTTGAACTTACCTGAGAATGAGTTCATACACAAATATAAGCCTTGCAAAGATGTTCAATTGCCCAAATATTTACCTTTAAACCCCCCCCCAAACACTTCAAGTAAAGAGAATCCATTGCACATCTCTTCTGCCAAATTACCATTTAAATGGTCAAAGGAAAAGTCAATCAGTCTCAAAGAAGATGCGTTGAAAATAGATTGAGGAATTTGACCTGGGAAAATAAACAATTTATGAATTTGTTTCCTTATGTAAGATGACCTGATTCATTAACATATCTTGCAAATTTGGTGTATGCAGTATATATATATGCACGAATGAACTAACAGTAATCCAAGCCAAGCTATAATACCAATAATTTACTCTCTCTCTCTCTCTCTCTCTCTCACACACACACACATACATTGGTAAAATGGATTGAATCTTTTTGGACTTTATTATTTTTAAATCTTGCATTCTGCAAAAGAAGCCTATGCAACTTTTAATGTTATAAGTTAATACTAATTATGAAAAAAATGATTCCGTTAGTAGATATAAGTGTATTAAAATTATGTAATATTAAAACTATTAGGTTGAAGTAATATTAAACTATTTATTAAAGTTTATGGTTGACTAATATCAAAACTGTGTCACAACAAACTTTTTGGAAGGTATATTAGACCTTCATCATTACTTGGATTTAAGAACAGCTTAACCCTGGTGAAAAAACAGTCACTTTTTGGAAGGTACATTAGGAGCATTGTGAACAGCTTAACTTAGTGGACCAAAACGAAAAAATGGACAGTTTAACCATTTCTTGCATCATATTCTTCTTTACCTAGCTCAGGAGGGGGATTACGATGAGGTGCTAGGCGAGAAGATTTTCCTGTAAAGATAACCATATCAGAACGGATCATACAACTAGGCCATGACTCCTCAATTGAAGATACAGATATTTTTTATTAGTTAGTTCATGAATTTCAGAACTTTTGGAACCAAGACCAAAAAAATTATAATACAATAGCCTAGTGTAAGACGAACGGGGACCCAGCATACATTTCAAATGTTAGACTAAAAACAATATTCTAGTTCTACCAAGGCATTGCCGTTTGCTATTCATAGTCCATAGAGTTGAAACCATAATAACCAAAAATCACAAATTAGGATAGAATCCTGATTAGCACCAAAGGATTCTTAATAAAGGAGCAAACTACGCTTTTGCCAACACCCCTTACAATCTTGCTTACATAATGATCAACTTGCTCAATAAGCACCACACGCATCACAAGAAATGAGAAAGCATATTCATGAACATATGAAAGTTAAATGGATTAAACAAAAATCAATCCCTATACACCGTAAACGATTTCCCATTTTTCGGGAAAGATGAAACTAACATTTTAGCATATGAAATGAGAGGGCAAACTAAGGTTTTGCCAACACCCCGTAAAAATCATGCTTACATAACCACCGGCTTACTCAACAAGCACCAAACGGATCCCGAGAGAAATGAGAGAGCATACGCATCAACATATGAAAGTTAATGGACTAGAGAAAAAAATCAACCCCCATAAACCGTAAACGATTTCCCATTTTTTTTTAAAGGCGAGACTAACATTTCAACAAAAGCATAAATATATAGAGTCCATCGACAAAACCTTTCAAGCACACAACATATAACCCTAAAAATCCCAATTTTCTTCGACAATGAAACAGGAAAGAAAAAACCCTACATTACCGAAGAGCTAATCCGATAGATTCATAATAGACTAGTGTTCAGAAGAGGAGCACCAAATGTAAATCAATTTGAGGTTAGAAAGTTACCACCGTAGCTGCGGCGAGGCATAGTTAGGGTATGGGGTTGAGGCGGCGGAAAAGGAGAATGATAGAAGAAGATCTCTGAGGAGGAACCGCAGAATGTGCCGTCGCATAAATATAAACTGCTAAACCCCTTGAAATGGGAAATTTATAACCAGCCCCACAATAAAATTATGAGTTGAGGATTAGGGATTTAGTCAAAAGAAAAAAAGGAAAAAAAAAAAGAGTTTTAGAACAATTAAGATTGTGTTAACGTGTAAGTACAGGATTGGTTGATTTCAGGTCATTGACGTGTTCAATTTTCAGTTGTGTGCTTGTGATTTTTTTCATCATGAAATAAAACGCAAATAAATATTTAACCTTTTTATTGTTCATATAATTTATTATCTTTTTAGCCAGAATTCATATAATTTATTCACATCATATATGTAGAAGCCTAAATTTACATCACATAAAATTTCAATTTAACTATTTAACTTTATAAAGTATATTTTTAATCATTTTAATATTAATATTATTAGTTCTATTAATAAAAATAATTAACTCAATAAATTTAAATAGTGATTTTATTATTAAATGTCTCACAAAATATATTTAAAATTTATACTATAGATGATGGATGAATAGCATTTTCATAAGGGAATAGGAAAAAAAGATAAAATAGTTAATACGTTCTACCTATAACATGCCTGGGATATAAGAATACATCATTTTATATTATAAAAGCTAGTACATATTATCTCTTCCACGATCTACAATCATCTGTATGCAGGAGTATAATAATGTCATGTCCTCTAACAAGTATATACTATGTTATCTGTCTCAAATTTAGTGTTATAAGAAAAATATTACTATAAAAATATCTCCCCTACTAATTGATTAAAAGAACGGAGTTAAAAGAAAAACAAGTGTCCCAAAATTAAAATTTTATACTGATAATTATTTATTTTCATATTATCACGTTTAAATGAACATGATAAACAAACCTTTTAAAATAAATACCTAAATAAAAGATAAAAGGATACTAGAAAATGAGTTGCCACCAGAATATATTTGTGTCAAATTTCTTTTTTTTTTTGCCAACATATTTGTAAATTTTTCAAATATGTACATTTTTAATTATTGATTATTTAATTTTAATTTTAATTTTATAAAGTTTGGATAAAAATAATAAAAATAAAATTTATTTTTGATTATGTGAAATTAAACAGGAAGAAGATGTATTCTTTAAGAAAGGGGAGAGAAAATATATAGCGTTGACGCTAGTAGGAGAGTGATAAAGTCTATAAATATATAATGAAAACAACAACACGTGGGTATATGATATATAATGTGGAGCTTTTCATGTGTTAAATTACACGTGATCCCACCAATTCATGATCTTATCTTTCTATTTGTGATCTTTTCTTTTGTAATTTTATAATTGTAAACCATTAGTTATATTTCAATAATTTTAATAAAAATATCATTTTAAACTTATTCTATTAGAGAAAACGATTAAAAAGAAAGACAATAATAAATTAAAATAAGGGTAAACTTAAGGGACAAAAATTGTTTTAACCCATAATCAATTAAAATAAGAGTAAATTTAAGTTAAGTTTGATAAAGATTATTTGTTCATTGCCAATTAATCATACGTGGGAGCTCAAATTTGTTCATTGTCTCTTTAAAAAATTGATCTCATATTCTTATTCATCAATGGAAGCTCAAACATGATTGAATAAGCGTTTATTAAGCTGAATTTAATTTTTAAAACTTATATATTATAATTTGCAATTAAATTTTTATACTTATCCAACTACTTTTTTTATCTATTGTAAATTTTTTAATTCCATAGTTGCAATGTTTTTTAAAAAATATCACATATATAATTTTAATTTCAATTAAATTTTAAATAATTATTGCAATTTATATATAAATAAATAACAGAGAACACAACTCCGATGTATTTTAATGTTTTTATACCATAATTATTGAATAAATATTAGTAAATTGTTAGATGTTGGATATTTTATTGATTATATTTGTAATATTTAAGTAAATATTTAGTTATAATAATTTAAATAATAAAATATGTGACGTTGGTTAGTTTGACTTTGAGTTTGGGTTTAGAGTTTTACACAATTTTAATCATTTATTTAATTAAATAATAATAATAATGGTAGTTTATTAAATGAGCGACGCTCAAGAGAGTGAATGTACCGCACTTAGAACAACCTAAAGCCACATTTGGTATACAATCCTCGATCTTGATGGACTGAGATTTAGATTAAAATTAAGATTGGGAGTGGGAGTGGGACTGTACCTTTAAAATTATATTTAGTATGAAGTAATATTTTAAAAAAATAATTTTATTAATTTTATTTTATAATTGTTATAAATTATGAAAATAAATCATAATACCCATTGCCCTAAGCCCCTAAAATTTACCAGTGAAGCCATAGGGTTTGTTTGGTTGGGGGGTTTTAGAGGGGAGGGGAGGGAAAGGGAGAGGAAAGTATGTTTGGTTGGGAAAAATGGAGGGGAGGGGAGGGGAGCTTTTTTGTCCTTATGTGCTCTCCTCCCCTCCCTTAGCTCCCCTCCAAAAGTGGGGGTTTTTGGAGGGGAGAGAATTTTTTTGCCTCTTTTAGACCAAATTACCCTCAAGCATTTTTTAATATTCCAACTATACCCTTAAACCTTTTTTTTTTATTTTTCTCACACCTAATTTTTTCTTTAATTACATAATAATTATAATAAATTATAATAAAATTTAATAAGTATAATAAATTATTTATATATTATTTTAAAATATATAATAATGTTAAAATTTTAACATTTTTTTTATTTTTTTATTTTTATTATATATAAAAATGAGATAAAAAATTTGAGATTTATAAATTAAAAAATAATAATTTTGATATGAATATTATAAATAAAGAATAAATAAATTTAAATAAAGAGATAAGGGTATTTTTGTCAACTTTTAATTAACACATCTCCCCTCCCCTCCCCTCCTCTTCTGAACCAAACAAAAAATATCATTCATTAACCTCCCCTACCTTTCCCTATCATCCCTTAAATTAACTTCACCTCCCCTCCCTCAGCTGAACCAAACAAAGCCATAGTCATCGTGGGTGAAATCACCAGCAAGTTAGTGGTAGCAGCAGAGGCTTTTGCCACAAAGTCAGCGGAATCAAAGAAGAGCTCCACAGGCACACGCTTGTGATGGCAAGCCAGCAGATTAGCGGAGTGGATATCAAAATCGCACATGACACAGAGCGCCGTGGCGTCAGCCTTGCATCTACTGTCGACAGGGGCTAGCTCGTAAACCTCACACATCAGCACACGCTCATACCAGGAAGCAAGCTTATTGGCGGAATATATCTTGTTGTCAAAGAGCATGAACAGAAAAGCTTGCAAAAAACTGTAGCGGCCACCGATTTGCAAGAGCCACATGGCTTCGACGGCAAGGTCCAGCCGCTACAAAAGCCCTTGAGGCTTCCCCTCTTGATACCCATACAAGAAATCTCGTTCTGGCGTTGACGGAGGAGAGAAGAAGAAGAAGAAGAAGAAGAAGGAAATAAGAGAGAGAAGAGCGCTAGATTGAGTAAAGAAGGAATGACATTCGAATTAAAAAATTTGTATACCATGACTGAAAATGTAATATTAAGTTAGGTGGTATTGCCGAATCACACCTATGTAGTATTGAAAAATCTTAAGGTTTTCCCAATACTAGGGAGAACCATGGATGGGACAACTGAAAGAAAATTAAAAAAAACAGTGAAAGACGGTTCTCTGGTTTCTGCCTCGTGCAGAAATTTGTTTGGGTATATTTAACAAATATATTGAGACGTCTTATGCAAATGGTTCATCAAATCATAAAGCCCAACATAAATAAATAAGCCTACATAGGGGGAATCCTAGGATTAGGTATTTTGCAGCGTTATGCAAGGGCTAAGGACAACTTCATTGCCTTCTCAAATCAACTGCCTTTAGGGCATTGCAAATAGATTCCCCGGTAGCGTAGAAAAATTTGCCGTATCCCTCTCTCTCTCTGCAGTCTACATGGGGTTTCGTTTCTGTTCTTGATCATTAAATTTGTATTTGGATAAGATTTTAAAAATGGGTTTATGAAAAAATAGGGCTTTTGGGCAGCTTATAAAAAAGGGTTTTTTGAGAAGAGCTTATAAAAAAAGTTATTTTGAATAAATGGGTGTTTGGATAGTTATTTATAGAAATATTTTTATTATTGATAAATTATGAAAAAGGGTATGAGTATTAAATGAGGAGAGATAAGATATAAGAGGGGAGAGGGTATAAGAAAAAGTAGGAGAGAGAGTATAAGAAAAATTAGGGGTAATATAGTAATTGGTTAGTTCATAAGCTCTTTTACTATTTCATAAGCTACTCTGATCAATTTATCTGAAACCTTAGTTTTAAACCATAATTTAGTCTAAAAACCCGTTTGAACAAATATGGTTGTTTGTTTTAAAAAATTTTAAAACTTAGGTTTTACCAAAACCTAAATTTGAAACCTAAGTTTGAGGTATTTCCAAACACACCCTATATATTAAACTGTCCAATTTAACCTATTCTTTGTCCCTATATTAGTCCCAAATCCTCAATGCTACGTATCAAATGTGGCCTAAATGTAAATCATGTTTTTTGAGGATTCCTTAACTAGTGACTGTTCCGTAGTCACTAGTTAAATAACATGTAATAAATAATTCTGAAAGATTTATTAACGTATGCAATAAATAAGTTTTTAAAGCAGTGCTGCTCATTCTTGAGATGCCATATGCAAGATAATATAATCCACCCAGTAAACTATAAAATACATAGCATTGAGACAGGGAAAAAACAATTTCCAAACTTCGTACAGGTATCTTGAACATGAAGAAAAAAAAGAACGATAACTCTATGTTACTATTATTCACTGCACATTTGTAACACATAAAAGTTAAAAACTAACTTGAAGACCAACAAAACCCACATGTGGAGTCCAAAAATTCTCAAATTTCAAATCATTAAGATATTAATACAGGAGACGTCATCAATCCATATGATAACATGTTCCAAAAATAAAACAATCCAAAGGGTTTAAGATTGTAACAAACACAATTTGATTTAACACACTGATTCAACAAGGGGTCCCGTGAATATTTTGCATTAACGTGGCCTTGTTTTTTTCTAGTGACACCACAACCTCTGACATATTAGGTCTTGACTCAGGTGCTTCGTTGCAACAATTTAAGGCTAAATAAAAAATTGATGATATATGCCATAATATATTACCACTTTTTTGGTTGCTTCTGGGCAGCAAATTGACATCTAGAATATCGATGATTGACTGTGGGGTTGATTTGCAAACAAATTCTTTCAAAGTTAAGCCTTGAACAAACATATCATCTGTTGGTTTCTTCCTTGTAAATATTTCCATAAGCAGAATACCAAAACTGTATACATCTCCTTTTGTTGAAATTGCTCCTCTTGATGCATACTCTACATATAAATTTAAATGATAAATTAAGTAGTTGAATAACTTGTAGTTTCTTCTAGCATGTGGATGTGTGTAGGTATAAATGACTACAGGAAATAGAAATTAAATAAAATTTAATGTGATTACTATATAAATTATCTCACCTGGTGCCATATAACCAATTGTGGCCACAGTTTTGGTATAAATTTCTGATTGACTATCACTTAACCATTTGGAGATTCCAAAGTCACTCAAATGGGCCACCATATTTTCATCCAATAAAATGTTGCTTGGCTTTACATCACAATGGACCACTGGTGTAGAAGAACTATGATGAAGATACTCCAATGCCGATGCCACGTCAATCATTATGTTCAATCTTTACACTATATCTAAACAATAGTTATGGGAGTACAACCATCTATCAAGACTCCCATTTGACATGAATTCCATTATAAGGGATTTAAAATCATCATTGGAGCAACTGCTGATGATTTTAATGAGATTACGATGACGAAGCTCGCGTATGGCAGCACATTCAACATCGAAACTCCTCAATGCTGCTTCCAAGTTTGAGTTAAATACTTTGACAATAACTATATTTCCACTTGAAAGAATTCCTTTGTATACTGATCCGAAACTTCCCTTGCCAGGAAGCAAGCTTATTGGCATAATGAATCTTGTTGTCATAGAGTATGCACAGAAAAGCTGAGTTGGCTCAGCAAAAAACTGTGGCGGCCACCGATTTGCAAGAGTCACATGGTTTCGATGGCAAGGTCCAACCACTAAGAAAGTCATTGAGGCTTCCCCTCTCGATTCCCATACAAGAAATCTTGTTCCGCATTGACGGAGGAGAGAAGAAGAGGGAAACAAGAGAGAAGGGCGTTGACAGAGGAGAGAATGAATGATATTTGTCTTAAAAAAATTTATCCCATATCTAAAAATACAATACTAGGAGAGGTGGTATTACCCAATCTCACCTATATAGTATTAAAAAATCCTAAAATTTTTTCAATACTACATATCAAACGGCCCAATTTAACAAATTATCTATCCCTATGCTAGTCCCAAATACTCAATACTTCGTACAAAATGTGGCCTAAATGTAAATCATGTTTTTTGAGGCTTCAGTGACTGTATTAACGCATGCAATAAATAAGATTTTAAAGCAGTGCTGCTCATTCTTCATATGCCATATGCAGAATGTGGACTTGAAGGGAAAAAAAAGAACGATAACTCTATGTTACTATTATTAACTGTACATTTGTAACACATAAAAGTTAAAAACTAACTTGAAGACAAACAAAACCCACATGTGGACTCCAAAAATTCTCAAATTTCAAATCATTAAGATATTAATACAGGAGACGTCATCAATCCATATGATAACATGTTCCAAAAATAAAACAAACCAAATGGGTTTAAGATTGTAACAAATACAATTTGATTTAACACATTGATTCAACAAGGGGTCCCTTGAATATTTTGCATTAACGTGGCCTTGTTTTTTTCTAATGACACCACAACCTCTGACATATTAGGTCTTGACTCAGGCGCTTCGTGGCAACAATTTAAGGCTAAGTCAAAAACTGAAGATATATGTAGTAATATATTGCCACTATTTTGGTTGCTTCTGGGCAGCAAATTGATATCTAAATATCGATAATTGACTGTGGAGTTGATTTACAAACAAATTCTTTCAAAGTTAAGCCTTGAACAAACATCTCATCTGTTGGTTTCTTCCTTGTTGTTATGATTATGAATTTAATTAACGGTTATATATATATTTATGGTGGAATATTTCGTATGGGAAGCGATAGCCGAATGGTTCAAGAGGCGAAGGGAAAAAGTTTGGCCAGTGTTCGATTCGCAGCGAAAGCGGAAGTGAATTTTTTTTTCTCAGACGTGTGAAATTACTCTTTTGCCCCTCTGGTTATTTCTTCACCGAACCACTGACTTTCTCCCTCCATTTCTCCTTCCTGCGAGCAGCGACAGCAGGGCAGCAGTGCGGGTTAGGTGCTGGACAGCAGGAGCTCAGCTTACGGTGTGGGAGGAGAGTGCACGGAACGGAAGTTCGGCTGGACGCCTTTAAGAAGCATTCCGCCCGATCCCTTCCTTTCTGTCGTCAACGAGGCTGCGGTGACAGGAGAGTGTGAGAGGTGAGCGCAGGAGTGCCGTGGGTTCGGTGTTTTAGCTATAGCGCCGGTAAATACTCCTTCTGGTAGACCACATTCAAGGTGAGCGCCGTTGCTGTGTAGCTTCTGTCCGACACCATTTTCATGCTACTGTAGCAAATCCTTTGCTACTGTAGCAAGTCATTGATTTCATTTCCCGACTGGTTTCTATCGTGATCCGTTTGGTTAGTGAAGTGGTAAGCTCCTTAGTTCATATTTCGTATTCAACTCCATCTTTCCTCTTAAGCGGTTGCAGAGTGACAGAGCTCACTCATTTCTGTTCAGTGTCGTTACCGCTGCTCTGTTTCAGGCCGTTGCCGTGAGTGTTAGAGGGAGTGGATTGACGCTGTGCATTGTCATTTTTTTGCTCAACCCCGTGGTTCTGTTGCTGTGAATTCTCAATGGTGGGAAGGATGGTAAGTCTCACCCTTGTTCTTTATTTCTCTCCGCAACTGTGGCTGTTACTGTTTTTGCTGTGGATGCTATTTTAGAAATTTTGGTTACTGTTTGCTTGTTCGGGAAGATTTCTGTTGCCGTGTGTATATCTTCGGATGCATGCCGGGTTGCTACTGCAGTGTGATATATATATAAATGTTGTTATGCATCTATGGAGTGTGTGTGATCTGATGCACATTGGGGTACTGGAATTGTCTGGCCAATGTAAAGGTAGGAAAGGTCTGTGTGTTTGCCGTCAGGTGTTGGTTCTATTGATGGATTATTATTGGATGCATGAATTAAGCCTTTGACATTTTAGCTTGTTGGAAAATAACCCATGGGTTAACCGAAGCAATATAGGAATTTTTGAGATATTTAAGTTGAGTTAAAGGCATAAGTGATTGTTAAGGATTAGTGGCTGGGGTAGTGAATCTATAAATTGAATGATTAATGGTGTATTAGTGGTGGAAGTGATAAGTAGGGATGCTTATTATAGTCGAAGACTTTAAGCAAAATGTTAATATGTTGTTTCAATCAGGGGATTGAGATGTAATCTTGCAGCTGGTGTTTGGTGGGAGGAGTAGCGATTTAGGAACGTCGCAGGTGAGTGAATAATGTTCCCTAAAATTTATATTTTCAAATGCGTTGTTATTTCAAATGTTGAATTTCAAATATGAATTACGAAAAGCAAATTTTACGAAAGTATAGTTTAAATCGTTAGAAATGATTTTCTTTTGATTGGTTTACAAAGGGATTATGATTATGTTGAAAATGAATGAATAAGCTTTTGAAAAGAGTTTGGCAAAAGTTGCATTAAACTTATGTTATTCATGAAATATATTCTTTTGTGAAGTTCATATGTTTTTACAGTAATTTGATTTTAAATGTACATGCTGGGGTTTTTGAAATTCAAAGTGGCTTTATCAATGATTATGGTATTTGAAACGATTGAGATCATTACACGTGAAAAGGACCCCATGCATGATGGAAATGTTTTAGGACAGAATACAGAACGCTGGTTGCTAACAGCAGTACTGTTAGTCCTTGGTGCACCTTGGTTACTCGAGCTCGACAGTTTGTGGCATAGCCACCAGAATTATTTTGTGGGATTCGTTCTCGCGACAGTTTGCGGCCTTGAGCCACCAGAATTATTTCGTGGGATTTATTCTTGCGACAGTTTGTGGCATAGCCACCAGAATTATTTCGTGGGATTCGTTCTCGCGACAGTTAGTGGCTTTGAGCCACCAGAATGGTTAGTTACCCTCGTGGACTGTGTGTCCACGTCTGTTTTTGTTCTGTTGAAGTCCTACAGAAAGATCATGGTTTTGAAAAGATTGTTTTGAATGAGTTATTTGAAACAGTTAGTTCATACGGTTATTTCCCCTGAAATACAAATGTTGACAAAAAGTTTGAATTAGATTTCAAAGCGATATGAAATACATTTTTAATATGATTATGCATTGATTATTTTCCACATTCTTTAAATCATGTTTTTGGGACGTTATTCACGAGTAGATTATTTGGCTTCAGATAGTGCAGGTGACCCTAATTTCCCAGCTGAGCGGTAAAGAGCCTTGCTGTTGATCCGAAGCTTCGTTTGATAAATACTACTTTTGATGTAATTGCTTCTTAAGAACTTTTATTATTTTGGAAAGGATAATGCTCTGCATGAACCTTAGAAAATGTTTGTATGATTTTGAAAAATGCTATGGAGAATTTAAAGGTTTTACTTAAAATGCTAGGCTTTCAGAGTATGATGTATTTATATTCTGTGCCGGTCACGGTCCAAAAATAGGGACGTGACAGTTTGGTATCAGAGCCAAGTTTTTCTATGGTTAAGCAAAGCAGAGATACTTCGGTGGGGTCTCAATTATCGTTATGAACCCGGGCATAACTATAGTTGTGGCATCTCTGAAGATCTCTAAAAGAAATTCGAAAGTGGTGTTTTTCTTATGATTTCAGAAACATATTTATTTATAAACTGAAGATTTTCTATGTTTTATGAATAGTTAAATGCCGCCTAGACGAGTACAGTCTAAAGGGAGCTCTAGGGCTTCGGATCAAGGCTCTGCTCAGTGAAGTGATGTGCCTCCTCGAGGTCGAGGACAGGGTCGTAGGGGTGCTAGGGTTCGGGGAGGTCGACCCCTTAGACCTCTTCAGGAAATTCTATCTGAGGCAGAACCATCTCATCCACAGTCTCCTGAGATCTCTGCATCCTCTAGGCATGAGACTCAGGTAGAGACACCCCAGGTTATAGAGGAAGAAACCATCGCAGTCAGGCTATCAGAGTTTATAAAGTTGGATCCTCTGAAGTTCTCAGGGTTTAATTCTCGAGAGGAACCCATTAAGTTTCTGGAAGGAATTGAGAAGAGATGACGGGCTTTGAGATGCCTAGATGTGCAATACATGGAGTTTGCCTTGTTTCGACTTGAAGGGATTGCGAATGCGTGGAGTAAGACAGTACCAGGATTTCAGGGGGATAGAGTATCATTATTATCATGGGCAGATTTTAAGGATCTTTTCCTGAAACATTTTCTTCCCCAGAGCAAGAAGGATGCTAGAGTTAAAGAATTTCTTCTGTTGAAGTGTACTTCTGGGATGTCTGTGGCTGAGTATGACAGAAGATTTACAGAACTTTCATCGTATGCATCTACCTTGATTCCGTCGGAGAGGGATAGAATCGGCAGGTTTATACAGGGATTACCGATACATATTCATGATGCTGTAGCCCCGATGCTGAATCATTTTGCTTCTTATGCTGATGTGGTTGACTGTGCTTTGAGAATTGAGTTGAGGCATATGTAAGAAGAAGGGGTTTCTAAGAAGCACAAGACTGGGAGCAAAAAGTTCCAAGGATCTTCATTTAAGAGTAACCGCCCTCAGGGCCAACCCTCGTCAGCTGATATGCGGCCAGCGCCCAGATCTTACAGATCTTCTGTGGGCATTCCAGATTTAGGACCGAAGTTTGGAGGTACTAGACCTCAGTCTGGGGGGAGCCAGACTAGTTATTCCAGGCCTACCTATAATATGTGTGGGAAGCACCATTCAGGGGTTTGTCTGAAGACCTTGGGGGTGTGTTATGGTTGTGGACAGCCGGGTCACATGAAGAAAGAGTGTCCGTTTGCTCAATCAACCTCGAGTTATGGATCAGCTAGACCTTCTCCCCACCCTACTACTTTTGCAGCTCCGTCTGTGGGAGCAACTTCTGCCTCAGTGGGTAGAGGTACATCAGGACGACCTCCAAAGAAGAGAGCACAACCTTCAGGCCAAGGACAAGCTAGGGTTTATGCAATGACAAGGCAAGATGCTCGGGCTTCTAATGCTGTGGTCACAGGTATTATCTCTATATGTTCTCAAAAGGCTTATGCATTGTTTGACCCTGGTTCGACACACTCTTATATTTCAAAATATTTTGCTAAGATGATGGATAAGAATTCAGTTAGACTTGATTGTCCTTTCACTGTGGCTACCCCTATTGGGGAATCTTTGTCAGTTTCACAAGTGTACAAATCTTGTGAAGTGTCTGTTGAGGGTAGAGAAAGTTTTGTCGATTTGATGATACTTGATATGATAGACTTTGATGTCATACTGGGCATGGATTGGTTAGCTTCATGCTATACTACGGTGGATTATCACCTGAAAGTGGTAAAGTTTAACTTTTCGGATGAAACTTCGTTTGTGTGGTTTGGAAACGAAGTAGATAAGCCAACAAACTTAATCTCTGCTTTAAAAGCCCAGCAAATGTTGGCTAAAGGTTGTCAGGGATTTTTGGCGGTAATCCAAGATGTTGATAGGCCTACTGTCAGCTTAGACCAAATTCCTATTGTTCAGGAATTTCCTAATGTTTTTCCGGAGGAATTGCCGGGATTACCCCCAGATCGAGAGATAGAATTTAGTATTGACGTCATTCCTGGTATGCAGCTAATTTCTATTCCGCCCTACAGGATGGCGCCGTCTGAGTTAAGGGAATTAAAAAGTCAGTTACAAGAATTGCTAGATAAGGGGTTCGTACGACCTAGTACTTCTCCTTGGGGTGCACCAGTGTTATTTGTCAAGAAAAAGGATGGATCGATGAGATTGTGCAATGATTATCGACAGCTTAACAAGGTGACAGTAAAGAACAAGTACCCGTTACCGCGCATCGATGATTTGTTCGATCAGTTGCAAGGAGCGCAGTACTTTTCAAAAGTAGACCTGCGATCAGGGTATCATCAGTTGAAGATTAAGAAGGAAGATATTCCAAAAATAGCATTTAGGACTCGTTATGGTCATTATGAATTCTTAGTAATGTCCTTTGGTTTGACAAATGCTCCTGCGGCATTCATGGATTTAATAAATCGAGTATTCAGAGAATTCCTGGATAAGTTTGTGATCGTGTTCATTGATGATATCCTGGTTTATTCCAAGAGTGAGGAAGAGCATGAACATCATTTGCGGATAGTGTTGCAGAGATTGAGAGAACATCAGCTCTATGCTAAACTTTCCAAGTGTGAGTTTTGGTTAATTGAGGTCACCTTTTTGGGGCATGTGGTGTCGAGGGATGGCATCCAAGTTGATCCTAGTAAGGTTGAGGCAGTTAAAAGCTGGCCACGACCTACTACGGTAACGGAGATTCGGAGTTTCTTAGGACTTACAGGATATTATCGCCGTTTTGTTCAGGATTTTTCAAGAATAGCAGCTCCGATGACAAGACTAACCCAAAAGAGTGTGAAGTTCGTGTGGGATGAGAAATGCGAGGCAAGTTTTCAAAAGTTAAAAGAATCTTTGACCTCTGCTCCAGTGCTAAGTTTACCTTCAGGAGTCGGTGGGTATACAGTATATTGTGATGCTTCTCGGATTGGGCTAGGTTGTGTGTTAATGCAGGATGGGCGAGTTATTGCCTATGCCTCTAGAAAGCTTAAGTTGCATGAGCAGAATTATCCAACTCATGATTTAGAGATGGCTGCGGTGGTGTTTGCTTTAAAGATTTGGAGACATTATCTATACGGAGAAACCTGTGAGATTTTCACGGATCACAAAAGCCTTAAGTACATCTTTGAACAGAAGGATTTGAATCTCAGGCAGAGAAGGTGGATGGAGTTGTTAAAGGATTATGATTGTACGATTCTGTACCATCCGAGGAAGGTGAACGTTGTGGCTGATGCTTTAAGTAGGAAGTCTATGAATAGTTTAGCCCATATCAAGATGGAGAGAAGACCGTTGGTACAGGAGATTCATAAAGTTGAACAAAAGGGAGTCGTATTTGAAATTGCTGATAAGGGAGTATTTTTGGCTCATTTGCAAGCTCATTCCTCATTATGTGATCAGATTAAGGAAGCTCAATATTCAGACCCGAAGTTGTGCGAGTTGAGGGATTCAGTTAAAGACAGAAGTAATTCTGAATTTATGATTGACCAGGAAGGTGTTTTGAGGTTCGAGGGTAGGATTTGTGTGCCACAAGTTCAGGAGTTGAGAAGACTGATTCTTGAGGAAGCTCATCATTCTGCCAATACTATCCACCCTGGTATAACTAAGATGTACCAAGATTTGAAACAGTTGTTTTGGTGGCATGGTATGAAGAATGATGTGGCGAATTTTGTTGCACATTGTTTAGTGTGCCAACAAGTTAAGGCGAAACATCAGAAGCCGGCAGGACCATTGCAACAGTTGGAGATACCTGAATGGAAGTGGGAAAACATAACTATGGATTTTATCGTGGGATTGCCCCGTACTGCTAAAGGTTTTGATTCTATTTGGGTAATTGTTGATAGATTGACCAAGTCTGCTCATTTTCTACCAGTGAAGATGACGTACAGTACGGCTAGATACGCTGAGATTTACATTGAGGAGATCTTGCGGTTACACGGAGTCCCAGTGTCTATTATTTCAGATAGAGGGCCCCAGTTTACTTCTCAATTTTGGAAATCATTTTAGAAAGCTTTGGGCACTCGATTGAATCTTAGCACTGCTTTTCATCCTCAGACTGATGGACAGTTGGAGAGGACAATCCAGATAGTTGACGATATGTTGAGGTCCTGTGTCATGGATTTCGGCGGAAGTTGGGGCAAACATTTATCGTTAGTAGAGCTTGCCTATAATAACAGTTATCAATCAAGTATTCAAATGGCACCATTTGAGGCGTTGTACGGGAGGCAGTGTAGATCTCCAATTGGATGGTTTGAAGTTGGAGACGGAATGATATTAGGGCCTGATTTGGTTCAAGATGCTAAAGAAAAGGTGAAGATGATTCAACAAAGGTTGTTGGCGGCTCAAAGTCGACAGAAATCTTATGCAGATCATTGTCATAGGGAATTAGAGTTCATGGTCAGAGATAAAGTGTTCTTAAGAGTGTCGCCAATGAAAGGGGTTATGAGGTTTGGCAAAAAGGGTAAGTTAAGTCCGAGATTTATCGGCCCCTTTGAGATCTTAGATAAGGTTGGCGCGGTAGCCTATCGATTAGCTTTACCACCAGAGCTGTCTGGGATACATCCGGTGTTTCATGTATCGATGCTACGGAAGTACTTGTATGATCCATCTCACGTTGTCGTATATCAAGAGGTTCAAGTGAATGAAGATTTGTCATATGATGAATATCCGATGGCTATTATTGATTGACAAGTAAAGAAGTTGCGGTCGAAAGAGATTCCTTTAGTAAAAGTGTTATGGCGAACTCATGAAGAGGAAGAAGCTACTTGGGAACTGGAGGGTGAGATGCGAATCAAATACCCACAATTATTTCAGAGCTAAGGTGAGTATATATTTCCAAATTCGGAGGACCGAATTTCTTAAGAGGGGAAGAATGTTATGATTATGAATTTAATTAACGGTTATATGTATATTTATGGTGGAATATTTCGTATGGGAAGCGATAGCCGAATGGTTCAAGAGGCGAAAGGAAAACGTTTGGCCAGTGTTCGAGTCGCAGCGAAAGCGGAAGTGAATTTTTTTTCTCAGACGTGTGAAATTACTCTTTTGCCCCTCTGGTCATTTCTTCACCGAACCACTGACTTTCTCCCTCCATTTCTCCTTCCTGCGAGCAGCGACAGCAGGGCAGCAGTGCGGGTTAGGTGCTGGACGGCAGGAGCTCAGCTTACGGCGCGGGAGGAGAGTGCACGGCACAGAAGTTCGGCTGGACGCCTTTAAGAAGCATTCCGCCCGATCCCTTCCTTTCTGTCGTCAACGAGTCTGCGGTGACAGGAGAGTGTGAGAGGTGAGCGCAGGAGTGCCGCGGGTTCGGTGTTTTAGCTATAGCACCGGTAAACACTCCTTCCGGTAGACCACATTCAAGGTGAGCGCCGTCGCTGTGTAGCTTTTGTCCGACACTATTTCCGTGCTACTGTAGCAAATCCTTTGCTACTGTAGCAAGTCATTGATTTCATTTCCCGACTGGTTTCTGTCGTGATCCATTCGGTTAGTGAAGTGGTAAGCTACGACATCCGGTGTTTCATGTATCGATGCTACGGAAGTACTTGTATGATCCATCTCACGTTGTCGTATATCAAGAGGTTCAAGTGAATGAAGATTTGTCATATGATGAATATCCGATGGCTATTATTGATCGACAAGTAAAGAAGTTGCGGTCGAAAGAGATTTCTTTAGTAAAAGTGTTATGGCGAACTCATGAAGAGGAAGAAGCTACTTGGGAACTGGAGGGTGAGATGCGAATCAAATACCCACAATTATTTCAGAGCTAAGGTGAGTATATATTTCCAAATTCGGAGGACCGAATTTCTTAAGAGGGGAAGAATGTTATGATTATGAATTTAATTAACGGTTATATGTATATTTATGGTGGAATATTTCGTATGGGAAGCGATAGCCGAATGGTTCAAGAGGCGAAAGGAAAACGTTTGGCCAGTGTTCGAGTCGCAGCGAAAGCGGAAGTGAATTTTTTTTCTCAGACGTGTGAAATTACTCTTTTGCCCCTCTGGTCATTTCTTCACCGAACCACTGACTTTCTCCCTCCATTTCTCCTTCCTGCGAGCAGCGACAGCAGGGCAGCAGTGCGGGTTAGGTGCTGGACGGCAGGAGCTCAGCTTACGGCGCGGGAGGAGAGTGCACGGCACAGAAGTTCGGCTGGACGCCTTTAAGAAGCATTCCGCCCGATCCCTTCCTTTCTGTCGTCAACGAGTCTGCGGTGACAGGAGAGTGTGAGAGGTGAGCGCAGGAGTGCCGCGGGTTCGGTGTTTTAGCTATAGCACCGGTAAACACTCCTTCCGGTAGACCACATTCAAGGTGAGCGCCGTCGCTGTGTAGCTTTTGTCCGACACCATTTCCGTGCTACTGTAGCAAATCCTTTGCTACTGTAGCAAGTCATTGATTTCATTTCCCGACTGGTTTCTGTCGTGATCCATTCGGTTAGTGAAGTGGTAAGCTCCTTAGTTCGCATTTCGTATTCAACTCCATCTTTCCTCTTAAGCGGTTGCAGAGTGACAGAGCTCACTCATTTCTGTTCGGTGCCGTCACCGCTGCTCTATTTCAGGCCGTTGCCGTGAGTGTTAGAGGGAGTGGATTGACGCTGTGCATTGTCATTTTTCTACTCAACCCCGTGGTTCTGTTGCTGTGAATTCTCAATGATGGGAAGGATGGTAAGTCTCACCCTTGTTCTTTATTTCTCTCCGCAACCGTGGCTGTTACTGTTTTTCTGTGGATGCTATTTTAGCAATTTTGGTTACTGTTTGCTTGTTCAGGAAGGTTTCTGTTGCCGTGTGTATATCTTCGGATGCATGCCGGGTTGCTACTGCAGTGTGATATATATATAAATGTTGTTATGCATCTATGGAGTGTGTGTGATCCGATGCACATTGGGGTACTGGAATTGTCCGGCCAATGTGAAGGCAGGAAAGGTCTGTGTGTTTGCCGTCAGGTGTTGGTTCTGTTGATGGATTATTATTGGATGCATGAATTAAGCCTTTGACATTTTAGCTTGTTGGAAAATAACCCATGGGTTAACCGAAGCAATATAGGAATTTTTGAGATATTTAAGTTGAGTTAAAGGCATAAGTGATTGTTAAGGATTAGTGGCTGAGGTAGTGAATCTATAAATTGAATGATTAATGGTGTATTAGTGGTGGAAGTGATAAGTAGGGATGCTTATTATGGTCGAAGACTTTAAGCAAAATGTTAATATGTTGTTTCAATCAGGGGATTGAGATGTAATCTTGCAGCTGGTGTTTGGTGGGAGGAGTAGCGATTTAGGAACGTGGCAGGTGAGTGAATAACGTTCCCTAAAATTTATATTTTCAAATGCATTGTTATTTCAAATGTTGAATTTCAAATATGAATTACGAAAAGCAAATTTTACGAAAGTATAGTTTAAATCGTTAGAAATGATTTTCTTTTGATTGGTTTACAAAGGGATTATGATTATGTTGAAAATGAATGAATAAGCTTTTGAAAAGAGTTTGGCAAAAGTTGTATTAAACTTATGTTATTCATGAAATATATTCTTTTGTGAAGTTCATATGTTTTTACAGTAATTTGATTTTAAATGTACATGCTGGGGTTTTTGAAATTCAAAGTGGCTTTATCAATGATTATGGTATTTGAAACGATTGAGATCATTACACGTGAAAAGGACCCCATGCATGATGGAAATGTTTTAGGACAGAATACAGAACGCTGGTTGCTAACAGCAGTACTGTTAGTCCTTGGTGCACCTTGGTTACTCGAGCTCGACAGTTTGTGGCATAGCCACCAGAATTATTTCATGGGATTCGTTCTCGCGACAGTTTGTGGCCTTGAGCCACCAGAATTATTTCATGGGATTTATTCTCGCGACAGTTTGTGGCATAGCCACCAGAATTATTTCGTGGGATTCGTTCTCGTGACAGTTAGTGGCTTCGAGCCACCAGAATGGTTAGTTACCCTCGTGGACTGTGTGTTCACGTCTATTTTTGTTCTGTTGAAGTCCTACAGAAAGATCATGGTTTTGAAAAGATTGTTTTGAATGAGTTATTTGAAACAGTTAGTTCATACGGTTATTTCCCCTGAAATACAAATGTTGACAAAAAGGTTTGAATTAGATTTCAAAGCGATATGAAATACATTTTTAATATGATTATGCATTGATTATTTTCCGCATTCTTTAAATCATGTTTTTGGGACGTTATTCACGAGTAGATTATTTGGCTTCAGATAGTGCAGGTGACCCTAATTTCCCAGCTGAGCGGTAAAGAGCCTTGCTGTTGATCCGAAGCTTCGTTTGATAAATACTACTTTTGATGTAATTGCTTCTTAAGAACTTTTATTATTTTGGAAAGGATAATGCTCTGCATGAACCTTAGAAAATGTTTGTATGATTTTGAAAAATGTTATGGAGAATTTAAAGGTTTTACTTAAAATGCTAGGCTTTCAGAGTATGATGTATTTATATTCTATGCCGGTCACGGTCCAAAAATAGGGACGTGACACTTGTAAACATTTCCAAAAGCATAATACCAAAACTATATACATCTCCTTTTGTTGAAATTGCTCCTCTTGATCCATACTCTACATATAAATTTAAATGATAAATTAAATAGTTGAATAACTTGTAGTTTCTTCTAGCATGTGGATGTGTGTAGGTATAAATGAATACAAGAAATAGAAATTAAATAAAATTTAATGTGATTACTATATAAATTATCTCACCTGGTGCCATATAACCAATTGTGGCCACATTTTTTGTATAAATTTCTGATTGACTATCACTTAACAATTTGGAGATTCCAAAGTCACTCAAATGGGCCACCATATTTTCATCCAATAAAATGTTGCTTGGCTTTACATCACAATGGACCACTGGTGTAGAAGAACTATGATGAAGATACTCCAATGCCGATGCCACGTCAATCATTATGTTCAATCTTTGTACTATATCTAAATAATAGTTATGGGAGTACAACCATCTATCAAGACTCCCATTTGACATGAATTCCATTATAAGGGATTTAAAATCATCATTAGAGCAACTGCTGATGATTTTAATAAGATTACGATGATGAAGCTCGCGTATGGCAGCACATTCAACATTGAAACTCCTCGATGCTGCTTCCAAATTTGAGTTAAATACTTTCACAGCAATTATCTTTCCACTTGAAAGAATTCCTTTGCATACTGATCCGAAACTTCCCTTGCCAAGAAAATTACTCTGATCAAATCTATTTGTTGCTTGCAAAAGATCATAATAGGATATCTTCATTGGCTTGTCCAAATTTAAGAAGTCTCGATTAGTCATCTCATGACTAACATGATCCTTCTTAAACTTTAGAAACATTAGGCATGAAGCAACCAAAATGATTGCAGAAATGATAGGCACTAAGTATTTGATCAAAAGCACCATTTTGGTTGAGATGTGCTTCTTTCCTTTTTTGCATGGATGGACTTTTAGTTTAGACTTCCCACAAAGATCTTCATTCCTCATAAAAGATTCATATGTAAAATTCTGAAAAGGCCCATTATTTGGAATTTCTCCATGCAATAAATTATATGAAAGATTGAGATGCTTCATATGGATAAGTAACTCTAAGGATTTTGGAATCACACCAGATAAATAATTTTGGGAGAGATCCAAGGACTCAATATCTATCATGCCACTAAATGATTCAGGAATGGGCCCTTGCAATTTGTTATGAGACAAAGATAGTTTTTGCAATGTTTCCAAGCTGCCCATAGTTGTTGGGATGTTTCCTGAAATTTGATTTTGTGACAAGTTCAATAGTATAATTGCTCTCAAATTTGATACCTCAAATGGAATTGTTCCGCTCAATGCATTGGAGGACAAGTCTAGCATCAACATATCTTTGAGACTCCAAAGAGAAGAGGGTATTTGAGAAATTAATTTGTTAGAGCTAAAATTCAACCTTCGCAAAGAAGTATTTGTGAGGCACGTTGGAATCATTCCTAAAAACATGTTGTTGGCTAGATACAACTCACTCAAACTTTTGATTTGGCACAATTCATTTATGATGGACCCTTGCAATCTGTTATTGCTAAGACTTAAATGTTGAAGACTTTGTAGTCTATTAATTGTATTTGGAATCAACCCATTCAAGTCATTCCCATCTAAATATAATGCCATCAAGTTTGTTAGATTCCCAAATACATTGGGTATAACTCCACTAAATTTATTCACCGATAAATCTATCAAAGTGATCTTCGAAGCATTTGAGATGCTATTTGGAATTTGTCCAATAAGCTGATTCTGTCTCAACCTCAATTCCTTTAGGTTGGGAAGGCCAATTCCTAAATTTGATGGGAGAAAGCCTGAGAAGAAATTATTTGCTAGGGAGACACGTGTCAATGTTGAAATATTGAATATTTGGGAAGGAAAGGGTTCATGGAAATTATTATCATAGACATCCAAAATTTCAAACTTATCAAGATCTCCTAGCTCCTTGGGTATAAAACCTGGAAGCAAAAAGTTGGATAATTAACTGAGGAAAATTAAAAAAAAACGATGGATTATGACATTTATATAATAGAATAAATTAGTGAAAATTGACAAAACAGTTGTATATATAGGGAAAACCATTTTTGAGGTATATTAATTTTTTTTCAATTTTTAATTTGGTACATGTGTATTTTTTCTTCTTATTAAATTATTTAATTTTACTTTGTTAATTAAAGTTATAGGGAGCTAATGGTTCTAACATAATAAAATTAAAGGATTTAATAAAAAAGAAAAATACATATGTAAGTATTAAAGTAAAAATTGAAGGAAACTCTAGACACATTAAGAATGGTTTTCTTATATATAATATATATCACATAAGTATGTTTTCAAAAATTTGAATTATGTTCTCTATGTAATAAGAAAACTCCAAATATCTTGTTAATTTTGAGTCCAGTCAAATATCCAATTTATAATATAGCCTTGCAATATATTATTGCTAAGACTTAAATTTGGAAAGCCATGTAAGTAATATTAACTGTATTTGGAATCAGCCCAGTCAAATCATTCCTATCTAAAGCTAATTTCGAGCAAGTTTTTCTAATTTCTGATTACATTCGGTATTGCTCCGCTAATTTGTTTGATGAAAAATCCAATCTAATGAGTTTAGAAGCATTTGATAGGCAGTTCAAAAAAATTTCAGTTAGTTCATTTTCACTAAACCATAATGTGTTCGAGTTAGGAAGGCAAATTCCTAAATAGGATGGGAGAAAGCACCAAGAAGATTCAATAATGTCAATGTTGATTATAGGCTAAGTCTAAGACATTAAGTTTATCAAGATTGCCTAATCCTTTGGGTACAAATCCAGGACGCAAAAATAGTGATGGATGAATAACATTTTCATAAGACAACATACTAGGGAAAAAAGATAAAATAGTTAATATATTTTATATATAACATGTATGGAATATAAGAATACATCATTTTATATTACAAAAACCAATACATATTATCTCTTATATGATCTACAATCATCTGTGTGCAGGAGTAGCTAGGCTAGCTACTTTTTTTTTAAACTTATTTATTTAATATTACAATAAGGCCATGTCATAACAAGTATATACTATGCTATTCGTCTCCAATTTAGTGTTACAAGAAAAATATTACTATAAAAATATCTTCCACGCTAATTGATTAAAAAGAACGAATAGTTAAAAAGAAAACAAGCGTCCCAATGTAAAAGTTTTATATTGATCATTATCTGTTTTCTTATTACCACGTTTAAATGAGCATCATAAACAAACTTTTAAAATAAATAAATAAATAAATAATATATGTAAGGATACTTGTAAATGAGTTAGAACCAGAATATATTCGTTTCAAATATTTTTTTGCCAACATATTTGTACATTTACTTTGTCAAATATGTACATTTATATATTTATTATTCAATTTTAATTTTATAAAGTTTGGATAAAAATATATAAAATAGAATTTATTTTTGATTATTTGAAATTAAACAGGAAGAGGATGCATTCTTTAAGATAGGGAGAGAAAAAATATAGAGTTAACGTTGGTAGGAGAGCGATAAAGTCTATAAATATATAATGAAAACAACAACATATAATTTTTTAAACTTATATATATATATATATATATATTATAATTTGCAATTAAATTTTTATACTTATTCAAATATTTTTTTATCTATATTCTACAAATATTATGTGGTTTCATTTGCTCATGGTCTTAGCTTTACTTGTTGCTTTAGGATTATAATCACACGTTATGTGAATGAACAATAAGAATGAAATAATCTTATTTTAGATAAAAATATTAAAATGAAAAGAAAACATTAAGTAAGTAAGTACATACCTGTAAATGAGTTTATACCCAAATATAATCCTTTTAAAGATGTGCAGTTACTTATTGATTGTGGAATGCTTCCCTCTAATTGATTATCAAGAACACTAAAACTTTCAAGTAGAGGGAGTTGATGACACATTTCTCCTGGCAAATTACCCTTTAAATAATTGCTGTCAAGTACAACATATCTCAACGAAGGCATGTTCCAAATAAATGAAGGAATTTCACCTATAAATAAATATAAAATATTTGTTAATTACTTGGTAATAAGATTGATAATATCAACTTAATACTCTATAAAATGAAACAATAAATCTCTATGAAACCATATTGATCGCCATCTTCTAGGAGTTAAAAAATTGATGTGTGTGTACTAGACATATGTGTGTGTATTATCAATTTATAGTATTTATATGAATAATAGTTTAATTTTCTACTTTTTATTATCATTTAAGACTTACAAATTTATTCAAGGCTTGCTTTTTATTGTGGATCAATGTATATCGTACATGAGGCAATTTGTATTTCTAAAGACACAGGTAGTAATCTGGGCTTGGCCACTTACATTGTGGTTTATGCTATAATTTATATTATTATTCTATAATTTAGATCTATTGTTGTTGTTATCCTTTTAGACTTGATGGTTTAATTAATTCTGAGAAATTCCTATATATTATGTGAGCTGTATTCATTTCATTCAAGAAATAAATAGATTATAAATTTCTTCAATTAACTGTGATAAAGTGAAAAATAAGAGACACAGAATATTTTTTTTTGTTAACTACAAACTTTTTAAAAATAAAAATAAATATAAAATTTAGATTTTACGTTTATATCCCAATCAAAATTAAATGTGTTTCTTATAAGGCATACTCATTATGGGGGAAAAATCTTCAAAAATTTTCAATAACAAAACTTTAACATTTATTTTCAAATATTGATAGAGCCTTATTGATTAGATTAATAAAAAATAGTTTAATTTTCTACATTTTACTATATATTTCCATAATATCTTTTACAACTTACTTATTTTGAGGAAAAAAACACTAATATACTCTAAACGAAATGATAATACAAAATTAAAATTATTTTTAAGAAGCCACAACTCTTAAATGATCACATATATTATTTTCAGGTAAAGCATATTTTTTATTCTCGAGCAATGTGTGATTCGTTGAGAAATTTATATGAATTATCTTTATTTTTAGAAAAGAAAAACTAATAAAAAACTTGTCACTAACAAGAAAATGTAGGAAAAATGAAAAATAAGAAGCTAGAAAGAAATAGTGAAACTCAACTAACACTTCTTATCATCCTTTTTAGCAACTTAGTTTATTAAAAAAAGGAATGCGATACCATATGATGTAACAAATATTCATTAATTTATTTTTCTTCATGCTCCCTAATTTTTCTAATATTAAACATTTTATTATACTTTTTGACATGGGCGTGAAAATTATATTTATAAGAAAAAGGCATATTAAGTTTAGCGTTCAAAGAAAGCATCATGATTATTACACGTGTCTGGTGTCAAACATTACAAATATTCGCTCAACATGTTATAGAACACGTATGAAACTTTTTATATCTAATCACCCACACAAATCATAACTATGAAAATTATACTTTGTTTCTCTTTATAAGGATTCTTTTTTGAAATAAAAATTGAGGATTATTCTGAAAACTACTATGCCATATCAAATATTAATAGCCCATAAAGTTCTTTTTGACCATTTTTAAAGGGCTCCTTGATTTTATTTTAGGGAGAATCCTAATAAAATCCCCTTAAAATTTTAATAAAATTGGCACAATCACATAATCAAAAAAGACATATTCCCTTTGGGATTAAAAGAAACGTGTGTGAAAATTATTCATATATAAAAAAAGTATATTTACATTGGGATTAAAAGAAAGTATCACCATTATATGTGTATGTTTTCAAATAAAAAGAAAAATAGATAAACATTACAAAGCTTCTTATGGTTCTTTAAAATGAATGAAAAAAAAAAGGAAAATAAAATCTTGCTTTAAAATTATTTTTTATTTGAGAGATGAAAATAAAAAAAAAACTCACATATGGTATAAAATAGTCATATAATTAAAATTCTTTGCTTGCAAACTGTTGCTACGAAGATTTAGGATTTGGAGGTTTTCAAAAATTAAATTTATTACTTGGTAATTTAAATTTATTGTGAGAAATTCCTATATATTATGTGAGATGTATTCATCTCATTCAAGAGTAAATAAGCTTATGAATTTTTCAATTAATTGTGATAAAGTGAAAAATAAGAGACATATTGAATCCATTTGGCGCTGGCTACCCCAACAATTGCATCCCAAAAAAATGATTTTCTTAACTACAAACTTTTTTAAAAAAATTAAAAATAAATAATAAAATTAATATAAAATTTAGATTATACAAGTATATCCAAATCAAAATTAAATGGGTTGCTTATAAGGCTTACTTATTTTGGAAAACATAATCTTCAAAAAACTTTTAATAACAGAAATTAAATATTTATTTTTAAATATTGTAACAATATTCTCTTGATATAGATTTACTAACCATTTCAAACATTGGATGACAAATTGTTTTTATTCTTAAAAAATAAAAAAAAATGTTAGAAAAAATACGAAGAAATGCCTAAAAAATATAACAAAAATTAAAAAAAAAAAAAAAAAACTACCCCTAGCGAAGTTTTCTAAGATAAATGAGTTAAGGCTAATTTGTGGCTAGCATTGTGATTCCGCGTGATTCTAGTATTGTATGGGTCCTTTAATATTTTTTTTGGGTCTTTCAAGATTTCAATAAATATACATATACATATGCAAATATATATATACACACACACATGCATGTGTATAGGTTATTAATCCCTAAATCATTTCAAATAATTGAATCCGCATTTTAATTTTGATAAAAAATATCGCATTAATCAATAGTTTTTTTAAAAAAGCTACTTATAAAGCGTTTTTTTTAAGATCTATATTCGTTTGGTTGACAAATTGTGATGGATTATCTATATTAAAAAAAACTAAAAAACTTGTCATTGAAAAGAAAATAGGGGGAAATGAAAAATAAAAGGCAAGAAATAAGCATTGAAATCCCAACTAGTATGTCCTTTTCATCATTTTATTTCACTTTTTTGAAGATTTTGTATGCAACTTATTCCCCTCCTTTACATATGTGTGAAAATTATATATAAATTCGACCTGAATGTCCATAAACAAAATCTCATTTCAAATTTATTTTTATTCTAGAAAGTGAAATAGGGAAAAAGAAAAAAGATACACAATCTAATACACATATGAATATGTTTTAATCGAAGTCATAGATTCTAAAAAGTGTAATATTTTGTTCATATTTATTTTGGGGCTAAAAGAAAGTATCAGGTTCTATTCCTTTAAAATGAATCTAGAAAAACCATTATTCTCTAAATCTATAATGCAAAATAGTGATTATATCAAAATACTGGGAACAAAATTTAAGACCATCATATAATCAAAATTATTACCTTGCAGGTTGCTATTCTCAAGATATAGGTATTGGAGTTTGGTCAAATTTGCAATGTCACTTGGTATGTTTCCTCCTTTGAATTTGTTATCCCCCAATTGTAATTCTGCTAATTCTTTGCATTGATGCCAAATGGATGGTATTTCGCCAAACAACTCATTTCCATTCACATAAAACAATTCAAGTTTTGGAAGCCCAGAACATATACTTGTTGGGAGACTACCAGATAATTGATTTATTTCAAGACTAATTTGCTGCAGCAATGAATTGTTAAATAATGAAGATGGAATAGAACCAGCAAGTTGATTTCCTCCAAGATATAATGTCTTTAGTTGTGAAAGATCCCCAATCTCGTTTGGAATGCCTCCTTCAAATATTAGGGGATGGGAAAGAAAGTAATGTTAGTGGTAACAATTCTTTTAGCATCACAGGTCATTATATTTGTACATGAGATGAATTTATATTTCTTAAAAAAAATGTAATAAAACTTGTACTTTTTTTGTTAGAAATAACACGAATATATTCTAAATGATAAAATACAATAAGAATTAATTCATTTTCAAAAGGATAATACCATTCTAATTCGGGTGGCTATTAACTAATTTTTTATTCTTTTCATGTACCATAAATTGATAAAGGTGCATGAAAAGAATAAAAAAAATGATATAATTCATAATAAAATGAAATAAGAAAGCGCTATGAAACCATATTGGTCCGTCATCTTCTCAAGAGTTAAACAAGTTGATGCACCATACCTACGTGTGCAAATATGTTATCAATTTATAGTATTAATAAACAATAGTTTAATTTTCTACTTTTTCTTATGCATTTCCAAGTAATGTCATAAATTAATAGGTAAAAGATACAAATTTATATTTTTTTAATATCGTTCAAAACTTACTCATTTTGAGAAAAAAAAGAAACACTGATATTCTCTAAATGAAATGATAATACAAAATTAAAATTAGTTTTAAAAAGCCACGACTCTTAATTGATCACATATATTATTTTCATGCAACCCATTTTTTTTCCGACCAATATTCATTGAAAAATTTAGATGAATTATCTTTATTTTTAGAAAAGAAAAACTAATGAAAACTTGCCACTGACAAGAAAATGCTGGGGAAAATGAAAAATAAGAAGCTAGAAGGAAACATTGAAACTCAACTAGCACTTCTTTTTATTTTGTTTTTATTCTTAAAAAATAAAAAATAATGGAAAAAATAAGAAGAAATGCACAAAAAAATATAACAAAATAAAATCCATACCCCTAGCAAACTATTCTAAGATAAATGAGTTTAAGGAATTGCTGATTTGTCGCTAGCATTATTTGTTTCCACGTGACTCTAGTGTTGTATGGGCCCTGTAATATTTTTTTTTGGGCTGAAAGGCCCTTTCAAAATTTCAATAAACATACATATACATTTACATATGCATATGCATATGCATATACTTATGCACATACATATACATATATATGTACGTATACATGCATACATATCGATTATTAATCCCTAAATCATTTCAAAAAATTGAATCCTCGCCTTAATTTTGATAAAAAAAATCATTGTCTTAATCATTATTGTTTTTTTAAAAACGCCACCATATAAATTATTTTTCATGTAAAGCATGTGTTTTTTAAGATCCATGTTCGTTTCGTTGACTAATTCTGTTGGATTATCTATATTAAAAAAACTAAAAAACTTGTCATTGAAAAAAAATAGAGGAAAATGAAAAATAAAAGGAAAAAAAGTCATTGAAATATCAACTAGCATGTCCTTTTCATCATTTTATTTCATTTCTTGAAGATTTTTCATGCAACTTATTCCCCACCTTTACATGTGTGTGACAATTATATATAAATTTGAACTAAATGCCCGGAAATAAAATCTCATTTCAAATTTGTTTTTATTTAAGAAAGTTAAAAAAAGGAAAAAATACACAATCAAATATGCATATGGAGATGTTTTCATCGAAGTCATAAATTCTAAAAAGTAAGTTCATATTCATTTTAGGATTAAAAGAAAGTATCACATTCCATTCCTTTAAAATCAATCTAGAAAAATTATCATTCTCTAAATCTATAATGCAAAATAGTGACTATATCAAAATACTGGGAACAAAATTTAAGACCATCATATAATCAAAACTCTTACCTTGTAAGTTGCTATTCGCAAGATATAGGTTTTGGAGTTTGGTCAAATTTGTAATGTCACTCGGTATGTTTCCTCCTTTGAATTTGTTATCCCCAATTGTAATTCTGTTAATTCTTTGCATTGATGCCAAATGGAGGGTATTTCACCAAACAACTCATTTACATCCACATAAAATAACTCAAGTTTTGGAAGCCCAGAACATATGCTTGTTGGGAGACTACCAGATAATTGATTTATGCCAAGACTAATTTGTTGTAGCACTGAATTGTTAAATAAAGAAGATGGTATAGAACCAACAAGTTGATTACTTCCAAGATACAATGTCTTTAGTTGTGAAAGATCACCAATCTCGCTTGGAATGACTCCTTCAAATATTAGGGGATGGAAAAGAAAGCAATGTCAGTTGTAACAATTATTCAAGTATCACAAGTTACTATATGTGTACATGAGATAAATTTATATTTCTTAAAAACGCATGTAATAAAACTTGCACATTTTATTAGAAATAAAACAAATATATTCTAAATGATAAAACACAACAACAATTATATCATTTTAATTTGGTTGAGAAATTATATCATTAAAACTAAGAGACCTATTGATCGCTTCCTGGGGCGCCACAGAGATTCCAATTTATTGGACTTTCTATTTATCACTTTTTTCGAACACATATTAATTAGAAGGCTTCTCGAAAACTTAATTTTGTTAACTACAATTTTCTTAAAAAAATTAATAATAAAAATAAAATTAGTTACAATTTATATTATTCAAATTAAAATTAAATGTTCCAAATACGTTGCTTGTAAGGCTTACTAATTTTAAAAATAAAACCATTATAAATCTTCTAATCATGGAATAATAAAATTTTTTGAATAGAAAAATGAATAATAACTTTTTTAAAGACTGATGATGGTCAGCTTTAGATATTATGATAGTATTCTTTTTCTGCTTGGCATGACTTTACTAAACCTTTTCAAAAATTGGATGACAGAATTATTTTTGTATTCTTTAAAAAAGTTACAGAAAAAAGCTGGAACAAATAAGAAAAAATGCAAAAAAAAAAAAAAGAACAATCGAGACAAACCATGTTCCTCCATGATAATATAATATCAAACTACTGAAAAGACAAGTATAGATATTAAAATTATTTTAAACCATACCTGACAAACTATTATAAGAGATACTCAGTATTTCAAGTGAAGATAAGTTGGAAATCATTTGGGGAATAGTTCCTGAAAGCTTGTTATATGCAAGTTGTAAAATCTTCAAGTGCTCAAGTCTTCCCACCTCAATTGGAATATTCCCTTCAATTAAATTATAAGTCCAATCCAAGATGTCCAACTTTGATAAATTGAACAAAGATGATGGGATAACTCCATTAAAACTATTATTTCGAAAACTCAAGCACTGAAGCATGAATAAATCACCTATCCATGTTGGAACTTGTCCTTGAAAGTTGTTATAGCTCAAGTTGAATAGTTTCAATCGACGTAGTCGAACTAACTCTTCAGGGATTTGACCGTGAAAATTGTTGTCACTGAGATCAAGTTCAATAAGAAATGAGAGATTTCCCAGCTGTTGAGATATAGTACCTTTAAGATCCATGGCGCTTAGATTCAAGGAATGAACCCTTCCATAGCGAGTATTGCAAATGACACCAACCCAATTACATGGAGAAGAAGAGATAGACCAATCAACTAAGGAATTGTTGGGATCAGAAGTGATAAAGGATTTAAGGGAAAGAAGTGCGGATTTGTCGGTGGTGATGTTTGTATCAATTGAAGCTGAGGAGACGATGAAGCAATGAAGCAAGAAGAGTAGAACAATGGAAGGAGGCTTTGCCATATTGTTTAGCATAGCAGACTTGTCAAATTTCCAAGTGTTGCGCATCCATCGGGAATTCACAAACACGGCATTTTATACTTCAATTCTAAATCGAAGTCAAAGGCGTACAAACTCAATTCCAAATTGCACAATGACTCTCTTGATTAGATTAAATGATTCAAATAAAAATTAATTAGAGAGTTTGGTGTGTTAACGATTCTGTATTTATTTCTTATAGCTCCTAAAACACGCATTGGCTGTACTGTTCAATGATTAAGCACGTACGCTCATCTTATGGGCGAATGAGATGTGTATTTTATTTTAGTCTCATTAATAATAAGTTATAAAAATAAGTCCTATGATAAGATATTTTTATCAATAAAAATATTTTATTCTGAGGTATAAAATAAAAGATTTAATTATTTAAAAATCTTATTAACGGAGCTAACAAAACGTACTATATTTTCTATGTGAAGTCAATCAGAGTCTACAAGCGCATTTTATATAAAAGTTACTTTTCTACTAGGTACCGTATTTTTTTGACAATAAGAAAGAATAGGGCGAGTATTTCATTGTCTTAAATTTTCATTATTTTTATTAAATCTAAACATTATAAAAATTTTACGAAATAATTATATATAGTAATGTTCACTCAAATTCAACCACTAAAATTGGATAATGCTATTTGCAAATATAGTCTCTTTATAAAAGGTTATCCCCTTCCGTTAGATTTAATCTCCATTTATATTTGCGATACAATTTGAGAACTAATTGATATTTTAAATTTGGATAAAACACATTGATGATGAGAAGAAATTGTGTCTTTGTGAAGCACATGCTTAACTTGTGAGTAGACATCAAAGTGACTCCATTTAACACCACATAACTTCTATATATATATAGACCTAAATATCTCCTCTCATATATGAATTTTTTATTTTGGTAATATCATATTGGTTCAAACAAAGATATCACCACTTAGTTCATGTTAAAAAATAATTCCACTTTCTGTCTCTGTGTGTTGTATATTTTGGGGATGTATATTAATAGTCTAGCTAGAAAGATGAAGAAATGTATATAAAATAAATTTAAAATAAAGGCGATATTTTTAATTTTTTTTTGCTATTATATCCTTATTTACTTCAATAACTTAAATTTATTTTTTTAAAGTTCAAAGTAATTTTTTTTCAGAACTATCACATATTCAAACATATACTTGGAAGTCAAACAAACCCCATTGTTAACTTGTAGATAAAAAAATGGTATGATTTACTTCTAAATTGACCCAGGAGTCACAATCCAGTTACTTTTTTCTCTTTTTAAAAAGTAAGATTTCTCAAATGGATATATAAATAACAGCTTAATTTCTTTGAGACTAGCCAAAAAAAGACATTGTCAAAACACTAAACCAGAGAATATTCTGATTCACAGCCAAACAACGAGCAAGCATAAATGGAGAAAGAGGCGCAAAAAATTAGAAAAGTTTTAATTTTGTCTTGGTCATGGTGGATAACGAGATTCTTTTTTTACAATCTAAATTTTTATTAAATGATTTATTTTGTATTTTGACCCTTACTTGGTCATTGGATAACGACATTTATTTAAAGAGTACTATTTAGACTTTTCAAACTATATGTGGTCACCATAAGAAATTAAAGCAATGAAAGAAACTGAAAAATACGTTAGTGATTAGAAAAAACTTTGATCATAATAGTCATCCACTATCACATGAAAGACTATTATTTTCATTATCAACGTGTTGTATGGGTAACCCCTTAAAGTTTGTTAGTGATTAAAAGAATCTTTGTCCCTTTCAGAAGAATAATTTTATGGAAAAATATTTTATAAATACTTATATTTTTCTCAAGTTTTAATTTGGTACTTATACTAATTTTTTCCTTATTAAATCTTTTAATTTTATTCTATTAGCACAATTAGCTTATGTACATGGGCTAACAATGTCAACAGAACAAAATTAAATGATTTAATAAAAGAAAAAACAAATATAGACATCAAATTTAAAAATAAACAAAAATATAAGTATAGATTTCCCCAATTTTGTTTATTATTAGTCTTGTAGGCCATATATAAGGAGTACATTCGAAAGAACCATGTTAGTAGATGATATATTTTTTATAAACTTCATTTAACAATTTAAATATTTTGATTGAATCTTTTAGTATTATTTTTGAATAATTAATTTAGTATCAATATCAACTACTTTAGAGAGTCCGTCAGAGCCCACCATCTCATTATATAAAAAAGCTACTTTTTATTAATTTTGGTACCTTTTATAATAAGGAAAAATATATGAAAATGATAATGTTAAGAAAGAAATGTGTAGAAAATAGATAATAGTTAGTAGGATTAATTCAATATTGCTTGTACTTAATTTGAAATTGAAAGTGACATCACCGGATATTGTACATATATAATATTTTTGGAGAGAAATAAAGAAAAAAATAAATACAAACCTCATGCAAATTAAAATAAAGTAAAAATCCATCTGACGTAGATAGGAGATATCTATAATAGGAGGATAATTAAGAATCTCAAAATTAAGATACCTAGTAATAGATTCAGTTAGTGTATAAAAAATAAATAGGAAAAAAAATGCACAAAATAAAGAGTAAAAAAAAAGCAATCAGACAAACCTAAGTTCCTCCAAGATAATACAAAATCGTGCTAATCAATTATAGAAAAGAAATATATATATATTAAAAATAAGACAAAAACATACCTAACACATTATTATATGGGAGACTCAAAATTTCAAGTGAATTCCATCTGAAAATTGTTTGGAGAATGATTCCTAAGAGCTTGTTACCTACAAGTAGTAACTTCTTTAAGTGATCAAGTCTTCCCACCTCAAGTGGAATAGTCCCTTCAATCAAATTATAAATCCAATCTAACTTACTCCAACTTTAACAAATTGAACAAAAATAACCGAATAAATTCATTAAAATTGTTATTTGGAAAATCCAAATATTCAAGCGTAGATAAATATCCTATCTATGTTAGAACTTGTCTATGTAAGTCATTGTAGCTCAATTTGAATAGTCTCAAAATTATACTCTTGAAAAAATTTCTACGAAAAATGTAATTATAAACCAATGAAAAAAATATCATATATGATGGCAGAAGTTTCATCCAAGTCCAAATCAAGTCATAAAATAATTAATTAAAAAAATAACTAGTAATATACAATGACAGATATAAAATGACAAAAAAAGATACATGGTCTTCAATTAATTTCTTAGGTATTGGACCCAAAAGAACATTAATTTAAAACTTGTGCAAATAATTTGTTCCTTTATGAAGAAATATAAATTCTTCATAAGAAGATTAAATGTATTATATATCCTTTTTAGAAGAAGTTTATAAACTTTTGGTAAGGTCTGGTGAGCTTGACTTCTTTTAATTTAGAAGACTTGTAAATCTATGGATGATATTTAAAAGGCTTGGAAGAATTCCTAAATTATCTCAAATTTTATATTTATCTCTAAAAGATGAGTTCCTTAGATTTTAGATTCATTCAAATTACATAATAAAATTAAATATATACTACTGCTTCTACTCCAATTTTTTATTTTAAAATAGTTGTATAAATTGTTGTATGACGAGTACTTGAATTTTTAAATGTATTTAAGAAAAGAGAATAAATATAAGAAAGGATATTTTCTTTCTTACGCGTGTGTATCATGAAAATTAGAGGAAAAGAAAAAAAACAAGAATACATGGCACATTTTAGTCTATTGAGGATAGAGATTTTCCCAACTTAAATCATCAAACTTCTTTTCTGGTAAGATGAAACGGCCAATTCTATTTTATTTGTGTAAATTGTGTTAATAATTTCATTTTTTAGAGATAAAAATTTACGGAAAAAACATGTCTGCATTTTTTTATATGTAGGAAAATTTATCAAAAAATACATATTACAATATCATTGCACAAAAATATCTAAAGACCTAGGTCCTTGAGCTAGTACAATTTTTTTTAATTGTATGTAACATATCTTTAACCATATGCAAAATATCCATTTTATATATAGTTAAAGATAAGCTATACACAGTCAAAGAAGATTGCAATTAGAGATTTTTCAACAATTTTTCCAATATAAAATAACAATAGTGGTTACATGCATTTTTGTCACATTAAATAAAAGTTTATTAATAATAACATTTAGATTTAGATAGACTTAACTCATGGTGGGCTAAACATGGTCTAAACCCAAAAAAAATTAGTAAGGACACAAATAACCATAAAATTAGAGATATTTGAAGATGCAAGAGAAGAAGAAAATATCTTGTTGCATAATTTCTCACATGGAGGACCACATGCATCTTTATCATCACACTTGTGGCCAAGTGTTGTAGACTTAATTGTAGCCACAAAAATAACTTAATTCCCAAAACAAACAAGTTAGTGAGAAGAAGACTATACATATTAAAAGTCTTTAGTTTTGGGCTATTTGGATTGGATGTATTATGAAATTTGCCAATAGGAGTAAGTTAAAAAATATATATAATAAATATATTTTATATTTAGATCAATAACACCTCCCTAACTAGGAGTACTTATATCCCCCAATAATCTTATTCCTTCTACAAAATTTCTAGAGTTCATTGTCCTTAAATGTAAATTAAAAATTTTAGAAGATCCATCAAAGTTATTTTCCCATGTTCCTAATCAACCATGACTTTCTTTGAGTGTGGGCGAAATCTTTGACGATCTAGTTGTAACCAAGTATGCCCGAGGTTAACCCCAAGATTCTTTACAAACAATTTCTTCGGATATTTTGAATGATATATACCATAATGAAATTAACTGCACATGTAAATATATAGGAATAGAAGCCGAAAGGAAAACTGCATTGATTATAGTCACAAGGCTTACAAAAGGGAATTAACGGGATGAAAATAAACGAAAGTGGGGTTCTAATTCTGAATGAGAATCCCACTTTCATTTTAATATGTGCTTTTTTAATTGATAAATTTATTTTTTTTAAGACTAATATATCTTCAAGACTTCAAAGAGAAAAGGGTATTTGAAAAATTAAATTGTTCAAACTCAAATCCAACTTTGGCAAACAAGTATTTATTAGGCACTCTCATTTTAATATGCGATTTTTTAATTGACAAATTTAATTCTTTAAGACTAAAAACATGGTATTTGAGAAATTTTGTTCGATCTTAAATCCAACTTTCTCAATGTGAGGCACTTTAAAATCATTCCTGAAAACACGTTAGCTAGATATGGAATTGATCTAGCACAATTCATTTATGATGGACTCTTGCAAACTATTCAACGTTGAAGACTATGTAATTTGTTAATTGTATCTGGAATCACCCAGTCAAATGATTTCCATCCAAATTTAATTCCATCGAGTTTCTTAAATGCCCAAGTACATTGGGTATGACTCCACTAAATTTATTCAGAAAAATCTATCATAATGAGCTTAGAAGCATTTGAGATGCTGTTGGGAATTTTTCCAATAAGTTGATTCTGTCCCAACCTCAATTTCTCCAAGTTGGGAAGGCCAATTTCTAAATTTGACGGAAGAAAGCTCTAGAAGAAATTATGTTGGAGGGAGACACGTTTCAATGCCGAAATATTGAATATATGGGAAGGATTCATTGCAATTATTATCATTTATAAAAACTATTTCAAGCTTATCAAGATTGCCTATCTCCTTGGGAATAAAACCTGGGAACAAAATACTGTTGGATAAGTAAATAAAAAAATTGTTGGACGATAAAATTTATATAATAGAATAAAGTAGTGAACATACGTTGACAAAAATAGGTAATATGTCATGTGTGGGTGTGGGTGAAAATTATACATATATAAAAAAGGTATTTTCACACTGGGATTAAAAGAAAGCATCACCGTTATGTGTGTATGTTTTCAAATAAAAAGAAAAATTGCTGAACATTCCAAAGTTTCTTATGGTTCCTTAAAATGAATAAAAAAATAGGAAAACAAAATATTGATTTAAAATTATTTTTTATTCTGAAAACAAAAAATATACCACATATGATATAAAACAGTCATATAATTAAAATCTTTAACTTGTAAATTATTGCTGCGAAGATTTAGGATTCTATTCTTATATCCAAATCAAAATTTAATGTGTTGCTTATAAGGCTTACTCATTTTAGAAAAAAAAATCTTCAAAAACTTTTAATAACATAACTTAAATATTTATTTTTCAATACTGATAGAGCCTTACTGATAGGGATTAATGTTATAATAATATTCTCTTCTTCATGGTATGGATTTACTAACCATTTCAAAGGTTGGATGACGAACTATTTTAATTCTTAAAAAATAAAAAAAATGTTAGAAAAAATAAGAAGAAATGCACAAAAAATATAACAAAATAAAATCCCTACCCCTAGCAAACTATTCTAAGATAAATGAGTTTAAGGAATTGCTGATTTGTCCCTAACATTATTTGTTTGCATGTGACTCTAGTGTTGTATGGGCCCGTTAATATTTTTTTTGGGCTGAAAGGCCCTTTCAATATTTCAATAAACATACGGATACACATACATATACATATGCATATACACATACATATATATATGTACGTATACATGCATACATATCGATTATTAATCCCTAAATCATTTCAAAAAATTGAATCCTCGCCTTAATTTTGATAAAAGAAATCATTGTCTTAATCATTATTGTTTTTTAAAACAGCCAACATATAAATTATTTTTCATGTAAAGCATGTGTTTTTTTTAAGATCAATGTTCGTTTCGTTGACTAATTCTGTTGGATTGTCTATATTAAAAAAAAAAACCTAAAAAAATTGTCATTGAAAAGAAAATAGAGTAAAATAAAAATAAAAGGAAAAAAAGCATTGAAATATCAACTAGCATGTCCTTTTCATAATTTTATTTCATTTTTTGAAGATTTTTCATGTAACTTACTCCCCACCTTTACATGCGTGTGACAATTATATATAAATTTGAACTAAATGCCCAGAAATAAAATCTCATTTCAAATTTGTTTTTATTTAAGAAAGTTAAAAAAGGAAAAAGAAAAAAATACACAGTCGAATATGCATATGGAGATGTTTTCATCGAAGTCATAAATTCTAAAAAGTAAGTTCATATTCATTTTGGGATTAAAAGAAAGTATCACTTTCCATTCCTTTGAAAGCAATCTAGAAAAATTATCATTCTCTAAATCTATAATGCAAAATAGTGACTATATCAAAATACTAGCAAAAAAAATTTAAGACCATAATAAAATAAAACCTCGTACCTTGCAAGTTGCTATTCTCAAGATATAGGTATTGGAGTTTGGTCAAATTTGCAATGTCACTTGGTATGTTTCCTCCTTTGAATTTGTTATCCCCCAATTGTAATTCTACTAATTCTTTACATTGATGCCAAATGGAGGGTATATCTCCAGACAACTCATTTCCATTCACATAAAACAATTCAAGTTTTGGAAGCCCAAAACACACATTTGGTGGGAGACTACCAGATAATTGATTACTTTCAAGAGCAAGTTGCTGCAGCACTGAATTGTTAAACAAAGAAGATGGTATAGAACCAACAAGTTGATTACCTCCAAGATACAACGTCTTTAGTTGTGAAAGATCACCAATCTCGTTTGGAATGCGTCCTTCAAATATTAGGGGATGAAAAAGAAAGCAATGTCAGTGGTAACAATTATTCAAGTATCACAAGTTACTATATGGAGCCACAGAGATTCCAATTTATTGGACTTGCTATTTATCACTTATTTCGAAACACATATTAATTAGAAGGCTTCTAGAAAAATTAATTTTGTTAACTACAATTTTCTTAAAAAACTTAATAATCAAAATAAAATTAGTTTAAATTTATATTATTCAAATTAAAATTAAATGTTCCAAATACGTTGCTTGTAAGGCTTACTAATTTTAAAAATAAAACCATTATAAATCTTCTAATCATGGAATAATAAAATTTTTTGAATAGAAAAATGAATAATAACTTTTTTAAAGACTGATGATGGTCAGCTTTAGATATTATGATAGTATTCTTTTTCTGCTTGGCATGACTTTACTAAACCTTTTCAAAAATTGGATGACAGAATTATTTTTGTATTCTTTAAAAAAGTTACAGAAAAATGCTGGAACAAATAAGAAAAAATGCAAAAAAAAAAAAAAGAACAATCGAGACAAACCATGTTCCTCCATGATAATATAATATCAAACTACTGAAAAGACAAGTATAGATATTAAAATTATTTTAAACCATACCTGACAAACTATTATAAGAGATACTCAGTATTTCAAGTGAAGATAAGTTGGAAATCATTTGGGGAATAGTTCCTGAAAGCTTGTTATATGCAAGTTGTAAAATCTTCAAGTGCTCAAGTCTTCCCACCTCAATTGGAATAGTCCCTTCAATTAAATTATAAGTCCAATCCAAGATGTCCAACTTTGATAAATTGAACAAAGATGATGGGATAACTCCATTAAAACTATTATTTCGAAAACTCAAGCACTGAAGCATGAATAAATCACCTATCCATGTTGGAACTTGTCCTTGAAAGTTGTTATAGCTCAAGTTGAATAGTTTCAATCGACGTAGTCGAACTAACTCTTCAGGGATTTGACCGTAAAAATTGTTGTCACTGAGATCAAGTTCAATCAGGAATGAGAGATTTCCTAGCTATCGAGATATAGTGCCTTTAAGATCCATGGCGCTTAGATTCAAGGAATGAACCCTTCTATAGCGAGTATTGCAGATGACACCAACCCAATTACATGGAGAAGAAGAGATAGACCAATCAACTAAGGAATTGTTGGGATCCGAAGTGATAAAGGATTTAAGGGAAAGAAGTGCGGATTTGTCGGTGGTGATGTTTGTATCAATTGAAGCTGAGGAGAAGATGAAGCAATGAAGCAATGAAGCAAGAAGAGTAGAACAAGGGAAGGAGGCTTTGCCATATTGTTTAACATAGCAGACTGGTCAAATTTCCAAGTGTTGCGCATCCATCAGGAATTCACAAACCCGTCATTTTATACTTCAATTCTAAATCGAAGTCAAAGGCGTACAAACTCAATTCCAAATTGCACAATGACTCTCTCATGATTAGATTAAATTATTCAAATAAAAATTAATTAGAGAGTTTGGTGTGTTAACGATTCTGTGTTTATTTCTTATCGCTCCTAAAACACGCATTTGCTGTACTGTTCAATAATTAAGCACGTACGCTCATCTTATGGGCTAATGAGATGTGTATTTTATTTTAGTCTCATTAATAATAAGTTAGAAATGTTTTTTCTGGTCTTGTGGGTTTGAAAAGAGGATATGAATTATGGGGATCGTATCATATGGTTGATTCGTTCACATGTAGTATATATGGATGGAGTAGTGATATGGGACATGGGACAGATGGTCATTTAATTTAGGGCCATACGGTGGAATATTAAATGTAGAATTATGTAGAATGTAGGGTTATTTAATTATATATTTGTGTGTGTGTATATATTACTCTAGTATTTAATATATGAGCTAATTAAAGGGTTATATTTAGTCATAAATAAAAAAAATAATCTATTTTATATTTAATATTCATAATTTTTTTAGTTGAATATTTTGAGAAATTATATCATATTTATTATAATTAATTTATTTATTTAATTTCTTTAATCTATCTAAATTAATTAACAAGATCTTACATTAAAGATCATGGGGAGTATATATTATTTTGACAATATCATTTTAGTCTACCCAAAGAAACTGCATGTTAGATTTATTTGTTGAGATATTATTTAATTATTTAGAGTTAAATTTAGATATTATTTAGGATTAAATTTAAATATTATTATATCTTGAAAGAATAAATTTAAGATATTACGATTGATATAGGATTATAGATTTAGGCTATTAGTTTACTTTTTGCCTATATAAGAATTAATAATACTATTAGACTTTAAAAGTACATGTAAATAGCTAAAGACCTTATCAAAACTTGCAATGCTTTATTTTTTGTTGAAGCAGTATTTAGTACATTCCTAAAAGATCAGTTTTTCTTCCTTCCTTTCTTTGTTGTTTGTTTTTCAAAAAAAACTTGTCTAGTCCGGTACTTCAATCAGGAGGGTAAAAAAAAGTAGCGAAAAAAATAAGTCCTATGATAAGATATTTTCATCAATAAAAAAATAAAGGGAATTATTCTCATGTATAAAATAAAAGATTTAATTATCTAAAAATCATATAACAAATGAGGAGCTAACAAAAACTACTATATTTTCTATGTGAAGTAATAATTATATTTTCATTGTCTTAAATTTTCATTATTTTTATTAAATCTAGACATTACAAAAATTTTACGAAATAATTATATATAGTAATGTTCACTCAAATTCAACCACTAAAATTGGATAATGCTATTTGCAAATATATTCTCTTTATAAAGGATTAGCCCCTTGCGATATATTTAATCTCCATTTATATTTGCTTAACTTGTGAGTAGACCTCAAAGTGACTCCATTTAACACCACATAACCTCTCTCTCTCTCTCTCTCTCTATAGACCTAAAAAATTCGGCTGAAAAGTATTTTCAGAAATTTCTCTAGCCAATTTATGTTATAAAGTGTAATTTCATTTTGTGGACCACATTGTAATTTCCATTGCATTAGTCTAATACGAGAAAACCCCTCAAAAGTCTTTAGTCTTAATTTGATTGAATGTATATATTATATCTTTGTAGGAATATCTCAAAGTATGCATTTTTTATTTTGGTAATATCATATGGTTGATAGTAATTTGCTTGACTTGAGAGTAGATCTCAAAGGCTACACTTCATTTCATAAGAAACTGCTTCTAAATATCTCCTCTCATATATGCATTTTTTATTTTGGTAATATCATATTGGTTCAAACAAAGATACCACCACTTAGTTCATGTTAAAAATAATTCCACTTTCTGTCTCTGTGTGTTATATATTTTGGGGATGTATATTGATAGTCTAGCTAGAAAGATGAAGAAATGTATATAAAATAAATTTAAAATAAAGGAGCTAAAACATATCACATAATTAACATGAAAACAATTAATTAAAGCCAACACTGTGCATAATTGTTATATGTCTAAAAGCAGAAGCTGGTATTTTTAATTTTTTTTGCTATTATATCCTTATTTACTTCAATAACTTACATTTATTTTTTAAGTTCAAAGTAATTTTTTTCCAAACTATCATACATATTCAAACATATACTTGGAAGTCAAACAAATCCCATTGTTAACTTGTAGATGAAAAATGGTAAGATTTACTTCTAATTCGTCCCAAGAGTCACAATTCAGTAACTTTTTTTCTCTTTTAAAAAAGTAAGATTTCCAAAATAGATATATAAATAACAGCTTAATTTCTTTGAGTATATTTCGATGAACAGCCACACAACGAGCAAACATAAATGGAGAAAGAGGCGCAAAAAGTTAGAAAAGTTTTAATTTTGTCTCATGGTGGATAGTGAGAATTTTTTATAATACACATTTATACTCTCCATATCCAAATTATATTCTTTAAGAAATTTCTACAAAAAAATGATATTATAAACCACTAAAAAAATATCATATATGATGGCAGAAGTTTCATCGAAGTCCAAATCAAGTCATAAAATCTTAATTGAAAAAATAACTGACAATACACAATAACAGACAAAATGACAAAAAAAGATGTGTGGTCTTCAATTAATTTGTTAGTTATCGAACCATATTATTGCTGTTTTATTTTGTTTGTCGGTCAAGTATAGTAGACTTTTGAGTGACCCCAAAATAATGTTAATTTGAAGCTTGTGCAAATAATTTGTTCATTTATAAAGCAATCCAAAGTCTTCAAAAGAAGATTCAATGTATTATAGAAGCTTATAAACTTTTGGTAAAGTCTGGTAGGCTTGACTTCTTGTAAGTTAGAAGACTTGTAAACTTACGAATAGTGTTTAAAAGGTTTGGAAATTTTTTTAAATTTCTCAAATTTTATATTTGTCTCCAAAAGATGAGTTTCTTAGATTTTAGATTCATTCGAATTGTAGACTAAAATTAAATACTTCTACTTCTACTCCAATTTTTTATTTCAAATTACTTGCATAATTTTTTGTTCGACAAATAGTTGAATTTTTTAGAGTATATAGTTATGTATGCAAGAAAAGAGAATAAATATAAAAGAAAATATGCATGGAAAATATTTTCTTTCTTACTCGTGTGTATCAAATTATGAATATAAATAATCAAATTTACAAGCATACGAACAGTTCAGAAATCATCAAAATTAGAGGGGGGAAAAACAAGACGAAGACATGGGACATTTTAGTCTGTTGAGGGTAGAGATTTTCCCAACTTCAATTATCAAACTTCCTTCATGGGTTAGATAAAATAGCCAGTTCTATTTTGCTTGTATAAATAGTTTCATTTTCTGGAGATAAAAAAATTACCAAAAAAAAAAAGAAACATGTCTTGGTTTTTTATAAAAATAGAAAAATTCTCAAAAAATACATATTGTAAAATTTATTTCATAAAAAATCTAAGAACTTAGGTCTTTGAGTTGATGCAACTTTTCTTTTAATTGTATGCAATGTATTTTTAACTTATACAAAATATTCATTTTATATATAGTTAAAGATAAGATGTATACATTCAAAGAAAATTGTAAAAATATGTTTCACTTAAGTTCTTAAACAAATTTTAGGTATATTTAGATAATCTATTTTATATCTAATATTCATCATTTTTTTTAAATTAATTTATTTAACTTATAAAATAATATATAATCTAATATTATATATAGGTATTTTTTGAGTATTATGTCATATTTATTATAATAAACGTATTCTATTGTCTTAAAGTTTATTATTTTATTAAATCTATATATTATAAAAATTGTACGAAATAATTATTTATAGTAATGTTCACTAAAATTTGACCACTAAGATTTGATAATGCCATTTGCGGATATATACTCTTTATCAAAAGGTTAGCCCCTTTTATTAGATTTAATCCTGCGTTTATAAAAGGTATCTTTGTGAGGCACATGGAGGGATAAGAGGGATTATAAAACACGTTAGTGATAAGAAGGATATAGAGGAATCGTAAAACACGTTAGTGTTGAGAAGAAATTGTGTCTTTGTGGGGCATATGGGATGCTTGACTTGCGAGTAGACCTCAAAATAACTCCATTTAACACGTTAGTGATGAGAAGGATATAGAGGAATCGTAAAATACGTTAGTGTTGAGAAGAAATTTTATGTCTTTGTGGGGCACATGGGATGCTTGACTTCCGAGTAGACCTCAAAGTAACTCCATTTAACACGTTAGTGATGAGAAGGATATATAGGGGAATCCTAAAACACGTTAGTGTGGAGAAGAAATTTTCTTTTTGTGGGGCACATGGGATGCTTGACTTGCGAGTAGACCTCAAAGTAACTCCATTTAACAACACATGACTTATATATATATATATACACCTAAAAAATTCAACTGAAAAATATTTTCAGAAATTGGAAAAAGAAAGAAAGTAATGCAATGAAAAAGAAATTAGTGATGAGGAGAAACTTTGCTCTACAAATGGTCTGTTATCATAACAAGGACCATATCATAATCCTAAAATATGTTAGTGATGAGAAGAAGATTTCTGTCGCTGTATAAAGTGTAATTTCATTTCGTGGACCACATTTTCATTTCCATTCTGTTAGTCTGATACGAGAAAACACCTCAAAAGTCTTTAGTCTTAATTTGATTGGATGTATATATTACATCATTGTAGGAACATGGCGTGCTTGACTTGAGAGTTGACCTCAAAGTCTCTTAGCACTCCATTTCATAAGAAACAGCTTCTAAATATCTCCTCTCATATATGAATTTTTTATTTTAGTAATATCATATTGGTTCAAACAACAATACCACCACTTAGTTCCTGTTAAAAATACACGTAAATAATTCCATTTTAATTAACATGAAAACAATTAAAGCCAACACTGTACATATATGTTATATGTCTAGAAGCATATATACATTAATTACTAACTATCACTAAAGATAAGTTGTTCATTAATTACTAGCTATATACATAATCTACTTTTGGTTCAAAGCTGAATATAAGTCACAAATCACAATAAAGTAAAAATCCATCCTATCTAGATACACATATCTAAAAGAATTTAAAGAACATATTTTTTGAAGAACTTAAAGAATTTATAAATTTAATGAGAATATTTAGAAACTTCCAATAAGTCTTATAATAGTTTTTTTTGTTAAATATATATATATCCTCTTATTGGAAGTAATTTTATTCGAGACACTATCAGATATTATATATTGACATTTCTTCTAGCAAAAATTTAAATATAGATTAGCCACATTGTGAGTAACTAATCCTTTTCACACTAGACACAATCTATCTTGGTAATAATAAACTTATTGATTTTAACATTACTTTGTTTTTTTTTTTTGGTATGAATGAGGGTTGAACACCCTAACCAATAAACTTAACCTACTCGGGGATTAATTCCCAAACAATTATTACTAATAAGTGATATCAAATGTGAAGGACATGAATGCAATATTACTTTGTTATATTGTAAGTAGGACTACCAAGGTCTGAGGGAACCCAAAATCAAGTTTGAAGTGTTTCCCTTTTTAAATGGGCTTAAGGAAGAGGTTTCCTATGGTTTGAACAAATGGGCTCTTACACCTAAAAAATTCTTCCACTATTTCTCATTTAATTTAATAAGTTCTTTGTAACAAAAAAATTTAATAAGTTCTACTATATAATTGTAAATAATAATTAAGACGGAGGGTAAGGAAAATAGTAATTAAGATGACAAATTATTTTTTTATTCTTTTAAAAAATAAAGAATGTTGGGAACAAAAGAAGAAGAAATGCACCAAAAAAGACTAAAAAACAAGCGAGACAAGCCTAGATTCTTCCAAAACATCTCTAACGAGATGTGTGAAAGAGAAACATCAGCGAATTCTGTCATTAATTAATTAGTACAGGGGGAAATGGCAAATAGAAGGCTAGAAAGAAACATTGAAATACCAACTACTATTTTTCATCATCAATATTATCAGGTTAATTATTTTCCATGGGAATTCTTGTTTTTTAATAATTCAATATCTTATTTCATTTTTTGAAGATTTTTCAAGTAACTTATGGCCCCACCTTCATATTTGTGCGAAAATTATATACAGATTCCATCTAAAAATAATGGGAAAGAAAATCTCATTTCAAATTTATTTATATTCCAGAAAGCAAAGGGGGGGAAACACATTCTAACACAATCAACCATCCACACACATGGAGATATTTCCATCTATAAAGAAGCCATCAAGTTCCATGCCTTTAAATCAATACAAAATGGTGACTTCATCAAAATAATGGGAACAAAATTTAAGACAATCATATAATCAAAAGTTTTACCTCGCAAGTTGCTCTTCCCAAAATATAAGTGTTGGAGTTTGGTCAAATTTACAATGTCACTTGGTATGTTTCCTGTATTAAACCCAATTGTAATTCTACTAATTGCATTGATGCCAAATGGAGGGTATTTCCCCATACAACTCTTTTTTTTTTTGTATAATTTTTTTTAAAAAGGGGTTAAGCTCACCCACAATCTAATCTTAAGATTGATTTTTTATTTTTTCAATGCCAGAGGTGGTGGGGACTGGGGGTATTAGACAATCCCCGCGCAAGTATTGCTCAAGCCACATATCAAACATGTTAAAATAGGCTATGCTAATATTAACACCAGTTCCAACCTCTCCAATGCCTAGTACCAAATACAACTATTTCCATTCACATCAAATAATTCAAGTTTTGGAAGCGAAAAACGCACGTTTGTGGATGATGAATTATTTTGTATTCTTTAAGAAGGTTAGAGAAAAATGCTAGAAAAAATGCAAAAAAAAAAAAAACAATCAAGACAAACCCAGTTCTTCCATGATAATATAATAGCATGCTAATCGAGTATCCTAGTTTAAAGAAAAGACATGTATATATATTAAAAATATTTCAAAACATACTTGACAAACTATTATCATAGAGACTCAGTCTTTCAAATAAAAACTTGTTAAAGACTATTTGAAGAATAGTTCCTGAAAGCTATTTGAAGAATAGTTCCTGAAAGCTTGTTATACCCTCATATATTAGGGAGTGGAAAAGAAAGTAATGTAACTAGTAACAACTCTTTAAGCACCACAAGTTATTATGTACATGACATAAATTTTTATTTCTTCAAAACACATGTAATAGAACTTGCACATTTTTTAGAAATAAAACAAATATATTCTAAATGATAAAACACAACAACAATTATATCATTTTCAAAAATATAATATCATTAAAATTTTAAAACACATTTCTTGTGTCCTGTAGCGCCGCAAAGATTATAAGGGACAAACAACTTAGACACATAATTCAATTGGCCTTGCTATCCATCATTTATTTCCAAACGCATATTTATTAGAAGGCTCCCAGAAGAATTATTTTTAATTTGTTAACTACAATTTTTTAAAATTAATAATAAAAATAAAATTAATTATTACTTAGATTATTCAAATCAAAATTAAACGTTCTAAATACGTTGCTTTGTAAAACTTACTCATTTTGAAAAACAAAACCTTCAGAAAGTTTTTGATCAAGGAATAATAAAATTTATGGATTAAAAAAAAGGAATAACAATTGTTTTTAAAGGCTGATAGTCCCCTTAGATATTTTTATACTATTAGTATATTATTATAACAGTATTGTTTTTCCATGGGTGTGAGTTTACTAAACCGATGAATTATTTTTCATTCTTAAAAGAAGCACAGAAAAGTGTTGGGAATAAACAAGAAGAAATATTAATAAAATACCACTAGATTCATAATTTCTAGAGAAGATATTGAGAGATAGCCACAAACCCCCAAAACTAAGATACTTAATAATAGGATTCAATTAGAATTTTAAAAATAAACAGAAAAATTGTACAAAATAACGAATAATAAAAAAAAAGCAATCTGGACAAACCTGGGTTCCTCAAGATAATACAAAATGATCATAAGAGATTATGTGATTATCCTCTGGTTTTAACTTCCTATGGGCTCTGATGATTTAAATTCTTTTTTTTTTTAATAACAAAGGAAAGAAAGAAAGGGAAGTGCCAACATATATTTTGTTACATAATCATATTTGATCAGACCTAATTCATTTTTGACTAATATAATAGATTACAGTTTGAAGTTTACAAAACATAAGCATATACAGAATACAATGATAAATTTAGGGCACCACTTGGTTCATTAAGAAAACCATTATTTCTTTCTTGCATCTGTTTTGGAAAATTGGAATGTCGAAAACAAATTTCTAAAATTTATATGATCTTAAAAAATAATGGAAACCATATATATATCATTCAAAAACAGTTTTGACGAAACAAAAAAGGCATTTTACAGAAAATAACATGTAAATGTCCTAAACCCAAATAATCAAGGTCTAAACATCTCAATTTCAGTTCCTTAATATATATATATATATATATATATTGATACAGAAAATATCGTCATCACTGCATTTTACAAGATGTTCCGCAAATAAAACAAGCCAAAGGGTTAAGGAAATGATAATCAACTAAAATTTGAATTTAACAGTTATCCACATTTTGCATTAATATCTATCATATCAGGTCGTGCCTCAGGTGCACCAGTGCAACATGTCAAGGCGATTACTAAATCAACAATTGTGCCATATATCCAAATTATATGTAGCCAACGTTTTGGTATAGATTTTTTATTGCCCAAAGTCTAACAATTTGGAGATTCTAAAATCACTAAGATGGGCCACCATATCTTCATCCAACAAGACATTATTATTTGGCTTTAAATCACAATCAACCGGCAAAGAAAAACCATGATAAAGATACTCCATCACAGGTTCCACATCGATCAATATATATTCAGCCTTTGCAAGATGTCTACACAAGAGTTATAGGAGTACAACCATCTATCAAGACTCTCATGTCGCATGAATTCCGTTATGAGAGATCTAAAACCATCATTTGAGCAACTACTAATGATCTGAATAAGATTGCGATGACGTAAATTGTATATGGTAACACATTCAACATCTAAACTCCTTAATGCTTGTTTCAAGTCTAAGTTGAAAACTTTCAAAGCGACTATTTTTTCACTTGAAAGAATTTTTTGGTATACAGATCCAAAACTTCCCTTGTCAAGAAAATTACTCTAGTTAAATCTATTTCTTCCTTGCAAAAGTTAATAAAAACCATTTATGAACCATTGGGTACATCTCCATTAAATTGATTCCCTCTTAGAAATAATTCGTAGAGTTTAGAAGCATGTGCTACGCTTTTTGGAATTTGTCCAGTATGTTCGTTCTCCTCCACACTAAACTCTTTCAAGTTGGGAAGGCCATTTCCCATATATGATGGGAGATGGAGGAAATTTCCTCCAAGCCGCAATCGTATTATTGTTGAGATGTTGAATATATTCGAAGGAATATTTCCACTTAAATAATTCTGTGACAAATCTAATTGTTCAAGTTTATCAAGATTGCCTATGCCTTTGGTTATAGAACCTGAAAAAAAAATTGATAGATACTAATATTTCTAAAAGGATGGACTTGCAAAAAAGAAGAAACTGAGTAATAACTTTTGTATATTCCTCCCTCCAATTTTAATTTTAAGAGTTAATAGAATGGTTTAGTTTAAAATGTAAAATTATAATTTATTTTATCTTGTAAATTTATAATTTTTTTCCTAAACTCTTCTTATTAATCGTGTATATTAAGGAATTTCTATTATGGGAGTAGTTTCTAATGAAAATAATTTTAATGGGTACTTTAAGTATACTAGCTAATAAATTATTAATTTTTTTAATATCTAAAATTAGTTATCTAGCTCTAGCATTTAAGACTAGAGGGAGCATATACCTATGTATACTATATACAAATGCATCATTTGATATTACACAAAGTAAACATGTTTTGTTAAGCTTAAAATAGTTGGCTACTTTTTGGAATCCTAATTTATTTAATTAATTATATGTAGGTTAAGAAATAGTTGTCATGTGTGTGATTGGATAAGGGTATACCTGTAAAAAGGTTACCACGCATAATGTACAGTTATTTATTGATTTTAGAATGTTTCATTATAATTGATTTGAAACAACAGTAAAGACTTCAAGTAAAGGGAGTCGATAACACTGATCTTCTGAAAAATTACCAGATAATTGGTTGATGCCAAGGTAAAACTCTCTCATAGAAGGCATGTTGAAAGAGATCGAGGAATTTCACCTATAAAAAGAGACACAATTTATTAATGTGTTTATCAATAAATTACTTCCTCAATCACTTAATATAATAGCTAATTATTTAATTTAAGTATATTAAGAAAATAAGATAAATTAGTTAATTATAACAAATGTAATATGATCTCTCTAAAATATCCATATGTAATATTAGAATATATATTAGTTTATAGTTAGATAAAGTGGTTTGGAGGACAAGAACAAATATGGAAGATTTTATAAATTAAAGTCTTATAGTTAAAATTAAATCAAACTCTCTAACTAGCTTCTATTTAAAGTACCTGGGGGAGCATTTCTTTTTTGGTTATAAGACTTGTTGATCTACAATATCATTTAGGTTCACCTGACTTGACATATATCCTACAACACACCAATACTTGGTTTAATATTTCTAACCTACCAACGAATTGATGTCCTAAAAGATTTAGGGTGTATTTGGTATTATGGTGGAAGCGTATAAATTGACTTTTTTTTTCCCCTTCAAAAACTATTTCAAGCCACTCATTGAGAAAAAAATGAACTATTTACACTCTAAACTTTAGAAGAATAGTGATACCATTGACTAAATAAAAAAATCCAGTTTAATTTAAAAATCAGGACAGTTAAAACAGAACTGTGTATATTCATAGTATTTGATATTTAAAACAAAACTGTGTATTTTAATTCTATTTATTTACTGTGAAGTGCTCGACTTATAGGACAAAATTTACTTTTTATCTAGAATGGACATCCACAACAGCAAAAATAAGGATGAAGACCCATGCTTTTTGCCTGTGGATGTAGTTTAAATCGCCAAACTTAAATAACAAACTTCGATTGCTACAAAGAATGAACAAACAACCTTGCGTAAAACAGAAAATCATCAACCAAAATTCATGTTTTTACGAGTGGAAATATCTTTGTGCTAAGTAATGAGTTAAGTCAGTCATAATTCATTTGAAAAGTTTCAAACGCTTTCTTGGAAAAGCAGTTATTCAAGCTCCTCTTTACACCGTTGCAACTCCTGGTAAGTGGCCATAGAAGCATGTCACATTTCTAATAAGAACAATGCTTTTATAAAATGGACATTAAAATGGGAGCAGATAAAACGTCCAAATTCTATCAGAGCAATTAAGACTAGAAACTAGTCCATGCCATTGATCTTTGTGCGTACTTTCTATCAGCAATAATGAACTTGAAAAGAAACAACAATCCACAAACAAGGGAACAGATTCTTGGAATGACTGACTAGAACAATTTAACAGGCCAAAATTGCAAGTCTACCATCTCTACAGATTCGTATTTTTCAATTACAGTATGATTATGCAACCAAGTCTTTATGCATTCTAGTATTATGAAAATTCCAAGAGCCAGTGCAGAGTGATCAAATGCATCAATTTTCTGTATAGGCTTGAATGCAATGTGATAAAGTTTTAAGAGCTTTCTAGTCTCTAGTTCATTAGCATCATTAATTTGTGGTTTGTGCAAGATGTTTATTAGTATCTTATATGTATAGGAATGATAGACAATTAGAGAAACAGTCACGTAAACAGAAATCAGCCCATAAATATGTCATAACACAGCAGGTTAACAGCCTACCTCTACATCTTTGATTGCTTAATCTCTATTGATTTCCTGCTGCTTGGGGGATACGTTTCAGAAAACTAATGCATAGTATTCCCTTGAATTGGTATTACAAAGTAAGCAAGGTAAGAAAGTCTCTTAACAACATAATCTGGACTAATTTGGGTTTTGCCAAATCAAACAATTAAGTGTTTTAACGCCTATAATTTTCTCAATATAGAAAGTGTCACATCCCGAAATTTGGACCGTGACCGGCACGGAATATGAATAGTTTCATATTTCGAAAGCCTAAAATCTCAAATACAACGTTTAAAGTTTCCACAACATTTTTTCAAAATAAACATAATCTTTTCTAAGGTCTATGTGGAGCATTTACCTTTTTATCAAAATATCACAAGTACTTAATAAAGATTAAAATCAATCTTGCTCAAAAACAACGCTTCGGATCCGCGACGAGGCTTTTCACTGGTCAGCGGGAGGATTAGGGTCACCTGCACTATCTGAGGCCAAATAATCTACTCGTGAATAACGTCCCAAAAACATGATTTAAAGAATGCGGAAATAAACAATGCATAAACATGCTGAAAATGTATTTTATAATATTTCTTAATTTGATGCAAACATTTCCGTAAATATCTGTACTTCAGGGAAAACAACAATATGCAGTAACCATTTCAAATCAATCTGACATAACTATTTCAAATCAATTGTTGTAAAACAATCCTTTCAAAACCATGATCTTTCTGTAGGACTTCAACAGAACGAAAATAGACGTGGACACACAGTCCACGAGGGTAACTAACCATTCTGGTGGCTCGAAGCCACAAACTGTCGCGAGAATGAATCCCACGAAATAATTCTGGTGGCTCAAGGCCACAAACTGTCGCGAGAATGAATCCCACGAAATAATTCTGGTGGCTATGCCACAAACTGTCGAGCTCGAGTAACCAAGGTGCACCAAGGACTAACAGTACTGCTGTTAGCAACCAGCGTTCTGTATTCCGTCCTAAAATGTTTCCATCATGCGTGGGGTTTATTTCACATGTAATAATCTCAACTGTTTCAATGCCATAACTGTTGGTAAAAACCACTTTGAATTTCAAAAAAACCCCAGCCTGAACATTCAAAATCAAGTTACTGTGAAAACATATGCAATTCACATAGAAATATTCCATGAATAACATCAGTTCACTGTCAAATCTTTTTCTAAAGCCTCTTTATCCATTTTCATGCATAATCGTAATCCTTTGTAAATCAATCGAAAGAAAATCATTTCTAACGATTTAAACCATACTTTCATAAAACTTGCTTTCCGAAATCCATATTTGAAATTTATCATCTGAAATAACAATGCATTTGAAAAATGTAAATTTTAGGGAACATTATTCACTCACCTGGTACACTCTTAAACCTTTACTATTCCTGTCAAACAATTTCTGATGGCTTTCGTTGCTCAATCCCCTGGTATCCCGTAAATAATCATGCATTAACGTACTATTCAAAGTTCAACAGAAATAATTAATCTATAATCTATTATTTTAATTTAAGTGAATAACATCACCCCTTCAATCATAAACTCAATACGTATGCTCCAACACCTTCACCCAAACTCTAATCCCTACACTAACAGTTCTCTAATATTTCCATTCAACTTTAGCTTCAACTTGCTTGATTTGGTACTAGAATTTCTTCTATACTTCAGTGTCTCTTTACATACATTAAAGCATCTAACTTCAAGAAGTAAAATATCCAATTCTATAATTGTTGACCATTTTCTCATTGTTTAATCCAACCACTTCCCTTTCAAACTCAAACCTTATCTCTGCTCACATAATCTACACATACATACATACATAACACTATCACAGCTACTTGGGTGTAGTATAAATATATATACATATATCTCTACGGCACACACACACAAAGCATAAAACATGACCATAGATCATTCTTATAGCAATAGCAGAAACTCCACTTAACCACATGTTTGTCTCCTATTTCCTTTGATATCATTCCTACACACATAAATACACAAGGACTTCCCAGAGCACGTACACCCAGCATATACATATACATTCACAACAGCAGAAAAATTCACCCAGCAACACCATTCCCACTCAATCTAAAGAACCAACCCTAACAACTGAAATTCCCACACAACCGCAGACCTCTGTATTTTCTTCTTTCCTCACGATTCTACCCACACACATATTCAACAAAACACATGGAGAAACCAAAGGAGCAATGGAAATTTTACACATAACAATTAGCCAAGAGCAGAGGAGTCGGGCAACATAACACGCAACAGCTGAATACCAACTTGCCAAAACACACAACCACATCACGCAGGGATCACACACCCAATAGAGATTGCAAACTCCTCAACTCACGGCCTCCAGCACAACTTTGGGAAATCAATTACACGGACACAAACCAGAACAGGGGAGTCGATTGCCATAACACAAAGTATCCTAGAGAAATCACTACTGATCGAGATAGAAAATGAAGGAGAATAATGGCCAAAATCTCCATACCTGCACAACAATGGATATAGACCACTGGGTAAGCATCGCCGGCTGAGATTCACGATACGCTTACCATAGCTTTGCCTGGCCCAAACACTACCTCCCCTGCCTCTGCCCTCTCACATAGCCTCACTCATCTGCCATGCCCATAGGCCATGACAAACAGAAATGAAAAGGATTGAGGATTTGGGAATTGCTACAGTGAACAGAACGTACACGACAGCATCGGTACCCAAACACGACGGTGACCCAACAAATAGAACTCCAGAACAGAGACTCCCAACACGCTGATCGCCACACCACCTTGCTATACTACATGATTTTTCTCCTGATTTCTCCGTGATGACCCAAATTTTAACCTTCTGGCTCTAGTTATCGGCAGAACTATTGTAAGGAATTGGAAGACACGCAGCGGAAATAAACTTTAAAAATTTTCCATTCCTTGCCAGGATCTGCCGTATGTGTTTAAGTCAAGTGGAAAGAATCATTACCCTTAGTGTTGCTCAGCGAATTTCACAGCTTCTCTACGTGGGTGGTGATCTCTTTCTGATCGCAAGAAATCGACGGAGTGTTCCTCAGCGACCTTCACAGATTCTCTCCGCGGACGGTGGTCTCTTTCCGATCACAAGAAGTCGACGCCTCAGGTCGGCTTCCTCTACTGGTATCCACACGAACAGCGTTCCAACCACGAACGACGTGCTAGCGTCTCCTGTCCCTCCAAGGCTTTCACAAGTCTCCGTCTCTATTTCGGCAGTTTCTTGTCTGTAAACCTTTTGCAGATTCCGTTCGGCCTTTTGTGTTCTGTGTTATTTTCAAACGTAGCTCCTCCAATCAGATATAGAGGATGCTATGCGTTTTTCCACTTAACCTAATTGGATTTTGGAGTTAATCTTATATTAATTCCGAATTGATACAATATCATATATTGTATAATTTTATAAGAAACTAATTAAATAAAATAATATTAAATCCGTCCCACAGATTTAATTACCTATTTATTTAACTTTAAATAAAGATGAGACTGAGTTATATTTGATTTATTCCCATAAATCAAATTTGAGATATCCTATCAATTTAAATTTCGAATTTCAAACGTGATAGAGATTTAATTTATCCTTATAAATTAAATCTTATAAATATCTCTTATATGAGATATCCTATCAATTTGAATTTCGAATTTCAAACGTGATAGAGATTTAATTTATCCTTATAAATTAAATCTTATAAATATCTCTTATATGAGATATCCTATCAATTTGAATTTCGAATTTCAAACGTGATAGAGATTTAATTTATCCTTATAAATTAAATCTTATAAATATCTCTTATATGAGATATCCTATCAATTTGAATTTCGAATTCAAACGTGATAGGGATTTAATTTATCCTTATAAATTAAATCTCATATATCTCATATAATATATATATATATATATATGTGAATTTATATATATACGAATATAAATATAAATAAATATATATACATTCACCTGGATCTTTCATTGAATCTGGACATGTCTTAGATTCAATGAATCTGGACATTATAGCTCGTGTTGGGCTATTTTGTGTGCGACCCTGTAGGCCCATATGAAGTTGGCAGTGGGCCATTTGCTATACTAGCCCACAAGTCGCAAGCGGTCTCTAGCAAGACATAACAACTACGCAAATCATATGAGGATCGATAAACGATGTAACCTTTTATACAACCATATCATGTCCCTTCTGTCACGCGATATTTTGGTCATGGATAAGGCATGGATAATGTCATCCTCCTATTCCCGACCGTTACTTTCTCGATCCCTGAGTAGTCTGACTATAGAAATGGAACTACCTTTCCATTACAGTATGGCCATACATTTCTCAGACTCACTCATCGAGGGGCCCGGTAATATCTCTCCACGAATGTGAGGGACAAATTCCATCTTGACCATTCACATTCCTCCGCATGAAAAACCACTAAGCCCGAACATAGTCTTTATGATCACTCGGTCAAAAGTGACTTTTGACTAGGTCAAAGCTGAGCGTTTTGTCATGTAGGAATCCATGATGATCTCAGGTCAAAGGGCATATTGACATGGTTTGTATATGAGAGAAGCTTATGACGTTACCCATGCAGTTCTCTCATAGCGGGTCAGTCCAACACCCTGTACTCTTACATGTGCTTATGACTTTGATTTATATCTCTATACATCTTCAAAGTCATACTGGTCTTATTTCATCTGTGCTCCCACATAGATGATCGACCAGGGACATTTAGGATAATATCATGAATTATCCAAGGATGGTCATCATAGTAAACATGCAAATAATATGATAACACAATTAATAAATTCATAAATCAATAATGTTCATAAGACAATGATTGGCCCCTAGGGCACGATTTCCAACAACTATAACCTTCCTCACAACATGACACACCAGGGGTGACAACATGACAGGAGATTGATGGCACGAGGCAGAGAATGACTCACACGGTACCGGTGGCGTAAACTCCTCTCTGTCGTCGCTCTGTCGCTGTCCTTTGTCCCATTGTAGCCGCTAAAGAAATTCAGAGGAAAATGAAGAAAGGGGGGTACGGCTGCAGGAAGAAATGACAGGAGGGGCAAAATAGTAAATTCATGCGCTGAAAAATGAAAATATAACCACCCTTGTGTAGCTGGGATTCGAACGCAGAGCCCAATGCTACAGCCTACGCTTTCTGACCACTCGGCTAACCTGATCATATTTAAATTTCTTGCACCAGATATACACATATTCCATTGCTTAATTGAATTAATAATATATATATAATTTTTTTTACATCTCAGGCCACAACAGAAAGTGTGTGTGTATAAGCAAAGATCTTTGATCTAATAGTTTGGTGTCTACAGAAATCTAACCGAGACAACATAAATTACGCCACAAGAAAGAAGCAAATAGCTTGATATATTCTTCTGAAGAACAAGATCCTTTCTCTCCCCAAGATAGTCAGGGAAAGCCCTTGTCATTACTGCAACATTGCGGGAAGAAAAACATGTTTCAGGAACCACACAAGGAATATGTGTCTTGATATTAACTTAATGAGCTCCTATTCAGGAAAAAAGATAGCTTATATAAAGAGATTAAAATAGACGGAAAGACAAAGAAATCATGAGTTAAAAAATAGACGGAAAGATAAAGAAATCATGAGTTATTTTTGAAAGATTAAAATAGACTGAAAGACTACAAATTGTGAAGGGATATTATGGGATTAATTAAGTTCAAAGTAGATAGTGGTAGCTAATTGTTTTCTTTTCTATTGTTCTATTGTACTATTTTATGTGATTTTTAGGCTCTGAGCCTCATTTCTCTTCTAAACAAAAAAAAACAATTAGCTCCTATTCAGTGCTAAGTCTCACAACATTTTTTGAAATTCAAATAATACAATAATAACAACATGCTTTATCACACAAGATAGGCTTGGCATAATTCAAACAACAATTCATAATTAAGAATATCTCTCATTAATTAATATTAGCATTTATTAGTGGTCAAAGCTAATAAACACGATAAGTCTACCATTGCACCAAATGGAATTTACCAACTAAACGGGTATAATACTTCTATAAGTTTACAATTTATACGTTGTTGTTTAAGGTGATAGTGGTCCAAGAAAATAAAGACAAGCTTATTAAAAGAAGAACATAATGGGAAAAACAACCAAAAATCTAAGTAAATCAGAGACATACAAAATATGCAACTTACCCTTGCCAGCCTAGTATCCCAAAACCTATAAAATACAGCAATTGAGACATTATACACGACACTAAGATAACACTAGCAAGGAGAATATGCCATCCACACTATTATACTAATCATTAACACATAATGACCAAATTCCTCAGAAAGATGACAAATTAAACTATAACATCAAAAAAGGAACCTGCTAGAACTTGGTTATAAAACTACATTCTATCTTGGCCACAGCCACAACAAAAGCTATAAACACAGGTTAACACCAAAATATACCATCAAAAACCTAAAATCCACTCACAACAAGAAGAAATAAACAGCAGAAACAAGATGAAGTAAAATTGAATTAAACATGCACAAGGGAAAGGAACATCAGATCCGTTATTGAAGGGGCGTACAACAGAGAGGATGTTGGCGGCGATGCAAAGGATGGCAGCCAAACAGGTCAATAAGCTGAAGCACCTACACGTTACCAAGAAAGGATCTGGTCTGGCTCAAACCCGAGTACTCGACAAAGCCCTGGGAATGATTGGCATTTTTGTGAGCTTTCTCAGATGAAACAAGGAATGCTAATTTCTGATTTGCCAAACAAAACTTTCTCACATTTACTCTAGGTCTCCAAGAAAATTTTGTTAGAAAAGGTTTAAGAGTTATTCACGATAGTTTCTCTCTTAGACAGAATTCTTCACCTGCCATTCAAGGCAATGTAAACCGAATGGTAAAGTGACACATGGTGATTATAAATATTGATAGCCTCAAAGTTCATGTACTCCTCCTATCTTGTCCTTAATTAGGGATTAATTAAGTTAATTAATATTATATATTTTTATTAAAATATTCTAATTATCTTCATCAATTTCTTTTCTTTCTTACTTGATTATTGTCGTAGGGTATTAATAAAATAATTTGAGAAAATTTAATAAAAATTGTAGAGATATTATACGATATGTGAATATCCCGTATATAATTGTAGAGATATTACACGATATGTGAATATCCTGTAATTAGTACATATGATACGATATGATATTGATAATATATTATATCATTAATGTCTAGGGTTTCCTATTGTGTATATATATGGATTCAACATATCAATAAAATAAGCAATTTTCTCTCTGAATCAACATGCTATCAAAGAAGTAAATTTGGGTTCACCTCCGGTTGGTTTTTGGCGTTCGTTTTCTAGAGTTCTAGTTTCTATTTTCCAACAGTACTGTGCTTGCTACTGACGTCCCACTTTTCTAACGACGTTGTACTCCTTTAGGATCGACTCACCTTCCTAAGCATACCCTTGAAGTTTCGTGCCCTAGTTTTGACTATTCCATACTGGGTCTTTCGTTTCTGATCCATATTTTCTAGCTGCATATTTGCAGTTTCTGATTCTAAATCCGTTTGTTCATTGAGATGATTTTATTTGACCCCTGAAGTGGTCTTCCTCTACTTGTTAGAATATTTGTTCCTATGGACCTCCCAACAAAGCTATGGTAATTGGATACTCTAGTTCTTTTAGTTAATCGTTATCCAGTTTCTTTCGTTTTCAATACTAATATGTTTTAATGGCTACAACTAAGTCTACCACAATTTCTGAGATAGTTCCAGTAGTCACTAAGATTACTTAATACAAATTAACTTGGAGAAATTATCTAGATTAGAGTAAATCTATTCGTATTTATTTCTGAAGTATTGAGAAGGAAGATCACTTGACCGATGATCCTCCAAAAGATAAAGATCTCTCTCACAAGTCATGGTTAAGGGATGATGCATGGCTTCTCTTGTAAATTCGTAACTCTATTAATAGTAAGATCATACTCTCTATTACTCACTGTGAATTTGTTAAGGAACTAATGGATTACTTGGCATTCTTATACTTAGGCAAGAATAATATTTCTCGAATATACGAGGTTTGCAGATCTTTCTATCGCGTCGAGATGCCAGATGATCTTCCCCTTACAACCTTATTTATGGATTTCAAAGGAATGTATGAAGAGCTCAATGCCTTCATACCTATTTCTGATGAGAGGAAGGTTAATGTGTCTCACTAAAAGTAGATGACTACAATGAGTTTTCTTACTGCACTTCTACCTCGATATATGACTGCTCATTCTCAAATTTTATCTAGGGCTCATCTCCCCTCTCTTGAAGAAGCCTTCTCTTGTGTGTTGAAAACTGAACAAATCTCTTCATCGGTCTTTACTGTGCCTACTAGCGCATTACTCAGTCGTGGTCAAAATAATACTCATGGGCCACCTAATCATCGTGGTCCTACACCAGGGGGTTCTAATCAGGAGTCGAATGATGTGATTTATTACTATTGTAAGGAGCCAGGTCATACAAAATGTATGTGTCATAAACTTCAAAACAAAGAGAATTGACAGAATTCTGCACATGTGGCCAAGATAGCTAATGACACAGTTACCATTTCTGCTACTAAATATGCTCAATTAAAGTCTAGTAATCCTCCTACTAGTATTGCTATTGCCACAAGTAATGAGGCTACTGCCTTTGTCTCTTCTTCCTCCAAATGGATCATAGACTCTAGTGCTACTAACCATATGACTGGTAACCGCTATCTCTTCTCTACTTACAATTCCTATGCCAACCCTTCTAACATCACCATTACGGATAGTTCTCAATCCTGTGTTCTTGGGTCTGGCACAATTAAACCTACCTCTTCTATTCATTTAGACTCTGTGCTCAATGTCCCTAATCTTACTTTTAACCTTTTGTCTCCTAGTAAACTTACTCATCAATTAAACTATTATGTCTCACTTTTCCCTAATCATTGCTTCATATAGGATCTTTTGATAAAGAAGATTATTGGTAGAGGCTATGAATCTGGCGGTCATTACTTCCTTGATGATCAGGGGTCACGTGCGGTGGCCTGTGCCGATGGTGTCACTCCTTTTGAAGCACATTGTTGTTTGGGTCATTTGTATTTATCATCTTTAAAAAAAGTTTATCCTCAGTTTTAGCATTTGTTATCCTTAGATTGTGAGTCATGTCAGTTTGTGAAACATTATCGTCTTCCTTTAGTTTCTCGCGTCAATAAACGAACTTCATCTCCTTTTGAGTTAGTACACTCTAATGTTTAGGGTCCGTGTCCAGTTGAATCCAAAGATGGTTTCAAGTACTTTGTTATATTTGTTGATGATTATTCCCATACTACTTGGTTATATTTAATAAAAAATTGTTCTGCGTTATTCTCTCATTTTTGCGCCTTTACTACTGAAATTAAGAATCAATTCAATACTTCTATCCATACTTTGCGCAGTGATAATGCTAAAGCATATTTTTCTGAATCATTTTGCTCCTTTATGCTTCAAAATGGCATTCCCCATCAATCTTCTTATGTGGATACACCGGCTCAGAATACCGTTGCTGAAAGGAAAATTGCCACCTATTAGAAGTAGCATGTGCTCTTATGTTTCAAATGCAGATTCTAAAACCTTTTTGGGCTGATGTGGTCTCCACTGCTTGCTTTCTCATTAAATGCATGCCTTCCTTTATTCTTGATGGTCACATTCCCTACACTACTCTCTTTCCTTCCAAACCTTTATTTCCTATTGACCCTAAGATTTTTGGATATGTGTGTTTTGTTCGAGATGTGTGTCCAAGTGTCTCTAAATTAGATCCTAAGTCCCTCAAGTATGTCTTCCTTGGCTACTCTCATATTCATAAAGGTTATAGGTGTTTCTCTCCATCTTTTAATCATTACATGGTTTCTGTTGATGTAACTTTTTAGGAATCTTTTGCTTATTTTGCTTCTACCACTTTAGCTCCACCTTCTCTACCTGTGGAGGAGGATACTCTTCTGGTCTACTCTGTCCTTCCCTCACCATCACCGGCCCTGCTCCCCTACTGGCACCTGGTCAATCACCTTTATCTTGGGTTTATACCAGACATTTAAAGGAGACAATTACTGCTAATATGCTAGATTCTACCCTACCATTGTCTACTTTCTCATCAGATCCTACAGAGAGCATTACTCATCCTGAGCCTGACTCAGTCCCTACCTCTGAGGTACCTCATGTTCCTGATCCAGATCCCTCCCTTGATCTACCCATTACCTCTGAAAATATAAGCATACTTGTACCTATCATATTTCTTCTTTTATTTCATATAGCCACCTCTCCTCTACTTCTCGTGCCTTTGTTGCTTCTTTAGACACTATTTATGTACCTCAATCCCTTTCTGAGGCTTTATCCTACTCGGGTTGAAGTACTACTATGGAGGAGGAAATGGGGGTCCTTGATCGTGCAGGTATATGGTCCTTAGTGGATTTGCCAGCAGGAAAGAAATCTATTGAGTGTAAATGGGTGTTGACCCTAAAACTAAGGCTGATGGCACCCTTGAACGTCTTAAAGCTCGCCTTGTTGCTAAAGGCTATGATCAGAAGTATGGTATTCGTCTCTTTATCTCTCGTGGCCAAGCTCTCTTCTGTTCGTCTCTTTATCTCTCTGGCCACTACTTATAGTTGGGATCTTTCTCAACTGGATATCAAAAATGCCTTCTTACATGGTGACTTTCTTAAAGAGGTGTACATGGAACAACCACCCGATTTTGTTGCTCAGGGGAGCATAGTAAAGTGTGTCATCTTAAGAGATATTTATACGGCTTGAAGCAAAGTCCTCGGGCATGATTTGACAGATTTAGTACTCTTGTGAAAGACTTTGGCTTGTACCAAAGTAAGTGTGATCATTCTGTGTTCTATCAGAGAACAAGTGCTGGCATAATTCTATTAGTTGTGTATGTTGATGACATTGTGATTACAGGGAATGATACCTCAGGGATCTTATCACTCAAGTTATTCCTTAACTCCCATTTTTAGATGAAATATTTGGGCTCATTAAAGTACTTTTAGGGAATTGAAGTTATGAGAAGCCGGAAAGGCATCTTATTAAGTCAAAGGAAATATGTTCTTGATTGACAAAAAAATATTTTTATATATTTAGTCATATCATTTTAGTGGGTTTTGTCAATATTTTGGTCCTTAATTATATTAATTGTGCATGATTGAATTAATATGTCTTGAATTAATGCTTAACAAGGGTATAATTGTCATATTTTTATTATTTCTCCCAAACAATTATTTTTAGAACAAAAAGTATTACATTATTTTAATTTTGTATTTCAAGAATTTAGGAGAAATTGGAACTTACAAATGACAACAAAGGATTACAGATTCATAAATTGCAAATGAGGACCCATAGGCTAAACCTTGCAGTTTGGCCTATTAGGTTTTGTCTTATTCAATATGCTTTTATAAAAGCCATTCACACACAAAGAAAGGGGCAGCAACAGGGAGCAAGAAGGAATTGAATTGCAAGAAAGGACGACACGCTACAGGAGCCCCTGAAAACCCATTCATCCACACACACATCCGAGGTGTAGTCGCAAAACCATTGACCACGCAGCATTAACTCCGTCATCTCATCACCAATCCTTCCACTGTCCCATCACGCCATAAATCTTCCACTCAGGCTCAACCTCCTCCGTTTGCAGTAAACATAGCAGTCCATCGACATAGCAGAGACCATAAACAGCAAAAACTATCATAGTGACCAGCAAAAACTAAACAAACCACGATGAATTAATGAAAGACTTGAGATATTAAATTGTTTTTCTCTTTTTTACCGCCAGGGGCGGTTATTTTTAGCCAATTCACAAAGAGCGTAAGATGTAGTTTATGCTCTGGTAAATATCTTGAATCCTTAAAACTTACGAAATAAATTGTTTATGGATCGAAAATATCAACTCTAATTGATAAGACACAATTTCAGGCCCAAAAAAATTGATAAGACAATTACATACTTGATCAGCCACAAATCCATTAGCTTGCCTTGTAAAAATACTTCGAGACCTATCAGAGTCTGATCCCCTATCAGTTTCCATGCCATCTGTCACGTCCCTATTTTTGGACCTTGACCGGCATAGAATATAAATACATCATATTCTGAAAGCCTAGCATTTTAAGTAAAACCTTTAAATTTTCCATAGCATTTTTCAAAATCATACGAAATATATTTCCTAAGGTTTATGCAGAGCATTATCCTTTCCAAAATAATACAAGTTCTTAAGAAGCAATTACATCAAAAGTAGTAAAATCAAACGAAGCTTCGGATTCAACAGCGAGGCTCTTTACCTCTCAGCTAGAGGATTAGGGTCACCTGCACTATCTGAAGCCAAATAATCTACTCGTGAATAACGTCCCAAAAACATGATTTATAAGAATGCGAAAAATAAACAATGCATAATCATATTGAAAATGTATTTCATAACGCTTTGAAATCTAATACAAACCTTTTTGTCAACATTTGTATTTCATGGGAAATAATCGTATGAACTAACTATTTCAAATAACTCATTCAAAACAATCTTTTCACAACCATGATCTTTCTGTAGGACTTCAACAGAACAAAAATAGACGTGGACACACAGTCCACGAGGGTAACTAACCATTCTAGTGGCTCGAAGCCACTAACTGTCGCGAGAACGAATCCCACGAAATAATTCTGGTGGCTATGCCACAAACTGTCGATCTCGAGTAACCAAGGTGCACCAAGGACTAACAGTACTGCTGTTAGCAACCAGCGTTCTATATTCCATCCTAAAACATTTCCATCAAGCGTAGGGCCCTTTTCACATGTAATGATCTCAATCGTTTCAAATACCATAATCATTGATAAAGCCATTTTGAATTTCAAAAACCCTAGCATGAACATTAAAAATCAAGTTACTGTAAAAATATATGTAATTCATGTAGGAATATTTCATGAATAACATCAGTTCACTATCAAATCTTTTTCTAAAGCCTCTTTATCCATTTTCATGCATAATCGTAATCTTTTGTAAATCGATCAAAAGAAAATCATTTCTAACGATTTAAACCATACTTTCGTAAAACTTGTTTTTCGTAAATCTTATTTGAAATTCAACATTTTCAATAAAATATCAATGTATTTAAAAATATAAATTTTTAGGGAACGTTATTCACTCACCTGCCGCGTTCCTAAATCGCTACTCCCCCCACCAAACACTTGCTGCAAAGCCACTTCTCAATCCCCTGATATTTTGAAATAGTATATTAACATTCTCTTCAAATTCTCAGCAAAAACTAATTGCCCTTAGCCCATAACTAAACATAAAGATTAATCATTTGAACACACACCACAACAGAAATCCTTTTCTTCCTTCATTCTTTTTAAATATTCAATACTCCAGCAACTAATCCTTAACAATCACTTTTATACCTTTAACTCAACTGAAATATCTCAAAAATTCCTATATTGCTTCACGTAACCCATGGATTATTTTCAACAAGCTAAAATGTCAAAGGCTTAATTCATGTATCCAATTATAACCCACCAACCGAATTAACACCTGGCTGCAAACACATATACCTTTTCTGTCTCCATATTTGCCAAACAATTCCCATACCCCCAATGAGCATCGGATCACACGCACACCACAGCAATATAACAGTATGCACACGGCAACAACAACCCAGAATATCCATGGATTATCTATATTACCACAGAAACTTTCCCAACAGAGCAAACACTACCAGAGATTGCTAAAATAGTAGTCCACAACACAAGCAATAACAGCCACGGTCGTAGAGAAGACAAGGAAAAAGGGTGAAACTTACCACCTATCACGTCCCAAAATTTGGACCGTGACTGGCACAGAATATGAATAGTTTCATAATCTGAAAGCCTAAAACTTTAAATAAGACATTTTGAAATAAGAACCATAATAAATTGTATCTCATAAGTCAACAGAATCTTTTCTAAGGACTATGTGGAGCATTTACCTTCTTTTCATAATCATACAAACACTTTCTAAATAATAATTTCATCAAAAGTAGTTTTGTCAAAAATAACGCTTCAGATCGGCAATGAGGCTTTTCACTGCTCAGCGGGAAGGATAGGGTCACCTGCACTATCTGAGGCCAAATAATCTACTCGTGAATAACGTCCCAAAACATGATTTAAAAGAATGTGAAAATAAACAATGCATAATCATGTTAAAAATGTATTTCATAATATTTCGTAATCTGATGCAAACCTTTCTGCAAATATTTGTATTTCAGGGGAAACAACAATCTGAAAGAACCATTTCAAATCAATATGAAATAACCATTTTAAACCAATCATTTAAAACAATCCTTTCAAAGCCATGATCTTTCTGTAGGACTTCAACAGAACAAAAACAGACGTGGACACACAGTCCACGAGGGTAACTAACTATTCTGGTGGCTCGAAGCCACTAACTGTCGCGAGAATGAATCCCACAAAATAATTCTGGTGGCTCAAGGCCACAAACTGTCGCGAGAATGAATCCCATGAAATAATTCTGGTGGCTCAAGGCCACAAACTGTCGAGCTCGAGTAACCAAGGTGCACCAAGGACTAACAGTACTGCTGTTAGCAACCAGCGTTCTGTATTCCGTCCTAAAACATTTCCATCATGCATGGGGTTTACTTCACATGAAATAATCTCAATCGACGTAGATGGAACATCGACCTCTACTGGCGACAACGAGTACAAACAAGGAGTGTGATGGACCCATGACAAACACAATAGCATTGACCTGTGTGACAACATTTTTGTGCACAGACAGAGGAGAAGACGCAATGGTGACAAAGACCCTTCTCCCTCCCAGCGAAGTTTACTTTCTCTCCAATGACGATGACGCTCCTCCTTCCTAACGACGATGAGCACAGAAGGAGGAGAAAATGATTTAAAAGAAAGACAATAATAAAATAGTTGAGCTAATCTTTAGTTCTTTAAGTTTGCATGACTCTAATTTTAGTTAAGTTTTAAATTATAGATTTTAATCTTTTAAGAGGCAAAATGATCTGATTTTTTTATTAAATTATAAGGACTAATATTTTATATAGAAATAAACTGGAGGGAATAAAATTAAAATAAAAATAAACTTAAGGGACAAAAGTTGTTTTAATCCATAATAAAAATTAGATAGAATAATATCATACTTGTAAAGAGTTTGGTATATAATCTTCATAATATACATATATAATATAATATATAACTGATAAGTAATAACATTTGTATAAATGTACAGACTTTAAAATTAAGAGAAAAATAAAAACAGATAATATACACACACTATAACAAGAAAAAAAAAACTACAATTGTCTTACAAATTTCTTCAAACTATCAAATCGCTTACCTTCTAATAATTTTAAGTGAGTAAGTAAAGTTTGATAAAAGATTATTTGTTCATTGTCGATTAATCAGGTGTGGGAGCCCAAATTTGTTTATTGTCTCTCCAGGAAATTCATCTCATATTCTTATTTATCAATGGGAGCTCAAACATGATTGAAGAAGCGTTTTTTAAGCTGAATTTAATTTTTAAAACTTATATATTATAATTTGGAATTAAATTTTTATACTTATCCAAATATTTTTTTATCTATTGTAAATTTTTTAATTCCATAGTTGTAATTTTTTTTTAAAATATCACATATAATTTTAATTTCAATTAAATTTTAAAAGAATTATTGCAATTTATATATAAATAAATAACAGAGAACACAACTCCGAACTTTTCTGTATTTTAATGTTTTTATACCATAATTATTGAATAAATGTTAATAAATTGTTAGATGTTGGATATTTTATTTATTATATTTGTAATATTTAAGTAAATATTTAGTTATAATAATTTAAATAATAAAATATGTGACGTTGGTTAATTTGACTTTATGAGTTTGGGTTTAGAGTTTTACCCAATTTTAATCATTTATTTAATTAAATAATAATAATAATGGTAGGTTATTGAATGAGTGACGCGCAAGAGACTAAGAGAATGTAGCGCATTTATAATAGCCTAAAGCCACATTTGCTATGCAGTATTAGATCTTGATAGATTGAGATTTATATTAGGATTGAGAATGAGAGTAGGAGTGAGACTGTGATTTTAAAATTATATTTGGCATGAAATAATATCTAAAAAAATTATTTTATTAATTTTATTTTATAGTTAACTATAAATTATAAAAAGACTATGGTACCCTTTTCCCAAAGTCCCAAAATTTACCAGTGAAAGAAGGGCTCCATGGGCACGCTCGTGACGTCGAGCCAGCGGATTAGCGGAGTGTATATCATAATCGCACATGACGCAGAGCGAGGCGCCGTCAGCCTTGCATCTACTGTATGCAGGGGCTTGCTCTCAAACCTCGCACATCCACACACGCTCATGCCAGGAAGCAAGCTTATTGGCAGAATGAATCTTGTTGTCATAGAACATGAACAAAAAAGCTGAGTTAGTCCCTATATATTAAACGGTCCAATTTAACCTATTCTTTGTCCCTATATTAGTCCCAAATCCTCAATACTACCTAATAAATGTGGCCTAAATGTAAATAATGTTTTTTGAGGATTCCTTAACTAGTGACTGTTCTCTAGTCACTAGTTAAATAACATGTAATAAATAATTCTGAAAACTTTATTAACGTATGCAATACATAATATTTTAAAGCAGTGCTGCTCATTCTTCATATGCCATATGCAAGAGAATATAATCCACCCAGTAAACTATAAAATACATAGCATTGAGACGGGGGAAAAACAATTTCCAAACTTTGTACAGTTATCTTGAACTTGAAGGAAAAAAAAGAACGATAACTATATGTCACTATTATTCACTGTACATTTGTAACACATAAAAGTTAAAAACTAACTTGAAGACAAACAAAACCCACATGTGGAGTCCAAAAATTCTCAAATTTCAAATCATTAAGATATTAATACAGGAGACGTCATCAATCCATATGATAACATGTTCCAAAAATAAAACAATCCAAATGGGTTTAAGATTGTAACAAATACAATTTGATTTAACACACTGATTCAACAAGGGGTCCCTTGAATATTTTGCATTAACGTGGCTTTGTTTTTTTCTAGTGACACCACAACCTCTGACATATTAGGTCTTGACTCAGGTGCTTCGTTGCAACAATTTAAGGCTAAATCAAAAATTGATGATATATGCCGTAATATATTACCACTTTTTTGGTTGTTTCTGGGCAGCAAATTGACATCTAGAATATCGATGATTGACTGTGGGGTTGATTTGCAAACAAATTCTTTCAAAGTTAAACCTTGAACAAACATCTCATCTGTTGGTTTCTTCCTTGTAAACATTTCCATAAGCAGAATACCAAAACTGTATACATCTCCTTTTGTTGAAATTGCTCCTCTTGATCCATACTCTACATATAAATTTAAATGATAAATTAAGTAGTTGAATAACTTTTAGTTTCTTCTAGCATGTGGATGTGTGTAGGTATAAATGAATACAAGAAATAGAAATTAAATAAAATTTAATGTGATTACTATATAAATTATCTCACCTGGTGCCATATAACCAATTGTGGCCACATTTTTGGTATAAATTTCTGATTGACTATCACTTAACAATTTGGAGATTCCAAAGTCACTCAAATGGGCCACCATATTTTCATCCAATAAAATATTGCTTGGCTTTACATCACAATGGACCACTGGTGTAGAAGAACTATGATGAAGATACTCCAATGCCGATGCCACGTCAGTCATTATGTTCAATCTTTGCACTATATCTAAACAATAGTTATGGGAGTACAACCATCTATCAAGACTCCCATTTGACATGAATTCCATTATAAGGGATTTAAAATCATCATTGGAGCAACTGCTGATGATTTTAATGAGATTACGATGACGAAGCTCGCGTATGGCAGCACATTCAACATCGAAACTCCTTGATGCTGCTTCTAAGTTTGAGTTAAATACTTTGACAGCAACTATCTTTCCACTTGAAAGAATTCCTTTGTATATTGATCCGAAACTTCCCTTGCCAAGAAAATTACTTTGATCAAATCTATTTGTTGCTTGCAAAAGATCATAATAGGATATCTTCATTGGCTTGTCCAAATTTAAGAAGTCTCGATTAGTCATCTCATGACTAACATGATCCTTCTTAAACTTTAGAAACATTAGGCATGAAGCAACCAAAATGATTGCAGAAATGATAGGCACTAAGTATTTGATCACAAGCACCATTTTGGTTGAGATGTGCTTCTTTCCTTTTTTGCATGGATGGACTTTTAGTTTAGACTTCCCACAAAGATCTTCATTCATCATAAAAGATTCATATGTAAAATTCTGAAAAGGCCCATCATTCGGAACTTCTCCATGCAATAAATTGTATGAAAGGTTGATGTGGTTCATATGGATAAGTAGCTCTAAGGATTTTGGAATCACACCAGATAAATAATTTTGGGAGAGATCTAAGGACTCAATGTCTATCATGCCACTAAATGATTCCGGAATGGGCCCTTGCAATTTATTATGAGACAAAGATAGTTCTTGCATTGTTTCCAAGCTGCCCATAGTTGTTGGGATGTTTCCTGAAATTTGATTTTGTGACAAGTTCAATAGTATAATTGCTCTCAAATTTGATACCTCAAGTGGAATTGTTCCGCTCAATGCATTCGAGGATAAGTCTAGCATCAACATATCTATGAGACTCCAAAGAGAAGAGGGTATTTGAGAAATTAATTTGTTGAAGCTGAAATTCAACCTTCGCAAAGAAGTATTTGTGAGGCACGTTGGAATCATTCCTAAAAGCATGTTGTTGGCTAGATACAACTCACTCAAACTTTTTATTTGGCACAATTCATTTATGATGGACCCTTGCAATCTGTTATTGCTAAGACTTAAATGTTGAAGCCTTTGTAGTCTATTAATTGTATTTGGAATCAACCCATTCAAGTCATTCCCATCTAAATATAACGCCATCAAGTTTGTTAGATTCCCAAGTAAATCGGGTATTGCTCCACTAAATTTATTCCCTGATAAATCTATCAAAGTGATCTTAGAGGCATTTGAGATGCTACTTGGAATTTGTCCAATAAGTTGATTCTGTCTCAACCTTAACTCCTTTAGGTTAGGAAGGCCAATTCCTAAATTTGATGGGAGAAAGCCTGAGAAGAAATTATTTGCTAGGGAGACACGTGTCAATGTTGAAATATTGAATATTTGGGAAGGAAAGGGTTCATGGAAATTATTATCATAGACATCCAAAGTTTCAAGCTTATCAAGATCTCCTATCTCCTTGGGTATAAAACCTGGAAGCAAAAAGTTGGATAATTAACTGAGTAAAATTAAAAAAAAAAACGATGGATTATGACATTTATATAATAGAATAAATTAGTGAAAATTGACAAAACAGTTGTATATATAGGGAAAACCATTTTTGAGGTATATTAATTTTTTTTCAATTTTTAATTTGGTACATGTGTATTTTTTCTCCTTATTAAATCATTTAATTTTATTTTATTAGCATAAGTAGCTTGCGTATAGAGACTAACAATGCTTATTGAAGTTATAAGGGCTAATGGTGCTAACATAATAAAATTAAATGATTTAATAAAAAGAAAAATACATATATAAATTTCAAAGTAAAAATTGAAGGAAACTCTAGACACATTAAGAATGATTTTCCTATATATATCACATAAGTATATTTCCAAAAAATTGAATTATGTTGTCTATATAACAAGAAGACTCCAAATATCTTGTTAATTTTGAGTCCTATCAACTATCTCATTTATAATCCAGCCTTGCAATATATTATTGCTAAGACTTAAACTTTGAAGGCTATATAATTTATTAACTGTATTTAGAATCAGTCCAGTCAAATCATTCCCATCCAAAGCTAATTTTGATCAAGTTTGTCTAATTTTTTATTACATTTAGTATAGCTCCGCTAATGAGATTAGAAGCATTTGATATGCAGTTCATAATTTTTCCAGTTAGTTCATTTTCACTAAACCATAAAGTGTTCAAGTTAGGAAGGCAAATTCCTAAATAGGATGGGAGAAAGCCAGAGAGGGAATTACCAACAAGATCCAACAATGTCAATGTTGATTATAGGCTACGTCTAAGACATTAAGTTTATCAAGATTGCCTAATCCTTTGGGTGCAAATCCTGGACTCAAAAATAGTGATGGATGAATAACATTTTCATAAGACAGCATACTAGGGGAAAAAGATAAAATAGTTAGTATATTTTATATATAACATGTATGGAATATAAGAATACATCATTTTATATTACAAAAACCAATACATATTATCTCTTATATGATCTACAATCATCTGTGTGCAGGAGTAGGCTACCTAATTTTTTCCACAAACTTATTTATTTAATAGTACAATAAGGCCATGTCATAACAAGTATATACTATGCTATTCGTCTCCAATTTAGTGTTACAAGAAAAATATTACTATAAAAATATCTTCCATGCTAATTGATTAAAAAGAACGAATAGTTAAAAAGAAAACAAGTGTCCCAATGTTGAAGTTTTATACTGATCATTATCTGTTTTCTTATTACCACGTTTAAATGAACATGATAAACAAACTTTTAAAATAAATAAATAAAAAATAGATGTAAGGATACTTGTAAATGAGTTACAACCAGAATATATTTGTTTCAAATATTTTTTTACCAACATATTTGTACATTTACTTTGTCAAATACGTACATTTTTACTTATTGATTATTCAATTTTAATTTTATAAAGTTTGGATAAAAATATATAAAAATAAATTTTATTTTTTATTATTTGAAATTAAACAAGGATAGGATGTATTCTTTAAGAACAGGGAGAGAAAAAATATAGAGTTGACGTTGGTAGGAGAGCGATAAAGTCTATAAATATATAATGAAAACAACAACATATAATTTTTTAAACTTATATATATATTATAATTTGCAATTAAATTTTTATACTTATTCAACTATTTTTTTATCTATATTCTACAAATATTATGTGGTTTCATCTGCTCATGGTCTTAGCTTTACTTGTTGCTTTAGGATTATAATCACACGTTATTTGAATGAACAATATGAATGAAATAATCTTATTTTAGATAAAAATATTAAAATGAAAAGAAAACATTAAGTAAGTAAGTAAGTACATACCTGTAAATGAGTTAATACCCAAATATAATCTTTTTAAAGATGTGCAGTTACTTATTGATTGTGGAATGCTTCCCTCTAATTGATTATTAACAACACTAAATACTTCAAGTAAAGGGAGTTGATGACACATTTCTTCTGGCAAATTACCCTTTAACTGATTGCTACTAAGTGAAACATGTCTCAAAGAAGGCATGTTGTTCCAAATAAATGAAGGAATTTCACCTACAAATAAATATAAAATATTTGTTAATTACTTGGTAATAAGATAGACAATATCAACTTAATACTCTATAAAATGAAACAATAAATCTCTATGAAACCATATTGATCGCCATCTTCTAAGAGTTAGAAAAATTGATGTACTACACATATGTGTGTGTATTATCAATATATAGTATTTATATGCACAATAGTTTAATTTTCTACTTTTTATTATCATTTAAGACTTACAAATTTATTCAAGGCTTGCTTTTTATTCTGGATCAATGTATACTTATATCGTACATGAGACAATTTGCATTTCTAGAGACATAGGTAGTAATCTGGGCTTGGCCCATTACATTGTGGTTTATGCTATAATTTATATTATTATTCTATAATTTAGATTAATTTAGATCTATTGTTGTTGTTATCCTTTTGGACTTGATGGTTTAATTAATTATGAGAATTCCTATATATTATGTAAGCAGTATTCATTCATTCAAGAAATAAATAGATTATAAATTTTTTCAATTAACTGTGATAAAGTGAAAAATAAGAGAATCAGGATATTTTTTTTGTTAACTACAAACTTTTTAAAAATAAAAATAAAAATAAATAATAAAATAAATATAAAATTTATATTTTACATGTACATCCCAATCAAAATTAAATGTGTTTCTTATAAGGCATACTCATTTTGGGGGGGAAATCTTCAAAAAATTTCAATAACAAAACTTTAACATTTATTTTCAAATATTGATAGAGCCTTATTGATTGGATTAATAAAAAATAGTTCAATTTTCTACATTTTACTTTTCTTCAGGCTCTCTATTTTTCTAATATTAAATATTTTATTATACTTTTTGACATGGGCGTGAAAATTATATTTATAAAAAAAAGACATATTCATTTTAGCGTTCAAAGAAAGCACATGATTATTACATGTGTCTGGTGTCAAACATTACAAATATTTGCTCAACAACATGTTATAGAACACACATGAAACTTTTTATTTCTAATCACCCACACAAATCAAAAGTATGATACTTGTTAAAAGCACATATATCAAACATTTTGTTTCTAATAATCTAATATTATATTTTGTTTCTCTTTATAAGGATTCTTTTTTTAAATAAAAACTGAGAATTATTCTGAAAACTACTATGCCATATCAAATATTAATAGCCCATAAAGTTCTTTTTGACCATTATTATAATAAAATTGGCACAATCACATAATCAAAAAAGACATATTCCCTTTGGGATTAAAAGAAAACATTACTATTACTTGTTTCTCTTGTTAAAGAAAAAGGAAAAGGATAAACATTAAGAAAAATGACATACAAAAGCTCTAAAAATGATAAATTCTCAATCATGTATATTACTAATAATAGTTCAAGTATTACGAACAAGAGATATGGAACTACAAACACAAAGTCCTACTTTGCTATTTATCATTTTCTATATTAATATTACCAAAACTTCTTATGGTTCTTTAAAATGAAGGAAAAAATGGAAAGCAAAATTTTATTTTAAAATTATTTTTAAAATTACCTTGCAAAGTGTTGCTGTGAAGATTTAGAATTTGGAGATTTGTCAAATATCCAATCTCACTTGGAATGATTCCTGAGCAAATTATATATGCGTATCAAAATTTATTATAATATTGAAAGAGATAATAAAAAACTAGTTTAATTTAAATACTGCAAAGAAAAAGAAAGAGAAGCTAAGAGTGTGAACCTTTTTTTTTCTTCAAGATTTCATATCAGCTGGAGGATTTGTACATACATATGGAACAATTTTTTAAAATATGTATTTTTGTATTCATGTTTACAATATGAAATTTTTGAATCTAGTATTGCATTTTATTGAAGAAAATAAAAATAAAAGATATACTTATGCATAAGACCTATCGTTAAAAGGTTAAGCTAACAATATAATGTAAACAAATATATAACTACTTTGAAATATTAAATTTATTACTAGCTAAATAAGTCGACAATTCAAGATCAATATCCATAGGTCAAATGAGACCATTTATATTTTTCTTTAGGCTCCCAGTGTTTCTAATAATTCAATATTTTATTATACTTTTTGACATGTGTGTGAAAATTATACATATATAAAAAAGGTATATTCACACTGGGATTAAAAGAAAGCATCACCGTTATGTGTGTATATTTTCAAATAAAAAGAAAAATTGCTAAACATTACAAAGTTTCTTATGGTTCCTTAAAATGAATAAAAAAACAGGAAAACAAAATCTTGATTTAAAATTATTTTTTATTTGAGAAATGAAAACAAAAAATACACCACATATGGTATAAAACAGTCATATAATTAAAATCTTAACTTACAAATTGTTGCTATGAAGATTTAGGATTCTATTCGCATATCCAAATCAAAATTTAATGTGTTGCTTATAAGGCTTACTCATTTTAGAAAAAAATCTTCAAAAAACTTTTAATAACAAAACTTAAACATTTGTTTTCCAATACTGATAAAGTCTTACTGATAGGAATTAATATTATAATAGTATTCTCTTCTTTATAGTATGGATTTACTAACCATTTCAAAGATTGGATGACGAATTGTTTTTATTCTTAAAAAAATAAAAAAATGTTGGAAAAAATAAGAAGAAATGTACAAAAAATATAACAAAATAAAATCCCTACACCTAGCAAACTATTCTAAGATTAATGAGTTTAAGGAATTGCTGATTTGTCGCTAGCATTATTTGTTTCCACGTAACTCTAGTGTTGTATGGGCCCTTTAATTTTTTTTTTTGGGCGGAAAGGCCCTTTCAATATTTCAATAAACATACATATACACATATACATATACATATGCATATGCATATACTTATACACATACATATACATATATATGTACGTATACATTCATACATATCGATTATTAAAGCATATAAATTATTTTTCATGTAAAGCATGTGTTTTTTTTAAGATCCATGTTCGTTTCGTTGACTAATTCGGTTGGATTGTCTATATTAAAAAAAAAACTAAAAAACTTGTCATTGAAAAGAAAATAGAGGAAAATGAAAAATAAAAGGCAAAAAAATAAAAACCATTGAAATCTGAACTAGCATGTCCTTTTCATCATTTTATTTCATTTTTTGAAGATTTTTTATGCAACTTATTCCCCCACCTTTACATGTGTGCGACAATTATATATAAATTTGAACTAAATGCCCGGAAATAAAATCTCATTGCAAATTTGTTTTTATTCAATAAAGTTAAAAAAGGAAAAAAATACACAATCTAATATGCATATGGAGATGTTTTCATGGATGTCATAAATTCTGAAAAGTAAGTTCATATTCATTTGGGGATTAAAAGAAAGTATCACTTTCCATTCCTTTAAAAACAATTTAGAAAAATTATCATTCTCTAAATCTATAATGCAAAATAGTGACTATATCAAAATACTAGCAACAAAATTTAAGACAATAATATAATAAAAACTCTTACCTTGCAAGTTGCTATTCGCAAGATATAGGTTTTGGAGTTTGGTCAAATTTGTAATGTCATTTGGTATGTTTCCTCCTTTGAATTGGTTATCCCCCAATTGTAATTCTGCTAATTCTTTACATTGATGCCAAATGGAGGGTATTTCGCCAGATAACTCATTTCCATCCACATAAAACAATTCAAGTTTTGGAAGCCCAAAACATAGATTTGTTGGGAGACTACCAGATAATTGATTACTTTCAAGACTAATTTGCTGCATCACTGAATTGTTAAATAATGAAGATGGTATATAACCAACAAGTTGATTACCTCCAAGAGCCAATGTCTTTAGTTGTGAGAGATCACCAATCTCGTTTGGAATGCCTCCTTCAAATATTAGGGGATGGAAAAGAAAGCAATGTCAGTGGTAACAATTATTCAAGTATCACAAGTTACTATATGTGTACATGAGATAAATTTATAATTCTTAAAAACACATGTAATAAAACTTGCACATTTTATTAGAAATAAAACAAATATATTCTAAATGATAAAACACAACAAAAATTATATCATTTTAATTTGGTTGAGAAATTATATCATTAAAACTAAGAGACCTATTGATCGCGTCCTGTGGCGCCACAGATATTCCAATTTATTGGACTTGCTATTTATCACTAATTTCGAAACACATATTAATTAGAAGGCTTCTAGAAAACTTAATTTTGTTAACTACAATTTTCTTAAAAAATTAATAATAAAAATAAAATTAGTTATAATTTATACTATTCAAATTAAAATTAAATGTTCTAAATATGTTGCTTGTAAGGCTTACTAATTTTGAAAATAAAACCATATAAATCTTTTAATCATGGAATAATAATTTTTTTAATAGAAAAATGAATAATAATTTTTTTAAAGACTGATGATGATCAGCTTTAGATATTATAATAGTATTCTTTTTCTGCTTGGCATGACTTTACTAAACCTTTTAAAAAATTTGATGACAGAATTATTTTTGTATTATTTACAAAGTTACAGAAAAATGCTGGAACAAATAAGAAAAAATGCAAAAAAAAAGAAAAGAACAATCTGGACAAACCATGGTCCTCCATGATAATATAATATCAAACTAGTGAAAAGACAAGTATAGATATTAAAAATATTTTAAAACATACCTGACAAACTATTATAAGAGATACTCAATATTTCAAGTGAAGACAAGTTGAAAATTGTTTGGGGAATAATTCCTGAGAGCTTGTTACCCGCAAGTAATAACTTCTTTAAGTGCTCAAGTCTTCCCACCTCAAGTGGAATAGTCCCTTCAATTAAATTATAAGTCCAATCCAAGATCTCCAACTTTGATAAATTGAACAAAGATGATGGAATAACTCCATTAAAACTATTATTTCGAAAACTCAAGCACTCAAGCATGAATAAATCTCCTATCCATGTTGGAACTTGTCCTTGAAAGTTGTTGTAGCTCAAGTTAAACAGTCTCAATCGACGCAGTCGAACTAATTCTTCAGGGATTTGACCGTGAAAATTGTTGTCACTGAGATCAAGTTCAATAAGGAAGGAGAGATTTCCCAGCTGTTGAGATATAGTGCCTTTAAGATCCATGGCACTTAGATTCAAGGAATGAACCCTTCCATAGGGAGTATTGCAGATGACACCAACCCAATTACATGGAGAAGAAGAGATAGACCAATCAACTAAAAAATTGTTGGGATCCGAAGTGATAAAGGATTTAAGGGAAAGAAGTGCGGATTTGTCGGTGGTGATGTTTGTATCAATTGAAGCTGAGGAGACCATGAAGCAATGAAGCAAGAAGAGTAGAACAATGGAAGGAGGCTTTGCCATATTGTTTAGCATAGCAGACTTGTCAAATTTCCAAGTGTTGCGCATCCATCGGGAATTCACAAACACGTCATTTTATACTTCAATTCTAAATCGAAGTCAAAGGCGTACAAACTCAATTCCAAATTGCACAATGACTCTCTTGATTAGATTAAATGATTCAAATAAAAGTTAATTAGAGGGTTTGGTGTGTTAAAGATTCTGTATTTATTTCTTATAGCTCCTAAAACACGCATTGGCTGTACTGTTCAATAATTAAGCACGTACGCTCATCTTATGGGCGAATGAGATGTGTATTTTATTTTAGTCTCATTAATAATAAGTTATAAAAATAAGTCCTATGATAAGATATTTTTATCAATAAAAATATTTTATTCTCAGGTATAAAATAAAAGATTTAATTATTTAAAAATCTTATTAACAAGTGAAGAGCTAACAAAACCTACTATATTTTCTATGTGAAGTCAATCAGAGTCTACAAGCGCATTTTATATAAAAGTTACTTTTCTACTCGGTACCGTATTTTTTTGACAATAAGAAAGAATAGGGGGAGTATTTCATTGTCTTAAATTTTCATTATTTTTATTAAATCTAAACATTATAAAAATTTTACGAAATAATTATATAAAAATTTTACAAAATAATTATCTAAAATTGGATAATGCTATTTGCAAATATATTCTCTTTATAAAGGGTTAGCCCCTTCTATTAGATTTAATCTCCATTTATATTTGAGATACAATTTGAGAATTAATTGATATTTTAAATTTGGATAAAACATATTGATGATAGAAGAAATTGTGTCTTTGTGAAGCACATGCTTAACTTGTGAGTAGACCTCAAAGTGACTCCATTTAACACCACATAACTTCTATATATATGTAGACCTAAAAAATTCAGCTGAAAAATATTTTCAAATAAGAATATGCCAGGAATTTCTCTAGCCAATTTGTGTTATAAAAAAATACCTTCATGTTAATATTTAAGAAATTCAGCTTAAGAACAGATTAATTATTAGCGTGGGTACTTAAGATATTTTTTCCATTTTGAAATATAGTGTTTTAACTTTAGAAAATTAAATTAAAACAAGAAATAACCCCAATGTCACCAAGATTTTGTATATGTCATTTACTTCAATGACTTGCCATGAAATATTTTATCTTTCATTTAGTTGTCCATTAGGTTGGTCCCTCCTCCCTAATACTCCAAGAAATAAATTTGGCCCTTAATAAAATTAGGAACAGTACAGTTGTGATGGGAAAAAGCTTTGCCCTATAAGTGCTCTGTTATCATAATAAGGACTATACCGTAGCTCCAAAAATATGTTAGTGATGAGAAGAAAATTTCTGTTAGCTGTGTAAAGTGTAATTTCATTTCGTGGACCACATTGTAATTTCCATTGCATTAGTCTAATACGAGAAAACCCCTCAAAAGTCTTTAGTCTTAATTTGATTGAATGTATATATTATATCTTTGTAGGAACATGAAAGCAGGTAAAACATATCACAAAATTAACATGAAAACAATTAATTAAAGCCAAAACTGTGCGTAATTGTTATATGTCTAAAAGCAGAAGGTGGTATTTTTAAATTTTTTTTGCTATTATATCCTTATTTACTTCAATAACTTAAATTTATTTTTTTAAGTTCAAAGTAATGTTTTTCAGAACTATCACGTATTCAACCATATACTTGGAAGTCAAACAAACCCCATTGTTAACTTGTAGATAAACAAATGGTATGATTTACTTCTAAATTGACCCAGGAGTCACAATCCAGTTACTTTTTTCTCTTTTAAAAAAGTAAGATTTCTCAAATGGATATAAAAATAACAGCTTAATTTCTTTGAGACTAGCCAAAAAAAGACATTGGCAAAACACTAAACCAGAATATATTCTGATTAACAGCCAAACAACGAGCAAGCATAAATGGAGAAAGAGGCGCAAAAAATTAGAAAAGTTTTAATTTTGTCTTGGTCATGGTGGATAGCGAGATTTTTTTTTTTTTACAATCTAAAATTTTTATTAAATGATTTATTTTGTATTTTGCCCCTTACTTGGTCATTGGATAACGACATTTATTTAAAGAGTACTATTTAGACTTTTCAAACTATATGTGGTCACCAAAAGAAATTAAAGCAATGAAAGAAACTGAAAAATACGTTAGTGATTAGAAAAAAACTTTGATCATAATAGTCATCCACTATCACATGAAGGACTATTATTTTCATTATCAACGTCTTGTATGGGTAACCCCTTAAAGTATGTTAGTGATGAAAAGAATCTTTGTCCCTTTCAGAAGTATAATTTTATGGAAAAATATTTTATAAATACTTATATTTTTTCTCAAGTTTTAATTTGGTACTTACACTAATTTTTTCCTTATTAAATCCTTTAATTTTATTCTATTAGCACAATTAGCTTATGTACATGGGCTAACAATGTCAAAGAACAAAATTAAATGATTTAATAAAAGAAAAAACAAATATAAACATCAAATTAAATGATATGTTTTTTATAAACTTCATTTAACAATTTAAATATTTTGATTGAATCTTTTAGTATTATTTTTTAACCATTAATTTATTATCAATATCAACTACTTTAGAGAGTCCGTCAGAGCCTATCAGTGCATTATATAACCTTTTATTAATTTTGGTACCTTTTATAATAAGGAAAAATATATTAAAATGATAATATTAATAAAAAAATGTATAGAAAATAGATAATATATAGTAGGATTAATTCAATATTGGTTGTACTTAATTTGAAATTGAAAGTGACATAACTGGATATTGTATATATATATATAATATATTTGGAGAGAAATAAAGAAAAAAATAAACACAAACCTCTTGCAAATTAAAATAAAGTAAAAATCCATCCGACGTAGTAGGAGATATTTATAATAGGACGATAATTAAGAATCTCAAAATTAAGATACCTAGTAATAGATTCAGTTAATGTATAAAAAATTAATAGGAAAAAATGCACAAAATAAAGAGTATAAAAAAAGCAATCAGACAAACCTAAGTTCCTCCAAGATAATACAAAATCGTGCTAATCAATTATAGAAAAGAAATATATATATATTAAAAATAAGACAAAAACATACCTAACACATTATTATATGGGAGACTCAAAATTTCAAGTGAATACCAGCTGAAAATTGTTTGGAGAATGATTCCTAAGAGCTTGTTACCTACAAGTAGTAACTTCTTTAAGTGCTAAAGTCTTCCCACCTCAAGTAGTGAAGTAGAATAGTCCCTTTAATTAAATTAGAAATCCAATCTAACTTACTCCAACTTTGACAAATTGAACAAAAATAACGGAATAAATCCATTAAAACTGTTATTTCAAAAATCCAAATATTCAAGCATAGATAAATATCCTATCTATGTTAGAACTTGTCCATAAAAGTCATTGTAGCTCAAGTTGAATAGTCCTAAAATTATACTCTTGAAGACCACGCATCTTTTTTTTTTGTCATTTTATATATGTCATTGTATGCTACTTGTTATTTTTCCAATTAAAATTTTGTGACTTGATTTGGACTTGGATGAAACTTCTGCCATCATATATGATATTTGGACTTGAATGAAACTTCTGCCATCATATATGATATTTTTTTCATTGGTTTATAATTACATTTTTGAAGTTTCATCCAAGTCCAAATCAAGTCATAAAATTTTAATTGGAAAAATAACTAGTAACATACAACGACAGATATAAAATGACAAAAAAGATAAGTGGTCTTCAATTAATATCTTAGTTATTGGACCCAAAAGAGCATTAATTTAAAGCTTGTGCAAATAATTTGTTCCTTTATGAAGAAATATAAATTCTTCATAAGGAGATTAAAAGATTATATATCCTTTTTAGAAGAAGTTTATAAACTTTTGGTAAGGTCTGGTGAGCTTGACTTCTTTTAATTTAGAAGACTTGTAAATCTATGGATGATATTTAAAAGGCTTGAAAAAATTCCTAAATTATCTCAAATTTTATATTTATCTCTAAAAGATGAGTTCCTTAGATTTTAGATTCATTTGAATTACATAATAAAATTAAATATATACTGCTGCTTCACTCCAAATTTTTATTTCAAAATACTTGTATAAATTGTTGTCTGACGAATAATTGAATTTTTAAATGTACGTAAGAAAAGAGAATAAATATAAAAGAAGATATTTTCTTTCTTACGCGTATGTATCATGAAAATTAGAGGAAAAGAAAAAAAAAACAAGAAGAATAAATGGCACATTTTAGTCCATTGAGTATAGAAATTTTCCCAACTTAAATCATCAAACTTCTTTTTCTGGTAAGATGAAACAGCCAATTCTATTTTACTTGTGTAAATAATTTCATTTTTTGGAGATAAAAAATTTACAAAAAAAAAAAAAACAAGTCTGCATTTTTTTATATGTTGGAAAAATTTATCAAAAATTACATATTACAATATTATTGCACAAAAATATCTAAAGACCTAGGTCCTTGAACTAGTATAACTTTTTTTTTAATTGTATGTAATATATATTTAACTATACGCAAAATATCCATTGTGCATATAGTTAAAGATAAGCTACACACGGTCAAAGAAGATTGCAATTAGAGATTTCCAACAATTTTTTCAATATAAAATAACAATAGTGGTTATATGGATTTTTCTCACATTAAATAAAAGTTTATTAATAATAACATTTAGATTTAGATAGACTTAACTCATGGAGGACACAAATAACCATAAAATTAGAGATATTTGATGATGCAAGAGAAGAAGACAATATCTTGATGCATAATTTCTTACATGGAGGACCACATGCATCTTTATCATCACACTTGTGGCCAAGTGTTGTAGACTTAATTGTAGCCACACAAATAACTTAATTCCCAAAACAAACAAGTTAGTGAGAAGAAGACTATACATATTAAAAGTCTTTAGTTTTGGACTATTTTGATTGGATGTATTATGAAATTTGCCAATAGGAGTAATTTAAAAAATATATATAATAAATATATTTTATATTTAGATCAATAACACCTCCCTAATTAGGAGTACTTATATCCCCCAATAATCTTATTCCTTCTACAAAATTTCTAGAGTTCATTGTCTTTAAATGTAAATTAAAAATTTTAAAAGATCCATCAAAGTTATTTTCCCATGTTCCTAATCAACCATGAATTTCTTTGAGTGTGGGCGAAATCTTTGACGATCTAGTTGTAACCAAGTCTGCCCGAGGTTAACCCCAAGATTCTTTGCCAACAATTTCTTCGGATATTTTGAATGATATATACCATAATGAAATTAACTGCGCATGTAAATATATAGGAATAAGAGCCGAAAGGAAAACTGCATTGATTATAGTCACACGGCTTACAAAAGGGAATTAACGGGATGAAAATAAACGAAAGTGGGGTTCTAATTCTAAATGAGAACCCCACTTTCATTTTAATATGTGATTTTTTAATTGATAAATTTATTTTTTTAGGACTAATATATCTTCAAGACTTCAAAGAGAAAAGGGTATTTGAAATTCGAACTCAAATCCAACTTCCGCAAACTAGTATTTATGAGGCACTTTCATTTTAGTATGCGATTTTTTAATTGATAAATTTATTTCTTTAAGCCTAATATATCTTCAAGACTAAAAAAAAAATAGTTTTTGAGAAATTTTGTTCGAACTCAAATCCAACTTTCTCAAAGAAGTATTTGTGAGGAACTTTAAAATCATTCCTGAAAACATGTTGGCTAGATATGGAATTGATCTAGCACAATTCATTTATGATGGACTCTTGCAAACTATTCAACGTTGAAGACTATGTAATTTGTTAATTGTATCTGGAATCACCCAGTCAAATGATTTCCATCCAAATTTAATTCCATCGAGTTTCTTAAATGCCCAAGTACATTGGGTATAACTCCACTAAATTTATTCAGAAAAATCTATCATAATGAGCTTAGAAGCATTTGAGATGCTGTTCGGAATTTGTCCAATAAGTTGATTATCTCCCAACCTCAATTTCTCCAAGTTGGAAAGGCCAATTCCTAAATTTGATGGAAGAAAGCTCTAGAAGAAATTATTTTGGAGGGAGACACGTTTCAATGCCGAAATATTGAATATATGGGAGTACAATTCATGTCTCAATTTTTTTTATTGGAATTCATGTCTCAAATTTTAATGTTACAATATACACACTACTACAAGAGCATGTCCTGGTGTTTTTAAATTTATCAAAAGAAGGATAGGAGTTATTATGTGTGTGTGAGCGTATTTTTCTTTTTTGTTGAAAATATCATTAAATTTTAAAGTTGAACAACATTTGTTTCCAGATTAGCGTGTTTGAATGAAAATATTAGACCTGTGATAAACACAGACAACTCATAAAGAAAGGAGTGTATAACTTTGAACTTACCTGAGAATGAGTTCATACCCAAATATAAGCCTTGCAAAGATGTGCAAGTGCCCAAATATTTACCTTTAATTGATTATCAAACCCCCCCTCCCCCAAAACACTTCAAGTAAAGAGAATCCATTGCACATCTCTTCTGCCAAATTACCATTTAAATGGTCAAAGGAAAAGTCAATCAGTCTCAAAGATGATGCGTTGAAAATAGATTGAGGAATTTGACCTGGGAAATGAACAATTTATGAATTTGTTTCCTTATGTAAGATGACCTGATTAATTAACATATCTTGCAAATTTGGTGTATGCAGTATATATGCACGAATGAACTAACAGTAATCCAAGCCAAGCTATATAGTCTCTCTCTCTTTCTCTGTGTTATCCCTACCCTTTCTAAGTTTACAGCACAAAGGGTTTTCACAGTGCTCACTCTAAAATTCAAACTTTATGTTTCTTCTTTTAAGGGTGATACCGTCACTACAGAAAAATAGGTTTTTGGTGACGTCTTTCCAGTGGCGATAAAAGGAGTTGCCACTGAAAATGACTTTTAGTGGTAACATATTTCGTCGCAGCTGAAAGAGAGACATTCAGCGGCAACAAAATATGTCGCCGCTGCAAGTGAGACATTCAGCGGCGACTTTTGTTGTCACCATAGAAGGTCAGAAAAATAAAAAAATTTACTCCACTTTTCTGTAACGACACTAAATGTCACTGCAAAAGGCAATAGTATCTGCAGTGACACCTAGGTGTGGCAGCAAAAAGTTTATACTTTCTACAGCGACTATTTTTTGTTACTGCAGAAGGTATGATTCAGCGGCAACTTTGATATCCTTCAGCAAAAGTTTGCATACATTCTTCCCACATCTCAAAGGACCATGAAGCAACTATGTAATATATAAAATTAAATTATTATGATGTCTACGAAAGAAGGAGATGAAGCAAGGGTCTATGTATGAGAGAGATATTATAAATGTGTGTCAATGAGCGTGAGAGTTAGTATCTGTGTATTAGAGACAATGTGGGAAAGGAGATAGAGAAAGGGATATGTGTGTGTGAGATCGGGAGAAAGAAAAGACGTAAAATATATATATATGTTCTTAATTACTATTGCATTTGGCCTTTATTGCTGCATTTCATATAACATCCCAACTTTTAAAAGAAGGATTTATAAGGTATTTTTGAGTTCAAGAGTGTTTTTCTAAAATTAAAAAAATGAAATTTTAGAGAAAGAATAAAGGAAAGAATAATTATTAAAAATATTTTGGAGTTAAGAAAAATGAAAAAAAAATCATAAAATGAGTATTTTAGGGCTTAAAAAATTATGAAACAATTTATTTCCCCAAAAAAGACCCAATTGATTTAAGAAAAATAATTAGAAATTATCATTTGCACAAAACCTTTTACACAAATTGTCTAATAAGTTGAAGAAGCTATTGGGGAAAAAATATCATTATTTTATTAAGTGGATTATTTTTTAAAAATTATTTGGTAAAAGAAAGTCATTTCAGCGGCGACATTTTATTGTAGCCGCTAAAGACTAATTTATTTACCCAGTCGAGGATCACTTCACTTTACTCTGCTTCTCTTTTCTGTTTTTTGCTTCTGTGCCCTAGCAGAGCGTCGGCGTCCCTCATCACTCGCTCACGGCTACCCTTGCGGTAGCGCGCTGTATCATTGCCTCACAGTCAGCTCTCGCTTGTTGCTGCCGCGTCTTCCAGTGGTCTGGTGCTTTGATTGTCGGCTTCTAACCCCGTCCTAAAGTCCCAATTACATCGGCTTCGTCTCCATGTCAAGAGCAATCGGTCCAGAAGCAAGATACTTTTTTAATTATTGTGGTTTAACTCTTAGAACCACATTCTCTTTCAGAGATTGTGGAGGTAGCTGGAAGAATATTTTTGAAAAATATGGTCATGATATGATTTTAAAAATAAAGGTATTATTTATGTCAAATTTTTATACTTATTTTAGTTTATTTATATTATTATATAAAGTGTTTATATTTATTTGTTTTAGGATAAATTTGAACCTGCTAATGTAATTACTAAAGAAAAGTTTCATATAGCTATATCAATTATTTTACAAAATGCATTCAAAAATTGTAAGAATAATCTACACTCTCACTATAAGAAATATGAGACTGATGAGGATAGGTTGGCTAATCCTCCTCAAACTATTAGTTTTCAAGATTGGGAGTGGTTATTAATATATTTTAAGTCTGACATGTTTGAGGTATCTCACTATCATTATAAATAAATTGCATTTTTTTCAATTATTAAATTCTTATTGGTTACTACATTTTGCTGTAGAACAAAAGTGTAAGGAACACAATAAATCGAGAAACACAAATGACTAAACATACTTGTGGTCCTCAATCATTTGTAGAGATTGAATATGCTATAGTAAGTTCAATCTATCACCACTACAATTTAAATTTTCGCTTTTTTTTTAAATCTAATCTTTGTATTTTCTTGTATGTTGTTATTTTGTAAAGAGATCCTACTACTGGACAACCTATTTCTCCTGACCAGCTGTGGGAGATAACACATCCTAGGAAGACATTAGATGGACAAGTAGTATGGGTTGACCCATAATTTGAACAACTTCATAAACACATTGTTGTTTAATATCTTATTTTGATTAAGTTTTATTTTTAATCTAATAGTTTTATGTTTTTATTATAGAGTTGTATGAACGAACTTTCTCAACAAGAATACTAAGATTTAGAGAGTGATGCTCGAATGACATGAGAGAAAATATTGGTGACAGTTCTTAGTGAGAGGTCAGGGTATGTAAGAGGGAAAGGGTATGGAGCGAAACCTTAAAGGAAGAGAAATCACCCTCAATCTACTAATAGTTCAGTTGTGGAGAGTATGCGTGCCCAATTGTAAGAAGAGTTTGATAAAAAAATTCAAGAGGAGAAAGAAAAAGTGGAGGTTGAGCGTGCAGTAGAGTGTGCAAAGATGGAAGAAGAGCATGAAATATGCAACAAGAGCATGTGCAATTCAAGCAAAAACTAATGAAACAAATAGAGCAAAAGATACAAGTTCAATTCACTGCCTTGATGCAGAAGGGGCAACCACATGCCGCTACTTCTAGTCATAGTATTGGTCCTTTTACATAAAATTTATGTATAAACTAAACAATTTTATTTTAATTTTAAATATATTTAAGTAATTGAACTAATTTGATATTTCAAAATATTTATTAATATATTATTAGATTATAATTTATTTAGTTATTTATCATTTATTATTTGTTATTACATTATATTTTTTCATATCTCAGAAATTATATACAAAAATTTAAAAAATAATATTAAGTTTAGGTGGCGGCAAATATGTTGCCGTAGAATCAGCTTATCAGCTTTAGGCGGCGACATTAATGTCACTACAGAATCCTCTTTAGGTGGCGACAGTTCTATTACCGTGAATTCCACTTTATGCGGCGACTTTCAATTGTCACCGCCAATAAGTATAGACGACAGTCTCATAAGCGGCGACTTGCCGGCGACAAAATGTCGCCACTATAGGAATTCAACGGCGATATTTAAATACTAAAAATAATTTTTTTGTAGTGCGTGTACCACTTAAACAGTAGCTTCTCTCTCTCACTCATACACACTCATATACATACACATGTACATTGCGTATATACCACTTTTAGGGGTAAAATGGATTGAATCTTTTTGGACTCTATTATTTTTAAATCTTGCATTCTGCAAAAGAAGCCTATGCAACAACTTTTAATGTTATAAGTTAATACGTTCTACTTATAACATGCACATATACTACTTATAATCGCCAATAAGTATAGACGACAGTCTCATAAGCGGCGACTTGCCGGCTACAAAATGTCGCCATTATAGGAATTCAGCGGCGACGTTTAAATACTAAAAATAATTTTTTTGTAGTGCGTGTACCACTTAAACAGTAGCTTCTCTCTCTCACTCATACACACACATATACATACACATATACATTGCGTATATACCACTTTTAGGGGTAAAATGGATTGAATCTTTTTGGACTCTATTATTTTTAAATCTTGCATTCTGCAAAAGAAGCCTATGCAACAACTTTTAATGTTATAAGTTAATACGTTCTACTTATAACATGCCTGGGAGATAAGAATACATCATTTTATATTATAAAAACTAGTACATATCTCTTCCACGATCTACAATCATCTGTATGCAGGAGTATAATAATGTCATGTTCTCTAACAAGTATATACTATGTTATCTGTCTCAAATTTAGTGTTATAAGAAAAATATTACTATAAAAATATCTCCCCTACTAATTGATTAAAAAGAACGGAGTTAAAAGAAAAACAAGTGTCCCAAAATTAAAATTTTATACTCATAATTATTTATTTTCATATTATCACGTTTAAATGAACATGATAAACAAACATTTTAAAATAAATACATAAATAATAGATAAAAGGATACTAGAAAATGAGTTGCCACCAGAATATATTTGTGTCAGATTTCTTTTTTTTTTTTTTTGCCAACATATTTGTAAATTTTTCAAATATGTACATTTTTACTTATTGATTATTTAATTTTAATTTTATAAAGTTTGGATAAAAATAATAAAAATAAAATTTATTTTTGATTATTTGAAATTAAACAGGAAGAAGATGTATTCTTTAAGAAAGGGGAGAGAAAATATATAGCGTTGACGCTAGTAGGAGAGTGATAAAGTCTATAAATATATAATGAAAACAACAACACGTGGGTATATGATATATAATGTGGAGCTTTTCATGTGTTAAATTACACGTGATCCCACCAATTCATGATCTTATCTTTCTATTTGTGATCTTTTCTTTTGTAATTTTAGAATTGTAAACCATTAGTTATATTTCAATAATTTTAATAAAAATATCATTTTAAACTTATTCTATTAGGGAAAATGATTAAAAAGAAAGACAATAATAAATTAAAATAAGGATAAACTTAAGAGACAAAAATTATTTTAATCCATAATAAAAATTAGATAGAATAATATCATACTTGTAAAGAGGTTGGTATATAATCTTCATAATATACATATATAATATAATATATAACTGATAAGTAATAATATTTTTATAAATGTAAGGATTTTAAAATTAAGAGAAAAATAAAACAGGTAATATACACACACTACAACAAGAAAAAAAACTACACGTGTCTTACAAATTTCTTCAAACCATCAAATCGCTTTTACCTTCTAATAATTGCAAGAAAGTAAGTTAAGTTTGATAAAGATTATTTGTTCATTGCCCATTAATCATAAATTCATTGTCTCTTTAAAAGAAGATTGAATAAAGAAGGAATGACATTAGAATTAACAAATTTCTATACCATGACTGAAAATGCAATACTAGGGTAGGTGGTATTGCTAAATCTCACTTATGTAGTATTGAAAAATCCTAAGGTTTTCCCAATACTATATACTAAACTGTCCAATTTAACCTATTCTCTGTTCCTATATTAGTCCCAAATCCTCAATACTATGTATTAAATGTGGCCCAAATGTAAATCATGTTTTTTGAGGATTCCTTAACTAGTGATTGTTCTCTAGTCACTAATTCAATAACATGTAATAAATAATTCTGAAAGATTTATTAACGTATGCAATAAATAAGTTTTTAAAGCAGTGCTGCTCATTCTTCATATGCCATATGCAAGAGAATATAATCCACCCACTAAACTATAAAATACATAGCATTGAGACAGGGGAAAAACAATTTCCAAACTTCGTACAGGTATCTTGAACTTGAAGAAAAAAAAAGAACGATAACTCTATGTTACTATTATTCACTGTACATTTGTAAAGCATAAAAGTTAAAAACTAACTTGAAGACAAACAAAACCAACATGTGGAGTCCAAAAATTCTCAAATTAAAAATCATTAAGATATTAATACAGGAGACGTCATCAATCCATATGATAACATGTTCCAAAAATAAAACAATCCAAATGGGTTTAAGATTGTAACAAATACAATTTGATTTAACGCACTGATTCAACAAGGGGTCCCTTGAATATTTTGCATTAACATGGCCTAGTTTTTTTCTAGTGACAAACCTCTGACATATTAGGTCTTGACTCAGGTGCTTCGTTGCAACAATTTAAGGCTAAGTCAAAAACTGATGATATATGTAGTAATATATTGTCACTGTTTTGGTTGCTTCTGGGCAGCAAATTGATATCTAGAATATCGATGATTGACTGTGGGGTTGATTTACAAACAAATTCTTTCAAAGTTAAGCCTTCAACAAACATCTCATCTGTTGGTTTCTTCCTTGTAAACATTTCCATAAGCAGAATACCAAAACTGTATACATCTCCTTTTGTTGAAATTGCTCCTCTTGATCCATACTCTACATATAAATTTAAATGATAAATTAAATAGTTGAATAACTTGTAGTTTCTTCTAGCATGTGGATGTGTGTAGGTATAAATGAATACAAGAAATAGAAATGAAATAAAATTTAATATGATTACTATATAAATTATCTCACCTGGTGCCATATAACCAATTGTGGCCACAGTTTTGGTATAAATTTCTGATTGATTATCACTTAACAATTTGGAGATTCCAAAGTCACTCAAATGGGCCACCATATTTTCATCCAATAAAATATTGCTTGGCTTTAAATCACAATGGACCACTGGTGTAGAAGAACTATGATGAAGATACTCTAATGCAAATGCCACGTCAATCATTATGTTCAATCTTTGCACTATATCTAAACAATAGTTATGGGAGTACAACCATCTATCAAGACTCCCATTTGACATGAATTCCATTATAAGAGATTTAAAATCATCATTGGAGCAACTGCTGATGATTTTAACGAGATTCCGATGACGAAGCTCACATATGATAGCACATTCAACATCAAAACTCCTCGATGCTGCTTCCAAGTTTAAGTTAAATACTTTGATAGCAACTATCTTTCCACTTAAAAGAATTCCTTTGTATACTGATCCAAAACTTCCCTTGCCAAGAAAATTACTCTGATCAAATCTATTTGTTGCTTGCAAAAGATCATAATAGGATATCTTCATTGGCTTGTCCAAATTTAAGAAGTCTCGATTATTCATCTCATGACTAACATGATCCTTCTTAAACTTTAGAAACATTAGGCATGAAGCAACCAAAATGATTGCAGAAATGATAGGCACTAAGTATTTGATCACAAGCACCATTTTGGTTGAGATGTGCTTCTTTCCTTTTTTGCATGGATGGACTTTTAGTTTAGACTTCCCACAAAGATCTTCATTCCTTATAAAAGATTCATATGTAAAATTCTGAAAAGGCCCATCATTCGGAACTTCTCCATGCAATAAATTGTATGAAAGGTTGATGTGGTTCATATGGACAAGTAACTCTAAGGACTTTGGAATCACACCAGATAAATAATTTTGGGAGAGATCCAAGGACTCAATATCTATCATGCCACTAAATGATTCAGGAATTGGCCCTTGCAATTTGTTATGAGCCAAAGATAATGTTTGCAATGTTTTCAAGCTACCCATAGTTGTTGGGATGTCTCCTGAAATTTGATTTTGTGACAAGTTCAATAGTATGATTGCTCTCAAATTTGATACCTCAAGTGGAATTGTTCCGGTCAATGCATTCGAGGATAAGTCTAGCATCAACATATCTCTGAGACTCCAAAGAGAAGAGGGTATTTGAGAAATTAATTTGTTAGAGCTAAAATTCAACCTTCGCAAAGAAGTATTTGTGAGGCACATTGGAATCATTCCTAAAAACATGTTGTTGGCTAGATACAACTCACTCAAACTTTTGATTTGGCACAATTCATTTATGATGGACCCTTCCAATCTGTTATTGCTAAGACTTAAATGTTGAAGACTTTGTAGTCTATTAATTGTATTTGGAATCAACCCATTCAAGTCATTCCCATCTAAATATAATGCCATCAAGTTTGTTAGATTCCCAACTACATTGGGTATAACTCCACTAAATTTATTCCATGATAAATTTAACTTAATGAGCTTAGAAGCATTTGAGATGCTATTTGGAATTTGTCCAATAAGTAGATTATCTGCCAAAACCAATTCCTTCATGTTGGGAAGGACAATTCCTAAATTTGATGGGAGAAAGCCAGAGAAGGCATTACTGTCAAGGTAGACACGTGTCAATGCCGTAATGTTGAATATATAGGAAGGAAAGGATCCATTGAAATTATTATATGACAAATCCAACTCTTCAAGCTTATCAAGATTGCCTATCTCCTTGGGTATAAGACCTGAAAACAAAAAGATGTTTGGTAATTAACTTTAAAAAACTGACGGATATGGATATATAACATTTATATAAAGTTGTGAAAATTGACAAAACAGGTTATGTTTTGTGTGTGTGTGTGTGTGTCTATATGTTTCAAAAATTTGAATTCACTTCTTTACATTACAAGAAAACTCCAAATATCCCTTTGATTTCGATTCCTTTCCAATTTTTTTCTTGAAATTAAAGTTTTGCTCTGCTAGTAAGTGTGTACTTAAATAAACTAACTCGAGTGCGGTGATTAATTTACAATGAGCTTTAACATGTCATTGTAAATTAATCCCTGCACCAGTGGTACCTTTTGAGAAAGGATTCTACAGCATGTGATCTTCAGTGAACATTTAATAAAACTAAAAATAAATATTGTACAATTCATGACTGAAAGAGCATGTCCTGGTTTTTCTAATTCATCAAAAGAAGGATAGGAATTATATAAAAAGTGTGTGTGTGTGTTTTTAATATCATTAAATTTTAAAGCTTACCAACATTTCTGTTCATATTAGCCGGTTTGAATGAAAATACTAAAGATGTGATAAAGTTATATACACAGACAACTCATAAAGAAAGGTATGGTATAAGTTTAAGCATATATAAGAATGAGTTCATACCAAATATAATTTTAATGATGTACAATTACTTATTAATTGTGGAATATTTCTCTCTTATTGATTACCATCAACACTTAATGTGGTATGAATTAAATAAATATTATATATTAATTTATTTACAAATAATAAATGTATATATATTTATATTTTTAAATAAAAATATAAATTTTCCTATGCCTTTGGGATACAAAATCTAGACATTAAAAAAAGTTACAATGATGACTTTAATATATTTCAAATACTAATATATATATATATATATATAACTAAAATATTTTTATTATTTTTAAGTCTTTAGAAATTTTGTGAAATAAAAAAAATGGGAAACTATAAACTATCATGAGATGAGATTGACATGTTTATAGAATATTTATTTTAAAATTAAAGTATTTTTATGTTGTAATTATTGAACAATTACTTTATAAAAAAATAATAAATTTGCGTAAGGAAAAGGATGTATTGTAACATCCTAATTTCATAAAAGCGATTTATAAAAAATTATTAAGATTAAGGATATTTTTTTAAAATTAAAAAGTTTTAAAGATAAAATTTCATAACAAATAAAAGAAAGAATAATATTTTAAAATATTTTAAGACTTAAAAAATTTAAAAAAAAATTATAAAATAAGTATTTTGAGATATAAACAATTGTTGAAAAGTTCAAAATATGGGAAACGTTCAAAATAGTATAACCAAGAGTTGTCTTCTTCCCCACTGAAGTACACTCTCTCCCACGTGTTCCCTCTGTCAGATCAATTTCATCAGTCTTCCTCCAGGCGCCTCACATGCCCAAGCTTCCCGAGTACTCCTCTGACAAGCGTCTCCTTCACGCCCCATTGTATTCCATCTTCTGTCACCAGAACAAGCAGCGACTGGGAAGCAGAGGTCGACGGAGGCAGAGACGTGAGAGGGAGTTGCCAGACAGGCAGAGCAAGGACTAGAGTGAGAGAGACGAGAGATCACTCTTCTCTCATTCTCCATTTATCATCTCTGTCTTCAGCGGAGAGAGAGAGCAAGCTGAGAGAGAGTAAGCGAGACAGGAAGCAAGAGAGAGAGAGGAGAAAGCCAAAACAGAGCACGAGCAGCAGCAAAGCAAAAAGGCAGCGACAGAGCAGCGATCGCGTCTTCGTCGGAGAAGGAGGAGAGAAAGCTTCGTGACGTTGTCGGCAGCTAAGCTGAGCTCTCTGATTTCTATCTTCACTTTCGATGCTCTGTTTATGCAAGTTTTAGAGAGAGAGAGCTATAGACCGAGAGAGAGACAGAGAAAGAGAAGCTTGCTGATGGTGTGCACTGTGGCTTTCTGGTATGTATATATGTCGCTGTTCTGGGTGCTGGTTTAAACGGCATTACTGCTGGTATGAGTGTTACAGCATGTGTTTGAGTTTATGGAAAAGGCTGGAGTACACATGAGAGCAAGAGAATGAGAAGAAGAAAGAAAACAAAACCAGAGAGAGATGAAGACGCCATTGTTGTGCTCTGTGTTCTGTAGCTTTATTTAAAAAAATAGAGAGAGAGGGAACAGAAAGAAGATGCCGTGCAGCTGTATGATTTTATTTAAGAAAAAGAAGAGAGAAGTAGGACGTGGGTGTGATGATATATACATATATATATATCATTAGCTGAGCTGAGAAAATATTAGAGGATATATTATTCCATGAGTTTAGAAGAGATTTTGACATGGGATAATAGTCTTACAGTAATCTTGAAACTTGTTATAATATAAAGTATATAGTTGAGATTTAAGAAATCAAGTAAGAGCAATAGAAATAGTAACGAGAAATTAGTAACTTCAATTATTCTAATAGAGTAGCAATTAATATTTGGATATTTATTTATGACCATTGGACATTATAGAAGTGGAGTTAGAGACTTGGACTAAGAATATCCAAGTAAGGAAAAGAGGAGAATAAATAAGGAGAGAAACGGATAAAGCTCAAAGATAACAATTTTACTTATTCTTGTATTTAAATTATGTTTGTTTTATTATGCTTCTTAGTTTGCCATGAGATGAATTGAATAGTTATTTAAGCTTCAACATGTTGAATGTTTTGATTGAATTATATTATGGCCATAATTGACAATTATATTAAAGATAAAAGTATAATTTGATTGCATAAATGATACCAATTTACTACTAATAGGTGCAATATGAAGAAGGAAATATGCTTGAAGAAAAGCTAAAGGGAGGAAGAAGAAATATAAAGAAATACTATATTCTAGCATATAATATAGGTTTTCCCATTTATGTAATTAATATATAAAATGTCAATTTATATAGTGAAATTATATGGAATAAATATGACATGTTTATATGACGTAAATAAATATATGGAAAAACAAGTTAATAGTTTAAGCATATTAGAATAATTAAATAGAAAAAGAAGAAGAAGAAGGATAAAAATGGAGGTCCTACAATAATTAAGTTGAAGCCCCAGTTTGGTCTGGTAAACGAATACAAAGGTCAAGAAATTTGGTAGGCTAGTAGTATACATCTTAAACTTTAAATCTATAGATAGCAAATGTTAATTGGATGTGTGTATTAAAAGCGATAATTTTTCAAAGTTAAGGGTAAGAATCTAAAAAGTTTTAGATTTTGCCAAATAAAAAGTAAACTTTAGTTAATTAATTATATTAATTGAGCCAGTAAATGTCAAGGCTTATATTTTTTCCATAAAGAACTATGAAAAAGATTCAAGTAGAAATTTAGGGCACCTCTATAAGATATTTTTAGAATTAGTTATAAATTTTTAAAATCTAACTGTCAATATGAAAAATGAACAATGAAAAGTTTCTAAGAATTAAAGTGACAAATTTTAATTTTTGAACCTAAGTAATGTTTCCGTTAGTCAATAACACTCTGAACACGTATCTGAGGGAATAAAAGTAGGGTGTTATATTTTTAGTACCAGAGCAAATGTTCTTGATACAGGATAGAGAGCAAAGATTCCTAATACATGATAGAGAGTAGTGATTCCTGATACATGATAAAAAGTAGAAGTTATGGCACGGGACAAAGGTTTTATCAAAGGATATGAATGTTTTAATTAGAAAATAGAAGTTATGACCCAATTAGATCAATAGTGAATTACTTGTTTATAGTCTAAATAAGATTAATGATTAGAGATGAATACTCTAAGAAAAAGTGAATACTAAGGAAAATGAAAATAAATTTGAAGAAAGAAATGTAATAAATTTGTGTAATAAAAATAAAATATGAAATTAAACAGGAAAATGATGTATTGTTTAACAAAATGGAGAGAAAAAATATAGAGTTGAAGTTAATAGGAAAATCATAAAATCTATAAATATATAATAAAAACATGTTTGTAGGCATATTATATATGATGCGGAGCTTTTTATGTTTTAAATTTCATGTGATGCTACCAATTCATGATCTTCTATATCTTTCTGTTCATGATCTTAGCTTTCATAATTTTGGAATTCTAAACCATTAGTTATATTTCAATAATATTAATAAAATGATGAAAAAAAGAATCTCATTTTAAACTTACTCTATTATCGAAAATGATTAAAAAACAAAGAAAATAATAAAAATTAGATGGAATATTGTCATGCTTGTAATTGATTGTGGAATGCTTCCCTCTAATTGATTATCAATAATACTAAAAACTTCAAGTAAAAGGAGTTGATGGCACATTTTTTCAGGCAAATTACCCGTTAAATGATTTTCAACAACTCTCAAAGAAGTCATGTCCCAAATAAATGAAGAAATTTCACTTATAAATAAATATAAAATATTTGTTAATTACTTGGTAATAAGAGTGACAATATCAACTTAATACTCTATAAAATAAAACAATAAATCTCTATGAAACCATATTGATCGCCATCTTATTGATGTACTACACATATGTGTGCGTATTATCAATTTATAGTATTTATATGAACAATAGTTTAATTTTCTACTTTTTAATATCATTTAAGACTTACAAATTTATGTAAGGCTTGCTTTTTGTTCTTGATCAATGTATGATTCGTTGATCTTTTTTTTTTTAACATAAGGTATAGTTTTTTTATACTTAGTTGATAGTTATATACGAACATTAGACAATTTGTATATCTATAGGCACATGTAGTAATCTGGGCTTGGTCCTTTACACCGTAGTTTATGCTACAATTTAGTTTATTATTTTGTAATTTAGATTAATTTTGATTTATTGTTGCTATCCTTTTAGACTTGATGGTTTAATTAATTATGAGGAATTCCTATATATTATGTGAGCTGTATTTATCTCATTCAAGAAATAAGATTATGAATTTCTATTAACTGTGATAAAGTGAAAAAATAAGAGACACATAGAATTATTTTTGTTAACTACAAACTTTTTAAAAATAAAAATAAATAATAAATAACAAAATTGATGTAAAATTTAGATTTTATTTTCAAATACTGATAGAGCCTTATTGATTGGATTAGTAAATAACATTTTAATTTTCTACATTTTACTATGCATTTTCATAATGAGAACGTAGTTAAAAGGGAAAAAAGTGTCTCAATGTTAAAGTTTTATACTAATCATTATTTGTTCTCATATTAACACATTTAAATGAACATGATAAACAAACTTTTAAAATAAATAAATAAAAAATAGATGTAAGGGTACTTGTAAGTGAGTTACAACCAGAATTATTTTTGTTAACTACAAACTTTTTAAAAATAAAAATAAATAATAAATAACAAAATTGATGTAAAATTTAGATTTTATTTTCAAATACTGATAGAGCCTTATTGATTGGATTAGTAAATAACATTTTAATTTTCTACATTTTACTATGCATTTTCATAATGAGAACGTAGTTAAAAGGGAAAAAAGTGTCTCAATGTTAAAGTTTTATACTAATCATTATTTGTTCTCATATTAACACATTTAAATGAACATGATAAACAAACTTTTAAAATAAATAAATAAAAAATAGATGTAAGGGTACTTGTAAGTGAGTTACAACCAGAATTATTTGTTTCAAATATTTTTTTGCAAACATATTTTTACATTTACTTTGTCAAATACGTACATTTTTACTTATTGATTATTCAATTTTAATTTTATAAAGTTTGGATAAAAATATATAAAAATAAATTTTATTTTTGATTATTTGAAATTAAACAAGGATAGGATGTATTCTTTAAGAAAGGGGAGAGAAAAAAATGTAAAGTTGACGTTAGTAGGAGAGCAATCAAGTCAATAAATATATAATGAAAACAACAATATATAATTTTTTAAACTTATATATATATATTATAATTTGCAATTAGATTTTTATACTTATTCAAATATTTTTTTTATCTATATTCTACAAATATTATGTGGTTTCATCTGCTCATGGTCTTAGCGTTACTTGTTGCTTTAGGATTATAAGCACAAGTTATGTGAATGAACAATATGAATGAAATAATCTGATTTTAGATAAAAATATTAAAATGAAAAGAAAACATTAAGTAAGTAAGTACATACCTGTAAATGAGTTAATACCCAAATATAATCCTTTTAAATATGTGCAGTTACTTATTGATTGTGGAATGCTTCCCTCTAATTGATTATAAGTAACACTAAAGACTTCAAGTAAAGGGAGTTGATTGCACATTTCTTCTGGCAAATTACCCTTTAAATGATTGAAGCTAAGTTGAACAATTCTCAAAGAAGGCTCCAAATAAATGAAGGAATTTCACCTATAAATAAATATAAAATATTTATTAATTACTTGCTAATAAGACTGACAATATCAACTTAATAATCTATAAAATGAAACAATAAATCTCTATGAAACCATATTGATCGCCATCTTCTAGGAGTTAATTTTCTACTTTTTATTATCATTTAAGACTTACAAATTTATTCAAGGCTTGCTTTTTATTGTGGATCAATGTATAGTTATATCGTACATGAGACAATTTGTATTTCTAGAGACAATTTTACATTGTGGTTTATGCTACAATTTATATTATTATTCTATAATTTAGATCTATTGTTGTTGTTATCCTTTTAGACTTGATGATTTAATTAATTCTGAGAAATTCCTATATATTATGTGAGCTGTATTCATCTCATTTAAGAAATAAATAGATTATAAATTTCTTCACTTAACTGTGATAAAGTGAAAATAAGAGACACAGAATATTTTTTTTGTTAACTACAAGCTTTTTAAAAATAAAAATAAATAATAAATAATAAAATTAATATAAAATTTAGATTTTACGTGTATATCCCAATCAAAATTAAATGTGTTTCTTATAAGGCATACTCATTTTGGGAAAAAATCTTCAAAAAATTTCAATAACAAAACTTTAACATTTATTTTCAAATATTGATAGAGCCTTATTGATTGGATTAATAAACAATAGTTTAATTTTCTACATTTTACTATGTATTTCCATAATATCTTTTAAAACTTACTTATTTTGAGGGGGAAAAACACTAATATACTCTAAACGAAATGATAATATAAAATTAAAATTATTTTAAAAAGCCACAACTCTTAAATGATCGCATATATTATTTTCAGGTAAGGCATATTTTTTATTCTCGAGCAATGTGTGATTCGTTGAGAAATTTATGGGAATTATCTTTATTTTTAGAAAAGAAAAACTAATGAAAACTTGCCACTAACAAGAAAATGCAGGAAAACTGAAAAATAAGAAGTTAGAAAGAAATATTAAAACTCAACTAACACTTTTTATCATCCTTATCAGCAATTTAGTTTATTAAAAAAAGGAATGCGACACCATATGATGTAACAAAGATTCCTTAATTTATTTTTCTTCAGGCTCCCTATTTTTCTAATATTAAACATTTTATTATACTTTTTGACATGGGCGTAACAATTATATTTATAAAAAAAAGGCCTATTAAGTTTAGCGTTCAAAGAAAGCATCATGATTATTACATGTATCTAGTGTCAAACATTACAAATATTTGCTCAACAACATGTTATAGAACACGCATGAAACTTTTTATTTCTAATCACCCACACAAATCATAATTATGAAACTTGTTAAAAGCACATATATCAAACATAAAATTTAGATTATACAGTATATCCAAATCAAAATTAAATGGGTTGCTTATAAGGCTTACTTATTTTGGAAAACATAATCTTCAAAAAAAATTTAATAACAGAAATTAAACATTTATTTTTAAATATTGATAGAGCCTTACTGATAGGGATTAATATTATAACAATATTCTCTTTCCCATGATATAGATTTATTAACCATTTCAAACATTGGCTGACAAATTGTTTTTATTCTTAAAAAAATAAAAAATGTTAGAAAAAATAAGAAGAAATGCCTAAAAAATATAACAAAAATTAAAAAAAAAAAACCTACCCCTAGCAAAGTGTTATAAGATAAATGAATTAAGGCTAATTTGTGACTAGCGTTGTTTGTTTCGGCGTGACTCTAGTATTGTATGGGCCCTATAATATTTGTTTTGGGTCTGAAAGGCATTTTCAAGATTTCAATAAACATACATATACACATATACATATACACATACACATACACATATACATATACATATACATATACATATACATACACACACACACACACATATATACATGCATGTGTATAGATTATTAATCCCTAAATCATTTCAAAGAATTGAATCCTCATTTTAATTTTGATAAAAAAAATCATCGTATTAATCAATAATTTTTTTAAAAAAGCCATTACCCTTAAATGATAAATATAAATTATTTTTCATGTAAAGCGTTTGTTTTTTTTAAGATCCATATTCGTTTCGTTGACAAATTTTGATGGATTGTCTATATTAAAAAAACTAAAAAACTTGTCATTGAAAAGAAAATAGGGAAAAATGAAAAATAAAAGGCATGAAATAAGCATTGAAATCCCAACTAGTATGTCCTTTTCATCATTTCATTTCGTTTTTTTGAAGATTTTGTATGCAACTTATTCCCCACCTTTACATGTCTGTGGCAATTATATATAAATTTGAACTAAATGCCCAGAAATAAAATCTCATTTCAAATTTGTTTTTATTAAAGAAAGTTAAAAAAGGAAAAAATACACAATCTAATATGCATATGGAGATGTTTTCATCCAAGTCATAAATTCTGAAAAGTAAGTTCATATTCATTTTGGGATTAAAAGAAAGTATCATGTTCCATTCCTTTAAAAGCAATCTAGAAAAATTATCATTCTCTAAATCTATAATGCAAAATAGTGACTATATCAAAATACTAGCAACAAAATTTAAGACCATAAATAATAAAAACTCTTACCTTGCAAGTTGCTATTCGTAAGATATAGGTATTGGAGTTTGGTCAAATTTGCAATGTCACTTGGTATGTTTCCTCCTTTGAATTTGTTATACCCCAATTCTAATTCTGTTAATTCTTTGCATTGATGCCAAATGGATGGTATTTCGCCAGACAACTCATTTCCATTCACATAAAACAATTCAAGTTTTGGAAGCCCATAACATATGCTTGTTGGGAGACTACCAGATAATTGATTACTTTCAAGACCAATTTGCTGCAGCACTGAATTGTTAAATAATGAAGATGGTATAGAACCAACAAGTTGATTTCCTCCAAGATATAATGTCTTTAGTTGTGAAAGATCACCAATCTCATTTGGAATGCCTCCTTCAAATATTAGGGGATGGGAAAGAAAGTAATGTTAGTGGTAACAATTCTTTAAGCATAGCAAGTCATTATATTTGTACATGAGATGAATTTATATTTCTTAAAAAAAAATGTAATAAAACTTGTACTTTTTTTTTGTTAGAAATCACACGAATATATTCTAAATGATAAAACACAATAACAATTAATTCATTTTCAAAAGGATAATACCATTTTAATTCGGGTGGCTAATAAATAATTTTTTATTCTTTTCATGTACCTTAAATTGATAAAGGTGCATGAAAAGAATAAAAAAAAATGATATAATTCATAATAAAATGAAATAAGAAAGCGCTATGAAACCATATTGGTCCGTCATCGTCTCAAGAGTTAAAAAAGTTGCTGCACCATACCTACGTGTGCAAATATGTTATCAATTTATAGTATTAATAAACAATAGTTTAATTTTCTACTTTTTCTTATGCATTTCCAAGTAATGTCATAAATGAATAGGTAAAAGATCCAAATTTATATTTTTTTAATATCGTTCAAAACTTACTCATTTTGAGAAAAAAAGAAACACTAATATTCTCTAAATGAAATGATAATACAAAATTAAAATTAGTTTTAAAAAGCCACGACTCTTAATTGATCACATATATTATTCTCATGCAAGCCATTTTTTCCGACCAATATTCATTGAAAAATTTAGATGAATTATCTTTATTTTTAGAAAAGAAAAACTAATGAAAACTTGCCACTGACAAAAAAATGCAGGGGAAAATGAAAAATAAGAAGGTAGAAGGAAACATTAAAACTCAACTAGCACTTCTTATCATCCTTATCAGCAACTTAGTTTATTAAAAAAAGGAATGCGACACCATATGATGTAACAAATATTCATTAATTTATTTTTCTTCATGCTCCCTATTTTTCTAATATTAAATATTTTATTATACTTTTGGACATGGGCGTGAAAATTATATTTATAAAAAAAAAAAGGCATATTCACTTTAGCGTTCAAAGAAAGCATCATGATTATTACATGTGTAGTGTCAAACATTACAAACATTTGCTCAACAACATGTTATAGAACACGCATGAAACTTTTTATTTCTAATCACCCACACAAATCATAAGTATGAAACTTGTTAAAAGCACATATATCAAACATTTTGTTTCTAATAATCTAATATTATATTTTGTTTCTCTTTATAAGGATTCTTTTTTAAATAAAAAGTGAGAATTATTCTGAAAACTACTATGCCACATCAACTATTAATAGCCCATGAAGTTCTTTTTGACCATTTTTAAAGGGCTCCTTAATTTTATTTTAGGGAGAATCCTAATAAAATCCCCTTAAAATTCTAATAAAATTGGCATAATCATATAATAAAAAAGGACATATTCCCTTTGGAATTAAAAGAAAGGTGTGTAAAAATTATACATATATAAAAAATGTATATTTACATTGGGATTAAAAGAAAGTATCACTGTTATATGTGTATGTTTTCAAATAAAAAAATAATAGATAAACAATTCAAAGCTTCTTATGGTTCTTTTAAATGAATGAAGAAAAAAGGAAAGCAAAATCTTGCTTGAAAATTATTTTTTATTCGAGAGATGAAAATAAAAAAAAACTCACATATGGTATAAAACAGTCATATAATTAAAATTTTTTGCTTGCAAACTGTTGCTACGAAGATTTAGGATTCGGAGGTTTTCCAAAAATTAAATTTATTACTATGTAATTTAGATTTATTGTGTGAAATTCCTATATATTATGTGAGATGTATTCATCTCATTCAAGAATAAATAAGCTTACGAATTTTTCAAATAATTGTGATAAAGTGAAAAATAAGAGACATATCGAATCCATTTGGCGCTTGCTACCCCAACAATTGCATCCCAAAAAACTGATTTTGTTAACTACAAACTTTTTTAAAAAAATTAAAAATAAATAATAAAATTAACATAAAATTTAGATTATACAAGTATATCCAAATCAAAATTAAATGGGTTGCTTATAAGGCTTACTCATTTTAGAAAAAAAATCTTTAAAAACTTTTAATAACAGAACTTAAACATTTATTTTTCAATACTGATAGAGCCTTACTGATAGGGATTAATATTATAATAATATTCTCTTTTTCATGGTATGGATTTACTAACCATTTCAAAGGTTGGATGACGAATTGTTTTTATTCTTAAAAAATAAAAAAAATGTTGGAAAAAATAAGAAGAAATGCACAAAAAATATAACAAAATAAAATCCCTACCCCTAGCAAACTATTCTAAGATAAATGAGTTTAAGGAATTGCTGATTTGTCGCTAGCATTATTTGTTTCCACGTGACTCTAGTTTTGTATGGGCCCTTTAATAAACATACATATACACATACACATATCATATGCATACACATACATGCATACATATCAATTATTAATCCCTGAATCATTTCAAAGAATTGAATCCTCATCTTAATTTTGATAAAAAAAATATTGTCTTAATCATTATTGTTTTTTAAAAAAGCCACCATATAAATTATTTTTCATGTAAAGCATGTGTTTTTTTTAAGATCCATGTTCGTTTCGTTGACTAATTCTGTTGGATTGTCTATATTAAAAAAAACCTAAAAAACTTGTCATTGAAAAGAAAATAGAGGAAAATGAAAAATAAAAGGCAAAAAAAAAAAAGAAGAAAAAAGCATTGAAATATCAACTAGCATGTCCTTTTCATCATTTTATTTCATTTTTTGAAGATTTTTCATGCAACTTATTCCCCACCTTTACATGTGTATCACAATTATATATAAATTTGAACTAAATGCCCAGAAATAAAATCTCATTTCAAATTTGTTTTAATCGAAATCATAAATTCTAAAAAGTAAGTTCATATTCATTTTGGGATTAAAAGAAAGTATCACGTTCCATTCCAATATAAAAAAATTATCATTCTCTAAATCTATAATACAAAATAGTGACTATATCAAAATACTAGCAACAAAATTTAAGACCATAATATAATAAAAACTCTTACCTTGCAAGTTGCTATTCGTAAGATATAGGTATTGGAGTTTGGTCAAATTTGCAATGTCACTTGGTATGTTTCCTCCTTTGAATTTGTTATACCCCAATTCTAATTCTGTTAATTCTTTGCATTGGTGCCAAATGGAGGGTATTTCTTCAGATAAATCATTTCCATTCACGAAAAATACTTCAAGTTTTGGAAGCCCAGAACATATATTTGTTGGGAGACTACCAGATAATTGATTACTTTCAAGACCAATTTGCTGCAGCACTGAATTGTTAAATAATGAAGATGGTATAGAACCAACAAGTTGATTTCCTCCAAGAGCCAATGTCTTTAGTTGTGAAAGATCACCAATCTCATTTGGAATGCCTCCTTCAAATATTAGGGGATGGGAAAGAAAGCAATGTTAGTGGTAACAATTCTTTAAGCATCACAAGTTATTATATGTGTACATGAGATAAATTTATAATTCATAAAAACACATGTGATAAAACTTGCACATTTTATTAGAAATAAAATAAATATATTCTAAATGATAAAACACAATAACAATTATATCATTTTAATTTGGTTGAGAAATTATATCATTAAAACTAAGAGACCTATTGATCCCGTCCTGTGGCGCCATAGAGATTCCAATTTATTGGACTTGCTATTTATAACTTATTTCGAAACACATATTAATTAGAAGGCTTCTAGAAAACTTAATTTTGTTAACTACAATTTTCTTAAAAAAATAATAATAAAAATAAAATTAGTTATAATTTATATTATTCAAATTAAAATTAAATGTTCCAAATATGTTGCTTGTAAGGCTGACTAATTTTAAAAATAAAACCATTATAAATCTTTTAATCATGGAATAATAAAATTTTTTGAATAGAAAAATGAATAATAATTTTTTTAAGGACTGATGATGATCAGCTTTAGATATTATGATAGTATTCTTTTTCTGCTTGGCATGACTTTACTAAACCTTTTCAAAAATTGGATGACAGAATTATTTTTGTATTCTTTAAAAAAGTTACAGAAAAATGCTGGAACAAATAAGAAAAAATGCAAAAAAAAAAAAAAAAGAACAATCGAGGCAAACCATGGTCCTCCATGATAATATAATATCAAACTAGTGAAAAGAAAAGAATAGATATTAAAAATATTTTAAACATACCTGACAAACTATTATAAGAGATCATCAATATTTCAAGTGAAGATAAGTTAGAAATCATTTGAGGAATAGTTCCTGAAAGCTTGTTATATGCAACTTGTAAAATCTTCAAGTGCTCAAGTTTTTTCATCTCAAGTGAAATAGTCCCTTCAATTAAATTAAAATTCCAATCTAAGATCTCCAACTTTGATAAATTGAACAAAGATGATGGAATAACTCCATTAAAACTATTATTTTGAAAACTCAAGCACTCAAGCATGAATAAATCTCCTATCCATGTTGGAACTTGTCCTTGAAAGTTGTTGTAGCTCAAGTTGAATAGTCTTAATTGACGTAGTCGAACTAACTCTTCAGGGATTTGACCGTGAAAATTGTTGTCACTGAGATCAAGTTCAATCAAGAATGAGAGATTTCCCAACTGTCGAGATATAGTGCCTTTAAGATCCATGGCGCTTAGATTCAAGGAATGAACCCTTCCATAGCGAGTATTACAGATGACACCAACCCAATTACATGGAGAAGAAGAGATAGACCAATCAACTAAGGAATTGTTGGGATCCGAAGTGATAAAGGATTTAAGGGAAAGAAGTGCGGATTTGTCGGTGGTGATGTTTGTATCAATTGAAGCTGAGGAGACGATGAAGCAATGAAGCAAGAAGAGTAGAACAATGGAAGGAGGCTTTGCCATATTGTTTAGCATAGCAGACTTGTCAAATTTCCAAGTGTTGCACATCCATCGGGAATTCACAAACACGTCATTTTATACTTCAATTCTAAATCGAAGTCAAAGGCGCACAAACTCGATTCCAAATTGCACAATGACTCTCTCATGATTAGATTAAATGATTCAAATAAAAATTAATTAGAGAGTTTGGTGTGTTAACGATTCTGTATTTATTTCTTATAGCTCCTAAAATACGCATTTGCTATACTGTTCAATAATTAAGCACGTACGCTCATCTTATGGGCGAATGAGATGTGTATTTTATTTTAGTCTCATTAATAATAAGTTATAAATGTTTTTTCTGGTCTTGTGGGTTTGAAAAGAGGATATGAATTATGGGGATCGTATCATATGGTTGATAGTAATTCGTTCACATGTAGTATATATGGATAGAGTAGTGATATGGGACATGGGACAGATGGTCATTTAATTTAGGACCATGCGGTGTGTGTATATATATTACTCTAGTATTTAATATATGAGCTAATTAAAAGGCTATATTTAGTCATAAATAAAAAAATTAATCTATTTTACGTTTAATATTCATAATTTTTTTAGTTGAATATTTAGAGAATATTATATTATATTTATTATAATTAACTGATTTATTTAATTTTTTTAATCTATATAAATTAATCAACAAATCTTTCATTAAAGATCATAGGGAGTATATATTATTTTGACAATATCATTTTAGTCTACCCAAAGGGAACTGCATGTTAGATTTATTTGTTGAGATATTATTTAATTATCTAGAGTTAAATTTGGATATTATTCAATATTAAATTTAAATATTATTATATCATAGAAGAATAAATTTGAGATATTACGATTAAGATATGATTATAGGTTTAGCCTATTAACTTACTTTTTGCCTATATAATAACTCGTTTATATTCTTATTCATTGAAGAATTAATAATACTAGTAGATCTTTATTTTCTCTCTACTTTTAATCCTTCAATCCTCACACAACATTTGACTTTAAAAGGATTAGCCCCTTTCGATATATTTAATCTCCATTTATATTTGCGATACAATTTGAGAATTAATTGATATTTTAAATTTGGATAAAACACGTTGATGATGAGAAGAAATTGTGTCTTTATGAAGCACATGCTTAACTTGTGAGTATACATCAAAGTAACTCCATTTAACACCACATAACTTCTATATATATATATATATATATAGACCTAAAAAATTCAGCTGAAAAATATTTTCATTGTGACGCCCCTCTATTTTCAAATAAGAATATGCCAGGAATTTCTCTAGCCAATTTGTGTTATAAAGTGTAATTTCATTTCGTGGACCACATTGTAATTTCCATTGCATTAGTCTAATACGAGAAAACCCCTCAAAAGTCTTTAGTCTTAATTTGATTGAATGTATATATTATATCTTTGTAGGAATATCTCAAAGTATGCATTTTTTATTTTGGTAATATCATATGGTTGATAGTAATTTGCTTGACTTGAGAGTAGATCTCAAAGTCTCTAACACTTCATTTCATAAGAAACTGCTTCTAAATATCTCCTCTCATATATGCATTTTTTATTTTGGTAATATCATATTGGTTCAAACAACAATACCACCACTTAGTTCATGTTAAAAATAATTCCACTTTCTGTCTCTGTGTGTTATATATTTTGGGGATGTATATTGATAGTCTAGCTAGAAAGATGAAGAAATGTATATAAAATAAATGAAGTAAGACATATCACATAATTAACATGAAAAAAATTGATTAAAGCCAACACCGTGCATAATTGTTATATGTCTAAAAGCAGAAGGTGGCATTTTTAATTTTTTTTGCTATTATATCCTTATTTACTTCAATAGCTTAAATTTATTTTTTTAAGTTCAAAGTAATTTTTTGATAATGCTATTTGCGACTATATCCTCTTTATAAAAGGTTAGCCCCTTTTATTAGATTTAATCCCGCGTTTATAAAAGGTATCTTTGTGAGGCACATGGAGGGATAAGAGGGATTATAAAACACGTCAGTGATGAGAAGGATATATAGAAGAATCGTAAAACACGTTAGTGTGGAGAAGAAATTTTGTGTCTTTGTGGGGCACATGGGATGCTTGACTTGCGAGTAGACCTCAAAGTAACTCCATTTAACACGTTAGTGATGAGAAGGATATAGAGGAATCGTAAAACACATTAGTGTTAAGAAGAAATTTTGGGTCTTTATGGGGCACATGGGATGCTTGACTTGCGAGTAGACCTCAAAGTAACTCCATTTAATACATTAGTGATGAGAAGGATATATAGAGGAATCCTAAAACACGTTAGTGTGGAGAAGAGATTTTGTCTTTTTGTGGGGCACATGGGATGCTTGACTTGCTAGTGGACCTTAAAGTAACTCCATTTAACACGTTAGTGATGAGAAGGATATAGAGGAATCGTAAAACACTTTAGTGTTGAGAAGAAATTTTGTGTCTTTGTGGGGCACATGGGATGCTTGACTTGCGAGTATACCTCAAAGTAACTCCATTTAACATGTTAGTGATGAGAATGATATAGAAGAATCGTAAAACACGTTAGTGTTGAGAAGAAATTTTGGGTCTTTATGGGGCACATGGGATGCTTGACTTGCGAGTAGACCTCAAAGTAACTCCATTTAACCTGTTAGTAATGAGAAGGATATAGAGGAATCGTAAAACACCTTAGTGTTGAGAAGAAATTTTGTGTCTTTATGGGGCACATGGGATGCTTGACTTGCGAGTATACCTCAAAGTAACTCCATTTAACATGTTAGTGATGAGAATGATATAGAGGAATCGTAAAACATGTTAGTGTTGAGAAGAAATTTTGGGTCTTTATGGGGCACATGGGATGCTTGACTTGCGAATAGACCTCAAAGTAACTCCATTTAACACATTAGTGATGAGAAGGATATATAGAGGAATCCTAAAACACGTTAGTGTGGAGAAGAAATTTTGTCTTTTTGTGGGGCACATGGGATGCTTGACTTGCTGGTAGACCTCAAAGTAACTCCATTTAACAACACATAACTTATATCTATATATAGACCTAAAAAATTCAATGGAAAAATATTTTCAGAAATTGGATAAAGAAAGAAATTAATGCAATGAAAAAGAAATTAGTGATGAGGAGAAACTTTGCCCTACAAATGGTCTGTTATCATAACAAGGACCATATAATAATCCTAAAATATGTTAGTGATGAGAAGAAGATTTCTGTCGCTGTATAAAGTTGTAATTTCATTTCGTGGACCACATTTTCATTTCCATTCCGTTAGTCTGATACGAGAAAACACCTCAAAAGTCTTTAGTCATAATTTGATTGGATGTATATATTATATCTTTGTAGGAGCATGGCGTGCTTGACGTGAGAGTAGACCTCAAAGTCTCTAACACTCCATTTCATAAGAAACAGCTTCTAAATATCTCCTCTCATATATGAATTTTTTATTTTGGTAATATCATATTGGTTCAAACAACAATACCACCACTTAGTTCCTGTTAAAAATACACGTAAATAATTCCATTTTCTGTCTCTGTGTTATATATTTTGGTGATATATATTGATAGTCTAGCTAGAAAGAAGAAGAAATTTATATAAAATAAATTTAAAATAAAGGAGCTAAAACATATTACATAATTAAAATGAAAACAATTAAAGCCAACACTGTACATATATGTTATATGTCTAAAAGCATAAGGTGGTATTTTTTTTAAAAAAAATCTATTATATCCTTATTTACTTCAATAACTTCAATTTATCTTTTTTAAGTTCTAAGTAATGTTTTCGAAACTATAATGCATATTTAAACATATACTTGGAAGTCAAACAAACCCCATTGCTAACTTGTAGATGAAAACTGGTAGGATTTACTTCTAAATAGATCCAGAAGTCACAATTCAGTAATTTTTTCTCTTTTAAACACGTAAGATTTTCTAAATGGATATATAAATAACAGCTTAATTTCTTTGAGACTAGCCAAAAAAAGACATTGGAAAAACACTAAACCAGAATATATTCTGATTAACAACTAAACAAGGAGCAAGCATAAATGAAGAAAGAGGCACCAAAAATTAGAAAAGTTTTACTTTTATCTTGGGCATGGTGGATAGTGAGAATTTATTTTATTTTATACAATCTAGAATTTCATTAAATGATTTGTTTTGTATTTTGCCCCTTACTTGTCGAGAGGTCATTGGTCATGGTGGATAACTTAAAAAGCACAGTTTAGACTTTTCAAACTATATGTGGTTACCAAAAGAAATTGAAGCAACCGAAAGAGAAAGAAAATTGATAAAAAAAACTTTGATCCTAATAGTCGTTTGCTATCATATGAGGAACTATTATTTTCTTTATCATTGTATTGTATGGGCCATAGAGTAACCCCTCAATTAAAGTACGTCACCGATAAAAAAAAAATCTGTGTCCCTTTCCGAAGTATAATTTCATAGAAAACTATTTTATAGATACTTATACTAATTTTTTTATTAAATCATTTAATTTTATTCTATTAGCACAATTTACTTATGTACACGGGCTAACAATACTATAGAATAAACTCTACCTATTAATTATCCCAATTTCATAATTTTTTTCTAAACTCTACCTATTAATTATACATGATTTAATATTATACGCATGATTAGAAATTGTATTACAGAGAAATTAACAAAATTTGTTAACACCTTGCAACATTAATTACTATGGTTTACCTCTGTTTTTCCATTCCAAAAAACAGAGCATATATTTTTAGCATCATTTAATGGGAATGGAGAACCACATCTAAAGAATCTCACGCATAAATCATTTTAATATCTAAAGAATCAATCATATTGAATAAATTGTTGGAAGAATCATCTCAACGTACTTTGGACTCATTAATTAAATCCAAAATCACATAACTTGAAAGGTTAACAGCACCAATGCATATGACATTCTTATTTCTTATTAGGCAAAAAAATAAAAATAAAACATGGCTCGAAGCTATGCTCAATTTCCACATATCTCTCCTCTTTTCCTTGTGTGTGGATTGTAACAGAAAATTTCCTCTTGGTCAATGTCTTTTCTGTTAGATTTCCACACAACCTCTTCCCCCACTGCTACCACTCTTGATATTTCCTTCTGTCTTCCTTCACCCTTGAAAACTAGAGAAACAGGGGAATATGTTATGGAGATTGTTCAATGAATATATTCTAAAATGCTGATCAATTATTTGTTGAAATGCTTGAACCAAAAGAGTTATAACTAAAGCTAACCCCCTGTTTTGTATTTTTCCCCCTTACTTGGTCAGTAGTCATGGCGAATACCAACGTTTATTTAAAGAGCACTCTTTAGACTTTTCAGACTATATGTGGTCACTAAAAGAAGTTGACGCAAGGACAAAGGACGAAAATTACATTAGTGATGAGCAAAAGTTTTGATCCTAATAGTCATATGCTATCATATGAGGACCATTATATTCATTATCATTATATTGTATAGGTCATAGAGTAACCCCTTAAAATACGTTAGTGATGAAAATAATTTTTGTTCCTTTCAAAAGTATAATTTTATGGGAAAATTATTTTGCAGGTATTTATATTTTCCTCAAGTTTTAACTTATACTAATTTTTCTTATTAAATCCTTTAATTTTACTCTATTAGCACAATTAGTTTATATAAAACTTAGATTATTACTTAGATTATTCAAATCAAAATTAAATGTTCCAAATAGGTTGCTTGTAAAGCTTACTCATTTTGATAATGAAGAAGTGAAGCAAGAGAGTAAAAACAAAGGAAGCAAGTTTTCCCAAGTTTATCAAATCAATTACAGCTACAAGTGCAAGTATGCAACATCCTGAAATAATACACATTTATACTCTCCATATCCAAATTATATTCTTTAAGAAATTTCTACCAAAAAAATGTAATTATAAACCACTAAAAAAATATCATATATGATGGCAGAAGTTTCATCCAAGTCCAAATCAAGTCATAAAATCTTAATTGAAAAAATAACTGACAATATGACAAAAAAAAGATGTGGTCTTCAATTAATTTCTTATTTATCAGACCATATTATTGCTGTTTTATTTTGTTTGTTGGTCAAGTATAGTAGACTTTTGAGTGACCCCAAAATAACGTTAATTTGAAGCTTGTGCAAATAATTTGTCCGTTTATAAAGAAATCCAAAGTCTTCAAAAGAAGATTCAATGTATTATAGAAGCTTATAATCTTTTGGTAAAGTCTGATAGGCTTGACTTCTTGTAAGTTAGAAGACTTGTAAACTTACGGATAGTGTTTAAAAGGTTTGGAAATTTTTTTAAATTATCTCAAATTTTATATTTGTCTCCAACATATAAGTTCCTTATATTTTAGATTCATTCGAATTGCAGAAAAAAATTAAATACTTACACTTCTACTCCTTTTTTTTATTTCAAAATACTTGCATAAATTTTTGTCCTACGAATAGTTGAATTTTTGAGAGTATATAGTTATGTATGCAAGAAAATAGAATAAATATAAAAGAAAATATGAATGGAAAATATTTTCTTTCTTACTCGTGTGTATCAAATTATGAATATAAATGATCAAATTTACAAGCATACGAACCGTTCAGAAATCATGAAAATTAGAGGGGAAAAAAACAAGAAGAACACATGGGACATTTTAGTCCGTTGCGGGTAGAGATTTTCTCAACTTCAATCATCAAACTTCCTTCCTGGGCAGATAAAATAGCCATTTCTATTTTGCTTGTATAAATAATTTCATTTTCTAGAGATAAAAAAATTACCAAAAGAAACATGTCTTGGTTTCTTTATAAAAATAGAAAAAATTTCTCAAAAAATACATATTGCAAAATTTATTGCACAAAAATATCTAAGGACTCAGATCTTTGAGCTGATGCAACGTTTTTTTTAATTGTATGAAATATATTTTTAACTTATACAAAATATTCATTTTGCATATAGTTAAAGATAAGATATACATATTCAAAGAAAATTGTAAAAATATGTTTCTCTTAAGTTCTTATACAAGTTTGGTATATTTAGATAATCTATTTTATATCTAATATTCATCATTTTTAAAATTAATTTACTTAACTTAGAAAATAATATATAATCTAATATTATATATAGTTATTTTTGAATATTATGTCATATTTGTTATAATAAACAAATGCCATTGTCTTAAATTTTTATTATTTTTATTAAATCTATATATTATAAAAATTGTACGAAATAACTATTTATAGTAATGTTCACTAAAATTTGACCACTAAGATTTGATAATGCTATTTGCGAATATATTCTCTTTATAAAAGCCCATTTTATTAGATTTAATCCCGCGTTTATAAAAGGTATCTTTGTGAGGCACATGGAGGGATAAGAGGGATTATAAAACACCTTAGTGATGAGAAGGATATAGAGGAATAATAAAACACCTTAGTGTTTAGAAGAAATTTTGTCTCTTTGTGGGGCACATGGGGTGCTTGACTTGCGAGTAGACCTCAAAGTAAATCCATTTAACGTCACATAACTTATATATATATATATATATATAATATAGACCTAAAAAATTCAACTGAAAAATATTTTCAGAAATTGGAAAAAGAAAGAAATTAGTGATGAGGAGAAACTTTGCCCTACAAATGGTCTGTTATCATAGCAAGGACTATATCATAATCCTAAACTATGTTAGTGATGAGAAGAAGATTTCTGTCGCTGTATAAAGTGTAATGTCATTTCGTGGACCACATTTTCATTTCCATTCCGTTAGTCTGATACGAGAAAACACCTCAAAAGTCTTTAGTCATAATTTGATTGGATGTATATATTATAGCTTTGTAGGAGCATGGCGTGCTTGACGTGAGAGTAGACCTCAAAGTCTCTAACACTCCATTTCATAAGAAACAGCTTCTAAATATCTCCTCTCATATATGAATTTTTTATTTTGGTAATATCATATTGGTTCAAACAACAATACCACCACTTAGTTCCTGTTAAAAATACACGTAAATAATTCCATTTTCTGTCTCTGTGTGTTATATATTTTGGGGATGTATATTGATAGTCTATCTAGAACGAAGAAGAAATGTATATAAAATAAATTTAAAATAAAGGAGGTAAAACATATTACATAATTAACATGAAAACAATTAAATCAAACACTGTACATATATGTTATATGTCTAAAAGCATAAGGTGGTATTTTTTAAAAAAAATCTATTATATCCTTATTTACTTCAATAACTTCAATTTATTTTTTTTAAGTTCTAAGTAATGTTTTCGAAACTATAATGCATATTTAAACATATACTTGGAAGTCAAACAAACCCCATTGTTAACTTGTAGATGAAAAATTGTAGGATTTAATTCTAAATAGACCCAGAAGTCACAATTCAGGATTTTTTTCTCTTCTAAAAAAGTAAGATTTATAAAATGGATATATAAATAACAGCTTAATTTCTTTGAGACTATCCAAAAAAAGACGTTGGCAAAACACTAAACCAGAGTATATTCCGATTAACAACCAAACAAAGAGCAAGCATAAATGAAAAAAGAGGCAAAAAAAAATTAGAAAAGTTTTAATTTTTATCTTGGTCATGGTGGATAGCGAGAATATATTTTATTTTTTACAATCTAAATTTTCATTAAATGATTTGTTTTGTATTTTGCCCCTTACTTGGTCATTGGTCATGGTGGATAACTTAAAGAGCACTCTTTAGACTTTTCAAACTATATGTGGTCACCAGAAAAGATTGACGCAATGAAAGAGAATTAACAAAAATTATGTTAATGGTTAGAAAAAGTTTTGATTCTAATAGTCATCCACTATCATATGAAGGACCATTATTTTCATTATTATTGTATTGTATAGGCCATAGGTAACTCCTTAAAGTACGTTAGTGATGAAAAAAATCTTTGTCCCTTTAAGAAGTATAATTTTATAGGAAAACTATTTTGTAGATACTTATACTTTTCCTCAAAGTTTTAATTTGGTACTTATACATATTTTTTTCTTTATTAAATTATTTAATTTTGCTCTATTAGCACATGGGGACTAACCATGTTAACAAAACAAAATTAAATAATTTAATAAAGAGAAAAAATAAGCATAGATATCAAATTAAAAAGTAAAGAAAAGTATAAATATGTATTTCCCTAATTTCATTTATGATCAGTCTTGTAAGCCATATATAAAGAGCACATCCCTTAAAACCTTGTCAGTAGACTTTTCAAATATTAAACACGAGATATTTTTCAAATAAGTAGCGGATTTATTAATTACTAACTATCACTAAAGATAAGTTGTTCATTAATTACTAGCTATATACATAATCTACTTTTGGTTCAAAGCTGAATATTAGTCACAAATCACAATAAAGTAAAAATCCATCCTATATAGATACACATATCTAAAAGAATTTAAAGAATATATTTTTTGAAGAACTTAAAGAATTTATAAATTTAATGAGAATATTTAGAAACTTCCAATAAGTCTTATAATATTTTTTTTGTTAAATATATATATACTCTTATTGAAAATAATTTTATTCGAGACACTATCAGACATTACATATTGACATTTCTTCTAGCAAAAATTTAAATATAGATTAGCCACATTGTGAGTAACTAATCCTTTTCACACTAGACACAATCTATCTTGGTAATAATAAACTTATTGATTTTAACATTACTTTGTTTTTTTTTTTTGATATAAACATTACTTTGTTATATTGTAGGTAGGACTATCAAGGTCTGAGGGGACCCAAAATCAAGTTTGAAGTGTTTCCCTTTTTAAATGGGCTTAAGGAAGAGGTTTCCTATGGTTTGAACAAATGGGCTCTTACACCTAAAAAATTCTTCCACTATTTCTCATTTAATTTAATAAGTTCTTTGTAACAAAAAAATTTAATAAGTTCTACTATATAATTGTAAATAATAATTAAGACGGAGGGTAAGGAAAATAGTAATTAAGATGATGAATTGTTTTATTATTCTTTTAAAAAATAAAGAATGTTGGGAACAAAAGAAGAAGAAATGCACCAAAAAAGACTAAAAAACAAGCGAGACAAGCCTAGATTCTTCCAAAACATCCCTAACGAGATGTGTGAAAGAGAAACATCAGCGAATTCTGTCATTAATTAATTAGTTACATTATGTTTAACGACGGAATCATAAAATTCCTTTGTAGTTTTATATCAGTGTCTGTATATGTATAGAAGTTGAGTTAATTCCAAGATTATTAATCCGGAATGGTTTCACAGCCTTGAATCATCGTCTTAATTAATTTTTTTTTAAAAAAAAGCCACTACCCTTAAATGATATGTATAAATTTATTTTCATGTAAGGGATGTATTTTTTTCCTTGGGATCCATGTGAGATTCGTTGACAGATTCTAAAACACAGGGAGAACTAAAAGACTTGCCATTGAAAAGAAAATACAGGGGAAAATGGCAAATAGAAGGCTAGAAAGAAACATTGAAATACCGACTACTCTTTTTCAGCATCAATATTATCAGGTTAATTATTTTCCTTGGGACTTCTTGTTTTTTAATAATTCAATATCTTATTTCATTTTTTGAAGATTTTTCAAGTAACTTATGGCCCCACCTTCACATTTGTGTGAAAATTATATACAGATTCCATCTAAAAATGATGGGAAACAAAATCTCATTTCAGATTTATTTATATTCCAGAAAGCAAAGGGAAAAAAAACACAGTTTAACACAATCAACCATCCACACACATGGAGATGTTTTCATCTATAAAGAAGCCATCAAGTTCCATGCCTTTAAATCAATACAAAATGGTGACTTCATCAAAATAATGGGAACAAAAATTAAGACAATCATATAATCAAAAGTTTTACCTCGCAAGTTGCTCTTCCCAAAAGATAAGCGTTGGAGTTTGGTCAAATTTAAAAAAAAAAATTCCTGAAAGCCTGTGATACCCTCATATATTACGGAGTGGAAAAGAAAGTAATGGAACTAGTAACAACTCTTTAAGCATCATTATATTTCTTCAAACACATGTAATAGAACACAACAACAATTATATCATTTTCAAAGAGATAATATCATTAAAATTTTAAAACACATTTCTTGTGTCCTGTAGCGCCGCAAAGATTAGAAGGGACAAACAACTTAGACACATAATTCAATTGGCCTTACTATACATCATTTATTTCCAAACGCATATTTATCAGAAGGCTCCCGGAAGAATTATTTTTAATTTGTTAACTACAATTTTTTAAAATTAATAATAAAAATAAAATTAATTATTACTTAGATTATTCAAATCAAAATTAAACGTTCTAAATACGTTGCTTTGTAAAACTTACTCATTTTGAAAAACAAAACCTTCAGAAATTTTTTAATCATGGAATAATAAAATTTATGGATTAAAAGAAAAGGAATAACAATTGTTTTTAAAGGCTGATAGTCCCCTTAGATATTTTTATACTATTATTATAACAGTATTGTTTTTCCATGGGTGTGAGTTTACTAAACCGACGAATTATTTTTCATTCTTAAAAGAAGCACAGAATAGTGTTGGGAATAAACAAGAAGAAATATTAATAAAATACCGCTAGATTCATAATTTCTGGAGAAGATATTGAGAGATAGCCACAAACCCCCAAAACTAAGATACTTAATAATAGGATTCAATTAGCATTTTAAAAATAAACAGAAAAATTGCACAAAATAACGAATAAAGAAAAAGCAATCTGGACAAACCTGGGTTCCTCAAGATAATACAAAATGATCATAAGAGATTATGTGATTATCCTCTGGTTTTAACTTCCTATGGGCTCTGGTGATTTAAATTCTTTTTTTTTTTTAATAACAAAGGAAAGAAAGAAAGGGAAGTGCCAACATATATTTTGTTACATAATCATATTTGATCAGACCTAATTCATTTTTGACTAATATAATAGATTAAAGTTTGAAGTTTACAAACATAAGCATATACAGAATACAAGGATAAATTTAGGGCACCACTTGGTTCATTAAGAAAACCATTATTTCTTTCTTGCATCTGTTTTGGAAAATTGGAATGTCGAAAATAAATTTCTAAAATTTATATGATCTTAAAAAATAATGGAAACCATATATATATCATTCAAAAACAGTTTTGACGAAACAAAAAAGGCATTTTACAGAAAATAACATGTAAATGTCCTAAACCCAAATAATCAAGGTCTAAACATCTCAATTTCAGTTCCTATATATATATATATATATATATATATTGATACAGAAAATATCGTCATCACTGCATTTTACAAGATGTTCCGCAAATAAAACAAGCCAAAGGGTTAAGGAAATGATAATCAACTAAAATTTGAATTTAACAGTTATCCACATTTTGCATAAATATCTATTATATCAGGTCGTGCCTCAGGTGCATCGGTGCAACATGTCAAGGCGATTACTAAATCAACAATTGTGACATATATCCAAATTATATGTAGCCAAAGTTTTGGTATAGATTTTTTATTGCCCAAAGTCTAACAATTTGGAGATTCTAAAATCACTAAGATGGGCCACCATATCTTCATCCAACAAAGCATTATTTGGCTTTAAATCACAATCAACCGGCAAAGAAAAACCATGATAAAGATACTCCATCACAGGTTCCACATCGATCAATATATATTCAGCCTTTGCAAGATGTCTACACAAGAGTTATAGGAGTACAACCATCTATCAAGACTCTCATTTCGCATGAATTCCGTTACGAGAGATTTAAAACCATCATTTGAGCAACTACTAATGATCTGAATAAGATTGCGATGACGTAAATTGTATATGGTAACACATTCAACATCTAAACTCCTTAATGCTTGTTTCAAGTCTAAGTTGAAAACTTTCAAAGCAACTATTTTTTCACTTGAAAGAATTTTTTGGTATACAGATCCAAAACTTCCCTTGCCAAGAAAATTACTCTAGTTAAATCTATTTCTTCCTTGCAGAAGTTAATAAAAACCATTTTATGAACCATTGGGTACATCTCCATTAAATTGATTCCCTCTTAGAAATAATTCGTAGAGTTTAAAAGCATGTGCTACGCTTTTTGGAATTTGTCCAGTCAATTCGTTCTCCTCCGCACTAAACTCTTTCAAGTTGGGAAGGCCATTTCCCATATATGATGGGAGATGGAGGAAATTTCCTCCAAGCCACAGTCGTATTATTGTTGAGATGTTGAATATATTCGAAGGAATATTTCCACTTAAATAATTCTGTGACAAATCTAATTGGTCAAGTTTATCAAGATTGCCTATGCCTTTGGTTATAGAACCTGAAAAAAAAAAACATTGATAGATACTAATATTTCTAAAAGGATGGACTTGCAAAAAAGAAGAAACTATGAGTAATAACTTTTGTATATTCCTCCCTCCAATTTTAATTTTAAGAGTTAACAGAATGGTTTAGTTTAAAATGTAAAATTATAATTTATTTTCTCTTGTAAATTTATAATTTTTTTCCTAAACTCTTCTTATTAATCGTATATATTAAGGACTTTCTATTATGGGAGTACTTTCTAATAAAAATAATTTTAATGGGTACTTTAAGTATACTAGCTAATAAATTATTAATTTTTTTAATATCTAAAATTAGTTATCTAGCTCTAGCATTTAAGACTAGAGGGAGCATATACCTATGTATACTATATACAAATGCATCATTTGATATTACACAAACTAAACAAGTTTTGTTAAGCTTAAAATAGTTGGCTACTTTTTGGAATCCTAATTTATTTAATTAATTATATGTAGTTTAAGAAATAGTTGTCATGTGTGTGATTGGATAAGGGTATACCTGTAAAAAGGTTACCACGAATGATGTACAGTTACTTATTGATTTTAGAATGTTTCATTCTAATTGATTTGAAACAACGTAAAGACTTCAAGTAAAGGGAGTCGATAACACTGATCTTCTGGAAAATTACCAGATAATTGGTTGATGCCAAGGTAAAACTCTCTCATAGAAGGTATGTTGAAAAGAGATCAAGGAATTTCACCTATAAAAAGAGACACAATTTATTAATGTGTTTATCAATAAATTACTTCCTCAATCACTTAATATAATAGCTAATTAGTTAATTTAAGTATATTAAGAAAATAAGATAAATTATTTAATTATAACCAATGTAATATGATCTCTTTAAAATATCCATATGTAATATTAGAGTATATATTATTTTATATTTGGATAAAGTGGTTTGGAGGACAAGAACAAATATGGGAGATTTGGTGAATTAAAGTCTTATATTTAAAATTAAATCAAACTCCCCAACTAGCTTCTATTTAAAGTACCTGGGGGAGCATTTCTTTTTTGGTTATAAGACTTGTTGATCTACAATATCATTTAGGTTCACCTGACTTGACATATATCCTACAACACGCCAATACTTGGTTCAATATTTCTAACCTACGAACGAATTGATGTCCTAAAAGATTTAGGGTGTATTTGGTATTATGGTGGAAGCGTATAAATTGACTTTTTTCCCCTTCAAAAACTATTTCAAGCCACTCATTGAGAAAAAAATGAACTCTTTACACTCTAAACTTTAGAAGAATAGTGATACCATTGACTAAATAAAAATATCCAGTTTAATTTAAAAACCAGGACAGTTAAAACAGAACTGTGTATATTAATTGTATTTGACATTTAAAACAGAACCGTGTATATTAATTTTATTTATTTACTGTAAAGTGCTCGACTTATAGGACAAAATTCACTTTTTATCTAGAATGGACATCCACAACACCAAAAATAAGGATGAAGACCCATGCTTTTTGCCTGTGGATGTAGTTTAAATCGCCAAACTTAAATAACAAACTTCGATTGCTACAAAGAATGAACAAACAACCTTGTGTAAAACAAAAAATCATCAACCAAAATTCATGTTTTTATGAGTGGAAATACCTTTGTGCTAAGTAATGAGTTAAGTCAGTCATGATTCCTTTGAAAAGTTTCAAACGCTTTCTTGGAGAAGCAGTTATTCAAGCTCCTCTTTACACCGTTGCAACTCCTGGTAAGTGGCCATAGAAGCATGTCACATTTCTAATAAGAACAATGCTTTTATAAAATGGACATTAAAATGGGAGCAGATAAAATGTCCAAATTCTATCAGAGCAATTAAGACTAGAAACTAGTCCATGCCATTGATCTTTGTGCCTAATTTCTACTAGCAATAATAGACTTGAAAAGAAACAACAATCCACAAACAAGGGAACAGATTCTTGGAATGACTGACTAGAACAATTTAACAGGCCAAAATTGCAAGTCTACCATCTCTATAAATTCGTATTTTTCAATTACAGTATGATTATGCAACCAACTCTTTAAGCCTTCTAGTATTATGCAAATTCCAAGAGCCAGTGCAGAGTGATCAAATGCATCAATTTTCTGTATAGGCTTGAATGCAATGTGATAAAGTTTTAAGAGCTATCTAGTCTCTAGTTCATTAGCATCATTAATTTGTGGTTTGTGTAAGATGTTTATTAGTATCTTATATGTATATGAATGATAGACAATTAGAGAAACAGTCACGTAAACAGAAATCAGCCCATAAGTATGTCATAACACAGCAGGTTAACAGCCTACCTCTACATCTTTGATTGCTTAATCTCTAGTGATTTCCTGCTGCTTGGGGGATACGTTTCAGAAAACTAATGCATAATATTCCCTTGAATTGGTATTACAAAGTAAGCAAGGTAAGAAAGTCTCTTAACAACATAATCTGGACTAATTTGGGTTTTGCCAAATCAAACAATTAAGTGTTCTAACGTCTATAATTTTCTCAATATAGAAAGTGTGTGTGTATAAGCAAAGATCTTTGATCTAATAGTTTGGTGTCTACAGAAATCTAACCGAGACAACATAAATTACGCCACAAGCAAGAAGCAAATAGCTTGATATATTCTTCTGAAGAACAAGATCCTTTCTCTCCCCAAGATAGTCAGGGAAAGCCATTGTCATTACTGCAACATTGCGGGAAGAAAACCATGTTTCAGGAACCACACAAGGAATATGTGTCTTGATATTAACTTAATGAGCTCCTATTCAGGAAAAAAGATAGCTTATCTAAAGAGATTAAAATAGACGGAAAGACAAAGAAATCATGATTTATTTTTGAAAGAGTAAAATAGACTGAAAGACTACAAATTGTTAAGGAATATTATGGGATTAATTAAGTTCAAAGTAGATAGTAGTAGCTGATTGTTTGCTTTTCTATTGTTCTGTTGTACTATTTTATGTGATATTTAGGCTCTGAGCCTCATTTCTCTTCTAAACAAAACAATTAGCTCCTATCCAGTGCTAAGTCTCACAACATTTTCTGAAATTCAAATAATACAATAACAACAACATGCTTTATCACACAAGATAGGCTTGGCGTAATTCAAACAACAATTCATAATTAAGAATATCTCTCATTAATTAATATTAGCATTTATTAGTGGTCAAAGCTAATAAACACGATAAGTTTACCATTGCACCAGATGGAATTTACCAACTAAACGGGTATAATACTTCTATAAGTTTACAATGTATACGTTGTTGTTTAAGGTGTTAGTGGTCCAAGAAAATAAAGACAAGCTTATTAAAAGAACATAATGGGAAAAACAACCAAAAATCTAAGTAAATCAGAGACATACAAAATATGCAACTTACCCCTGCCAGCCTAGTATCCCAAAACCTATAAAATACAGCAACTGTGACATTATACACGACACTAAGATAACACCAGCAAGGAGAATATACCATCCACACTGTTATAATAATCATTAACACATAATGACAAATTACTCAGAAAGATGACAAATTAAATTGTAACGTCAAAAAAGGAACCTGCTAGAACTTGGTTATAAAACTACATTCTGTCTTGGCCACAGCCACAACAAAAGCTATAAACACAGGTTAACACCAAAATATACCATCGAAAACCTAAAATCCATTCACAACAACAAGAAATAAACACCAGAAACAAGATGAAGTAAAATTGAATTAAACATGCACATGGGAAAGGAACATCGGATCCGTTATTGAAGGAGCGTACAACAGAGAGGATGTTGGCGGCGATGCAAAGGATGGCAGCCAAACAGGTCAATAAGCTGAAGCACCTACACGTTACCAAGAAAGGATCTGGTCTGGCTCAAACCCGAGTACTCGACAAAGCTCTGGGAATGATAGGCATTTTCGTGAGCTTTCTCATATGAAACAAGGAATGCTAATTTCTGATTTGCCAAACAAAACTTTCTCACATTTACTCTAGGTCTCCAAGAAAATTTCATTAGAAAAGGTTTGAGAGTTATTCACGATAGTTTCTCTCTTAGACATAATTCTTCACCTGCCATTCAAGGCAATGTAAACCGAATGGTAAAGTGACACATGGTGATTATAAATATTGAGAGCCTCAAAGTTCATGTACTCCTATCTTGTCCTCAATTAGGGATTAATTAAGTTAATTAATATCATATATTTTTATTAAAATATTCTAATTATCTTCATCAATTTCTTTTCTTTCTTACTTGATTATTGTCATAGGGTATTAATAAAATAATTTGAGAAAAGTTAATAAAAATTGTAGAGATATTATATGATGTGAATATTCTGGATATGATTGTAGAGATATTATATGATATGTGAATATCTTGTAATTAGTACATAAGATAGGATATGATATTGATATAATATTATATCATTAATGTCTAAGGTTTCCTATTATGTATATATATGGATTCAACATATCAATAAAATAAGCAAGTTTCTCTCTGAATCAACATGGTATCAAGGAAGTAAATTTGGGTTTGCCTCCGGTTGGTTTTTAGCGTCTGTTTTCTAGAGTTCTGGTTTCTATTTTTCGACAGCACTGTACTTGCCGCTGACATCCCACTTTTTTAACGACGCTATACTCCTTTGGGATTGACTCACCTTCTTGAGCATTCCCCTGAAGTTTTGTGCCTGTCACGTCCCTAAATTTGGACTGTGACCGGCACGGAATATGAACAGTTTCATATTCCGAAAGCCTAAAATCTCAAATACAACGTTTAAAGTTTCCACAATGTTTTTCAAAATAAACATAATCTTTTCTAAGGTCTATGTGGAGCATTTACCTTTTTATCAAAATCATACAAACATTTTCTAAATAATAATTTCATCAAAAGTAGTTTTGTCAAAATGACGCTTCGGATCGGCAACGAGGCTCTTCACTGCTTAGCGGGAAGGTTAAGGTCACCTGCACTATCTGAGACCAAATAATCTACTCGTGAATAACGTCCCAAAAACATGATTTAAAAGAAATGTGGAAATAAACAATGCATAATCATGTAAAAAATGTATTTCATAATATTTCATAATCTGATGCAAACCTTTCCATAAACATTTGTATTTCAGGGGAAACAGCAATCTGAAAGAACCATTTCAAATCAATCTAAAATAACCATTTCAACCCAATCATTTAAAAACAATCCTTTCAAAATCATGATCTTTTTGTAGGACTTCAACAAAACGAAAAACAGACGTGGACACACAGTCCACGAGGGTAACTAACCATTCTAGTGGCTCAAAGCCACTAACTGTCACGAGAATGAATCCCACGAAATAATTCTGGTGGCTCAAGGCCACAAACTGTCGCGAGAATAAATCCCATGAAATAATTCTGGTGGCTAGGCCACAAACTGTTGCGAGAATGAATCCCACGAAATAATTCTGGTGGCTATGCCACAAACTGTCGAGCTCGAGTAACCAAGGTGCACCAAGGACTAACAGTACTGCTGTTAGCAACCAACGTTCTGTATTCCGTCCTAAAATGTTTCCATCATGCGTGGGGTCCTTTTCACATGAAATAATCTCAACTGTTTTAATGCTATAACTGTTGGTAAAAACCACTTTGAATTTCAAAACCCCAGCATGTACATTAAAAATCAAGTTACTGTGAAAACATATGAAATTCGCATAAGAATATATTTCATGAATAATAACAGTTCAATGCAACTTTTGCCAAACTCTTTTCAAAAGCCTCTTTATTCATTTTCATACATAATCATAATTTCTTTGTAAACCAATCGAAAGAAAATCATTTCTAACAATTTAAACCATACTTTCATAAAACTTGCTTTTCGTAATTCATATTTGAAATTCAACATTTGAAATGACAATGCATTTGAAAATATAAATTTTAGGGAACGTTATTCACTCACCTTCACGCTTCTAAACTGTTACTCTTTTTGCCAATAACTTCCGGTTGTTCTCGCTTCTAAATTCCCTGGTATCCCGAAATAACATATTAACGTTCTATCAGAAATAATTATCCTTAATCTATCATTTCAATAAATTTCATACTGCCATACATTAACTCAAGGATCCAATCACTTATTCCTTCTTACAATTTCCTAACCTATCACTTTAAGTTTAATTCCTCATTTATCTTTTAAACCTCAATCCTTCACTCCTATAATTTATTTTCATGGGCTTAGGGCCATCATCCCATATCAACGCCCTTACAAACATAATTTAAATCACTCCTTTTAGCCTTTAACTCAACTATAATGGCTCAAAATTTCCTATACTGCTTCTGGTGTGCAATACATTCCTTTCAACAGGTTAAAATATAAATAGGCTTAATCCTGCTTTAAATCATAGCCCACCAGCAGCAATAAACACTTGGCTACAAACACACACTCTTCCTATCCCATGACAGCCAAACAATTACCAACATACCCAACATTTACCATAACACACACATACCACAGCAGCACAATAGCATGTGCACACGGCCTTCCCTGTTCAAACCATTCCCAATACACATTTATTGCACACAAAGAACACACACACACGGCAGCAGCATAACAGCATACATATACACTCATGTATAAACATTCCTTTAACCAAAATCATAGTCCTTTCTTATATTCAAAGTCCTAACACCAAATTATCACAGACCCAAATCCCTCAATAGAAAGTTAGCATGCTCTGTTTCCCTCTTCCCTTTGGCATCATGACCACACACACAGAGATATATATATCTTCACATTGCATGCATACCCAGCATATAAATACCAATCTCCCTCAACCCGACTGCCAGAACTACCAACCAATCATCACAACACACACATGCATATTCATTACTATTTGACAACACTAAGCTCCACTCAAATTCAAACACTCATACTTTGACCCATTCATAAAATTTCTGTAACTCGATTAGACACAACCAAACAGCAACACATAATCTCCATTGACCAAATTATACATACCCCCAGCATCCCTTAACTAACAACAATCCAACATCACAGCGGCACCAGTAAGCATACAATGACAGCAACACAGATACACACACAAAGCTTCAATCTCAATGGCGACAGCTCAGCCCCCGTCTCAGCCTATTCATCGGCTTTTCATCCCAAAACAGAGCAATCCTACACGATACTCATATACACACGCCTTCACAGTACAGAATTTTCCCCGTACCCCCTAAACCAACATAGCCACAGGAAATAGAGCAGGGGCATTGAGGAAACATACCAATCATCCAATTCGCGACGCCCAACAATGGCACCTGAAAGAGTTTCAACAATCTGGGCTTTCCACGGTGACTGCAGAGGGGACACGACGGCAGAAATTTACCACTGCAACTCTTTCCAAAATGACAGTGACGGGAAAAGAAAGACGAAACAAATGGGTTGGCTACAGTGTCAGAGCACACTTGACAACGATGACCCATAACACAACGATGACTACAACTCAGATACAAGGAGTAGCGTCGACTACCCAGTAGCACCTTACAGACACAGGACCCTCAGCATAAACTCTCTGGTCTTACTCTCCCTCCCGACCAGTTGAAGCCAATTCTGGGAAGATATAATAACAGAGAGTCAGCGGTGATGGAACAAGACGGAACAACCACTGGCAGAAGCAATCGCCTAAGCTCACGGCACTGATGGCGTGATGCATTCGCCGCTGCCATCACTGGTTCCCTGCTGCCTCGCCAACTCGTCACTGAGCAGAATGCAGGGAGGGTACGGTGTCTGAAGGTTAAAGGAGGGAGGGGCAAAATGGACATTTCACGTGTTAGAAAATAAAAATAAACCATCACTCTTGCAGTTGCCAGGGTTTGAATACGGGACCTCATGTTCACTTCCTCCTCCTTCAACCACTCAACTGCCTACAACACTTTGTAAAAATTCTGCAAGAAATAATATATGTTCTTTATTTAATAAATTTTATCTAATAAATTTTTAGAGTCATAACAGTGCCCTAGTTTTGACTATTCCATACTAGGTCTTTCCTTTCTAATCCATATTTTCTAGTTGCATATTTACAGTTTCTGATTCTAAATTCGTTTGTTTGTTGAGGTGATTTTATTTAACCCCTGGAGTGGTCTTCCTCTACTTGTTTGAATATTTATTCCTGCGGAGCTCCCAGCGAAGCTACGGTAATTGGATACTCTAGTTCTTTTAGTTAATCGTTGTCCAGTTGCTTTCATTTTCAGTACTAATCTATTTTGATGGCTGCAACTAACTCTACCACAATTTCTGAGATGGTTCCAGTAGTCACTAACATTACTGAATATAAATTAACTTGGAGAAATTATCTAGATTGGAGTAAATCTATTCGTATTTATTTCTGAAGTATTGAGAAGGAATATCACTTGACCGATAATCCTCCAGAAGAGAAAGAACCCTCTTGCAAGTCATGGTTAAGGGATGATGCATAGCTTCTCTTGCAAATTTGTAACTCTATTAATAGTGAGATCATGCCCTCTATTACTCACTGTGAATTTGTTAAGGAACTAATGGATTACTTGGCATTCTTATATTTAGGCAAGAATAATATTTCTCGAATATACGAGGTTTATAGATCTTTCCATCGCACCAAGATGCCAAATGATCTTCCCCTTACAGCCTTCTTTATGGATTTCAAAGGAATGTATGAAGAGTTCAGTGCCCTTATGCCTATTTCTGATGAGAGGAAGGTCAATGTGTCTCACCGAGAGCAAATGACTACAACGAGTTTTCTAACTGTACTTTCACCTTGATATGTGGCTACTCATTCTCAAATTTTATCTGGGGCTCATCTCCCCTCTCTTGAAGAAGCCTTCTCTCATGTGTTGAGAACTGAAAAAATCTCTTCATCGGCCTCTACTATGCCTACTAGCGCATTACTCAGTCGTGGTCAGAATAATACTCGTGGGCCACCTAATCATCGTGGTCCTACACTAGGGGGTTCTAATCAGGAGTTGAATGATATGATTTGTTACTATTATAAGGAGCCAGGTCATACGTAATGCACATGTCGTAAACTTCAAAACAAACAGAATCGACAGAATTCTGCACATGTGGCCACGATAACTAATGACAAGGTTACCATTTCTGCTACTAAATATGTTCAATTAAAGTCTAGTAATCCTCCTGCTAGTATTGCTATTGCCATAGGTAATGAGGCTATTGCCCTTGTCTCTTCTTCTTCTAAATGGATCATAGACTCTGGTGCTACTGACCACATGACAGGTAACCGCTATCTCTTATCTACTTATAATTCCTATGCCAACCCTTCTAACATCACTATTACGGATGGTTCTCAATCTTGTGTTCTTGGGTCTGGCACAATTGAACCTACCTCTTATATTCATTTAGACTATGTGCTTAATGTCCCTAATCTTGCTTTTAACCTTTTGTCTCCTAGTAAACTTACTCATCAATTAAACTATTGGGTCTCACTTTTCCTTGATCATTTCTTGATACAGGATCTTTCGATAAAGAAGATTATTGGTTGAGGCTACGAATCTGGTGGTCATTACTTCCTGGATGATCAGGGGTGCCAGTGGTGTCACTCCTTTTGAAGCACATTGTCGTTTGGGTCATTTGTCTCTATCATCTTTAAAAACATGTTTATCCTCAGTTTCAGTATTTGTTATCCTTAGATTGTGAGTCATGTCCGTTTACGAAACATCATCATCTTCCTTTAGTTTCTCATGTCAATAAACGAGCTTTATCTCTTTTTGAGTTAGTGTTCTCTGATATTTGGGGTCCATGTCCAGTTGAGTCCAAAGTTGGTTTCAAGTACTTTGTTACATTTGTTGATGATTATTCCCATACTACTTGGTTATATTTAATGAAAAATTGTTTTGAGTTATTCTCTCATTTTTGTGCCTTTACTACTAAAATTAAGAATCAATTCAATACTTCTATCCATACTTTGTGTAGTGATAATGCTAAAGAATATTTTTCTGAATCATTTTGCTCATTTATGCTTCAAAACGGCATTCTCCATCAATCTTTTTGTGTGGATACACCGGCTCAGAATGACATTACTGAAAGAAAAAATTGCCACCTATTAGAAGTAGCCCGTGCTCTTCTATTTCAAATACAGGTTCTTTTTGGGCTGATGCGGTCTCCACTACTTGCTTTCTCATTAATCGCATGCCTTCCTCTATTCTTGATGGTCACATTCCCTACACTACTCTCTTTCCTTCCAAACCTTTGTTTCGTATTGACCCTAAGATTTTTGGATGTGTGTGTTTTGTTCGAGATGTGTATCCAAGTGTCTCTAAATTAGATCCTAAGTGTCACGTCCCAAAATTTGGATCGTGATTGGCACAGAATATGAATAATTTCACATTCCGAAAGCCTAATACCTTAAATAAAACATTCGAGTTTTCCATAACATTTTTCAAAATAAATAGAATCTTTTCTAATGTCTAGGTGGAGCTTTACCCTTTTCAAAATATTACAAGTTCTTAAGAAAAGTAATTACATCAAAAGTAGTGTTTGTCAAACGGCGCTTCGGATCGACAATGAGGCTCTTTACTACTCAACGGGAGGATTAGGGTCACCTGCACTATCTGAAGCCAAATAATCTACTCGTGAATAACGTCCCACAAATATGATTAAAAGAATGCGAAAATAGACAATGCATACACATGTTTCAAATAACATTTCGTATTTCAATGCAAATTTTTCCGTAAACATTTTCTTTCAGGGAAAACAATTTGAAATAGTCATTTCAAATCAATCGCTTTAAAAACAATCCTTTCAAAACCATAATCTTTCCGTAGGACTTCAACAGAATGAAAATAGACGTGGACACACAGTCCATGAGGGTAAATAACCAATCTAGTAGCTCAAGGCCACTAGCCGTCACGAGTACGAGACCCACATAATAATCTGGTGGCTCGAGGCCACAATATGTCGCGAGTACGAGACCCACGTATATCCGTCATTCGTACAAGACCCACGTATATTCGTCATTCGTACGAGACCCACCTCTATCCGTCGCGAGTATGAAATCCAAGTATATCAATCGAGAGTGTAAAACCCATGTATATCCGTCGAGCTCAGGTAACCAAGGTGCACCAAGGACTAACAGTACTGCTGTTAGCAATCATCATTTTGTATTCTGTCATTTCTAAAATGTTTCCATCATACGTGGGGTTTATTTCACATGAAATAATCTCAATCGTTTCAATGACATAACCATTGCTAAAACCACTTTAACTTTCTAGACCCCAGCATGTACATTTGAAATCAAATTACTGTGAAAATATATGCAATTCGCAAAAGAATATATTTCATCAATAACATCAGTTCAATGCAACTTTTGTCAAACTCTTTTTGAAAGCTTATTCATCCATCTTTATTCATAATCGAAATTCCTTTGTAAATCATTCGAAAGAAAATCTTTTATAAGGATTTAAACCATACTTTCGTAAAACGGCTTTTCACAAATCATAATTGAAATTCAATATATCCAGTGAAATAGCAATGTATTTAAAAATGTTAAGTTTAGGGAATGTTATTCACTCACCTGCCACGCTCATAAACAGTTACTCCTTTCAGCCCAACCACTTCGATTACTTTCACTTCTCAATCCCCTATCATCCCGAAATAACATGTTAACCTTCTAAGTATACCCTTAACATAAATCAATCATTCTAAATCTACTATCAATCAGAGAGACATTATCACTGACATATCTTGGCCACAATTAAGTTGGTTAAAACACTAATTCATTTCCAAATAACCCTTAAACATGATCTTTGCACAGATCTGAAACCTTCCACATTATAACCATTTAAAATTTCAAAATCTTTATTAGCTTCCAAGTTCTTCCATTTATCATAACACTCGAACCATAACAATTCGCCAAAACAGCAACACATACCCATGCATATGTATCTATAAACCAAATAAAATGATCAGGGCCTTCTATTCTAATTCTTTTTCCTTCCTGCCGCCACCCCAAGCATATATATATTCACAACCCATGCATACACAGCAACCATAGTAACATAGGTATATGGACATACATATATACATTTCCTCAATCAACACCTTAGAACTGCCAACAATCATCATAGCACACACATACCAACATAGATACATCTCCACAGCCTAGCAAACATAATATATATATATACAATCGTTCCCACAGCATCAATAGCAGTAAAAAAGATCATTTCTTGTGACAACAACCTTAACAAAACACGTCCCTACACATTCATACACAGTGCACCAAATAAGCCCAGCATACAAATACCCCCCAAAACTAAACCAACTACCATCATCATCGATGGCACATTCAACTCTGTTTCCTTTGTTACTACAAAGCACATACCTCTCAGTAACCAGGAGGAATTCTCGGCCAATACAACAGGGGACAATGAATGGCTCAGGATTCAAAACCTGGAATCCACCTACGACCAATACAACAACCAAAATCAAATTTGTCTTCTCTGCGATTCTATAAGAAGAGGACGGAAACATAGGAGTACAGAGATGAAGGCATCCAAGCGAGGAATGATCAGTAGAGGAGAAAATGGTATGCACTTACCTCTAAATCACCCAATTTCTGCGTAGAGATATAGAAGGATCTCTGGGACTACAGTACCAGTTCACGCAGAGTAACAGTAACACCCCACACGATGGCGACCCAACACTTAAACTCCAGAACAGAGAAACCCAACAATAATGATCGCCACCCTACCACACTATCTCTCATGACTTTTCCTCCCCTTTGATTTCCTCTGCTCGCAATACTTAAAGGCGAATAACAATCATGCCAGGTGCTGCTTCCAGGACAACGGCACAGCATAGAAGGTTGACAACTCACTACAATGACTGACCGCAAGGCGCCGCTAGAGTAAAGCTTTTAATCTGCTCACACTACTTCCCTACATGAGTCACCGCTGAAATCAGACATCTGAAAGGGACGGGGTACGGTGCAGAGAAAAAGAAGAGAAGGGCAAAATAGTAATTTCGTGTGCTAAAATCAAAATAAAAACCCTTACCCTGCAACAGTCGAGACTCGAATGTAGGACCTTAGAGACAACTTTCGCGCCTTCATCCACTTAGCTGCCCACGACCCTTTGCAACAATTTGCAATATCTAATATATATTCTTTTGTTGCATAAATTTTATCTAATAAATTTTTGAAGCCATAACACTAAGTCCCTCAAGTATGTCTTCCTTAGCTACTCTCATATTCAGAAAGGTTATAGGTGTTTCTCTCTGTCTCTTAATCGTTACATGGTTTCTGCTGATGTTACTTTTTAGGAATATGTTGCTTATTTTTCTTCTACCACTTTAGCTCTTCCTTCTCTACCTGCGAAGGAGGATACTCTTTTGGTCCTACTCTATCTTTCCCTCACCATCACTGGCCCTTGCTCCCCTACTGGTACCTGGTCAACCACCTTTATCTTGGGTTATACCAGACGTTTGAAGGACACAATTACTGCTGATATGCTAAATTCTACCCTACCATTGTCTACTTCCTCATTAGATCCTATGGAGAGCATTACTCACCCTAAGCCTGCCTCAATACCTACCTCTGAGCTACCTCCTGTTCCTAATCCAGATCCCTCCCTTGATCCACCCATTACCCTTCGCAAAGGTAAATGTACTTGTACCTATCATATTTCTTCTTTTGTTTCACATGACCACCTCTTCTCTACTTCTCATGCCTTTGTTGCTTCTTTAGACACTATTTTCGTACCTCAATCCCTTTCTGAGGCTTTATCCTACCCAGGTTGACATACTGATATGGAGGAGGAGATGACGACCCTTGATTGTGCATGCATGTGGTCCTTAGTGGATTTGCCAGCAGGAAAGAAATCCATTGGGTGTTGACCCCTAAAACTAAGGCTGATGGCACCCTCGAACGTCTTAAAGATTGCCTTGTTGCTAAAGGCTATGCTCAGAAGTATGGTGTTGACTACTCTGAGACCTTTTCTCTCGTGGCCAAGCTCTTTTTTGTTCGTCTCTTTATCTCTCTGGCCGCTACTTATAGTTGGGATCTTTCTCAATTAGATATCAAAAATACCTTCTTACATGATGATGTTCTTGAAGAGGTATACATGGAGTAACCACCCGATTTTGTTGCTCAGGGAAGCATAGTAAAGTGTGTCATCTTAAGAGATATTTATACAGCTTAAAGCAAAGTCCTAGTCTAAGACATGGAGTAACCACCCAGCATACATTTAAAATGTTACACTAAAAACAATGTTCTAGTTCTACTAAGATATTGTCGTTTGCTATATCACAGTTTGCAAATTTAAAACTATAATAACCATAAATCATAAATTAGGATAGAAACCTGATTAGCACCAAAGTATTCTCAATAAAGGGGAAAACTACGACTTTGCCAACACCCCTTACAATCTTGCTTACATAATCATCGTCTTGCTCAAGAAGCACAACGCGATCACAAGAAATGAGAGAGCATATTCATCAACATATGAAAGTTAAATGGATTAAACAAAAATCAATCCCCGTACACTGTAATCGATTTCCCATTTTTTGAGAAAGACGAAGCTAACATTTGAGCATATGAAATGAGAGGGCAAACTAAGCTTTTGCCAGCACCCCGTAAAAATCATGCTTAGATAATCACCGGGTTACTCAACCAGCACCAAACACATCCCCAGAGAAATGAGAGAGCATACGCATCAACATATGAAAGTTAATGGACTAAAGAAAAAATCAACCCCCATAAACAGTAAACGATTTCCCATTTTTTTGGGAAAGGCGAGACTAACATTTCAACAAAAGCATAAACGTATAGAGTCCATCGACAAAAACTTTCAAGCACACAACATAGAACCCTAAGAATCCCAATTTTCTTCGACAATGAAACGGGAAAGAAAAAACCCTACATACCGAAGAGCTAATCCAATAGATTCCTAATAGATTAGTGAGCACGAAATGTAAATCGATTTGAGGTCAGAAAGTTACCACCGGAGCTGCGGCGAGGCATGGTTAGGGAATGGGGTTGAGGCGGCGGAAAACAAGATTAAGAGACGAAGAGGAATAGCAAAATGTGCTATTGAAGAAATATAAACCGCTAAACCCCTCAAAATGGGAAATTTAAAGCCAGCTCCACAGCAAAATTATGAGTTGAGGATTAGGGATTTAGTCAAAAGAAAAAAAGGGCAAAAAAAGTTTTAGAAAATTCAGATTGTGTTAACGTGTAAGTACAAGATTGGTTGATTTCACGGCATTGACGGGTTCAATTTTCAGTTGTGAGCTTGTGATTTTTTTCGTCATAAAATAAAACGCAAATAAATATTTAACCTTTTTATTGTTCATATAATTTATTATCTTTTTAGCCAGAATTCATATAATTTATTCACATCATATATGGAGAAGCCTAAATTTGCATTACATAAAATTTCAATTTAACTATTTTAAAAAAGTACATTTTTAATCTTTTTTAATGTTAACATTACTAGTTTCATTAATAAAAATAATTAACTCAACAAATTTAAATAGTAATTTTATTATTAAATGTTTCACAAAATATATTTAAAATTTATACTATAGATGATGGATGAATAGCATTTTCATAAGGGAATAGGAAAAAACAGATAAAATAATCAATACGTTTTATATATAACATGTAAGAATATAACATTTTATATTACAAAAAGCAATACATATTATCTCTTCTACGGTCTGCAATCATCTGTGTGCAGGAGTAGACTAGCTACTTTTTTCCGCAAACTTATTTATTTAATATTACAATAAGGCCATGTCCTGTAACAAAATTATTACTATATAAAAGTATCTCCCATGCTAATTGATTAAAAAGAACGTAGTTAAAAAGGAAACAAGTGTCTCAATGTTAAAGTTTTATACTGATCATTATTTGTTCTCATATTAGCACGTTTAAATGAACATGATAAACAAACTTTTTAAAATAAATACATAAATAATAGATGTAAGGATATTTGTAAATGAGTTACCAACTGAATATATTTGTTTCAAATATTTTTTTGCCAACATATTTGTACATTTACTTTGTCAAGTATGTACATTTTAACTTAGTGATTATTCAATTTTAATTTTATAAGCTTGGATAAAAATAATCAAAAATAAAATATATTTTTTATAATTTGAAATTAAATAAGAAAAGGATATTTTCTTAAGAAAGGGGAGAGAAAAAATATAGAGTTGACGTTAGTAGGAAAGCGATAAAGTCTATGCACTAGTTTGGATAGGCTTTTAGAAAAGGAGTTATAGAAAAAAAAACTTTTGAACAGCTTTTAGAAAAGGGTTTCTAGAAAAGAACTTATGAAAATAAGTAGTTCTAAATAAATGAGTATTTAGATGGTTATTACTAAAAAAACTTTTGTAATTGATAAATTATTAAAAAGGGTATAATTTTATGAAAAAATATTCTATTTTTTTCCTTTTCTTCCTCTCTCTTATGTTCTCTTTCCATTGATGAAGACTAGTGACGTAGATGGAACCTCGACCTCTACTAGCGATGACGAGCCTCAACGAGTACAAACAAGGAGTGTGATGGACCCATGACAAGCATAGTAGCGTCGACCTGTGTGACAACATTTTTGTGCATAGACAGAGGAGAACACGCAATGGTGACAAAGACCCTCCTCCCTCCCAGCGAAGTTTACTTTCTCTCCGGTGACGATGATGCTCCTCCTTCCCAACGACAATGAGCACAGATGGAGGAGAAGAACGCCATGGTGGTAGAGGCAAAGTAGAAGCAGAGAGAAGAGAAAGAAGAGGGAGAAGATGAGGTAGAGAGTGTCAGAAAAAATTAGGATAAAATAGTAATTATGTAGTTTTTAAACTCATTTACTGTTCTAGAAGTTATTTTTAAGAGTTTATTTGAAACCATGGTTTGGTTCAGAAGCTATTTTAGACAAATATAACTGTTTATTTTAAAAAAAATTCAAACCAAAGTTTGAGCCAAAAATCATTTTAAAACCTAAGATTCTGGTAAACCAAACACACACTATAAATATATAATGAAAATAACAAGCCCTGGGCATAAGATATATAATGTGGAGCATTTCAGGTGTTTAATTTCATGTAATCCTATTAGTTCATGATCTTAGCTTTTGTAATTTTAGAATTGTAAATCATTAGTTATATTTCAATAATTTTAATAAAATCTCATTTTAAACTTATTCTATTATAGAAAATGATTAAAAGAAAGACAATAATAAAATAGTTGAGCTAATCTGTAGTTCTTTAAGTTTGGAGGACTCTAATTTTAGTCAAGTTTTAAGTTATGGGTTTTAATCTTTTAAGAGGCAAAATGATATAATTTTTTTATTAAATTATAAAGACCAATATTTTATATGGAAATAAACTAGAGGGAATAAAATTAAAATAAAAATAAACTTAAGGGACAAAAGTTGTTTTAATCCATAATAAAAATTAGATAGAATAATATCATACTTGTAAAGAGTTTGGTATATAATCTTCATAATATATATACACACACTATAACGAGAGAAAAAACTACAATTGTCTTACAAATTTCTTCAAACTATCAAATCGCTTACCTTCTAATAATTGCAAGTGAGTAAGTAAAGTTTGATAAAAGATTATTTGTTCATTGCCAATTAATCATGTGTGGGAGCCCAAATTTACTTATTGTCTCTCCAGGAAATTCATCTCATATTCTTGCTCAAGCTCAAACATGATTGAAGAAGCGTTTAAGCTGAATTTAATTCTTAAAACTTATATATTATAATTTACAATTAAATTTTTATACTTATCCAAATATTTTTTTTAATCTATTGTAAATTTTTTAATTCCATAGTTGTAATTTTTTTAAAATATCACATATAATTTTAATTTCAATTAAATTTTAAAGAATTATTGCAATTATATATAAATAAATAACAGAGAACAAAACTCCGAACTTGTCTGTATTTTAATGTTTTATACCATAATTATTGAATAAATGTTAATAAATTGTTAGATGTCGGATATTTTATTTATTACATTTTTAATATTTAAGTAAATATTTAGTTATAATAATTTAAATAATAAAATATGTGGCGTTGATTAGTTTGACTTTATGAGTTTGGGTTTAGAGTTTTACCCAATTTTAATCGTTTATTTAATTGAATAACAATAATAATGGTAGGTTATTGAATGAGTGACGCGCAAGAGACTAAGAGAATGAGAGTAGGAGTGAGACTGTGATTTTAAAATTATATTAGTATGAAATAATATCTAAAAAAATTATTTTATTAATTTTATTTTATAGTTAACTATAAATTATAAAAAGATTATAGTACCCTTTTCCCAAAGTCCCAAAATTTACCAGTGAAAGAAGGGCTCCATGGGCACACGCTCGTGACGTCGAGCCAGCGGATTAGCGGAGTGTATATCATAATCGCACATGACGCAGAGCGAGGCGCCGTCAGCCTTGCATCTACTGTATGCAGGGGCTTGCTCGCAAACCTCGCACATCCACACACGCTCATGCCAGGAAGCAAGCTTATTGGCAGAATGAATCTTGTTGTCATAGAACATGCACAAAAAAGCTGAGTTGGCTCAGCAGAAAACTGCAGTGGCTGCCGATTTGCAAGAGTCACATGGTTTCGACGGCAAGGTCCAACCACTATGAAAGCCCTTGAGGCTTCCCCACTCGATTCCCATACAAAAAATCTCGTTCCGGTGTTGACGGAAGAGAGAAGAAGAAGAAGAAGAAGAAGAAGAAGACAAGAGAGAGAAGGGCGTTGACGGATGAGAGAAGGAATGATATTTGTCTTAAAAAAATTTATCCCATTGCAAACAATATAATATTAGGAGAGGTCCCACCTATATAGTATTGCAAAATTCTAATTTTTTTTTATAATTTAACAAATTCTCTATCCCAATACTAGTTCCAAATACTCAATACCAAGTACCAAATGTGGTCTAATTGTAAATCATGTTTTTTGAGGCTTCAGTGACTGTTCTCTAGTCACTAGTTAAATAACATGTAATAAATAATTCTGAAAACTTTATTAACGTATGCAATAAATAAGTTTTTAAAGCAGTGCTGCTCATTCTTAATATTCCATATGCAAGAGAATATAATCCACCCAGTAAACTATAAAATACATAGCATTGAGACAGGGGAAAAACAATTTCCAAACTTCGTACTGGTATCTTGAACTTGAAGGGTAAAAAAGAACGATAACTCTGTTACTATTATTCACTGCACATTTGTAACACATAAAAGTTAAAAACTAACTTGAAGACAAACAAGACCCACATGTGGAGTACAAAAATTTTCAAATTAAAAACCATTAAGACATTAATACAGGAGACGTCATCAATCCATATGATAACATGTTCCAAAAATAAAACAATCCAAATGGGTTTAAGATTGTAACAAATACAATTTGATTTAACACTGTGATTCAGCAAGTGGTCCCTTGAATATTTTGCATTAACATGGCCTTAATTTTTTCCAGTGACACCGCAACCTCTGACATATTAGGTCTTGACTCAGGTGCTATGTTGCAACAATTTAAGGCTAAATAAAAAATTGATGATATATGCAGTAATATATTACCACTTTTTTGGTTGCTTCTGAGGAGCAAATTGACATCTAGAATATCGATGATTGACTGTGGGGTTGATTTGCAAACAAATTCTTTCAAAGTTAAGCCTTGAACAAACATATCATCTGTTGGTTTCTTCCTTGTAAGCATTTCCATAAGCAGAATACCAAAACTGTATACATCTCCTTTTGTTGAAATTGCTCCTCTTGATCCATACTCTACATATAAATTTGAATGATAACTTAAATAGTTGAATAACTTGTAGTTTCTTCTAGCATGTGGATGTGCGTAGGTATAAATGAATACAAGAAATAGAAATTAAATAAAATTTAATATCATTACTATGTAAATTATCACCTGGTGCCATATAACCAATTGTAGCCATAGTTTTGGTATAAATTTCTGATTGACTATCATTTAACAATTTGGAGATTCCAAAGTCACCCACATGTGCCACCATATTTTCATCCAATAAAACATTGCTTGGCTTTACATCACAATGGACCACTGGTGTAGAAGAACTATGATGAAGATACTCTAACGCCGATGCCACGTCAATCATTATGTTCAATCTTTGCACTATATCTAAACAATAATTATGGGAGTACAACCATCTATCAAGACTCCCATTAGACATGAATTCCATTATAAGGGATTTAAAATCATCATTGGAGCAACTGCTGATGATTTTAATGAGATTTCGATGACGAATCTTGCATATGGTAGCACATTCAATATCAAAACTCCTCGATGTTGCTTCCAAATTTGAGTTAAATACTTTGACAGCAACTGTCTTTCCACTTGAAAGAATTCCTTTGTATACTGATCCGAAACTTCCCTTGCCAAGAAAATTACTCTCATCAAATCTATTTGTTGCTTGCAAAAGATCATAATAGGATATCTTCATTGGCTTGTCCAAATTTAAGGAGTCTCGATTAGTCATCTCATGACTAACATGATCCTTCTTAAACTTTAGAAACATTAGGCATGAAGCAACCAAAATGATTGCAGAAATGATAGGCACTAAGTATTTGATCACAAGCACCATTTTGGTTGAGATGTGCTTCTTTACTTTTTTGCATGGATGGACTTTTAGTTTAGACTTCCCACAAAGATCTTCATTCATCATAAAAGATTCATACGTAAAACTCTGAAAAGGCCCATTATTTGGAATTTCTCCATGCAATAAATTGTATGAAAGATTGAGATGCTTCATATGGATAAGTAACTCTAAGGATTTTGGAATCACACCAGATAAATAATTTTGGGAGAGATCCAAGGACTCAATATCTATCATGCCACTAAATGATTCAGGAATGGGCCCTTGCAATTTGTTATGAGACAAAGATAGTTTTTGCAATGTTTCCAAGCTGCCCATAGTTGTTGGGATGTTTCCTGAAATTTGATTTTGTGACAAGTTCAATAGTATAATTGCTGTCAAATTCGATACCTCAAGTGGAATTGTTCCGCTCAATGCGTTGGAGGATAAGTCTAGCATCAACATATCTTTGAGATTCCAAAGAGAAGAGGGTATTTGAGAAATTAATTTGTTGGAGCTGAAATTCAACCTTCGCAAAGAAGTATTTATGAGGCACGTTGGAATCATTCCTAAAAACATGTTGTTGGCTAGAAACAACTCACTGAAACTTTTGATTTGGCACAATTCATTTATGATAGGCCCTTGCAATCTGTTATTGCTAAGACTTAAATGTTGAAACCTTTGTAGTCTATTAATTGTATGTGGAATCAACCCATTCAAGTCATTCCCATCTAAATATAATGCCATCAAGTTTGTTAGATTCCCAACTACATTGGGTATAACTCCACTAAATTTATTCCATGATAAATCTAACTTAGTGAGCTTAGAAGCATTTGAGATGCTATTTGGAATTTGTCCAGTAAGTTCATTTTCACTCATCCATAATGTGTTCAAGTTAGGAAGGCCAATTCCTAAATATGATGGGAGAATGCCAGAGAGAAAATTACCACCAAGACCCAAGAATGTCAATGTTGAAATGTTGAATATGTTGGAAGGAATAGGTCCTTTCAAATGATTAACGGACAAGGCTAAGACATTAAGTTTATCAAGATTGCCTATCCCTTTAGGTATAAAACCTGGACACAAAAGCATTGATGGATGAATAGCATTTTCATAAAGGAATAGGGAAAAAAGATAAAATAGTTAATATGTTTTATATATAACATGTATGGAATATAAGAATACATCATTTTATATTACAAAAATCACTACATATTATCTCTTCTACGATATGCAATCATCTGTGTGCTACCTTTTAAAATAAAATACATTTTAAATAATTTTTTTTATTAATTAAAATAAAATAAAATATAAATCGTATAAAGATATACCAAAATGCTACCTTGCGAAAAATATTTACTAGAATACTACAAGTAAAATTGTTCTCTCCTAGTGCGATTTCGATTTTACACTATTTTTAAAACTAAGTCACAATCTATAGACTTAAATACTAATATATATATATATATATATATATAATATTTATAAAAAATAAAATTAAATAAAATAGCCAACAATTTAAGATCAAGTTTGACGAGTTAAGTCTATCAAATTTGCCTATACGTTTATAAACTTTTTGAGTCTATCTAGACATAAAAAAGTTACAATGATGACTTTTATATATTTCAAATAATAATATATACAACTAAAATATTTTTATTATTTTTAAGTCTTCGTAAACTTTTTGAAATAAAAAATTAGGAAAATCATAAACTATCCTGAGATGACATTTTAAAATTAAAGTGTTTTTATGTTATAATTATTGAACAATTATTTAATAGAAAATTTAATAAATTTGTGTAATACAAATGAAAACAAAATGAAATTAAACAGATTTATTATTTAAGAAAAGGGAGAGAAAAAAAATAGAGTTGAAATTAATAGGAAAATGACAAAATCTATAAATATATAATAAAAACAATAACATGTGGGCATATTATACATGATGCGGAGCTTTTCATGTTTTAAATTTCATGTGGTACCACTAGTTCATGATCTTCTATATCTTTCTGTTCATGATTTTAGCTTCAATAATTTTGGAATTATAAATCATTAGTTATATTTCAATAATATTAATAAAAGGAGGAAAAAAGGAATCTCATTTTAACTTATTCTATTAGAGAAAATGATTGAAAAACAAAGAAAATAATAAAAATTAGATGGAATATTGTCATGCTTGTAAAAAGGTTGCATTTAAATATAATTAACTAGTATCAACTACTTATAAAAAAGCTGAATGGATTTGTAAATAGAAAAACAAAATAGGTCATAATATTTGCATATAATCTTCTTAATATACACATAAGATATATAACTGATAAGTAATAACATTCTTATTTTGCTAAAAAAAACAATTTTATTACTGTACGAACTTTAAAATTAAAAGAGAAATAAAGTAGTTAATATCGGTTGCATATAGTGTACCCACACTATAACAAGGAAAAAAAAAAAAAGCTATAGGTGTCTTACTAATTCTAAATAATTGAATATTAGAAAAGGGGAGAGCAAATTTCTTCTAACCATCAGATTGCTTACCTTTTAATAATTGCAAGTGAGTGGGTGAAGTTTGTCTATATAGAGTATTTGTGCATTGCCAATTAATCATGTGTGGGAAAAAGCGTTAAACTACTTTTTAGGTAATTTGTCTATCCAGAAAATTCATCTCGTATTCTTGTTCATCAGGGGGATATCAAAAATTGTTGAACAAGCATTTTTTTAAGTTTTATTTAATTTATATATTATAATTTGAAATTAAATTTATATACTTTTCCAAATATTTTTATTTATTTTACATTTTTAATTCCATATTGTAATTTTTTTAAAATATCTCATATAATTTTAATTTCAAATAAATAATATAGAATTATTAAAGTATATATAACAAATAAGAGAGAACAAAATTTATATATATTATTACATTTAAAGTTATTAGAAGAATGATAAAATCTACAAGAAAGAAGTACCGGCATAAAACATGGGATTATTAATTATATTCTACAAATTAAATATTATTCGCTTCCATCTGTTCATGATCTTAACTTTCTTTGTTTTTTTATGATTGTAATCACAAGCTATACACAAACCCCATTGTATGTGAAGGAACAATATGAATGAGATGAAAAACAATATATGAGTTTAGGGAAAAAATTAAAAAGAAAAAAACACACGCAAGTAGGTACATACCTGTAAATGAGTTAATTGTCAAATATAATTCTTTTAAAGATGTGCAGTTACTTATTGATTGTGGAATGCTTCCCTCTAATTGATTACCAGTAACACTAAAGACTTCAAGTAAAGGGAGTTGATGACACATTTCTTCTGGCAAGTTACCCTTTAAATGATTGATGCTAAGTGCAACAACTCTCAAAGAAGGCATGTTCCAAATAAATGAAGGAATTTCACCTATAAATAAATATAAAATATTGGTTAATTACTTGGTAGTAAGAGAGTCAATATTTACTTAATACTCTATAAAGAATGAATGGGATTTTGTTAATTAAAGGTTTAAAATTAATAGAATACCCCATGATTTAATTTTTCTGGAATTCATTTTTGAAGGGAATCTTCCAATTTCAATTACCTATCTTAAAATTCTTTTAAAAGGATATGCTAAAGAGAGATTATGGAATAAATTTCACCTATTTCAAATGAAAAACCAAATTAGTTATATTTTGAATTAAATTTATCTAATGTTCACAAGAATCTAACTTTGAAATCTGATAATGAATTCGTCATAGGGCAAAAAAAGTTGAAATTTTATTTTGTTTGTTTAAGAAATTAAAATACTTTCAATTACACATTATGTAGATAATATAATAAATAGATTTTTTATTTTGCAGAAGAACAATTTTCTTACGTGAAACATATCAAATATGCTACAATTTTTACCTGTAAAGTTGTTATATTGTAGAAATAATTCTTCTAACAATGTCCCATTGCCAGTTGATATTCGAAGATTACCAATCAAATTATTTTTCTGTAAATCTACAATTCTTAAAGTAGAAATGTTGAAGAGAGATGATGGAATTTCACCTGTTTTAATTTTAATAATAGTGAACAAGCTAAGATAATTAAAAGGCTTTAATAAATTTATTTGCATGAAAAGAATAAAAAATGATATAATTAATAATAAAAAGAAACAAGAAAGCTATATGAAACCATATTGATAGTCATTTTCTAGGAGTTAAAAAAAATTGATGTACCATACATATGAGTGTATATATTATCAATTTATAGTATTATCTTCTAGGGACATCACCTTGTACTTGGAATTTAAAAATTGAAATCGAGGGTTTGATGGTGGAAAGTGATGGCGAGTGAAGTTCACAAAGCCACAAAGTATGAAAGAAATGAAAGTTGTGAATTGGGACAATAAGGCAAGAATAATTCGTTGGATTGTATCCAAAGGTATAAATAAAAACCAAGAAAATGGGCTAATGAGCTAAATGGGGAAGTGGGCCGAGATGGGAATTAATGTGGGAAGTATTTACGGCCTCATGGGTAGTGCACAAATAGAAATAGTTAGATTTTGAGGAATAGACGCTAAGCAAATCAATAAAATCGAAAATCAGGTATTAATACAGAGTTAATTTAGTAATTTAAGATTTATATTTTTTTATTAGAAATCACATGAATATATTCTAAAATGATAAAACACTATAACAATTAATTCATTTTCAAAAGGATAATACCATTTTAATTCGGGTGGCTAATAAATAATTTTTTATTCTTTTCATGTACCTTAAATTGATAAAGGTACATGAAAAGAATAAAAAAATGATATAATTCATAATAAAATGAAATAAGAAGGCTCTATGAAACCATATTGGTCGTCATCTTCTAAGAGTTAAAAAAAAAGTTGATGCACCATACCTACATGTGCAAACATGTTATCAATTTATAGTATTAATAAACTATAGTTTAATTTTTACTTTTTATTTCTAATCACTCACACAAATCATCCATATGAAACTTGTTAAAAGCACATATATCAAATATTATGTTTCTAATAATCTAATATTATATTTTGTTTCTCTTTATACGGATTCTTTTTTTAAATAAAAAGTGAGCATTATTATAAAAACTACTATGCCACATCAAATATTAATAGCCCATGAAGTTCTTTCTGACCATTTTTAAAGGGCTCCTTGATTTTATTTTAGGGAGAATCCTAATAAAATCCCCTTAAAATTCTAATAAAATTGGCACAATCACATGATAAAAAAAGACATATTCGCTTTGGGATTAAAAGAAAGCATTACTATTACTTGTGTCTCTTGTTAAAGAAAAAGGAAAATGGATAAACATTAAGAAAAATGACATACAAAAGCTTTGAAAATGATAAATTCTCAAGTATATTACTAATAATAGTTTAAGTATTACTGACAAGAGATATGGAACTACCAACACAAAGTCCTACTTTGTTATTTATCATTTTTCTCAAATATTACCAAAACTTCTTATGGTTCTTTAAAATGAAGGGAAAAAATGGAAAGCAAAATTTCATTTTAAAATTATTTTTTATTTGAGAGAAGAAAACAAGAGCAAAAGCCACACATGGTATAAGACAATCATATAATTAAAAGTCTTACCTTGCAAACTGTTGATGCCAAGATTTAGGATTTGGAGATTTGTCAAATATCCAATCTCATTTGGAATGATTCCTGTGCAAATTATATATGCGTAGCAAAATTTATTATAATATTGAAAGAGATAATAAAAACTAGTTTAATTTAAATACTGCAAAGAAAAAGAAAGAGAAGCTAAGAGTGTGAACCTTTTTCTCTCTCTCAAGATTTCATATCAGCTGGGGGATTTGTACATACATATGGAACAACTTTTTAAAATATGTATTTTTGTATTCGTTTTATAATATGAAATTTCTGAATCTAGTATTGCATTTTATTGAAGAAAATAAAAGTAAAAGATATACTTATGCATAAGACCTATGGTTAAAAGGTTAAGCTAACAATATAATGTAAACAAATATATAACTATTTTGAAATATTAAAATTATTACTAGCTAAATAAGTCGACAATTCAAGATCAATATCCATAGGTCAAATGAGACAATTTATATTTTTCTTTAGGCTCCAAGATTTTCTAATAATTCAATATTTTATTATACTTTTTGACATGTGTGTGAAAATTATACATATATAAAAAAGATATTTTCACACTGGAATTAAAAGAAAGTATCACCGTTATGTGTGTATGTTTTCAAATAAAAAGAAAAATATTGATAAATATTACAAAGTTTCTTATGGTTCCTTAAAATGAATAAAAAAACAGGAAAGTAAAATCATGATTTAAAATTATCTTTGATTCGAGAGATGAAAACAAAAAATACACCACATATGGTATAAAACATTCATATAATTAAAGTCTTAACTTGCAAATTGTTACTATGAAGATTTAGGATTCTATTCATATATCCAAATCAAAATTTAATGTGCTGCTTATAAGGCTTACTCATTTTAGAAAAAAAAAATCTTTAAAAAACTTTTAATAACAGAACTTAAACATTTGTTTTCCAATACTAATAAAACCTCACTAATAGGGATTAATATTATAATAGTATTCTCTTCTTTATGGTATGGATTTATTAACCATTTCAAAGATTGGATGACGAATTATTTTTATTCTTAAAAAAATAAAAAAATGTCAAAAAAAAAGAAGAAGAAATGCACAAAAAATATAACAAAATAAAATCCCTCCCCCTAGTAAACTATTATAAGATAAATGAGTTTAAGAAATTGCTAATTTGTCGCTAGCATTATTTATTTCCACGTGACTCTAGTGTTGTATGGGCTCTTTAATATTTTTTTTGGGCTGAAAGGCCCTTTCAATATTTCAATAAACATACATATACACATATACATATACATATGCAAATGCATATAATTATATACATACATATATATGTACGTATACATGCATACATATCGATTATTAATCCCTGAATCATTTCAAAGAATTGAATCCTCATCTTAATTTTGATAAAAAAATCATTGTCTTAATCATTATTGTTTTTTAAAAAAGCCACCATATAAATTATTTTTCAGGTAAAGCATGTGTTTTTTTAAGATCCATGTTCGTTTCGTTGACTAATTCTGTTGGATTGTCTATATTAAAAAAAAACCTAAAAAAACTTGTCATTGAAAAGAAAATAGAGGAAAATAAAAAATAAAAGACAAAAAAAAAGCATTGAAATATCAACTAGCATGTCCTTTTCATCATTTTATTTCATTTTTTGAAGATTTTTTATGCAACTTATTCCCCACCTTTATATGTGTGTGACAATTATATATAAATTTGAACTAAATGCCCAAAAATAAAATCTCATTTCAAAATTGTTTTTATTCAAGAAAGTTAAAAAAGGGAAAAAATACACAATCTAATATGCATATGGAGATGTTTTCATCGAAGTCATAAATTCTGAAAAATAAGTTCATATTCATTTTAGGATTAAAAGAAAGTATCACATTCCATTCCTTTAAAAATAATTTAGAAAAATTATCATTCTCTAAATCTATAATACAAAATAGTGACTATATCAAAATATTGGGAACAAAATTTAATACCATAATATAATCAAAATTCTTACCTTGCAGGTTGCTGTTACCAAGATATAGCTGCCAGAGTTTGGTCAAATTTGCAATGTCACTTGGTATGTTTCCTCCTTTGAATTTGTTATCCCCCAATTGTAATTCTGCTAATTCTTTGCATTGATGCCAAATGGATGGTATTTCACCAGACAACTCATTTCCATTTACATAAAATAACTCAAGTTTTGGAAGCCCAGAACATATGCTTGTTGGGAGACTACCAGATAATTGATTTATGTCAAGACTAATTTGTTGTAGCACTGAATTGTTAAATAATGAAGATGGTATAGAACCAACAAGTTGATTACTTGCAAGAGCCAATGTCTTTAGATGTGAAAGATGACCAATCTCATTTGGAATGCCTCCTTCAAATCAAATATTAGGGGATGGGAAAGAAGGTAATGTCACTAGTAAGAACTCTTTAAGCACACAAGTTACTATATGTGTACATGAGATATATTTATAATTCTTAAAAACAAATGTAATAAAACTTGCACATTTTATTAGAAATAAAACAAATATAGTCTAAACCATAAAACACAACAACAATTATATCATTTTAATTTGGTTGAGAAATTATATCATTAAAACTAAGAGACCCATTGATCCCGTCCTGTGGCGTCACAGAGATTCCAATTTATTGGACTTGCTATTTATCACTTATTTCGAAACACATATTAATTAGAAGGCTTCTAGAAAACTTAATTTTGTTAACTACAATTTTCTCAAAAAAATTAATAATAAAAATAAAATTAGTTATACTTTATATTATTCAAATTAAAACTAAATGTTCCAAATATGTTGCTTGTAAGGCTTACTAATTTTAAAAATAAAACCATTATAAATCTTCTAATCCTGGAATAATAAAATTTTTTGAATAGAAAAATGAATAACAATTTTTTTAAAGACTGATGATGATCAGCTTTAGATATTATGATAGGATTCTTTTTCTGCTTGGCATGACTTTACTAAACCTTTTCAAAAATTGGATGACAGAATTAGTTTTGTATTCTTTAAAAAAGTTACAGAAAAATGGTGGAACAAATAAGAAAAAATGCAAAAAAAAAAAAGAACAATAGAGACAAACCGTGGTCCTACATGATAATATAATATCAAACTAGTGAAAAGACAAGTATAGATATTAAAATTATTTTAAAACATACCTGACAAACTATTATAAGAGATACTCAATATTTCAAGTGAAGACAAGTTGAAAATTGTTTGGGGAATAATTCCTGAGATCTTGTTACCCTTAAGTAATAACTTCTTTAAGTGCTCAAGTCTTCCCACCTCAAGTGGAATAGTCCCTTCAATTAAATTATAAGTCCAATCCAAGATCTCCAACTTTGATAAATTGAACAAAGATGATGGAATAACTCCATTAAAACTATTATTTCGAAAACTCAAGCGCTCAAGCATGAATAAATCTCCTATCCATGTTGGAACTTGTCCTTGAAAGTTGTTGTAGCTCAAGTTGAATAGTCTCAATCGATGCAGTCGAACTAACTCTTCAGGGATTTGACCGTGAAAATTGTTGTCACTGAGATCAAGTTCAATGAGGAATGAGAGATTTCCCAGCTGTCGAGATATAGTGCCTTTAAGATCCATGGCACTTAGATTCAAGGAATGAACCCTTCCATAGGGAGTATTGCAGATGACACCAACCCAATTACATGGAGAAGAAGAGATAGACCAATCAACTAAGAAATTGTTGGGATCCGAAGTGATAAAGGATTTAAGGGAAAGAAGTGCGGATTTGTCGGTGGTGATGTTTGTATCAATTGAATCTGAGGAGACCGTGAAGCAATGAAGCAAGAAGAGTAGAACAATGGAAGGAGGCTTTGCCATATTGTTTAGCATAGCAGACTTGTCAAATTTGCAAGTGTTGCGCATCCATCAGGAATTCACAAACCCGTCATTTTATACTTCAATTCTTGAAGACCACTAAAGTCATTTGTAGCTCAAGTTGAATAGTCTTAAAATTATACTCTTGAAGACTACGTATCTTTTTTTGTCATTTTATATCTGTCATTGTATGTTACTAATTATTTTTCCAATTAAAATTTTATGACTTGATTTGGACTTGGATGAAACTTCTGCCATCATATATGATATTTTTTTTTCATTGGTTTATAATTACATTTTTGAAGTTTCATCCAAGTCCAAATCAAGTCATAAAATTTTAATTGGAAAAATAATTAGTAACATACAATGACAGATATAAAATGACAAAAAAAGATACGTGGTCTTCAATTAATTTCTTAGTTATTGAACCCAAAAGAACATTAATTTAAAACTTGCGCAAATAATTTGTTCCTTTATGAAGAAATATAAATTCTTCATAAGGAGATTAAATGTATTATATATCCTTTTTAGAAGAAGTTTATAAACTTTTGGTAAGGTCTGGTGAGCTTGACTTTTTTTAATTTAGAAGACTTGTAAATCTATGGATGATATTTAAAAGGCTTGGAAGAATTCCTAAATTATCTCAAATTTTATATTTATCTCTAAAAGATGAGTTCCTTAGATTTTAGATTCATTTGAATTACATAATAAAATTAAATATATACTGCTGCTTCTACTCCAATTTTTTATTTCAAAATACTTGTATAAATTGTTGTCTGATGAATAATTGAATTTTTAAATGTACGTAAGAAAAGAGAATAAATATAAAAGAAGATATTTTCTTTCTTACGCGTATGTATCATGAAAATTAGATGAAAAGAAAAAAAAACAAGAAGAATACATGGCACATTTTATCCATTGAGGATAGAAATTTTCCCAACTTAAATCATCAAACTTCTTTTCTGGTCAGATGAAACAGCCAATTCTATTTTACTTGTGTAAATAATTTCATTTTTTGGGGATAAAAAATATACAAAAAAACATGTCTGCATTTTTTTATATGTAGGAAAAATTTATCAAGAAATACATATTACAATATTATTGCACAAAAATATCTAAAGACCTAGGTCCTTGAACTAGTATAACTTTTTTTAATTGTATGTAATATATATTCAACTATACGCAAAATATCCATTTTGCATATAGTTAAAGATAAGCTACACACGGTCAAAGAAGATTGCAATTAGAGATTTCCAACAATTTTTTCAATATAAAATAACAATAGTGGTTATATGGATTTTTCTCACATTAAATAAAAGTTTATTAATAATAACATTTAGATTTAGATAGACTTAACTCATGGAGGTCTAAACATGGCCTAAACCCAAAAAACATTGGTAAGGACACAAATAACCATAAAATTAGAGATATTTGATGATGCAAGAGAAGAAGAAAATATCTTGTTGCATAATTTCTCACATGGAGGACCACATGTGTCACGTCCAGAAATTTGGACCGTGACCGGCACAGAATATGAATAATTTCACATTCCGAAAGCCTAACGCCTTAAATAAAACATTCAAATTTTACATAACGTCTTTCAAATGAACATAATCTTTTCTAAGGACTATGTGGAGCATTTACCTTCTTTTCAAAATCATACAAGTGCTTTCTAAATGATAATTATATTAAAAGTAGTTTTGTCAAAAATGACACTTCGGATTGGCAACAAGGCACTTCACTGCTCAGCGGGAGAATTAGGGTCACCTGCATTATCTGAGGCCAAATAATCTACTCTTGAATAACGTCCCAAAAACATGATTTAAAAGAATGCGGAAATAAACAATGCATAATCATGTTGAAAATGTATTTCATAGCGTTTCGTAACCTAATGCAAACCTTTCCATAGATATTTGTATTTCAAGGAAAATAACAATATGATATAATCACTTCAAATAAATCGTTTAAAAGTCATCCTTTCAAACTATAATCTTTCTGTAGGACTTCAACAGAACGAAAACAGACGTGGACACACAGTCCACGAGGGTAACTAACCATTCTAGCGGCTCGAAGCCACTAACTGTCGCGAGAATGAATCCCACAAAATAATTCTGGTGGCTCGAAGCCACTAACTATCGCGAGAATGAATCCCACAAAATAATTATGGTGGCTCAAGGCCACAAACTGTCGCGAGAATAAATCCCACAAAATAATTCTGGTGGCTCAAGGCCACAAACTGTCGAGCTCGAGTACCAAGGTGCATCAAGGGCTAACAGTACTACTGCTAGCAACCAGCGTTCTATATTCTGTCCTAAAACATTTCCATCATGCGTGGGGTTTATTTCACATGTAATAATCTCAACTGTTTCAATGTCATAACTATTGGTAAAAACCACTTTGAATTTCAAAAACCCCAGCATGTACATTTAAAATCAAGTTACTGTAAAATCATATGAAATTCGCATAGGAATATATTCCATGAATAACATCAGTTCAATACAACTTTTTCTAAACTCTTTTTTTAAAAAGCTTATTCATTCATTTTCATACATAATCATAATTCCTTTGTAAACCAATCGAAAGAAAATCATTTCTAACGATTTAAACCATACTTTCGTAAAATTTGCTTTTCGTAATTCATTTTTGAAATTCAACATTTGAAATGACAATGCATTTGAAAATATAAATTTTAGGGAACGTTATTCACTCACTTAGAATGCTCCACTCATTGACTCTTGCTTTTAGCTTTAGAATATCACTTTCTCTTTATTTCCCTAGGTTTCCTAAAATAAAATATTCTATCAGGAAAATACCGTTCATTTCTTTAATAGGTACTATTTATTTGACATAACCACAATAATTCTCATATACATATTAACATTACAATATTCCAAATCAATTTCTCTCATCATCGATTCCATTTTTTTTTTAAGGCAGTGAGTTCAATAGATTACTTTCAATTCCAATCCTTAACCTTTGAGCTCCACATACTCCTAAAATCTTTAATTGGCCTTGACCATGATTTCACCACTTCAACACATGATACATATTAAAATTTCAGCGCAAACAACTCCCAATTAAACATTACTTTAATGAATTACAACTCCCAACACAATTTAACCATTCAAGCATAAGTTACCCAAAATAGCAACTAATTCCAATGTTTTAATGACCAAATACTATTTTAAAGAGCTAGAACAATTATTTCCTAAATATAAAATCAATCAGTAATTCATCATTATTAACATGTCCTGGCCATGATTTATTCCCAAAATTCAAACCTTTTGCTCCACTTTCCTTCCTACGGCCAACAAACCTTTCTTTCTTTAAAACCTCAATTTAAACATCACCTTATGACCTTTATGTTTGCTTCAATTATCTCAAATTCTATTAATGTAACATAAACCTTCCACTGACATGGCAACTTAATTATCATCTATCATCTTATTGCAATACACTCCTCCATAATCTGCAAAATTCTTCCCAGATTCTGAAAGTTAATGTCCCCCAAGCAAAACTTAATATACTATTTTCTCAAATGCAACATAATGTACTATCCCAAAGCCTCATTTCATATTCCCCCAGGCTTATTTCACTTATAACTCCCTTTCTCAGTTTCACAATCTTGCGTTTGCATTAAAGATTATCACATGCAACTAAAATTTCATAGATCCTGAAACTATAAAACTTAAATAATAAGCTCTACTATATCTTTTTTTTCAAGAATCACTGCTCAACAGAGAGCCCATACAGCAACAAAAACATATGATTTCAATTTGAGTTTACAGCAACAGTCTTGATTACTTGCTTATTCTCATAAAATTAGACATCGACTTTCTCAAATTTTTCAGCGTTGAATCAGTCCATATCCCACAGTAGCAAGAACGAAGGATATGAAAATATCAAAGGATTTAGAGGACTCACCCTTGTTCTAGCAAACTCCCTTCGTTCTCTGTTATGACTCTGAAAATTTCACTTATATTATATCCCGTTGGTAAAGAATATATATATTAATTACAGAAAATTTCAATGAGGAGGCAGTAGTTGAGTGGTGTAAGGCGTGAGTTGTGACTGTGGTGAGCTGTGTTCGATTCCTAGATGCTATAGGAAGGGAAATCTTTTAACTTTTTAGGTTTGTGAAAAGACCAAAATACCCCTCCCCCTTCTTAACTCTGCGGAAGCCGTACTACAGCCATATTTTTCTCAGAATTCCTTCAGTGGCGCAGACGGATGGAAGCAGCGGGGGGAAAGCTTCATGCTAGTGATGCCGTGTGGTCAACTCCTGCAGTATCCTGTCCTGTCCCCTGCTGTGCCACTGTCACTGGTATGGTCATGTCGCTCGGCCAGCTTCAGCTCCATGATTTATAGAGCTATCGTCGGTAAAGCAGAGAGGGAGTTGGAAAGAAAGGATAAGGGCTCGCGATGCTCCTTTGCGGTGATGCTGTGAACGAGTGGCCGGGATTGCAGTAGCAGTGATGGCTGTCGAGTTTCTTCCTTGTCTCTTATTATTCTGGTGGGTGGTATGTTGAAATTCTTCTTTTCACTTTTGTGTGAATCAATGTGCTGGGTGGCTGTATGATTTGGTTTCTATTTCTCTGGGTGCCGAGTATGTGATAGATATAAGGGTGAAGATGAGTACTGTGTTGTGTATCCTCAGGGAATGGGTTATCGCCGACTCCTTTGTTCTTGATTTTTGGTTGTGAAATTGATTTCCACTAGTTTTCCATTTGTCTGAACCATGTTTAGTATTGGTGAGTTGTGGTGGGTGTTAGAGAAAATGTGAAAGTGATTTTGGGCTTGCGAATTCCCTCTGTGTGCTGTCAATAGTTATGAACGATGAACATTGTTGTCACTCTGTTTCTGTGGGTTGTGCGCTGTGTATGTGCCTGTGGTGCTGTTATGAATTACAAAGCATATAAGTATATAGAGATATATTAGTTATACAGCGGAAGGATAATTGGTTCTCCGTTTCCTTTGTTTACCGAGTCTAGGAAGGAAGAAAAGAGAGAATAGTTGTCACACGGTGGTGATGCTGGTGTTGATATTGAAATTGTATATGGTAAGTATTCTCTTTTCCCTTCCACCTTTTTCTAGCTATATGAGAGTTTGGGGGTGCTCTGTCCGATCAAGGTTGAAGCTTGTGAGAGAAATTTTGATTTGTTGAGGTTAGTTAATTACGGAAGCTATTTAACTTGAAATGTAGTTTAAATCAACGAGTTTGACTTATGCAATTTCCTTTGCTATTGTTAATTATTGCTGGTGTGCGCTGTGTATATGTATTTATGTGGGAAAATGTAGAGATGAAAGGGGAACCAATGCATGCTGTCATGTGTTGAGTGGAAAGGTGTATCTATGTATGTGTGTGCGTGGTTATGTTGACAAAGGGATGAGGAAACAGAAACAGGTGTTTATGTGGAATGAGGTTGCTGTTATGAGTTAGAAAGAAAGAAGATAAAGAAGATAGAGTTGCTATTGATAGGAATATATATATATATGAAATAGGAAACTAATGGAAGTGAATTGTTAGAATTAAGTAGTAAAGAGAGGAATTTGTGAGCATATGCCTTTGTGATGTGAGATATTGGACTGGTATTTAAGTTTGTTAATGAAAAAGGGGTGTTAAGTTGAATGGTAGAATATGATATCGGTTCGAAAGTTTTCCAAATCTACTATGGTTAAAGTTGGAATTTTTCATAGTTGAAGGTTATAGCTTTTATAATTCAAGCGTTATAAAGGGGATAGAAATGGTTATTAAAGGAATTGTTGGAATATTTCAATGTTAGTAAATACATGAGATTATTGTGGCGGTGTCAAATAAACAGAAATTTTTGATGGATATATATAAATACATGTGTATGCACAAAGATGAATTATGAAAGTTATAAAGTTGTGCAAGGATTGTGTTAAGGTTTAGAAATGAAGAAGTGCTTGCCTTCATGAGTGGTTGTAGTTTAAAGATAGTCATTTATGTTGAAGCGTTGAATAGAATGTTGATATTTTGTTTCGGGATACCAGGGGATTGAGAAGTGAAAGTAATCGGAAGTGATTGGCTGAACGGGTAAAGGTTTTGGAGCGTGGCAGGTGAGTGAATAACGTTTCCTAAAATTTACATTTTCAAATGCATTGTCATTTCAAATGTTAAATTTCAAATATGAATTTCGAAAAGCCAATTTTATGAAAGTACAGTTTAAATCGTTAGAAATGATTTTCTTTCGATTGGTTTACAAAAGAATTATGATTATGTATGAAAATGGATGAATAGGTTTTTTTTTAAAAGAGTTTGGCACAAGTTGCATTGAACTGATGTTATTCATGAAATATATTCTTATACGAATTTCATATGATTTTACAGTAATTTGATTTTTAATGTACTTGCTGGGGTTTTTGAAATTCAAAGTGATTTTTACCAACAGTTATAGCATTGAAACAGTTGAGATTATTTCATGTGAAATAAACCCCACGCATGATGGAAACGTTTTAGGACGGAATACAGAATGCTGGTTGCTAACAGCAGTACTGTTAGTCCTTGGTGCACCTTGGTTACTCGAGCTCGACAGTTTGTGGCATAGCCACCAGAATTATTTTGTGGGATTTATTCTCGCGACAGTTTGTGGCCTTGAGCCACCAGAATTATTTCGTGGGATTTATTCTCGCGACAGTTTGTGGCATAGCCACCAGAATTATTTCGTGGGATTCATTCTCGCGACAGTTAGTGGCTTCGAGCCACCAGAATGGTTAGTTACCCTCGTGGACTGTTTGTCCACGTCTGTTTTCATTCTGTTGAAGTCCTACAGAAAGATTATGGTTTTAAAATGATTGTTTTTAAATGATTAGTAAGAAATTGTTATTTCAGATTGATTTGAAATGGTTCTTTCAGATTATTGTTTCCTCTGAAATACAAATGTTTACGGAAAGGTTTACATCAGATTACGAAATATTATGAAATACATTTTTTTTACATGATTATGCATTGTTTATTTCCACATTCTTTTAAATCATGTTTTTGGGACGTTATTCACGAGTAGATTATTTGGCCTCAGATAGTGCAGGTGACCCTAACGCTTTCGCTGAGCAGTGAAAAGCCTCGTTGCCGATCCGAAGCGTCGTTTTTGACAACTATTTTTGATGAAGTTATCATTTAAAAATGTGTTTGTATTATTTTGAAAAAAAAAAGTAAATGCTCCACATAGACCTTAGAAAAAGATAATGTTGAAAAATATTGTGGAAACTTTAAACGTTGTATTTGAGATTTTAGGCTTTCAGAATATGAAACTATTCATATTCCGTGCCGGTCACGGTCCAAATTTAGGGACGTGACATTCTCCTTGCTTCATGATGCTCTGTCTCTCCTCTGTCGCTGGTAACCCCTTCGATCACTTGCCCCTTCGCTGCTCTCTCTTTCCTTCTGATTTTCTATACACAAAACCAGAACTTCACCGACGCTCAGATAGGAACAGAAAACCAAAAGCTTCAGTGCCCTATTTCAAAACGCGACGACACCTACTGCTGACGGCGGTGATGATTGACCTCGACAGCATCTCACAACGATGTTGACCCTCCTCTCTCTTTTCCCACTGCCTGCGACCTCCTCTGATTTCCCTCACAAGCTCCATTTATCCGAAAGATGCAACTTGCCAACTGATGTGATGACTCCAATGGCAGCAGAGAAAATGACAGAACACTGGAGAGGATGGCTACACGGCATCGATGGCATGGAGTTCCCTTCCTGCTCCTGCTGATTTCTGTCTGCACCGCCGCGAGTTTCAGAAGAGAAATGGTGAAGGTACGGTTCTACAGAATTAAAAGGGGAAGGAGGATAGATTCGTAATTTTGTACGCTAGAGAAAAGAAAAATAAAACCCTCACTTGCAGTAGCTAGAACTCAAACACATGACCTCATGCTTATACCTGTGCCTTTTTACCACTATGCTAATGCCTCTTTATTGCCATTTTCTGCCTCCAATAAATATATGTCTTTTGTCAAAATTAATTTTCTATTAAATTTCTCATAGTCATAACAACATGCATCTTTATCATCACACTTGTGGCCAAGTGTTGTAGACTTAATTGTAGCCACAAAAATAACTTAATTCCCAAAACAAACAAGTTAGTGACAAGAAGACTATACATATTAAAAGTCTTTAGTTTTGGACTATTTTGATTGGATGTATTATGAAATTTGCCAATAGGAATAATTTAAAAATATATATAATAAATATATTTTATATTTAGATCAATAACACCTCCCTAATTAGGAGTACTTATATCCCCCAATAATCTTATTCCTTCTACAAAATATCTAGAGTTCATTGTCCTTAAATGTAAATTAAAAATTTTAGAAGATCCATCAAAGTTATTTTCCCATGTTCCTAATCAACCATGAATTTCTTTATGAGTGTGGGCGAAATCTTTGACGATCTCGTTGTAACCAAGTCTGCCCGAGGTTAACCCCAAGATTCTTTACAAACAATTTCTTCGGATATTTTGAATGATATATACCATAATGAAATTAACTTCACATGTAAATATATAGGAATAAGAGCCGAAAGGAAAACTGCCATGTTTCTGAATGAGAACCCCACTTTCATTTTAATATGTGATTTTTTAATTGATAAATTTATTTTTTTAAGACTAATATATCTTCAAGAATTCAAAGGGAAAAGGGAATTTGAAAAATTAAATTGTTCGAACTCAAATCCGACTTTCGCAAACAAGTATTTATAAGGCACTTTCATTTTAATATGCGATTTTTTAATTGATAAATTTATTTCTTTGAGACTAATATTTGTTCAAGACTAAAAAACATGGTATTTGAGAAATTTTGTTCGAGCTCAAATCCAACTTTCTCAAAGAAGTATTTGTAAGGCACTTTAAAATCATTCCTGAAAATATGTTAGCTAGATATGGAATTGATCTAGCCCAATTCATTTATGATAGACACTTGCAAACCATTCAACGTTGAAGACAATGTAAATTGTTAATTGTATCTGGAATCACCCAGTCAAATGATTTTCATCCAAATTTAATTCCATCGAGTTTCTTAAATGCCCAAGTACATTGGGTACAAGTCCACTAAATTTATTCTCAGAAAAATCTATCACAATGAGCTTAGAAGCATTTGAGATGCTGTTCGGAATTTGTCCAATAAGTTGATTATGTCCCAACCTCAATTTCTCCAAGTTGGGAAGGCCAGTTCCTAAATTTGATTGAATAAAGCTCTAGAAGAAATTATTTTTGAGGGAGACACGTTCGATGCCGAAATATTGAATATATGGGAAGGATCCATTGCAATTATTATCATTTATAAAAACTATTTCAAGCTTATCAAGATTGCCTATCTCCTTGAGAATAAAACCTGGGAAAATATCAAAAGCATGTCCTGGTGTTTTTAAATTTATCAAAAGAAGGATAGGAGTTATTATGTGTGTGAGAGCGTATTTTTCTTTTTTGTTGAAAATATCATTAAATTTTAAAGCTGAACAACATTTCTGTCCAGACTAGCGTGTTTGAATGAAAATACTAAACCTGTGATAAACACAGACAACTCATAAAGAAAGGAGTGTATAACTTTGAACTTACCTGAGAATGAGTTCATACCCAAATATAAGCCTTGCAAAGATGTGCAATTGCCCAAATATTTACCTTCAATTGATTATCAAACCCCCCCCCCCCCCAAACACTTCAAGTAAAGAGAATCCATTGCACATCTCTTCTGCCAAATTACCACTTAAATGGTCAAAGGAAAAGTCAATCAGTCTCAAAGAAGATGCGTTGAAAATAGATTGAGGAATTTGACATGGGAAAATAAACAATCTATGAATTTGTTTCCTTATGTAAGATGATCTGATTAATTAACATATCTTGCAAATTTGGTGTATGCAGTATATATGCACGAATGAACTAACAGTAATCCAAGCCAAGCTATAATACCAATAATTTAGTCTCTCTCTCTCTGTGTTATCCCTACCCTTTCTAAGTTTGTAGCACAAAGGGTTTTCACAAGTGCTCACTCTAAAGTTCAAACTTTTATTTTTCTTCTTTTAGGGGTGACCATGTACCACTAAAACCAATAGCTTCTCTCTCTCTCTCTCTCTCTCTCTCTCACACACACACATACATTGGTAAAATGGATTGAATATTTTTGGACTCTATTATTTTTAAATCTTGCATTCTGCAAAAGAAGCCTATGCAACAACTTTTAATGTTATAAGTTAATACTAATTATGAAAAAAATGATTCTGTTAGTAGATATAAGTGTATTAAAATTATGTAATATTAAAACTATTAGGTTGAAGTAATATTTAAACTATTTCTTAAAGTTTATGGTTGACTAATATCAAAACTGTATCACAACAAACTTTTTGGAAGGTATATTATACCTTCATCATTACTGGGATTTAAGAACAGCTTAGCCGTGGTGAAAAACCTGTCACTTTTTGGAAGGTACATTAGGAGCATTGTGAACAGCACTAAAAACAATGTTCTAGTTCTACCAAGGCATTGCCGTTTGCTATATCATAGTCCATAGAGTTGAAACCATAATAACCAAAAATCACAAATTAGGATAGAATCCTGATTAGCACCAAAGGATTCTTAATAAAGGAGAAAACTACGCTTTTGCCAAAACCCCTTAAAATCTTGCTTACATAATCATCAACTTGCTCAATAAGCACCACACGCATCACAAGAAATGAGACAGCATATTCATGAACATATGAAAGTTAAATGGATTAAACAAAAATCAATCCCTATACACCGTAAAGGATTTCCCATTTTTCGGGAAAGATGAAACTAACATTTTAGCATATGAAATGAGAGGGTCAAACTAAGCTTTTGCCAACACCCCGTAAAAATCATGCTTACATAACCACCGGGTTACTCAACAAGCACCAAATGCATCCCCAGAGAAATGAGATAGCATACGCATCCACATATGAAAGTTAATGGACTAGAGAAAAAATCAACCCCCATAAACCGTAAACGATTTCCCATTTTTTTTGAAAGGCGAGACTAACATTTCAACAAAAGCACAAACGTATAGAGTCCATCGATAAAACGTTTCAAGCACACAACATAGAACCCTAAAAATCCCAATTTTCTTCGGCAATGAAATAGGAAAGAAAAAACCCTACATTACCGAAGAGCTAATCCGATAGATTCATAATAGACTAGTGTCCAGAAGAGGAGCACGAAATGTAAATCAATTTGAGGTCAGAAAGTTACCACCGGAGTTGCGGCGAGGCATGGTTAGGGTATGGGGTTGAGATGGCGGAAAAGGAGAATGAGAGAAGAAGATCTGACGAGGAACCGCAGAATGTGCCGTCGCAGAAATATAAACCGCTAGACCCCTTGAAATGGGAAATTTATAACCAGCCCCACAATAAAATTATGAGTTGAGGATTAGGGATTTAGTCAAAAGAAAAGAAGGAGAAAAAAAAGAGTTTTAGAACAATTCAGATTGTGTTAACGTGTAAGTACAGGATTGGTTGATTTCAGGTCATTGACGTGTTCAATTTTCAGTTGTGTGCTTGTGATTTTCATCATGAAATAAAACGCAAATAAATATTTAACCTTTTTATTGTTCATATAATTTATTGTCTTTTCAGCCAGAATTCATATAATTTATTCCCATCATATATGTAGAAGCCTAAATTTACATCACATAAAATTTCAATTTAACTATTTAACTTTATAAAGTATATTTTTAATCATTTTAATATTAATATTATTAGTTCTATTAATAAAAATAATTAACTCAATAAATTTAAATAGTGGTTTTATTATTAAATGTCTCACAAAATATATTTAAAATTTATACTATAGATGATGGATGAATAGCATTTTCATAAGGGAATAGGAAAAAAAAAAGATAAAATAGTTAATCCGTTCTACTTATAACATGCATGGGATATAAGAATACATCATTTTATATTATAAAAACCATTACACATATTATCTCTTCTACGATCTACATCATCTGTATGCAGGAGTATAATAATGTCATGTCCTCTAACAAGTATATACTATGTTATCTGTCTCAAATTTAGTGTTATAAGAAAAATATTACTATAAAAATATCTCCCCTACTAATTGATTAAAAAGAACGGAGTCAAAAGAAAAACAAGTGTCCCAAAATTAAAATTTTATACTGATAATTATTTATTTTCATATTATCACGTTTAAATGAACATGATAAACAAACCTTTTAAAATAAATACATAAATAATAGATAAAAGGATACTAGAAAATGAGTTGCCACCAGAATATATTTGTGTCAAATTTCTTTTTTTTTCTGCCAACATATTTGTAAATTTTTCAAATATGTACATTTTTAATTATTGATTATTTAATTTTAATTTTATAAAGTTTGGATAAAAATAATAAAAATAAAATTTATTTTTGATTATTTGAAATTAAACAGGAAGAAGATGTATTCTTTAAGAAAGGGGAGAGAAAATATATAGCGTTGACGCTAGTAGGAGAGTGATAAAGTCTATAAATATATAATGAAAACAACAACACGTGGGTATATGATATATAATGTGGAGCTTTTCATGTGTTAAATTACACGTGATCCCACCAATTCATGATCTTATCTTTCTATTTGTGATCTTTTCTTTTGTACTTTTAGAATTGTAAACCATTAGTTATATTTCAATAATTTTAATAAAAATATCATTTTAAACTTATTCTATTAGGAAAAATGATTAAAAAGAAAGACAATAATAAATTAAAATAAGGATAAACTTAAGAGACAAAAACTATTTTAATCCATAATAGAAATTAGATAGAATAATATCGTACTTGTAAAGAGGTTGGTATATAATCTTCATAATATACATATATAATATAATATATAACTGATAAGTAATAATATTTTTATAAATGTAAGGATTTTAAAATTAAAAGAAAAATAAAACAGGTAATATACACACGCTATAACAAGAAAAAAAAACTACACGTGTCTTACAAATTTCTTCAAACCATCAAATTGCTTTTACCTTCTAATAATTGCAAGTAAGTAAGTTAAGTTTGATAAAGATTATTTGTTCATTGCCCATTAATGATAAATTCATTGTCTCTTTAAAAGAAGATTGAATAAAGAAGGAATGACATTAGAATTAACAAATTTCTATACCATGACTGAGAATGCAATACTAGGGTAGGTGGTATTGCTAAATCTCACTTATGTAGTATTGAAAAATCCTAAGGTTTTCCCAATACTATATACTAAACTGTCCAATTTAACCTATTCTCTGTTCCTACATTAGTCCCAAATCCTCAATACTATGTATTAAATGTGGCCCAAATGTAAATCATGTTTTTTGAGGATTCCTTAACTAGTGACTGTCCTCTAGTCACTAATTAAATAACATGTAATAAATAATTCTGAAAGATTTATTAACGTATGCAATAAATAAGTTTTTAAAGCAGTGCTGCTCATTCTTCATATGCCATATGCAAGAGAATATAATCCACCCAGTAAACTATAAAATACATAGCATTGAGACAGGGAAAAAACAATTTCAAACTTCGTACAGGTATCTTGAACTTGAAGAAAAAAAGAACGATAACTCTATGTTACTATTATTCACTGCACATTTGTAACACATAAAAGTTAAAAACTAACTTGAAGACAAACAAAACCCACATGTGGAGTCCAAAATTTCTCAAATTAAAAATCATTAAGATATTAATACAGGAGACGTCATCAATCCATATGATAACATGTTCCAAAAATAAAACAATCCAAATGGGTTAAGATTGTAACAAATACAATTTGATTTAACGCACTGATTCAACAAGGGGTCCCTTGAATATTTTGCATTAACATGGCCTTGTTTTTTTCTAGTGACACCACAACCTCTGACATATTAGGTCTTGACTCAGGTGCTTCGTTGCAACAATTTAAGGCTAAGTCAAAAACTGATGATATATGTAGTAATATATTGCCACTGTTTTGGTTGCTTCTGGGCAGCAAATTGATATCTAGAATATCGATGATTGACTGTGGGGTTGATTTACAAACAAATTCTTTCAAAGTTAAGCCTTGAGCAAACATCTCATCTGTTGGTTTCTTCCTTGTAAACATTTCCATAAGCAGAATACCAAAATTGTATACATCTCCTTTTGTTGAAATTGCTCCTCTTGATCCATACTCTACAAATAAATTTAAATGATAAATTAAATAGTTGAATAACTTGTAGTTTCTTCTAGCATGTGGATGTGTGTAGGTATAAATGAATACAAGAAATAGAAATTAAATAAAATTTAATATGATTACTATATAAATTATCTCACCTGGTGCCATATAACCAATTGTGGCCACAGTGTTGGTATAAATTTCTGATTGACTATCACTTAACAATTTGGAGATTCCAAAGTCACTCAAATGGGCCACCATATTTTCATCCAATAAAACGTTGCTTGGCTTTACATCACAATGGACCACTGGTGAAGAAGAACTATGATGAAGGTACTCCAATGCCGATGCCACGTCAATCATTATGTTCAATCTTTGCACTATATCTAAACAATAGTTATGGGAGTACAACCATCTATCAAGACTCCCATTTGACATGAATTCCATTATAAGGGATTTAAAATCATCATTGGAGCAACTGCTAATGATTTTAATGAGATTTCGATGACGAAGCTCGCATACTGTAGCACATTCAACATAAAAACTCCTCGATGCTGCTTCCAAATTTGAGTTAAATACTTTGACAGCAACTATCTTTCCACTTGAAAGAATTCCTTTGTATACTGATCCGAAACTTCCCTTCCCAAGAAAATTACTCTGATCAAATCTATTTATTGCTTGCAAAAGATCATAATAGGATATCTTCATTGGCTTGTCCAAATTTAAGAAGTCTCGCTTAGTCATCTCATGACTAACATGATCCTTCTTAAACTTTAGAAACATTAGGCATGAAGCAACCAAAATGATTGCAGAAATGATAGGCACTAAGTATTTGATCACAAGCACCATTTTGGTTGAGATGTGCTTCTTTCCTTTTTTGCATGGATGGACTTTTAGTTTAGACTTCCCACAAAGATCTTCATTCATCATAAAAGATTCATATATAAAATTCTGAAAAGGCCCATTATTTGGAATTTCTCCATGCAATAAATTGTATGAAAGATTGAGATGCTTCATATGGATAAGTAACTCTAAGGATTTTGGAATCAGACCAGATAAATAATTTTGGGAGAGATCCAAGGACTTAATATCTATCATGCCACTAAATGATTCAGGAATGGGCCCTTGCAATCTGTTATGAGACAAAGATAGCTTTTGCAATGTTTCCAAGCGGCCCATATGTCACATCCCGAAATTTGGACCGTGACCGGCACAGAATATGAATAATTTCACATTCCGAAAGCCTTAAACATTAAATAACACGGTTGAAATAAAAACCATAATAAATTACATTTCATAAATCAAAAGCAAGTTCTATGTTAGGAATCTCGGTAATATAATCGCTGTATAACGAATCTCCCGATGATCCTACAACTGACTGCAAATATTCAAGTTTCTATAACATTTTCCAAAATCAATAGAATCTTTTCTAATGACTATGTGGAGCATTTACCTTCTTTTCAAAATAATACAAACACTTTCTAAATGATAATTTCATCAAAAGTAGTTTTGTCAAAAACGACGCTTCGGATCGGCAACGAGACTCTTCACTGCTCAGCGAAAGGGTTAGGGCCACCTGCACTATCTGAGGCCAAATAATCTACTCGTGAATAACGTCCCAAAAACATGATTTAAAAGATTGCAGAAATAAACAATGCATAAACAAATTTCAAACATCTCGTATTTCAATGCAAACTTTTCTGTAACCATTTTCTTTCAGGAAAAACAATTTGAAATAACCATTTCAAATCAATAATCCTTTCAAGACCATAATCTTTTCCGTAAACATTATTGTTTCAGAGATTCAATTTGAAATTACTATTTCAAATCAATCGTTGTAAAACAATCCTTTCATAAACCATAATCTTTCTGTAGGACTTCAACAGAACGAAAACAGACGTGGACACACAGTCCACGAGGGCAACTAACCAATCTGGCAGCTCGAAGCTGCTAACTGTCGGTGGCTCAAGGCCACTAACCTTCGCGAGTACGAGACCCACGGTGAAATCTGGTAGCTTAGCCACTACCCTTCGCGAGTACGAACCCACGGTGAAATCTGGTAGCTCAACCACTACCCTTCGCGAGTACAAAACCCACGGTGAAATCTGGTAGCTCAACCACTACCCTTCGCGAGTACAAAACCCACGGTGAAATCTGTCGAGCTCGGGTAACCAAGGTGCACCAAGGACTAACAGTACTGCTGTTAGCAACCAACGTTCTGTATTCCGTCCTAAAACGTTTTCATCATGCGTGGGGTCCTTTTCACATGTAAAGATCTCAATCGTTTCAAAATATCATAATCATTGATAAAGTCACTTTGAATTTCTGTTACCCCAGCATGAACTTACAAAGTCAAGTTACTGTAAAAACATATGCAATTCACAGAGAAATATTTCATGAATAACATCAGTTCAATGTCAAATCTTTTTCTAAAGCTTCTTTATCCATTTTCATGCATAATCATAACCTTTTGTAAATCAATCGAAAGAAAAATCATTTCTAACGATTTAAACCATACTTTCATAAAACTTGCTTTCCGAAATCCATATTTGAAATTCATCATTTGAAATAACAATGTATTTGAAAAATGTAAATTTTAGGGAACGTTATTCACTCACCTGACACGCTCCAAAACCTTTACCCGTTTCAGCCAGTCGCTTCCGATTATAATCACATCTCAATTCTCTGATATCCCGAAATAATATATTAACATTCTAATCAACATTGCAACAAAAATAAATCATCTTTAACCTAATATTCCCTTTCATTTCATGCTTCCAATCAATCCACAAAGACTCAACACATATACTCCTAAACCATCAACCATCCAATATTGATTCAATCAACTATACATACAACCATACACTACATGCTTCCAACCCTCCTAGATAGCGAGCATTACCCAGGTCATAATTACTTTTGGGAAAGCGATCTTATAACATTTCTTTGGTCAACTTTTCCCAAGCTTTCTAAAAATAAAACATTCCATCAATGATTACTATTCATCCATTTTTCCAAAAACTATTTTCCTTACTTGAAATCTGTAAAACTACAACTTTTGGTTATGGAAATCTTTAAACCTTGCAATCACATTAAATTGAATAATTCATACCCTTATATATCTATCTTCCCTTGTCCAACCATTTAACACACTTAATAAAAATCCATAGACAATTAAATTCATCAATTAATCAGTGATTTCCCTTCCTTAGCTTCAGTGCTACCACTCTTTAATACTTCCCGAAACCTCAATGCAACCCAATTCATAAAATGTTGAATTTATCACTTTAAATAATTTCCAACGACATGGCTCATTAAACCCTTTATTAACCACATCCATCCTCTAACTCAGAACTTATCTCAATGTTAAGGTTAGCATTTTATTGCCTTCAAAACAACTATAATAGTTCAAATAGTTTCCTATGATGCTTCTAATCCTCAAAGCATTCTTTTCACTAAATTAAAATACTCTTGAGCTTAACTTTGCTCCAATAATAACCCATAACTTGCTTTAGTTTCAAATCAATGACTTCAAAACTGATGTACTCATTCCAAATTCCAAAACAGCAAGCTACAAACCCCAAAACACAAAACCCAGCAGCTCCTCCCATTTTTTTTTCTTCCTACAGCATCATCACACGTATATATATTTATGCAAATGTACCTTATGTTTAAACTCAATCAGAACAGTCATGCCTTAAATTTATATATATATCTGCATACATACCAATCTCCCTCAGCCAAAGCCCCTGAACTGCCAACCAACATCACGGCACACACACACATGTATATCTTCATAGCACCCATGAGCACAGGATATAAATATATTCAATCAATCACAACAACATCCATATATAGTATAATTCAAGCCTAAAATTGTTCCTACTCAGCTAACCAACCCAAAAATCGTGATTCTCAAAATAATATCGCAAACAGAGTCAGAGTATTCATTAACTATCACAGCCCGCGCGTACAAGGCATATATCCATAAGCATCATTTCTAGAACCAGCACTAACATTCAAATACACATTGACACAGCAGCGTTGGGAATCACCCAAAAACATTTACAGCAACAGGGCTCACACTTTGCAATAAAGCAGTGGCAAAATGTTTATATCCAACATTGAAACATCACTACCCAAACAGAAAGAGAAAAATTCCCATCAACATTCCAATACTTACAGCAGCGGCGGATAAAAGCTCAAGCAGTCATTCTAACGGCGACGGAAAGGCTACGTCTATAGAACAGAGAAACCAGAGGAGCCTCCAACATAGCTATCAAGTTCTGAGGGAACGAAGAGAAATCTTTCATATGGCCCCAACCAAAAGAAACAGGACAAAGGATCTCAATGAATTGCACAACCGAAGTAAACAAATTATTCCCTCACTGCCATTCACACTTTGCTCTTCCACAAAGGCGGAAATTTCAGAAAGCAGGGCAACACCGATGGCAGTAGCAGGGACGGGGGATTTGAGGAAACTAAGGCAACCACTCGACTGTCCTAGAAGCTATCCGCGACAGGAGTAAAACTTGAAGGGGATACTTGCTACAGTACAGAGTGCACTCGGAAGCAATGGCGACAGCGATGGAGCTCGACGACGGCGCCACCACTGGCCAAAAGACTACTAGAAATGTGATTCCGTGACACCTAGACCACTCCTTCCTCGCCAGCGACTTCCCTCAGCAATCCCCTCCCCAAGCTTTATTTATCGATCAGCCAATGGATCTGCGGTGAAGTGACAACACAGGCACCACGACCCAGGCGACGTTACAGAGGGAAAATTGACGGTCACGGCATCGATGGCATGGAGTGTTGGCCGCTGCTCTCCCTGGCTCCCTGCTGTCTCGCCGGACCGCAACTGGGAAGAATGAAGAAATGGTACGGTTGCTGCAGGATAAAGGAGTGAGGGCAAAATGGGAATTTCACACTGAAAATTTGAAAAAAAAAACCCATACTTTTGCAACTGCCAAGGTTCGAACACAGGTAAACTAAATTTACACCCGTCCCAATGGCCACTCAGCTGACGCTTCCTATTGCCATTTTCTGCCAAGAATAAATATATAGAACTTGTTTACTAATTTTTTTTTTCCTATCAATTTCAGTATCATAACACCATAGTTGTTGGGATGTTTCCTAAAATTTGATTTTGTGACAAGTTCAATAGTATAATTGCTCTCAAATTCGATACCTCAAGTGGAATTGTTCCGCTCAATGCATTGGAGGATAAGTCTAGCTTCAACATATCTTTGAGACTCCAAAGAGAAGAGGGTATATGAGAAGTTAATTTGTTGGAGCTGAAATTCAACCTTAGCAAAGAAGTATTTGTGAGGCACGTTGGAATCATTCCTAAAAACATATTATTGGCTAGATACAACTGACTCAAACTTTTGATTTGGCACAATTCATTTATGATAGGCCCTTGCAATCTGTTATTGCTAAGACTTAAATGTTGAAGCCTTTGTAGTCTATTAATTGTATTTGGAATCAACCCATTCAAGTCATTCTCACCTAAATATAATGCCATCAAGTTTGTTAGATTCCCAACTACATTGGGTATAACTCCACTAAATTTATTCCCTGATAAATCTAAATCAATGAGCTTAGAAGCATTTGAGATGCTATTTGGAATTTGTCCATTAAGTAGATTATCTGTCAAAACCAATTCTTTCATGTTGGGAAGGCCAATTCCTAAATTTGATGGGATAAAACCAGAGAAGGCATTACTGTTAAGGTAGACACGTCTCAATTCCGTAATGTTGAATATGTAGGAAGGAAAGAATCCATTGAAATTATTATCTGTCAAAGTCAACACTTCAAGCTTATCAAGATTGCCTATCTCCTTGGGGATAAGACCTGAAAACAAAAAGCTGTTTGGTAATTAACTTAAAACAACTGACGGATATGGATATATACCATTTATATAAAGTTGTGAAAATTGACAAAACAGGTAATATGTTTTGTGTGTCAATATATGTAACATACATATGTTTCAAAAATTTGAATTCACTTCTTTACATTACAAGAAAACTCCAAATATCCCTTTGATTTCGATTCCTTTCCAAATTTTTTTTCTTGAAATTAAAGTTTTGCTATGCTAGTAAGTTCGTACTTAAATAAACTAACTCGAGTGCGGTGATTAATTTACAATGAGCTTTAACATGTCATTGTAAATTAATCCCCGCACCAGTAGTACTTTTGAGAAAGGATTCTACAGCATGTGATCTTCAGAGAACATTTAATAAAAATAAAAATAAAAATAAATATTGTACAATTCATGACTAAAAGAGCATGTGTTGGTTTTTTTAATTCATCAAAAGAAGCATAGGAATTATATAAAAAGTGCGTGTGTGTGTGTGTGTGTTTTTAATATCATTAAATTTTAAAGCTTACCCACATTTCTGTTCATATTAGCCGGTTTGAATGAAAATACTAAAGATGTGATAAAGTTATATACACTGACAACTCATAAAGAAAGGTATGGTATAAGTTTAAGCATACATAAGAATGAGTTCATACCAAATATAATCCTTTTAATGATGTGGAATTACTTATTAATTGTGGAATATTACTCTCTTATTGATTACCATCAACACTTAATGTGGTATGAATTACAATAAATATTATATATTAATTTATTTACAAATAATAATTGTATATATATTTATATTTTTAAATAAAAATAAGGAGAAGACCTTATTTTCAATATCCAATTTAAATAAAATTAACTAATAAGTCCTTTTAGGATCAAGTCTAACAAGTTAAGTCTATTAAATTTGCCTATGCCTTTGGGTTACAAAATCTAGACGTTAAAAAAAGTTGCAATGATGACTTTTATATATTTCAAATACTAATATATATATAACTAAAATATTTTTATTATTTGTAAGTCTTTATAATTTTTTTGAAATAAAAAAATTAGGAAACTATAAACTATCCTGAGATGAGATTGACATGTTTATAGAAGATTTATTTTAAAATTAAAGTGTTTTTATGTTGTAATTTTTGAACAATTACTTTATAAAAAATTAATAAATTTGTGTAATACAAATAAAAAAATGAAATTAAATAGGAAAAAGGATGTATTGTAACATCCTAATTTTATAAAAGAGATTTATAAAGAATTATTGAGATCAAGGATTTTTTTTTAAATTAAAAAGTTTTAAAGATAAAATTTCATAACAGAAAAAAGAAAGAATAAGTATTTTAAAATATTTTGGGACTTAAGAAAAAATTAAAAAAATTATAAAATAAGTATTTTGAGATCTAAAAAATTATAGAAAAGTTTATTTCTCTAAAAAATCCACAAAATTTAATAAATATTTTTTAAGAATTAAAAGCGTATTTTTTAAAAAAATTAAAAAAAATAATTAGAAATTATTATTTACTTAAATATTTTAAAAATTATCCCATAAATTAGAGAAGTTATTATTAGAAAAAAAAATCCTATTTTTTAGGAGTATTTGAAGGTGACAAAAAATATGGGAAACGTTCAAAATAATATAACCAAGAGTTGTCTTCTTCCCCACTGAAGTACACTCTCTCCCACGTGTTCCCTCTGTCAGATCAATTTCATCAGTCTTCCTCCATGCGCCTCACATGCCCAAGCTTCCCGAGTACTCCTCTGCCAAGCGTCTCCTTCACGCCCCATTGTATTCCTTCTTCTGTTACCAGAACAAGCAGCGACTGGGAAGCAGAGGTCGACGGAAGCAGAGACGTGAGAGGGAGACGACAAACAGGCAGAGCAGGGACGAGAGTGAGAGAGACGAGAGATCACTCTTCTCTCATTCTCCATTCATCATCTCTGTCTTCAGCCGAGAGAGAGAGCAAGGTGAGAGAGAGTAAGCGAGACAGGAAGCAAGAGAGAGAGGAGAAAGCCAAAACAGAGCACGAGCAGCAGCAAAGCAAAAAGGCAGCGACATAGCAGCGATCGCGTCTTCGTCGGAGAAGGAGGAGAGAAAGCTTCGTGACGTTGTCGGCAGCTAAGCTGAGCTCTCTGATTTCTATCTTCACTTTCGATGCTCTGTTTATGCAAGTTTTAGAGAGAGAGAGCTATAGACCGAGAGAGAGACAGAGAAAGAGAAGCATGCTGATGGTGTGCACTGTAGCTTTCTGGTATGTATATATGTCGCTGTTCTGGGTGCTGGTTTAAACGCCATTGCTGCTGGTATGAGTGTTACAACATGTGTTTGAGTTTATGGAAAAGGCTGAGTACACATGAGAGCAAGAGAATGAGAAGAAGAAAGAAAACAAAACCAGAGAGAGATGAAGACGCCATTGTTGTGCTCTGTGTCCTGTAGCTTTATTTCAAAAAAAATAGAGAGAGAAAACAGAAAGAAGATGCCGTGCTGCTGTATGATTGTATTTAAAAAAAGAAGAGAGAAGTAGGACGTGGCTGTGATGATATATATATATATATATTGAGTAGTTAACTGGAGCTGAGAAAATATTAGAGGATATATTATTCCATGAGTTTAGAAGAGCTTTTTTACATGGGATAATAGTCTTCTTACAGTAATCTTGAAACTTGTTATAATATAAAGTATATAGTTGATGTTTAAGAAATCAAGTAAGGGTAATATAAATAGTAATGAGAAATTAGTAACTTCAATTATTCTAATAGAGTAGCAATTAATATTTGGATGTTTATTTATGACCATTGGACATTATAGAAGTGGAGTTAGAGACTTGGACAAAGAATATCCAAGTAAGGAAAAGAGGAGAATAAATAAGGAGAGAAAGGGATAAAGCTCAAAGATAACAATATTACTTATTCTTGTATTTAAATTATGTTTATGTTTTATTATGCTTCCTAGTTTGTCATGAGATGAGTTGAATAGTTATTTAACATGTTCGAATGTTTTGATTGAATTATATTATGGCCATAATTGACAATTCTATGCTAATGCTAACATGTTTTTGATTATGAGTTTGGCAATGCTATTTGTTAATAAGTTTAAAGATAGAAGTATAATTTGATTGCATGAACGATACCAATTTACTACTAATAGGTGCAATATGAAGAAGGAAATATGCTTCAAGAAAAACTAAAGGGAGGAAGAAGAAATATAAAGAAATACTATATTCTAGCATATAATATAGGTTTTCTCATTTATGTAATTAATATATAAAATGTCAATTTATATAGTGAAATTATATGGAATAAATATGACATGTTTATATGACGTAAATAAATATATGGGAAAACAAGTTAATAGTTTAAGCATGTTAGAAATAATTAAATAGAATTAAATAGAAGAAGAAGAAGAAGAAGAAGAAGAAGGATAAAAATGGAGGCCCTACAGTAATTAAGTTGAAGCCCCAGTTTGATGGTAAACGAATAGAAAGGTCAAGAAATTTGGTAGGCTAGTAGTATACATCTTAAACTTTAAATCCATAGATAGCAAATGTTAATTGGATGTGTATATTAAAAGCAATGATTTTTCAAAGTTAAGGGTAAGAATCTAAAAAGTTTTAGATTTTGCCAAATAAAAGGTAAACTTTGGTTAATTAATTATATTAATTGAGGCAGTAAATGTCTAGTCTTATATTTTTTCCATAAAGAATCATAAGTAAATGTCTAGTCTTATATAATTGTCAATATGAAAAATGAACAATGAAAAGTTTATGAGAATTAAAGTGAAAAATTTTAATTTTTGGATCTAAGTAATGTTTCCGTTAGTCAAAAACACTCCGAACACGTATTTGAGGGAATAAAAGTATGGTGTTATATTTTTAGTATCAGAGCAAATTTTCTTGATACAGGATAGAGAGCAAAGATTCCTAATACATGATAGAGCATAGTGATTCCTGATATAGGATAGAAAGTAGAAGTTATGGCAAGGGACAAAGATTTTATCAAAGGATATGAACGTTTTAATTAGAAAATAGAAGTTATGACCCAATGAGATCAATAGTAAATTACTTGTTCATAGTACAAATAAGATTATTGATTAGAGATGAATACTCTAAGAAAAAGTGAATACTAAGGAAAATGAAAATAAATTTGAAGAAAGAAATTTAATAAATTTATGTAATAAAAATAAAATATGAAATTAAACAGGAAAAGGATGTATTGTTTAACAAAAGGGAGAGAAAAAAATATAGAGTTGAAGTTAATAGGAAAATCATAAAATCTATAAAAATATAATAAAAACATGTTTGTAGGCATATTATATATGATGGGGAGCTTTTTATGTTTTAAATTTCATGTGATGCTACCAATTCATGATCTTCTATATCTTTCTGTTCATGATCTTAGCTTTCATAATTTTGGAATTCTAAACCATTAGCTATATTTCAATAATATTAATAAAATGATGAAAAAACGAATCTCATTTTAAACTTACTCTATTATCGAAAATGATTAAAAAACAAATAAAATAATAAAAATTAGATGGAATATTGTCATTCTTGTAATTAATTGTGGAATGCTTCCCTCTAATTGATTGCCATCTTCAAAGAGCTAGAAAATTTGATGTACTACACATATGTGTGTATTATCAATTTATAGTATTTATATGAACAATAGTTTAATTTATGTAAGGCTTGTTGTTTTCTTATTACCACGTTTAAATGAGCATGATAAACAAACTTTTAAAATAAATAAATAAAAAATAGATGTAAGGGTACTTATAAATGAGTTACAACCAGAATATATTTGTTTCAAATATTTTTTTGCCAAATATTTGTACATTTACTTTGTCAAATACGTACATTTTTACTTATTGATTATTCAATTTTAATTTTATAAAGTTTGGATAAAAATATATAAAGAAAATTATTTTTTATTATTTGAAATTAAACAAGAATAGGATGTATTCTTTAAGAACGGGGAGAGAAAAAAAATATAGAGTTGACGTTAAGAAATTATTTTTGATTATTTTGCAATTAAATTCTTATTTTTTATCTATATTCTACAAATATTATGTGGTTTCATCTGCTCATGGTCTTTGCTTTACTTGTTGCTTTAGGATTATAATCACACGTTATGTGAATGAACAATATGAATGAAATAATCTTATTTTACATAAAAATATTAAAATGAAAAGAAAACATTGAGTAAGTGCATACCTGTAAATGAGTTACTACCCAAATATAATTCTTTTAAAGATGTGCAGTTATTTATTGATTGTGGAATGCTTCCCTCTAATTGATTATCATCAACACTAAAGACTTGAAGTAAAGGGAGTTGATGACACATTTCTCCTGGCAAATTACCCTTTAAATGATTGCTGTCAAGTACAACATATCTCAACGAAGGCATGTTCCAAATAAAGGAAGGAATTGCACCTATAAATAAATATAAAATATTTGTTAATTACTTGGTAATAAGATTGACAATATCAACTTAATACTATATAAAATGAAACAATAAATCTCTATGAAACCATATTGATCGCCATCTTCTAAGAGTTAGAAAAATTGATGTACTACACATATGTGTGTATTATCAATTTATAGTATTTATATGAAAAATAGTTTAATTTTCTACTTTTTATTATCATTTAAGACTTACAAATTTATTCAAGGCTTGCTTTTTATTGTGGATCAATGTATAGTAATATCGTACATGAGACAATTTGTATTTCTAGACATAGGTAGTAATCAGGGCTTGGCCCATCATTACATTGTGGTTTATGCTACAATTTATATTATTATTCTATAATTTAGATTAATTTAGATCTATTGTTGTTGTTATCCTTTTAGACTTGATGGTTTAATTAATTCTGAGAAATTCCTATATATTATGTGAGTTGTATTCATCTCATTCAAGAAATAAATAGATTATAAATTTCTTCAATTAACTGTGATAAAATGAAAAATAAGAGACTCAGTATATTTTTTTTGTAAACTACAAACTTTTTAAAAATAAATAATAAATAATAAAATTAATATAAAATTTAGATTTTGCATGTATATCCCAATCAAAATTAAATGTGCTTCTTATAAGGTATACTCATTTTGGGAAAAAATCTTCAAAAAATTTCAATAACAAAACTTTAACTTTAACATTTATTTTCAAATATTGATAGAGCCTTATTGATTAGATTAATAAAACATAGTTTAATTTTCTACATTTTACTATGTATTTCCATAATATCTTTTAAAACTTACTCATTTTGAGAAAACAAAACACTAATATACTCTAAACAAAATGATAATATAAAATTAAAATTATTTTTAAAAAGCCACAACTCTTAAATGACCACATATATTATTTTCAGGTAACAAATATTTTTTATTCTCGAGCAATGTGTGATTCGTTGAGAAATTTATATGAATTATCTTTATTTTTAGAAAAGAAAAACCAATAAAAACTTGCCACTAACAAGAAAATGCTGGGAAACTTTTCTACTTTTTCTTATGCATTTTCAAGTAATGTCATAAATTAATAGGTAAAAGATACAAATTTATATTTTTTTTAATATTGTTCAAAACTTACTCATTTTGAGAAAAAAAAGAAACACTGATATTCATTGAAAAATTTAGATGAATTATCTTTATTTTTAGTAAAGAAAAACTAATGAAAACTTGCCACTGACAAGAAAATGCAAGGGAAAATGAAAAATAAGAAGCTAGAAGGAAACATTGAAACTCAACTAGCACTTCTTATCATCCTTATCAGCAATTTAGTTTATTAAAAAAAGGAATGCGACACCATATGATGTAACAAATATTCATTAATTTATTTTTCTTCAGGCTCCCTATTTTTCTAATATTAAACATTTTATTATACTTTTTGATATGGGCATGAAATTTATATTTATAAACAAAAGGCATATTCACTTTAGCGTTCAAAGAAAGCATCATGATTTTTACATGTGTCTGGTGTCAAACATTACAAATATTTGCTCAACAACATGATTATTTCAAAGATTGGATGACGAATTGTTTTTATTCTTAAGGAATTGCTGATTTGTCGTTAGCATTATTTGTTTTCACGTGACTCTAGTGTTGTATGATCCCTTTAATATTTTTTTTGGGCTGAAAGGCCCTTTTAATATTTCAATAAACATACATATACCCATATACATATACATATACTTATACACATATATATGCATATATATGAACGTATACATGCATACATATCGATTATTAATCCCTGAATCATTTCAAAGAATTGAATCCTCATCTTAATTTTGTTAAAAAAAAATCATTGTCTTAATCATTATTGTTTTTTAAAAAAGCCACCATATAAATTATTTTTCATGCAAAGCATGTGCTTTTTTTTAAGATCCACGTTCGTTTCGTTGACTAATTCGGTTGGATTGTCTATATTAAAAAAAACCTAAAAAACTTGTCATTGAAAAGAAAATAGAGGAAAATAAAAATTAAAAGGCAAAAAAAAGCATTGAAATATCAACTAGCATGCCCTTTTCATCATTTTATTTCATTTTTTGAAGATTTTTTGTGCAACTTATTCCCCATCTTTACATGTGTGTGACAATTATATATAAATTTGAACTAAATGCCCAGAAATAAAATCTCATTTCAAATTTGTTTTTATTCAAGAAAGTTAAAAAAGGGAAAAAAAATACACAATCTAATATGCATATGGAGATGTTTTCATCGAAGTCATAAATTCTGAAAAATAAGTTCATATTCATTTTGGGATTAAAAGAAAATATCACTTTCCATTCCTTTAAAAGCAATCTAGAAAAATTATCATTCTCTAAATCTATAACTCAAAATAGTGACTATATCAAAATACTAGCAACAAAATTTAAGACCATAATATAATAAAAACTCTTACCTTGGAGTTTGGTCAAATTTGTAATGTCACTTGGTATGTTTCCTCCTTTGAATTTGTTATCCCCCAATTGTAATTCTGTTAATTCTTTGCATTGGTGCCAAATGGAGGGCATTTCTTCAGATAAATCATTTCCATTCACGTAAAATACTTCAAGTTTTGGAAGCCCAAAACACACATTTGGTGGGAGACTACCAGATAATTGATTTCTTTCAAGACCAATTTGCTGCATCACTGAATTGTTAAACAAGGAAGATGGTATAGATCCAACAAGTTGATTTCTTCCAAGAGCCAATGTCTTTAGATGTGAAAGATCACCAATCTCATTTGGAATGCCTCCTTCAAATCAAATATTAGGGGATGGGAAAGAAGGTAATGTCACTAGTAAGAACTCTTTAAGCATCACAAGTTATTATATGTGTACATGAGATAAATGTATAATTCTTAAAAACACATGTAATAGAACTTGCACATTTTATTAGAAATAAAACAAATATATTCTAAATGATAAAACACAACAAAAATTATATCATTTTAATTTGGTTGAGAAATTATATCATTAAAACTAAGAGACCTATTGATCGCGTCCTGTGGCACCACCGAGATTCCAATTTATTGGGCTTGCTATTTATCACTTCTTTCGAAACACATATTAATTAGAAGGCTTCTAGAAAACTTAATTTTGTTAACTACAATTTTCTTAAAAAAATTAATAATAAAAATAAAATTATTTATAATTTATATTATTCACATTAAAATTAAATGTTCCAAATATGTGTGTATTATCAATTTATATTACTTATATGAACAATAGTTTAATTTTCTACTTTTTATTATCATTTAAGACTTACAAATTTATTCAAGGCTTGCTTTTTATTGTGGATCAATGTATAGTTATATCGTACATGAGACAGTTTGTATTTCTAAAGACATAGGTAGTAATATGGGCTTGGCCCATCATTACATTGTGGTTTATGCTACAATTTATATTATTATTCTATAATTTAGATTAATTTAGATCTATTGTTGTTGTTATCCTTTTAGACTTGATGGTTTAATTAATTCTGAGAAATTCCTATATATTATGTGAGCTGTATTCAATTAACTGTGATAAAGTGAAAAATAAGAGAAACAAAATATTTTTTTTGTTAACTACAAACTTTTTAAAAATAAAAATAAAAATAAAAAATAAAATTAATATAAAATTTAGATTTTACATGTATATCCCAATCAAAATTAAATGTGTTTCTTATAAGGCATACTCATTTTGGGGAAAAAATCTTCAAAAAAATGAGAATTATTCTGAAAATTACTATGCCATATCAAATATTAATAGCCCATGAAGTTCTTTCTGACAATTTTTAAAGGGCTCCTTGATTTTATTTTAGGGAGAATCCTAATAAAATCCCCTTAAAATTCTAATAAAATTGGCACAATCATATAATCAAAAAAGACATATTCCCTTTGGGATTAAAAGAAAGCATTACCATTACTTGTGTCTCTTGTTAAAGAAAAAGGAAAATAGATAAATATTTAAGAAAAAAGACATACAAAAGCTGTGAAAATGATAAATTCTCAATCAGGTATATTACTAAGTAAGTACATACCTGTAAATGAGTTACCACCCAAATATAATTCTTTTAAAGATGTGCAGTTACTTATTGATTGTGAAATGCTTCCTTCTAATTGATTATCGACAATACTAAAACTTTCAAGTAGAGGGAGTTGATGGCACATTTCTTCTGACAAATTACCCTTTAAATGATTGCTTTCAAGTACAACAACTCTCAAAGAAGGCATGTTCTTCCAAATAAATGAAGGAATTTCACCTATAAATAAATATAAAATATTTATTAATTACTTGGTAATAAGAGTGACAATATGAACTTAATAATCTATAAAATGAAACAATAAATCTCTATGAAACCATATTGATCGCCATCTTCTAAGAGTTAAAAAAATTGATGTGCTACACATATGTGTGTGTGTATTATCAATTTATAGTATTTATATGAACAATAGTTTAATTTTCTACTTTTTATTATCATTTAAGACTTACAAATTTATTCAAGCATTGAAATATCAACTAGCATGTCCTTTTCATCATTTTATTTCATTTTTTGAAGATTTTTCATGTAACTTACTCCCCACCTTTACATGCGTGTGACAATTATATATAAATTTGAACTAAATGCCCAGAAATAAAATCTCATTTCAAATTTGTTTTTATTTAAGAAAGTTAAAAAAGGAAAAAGAAAAAAATACACAGTCGAATATGCATATGGAGATGTTTTCATCGAAGTCATAAATTCTAAAAAGTAAGTTCATATTCATTTTGGGATTAAAAGAAAGTATCACTTTCCATTCCTTTGAAAGCAATCTAGAAAAATTATCATTCTCTAAATCTATAATGCAAAATAGTGACTATATCAAAATACTAGCAAAAAAAATTTAAGACCATAATAAAATAAAACCTCGTACCTTGCAAGTTGCTATTCTCAAGATATAGGTATTGGAGTTTGGTCAAATTTGCAATGTCACTTGGTATGTTTCCTCCTTTGAATTTGTTATCCCCCAATTGTAATTCTACTAATTCTTTACATTGATGCCAAATGGAGGGTATATCTCCAGACAACTCATTTCCATTCACATAAAACAATTCAAGTTTTGGAAGCCCAAAACACACATTTGGTGGGAGACTACCAGATAATTGATTACTTTCAAGAGCAAGTTGCTGCAGCACTGAATTGTTAAACAAAGAAAATGGTATAGAACCAACAAGTTGATTACCTCCAAGATACAACGTCTTTAGTTGTGAAAGATCACCAATCTCGTTTGGAATGCCTCCTTCAAATATTAGGGGATGAAAAAGAAAGCAATGTCAGTGGTAACAATTATTCAAGTATCACAAGTTACTATATGGAGCCACAGAGATTCCAATTTATTGGACTTGCTATTTATCACTTATTTCGAAACACATATTAATTAGAAGGCTTCTAGAAAACTTAATTTTGTTAACTACAATTTTCTTAAAAAACTTAATAATCAAAATAAAATTAGTTTAAATTTATATTATTCAAATTAAAATTAAATGTTCCAAATACGTTGCTTGTAAGGCTTACTAATTTTAAAAATAAAACCATTATAAATCTTCTAATCATGGAATAATAAAATTTTTTGAATAGAAAAATGAATAATAACTTTTTTAAAGACTGATGATGGTCAGCTTTAGATATTATGATAGTATTCTTTTTCTGCTTGGCATGACTTTACTAAACCTTTTCAAAAATTGGATGACAGAATTATTTTTGTATTCTTTAAAAAAGTTACAGAAAAATGCTGGAACAAATAAGAAAAAATGCAAAAAAAAAAAAAAGAACAATCGAGACAAACCATGTTCCTCCATGATAATATAATATCAAACTAGTGAAAAGACAAGTATAGATATTAAAATTATTTTAAACCATACCTGACAAACTATTACAAGAGATACTCAGTATTTCAAGTGAAGATAAGTTGGAAATCATTTGGGGAATAGTTCCTGAAATCTTGTTATATGCAAGTTGTAAAATCTTCAAGTGCTCAAGTCTTCCCACCTCAATTGGAATAGTCCCTTCAATTAAATTATAAGTCCAATCCAAGATTTCCAACTTTGATAAATTGAACAAAGATGATGGGATAACTCCATTAAAACTATTATTTCGAAAACTCAAGCACTCAAGCATGAATAAATCACCTATCCATGTTGGAACTTGTCCTTGAAAGTTGTTATAGCTCAAGTTGAATAGTTTCAATCGACGTAGTCGAACTAACTCTTCAGGGATTTGACCGTGAAAATTGTTGTCACTGAGATCAAGTTCAATAAGAAATGAGAGATTTCCCAGCTGTTGAGATATAGTACCTTTAAGATCCATGGCGCTTGGATTCAAGGAATGAACCCTTCCATAGCGAGTATTGCAAATGACACCAACCCAATTACATGGAGAAGAAGAGATAGACCAATCAACTAAGGAATTGTTGGGATCAGAAGTGATAAAGGATTTAAGGGAAAGAAGTGCGGATTTGTCGGTGGTGATGTTTGTATCAATTGAAGCTGAGGAGACGATGAAGCAATGAAGCAAGAAGAGTAGAACAATGGAAGGAGGCTTTGCCATATTGTTTAGCATAGCAGACTTGTCAAATTTCCAAGTGTTGCGCATCCATCGGGAATTCACAAACACGTCATTTTATACTTCAATTCTAAATCAAAGTCAAAGGCGTACAAACTCAATTCCAAATTGCACAATGACTCTCTCATGATTAGATTAAATAAAGCACGTACGCTCATCTTATGGGCGAATGAGATGTGTATTTTATTTTAGTCTCATTTATTTTGAAAAGAGGATATAAATTATGGGGATCGTATCATATGGTTGATAGCAATTCGTTCACATGTAGTATATATGGATGGAGTAATGATATGGGACATGGGACAGATGATCATTTAATTTAGGGCCATACGGTGGATATTAAATGTAGAATTATGTAGAATGTAGGGTCATTTAATTATATATTTGTGTGTGTATATATATTACTCTAGTATTTAATATATGAGATAGTTAGAGGGTTATATTTAGTCATAAAGAAAAAAAATTAATCTATTTTATATTTAATATTCATAATTTTTTTAGTTAAGTATTTTCATAATATTATGTCATATTTATTATAATTAACTAATTTATTTAATTTCTTTAATCTATCCAAATTAATCAACAAGATCTTACATTAAAGATCATAGGGAATATATATTATTTTGACAATATCATTTTAGTCTACCCAAAGGAAACTGCATGTTAGATTTATTTGTTGAGATATTATTTAGTTATCTAGAGTTAAATTGATATATTATTTATGATTAAATTTAAATATTATTATATCTTAAAAGAATAAATTTGAGATATTATAATTGAGAAAGGATTATAAGTTTAGCCTATTAGCTTACTTTTTATTTATATAATGGCATATTTATATTTTCATTCATTTAAAAATTAATAATAATATTATATCTTTAATTTCCCTCAACTTTTAATCCTTCAATCCTCACACAACATTTGACTTTAAAAGTATATGTAAATAGCTAAAGACATTATCAAAAAAAAGATCAGTTTTTCTTTCTTCCTTTCTTTGTTGTTTGTTTTTTTTTTAAAAAAAAAAACTGATCTAGTCCGGTACTTCAATCAGGAGGGGTAAAAAAAAGTTGCGAAAAACATAAGTTCTATGATAAGATATTTTTATCAATAAAAAAATAAAGGGAATTATTCTAAGACATAAAATAAAAGATTTAATTATTTAAAAATATTATTAACAATTGAAGAGCTAACAAAACTTACTATATTTTCCATGTGAAGTCAATCAAAGTCTACAAGAGCATTTTATATAAAAGTTACTTTTCTACTAGGTACCATATTTTTTTGACAATAAGAAAGAATAGGGGGAGTATTTCATTATCTTAAATTTTCATTATTTTTATTAAATCTATACATTATAAAAATTTTACGAAATAATTATATATAGCAATGTTCACTCAAATTCAACCACTAAAATTGGATACTGGTATTTGCAAATATATTCTCTTTATAAAAGGTTATCCCCTTCCGTTAGATTTAATCTCCATTTATATTTGCGATACAATTTGAGAACTAATTGATATTTTAAATTTGGATAAAACACATTGATGATGAGAAGAAATTGTGTCTTTGTGAAGCACATGCTTAACTTGTGAGTAGACATCAAAGTGACTCCATTTAACACCACATAACTTCTATATATATATAGACCTAAATATCTCCTCTCATATATGAATTTTTTATTTTGGTAATATCATATTGGTTCAAACAAAGATATCACCACTTAGTTCATGTTAAAAAATAATTCCACTTTCTGTCTCTGTGTGTTGTATATTTTGGGGATGTATATTAATAGTCTAGCTAGAAAGATGAAGAAATGTATATAAAATAAATTTAAAATAAAGGCGATATTTTTAATTTTTTTTTGCTATTATATCCTTATTTACTTCAATAACTTAAATTTATTTTTTTTTAAGTTCAAAGTAATTTTTTTTCAGAACTATCACATATTCAAACATATACTTGGAAGTCAAACAAACCCCATTGTTAACTTGTAGATAAAAAAATGGTATGATTTACTTCTAAATTGACCCAGGAGTCACAATCCAGTTACTTTTTTCTCTTTTTAAAAAGTAAGATTTCTCAAATGGATATATAAATAACAGCTTAATTTCTTTGAGACTAGCCAAAAAAAGACATTGTCAAAACACTAAACCAGAGAATATTCTGATTCACAGCCAAACAACGAGCAAGCATAAATGGAGAAAGAGGCGCAAAAAATTAGAAAAGTTTTAATTTTGTCTTGGTCATGGTGGATAACGAGATTCTTTTTTTACAATCTAAATTTTTATTAAATGATTTATTTTGTATTTTGACCCTTACTTGGTCATTGGATAACGACATTTATTTAAAGAGTACTATTTAGACTTTTCAAACTATATGTGGTCACCATAAGAAATTAAAGCAATGAAAGAAACTGAAAAATACGTTAGTGATTAGAAAAAACTTTGATCATAATAGTCATCCACTATTACATGAAAGACTATTATTTTCATTATCAACGTGTTGTATGGGTAACCCCTTAAAGTTTGTTAGTGATTAAAAGAATCTTTGTCCCTTTCAGAAGTATAATTTTATGGAAAAATATTTTATAAATACTTATATTTTTCTCAAGTTTTAATTTGGTACTTATACTAATTTTTTCCTTATTAAATCTTTTAATTTTATTCTATTAGCACAATTAGCTTATGTACATGGGCTAACAATGTCAACAGAACAAAATTAAATGATTTAATAAAAGAAAAAACAAATATAGACATCAAATTTAAAAATAAACAAAAATATAAGTATAGATTTCCCCAATTTTGTTTATTATTAGTCTTGTAGGCCATATATAAGGAGTACATTCGAAAGAACCATGTTAGTAGATGATATATTTTTTATAAACTTCATTTAACAATTTAAATATTTTGATTGAATCTTTTAGTATTATTTTTGAATAATTAATTTAGTATCAATATCAACTACTTTAGAGAGTCCGTCAGAGCCCACCATCTCATTATATAAAAAAGCTACTTTTTATTAATTTTGGTACCTTTTATAATAAGGAAAAATATATGAAAATGATAATGTTAAGAAAGAAATGTGTAGAAAATAGATAATAGTTAGTAGGATTAATTCAATATTGCTTGTACTTAATTTGAAATTGAAAGTGACATCACCGGATATTGTATATATATAATATTTTTGGAGAGAAATAAAGAAAAAAATAAATACAAACCTCATGCAAATTAAAATAAAGTAAAAATCCATTTGACGTTGATAGGAGATATCTATAATAGGACGATAATTAAGAATCTCAAAATTAAGATACCTAGTAATAGATTCAGTTAGTGTACAAAAAATAAATAGGAAAAAAATGCACAAAATAAAGAGTAAAAAAAAAAGCAATCAGACAAACCTAAGTTCCTCCAAGATAATACAAAATCGTGCTAATCAATTATAGAAAAGAAATATATATATATTAAAAATAAGACAAAAACATACCTAACACATTATTATATGGGAGACTCAAAATTTCAAGTGAATTCCATCTGAAAATTGTTTGGAGAATGATTCCTAAGAGCTTGTTACCTACAAGTAGTAACTTCTTTAAGTGATCAAGTCTTCCCACCTCAAGTGGAATAGTCCCTTCAATCAAATTATAAATCCAATCTAACTTACTCCAACTTTAACAAATTGAACAAAAATAACGGAATAAATTCATTAAAATTGTTATTTGGAAAATCCAAATATTCAAGCGTAGATAAATATCCTATCTATGTTAGAACTTGTCTATGTAAGTCATTGTAGCTCAATTTGAATAGTCTCAAAATTATACTCTTGAAAAAATTTCTACGAAAAATGTAATTATAAACCAATGAAAAAAATATCATATATGATGGCAGAAGTTTCATCCAAGTCCAAATCAAGTCATAAAATAATTAATTAAAAAAATAACTAGTAATATACAATGACAGATATAAAATGACAAAAAAAGATACATGGTCTTCAATTAATTTCTTAGGTATTGGACCCAAAAGAACATTAATTTAAAACTTGTGCAAATAATTTGTTCCTTTATGAAGAAATATAAATTCTTCATAAGAAGATTAAATGTATTATATATCCTTTTTAGAAGAAGTTTATAAACTTTTGGTAAGGTCTGGTGAGCTTGACTTCTTTTAATTTAGAAGACTTGTAAATCTATGGATGATATTTAAAAGGCTTGGAAGAATTCCTAAATTATCTCAAATTTTATATTTATCTCTAAAAGATGAGTTCCTTAGATTTTAGATTCATTCAAATTACATAATAAAATTAAATATATACTACTGCTTCTACTCCAATTTTTTATTTTAAAATAGTTGTATAAATTGTTGTATGACGAGTAATTGAATTTTTAAATGTATTTAAGAAAAGAGAATAAATATAAGAAAGGATATTTTCTTTCTTACGCGTGTGTATCATGAAAATTAGAGGAAAAGAAAAAAAACAAGAATACATGGCACATTTTAGTCTATTGAGGATAGAGATTTTCCCAACTTAAATCATCAAACTTCTTTTCTGGTAAGATGAAACGGCCAATTCTATTTTATTTGTGTAAATTGTGTTAATAATTTCATTTTTTAGAGATAAAAATTTACGGAAAAAACATGTCTGCATTTTTTTATATGTAGGAAAAATTTATCAAAAAATACATATTACAATATCATTGCACAAAAATATCTAAAGACCTAGGTCCTTGAGCTAGTACAATTTTTTTTAATTGTATGTAACATATCTTTAACCATATGCAAAATATCCATTTTATATATAGTTAAAGATAAGCTATACACAGTCAAAGAAGATTGCAATTAGATAAAAGTGGTTACATTAAATAAAAGTTTATTAATAATAACAATAGTGGTTACATGCATTTTTCTCACATTAAATAAAAGTTTATTAATAATAACATTTAGATTTAGATAGACTTAACTCATGGTGGGCTAAACATGGTCTAAACCCAAAAAAAAATAGTAAGGACACAAATAACCATAAAATTAGAGATATTTGAAGATGCAAGAGAAGAAGAAAATATCTTGTTGCATAATTTCTCACATGGAGGACCACATGCATCTTTATCATCACACTTGTGGCCAAGTGTTGTAGACTTAATTGTAGCCACAAAAATAACTTAATTCCCAAAACAAACAATTTAGTGAGAAGAAGACTATACATATTAAAAGTCTTTAGTTTTGGGCTATTTGGATTGGATGTATTATGAAATTTGCCAATAGGAGTAAGTTAAAAAATATATATAATAAATATATTTTATATTTAGATCAATAACACCTCCCTAACTAGGAGTACTTATATCCCCCAATAATCTTATTCCTTCTACAAAATTTCTAGAGTTCATTGTCCTTAAATGTAAATTAAAAATTTTAGAAGATCCATCAAAGTTATTTTCCCATGTTCCTAATCAACCATGACTTTCTTTGAGTGTGGGCGAAATCTTTGACGATCTAGTTGTAACCAAGTATGCCCGAGGTTAACCCCAAGATTCTTTACAAACAATTTCTTCGGATATTTTGAATGATATATACCATAATGAAATTAACTGCACATGTAAATATATAGGAATAGAAGCCGAAAGGAAAACTGCATTGATTATAGTCACAAGGCTTACAAAAGGGAATTAACGGGATGAAAATAAACGAAAGTGGGGTTCTAATTCTGAATGAGAATCCCACTTTCATTTTAATATGTGCTTTTTTAATTGATAAATTTATTTTTTTTAAGACTAATATATCTTCAAGACTTCAAAGAGAAAAGGGTATTTGAAAAATTAAATTGTTCAAACTCAAATCCAACTTTGGCAAACAAGTATTTATTAGGCACTTTCATTTTAATATGCGATTTTTTAATTGACAAATTTAATTCTTTAAGACTAAAAACATGGTATTTGAGAAATTTTGTTCGATCTTAAATCCAACTTTCTCAATGTGAGGCACTTTAAAATCATTCCTGAAAACACGTTAGCTAGATATGGAATTGATCTAGCACAATTCATTTATGATGGACTCTTGCAAACTATTCAACGTTGAAGACTATGTAATTTGTTAATTGTATCTGGAATCACCCAGTCAAATGATTTCCATCCAAATTTAATTCCATCGAGTTTCTTAAATGCCCAAGTACATTGGGTATAACTCCACTAAATTTATTCAGAAAAATCTATCATAATGAGCTTAGAAGCATTTGAGATGCTGTTGGGAATTTGTCCAATAAGTTGATTCTGTCCCAACCTCAATTTCTCCAAGTTGGGAAGGCCAATTTCTAAATTTGACGGAAGAAAGCTCTAGAAGAAATTATGTTGGAGGGAGACACGTTTCAATGCCGAAATATTGAATATATGGGAAGGATTCATTGCAATTATTATCATTTATAAAAACTATTTCAAGCTTATCAAGATTGCCTATCTCCTTGGGAATAAAACCTGGGAACAAAATACTGTTGGATAAGTAAATAAAAAAATTGTTGGACGATAAAATTTATATAATAGAATAAAGTAGTGAACATACGTTGACAAAAATAGGTAATATGTCATGTGTGGGTGTGGGTGAAAATTATACATATATAAAAAAGGTATTTTCACACTGGGATTAAAAGAAAGCATCACCGTTATGTGTGTAAGTTTTCAAATAAAAAGAAAAATTGCTGAACATTCCAAAGTTTCTTATGGTTCCTTAAAATGAATAAAAAAATAGGAAAACAAAATATTGATTTAAAATTATTTTTTATTCTGAAAACAAAAAATATACCACATATGATATAAAACAGTCATATAATTAAAATCTTTAACTTGTAAATTATTGCTGCGAAGATTTAGGATTCTATTCTTATATCCAAATCAAAATTTAATGTGTTGCTTATAAGGCTTACTCATTTTAGAAAAAAAAATCTTCAAAAACTTTTAATAACATAACTTAAATATTTATTTTTCAATACTGATAGAGCCTTACTGATAGGGATTAATGTTATAATAATATTCTCTTCTTCATGGTATGGATTTACTAACCATTTCAAAGGTTGGATGACGAACTATTTTAATTCTTAAAAAATCAAAAAAATGTTAGAAAAAATAAGAAGAAATGCACAAAAAATATAACAAAATAAAATCCCTACCCCTAGCAAACTATTCTAAGATAAATGAGTTTAAGGAATTGCTGATTTGTCCCTAACATTATTTGTTTGCATGTGACTCTAGTGTTGTATGGGCCCGTTAATATTTTTTTTGGGCTGAAAGGCCCTTTCAATATTTCAATAAACATACGGATACACATACATATACATATGCATATACACATACATATATATATATATGTACGTATACATGCATACATATCGATTATTAATCCCTAAATCATTTCAAAAAATTGAATCCTCGCCTTAATTTTGATAAAAAAAATCATTGTCTTAATCATTATTGTTTTTTAAAACAGCCAACATATAAATTATTTTTCATGTAAAGCATGTGTTTTTTTTAAGATCAATGTTCGTTTCGTTGACTAATTCTGTTGGATTGTCTATATTAAAAAAAAAAACCTAAAAAAATTGTCATTGAAAAGAAAATAGAGTAAAATAAAAATAAAAGGAAAAAAAGCATTGAAATATCAACTAGCATGTCCTTTTCATCATTTTATTTCATTTTTTGAAGATTTTTCATGTAACTTACTCCCCACCTTTACATGCGTGTGACAATTATATATAAATTTGAACTAAATGCCCAGAAATAAAATCTCATTTCAAATTTGTTTTTATTTAAGAAAGTTAAAAAAGGAAAAAGAAAAAAATACACAGTCGAATATGCATATGGAGATGTTTTCATCGAAGTCATAAATTCTAAAAAGTAAGTTCATATTCATTTTGGGATTAAAAGAAAGTATCACTTTCCATTCCTTTGAAAGCAATCTAGAAAAATTATCATTCTCTAAATCTATAATGCAAAATAGTGACTATATCAAAATACTAGCAAAAAAAATTTAAGACCATAATAAAATAAAACCTCGTACCTTGCAAGTTGCTATTCTCAAGATATAGGTATTGGAGTTTGGTCAAATTTGCAATGTCACTTGGTATGTTTCCTCCTTTGAATTTGTTATCCCCCAATTGTAATTCTACTAATTCTTTACATTGATGCCAAATGGAGGGTATATCTCCAGACAACTCATTTCCATTCACATAAAACAATTCAAGTTTTGGAAGCCCAAAACACACATTTGGTGGGAGACTACCAGATAATTGATTACTTTCAAGAGCAAGTTGCTGCAGCACTGAATTGTTAAACAAAGAAAATGGTATAGAACCAACAAGTTGATTACCTCCAAGATACAACGTCTTTAGTTGTGAAAGATCACCAATCTCGTTTGGAATGCCTCCTTCAAATATTAGGGGATGAAAAAGAAAGCAATGTCAGTGGTAACAATTATTCAAGTATCACAAGTTACTATATGGAGCCACAGAGATTCCAATTTATTGGACTTGCTATTTATCACTTATTTCGAAACACATTAATTAGAAGGCTTCTAGAAAACTTAATTTTGTTAACTACAATTTTCTTAAAAAACTTAATAATCAAAATAAAATTAGTTTAAATTTATATTATTCAAATTAAAATTAAATGTTCCAAATACGTTGCTTGTAAGGCTTACTAATTTTAAAAATAAAACCATTATAAATCTTCTAATCATGGAATAATAAAATTTTTTGAATAGAAAAATGAATAATAACTTTTTTAAAGACTGATGATGGTCAGCTTTAGATATTATGATAGTATTCTTTTTCTGCTTGGCATGACTTTACTAAACCTTTTCAAAAATTGGATGACAGAATTATTTTTGTATTCTTTAAAAAAGTTACAGAAAAATGCTGGAACAAATAAGAAAAAATGCAAAAAAAAAAAAAAAAAGAACAATCGAGACAAACCATGTTCCTCCATGATAATATAATATCAAACTAGTGAAAAGACAAGTATAGATATTAAAATTATTTTAAACCATACCTGACAAACTATTATAAGAGATACTTAGTATTTCAAGTGAAGATAAGTTGGAAATCATTTGGGGAATAGTTCCTGAAAGCTTGTTATATGCAAATTGTAAAATCTTCAAGTGCTCAAGTCTTCCGACCTCAATTGGAATAGTCCCTTCAATTAAATTATAAGTCCAATCGAAGATATCCAACTTTGATAAATTGAACAAAGATGATGGAATAACTCCATTAAAACTATTATTTTGAAAACTCAAGCACTCAAGCATGAATAAATCTCCTATCCATATTGGAACTTGTCCTTGAAAGTTGTTATAGCTCAAGTTGAATAGTTTCAATCGACGTAGTCGAACTAACTCTTCAGGGATTTGACCGTAAAAATTGTTGTCACTGAGATCAAGTTCAATCAGGAATGAGAGATTTCCTAGCTATCGAGATATAGTGCCTTTAAGATCCATGGCGCTTCGATTCAAGGAATGAACCCTTCTATAGCGAGTATTGCAGATGACACCAACCCAATTACATGGAGAAGAAGAGATAGACCAATCAACTAAGGAATTGTTGGGATCCGAAGTGATAAAGGATTTAAGGGAAAGAAGTGCGGATTTGTCGGTGGTGATGTTTGTATCAATTGAAGCTGAGGAGAAGATGAAGCAATGAAGCAAGAAGAGTAGAACAAGGGAAGGAGGCTTTGCCATATTGTTTAACATAGCAGACTGGTCAAATTTCCAAGTGTTGCGCATCCATCAGGAATTCACAAACCCGTCATTTTATACTTCAATTCTAAATCGAAGTCAAAGGCGTACAAACTCAATTCCAAATTGCACAATGACTCTCTCATGATTAGATTAAATTATTCAAATAAAAATTAATTAGAGAGTTTGGTGTGTTAACGATTCTGTGTTTATTTCTTATCGCTCCTAAAACACGCATTTGCTGTACTGTTCAATAATTAAGCACGTACGCTCATCTTATGGGCTAATGAGATGTGTATTTTATTTTAGTCTCATTAATAATAAGTTAGAAATGTTTTTTCTGGTCTTGTGGGTTTGAAAAGAGGATATGTATTATGGGGATTGTATCATATGGTTGATAGTAATTCGTTCACATGTAGTATATATGGATGGAGTAGTGATATGGGACATGGGACAGATGGTCATTTAATTTAGGGCCATACGGTGGAATATTAAATGTAGAATTATGTAGAATGTAGGGTTATTTAATTATATATTTGTGTGTGTGTATATATTACTCTAGTATTTAATATATGAGCTAATTAAAGGGTTATATTTAGTCATAAATAAAAAAATTAATCTATTTTATATTTAATATTCATAATTTTTTTAGTTGAATATTTTGAGAAATTATATCATATTTATTATAATTAATTAATTTATTTAATTTCTTTAATCTATCTAAATTAATTAACAAGATCTTACATTAAAGATCATGGGGAGTATATATTATTTTGACAATATCATTTTAGTCTACCCAAAGAAACTGCATGTTAGATTTATTTGTTGAGATATTATTTAATTATTTAGAGTTAAATTTAGATATTATTTAGGATTAAATTTAAATATTATTATATCTTGAAAGAATAAATTTAAGATATTACGATTGATATAGGATTATAGATTTAGGCTATTAGTTTACTTTTTGCCTATATAAGAATTAATAATACTATTAGACTTTAAAAGTACATGTAAATAGCTAAAGACCTTATCAAAACTTGCAATGCTTTATTTTTTGTTGAAGCAGTATTTAGTACATTCCTAAAAGATCAGTTTTTCTTCCTTCCTTTCTTTGTTGTTTTTTTTTCAAAAAAACTTGTCTAGTCCGGTACTTCAATCAGGAGGGTAAAAAAAAGTAGCGAAAAAAATAAGTCCTATGATAAGATATTTTCATCAATAAAAAAATAAAGGGAATTATTCTCATGTATAAAATAAAAGATTTAATTATCTAAAAATCATATAACAAATGAGGAGCTAACAAAAACTACTATATTTTCTATGTGAAGTAATAATTATATTTTCATTGTCTTAAATTTTCATTATTTTTATTAAATCTAGACATTACAAAAATTTTACGAAATAATTATATATAGTAATGTTCACTCAAATTCAACCACTAAAATTGGATAATGCTATTTGCAAATATATTCTCTTTATAAAGGATTAGCCCCTTGCGATATATTTAATCTCCATTTATATTTGCTTAACTTGTGAGTAGACCTCAAAGTGACTCCATTTAACACCACATAACCTCTCTCTCTCTCTCTCTCTCTATAGACCTAAAAAATTCGGCTGAAAAGTATTTTCAGAAATTTCTCTAGCCAATTTATGTTATAAAGTGTAATTTCATTTCGTGGACCACATTGTAATTTCCATTGCATTAGTCTAATACGAGAAAACCCCTCAAAAGTCTTTAGTCTTAATTTGATTGAATGTATATATTATATCTTTGTAGGAATATCTCAAAGTATGCATTTTTTATTTTGGTAATATCATATGGTTGATAGTAATTTGCTTGACTTGAGAGTAGATCTCAAAGGCTACACTTCATTTCATAAGAAACTGCTTCTAAATATCTCCTCTCATATATGCATTTTTTATTTTGGTAATATCATATTGGTTCAAACAAAGATACCACCACTTAGTTCATGTTAAAAATAATTCCACTTTCTGTCTCTGTGTTATATATTTTGGGGAGGTATATTGATAGTCTAGCTAGAAAGATGAAGAAATGTATATAAAATAAATTTAAAATAAAGGAGCTAAAACATATCACATAATTAACATGAAAACAATTAATTAAAGCCAACACTGTGCATAATTGTTATATGTCTAAAAGCAGAAGCTGGTTCAAAGCTGAATATAAGTCACAAATCACAATAAAGTAAAAATCCATCCTATCTAGATACACATATCTAAAAGAATTTAAAGAACATATTTTTTGAAGAACTTAAAGAATTTATAAATTTAATGAGAATATTTAGAAACTTCCAATAAGTCTTATAATAGTTTTTTTTTGTTAAATATATATATATATATATCCTCTTATTGGAAGTAATTTTATTCGAGACACTATCAGATATTACATATTGACATTTCTTCTAGCAAAAATTTAAATATAGATTAGCCACATTGTGAGTAACTAATCCTTTTCACACTAGACACAATCTATCTTGGTAATAATAAACTTATTGATTTTAACATTACTTTGTTTTTTTTTTGGTATGAATGAGGGTTGAACACCCTAACCAATAAACTTAACCTACTCGGGGATTAATTCCCAAACAATTATTACTAATAAGTGATATCAAATGTGAAGGACATGAATGCAATATTACTTTGTTATATTGTAAGTAGGACTACCAAGGTCTGAGGGAACCCAAAATAAAGTTTGAAGTGTTTCCCTTTTTAAATGGGCTTAAGGAAGAGGTTTCCTATGGTTTGAACAAATGGGCTCTTACACCTAAAAAATTCTTCCACTATTTCTCATTTAATTTAATAAGTTCTTTGTAACAAAAAAATTTAATAAGTTCTACTATATAATTGTAAATAATAATTAAGACGGAGGGTAAGGAAAATAGTAATTAAGATGACAAATTATTTTTTTATTCTTTTAAAAAATAAAGAATGTTGGGAACAAAAGAAGAAGAAATGCACCAAAAAAGACTAAAAAACAAGCGAGACAAGCCTAGATTCTTCCAAAACATCTCTAACGAGATGTGTGAAAGAGAAACATCAGCGAATTCTGTCATTAATTAATTAGTACAGGGGGAAATGGCAAATAGAAGGCTAGAAAGAAACATTGAAATACCAACTACTATTTTTCATCATCAATATTATCAGGTTAATTATTTTCCATGGGAATTCTTGTTTTTTAATAATTCAATATCTTATTTCATTTTTTGAAGATTTTTCAAGTAACTTATGGCCCCACCTTCATATTTGTGCGAAAATTATATACAGATTCCATCTAAAAATAATGGGAAAGAAAATCTCATTTCAAATTTATTTATATTCCAGAAAGCAAAGGGGGGGGAAACACATTCTAACACAATCAACCATCCACACACATGGAGATATTTCCATCTATAAAGAAGCCATCAAGTTCCATGCCTTTAAATCAATACAAAATGGTGACTTCATCAAAATAATGGGAACAAAATTTAAGACAATCATATAATCAAAAGTTTTACCTCGCAAGTTGCTCTTCCCAAAATATAAGTGTTGGAGTTTGGTCAAATTTACAATGCCACTTGGTATGTTTCCTGTATTAAACCCAATTGTAATTCTACTAATTGCATTGATGCCAAATGGAGGGTATTTCCCCATACAACTCTTATTTTTTTTGTATAATTTTTTTTAAAAAGGGGTTAAGCTCACCCACAATCTAATCTTAAGATTGATTTTTTATTTTTTCAATGCCAGAGGTGGTGGGGACTGGGGGTATTAGACAATCCCCGCGCAAGTATTGCTCAAGCCACATATCAAACATGTTAAAATAGGCTATGCTAATATTAACACCAGTCCCAACCTCTCCAATGCCTAGTACCAAATACAACTATTTCCATTCACATCAAATAATTCAAGTTTTGGAAGCGAAAAACGCACGTTTGTGGATGATGAATTATTTTGTATTCTTTAAGAAGGTTAGAGAAAAATGCTAGAAAAAATGCAAAAAAAAAAAAAAAAACAATCAAGACAAACCCAGTTCTTCCATGATAATATAATAGCATGCTAATCGAGTATCCTAGTTTAAAGAAAAGACATGTATATATATTAAAAATATTTCAAAACATACTTGACAAACTATTATCATAGAGACTCAGTCTTTCAAATAAAAACTTGTTAAAGACTATTTGAAGAATAGTTCCTGAAAGCTATTTGAAGAATAGTTCCTGAAAGCTTGTTATACCCTCATATATTAGGGAGTGGAAAAGAAAGTAATGTAACTAGTAACAACTCTTTAAGCACCACAAGTTATTATGTACATGACATAAATTTTTATTTCTTCAAAACACATGTAATAGAACTTGCACATTTTTTAGAAATAAAACAAATATATTCTAAATGATAAAACACAACAACAATTATATCATTTTCAAAAATATAATATCATTAAAATTTTAAAACACATTTCTTGTGTCCTGTAGCGCCGCAAAGATTATAAGGGACAAACAACTTAGACACATAATTCAATTGGCCTTGCTATCCATCATTTATTTCCAAACGCATATTTATTAGAAGGCTCCCAGAAGAATTATTTTTAATTTGTTAACTACAATTTTTTAAAATTAATAATAAAAATAAAATTAATTATTACTTAGATTATTCAAATCAAAATTAAACGTTCTAAATACGTTGCTTTGTAAAACTTACTCATTTTGAAAAACAAAACCTTCAGAAAGTTTTTGATCAAGGAATAATAAAATTTATGGATTAAAAAAAAGGAATAACAATTGTTTTTAAAGGCTGATAGTCCCCTTAGATATTTTTATACTATTAGTATATTATTATAACAGTATTGTTTTTCCATGGGTGTGAGTTTACTAAACCGATGAATTATTTTTCATTCTTAAAAGAAGCACAGAAAAGTGTTGGGAATAAACAAGAAGAAATATTAATAAAATACCACTAGATTCATAATTTCTAGAGAAGATATTGAGAGATAGCCACAAACCCCCAAAACTAAGATACTTAATAATAGGATTCAATTAGAATTTTAAAAATAAACAGAAAAATTGTACAAAATAACGAATAATAAAAAAAAAGCAATCTGGACAAACCTGGGTTCCTCAAGATAATACAAAATGATCATAAGAGATTATGTGATTATCCTCTGGTTTTAACTTCCTATGGGCTCTGGTGATTTAAATTCTTTTTTTTTTTAATAACAAAGGAAAGAAAGAAAGGGAAGTGCCAACATATATTTTGTTACATAATCATATTTGATCAGACCTAATTCATTTTTGACTAATATAATAGATTACAGTTTGAAGTTTACAAAACATAAGCATATACAGAATACAATGATAAATTTAGGGCACCACTTGGTTCATTAAGAAAACCATTATTTCTTTCTTGCATCTGTTTTGGAAAATTGGAATGTCGAAAACAAATTTCTAAAATTTATATGATCTTAAAAAATAATGGAAACCATATATATATCATTCAAAAACAGTTTTGACGAAACAAAAAAGGCATTTTACAGAAAATAACATGTAAATGTCCTAAACCCAAATAATCAAGGTCTAAACATCTCAATTTCAGTTCCTTAATATATATATATATATATATATATATATATATTGATACAGAAAATATCGTCATCACTGCATTTTACAAGATGTTCCGCAAATAAAACAAGCCAAAGGGTTAAGGAAATGATAATCAACTAAAATTTGAATTTAACAGTTATCCACATTTTGCATTAATATCTATCATATCAGGTCGTGCCTCAGGTGCACCAGTGCAACATGTCAAGGCGATTACTAAATCAACAATTGTGCCATATATCCAAATTATATGTAGCCAACGTTTTGGTATAGATTTTTTATTGCCCAAAGTCTAACAATTTGGAGATTCTAAAATCACTAAGATGGGCCACCATATCTTCATCCAACAAGACATTATTATTTGGCTTTAAATCACAATCAACCGGCAAAGAAAAACCATGATAAAGATACTCCATCACAGGTTCCACATCGATCAATATATATTCAGCCTTTGCAAGATGTCTACACAAGAGTTATAGGAGTACAACCATCTATCAAGACTCTCATGTCGCATGAATTCCGTTATGAGAGATCTAAAACCATCATTTGAGCAACTACTAATGATCTGAATAAGATTGCGATGACGTAAATTGTATATGGTAACACATTCAACATCTAAACTCCTTAATGCTTGTTTCAAGTCTAAGTTGAAAACTTTCAAAGCGACTATTTTTTCACTTGAAAGAATTTTTTGGTATACAGATCCAAAACTTCCCTTGTCAAGAAAATTACTCTAGTTAAATCTATTTCTTCCTTGCAAAAGTTAATAAAAACCATTTATGAACCATTGGGTACATCTCCATTAAATTGATTCCCTCTTAGAAATAATTCGTAGAGTTTAGAAGCATGTGCTACGCTTTTTGGAATTTGTCCAGTATGTTCGTTCTCCTCCACACTAAACTCTTTCAAGTTGGGAAGGCCATTTCCCATATATGATGGGAGATGGAGGAAATTTCCTCCAAGCCGCAATCGTATTATTGTTGAGATGTTGAATATATTCGAAGGAATATTTCCACTTAAATAATTCTGTGACAAATCTAATTGTTCAAGTTTATCAAGATTGCCTATGCCTTTGGTTATAGAACCTGAAAAAAAAATTGATAGATACTAATATTTCTAAAAGGATGGACTTGCAAAAAAGAAGAAACTGAGTAATAACTTTTGTATATTCCTCCCTCCAATTTTAATTTTAAGAGTTAATAGAATGGTTTAGTTTAAAATGTAAAATTATAATTTATTTTATCTTGTAAATTTATAATTTTTTTCCTAAACTCTTCTTATTAATCGTGTATATTAAGGAATTTCTATTATGGGAGTAGTTTCTAATGAAAATAATTTTAATGGGTACTTTAAGTATACTAGCTAATAAATTATTAATTTTTTTAATATCTAAAATTAGTTATCTAGCTCTAGCATTTAAGACTAGAGGGAGCATATACCTATGTATACTATATACAAATGCATCATTTGATATTACACAAAGTAAACATGTTTTGTTAAGCTTAAAATAGTTGGCTACTTTTTGGAATCCTAATTTATTTAATTAATTATATGTAGGTTAAGAAATAGTTGTCATGTGTGTGATTGGATAAGGGTATACCTGTAAAAAGGTTACCACGCATAATGTACAGTTATTTATTGATTTTAGAATGTTTCATTATAATTGATTTGAAACAACAGTAAAGACTTCAAGTAAAGGGAGTCGATAACACTGATCTTCTGAAAAATTACCAGATAATTGGTTGATGCCAGGTAAAACTCTCTCATAGAAGGCATGTTGAAAGAGATCGAGGAATTTCACCTATAAAAAGAGACACAATTTATTAATGTGTTTATCAATAAATTACTTCCTCAATCACTTAATATAATAGCTAATTATTTAATTTAAGTATATTAAGAAAATAAGATAAATTAGTTAATTATAACAAATGTAATATGATCTCTCTAAAATATCCATATGTAATATTAGAATATATATTAGTTTATAGTTAGATAAAGTGGTTTGGAGGACAAGAACAAATATGGAAGATTTTATAAATTAAAGTCTTATAGTTAAAATTAAATCAAACTCTCTAACTAGCTTCTATTTAAAGTACCTGGGGGAGCATTTCTTTTTTGGTTATAAGACTTGTTGATCTACAATATCATTTAGGTTCACCTGACTTGACATATATCCTACAACACACCAATACTTGGTTTAATATTTCTAACCTACCAACGAATTGATGTCCTAAAAGATTTAGGGTGTATTTGGTATTATGGTGGAAGCGTATAAATTGACTTTTTTTTCCCCCTTCAAAAACTATTTCAAGCCACTCATTGAGAAAAAAATGAACTATTTACACTCTAAACTTTAGAAGAATAGTGATACCATTGACTAAATAAAAAAATCCAGTTTAATTTAAAAATCAGGACAGTTAAAACAGAACTGTGTATATTCATAGTATTTGATATTTAAAACAAAACTGTGTATTTTAATTCTATTTATTTACTGTGAAGTGCTCGACTTATAGGACAAAATTTACTTTTTATCTAGAATGGACATCCACAACAGCAAAAATAAGGATGAAGACCCATGCTTTTTGCCTGTGGATGTAGTTTAAATCGCCAAACTTAAATAACAAACTTCGATTGCTACAAAGAATGAACAAACAACCTTGCGTAAAACAGAAAATCATCAACCAAAATTCATGTTTTTACGAGTGGAAATATCTTTGTGCTAAGTAATGAGTTAAGTCAGTCATAATTCATTTGAAAAGTTTCAAACGCTTTCTTGGAAAAGCAGTTATTCAAGCTCCTCTTTACACCGTTGCAACTCCTGGTAAGTGGCCATAGAAGCATGTCACATTTCTAATAAGAACAATGCTTTTATAAAATGGACATTAAAATGGGAGCAGATAAAACGTCCAAATTCTATCAGAGCAATTAAGACTAGAAACTAGTCCATGCCATTGATCTTTGTGCGTACTTTCTATCAGCAATAATGAACTTGAAAAGAAACAACAATCCACAAACAAGGGAACAGATTCTTGGAATGACTGACTAGAACAATTTAACAGGCCAAAATTGCAAGTCTACCATCTCTACAGATTCGTATTTTTCAATTACAGTATGATTATGCAACCAAGTCTTTATGCATTCTAGTATTATGAAAATTCCAAGAGCCAGTGCAGAGTGATCAAATGCATCAATTTTCTGTATAGGCTTGAATGCAATGTGATAAAGTTTTAAGAGCTTTCTAGTCTCTAGTTCATTAGCATCATTAATTTGTGGTTTGTGCAAGATGTTTATTAGTATCTTATATGTATAGGAATGATAGACAATTAGAGAAACAGTCACGTAAACAGAAATCAGCCCATAAATATGTCATAACACAGCAGGTTAACAGCCTACCTCTACATCTTTGATTGCTTAATCTCTATTGATTTCCTGCTGCTTGGGGGATACGTTTCAGAAAACTAATGCATAGTATTCCCTTGAATTGGTATTACAAAGTAAGCAAGGTAAGAAAGTCTCTTAACAACATAATCTGGACTAATTTGGGTTTTGCCAAATCAAACAATTAAGTGTTTTAACGCCTATAATTTTCTCAATATAGAAAGTGTCACATCCCGAAATTTGGACCGTGACCGGCACGGAATATGAATAGTTTCATATTTCGAAAGCCTAAAATCTCAAATACAACGTTTAAAGTTTCCACAACATTTTTTCAAAATAAACATAATCTTTTCTAAGGTCTATGTGGAGCATTTACCTTTTTATCAAAATATCACAAGTACTTAATAAAGATTAAAATCAATCTTGCTCAAAAACAACGCTTCGGATCCGCGACGAGGCTTTTCACTGCTCAGCGGGAGGATTAGGGTCACCTGCACTATCTGAGGCCAAATAATCTACTCGTGAATAACGTCCCAAAAACATGATTTAAAGAATGCGGAAATAAACAATGCATAAACATGCTGAAAATGTATTTTATAATATTTCTTAATTTGATGCAAACATTTCCGTAAATATCTGTACTTCAGGGAAAACAACAATCTGCAGTAACCATTTCAAATCAATCTGACATAACTATTTCAAATCAATTGTTGTAAAACAATCCTTTCAAAACCATGATCTTTCTGTAGGACTTCAACAGAACGAAAATAGACGTGGACACACAGTCCACGAGGGTAACTAACCATTCTGGTGGCTCGAAGCCACAAACTGTCGCGAGAATGAATCCCACGAAATAATTCTGGTGGCTCAAGGCCACAAACTGTCGCGAGAATGAATCCCACGAAATAATTCTGGTGGCTATGCCACAAACTGTCGAGCTCGAGTAACCAAGGTGCACCAAGGACTAACAGTACTGCTGTTAGCAACCAGCGTTCTGTATTCCGTCCTAAAATGTTTCCATCATGCGTGGGGTTTATTTCACATGTAATAATCTCAACTGTTTCAATGCCATAACTGTTGGTAAAAACCACTTTGAATTTCAAAAAAACCCCAGCCTGAACATTCAAAATCAAGTTACTGTGAAAACATATGCAATTCACATAGAAATATTCCATGAATAACATCAGTTCACTGTCAAATCTTTTTCTAAAGCCTCTTTATCCATTTTCATGCATAATCGTAATCCTTTGTAAATCAATCGAAAGAAAATCATTTCTAACGATTTAAACCATACTTTCATAAAACTTGCTTTCCGAAATCCATATTCGAAATTCATCATCTGAAATAACAATGCATTTGAAAAATGTAAATTTTAGGGAACGTTATTCACTCACCTGGTACACTCTTAAACCTTTACTATTCCTGTCAAACAATTTCCGATGGCTTTCGTTGCTCAATCCCCTGGTATCCCGTAAATAATCATGCATTAACGTACTATTCAAAGTTCAACAGAAATAATTAATCTATAATCTATTATTTTAATTTAAGTGAATAACATCACCCCTTCAATCATAAACTCAATACGTATGCTCCAACACCTTCACCCAAACTCTAATCCCTACACTAACAGTTCTCTAATATTTCCATTCAACTTTAGCTTCAACTTGCTTGATTTGGTACTAGAATTTCTTCTATACTTCAGTGTCTCTTTACATACATTAAAGCATCTAACTTCAAGAAGTAAAATATCCAATTCTATAATTGTTGACCATTTTCTCATTGTTTAATCCAACCACTTCCCTTTCAAACTCAAACCTTATCTCTGCTCACATAATCTACACATACATACATACATAACACTATCACAGCTACTTGGGTGTAGTATAAATATATATACATATATCTCTATGGCACACACACACAAAGCATAAAACATGACCATAGATCATTCTTATAGCAATAGCAGAAACGCCACTTAACCACATGTTTGTCTCCTATTTCCTTTGATATCATTCCTACACACATAAATACACAAGGACTTCCCAGAGCACGTACACCCAGCATATACATATACATTCACAACAGCAGAAAAATTCACCCAGCAACACCATTCCCACTCAATCTAAAGAACCAACCCTAACAACTGAAATTCCCACACAACCGCAGACCTCTGTATTTTCTTCTTTCCTCACGATTCTACCCACACACATATTCAACAAAACACATGGAGAAACCAAAGGAGCAATGGAAATTTTACACATAACAATTAGCCAAGAGCAGAGGAGTCGGGCAACATAACACGCAACAGCTGAATACCAACTTGCCAAAACACACAACCACATCACGCAGGGATCACACACCCAACAGAGATTGCAAACTCCTCAACTCACGGCCTCCAGCACAACTTTGGGAAATCAATTACACGGACACAAACCAGAACAGGGGAGTCGATTGCCATAACACAAAGTATCCTAGAGAAATCACTACTGATCGAGATAGAAAATGAAGGAGAATAATGGCCAAAATCTCCATACCTGCACAACAATGGATATAGACCACTGGGTAAGCATCGCCGGCTGAGATTCACGATACGCTTACCGTAGCTTTGCCTGGCCCAAACACTACCTCCCCTGCCTCTGACCCTCTCACATAGCCTCACTCATCTGCCATGCCCATAGGCCATGACAAACAGAAATGAAAAGGATTGAGGATTTGGGAATTGCTACAGTGAACAGAACGTACACGACAGCATCGGTACCCAAACACGACGGTGACCCAACAAATAGAACTCCAGAACAGAGACTCCCAACACGCTGATCGCCACACCACCTTGCTATACTACATGATTTTTCTCCTGATTTCTCCGTGATGACCCAAATTTTAACCTTCTGGCTCTAGTTATCGGCAGAACTATTGTAAGGAATTGGAAGACACGCAGCGGAAATAAACTTTAAAAATTTTCCATTCCTTGCCAGGATCTGCCGTATGTGTTTAAGTCAAGTGGAAAGAATCATTACCCTTAGTGTTGCTCAGCGAATTTCACAGCTTCTCTACGTGGGTGGTGATCTCTTTCTGATCGCAAGAAATCGACGGAGTATTCCTCAGCGACCTTCACAGATTCTCTCCGCGGACGGTGGTCTCTTTCCGATCACAAGAAGTCGATGCCTCAGGTCGGCTTCCTCTACTGGTATCCACACGAACAGCGTTCCAACTACAAACGACGTGCTAGCGTCTCCTGTCCCTCCAAGGCTTTCACAAGTCTCCGTCTCTATTTCGGCAGTTTCTTGTCTGTAAACCTTTTGCAGATTCCGTTCGGGCTTTTGTGTTCTGTGTTATTTTCAAACGTAACTCCTCCAATCAGATATAGAGGATGCTATGCGTTTTTCCACTTAACCTAATTGGATTTTGGAGTTAATCTTATATTAATTCCGAATTGATACAATATCATATATTGTATAATTTTATAAGAAACTAATTAAATAAAATAATATTAAATCCGTCCCACAGATTTAATTACCTATTTATTTAACTTTAAATAAAGATGAGACTGAGTTATATTTGATTTATTCCCATAAATCAAATTTGAGATATCCTATCAATTTAAATTTCGAATTTCAAACGTGATAGAGATTTAATTTATCCTTATAAATTAAATCTTATAAATATCTCTTATATGAGATATCCTATCAATTTGAATTTCGAATTTCAAACGTGATAGAGATTTAATTTATCCTTATAAATTAAATCTTATAAATATCTCTTATATGAGATATCCTATCAATTTGAATTTCGAATTTCAAACGTGATAGAGATTTAATTTATCCTTATAAATTAAATCTTATAAATATCTCTTAGATGAGATATCCTATCAATTTGAATTTCGAATTCAAACGTGATAGGGATTTAATTTATCCTTATAAATTAAATCTCATATATCTCATATATAATATATATATATATATATGAATTTATATATATACGAATATAAATATAAATAAATATATATACATTCACCTGGATCTTTCATTGAATCTGGACATGTCTTAGATTCAATGAATCTGGACATCATAGCTCGTGTTGGGCTATTTTGTGTGCGACCCTGTAGGCCCATATGAAGTTGGCAGTGGGCCATTTGCTATACTAGCCCACAAGTCGCAAGCGGTCTCTAGCAAGACATAACAACTACGCAAATCATATGAGGATCGATAAACGATGTAACCTTTTATACAACCATATCATGTCCCTTCTGTCACGCGATATTTTGGTCATGGATGAGGCATGGATAATGTCATCCTCCTATTCCCGACCGTTACTTTCTCGATCTCTGAGTAGTCTGACTATAGAAATGGAACTACCTTTCCATTACAGTATGGCCATACATTTCTCAGACTCACTCATCGAGGGGCCCGGTAATATCTCTCCACGAATGTGAGGGACAAATTCCATCTTGACCATTCACATTCCTCCGCATGAAAAACCACTAAGCCCGAACATAGTCTTTATGATCACTCGGTCAAAAGTGACTTTTGACTAGGTCAAAGCTGAGCGTTTTGTCATGTAGGAATCCATGATGATCTCAGGTCAAAGGGCATATTGACATGGTTTGTATATGAGAGAAGTTTATGACGTTACCCATGCAGTTCTCTCATAGCGGGTCGGTCCAACACCCTGTACTCTTACATGTGCTTATGACTTTGATTTATATCTCTATACATCTTCAAAGTCATACTGGTCTTATTTCATCTGTGCTCCCACATAGATGATCGACCAGGGACATTTAGGATAATATCATGAATTATCCAAGGATGGTCATCATAGTAAACATGCAAATAATATGATAACACAATTAATAAATTCATAAATCAATAATGTTCATAAGACAATGATTGGCCCCTAGGGCACGATTTCCAACAACTATAACCTTCCTCACAACATGACACACCAGGGGTGACAACATGACAGGAGATTGATGGCACGAGGCAGAGAATGACTCACACGGTACCGGTGGCGTAAACTCCTCTCTGTCGTCGCTCTGTCGCTGTCCTTTGTCCCATTGTAGCCGCTAAAGAAATTCAGAGGAAAATGAAGAAAGGGGGGTACGGCTGCAGGAAGAAATGACAGGAGGGGCAAAATAGTAAATTCATGCGCTGAAAAATGAAAATATAACCACCCTTGTGTAGCTGGGATTCGAACGCAGAGCCCAATGCTACAGCCTACGCTTTCTGACCACTCGGCTAACCTGATCATATTTAAATTTCTTGCACCAGATATACACATATTCCATTGCTTAATTGAATTAATAATATATATATAATTTTTTTTACATCTCAGGCCACAACAGAAAGTGTGTGTGTATAAGCAAAGATCTTTGATCTAATAGTTTGGTGTCTACAGAAATCTAACTGAGACAACATAAATTACGCCACAAGCAAGAAGCAAATAGCTTGATATATTCTTCTGAAGAACAAGATCCTTTCTCTCCCCAAGATAGTCAGGGAAAGCCCTTGTCATTACTGCAACATTGCGGGAAGAAAAACATGTTTCAGGAACCACACAAGGAATATGTGTCTTGATATTAACTTAATGAGCTCCTATTCAGGAAAAAAGATAGCTTATCTAAAGAGATTAAAATAGACGGAAAGACAAAGAAATCATGAGTTAAAAAATAGACGGAAAGATAAAGAAATCATGAGTTATTTTTGAAAGATTAAAATAGACTGAAAGACTACAAATTGTGAAGGGATATTATGGGATTAATTAAGTTCAAAGTAGATAGTGGTAGCTAATTGTTTTCTTTTCTATTGTTCTGTTGTACTATTTTATGTGATTTTTAGGCTCTGAGCCTCATTTCTCTTCTAAACAAAAAAAAAACAATTAGCTCCTATTCAGTGCTAAGTCTCACAACATTTTTTGAAATTCAAATAATACAATAATAACAACATGCTTTATCACACAAGATAGGCTTGGCATAATTCAAACAACAATTCATAATTAAGAATATCTCTCATTAATTAATATTAGCATTTATTAGTGGTCAAAGCTAATAAACACGATAAGTCTACCATTGCACCAAATGGAATTTACCAACTAAACGGGTATAATACTTCTATAAGTTTACAATTTACACGTTGTTGTTTAAGGTGATAGTGGTCCAAGAAAATAAAGACAAGCTTATTAAAAGAAGAACATAATGGGAAAAACAACCAAAAATCTAAGTAAATCAGAGACATACAAAATATGCAACTTACCCTTGCCAGCCTAGTATCCCAAAACCTATAAAATACAGCAATTGAGACATTATACACGACACTAAGATAACACTAGCAAGGAGAATATGCCATCCACACTATTATACTAATCATTAACACATAATGACCAAATTCCTCAGAAAGATGACAAATTAAACTATAACATCAAAAAAGGAACCTGCTAGAACTTGGTTATAAAACTACATTCTGTCTTGGCCACAGCCACAACAAAAGCTATAAACACAGGTTAACACCAAAATATACCATCAAAAACCTAAAATCCACTCACAACAAGAAGAAATAAACAGCAGAAACAAGATGAAGTAAAATTGAATTAAACATGCACAAGGGAAAGGAACATCAGATCCGTTATTGAAGGGGCGTACAACAGAGAGGATGTTGGCAGCGATGCAAAGGATGGCAGCCAAACAGGTCAATAAGCTGAAGCACCTACACATTACCAAGAAAGGATCTGGTCTGGCTCAAACCCGAGTACTCGACAAAGCCCTGGGAATGATTGGCATTTTTGTGAGCTTTCTCAGATGAAACAAGGAATGCTAATTTCTAATTTGCCAAACAAAACTTTCTCACATTTACTCTAGGTCTCCAAGAAAATTTTGTTAGAAAAGGTTTAAGAGTTATTCACGATAGTTTCTCTCTTAGACAGAATTCTTCACCTGCCATTCAAGGCAATGTAAACCGAATGGTAAAGTGACACATGGTGATTATAAATATTGATAGCCTCAAAGTTCATGTACTCCTCCTATCTTGTCCTTAATTAGGGATTAATTAAGTTAATTAATATTATATATTTTTATTAAAATATTCTAATTATCTTCATCAATTTCTTTTCTTTCTTACTTGATTATTGTCGTAGGGTATTAATAAAATAATTTGAGAAAATTTAATAAAAATTGTAGAGATATTATACGATATGTGAATATCCCGTATATAATTGTAGAGATATTACACGATATGTGAATATCCTGTAATTAGTACATATGATACGATATGATATTGATAATATATTATATCATTAATGTCTAGGGTTTCCTATTGTGTATATATATGGATTCAACATATCAATAAAATAAGCAATTTTCTCTCTGAATCAACATGCTATCAAAGAAGTAAATTTGGGTTCACCTCCGGTTGGTTTTTGGCGTTCGTTTTCTAGAGTTCTAGTTTCTATTTTCCAACAGTACTGTGCTTGCTACTGACGTCCCACTTTTCTAACGACGTTGTACTCCTTTAGGATCGACTCACCTTCCTAAGCATACCCTTAAAGTTTCGTGCCCTAGTTTTGACTATTCCATACTGGGTCTTTCGTTTCTGATCCATATTTTCTAGCTGCATATTTGCAGTTTCTGATTCTAAATCCGTTTGTTCATTGAGATGATTTTATTTGACCCCTGAAGTGGTCTTCCTCTACTTGTTAGAATATTTGTTCCTATGGACCTCCCAACAAAGCTATGGTAATTGGATACTCTAGTTCTTTTAGTTAATCGTTATCCAGTTTCTTTCGTTTTCAATACTAATATGTTTTAATGGCTACAACTAAGTCTACCACAATTTCTGAGATAGTTCCAGTAGTCACTAAGATTACTTAATACAAATTAACTTGGAGAAATTATCTAGATTAGAGTAAATCTATTCGTATTTATTTCTGAAGTATTGAGAAGGAAGATCACTTGACCGATGATCCTCCAAAAGATAAAGATCTCTCTCACAAGTCATGGTTAAGGGATGATGCATGGCTTCTCTTGTAAATTCGTAACTCTATTAATAGTAAGATCATACTCTCTATTACTCACTGTGAATTTGTTAAGGAACTAATGGATTACTTGGCATTCTTATACTTAGGCAAGAATAATATTTCTCGAATATACGAGGTTTGCAGATCTTTCTATCGCGTCGAGATGCCAGAAGATCTTCCCCTTACAACCTTATTTATGGATTTCAAAGGAATGTATGAAGAGCTCAATGCCTTCATACCTATTTCTGATGAGAGGAAGGTTAATGTGTCTCACTAAAAGTAGATGACTACAATGAGTTTTCTTACTGCACTTCTACCTCGATATATGACTGCTCGTTCTCAAATTTTATCTAGGGCTCATCTCCCCTCTCTTGAAGAAGCCTTCTCTTGTGTGTTGAAAACTGAACAAATCTCTTCATCGGTCTCTACTGTGCCTACTAGCGCATTACTCAGTCGTGGTCAAAATAATACTCATGGGCCACCTAATCATCGTGGTCCTACACCAGGGGGTTCTAATCAGGAGTCGAATGATGTGATTTATTACTATTGTAAGGAGCCAGGTCATACAAAATGTATGTGTCATAAACTTCAAAACAAAGAGAATTGACAGAATTCTGCACATGTGGCCAAGATAGCTAATGACACAGTTACCATTTCTGCTACTAAATATGCTCAATTAAAGTCTAGTAATCCTCCTACTAGTATTGCTATTGCCACAAGTAATGAGGCTACTGCCTTTGTCTCTTCTTCCTCCAAATGGATCATAGACTCTAGTGCTACTGACCATATGACTGGTAACCGCTATCTCTTCTCTACTTACAATTCCTATGCCAACCCTTCTAACATCACCATTACGGATAGTTCTCAATCCTGTGTTCTTGGGTCTGGCACAATTAAACCTACCTCTTCTATTCATTTAGACTCTGTGCTCAATGTCCCTAATCTTACTTTTAACCTTTTGTCTCCTAGTAAACTTACTCATCAATTAAACTATTATGTCTCACTTTTCCCTAATCATTGCTTCATATAGGATCTTTTGATAAAGAAGATTATTGGTAGAGGCTATAAATCTGGCGGTCATTACTTCCTTGATGATCAGGGGTCACGTGCAGTGGCCTGTGCCGATGGTGTCACTCCTTTTGAAGCACATTGTTGTTTGGGTCATTTGTATTTATCATCTTTAAAAAAAGTTTATCCTCAGTTTTAGCATTTGTTATCCTTAGATTGTGAGTCATGTCAGTTTGTGAAACATTATCGTCTTCCTTTAGTTTCTCGCGTCAATAAACGAACTTCATCTCCTTTTGAGTTAGTACACTCTAATGTTTAGGGTCCGTGTCCAGTTGAATCCAAAGATGGTTTCAAGTACTTTGTTACATTTGTTGATGATTATTCCCATACTACTTGGTTATATTTAATAAAAAATCGTTCTGCGTTATTCTCTCATTTTTGCGCCTTTACTACTGAAATTAAGAATCAATTCAATACTTCTATCCATACTTTGCGTAGTGATAATGCTAAAGCATATTTTTCTGAATCATTTTGCTCCTTTATGCTTCAAAATGGCATTCCCCATCAATCTTCTTATGTGGATACACCGGCTCAGAATACCGTTGCTGAAAGGAAAATTGCCACCTATTAGAAGTAGCATGTGCTCTTATGTTTCAAATGCAGATTCTAAAACCTTTTTGGGCTGATGTGGTCTCCACTGCTTGCTTTCTCATTAAATGCATGCCTTCCTTTATTCTTGATGGTCACATTCCCTGCACTACTCTCTTTCCTTCCAAACCTTTATTTCCTATTGACCCTAAGATTTTTGGATATGTGTGTTTTGTTCGAGATGTGTGTCCAAGTGTCTCTAAATTAGATCCTAAGTCCCTCAAGTATGTCTTCCTTGGCTACTCTCATATTCATAAAGGTTATAGGTGTTTCTCTCCATCTTTTAATCATTACATGGTTTCTGTTGATGTAACTTTTTAGGAATCTTTTGCTTATTTTGCTTCTACCACTTTAGCTCCACCTTCTCTACCTGTGGAGGAGGATACTCTTCTGGTCTACTCTGTCCTTCCCTCACCATCACCGGCCCTGCTCCCCTACTGGCACCTGGTCAATCACCTTTATCTTGGGTTTATACCAGACATTTAAAGGAGACAATTACTGCTAATATGCTAGATTCTACCCTACCATTGTCTACTTTCTCATCAGATCCTACAGAGAGCATTACTCATCCTGAGCCTGACTCAGTCCCTACCTCTGAGGTACCTCATGTTCCTGATCCAGATCCCTCCCTTGATCTACCCATTACCTCTGAAAATATAAGCATACTTGTACCTATCATATTTCTTCTTTTATTTCATATAGCCACCTCTCCTCTACTTCTCGTGCCTTTGTTGCTTCTTTAGACACTATTTATGTACCTCAATCCCTTTCTGAGGCTTTATCCTACTCGGGTTGAAGTACTACTATGGAGGAGGAAATGGGGGTCCTTGATCGTGCAGGTATATGGTCCTTAGTGGATTTGCCAGCAGGAAAGAAATCTATTGAGTGTAAATGGGTGTTGACCCCTAAAACTAAGGCTGATGGCACCCTTGAACGTCTTAAAGCTCGCCTTGTTGCTAAAGGCTATGATCAGAAGTATGGTATTCGTCTCTTTATCTCTCGTGGCCAAGCTCTCTTCTGTTCGTCTCTTTATCTCTCTGGCCACTACTTATAGTTGGGATCTTTCTCAACTGGATATCAAAAATGCCTTCTTACATGGTGACTTTCTTAAAGAGGTGTACATGGAACAACCACCCGATTTTGTTGCTCAGGGGAGCATAGTAAAGTGTGTCATCTTAAGAGATATTTATACGGCTTGAAGCAAAGTCCTTGGGCATGATTTGACAGATTTAGTACTCTTGTGAAAGACTTTGGCTTGTACCAAAGTAAGTGTGATCATTCTGTGTTCTATCAGAGAACAAGTGCTGGCATAATTCTATTAGTTGTGTATGTTGATGACATTGTGATTACAGGGAATGATACCTCAGGGATCTTATCACTCAAGTTATTCCTTAACTCCCATTTTTAGATGAAATATTTGGGCTCATTAAAGTACTTTTAGGGAATTGAAGTTATGAGAAGCCGGAAAGGCATCTTATTAAGTCAAAGGAAATATGTTCTTGATTGACAAAAAAATATTTTTATATATTTAGTCATATCATTTTAGTGGGTTTTGTCAATATTTTGGTCCTTAATTATATTAATTGTGCATGATTGAATTAATATGTCTTGAATTAATGCTTAACAAGGGTATAATTGTCATATTTTTATTATTTCTCCCAAACAATTATTTTTAGAACAAAAAGTATTACATTATTTTAATTTTGTATTTCAAGAATTTAGGAGAAATTGGAACTTACAAATGACAACAAAGGACTACAGATTCATAAATTGCAAATGAGGACCCATAGGCTAAACCTTGCAGTTTGGCCTATTAGGTTTTGTCTTATTCAATATGCTTTTATAAAAGCCATTCACACACAAAGAAAGGGGCAGCAACAGGGAGCAAGAAGGAATTGAATTGCAAGAAAGGACGACACGCTACAGGAGCCCCTGAAAACCCATTCATCCACACACACATCCGAGGTGTAGTCGCAAAACCATTGACCACGCAGCATTAACTCCATCATCTCATCACCAATCCTTCCACTGTCCCATCACGCCATAAATCTTCCACTCAGGCTCAACCTCCTCCGTTTGCAGTAAACATAGCAGTCCATCGACATAGCAGAGACCATGAACAGCAAAAACTATCATAGTGACCAGCAAAAACTAAACAAACCACGATGAATTAATGAAAGACTTGAGATATTAAATTGTTTTTCTCTTTTTTACCGCCAGGGGCGGTTATTTTTAGCCAATTCACAAAGAGCGTAAGATGTAGTTTATGCTCTGGTAAATATCTTGAATCCTTAAAACTTACGAAATAAATTGTTTATGGATCGAAAATATCAACTCTAATTGATAAGACACAATTTCAGGCCCAAAAAAATTGATAAGACAATTACATACTTGATCAGCCACAAATCCATTAGCTTGCCTTGTAAAAATACTTCGAGACCTATCAGAGTCTGATCCCCTATCAGTTTCCATGCCATCTGTCACGTCCCTATTTTTGGACCTTGACCGGCATAGAATATAAATACATCATATTCTGAAAGCCTAGCATTTTAAGTAAAACCTTTAAATTTTCCATAGCATTTTTCAAAATCATACGAAATATATTTCCTAAGGTTTATGCAGAGCATTATCCTTTCCAAAATAATACAAGTTCTTAAGAAGCAATTACATCAAAAGTAGTAAAATCAAACGAAGCTTCGGATTCAACAGCGAGGCTCTTTACCTCTCAGCTAGAGGATTAGGGTCACCTGCACTATCTGAAGCCAAATAATCTACTCGTGAATAACGTCCCAAAAACATGATTTATAAGAATGCAAAAAATAAACAATGCATAATCATATTGAAAATGTATTTCATAACGCTTTGAAATCTAATACAAACCTTTTTGTCAACATTTGTATTTCATGGGAAATAATCGTATGAACTAACTATTTCAAATAACTCATTCAAAACAATCTTTTCACAACCATGATCTTTCTGTAGGACTTCAACAGAACAAAAATAGACGTGGACACACAGTCCACGAGGGTAACTAACCATTCTAGTGGCTCGAAGCCACTAACTGTCGCGAGAACGAATCCCACGAAATAATTCTGGTGGCTATGCCACAAACTGTCGATCTCGAGTAACCAAGGTGCACCAAGGACTAACAGTACTGCTGTTAGCAACCAGCGTTCTATATTCCATCCTAAAACATTTCCATCAAGCGTAGGGCCCTTTTCACATGTAATGATCTCAATCGTTTCAAATACCATAATCATTGATAAAGCCATTTTGAATTTCAAAAACCCTAGCATGAACATTAAAAATCAAGTTACTGTAAAAATATATGTAATTCATGTAGGAATATTTCATGAATAACATCAGTTCACTATCAAATCTTTTTCTAAAGCCTCTTTATCCATTTTCATGCATAATCGTAATCTTTTGTAAATCGATCGAAAGAAAATCATTTCTAACGATTTAAACCATACTTTCGTAAAACTTGCTTTTCGTAAATCTTATTTGAAATTCAACATTTTCAATAAAATATCAATGTATTTAAAAATATAAATTTTTAGGGAACGTTATTCACTCACCTGCCGCGTTCCTAAATCGCTACTCCCCCCACCAAACACTTGCTGCAAAGCCACTTCTCAATCCCCTGATATTTTGAAATAGTATATTAACATTCTCTTCAAATTCTCAGCAAAAACTAATTGCCCTTAGCCCATAACTAAACATAAAGATTAATCATTTGAACACACACCACAACAGAAATCCTTTTCTTCCTTCATTCTTTTTAAATATTCAATACTCCAGCAACTAATCCTTAACAATCACTTTTATACCTTTAACTCAACTGAAATATCTCAAAAATTCCTATATTGCTTCACATAACCCATGGATTATTTTCAACAAGCTAAAATGTCAAAGGCTTAATTCATGTATCCAATTATAACCCACCAACCGAATTAACACCTGGCTGCAAACACATATACCTTTTCTGTCTCCATATTTGCCAAACAATTCCCATACCCCCAATGAGCATCGGATCACACGCACACCACAGCAGTATAACAGTATGCACACGGCAACAACAACCCAGAATATCCATGGATTATCTATATTACCACAGAAACTTTCCCAACAGAGCAAACACTACCAGAGATTGCTAAAATAGTAGTCCACAACACAAGCAATAACAGCCACGGTCGTAGAGAAGACAAGGAAAAAGGGTGAAACTTACCACCTATCACGTCCCAAAATTTGGACCGTGACTGGCACAGAATATGAATAGTTTCATAATCTGAAAGCCTAAAACTTTAAATAAGACATTTTGAAATAAGAACCATAATAAATTGTATCTCATAAGTCAACAGAATCTTTTCTAAGGACTATGTGGAGCATTTACCTTCTTTTCATAATCATACAAACACTTTCTAAATAATAATTTCATCAAAAGTAGTTTTGTCAAAAATAACGCTTCAGATCGGCAATGAGGCTTTTCACTGCTCAGCGGGAAGGATAGGGTCACCTGCACTATCTGAGGCCAAATAATCTACTCGTGAATAACGTCCCAAAACATGATTTAAAAGAATGTGAAAATAAACAATGCATAATCATGTTAAAAATGTATTTCATAATATTTCGTAATCTGATGCAAACCTTTCTGCAAATATTTGTATTTCAGGGGAAACAACAATCTGAAAGAACCATTTCAAATCAATATGAAATAACCATTTTAAACCAATCATTTAAAACAATCCTTTCAAAGCCATGATCTTTCTGTAGGACTTCAACAGAACAAAAACAGACGTGGACACACAGTCCACGAGGGTAACTAACTATTCTGGTGGCTCGAAGCCACTAACTGTCGCGAGAATGAATCCCACAAAATAATTCTGGTGGCTCAAGGCCACAAACTGTCGCGAGAATGAATCCCATGAAATAATTCTGGTGGCTCAAGGCCACAAACTGTCGAGCTCGAGTAACCAAGGTGCACCAAGGACTAACAGTACTGCTGTTAGCAACCAGCGTTCTGTATTTCGTCCTAAAACATTTCCATCATGCATGGGGTTTACTTCACATGAAATAATCTCAATCGACGTAGATGGAACATCGACCTCTACTGGCGACAACGAGTACAAACAAGAAGTGTGATGGACCCATGACAAACACAATAGCATTGACCTGTGTGACAACATTTTTGTGCACAGACAGAGGAGAAGACGCAATGGTGACAAAGACCCTTCTCCCTCCCAGCGAAGTTTACTTTCTCTCCAATGACGATGACGCTCCTCCTTCCTAACGACGATGAGCACAGAAGGAGGAGAAAATGATTTAAAAGAAAGACAATAATAAAATAGTTGAGCTAATCTTTAGTTCTTTAAGTTTGCATGACTCTAATTTTAGTTAAGTTTTAAATTATAGATTTTAATCTTTTAAGAGGCAAAATGATCTGATTTTTTTATTAAATTATAAGGACTAATATTTTATATAGAAATAAACTGGAGGGAATAAAATTAAAATAAAAATAAACTTAAGGGACAAAAGTTGTTTTAATCCATAATAAAAATTAGATAGAATAATATCATACTTGTAAAGAGTTTGGTATATAATCTTCATAATATACATATATAATATAATATATAACTGATAAGTAATAACATTTGTATAAATGTACAGACTTTAAAATTAAGAGAAAAATAAAAACAGATAATATACACACACTATAACAAGAAAAAAAAAACTACAATTGTCTTACAAATTTCTTCAAACTATCAAATCGCTTACCTTCTAATAATTTTAAGTGAGTAAGTAAAGTTTGATAAAAGATTATTTGTTCATTGTCAATTAATCAGGTGTGGGAGCCCAAATTTGTTTATTGTCTCTCCAGGAAATTCATCTCATATTCTTATTTATCAATGGGAGCTCAAACATGATTGAAGAAGCGTTTTTTAAGCTGAATTTAATTTTTAAAACTTATATATTATAATTTGGAATTAAATTTTTATACTTATCCAAATATTTTTTTATCTATTGTAAATTTTTTAATTCCATAGTTGTAATTTTTTTTTAAAATATCACATATAATTTTAATTTCAATTAAATTTTAAAAGAATTATTGCAATTTATATATAAATAAATAACAGAGAACACAACTCCGAACTTTTCTGTATTTTAATGTTTTTATACCATAATTATTGAATAAATGTTAATAAATTGTTAGATGTTGGATATTTTATTTATTATATTTGTAATATTTAAGTAAATATTTAGTTATAATAATTTAAATAATAAAATATGTGACGTTGGTTAATTTGACTTTATGAGTTTGGGTTTAGAGTTTTACCCAATTTTAATCATTTATTTAATTAAATAATAATAATAATGGTAGGTTATTGAATGAGTGACGCGCAAGAGACTAAGAGAATGTAGCGCATTTATAATAGCCTAAAGCCACATTTGCTATGCAGTATTAGATCTTGATAGATTGAGATTTATATTAGGATTGAGAATGAGAGTAGGAGTGAGACTGTGATTTTAAAATTATATTTGGCATGAAATAATATCTAAAAAAATTATTTTATTAATTTTATTTTATAGTTAACTATAAATTATAAAAAGACTATGGTACCCTTTTCCCAAAGTCCCAAAATTTACCAGTGAAAGAAGGGCTCCATGGGCACGCTCGTGACGTCGAGCCAGCGGATTAGCGGAGTGTATATCATAATCGCACATGACGCAGAGCGAGGCGCCGTCAGCCTTGCATCTACTGTATGCAGGGGCTTGCTCTCAAACCTCGCACATCCACACACGCTCATGCCAGGAAGCAAGCTTATTGGCAGAATGAATCTTGTTGTCATAGAACATGAACAAAAAAGCTGAGTTAGTCCCTATATATTAAACGGTCCAATTTAACCTATTCTTTGTCCCTATATTAGTCCCAAATCCTCAATACTACCTAATAAATGTGGCCTAAATGTAAATAATGTTTTTTGAGGATTCCTTAACTAGTGACTGTTCTCTAGTCACTAGTTAAATAACATGTAATAAATAATTCTGAAAACTTTATTAACGTATGCAATACATAATATTTTAAAGCAGTGCTGCTCATTCTTCATATGCCATATGCAAGAGAATATAATCCACCCAGTAAACTATAAAATACATAGCATTGAGACGGGGGAAAAACAATTTCCAAACTTTGTACAGTTATCTTGAACTTGAAGGAAAAAAAAGAACGATAACTATATGTCACTATTATTCACTGTACATTTGTAACACAAAAAAGTTAAAAACTAACTTGAAGACAAACAAAACCCACATGTGGAGTCCAAAAATTCTCAAATTTCAAATCATTAAGATATTAATACAGGAGACGTCATCAATCCATATGATAACATGTTCCAAAAATAAAACAATCCAAATGGGTTTAAGATTGTAACAAATACAATTTGATTTAACACACTGATTCAACAAGGGGTCCCTTGACTATTTTGCATTAACGTGGCTTTGTTTTTTTCTAGTGACACCACAACCTCTGACATATTAGGTCTTGACTCAGGTGCTTCGTTGCAACAATTTAAGGCTAAATCAAAAATTGATGATATATGCCGTAATATATTACCACTTTTTTGGTTGTTTCTGGGCAGCAAATTGACATCTAGAATATCGATGATTGACTGTGGGGTTGATTTGCAAACAAATTCTTTCAAAGTTAAACCTTGAACAAACATCTCATCTGTTGGTTTCTTCCTTGTAAACATTTCCATAAGCAGAATACCAAAACTGTATACATCTCCTTTTGTTGAAATTGCTCCTCTTGATCCATACTCTACATATAAATTTAAATGATAAATTAAGTAGTTGAATAACTTTTAGTTTCTTCTAGCATGTGGATGTGTGTAGGTATAAATGAATACAAGAAATAGAAATTAAATAAAATTTAATGTGATTACTATATAAATTATCTCACCTGGTGCCATATAACCAATTGTGGCCACATTTTTGGTATAAATTTCTGATTGACTATCACTTAACAATTTGGAGATTCCAAAGTCACTCAAATGGGCCACCATATTTTCATCCAATAAAATATTGCTTGGCTTTACATCACAAAGGACCACTGGTGTAGAAGAACTATGATGAAGATACTCCAATGCCGATGCCACGTCAGTCATTATGTTCAATCTTTGCACTATATCTAAACAATAGTTATGGGAGTACAACCATCTATCAAGACTCCCATTTGACATGAATTCCATTATAAGGGATTTAAAATCATCATTGGAGCAACTGCTGATGATTTTAATGAGATTACGATGACGAAGCTCGCGTATGGCAGCACATTCAACATCGAAACTCCTTGATGCTGCTTCTAAGTTTGAGTTAAATACTTTGACAGCAACTATCTTTCCACTTGAAAGAATTCCTTTGTATATTGATCCGAAACTTCCCTTGCCAAGAAAATTACTTTGATCAAATCTATTTGTTGCTTGCAAAAGATCATAATAGGATATCTTCATTGGCTTGTCCAAATTTAAGAAGTCTCGATTAGTCATCTCATGACTAACATGATCCTTCTTAAACTTTAGAAACATTAGGCATGAAGCAACCAAAATGATTGCAGAAATGATAGGCACTAAGTATTTGATCACAAGCACCATTTTGGTTGAGATGTGCTTCTTTCGTTTTTTGCATGGATGGACTTTTAGTTTAGACTTCCCACAAAGATCTTCATTCATCATAAAAGATTCATATGTAAAATTCTGAAAAGGCCCATCATTCGGAACTTCTCCATGCAATAAATTGTATGAAAGGTTGATGTGGTTCATATGGATAAGTAGCTCTAAGGATTTTGGAATCACACCAGATAAATAATTTTGGGAGAGATCTAAGGACTCAATGTCTATCATGCCACTAAATGATTCCGGAATGGGCCCTTGCAATTTATTATGAGACAAAGATAGTTCTTGCATTGTTTCCAAGCTGCCCATAGTTGTTGGGATGTTTCCTGAAATTTGATTTTGTGACAAGTTCAATAGTATAATTGCTCTCAAATTTGATACCTCAAGTGGAATTGTTCCGCTCAATGCATTCGAGGATAAGTCTAGCATCAACATATCTATGAGACTCCAAAGAGAAGAGGGTATTTGAGAAATTAATTTGTTGAAGCTGAAATTCAACCTTCGCAAAGAAGTATTTGTGAGGCACGTTGGAATCATTCCTAAAAGCATGTTGTTGGCTAGATACAACTCACTCAAACTTTTTATTTGGCACAATTCATTTATGATGGACCCTTGCAATCTGTTATTGCTAAGACTTAAATGTTGAAGCCTTTGTAGTCTATTAATTGTATTTGGAATCAACCCATTCAAGTCATTCCCATCTAAATATAACGCCATCAAGTTTGTTAGATTCCCAAGTAAATCGGGTATTGCTCCACTAAATTTATTCCCTGATAAATCTATCAAAGTGATCTTAGAGGCATTTGAGATGCTACTTGGAATTTGTCCAATAAGTTGATTCTGTCTCAACCTTAACTCCTTTAGGTTAGGAAGGCCAATTCCTAAATTTGATGGGAGAAAGCCTGAGAAGAAATTATTTGCTAGGGAGACCCATGTCAATGTCGAAATATTGAATATTTGGGAAGGAAAGGGTTCATGGAAATTATTATCATAGACATCAAAATATTCAAGCTTATCAAGATTGCCTATCTCCTTGGGTATAAAACCTGGAAACAAAAAGTCGTTCGATAATTAACCAAGGAAAATTAAAAAAAACTGATGGATGATGACATTTATATAATAGAATAAATTATTGAAAATAAACAAAACAGTTGTATATATAGGGGAAACCATTTTTGAGGGATATGTAATTTTTTTCAATTTTAATTTAGTTTATGTGTATTTTTTCTCCTTATTAAATCATTTAATTTTATTTTATTAGCATAAGTAGCTTGCGTATAGAGACTAACAATGCTTATTGAAGTTATAAGGGCTAATGGTGCTAACATAATAAAATTAAATGATTTAATAAAAAGAAAAATACATATATAAATTTCAAAGTAAAAATTGAAGGAAACTCTAGACACATTAAGAATGATTTTCCAATATATATCACATAAGTATATTTCCAAAAAATTGAATTATGTTGTCTATATAACAAGAAGACTCCAAATATCTTGTTAATTTTGAGTCCTATCAACTATCTCATTTATAATCCAGCCTTGCAATATATTATTGCTAAGACTTAAACTTTGAAGGCTATATAATTTATTAACTGTATTTAGAATCAGTCCAGTCAAATCATTCCCATCCAAAGCTAATTTTGATCAAGTTTGTCTAATTTTTTATTACATTTAGTATAGCTCCGCTAATGAGATTAGAAGCATTTGATATGCAGTTCATAATTTTTCCAGTTAGTTCATTTTCACTAAACCATAAAGTGTTCAAGTTAGGAAGGCAAATTCCTAAATAGGATGGGAGAAAGCCAGAGAGGGAATTACCAACAAGATCCAACAATGTCAATGTTGATTATAGGCTACGTCTAAGACATTAAGTTTATCAAGATTGCCTAATCCTTTGGGTGCAAATCCTGGACTCAAAAATAGTGATGGATGAATAACATTTTCATAAGACAGCATACTAGGGGAAAAAGATAAAATAGTTAGTATATTTTATATATAACATGTATGGAATATAAGAATACATCATTTTATATTACAAAAACCAATACATATTATCTCTTATATGATCTACAATCATCTGTGTGCAGGAGTAGGCTACCTAATTTTTTCCACAAACTTATTTATTTAATAGTACAATAAGGCCATGTCATAACAAGTATATACTATGCTATTCGTCTCCAATTTAGTGTTACAAGAAAAATATTACTATAAAAATATCTTCCATGCTAATTGATTAAAAAGAACGAATAGTTAAAAAGAAAACAAGTGTCCCAATGTTGAAGTTTTATACTGATCATTATCTGTTTTCTTATTACCACGTTTAAATGAACATGATAAACAAACTTTTAAAATAAATAAATAAAAAATAGATGTAAGGATACTTGTAAATGATTTACAACCAGAATATATTTGTTTCAAATATTTTTTTACCAACATATTTGTACATTTACTTTGTCAAATACGTACATTTTTACTTATTGATTATTCAATTTTAATTTTATAAAGTTTGGATAAAAATATATAAAAATAAATTTTATTTTTTATTATTTGAAATTAAACAAGGATAGGATGTATTCTTTAAGAACAGGGAGAGAAAAAATATAGAGTTGACGTTGGTAGGAGAGCGATAAAGTCTATAAATATATAATGAAAACAACAACATATAATTTTTTAAACTTATATATATATTATAATTTGCAATTAAATTTTTATACTTATTCAACTATTTTTTTATCTATATTCTACAAATATTATGTGGTTTCATCTGCTCATGGTCTTAGGTTTACTTGTTGCTTTAGGATTATAATCACACGTTATTTGAATGAACAATATGAATGAAATAATCTTATTTTAGATAAAAATATTAAAATGAAAAGAAAACATTAAGTAAGTAAGTAAGTACATACCTGTAAATGAGTTAATACCCAAATATAATCTTTTTAAAGATGTGCAGTTACTTATTGATTGTGGAATGCTTCCCTCTAATTGATTATTAACAACACTAAATACTTCAAGTAAAGGGAGTTGATGACACATTTCTTCTGGCAAATTACCCTTTAACTGATTGCTACTAAGTGAAACATGTCTCAAAGAAGGCATGTTGTTCCAAATAAATGAAGGAATTTCACCTACAAATAAATATAAAATATTTGTTAATTACTTGGTAATAAGATAGACAATATCAACTTAATACTCTATAAAATGAAACAATAAATCTCTATGAAACCATATTGATCGCCATCTTCTAAGAGTTAGAAAAATTGATGTACTACACATATGTGTGTGTATTATCAATATATAGTATTTATATGCACAATAGTTTAATTTTCTACTTTTTATTATCATTTAAGACTTACAAATTTATTCAAGGCTTGCTTTTTATTCTGGATCAATGTATACTTATATCGTACATGAGACAATTTGCATTTCTAGAGACATAGGTAGTAATCTGGGCTTGGCCCATTACATTGTGGTTTATGCTACAATTTATATTATTATTCTATAATTTAGATTAATTTAGATCTATTGTTGATGTTATCCTTTTAGACTTGATGGTTTAATTAATTCTGAGAAATTCCTATATATTATGTGAGTTGTATTCATTTCATTCAAGAAATAAATATATTATAAATTTCTTCAATTAACTGTGATAAAGTGAAAAATAAGAGACGCAGAATATTTTTTTTGTAAACTACAAACTTTTTAAAAATAAATAATAAATAATAAAATTAATATAAAATTTAGATTTTTCATGTATATCCCAATCAAAATTAAATGTGTTTCTTATAAGGCATACTCATTTTGGGGAAAAAATCTTCAAAAAATTTCAATAACAAAACTTTAACTTTAACATTTATTTTCAAATATTGATAGAGCCTTATTGATTAGATTAATAAAACATAGTTTAATTTTCTACATTTTACTATGTATTTCCATAATATCTTTTAAAATTTACTTATTTTGAGGAAAAAACACTAATATACTCTGAACGAAATGATAATATAAAATTAAAATTATTTTTAAAAAGCCACAACTCTTAAATGATCACATATATTATTTTCAGGTAACGCATATTTTTTATTCTCGAGCAATGTGTGATTCGTTGAGAAATTTATATAAATTATCTTTATTTTCAGAAAAGAAAAACAAATAAAAAAACTTGCCACTAACAAGAAAATGCAGGAAAAATGAAAAATAAGAAGTTAGAAAGAAACATTGAAACTCAACTAATACTTTTTATCATCCTTATCAGCAACTTAGTTTATTAAAAAAAGGAATGCGACACCATATGATGTAACAAATATTCATTAATTTATTTTTCTTCAGGCTCCCTATTTTTCTAATATTAAACATTTTATTATACTTTTTGCATGGGCGTAAAAATTATATTTATAAAAAAAAAAGGCATATTCACTTTAGCATTCAAAGAAAGCATCATGATTATTACATGTGTCTGGTGTCAAACATTACAAATATTTGCTCAACATGTTATAGAACACGCATGAAACTTTTTATTTCTAATCACCCACACAAATCATAAATATGAAACTTGTTAAAAGCACATATATCAAACATTTTGTTTCTAATAATCTAATATTATATTTTGTTTCTCTTTATAAGGATTCTTTTTTTCAATAAAAAGTGAAGATTATTCTGAAAATTACTAGGCCATATCAAATATTAATAGCCTATAAAGTTCTTTTTTACCATTTTTAAACTGCTCCTTGATTTTACTTTAGGGAGAATCCTAATAAAATCCCCTTAAAATTCTAATAAAATTGGCACAATCACATAATCAAAAAAGACATTCCCCTTGGGATTAAAAGAAACGTATGTGAAAATTGTTCATATATAAAAAAAGTTATTTACATTGGGATTAAAAGAAAGTATCACTATTATATGTGTATGTTTTCAAATAAAAAGAAAAATAGATAAACATTACAAAGCTTCTTATGGTTCTTTAAAATGAATGGGAAAAAAAGGAAAACAAAATCTTGCTTTAAAATTATTTTTTATTCGAGAGATGAAAATAAAAAAAAAACTCACGTATGGTATAAAATAGTCATATAATTAAAATTCTTTGCTTGCAAACTGTTGCTACAAAGATTTAGTATTTGGAGGTTTGCTAAAAATTAAATTTATTATTAGGTAATTTAGATTTATTGTGTGAAATTCCTATATATTATGTCAGATGTATTCATCTCATTCAAGAGTAAATAAACTTATGAATTTTTCAAATAATTGTGATAAAGTAAAAAATAAGAGACATATCGAATCCATTTGGCGCTTGCTACCTCAACAATTGCATCCCAAAAAAATGATTTTGTTAACTACAAACTTTTTAAAAAAATTAAAAATAAATAATAAAATTAATATAAAATTTAGATTATACAAGTATATCCAAATCAAAATTAAATGGGTTGCTTATAAGGCTTACTTATTTTGGAAAACATAATCTTCAAAAAACTTTTAATAACAAAAATTAAACATTTATTTTTAAATATTGATAGAGCCTTACTGATAGGGATTAATATTATAACAATGTTCTCTTTCCCATGATATAGATTTACTAAACATTTCAAACATTGGATGACAAATTGTTTTTATTCTTAAAAAATAAAAAAATGTTAGAAAAAATACAAAGAAATGCCTAAAAAATATAACAAAAATTGAAAAAAAAAACCCTACCCCTAGCGAAGTGTTCTAAGATAAATGAGTTAAGGCTAATTTGTGGCTAGCATTGTGATTCCACATGATTCTAGTATTGTATGGGTCCTTTAATATTTTTTTTGGGTCTTTCAAGATTTCAATAAATATACATATACATATACAAATATATATATATATACACACACACACACATGCATGTGTATAGGTTATTAATCCCTAAATCATTTCAAATAATTGAATCCGCATTTTAATTTTGATAAAAAATATCTCATTAATCAATAGTGTTTTTAAAAAAAAGCTACTTATAAAGCGTTTTTTTTAAGATCTATATTCGTTTGGTTGACAAATTGTGATGGATTATCTATATTAAAAAAAACTAAAAAACTTGTCATTGAAAAGAAAATAGGGGAAAATGAAAAATAAAAGGCAAGAAATAAGCATTGAAATCCCAACTAGTATGTCCTTTTCATCATTTTATTTCATTTTTTTTGAAGATTTTGTATGCAACTTATTCCCCTCCTTTACATATGTGTGAAAATTATATATAAATTCGACCTGAATGCCCATAAACAAAATCTCATTTCAAATTTATTTTTATTCTAGAAAGTGAAATAGGGAAAAAGAAAAAAAATACACAATCTAATACACATATGAATATGTTTTAATCAAAGTCATAGATTCTAAAAAGTGTAATATTTTATTCATATTTATTTTGGGGCTAAAAGAAAGTATCAGGTTCTATTCCTTTAAAATGAATCTAGAAAAATCATTATTCTCTAAATCTATAAAGCAAAATAGTGATTATATCAAAATACTGGGAAAAAAATTTAAGACCATCATATAATCAAAACTATTACCTTGCAGGTTGATGTTCTTAAGATATAGGTATTGGAGTTTGGTCAAATTTGCAATGTCACTTGGTATGTTTCCTCCTTTGAATTTGTTATCCCCCAATTCTAATTCTGTTAATTCTTTGCATTGATGCCAAATGGATGGTATTTCGCCAGACAACTCATTTCCATTCACATAAAACAATTCAAGTTTTGGAAGCCCAGAACATATACTTGTTGGGAGACTACCGGATAAGTGATTACTTTTAAGACCAATTTGCTGTAGCATTGAATTGTTAAATAATGAAGATGGAATAGAACCAGCAAGTTGATTTCTTCCAAGATATAATGTCTTTAGTTGTGAAAGATCACCAATCTCACTTGGAATACCTCCTTCAAATATTAGGGGATGGGAAAGAAAGAATGTTAGTGGTAACAATTCTTTAAGCATCACAAGTTATTATATTTGTACATGAGACGACTTTATATTTCTTAAAAAAAATGTAATAAAACTTGTACTTTTTTTTTGTTAGAAATCAAACTAATATATTCTAAATGATAAAACACAATAACAATTAATTTATTTTCAAAAGGTAATACTATTTTGATTCGGGTGGCTAATAACTAATTTTTTATTCTTTTCATGTACCATAAATTGATAAAGGGGCATGAAAAGAATAAAAAAATGATATAATTCATAATAAAATGAAATAAGAAAGCGCTATGACACCATATTGGTCCGTCATCTTCTCAAGAGTTAAAAAAGTTGATGCACCATACCTACGTGTGCAAATATGTTATCAATTTATAGTATTAATAAACAATATTTTAATTTTCTACTTTTTCTTATGCATTTTCAAGTAATCTCATAAATTAATAGGTAAAAGATAAAAATTTATATTTTTTTAATATCGTTCAAAACTTACTCATTTTGAGAAAAAAAGAAACACTAATATTCTCTAAATGAAATGATAATACAAAATTAAAATTAGTTTTGAAAAGCCACGACTCTTAATTGATCACATATATTATTTTCATTTAAGCCATTTTATTTCCAACCAATATTCATTGAAAAATTTAGACGAATTATCTTTATTTTTAGAAAAGAAAAACTAATGAAAACTTGCCACTGACAAGAAAATGCAGGGGAAAATGAAAAATAAGAAGCTAGAAGGAAACATTAAATCTCAACTAGCACTTCTTATCATCATTATCAGCAACTTAGTTTATTAAAAAAAGGAATGCGACACCATATGATGTAATAAATATTCATTAATTTATTTTTCTGCAGGCTCCCTATTTTTCTAATATTAAACATTTTATTATACTTTTTGACATGGGCGTGAAAATTATATTTATAAAAAAAAAGGCATATTCACTTTAGTGTTCAAAGAAAGCATCATGATTATTACATGTGTCTAGTGTCAAACATTACAAATATTAGCTCAACAACATGTTATAGAACACGCATGAAACTTTTTATTTCTAATCACCCACACAAATCATAACTATAAGTATGAAACTTGTTAAAAGCACATATATCAAACATTTTGTTTCTAATAATCTAATATTATATTTTGTTTCTCTTTATAAGGATTCTTTTTTTAAATAAAAAGTGAGGATTATTCTAAAAACTACTATGCCACATCAAATATTAATAGCCCATAAAGTTCTTTTTGACCATTTTTAAAGGGCTCCTTGATTTTATTTTAGGGAGAATCCTAATAAAATCCCCTTAAAATTCTAATAAAATTGGCACAATCACATAATCAAAAAAGACATTGCCTTTGGGATTAAAAGAAAACATTACTATAACTTGTGTCTCTTGTTAAAGAAAAAGGAAAATGGATAAACATTAAGAAAAATGACATACAAAAGCTCTAAAAATGATAAATTCTCAATCATGTATATTACTAATAATAGTTCAAGTATTACTAACAAGAGATATGGAACTACAAACACAAAGTCCTACTTTGTTATTTATCATTTTCTATAGTAATATTACCAAAACTTCTTATGGTTCTTTAAAATGAAGGAAAAAATGGAAAGCAAAATTTCATTTTAAAATTATTTTTTATTCGAGAGAAGAAAACAAGAGCAAAAGCCACACATGGTATAAGACAATCATATAATTAAAAGTCTTACCTTGCAAACTGTTGGTGCAAAGATTTAGGATTTGGAGATTTGTCAAATATTCAATCTCACTTGGAATGATTCTTGGGCAAATTATATATACGTGTCAAAATTTATTATAATATTGAAAGAGATAATAAAAAACTAGTTTAATTTAAATACTTCAAAGAAAAAGAAAGAGAAGCTAAGAGTGTGAACTGTTTTTTTTCTTCAAGATTTCATATCAGCTGGGGGATTTGTACATACATATGGAACAATTTTCTAAAATATGTATTTTTGTATTCATGTTTACAATATGAAATTTCTGAATCTAGTTTTGCATTTTATTGAAGAAAATAAAAATAAAAGATATACTTATGCATAAGACATATCGTTAGAAGGTTAAGCTAACAATATAATGTAAACAAATATATAACTATTTTGAAATATTAAATTTATTACTGGCTAAATAAGTCGACAATTCAAGATCAATATCCATAGGTCAAATGAGACCATTTATATTTTTCTTTAGGCTCCCAGTTTTTCTAATAATTCAATATTTTATTATACTTTTTGATATGTGTGTGAAAATTATACATATATAAAAAAGGTATATTCACACTGGGATTAAAAGAAAGCATCACCGTTATGTGTGTATATTTTCAAATAAAAAGAAAAATTGTTAAACATTACAAAGTTTCTTATGGTTCCTTAAAATGAATAAAAAAAGGAAAGCAAAATCTTGATTTAAAATTATTTTTTATTCGAGAGATGAGGATTCTATTCGTATATCCAAATCAAAATTTAATGTGTTGCTTATAAGGCTTACTCATTTTAGAAAAAAAATCTTCAAAATTTTTTTAATAACAGAACTTAAACATTTATTTTTTAATACTGATAGAACCTTACTGATAAAGATTAATATTATAATAATATTCTCTTTTTTATGGTAATGGATTTACTAACCATTTCAAAACTTGGATGACGAATTGTTTTTATTCTTAAAAAATAAAAAAATGTTGGAAAAAATAAGAAGAAATGCACACAAAATATAACAAAATAAAATCCCTACCCCTAGCAAACTATTCTAAGATAAACGAGTTTAAGGAATTGTTGATTTGTCGCTAGCATTATTTGTTTTCACGTGAGTCTAGTGTTGTATGGGCCTTCTAATATTTTTTTTTGGGCTGAAAGGCCCTTTTAATATTTCAATAAACATACATATACCCATATACATATACATATACTTATACACATATATATGCATATATATGAACGTATACATGCATACATATCGATTATTAATCCCTGAATCATTTCAAAGAATTGAATCCTCATCTTAATTTTGTTAAAAAAAATCATTATCTTAATCATTATTGTTTTTTAAAAAAGCCACCATATAAATTATTTTTCATGTAAAGCATGTGTTTTTTTTAAGATCCATGTTCGTTTCGTTGACTAATTCTGTTGGATTGTCTATATTAAAAAAAAAAAAACTAAAAAACTTGTCATTGAAAAGAAAATAGAGGAAAATGAAAAATAAAAGGCAAAAAAAAAAGCATTGAAATATCAACTAGCATGTCCTTTTCATCATTTTATTTAATTTTTTGAAGATTTTTCATGCAACTTATTCCCCACCTTTACATGTGTGTCACATTTATATATAAATTTGAACTAAATGCCCGGAAATAAAATCTCATTTCAAATTTGTTTTTATTCAAGAAAGTTAAAAAAGGAAAAACAAAATACACAATCTAATATGCATATGGAGATGTTTTCATCGAAGTCATAAATTCTGAAAAGTAAGTTCATATTTATTTTGGGATTAAAAGAAAGTATCACGTTCCATTCCTTTAAAAACAATTTAGAAAAATTATCATTCTCTAAATCTATAATGCAAAATAGTGACTATATCAAAATAATAGCAACAAAATTTAAGACAATAATATAATAAAAACTCTTACCTTGCAAGTTGCTATTCGCAAGATATAGGTTTTGGAGTTTGGTCAAATTTGTAATGTCATTTGGTATGTTTCCTCCTTTGAATTGGTTATCCCCCAATTGTAATTCTGCTAATTCTTTACATTGATGCCAAATGGAGGGTATTTCGCCAGATAACTCATTTCCATCCACATAAAACAATTCAAGTTTTGGAAGCCCAAAACACACATTTGGTGGGAGACTACCGGATAATTGATTACTTTCAAGAGCAAGTTGCTGCATCACTGAATTGTTAAACAATGAAGATGGTATAGAACCAACAAGTTGATTACCTCCAAGATACAATATCTTTAGATGTGAAAGATCACCAATCTCCTTTGGAATGCCTCCTTCAAATATTAGGGGATGGAAAAGAAAGCAATGTCAGTGGTAACAATTATTCAAGCATCACAAGTTATTATATGTGTACATGAGATAAATTTATAATTCTTAAAAACACATGTAATAAAACAAATATAGTCTAAATGATAAAACACAACAACAATTATATCATTTTAATTTGGTTCAGAAATTATATCATTAAAACTAAGAGACCTATTGATCGCGTCCTATGGCGCCACAGAGATTCCAATTTATTGGCCTTGCTATTCTTCACTTCTTTCGAAACACATATTAATTATAAGGCTTCTAGAAAACTTAATTTTGTTAACTACAATTTTCTTAAAAAAATTAATAATAAAAATAAAATTAGTTATAATTTATATTATTCAAATTAAAATTAAATGTTCCAAATATGTTGCTTGTAAGGCTTACTAATTTTAAAAATAAAACCATTATAAATCTTTTAATCATGGAATAATAAAATCTTTTGAATAGAAAAATGAATAATATTTTTTTTAAAGACTGATGATGATCAGCTTTAGATATTATGATAGTATTCTTTTTCTGCTTGGCATGACTTTACTAAACCTGTTCAAAAATTGGATGACAGAATTATTTTTGTATTCTTTAAAAAAGTTACAGAAAAATGCTGGAACAAATAAGAAAAAATGCAAAAAAAAAAAAAAAAGAACAATCTGGACAAACCATGGTCCTCCATGATAATATAATATCAAACTAGTGAAAAGACAAGAATAGATATTAAAATTATTTTAAAACATACCTGACAAACTATTATGAGAGATACTCAATATTTCAAGTGAAGACAAGTTGAAAATTGTTTGGGGAATAATTCTTGAGAGCTTGTTACCCTTAAGTAATAACTTCTTTAAGTGCTTAAGTCTTCCCACCTCAAGTGGAATAGTCCCTTCAATTAAATTATAAGTCCAATCGAAGATCTCCAACTTTGATAAATTGAACAAAGACGATGGAATAGCTCCATTAAAACTATTATTTTGAAAACTCAAGCACTCAAGCATGAATAAATCTCCTATCCATGTTGGAACTTGTCCTTGAAAGTTGTTGTAGCTCAAGTTGAATAGTCTCAATTGACGCAGTCGAACTAATTCTTCAGGGATTTGACCGTGAAAATTGTTGTCACTGAGATCAAGTTCAATAAGGAATGAGAGATTTCCCAGCTGTTGAGATATAGTACCTTTAAGATCCATGGCGCTTAGATTCAAGGAATGAACCCTTCCATAGCGAGTATTGCAGATGACACCAACCCAATTACATGGAGAAGAAGAGATAGACCAATCAACTAAGGAATTGTTGGGATCCGAAGTGATAAAGGATTTAAGGGAAAGAAGTGCGGATTTGTCGGTGGTGATGTTTGTATCAATTGAAGCTGAGGAGACGATGAAGCAATGAAGAAAGAAGAGTAGAACAATGGAAGGAGGCTTTGCCATATTGTTTAGCATAGCAGACTTGTCAAAATTCCAAGTGTTGTGCATCCATCGGGAATTCACAAACGTCATTTTATACTTCAATTCTAAATCGAAGTCAAAGGCGTACAAACTCAATTCCAAATTGCACAATGACTCTCTCATGATTAGATTAAATGATTCAAATAAAAATTAATTAGAGAGTTAGGTGTGTTAACGATTCTGTATTTATTTCTTATATCTCCTAAAACACGCATTTGCTGTACTGTTCAATAATTAAGCACGTACGCTCATCTTATGGGCGAATGAGATGTGTATTTTATTTTAGTCTCATTAATAACAAGTTATAAATGTTTTTTAGTCTCATCGGGAATTAATTAGGGTCATTTAATTATATATTTGTATGTGTATATATATTACTCTAATATTTAATATATGAGCTAGTTAGAGAATTATATTTAGTCATAAATAAAAAAATTAAACTATTTTATGTTTAATATTCATAATTTTTTAGTTGAGTATTTTGAGAATATTATGTCATATTTATTATAATTAACTGATTTATTTATTTTTTTTAATCTATCCAAATTAATTAACAAGATTTTACATTAAAGATCATAGGGAGTACATATTATTTTGACAATATCATTTTAGTCTACCCAAAGGAAACTGCATGTTAGATTTATTTGTTGAGATATTATTTAGTTATCTAGAGTTAAATTTGGATATTATTTAGGATTAAATTTAAATATTATTATATCTTAGAAGAATAAATTTGAGATATTATGATTGAGTTAGGATTATAGGTTTAGCCTATTAACTTACTTTTTGCCTATATAATGGCCCACTTATGTTCTCATTCATTTAAGAATTAATAATACTATTAGATCTTTCCTTTCCCCCTACTTTTAATTCTTCAATCCTCACACAACATTTGATTTTAAAAGTACAAGTAAATAGCTAAAGACCTTATCAAAACTTGCAATGTTTTATTTTTTGTTGACGCAGTATTTAGTACATTCTTAAAAGATCAGTTTTTCTTTCTTCCTTTCTTTGTTGTTTTTTTTTTAAAAAAAAAACTGATCTAGTCCGGTACTTCAATCAGGAGGGGTAAAAAAAAAGTTGCGGAAAAAATAAGTCCTATGATAAGATATTTTTATCAATAAAAAAATAAAGGGAATTATTCTAAGGTATAAAATAAAAGATTTAATTATTTAAAAATCGTATTAACGGAGCTAACAAAACTTACTACATTTTCTATGTGAAGTCAATCAGAGTCTACAAGCGCATTTTATATAAAAGTTACTTTTCTACTAGGTACCGTATTTTTTTGACAATAAGAAAGAATAGGGGGAGTATTTCATTGTCTTAAATTTTCATTATTTTTATTAAATCTATACATTATAAAAATTTTACGAAATAATTATATAAAGTAATGTTCACTCAAATTCAACCACTAAAATTGGATAATTCTATTTGCAAATATATCCTCTTTATGAAGGGTTAGCCCATTCCGTTAGATTTAATCTCCATTTATATTTGCGATACAATTTGAGAATTAATTGATATTTTAAATTTGGATAAAACACATTGATGATGAGAAGAAATTCTGTCTTTGTGAAGCACATGCTTAACTTGTGACTCCATTTAACACCACATAACTTCTATACATACATACATACATACATGCATATATATATATATATATATATAGACCTAAAAAATTCAGCTGAAAAATATTTTCAGAAATTGGAAAAAATATTTTCATTGTGACGCCCCTCTATTTTCAAATAAGAATATGCCAGGAATTTCTCTAGCCAATTTGTGTTATAACAAAATACCTTCATGTTAATATTTAAGAAATTCAGCTTTAGAACAGATTAATTATTAGCGTGGGTATTTAAGATATTTTTTCCATTTTGAAATATAGTGTTTTAACTTTAGAAAATTAAATTTAAACAAGAAATAACTCCAATGTCACCAAGATTTTGTATATGTCATTTAATTCAATGACTTGCCATGAAATATTTTATCTTTCATTTAGTTGTCCATTAGGTTGGTCCCTCCTCCCTAATACTTCAATTAATTTGTTAGTTATCGAACCATATTATTGCTGTTTTATTTTGTTTGTTGGTCAAGTATAGTAGACTTTTGAGTGACCCCAAAATAACGTTAATTTGAAGCTTGTGCAAATAATTTGTTCATTTATAAAGAAATCCAAAGTCTTCAAAAGAAGAGTCAATGTATTATAGAAGCTTATAAACTTTTGATAAAGTCTGGTAGGCTTGACTTCTTGTAAGTTAGAAGACTTGTAAACTTACGAATAGTTTTTAAAAGGTTTGGAATTTTTTTTAAATTATCTCAAATTTTATATTTGTCTCCAAAAGATGAGTTTCTTAGATTTTAGATTCATTCGAATTATAGAATAAAATTAAATACTTATACTTCTACTCCAATTTTTTTATTTCAAAATACTTGCATAAATTTTTGTCCGACAAATAGTTGAATTTTTTAGAGTATATAGTTATGTATGCAAGAAAAGAGAATAAATATAAAAGAAAATATGCATGGAAAATATTTTCTTTCTTACTCATGTGTATCAAATTATGAATATAAATAATCAAATTTACAAGCATACGGACAGTTCAGAAATCATGAAAATTAAAGGGGGAAAAACAAGAAGAAGACATGGGACATTTTAGTCTGTTGAGGGTAGAGATTTTCCTAACTTCAATTATCAAACTTCCTTCATGGGTCAGATAAAATAGCCAGTTCTATTTTGCTTGTATAAATAGTTTCATTTTCTGGAGTTAAAAAAATTACCAAAAAAAACAAAGAAACATGTCTTGGTTTTTTATAAAAATAGAAAAAAATTCTCAAAAAATACATATTGTAAAATTTATTGCATAAAAATATCTAAGAACTCAGGTCTTTGAGCTGATGCAACTTTTCTTTTAAATGTATGCAATGTATTTTTAACTTATACAAAATATTCATTTTATATATAGTTAAAGATAAGATGTATACATTCAAAGAAAATTGTAAAAATATGTTTCACTTAAGTTCTTAAACAAATTTTAGGTATATTTAGATAATCTATTTTATATCTAATATTCATCATTTTTTTAAAATTAATTTATTTAACTTATAAAATAATATATAATATAATATTATATATAGATATTTTTTGAGTATTATGTCACATTTGTTATAATAAACGTATTCTATTGTCTTAAATTTTTATTATTTTTATGAAATATATATATTATAAAAATTGTATGAAATAATTATTTATAGTAATGTTCACTAAAATTTGACCACTAAGATTTGATAAAGCCATTTGCGAATATATCCTCTTTATAAAAAGGTTAGCCCCTTTTATTAGATTTAATCCCGCGTTTATAAAAGGTATCTTTGTGAGGCACATGGAGGGATAAGAGGGATTATAAAACACGTTAGTGATAAGAAGGATATAAAGGAATCATAAAACACGTTAGTGTTGAGAAGAAATTTTGTGTCTTTGTGGGGCACATGGGATGCTTGACTTGCGAGTAGACCTCAAAGTAACTATTTAACATGTTAGTGTAACTATTTAACACGTTAGTGATGAGAAGGATATAGAGGAATTGTAAAACATGTTAGTGTTGAGAAGATATTATGTGTCTTTGTGGGGCACATGGGATGCTTGACTTGCAAGTAGACCTCAAAGTAACTCCATTTAACACGTTAATGATGCGAAGGATATATACAGGAATCGTAAAACACGTTAGTGTTGAGAAGAAATTTTGTGTCTTTGTGGGGCACATAGGATGCTTGACTTGCCAGTAGACATCAAAGTAACTATTTAACATGTTAGTGTAACTATTTAACACGTTAGTGATGAGAAGGATATAGAGGAATCGTAAAACATGTTAGTGTTGAGAAGAAATTTTGTGTCTTTGTGGGGTACATGGGATGCTTGAGTTGCAAGTAGACCTCAAAGTAACTCCATTTAACACGTTAGTGATGAGAAGGATATAGAGGAATCGTAAAACACGTTAGTGTTGAGAAGAAATTTTGTGTCTTTGTGGGGCACATGGGATGCTTGACTTGCGAGTAGACCTCAAAGTAATTCCATTTAACACGTTAGTGATGAGAAGGATATGGAGGAATCGTAAAACATGTTAGTGTTGAGAAGAAATTTTGTGTCTTTGTGGGGCACATGGGATGCTTGACTTGCAAGTAGACCTCAAAGTAACTCCATTTAACACATTAGTGATGAGAAGGATATAGAGGAATCGTAAAACACGTTAGTGTTGAGAAGAAATTTTGTGTCTTTGTGGGGCACATGGGATGCTTGACTTGCGAGTAGACCTCAAAGTTACTATTTAACATGTTAGTGTAACTATTTAACACGTTAGTGATGAGAAGGATATAGAGGAATTGTAAAACATGTTAGTGTTGAGAAGAAATTTTGTGTCTTTGTGGGGCACATGGGATGCTTGACTTGCAAGTAGACCTCAAAGTAACTCCATTTAACACGTTAATGATGAGAAGGATATAGAGGAATCGTAAAACACCTTAGTGTTGAGAAGATATTTTGTGTCTTTGTGGGGCACATGGGATGCTTGACTTGGGAGTAGACCTCAAAGTAACTCCATTTAACAAATTAGTAATGAGAAGGATATATAGAGGAATCCTAAAATACGTTAGTGTGGAGAAGAAATTTTGTCTTTTGGGGCACATGGGATGCTTGACTTGTGAGTACACCTCAAAATAACTCCATTTAACAACACATAACTTGTATATATATAGACCTAAAAGATTCAACTGAAAAATATTTTCAGAAATTGGACAAAGAAAGAAATTAATGCAATGAAAAAGAAATTAGTGATGAGGAGAAACTTTGCCCTACAAATGGTCTGTTATCATAACAAGGACCATATCATAATCCTAAAATATGTTAGTGATGAGAAGAAGATTTCTTTCGCTGTATAAAGTGTAATTTAATTTCGTGGACCACATTTTCATTTCCATTCCGTTAGTCTGATACGAGAAAACACCTCAAAAGTCTTTAGTCATAATTTGATTGGATGTATATATTATATCTTTGTAGGAGCATGGCGTGCTTGACTTGAGAGTATACCTCAAAGTCTCTAACACTCCATTTCATAAGAAACAGCTTCTAAATATCTCCTCTCATATATGAATTTTTTATTTTGGTAATATCATATTGGTTCAAACAACAATACCACCACTTAGTTCATGTTAAAAATACACGTAAATAATTCCATTTTCTGTCTCTGTGTTATATATTTTGGTGATATATAGTGATAGTCTAGCTAGAAAGAAGAAGAAATGTATATAAAATAAATTTAAAATAAAGGAGGTAAAACATATTACATAATTAACATGAAAACAATTAAAGCCAACACTGTACATATATGTTATATGTCTAAAAGCATAAGGTGGTATTTTTTTTAAAAAAAAATTCTATTATATCCTTATTTACTTCAATAACTTAAATTTATTTATTTTAAGTCCTAAGTAATGTTTTCAAAACTATAATGCATATTTAAACATATACTTGGAAGTCAAACAAACCCCATTGTTAACTTGTAGATGAAAAATTGTAGGATTTAATTCTAAATAGACCCACAAGTCACAATTCAGTATTTTTTTCTCTTCTAAAAAAGTAAGATTTATAAAATGGATATATAAATAACAGCTTAATTTCTTTTAGACTATATAAAAAAAAGACGTTGGCAAAACACTAAACCAGAATATATTGCGATTAACAACCAAACAAAGAGCAAGCATAAATGAAAAAAGAGGCAAAAAAAATTAGAAAAGTTTTAATTTTTATCTTGGTCATGGTGGATAGCGAGAATATATTTTATTTTTTACAATCTAAATTTTCATTAAATGATTTGTTTTGTATTTTGCCCCTTACTTGGTCATTGGTCATGGTGGATAACTTAAAGAGCACTCTTTAGACTTTTCAAACTATATGTGGTCACCAGAAAAGATTGACGCAATGAAAGAGAATTAACGAAAATTATGTTAATGATTAGAAAAAGTTTTGATTCTAATAGTCATCCACTATCATATGAAGGACCATTATTTTCATTATTATTGTATTGTATGGGCCATAGGTAACTCCTTAAAGTACGTTGGTGATGAAAAAAATCTTTGTCCCTTTAAGAAGTATAATTTTATAGGAAAATTATTTTGTAGATACTTATACTTTTCCTCAAAGTTTTAATTTGGTACTTATACAGATTTTTTTTCTTTATTAAATTATTTAATTTTGCTCTATTAGCACATGTGGACTAACCATGTTAACAAAACAAAATTAAATAATTTAATAAAGAGAAAAAATAAGCATAGATATCAAATTAAAAAGTAAAGAAAAGTATAAATATATATTTCCCTAATTTCATTTATGATCAGTCTTGTAAGCCATATATAAAGAGCGCATCCCTTAAAACCTTGTTAGTAGACTTTTCAAATATTAACCACGAGATATTTTTCAAATAAGTAGTGGATTTATTAATTACTAACTATCACTAAAGATAAGTTGTTCATTAACTACTAGCTATATACATAATCTACTTTTGGTTCAAAGCTGAATATTAGTCACAAATCACAATAAAGTAAAAATCCATCCTATCTAGATACACATATGTAAAAGAATTTAAAGAATATATTTTTTGAAGAACTTAAAGAATTTATAAATATGAGAATATTTAGAAACTTCCAATAAGTCTTATAATAGTTTTTTTTGTTATATATATATATATCCTCTTATTGGAAGTAATTTTATTCGAGATACTATCAGACATTACATATTGACATTTCTTCTTGCAAAAATTTAAATATAGATTAGCCACATTGTGAGTAACTAATCCTTTTCACACTAGACACAATCTATCTTGGTAATAATAAACTTATTGATTTTAACATTATTTTGTTATATTGTAGGTAGGACTACCAAGGTCTGAGGGAACCCAAAATCAAGTTTGAAGTGTTTCCCTTTTTAAATGGGCTCAAGGAAAGAGGTTTCCTATGGTTTGAACAAATGGGCTCTTACACCTAAAAAATTCTTCCATTATTTCTCATTTAATTTAATAAGTTTTTTGTAACAAAAAAAATTAATAAGTTCTACTATATAATTGTAAATAATAATTAAGACGGAGGGTAAGGAAAATAGTAATTAAGATGATGAATTGTTTTTTTATTCTTTTAAAAAATAAAGAATGTTGGGAACAAAAGAAGAAGAAATGCACCAAAAAAGACTAAAAAACAAGCGAGACAAGCCTAGATTCTTCCAAAACATCCCTAACGAGATGTGTGAAAGAGAAACATCAGCGAATTCTGTCATTAATTAATTAGTGACATTATGTTTAATGACGGAATCATAAAATTCCGTTGTAGTTTTATCTCAGTGTATGTATATGTATAGAAGTTGAGTTAATTTGTTATTACTGCCAAGATTATTAATCCGGAATCGTTTCACAGCCTTGAATCATCGTCTTAATTATTTTTTTTTAAAAAAAAAGCCACTACCCTTAAATGATATGTATAAATTTATTTTCATGTAAGGGATGTATATTTTTTCCTTGGGATCCATGTAAGATTCGTTGACAGATTCTAAAACAACAGGGAGAACGAAAAGACTTGCCATTGGAAAAAAAAATACAGGGGAAAATTGCAAATAGAAGGCTAGAAAGAAACATTGAAATACCAACTACTCTTTTTCATCATCAATATTATCAGGTTAATTATTTTCCATGGGACTTCTTTTTTTTAATAATTCAATATCTTATTTCATTTTTTGAAGATTTTTCAAGTAACTTATGGCCCCTCCTTCACATGTGTGTGAAAATTATATACAGATTCCATCTAAAAATGATGGGAAACAAAATCTCATTTCAAATTTCTTTATATTCCAGAAAGCAAAGGAAAAAAAAAACACATTCTAGCACAATCAACCATCCACACACATGGAGATGTTTTCATCTATAAAGAAGCCATCAAGTTCCATGCCTTTAAATCAATACAAAATGGTGACTTCATCGAAATAATGGGAACAAAATTTAAGATAATCATATAATCAAAAGTTTTACCTCGCAAGTTGCTCTTCCCAAAATATAAGCGTTGGAGTTTGGTCAAATTTGCAATGTCACTTGGTATGTTTCCTCTATTAAACCCAATTGTAATTCTACTAATTGCATTGATGCCAAATGGAGGGTATTTCCCCATACAATTTTTTTTTTGTATAAAAATTTTTAAAAATGGGTTGAGTTCACCCACAATCCAATCCTAATATTGATTTTTTATTTTTTTAATGCCAGAGGTGGTGGGGACTGGGGGTATTAGACAATCCCCGCGCAGGTATTGCTCAAGCCACATATCAAACATGTTAAAATAGGCTATGCTAATATTAATACCAGTCCCAACCTCTCCAATGGCTAGTACCAAATACAACTATTTCCATTCACATCAAATAATTCAAGTTTTGGAAGCGAAAAACGCACGTTTGTGGATGACGAATTATTTTGTATTCTTTAAGAAGGTTAGAGAAAAATGCTAGAAAAAATGCAAAAAAAAAAAAAAAGAACAATCAAGACAAACCCAGTTCTTCCATGATAATATAATAGCATGCTAATCGAGTATATCCTAGTTTAAAGAAAAGACATGTATATATATTAAAAATATTTCAAAACATATATACTTGACAAACTATTATCATAAAGACTCAGTCTTTCAAATAAAGGCTTGTTGAAGACTATTTGAAGAATAGTTCCTGAAAGTTTGTTATGCCCTCATATATTAGGGAGTGGAAAAGAAAGTAATGTAACTAGTAACAACTCTTCAAGCACCACAAGTTATTATGTACATGACATAAATTTTTATTTCTTCAGAACACATGTAATAGAACTTGCACATTTTTTAGAAATAAAACAAATATATTCTAAATAATAAAACACAACAACAATTATATCATTTTCAAAAAGATAATATCATTAAAATTTTAAAACACATTTCTTGTGTCCTGTAGCGCCGCAAAGATTATAAGGGACAAACAACTTAGACACATAATTCACTTGGCCTTGCTATCCATCATTTATTTCCAAACGCATATTTATTAGAAGGCTCCCGGGAGAATTATTTTTAATTTGTTAACTACAATTTTTTAAAATTAATAATAAAAATAAAATTAATTATTCAAATCAAAATTAGTGCTTGTTTGGTATCAGCTTTTTCAAAATCAATTTTGGGTAAAACCTTAGTTTGGAATAATTTAAAACAAACAGCTATTTTTGTTCAGAATTGATTTTGGCCAAAACCATAGTTTTGAATAAGCTACTGAAAATAGCTTTTGGAACAGTAAAAGAGCTTATAGACTATCCAATTATTATTTTACCCTACTTTTTCTTATACTCTCTCTCATCTCTTATCTCTCTTCTCTCTCCTCTCTCATCTCTCTCATCTCTTCTTCACCCTATCTCCTCTACACTCTCTCCTCTCTCCTATTTATTCTCTACCATATCTCCTCTTTCATACTTTAATCAAATCATACCCTTTTTAGTAATTTATCAATATAAAAAGTGATTCTACTACTAATCATCCAAATATCTCTATTTTTAAAATCTATTCTTCCCAAAATCTATTCTCCAAAAGTTAATCCAAACACACCCTTAAACGTTCTACATACGTTGCTTTGTAAAACTTACTCATTTTGAAAAACAAAACCTTCAGAAAGTTTTTAATCAAGGAATAATAAAATTTATGGATTAAAAAAAAAGGAATAACAATTGTTTTTAAAGGCTGATAGTCCCCTTAGATATTTTTATACTATTATTATAACAGTATTGTTTTTCCATGGGTGTGAGTTTACTAAACCGACGAATTATTTTTCATTCTTAAAAGAAGCACAGACAAGTGTTGGGAATAAACAAGAAGAAATATTAATAAAATACCGCTAGATTCATAATTTCTAGAGAAGATATTGAGAGATAGCCACAAACCCCCAAACCTAAGATACTTAATAATAGGATTCAATTAGCATTTTAAAAATAAACAGAAAAATTGCACAAAATAACGAATAAAAAAAAGCAATCTGGACAAACCTGGGTTCCTCAAGATAATACAAAATGATCATAAGAGATTATGTGATTATCCTCTGGTTTTAACTTCCTATGGGCTCTGGTGATTTAAATTCTTTTTTTTTAATAACAAAGGAAAGAAAGAAAGGGAAGTGCCAACATATATTTTGTTACATAATCATATTTGATCAGACCTAATTCATTTTTGACTAATATAATAGATTAAAGTTTGAAGTTTACAAAACATAAGCATATACAGAATACAATGATAAATTTAGGGCACCACTTGGTTCATTAAGAAAACCATTATTTCTTTCTTGCATCTGTTTTGGAAAATTGGAATGTCGAAAATAAATTTCCAAAATTTATATGATCTTAAAAAATAATGGAAACCATATATATATCATTCAAAAACAGTTTTGACGAAACAAAAAAGGCATTTTACAGAAAATAACATGTAAATGTCCTAAACCCAAATAATCAAGGTCTAAACATCTCAATTTCAGTTCCTTAATATATATATATATATATATATATATATTGATACAGAAAATATCGTCATCACTGCATTTTACAAGATGTTCCACAAATAAAACAAGCCAAAGGGTTAAGGAAATGATAATCAACTAAAATTTGAATTTAACAGTTATCCACATTTTGCATTAATATCTATCATATCAGGTCGTGCCTCAGGTGCACCAGTGCAACATGTCAAGGCGATTACTAAATCAACAATTGTGCCATATATCCAAATTATATGTAGCCAAAGTTTTGGTATAGATTTTTTATTGCCCAAAGTCTAACAATTTGGAGATTCTAAAATCACTAAGATGGGCCACCATATCTTCATCCAACAAAACATTATTTGGCTTTAAATCACAATCAACCGGCAAAGAAAAACCATGATAAAGATACTCCATCACAGGTTCCACATCGATCAATATATATTCAGCCTTTGCAAGATGTCTACACAAGAGTTATAGGAGTACAACCATCTATCAAGACTCTCATTTCGCATGAATTCCGTTATGAGAGATTTAAAACCATCATTTGAGCAACTACTAATGATCTGAATAAGATTGCGATGACGTAAATTGTATATGGTAACACATTCAACATCTAAACTCCTTAATGCTTGTTTCAAGTCTAAGTTGAAAACTTTCAAAGCAACTATTTTTTCACTTGAAAGAATTTTTTGGTATACAGATCCAAAACTTCCCTTGCCAAGAAAATTACTCTAGTTAAATCTATTTCTTCCTTGCAGAAGTTAATAAAAACCATTTTATGAACCATTGGGTACATCTCCATTAAATTGATTCCCTCTTAGAAATAATTCGTAGAGTTTAAAAGCATGTGCTACGCTTTTTGGAATTTGTCCAGTAAGTTCGTTCTCCTCCGCACTAAACTCTTTCAAGTTGGGAAGGCCATTTCCCATATATGATGGGAGATGGAAGAAATTTCCTCCAAGCCACAGTCGTATTATTGTTGAGATGTTGAATATATTCGAAGGAACATTTCCACTTAAATAATTCTGTGACAAATCTAATTGTTCAAGTTTATCAAGATTGCCTATGCCTTTGGTTATAGAACCTGAAAAAAAAACATTGATAGAAACTAATATTTCTAAAAGGATGGACTTGCAAAAAAGAAGAAACTATGAGTAATAACTTTTGTATATTCCTCCCTCCAATTTTAATTTTAAGAGTTAACAGAATGGTTTAGTTTAAAATGTAAAATTATAATTTATTTTATCTTGTAAATTTATAATTTTTTTTCCTAAACTCTTCTTATTAATCGTGTGTATTAAGGAATTTCTATTATGGGAGTAGTTTCTAATAAAAATAATTTTAATGGGTACTTTAAGTATACTAGCTAATAAATTATTAATTTTTTTAATATATAAAATTAGTTATCTAGCTCTAGTATTTAAGACTAGAGGGAGCATATACCTATGTATACTATATACAAATGCATCATTTGATATTACACAAACTAAACATGTTTTGTTAAGCTTAAAATAGTTGGCTACTTTTTGCAATCCTAATTTATTTAATTAATTATATGTAGGTTAAGAAATAGTTGTCATGTGTGTGATTGGATAAGGGTATACCTGTAAAAAGGTTACCACGCATGATGTACAGTTACTTATTGATTTTAGAATGTTTCATTCTAATTGATTTGAAACAACGTAAAGACTTCAAATAAAGAGAGTCGATAACACTGATCTTCTGAAAAATTACCAGATAATTGGTTGATGTCAAGGTAAAACTCTCTCATAGAAGGTATGTTGAAAAGAGATCGAGGAATTTCACCTATAAAAAGAGACACAATTTATTAATGTGTTTATCAATAAATTACTTCCTCAATCACTTAATATAATAGCTAATTAATTAATTTAAGTATATTAAAAAAATAAGGTAAATTAGTTAATTATAACAAATGTAATATGATCTCTCTAAAATATCCATATGTAATATTAGAGTATATATTAGTTTATATTTAGATAAAGTGGTTTGGAGGACAAGAACAAATATGGGAGATTTTGTGAATTAAAGTCTTATATTTAAAATTAAATCAAACTCTCCAACTAGTTTCTATTTAAAGTACCTAGGGGAGCATTTCTTTTTTGGTTATAAGACTTGTTGATCTACAATATCATTTAGGTTCACCTGACTTGACATATATCCTACAACACGCCAATACTTGGTTTAATATTTCTAACCTACCAACGAATTGATGTCCTAAAAGATTTAGGGTGTATTTGGTATTATGGTGGAAGCGTATAAATTGACTTTTTTCCCCTTCAAAAACTATTTCAAGCCACTCATTGAGAAAAAAAATGAACTCTTTACACTCTAAACTTTAGAAGAATAGTGATACCATTGACTAAATAAAAAAATCCAGTTTAATTTAAAAACTAGGACAGTTAAAACAGAACTGTGTATATTAATTGTATTTGACATTTAAAACAGAATCGTGTATATTAATTTTATTTATTTACTGTAAAGTGCTCAACTTATAGGACAAAATTCACTTTTTATCTAGAATGGACATCCACAACACCAAAAATAAGGATGAAGACCCATGCTTTTTGCCAGTGGATGTAGTTTAAATCGCCAAACTTAAATAACAAACTTCGATTGCTACAAAGAATGAACAAACAACCTTGTGTAAAACAGAAAATCATCAACCAAAATTCATGTTTTTACGAGTGGAAATACCTTTGTGCTAAGTAATGAGTTAAGTCAGTCATAATTCATTTGAAAAGTTTCAAACGCTTTCTTGGAGAAGCAGTTATTCAAGCTCCTCTTTACACCGTTGCAACTCCTGGTAAGTGGCCATAGAAGCATGTCACATTTCTAATAAGAACAATGCTTTTATAAAATGGACATTAAAATGGGAGCAGATAAAACGTCCAAATTCTATCAGAGCAATTAAGACTAGAAACTAGTCCATGCCATTGATCTTTGTGCCTAATTTCTACCAGCAATAATGGACTTGAAAAGAAACAACAATCCACAAACAAGGGAAAAGATTCTTGGAATGACTGACTAGAACAATTTAACAGGACAAAATTGAAAGTCTACCATCTCTACAAATTCGTATTTTTCAATTACAGTATGATTATGCAACCAACTCTTTATGCCTTCTAGTATTATGAAAATTCCAAGAGCCAGTGCAGAGTGATCAAATGCATCAATTTTCTGTATAGGCTTGAATGCAATGTGATAAAGTTTTAAGAGCTTTCTAGTCTCTAGTTCATTAGCATCATTAATTTGTGGTTTGTGCAAGATGTTTATTAGTATCTTATATGTATAGGAATGATAGACAATTAGAGAAACAGTCACGTAAACAGAAATCAGCCCATAAATATGTCATAACACAGCAGGTTAACAGCCTACCTCTACATCTTTGATTGCTTAATCTCTAGTGATTTCCTGCTGCTTGGGGGATACGTTTCAGAAAACTAATGCATAATATTCCCTTGAATTGGTATTACAAAGTAAGCAAGGTAAGAAAGTCTCTTAACAACATAATCTGGACTAATTTGGGTTTTGCCAAATCAAACAATTAAGTGTTCTAACGTCTATAATTTTCTCAATATAGAAAGTGTGTGTGTATAAGCAAAGATCTTTGATGTAATAGTTTGGTGTCTATAGAAATCTAACCGAGACAACATAAATTACGCCACAAGCAAGAAGCAAATAGCTTGATATATTCTTCTGAAGAACAAGATCCTTTCTCTCCCCAAGATAGTCAGGGAAAGCCATTGTCATTACTGCAACATTGTGGGAAGAAAACCATGTTTCAGGAACCACACAAGGAATATGTGTCTTGATATTAACTTAATGAGTTCCTATTGAGGAAAACAGATAGCTTATCTAAAGAGATTACAATAGACGGAAAGACAAAAAAATCATGAGTTATTTTTTAAAGATTAGACTGAAAGACTACAAATTGTGAAGGGATATTATGGGATTAATTAAGTTCAAAGTAGATAGTGGTAGCTGATTGTTTTCTTTTCTATTGTTCTGTTGTACTATTTTATGTGATTTTTAGGCTCTGAGCCTCATTTCTCTTCTAAACAGAAAAAAAAAACAATTAGCTCCTATTTAGTGCTAAGTCTCACAACATTTTCTGAAATTCAAATAATACAATAACAACAACATGCTTTATCACACAAGATAGGCTTGGCGTAATTCAAACAACAATTCATAATTAAGAATATCTCTCATTAATTAATATTAGCATTTATTAGTGGTCAAAGCTAATAAACACGATAAGTCTACCATTGCACCAGATGGAATTTACCAACTAAACGGGTATAATACTTCTATAAGTTTACAATGTATACGTTGTTGTTTAAGGTGTTAGTGGTCCAAGAAAATAAAGCCAAGCTTATTAAAAGAAGAACATAATGGGAAAAACAACCAAAAATCTAAGTAAATTAGAGACATACAAAATATGCAACTTACTCCTGCCAGCCTAGTATCCCAAAACCTATAAAATACAGCAACTGAGACATTATACACGACACTAAGATAACACCAGCAAGGAGAATATGCCATCCACACTATTATAATAATCATTAACACATAATGACCAAATTACTCAGAAAGATGACAAATTAAACTGTAACGTCAAAAAAGGAACCTGCTAGAACTTGGTTATAAAACTACATTCTGTCTTGGCCACAGCCACAACAAAAGCTATAAACACAGGTTAACACCAAAATATACCATCGAAAACCTAAAATCCACTCACAACAACAAGAAATAAACAGCAGAAACAAGATGAAGTAAAATTGACTTAAACATGCACAAGGGAAAGGAACATCAGATCCGTTATTGAAGGAGCGTACAACAGAGAGGATGTTGGCGGCGATGCAAAGGATGGCAGCCAAACAGGTCAATAAACTGAAGCACCTACACGTTACCAAGAAAGGATCTGGTCTGGCTCAAACCCGAGTACTCGACAAAGCTCTGGGAACGATTGGCATTTTCGTGAGCTTTCTCATATGAAACAAGGAATGCTAATTTCTGATTTGCCAAACAAAACTTTCTCACATTTACTCTAGGTCTCCAAGAAAATTTCGTTAGAAAAGGTTTGAGAGTTATTCACGATAGTTTCTATCTTAGATAGAATTCTTCACCTGCCATTCAAGGCAATGTAAACCGAATGGTAAAGTGACACATGGTGATTATAAATATTGAGAGCCTCAAAGTTCATGTACTCCTCCTATCTTGTCCTCAATTAGGGATTAATTAAGTTAATTAATATCATATATTTTTATTAAAATATTCTAATTATGTTCATCAATTTCTTTTCTTTCTTACTTGATTATTGTCATAGGGTATTAATAAAATAATTTGAGAAAAGTTAATAAAAATTGTAGAGATATTGTAGAGATATTATACGATGTGAATATTCTGGATATGATTGTAGAGATATTATACGATATGTGAATATCCTGTAATTAGTACATAGGATACGATATGATATTGATATAATATTATATCATTAATGTCTAGGGTTTCCTATTGTGTATATATATGGATTCAACATATCAATAAAATAAGCAATTTTCTCTCTGAATCAACATGGTATCAAGGAAGTAAATTTGGGTTCACCTCCGGTTGGTTTTTGGCGTCCGTTTTCTAGAGTTCTGGTTTTTGTTTTTTGATAGCACTGTACTTGCCGCTGTCGACCCACTTTTCTAATGACGTTATACTCCTTTGGGATCGACTCACCTTCCTAAGCATACCCCTGAAGTTTTGTGCCCTAGTTTTGACTATTCCATACTGGGTCTTTCGTTTTTAATCCATATTTTCTAGCTGCATATTTGCAGTTTCTGATTCTAAATTTGTTTGTTTGTTGAGGTGATTTTATTTGATCCTTGGAGTGGTCTTCCTCTGCTTGTTTGAATATTTATTCCTACGGAGCTCCCAGCGAAGCTACGGTAATTGGATACTCTAGTTCTTTTGGTTAATCGTTGTCCGGTTGCTTTCATTTTTAGTACTAATCTTTTTTTATGGCTGTAACTAAGTCTACCACAATTTCTGAGATAGTTCCAGTAATCACTAACATTACTGAATATAAATTAACTTGGAGAAATCATCTAGATTGGAGTAAATCTATTCGTATTTATTTCTGAAGTATTGAGAAGGAAGATCACTTGACCGATGATCCTCTAGAAGAGAAAGATCCCTCTCACAAGTCATGGTTAAGGGATGATGCACTGCTTCTCTTGCAAATTCGTAACTTTATTAATAGTGAGATCATGCCCTCTATTACTCACTGTGAATTTTTTAAGGAACTAATGGATTACTTGGCATTCTTATACTCAGGCAAGAATAATATTTCTTGAATATACAAGGTTTGTAGATCTTTCCATCGCGCCGAGATGCCAAATGATCTTCCCCTTACAGCCTTCTTTATGGATTTCAAAGGAATGTATGAAGAGCTCAATGCCCTCATGCCTATTTCTGATGAGAGGAAGGTCAATGTGTCTCACCGAGAGCAAATGACTATAATGAGTTTTCTAACTGCACTTCCGCCTTGATATGCGGCTACTCGTTCTCAAATTTTATCTGGGGCTCATCTCCCCTCTCTTGAAGAAGCCTTCTCTCGTGTGTTGAGAACTGAAAAAAATCTCTTTATCGGCCTCTACTGTGCCTACTAGCGCATTACTCAATCGTGGTCAAAATAATACTCGTGGGCCACCTAATCATCGTGGTCCTACACCAGGGGTTCTAATCAAGAGTCAAATGATGTGATTTGTTACTATTGTAAGGAGCCAGGTCATACGTAACGTACGTGTGGTAAACTTCAGAACAAACATAATCGACAGAATTCTGCACATGTGGCCACGATAACTAATGACACGGTTACCATTTCTGCTACTAAATATGTTCAATTAAAGTCTAGTAATCCTCCTGCTAGTATTACTATTGCCATAGGTAATGAGGCTATTGCCCTTGTCTCTTCTTCTTCCAAATGGATCATAGACTTTGGTGCTATTGACCACATTACAGGTAACCACTATCTCTTATCTACTTACAATTCCTATGCCAACCCTTCTAATATCACTATTATGGATAGTTCTCAATCCTGTGTTCTTGGGTCTGGCACAATTGAACCTACCTCTTCTATTCATTTAAACTCTGTGCTCAATGTCCCTAATCTTGCTTTTAACCTTTTGTCTCCTAGTAAACTTACTCGTCAATTAAACTATTGGGTCTCACTTTTCCTTGATCATTTCTTGATACAGGATCTTTTGACAAAGAAGATTATTGGTAAAGGCTACAAATCTGGCGGTCATTACTTCCTTGATGATCAGGGGTCACGTGCGGTGGCTTGTGCCGGTGGTATCACTCCTTTGAAGCACATTGTCGTTTGGGTCATTTGTCTTTATCATCTTTAAAAAAAAGTTTATCCTCAGTTTCAGCATTTGTTATCCTTAGATTGTGAGTCATGTCAGTTTACGAAATATCATCATCTTCCTTTAGTTTCTCACGTCAATAAACGAGCTTTGTCTCCTTTTGAGTTAGTGTATTTTGATGTTTGGGGTCCGTGTCCAGTTGAGTCTAAAGTTGGTTTCAAGTACTTTGTTACATTTATTGATGATTATTTCCGTACTACTTGGTTATATTTAATGAAAAATTATTCTGAGTTATTCTCTCATTTTTGTACCTTTACTACTGAAATTAAGAATCAATTCAATACTTCTATCCATACTTTGCGCAGTGATAATGCTAAAGAATATTTTTCTGAATCATTTTGCTCATTTATGCTTCAAAACGGAATTCTCCATCAATCTTCTTGTGTGGATACACTGGTTCAGAATGGCATTGCTGAAAGAAAAAATTGCCACCTATTAGAAGTAGCCCGTGCTCTTCTGTTTCAAATGCAGGTTCTTTTTGGGCTGATGCGGTCTCCACCACTTGCTTTCTCATTAATTGCATGCCTTCCTCTATTCTTGATGGTCACATTCCCTACACTACTATCTTTCCTTCCAAACCTTTGTTTTCTATTAACCCTAAGATTTTTGGATGTGTGTGTTTTGTTCGAGATGTGTGTCCAAGTGTCTCTAAATTAGATCCTAAGTGTCACATCCCAAAATTTAGACAGTGATTGGCACAGAATATGAATAATTTCATATTCTGAAAGCCTAACACCTTAAATAAAACATTCGAGTTTTCCATAACATTTTTCAAAATAAATAGAATCTTTTCTAAGGTCTAGGTGGAGCTTTACCCTTTTCAAAATATTATAAGTTCTTAAGAAAAGTAATTACATCAAAAGTAGTGTTTGTCAAATGGCGCTTCAGATCGACAACGAGGCTCTTTACTGCTCAGCAAGAGGATTAGGGTCACCTGCACTATCTGAAGCCAAATAATCTACTCGTGAATAACGTCCCAAAAATATGATTAAAAGAATGCGAAAATAGACAATGCATACACATGTTTCAAATAACATTTCGTATTTCAATGCAAACTTTTCTGTAAACATTTTCTTTTAGGGAAAACAATTTGAAATAGTCATTTCAAATCAATCAATTTAAAAACAATCCTTTCAAAACCATAATATTTCCGTAGGACTTCAACAAAATGAAAATAGACGTGGACACACAGTCCACGAGGGTAAATAACCAATCTAGTAGCTCAAGGCCACTAGCCATCACAAGTACAAGACCCACGTAATAATATGGTGGCTCGAGGCCACAATCTGTAGCGAGTACGAGACCCACGTATATCCGTCGTGCGTACGAGACCCATGTCTATCCGTCGCGAGTACGAGACCCACGTATATCCGTCGAGCTCAGGTAACCAAGGTGCACCAAGGACTAACAGTACTACTGTTAGCAATCATCATTATGTATTCTGTCCTTTCTAAAAAGTTTCCATCATGCGTGGGGTTTATTTTACATGAATCATCTCAATCGTTTCAATGACATAACCATTGCTAAAACCACTTTAACTTTCCAAACCCTAGCATGTACATTTGAAATCAAATTACTGTGAAAAAATATGCAATTCGCAAAAGAATATATTTCATGAATAACATCAATTCAATGCAACTTTTGCCAAACTCTTTTTGGAAGCTTATTCATCCATCTTTATTCATAATCTAAATTCCTTTGTAAATCATTCGAAAGAAAATCTTTTATAAGGATTTAAACCATACTTTCGTAAAACGGCTTTTCACAAATCATAATTGAAATTCAATATATACAGTGAAATAGCAATGTATTTAAAAATGTTAAGTTTAGGGAACGTTATTCACTCACCTGCCACACTCCTAAACAGTTACTCTTTTCAACTCAACCACTTCGATTACTTTCACTTCTCAATCCCCTATCATCCCAAAATAACATGTTAACCTTCTAAGTATACCCTTAACATAAATCAATCATTTTAAATCTACTATCAATAAGAGAGACATCATCACTGACATATCTTGGCCACGATTAAGTTGGTTAAAACACTAATTCATTTCCAAGATCTTTGGAAACCTTCTACATTACTGTTATAATCAGGAATTTTAACTAACCGATATATGTATATTCATTTAAGAATGCCTCGTAAGGGAAGCATTGGTTGAATGGTTTAACAGGCGAAAGGTAAATATCTGGCCCGTGTTCGAGTCCTAGCTAGAGCAGAAGCGTATTTCATTTCCGTGAATTTTTTTTTCCCTTCTGCTCGCTTCCACCAAATCCCAGACTTCTTCTCCATTTGTTTTTCTCTCCTGGCGAGCAGAGATGGCAGGAGAGCAGCGTGGCGTAGGTGAGGAGTGGCAGAGGTTCAGCATGCGGCGCGGGATGAGAGTACACGGCAAGGGAGGTCGATGCCATTGTCCTTAAGAAGCAACTCGCCCTGCTCTCTTTCTTTTCTGTCACCGGTGCGGTTGCTGTGAGAGTGAGTGGAAGGCGGAAGGGTGTCGCAAGCTTTGTGAGTTCAGGTCCAGCGCCGGTGAATGCTTCTTCCCGTAAAACCACCCTCTTGGTCATCGCAGTCGTCGGGTAGCCATCATCCGTCGCCATTCTCTGCTACTGTAGCAATCCTCTGCTACTGTAGCAAGTCGTTGGAAATTCAATTCTGTTTTCCTCAGCGGTGGTCAGTTCTGTGGGTGATACGGGTAAGCTTCTTAAACCGTATTCCCTACTCATGTTCTTCCTTCTATACCTGGATAGCTACCTTAAGCAGCTAAGCTCTCTGTTCTCTTCGGTGTCACCGTCATTCCCTGTATCAGGAGGTTTGCTGTTATTGATGGAAGGAAAGAAGGAATTGAGAAGCTGGGCCCAGTCATTTTTTTTCCTGCTCTGTTCCGTGGCATTGTTGCTGTGAGTTCCATATGCGGTAAGGGTGGTAAGTTTCACCCTTTTTCCTTGTTTTCTCTGCAACCGTTGCTGTTTTGCTTGTGCTGTGGACTGCTGTTTTGGCGATTTCCTGATATTGTTTGCTCTGTGGGAAAAGTTTATGTGGTAATATAAATAGTCCATGGTTATTCTGGGTTGCTGCTACCGTGGGCATACTGTTATGCTGCTGTGGTGTGTGTGTGATCCGATGTGCATAGGGGGTATAGGAATTGTTTGGCATATGTGAAGAAAGAATGGATTTATGTGTTTGTCGCCAGGTGTGGGTTCTGTTGGTGAATTATTATGGGATGCATGAATTAAGTCTTTGATATTGTAGCTTGTTGAAAATAATTCATGGGTACCCGAAGCAATATAGGAATTTTTGGGATATTTAAGTTGAGTTAAAGGCATAAGTGATTGTTAAGGATTAGGGGCTGGGGTAGTGAATTTATAAATTGAATGATTAATGGTGTATTAGTGATGGAAGTGATAAGTAGGGATGCTTTTTATGGCCAAAGACTTTGAGCAGAATGTTAATATGTTGTTTTAATATCAGGGGGTTGAGAGGTAATCTTGTAGCAAGTGTTTGGTGGGAGGAGTAGCGGTATAGGAACGCGACAGGTGAGTGAATAACGTTCCCTAAAATTTACATTTTCAAATGCATTTTGTCATTTCAAATGATGAATTTCACATATGGATTTCGAAAAGCAAATTTTATGAAAGTATGGTTTAAATCGTTAGAAATGATTTTCTTTCGATTGGTTTACAAAAGAATTATGATTATGTATGAAAATGGATGAATAAGCTTTTGAAAAGAGTTTGGCAAAAGTTGCATTGAACTGATGTTATTCATGAAATATATTCTTATGATAATTTCATATGATTTTACAGTAACTTGATTTTTAATGTACATGCTGGGGTTTTTTTGAAATTCAAAGTGGTTTTTACCAACGGTTATGGCATTGAAACAGTTGAGATTATTACATGTGAAATAAACCCCATGCATGATGGAAATGTTTTAGGACGGAATACAGAACGCTGGTTGCTAACAGCAGTACTGTTAGTCCTTGGTGCACCTTGGTTACTCGAGCTCAACAGTTTGTGGCTTAGCCACCAGAATTATTTCGTGGGATTCGTTCTCGCGACAGTTTGTGGCTTAGCCACCAGAATTATTTCGTGGGATTCGTTCTCGCGACAGTTTATGGCATAGCCACCAGAATTATTTCGTGGGATTCGTTCTCGCGACAGTTTGTGGCCTTGAGCCACCAGAATTATTTTGTGGGATTCATTCTCGCGACAGTTAGTGGCTTCAAGCCACCAGAATGGTTAGTTACCCTCGTGGACTGTGTGTCCACATCTGTTTCCGTTCTGTTGAAGTCCTACAGAAAGATCATGGTTATGAAAAGATTGTTTTGAATGAGTTATTTGAAACAGTTAGTTCATACGGTTATTTCCCCTGAAATACAAATGTTTATGAAAAGGTTTGCATTAGATTATGAAGTGTTAAGAAAATACATTTTTAAGATGATTATGCATTGTTTATTTTCCGCATTCTTATAAATCATGTTTTTGGGACGTTATTCACGAGTAGATTTTTGGCTTCAGATAGTGCAGGTGACCCTAATTCTCCAGCTGAGCGGTAAAGAGCCTTGCTGTCGATCCGAAGCTTCGTTTGATAAATACTACCTTTGATGTAATTGCTTGTTAAGAACTTTGATTATTTTGGAAAGGATAATGCTCTGCATGAACCGTAGAAAATGTTGTATGATTTTGAAAAATGCTATGGAGAATTTAAAGGTTTTACTTCAAATGCTAGGCTTTCAGAATATGATGTATTTATATTCTGTGCCGGTCACGGTCCAAAAATAGGGACGTGACAGTTTGGTATCAGAGCCAAAGTTTTTCTATGGTTAAGCAGAGCAGAGATACTTCGGTGGGGTCTCAATTATCGTTATGAACCCGGGCATAACTATAGTTGTGGCATCTCTGAAGATCTCTAAAAGAAATTCAAAAGTGGTGTTTTTCTTATGATTTCAGAAACGTATTTATTTATAAACTGAAGATTTTCTATGTTTTATGAATAGTTAAATGCCGCCTAGACGAGTACAGTCTAGAGGGAGCTCTAGGGCTTCGGATCAAGGCTCTGCTCAGCGAAGTGATGTGCCTCCTCGAGGTCGAGGACAGGGTCGTAGGGGCGCTAGGGTTCGAGGAGGTCGACCCCTTAGACCTATTCAGGAAATTCTATCTGAGGCAGAACCATCTCATCCACAGTCTCTTGAGATCTCTACGTCCTCTAGGCATGAGACTCAGGTAGAGACACCCCAGGTTATAGAGGAAGAATCCATCGCAGTCAGGCTATCAGAGTTTATAAAGTTGGATCTTCCGAAGTTCTCAGGGTTTGATTCTCGAGAGGAACCCATTGAGTTTCTGGAAGGAATTGAGAAGAGATGCCGGGCTTTGAGATGCTTAGATGTGCAATACGTGGAGTTTGCCTTGTTTCAACTTGAGGGGATTGCAAATGTGTGGAGTAAGACGGTACCAGGATTTCAGGGGGATAGAGTATCATTATTGTCATGGGCAGATTTTAAGGATCTTTTCCTGAAACATTTTCTTCCCCAGAGCAAGAAGGATGCTAGAGTTAAAGAATTTCTTCTGTTGAAGTGTACTTCTAGGATGTCTGTGGCTGAGTATGACAGAAGATTTACTGAACTTTCATCGTATGCATCTACCTTGATTCCGTCAGAAAGGGATAGAATCGGCAGGTTTATTCAGGGATTACCGTTACATATTCATGATGCTGTGGCCCCGATACTGAATCATTTTGCTTCTTATGCTGATGTGGTTGACTGTGCTTTGAGAATTGAGTTGAGGCACATGGAAGAAGAAGGGGTTTCTAAGAAGCAGAAGACTGGGAGCGAAAAGTTCCAAGGATCTTCATTTAAGGGTAACCGCCCTCAGGGCCAACCCTCGTCAGCGGATTTGGGGCCAGCGCCCAGATCTTATAGATCTTCTGGGGGCATTCCTGATTCGGGACCGAAGTTTGGAGGTACTAGACCTCAGTCTGGGGGGAGCCAGACTAGTTATTCCAGGCCTACCTGTAATATGTGTGGGAAGCACCATTCAGGGGTTTGTTTGAAGTCCTTGGGGGTGTGTTATGGTTGTGGACAGCCGGGTCACATGAAGAAAGAGTGTCCGTTTGCTCAATCAACCTCGAGTTATGGATCAGCTAGACCTTCTCCCCACCCTTCTACTTTTACAGCTCCGTCTGTGGGAGCAACTTCTGCCTCTGTGGGTAGAGGTACATCAGGATGACCTCCAAAGAAGAGAGCACAACCTTCAGGCCAAGGTCAAGCTAGGGTTTACGCAATGACAAGGCAAGATGCTCGGGCTTCTAATGCTGTGGTCACAGGTATTATCTCTATATGTTCTCAAAAGGCTTATGCATTGTTTGACCCTGGTTCGACACACTCTTATATTTCAAAATATTTTGCTAAGATGATGGATAAGAATTCAGTTAGACTTGATTGTCCTTTCACTGTGGCTACCCCTGTTGGGGAATCTTTGTCAGTTTCACAAGTGTACAAATCTTGTGAAGTGTCTGTTGAGGGTAGAGAAAGTTTTGTCGATTTGATGATACTTGATATGATAGACTTTGATGTCATACTGGGCATGGATTGGTTAGCTTCATGCTATGCTTCGGTGGATTGTCACCTGAAAGTGGTAAAGTTTAACTTTCCGGGTGAAACTTCGTTTGTGTTGTTTGGAAACGAAGTAGATAAGCCAACAAACTTAATCTCTGCTTTAAAAGCCCAGCAAATGTTGGCAAAAGGCTGTCAGGGATTTTTGGCGGTAATCCAAGATGTTGATAGGCCTACTGTCAGCTTAGACCAAATTCCTATTGTTCAGGAATTTCCTGATGTTTTTCCGGAGGAATTGCCGGGGTTACCCCCAGATCGAGAGATAGAATTTAGTATTGATATCATTCCTGGTACGCAGCCAATTTCTATTCCGCCCTATAGAATGGCGCCGTCTGATTTAAGGGAATTAAAGATTCAGTTACAAGAATTGCTAGATAAGGGGTTCGTACGACCTAGTACTTCTCCTTGGGGTGCACCAGTGTTATTTGTCAAGAAGAAGGATGGCTCAATGAGATTGTGCATTGATTATCGACAGCTTAACAAGGTGACAGTAAAGAACAAGTACCCGTTGCCGCGCATTGATGATTTGTTTGATCAATTACAAGGAGCGCAGTACTTTTCAAAAGTAGACCTGCGATCAGGGTATCATCAGTTGAAGATTAAGACGGAAGATATTCCAAAAACAGCATTTAGGACTCGTTATGGTCATTATGAATTCTTAGTAATGTCCTTTGGTTTGACTAATGCTCCTGCGGCATTCATGGATTTAATGAATCGAGTATTCAGAGAATTCCTGGATAAGTTTGTGATCGTGTTCATTGATGATATCCTGGTTCATTCCAAGAGTGAGGAAGAGCATGAACACCAATTGCGGATAGTGTTGCAGAGATTGAGAGAACATCAGCTCTATGCTAAACTTTCCAAATGTGAGTTTTGGTTAACCGAGGTCACTTTCTTGGGGCATGTGGTGTCGAGGGATGGCATCCAAGTTGATCCTAGTAAGGTGGAGGCAGTTAAAAGCTGGCCACGACCTACTACGGTAACGGAGATTCAGAGTTTCTTAGGACTTGCAGGATACTATCGCCGTTTTGTTCAGGATTTTTCAAGAATAGCAGCTCCAATGACAAGACTAACCCAAAAGAATGTGAAGTTCGTGTGGGATGAGAAATGCGAGGCAAGTTTTCAAAAGTTAAAAGAATCTTTGACCTCTGCTCCAGTGCTAAGTTTACCTTCAGGAGTCGGTGGGTATACAGTATATTGTGATGCTTCTCGGATTGGGCTAGGCTGTGTGTTAATGCAGGATGGGCGAGTTATTGCCTATGCCTCTAGAAAGCTTAAGTTGCATGAGCAGAATTATCCAACTCATGATTTAGAGATGGCTGCGGTGGTGTTTGCTTTAAAGATTTGGAGACATTATCTGTACGGAGAAACCTGTGAGATTTTCATGGATCACAAAAGCCTTAAGTACATCTTTGAACAGAAGGATTTGAATCTCAGGCAGAGAAGGTGGATGGAGTTGTTAAAGGATTATGATTGTACAATTCTGTACCATCCAGGGAAGGCGAACGTTGTGGCTGATGCTTTAAGTAGGAAGTCTATGAATAGTTTAGCCCATATCAAGATGGAGAGAAGACCGTTGGTACAGGAGATTCATAAAGTTGAACAAGAGGGAATCGTATTTGAAATTGCTGATAAGGGAGTATTTTTGGCTCATTTGCAAGCTCATTCCTCATTATGGGATCAGATTAAGGAAGCTCAGTATTCAGACCCGAAGTTATGCGAGTTGAGGGATTCAGTTAAAGACAGAAGTAATTCAGAATTTATGATTGATCAGGAAGGTGTTTTGAGGTTCGAGGGTAGAATTTGTGTGCCACAAGTTCAGGAGTTGAGAAGGCTAATTCTTGAAGAAGCTCATCATTCTGCCTATACTATCCACCCTGGTATAACTAAGATGTACCAAGATTTGAAACAGTTGTTTTGGTGGCATGGTATGAAGAATGATATGGCGAATTTTGTTGCACATTGTTTAGTGTGCCAACAAGTTAAGGCGGAACATCAGAAGCCGGCAGGACCGTTACAACGGTTGGAGATACCTGAATGGAAGTGGGAAAATATAACTATGGATTTTATCATGGGATTGCCCCGTACTGCTAAAGGTTTTGATTCTATTTGGGTAATTGTTGATAGATTGACCAAGTCCGCTCATTTTCTACCAGTGAAGACGACGTACAGTGCGGCTAGATACGCTGAGATTTACATTGAGGAGATCTTGCGGTTACACGGAGTACCAGTGTCTATTATTTCAGATAGAGGGCCCCAGTTTACTTCTCAATTTTGGAAATCATTTCAGAAAGCTTTGGGCACTCGATTGAATCTTAGCACTGCTTTTCATCCTCAGACTGATGGACAGTCGGAGAGGACAATCCAGATAGTTGAGGATATGTTGAGGTCTTGTGTCATGGATTTTGGTGGAAGTTGGGACAAACATTTACTGTTAGTAGAGTTTGCCTATAATAACAGTTATCAATCAAGTATTCAAATGGCACCATTTGAGGCGTTGTACGGGAGGCAGTGTAGATCTCCAATTGGATGGTTCGAAGTTGGAGACGGAATGATATTAGGGCCTGATTTGGTTCAAGATGCTAAAGAAAAGGTGAAGGTGATTCAACAAAGGTTGTTGGCGGCTCAAAGTCGACAGAAATCTTATGCAGATCATCGTCGTAGGGAATTAGAGTTCATGGCCGGAGATAAAGTGTTTTTAAGAGTGTCACCAACGAAAGGGGTTATGAGATTTGGTAAAAAGGGTAAGTTAAGTCCGAGGTTTATCGGCCCCTTTGAAATTTTGGATAAAGTAGGTGCGGTAGCTTATCGATTAGCCTTACCACCAGAGCTATCAGGGATACATCCGGTGTTTCATGTATCGATGTTGCGAAAGTACTTGTATGATCCCTCCCATGTTGTCGAATATCAGGAAGTTCAGGTGAACGAGGACCTGTCATATGATGAAGATCCGATAGCCATTATTGATCAACAAGTAAAGAAGTTGCGGTCGAAGGAGATTCCTTCGGTGAAGGTGTTATGGCGAAACCACTCAGAGGAAGAAGCTACTTGGGAGTTGGAGGCTGAGATACGAATCAAATACCCGCAATTATTTCAGAACTAAGGTGAGTATATTTTCAAATTCGGAGGACCGAATTTCTTAAGAGGGGAAGAATGTTATAATCAGGAATTTTAACTAACCGATATATGTATATTCATTTAAGAATGCCTCGTAAGGGAAGCATTGGTTGAATGGTTTAACAGGAGAAAGGTAAATATCTGGCCCGTGTTCGAGTCCTAGCTGGAGCAGAAGCGTATTTCATTTCCGTGAAATTTTTTTTTTCCCTTCTGCTCGCTTCCACCAAATCCCAGACTTCTTCTCCATTTGTTTTTCTCTCCTTGCGAGCAGAGATGGCAGGAGGCAGCGTGGCGTAGGTGAGGAGTGGCAGAGGTTCAGCATGCGGCGCGGGATGAGAGTGCACGGCAAGGGAGGTCGATGCCATTGTCCTTAAGAAGCAACTCGCCCCGCTCTCTTTCTTTTCTGTCACACGTGCGGTTGCTGTGAGAGTGAGTGAAAGGCGGAAGGGTGTCGCAAGCTTTGTGAGTTCAGGTCCAGCGCCGGTGAATGCTTCTTCCCGTAAAACCACCCTCTTGGTCATCGCAGTCGTCGGGTAGCCATCGTCCGTCGTCATTCTCTGCTACTGTAGCAATCCTCTGCTACTGTAGCAAGTCGTTGGAAATTCAATTCTGTTTTCCTCAGCGGTGGTCAGTTCTGTGGGTGATACGGGTAAGCTTCTTAAACCGTATTCCCTACTCATGTTCTTCCTTCTATTCCTGGATAGCTACCTTAAGCAGCTAAGCTCTCTGTTCTCTTCGGTGTCACCGTCATTCCCTGTATCAGGAGGTTTGCTGTTATTGATGGAAGGAAAGAAGGAATTGAGAAGCTGGGCCCAGTCATTTTTTTTCCTGCTCTGTTCCGTGGCATTGTTGCTGTGAGTTCCATATGCGGTAAGGGTGGTAAGTTTCACCCTTTTTCCTTGTTTTCTCTGCAACCGTTGCTGTTTTGCTTGTGCTGTGGACTGTTATTTTGGCGATTTCCTGATATTGTTTGCTCTGTGGGAAAAGTTTATGTGGTAATATAAATAGTCCATGGTTATTCTGGGTTGCTGCTACCGTGGGCATACTGTTATGCTGCTGTGGTGTGTGTGTGATCCGATGTGCATAGGGGGTATAGGAATTGTTTGGCATATGTGAAGAAAGAATGGATTTATGTGTTTGTCGCCAGGTGTGGGTTCTGTTGGTGAATTATTATGGGATGCATGAATTAAGTCTTTGATATTGTAGCTTGTTGAAAATAATTCATGGGTACCCGAAGCAATATAGGAATTTTTGGGATATTTAAGTTGAGTTAAAGGCATAAGTGATTGTTAAGGATTAGGGGCTGGGGTAGTGAATTTATAAATTGAATGATTAATGGTGTATTAGTGATGGAAGTGATAAGTAGGGATGCTTTTTATGGCCAAAGACTTTGAGCAGAATGTTAATATGTTGTTTTAATATCAGGGGGTTGAGAGGTAATCTTGTAGCAAGTGTTTGGTGGGAGGAGTAGCGGTATAGGAACGCGACAGGTGAGTGAATAACGTTCCCTAAAATTTACATTTTCAAATGCATTTTGTCATTTCAAATGATGAATTTCACATATGGATTTCGAAAAGCAAATTTTATGAAAGTATGGTTTAAATCGTTAGAAATGATTTTCTTTCGATTGGTTTACAAAAGAATTATGATTATGTATGAAAATGGATGAATAAGCTTTTGAAAAGAGTTTGGCAAAAGTTGCATTGAACTGATGTTATTCATGAAATATATTCTTATGATAATTTCATATGATTTTACAGTAACTTGATTTTTAATGTACATGCTGGGGTTTTTTTGAAATTCAAAGTGGTTTTTACCAACGGTTATGGCATTGAAACAGTTGAGATTATTACATGTGAAATAAACCCCATGCATGATGGAAATGTTTTAGGACGGAATACAGAACGCTGGTTGCTAACAGCAGTACTGTTAGTCCTTGGTGCACCTTGGTTACTCGAGCTCGACAGTTTGTGGCTTAGCCACCAGAATTATTTCGTGGGATTCGTTCTCGCGACAGTTTGTGGCTTAGCCACCAGAATTATTTCGTGGGATTCGTTCTCGCGACAGTTTGTGGCATAGCCACCAGAATTATTTCGTGGGATTCGTTCTCGCGACAGTTTGTGGCCTTGAGCCACCAGAATTATTTCGTGGGATTCATTCTCGCAACAGTTAGTGGCTTCGAGCCACCAGAATGGTTAGTTACCCTCGTGGACTGTGTGTCCACGTCTGTTTCCGTTCTGTTGAAGTCCTACAGAAAGATCATGGTTATGAAAAGATTGTTTTGAATGAGTTATTTGAAACAGTTAGTTCATACGGTTATTTCCCCTGAAATACAAATGTTTATGAAAAGGTTTGCATTAGATTATGAAGTGTTAAGAAAATACATTTTTAAGATGATTATGCATTGTTTATTTTCCGCATTCTTATAAATCATGTTTTTGGGACGTTATTCACGAGTAGATTTTTGGCTTCAGATAGTGCAGGTGACCCTAATTCTCCAGCTGAGCAGTAAAGAGCCTTGCTGTCGATCCGAAGCTTCGTTTGATAAATACTACCTTTGATGTAATTGCTTTTTAAGAACTTTGATTATTTTGGAAAGGATAATGCTCTGCATGAACCTTAGAAAATGTTGTATGATTTTGAAAAATGCTATGGAGAATTTAAAGGTTTTACTTAAAATGCTAGGCTTTCAGAATATGATGTATTTATATTCTGTGCCGGTCACGGTCCAAAAATAGGGACGTGACAATTACAACCATTTAAAATTTCAAAATCTTTATTGGCTTCCAAGTTCTTCCATTTATCATAACACTCGGACCATAACAATTGGCCAAAATAGCAACACATACCCATGCATATGTATCTATAAACCAAAGAAAATGACCAGGGCCTTCTATTCTAATTCTTTTTCCTTCCTGCCGCCACCCCAAGCATATATATATTCATAACGCATGCATACACAGCAACCATAGTAGCATATGTATATGAACATACATATATACATTTCCTCAATTAACACCTCAGAACTGCCAACCATCATCACATCACACACATACCAACGTAGATATATCTCCACAGCCTAGCAAACATAATGTATATATATACAATCGTTCCCACAGCATCAACAACAACAAAAAAGATCATTTCTTATGACAACAACCTTAACAAAATACGGCCCTACACATTCATACACAGCGCACCAAATAAGCCCAGCATACAAATACCCCCCAAAACCAAACCAGCTACCATCATCACTGACGGCACATTCAACTCTGTTTCCTTTGTTACTACAAAGCACATACCTCTCAACAACCAGGAGGAATTCTCAGCCAATACAACAGGGGACAGTGAATGGCTCAGGACTCAAAAATTGGAATCCACCTACGGCCAATACAACAACCAAAATCAAATTTTTGTCTTCTCTGCGATTCTATAAGAAAAGGACGGAAACATAGGATTACAGAGATGAAGGCATCAAAGTGAGGAATGATCAGTGGAGGAGAAAATGGTGTGCACTTACCTCCAAATCACCCAATTTCTGCTTAGAGATAGGGAAGGATCTCTGGGACTATAGTTACTCAGTACCAGTTCGCTCAGAGTAACGACAACACCCTACACGATGGCGACCCAGTACTTGAACTCCAGAACGAAGAAACCCAACAATGATGATCGCCACCCCACCACGCTATCTCTCATGACTTCTCCTCCCCTTTGATTTCCCCTACTCGCAGCACTTAAAGGTGAACAGCAATCATGCCATGGGTTGCTTCCAGGACGATGGCACATCATAGAAGGTTGACAACTCACTGCAACGACTGACCGCAAGGTGCCACTAGCGTAAAGGTTTTAATCTGCTCACACTGCTTCCCCGCCTGCGTCGCCGCTGAAATCAGAGGTCTGAAGGGGAAGGGGTACAGTTCAGAGAAAAAGAAGAAGAGGGAAAAATAGTAATTTCGCGTGCTAAAATCAAAATAAAAACCCTCACCCTGTAGCAGTCGAGACTCGAACGCAGGACCTCAGAGACAACTTCCGCACCTTCAGCCACTCAGCTGCCCATGACCCTTTACAACAATTTGCAAGATCTAATATATATTCTTTTGTTGCATAAATTTTATCTAATAAATTTTTCAAGCTATAACACTAAGTCCCTCAAGTATGTCTTCCTTGGCTACTCTCATATTCAGAAAGGTTATAGGTGTTTCTCTCCGTCTCTTAATCGTTACATGGTTTCTACTGATGTTACTTTTTAGGAATCTGTTGCTTATTTTGCTTCTACCACTTTAGCTCTTCCTTCTTTACCTGCGAAGGAGGATACTCTTCTGGTCCTACTCTATCCTTCCCTCACTATCACTGGCCCCTGCTCCCCTACTGGCACCTGGTCAACTACCTTTATCTTGGGTTATACCAGACGTTTGAAGGACACAATTACTGCTGATATGCCAAATTCTACCCTACCATTATCTACTTCCTCATCAGATCCTACGGAGAGCATTACTCACCCTGAGCCTGCCTCGGTCCCCACCTCTGAGCTACCTCCTGTTCCTAATCCAGATCCCTCCCTTGATCTACCCATTGCCCTCCGCAAAGGTAAACGTACTTATACCTATCATATTTCTTCTTTTGTTTCATATGACCACCTCTCCTCTACTTCTCGTGCCTTTGTTGCTTCTTTAGACACTATTTCCGTACCTCAATCCATTTCTGAGGCTTTATCCCACCCAGGTTGACGTACTACTATGGAGGAGGAGATGACGACCCTTGATCGTGCATGTACGTGGTCCTTAGTGGATTTGTCGACGGGAAAGAAATCCATTGGGTGTTGACCCCTAAAACTAAGGCTGATGGCACCCTCGAACGTCTTAAAGATCACCTTGTTGCTAAAGGCTATGCTCAGAAGTATGGTGTTAACTACTCTGAGACTTTTTCTCTCGTGGCCAAGCTCTCTTCTGTTCGTCTCTTTATCTCTCTGGCTGCTACTTATAGTTGGGATCTTTCTCAACTGGATATCTAAAATGCCTTCTTACATGGTGATCTTCTTGAAGAGGTATACAAGGAGTAACCACCCGGTTTTGTTTCTCAGGGAAGCATAGTAAAGTGTGTCATCTTAAGAGATATTTATACGGCTTGAAGCAAAGTCCTTGTCTAAGACATAGAGTAACCACCCAGCATACATTTAAAATGTTACACTAAAAATAATGTTCTAGTTCTACTAAGACATTTCCGTTTGCTATATCACAGTTCACATATTTGAAACCATAATAACCACAAATCACAAATTAGGATAGAAACCTGATTAGCACCAAAGTATTCTCAATAAAGGGGCAAACTACGACTTTGCTAACACCCCTTAAAATCTTGCTTACATAATCATCGTCTTGCTCAAGAAGCACAGCGCGATCACAAGAAATGAGAGAGCATATTCATCAACATATGAAAGTTAAATGGATTAAACAAAAATCAATCCCCGTACACTGTAATCGATTTCCCATTTTTCGAGAAAGATGAAGCTAACATTTGAGCATATGAAATGAGAGGGCAAACTAAGCTTTTGCCAACACCCCGTAAAAATCATGCTTAGATAATCACCAGGTTACTCAAACAGTACAAACGCATCCCCAGAGAAATGAGAGAGCATACGCATCAACATATGAAAGTTAATGGACTAAAGAAAAAATCAACCCTCATAAACCATAAACGATTTCCCATTTTTTGGGAAAGGTGAGACTAACATTTCAACAAAAGCATAAATGTATAGAGTCCATCGACAAAAACTTTCAAGCACACAACATAAAACCCTAAGAATCCCAATTTTCTTTGACAATGAAACGGGAAAGAAAAAACCCCTACATACCGAAGAGCTAATCCAATATACTCCTAATAGATTAGTGAGCACGAAATGTAAATCGATTTGAGGTCAGAAAGTTACCACCAGAGCTATGGTGAGGCATGGTTAGGGAATGGGGTTGAGGCGGTGGAAAACAAGATTGAGAGACGAAGATCTCCGAAGAGGAATAGTAAAATGTGCTGTTGAAGAAATATAAACCGCTAAACCTCTCGAAATGGGAAATTTAAAGCCAGCTCCACAGCAAAATTATGAGTTGAGGATTAGGGATTTAGTCAAAAGAAAAAAGGGGCAAAAAAAGTTTTAGAAAATTCAGATTGTGTTAACGTGTAAGTACAGGATTGGTTGATTTTAGGGCATTGACGGGTTCAATTTTCAGTTGTGAGCTTGTGATTTTTTTCATCATAAAATAAAACGCAAATAAATATTTAACCTTTTTATTGTTCATATAATTTATTATCTTTTTAGCCATAATTCATATAATTTATTCACATCATATATGGAGAAGCCTAAATTTACATTACATAAAATTTCAATTTAACTATTTTAAAAAAATACAATTTTAATCTTTTTTAATGTTAACATTAGTAGTTTCATTAATAAAAATAATTAACTCAACAAATTTAAATAGTAATTTTATTATTAAATGTTTCACAAAATATATTTAAAATTTATACTATAGATGATGGATGAATAGCATTTTCATAAGGGAATAGGAAAAACAGATAAAATAATCAATACGTTTTATATATAACATGTAAGAATATAACATTTTATATTACAAAAAGCAATACATATTATCTCTTCTACGGTCTGCAATCATCTGTGTGCAGGAGTAGACTAGCTACTTTTTTCCGCAAACTTATTTATTTAATATTACAATAAGGCCATGTCCTGTAACAAAATCATTACTATATAAAAGTATCTCCCATGCTAATTGATTAAAAAGAACGTAGTTAAAAAGGAAACAAGTGTCTCAATGTTAAAGTTTTATACTGATCATTATTTGTTCTCATATTAGCACATTTAAATGAACATGATAAACGAACTTTTTAAAATAAATACATAAATAATAGATGTAAGGATATTTGTAAATGAGTTGCCAACTGAATATATTTGTTTCAAATAATTTTTTTGCCAACATATTTGTACTTTGTCAAGTATGTACATTTTAACTTAGTGATTATTCAATTTTAATTTTATAAGTTTGGATAAAAATAATCAAAAATAAAATATATTTTTGATAATTTGAAATTAAATAAGAAAAGGATATATTCTTTAAGAAAGGGGAGAGAAAAAATATAGAGTTGACGTTAGTAGGAAAGCGATAAAGTCTATGCACCAGTTTGGATAGGCTTTTAGAAAAAGATTTATAGAACAAAAAATCTTTTGGACAGCTTTTAGAAAAGGGTTTCTGAAAAAAAATTTATGAAAAAAAGTAGTTTTGAATAAATGAGTGTTTAGATTATTATTACTAGAAAAACTTTTGTGATTGATAAATTATTAAAAATGGTATAATTTTATGAAAAAATATTCTATTTTTTTTCCTTTTCTTCCTCTCTCTCATTTTCTCTCTCCATTGATGAAGACCAGTGACGTAGATGGAACCTCGACCTCTACTGGCAATGACGAGCCTCAACGAGTACAAACAAGGAGTGTGATGGACCCATGACAAGCACGGTAGCGTCGACCTGTGTGACAACATTTTTGTGCACAGACAGAGGAGAAGACGTAACGGTGACAAAGACCCTCCTCCCTCCCAGAGAAGTTTACTTTCTCTCCGTTGACGATGACGCTCCTCCTTCCCAACAACAATGAGCACAGATGGAGGAGAAGAACGCCATGGTGGTAGAGGCAGAGTAGAAGCAGAGAGAAGAGAAAGAAGAGGGAGAAGATGAGGTAGAGAGTGTCAGAAAAAATTAGGATAAAATAGTAATTGTATAGTTTTTAAACTCTTTTACTGTTCCAGAAGTTATTTTTAAGAGCTTATTCGAAACCATGGTTTGGTTCAGAAGCTATTTTAGACAAATATAACTGTTTATTTTTAAAAAAAAATCAAACCAAAGTTTGAGCCAAAAATCATTTTAAAACCTAAGATTCTGGTAAACCAAACACACATTATAAATATATAATGAAAATAACAAGCCATGGGCATAAGATATATAATGTGGAGCTTTTCAGGTGTTTAATTTCATGTAATCCTATCAGTTCATGATCTTAGCTTTTGTAATTTTAGAATTGTAAATCATTAGTTATATTTCAATAATTTTAATAAAAAACTCATTTTAAACTTATTCTATTAGAGAAAATGATTAAAAGAAAGACAATAATAAAATAGTTGAGCTAATCTTTAGTTCTTTAAGTTTGTAGGACTCTAATTTTAGTCAAGTTTTAAATTATGGGTTTTAATCTTTTAAGAGGCAAAATGATCTAATTTTTTTATTAAATTATAAAGACCAATATTTTATATGGAAATAAACTAGTGGGAATAAAATTAAAATTAAAATAAACTTAAGGGACAAAAGTTGTTTTAATCCATAATTTTATTTTAGTATGAGAGTAGGAGTGAGACTGTGATTTTAAAATTATATTAGTATGAAATAATATCTAAAAAAATTATTTTATTAATTTTATTTTATAGTTAACTATAAATTATAAAAAGATTATAGTACCCTTTTCCCAAAGTCCCAAAATTTACCAGTGAAAGAAGGGCTCCATGGGCACACGCTCGTGACGTCGAGCCAGCGGATTAGCGGAGTGTATATCATAATCGCACATGACGCAGAGCGAGGCGCCGTCAGCCTTGCATCTACTGTATGCAGGGGCTTGCTCGCAAACCTCGCACATCCACACACGCTCATGCCAGGAAGCAAGCTTATTGGCAGAATGAATCTTGTTGTCCTAGAACATGCACAAAAAAGCTGAGTTGGCTCAGCAGAAAACTGCAGTGGCTGCCGATTTGCAAGAGTCACATGGTTTCGACGGCAATGTCCAACCACTATGAAAGCCCTTGAGGCTTCCCCACTCGATTCCCATACAAAAAATCTCGTTCCGGTGTTGACGGAAGAGAGAAGAAGAAGAAGAAGAAAACAAGAGAGAGAAGGGCGTTGACGGAGGAGAGAAGGAATGATATTTGTCTTAAAAAATTTTATCCCATTGCAAAAAAATACAATATTAGGAGAGGTCCCACCTATATAGTATTGCAAAATTCTAATTTTTTTTTATAATTTAAGAAATTCTCTATCCCAATACTAGTTCCAAATACTCAATACTAAGTACCAAATGTGGCCTAATTGTAAATCATGTTTTTTGAGGCTTCAGTGACTGTTCTCTAGTCACTAGTTAAATAACATGTAATAAATAATTCTGAAAACTTTATTAACGTATGCAATACATAAGATTTTAAAGCAGTGTTGCTCATTCTTGAGATGCCATATGCAAGAGAATATAATCCACCCAGTAAACTATAAAATACATAGCATTGAGACAGGGAAAAAACAATTTCCAAACTTCGTACAGGTATCTTGAACTTGAAGGGAAAAAAAGAACGATAACTCTGTTACTATTATTCACCGCACATTTGTAACACATAAAAGTTAAAAACTAACTTGAAGACAAACAAAACCCACATGTGGAGTCCAAAAATTCTCAAATTAAAAATAATTAAGATATTAATACAGGAGACGTCATCAATCCATATGATAACATGTTCCAAAACTAAAACAATCCAAAGGGTTTAAGATTGTAACAAATACAATTTGATTTAACACTGTGATTCAACAAGTGGTCCCTTGAATATTTTGCATTAACATGGCCTTAATTTTTTCCAGTGACACCGCAACCTCTGACATATTAGGTCTTGACTCAGGTGTTTCGTTGCAACAATTTAAGGCTAAATCAAAAATTGATGATGTATGCAGTAATATATTGCCACTTTTTTGGTTGCTTCTGGGCAGCAAATTAACATCTAGAATATGGATGATTGACTGTGGGGTTGATTTGCAAACAAATTCTTTCAAAGTTAAGCCTTGAACAAACATATCATCTGTTGGTTTCTTCCTTGTAAACATTTCCATAAGCAGAATACCAAAACTGTATACATCTCCTTTTGTTGAAATTGTTCCTCTTGATTCATACTCTACATATAAATTTGAATGATAACTTAAATAGTTGAATAACTTGTAGTTTCTTCTAGCATGTGGATGTGTGTAGGTATAAATGAATACAAGAAATAGAAATTAAATAAAATTTAATATCATTACTATCTAAATTATCACCTGGTGCCATATAACCAATTGTAGCCACAGTTTTGGTATAAATTTCTGATTGACTATCATTTAACAATTTGGAGATTCCAAAGTCACCCACATGTGCCACCATATTTTCATCCAGTAAAACATTGCTTGGCTTTACATCACAGTGGACCACTGGTGTAGAAGAACTATGATGAAGATACTCCAATGCCGATGCCACATCAATCATTATGTTCAATCTTTGCACTATATCTAAACAATAATTATGGGAGTACAACCATCTATCAAGACTCCCATTTGACATGAATTCCATTATAAGGGATTTAAAATTGCCATTGGAGCAATTGCTGATGATTTTAATGAGATTCCGATGACAAATCTTGCATATGGTAGCACATTCAATATCAAAACTCCTCGATGCTACTTCCAAATTTGAGTTAAATACTTTGACAGCAATTGTCTTTCCACTTGAAAGAATTCCTTTGTATACTGATCCGAAACTTCCCTTGCCAAGAAAATTACTGTGATCAAATCTATTTGTTGCTTGCAAAAGATCATAATAGGATATCTTCATTGGCTTGTCCAAATTTAAGAAGTCTCGATTAGTCATCTCATGACTAATATGATCCTTCTTAAACTTTAGAAACATTAGGCATGAAGCAACCAAAATGATTGCAGAAATGATAGGCACTAAGTATTTGATCACAAGCACCATTTTGGTTGAGATGTGCTTCTTTCCTTTTTTGCATGGATGGACTTTTAGTTTAGACTTCCCACAAAGATCTTCATTCATCATAAAAGATTCATATGTAAAATTCTGAAAAGGCCCATTATTTGGAATTTATAAATTATACGAAAGATTGAGATGCTTCATATGGATAAGTAACTCTAAGGATTTTGGAATCACACCAGATAAATAATTTTGGGAGAGATCCAAGGACTCAATATCTATCATGCCACTAAATGATTCAGGAATGGGCCCTTGCAATTTGTTATGAGACAAAGATAGTTTTTGCAATGTTTTCAAGGTACCTATAGTTGTTGGGATGTTTCCTGAAATTTGATTCTGTGACAAGTTCAATAGTATAATTGCTCTCAAATTGGATACCTCAAGTTGAATTGTTCCGCTCAATGTGTTTCCAAGTCTAGCATCAACATATCTTTGAGATTCCAAAGAGAAGAGGGTATTTGAGAAATTAATTTGTTGGAGCTGAAATTCAACCTTCGCAAAGAAGTATTTGTGAGGCACGTTGGAATCATTCCTAAAAACATGTTGTTGTTGTTGGCTAGATACAACTCACTCAAACTTTTGATTTGGCACAATTCATTTATGATAGGCCCTTGCAATCTATTATTGCTAAGACTTAAATATTGAAGGCTTTGCAGTCTGCTGATTGTATTTGGAATCAACCCATTCAAATTATTCCCATCCAAATCTAATTTTATCAGGTTTGTTAGACTCCAAACTGCGGTCGGTATATCTCCACTAAATTTGTTCCATGATAAATCTAACTTAATGAGATTAGAAGCATTTGAGATGCTATTTGGAATTTGTCCAATAAGTAGATTATCTGTCAAAATTAATCCTTCATGTTGGAAAGGCCAATTCCTAAATTTGATGGGAGAAAGCCAGAAAAGGCATTACTGTTAAGGTAGACACGTCTCAATGCTGTAATGTTGAATATATAAGAAGGAAATGATCCATTGAAATTATTATCTGTCAAAGTCAACTCTTCAAGCTTATCAAGATTGCTATCTCATTGGGTATAAGACTTGAAACCAAACAGATGTTTGGTAATTAACTTAAAAAAACTGACGGATATAGATATATATAACATTTATATAAAGTTGAGAAAATTGACAAAACAGGTAATATGTTTTGTGTGTCTATATATGTAACATCCATATGTTTCAAAAATTTGAATTCACTTCTTTACATTACAAGAAAACTCCAAATATCCCTTTGATTTCGATTTCTTTCCAATTTTTTTCTTGAAATTAAAGTTTTGCTATGCTAGTAACTGCGTACTTAAATAAACTAACTCGAGGCGGTGATTAATTTACAATGAGCTTTAACATGTCATTGTAAATTAATCCCCGAACCAGTGGGACTTTTTGAGAAAGGATTCTACAGCATGTGATCTTCAGAGAACATTTAATAAAACTAAAAATAAATATTGTACAATTCATGACTAAAAGAGCATGTCCTGGTTTTTTTAATTCATCAAAAGAAGGATAGGAATTATATAAAAAGTGTGTGTGTGTTTAATATCATTAAATTTTAAAGCTTACCAACATTTCTGTTCATATTAGCCGGTTTGAATGAAAATACTAAAGATGTGATAAAGTTATATACACAGACAACTCATAAAGAAAGGTATGGTATAAGTTTAATCATACATAGGAATGAGTTCATACCAAATATAATCCTTTAAATGATGTACAATTACGTATTAATTGTGGAATATTTCTCTCTTATTGATTACCATCAACACTTGATGTGGTATGAATTAAATAAATATTATATATTAATTTATTTACAAATAATAATTGTATATATATTTATATTTTTAAATAAAAATATAAATTTTCCTATGCCTTTGGGATACAAAATCTAGACATTAAAAAAAGTTACAATGATGACTTTTATATATTGCAAATACTAATATATATATATATATATATAACTAAAATATTTTTATTATTTTTAAGTCTTTATAAATTTTTTGCAATAAAAAAAATCGGGAAACTATAAACTATCCTTGAGATGAGATTGACATGTTTATAGAAGATTTATTTTAAAATTAAAGTGTTTTTATGTTGTAATTATTGAACACTTACTTTATAAAAAATTAATAAATTTGCATAATACAAATAAAAAATGAAATTAAATAGGAAAATGATGTATTGTAACATCCTAATTTCGTAAAAGAGATTTATAAAGAATTATTGAGATCAAGGATATTTTTTTAAATTAAAAAGTTTTAAAGATAAAATTTCATAACAAATAAAAGAAAGAATAAATATTTTAAAATATTTTAGGACTTATAAAAAATTTAAAAAGAATTATATAATAAGTATTTTGAGATCTAAAAAATTATAGAAAAGTTTATTTTTCTCAAAGAGATCCACAAAATTTAATAAATATTTTTTAAGAATTAAAAGCGTATTTTTTAAAAAATAAAAAACATAATTAGAAATTATTATTTTCATAAATATTTTAAAAAATTATCCTATAAATTAGAGAAGTTATTATTAGAAAAAAAGTTCCTATTTTTTTTAGGAGTATTTGAAGGTGACAAAAAATATGGGAAACGTTCAAAATAATATAACCAAGAGTTGTCTTCTTCCCCACTGAAGTACACTCTTTCCCACGTATTCCCTCTGTCAGATCAATTTCATGTCTTCCTCCATGCGCCTCACATGCCCCAGCTTCCCGAGTACTCCTCTGCCAAGCGTCTCCTTCACGCCCCATTGTATTCCTTCTTCTGTCACCAGAACAAGCAGCGACTGGGAAGCAGAGGTCGACGGAGGCGGAGACGTGAGAGGGAGATGACAGACAGGCAGAGCAAGGACGAGAGTGAGAGAGACGAGAGATCACTCTTCTCTCATTCTCCATTCATCATCTCTGTCTTCAGCCAAGAGAGAGAGCCAGGTGAGAGAGAGTAAGCGAGACAGGAAGAAAGAGAGGGAGAGAGGAGAAAGCCAAAACAGAGCACGAGCAGCAGCAAAGCAAAAAGGCAGCAACAGAGCAGCGATCGCGTCTTCGTCGGAGAAGGAGGAGAGAGCTTCGTGACGTTGTCGGCAGCTAAGCTGAGCTCTCTGATTTCTATCTTCACTTTCGATGCTCTGTTTATGCAAGTTTTAGAGACAGAGAGCTATAGACCGAGAAAGAGACAGAGAAAGAGAAGCTTGCTGATGGTGTGCACTGTAGCTTTGTGATATGTATATATGTCGCTGTTCTGGGTGCTGGTTTAGACGCCATTGCTGCTGGTATGAGTGTTACAGCATGTGTTTGAGTTTATGGAAAAGGCTGGAGTACACATGAGAGCAAGAGAATGAGAAGAAGAAAGAAAACAAAACCAGAGAGAGATGAAGACGCCATTGTTGTGCTCTGTGTCCTGTAGCTTTATTTAAAAAAAATAGGGAGAGAGAACAGAAAGAAGATGCCGTGCTGCTGTATGATTGTATTTAAAAAAAGAAGAGAAGTAGGACGTGGCTGTGATGATATATATATATATATATATATATATATATATATTGAGTAGTTAACTGGAGCTGAGAAAATATTAGAGGATATATTATTCCATGAGTCTAGAAGAGATTTTTACATGGGATAATAGTCTTCTTACAGTAATCTTGAAACTTGTTATAATATAAAGTATATAGTTGATGTTTAAGAAATCAAGAAAGGGCAATAGTAATGAGAAATTAGTAACTTCAATTATTCTAATAGAGTAGCAATTAATATTTGGATGTTTATTTATGACCATTGGACATTATAGAAGTGGAGTTAGAGACTTGGACAAAGAATATCCAAGTAAGGAAAAGAGAAAAATAAATAAGGAGAGAAAGGGATAAAGCTCAAAGATAACAATTTTACTTATTCTTGTATTTAAATTATGTTTATGTTTTATTATGCTTCCTAGTTTGCCATGAGATGAGTTGAATAGTTATTTAAGCTTCAACATGTTGAATGTTTTGATTGAATTATGGCCATAATTGACAATTCTATGCTTATGCTAACATGTTTTTGATTATGAGTTTGGCAATGCTATTTGTTAATAAAGAAATATGCAATATGAAGAAGGAAATATGCTTGAAGAAAACCTAAAGGGAGGAAGAAGAAATATAAAGAAATACTATATTCTAGCATATAATATAGGTTTTCCCATTTATGTAATTAATATATAAAATGTCAATTTATATAGTGAAATTATATGGAATAAATATGACATGTTTATATGACGTAAATAAATATATGGGAAAACAAGTTAATAGTTTAAGCATGTTAGAATAATTAAATGGAATTAAATAGAAGAAGAAGAAGAAGAAGAAGAAGAAGAAGGAGGATAAAAATGGAGGTCCTACAGTAATTAAGTTGAAGGCCCATTTTGATCTAGTAAACGAATAGAAAGGTCAAGAAATTTGGTAGGCTAGTAGCATACATCTTAAATTTCAAATCCATAGATAGCAAATGTTAATTGGATGTGTATATTAAAAGCAATGATTTTTCAAAAGTTAAGGGTAAAAATCTAAAAAGTTTTAGATTTCGCCAAATAAAAAGTAAACTTTGGTTAATTAATTATATTAATTGAGCCAGTAAATGTCAAGTCTTATATTTTTCCCGTAAAAAACCATGAAAAAGATTTAAGTAGAAATTTAGAGTACCTCCATAAGATATTTTTGGAATTAGTTATGAATTTTTAAAATTTAACTGTCAATATGAAAAATGAACAATGTAAAGTTTCAGAGAATTAAAGTGAAAAAATTTAATTTTTGGACCTAAGTAATGTTTTCCTTAGTCAAAATCACTCTGAACACGTATCTGAGAGAATAAAAGTAGGGTGTTATATTTTTAGTATTAGAGCAAATATTCTTGATACAGGATAGAGAGCAAAGATTCCTAATACATGATAGAGAGTAGTGATTCCTGATACAGGATAGAAAGTAGAAGTTATGGCATGGGACAAAGATTCTGGCAAAGGATATGAACGTTTTAATTAGAAAATAGAAGTTATGACCCAATGAGATCAATAGCGAATTACTTGTTCATAGTCCAAATAAAATTATTGATTAGAGATGAATACTCTAAGAAAAAGTGAATACTAAGGAAAATGAAAAGAAATTTGGAGAAAGAAATTTAATAAATTTATATAATAAAAATAAAATATGAAATTAAATAGGAAAAGGATGTATTGTTTAACAAAAGGGAGAGAGAGAAAAAATATAGAGTTGAAGTTAATAGGAAAATCATAAAATCTATAAATATATAATAAAAACATATTTGTAGGCATATTATATATGATGTGGAGCTTTTTATGTTTTAAATTTCATGTGATGCTACCAGTTCATGATCTTCTATATCTTTTTGTTCATGATCTTAGCTTTCATAATTTTGGAATTCTAAACCATTAGTTATATTTCAATAATATTAATAAAAGGATGAAAAAAAGAATCTCATTTTAAACTTACTCTATTATCGAAAATGATTAAAAAATAAAGAAAATAATAAAAATTAGATGGAATATTGTCATGCTTGTAATTGATTGTGGAAAGCTTCCCTCTAATTGGTTATCAACAATACTAAAAACTTCAAGTAAAGGGACTTGATGGCACATTTTTTCAGGCAAATTACCCTTTAAATGATTGATGTCAAGTTCAACAACTCTCAAAGAAGTCATGTTCCAAATAAATGAAAGAATTTTATCTATAAATAAATATAAAATATTTGTTAATTACTTGGTAATAAGACTGACAATATCAACTTAATACTCTATAAAATGAAACAATGAATCTCTATGAAACCATATTGATCGCCATCTTCTAAGAGTTAGAAAAATTGATGTACTACACATATGTGTGTATTATCAATTTATAGTATTTATATCAACAATAATTTAATTTTCTACTTTTTATTATCATTTAAGACTTACAAATTTATGTAAGGCTTGCTTTTTGTTCTTGATCAATTTATGTGAGCTGTATTTATCTCATTCAAGAAATAAGATTATGAATTTCTATTAACTGTGATAAAGTGAAAAAATAAGAGACACATAGAATGATTTTTGTCAACTACAATATTTTTAAAAATAAAAATAAAAATAAATAATATATAATAAAGTTGATGTAAAATTTAGATTTTATTTTCAAATACTGATAGAGCCTTATTGATTGGATTAGTAAATAACATTTTAATTTTCTACATTTTACTATGCATTTTCATAATGAGAACGTAGTTAAAAAGGAAACAAGTGTCTCAATGTTAAAGTTTTATACTAATCATTATTTGTTCTCATGTTAACACATTTAAATGAACATGATAAACAAACCTTTAAAATAAATAAATAAAAAAAGATGTAAGGGTACTTGTAAATGAGTTACAACCAGAATATATTTGCTTCAAATATTTTTTTGCCAACATATTTGTACATTTACTTTGTCAGATACATACATTTTTACTTATTGATTATTCAATTTTAATTTTATAAAGTTTGGATAAAAATATATAAAAATAAATTTTATTTTTGATTATTTGAAATTAAACAAGGATAGGATGTATTCTTTAAGAACGGGGAGAGAAAAAAATATAGAGTTGACGTTGGTAGGAGAGCGATAAAGTCTATAAATATATAATGAAAACAACAACATATATAATGAAAACAACAACATATAATTTTTTAAACTTATATATACTATATTTTGCAATTAAATTCTTATACTTATTCAAATATTTTTTTATCTATATTCTACAAATATTATGTGGTTTCATCTGCTCATGGTCTTAGCTTTACTTGTTGCTTTAGAATTATAATCACGAGTTATGTGAATAAACAATATGAATGAAATAATCTCATTTTAGATAACAATATCCAAATGAGAAGAAAACATTAAGTAAGTAAAACTTCAAGTATAATTCTTTTAAAGATGTGCAGTTACTTATTGATTGTGGAATGCTTCCCTCTAATTGATTATCAACAACAGCAAAAACTTCAAGTAAAGGGAGTTGATGGCACATTCCTTCTGGCAAATTACCCTTTAAGTGATTGCTACTAAGTGAAACATCTCTCAAAGAAGGCATGTTCCAAATAAATGAAGGAATTTCACCTATAAATAAATATAAAATATTTGTTAATTACTTGATAATAAGACTGATAATATCAACTTAATACTGTATAAAATGAAACAATTACTTGATGTACTATACATATGTGTGTGTATTATCAATTTATAGTATTTATATGAGCAATAGTTTAATTTTCTACTTTTTATTATCATTTAAGACTTTCAAATTTATTCAAGGCTTGCTTTTTGTTCTTGATCAATTTATGTGAGCTGTATTTATCTCATTCAAGAAATAAGATTATGATAAAATTAATATAAAATTTAGATTTTACATGTATATCCCAATCAAAATTACATGTTTTTCTTATAAGGCATAGGGGAAAAAATCTTCAAAAAATTTCAATAACAAAACTTTAACTTTAACATTTATTTTCAAATATTGATAGAGCCTTATTGATTATATTAATAAAAAATAGTTTAATTTTCTACATTTTACTATGTATTTCCATAATATCTTTTAAAACTTACTTTTAAAATTAAAATTATTTTTAAAAAGCCACAACTCTTAAATGATCACATATATTATTTTCAGGTAACGCATATTTTTTATTCTCGAGCAATGTGTGATTCGTTGAGAAATTTATATGAATTATCTTTACTTTTAGAAAAGAAAAACGAATAAAAAACTTGCCACTAACAAGAAAATGCAAGAAAAATGAAAAATAAGAAGCTAGAAAGAAACGTTAAAACTCAACTAACACTTTTTATCATCCTTATCAACAACTTAGTTTATTAAAAAAAGGAATGCGACACTATATGATGTAACAAATATTCATTAAACATTTTATTATACTTTTTGACATGGTCGTGAAAATTATATTTATAAAAAAAGGCATATTCACTTTAGCGTTCAAAGAAAGCATCATGATTATTGCATGTGTCTGGTGTCAAACATTACAAATATTTGCTCAACAACATGTTATAGAACACGCATGAAACTTTTTATTTCTAATCACCCACACAAATCATAAGTATGAAACTTGTTAAAAGCACATATATCAAACATTTTGTTTCTAATAATCTAATATTATATTTTGTTTCTCTTTATAAGGATTCTTTTTTTAAATAAAAAGTGAGCATTATTCTTAAAACTACTATGACACATCAAATATTAATAGCCCATGAAGTTCTTTCTGACCATTTTTAAAGGGCTCCTTGATTTTATTTTAGGGAGAATCCTAATAAAATCCCCTTAAAATTCTAATAAAATTGGCACAATCACATAATAAAAAAAGACATATTCGCTTTGGGATTAAAAGAAAGCATTACTATTACTTGTGTCTCTTGTTAAAGAAAAAGGAAAATGGATAAACATTAAGAAAAATGACATACAAAAGCTTTGAAAATGATAAATTCTCAAGTATATTACTAATAATAGTTTAAGTATTACTAACAAGAGATATGGAATTACCAACACAAAGTGCTACTTTGTTATTTATCATTTTTTATTATCTTTTTGTGTCATTTTTCTCAAATATTACCAAAACTTCTTATGGTTCTTTAAAATGAAGGAAAAAATGGAAAGCAAACTTTTATTTTATTTTAAAATTATTTTTTATTCGAGAGATGAAAACAAAAGCAAAAGCGGCACATGGTATAAGACAATCATATAATTAAAAGTCTTACCTTGCAAACTGTTGCTGTGAAGATTTAGGATTTGGAGATTTGTCAAATATCCAATCTCACTTGGAATGATTCCTGGGCAGATTATATATGCGTAGCAAAATTTATTATAATATTGAAAGAGATAATAAAAAACTAGTTTAATTTAAATACTACAAAGAAAAAGAAAGAGAAGCTAAGAGTGTGAATCTTTTTTTCTCAAGATTTCATATCAGCTGGGGGATTTGTACATACATATGGAACAATTTTTTAAAATATGTATTTTTGTATTCACGTTTACAATATGAAATTTTTGAATCTAGTATTGTATTTTATTGAAGAAAATAAAAATAAAAGATATACTTATGCATAAGACATATCGTTAAAAGGTTAAGCTAACAATATAATGTAAACAAATATATAACTGTCACGTCCATATTTTTGGACCGTGACCGGCACAGAATATAAATGCATCATATTCTGAAAGCCTAGCATTTTAAGTAAAACCTTTAAATTCTTCATAGCATTTTTCAAAATCATACAAACGTTTTCTAAGGTTCATGCAGAGCACTTTCCTTTCCAAAATAATAAAAGTTCTTAAGAAGCAATTACATCAAAAGTACTAATTATCAAACGAAGCTTCGGATCAACAGCAAGGCTCTTTACCGCTCAGCTGGAGAATTAGGGTCACCTGCACTATCTGAAGCCAAAAATCTACTCGTGAATAACGTCCCAAAAAAAACATGATTTAAAAGAATGCGGAATTAAATAATGCATAAACATACTGAAAATGTATTTCATAACATTTTGTAATCTGATGCAAGTCTTTCTGTAAATATTTGTATTTCAAGGAAAACAACAATCTGAAATAACCATTTCTTTCAAAATCATAACTTTTCTGTAGAACTTCAACAGAACGAAAACAGACGTGGACACACAGTCCACGAGGGCAACTAACCAATCTGGCAGCTCGAAGCTGCTAACTATCGGTGGCTCAAGGCCACTAACCTTCGCGAGTACGAGACCCACGGTGAAATCTGGTAGCTTAGCCACTACCCTTCGCGAGTACGAAACCCACGGTGAAATCTGGTAGCTCAACCACTACCCTTCGCGAGTACAAAACCCACGGTGAAATCTGGTAGCTCAACCACTACCCTTCGCGAGTACAAAACCCACGGTGAAATCTGTCGAGCTCGGGTAACCAAGGTGCACCAAGGACTAACAGTACTGCTGTTAGCAACCAGCGTTCTGTATTTCATCTTAAAACGTTTCCATCATGCGTGGGGTCCTTTTCACATGAAATAATCTCAACTGTTTCAATGCTATAATTGTTGGTAAAAACCACTTTGAATTTCAAAACCCCAGCATGTACATTAAAAATCAAGTTACTGTAAAATCGTATGAAATTCGCATAATAATGTATTTCATGAATAACATCAGTTCAATGTAACTTTTGCCAAACTCTTTTCAAAAGCTTATTCATCCATTTTCATACATAATCATAATTCTTTTGTAAACCAATCGAAAGAAAATCATTTCTAACGATTTAAACTATACTTTCTTGAAATTTGCTTTTCGAAAATTCATCATTTGAAATGACAATGCATTTGAAAAATGTAAATTTTAGGGAACGTTATTCACTCACCTGGAATTCTCTAAATATAATTTATTCTTGCTCTAAGCTTTAGAATATCAATCTCCCTTCATTTCCCTAAATCCTGAAAATAAAGCATTCCATGAGCTAACAGACAAAAACCACCATTTGAACAATTTCAATCTTTGCAAACAACCATAATCATTCACTAAAAGTCTTATCTTTATTTCTTTTTCCAAACTGTTAAATTCCATATTCCATCTAAGAGTGACATTCAGCTCTTTTATCTCATAGTGCTTTTGATTTAACCCAATCACCATAAGTCACACAATTACCTGTTAATACTTGAATATTCTAAATATTTCACATTATCTCCTTCTCCATAACTTCCAAAACAGCAAGCTTTCACACATAAAATAGTTACTTCCAAAAGTAATTTGGGTTTGTAACATACACATTTCCTTAGCACATATATCAAAACGAAGATATTTCCAGCTTTCATACTTCCAGATTATCTTATTCCTATCAAAAGCAACTCTATTTCCTTTATCTTCTTTCTTTCTAACTCATAACCGTAACCTCATTCCACATAACCACCTGTTTTTGTTTCCTCATCCCTTTGTCAACATAACCACGCACACACCACAGCAGCATACACAGCGCACAATCCACAGAAACAAAGTGACAGGAATGCTCATTGTTCATAACCATTGACAGCACACAACATGCATATTTTCACAGAACCCGCGAGCACAGTATGACAAACATATATATATAACACCGCAGCAACCCAGCATGCATTCAAAGATTAAACACATTGCGACAGAAACCATTTCCCAAATCCGCAGGTTCACAACGCCAGAACCAACAATACCGAGCAAGCAAACGGAAACAGGGTCAGGTACTTACTGCCTATTGCCGACAACTCTGCAACTCTGTCTCCGGCGTCACCAACTAGCTTCTCACTTCCTTCTTTCCTTATCAACAACAACGAACATCCCGATACTTGGAATGACGATGACACCGAAGAACAGAGTGAGCTTAGTTGCTCACGGTAGCGAGCTAGAAGGAAAGGAGAATGCGGAATTCAGTTTAAGAAGCTTACCCACAGAACCAATCGCCGAAGAGCAACTGGAAATCGACCTCCGAGACTTGCTACAGTAGCAAAGGACTTGCTACAGTAGCTCGACAATGGTGTCGGACAGAGCTACACGGCGACGGCGCTTACTTTGAATGTGGTCCACCGGAAGGAGTGTTACCGGCGTAATATCCCGAACCCAGAATCCGCGGCACTCCAGCGATCACCACCCAAACTCCCCTGTCACCGCAGCCTCGTTGACGACAGAAAGGAAAGGATCGGCGGAATGCTTCTTAAAGGCGTCCAGCCAAGCTTCCGTGCCGTGTACTCTTCTCCCACGCCGCATGCTGAGCTTCTACCGTCTCGCACCTGCCGCGTCGCTGCAGCCTGCCTTCTCTGTTCGCGGCCCGCAGGAAAGAAGGAAAATGATGAAGAAAGGCAGAGGTTCGGTGAGAAATAGACAGAGGGGCAAAATGGTAATTTCACGCGCCTGAGGAAAAAAAAACATACACCTCCGCTTTCGCTGCGACTCGAACGCTGGCCGAATTCTTTTTCCTTCGCCACTTGAACCACTTGGCTAACACTTCCCATTCGAAATATTCTACAGAGAATATACATATAACCGTTAATTAAATTCATAATCATAACAATAACTATTTTGAAATATTAAATTTATTACTAGCTAAATAAGTCGACAATTCAAGATCAATATCCATAGGTCAAATGAGACCATTTATATTTTTCTTTAGGCTCCCAATTTTTCTAATAATTCAATATTTTATTATACTTTTTGACATGTGTGTGAAAATTATACATATATAAAAAAGATATTTTCACACTGCGATTAAAAGAAAGTATCACCGTTATGTGTGTATGTTTTCAAATAAAAAGAAAAATATTGATAAATATTACAAAGTTTCTTATGGTTCCTTAAAATGAATAAAAAAATAGGAAAGCAAAATCTTGATTTAAAATTATTTTTGATTCGAGAGATGAAAACAAAAAATACACCACATATGGTATAAAACATTCATATAATTAAAGTCTTAACTTGCAAATTGTTACTATGAAGATTTAGGATTGTATTCGTATATCCAAATCAAAATTTAATGTGCTGCTTATAAGGCTTACTCATTTTAGAAAAACAATCTTTAAAAAACTTTTAATAACAGAACTTAAACATTTGTTTTCCAATACTAATAAAACCTCACTAATAGGGATTAATATTATAATAGTATTCTCTTCTTTATGGTATGGATTTACTAACAATTTCAAAGATTGGATGACAAATTATTTTTATTCTTAAAAAAATAAAAAAAATGTCAAAAAAGAAGAAGAAGAAATGCACAAAAAATATAACAAAATAAAATCCCTCCCCCTAGTAAACTATTCTAAGATAAATGAGTTTAAGAAATTGCTAATTTGTCGCTAGCATGATTTATTTCCACGTGACTCTAGTGTTGTATGGGCTCTTTAATATTTTTTTTGGGCTGAAAGGCCCTTTCAATATTTCAATAAACATACATATACACATATACATATACATATGCAAATGCATATAATTATACACATACATATATATGTACGTACACATGCATACATATCGATTATTAATCCCTGAATCATTTCAAATAATTGAATCCTCATCTTAATTTTGATAAAAAAATCATTGTTTTAATCATTATTGTTTTTTAAAAAAGCCACCATATAAATTATTTTTCAGGTAAAGCATGTGTTTTTTTAAGATCCATGTTCGTTTCGTTGACTAATTCTGTTGGATTGTCTATATTAAAAAAAAAACCTAAAAAACTTGTCATTGAAAAGAAAATAGAGGAAAATAAAAAATAAAAGGCAAAAAAGAGCATTGAAATATCAACTAGCATGTCCTTTTCATCATTTTATTTCATTTTTTGAAGATTTTTTATGCAACTTATTCCCCACCTTTACATGTGTGTAACAATTATATATAAACTTGAACTAAATGCCCAGAAATAAAATCTCATTTCAAATTTGTTTTTATTCAAGAAAGTTAAAAAAGGGAAAAAATACACAATCTAATATGCATATGGAGATGTTTACATCGAAATCATAAATTATGAAAAATAAGTTCATATTCATTTTAGGATTAAAAGAAAGTATCACGTTCCATTCCTTTAAAAATAATTTAGAAAAATTATCATTCTCTAAATCTATAATGCAAAATAGTGACTATATCAAAATATTGGGAACAAAATTTAATACCATAATATAATCAAAATTCTTACCTTGCAAGTTGCTGTTACCAAGATATAGCCGCCAGAGTTTGGTCAAATTTGCAATGTCACTTGGTATGTTTCCTCCTTTGAATTTGTTATCCCCCAATTGTAATTCTGCTAATTCTTTGCATTGATGCCAAATGGAGGGTATTTCACCAGACAACTCATTTCCATTTACATAAAATAACTCAAGTTTTGAAAGCCCAGAACATATGCTTGTTGGGAGACTACCAGATAATTGATTTATGTCAAGACTAATTTGTTGTAGCACTGAATTGTTAAATAATGAAGATGGTATAGAACCAACAAGTTGATTACTTGCAAGAGCCAATGTCTTTAGATGTGAAAGATGACCAATCTCATTTGGAATGCCTCCTTCAAATCAAATATTAGGGGATGGGAAAGAAGGTAATGTCACTAGTAAGAACTCTTTAAGCATCACAAGTTACTATATGTGTACATGAGATATATTTATAATTCTTAAAAACACATGTAATAAAACTTGCACATTTTATTAGAAATAAAACAAATATAGTCTAAACGATAAAACACAACAACAATTATATCATTTTAATTTGGTTGAGAAATTATATCATTAAAACTAAGAGACCTATTGATCCCGTCCTGTGGCGTCACAGAGATTCCAATTTATTGGACTTGCTATTTATCACTTATTTCGAAACACATACTAATTAGAAGGCTTCTAGAAAACTTAATTTTGTTAACTACAATTTTCTTAAAAAAATTAATAATAAAAATAAAATTAGTTATAATTTATATTATTCAAATTAAAATTAAATGGTCTAAATATGTTGCTTGTAAGGCTTACTAATTTTAAAAATAAAACCAGTATAAATCTTTTAATCATGGAATAATAAAATTTTTTGAATAGAAAAATGAATAACAATTTTTTTAAAGACTGATGATGATCAGCTTTAGATATTATGATAGTATTCTTTTTCTGCTTGGCATGACTTTACTAAACCTTTTCAAAAATTGGATGACAGAATTAGTTTTGTATTCTTTAAAAAAGTTACAGAAAAATGCTGGAACAAATAAGAAAAAATGCAAAAAAAAAAAAAGAACAATAGAGACAAACCGTGGTCCTACATGATAATATAATATCAAACTAGTGAAAAGACAAGTATAGATATTAAAATTATTTTAAAACATACCTGATAAACTATTATAAGAGATACTCAATATTTCAAGTGAAGACAAGTTGAAAATTGTTTGGGGAATAATTCCTGAGAGCTTGTTACGAGCAAGTAATAACTTCTTTAAGTGCTCAAGTCTTCCCACTTCAAGTGGAATAGTCCCTTCAATTAAATTATAAGTCCAATCCAAGATCTCCAACCTTGATAAATTGAACAAAGATGATGGAATAACTCCATTAAAACTATTATTTCGAAAACTCAAGCGCTCAAGCATGAATAAATCTCCTATCCATGTTGGAACTTGTCCTTGAAAGTTGTTGTAGCTCAAGTTGAATAGTCTCAATCGATGCAGTCGAACTAACTCTTCAGGGATTTGACCGTAAAAATTGTTGTCACTGAGATCAAGTTCAATGAGGAATGAGAGATTTCCAAGCTGTTGAGATATAGTGCCTTTAAGATCCATGGCGCTTAGATTCAAGGAATGAACCCTTCCATAGTGAGTATTGCAGATGACACCAACCCAATTACATGGAGAAGAAGAGATAGACCAATCAACTAAGGAATTTTTGGGATCCGAAGTGATAAAGGATTTAAGGGAAAGAAGTGCGGATTTGTCAGTGGTGATGTTTGTATCAATTGATGCTGAGGAGACCATGAAGCAATGAAGCAAGAAGAGTAGAACAATGGAAGGAGGCTTTGCCATATTGTTCAGCATAGCAGACTTGTCAAATTTGCAAGTGTTGCGCATCCATCAGGAATTCACAAACACGTCATTTTATACTTCAATTCTTGAAGACCACGAAAGTCATTTGTAGCTCAAGTTGAATAGTCTTAAAATTATACTCTTGAAGACTACGTATCTTTTTTTGTCATTTTATATCTGTCATTGTATGTTACTAATTATTTTTCCAATTAAAATTTTATGACTTGATTTGGACTTGGATGAAACTTCTGCCATCATATCTGATATATTTTTTTTCATTGGTTTATAATTACATTTTTGAAGTTTCATCCAAGTCCAAATCAAGTCATAAAATTTTAATTGGAAAAATAATTAGTAACATACAATGACAGATATAAAATGACAAAAAAAGATACGTGGTCTTTAATTAAGTTCTTAGCTATTGGACCCAAAAGAACATTAATTTAAAACTTGCGCAAATAATTTGTTCCTTTATGAAGAAATATAAATTCTTCATAAGGAGATTAAATGTATTATATATCCTTTTTAGAAGAAGTTTATAAACTTTTGGTAAGGTCTGGTGAGCTTGACTTTTTTTAATTTAGAAGACTTGTAAATCTATGGATGATATTTAAAAGGCTTGGAAGAATTCCTAAATTATCTCAAATTTTATATTTATCTCTAAAAGATGAGTTCCTTAGATTTTAGATTCATTTGAATTACATAATAAAATTAAATATATACTGCTGCTTCACTCCAATTTTTTATTTCAAAATACTTGTATAAATTGTTGTCTGATGAATAATTGAATTTTTAAATGTACGTAAGAAAAGAGAATAAATATAACAGAAGATATTTTCTTTCTTACGCGTATGTATCATGAAAATTAGATGAAAAGAAAAAAAAACAAGAAGAATACATGGTACATTTTATCCATTGAGGATAGAAATTTTCCCAACTTAAATCATCAAACTTCTTTTCTGGTCAGATGAAACAGCCAATTCTATTTTACTTGTGTAAATAATTTCATTTTTTGTGGATAAAAAATTTACAAAAAAACATGTCTGCATTTTTTTATATGTAGGAAAAATTTATCAAAAAATACATATTACAATATTATTGCACAAAAATATCTAAAGACCTAGGTCCTTGAACTAGTATAACTTTTTTTAATTGTATGTAATATATATTTAACTATACGCAAAATATCCATTTTGCATATAGTTAAAGATAAGCTACACACGGTCAAAGAAGATTGCAATTAGAGATTTCCAACAATTTTTTCAATATAAAATAACAATAGTGGTTATATGGATTTTTCTCACATTAAATAAAAGTTTATTAATAATAACATTTAGATTTAGATAGACTTAACTCATGGAGGGCTAAACATGGTCTAAACCCAAAAAAATTGGTAAGGACACAAATAACCATAAAATTAGAGATATTTGATGATGCAAGAGAAGAAGAAAATATCTTGTTGCATAATTTCTCACATGGAGGACCACATGCATCTTTATCATCACACTTGTGGCCAAGTGTTGTAGACTTAATTGTAGCCACAAAAATAACTTAATTCCCAAAACAAACAAGTTAGTGAGAAGAAGACTATACATATTAAAAGTCTTTAGTTTTGGACTATTTTGATTGGATGTATTATGAAATTTGCCAATAAGAATAATTTAAAAATATATATAATAAATATATTTTATATTTAGATCAATAACACCTCCCTAATTAAGAGTACTTATATCCCCCAATAATCTTATTCCTTCTACAAAATATCTAGAGTTCATTGTCCTTAAATGTAAATTAAAAATTTTAGAAGATCCATCAAAGTTATTTTCCCATGTTCCTAATCAACCATGAATTTCTTTGAGTGTGGGCGAAATCTTTGACGACCTAGTTGTAACCAAGTCTGCCCGAGGTTAACCCCAAGATTCTTTACAAACAATTTCTTCGGATATTTTGAATGATATATACCATAATGAAATTAACTTCACACGTAAATATATAGGAATAAGAGCCGAAAGGAAAACTGCATTGATTATAGCCACAAGGCTTACAAAAGGGAATTAACGGGATGAAAATAAACGAAAGTAGGGTTATAATTCTGAATGAGAACCCCACTTTCATTTTAATATGTGATTTTTTAATTGATAAATTTATTTTTTTAAGACTAATATATCTTCAAGACTTCAAAGAGGAAAGGGTATTTGAAAAATTAAATTGTTCAAACTCAAATCCAACTTTGGCAAACAAGTATTTATTAGGCACTTTCATTTTAATATGCGATTTTTTAATTGAAAAATTGAATTCTTTAAGACTAATATATCTTCAAGACTAAAAAAATGGTATTTGAGAAAGTTTGTTCGATCTCAAATCCAACTTTCTCAAAGAAGTATTTGTGAGGCACTTTAAAATCATTCCTGAAAACACGTTAGCTAGATATGGAATTGATCTAGTACAATTCATTTATGATGGACACTTGCAAACCATTCAACGTTGAAGACTATGTAATTTGTTAATTACATCTGGAATCACCCAGTCAAATGATTTCCATCCAAATTTAATTCCATCGAGTTTCTTAAATGCTCAAGTACATTGGGTATAATTCCACTAAATTTATTCTCTGAAAAATCGATCATAATGAGTTTAGAAGCATTTGATATGCTGTTCGGAATTTGTCCAATAAGTTGATTCTGTCCCAACCTCAATTTCTCCAAGTTGGGAAGGCCAATTTCTAAATTTGATGAAAGAAAGCTCTAGAAGAAATTATTTTGGAGGGAGACACGTTTCAATACCGAAATATTGAATATATGGGAAGGACCCATTGCAATTATTATCATTTATAAAAACTATTTCAAGCTTATCAAGATTGCCTATCTCCTTGAGAATAAAACCTGGGAACAAAATACTGTTGGATAAGTAAATAAAAAAAATTGTTGGAAGATAACATTTATATAATAGAATAAAGTAGTGAACATACGTTGACAAAAATAGGTAATATGTCTTGTGTGGGTGTGGGTGTGGGTGTGTGCGTATAACATGTTTCAAAAACTAGAATTCACTTCTCAATATTACAAGAAAACTCTAAATATGTTAGTAGTTTTGTGTCCTTCAAAATTTTTGCTGTGCTAATAAGTCCTTACTTAAATATAGGAAAGTGAGAAAACAAACTTGAATATCTAATAAAACTGCAAATGTATATTGTACAATTCATGTCTCAATTTTTTTTATTGGAATTCATGTCTCAAATTTTAATGTTACAATATATACACTACTACAAGCCTTGCAAAGATGTGCAATTGCCCAAATATTTACCTTCAATTGATTATCAACCCCCCCCCCAAACACTTCAAGTAAAGAGAATCCATTGCACATCTCTTCTGCCAAATTACCACTTAAATGGTCAAAGGAAAAGTCAATCAGTCTCAAAGAAGATGCGTTGAAAATAGATTGAGGAATTTGACCTGGGAAAATAAACAATCTATGAATTTGTTTCCTTATGTAAGATGATCTGATTAATTAACATATCTTGCAAATTTGGTGTATGCAGTATATATGCACGAATGAACTAACAGTAATCCAAGCCAAGCTATAATACCAATAATTTAGTCTCTCTCTCTCTCTCTGTTATCCCTACCCTTTCTAAGTTTGTAGCACAAAGGGTTTTCACAAGTGCTCACTCTAAAGTTCAAACTTTTATTTTTCTTCTTTTAGGGGTGATACCGTGTACCACTTAAACCAATAGCTTCTCTCTCTCTCACACACACACACACATTGGTAAAATGGATTGAATCTTTTTGGACTCTATTATTTTTTAAATCTTGCATTCTGCAAAAGAAGCCTATGCAACAACTTTTAATGTTATAAGTTAATACTAATTATGAAAAAAATGATTCTGTTAGTAGATATAAGTGTATTAAAATGATGTAATATTAAAACTATTAGGTTGAATTAATATTAAACTATTTATTAAAGTTTATGGTTGACTAATATCAAAACTGTGTCACAACAAACTTTTTGGAAGGTATATTAGACCTTCATCATTACTTGGATTTAAGAACAGCTTAGCCGTGGTGAAAAAACTGTCACTTTTTGGAAGGTACATTAGAAGCATTGTGAATAGCACTAAAACAATGTTCTAGTTCTACCAAGGCATTGCCGTTTGCTATATCATAGTCCATAGAGTTGAAACCATAATAACCAAAAATCACAAATTAGGATAGAATCCTGATTAGCACCAAAGGATTCTTAATAAAGGAGAAAACTACGCTTTTGCCAACACCCCTTAAAATCTTGCTTACATAATCATCAACTTGCTCAATAAGCACCACACGCAGCACAAGAAATGAGAAAGCATATTCATGAACATATGAAAGTTAAATGGATTAAACAAAAATCAATCCCTATACACCGTAAAGGATTTCCCATTTTTCGGGAAAGATGAAACTAACATTTTAGCATATGAAATGAGAGGGCAAACTAAGCTTTTGCCAACACCCCGTAAAAATCATGCTTACATAACCACCGGGTTACTCAACAAGCACCAAATGCATCCCCAGAGAAATGAGATAGCATACGCATCCACATATGAAAGTTAATGGACTAGAGAAAAAATCAACCCCCATAAACCGTAAACGATTTCCCATTTTTTTTGAAAGGCGAGACTAACATTTCAACAAAAGCACAAACGTATAGAGTCCATCGATAAAACCTTTCAAGCACACAACATAGAACCCTAAAAATCCCAATTTTCTTCGGCAATGAAATAGGAAAGAAAAAACCCTACATTACCGAAGAGCTAATCCGATAGATTCATAATAGACTAGTGTCCAGAAGAGGTTGCGGCGAGGCATGGTTAGGGTATGGGGTTGAGACGGCGGAAAAGGAGAATGAGAGAAGAAGATCTCTGACGAGGAACCGCAGAATGTGCCGTCGCAGAAATATAAACCGCTAAACCCCTTGAAATGGGAAATTTATAACCAGCCCCACAATAAAATTATGAGTTGAGGATTAGGGATTTAGTCAAAACAAAAAAAGGAGAAAAAAAAGAGTTTTAGAACAATTCAGATTGTGTTAACGTGTAAGTACAGGATTGGTTGATTTCAGGTCATTGACGTGTTCAATTTTCAGTTGTGTGCTTGTGATTTTCATCATGAAATAAAACGCAAATAAATATTTAACCGGTTTATTGTTCATATAATTTATTATCTTTTTAGCCAGAATTCATATAATTTATTCACATCATATATGTAGAAGCCTAAATTTACATCACATAAAATTTCAATTTAACTATTTAACTTTATAAAGTATATTTTTAATCATTTTAATATTAATATTATTAGTTCTATTACTAAAAATAATTAACTCAATAAATTTAAATAGTGATTTTATTATTAAATGTCTCACAAAATATATTTAAAATTTATACTATAGATGATGGATGAATATCATTTTCATAAGGGAATAGGAAAAAAAGATAAAATAGTTAATACGTTTATAAGAATACATCATTTTATCTTATAAAAACTAGTACATATTATCTCTTCTACGATCTACAATCATCTGTATGCAGGAGTATAATAATGTCATGTCCTCTAACAAGTATATACTATGTTATCTGTCTCAAATTTAGTGTTATAAGAAAAATATTACTATATAAATATCTCCCCTACTAATTGATTAAAAAGAACGGAGTTAAAAGAAAAACAAGTGTCCCAAAATTAAAATTTTATACTCATAATTATTTATTTTCATATTATCACGTTTAAATGAACATGATAAACAAACATTTTAAAATAAATACATAAATAATAGATAAAAGGATACTAGAAAATGAGTTGCCACCAGAATATATTTGTGTCAGATTTCTTTTTTTTTTGCCAACATATTTGTAAATTTTTCAAATATGTACATTTTTACTTATTGATTATTTAATTTTAATTTTATAAAGTTTGGATAAAAATAATAAAAATAAAATTTATTTTTGATTATTTGAAATTAAACAGGAAGAAGATGTATTCTTTAAGAAAGGGGAGAGAAAATATATAGCGTTGACGCTAGTAGGAGAGTGATAAAGTCTATAAATATATAATGAAAACAACAACACGTGGGTATATGATATATAATGTGGAGCTTTTCATGTGTTAAATTACACGTGATCCCACCAATTCATGATCTTATCTTTCTATTTGTGATCTTTTCTTTTGTAATTTTAGAATTGTAAACCATTAGTTATATTTCAATAATTTTAATAAAAATATCATTTTAAACTTATTCTATTAGGGAAAATGATTAAAAAGAAAGACAATAATAAATTAAAATAAGGATAAACTTAAGAGACAAAAATTATTTTAATCCATAATAAAAATTAGATAGAATAATATCATACTTGTAAAGAGGTTGGTATATAATCTTCATAATATACATATATAATATAATATATAACTGATAAGTAATAATATTTTTATAAATGTAAGGATTTTAAAATTAAGAGAAAAATAAAACAGGTAATATACACACACTACAACAAGAAAAAAAACTACACGTGTCTTACAAATTTCTTCAAACCATCAAATCGCTTTTACCTTCTAATAATTGCAAGTAAGTAAGTGAAGTTTGATAAAGATTATTTGTTCATTGCCAATTAATCATACGTGGGAGCTCAAATTTGTTCATTGTCTCTTTAAAAAATTTATCTCATATTCTTATTCATCAATGGGAGCTCAAACATGATTGAATAAGCGTTTTTTAAGCTGAATTTAATTTGTAAAACTTATATGTAGTATAATTTGCAATTAAATTTTTATACTTATCCAAATACTTTTTATCTATTTTAATAATTTAAATAATAAAATATGTGACGTTGGTTAGTTTGACTTTATGAGTTTGGGTTTAGAGTTTTACCCAATTTTAATCATTTATTTAATTAAATAATAATAATAATAATAATGGTAGGTTATTCAATGAGCGACGAGCAAGAGAGTAAGTGAATGTACCGCATTTAGAACAACCTAAAGCCACGTTTGACATACAATACTGGATCTTGATGGATTAAGATTTAAATTAGAATTAAGAGTGGGAGTGGGCAATGGAAGTGGTATTAGAATTAAGAGTGGGAGTGGGAGTGGGACTGTACCTTTAAAATTATATTTGGTATGAAGTATTATTTAAAACGAATAATTTTATTAATTTTATTTTATAATTAATCATAAATTGCAAAAAAACTATAGTACCCTTTGTCTTAAGTCTCAAAATTCCCCAGTGAAGCCATCGTCATCGTGGGTGAAGTCACCAGCAAGTTAGTGGCAGCAGCAGACGCTTTCGCCACAAAGTTAGTGGAATCAAAGAAGACCTCCATAGGCACATGCTCGTGATGGCAAGCCAGTAGATTAGTGGAGTGGATGTCAAAATCGCACTTGACACAGACCGAGACAGCATCAGCCTTGCATCTACCATCGGCAGGGGCTAGCTCGCAAACCTTGCACATCCACACACACTCATGCCAGGAAGCAAGCTTATTGGCGGAATGAATCTTGTTGTCACAGAGCATGCACAGAAAAGCTAAGTCGGCTCGGCAAAAAACTGCAACGACCGCCGATTTGCAAGAGTCGCATGGCTTTGACGGCAAGGTCTAGCCTCTATGAAAGCTCTTGAGGCTTCCCCTCTCAATTCTCATACAAGAAATCTCGTGCTGACATTGACGAAAAAGAGAAGAAGAAGAAGAAGGAAATAAGAGAGAGAAGAGTTTTGATTGAGGAGAGAAGGAATGGCATTTGTCTTAAAACTTTCTACACCATGACTAAAAATTTAATACTAGGAGAGGTGGTATTGTCCAATCTCATCTATGTGGTATTATAAAATCCTAAAGTTTTCCCAATGTTATATACCAAATGGTCCAATTTAGCCTATTCTCTATCTCTGTGCAAGTCTCAAACAACCCTCAATGCTACGTATCAAATGTGGCCTAAATGTAAATCATGTTTTTTGAGGATTCCTTAACTAGTGGCTGTTCTCTAGTCACTAGTTAAATAACATGTAATAAATAATTCTGAAAGATTTATTAACGTATGCAATAAATAAGTTTTTAAAGAAGTGCTGCTCATTCTTCAGATGCCATATGCAAGAGAATATAATCCACCCAGTAAACTATAAAATACATAGCATTGAGACAGGGAAAAAACAATTTCAAACTTCCTACAGGTATCTTGCACTTGAAGAAAAAATAGAACGATAACTCTATGATACTATTATTCCCTGTACATTTGTAAAACATAAAAGTTAAAAACTAACTTGAAGACAAACAAAACCAACATGTGGAGTCCAAAAATTCTCAAATTTCAAATCATTAAGATATTAATACAGGAGAAGTCATCAATCCATATGATAACATGTTCCAAAAATAAAACAATCCAAATGGGTTTAAGATTGTAACAAATACAATTTGATTTAACACTGTGATTCAACAAGGCGTCCCTTGAAAATTTTGCATTAACATGGCCTTGTTTTTTTCTAGTGACACCACAACCTCTGACATATTAGGTCTTGACTCAGGTGCTTCGTTGCAACAATTTAAGGCTAAGTCAAAAAGTGCTGATATATGTAGTAATATATTGCCACTGTTTTGTTTGCTTCTGGGCAGCAAATTGATATCTAGAATATCAATGATTGACTGTGGGGTTGATTTAAAAACAAATTCTTTCAAAGTTAAGCCTTGAGCAAACATCTCATCTGTTGGTTTCTTCCTTGTAAACATTTCCATAAGCAGAATACCAAAACTATATACATCTCCTTTTGTTGAAATTTCTCCTCTTGATCCATACTCTAAATATAAATTTGAATGATAAAGTAAATAGTTGAATAACTTGCAGTTTCTTCTAGCATGTGGGTGTGTGTAGGTATAAATGAATACAAGAAATAGAAATTAAATAAAATTTAATATGATTACTATATAAATTATCTCGCCTGGTGCCATATAACCAATTGTGGCCACAGTTTTGGTATAAATTTCTGATTGACTCTCACTTAACAATTTGGAGATTCCAAAGTCACTCAAATGGGCCACCATATTTTCATCCAATAAAACGTTGCTTGGCTTTACATCACAATGGACCACTGGTGTAAAAGAACTATGATGAAGATACTCCAATGCTGATGCCACGTCAATCATTATGTTCAATCTTTGCACTATATCTAAACAATAGTTATGGGAGTACAACCATCTATCAAGACTCCCATTTGACATGAATTCCATTATAAGGGATTTAAAATCATCATTGGAGCAACTACTAATGATTTTAATGAGATTCCGATGACGAAGCTCGCATATGGTAGCACATTCAACATCGAAACTCCTCGATGCTACTTCCAAGTTTAAGTTAAATACTTTGACAGCAACTATCTTTCCACTTGAAAGAATTCCTTTGTATACTGATCTGAAACTTCCCTTGCCAAGAAAATTACTCTGATCAAATCTATTTGTTGCTTGCAAAAGATCATAATAGGATATCTTCATTGGCTTGTCCAAATTTAAGAAGTCTCCATTAGTCATCTCATGACTAACATGATCCTTTTTAAACTTTAGAAACATTAGGCATGAAGCAACCAAAATGATTGCAGAAATGATAGGCACTAAGTATTTGATCACAAGCACCATTTTGGTTGAGATGTGCTTCTTTCCTTTTTTGCATGGATGGACTTTTAGTTTAGACTTCCCACAAAGATCTCCATTCCTTATAAAAGATTCATATGTAAAATTCTGAAAAGGCCCATTATTTGGAATTTCTCCTTGCAATAAATTGTACGAAAGATTGAGATGCTTCATATGGATAAGTAACTCTAAGGATTTTGGAATCCCACTAGATAAATAATTTTGGGAGAGATCCAAGGAATCAATATCTATCATGCCACTAAATGATTTAGGAATGGGCCCTTGCAATTTGTTATGAGACAAAGATAGTTTTTGCAATGTTTGCAAGCTGCCCATAGTTGTTGGGATGTTTCCTGAAATTTGATTTTGTGACAAGTTCAATAGTATAATTGCTCTCAAATTCGATACCTCAAGTGGAATTGTTCCGCTCAATGCATTGGAGGATAAGTGACAAACCCATATTTTTATATATTTATTCATATCATTTTAGTGGGTTTTTGTTAACTTTTTAGTCCTTAATTATATTATTTGTGCATGATTTAGATTAATATACCTTACGTTAAATTAGTTCTTAATAGGGGCATAATTGTCATATTTTTTATTATTTCTCCTAAACAATTATTTTTAGAATAAAAGGTTTTACATTATTATGATTTTATATTTTAGGAATTTAAGAGAAATCGGAATGCACAAATGACAACAAAAAGCTATAAAATAAAAAATTGCATTATATGACCCAATGGGCCAAACCTTGCGATTTGGCCCATTAGGTCACCTTTTTAGTTGATGGAAAAGAGAAGGGGAGCTGCCGCAAGAAAGAAAAGAAAGAAAGCACTCACGCATAGGAGCGCGGCCAGGAATTGAATTAGAAAAGAGAAAAAAAAAAAGCACGCACACACCCAGGATGCCGTGAGACTTCCATTCACCATATCCAGCTGCAGACCTCCACGTAGCAGCACGCCACGGCCTCATCTCGTCCAAGGAGCATAGCATCAACCAGCACGTGAACAGTGTAGCAACCAGTCAGTGACAGAAGCAGCGAGTAGAAACAGTAGCATGAAGATAGAGATGATAGCGTGGATTTCTGTGACTATGAGTGGCTAGAGTTCTAATTCTCTAATTCAATAGCAAAGGCATGAGTTTGGATCTCAAAGGGGAGTATAAGTTACTTTAATTCTCTACCTAATAATTATATTATGACTCCTAGGTCTTAGGATTAATTCTATAATTATTGGGAATGTTTAGAATGATTTATTTGTATTTATTGAGGATTATTGTGACTGAATTTTTGCTTGACATTTGACATTAATCTTTAATTAACTTTAATTTCATTTACCTTGATCTGGGTCAGACATTGTATTGAGATTATCATGAATATTTCGTGATTTTTCAAGTGGCGCCGTTGCCAGGGAGCTAAAAAATTGGTTCCTTAGTAACTAAGTGTCAAGTAATATTTTTTGGGATTAATTCAATTGCTGAGCCAGTCTTAGTTAATTTGCATAACATTTGCATTTGCACTTTTGCTTGCATTATCTATTCAAAAAAAAACAAAAAAAGTTCATTTTCTTTGGTTTGTTTATTTTTCTTTTATTTCAAATTCTTTTCATCTGAGTGCTACTGTTTATGCCTATGAGTGATTGAGCTTTACCTTTGATTCCCTTAAATCTTGAAATTGAAATGTCTATAAAAAAGATTAGAAGAAAGAGGAGATTAGAGGGTATAAGTCAAGTTATTGTCGAGGAGGGGCATATTTCACAAGAGTCAAGTTTATCATCTAGTGAACAAGAGTCTAGTGAGAGAGCTACCTCTAGTAAACACGTGTCTGTTAGTGCTTTTGAATTAGAACAAGAAACCACGGAAGGTCCTAATGGTAATAATAGTTATAATGGGCTTAATGCGAATAACAGACATGGTGAGAATAACTTAGGAAATAATGGTGAGGATGATAGAAGCATGATGAAGATTAATAATTCTAATGTTGATTATGATCCTTATAGCTTTTATACTGATAATGTAAACTTTGAAATTAAAGGAGCATTAATTTCTTCCTTACCTAAATTTCATGGCTTTGCAGGTGATGATCCACACAGACATTTGAAGACATGCATATGGTATGCTCTTCCATGAAACCACCCATAGTTAATCTTCAAGATGTATTGAGGAGGGCATTTCATTTTACTTTAGAAGGCAAGGCCAATGAGTGGCTTTACACGCTACCTCAACATTTTACCACATTGACTTGGGATCAGTTGAAAGGAGCATTCTTGGATAAATATTTCCCTGCCTCTAAAACTTTAAGGCTAAAAAAGGAGATAACTAGCGTAGTCCAATGAGATAATGAATCCATGCATGAGTACTAGACCAGGTTCATTATACTTTTAGCTCAGTGCCCACACCACAATATTTCAAAGAATGATCTGGTTAATTCTTTCTATGAAGAGCTACTTCCATTCAATTCATGTCGCTGCAAATGGTTCTCTTAGAGAATTAAGTCCTAACGCTGCATGGGACCTACTTCAAAAGATGGCTACCAATGACCCTCAATCTGGAGACACAAGAAAAGTGTATAATACCTCTTCAGTTTCTTCTCAAGATATTCTTGCTGAAATTGCTACTTTGGGGAACCGAATGGAGAAAAGACTCAGTATTTTGGAGAATAATGTTAATGCCAAGCAAGTTAATTCAATGGGTCACTCTCAAGCTATAGTTACTGGTTGTGAGTACTGTGGATCAATGATACACACCTCGAATACTTGTTCTCGGTATGAAGAGGTTTCTTCCCTATATCAAAATAGGAATGATCCATATCAAAAGAGGGATCCCTACTCTAACACTTATAATCCAGGTTGGAGAGATCATCCTAACTTTATATGGGGTGAAAATCAAGGCAACCCTCAAGGGAATTTCTCAAATCAAGTGGTACCCAATCAAGGGGCATCATCTTCTTTTTCTGGAGGTAATGAACTTGGTATGATTGTGAAAGGTATTACTGAGCTCAATTCAAAGTTTGACAATCAGAAGTCACAAACTGAGGCTAAGTTACATGCTATAGAGAATAAGATGGACTCATATCTACAAAATATGTTCTCTAAATTGGAGCAAATGGAGACTAAGCATGAGAATTTGAATTCTTTTGTTAGTCAATTCTCTAACAATTTGAGTGAACAACAAGCAAAGAGCAGTGGTTCTATACCCTCCAACACAGTGATAAATCCTAAATCTTTGAATGCAATCACACTGAGAAGTGGTAAGAAAATTGGGCTAAAGAATGTACAATTCAAAGAACATGAAGAGGATGAAGAGCAGGTCTATGAGGAAATAGAAGTTGAGTCTCCTCCTGCCAAAACTACTCAAGAAACTTCCCAAGCTGAGAAAGAAGCTTCTATCCAATCTGAAGTCCTACAAGAAAAGAAGCTCTTGGAGAAGTGTATAAAACAACCAATGGTGCAAAATAATGAAGAGGCAACAACTATCATAAAGGGACCAATGGAGAAAGGATCACCTTCCAACTCCAAAGGTGATGAGGTAAATATTCGTGACTTGCCTTTTCCAAATTCTTATTTGGTTAGTAAAAAGATTGTTGAAAAGAAAGATAATGATGAATTATTTGAAATGTTTAGCAAACTTGAGGTTAATATGCCATTGCTTGAATTGATTAAAAAGATGCCTAAGTGTGCTAAATTCTTAAAAGACCTATGTACAAACAAGAGGAAGTATAGGCATAGTGAGAGAATCCAACTGGGGTTGAGTGTTAGCGCCTTATTTAAGCCACAGTTGCCTATTAAATGTAAAGACCCGGGTTCTTACCTTATTCCTTGTACCATAGGTAGAACTACAGTTTCCCATGCCCTACTTGACTTAGGTGCAACAATTAATGTCATGCCGACCTTTGTTTATAAGACCTTAAGTATTAAAGCTTTGAAAGACACTAGTGTAGTGCTTGGTCTAGCTGATAGGATGGTGAGATACCCTAAAGGTATTCTTGAGGATATTCTTGTGCAAGTGAAAGGTCTTGTTTTTCCAGTTGACTTTTATGTTCTTAACATGACTAATGACCTCCCCACTGAGAGTACTTTGATTCTAGATAGACCTTTCCTTTTAACTACTGAGACAATAATTAACATGAAAAATGATCTTATCACTATGGGGATTGGGGATCAAGAAGTGCAATTTAATCTTTCAGAAGCTATGAATCATGGTTATGAAGATTGCTCTTATTTGGGAATTAGTTCAATTGAATGTCATGACGTGGACCACTTACATGAGACTAATATGAATGAATCTCACTAGTGTGACTTAGTTATGAAGCATGATGATGCTTTTACTTGTTTATCTTCCTGCCACTCTTCTCATGCTTGTGCATGTGAAGGTGGTGTATCATGTGCCTATTGTTTAGAAATAGATAGTTGGCTTTCTTCTACTTATGAATTTGATGTATCATGTTGCTTTGACTTTGATATTACTACTGATTCTACACTTGATAGCCTTGATAAAGGTGTATTGATTGATTTTGTAGGAACTGATGATAAGGAGGATGATGTACAAGCTATGGATATAGCTTCCCCATTGAGTGGCACTAGAACATTAGAAGAGGATAGCAGTGATTCTGCTACTGCCTTAGTCCTTTCTAATCCCACTCTCACTTCTAATTTACTTTCTATTTCTATTGATCAGACTGACCCTAATTCTCATATTTCTAGGTCATCTGATGGTGGCACTAAGTCGGGAAGTGGAGAAAATATACACCATACTAAGCTTATATCTCCTTCCCTAAGACACATGGACACACCACTCGCTTTGAATGCACTTGATATAACAAAGATGATTCCTTCTATTGTGCAACCCCCTGATTTAGAATTGAAACCCCTCCCCTCTAACTTGAAATATGTCTTTCTTGCTAATGATTGTAAATTACCTGTTATTATTTCTAGTTCTTTGAGTAGTTCTGAAGAAGAGAGACTAGTTTCAGTGTTGAAAAAGTATAAAAGGGCTATGGGTTGGTCTTTAGGGGACATACCAGGGATTGATCCCTTGGCTTGCACACACAAGATTCTTTTAGTTGAAAGGTCAAAGCCAGTTAAACAGCCACCAAGGAGGTCAAACCCTCTTATTCATGATGTGATTAAAAAGGAGGTATCTAAATTACTGAGTATTGGGATCATATATGCAATCTTAGATAGTGAGTGGGTGAGCCTGATACATGTAGTACCGAAGAAGAGTGGCATCACAGTAGTAAAAAATGAGAATAATGAACTTATTCCAACAAGAGTTCAGAATGCTTGGAGAATGTGTATAGACTATAGGAAGTTGAATGAAGTGACTAGGAATGATCATTTTTCATTACCTTTCATTGATCAAATATTGGAAAGAATATATGGTAAATCTCACTATTGTTTCTTGGATGGCTTTTCAGGTTATTTTCAAGTATCGATTGCACTTGCAGATCAAGACAAGACTACTTTTACATACCCTTTTGGCACCTACGCATATCAAAGGATGCCATTTGGGTTGTGTAATGCTCCAGGCACCTTTCAAAGGTGTATGATGGCGATCTTTAGTAATTTATTAGAGCGTAATATGGAGGTTTTCATGGATGACTTCACTGTTTATGGTGATGGCTTTGATGATTGTTTACTTAGTCTTGAGCATGTTCTTGATAGATCTATTGAGAAAAAAAATTAATTTTAAATTATGAAAAATGTCATTTCATGGTAGACAAATTAGTTTTGAATTATGAAAAATGTCATTTCATGGTAGACAGTGGCATAGTGCTAGGTCATCGCATCTCTCAAAAGGGGATTGAGGTTGATAAAGCCAAGATTGAAGTAATTTATTCACTTCCCTATCCTACTTGTCTTAAAGATTTGAGGTCTTTCTTGGGGCATGCCGGGTTTTATCGACGTTTTATAAAAGATTTTAGTAAAATTGCTTTACCCCTCTTTACGCTGTTGAGGAAAGATGTTGATTTTCACTTTGATGATAAGTATAGACATGCCTTTGACTCTTTGAAATCCTTACTTGTTTCACCTCCTATTCTTACTACACCTAATTGGGATTTGCCTTTTGAATTGTCTTGTGATGCTTCTAACTTTGCAGTAGGTGCTATTCTTGGTCAGAGGGAGGATAAGCGATCTAGAGCGATAGCCTATACCTACAAGACACTTGATCCCTCTCAAGTGAATTATACCACAATCAAGAAGGAACTTTTTGCTATAATCTTTGCTTTAGATAAGTTTAGACAATATCTGATAAATTCTTGAGTGGTTGTTTTCACAGATCATGCAGTGGTGCATTACTTGTTCAAGAAGCCTCAGTCTAAACCAAGACTGCTGAGATAGGCTTTATTGCTACAGGAGTTCGACATTGAAATTAGAGATAGAGCTGGAGTAGAGAATCATGTGGCTGACCACCTTAGTCGATTACCTGAAGGAACCGAAGGAGTTAACTCCTCTGATCTTACTGTTGATTCCTTTCCTGATTTTGCACTCTTTGCCTTAGCTATTCAGGAGCCTTGGTAATCTAATATTGTTAACTATATTGTCACTAATCTTGTACCTCCTTCTATGTCTAAGTTTCAGGTTGATAAGTTAAAGAGGGAGTCAAGATATTACATCTGGGATTCTCCAATAGCAATGCAGTGATCAAATCATCAGACGATGTGTTCCTAACAATGAGATTCACTCTATCCTTACCTTTGCACATTCTTTATTTTGTGGGGGGTATTTTAGTGCTAATAGGACTACTAGGAAGGTTTTAGAATGTGGATTTTACTGGCCTACTTTATTCAAAGATGCTTATATTTTTTGTAAGTCTTGTGATAAGTGCCAGAAGTTTGGGAGTCTAGGTAGAAAGCATGAAATACCTTTAAGACCTATGCATTTTTGTGAAATTTTTGATGTCTGGGGCATGGATTTTATAGGTCCTTTTCCTCTATCATTTGGGTTTTTATATATATTACTTGCAGTAGACTATGTGTCTAGGTGGGTAGAGGTAGTGCCAACTAGTAAAGATGATGCTTCTACTGTTGCCAAGTTCTTACGCTCTCATATCTTTTATAGGTACGGCATTCCAAGAGCAATAATCATTAGTGACCAAGGAACACATTTTTGTAATAGGACCATAAAGTCTCTACTTGCTAAACATGGAGTTAATCACAAGCTGGCAACTCCGTACCACCCTCAGACAAATGGATTAGCTGAAGTCTCTAATCGGGAAGTCAAACGAATACTAGAAAAGATTGTGAAATCATCCCGTAAAGATTGGAGTGAAAGGCTTGAGGAGGCGTTGTGGGCTTACAGGACTGCCTATAAAACCCCTATAGGCATGTCTCCTTTCCGGTTGCTCTATGGTAAGTCTTGTCATCTACCTATGGAGATTGAGCACAAATCTTATTAGACAATCAAGGCATGTGATGCAGACCTTGAATCCTCACTTGAAAATCGAACGATGCAACTCCAAGAGCTTGAAGAGATGAGACTTGAATCCTATGATAATTCCAGAATCTATAAAGACAAACTTAAAATGATTCATGACAAACAGATTTTGAGAAAACAATTCCATGAAGGTGATAAAGTTTTAAAGTTCAAGACCCGATTGAAGTTGATGCCTGGGAAATTTGTCACCAAGTGGGAGGGCCCTTTTAGAGTTACCAAAGTGTATTCTTTTGGTATGATAAAGTTGATGGATGAAGCAACATGCCATGTTTCACAAGTCAATGGTCATCTGCTTAAGCACTACCATAAGAATCAGATACCTCTCTAATTGCATGGTTGTTCCTTTTCACCTTTCTCCTTTACTTTCTCTTTTATTGCTGATAATATATGTTTGCTAAGATAGTTAAGAGTAAGTGTGGGGGAGGGACCATCACAGTAGTTTTAGATTTATTTACTTTTTTGTCTTTTAACAATTTCTTAGAATAGGTTGCATTTTAAAGATTTCTTAGTTTTAGGTTAGTTTTTCTTTGAATAAAGCTTCCTTTTTTGTCTTTTATTGCTGATAATATATGTTTGCTAAGATAGTTAAGAGTAAGTGTGGGGGAGGGACCATCACAGTAGTTTTAGATTTATTTACTTTTTTGTCTTTTAACAATTTCTTAGAATAAGTTGCATTTTAAAGATTTCTTAGTTTTAGGTTAGTTTTTCTTTGAATAAAGCTTCCTTCCCTTTTAACTCATGACTCTTTAATCATTTTCCCTTTCCCCTCTGATATATTCTTTAGTGATGCGTTGAGGACAACGCATGGTTTAAGTGTGGGGGAGGGATTGCTTTTGCTAGTTTGTGTTGTCATGCTTGCATCGCTAAAATATGAAAAATTAAAAAATTTTGAACTTGTTGAGCTTAATTGATTGGGTTTTTCACTATTGTACGAGCGAATTATTGCTGTGATTCCCAGCTTCCACTTGACTTTTGCAATCATTGGGCTTTATTTTCAAATCCTTATTTCTTTATGCATGTGAACATTGGCATGTCTAGGTAAGAATGAATTTTGACTTGTGTAGTTTTTATTCTTGATTAGTTAGCATAGTGGAGTGTCTTTGATATAGTGTTATTAACCTTATTTCATAGCTTTATCATAAGGAGGAAACATATTAGAGAAAGCCTTGTTTGAAGGATTATTGAGCATTAATTTTCTTTCTTATCTTGTGTGATTTCCACCTATTTTTGGTTAACCTCTAGAACTTGTCTAGATTCTTTTTTAAAGTTGCATTAATACCTAGAATTGTGAGCATGATAGGGGCATTCATTTCTAAACCCTTTTACCGAAACACAAGCCATCTCAATTGACATTTGCTTACCCCTTTGAGCCCATCACTTTCATTTCATTCCATTAATTTTGAACAAGTGCTTTGTATGAGTTATATTATGTTCGTTATGATTAATTGTGTACTATTGAAAGTTGCTATCTTTATCTTTTTGAATTAGGTTTGCCAATAAAAAAACAAAAAAAAGGGAGAAAAGAAATAGAAAAGACAAGAAAAAGAAAAAAAAGTGTGCAAAAAAAAAAAGATAAAAAAAGAAAGAGAGAAAAAGCAAAAGAAAAGAAAAAATAGCAATAAGGCATGAAGTTTAAAATAAGGCATCCTTTAGTAGTTGAAGATTTAAGTTTATTGTTCATTTGATAGTCACATGTTATCTTACTTTGAGCTATTTCTTAATACTCATGCATTAAACTTGTTCTACATTTCATTCCATTCATTTATTAGCATTTCAAAACATTACAACCCAATAAAGTCCCCTTGATCATGAATTTATGGTATGTTAGTAGTGGAGATAGTAGAATCTTTACAAGCCTATTGTAGGTGCTAATCTAGGTGGATTGAGTGAAAATTCCCTATACTTGAGAGTTGAGTGAAACACTTATACCTATGAGAGATCTATTATGTTTCCTTTCCTCTATCTTGTTCTGTCTTAAGTTACTTTCCTTGCATCAAAGCATTCAATGACTGCTGATTGATTAGGGATAGGAGTTGCTTGAGTTGATTATATATACTTACCTTGACAGTTTTATGTTTACTTGCATTGAGTTTAACTGTTGAAATTCTTTTGACTAATATTTTGCCCAGGAGTGCAAAAGGTTAAGTGTGGGGGAGTTGACAAACCCATATTTTTATATATTTATTCATATCATTTTAATGGATTTTTGTCAACTTTTTAGTCCTTAATTATATTATTTGTGCATGATTTAGATTAATATACCTTATATTAAATTAGTTCTTAATAGGGACATAATTGTCATATTTTTTATTATTTCTCCTAAATAATTATTTTTATAATAAAACGTATTATATTATTATGATTTTATATTTAAGGAATTTAGGAGAAATTGAAATGTACAAATGACAACAAAAAGTTATAAAATCAAAAATTGTATTATATGACCCAATGGGCCAAACCTTATCTCGTCCAAGGAGCACTTACGCACTTACGCACAGGTGTGTGGCCAGGAATTGAATTAGAAAAGAGAAAAAAAAAGAAGCACGCACACACCCAGGACGTCGTGAGACTTCCATTCACCATATCCAGCTGCAAACCTCCACGCAGCAATACGCCACGGCCTCATCTCGTCCAAGGAGCACAGCGTCAACCAGCACGTGAACAGTGCAGCAACTAGTCAGTGACAGAAGAGCGAGTAGAAACAGTAGCATGAAGATAGAGATGATAGCGTGGATTTCTGTGACTATGCGTGGCTAGAGTTATAATTCTCTAATTCAATAGCAAAGGCATGAGTTTGGATCTCAAAGGGGAGTATAAATTACTCTAATTCTCTACCTAATAATTATATTATGACTCATAGGTCTTAAGATTAATTATATAATTATTGGAAATATTTAGAATGATTTATTTGTATTTATTGAGGATTATTGTGACTCAATTTTTATTTGACATTTGACATTAATCTTTAATTAAATTTAATTTCATTTACCTTGATCTGGGTCAGACATTGTATTGAGATTATCATGAATATTTCGTGATTTTTCAAGGTAGCTTAAATTATTGGATCGTTGTGTCTCTTGTTAGCTTAAATTCTATTTTTATGAATTATTGAGTTATAATTAAGCATTAGTTTTTAATATCTTTAGTCCTAATTTATTATTCTGGTGGCAGTTAATAAATTAGGACTTGAAAAATATTTTGTGACAATTCGAGGTGGCTCGGTTGTTGGATTAAAAGCTTAATTATAATTCTTAATTCATACCAAATATAATCATTTTAATGATATACAATTACTTATTAATCGTGGAATATTTCTCTCTTATTGATTACCATCAACACTTAATGTGGTATGAATTAAATAAATATTATATATTAATTTCTTTACAAATAATAATTGTATATATATTTATATTTTTAAATAAAAATATAAATTTGTCTATGCCTTTGGGTTACAAAATCTAGACATTAAAAAAAGTTACAATGATGACTTTTATATATTTCAAATACTAATATATATATATGACTAAAATATTTTTATTATTTTTAAGTCTTTATAAATTTTTTGAAATAAAAAAATCGGAAAACAATAAACTATCCTGACATGAGATTGACATGTTTATAGAAGATTTATTTTAAAATTAAAGTGTTTTTATGCTCTAATTATTGAACAATTACTTTATAAAAAATTAATAAATTTGTGTAATACAAATAAAAAGTGAAATTAAATAGGAAAAGGATATATTGTAACATCCTAATTTCATAAAAGAGATTTATAAAGAATTATTGAGATCAAGGATATTTTTTTAAATTAAAAAGTTTTAAAGATAAAATTTCATAACAAATAAAAGAAAGAATAAATATTTTAAAATATTTTGGGACTTAGAAAATTTTTTAAAAAAATTATAAAATAAGTATTTTGAGATCTAAAAAATTATAGAAAAATTTATTTCTCTCAAAGAGATCCACAAAATTTAATAAATATATTTTAAAAATTAAAAGCGTATTTTTAAAAAAATTAAAAAATAATTAGAAATTATATTTGCACAAATATTTTAAAAATTATCTTATAAATGGGAGAAGTTATTATTACAAAAAAAAATTCCTATTTTTTTTTAAGGAGTATTTGAAGGTGACAAAAAAATATGGGAAACGTTCAAAATAATATAACCAAGAGTTGTCTTCTTCCCCACTGAAGTACACTCTCTCCAAAGTGTTCCCTCTGTCAGATCAATTTCACCAGTCTTCCTCCATGCGCCTCACATGCCCAAGCTTCCCGAGTACTCCTCTGCCAAGCGTCTCCTTCACGCCCCATTGTATTCCTTCTTCTGTCACCAGAACAAGCAGCGACTGGGAAGCAGAGGTCGACGGAGGCAGAGACGTGAGAGGGAGATGACAGACAGGCAGAGCAAGGACGAAAGTGAGAGAGACGAGAGATCACTCTTCTCTCATTCTCCATTCATCATCTCTGTCTTCAGCCGAGAGAGAGAGCAAGGTGAGAGAGAGTAAGCTAGACAGGAAGCAAGAGAAAGAGAGGAGAAAGCCAAAACAGAAGCAGCAGCAAAGCAAAAAGGCAGCGACAGAGCAGCGATCGCGTCTTCGTCGGAGAAGGAGGAGAGAAAGCTTCGTGACGTTGTCGGCAGCTAAGCTGAGCTCTCTGATTTCTATCTTCACTTTCGATGCTCTGTTTATGCAAGTTTTAGAGAGAGAGAGCTATAGACCGAGAGAGAGACAGAGAAAGAGAAGCTTGCTGATGGTGTGCACTGTAGCTTTCTGGTATGTATATATGTCGCTGTTCTGGGTGCTGGTTTAAACGCCATTGCTGCTGGTATGAGTGTTACAGCATGTGTTTGAGTTTATGGAAAAGGCTGGAGTACACATGAGAGCAAGAGAATGAGAAGAAGAAAGAAAACAAAACCAGAGAGAGATGAAGACGCCATTGTTGTGCTCTGTGTCCTGTAGCTTTATTTAAAAAAAAATAGGGAGAAAACAGAAAGATGATGCCGTGCTGCTGTATGATTGTATTTAAAAAAAAGAAGAGAGAAGTAGGACGTGGCTGTGATGATATATATATATATATTGAGTAGTCAACTGGAGCTGAGAAAATATTAGAGGATATATTATTCCATGAGTTTAGAAGAGATTTTTACATGGGATAATAGTCTTCTTACAGTAATCTTGAAACTTGTTATAGTATAAAGTATATAGTTGATGTTTAAGAAATCAAGTAAGGGCAATGGGAAATTAGTAACTTCAATTATTCTAATAGAGTAGCAATTAATATTTGGATGTTTATTTATGACCATTGGACACTAGATGTTATAGCCTGGAATTTTGTATAAAAGAAAAAAATATATTTAAAATTTATTAAAGAGGTATATATATATATATGCTACGAATAATGGCAAGGTGAAAACGTTAGCTGAGTGGTTATGAGGCGAGAATTAACGTATGAGATCCCGTGTTCGATCCCTGGGTGTTGTAAGGGAGAATTTTCTTTTTTATCAGCATGCAAAAGTTCCATTTTGTCCTCCCCTTCTTTTTCTCTGCATCGTACCTCTATCTTCCTTCCGACTTTGGATTCCAGTGGTGTCGCAGGCGAAGAGCAGAGATGGCAGGGCAGCAGTGCGGCGTAGGTGAATGGTGGCAGTGGTTCAGCATGCGGCGCGAGAAGGGAGTACACGGCACGGAAGGTCGCTGCGATCGTCCTTAAGAAGCAATCCTTCCCCGCTCCATTCATTTTCTGTCAACAGCGAGGTTGCATTGAGAAGGAGCGGAAGTCAAGTTCTGCAGATGTGTCGTGAGTCCTGCATCCGAGTTACTGCAGGTGAATATCCCTTCCGGTATACCACCCTTGCGGTTATCGCCGTCACCGTGTAGCAGTTATCCGTCGCAGTTCTTTGCTACTGTAGCAAGTCTCTGCTACTATAGCAAGTCCTTGATTCCAATCTCCGTCTTGCTTCTGTCACGATCCGTTCGTTATCGCCATCCTCTGTGCCAAGTCACTGTCGCCGTTAGAGTGGTGCTACTGTCGCCGATGATCTATATCCTGTAACACTATAGCAAGTCCAGATTCCCAACCTCTTTCCTGTCTCTGTCGCTGTGCAAGTCATCGCTGTTGATCTGGGAGGTGAGTCTTGGTTTCCATTTCAACCTCTGGCTCTCCTGTTCCTTTTTGATTCCATTCAGTTGCGATTAATTCATTGAACTGGAGGATTAGTGTGGTGTGTGCTGTGAAGGTTTAGGGGTGTGAGTCTTTCTGTTGAATGTGGGTGTTTGAAGCCGTGAGGGAAGGGTCCTGGATAGTATATATATATACTCATATGTCGTGCTCTGCTTATGAACTTGAAGTTGGGTAAGTGAATGATTTAGTAACTTCCATCAAGTTGTGCAATGTATTCTAGGTGAATTCGGTGTTTCTCTGTTTTGGGAAAACCCGCTGAATGGACTGGGCAGAGGTTGAGGGATCGCCTTTAAACTTGAAGCTGTAAGTGTGTATTTGTTGCTGTTATTGGATGGTTATTGTTGTTGCTGTGATGTTATTGGAATTGTTGTTGGACGAGGGGTGTCGAGGGTATGTATATGTACATGCATACTGTCTGGTTTAGGAAGTATAGGCCAGGGGTTATTGTTTCAGACTTGAAAGTTAGCTGGGAGGTATTAACTTGCATTGTTGTATATGCTTACTGTAGCTGCTATGATGTGGGGTATGTGGATGTTGGAGTGTTGGGGCCTAGCCAATATTTGGTTGTGTGTGTATGTGTGTGAAACAGAGAGGAACAAGGGAATGCGTGAGCAGTGATGTTGTTGTGTGGGCATTACCGTGGGTATATGTATACTCTGTTGTTGTCAGATTGTGGTGCCCTGGGTTGAATAAGAATGGGTTATTGAGGTTATGCATTTATGCTGTTTGAATAATACATCTTGGGTATGCATGCATTGTGAAAGAATACGTATATATATATGGTGCTGTTGTTAGGGATTTAAATGACGGAAGCAAGAATTAAAGGAGAAGGGTGTGCTGTTGATATGTGTATATTGCGTATTTGTGCATTATGTAAGAATATATATTATACATGTGATAATGTAGTCCAGGAAAGAGAGGGCAGAAGCATGCCATAAATGGGTTGTAAATTTTGGGTTATGTTTTGAGATAGAGATAAGCTTATAAGTATTTCAACTTGGTAAAGAGAATGTTTTGAATATAAAAAAAAAACATCATTAGAACTATTATGAGCTATTATAATTGATTTGAAGCTTTAAGGTGCTAACCCCAATATTGAGTTGAGTTGTGGTTGTATGGTTGATAGTGTGTTATAGATTGAAATGATAGTCTAAGGATGATTGATTTCTGTGGAAGCTTTAAATAGAATGTTAATATATTGTTTCGGGATACCAGGGAATTGAGAAGTGAATGTAATCGAAGTTGTTGGACTGAAAAGAGTAACGGTTTAGGAGCGTGGCAGGTGAGTGAATAACGTTCCCTAAAATTTATATTTTCAAATGCATTGTCATTTTAAATGATGAATTTCAAATATAGATTTCGAGAAGCAAATTTTAGGAAAGTATTGTTTAAATCGTTAGAAATGATTTTCTTTCGATTGGTTTACAAAAGAATTATGATTATATATGAAAATAGATGAATAAGCTTTTGAAAAGAATTTGGCAAAAGTTGCATTGAACTAATGTTATTCATGAAATATATTCTTATGCGAATTTTATATGATTTTACAGTAACTTGATTTTAAATGTACATGCTGGGGTTTTGAAATTCAAAGAGGTTTTACCAAATGGTTATGGCATTGAAATGATTGAGATTATTTCATGTGAAATAAACCCCACGCATGATGGAAACGTTTTAGGACGGAATACAGAACGCTGGTTGCTAACAGCAGTACTGTTAGTCCTTGGTGCACCTTGGTATTCGAGCTCGACAGTTTGTGGCATAGCCACCAGAATTATTTCGTGGGATTCGTTCTCGCGACAGTTTGTGGCATAGCCACCAGAATTATTTCGTGGGATTTATTCTCGCGACAGTTTGTGGCATAGCCACCAGAATTATTTCGTGGGATTCGTTCTCGAGACAGTTAGTGGCTTCGAGCCACCAGAATGGTTAGTTACCCTCGTGGACTGTGTGTCCACGTCTGTTTTCGTTCTGTTAAAGTCCTACAGAAAGATCATGGTTTTGAAAAGATTGTTTTGAATGAGTTATTTGAAACAGTTATTTCATATTGTTATTTTTCCTGAAATACAAAAGATTATAGAAAGGTGTGCATCAGATTACGAAATGTTACGAAATATATTTTCAATATGATTATGCATTGATTATTTTCCGCATTCTTTAAATCATGTTTTTGGGACGTTATTCACGATTAGATTATTTGGCCTCAGATAGTGCAGGTGACCCTAATCCTCCCGCTGAGCAGTGAAAAGCCTCATCGCAGATCCGAAGCGTGGTTTTTGAACAAGATTGATTTTTATCTTTATTAAGTACTTGTGTTATTTTGATAAAAAGGTAAATGCTCCACATAGACCTTAGAAAATATTATGTTTATTTTGAAAAATGTTGTGGAAACTTTAAACGTTGTATTTGAGATTTTAGGCTTTCGGAATATGAAACTATTCATATTCTGTGCCGGTCACGGTCCAAATTTTGGGACGTGACACTAGAAGTGGAGTTAGAGACTTGGACAAAGAATATCCAAGTAAGGAAAAGAGGAGAATAAATAAGGAGAGAAAGGGATAAAGCTCAAAGATAACAATTTTACTTATTCTTGTATTTAAATTATGTTTATGTTTTATTATGCTTCCTAGTTTGCCATGAGATGAGTTGAATAGTTATTTAAGCTTCAAGATGTTGAATGTTCTGATTGAATTCTATTATGGCCATAATTGGCAATTCTATGCTTATGCTAACATGTTTTTGATTATGAGTTTGGCAATGCTATTTGTTAATAAGTTTAAAGATAGAAGTATAATTTGATTGCATGAATGATACCAATTTACTACTAATAGGTGCAATATGAAGAAGGGAATATGCTTGAAGAAAAACTAAAGGGAGGAAGAAGAAATATAAAGAAATACTATATTCTAGCATATAATATAGGTTTTCCCATTTATGTAATTAATATATAAAATGTCAATTTATATAGTGAAATTGTATGGAATAAATATGACATGTTTATATGACGTAAATAAATGTATGGGAAAACAAATTAATAGTTTAAGCATGTTAGAATAATTAAATAGAATTAAATAGAAAAAGAAGAAGAAGAAGAAGAAGGATAAAAATGGAGGTCCTACAGTAATTAAGTTGAAGCCCCAATTTGATATGGTAAACGAATAAAAAGGTCAAGAAATTTGGTAGGCTAGTAGTATACATCTTAAACTTTAAATCCATAGATAGCAAATGTTAATTGGATGTGTATATTAAAAGCAATGATTTTTCAAAGTTAAGGGTAAGAATCTAAAAAGTTTTCAATTTTGCCAAATAAAAAGTAAACTTTGGTTAATTAATCATATTAATTGAGCTAGTAAATGTCAAGTCTTATATTTTTCCCATAAATAACCATGAAAAAGATTCAAGTAGAAATTTAGAGCACCTCTATAAAATATTTTTGGAATTAGTTATGAATTTTTAAAATATAACTGTCAATATAAAAAATGAACAATGAAAAGTTTATGAGAATTAAAGTGAAAAATTTTAATTTTTAGACCTAAGTAATATTTCCGTTAGTCAAAAACACTCCGAACACGTATATGAGGGAATAAAAGTAGGGTATTATATTTTTAGTATCAGAGCAAATATTTTTGATATAGGATAAAGAGTAAAGATTCCTAATACATGATAGAGAGTAGTAGTTCCTGATATAAGATAGAAAGTAGAAGTTATGGTACGAGATAAAGATTATATCAAATAAGATTATTGATTAGAGATGAATACTCTAAGAAAAAGTAAATACTAAGGAAAATGAAAATAAATTTGAAGAAAGAAATTTAATAAATTTGCGTAATAAAAATAACATTTTCATAAGACAACATACTAGGGAAAAAAGTTAAAATAGTTAATATATTTTATATATAACATGTATGGAATATAAGAATACATCATTTTATATTACAAAAACCAATACATATTATCTCTTATATGATCTACAATCATCTGTGTGCAGGAGTAGGCTAGCTAATTTTTTCCACAAACTTATTTATTTAATATTACAATAAGGCCTTGTCATCTAACAAGTATATACTATGCTATTCGTCTCCAATTTAGTGTTACAAGAAAAATATTACTATAAAAATATCTTCCATGCTAATTGATTAAAAAGAACGAATAGTTAAAAAGAAAACAAGCGTCCCAATGTTAAAGTTTTATATTGATCATTATCTGTTTTCTTATTACCACGTTTAAATGAGCATCATAAACAAACTTTTTAAATAAATAAATAAAAAATATATGTAAGGATACTTGTAAATGAGTTAGAACCAGAATATATTCAATTTTAATTTTATAAAGTTTGGATAAAAATATATAAAATAAAATTTATTTGTGATTATTTGAAATTAAACAGGAAGAGGATGCATTCTTTAAGAAAGGGGAAAGAAAAAATATAGAGTTGACGTTAGTAGGAGAGCAATAAAGTGATATTAGTAGGAGAGCAATAAAGTCAATAAATATATAATGAAAACAACAACATATAATTTTTTAAATTTATATATATATTATAATTTGCAATTAAATTTTTATACTTATTCAAATATTTTTTTTATCTATATTCTACAAATATTATGTGGGTTCATCTGCTCATGGTCTTAGCTTTACTTGTTGCTTTAGGATTATAATCACACGTTATGTGAATAAACAATATGCATGAAATAATCTTATTTTAGATGAAAATATTAAAATGAAAAGAAAACATTAAGTAAGTAAGTAAGTACATACCTGTAAATAAGTTTATACCCAAATATAATTCTTTTAAAGACGTGCAGTTACTTATTGATTGTGGAATGCTTCCCTCTAATTGATTATAAGTAACACTAAAAACTTCAAGTAAAAGGAGTTGATGGCACATTTCTTCTGGCAAATTACCCTTTAAATGATTGATGCTAAGTTCAACAACTCTCAAAGAAGGCATGTTGTTCCAAATAAATGAAGGAATTTCACCTATAAATAAATATAAAATATTTATTAATTACTTGGTAATAAGACTGACAATATCAACTTAATGCTCTATAAAATGAAACAATAAATCTCTATGAAACCATATTGATGGCCATCTTCTAAGAGTTAGAAAAATTGATGTACTACATATGTGTGTGTATTATCAATTTATAGTATTTATATGAACAATAGTTTAATTTTCTAATTTTTATTATCATTTAAGACTTACAAATCTATTCAAGGATTGCTTTTTGTTCTGGATCAATGTATAGTAATATCGTACATGAGACAATTTGTATTTTTAAAGACATAGGGAGTAATCTGGGCTTGGCCCATTACATTGTGGTTTATGCTATAATTTATATTATTATTCTATAATTTAGATTAATTTAGATCTATTGTTGTTGTTATCCTTTTGGACTTGATGGTTTAATTAATTATGAGAATTCCTATATATTATGTAAGCAGTATTCATTCATTCAAGAAATAAATAGATTATAAATTTTTTCAATTAACTGTGATAAAGTGAAAAATAAGAGAATCAGGATATTTTTTTGTTAACTACAAACTTTTTAAAAATAAAAATAAAAATAAATAATAAAATAAATATAAAATTTATATTTTACATGTACATCCCAATCAAAATTAAATGTGTTTCTTATAAGGCATACTCATTTTGGGGGGGAAATCTTCAAAAAATTTCAATAACAAAACTTTAACATTTATTTTCAAATATTGATAGAGCCTTATTGATTGGATTAATAAAAAATAGTTCAATTTTCTACATTTTACTTTTCTTCAGGCTCTCTATTTTTCTAATATTAAATATTTTATTATACTTTTTGACATGGGCGTGAAAATTATATTTATAAAAAAAAGACATATTCATTTTAGCGTTCAAAGAAAGCACATGATTATTACATGTGTCTGGTGTCAAACATTACAAATATTTGCTCAACAACATGTTATAGAACACACATGAAACTTTTTATTTCTAATCACCCACACAAATCAAAAGTATGATACTTGTTAAAAGCACATATATCAAACATTTTGTTTCTAATAATCTAATATTATATTTTGTTGCTCTTTATAAGGATTCTTTTTTTAAATAAAAACTGAGAATTATTCTGAAAACTACTATGCCATATCAAATATTAATAGCCCATAAAGTTCTTTTTGACCATTATTATAATAAAATTGGCACAATCACATAATCAAAAAAGACATATTCCCTTTGGGATTAAAAGAAAACATTACTATTACTTGTTTCTCTTGTTAAAGAAAAAGGAAAAGGATAAACATTAAGAAAAATGACATACAAAAGCTCTAAAAATGATAAATTCTCAATCATGTATATTACTAATAATAGTTCAAGTATTACGAACAAGAGATATGGAACTACAAACACAAAGTCCTACTTTGCTATTTATCATTTTCTATATTAATATTACCAAAACTTCTTATGGTTCTTTAAAATGAAGGAAAAAATGGAAAGCAAAATTTTATTTTAAAATTATTTTTAAAATTACCTTGCAAAGTGTTGCTGTGAAGATTTAGAATTTGGAGATTTGTCAAATATCCAATCTCACTTGGAATGATTCCTGAGCAAATTATATATGCGTATCAAAATTTATTATAATATTGAAAGAGATAATAAAAAACTAGTTTAATTTAAATACTGCAAAGAAAAAGAAAGAGAAGCTAAGAGTGTGAACCTTTTTTTTTCTTCAATATTTCATATCAGCTGGAGGATTTGTACATACATATGGAACAATTTTTTAAAATATGTATTTTTGTATTCATGTTTACAATATGAAATTTTTGAATCTAGTATTGCATTTTATTGAAGAAAATAAAAATAAAAGATATACTTATGCATAAGACCTATCGTTAAAAGGTTAAGCTAACAATATAATGTAAACAAATATATAACTACTTTGAAATATTAAATTTATTACTAGCTAAATAAGTCGACAATTCAAGATCAATATCCATAGGTCAAATGAGACAATTTATATTTTTCTTTAGGCTCCAAGATTTTCTAATAATTCAATATTTTATTATACTTTTTGACATGTGTGTGAAAATTATACATATATAAAAAAGATATTTTCACACTGGAATTAAAAGAAAGTATCACCGTTATGTGTGTATGTTTTCAAATAAAAAGAAAAATATTGATAAATATTACAAAGTTTCTTATGGTTCCTTAAAATGAATAAAAAAACAGGAAAGTAAAATCATGATTTAAAATTATCTTTGATTCGAGAGATGAAAACAAAAAATACACCACATATGGTATAAAACATTCATATAATTAAAGTCTTAACTTGCAAATTGTTACTATGAAGATTTAGGATTCTATTCATATATCCAAATCAAAATTTAATGTGCTGCTTATAAGGCTTACTCATTTTAGAAAAAAAAAATCTTCAAAAAACTTTTAATAACAAAACTTAAACATTTGTTTTCCAATACTGATAAAGTCTTACTGATAGGAATTAATATTATAATAGTATTCTCTTCTTTATAGTATGGATTTACTAACCATTTCAAAGATTGGATGACGAATTGTTTTTATTCTTAAAAAAATAAAAAAATGTTGGAAAAAATAAGAAGAAATGTACAAAAAATATAACAAAATAAAATCCCTACCCCTAGCAAACTATTCTAAGATTAATGAGTTTAAGGAATTGCTGATTTGTCGCTAGCATTATTTGTTTCCACGTAACTCTAGTGTTGTATGGGCCCTTTAATTTTTTTTTTGGGCGGAAAGGCCCTTTCAATATTTCAATAAACATACATATACACATATACATATACATATGCATATGCATATACTTATACACATACATATACATATATATGTACGTATACATTCATACATATCGATTATTAAAGCATATAAATTATTTTTCATGTAAAGCATGTGTTTTTTTTAAGATCCATGTTCGTTTCGTTGACTAATTCGGTTGGATTGTCTATATTAAAAAAAAAAACTAAAAAACTTGTCATTGAAAAGAAAATAGAGGAAAATGAAAAATAAAAGGCAAAAAAATAAAAACCATTGAAATCTGAACTAGCATGTCCTTTTCATCATTTTATTTCATTTTTTGAAGATTTTTTATGCAACTTATTCCCCCACCTTTACATGTGTGCGACAATTATATATAAATTTGAACTAAATGCCCGGAAATAAAATCTCATTGCAAATTTGTTTTTATTCAATAAAGTTAAAAAAGGAAAAAAATACACAATCTAATATGCATATGGAGATGTTTTCATGGATGTCATAAATTCTGAAAAGTAAGTTCATATTCATTTGGGGATTAAAAGAAAGTATCACTTTCCATTCCTTTAAAAACAATTTAGAAAAATTATCATTCTCTAAATCTATAATGCAAAATAGTGACTATATCAAAATACTAGCAACAAAATTTAAGACAATAATATAATAAAAACTCTTACCTTGCAAGTTGCTATTCGCAAGATATAGGTTTTGGAGTTTGGTCAAATTTGTAATGTCATTTGGTATGTTTCCTCCTTTGAATTGGTTATCCCCCAATTGTAATTCTGCTAATTCTTTACATTGATGCCAAATGGAGGGTATTTCGCCAGATAACTCATTTCCATCCACATAAAACAATTCAAGTTTTGGAAGCCCAAAACATAGATTTGTTGGGAGACTACCAGATAATTGATTACTTTCAAGACTAATTTGCTGCATCACTGAATTGTTAAATAATGAAGATGGTATATAAGCAACAAGTTGATTACCTCCAAGAGCCAATGTCTTTAGTTGTGAGAGATCACCAATCTCGTTTGGAATGCCTCCTTCAAATATTAGGGGATGGAAAAGAAAGCAATGTCAGTGGTAACAATTATTCAAGTATCACAAGTTACTATATGTGTACATGAGATAAATTTATAATTCTTAAAAACACATGTAATAAAACTTGCACATTTTATTAGAAATAAAACAAATATATTCTAAATGATAAAACACAACAAAAATTATATCATTTTAATTTGGTTGAGAAATTATATCATTAAAACTAAGAGACCTATTGATCGCGTCCTGTGGCGCCACAGATATTCCAATTTATTGGACTTGCTATTTATCACTAATTTCGAAACACATATTAATTAGAAGGCTTCTAGAAAACTTAATTTTGTTAACTACAATTTTCTTAAAAAATTAATAATAAAAATAAAATTAGTTATAATTTATACTATTCAAATTAAAATTAAATGTTCTAAATATGTTGCTTGTAAGGCTTACTAATTTTGAAAATAAAACCATATAAATCTTTTAATCATGGAATAATAATTTTTTTAATAGAAAAATGAATAATAATTTTTTTAAAGACTGATGATGATCAGCTTTAGATATTATAATAGTATTCTTTTTCTGCTTGGCATGACTTTACTAAACCTTTTAAAAAATTTGATGACAGAATTATTTTTGTATTATTTACAAAGTTACAGAAAAATGCTGGAACAAATAAGAAAAAATGCAAAAAAAAAAAAAGAACAATCTGGACAAACCATGGTCCTCCATGATAATATAATATCAAACTAGTGAAAAGACAAGTATAGATATTAAAAATATTTTAAAACATACCTGACAAACTATTATAAGAGATACTCAATATTTCAAGTGAAGACAAGTTGAAAATTGTTTGGGGAATAATTCCTGAGAGCTTGTTACCCGCAAGTAATAACTTCTTTAAGTGCTCAAGTCTTCCCACCTCAAGTGGAATAGTCCCTTCAATTAAATTATAAGTCCAATCCAAGATCTCCAACTTTGATAAATTGAACAAAGATGATGGAATAACTCCATTAAAACTATTATTTCGAAAACTCAAGCACTCAAGCATGAATAAATCTCCTATCCATGTTGGAACTTGTCCTTGAAAGTTGTTGTAGCTCAAGTTAAACAGTCTCAATCGACGCAGTCGAACTAATTCTTCAGGGATTTGACCGTGAAAATTGTTGTCACTGAGATCAAGTTCAATAAGGAAGGAGAGATTTCCCAGCTGTTGAGATATAGTGCCTTTAAGATCCATGGCACTTAGATTCAAGGAATGAACCCTTCCATAGGGAGTATTGCAGATGACACCAACCCAATTACATGGAGAAGAAGAGATAGACCAATCAACTAAAAAATTGTTGGGATCCGAAGTGATAAAGGATTTAAGGGAAAGAAGTGCGGATTTGTCGGTGGTGATGTTTGTATCAATTGAAGCTGAGGAGACCATGAAGCAATGAAGCAAGAAGAGTAGAACAATGGAAGGAGGCTTTGCCATATTGTTTAGCATAGCAGACTTGTCAAATTTCCAAGTGTTGCGCATCCATCGGGAATTCACAAACACGTCATTTTATACTTCAATTCTAAATCGAAGTCAAAGGCGTACAAACTCAATTCCAAATTGCACAATGACTCTCTTGATTAGATTAAATGATTCAAATAAAAGTTAATTAGAGGGTTTGGTGTTAAAGATTCTGTATTTATTTCTTATAGCTCCTAAAACACGCATTGGCTGTACTGTTCAATAATTAAGCACGTACGCTCATCTTATGGGCGAATGAGATGTGTATTTTATTTTAGTCTCATTAATAATAAGTTATAAAAATAAGTCCTATGATAAGATATTTTTATCAATAAAAATATTTTATTCTCAGGTATAAAATAAAAGATTTAATTATTTAAAAATCTTATTAACAAGTGAAGAGCTAACAAAACCTACTATATTTTCTATGTGAAGTCAATCAGAGTCTACAAGCGCATTTTATATAAAAGTTACTTTTCTACTCGGTACCGTATTTTTTTGACAATAAGAAAGAATAGGGGGAGTATTTCATTGTCTTAAATTTTCATTATTTTTATTAAATCTAAACATTATAAAAATTTTACGAAATAATTATATAAAAATTTTACAAAATAATTATCTAAAATTGGATAATGCTATTTGCAAATATATTCTCTTTATAAAGGGTTAGCCCCTTCTGTTAGATTTAATCTCCATTTATATTTGAGATACAATTTGAGAATTAATTGATATTTTAAATTTGGATAAAACATATTGATGATAGAAGAAATTGTGTCTTTGTGAAGCACATGCTTAACTTGTGAGTAGACCTCAAAGTGACTCCATTTAACACCACATAACTTCTATATATATGTAGACCTAAAAAATTCAGCTGAAAAATATTTTCAAATAAGAATATGCCAGGAATTTCTCTAGCCAATTTGTGTTATAAAAAAATACCTTCATGTTAATATTTAAGAAATTCAGCTTAAGAACAGATTAATTATTAGCGTGGGTACTTAAGATATTTTTTCCATTTTGAAATATAGTGTTTTAACTTTAGAAAATTAAATTAAAACAAGAAATAACCCCAATGTCACCAAGATTTTGTATATGTCATTTACTTCAATGACTTGCCATGAAATATTTTATCTTTCATTTAGTTGTCCATTAGGTTGGTCCCTCCTCCCTAATACTCCAAGAAATAAATTTGGCCCTTAATAAAATTAGGAACAGTACAGTTGTGATGGGAAAAAGCTTTGCCCTATAAGTGCTCTGTTATCATAATAAGGACTATACCGTAGCTCCAAAAATATGTTAGTGATGAGAAGAAAATTTCTGTTAGCTGTGTAAAGTGTAATTTCATTTCGTGGACCACATTGTAATTTCCATTGCATTAGTCTAATACGAGAAAACCCCTCAAAAGTCTTTAGTCTTAATTTGATTGAATGTATATATTATATCTTTGTAGGAACATGAAAGCAGGTAAAACATATCACAAAATTAACATGAAAACAATTAATTAAAGCCAAAACTGTGCGTAATTGTTATATGTCTAAAAGCAGAAGGTGGTATTTTTAAATTTTTTTTGCTATTATATCCTTATTTACTTCAATAACTTAAATTTATTTTTTTAAGTTCAAAGTAATGTTTTTCAGAACTATCACGTATTCAACCATATACTTGGAAGTCAAACAAACCCCATTGTTAACTTGTAGATAAACAAATGGTATGATTTACTTCTAAATTGACCCAGGAGTCACAATCCAGTTACTTTTTTCTCTTTTAAAAAAGTAAGATTTCTCAAATGGATATAAAAATAACAGCTTAATTTCTTTGAGACTAGCCAAAAAAAGACATTGGCAAAACACTAAACCAGAATATATTCTGATTAACAGCCAAACAACGAGCAAGCATAAATGGAGAAAGAGGCGCAAAAAATTAGAAAAGTTTTAATTTTGTCTTGGTCATGGTGGATAGCGAGATTTTTTTTTTTTTTACAATCTAAAATTTTTATTAAATGATTTATTTTGTATTTTGCCCCTTACTTGGTCATTGGATAACGACATTTATTTAAAGAGTACTATTTAGACTTTTCAAACTATATGTGGTCACCAAAAGAAATTAAAGCAATGAAAGAAACTGAAAAATACGTTAGTGATTAGAAAAAAACTTTGATCATAATAGTCATCCACTATCACATGAAGGACTATTATTTTCATTATCAACGTCTTGTATGGGTAACCCCTTAAAGTATGTTAGTGATGAAAAGAATCTTTGTCCCTTTCAGAAGTATAATTTTATGGAAAAATATTTTATAAATACTTATATTTTTTCTCAAGTTTTAATTTGGTACTTACACTAATTTTTTCCTTATTAAATCCTTTAATTTTATTCTATTAGCACAATTAGCTTATGTACATGGGCTAACAATGTCAAAGAACAAAATTAAATGATTTAATAAAAGAAAAAACAAATATAAACATCAAATTAAATGATATGTTTTTTATAAACTTCATTTAACAATTTAAATATTTTGATTGAATCTTTTAGTATTATTTTTTAACCATTAATTTATTATCAATATCAACTACTTTAGAGAGTCCGTCAGAGCCTATCAGTGCATTATATAACCTTTTATTAATTTTGGTACCTTTTATAATAAGGAAAAATATATTAAAATGATAATATTAATAAAAAAATGTATAGAAAATAGATAATATATAGTAGGATTAATTCAATATTGGTTGTACTTAATTTGAAATTGAAAGTGACATAACTGGATATTGTATATATATATATAATATATTTGGAGAGAAATAAAGAAAAAAATAAACACAAACCTCTTGCAAATTAAAATAAAGTAAAAATCCATCCGACGTAGTAGGAGATATTTATAATAGGACGATAATTAAGAATCTCAAAATTAAGATACCTAGTAATAGATTCAGTTAATGTATAAAAAATTAATAGGAAAAAATGCACAAAATAAAGAGTATAAAAAAAGCAATCAGACAAACCTAAGTTCCTCCAAGATAATACAAAATCGTGCTAATGAATTATAGAAAAGACAAATATATATATATATATATATATATATATATTAAAAATAAGACAAAAACATACCTAACACATTATTATATGGGAGACTCAAAATTTCAAGTGAATACCAGCTGAAAATTGTTTGGAGAATGATTCCTAAGAGCTTGTTACCTACAAGTAGTAACTTCTTTAAGTGCTAAAGTCTTCCCACCTCAAGTAGTGAAGTAGAATAGTCCCTTTAATTAAATTAGAAATCCAATCTAACTTACTCCAACTTTGACAAATTGAACAAAAATAACGGAATAAATCCATTAAAACTGTTATTTCAAAAATCCAAATATTCAAGCATAGATAAATATCCTATCTATGTTAGAACTTGTCCATAAAAGTCATTGTAGCTCAAGTTGAATAGTCTTAAAATTATACTCTTGAAGACCACGCATCTTTTTTTTTTTGTCATTTTATATATGTCATTGTATGCTACTTGTTATTTTTCCAATTAAAATTTTGTGACTTGATTTGGACTTGGATGAAACTTCTGCCATCATATATGATATTTGGACTTGCATGAAACTTCTGCCATCATATATGATATTTTTTTCATTGGTTTATAATTACATTTTTGAAGTTTCATCCAAGTCCAAATCAAGTCATAAAATTTTAATTGGAAAAATAACTAGTAACATACAACGACAGATATAAAATGACAAAAAAGATAAGTGGTCTTCAATTAATATCTTAGTTATTGGACCCAAAAGAGCATTAATTTAAAGCTTGTGCAAATAATTTGTTCCTTTATGAAGAAATATAAATTCTTCATAAGGAGATTAAAAGATTATATATCCTTTTTAGAAGAAGTTTATAAACTTTTGGTAAGGTCTGGTGAGCTTGACTTCTTTTAATTTAGAAGACTTGTAAATCTATGGATGATATTTAAAAGGCTTGAAAAAATTCCTAAATTATCTCAAATTTTATATTTATCTCTAAAAGATGAGTTCCTTAGATTTTAGATTCATTTGAATTACATAATAAAATTAAATATATACTGCTGCTTCACTCCAAATTTTTATTTCAAAATACTTGTATAAATTGTTGTCTGACGAATAATTGAATTTTTAAATGTACGTAAGAAAAGAGAATAAATATAAAAGAAGATATTTTCTTTCTTACGCGTATGTATCATGAAAATTAGAGGAAAAGAAAAAAAAAACAAGAAGAATAAATGGCACATTTTAGTCCATTGAGTATAGAAATTTTCCCAACTTAAATCATCAAACTTCTTTTTCTGGTAAGATGAAACAGCCAATTCTATTTTACTTGTGTAAATAATTTCATTTTTTGGAGATAAAAAATTTACAAAAAAAAAAAAACAAGTCTGCATTTTTTTATATGTTGGAAAAATTTATCAAAAATTACATATTACAATATTATTGCACAAAAATATCTAAAGACCTAGGTCCTTGAACTAGTATAACTTTTTTTTTAATTGTATGTAATATATATTTAACTATACGCAAAATATCCATTGTGCATATAGTTAAAGATAAGCTACACACGGTCAAAGAAGATTGCAATTAGAGATTTCCAACAATTTTTTCAATATAAAATAACAATAGTGGTTATATGGATTTTTCTCACATTAAATAAAAGTTTATTAATAATAACATTTAGATTTAGATAGACTTAACTCATGGAGGACACAAATAACCATAAAATTAGAGATATTTGATGATGCAAGAGAAGAAGACAATATCTTGATGCATAATTTCTTACATGGAGGACCACATGCATCTTTATCATCACACTTGTGGCCAAGTGTTGTAGACTTAATTGTAGCCACACAAATAACTTAATTCCCAAAACAAACAAGTTAGTGAGAAGAAGACTATACATATTAAAAGTCTTTAGTTTTGGACTATTTTGATTGGATGTATTATGAAATTTGCCAATAGGAGTAATTTAAAAAATATATATAATAAATATATTTTATATTTAGATCAATAACACCTCCCTAATTAGGAGTACTTATATCCCCCAATAATCTTATTCCTTCTACAAAATTTCTAGAGTTCATTGTCTTTAAATGTAAATTAAAAATTTTAAAAGATCCATCAAAGTTATTTTCCCATGTTCCTAATCAACCATGACTTTCTTTGAGTGTGGGCGAAATCTTTGACGATCTAGTTGTAACCAAGTCTGCCCGAGGTTAACCCCAAGATTCTTTGCAAACAATTTCTTCGGATATTTTGAATGATATATACCATAATGAAATTAACTGCGCATGTAAATATATAGGAATAAGAGCCGAAAGGAAAACTGCATTGATTATAGTCACACGGCTTACAAAAGGGAATTAACGGGATGAAAATAAACGAAAGTGGGGTTCTAATTCTAAATGAGAACCCCACTTTCATTTTAATATGTGATTTTTTAATTGATAAATTTATTTTTTTAGGACTAATATATCTTCAAGACTTCAAAGAGAAAAGGGTATTTGAAATTCGAACTCAAATCCAACTTCCGCAAACTAGTATTTATGAGGCACTTTCATTTTAGTATGCGATTTTTTAATTGATAAATTTATTTCTTTAAGCCTAATATATCTTCAAGACTAAAAAAAAATAGTTTTTGAGAAATTTTGTTCGAACTCAAATCCAACTTTCTCAAAGAAGTATTTGTGAGGAACTTTAAAATCATTCCTGAAAACATGTTGGCTAGATATGGAATTGATCTAGCACAATTCATTTATGATGGACTCTTGCAAACTATTCAACGTTGAAGACTATGTAATTTGTTAATTGTATCTGGAATCACCCAGTCAAATGATTTCCATCCAAATTTAATTCCATCGAGTTTCTTAAATGCCCAAGTACATTGGGTATAACTCCACTAAATTTATTCAGAAAAATCTATCATAATGAGCTTAGAAGCATTTGAGATGCTGTTCGGAATTTGTCCAATAAGTTGATTATCTCCCAACCTCAATTTCTCCAAGTTGGAAAGGCCAATTCCTAAATTTGATGGAAGAAAGCTCTAGAAGAAATTATTTTGGAGGGAGACATGTTTCAATGCCGAAATATTGAATATATGGGAGTACAATTCATGTCTCAATTTTTTTTATTGGAATTCATGTCTCAAATTTTAATGTTACAATATACACACTACTACAAGAGCATGTCCTGGTGTTTTTAAATTTATCAAAAGAAGGATAGGAGTTATTATGTGTGTGTGAGCGTATTTTTCTTTTTTGTTGAAAATATCATTAAATTTTAAAGTTGAACAACATTTGTTTCCAGATTAGCGTGTTTGAATGAAAATATTAGACCTGTGATAAACACAGACAACTCATAAAGAAAGGAGTGTATAACTTTGAACTTACCTGAGAATGAGTTCATACCCAAATATAAGCCTTGCAAAGATGTGCAAGTGCCCAAATATTTACCTTTAATTGATTATCAAACCCCCCCTCCCCCAAAACACTTCAAGTAAAGAGAATCCATTGCACATCTCTTCTGCCAAATTACCATTTAAATGGTCAAAGGAAAAGTCAATCAGTCTCAAAGATGATGCGTTGAAAATAGATTGAGGAATTTGACCTGGGAAATGAACAATTTATGAATTTGTTTCCTTATGTAAGATGACCTGATTAATTAACATATCTTGCAAATTTGGTGTATGCAGTATATATGCACGAATGAACTAACAGTAATCCAAGCCAAGCTATATAGTCTCTCTCTCTTTCTCTGTGTTATCCCTACCCTTTCTAAGTTTACAGCACAAAGGGTTTTCACAGTGCTCACTCTAAAATTCAAACTTTATGTTTCTTCTTTTAAGGGTGATACCGTCACTACAGAAAAATAGGTTTTTGGTGACGTCTTTCTAGCGGCGATAAAAGGAGTTGCCACTGAAAATGACTTTTAGTGGTAACATATTTCGTCGCAGCTGAAAGAGAGACATTCAGCGGCAACAAAATATGTCGCCGCTGCAAGTGAGACATTCAGCGGCGACTTTTGTTGTCACCATAGAAGGTCAGAAAAATAAAAAAAAATTACTCCACTTTTCTGTAACGACACTAAATGTCACTGCAAAAGGCAATAGTATCTGCAGTGACACCTAGGTGTGGCAGCAAAAAGTTTATACTTTCTACAGCGACTATTTTTTGTTACTGCAGAAGGTATGATTCAGCGGCAACTTTGATATCCTTCAGCAAAAGTTTGCATATATTCTTCCCACATCTCAAAGGACCATGAAGCAACTATGTAATATATAAAATTAAATTATTATGATGTCTACGAAAGAAGGAGATGAAGCAAGGGTCTATGTATGAGAGAGATATTATAAATGTGTGTCAATGAGCGTGAGAGTTAGTATCTGTGTATTAGAGACAATGTGGGAAAGGAGATAGAGAAAGGGATATGTGTGTGTGAGATCGGGAGAAAGAAAAGACGTAAAATATATATATACGTTCTTAATTACTATTGCATTTGGCCTTTATTGCTGCATTTCATATAACATCCCAACTTTTAAAAGAAGGATTTATAAGGTATTTTTGAGTTCAAGAGTGTTTTTCTAAAATTAAAAAAATGAAATTTTAGAGAAAGAATAAAGGAAAGAATAATTATTAAAAATATTTTGGAGTTAAGAAAAATGAAAAAAAAATCATAAAATGAGTATTTTAGGGCTTAAAAAATTATGAAACAATTTATTTCCCCAAAAAAGACCCAATTGATTTAAGAAAAATAATTAGAAATTATCATTTGCACAAAACCTTTTACACAAATTGTCTAATAAGTTGAAGAAGCTATTGGGGAAAAAATATCATTATTTTATTAAGTGGATTATTTTTTAAAAATTATTTGGTAAAAGAAAGTCATTTCAGCGGCGACATTTTATTGTAGCCGCTAAAGACTAATTTATTTACCCAGTCGAGGATCACTTCACTTTACTCTGCTTCTCTTTTCTGTTTTTTGCTTCTGTGCCCTAGCAGAGCGTCGGCGTCCCTCATCACTCGCTCACGGCTACCCTTACGGTAGCGCGCTGTATCATTGCCTCACAGTCAGCTCTCGCTTGTTGCTGCCGCGTCTTCCAGTGGTCTGGTGCTCTGATTGTCAGCTTCTAACCCCGTCCTAAAGTCCCAATTACATCGGCTTTGTCTCCATGTCAAGAGCAATCGGTCCAGAAGCAAGATACTTTTTTAATTATTGTGGTTTAACTCTTAGAACCACATTCTCTTTCAGGGATTGTGGAGGTAGCTGGAAGAATATTTTTGAAAAATATGGTCATGATATGATTTTAAAAATAAAGGTATTATTTATGTCAAATTTTTATACTTATTTTAGTTTATTTATATTATTATATAAAGTGTTTATATTTATTTGTTTTAGGATAAATTTGAACCTGCTAATGTAATTACTAAAGAAAAGTTTCATATAGCTATATCAATTATTTTACAAAATGCATTCAAAAATTGTAAGAATAATCTACACTCTCACTATAAGAAATATGAGACTGATGAGGATAGGTTGGCTAATCCTCCTCAAACTATTAGTTTTCAAGATTGGGAGTGGTTATTAATATATTTTAAGTCTGACATGTTTGAGGTATCTCACTATCATTATAAATAAATTGCATTTTTTTCAATTATTAAATTCTTATTGGTTACTACATTTTGTTGTAGAACAAAAGTGTAAGGAACACAATAAATCGAGAAACACAAATGACTAAACATACTTGTGGTCCTCAATCATTTGTAGAGATTGAATATGCTATAGTAAGTTCAATCTATCACCACTACAATTTAAATTTTCGCTTTTTTTTTAAATCTAATCTTTGTATTTTCTTGTATGTTGTTATTTTGTAAAGAGATCCTACTACTGGACAACCTATTTCTCCTGACCAGCTGTGGGAGATAACACATCCTAGGAAGACATTAGATGGACAAGTAGTATGGGTTGACCCATAATTTGAACAACTTCATAAACACATTGTTGTTTAATATCTTATTTTGATTAAGTTTTATTTTTAATCTAATAGTTTTATGTTTTTATTATAGAGTTGTATGAACGAACTTTCTCAACAAGAATACTAAGATTTAGAGGGTGATGCTCGAATGACATGAGAGAAAATATTGGCGACAGTTCTTAGTGAGAGGTCAGGGTATGTAAGAGGGAAAGGGTATGGAGCGAAACCTTAAAGGAAGAGAAATCGCCCTCAATCTACTAATAGTTCAGTTGTGGAGAGTATGCGTGCCCAATTGTAAGAAGAGTTTGATAAAAAAATTCAAGAGGAGAAAGAAAAAATGGAGGTTGAGCGTGCAGTAGAGTGTGCAAAGATGGAAGAAGAGCGTGAAATATGCAACAAGAGCATGTGCAATTCAAGCAAAAACTAATGAAACAAATAGAGCAAAAGATACAAGTTCAATTCACTGCCTTGATGCAGAAGGGGCAACCACATGCCGCTACTTCTAGTCATAGTATTGGTCCTTTTACATAAAATTTATGTATAAACTAAACAATTTTATTTTAATTTTAAATATATTTAAGTAATTGAACTAATTTGATATTTCAAAATATTTATTAATATATTATTAGATTATAATTTATTTAGTTATTTATCATTTATTATTTGTTATTACATTATATTTTTTCATATCTCAGAAATTATATACAAAAATTTAAAAAATAATATTAAGTTTAGGTGGCGGCAAATATGTTGCCGTAGAATCAGCTTATCAGCTTTAGGCGGCGACATTAATGTCACTACAGAATCCTCTTTAGGTGGCGACAGTTCTATTACCGTGAATTCCACTTTATGCGGCGACTTTCAATTGTCACCGCCAATAAGTATAGACGACAGTCTCATAAGCGGCGACTTGCCGGCGACAAAATGTCGCCACTATAGGAATTCAACGGCGATGTTTAAATACTAAAAATAATTTTTTTGTAGTGCGTGTACCACTTAAACAGTAGCTTCTCTCTCTCACTCATACACACTCATATACATACACATGTACATTGCGTATATACCACTTTTAGGGGTAAAATGGATTGAATCTTTTTGGACTCTATTATTTTTAAATCTTGCATTCTGCAAAAGAAGCCTATGCAACAACTTTTAATGTTATAAGTTAATACGTTCTACTTATAACATGCCTGGGATATAAGAATACATCATTTTATATTATAAAAACTAGTACATATCTCTTCCACGATCTACAATCATCTGTATGCAGGAGTATAATAATGTCATGTTCTCTAACAAGTATATACTATGTTATCTGTCTCAAATTTAGTGTTATAAGAAAAATATTACTATAAAAATATCTCCCCTACTAATTGATTAAAAAGAACGGAGTTAAAAGAAAAACAAGTGTCCCAAAATTAAAATTTTATACTCATAATTATTTATTTTCATATTATCACGTTTAAATGAACATGATAAACAAACATTTTAAAATAAATACATAAATAATAGATAAAAGGATACTAGAAAATGAGTTGCCACCAGAATATATTTGTGTCAGATTTCTTTTTTTTTTTTTGCCAACATATTTGTAAATTTTTCAAATATGTACATTTTTACTTATTGATTATTTAATTTTAATTTTATAAAGTTTGGATAAAAATAATAAAAATAAAATTTATTTTTGATTATTTGAAATTAAACAGGAAGAAGATGTATTCTTTAAGAAAGGGGAGAGAAAATATATAGCGTTGACGCTAGTAGGAGAGTGATAAAGTCTATAAATATATAATGAAAACAACAACACGTGGGTATATGATATATAATGTGGAGCTTTTCATGTGTTAAATTACACGTGATCCCACCAATTCATGATCTTATCTTTCTATTTGTGATCTTTTCTTTTGTAATTTTAGAATTGTAAACCATTAGTTATATTTCAATAATTTTAATAAAACTATCATTTTAAACTTATTCTATTAGGGAAAATGATTAAAAAGAAAGACAATAATAAATTAAAATAAGGATAAACTTAAGAGACAAAAATTATTTTAATCCATAATAAAAATTAGATAGAATAATATCATACTTGTAAAGAGGTTGGTATATAATCTTCATAATATACATATATAATATAATATATAACTGATAAGTAATAATATTTTTATAAATGTAAGGATTTTAAAATTAAGAGAAAAATAAAACAGGTAATATACACACACTACAACAAGAAAAAAAACTACACGTGTCTTACAAATTTCTTCAAACCATCAAATCGCTTTTACCTTCTAATAATTGCAAGTAAGTAAGTTAAGTTTGATAAAGATTATTTGTTCATTGCCCATTAATCATAAATTCATTGTCTCTTTAAAAGAAGATTGAATAAAGAAGGAATGACATTAGAATTAACAAATTTCTATACCATGACTGAAAATGCAATACTAGGGTAGGTGGTATTGCTAAATCTCACTTATGTAGTATTGAAAAATCCTAAGGTTTTCCCAATACTATATACTAAACTGTCCAATTTAACCTATTCTCTGTTCCTATATTAGTCCCAAATCCTCAATACTATGTATTAAATGTGGCCCAAATGTAAATCATGTTTTTTGAGGATTCCTTAACTAGTGATTGTTCTCTAGTCACTAATTAAATAACATGTAATAAATAATTCTGAAAGATTTATTAACGTATGCAATAAATAAGTTTTTAAAGCAGTGCTGCTCATTCTTCATATGCCATATGCAAGAGAATATAATCCACCCACTAAACTATAAAATACATAGCATTGAGACAGGGGAAAAACAATTTCCAAACTTCGTACAGGTATCTTGAACTTGAAGAAAAAAAAAGAACGATAACTCTATGTTACTATTATTCACTGTACATTTGTAAAGCATAAAAGTTAAAAACTAACTTGAAGACAAACAAAACCAACATGTGGAGTCCAAAAATTCTCAAATTAAAAATCATTAAGATATTAATACAGGAGACGTCATCAATCCATATGATAACATGTTCCAAAAATAAAACAATCCAAATGGGTTTAAGATTGTAACAAATACAATTTGATTTAACGCACTGATTCAACAAGGGGTCCCTTGAATATTTTGCATTAACATGGCCTACTTTTTTTCTAGTGACACCACAACCTCTGACATATTAGGTCTTGACTCAGGTGCTTCGTTGCAACAATTTAAGGCTAAGTCAAAAACTGATGATATATGTAGTAATATATTGTCACTGTTTTGGTTGCTTCTGGGCAGCAAATTGATATCTAGAATATCGATGATTGACTGTGGGGTTGATTTACAAACAAATTCTTTCAAAGTTAAGCCTTCAACAAACATCTCATCTGTTGGTTTCTTCCTTGTAAACATTTCCATAAGCAGAATACCAAAACTGTATACATCTCCTTTTGTTGAAATTGCTCCTCTTGATCCATACTCTACATATAAATTTAAATGATAAATTAAATAGTTGAATAACTTGTAGTTTCTTCTAGCATGTGGATGTGTGTAGGTATAAATGAATACAAGAAATAGAAATGAAATAAAATTTAATATGATTACTATATAAATTATCTCACCTGGTGCCATATAACCAATTGTGGCCACAGTGTTGGTATAAATTTCTGATTGACTATCACTTAACAATTTGGAGATTCCAAAGTCACTCAAATGGGCCACCATATTTTCATCCAATAAAATATTGCTCGGCTTTACATCACAATGGACCACTGGTGTAGAAGAACTATGATGAAGGTACTCCAATGCCGATGCCGCGTCAATCATTATGTTCAATCTTTGCACTATATCTAAACAATAGTTTTGGGAGTACAACCATCTATCAAGACTCCCATTTGACATGAATTCCATTATAAGGGATTTAAAATCATCATTGGAGCAACTGCTAATGATTTTAATGAGATTCCGATGACGAAGCTCGCATACTGTAGCACATTCAACATAAAAACTCCTCGATGCTGCTTCCAAGTTTGAGTTAAATACTTTGACAGCAACTATCTTTCCACTTGAAAGAATTCCTTTGTATACTGATCCGAAACTTCCCTTGCCAAGAAAATTACTCTGATCAAATCTATTTGTTGCTTGCAAAAGATCATAATAGGATATCTTCATTGGCTTGTCCAAATTTAAGAAGTCTCGATTAGTCATCTCATGACTAACATGATCCTTCTTAAACTTTAGAGACACTAGGCATGAAGCAACCAAAATGATTGCAGAAATAATAGGCACTAAGTATTTGATCACAAGCACCATTTTGGTTGAGATGTGCTTCTTTCCTTTTTTGCATGGATGGACTTTTAGTTTAGACTTCCCACAAAGATCTTCATTCATCATAAAAGATTCATATGTAAAATTCTGAAAAGGCCCATTATTTGGAATTTCTCCATGCAATAAATTGTATGAAAGATTGAGATGCTTCATATGGATAAGTAACTCTAAGGATTTTGGAATCACACCAGATAAATAATTTTGGGAGAGATCCAAGGACTTAATATCTATCATGCCACTAAATGATTCAGGAATGGGCCCTTGCAATTTGTTATGAGACAAATATAGTTTTTGCAATGTTTCCAAGGTGCCCATAGTTGTTGGGATGTTTCCTGAAATTTGATTTTGTGATAAGTTCAATAGTATAATTGCTCTCAAATTCGATACCTCAAGTGGAATTGTTCCGCTCAATGCATTGGAGGATAAGTCTAGCATCAACATATCTTTGAGACTCCAAAGAGAAGAGGGTATTTGAGAAATTAATTTGTTGGAGCTGAAACTCAACCTTCGCAAAGAAGTATTTGTGAGACACGTTGGAATCATTCCTAAAAGCATGTTGTTGGCTAGATACAACTCACTCAAACTTGTGATTTGGCATAATTCATTTAAGATAGGCCCTTGCAATCTGTTATTGCTAAGACTTAAATGTTGAAGCCTTTGTAGTCTATCAATTGTATTTGGAATCAACCCATTCAAGTCATTCCCATCTAAATATAATGCCATCAAGTTTGTTAGATTCCCAACTACATTGGGTATAACTCCACTAAATTTATTCCATGATAAATCTAACTGAATGAGCTTAGAAGCATTTGAGATGCTATTTGGAATTTGTCCATTAAGTAGATTATCTGTCAAAACCAATTCTTTCATGTGGGGAAGACCAATTCCTAAATTTGATGGGAGAAAACCAGAGAAGGCATTACTCTTAAGGTAGACACGTCTCAATGCCGTAATGTTGAATATATAGGAAGGAAAGGATCCATTGAAATTATTATATGCCAAAGTCAACACTTCAAGCTTATCAATATTGCCTATCTCCTTGGGGATAAGACCTGAAAACAAAAAACTGTTTGGTAATTAACTTAAAAAAACTGACGGATATGGATATATAACATTTATATAAAGTTGTGAAAATTGACAAAACAGGTAATATGTTTTGTGTGTTTGTGTGTGTGTGTGTCTATATATGTAACATACATATGTTTCAAAAATTTGAATTCACTTCTTTACATTACAAGAAAACTCCAAATATCCCTTTGATTTCGATTCCTTTCCAAAAAAAATTTTCTTGAAATTAAAGTTTTGCTATGCTAGTAAGTGCGTACTTAAATAAACTAACTCGAGTACGGTGATTAATTTACAATGAGCTTTAACATGTCATTGTAAATTAATCCCCGCACCAGTGGTACTTTTCGAGAAAGGATTCTACAGCATGTGATCTTCAGAGAACATTTAATAAAACTAAAAATAAATATTGTACAATTCATGACTAAAAGAGCATGTCCTGGTTTTTTTAATTCATCAAAAGAAGGATAGGAATTATATAAAAAGTGTGTGTGTGTGTGTGTGTGTCTGTGTGTGTTTAATATCATTAAATTTTAAAGCTTACCAACATTTCTGTTCATCTTAGCCGGTTTGAATGAAAATACTAAAGATGTGATAAAGTTATATACACAGACAACTCATAAAGAAAGGTATGGTATAAGTTTAAGCATACCAAAGAATGAGTTCACACCAAATATAATCCTTTTAATGATGTACAATTACTTATTAATTGTGGAATATTTCTCTCTCATTGATTACCATCAACACTTAATGTGGTATGAATTAAATAAATATTATATATTAATTTATTTACAAATAATAATTATATATATTTATATTTTTAAATAAAAATAAGGAGAAGACCTTATTTTCAATATTCAATTTAAATAAAATTAACTAATATGTCATTTTAGGATCAAGTCTAACAAGTTAAGTCTATTAATTGTCAAAGTTATAAATCGTATTATCAAAATTATTTCTTCTCTATTATGGGAGTTACAAATACCATTACGAGAGTTACAAATATCTTTGTTAAAATTGCGAATACCACTATAGGAGTTATAAATACCATTGGCAAAATTGCAAACACCATTGTCAAAGCTACAAAAATTATTGTCAAAGTTATAAACACCATTGTCAAAATTGCAAATGCTATTGTCAAAGTTATAAATATTATTATAGGAGTTGCAAATATCATTGTCAGAGTTATAAATATCATTGGCAAACTTGTAAATCATATTGTCAAAATATTAGGAAAGTGAAGGGTAATTTAGTCTTTGCACACAAATTTATAAATGACAGATTAGGCCTCCTGCCCAATCGGTCATTTTCAATATTCAGAAGCCCAATTTATCCTTTTAAAATTCAAATGGGTTTTTTTTTGTCTTTCTCCCTTTATATATTTTAAATACTAACATATTTTTATTATTTTTAAGTCTTTATAAACTTTTTGATATAAAAAAAATTGGGAAACTATAAACTATCATGAGAGGAGATTGACATGTTTATAGAAGATTTATTTTAAAATTAAAGTGTTTTTATGTTATAATTATTGAACAATTACTTTATAAAAATTTAATAAATTTGTGTAAGGAAAAGGATGGATTGTAACATCCTCATTTCATAAAAGAGATTTATAAAAAATTATTAAGATTAAGGATATTTTTTTAAAATTAAAAAGTTTTAAAGATAAAATTTCATAACAAATAAAAGAAAGAATAAGTATTTTAAAATATTTTATGACTTAAAAAAATTATAAATAAGTATTTTGAGATATAAAAAATTGTAGAAAAGTTTAAAATATGGGAAACGTTCAAAATAATATAACCAAGAGCTGTCTTCTTCCCCACTGAAGTACACTCTCTCCCACGTGTTCCCTCTGTCAGATCAATTTCATCAGTCTTCCTCCATGCGCCTCACATGCCCAAGCTTCCCGAGTACTCCTCTGCCAAGCGTCTCCTTCACGCCCCATTGTATTCCTTCTTCTGTCACCAGAACAAGCAACGACTGGGAAGCAGAGGTCGACGGAGGCAGAGACGTGAGAGGGAGATGCCAGACAGGCAGAGGAAGGACTAGAGTGAGAGAGACGAGAGATCACTCTTCTCTCATTCTCCATTTATCATCTCTGTCTTCAGCGGAGAGAGAGTAAGCGAGACAGGAAGCAAGAGAGAGAAAGAGGAGAAAGCCAAAACAGAGCACGAGCAGCAGCAAAAAGGCAGCGACAGAGCAGCGATCGCGTCTTCGTCGGAGAAGGAGGAGAGAAAGCTTCGTGACGTTGTCGGCAGCTAAGCTGAGCTCTCTGATTTCTATCTTCACTTTCGATGCTCTGTTTATGCAAGTTTTAGAGAGAGAGAGCTATAGACAGAGAGAGACAGAGAAAGAGAAGCTTGCTGATGGTGTGCACTGTAGCTTTCTGGTATGTATATATGTCGCTGTTTTGGGTGCTGGTTTAAACGCCATTGCTGCTGGTATGAGTGTTACAGCATGTGTTTGAGTTTATGGAAAAGGCTGGAGTACGCATGAGAGCAAGAGAATGAGAAGAAGAAAGAAAACAAAACCAGAGAGAGATGAAGACGCCATTGTTGTGCTCTGTGTTCTGTAGCTTTATTTAAAAAAATAGAGAGAGAGAGAACAGAAAGAAGATGCCGTGCTGCTGTATGATTTTATTTAAGAAAAAGAAGAGAGAAGTAGGACGTGGCTGTGATGATGATATATATATATATATATATATATATATTGAGGAGTTAGCTGAGCTGAGAAAATATCAGAGGATATATTATTCCATGAGTTTAGAAGAGATTTTTACATGGGATAATAGTCTTACAGAGTAATCTTGAAACTTGTTATAATATAAAGTATATAGTTGAGATTTAAGAAATCAAATAAGGGCAATAGAAATAGTAATGAGAAATTAGTAACTTCAATTATTCTAATAGAGTAGCAATTAATATTTGGATGTTTATTTATGACCATTGGACACTATAGAAGTGGAGTTAGAGACTTGGATAAAGAATATCCAAGTAAGGAAAAGAGGAGAATAAATAAGGAGAGAGGGATAAAGCTCAAAGATAACAATTTTACTTATTCTTGTATTTAAATTATGTTTATGTTTTATTATGCTTCCTAGTTTGCCATGAGATGAGTTGAATAGTTATTTAAGCTTCAACATGTTGAATGTTTTGATTGAATTATATTATGGCCATAATTGGAAATTCTATTAAAGATAAAAGTATAATTTGATTGCATGAATGATACCAATTTACTACTAATAGGTGCAATATGAAGAAGGAAATATGCTTAAAGAAAAACCAAAGGGAGGAAGAAGAAATATAAAGAAATACTATATTCTAGCATATAATATAGGTTTTCCCATTTATGTAATTAATATATAAATTGTCAATTTATATAGTGAAATTGTATGGAATAAATATGACATATTTATATGACGTAAATAAATATATTGGAAAACAAGTTAATAGTTTAAGCATATTAGAATAATTAAATAGAATTAAATAGAAAAAGAAGAAGAAGAAGGATAAAAATGGAGGTCTTACATTAATTAAGTTGAAGCCCCAGTTTGGTCTGGTAAACGAATACAAAGGTCAAGAAATTTGGTAGGCTAGTAGTATACATCTTAAACTTTAAATCCATAGATAGCAAATGTTAATTGGATGTATATATTAAAAGAAATGATTTTTTAAAGTCAAGGGTAAGAATCAAAAAAGTTTTAGATTTTGCCAAATAAAAAGTAAACTTTGGTTAATTAGTTATATTAATTGAGCCAGCAAATGTCAAGTCCAATATTTTTTTCCATAAAGAACCATGAAAAAGATTCAAGTAGAAATTTAGTGCACCTCCATAAGATATTTTTGGAATTAGTTATGAATTTTTAAAATCTAACTGTCAATATAAAAAATGAACAATGAAAAGTTTATGAGAATTAAAGTGAAAAATTTTAATTTTTGGATTTGAGTAATATTTCTGTTAGTCAAAAACACTCTGAACACGTATCTATCTGAGGGAATAAAAGTAGGATGTTATATTTTTAGTATCAGAGCAAATATTCTTGATACAGGATAGAGAGCAAAGATTCCTAATACATGATAGAGAATAGTGATTCTTGATATATGATAGAAAGTAGAAGTTATGGCACAGGACAAATATTCTATCAAAGGATATGAACGTTTTAATTAGAAAATAGAAATTATGACCCAATGAGATCAATAGTGAATTACTTGTTCATAGTTCAAATAAGATTATTGATTAGAGATGAATACTCTAAGAAAAAGTGAATACTAAGGAAAATGAAAAGAAATTTGAAGAAAGAAATTTAATAAATTTGTTTAATAAAAATAAAATATGAAATTAAACAGGAAAAGGATGTATTGTTTAACAAAAGGGAGAGAGAAAAAATATAGAGTTGAAGTTAATAGGAAAATCATAAAATCTATAAATATATAATAAAAACATGTTGATTTAGATTAATTTTGTAATTTAGTTTATTATATATAAATCATAAAATCATAAAATCATAAATTTAGTTTATTATTTTGTAATTTAGATTAATTTTGATTTATTGTTGCTATCCTTTTAGACTTGATGGTTTAATTAATTATGAAGAATTCCTATATATTATGTGAGCTGTATTTATCTCATTCAAGAAATAAGATTATGAATTCCTATTAACTGTAATAAAGTGAAAAAATAAGAGACACATAGAATGATTTTTGTTAACTACAAAATTTTTAAAAATAAAAATAAAAATAAATAATAAATAATAAAGTTGATGTAAAATTTAGATTTTATTTTCAAATATTGATGGAGCTTTATTGATTGGATTAGTAAATAACATTTTACTATGCATTTTCATAATGAGAACGTAGTTAAAAAGGAAACAAGTGTCTCAATGTTAAAGTTTTATACTAATCATCATTTGTTCTCATATTAACACATCTACATGAACATGATAAACAAACCTTTAAAATAAATAAATAAAAAATAGATGTAAGGGTACTTGTAAATGAGTTACAACCAGAATATATTTGTTTCAAATATTTTTTTGCCAACATATTTGTACATTTACTTTGTCAAATATAGAGTTGACGTTAGTAGGAGAGCAATAAAGTCTATAAATACATAATGAAAACAACAACATATAATTTTTTAAACTTATATATACTATATTTTGCAATTAAATTCTTATACTTATTCAAATATTTTTTTATCTATATTCTACAAATATTATGTGGTTTCATCTGCTCATGGTCTTAGCTTTACTTGTTGCTTTAGGATTATAATCACACGTTATGTGAATGAACAATATGAATGAAATAATCTTATTTTAGATAAAAAAAATATTAAAATGAAAAGAAAACATTAAGTAAGTAAGTACATACCTGTAAATGAGTTAATACCCAAATATAATCCTTTTAAAGATGTGCAGTTACTTATTGACTGTGGAATGCTTTCCTCTAATTGATTATAAGTAACACTAAAGCCTTCAAGTAAAGGGAGTCGATGACACATTTCTTCGGGCAAATTACCCTTTAAATGATTGCTGTCAAGTACAACAACTCTCAAAGAAGGCATGTTGTTCCAAATAAATGAAGGAATTTCACCTATAAATAAATATAAAATATTTGTTAATTACTTGGTAATAAGACTGACAATATCAACTTAATATTGTATAAAATGAATGAATAAATCTCTATGAAACCATATTGATCGCCATCTTCTAAGAGTTAGAAAAATTGATGTACTACATATGTGTGTGTATTATCAATTTATAGTATTTATATGAACAATAGTTTAATTTTCTAATTTTTATTATCATTTAAGACTTACAAATCTATTCAAGGATTGCTTTTTGTTCTGGATCAATGTATAGTAATATCGTACATGAGACAATTTGTATTTTTAAAGACATAGGGAGTAATCTGGGCTTGGCCCATTACATTGTGGTTTATGCTATAATTTATATTATTATTCTATAATTTAGATTAATTTAGATCTATTGTTGTTGTTATCCTTTTGGACTTGATGGTTTAATAAGCAGTATTCATTTCATTCAAGAAATAAATAGATTATAAATTTCTTCAATTAACTGTGATAAAGTGAAAAATAAGAGACTCAGGATATTATTTTGTTAACTACAAACTTTTTAAAAATAAAAATAAATAATAAATAATACAATTAATATAAAATTTAGATTTTACATTTATATCCCAATCACAATTACATGTGTTTCTTATAAGGCATACTTATTTTGGGGGAAAATCTTCAAAAAATTTCAATAACAAAATTTTAACATTTATTTTCAAATATTGATAGAGCCTTATTGATTGGATTAATAAAAAAATAGTTTAATTTTCTACATTTTACTAAGTATTTCCATAATATCTTTTAAAACTTACTCATTTTGAGGAAAAAAACACTAATATACTCTAAACGAAATGATAATATAAAATTAAAATTATTTTTAAAAAGCCACAACTCTTAAATGATCACATATATTATTTTCAGGTAACGCATATTTTTTATTCTCGAGCAATGTGTGATTTGTTGAGAAATTTATATAAATTATCTTTATTTTCAGAAAAGAAAAACAAATAAAAAAACTTACCACTAACAAGAAAATGCAGGAAAAATGAAAAATAAGAAGCTAGAAAGAAACATTGAAACTCAACTAATTAATTAAAAAAAAGGAATGCGACACCATATGATGTAATTAATTATATTTTTTTTTTAAAAAAAAAGGCATATTCACTTTAGCGTTCAAAGAAAGCATCATGATTATTACATGTGTCTGGTGTCAAACATTACAAATATTTGCTCAACATGTTATAGAACACGCATGAAACTTTTTATTTCTAATCACCCACACAAATCATAAGTATGAAACTTGTTAAAAGCACATATATCAAACATTTTGTGTCTAATAAACCAATATTATATTTTGTTTCTCTTTATAAGGATTCTTTTTTTTAAATAAAAAGTGAAAATTATTCTGAAAACTATTATGCCACATCAAATATTAATAGCCCACAAAGTTCTTTCTGACCATTTTTAAAGGGTTCCTTAATTTTATTTTAGGGAGAATCCTAATAAAATCCCCTTAAAATTCTAATAAAATTGGCATAATCATATAATCAAAAAAAACATATTCCCTTTGGAATTAAAAGAAATGTGTGTGAAAATTATACATATATAAAAAATGTATATTGACGTTGGGATTAAAAGAAAGTATCACTGTTATATGTGTATGTTTTCAAATAAAAAGAAAAATAGATAAACATTACAAAGCTTCTTATGGTTCTTTAAAATGAATGAACAAAAAAGGAAAGCAAAATCTTGCTTTAAAATTATTTTTTATTCCGGAGATGAAAAAAAAAAAAACTCACATATGGTATAAAACAGTCATATAATTAAAATTCTTTGATTGCAAACTGTTGCTACGAAGATTTAGGATTTGGAGGTTTGCCAAAAATTAAATTTATTACAAGGTAATTTAGATTTATTGTGAGAAATTCCTATAAATCACGTGAGATGTATTCATCTCATTCAAGAGTAAATAAGCTTATGAGTTTTTCAATTAATTGTGATAAAGTGACAAATAATTGCATCCCCAACAATTGCATCCCAAAAAAATGATTTTGTTAACTACAAACTTTTTTAAAAAAATAAAATTAAATAATAAAATTAATATAAAATTTAGATTATACAAGTATATCCAAATCAAAATTAAATGGGTTTCTTATAAGGTTTACTTATTTTGGAAAATATAATCTTCAAAAAACTTTTAATAACAGAATTAAATATTTATTTTTAAATATTGATAGAGCCTTACTGATAGGGATTAATATTATAACAATATTCTCTTTCCCATGATATAGATTTACTAACCATTTCAAACATTGGATGACAAATTGTTTTTATTCTTAAAAAAATAAAAAATGTTAGAAAAACCAAGAAGAAATGCCTAAAAAATATAACAAAAATTAATAAAAAAAAACCTACCCCTAGCGAAGTGTTCTAAGATAAATGAGTTACAGCTAATTTGTGGCTAGCATTGTGTTTCCGCGTGATTCTAGTATTGTATGGGCCCTTTAATTTTTTTTTTTGGTCTGAAAGGCCCTTTCAAGATTTCAATAAACATACATATACACATATACACATATATATATATATACACACACACATGCATGTGTATAGGTTATTGATCCCTAAATCATTTCAAAGAATTGAATCCTCATTTTAATTTTGATAAAAAATATCGCGTTAATCAATAATTTTTTTAAAAAAGCCACTACCCTTAAATGATACATATAAAGCGTTTGTTTTTTTTAAGATCTATATTCGTTTGGTTGACAAATTGTGATGGATTGTCTATATTAAAAAAACTAAAAAACTTGTCATTGAAAAGAAAATAGGGGAAAATGAAAAATGAAAGGCAAGAAATAAGCATTGAAATCCCAACTAGTATGTCCTTTTCATCATTTTATTTCATTTTTTTGAAGATTTTGTATGCAACTTATTCCCAACCTTTACATGTGTGTGAAAATTATATATAAATTCGACCTGAATGCCCAGAAACAAAATCTCATTTCAAATTTATTTTTATTCTAGAAACTGAAAAAGGGAAAAAGAAAAAAATACACAATCTAATACACATATGAATATGTTTTAATCGAAGTGATAGATTCTAAAGAGTGTAATATTTTGTTCATATTTATTTCGGGGCTAAAAGAAAGTATCAAGTTCTATTCTTTTAAAAGGAATCTAGAAAAATCATTATTCTCTAAATCTATAATGCAAAATAGTGATTATATCAAAATATTGGGAACAAAATTTAAGACCATCATATAATCAAAACTGTTACCTTGCAGGTTGCTGTTCTTAAGATATAGGTATTGGAGTTTGGTCAAATTTGCAATGTCACTCGGTATGTTTCCTCCTTTGAATTTGTTATCCCCCAATTGTATTTCTGTTAATTCTTTGCATTGATGCCAAATGGATGGTATTTCGCCAGACAACTCATTTCCATTCACATAAAACAATTCAAGTTTTGGAAGCCCAGAACATATACTTGTTGGGAGACTACCAGATAATTGATTACTTTCAAGACCAATTTGCTGCAGCACTGAATTGTTAAATAATGAAGATGGTATAGAACCAACAAGTTGATTCCTTCCAAGATACAATTCCTTTAGTTGTGAAATATCACCAATCTCATTTGGAATGCCTCCTTCAAATATTAGGAGATGGGAAAGAAAGTAATGTTAGTGGTAACAATTCTTTAAGCATCACAAGTCATTATATTTGTACATAAGATGAATTTATATTTCTTAAAAAATGTAATAAAACTTGTACTTTTTTTGTTAGAAATCACACGAAATGATAAAACACAATAACAATTAATTCATTTTCAAAAGGATAATACCATTTTAATTCGGGTGGCTAATAACTATTTTTTTATTCTTTTCATGTACCATAAATTGATAAAGGTGCATGAAAAGAATAAAAAAATGAAATAAGAAAGCGCTATGAAACCATATTGGTCCGTCATCTTCTCAAGAGTTAAACAAGTTGATGCACCATACCTACGTGTGCAAATATGTTATCAATTTCTAGTATTCAAGTAATGTCATAAATGAATAGGTAAAAGATATATATTTTTTTAATATCGTTCAAAACTTACTCATTTTGAGGGGAAAAAAACAAAGAAACACTAATATTCTCTAAATGAAATGATAATACAAAATTAAAATTAGTTTTAAAAAGCAACGACTCTTAATTGATCACATATATTATTTTCATGCAAGCCATTTTTTTTCTGACTAATATTCATTGAAAAATTCTGACTAATATTCATTGAAAATTTTAGATAAATTATCTTTATTTTTAGAAAAGAAAAACTAATGAAAACTTTTGCCACTGACAAGAAAATGCAGGGGAAAATGAAAAATAAGAAGCTAGAAGGAAACATTGAAACTCAACTAGCACTTCTTATCATCCTTATCAGCAACTTAGTTTATTAAAAAAAAGGAATGCGACACCATATGATGTAACAAATATTCATTAATTTATTTTTCTTTAGGCTCCCTATTTTTCTAATATTAAACATTTTATTATACTTTTTGACACGGGCGTGAAAATTATATTTATAAAGAAAAGGCATATTCACTTCAGCGTTCAAAGAAAGCATCATAATTATATTTATAAGGATTATTTTTTTAAATAAAAAGTAATAATTATTCTGAAAACTACTATACCACATCAAATATTAAAGGGCTCCTTGATTTTATTTTAGGGAGAATCCTAATAAAATCCCCTTAAAATTCTAATAACATTGGCACAATCACATAATCAAAAAAGACATATTCCCTTTGGGATTAAAAGAAAACATTACTATAACTTGTGTCTCTTGTTAAAGAAAAAGGAAAATGGATAAACATTAAGAAAAATGACATACAAAAGCTCTAAAAATGATAAATTCTCAATCATGTATATTACTAATAATAGTTCAAGTATTACTAACAAGAGATATGGAACTACAAACACAAAGTCCTACTTTCTTATTTATCATTTTCTATAGTAATATTACCAAAAATTTTTATGGTTCTTTAAAATGAAGGAAAAAATGGAAAGCAAAATTTCATTTTAAAATTATTTTTTATTCGAGAGAAGAAAACAAGAGCAAAAGCCACACATGGTATAAGACAATCATATAATTAAAAGTCTTATCTTGCAAACTGTTACTGCCAAGATTTAGGATTTGGAGATTTGTCAAATATCTAATTTCACTTGGAATGATTCCTGAGCAAATTATATATGCGTAGCAAAATTTATTATAATATTGAAAGAGATAATAAAAAAACTAGTTTAATTTAAATACTACAAAGAAAAAGAAAGAGAAGCTAAGAGTGTGAACCTTTTTTTTCTCAAGATTTCATATCAGCTGGGGCATTTGTGCATACATATGGAACAATTTTTTAAAATATGTATTTTTGTATTAGTGTTTATAATATGAAATTTCTGAATCTAGTATTGCATTTTATTGAAGAAAATAAAAATAAAAGATATACTTATGCATAAGACCTATCGTTAAAAGGTTAAGCTAACAATATAATGTAAACAAATATATAACTATTTTAAATATTAAATTTATTACTAGCTAAATAAGTCGACAATTCAAGATCAATATCCATAGGTCAAATGAGACAATTTATATTTTTCTTTAGGCTCCCAGATTTTCTAATAATTCAATATTTTATTATACTTTTTCACATGTGTGTGAAAATTATACATATATAAAAAAGGTATATTCACACTGGGATTAAAAGAAAGTATCACCATTCTTATGTGTGTATGTTTTCAAATAAAAAGAAAAATTGCTAAACATTACAAAGTTTCTTATAGTTCCTTAAAATGAATAAAAAAATAGGAAAGCAAAATCTTGATTTAAAATTATTTTTTATTCGAGAGATGAAAACAAAAAATATACCACATATGATATAAAACAGTCATATAATTAAAATCTTAACTTGCAAATTGTTGCTGTGAAGATTTAGGATTCTATTCGTATATCCAAGTCAAAATTTAATGTGTTGCTTATAAGGCTTACTCATTTTAGAAAAAAAATCTTCAAAATTTTTTTAATAACAGAACTTAAATATTTATTTTTCAATACTGATAAAGATTAATATTATAATAATATTTTCTTCTTCATGGTATGGATTTATTAACCATTTCAAAGATCGGATGACGAATTGTTTTTAGTCTTAAAAATAAAAAAAAATGTTAGAAAAAATAAGAAGAAATGCACAAAACATATAACAAAATAAAATCCCTACCCCTAGCAAACTATTCTAAGATAAATGAGTTTAAGGAATTGCTGATTTGTCGTTAGCATTATTTGTTTCCACGTGACTCTAGTGTTGTATGAGCCCTTTAATATTTTTTTGGGCGGAAAGGCCCTTTCAATATTTCAATAAACATATATATACACATATACATATACATATACATATGCATATACTTATACACATACATATACATATATATGTACGTATACATGCATACATATCGATTATTAATCCGTGAATCATTTCAAAGAATTGAATCCTCATCTTAATTTTGATAACAAAATCATTGTCTTATCATTATTGTTTTTTAAAAAAGCCACCATATAAATTATTTTTCATGTAAAGCATGTGTTTTTTTTAAGATCCATGTTCAAGTTTCGTTGACTAATTCTGTTGGATTGTCTATATTAAAAAAAACTAAAAAACTTGTCATTGAAAAGAAAATAGAGGAAAATGAAAAATAAAAGGCAAAAAAATAAAAACCATTGAAATCTGAACTAGCATGTCCTTTTCATCATTTTATTTCATTTTTTGAAGATTTTTTATGCAACTTATTCCCCACCTTTACATGTGTGCGACAATTATATATAAATTTGAACTAAATGCCCGGAAATAAAATCTCATTTCAAATTTGTTTTTATTCAATAAAGTTAAAAAAGGAAAAAATACACAATCTAATATGCATATGGAGATGTTTTCATTGATGTCATAAATTCTGAAAAGTAAGTTCATATTCATTTTGGGATTAAAAGAAAGTATCACCTTCCATTCCTTTAAAAGCAATCTAGAAAAATTATCATTCTCTAAACCTATAATGAAAAATAATGACTATATCAAAATACTAACAACAAAATTTAAGACCATCATATAATCAAAACTCTTACCTTGCAAGTTGCTATTCGCAAGATATAAGTTTTGGAGTTTGGTCAAATTTGTAATGTCACTTGGTATGTTTCCTCCTTTGAATTTGTTATCCCCCAATTGTAATTCTACTAATTCTTTGCATTGATGCCAAATGGAGGGTATTTCACCAGACAACTCATTTCCATTTACATAAAATAACTCAAGTTTTGGAAGCCCAGAACATATGCTTGTTGGGAGACTACCAGATAATTGATTTATGTTAAGACTAATTTGCTGTAGCACTGAATTGTTAAATAATGAAGATGGTATAGAACCACCAAGTTGATTTCTTCCAAGATACAATATCTTTAGATGTGAAAGATCACCAATCTCGTTTGGAATGACTCCTTCAAAGGGGATAGAAAAGAAAGTAATGTCAGTGGTAACAATTATTCAAGTATCACAAGTTACTATATGTGTACATGAGATAAATTTATAATTCTTAAAAACAAATGTAATAAAACTTGCACATTTTATTAGAAATAAAACAAATATATTCTAAATGATAAAACACAACAACAATTATATCATTTTAATTTGGTTGAGAAATTATATCATTAAAACTAAGAGACCTATTGATCGCGTCCTGTGGCGCCATAGAGATTCCAATTTATTGGACTTGCTATTTATCACTTCTTTCGAAACACATATTAATTAGAAGGCTTCAAGAAAACTTAATTTTGTTAACTACAATTTTCTTAAAAAAATTAATAATAAAAATAGAATAAGTTATAATTTATATTATTCAAATTAAAATTAAATGTTCCAAATATGTTGCTTGTAAGGCTTACTAATTTTAAAAATAAAACCATTATAAATCTTTTAATCATGGAATAATAAAATTTTTTGAATAGAAAAATGAATAATAATTTTTTTAAAGACTGATGATGATCAGCTTTAGATATTATGATAGTATTATTTTTCTGCTTGGCATGACTTTACTAAACATTTTAAAAAATTGGATGACAGAATTATTTTTGTATTCTTTAAAAAAGTTATAGAAAAATCCTGGAACAAATAAGAAAAAATGCAAAAAAAAAGTACAATAGAGACAAACCATGGTCATCCATGATAATATAATATCAAACTAGTGAAAAGACAAGTATAGATATTAAAATTATTTTAAAACATACCTGACAAACTATTATAAGAGATACTCAATATTTTAAGTGAAGACAAGTTGAAAATTGTTTGGGGAATAATTCCTGAGAGCTTGTTACCCGCAAGTAATAACTTCTTTAAGCGCTTAAGTCTTCCCACCTCAAATGGAATAGTCCCTTCAATTAAATTAAAATTCCAATCCGAGATCTCCAATTTTGATAAATTGAACAAAGATGATGGAATAACTCCATTAAAACTATTACTTCGAAAACTCAAGCACTCAAGCATGAATAAATCTCCTATCCATGTTGGAACTTGTCCTTGAAAGTTGTTGTAACTCAAGTTGAATAGTCTCAATCGATGCAGTTGAACTAACTCTTCAGGGATTTGACCGTGAAAATTGTTGTAACTGAGATCAAGTTCAATAAGGAATGAGAGATTTCCCAGCTGTTGAGATATAGTGCCTTTAAGATCCATGGCGCTTAGATTCAAGGAATGAACCCTTCCATAGCGAGTATTGCAGATGACACCAACCCAATTACATGGAGAAGAAGAGATAGACCAATCAACTAAGGAATTGTTGGGATCCGAAGTGATAAAGGATTTAGGGAAAGCAGTGCGGATTTGTCGGTGGTGATGTTTGTATCAATTGAAGCTGAGGAGACCATGAAGCAATGAAGCAAGAAGAGTAGAACAATCGAAGGAGGCTTTGCCATATTGTTTAGCATAGCAGACTTGTCAAATTTCCAAGTGTTGCGCATCCGTCGGGAGTTCACAAACACGTCATTTTATACTTCAATTCTAAATCGAAGTCAAAGGCGTACAAACTCAATTCCAAATTGCACAATGACTCTTTCATGATTAGATTAAATGATTCAAATAAAAATTAATTAGAGAGTTTGGCGTGTTAACGATTCTGTATTTATTTCTTATCTCTCCTAAAACACGCATTTGCTGTACTGTTCAATAATTAAGCACGTACGCTCATCTTATGGGCGAATGAGATGTGTATTTTATTTTAGTCTCATTAATAGTACGTTATAAATGTTTTTTCCGGTCTTGTGGGTTTGAAAAGAGGATATGAATTATGGGGATCGTATCATATGGTTGATAGTAATTCGTTCACATGTAGTATATATGGATGGAGTAGTGATATGGGACATGGGACAGATGGTATTTAATTTAGGGCCATACGGTGGATATTAAATTTAGAATTATGTAGAATGTAGGGTCATTTAATTATATATTTGTGTGTGTATATATATTATTCTAGTATTTAATATATGAGCTAGTTAGAGGGTTATATTTAGTCATAAATAAAAAATTAATCTATTTTATGTTTAATATTCATAATTTTTTTAGTTGAGTATTTTGAGAATATTATATCACATTTATTATAATTAACTTATTTATTTAATTTTTTTAATTTATCTAAATTAATCGACAAGATCTTACATTAAAGATCATAGGGAGTATATATTATTTTGACAAGATCATTTTAGTCTACCCAAAGGAAAATGCATGTTAGATTTATTTGTTGAGATATTATTTAGTTATCTAGAGTTAAATTTGAATATTATTTAGGATTAAATTTAAATATTATTATATCTTAGAAGAATAAATTTGAGATATTATGATTGAGATAAGATTATATGTTTAGCCTATTAGCTTACTTTTTGCCTATATAGTTCTCATTTTTTAAAAAATTAATAATACTATGAGATCTTTGATTTCCCTCTACTTTTAATCCTTCAATCCTCACACATTTGACTTTAAAAGTACATGTAAATAGCTAAAGACCTTATCAAAACTTGCTATGTTTTATTTTTTGTTGAAGCAGTATTTAGTACATTCTTAAAAAAAAGTTGCGAAAAAAATAAGTCCTATGATAAGATATTTTTATCAATAAAAAAATAAAGGGAATTATTATAAGGTATAAAATAAAAGATTTAATTATTTAAAAATCTTAATAAGGGAGCTAACAAAACCAACTATATTTTCTATGTAAAGTCAATCAGAGTCTATAAGCGCATTTTATATAAAAGTTACTTTTCTACTATAGGTACCGTATTTTTTTGACAATAAGAAAGAATAGGCGGAGTATTTCATTGTCTTAAATTTTCATTATTTTTATTAAATCTAAACATTATAAAAAATTTACGAAATAATTATATATAGTAATGTTCACTCAAATTCAACCACTAAAATTGGATAATGCTATTTGCAAATATATTCTCTTTATAAAGGGTTAGCCCCTTCCGTTAGATTTAATCTCTATTTATATTTGCGATATAATTTGAGAATTAATTGATATTTTAAATTTGGATAAAACACATGGATGATGAGAAGAAATTGTGTCTTTGTGAAGCACATGCTGAACTTGTGAGTAGACATCAAAGTGATTCCATTTAAAACCACGTAACTTCTATATATATATATATAGACCTAAAAAATTCAGCTGAAAAATATTTTTAGAAATTGGAAAAAATATTTTCATTGTGACGCCCCTCTATTTTCAAATAAGAATATGCCAGGAATTTCTCTAGCCAATTTGTGTTATAAAAAAAATACCTTCATGTTAATATTTAAGAAATTCAGCTTAAGAACAGATTAATTATTAGCGTGGGTACTTAAGATATTTTTTCCATTTTGAAATATAGTGTTTTGACTTTAGAAAATTAAATTTAAACAAGAAATAACTCCAATGTCACCAAGATTTTGTATATGTCATTTACTTCAATGACTTGCCATGAAATATTTTATCTTTCATTTAGTTGTCCATTAGGTTGGTCCCTCCTCCCTAATACTCCAAGAAATAAATTTGGTCCTTAATAAAATTAGGAACAGTACAAAATAAGATACATTCATTATTTCATGTGTCTTTGCCCGCCATGATTCTTCTTCACAGTTCATTTCCCTACAAACTGAGGACAATAATTCTTGTTATTTTTTATCTTTCTTACTTATAACAATAGTATAGAATAGAACTGGTGTAAAATATATCATGCATCTTAGAAAAATATAGGTACGTGGCACATGGTAGACTTTTTAAACATCAAGTTGTCCAAAAGAAATGTATGGAATGAACAATAAAGAAAATTACAGTTGTGATGGGAAAAAGCTTTACCCTACAAGTGGTCTGTTATCATATTAAGGACTATATCGTGACTCCAAAAATATGTTAGTGATGAGAAGAAAATTTCTGTCAGCTGTGTAAAGTGTAATTTCATTTCGTGGGCCACATTGTAATTTCCATTGCATTAGTCTAATCTAATACGAGAAAACCCAAAAGTCTCTAACACTCCATTTCATACGAAACTGCTTCTAAATATCTCCTCTCATATATGAATTTTTTTATTTTGGTAATATCATATTGGTTCAAACAAAGATACCACCACTTAGTTCATGTTAAAAATAATTCCACTTTCTGTCTCTGTGTGTTATATATTTTGGCGATGTATATTGATAGTATAGCTAGAAAGATGAAGAAATGTATATAAAATAAATTTAAAATAAAGGAGCTAAAACATATCACATAATTAACATGAAAACAATTGATTAAAGCCAACACTGTGAGTAACAATCGACCCAAGAGTCACAATTCAGTAACTTTTTTTCTCTTTTAAAAAAGTAAGATTTCCAAAATAGATATATAAATAACAGCTTAATTTCTTTGAGTCTAGCAAAAAAAAAAAAAAAGACATTGGCAAAACACAAAACTAGAGTATATTTCGATTAACAGCCAAACAACGAGCAAACATAAATGGAGAAAGAGGAGCAGAAAGTTAGAAAAGTTTTAATTTTTTCTCATGGTGGATAGCGAGAATTTTTTATAATACACATTTATACTCTCCATATCCAAATTATATTCTTTAAGAAATTTCTACAAAAAAATGATATTATAAACCACTAAAAAAATATCATATATGATGGCATAAGTTTCATCCACAAGTCCAAATCAAGTCATAAAATCTTAATTGAAAAAATAACTGACAATACACAATAATGATGTTGAGAATATAATTAACTGACAGAGACAAAATGACAAAAAAGATGTGTGGTCTTCAATTAATTTGTTAGTTATCGAACCATATTATTGCTGTTTTATTTTGTTTTTTAGTCAAGTATAGTAGACTTTTGAGTGACCCCAAAATAACGTTAATTTGAAGCTTGTGCAAATAATTTGTTCATTTATAAAGAAATCCAAAGTCTTCAAAAGAATATTCAATGTATTATAGAAGCTTATAAACTTTTGGTAAAATTTGATAGGCTTGACTTCTTGTAAGTTAGAAGACTTGTAAACTTACGAATAGTGTTTAAAAGGTTTGGATTTTTTTTTTAAATTTCTCAAATTTTATATTTGTCTCCAAAAGATGAGTTTCTTAGATTTTAGATTCATTCGAATTGTAGAATAAAATTAAATACTTATACTTCTACTCCAATTTTTTATTTCAAAATACTTGCATAAATTTTTGTCCGACAAATAGTTGAATTTTTTAGAGTATATAGTTATGTATGCAAGAAAAGAGAATAAATATAAAAGAAAATATGCATGGAAAATATTTTCTTTCTTATTCGTGTGTATCAAATTATGAATATAAATAATCAAATTTACAAGCATACGAACAGTTCAGAAATCATGAAAATTAGAGGGGGGAAAACAAGAAGAAGACATGGGACATTTTAGTCTGTTGAGGGTAGAGATTTTCCCAACTTCAATTATCAAACTTCCTTCATGGGTCAGATAAAATAGCCAGTTCTATTTTGCTTGTATAAATAGTTTCATTTTCTGGAGATAAAAAAATTACCAAAAAACAAGAAACATGTCTTGGTTTTTTATAAAAATAGAAAAAAATTCTCAAAAAATACATATTGTAAAATTTATTGCATAAAAATATCTAAGAACTCAGGTCTTTGAGCTGATGCAACTTTTCTTTTGATTGTATGTAATGTATTTTTAACTTATACAAAATATTCATTTTATATATAGTTAAAGATAAGATGTATACATTCAAAGAAAATTGTAAAAATATGTTTCACTTAAGTTCTTAAACAAATTTTAGGTCTATTTAGATAATCTATTTTATATCTAATATTCATCATTTTTTTAAATTAATTTATTTAACTTATAAAATAATATATAATCTAATATTATATATAGGTATTTTTTGAGTATTATGTCACATTTGTTATAATAAACGTATTCTATTGTCTTAAATTTTTATTATTTTTCTTAAATCTATATATTATAAAAATTGTAAGAAATAATTATTTATAGTAATGTTCACTAAAATTTGACCACTAAGATTTGATAATGCCATTCGCTAATATATCCTCTTTATAAAAAGGTTAGCCCCTTTTATTAGATTTAATCCCGCGTTTATAAAAGGTATCTTTGTGAGGCACATGGAGGGATAAGAGGGATTATAAAACACGTTAGTGATAAGAAGGATATAGAGGAATCGTAAAATATGTTAGTGTTAAGAAGAAATTTTGTCTCTTTGTGGGGCACATTGGATGCTTGACTTTCAAGTAGACCTCAAAGTAACTCCATTTAATATGTTAGTGATGAGAAGGATATAGAGGAATCGTAAAACACATTAGTGTTGAGAAGAAATTTTGTGTCTTTGTGGGGCACATGGGATGCTTGACTTGCGAGTAGACCTCAAAATAACTCCATTTAACATGTTAGTGATGAGAAGGATATAGAGGAATCGTAAAACACGTTAGTGTTGAGAAGAAATTTTGTGTCTTTGTGGGGCACATGGGATGCTTGACTTGCGAGTAGACCTCAAAATAACTCCATTTAACACGTTAGTGATGAGAAGGATATAGAGAAATCGTAAAACACGTTAGTGTTGAGAAGAAATTTTGTGTCTTTGTGGGGCACATGGGATGCTTGACTTGCGAGTAGACCTCAAAATAACTCCATTTAACACGTTAGTGATGAGAAGGATATAGAGGAATTGTAAAACACGTTAGTGTTGAGAAGAAATTTTGTGTCTTTGTGGGGCACATGGGATGCTTGACTTGCGAGTAGACCTCAAAGTAACTCCATTTAACACGTTAGTGATGAGAAAGATATATAGAGGAATCGTAAAACACGTTAGTGTTGAGAAGAAATTTTGTGTCTTTGTGGGGCACATGGGATGCTTGACTTGCGAGTAGACCTCAAAGTAACTCCATTTAACACGTTAGTGATGAGAAGGATATAGAGGAATCGTAAAACACATTAGTGTTGAGAAGAAATTTTGTGTCTTTGTGGGGCACATGGGATGCTTGACTTGCGAGTAGACCTCAAAGTAACTCCATTTAACACGTTAGTGATGAGAATGATATATAGAGGAATCCTAAAACACCTTAGTGTGGAGAAGAAATTTTGTCTTTTTGTGGGGCACATGGAATGCTTGACTTGCGAGTAGACCTCAAAGTAACTCCATTTAACAACACATAACTTATATATATATATATATATAGACCTAAAAAATTCAACTGAAAAATATTTTCAGAAATTGAAAAAAGAAAGAAATTAATGCAATGAAAAAGAAATTAGTGATGAGGAGAAACTTTGCCCTACAAATGGTCTGTTATCATAACAAGGACCATATCATAATCCTAAAATATGTTAGTGATGAGAAGAAGATTTCTGTCGCTGTATAAAGTGTAATTTCATTTCGTGGACCACATTTTCATTTCCATTCCGTTAGTCTGATACGAGAAAACACCTCAAAAGTCTTTAGTCTTAATTTGATTGGATGTATATATTACATCATTGTAGGAACATGGCGTGCTTGACTTGAGAGTTGACCTCAAAGTCTCGTAGCATTCCATTTCATAAGAAACAGCTTCTAAATATCTCCTCTCATATATGAATTTTTTATTTTGGTAATATCATATTGGTTCAAACAACAATACCACCACTTAGTTCCTGTTAAAAATAAACGTAAATAATTCCATTTTCTGTCTCTGTGTTATATATTTTGGTGATATATAGTGATAGTCTAGCTAGAAAGAAGAAGAAATGTATATAAAATAAATTTAAAATAAAGGAGGTAAAACATATTACATAATTAACATGAAAACAATTAAAGCCAACACTGTACATATATGTTATATGTCTAGAAGCATATATACATTAATTACTAACTATCACTAAAGATAAGTTGTTCATTAATTACTAGCTATATACATAATCTACTTTTGGTTCAAAGCTGAATATTAGTCATAAATCACAATAAAGTAAAAATCCATCCTATCTAGATACACATATCTAAAAGAATTTAAAGAACATATTTTTTTGAAGAACTTAAAGAATTTATAAATTTAATGAGAATATTTAGAAACTTCCAATAAGTCTTATAATAGTTTTTTTTGTTAAATAAATATATATATCCTCTTATTAGAAGTAATTTTATTCGAGACACTATCAGACATTACATATTGACATTTCTTCTAGCAAAAATTTAAATATAGATTAGCCACATTGTGAGTAACTAATCCTTTTCACACTAGACACAATCTATCTTGGTAATAATAAACTTATCATTTTAACATTACTTTGTTATATTGTAGGTAGGACTACCAAGGTCTGAGGGAACCCAAAATCAAGTTTGAAGTGTTTCCCTTTTTAAATGGGCTTAAGGAAGAGGTTTCCTATGGTTTGAACAAATGGGCTCTTACACCTAAAAAAATCTTCCACTATTTCTCATTTAATTTAATAAGTTCTTTGTAACAAAAAAATTTAATAAGTTCTACTACATAATTGTAAATAATAATTAAGACGGAGGGTAAGGAAAATAGTAATTAAGATGATGAATTGTTTTTTTATTCTTTTAAATAATAAAGAATGTTGGGAACAAAAGAAGAAGAAATGCACCAAAAAAGACTAAAAAACAAGCGAGACAAGCCTAGATTCTTCCAAAACATCCCTAACGAGATGTGTGAAAGAGAAACATCAGCGAATTCTGTCATTAATTAATTAGTGACATTATGTTTAATGACGGAAACATAAAATTCCGTTGTAGTTTTATATCAGTGTATGTATATGTACAGAAGTTGAGTTAATTTGTTATAACTGCCAAGATTATTAATCCGGAATCGTTTCACAGCCTTGAATCATCGTCTTAATTATTATTTTTTTTTAAAAAAAGCCACTACCCTTAAATGATATGTATAAATTTATTTTCATGTAAGGGATGTATATTTTTTCCTTGGGATCCATGTGATATTCGTTGACAGATTCTAAAACAACAGGGAGAACTAAAAGACTTGCCATTGAAAAGAAAATACAGGGGAAAATGGCAAATAGAAGGCTAGAAAGAAACATTGAAATACCAAATACAACTAATTCCATTCACATCAAATAATTCAAGTTTTGGAAGCGGAAAACGCACGTTTGTGGATAACGAATTATTTTGTATTATTTAAGAAGATTAGAGAAAAATGCTAGAAAAAATGCAAAAAAAAAAAGAACAATCAAGACAAACCAGTTCTTCCATGATACTATAATATAGCATGCTAATCGAGTATCCTAGTTTAGAGAAAATACGTGTATAGATATTAAAAATATTTCAAAACATACAAACTATTATCATAGAGAATCAGTCTTTTAAATAAAGACTTGTTAAAGACTATTTGAAGAATAGTTCCTGAAAACTTGTTATACCCTCATATATTAAGGAATGGAAAAGAAAGTAATGTAACTAGTAACAACTCTTTAAGCATCACAAGTTATTATGTACATGACATAAATTTATATTTCTTCAAAACACATGTAATAGAACTTGCACATTTTTTAGAAATAAAACAAATATATTCTAAATGATAAAGTACAATAACAATTATACCATTTTAAAAAAGATAATATCATTAAAATTTTAAAACTAAAACACATTTCTTGTGTCCTGTAGGGCCGCAAAGATTATAAGGGACAAACAACTTAGACACATAATTCAATTGGCCTTGCTATCCATCATTTATTTCCAAACGCATATTTATTAGAAGGCTCCCAGAAGAATTATTTTTAATTTGTTAACTAAATTTTTTTCAAAATTAATAATAAAAATAAAATTAATTATTACTTAAATTATTCAAATCAAAATTAAACGTTCTAAATACGTTGCTTGTAAAACTTACTCATTTTGAAAAACAAAACCTTCAGAAATTTTTTAATCATGGAATAATAAAATTTATGGATTAAAAAAAAGGAATAACAATTGTTTTTAAAGGCTGAGGTCCCCTTGCATATTTTTATACTATTATTATAACTATATTGTTTTTCCATGGGTGTGAGTTTACTAAACGGACGAATTATTTTTCATTCTTAAAAGAAGCACAGAAAAATGTTGGGAATAAACAAGAAGAAATATTAATAAAATACCGCTAGATTCATAATTTCTAGAGAAGATATTGAGAGATAGCCACAAACCCCCAAAACTAAGATACTTAATAATAGGATTCAATTAGCATTTTAAAAATAAACAGAAAAATTGCACAAAATAACGAATAAAAAAAAGCAATCTGGACAATCCTAGGTTCCTCCAAGATAATATAAAATGATCATAAGAGATTATGTGATTATCCTCTGGTTTTAACTTCCTATGGCCTCTGGTGATTTAAATTCCTTTTTTTTAATAACAAAGGAAAGAAAGAAAGGGAAGTGCCAACATATATTTTGTTACATAATCATATTTGATCAGACCTAATTCATTTTTGACTAATATAATAGATTAAAGTTTGAAGTTTACAAAACATAAGCATATACAGAATACAAGGATAAATTTAGGGCACCACTATCTTCATCCGACAAGACATTATTTGGCTTTAAATCACAATCAACAGGCAAAGAAAAACCATGATAAAGATACTCCATCACAGGTTCCACATCGATCAATATATATTCAGCCTTTGCAAGATGTCTACACAAGAGTTATAGGAGTACAACCATCTATCAAGACTCTCATTTCGCATGAATTCCATTATGAGAGATTTAAAACCATCATTTGAGCAACTACTAATGATCTGAATAAGATTGCGATGACGTAAATTGTATATGGTAACACATTTAACATCTAAACTCCTTAATGCTTGTTTCAAGTCTAAGTTGAAAACTTTCAAAGCGACTATTTTTTCACTTGAAAGAATTTTTTGGTATACAGATCCAAAACTTCTCTTGCCAAGAAAATTACTCTAGTTAAATCTATTTCTTCCTTGCAAAACTTAATAAAAACCATTTTATGAACCATTGGGTACATCTCCATTAAATTGATTCCCTCTTAGAAATAATTCGTAGAGTTTAGAAGCATGTGCTACGCTTTTTGGAATTTGTCCAGTAAGTTCGTTCTCCTCCACACTAAACTCTTTCAAGTTGGGAAGTCCATTTCCCATATATGATGGGAGATGGGGGAAATTTCCTCCAAGCCACAGTCGTATTATTGTTGAGATGTTGAATATATTCGAAGGAATATTTCCACTTAAATAATTCTGTGACAAAACTAATTGTTCAAGTTTATCAAGATTGCCTATGCCTTTGGTTATAGAACCTGAAAAAAAAAATAGTTTTTTCCAAAGTATAATTATTCTATTATTATTCGAGACAATCTATTCTAGGAACGAACTGTGGAGTATGTGAAGGTAATTTTGCTTTACAATGACATAAGATGAAGGCCATATAAACCAAGCCCAACTCACACGTTGAAACCCATACACTTGACCTGCTATTCGTAACATAGAGGAATTTTTTGTTTCACTATAAAAATTTTAGAAAGAAATTAGACTCACCTATAATTTAAGTATAAGATAAAATCTCTCATCTTTCTATTTGGCCCTTGAAATTGAATTACATGTTTTGACCTAAAACATAAAATAGAATAAAACTAAAACATACTTTAAAGGTGACCCAAATAAAATGAAATTGTACTTATAAATCTTTTTTTTTTATACAAAAAAATTTAGAAAGAGTTTAGGCTCACACACTATCCAAGAGCAGGGTTAAGTCTCCCTTCCTTTTAGGCTATACAAATGTCAGGTAGTGCGAGCTGTCTATTATCCTGAAGCGTAAACTTAGGCACCTAGGAGCTAGGATACCTCCCCAAGTACTGCGATTGGAACTATAATAAAATAGTGCTTTTCAGGGTAGAACACGTTCAAAATAGTCATATGTCTTACCCTTCACCAGTTGAACCCATAGATAATGGGTAACTATACTTATAAATCTGTTTTGAAACTTGGGATGATATTTTTATTGGCCCATTTCCTTTAATTGGGCCAATTGAAGATGGGCTTTGTTGGGTCCACAATGGAGAAAGAAGATGACTGGTTTGCCAAGTGTTATTTCAACTTTATACCAAAGGACCAATGGGGGTTGGTCCGAGTGGTAAGCGGCTCGGTATCGCTTAAGCGAGGTTTCGAGTTCGAGCCTTGACGTATGTAGAAAATCTCTATTGGGAGACTCACTCACCATAACTAAGTGCGAGACGTGGGTCAAATCCAGATGTAGTCAGAGCAAAGCTCCAGTGAACTAGGTGGGCAACAAAAAAAACTTGTACCAAAGGCAAAAAAATAACTTCATACAAAAAAAAGTACTGTTTCCACTGGGGGATTTTGTTTTGTTATGGGATTTTGCTACATTGGTCCCCTATCCCACTTTACTGTTATTTGCTTTATATATTATACTCCCTCCTTCCCTTATTATAAGATTTCAATTTATTCAAGAAACATATTAAAATTAGTTAAAAGTAATAAGCATAAAGGAAATGTACTTTCTTCCCCAAATATATACTTATTTATAAATGAGTATATTAGAGTGAAGAAAAAATAAGAGAAAATCTATAGGAAAAAGATAATGAGAGAGCATATTAAATAGGGATAAAATGGGTAAAAATACATTTAATATTCAAACAAACTTAAGGAGTATCTTATAATAAAGGATAGAACAATTCACTTAGATTTCCAAAACATCAGTATAGAGAGAATATAGAGAAACAGAAAAATGTTAAGAAATATTTCAATTCACTTAGAAAATCATTTCATACAATTGTCGGCAGAAGTAAAATTGGAAAGTGGTAAAAGAAACAATTTCCAAACTTGATACAGTTATCCTGAAGGAAGAAAAGGAATGAATTCTATGTTACTAGCTATTATTCAAGTTCAAAACTAACTTGAAGACATGAGACATTATCACTTCATATGACATGTTCCATAAGAAAACAATCCAAAGTATCAAAAACTGTAACAACTACAATTTGATTTACACATCGTTATTTAACAAGATGGTCCTTGAATATTTTGCATTAACATGGCCTTGTTTTTTTCCAGTGACACCACAACCTCTGACATATTAGGTCTTGCCTCAGGTACTTCATCGCAACAATTTAAAGCCAACTCAAAAACTAATGATATATTCAGTAACATATTACCAATTTGTTGGTTGCTTATGTGCAGCAAATTGCCATCAAGGATATTGATGATTGCATGTGGCGATGATTTGCTAACAAATTCTTTTAAAGTTAAACCTTGAACAAACATCTCATCTGTTGGTTTCTTCTTTGTAATTTTTTCCATAAGCATAATACCAAAACTGTATATATCTCCTTTGATTGAAACAGCTCCTTTTGATCCATACTCTGCGTATACATTTGAATGCTAAGTTAAATAGTCGAATAACTTCTAGTTGCTTTTTGCATGTGCATGGACATATATAAGCTTGTGTGTTTGTGAACATGTGTATGTAGATATAAATGAATACAAGAAATAGAAATTAAATAAAATTTAATATGATTACTAGCTAAATTATTACCTGGTGCTATATAACCAATTGTAGTCATAGTTTTGGTATAAATTTCTGATTGATTGTCACTTAACAATTTGGAAATTCCAAAGTCACTCAAATGGGCCACCATATTTTCATACAATAAAACATTACTTGGCTTTACATCACAGTGGACTATTGGTGTAGAAGAACCATGATGAAGATACTCTAACGCCGAGGCCACGTCAATCATTATGTTCAATCTTAGCATTATATCTAAACAATAGTTATGGGAGTACAACCATCTATCAAGACTCCTATTTGACATGAATTCCATTATAAGGGATTTAAAATCATCATTGGAGCAACTACTTATAATTTTTATGAGATTCCGATGGCGTAGTTTGCATATGGCAGCACATTCAATATGGAAACTCCTCGATGCTTCTTCTAAGTTTGAGTTAAATACTTTGACAGTAACTATCTTTCCACTTGAAAGAATTCCTTTGTATACTGATCCAAAACTACCTTGCCAAGAAAATTATTCTCATGAAATCTATTTGTTGCTTGCAAAAGATCATAATAGGATATCTTCATTGGCGTGTCCAAATTTAAGAAGTCTCGATTAGTCATCTCATGACTAACATGATCCTTCATAAACTTTAGAAACATTAGGCATGAAGCAACCAAAATGATTGTAGAAATGATAGGCACTAAGTATTTGATCACAAGCACCAGTTTGGTTGAGATGTGATTGTTTCCTTTTTTGCATGGATGGACTTTTAGTTTAGACTTCCCACAAAGATCTTCATTCATCATAAAAGATTCATATGTAAAATTCTGAAAAGGCCCATTATTTGGAATTTCTCCATGCAATAAATTGTATGAAAGATTGAGATGTTTCATATGGATAAGTAACTCTAAGGATTTTGGAATCACACCAGATAAATAATTTTGGGAGAGATCCAAGGACTCAATATCTATCACGCCACTAAATGATTCAGGAATGGGCCCTTGCAATTTGTTATGAGACAAAGATAGTTTTTGCAATGTTTCCAGCCCATAGTTGTTGGGATGTTTCCTGAAATTTGATTTTGTGACAAGTTCAATAGTCTAATTGCTCTCAAATTTGATACCTCAAGTAGAATTGTTCCGCTCAATGCATTGGAGGATAAGTCTAGCATCGACATATCTTTGAGATTCCAAAGAGAAGAAGATATTTGAGAAATTAATTTGTTGGAGCTAAAATTCAACCTTCGCAAAGAAGTATTTGTGAGGCACGTTGGAATCATTCCTAAAAACATGTTGTTGGTTAGATACAACTCACTCAAACTTTTGATTTGGCACAATTTATTTATGATAGGCCCTAGCAATCTGTTATTGCTAAGACTTAAATGTTGAAGCCTTTGCAGTCTATTAATTGTATTTGGAATCAACCCATTCAAGTTATTCCCAAAAATATAGAAAAGACTTAAAATCATGCCAATCAATTATAGAAAAGACAAATATATATATTAAAAATAAGCCAAAAACATACTTGTCAAATTATTATAAGACAGACTCAATATTTCAAGTGAAGATAAGTTGAAAATTGTTTGGGGAATGATTCCTGAGTGCTTGTTACCTGTAAGTAGTAACTTCTTTAAGTGCTCAAGTCTTCTCCCTCAAGAGGAATAGTCCCTTCAATTAAATTAAAATTCCAATGTAAGATCTCCAACTTTGACAAATTGAATAGAAATGATGGAATAACTCCATTAAAACTATTATTTCGAAAACCCAAATGTTCAAGCATAGATAAATCTCCTATCCATGTTGGAATTTATCCATGAAAGTCGTTGTAGCTCAAGTTGAATAGTCTCAATTGATGTAGTCAAACTAACTCTTAAGGGATTCGACCATGAAAATTATTATTGCTAAGATCAATAATAACAAGGAATGAGAGATTTCTTAGTTGTGGAGATATGATGCCTTTAAGGCATGTTACTAAGATCTAAGGAATGAACCCTTCTATGTCGAGTATTGCATCGAACACCAATTCAATCACATGGAGAAGAAGAAGAAATAGACCAAATAGCCAAGAGATTGTTTCGATCCACCATGGTAGATGATTTAAAAGCAAGAAGTGTAGATTTGTCAATGGTGTAATCCATCTCGCTGGCTGCTAGGGAGGCGTAAAGAAGTGACGCAAGAGAGTAAAAACAAAAGAAGCAAGTTTTCCCATGTTTATCAAATCAATTATAGTTGTGAGTGCAAGTATTGAACATTCTGTAACTACAAAAAAATTGACTTTTAGCGGCGACTTTTGTCGCCACTGAAAACCTTTAGCGGCGACTTTTTGTCGCCGCCAAGTCGCCGCGTATGAAACTGTCGCTTATAAATATTGGCGGCGACAATTAAAAGTCGCCGCTGAAAGTTTAACAATCAGCGGCGACATTTGGTCACCGCTGAAACTTGAATTAGCGGCGACATAAAAAGTCGCCGCCTAAAGTAGAATCAGCAGCAACATAATTTATCGCCACCTAATGTGGAATCTGCGGCGACAATTGTCGCCGCTGAAAGTTGATATTATATTTTAAATTCTTTTATTTAATTTTTCTTACATGAAAATATGTAATTTAATAAAATAATAATAGATAACTTAATAAACTAAAATTTAATAACATTGATAGATAATTCAGATTATCTTATAAAATATCAAATTACTTAAATTACATAAACATATTTAAAAAGAAAAAAATTATTTAATTTATACATAAACATTATATAGAATGACCAATACTATGAGTAAAAAAAATAGACGCTTGTAGTTGCCCCTTCTGTATCAAAGCAGTGAATTGAACTTGTATCCTTTGCTCTATTAGTCTTGTTGTTGAGAAAGTTCGTGCATATAATTCTGTAATAAAAACATATAAAATTATTATATTAAAAATAAAATAAAATATAAAGCTATAAGGGTCAATTCATAGACATCATCAGCTATTAGAGGAGTAACTTTATGTTTGGTTTGACCCATATAACAGCGAGGTTTTGTTTCGACTCCTTTTGAATGTTTTATTATTTAACTATGCAAATTTGTTACATGCGATATCTTCTCAACTCTGATATAATTCACTAGCACCTTGTTTAGATTCAAACAAGTCCAGTTTAAATCATAGATGGTTGGGTACGAAATGCTAACCGAGACCAATGGCATCGGAACTCTTCATGATCCTCAGCCTCCTGCATGTATCAATGAACATCCTGCAAATTGTTGAAATGTGAGATTTATGAAAGATTCTTAGGGGCAAGCGAAAACATCACCCATCGTATGCTATTAAATTAGCTAATTCTCAAAAGGGGAATCCATTCCCTCAGATCAACGGGTCATTAGTAATGCACATTAAATTCTTCACCCGTCGGGCATGATATCCGCAGACAACAATGTTATGGAACAATTTTTACAAGCAAATGTCAATCAATGAAAATCTTTATAACTTGAAATTAAAGGCTAGATCTTGTGAGATCATTTTGCTTTGATCAGCGGATGCATGATATGCATAATTCTTTGAATTCATTTCCGCTGCAGATAAGCATTCTAAGTTGCAATTATGGCATAATTCCAACTTTTCATGTCAAATGTCAGCCTAGAATCACGAGAATCTATAGATGGAGCCAGATTTGTAATATCTATTAACACTAAAATTTCACCACATAATAATATGAAAAGATCCACAATGTTAGAAGCAACAAGTTTTCGTTTTACAAGCTTCTTATGTCTAAAAAGTCTGTTCTCCCTATGAAGAAATACCGATTAATTAAAAGAAAACAAATTCATTGACGTGTTGGAACTTACTCCCAAGGAACATCACCCATAAGCATCCAGTCCCCATCTTTGTCCTCATAGGTTAGGACAATTTCAGACCCATGAAGCAGATCCTTCAGCTTGCTTTCATTTAAAATCTCCCTGCCTAGAGTTCCATGAGAGCCATATTGACCTGAAATCTCAATGAAACACGCAGTAACTTGATCCATGCAAAAGGATCATGAATTTTTTTGAGTGCTAAATAAGCTCTTGTATAATTAATTAATTTCTTACCTATGGTGAAACAGCTGAACAGCTTCTTCAGTGCAAATGACAGTTCGGGATATGCAGAGTAGTTCTTCAAATCTACTTTGCTTAAATATGGAGCACCATCCATACTTACTTTAATGAACAGTGCACCAGATCCTTCTTTTACATCTACTTCTGGATTATTTAAAGTTACTCTGGTATGTAGCATAATCAGGGTGGTTGGCAGTCATCGCAGCAGCGGTTTCAGCAGCCAATTCATCGACTTGGCTAGTGGTGACACCCTTATAGACACCAGCGCATACTTTTTGCGCCACCATGACGGGATCACAAGGGTACAAGTTGTGCGAGAAGATAAGGAGCGAATATAATATAGATAATGGCGGGCGAAGCGCGGGTTTCAAATTTAGAAATTAGGATTGAGTGCTCAATTAAGCTTCCTGTGAAAGTTTGGAATTTGAAAATTTCCCGCCAGATTGTTCGTGGTTTCGAATTGGAGGAGTCGGCGCTTATCTTTTTTCCCTTAAATATGGACTGTGGTGGCAGACAAATCATAAATGGGGAAGGAGCGCGCTCGCAATGTCTTCGTTCGGCTGCGTGAGAGACCCCAAATAAAAATCTTACTTTTAGCGGCGACAACCTAATGTCGCCGCTAATAGTATATTTTTTATTAATTGTGTTTAAAGTTCAAATCTTATAACTTAACCTTGTTCTTTTTGCCATTTAAAGTATATTAATGATCACTACAAATCTATTTATAAGATATATTATTTTTCTCTTATACATTTAATTTACATTATCCTCCTCACTCCATCTCTCTCTAATACCCACAGAGTAGGTATGTATGTATGTATTTTATTTTATCTTCTTTCTCCCTATCTTTTATACTTAATTACAATCCTCTCCCATCTCTAACAAATACACTATATGTATACATGTATTTCGCTTTACTTTCTTTCTCCCTATCTCTCTCTCTCACATGCACAGATCTCTCTCTATCTCCTCTTTCCACATAATCTCTAACACACGTATACTAACTCTCATACTCATTGACACCTAAGTATAATATATCTTTCATACATACACCCCTATTTCATGTGCTTCTTTCACACACACTACATTATTATTTATATAGACTCTTTTTATTACAATAACAATATACAATTCCTTTATTTATTCATTAAAAGTAACATTATTCAATAATTTTATTCTATATATTAGATATTTACTTAAAAACCTTTAAGTGGAGAAAAATTTACATGAAGACTTTCAGCGGCGACAAAAGTCGCCGCTGAAGATGAGAAAAGTCGCCGTTGAATCATATCTTCTGCGGCGACAATAATTGTCGTCACAGAAAGTCTTTCTTTCAGCGGCGACACGATGTTGTCGCCGCTGAAAGTAGACTTTTAGCGGCGACCTTTTTTGTCGCCGCTGAAACTTAGGATTTTCAGCGGCGACAAAAATAGTCGCCGCTGAAAGTCTATTTTCAGCGGCGACTGTTTTTGTCGCCGCTGAAAAGTTGTCGCTAAAACTCTATTTTCTTGTAGTGATAATAATTCCCAAATAATAAAGAAGTGCAATTATAGTTGTTTCCCTTGTGTACAAGTGTTCTAGACTTAATTGTAGCCACAAAAATAACTTAATTCCCAAAACAAACAAGTTAGTGAGAAGAAGACCATACATATTAAAAGTCTTTAGTTGTGGACTATTTTGGATTGGATGTATTATGAAATTTGCCCATAGGAGTAATTTAAGAAAAAAATACTAAATATAATAAATATATTTTATATTTAGATCAATAACACCTCCCTAATTAGGAGTACTTATATCCCCCAATAATCTTACTCCTTCTACAAAATTTCTAGAGTTCATTATCTTTAAATGTAAATTGAAAATTTTAGAAGATCCATCGAAGTTATTTTTCCATGTTCCTAATCAACCATGAATTTCTTTGAGTGTGGGCGAAATCTTTGACGATCTCGTTGTAACCAAGTCTGCCCGATGTTAACCCCAAGATTCTTTACAAACAATTTCTTCGGATATTTTGAATGATATATACCATAATGAAATTAACTTCACATGTAAATATATAGGAATAAGAGCCGAAAGGAAAACTGCCTTGTTTCTGAATGAGAACCCCACTTTCATTTTATTATGTGATTTTTTAATTGATAAATTTATTTTTTTAAGATTAATATATCTTCAAGAATTCAAAGGGAAAAGGGTATTTGAAAAATTAAACTGTTCGAACTCAAATCCAACTTTCGCAAACAAGTATTTATAAGGCACTTTCATTTTAATATGCGATTTTTTAATTGATAAATTTATTTCTTTGAGACTAATATATGTTCAAGACTAAAAAAAATATTATTTGAGAAATTTTGTTCGAACTCAAATCCAACTTTCTCAAAGAAGTATTTGTGAGGCAATTTAAAATCATTCCTGAAAACATGTTAGCTAGATATGGAATTGATCTAGCACAATTCATTTATGATGGACTCTTGCAAACTATTGAACGTTGAAGACTATGAAATGTGTTAATTGTTTCTGAAATCACCCAGTCAAATGATTTCCATCCAAATTTAAGTCCATCCAGTTTCTTAAATACCCAAGTACATTGAGTATAACTCCACTAAATTTATTCAGAAAATCTATCATAATGAGCTTAGAAGCATTTGAGATGCTGTTCGGAATTTGCCCAATAAGTTGGTTCTGTCCCAACCTCAATTTCTCCAAGTTGGGAAGACCAATTTCTAAATTTGATGGAAGAAAGCTCTAGAAGAAATTATTTTGGAGGGAGACACGTTTCAATACCGAAATATTGAATATATGGGAAGGATCCATTGCAATTATTATCATTTATATAAACTATTTCAAGCTTATCAAGATTGCCTATCTCCTTGGGAAAAAAAACCTGGGAACAAAATACTGTTGGATAAGTAAATAAAAAAAAATTGTTGGACTATAACATTTATATAATAGAATAAAGTAGTGAACATACGTTGACAAAAATAGGTAATATGTCTTGTGTGGGTGCGGATGTGGGTGTATAACATGTTTCAAAAACTAGAATTCACTTCTCAATATTACAAGAAAACTCCAAATATGTTAGTATTTTCGTGTCCTTCAAAATTTTTGCTATGCTAATAAGTCCTTACTTAAATATAAGAAAGTGAGAAAACAAACTTGAATATCTAATAAAACTACAAATATATATTGTACAATTCATGTCTCAATTTTTTTTATTGGAATTCATGTCTCAAATTTTAATGCTACAATATACACACTACTACAAGAGCATGTCCTGGTGTTTTTAAATTTATCAAAAGAAGGATAGGAGTTATTATGTGTGTGTGAGCGTATTTTTCTTTTTCGTTGAAAATATCATTAAATTTTAAAGCTGAACAACATTTCTTTCCAGACTAGCGTGTTTGAATGAAAATACTAAACCTGTGATAAACACAGACAACTCATAAAGAAAGGAGTGTATAACTTTGAACTTACCTGAGAATGAGTTGATACCCAAATATAAGCCTTGCAAAGATGTGCAATTGCCCAAATATTTACCTTTAATTGATTATCAAACACCCCCCCCCAAATCACTTCAAGTAAAGAGAATCTATTGCACATCTCTTCTGCCAAATTACCATTTAAATGGTCAAAGGAAAAGTCAATCAGTCTCAAAGAAGATGCGTTGAAAATAGATTGAGGAATTTGACCTGGGAAAATAAATAATTTATGAATTTGTTTCCTTATGTAAGATGACCTGATTAATTAACATATCTTGCAAATTTGGTGTATGCAGTATATATGCACGAATGAACTAACAGTAATCCAAGCCAAGCTATAATACCAATAATTTACTCTCTCTCTCTCTCTGTTATCCCTACCCTTTCTAAGTTTGTAGCACAAAGGGTTTTCACAAGTGCTCACTCTAAAGTTCAAACTTTTATTTTTCTTCTTTTAGGGGTGATACCGTGTACCACTTAAACCAATAGCTTCTCTCTCTCTCTCTCTCTCTCACACACACACACACATTGATAAAATGGATTGAATCTTTTTGGACTCTAATATTTTTAAATCTTGCATTCTGCAAAAGAAGCCTATGCAACAACTTTTAATGTTATAAGTTAATACTAATTATGAAAAAAATGATTCTGTTAGTAGATATAAGTGTATTAAAATTATGTAATATTAAAACTATTAGGTTGAAGTAATATTAAACTATTTCTTAAAGTTTATGGTTGACTAATATCAAAACTGTATCACAACAAACTTTTTGGAAGGTATATTAGACCTTCATCATTACTTGGATTTAAGAACAGCTTAACCGTGGTGAAAAAACAATCACTTTTTGGAAGGTACATTAGGAGCATTGTGAACAGCTTAACTTAGTCGACCAAAACGAAAAAATGGACAGTTTAGCCATTTCTTGCATCATATTCTTCTTTACCTGGCTGAGGAGGGGGATTACGATGAGGTGCTAGGACAGAAGATCTTCTTGCAAAGATAACCATATCAGAACGGATCATACAACTAGACCATGACTCCTCAGTTCAAGATACAGAGATTTTTTATTAGTTAGTTCATGAATTTCAGAACTTTTGGAACCAAGACCAAAAAAAATTATAATACAATAGCCTAGCGTAAGATGAATGGGGACCCAGCATACATTTCAAATGTTAGACTAAAAACAATGTCCTAGTTCTACCAAGGCATTGCCGTTTGCTATATCATAGTCCATAGAGTTGATACCATAATAACCAAAAATCACAAATTAGGATAGAATCCTGATTAGCACCAAAGGATTCTTAATAAAGGAGGAAACTACGCTTTTGCCAACACCCCTTAAAATCTTGCTTACATAATCATCAAGTTGCTCAATAAGCACCACACGCATCACAAGAAATGAGAAAGCATATTCATGAACATATGAAAGTTAAATGGATTAAACAAAAATCAATCCCTATACACCGTAAACGATTTCCCATTTTTCGGGAAAGATGAAACTAACATTTTAGCATATGAAATGAGAGGGCAAACTAAGGTTTTGCCAACACCACGTAAAAATCATGCTTAAATAACCACCGGGTTACTCAACAAGCACCAAACGCATCCCCAGAGAAATGAGAGAGCATACGCATCAACATATAAAAGTTAATGGACTAGAGAAAAAATCAACCCCCATAAACCGTAAACGATTTCCCATTTTTTTGGAAAGGCGAGACTAACATTTCAACAAAAGCATAAACATATGGAGTTTATCAACAAAACCTTTCAAGCACACATCATAGAACCCTAAAAATGCCAATTTTCTTCGGCAATGAAACAGGAAAGAAAAAACCCTACATTACTGAAGAGCTAATCCGATAGATTCATAATAGACTAGTTTCCAGAAGAGGAGCACGAAATGTAAATCAATTTGAGGTCAGAAAGTTACCCCCGGAGTTGCGGTGAGGCATGGTTAGGGTATGGGGTTGAGGCGGTGGAAAAGGAGAATGAGAGAAGAAGATCTCTGAGGAGGCACCGCAGAATGTGCTGTCGCAGAAATATAAACCGCTAAACCCCTTGAAATGGGAAATTTATAACCAGCCCCACAATAAAATTATGAGTTGAGGATTAGGGATTTCGTCAAAAGAAAAAAAGGAAAAAAAAGGGTTTTAGAACAATTCAGATTGTGTTAATGTGTAAGTACAGGATTGGTTGATTTCAGGTCATTGACGTGTTCAATTTTCAGTTGTGTGCTTGTGATTTTTTCATCATGAAATAAAACGCAAATAAATATTTAACCTTTTTATTGTTCATATAATTTATTCACATCATATATGTAGAAGCCTAAATTTACATCACATAAAATTTCAATTTAACTATTTAACTTTATAAAGTATATTTTTAATATTTTTAATATTAATATTATTAGTTCTATTAATAAAAATAATTAACTCGATAAATTTAAATAGTGATTTTATTATTAAATGTCTCACAAAATTAGTTAAAATTTATACTATAGATGATGGATGAATAGCATTTTCATAAGGGAATAGGAAAAAAAGATATAGTAGTTAATAAGTTCTACATATAACATGCATGGGATATAAGAATACATCATTTTATATTATAAAAACCAGTAGATATTATCTCTTCTACTATCTGCAATCATCTGTATGCAGGAGTATAATAATGTCATGTCCTCTAACAAGTATATTCTATGTTATATGTCTCAAATTTAGTGTTATAAGAAAAATATTACTATAAAAATATCTTCCCTACTAATTGATTAAAAGAACGGAGTTAAAAGAAAAACAAGTTTCCCAATATTAAAATTTTATACTGATAATTATTTATTTTCATATTATCACATTTAAATGAACATGATAAAAAAACCTTTTAAAATAAATACATAAATAATAGATAAAAGGATACTAGAAAATGAGTTGCCACCAGACTATATTTGTGTCAATTTTTTTTCTTTTTTTTCTTTTGCCAACATATTTGTAAATTTGTCAAATATGTACATTTTTACTTATTGATTATTTAGTTTTAATTTTTTGGATAAAAATAATAAAAAATAAAATTTATTTTTGATTATTTGAAATTAAACAGGAAGAAGATGTAGGGCATGTTTGGATAAGAGTTTAGAAAAGGGCTTATGAACCTTTTGGATAGTTTTTACAAAAAGGGCTTATTATATGAGGACAGATAAGAGATGAGAGGAGAGAGGAGAGAGGAGATAGGGTGTAAGAAAAGAAATGAGAGATGGTGTAAGAAAAAGTATGAGAGATGAGAGAAGGTATAAGAAAAAGTAGGAGAGGAGAAAGATGGTATAAGAAAAAGTAGGGGTAATATAGTAATTGGTTAGTTCATAAGCTCCTTTACTGTTCTATAAGCTACTCTGACCAACTTATCTAAAACTTTAGTTTTAAACCATGGTTTAGTCCAAAAGTCCGTTTGAATAAATATAGCTGTTTATTTTAAAATTTCTCAAAACTTAAACTTTGCCCACACCAAAATTTAAAATCTAGGTTTTGGATGTTCTCAAACATACATGTATTCTTTAAGAAATGGGAGAGAAAATATATAGCATTGACGTCAGTCGGCGAGCGATAAAGTCTATAAATATATAATGAAAACAACACGTGGATATATAATGTGTGTGTTTGGATAAGATTTTAGAAATAGGCTTATAAAAAAAAGGGATTTTGGGCAACTTATAGAAAAGGGCTTTTGGAGAAGAGCTTATGAAAAAAAAAATAGTTTTGAATAAATGAGTGTTTGAATAGTTATTTCCAGAAGTACTTTTATTATTGGTAAATTACAAAAAAATGTATGAGTATTAAATGAGGAGAGATAAGATATAATAGTAGAGAAGAGAGAGGGTGTAAGAAAAGAAAAGAGAGAGTGTAAGAAAAAGTAAGAGAAAGGGTGTAAGAAAAAGTAGGGGTAATATAGTAATTGGTTAGTTTATAAGCTCTTTTACTGTTCTATAAGCTACTATGACCAATTTATCTGAAACCTTGGTTTTAAACCATAGTTTGGTCCAAAAGTTTGTTTGAACAAATATGACTGTTTATTTTAAAATTTATTCAAACCTAGGTTTTACCCAAAAGGGCTTTTAAAACTATAGTTTCCAACTATTCCAAACAGCCCGATATATAATGCGGAGCTTTTCATGTGTTAAATTACACGTGATCCCACCAATTCATGATCTTATCTTTCTATTTGTGATCTTTTCTTTTGTAATTTTAGAATTTTAAACCATTAGTTATATTTCAATAATTTTAATAAAAATATCATTTTAAACTTATTCTATTAGAGAAAATGATTAAAAAGAAAGACAATAATAAATTAAAATAAGGGTAAATTTAAGGGACAAAAAATGTTTTAAACTATAATAAAAATTAGATAGAACAATATCATACTTGTAAAGAGATTGGTATATAATATTCATAATATACATATATAATATAATATATAACTGATAAGTAATAATATTTTTATAAATGTAAGGATTTTAAAATTAAAAGAAAAATAAAACAGGTAATATACACACGCTATAAGAAGAAGAAAAACTACACGTGTCTTACAAATTTCTTCAAACCATCAAATCGCTTTTACCTTCTAATAATTGCAAGTAAGTAAGTTAAGTTTGATAAAGATTATTTGTTCATTGCCAATTAATCATACGTGGGAGCTCAAATTTGTTCATTGTCTCTTTAAAAAAATTATCTCATATTCTTACTCATCAATGGGAGCTCAAACATGATTGAAGAAGCGTTTTTTAAGCTGAATTTAATTTTTAAAACTTATATTTTATAATTTGCAATTAAATTTTTATACTTATCCAAATATTGTTTTTTATCTATTGTAAATTTTTTAATTCCATAGTTGCAATGTTTTTTAAAAAATATCACATATATAATTTTAATTTCAATTAAATTTTAAAGAATTATTGCAATTTATATATAAATAAATAACAGAGAACACAACTCCAAACTTGTCTGTATTTTAATGTTTTTATACCATAATTATTGAATAAATATTAATAAATTGTTAGATGTCGGATATTTTATTTATTATATTTGTAATATTTAAGTAAATATTTAGTTATAATAATTTAAATAATAAAATATGTGGCGTTGGTTAGTTTGACTTTATGAGTTTGGGTTTAGAGTTTTACCCAATTTTAATCATTTATTCAATTAAATAATAATAATGATAGGTTATTTAAGTAAATAATTATTGAATGAATGGTAAGAGAATGTAGCGCATTTAGAATAACCTAAGGCCACGTAGGTATGTAGTATTGGATCTTGATAGACTAAGATTTAGATTGGGATTGAGAGTGGGAGTAGAAGTGGGAACGTGCCTTTAAAATTATATTTGGTATGGAGTAATATTTGAAAAACATAATTTTATTAATTTTATTTTATAATTAGCTATAAATTATGAAAAAGACTATAGTACCCCTTGCCGTAAGTCTCAAAATTCACTAGTGAAACAATTGTCATCATGGGTAAAATCACCAGCAAGTTAATGGCAGCAGCGGAGGCTTTCGCCGCAAAGTCAGTGGAATCAAAGAAGGGCTCCATGGGCACATGCTTGTGACGTCGAGCCAGCGGATTACCGGAGTGGATATCAAAATCGCACATGACGTAGAGCAAGGCAGCATCAGCCTTACATCTACTATAAGCAGGGGCTTGCTCGCAAACCTTGCACATTCGCACACGCTTAGCCAGGAAGCAAGCTTATTGGCATAATGAATCTTGTTGTCATAGAGCATGCACAGAAAAGCTGAGTTGGCTCAGCAAAAAACTGCAGCGGCCACCGATTTGCAAGAGTCACATGGTTTCGATGGCAAGGTCCAACCACTAAGAAAGTCATTGAGGCTTCCCCTCTCGATTCCCATACAAGAAATCTTGTTCCGCATTGATGGAGGAGAGAAGAAGAGGAAAAAGAAGAGGGAAACAAGAGAGAAGGGCGTTGACAGAGGAGAGAATGAATGATATTTGTCTTAAAAAAATTTATCCCATGTCTAAAAATACAATAATAGGAGTGGTGGTATTACCCAATCTTACCTATATAGTATTACAAAATCCTAAAGTTTTTTCAATACTACATATCAAACGGCCCAATTTAACAAATTATCTATCCCTATGCTAGTCTCAAATACTCAATACTTCGTACAAAATGTGGCCTAAATGTAAATCATGTTTTTTGAGGCTTCAGTGACTGTATTAACGTATGCAATACATAAGATTTTAAAGCAGTGCTGCTCATTCTTCATATGCCATATGCAGAATGTGGACTTGAAGGAAAAAAAAGAACGATAACTCTATGTTACTATTATTAACTGTACATTTGTAACACATAAAAGTTAAAAACTAACTTGAAGACAAACAAAACCCACATGTGGACTCCAAAAATTCTCAAATTTCAAATCATTAAGATATTAATACAGGAGAGGTCATCAATCCATATGATAACATGTTCCAAAAATAAAACAATCCAAAGGGTTTAAGATTGTAACAAATACAATTTGATTTAACACACTGATTCAACAAGGGGTCCCTTGAATATTTTGCATTAACGTGGCTTTGTTTTTTTCTAGTGACACCACAACCTCTGACATATTAGGTCTTGACTCAGGTGCTTCGTTGCAACAATTTAAGGCTAAATCAAAAATTGATGATATATGCCGTAATATATTACCACTTTTTTGGTTGCTTCTAGGCAGCAAATTGACATCTAGAATATCGATGATTGACTGTGGGGTTGATTTGCAAACAAATTCTTTCAAAGTTAAGCCTTGAACAAACATCTCATCTGTTGGTTTCTTCCTTGTAAACATTTCCATAAGCAGAATACCAAAACTGTATACATCTCCTTTTGTTGAAATTGCTCCTCTTGATCCATACTCTACATATAAATTTAAATGATAAATTAAGTAGTTGAATAACTTTTAGTTTCTTCTAGCATGTGGATGTGTGTAGGTATAAATGAATACAAGAAATAGAAATTAAATAAAATTTAATGTGATTACTATATAAATTATCTCACCTGGTGCCATATAACCAATTGTGGCCACATTTTTGGTATAAATTTCTGATTGACTATCACTTAACAATTTGGAGATTCCAAAGTCACTCAAATGGGCCACCATATTTTCATCCAATAAAATGTTGCTTGGCTTTACATCACAATGGACCACTGGTGTAGAAGAACTATGATGAAGATACTCCAATGCCGATGCCATGTCAATCATTATATTCAATCTTTGTACTATATCTAAACAATAGTTATGGGAGTACAACCATCTATCAAGACTCCCATTTGACATGAATTCCATTATAAGGGATTTAAAATCATCATTGGAGCAACTGCTGATGATTTTAATGAGATTACGATGACGAAGCTCGCGTATGGCAGCACATTCAACATCGAAACTCCTTGATGCTGCTTCCAAGTTTGAGTTAAATACTTTGACAGCAACTATCTTTCCACTTGAAAGAATTCCTTTGTATATTGATCCGAAACTTCCCTTGCCAAGAAAATTACTTTGATCAAATCTATTTGTTGCTTGCAAAAGATCATAATAGGATATCTTCATTGGCTTGTCCAAATTTAAGAAGTCTCGATTAGTCATCTCATGACTAACATGATCCTTCTTAAACTTTAGAAACATTAGGCATGAAGCAACCAAAATGATTGCAGAAATGATAGGCACTAAGTATTTGATCACAAGCACCATTTTGGTTGAGATGTGCTTCTTTCCTTTTTTGCATGGATGGACTTTTAGTTTAGACTTCCCACAAAGATCTTCATTCATCATAAAAGATTCATATGTAAAATTCTGAAAAGGCCCATTATTTGGAATTTCTCCATGCAATAAATTATACGAAAGATTGAGATGCTTCATATGGATAAGTAACTCTAAGGATTTTGGAATCACACCAGATAAATAATTTTGGGAGAGATCCAAGGACTCAATATCTATCATGCCACTAAATGATTCAGGAATGGGCCCTTGCAATTTATTATGAGACAAAGATAGTTTTTGCATTGTTTCCAAGCTGCCCATAGTTGTTGGGATGTTTCCTGAAATTTGATTTTGTGACAAGTTCAATAGTATAATTGCTCTCAAATTTGATACCTCAAGTGGAATTGTTCCGCTCAATGCATTGGAGGATAAGTCTAGCATCAACATATCTTTGAGACTCCAAAGAGAAGAGGGTATTTGAGAAATTAATTTGTTGAAGCTGAAATTCAACCTTCGCAAAGAAGTATTTGTTAGGCACGTTGGAATCATTCCTAAAAACATGTTGTTGGCTAGAAACAACTCACTCAAACTTTTGATTTGGCACAATTCATTTATGATAGGCCCTTGCAATCTGTTATTGCTAAGACTTAAATGTTGAAGCCTTTGTAGTCTATTGATTGTATTTGGAATCAACCCATTCAAGTCATTCCCATCTAAATATAACGCCATCAAGTTTGTTAGATTCCCAACTACATTGGGTATAACTCCACTAAATTTATTCCATGATAAATCTAACCTAGTGAGCTTAGAAGCATTTGAGATGCTATTTGGAATTTGTCCATTAAGTAGATTATCTGTCAAAACTAATTCCTTCATGTTGGGAAGACCAATTCCTAAATTTGATGGGAGAAAGCCAGATAAGGCATTATTGTTAAGGTAGACACGTCTCAATGCCGTAATGTTGAATATATAGGAAGGAAAGGATTCATTGAAATTATTATATTCCAAATTCAACACTTCAAGCTTATCAAGATTGCCTATCTCCTTGGGGATAAGACCTGAAAACAAAAAGCTGTTTGGTAATTAACTTAAAAAAACTGACGGATATGGATATATAACATTTATATAAAGTTATGAAAATTGACAAAACAGGTAATATGTTTTGTGTGTGTGTGTGTCTATATATGTAACATACATATGTTTCAAAAATTTGAATTCACTTCTTTACATTACAAGAAAACTCCAAATATCCCTTTGATTTCGATTCCTTTCCAATTTTTTTCTTGAAATTAAAGTTTTGCTATGCTAGTAAGTGCGTACTTAAATAAACTAACTCGAATACGGTGATTAATTTACAATGAGCTTTAACATGTCATTGTAAATTAATCCCCGCACCAGTGGGACTTTTTGAGAAAGGATTCTACAACATGTGATCTTCAGAGAACATTTAATAAAACTAAAAATAAATATTGTACAATACATGACTAAAAGAGCATGTCCTGGTTTTTTTAATTCATCAAAAGAAGGATAGGAATTATATAAAAAGTGTGTGTGTGTGTGTGTGTTTTTTTAATATCATTAAAATTTAAAGCTTACCAACATTTCTGTTCATATTAGCCGGTTTGAATGAAAATACTAAAGATGTGATAAAGTTATATACACAGACAACTCATAAAGAAAGGTATGGTATAAGTTTAAGCATACATAAGAATGAGTTCATACCAAATATAATCCTTTTAATGATGTACAATTACTTATTAATTGTGGAATATTTCGCTCTTATTGATTACCATCAACACTTAATGTGGTATGAATTAAATAAATATTATATATTAATTTATTTACAAATAATAATTGTATATATATTTATATTTTTAAATAAAAATAAGGAGAATACCTTATTTTTAATATTCAATTTAAATAAAATTAACTAATAGGTCGTTTTAGGATCAAGTCTATTAAATTTGCCTATTCCTTTGGGTTACAAAATCTAGACATTAAAACAAGTTACAATGATGACTTTTTAATATTTCAAATACTAAAATATATATATAACTAAAATATTTTTATTATTTTTAAGTCTTTATAAATTTTTTGAAATAAAAAAAATTGGGAAACTATAAACTATCTTGAGATGAGATTGACATGTTATAGAATATTTATTTTAAAATTAAAGTGTTTTTATGTTGTAATTATTGAACAATTAATTTATAAAAAATTAATGAATTTGAGTAATACAAATAAAAAATGAAATTAAATAGGAAAAGGATGTATTGTAACATCCTAATGTCATAAAAGAGATTTATAAAGAATTATTGAGATCAAGGATATTTTTTTAAAATTAAAAATTTTAAAGATAAAATTTCATAACAAATAAAAGAAAGAATAAGTAGTTTAAAATATTTTGGGACTTAGAAAAATTTAAAAAAAATTAAAATAAGTATTTTGAGATCTAAAAAATTATAGAAAAGTTTATTTCTCTTAAAGAGATCTACAAATTTTAGTTGGACGTGTATATTAAAAGCAATGTTTTTTCAAAGTTAAGGGTAAGAATCTAAAAAGTTTTAGATTTCGCCAAATAAAAAGTAAACTTTGGTTAATTAATTATATTAATTAAGCCAGTAAATGTCAAGTCTTATATTTTTTCCCCATAAAGAACCATGAAAAAGATTCAAGTAGAAATTTAGAGTACATCCATAAGATATTTTTAGAATTAGTTATGAATTTTTAAAATCTACTGTCAATATGAAAAATGAATAATGAAAGGTTTCTGAGAATTAAAGTGAAATTTTTTAATTTTTAGACCTAAGTAATATTTCTGTTAGTCGAAAACACTCTGGACACGTATCTAAGGGAATAAAAGTAGGGTGTTATATTTTTAGTATTAGAGTAAATGTTCTTGATACAGGATAGAGAGCAAAAATTTCTAATATATGATAGAGAGTAGTGATTCCTGATACAGGATAGAAAGTAGAAGTTATGGCACGGGACAAAGATTCTGTCAAATGATATGAACGTTTTAATTAGAAAATAGAAGGTATGACCCAATGAGATCAATAATGAATTACTTATTCATAGTCCAAATAAGATTATTGATTAGAGATGAATACTCTAAGAAAAAGTGAATACTAAGGAAAATGAAAATAAATTTGAAGAAAGAAATTTAATAAATTAGTGTAATAAAAATAAAATATGAAATTAAACAGGAAAATGAGGTATTGTTTAACAAAAGGGAGAGAAAAAATCATAAAATCTATAAATATATAATAAAACCATGTTTGTAGGCATGTTATATATGAAGTGGAGCTTTTTATGTTTTAAATTTCATGTGATGCTACCAGTTCATGATCTTCTATAACTTTCTGTTCATGATCTTAGCTTTCATAATTTTGGAATTCTAAACCATTAGTTATATTTCAATAATATTAATAAAATGATGAAAAAAAGAATATCATTTTAAACTTACTCTATTATCAAAAATGATTAAAAAACAAAGAAAATAATAAAAATTAGAAGGAATATTGTCATGCTTGCAATTGATTGTGAAATGCTTCTCTCTAATTGATTATCAACAATACTAAAAACTTCAAGTAAAGGGACTTGATGACACATTTTTTCAGGCAAATTACTTTTTAAATGATTGATGTCAAGTTCAACAACTCCCAAAGAAGTCATGTTCCAAATAAATGAAGGAATTTCACCTATAAATAAATATAAAATATTTGTTAATTACTTGGTAATAAGATTTACAATATCAACTTAATACTCTATAAAATGAAACAATTTCAACATGATTATGCATTGTTTATTTCCGCATTCTATTAAATCATATTTTTGGGACGTTATTCACGAGTAGATTATTTGGCTTCAGATAGTGCAGGTGACCCTAATCCTCCCGCTGAGCAGTAAAGAGCCTCGTCGCAGCTCCGAAGCGTTGTTTTTGAACAAGATTGATTTTAATCTTTATTAAGTACTTGTGTTATTTTGATAAAAAGGTAAATGCTCCACATAGACCTTAGAAAGGATTTGGTTTATTTTGAAAAAAAAAATGTTATGAAAAATTTGAATGAGTTATTTAAGGTTTTAGGCTTTCAGAATGTGAAATTATTCATATTCTGTGCCGGTCACGGGCCAAATTTCAGGACGTGACAGTTTGGTATCAGAGCCAGGTTGTTTTTCTATGGCTAAGTGGAGCAGGGATACTTTGGTGGGGTCTCAATTATCGTTATGAACCCGGGCATAACCATAGTTGAGGCATTTCTGAAGATCTCTAGGTGAAATTCAAAAGTGTTCGATTTTCTTATGATTTTGAAAACGTATTTTTCTTAAAATTGAATAACTTATATGTTTTATGAATAGTTAAATGTCGCCTAGATGTGTACCACCTAGAGGGAGCTTTAGGGCTTCGGATCAAGGCTCTGCTCAGCGAAGTGATTTGCCTCCTCGAGGTTGAGGAAAGGGTCATAGGGGAGTTAGGTGTCGGGGAAAGTCGACCCCTTGACCTCTATAAGAATATTATTTAAATTTAAACCTTCAAATCCACTGTCCCTAGTTATTTCTATATTATATAGGCATGAAACTTGTGAAGAAACCCGTAGCCTTACTAAAGCAGATAACATTTTAGTTCAGTTATTAGAATGCATTAAGTTGGATATTCATAAGTTCACATGTTTTTGTTCTAGAGAGGAACCTATGGAATTTTGTTTGAGGGCATTGAAAGGAGGTGTCTAAATTCGTTTTGAGTGGATTTTGAAGCTTTGATTAGATGAAATCAAGTTAATGGTTAGTGTTTTGGTTATTATGATTTTGGGTTCATCTGTGAGTACATTAGAATGTTAAAGGCTATGAATTTCGAGATTGAGGACTGATTTCAAACTATGTGAAGCTTAAGTTAAGCTAAAAGAGATGGAAATTATTTAAAATATATATATCAAGTCTATGGTATGGATTACGCCTTGTAGTCAGAGCTGAATTATAGGTTAAATAATTGAGGAGAGATAGCTATGGATTACAGATTCGAAGTGAAGTGTATTTAAGAGAGAGCTAGCGCATTGTGAGCCCCTAAAAGATTAAAGGTGATGCATGGTATGAATTCCTTTGATGAGCGTGGTCACTAACAAAGTTAAATGTCGAAATGTTGAGATAGATAATGTGAAAGCCTTGGGTTTTGAACTTAAAGTTAGAAATTGATTTGGCAAGATTCTGATTTAGAATTTTATATCAATATATTGGAATAAGTCTGATGACCATAGCCAAGTGTAGAATTAAGGGTGGTTGGGCATTTTTGGCTGAGTTAAAGATGTTGACAGGCCTACTATTAGTTTAGACCAAATTCTTGTTGTTCAAGAATTTCCTGACATTTTTCTGGAGGAATTGCCGAGTTTACCCCAGATCGAGAGATAGAATGTGGTATTGACGCCATTCAGGGCATGTAGCCAATTTCTATTCCGCCTGTAGGATTACACCCTTAGAGTTAAGGGAATTAAAGATTCAGTTGCAAGAATTTCAAGATAAAGGGTTTGTACGACCTAATACTTCTTCGTGGGGCGTACTAGTGTTATTTGTCAAGAAGAATGATGGATCGTTAAGACTGTACATTGATTATTGACAGCTTATCAAGGTGACAATAAAGAACAAGTAACCATTGCCGCGCATTGATGATTTGTTTGATCAGTTGCAAGGAGCATAATACTTTTCAAAGGTTGACTTACGATCAGGATATCAGCAATTAAATATTAAGAAAGATGTTCCAAAGACAGCAATTAGGTCTCGTTATGGTCATTACGAATTTTTGGCGATGTTCTTAATAGTGGTGCAATAATTCTATGAGTATGGAGGAGCGTGAACATCAATTGTGGGTAATGCTGTAAAGGTTGAAAGGAGATTGTTGGTACAGGAGATTCATAAAATAAGAAGTAGTCGTGTTTGAAATTGTTGATAGGGAAGCATTTTTAGCTTATTTGTAAGTTCGTTCCTCATTAAGTGATCAGATTAAGGAAGCTCAGTACTCTGAACCAAAGTTGTGCAAGTTGCAGGATTCGGTCCAAGATGGAAGTAATACAGGATTTGCGTTTGATCAGGAGGGTGTTATGAGGTTCGAGGGCAGGATTTGTGTGCCTCAAGTTCAAGATTTGAGAAGGCGAATTTTAGAGGAAGCTCATCATTTTGCCTATATTATCCACTTTGGTATAACTAAGATGTATCAAAATTTGAGGAAATTATATTTGTGGCATGATATGAAGAATAATGTGGGGATTTTGTTATACGTTTGGCGTGTCAACAAGTTAAGCAGAACATTAGTAGCCTGTGGACCATTGCAACGATTGGAAATTCCTGAGTAGAAATGGGAAAACATAACAATGGATTTCATCGTGGGATTGCCCCACATTGTTGAAGGTTTTGACTCTATTTAGGTACTTGTTGACAGATTTACTAAGTCTGCTCATTTTCTTCTAGAGAAGACGACGTATAGTGCGGCTAGATACGCCGAGATTTACAGTGAGGAGATTTTGTGATTGACGGAGTCCCATTGTCTAGTACTCCAGATAGAGAGCCCCAGTTTACTTCTCGATTTTGGGAATCATTTCAAAAAGCATTGGGTACTCGATTGAATCTTAGCACTGCTTTTCATCCTCAGACTGATGGACAGTCGGAGAGGACAATCCAGATAGTTGAGGATATGTTGAGGTCCTGTGTCATGGATTTTGGTGGAAGTTGGGATAAACATTTACCGTTAGTAGAGTTTGCCTATAATAATAGCTATCAATCAAGTATTCAAATGGCACCATTTGAGGCGTTGTACGGAAGACAGTGTAGATCTCCAATTGGATGGTTTGAAGTAGGAGACGGAATGATATTAGGGCCTGATTTGGTTCAAGATGCCAAAGAAAAGGTGAAAGTGATTCAGCAAAGGTTGTTGACAGCTCAAAGTCGACAGAAATCTTACGTAGATCATCGTCGTAGGGAATTAGAATTCATGGTCGGAGATAAAGTGTTCTTAAGGGTGTCGCCAATGAGAGGGGTCATGAGATTTGGTAAAAAGGGTAAGTTAAGCCCGAGGTTTATTGGCCCCTTCGAGATTTTGGATAAAGTAGGTGCGGTAGCCTATCGATTAGCCTTACCACCAGAGCTGTCAGGGATACATCCGGTGTTTCATGTATCGATGTTACAGAAGTACTTGTATGATCCCTCCCATGTTGTCGAATATCAGAAGGTTCAAGTGAGCAAGGACCTGTCATATGATGAAGATCCGATAGCCATTATTGATCAACAAGTAAAGAAGTTGCGGTCGAAGGAGATTCCTTCGGTGAAGGTGTTATGGCGAAATCACTCAGAGGAAGAAGCTACTTGGGAGTTGGAGGCTGAGATGCGAATCAAATACCCACAATTATTTCAGAACTAAGGTGTGCATATTTTTCAAATTCGGAGGACCGAATTTCTTAAGAGGAGAAGAATGTTATGACCAGGAATTTAATTAACATATATATGTATATTCTTTACAGAATACCTTGCAAGGGAAGAGTTGGCTGAATGGTTCAAAGGCAAGAAGGAAAAACGTGTGGTCTGTGTTCGAATCCCAGCAGGTGTAGAAGAGTGGGTTTTTCTTATTTTCAGACACATGAAATTACCCTTTTGCCCCTCTGTCCATTTTCACCAAATCTTCAACCTTCTCCCTCATTTTTCCTTCTGGCGAACTGAAATGGCAGGCAGCAGCAGGTGTAGATGAGTGGCAGAGGTTCAGCGTGCGGCGCGGGAGAAGAGTGCACGGCACGGAGGGCCTCTGTCATCGTCTTTATGAAGCATTCCGCCCCGCTCTTTTTCTTGTTCTATCAACATGAGGCTGCTGTGAGAGTGAGAATGGAAGGTGCAGGAGTGTTGCGAGCTCAGTGAGTTGGGTGCTAGCACCGGTGAATACTCTTTTCGGTGAACCACTCTTGTGGTTGTTGCCGTCGCCGTGTTGCAGCTGTCCGTCACCATTCTTTGCTACTGTAGCAATCCTCTGCTACTGTAGCAAGTCTTGGAATTCAATTTCCAGGGTGCTCTTCGGTGGTGGGTTCTGTGGGCGCTGAGGGTAAGCTTCTTAATCCATTATTCATATTCAAATTCTTTCACTTCCTTCTGGCTTGTTATCGTGAGCAGTGAGCTCACTCCGTTCAGTTTGGTGACTCCGGCGTTCCCCTGTTTTGGGGGTCTGTTATGGTTGACAGAGGAAAGAAGGAAGTTGAGAAGCTGGGCTTGTTCATTTTCCTACTCTGTTCCGTGGTATTGTTGCTGTGTTTTCCCTGTGCAGTGAGGGTGGTAAGTTTCACCCTTTTTCCTTGTTTTCTTTTCGACCGTGACTGTTTTGCTCGTGCTGTGGACTGCTGTTTTAGCAATTTCTGAGATTGTTTGCTCTGTTGGAAAGGTTTATGTGGTAATGTAAATAGTCCATGGTTATTCTGGGTTGTTGCTGCCGTGTGCATACTATTATGCTGCAGTGGTGTGTGTGTGATCCGATGCACCTAGGGGGTATAGGAATTTTCTGATAAATATGGAGACAGAAAGGGTATTTGTGTTTGCAGCCAGGTGTTATTTCTGTTGCAAAGTGTATATCTTTGGATGCATGCTGGGTTGCTACTACAGTGTTCATATATATTGTTGTGCTGCTGCTGTGTGTGCGTGTTTGTGTGCATGGGTGTTCGGTGTGCAGCGTATGTGTTTTGGGATATAGTTGATGCTTGCACCTAAGCGTGGGTAATTCTAAGTAATGAAGGAAGAAGTGATTGGAGACTTTTACTGTGATGCGTATGTATATGTATACATTTAAAGAGAGGGGGTTTTAATCAGAGAACCATGTCGCGGAGATTGGAAGTTAAAAGATATGTTTTTATATAAGGAATTGTTGTTATAAATTGCAGGAAGAAAGTAAAAAGAATGAAGGGAGAAAGGGATTGCTGTTAATATGCATATCTATACATGTGTGTGTAAATGAATTGTGAAGTTAATGAAAATATAATGACGGAGGTAAAGAGAGGAGATGATGATTTTACATTTTTATGAGGTATGATATTGGAATGAAGATTAAAATTTCAGATTTGAAATAAAGAAGTAATAGTGGAAATCTTTGAAATTACTAAATGTTAGTATGTGGACATGAATGAGTGGAGGCTATTACATCCAATAAAGGAGTGATGGATATATTTATATACAGAGATGAATTGTGAAAGTCATGAAGCTGTGCAAAGGTCGTGTTCAGGATTTATAAATTAATAATTGTTTTAATCACTTTCTTAGTGGCTGATGCGTGTTAACGTTGACGTATCCATGATTAGTTGTAGATTTAGGATGATTACTTGTGCTGAGACTTTGAATAGAATGTTAATATGTTGTTTCGGGATACCAGGGGTTTGAGAAGCGAAAATTAATCGAAAGTGTTTGGCTGAAAAGAGTAACGGTTTTTGAGTATGGAAGGTGAGTGAATAACGTTCCCTAAAAATTTATATTTTTAAATGCATTGTCATTTCAAATATTGAATTTCAAATATGATTTTTGTAAAGCAAATTTTATGAAAGTAGGGTTTAAATCGTTAGAAATGATTTTTCTTTCGATTGGTTTACAAAAGAATTATGATTATGTATGAAAATGGATGAATAAGCTTTTGAAAAGAGTTTGGCAAAAGTTGCATCGAACTGATGTTATTCATGGAATACATTCTTATGCGAATTTCATATGATTTTACAGTAACTTGATTTTTAATGTACATGCTGGGGTTTTTTTGAAATTCAAAGTGGTTTTTACCAACAGTTATAGCATTGAAACAGTTGAGATTATTTCATGTGAAATAAACCCCACGCATGATGGAAACGTTTTAGGACAGAATACAGAACGCTGGTTGCTAACAGCAGTACTGTTAGTCCTTGGTGCACCTTGGTTACTCGAGCTCGACAGTTAGTGGCAGAGCCACCAGAATTATTTCGTGGGATTTATTCTCGCGACAGTTTGTGGCCTTGAGCCACCAGAATTATTTCATGGGATTCATTCTCGCGACAGTTTGTGGCCTTGAGTCACCAGAATTATTTCGTGGGATTCATTCTCGCGACAGTTAGTGGCTTTGAGCCGCCAGAATGGTTAGTTACCCTCGTGGACTGTGTGTCCACGTCTGTTTTCGTTCTGTTGAAGTCCTACAGAAAGATCATGGTTTTGAAAGGATTATTTTTAAATGATTGAGTTGAAATGGTTATTTCAGATTATTGTTTTCCCTGAAATACAAATATTTACAGAAAGACTTGCATCAGATTATGAAATGTTATGAAGTACATTTTCAACATGATTATGCATTGTTTATTTCCGCATTCTATTAAATCATATTTTTGGGACGTTATTCACGAGTAGATTATTTGGCTTCAGATAGTGCAGGTGACCCTAATCCTCCCGCTGAGCAATAAAGAGCCTCGTCGCAGCTCCGAAGCGTTGTTTTTGAACAAGATTGATTTTAATCTTTATTAAGTACTTGTGTTATTTTGATAAAAAGGTAAATGCTCCACATAGACCTTAGAAAGGATTTGGTTTATTTTGAAAAAAAAAACGTTATGAAAAATTTGAATGAGTTATTTAAGGTTTTAGGCTTTCAGAATGTGAAATTATTCATATTCTGTGCCGGTCACGGGCCAAATTTCAGGACGTGACATGATCAATGTATGATTCGTTGATATTTTTTTTTTAACATAAGGTATAGTGTTTTTTATACATAGTTGATAGTTATATACGAACATGAGACAATTTGTATATCTATAGGCACATGTAGTAATCTGGGCTTGGCCCTTTACACTGTAGTTTATGCTACAATTTAGTTTATTATTTTGTAATTTAGATTAATTTTGATTTATTGTTGCTTTCCTTTTAGACTTGATGGTTTAATTAATTATGAGGAATTCGTATATATTATGTGAGCTGATTTCTTTCATTCAAGAAATAAGATTATGAATTTCTATTAACTGTGATAAAGTGCAAAAATAAGAGACACATAGAATGATTTTTGTTAACTACAAAATTTTTAAAAATAAAAATAAAAATAAATAATAAATAATAAAATTGATGTAAATTTTACATTTTATTTTCAAATACCGATAGAGCCTTATTGATTGGATTAGTAAATAACATTTTAATTTTCTACATTTTACTATGCATTTTCATAATGAGAACGTAGTTAAAAAGGAAACAAGTGTCTCAATGTTAAAGTTTTATACTAATCATTATTTGTTCTCATATTAACACATTTAAATGAACATGATAAACAAACTTTTAAAATAAATAAATAAAAAATAGATGTAAGGGTACTTGTAAATGAGTTACAACCAGAATATTTTTGTTTCAAATATTTTTTTGCCAAGATATTTGTAAATTTACTTTGTCAAATACGTACATTTTTACTTATTGATTATTCAATTTTAATTTTATAAAGTTTGGATAAAAATATATAAAAATAAATTTTATTTTTGATTATTTGAAATTAAACAAGGATAGGATGTATTCTTTAAGAACGGGGAGGTAAAAAATATAGAGATGACGTTGGTAGGAGAGCAATAAAGTCTATAAATATATAATGAAAACAACAACATATAATTTTTTAAACTTATATCTTATAATTTGTAATTAAATTTTTATACTTATTCAAATATTTTTTTTAACTATATTCTACAAATATTATGTGGTTTCATCTGCTCATGGTCTTAGCTTTACTTGTTGATTTAGGATTATAATCACACGTTATGTGAATAAACAATATGCATGAAATAATCTTATTTTAGATGAAAATATGAAAATGAAAAAAAAAACATTAAGTAAGTAAGTACATACCTGTAAATGAGTTTATACCCAAATATAATCCTCTTAAAGACGTGCAGTTACTTATTGATTGTGGAATGCTTCCCTCTAATTGATTATCAACAACACTAAAAACTTCAAGTAAAGGGAGTAGTTGGCACATTTCTTCTGGCAAGTTACCCTTTAAATGATTGCTACTAAATGAAACATGTCTCAAAGAAGGCATGTTGTTCCAAATAAATGAAGGAATTTCACATATAAATAAATATAAAATATTTGTTAATTACTTGGTAATAAGATAGACAATATCAACTTAATACTATATAAAATGAAACAATAAATCTCTATGAAACCATATTGATCGCCATCTTCTAAGAGTTAGAAAAATTGATGTACTACACATATGTGTGTATTATCAATTTATAGTATTTATATGAACAATAGTTTAATTTTCTACTTTTTATTATCATTTAAGACTTACAAATTTAAGACTTACATTGTGGTTTATGCTACAATTTATATTATTATTCTATAATTTAGATTAATTTAGATCTATTGTTGTTGTTATCCTTTTAGACTTGATGGTTTAATTAATTCTGAGAAATTCCTATATATTATGTGAGTTGTATTCATTTCATTCAAGAAATAAATAGATTATAAATTTCTTCAATTAACTGTGATAAAGTGAAAAATAAGAGACGCAGAATATTTTTTTGTAAACTACAAACTTTTTAAAAATAAATAATAAATAATAAAATTAATATAAAATTTAGATTTTGCATGTATATCCCAATCAAAATTAAATGTGTTTCTTATAAGGCATACTCATTTTGGGAAAAAAATCTTCAAAAAATTTCAATAACAAAACTTTAACTTTAACATTTATTTTCAAATATTGATAGAGCTTTATTGATTAGATTAATAAAACATAGTTTAATTTTCTACATTTTACTATGTATTTCCATAATATCTTTTAAAATTTACTTATTTTGAGGAAAAAACACTAATATACTCTGAACGAAATGATAATATAAAATTAAAATTATTTTTAAAAAGCCACAACTCTTAAATGATCACATATATTATTTTCAGGTAACGCATATTTTTTATTCTCGAGCAATGTGTGATTTGTTGAGAAATTTATATAAATTATCTTTATTTTCAGAAAAGAAAAACAAATAAAAAAACTTGCCACTAACAAGAAAATGCAGGAAAAATGAAAAATAAGAAGTTAGAAAGAAACATTGAAACTCAACTAATACTTTTTATCATCCTTATCAGCAACTTAGTTTATTAAAAAAAGGAATGCGACACCATATGATGTAACAAATATTCATTAATTTATTTTTCTTCAGGCTCCCTATTTTTCTAATATTAAACATTTTATTATACTTTTTGCATGGGCGTCAAAATTATATTTATAAAAAAAAAGGCATATTCACTTTAGCATTCAAAGAAAGCATCATGATTATTACATGTGTCTGGTGTCGAACATTACAAATATTTGCTCAACATGTTATAGAATCTAATCACCCACACAAATCATAACTATAAGTATGAAACTTGTTAAAAGCACATATATCAAATATTTTGTTTCTAATAATCTAATATTATATTTTGTTTCTCTTTATAAGGATTCTTTTTTCAATAAAAAGTGAAGATTATTCTGAAAACTACTATGCCATATCAAATATTAATAGCCTATAAAGTTCTTTTTTACCATTTTTAAACTGCTCCTTGATTTTACTTTAGGGAGAATCCTAATAAAATCCCCTTAAAATTATAATAAAATTGGCACAATCACATAATCAAAAAAGACATATTCCCTTTGGAATTAAAAGAAACGTGTGTGAAAATTGTTCATATATAAAAAAGTTATATTTACATTGGGATTAAAAGAAAGTATCACCATTATATGTGTATGTTTTCAAATAAAAAGAAAAATAGATAAACATTACAAAGCTTCTTATGGTTCTTTAAAATGAATGGGAAAAAAAGGAAAACAAAATCTTGCTTTAAAATTATTTTTTATTCGAGAGATGAAAAAAAAAAAACTCACGTATGGTATAAAACAGTCATATAATTAAAATTCTTTGCTTGCAAACTGTTGCTACAAAGATTTAGTATTTGGAGGTTTGCTAAAAATTAAATTTATTACTAGGTAATTTAAATTTATTGTGAGAAATTCCTATATATTATGTGAGATGTATTCATCTCATTCAAGAGTAAATAAGCTTATGAATTTTTCAATTAATTGTGATAAAGTGAAAAATAAGAGACATATTGAATCCATTTGGCGCTGGCTACCCCAACAATTGCATCCCAAAAAAATGATTTTCTTAACTACAAACTTTTTAAAAAAAATTAAAAATAAATAATAAAATTAATATAAAATTTAGATTATACAAGTATATCCAAATCAAAATTAAATGGGTTGCTTATAAGGCTTACTTATTTTGGAAAACATAATCTTCAAAAAACTTTTAATAACAGAAATTAAATATTTATTTTTAAATATTGTAACAATATTCTCTTGATATAGATTTACTAACCATTTCAAACATTGGATGACAAATTGTTTTTATTCTTAAAAAATAAAAAAAATGTTAGAAAAAATACGAAGAAATGCCTAAAAAATATAACAAAAATTAAAAAAAAAAAAAAAACTACCCCTAGCGAAGTGTTCTAAGATAAATGAGTTAAGGCTAATTTGTGGCTAGCATTGTGATTCCGCGTGATTCTAGTATTGTATGGGTCCTTTAATATTTTTTTTGGGTCTTTCAAGATTTCAATAAATATACATATACATATACAAATATACACACACACACACACACATGCATGTGTATAGGTTATTAATCCCTAAATCATTTCAAATAATTGAATCCGCATTTTAATTTTGATAAAAAATATCGCATTAATCAATAGTTTTTTTAAAAAAGCTACTTATAAAGCGTTTTTTTTTAAGATCTATATTCGTTTGGTTGACAAATTGTGATGGATTATCTATATTAAAAAAAACTAAAAAGCTTGTCATTGAAAAGAAAATAGGGGAAAATGAAAAATAAAAGGCAAGAAATAAGCATTGAAATCCCAACTAGTATGTCCTTTTCATCATTTCATTTCATTTTTTTGAAGATTTTGTATGCAACTTATTCCCCTCCTTTACATATGTGTGAAAATTATATATAAATTCGACCTGAATGCCCATAAACAAAATCTCATTTCAAATTTATTTTTATTCTAGAAAGTGAAATAGGGAAAAAGAAAAAAAATACACAATCTAATACACATATGAATATGTTTTAATCGAAGTCATAGATTCTAAAAAGTGTAATATTTTATTCATATTTATTTTGGGGCTAAAAGAAAGTATCAGGTTCTATTCCTTTAAAATGAATCTAGAAAAATCATTATTCTCTAAATCTATAATGCAAAATAGTGATTATATCAAAATACTGGGAAAAAAATTTAAGACCATCATATAATCAAAACTATTACCTTGCAGGTTGATGTTCTTAAGATATAGGTATTGGAGTTTGGTCAAATTTACAATGTCACTTGGTATGTTTCCTCCTTTGAATTTGTTATCCCCCAATTGTAATTCTGTTAATTCTTTGCATTGATGCCAAATGGATGGTATTTCGCCAGACAACTCATTTCCATTCACATAAAACAATTCAAGTTTTGGAAGCCCAGAACATATACTTGTTGGGAGACTACCGGATAAGTGATTACTTTTAAGACCAATTTGCTGTAGCATTGAATTGTTAAATAATGAAGATGGAATAGAACCAGCAAGTTGATTTCTTCCAAGATATAATGTCTTTAGTTGTGAAAGATCACCAATCTCACTTGGAATACCTCCTTCAAATATTAGGGGATGGGAAAGAAAGAATGTTAGTGGTAACAATTCTTTAAGCATCACAAGTTATTATATTTGTACATGAGACGACTTTATATTTCTTAAAAAAAATGTAATAAAACTTGTACTTTTTTTTTGTTAGAAATCAAACTAATATATTCTAAATGATAAAACACAATAACAATTAATTTATTTTCAAAAGGTAATACTATTTTGATTCGGGTGGCTAATAACTAATTTTTTATTCTTTTCATGTACCATAAATTGATAAAGGGGCATGAAAAGAATAAATTAAATGATATAATTCATAATAAAATGAAATAAGAAAGCACTATGAAACCATATTGGTCCGTCATCTTCTCAAGAGTTAAAAAAGTTGATGCGCCATACCTACGTGTGCAAATATGTTATCCATTTATAGTATTAATAAACAATAGTTTAATTTTCTACTTTTTCTTATGCATTTTCAAGTAATGTCATAAATTAATAGGTAAAAGATACAAATTAATAGGTAAAAAAAAAGAAACACTGATATTCTCTAAATGAAATGATAATACAAAATTAAAATTAGTTTTAAAAAGCCACGACTCTTAATTGATCACATATATTATTTTCATGCAAGCCATTTTTTTTCCGACCAATATTCATTGAAAAATTTAGATGAATTATCTTTATTTTTAGAAAAGAAAAACTAATGAAAACTTGCCACTGACAAGAAAATGCTGGGGAAAATGAAAAATAAGAAGCTAGAAGGAAACATTGAAACTCAACTAGCACTTCTTTTTATTTTGTTTTTATTCTTAAAAAAATAAAAAAAAATTGGAAAAAATAAGAAGAAATGCACAAAAAATATAACAAAATAAAATCCCTACCCCTAGCAAACTATTCTAAGATAAATGAGTTTAAGGAATTGCTGATTTGTCGCTAGCATTATTTGTTTCCACGTGACTCTAGTGTTGTATGGGCCCTGTAATATTTTTTTTGGGCTGAAAGGCCCTTTCAAAATTTCAATAAACATACATATACATATGCATATGCATATACTTATGCACATACATATACATATATATGTACGTATACATGCATACATATCGATTATTAATCATTTCAAAGAATTGAATCCTCATCTTAATTTTGATAACAAAATCATTGTCTTATCATTATTGTTTTTTAAAAAAGCCACCATATAAATTATTTTTCATGTAAAGCATGTGTTTTTTTTAAGATCCATGTTCGTTTCGTTGACTAATTCTGTTGGATTATCTATATTAAAAAAACTAAAAAACTTGTCATTGAAAAGAAAATAGAGGAAAATGAAAAATAAAAGGCAAAAAAAAATCATTGAAATATCAACTAGCATGTCCTTTTCATCATTTTATTTCATTTCTTGAAGATTTTTCATGCAACTTATTCCCCACCTTTACATGTGTGTCACAATTATATATAAATTTGAACTAAATGCCCAGAAACAAAATCTCATTTCAAATTTGTTTTTATTTAAGAAAGTTAAAAAAGGAAAAAATACACAATCGAATATGCATATGGAGATGTTTTCATCGAAGTCATAAATTCTAAAAAGTAAGTTCATATTTATTTTGGGATTAAAAGAAAGTATCACGTTCCATTCCTTTAAAAACAATTTAGAAAAAATATCATTCTCTAAATCTATAATGCAAAACAGTGATTATATCAAAATACTAGCAACAAAATTTAAGACCAAAAATAATCAAAACTCTTACCTTGCATGTTGCTATTTTCAAGATATAGGTATTGGAGTTTGGTCAAATTTGCAATGTCATTTGGTATGTTTACTCCTTTGAATTTGTTATCCCCCAATTGTAATTCTGCTAATTCTTTGCATTGATGCCAAATGGAGGGTATTTCACCAGACAACTCATTTACATCCACATAAAACAATTCAAGTTTTGGAAGCCCAAAACACACATTTGGTGGGAGACTACCAGATAATTGATTACGTTGAAGATCAATTTGCTGCAGCACTGAATTGTTAAATAAAGAAGATGGTATAGAACCAATAAGTTGATTACCTCCAAGATACAATATCTTTAGTTGTGAAAGATCACCAATCTCGTTTTAAATGACTCCTTCAAATATTAGGGGATAGAAAAGAAAGCAATGTTAGTGGTAACAATTATTCAAGTATCACAAGTTAATATATGTGTACATGAGATAAATTTATAATTCTTAAAAACACATGTAATAAAACTTGCACATTTTATTAGAAATAAAACAAATATATTCTAAATGATAAAACACAACGACAATTATATCATTTTAATTTGGTTGAGAAATTATATCATTAAAACTAAGAGACCTATTGATCGCGTCCTATGGCGCCACAGAGATTCCAATTTATTGGCCTTGCTATTCTTCACTTCTTTCGAAACACATATTAATTAGAAGGCTTCTAGAAAACTTAATTTTGTTAACTACAATTTTCTTAAAAAAATTAATAATATAAATAACAATAGTGATAATTTATATTATTCAAATTAAAATTAAATGTTCCAAATATGTTGCTTGTAAGGCTTACTAATTTTGAAAATAAAACCATATAAATCTTTTAATCATGGAATAATAATTTTTTTTGAATAGAAAAATGAATAATAGTTTTTTTCAATACTGATGATGATCACCTTTAGATATTATGATAGTATTCTTTTTCTGCTTGGCATGACTTTACTAAACATTTTCAAAAATTGGATGACAGAATTATTTTTGTTTTCTTTAAAAAAGTTACAGAAAAATGGTGGAACAGATAAGAAAAAATGCAAAAAAAAAAAAAAAAACAGAGAACAATCAAGACAAACCATGGTCCTCCATGATAATATAATATCAAACTAGTGAAAAGACAAGTATAGATATTAAAAATATTTTAAAACATACCTGATAAGCTATTATAAGAGATACTTAATATTTCAAGTGAAGACAAGTTGAAAATTGTTTGGGGAATAATTCCTGAGAGCTTATTACCCGCAAGTAATAACTTCTTTAAGTGCTCAAGTCTTCCCACCTCTAGTGTAATAGTCCCTTCAATTAAATTATAAGTCCAATCCAAAATCTCCAACTTTGATAAATTGAATAACGATGATGGAATAACTCCATTAAAACTATTATTTTGAAAACTCAAGCACTCAATCATGAATAAATCTCCTATCCATGTTGGAACTTGTCCTTGAAAGTTGTTGTAGCTCAAGTTGAATAGTCTGAATCGACGCAGTCGAACAAACTCTCCAGGGATTTGACTGTGAAAATTGTTGTCACTGAGATCAAGTTTAATAAGGAATGAGAGATTTCCCAATTGTTGAGATATAGTGCCTTTAAGATCCATGGCACTTAGATTCAAGGAATGAACCCTTCCATAGCGAGTATTGCAGATGACACCAACCCAATTACATGGAGAAGAAGAGATAGACCAATCAACTAAGGAATTGTTGGGATCCGAAGTGATAAAGGATTTAGGGAAAGCAGTGCGGATTTGTCGGTGGTGATGTTTGTATCAATTGAAGCTGAGGAGACCATGAAGCAATGAAGCAAGAAGAGTAGAACAATGGAAGGAGGCTTTGCCATATTGTTTAGCATAGCAGACTTGTCAAATTTCCAAGTGTTGCGCATCCATCGGGAATTCACAAACACGTCATTTTATACTTCAATTCTAAATCGAAGTCAAAGGCGCACAAACTCAATTCCAAATTGCACAATGACTCTCTCATGATTAGATTAAATGATTCAAATAAAAATTAATTAGAGAGTTTGGTGTGTTAACGATTCTGTATTTATTTCTTATCTCTCCCAAAACACGCATTGGCTGTACTGTTCAATTATTAAGCACGTACGCTCATCTTATGGGCGAATGAGATGTGTATTTTATTTTAGTCTCATTAATAATAAGTTATAAATGTTTTTTCTGGTCTTGTGGGTTTGAAAAGAGGATATGAATTATGGGGATCGTACCATATGGTTGATGGTAATTGGATGGAGTAGTGATATGGGACATGGGACAGATGGTCATTTAATTTAGGGCCATAAGGTGGATATTAAATGTAGAATTATGTAGAATGTAGGGTCATTTAATTATATATTTGTGTGTGTATATATATGACTCTAGTATTTAATATATGAGCTAGTTAGAGAGTTATATTTAGTCACAAATAAAAAAATTAATCTATTTTATGTTTAATCTTCATAATTTTTTTAGTTGAGTATTTTGAGAATATTATGTCACATTTATTATAATTAACTGATTTATTTAATTTTTTTAATCTATCCAAACTAATCAATAAGATCTTACATTAAAGATCATGGGGAGTGTATATTATTTTGACAATATATTATTTTAATTTTTTTGCTATTATATCCTTATTTACTTCAATAACTTACATTTATTTTTTAAGTTCAAAGTAATTTTTTCCAAACTATCATACATATTCAAACATATACTTGGAAGTCAAACAAATCCCATTGTTAACTTGTAGATGAAAAATGGTAACATTTACTTCTAAATCGACCCAAGAGTCACAATTCAGTAACTTTTTTTCTCTTTTAAAAAAGTAAGATTTCCAAAATAGATATATAAATAACAGCTTAATTTCTTTGAGTCTAGCAAAAAAAAAAAAAAAGACATTGGCAAAACACTAAACTAGAGTATATTTCGATTAACAGCCAAACAACGAGCAAACATCAATGGAGAAAGAGGCGCAAAAAGTTAGAAAAGTTTTAATTTTGTCTCATGGTGGATAGCGAGAATTTTTTATAATACACATTTATGCTCTCCATATCCAAATTATATTCTTGAATAAATTTCTACAAAAAAAATGATATTATAAACCACTAGAAAAATATCATACATGATGGCAGAAGTTTCATCGAAGTCCAAATCAAGTCATAAAATCTTAATTGAAAAAATAACTGACAATACACGATAACAGAGACAAAATGACAAAAAAAAAATGTAGTCTTCAATTAATTTGTTAGTTATCAAACCATATTATTGCTGTTTTATTTTGTTTGTTGGTCAAGTATAATAGACTTTTGAGTGACCCCAAAATAATGTTAATTTGAAGCTTGTGCAAATAATTTGTTCATTTATAAAGCAATCCAAAGTCTTCAAAAGAAGATTCAATGTATTATAGAAGCTTATAAACTTTTGGTAAAGTCTGGTAGGCTTGACTTCTTGTAAGTTAGAAGACTTGTAAACTTACGAATAGTGTTTAAAAGGTTTGGAAATTTTTTTAAATTTCTCAAATTTTATATTTGTCTCCAAAAGATGAGTTTCTTAGATTTTAGATTCATTCGAATTATAGAATAAAATTAAATACTTATACTTCTACTCCAATTTTTTATTTCAAAATACTTGCATAAATTTTTGTCCGACAAATAGTTGAATTTTTTAGAGTATATAGTTATGTATGCAAGAAAAGAGAATACATATAAAAGAAAATATGCATGGAAAATATTTTCTTTCTTACTCGTGTGTATCAAATTATGAATATAAATAATCAAATTTACAAGCATACGAACAGTTCAGAAATCATGAAAATTAGAGGGGGGAAAAACAAGAAGACATGGGACATTTTAGTCTGTTGAGGGTAGAGATTTTCCCAACTTCAATTATCAAACTTCCTTCATGGGTAAGATAATATAGCCAGTTCTATTTTGCTTGTATAAATAGTTTCATTTTCTGGAGATAAAAAAATTACGAAAAAAAAAGAAACATGTCTTGGTTTTTTATAAAAATAGAAAAAAAATTCTCAAAAAATACATATTGTAAAATTTATTGCATAAAAATATCTAAGAACTCAGGTCTTTGAGCTGATGCAACTTTTCTTTTAATTGTATGCAATGTATTTTTAACTTATACAAATTATTCATTTTATATATAGTTAAAGATAAGATGTATACATTCAAAGAAAATTGTAAAAATATGTTTCACTTAAGTTCTTAAACAAATTTTAGGTATATTTAGATAATCTACTTTATATCTAATATTCATCATTTTTTTAAAATTAATTTATTTAAATTATAAAATAATATATAATCTAATATTATATATAGGTATTTTTTGAGTATTATGTCACATTTGTTATAATAAATGTATTCTATTGTCTTAAATTTTTATTATTTTTATTAAATCTATATATTATAAACATTGTACGAAATAATTATTTATAGTAATGTTCACTAAAATTTGACCACTAAGATTTGATAATGCCATTTGCGATTATATCCTCTTTATAAAAAGGTTAGCCCCTTTTATTAGATTTAGTCCCGCATTTATAAAAGGCATCTTTGTGAGGCACATGGAGGGATAAGAGGGATTATAAAACACGTTAGTGATAAAAAGGATATAGAGGAATCGTAAAATACGTTAGTGTTGAGAAGAAATTTTGTCTCTTTGTGGGGCACATGGGATGCTTGACTTGCGAGTAGGTCTCAAAGTAATTCCATTTAATATGTTAGTGATGAGAAGGATATAGAGGAATCGTAAAACACATTAGTGTTGAGAAGAAATTTTGTGTCTTTGTGGGGCACATGGGATGCTTGACTTGCGAGTAGACCTCAAAGTAACTCTATTTAATATGTTAATGATGAGAAGGATATAGAGGAATCGTAAAACATGTTAGTGTTGAGAAGAAATTTTGTGTCTTTGTGCGGCACATGGGATGCTTGACTTGTGAGTAGACCTCAAAGTAACTCCATTTAACACGTTAGTGATGAGAATGATATATAGAGGAATCGTAAAACACGTTAGTGTTGAGAAGAAATTTTGTGTCTTTGTGGGGCACATGGGATGCTTGACTTGCAAGTAGACCTCAAAGTAACTCCATTTAACACGTTAGTGATGAGAAGGATATAGAGGAATCGTAAAACACATTAGTGTTGAGAAGAAATTTTGTGTCTTTGTGGGGCAAATGGGATGATTGACTTGCGAGTAGACCTCAAAGTAACTCCATTTAACACGTTAGTGATGAGAAGGATATAGAGGAATCGTAAAACACGTTAGTGTTGAGAAGAAATTTTGTGTCTTTGTGGGGCACATGGGATGATTGACTTGCGAGTAGACCTCAAAGTAACTCCATTTAACACGTTAGTGATGAGAAGGATATAGAGGAATCGTAAAACACATTAGTGTTGAGAAGAAATTTTGTGTCTTTGTGGGGCACATGGGATGATTGACTTGCGAGTAGACCTCAAAGTAACTCCATTTAACATGTTAGTGATGAGAAGGATATAGAGGAATCGTAAAACACGTTAGTGTTGAGAAGAAATTTTGTGTCTTTGTGGGGCACATGGGATGCTTGACTTGCGAATAAACCTCAAAGTAACTCCATTTAACATGTTAGTGATGAGAAGGATATATAGAGGAATCCTAAAACACATTAGTGTGGAGAAGAAATTGTCTTTTTGTGGGGCACATGGGATGCTTGACTTGCGAGTAGACCTCAAAGTAACTCCATTTAACAACACATAACTTACATATATATATATAGACCTAAAAAATTCAACTGAAAAATATTTTCAGAAATTGGAAAAAGAAAGAAATTAATGCAATGAAAAAGAAATTAGTGATGAGGAGAAAGTTTGCCCTACAAATGGTCTGTTATCATAACAAGGACCATATCATAATCCTAAAATATGTTAGTGATGAGAAGAATATTTCTGTCGCTGTATAAATTGTAATTTCATTTCGTGGACCACATTTTCATTTCCATTCCGTTAGTCTGATACGAGAAAACGCCTCAAAAGTCTTTAGTCTTAATTTGATTGGATGTATATATTACATCATTGTAGGAACATGGCGTGCTTGACTTGAGAGTAGACCTCAAAGTCTCTTAGCACTCCATTTCATAAGAAACAGCTTCTAAATATCTCCTCTCATATATGAATTTTTTATTTTGGTAATATCATATTGGTTCAAACAACAATACCACCACTTAGTTCCTGTTAAAAATACAAGTAAATAATTCCATTTTCTGTCTCTGTGTTATATATTTTTGTGATATATAGTGATAGTCTAGCTAGAAAGAAGAAGAAATGTATATAAAATAAATTTAAAATAAAGGAGGTAAAACATATTACATAATTAATATGAAAACAATTAAAGCCAACACTGTACATATATGTTATATGTCTAGAAGCATATATACATTAATTACTAACTATCACTAAAGATAAGTTGTTCATTAATTACTAGCTATATACATAATCTACTTTTGGTTCAAAGCTGAATATTAGTCACAAACCACAATAAAGTAAAAATCCATCCTATCTAGATACACATATCTAAAAGAATTTAAAGAATTTTTTTTTTTGAAGAACTTAAAGAATTTATAAATTTAATGAGAATATTTAGAAACTTCCAATAAGTCTTATAATAGTTTTTTTTGTTAAATATATATATACTCTTATTGGAAGTAATTTTAGACATTACATATTGACATTTTTTCTAGCAAAAATTTAAATATAGATTAGCCACATTGTGAGTAACTAATCCTTTTCACACTTAGACACAATCTATCTTGGTAATAATAAACTTATTCATTTTAACATTACTTTGTTATATTGTAGGTAGGACTACCAAGGTCTGAGGGAACCCAAAATCAAGTTTGAAGTGTTTCCCTTTTTAAATGGGCTTAAGGAAGAGGTTTCCTATGGTTTGAACAAATGGGCTCTTACACCTAAAAAATTCTTCCACTATTTCTCATTTAATTTAGTAAGTTCTTTGTAACAAAAAAATTTAATAAGTTCTACTATATAATTGTAAATAATAATTAAGGCGGAGGGTAAGGAAAATAGTAATTAAGATGATGAATTGTTTTTTTATTCTTTTAAATAATAAAGAATGTTGGGAACAAAAGAAGAAGAAATGCACCAAAAAAGACTAAAAAACAAGCGAGACAAGCCTAGATTCTTCCAAAACATCCCTAACGAGATGTGTGAAAGAGAAACATCAGCGAATTCTGTCATTAATTAATTAGTGACATTATGTTTAATGGGAATCATAAAATTCCGTTGTAGTTCTATATCAGTGTATGTATATGTATAGAAGTTGAGTTAATTTGTTATTACTGCCAAGATTATTAATCCGGAATCGTTTCACAGCCTTGAATCATCGTCTTAATTATTTTTTTTTTAAAAATATCCACTACCCTTAAATGATATGTATAGATTTATTTTCATGTAAGGGATGTATTTTTTTTTCCATGGGATCCATGTGAGATTCGTTGACAGATTCTAAAACAACAGGGAGAACTAAAAGACTTGCCATTGAAAAGAAAATACAGGGGGAAATGGCAAATAGAAGGCTACAAAGAAACATTGAAATACCGACTACTCTTTTTCATCATCAATATTATCAGGTTAATTATTTTCCATGGGACTTCTTGTTTTTTAATAATTCAATATCTTATTTCATTTTTTGAAGATTTTTCAAGTAACTTATGGCCCCACCTTCACATGTGTGTGAAAATTATATACAGATTCCATCTAAAAATAATGGGAAACAAAATCTCATTTTAAATTTATTTATATTCCAGAAAGCAAAGGGGTGAAAAAAACACATTCTAACACAATCAACCATCCACACACATGGAGATGTTTTCATCTATAAAGAAGCCATCAAGTTCCATGCCTTTAAATCAATACAAGATGGTGACTTCATCAAAATAATGGGAACAAAATTTAAGACAATCATATAATCAAAAGTTTTACCTCACAAGTTGCTCTTCCCAAATTATAAGCGTTGGAGTTTGGTCAAATTTGCAATGTCACTTGGTATGTTTCCTCTATTATACCCAATTGTAATTCTACTAATTGCATTGATGGCAAATGGAGGGTATTTCCCCATACAACTCTTTTTTTTATATAAAAATTTTTAAAAAGGGGTTGAGCTCACCCACAATCCAATCCTAGGATTGATGTTTTTATTTTTTTCAATGCCAGAGGTGGTGGGGACTGGGGGTATTAGAAGGTATTGCTCAAGCCACTTATCAAACATGTTAAAATAGGCTATGCTAATATTAATACCAGTCCCAACCTCTCCAATGCTTACTACCAAATACAACTATTTCCATTCACATCAAATAATTCAAGTTTTGGAAGCGGAAAACGCACGTTTGTGGATGACGAATTATTTTGTATTCTTTAAGAAGGTTAGAGAAAAATGCTAGAAAAAATGCAAAAAAAAAAAAAAAAAAAAGAACAATCAAGACAAACCCAGTTCTTCCATGATAATATAATAGCATGCTAATCGAGTATCCTAGTTTAAAGAAAAGACATGTATATATATTAAAAATATTTCAAAACATACTTGACAAACTATTATCATAGAGACCCAGTCTTTCAAATAAAGACTTGTTAAAAGACTATTTGAAGAATAGTTCCTGAAAGCTTGTTATACCCTCATATATTAGGGAGTGGAAAAGAAAGTAATGTAACTAGTAACAACTCTTTAAGCACCACAAGTTATTATGTACATGACATAAATTTTTATTTCTTCAAGATAATACAAAATGATCATAAGAGATTATGTGATTATCCTCTGGTTTTAACTTCCTATGGGCTCTGCTGATTTAAATTCTTTTTTTTTTAATAACAAAGGAAAGAAAGAAAGGGAAGTGCCAACATATATTTTGTTTCATAATCATATTTGATCAGACCTAATTCATTTTTGACTAATATAATAGATTAAAGTTTGAAGTTTACAAAACATAAGCATATACAGAATACAAGGATAAATTTAGGGCACCACTTAAGAAAACCATTATTTCTTTCTTGCATCTGTTTTGGAAAATTGGAATGTCGAAAATAAATTTCTAAAATTTATATGATCTTAAAAAATAATGGAAACCATATATATATCATTCAAAAAACAGTTTTGACGAAACAAAAAAGGCATTTTACAGAAAATAACATGTAAATGTCCTAAACCCAAATAATCAAGGTCTAAACATCTCAAATTCAGTTCCTTAATATATATATATATATATATATTGATACAGAAAATATCGTCATCACTGCATTTTACAAGATGTTCCGCAAATAAAACAAGCCAAAGGGTTAAGGAAATGATAATCAACTAAAATTTGAATTTAACAGTTATCCACATTTTGCATAAATATCTATCATATCAGGTCGTGCCTCAGGTGCACCAGTGCAACATGTCAAGGCGATTACTAAATCAACAATTGTGCCATATATCCAAATTATATGTAGCCAAAGTTTTGGTATAGATTTTTTATTGCCCAAAGTCTAACAATTTGGAGATTCTAAAATCACTAAGATGGGCCACCATATCTTCATCCGACAAGACATTATTTGGCTTTAAATCACAATCAACCGGCAAAGAAAAACCATGATAAAGATACTCCATCACCGGTTCCACATCGATCAATATATATTCAGCCTTTGCAAGATGTCTACACAAGAGTTATAGGAGTACAACCATCTATCAATACTCTCATTTCGCATGAATTCCGTTATGAGAGATTTAAAACCATCATTTGAGCAACTACTAAGGATGACGTAAATTGTATATGGTAACACATTCAACATCTAAACTCCTTAATGCTTGTTTCAAGTCTAAGTTGAAAACTGTCAAAGAAACTATTTTTTCACTTGAAAGAATTTTTTGGTATACAGATCCAAAACTTCCCTTGCCAAGAAAATTACTCTAGTTAAATCTATTTCTTCCTTGTAAAAGTTAATAAAAACCATTTTATGAACCATTGGGTACATCTCCATTAAATTGATTCCCTCTTAGAAATAATTCGTAGAGTTTACAAGCATGTGCTACGCTTTTTGGAATCTGTCCAGTAAGTTCGTTCTCCTCCACACTAAACTCTTTCAAGTTGGGAAGGCCATTTCCCATATATGATGAGAGATGGAGGAAATTTCCTCCAAGCCACAGTCGTATTATTGTTGAGATGCTGAATATATTCGAAGGAATATTTCCACTTAAATAATTCTGTGACAAATCTAATTGTTCAAGTTTATCAAGATTGCCTATGCCTTTGGTTATAGAACCTGAAAAATAAAACATTGATAGATACTAATATTTCTAAAAGGATGGACTTGCAAAAGAGAAGAAACTGAGTAATGACTTTTGTATATTCCTCCCTCCAATTTTAATTGTAGGAGTTAATAGAATGGTTTAGTTTAAAATGTAAAATTATAATTTATTTTATCTTGTAAATTTATAATTTTTTTTTCTAAACTCTTCTTATTAATCGTGTATATTAAGGAATTTCTATTATGGGAGTAGTTTCTAATAACAATAATTTTAATGGGTACTTTAAGTATACTAGCTAATAAATTATTAATTTTTTTAATATCTAAAATTAGTTATCTAGCTCTAGCATTTAAGACTAGAGGGAGCATATACCTGTGTATACTATATACAAATGCATCATTTGATATTACACAAACTAAACATGTTTTGTTAAGCTTAAAATAGTTGGCTACTTTTTGGAATCCTAATTTATTTAATTAATTATATGTAGGTTAAGAAATAGTTGTCATGTGTGTGATTGGATAAGGGTATACCTGTAAAAAGGTTACCACGCATAATGTACAGTTATTTATTGATTTTAGAATGTTTCATTCTAATTGATTTGAAACAACCATAAAGACTTCAAGTAAACGGAGTCGATAACACTGATCTTCTGAAAAATGACTAGATAATTGGTTGATGCCAGGTAAAACTCTCTCATAGAAGGTATGTTGAAAAGAGATCGAGGAATTTCACCTATAAAAAGAGAAACAATTTATTAATGTGTTTATCAATAAATTACTTCCTCAATCACTTAATATAATAGCTAATTAATTAATTTAAGTATATTAAGAAAATAAGGTAAATTATTTAATTATAACAAATATAATATGATCTCTTTAAAATATCTATATTTAATATTAGAGTATATATTAGTTTATATTTGGATAAAGTGGTTTGGAGGACAAGAACAAATATGGGAGATTTGGTGAATTAAAGTCTTATATTTAAAATTAAATCAAACTCTCCAACTAGCTTCTATTTAAAGTACCTGGGGAGCATTTCTTTTTTGGTTATAAGGCTTGTTGATCTACAATATCATTTAGGTTCACCTGACTTGACATATATCCTACAACACGCCAATACTTGGTTTAATATTTCTAACCTACCAACGAATTGATGTCCTAAAAGATTTAGGGTGTATTTGGTATTATGGTGGAAGCGTATAAATTGACTTTTTTCCCCCTTCAAAAACTATTTCAAGCCACTCATTGAGAAAAAAATGAACTCTTTACACTCTAAACTTTAGAAGAATAGTGATACCATTGACTAAATAAAAAATCCAGTTTAATTTAAAAACCAAGACAGTTAAAACAGAACTGTGTACATTAATTGTATTTGACATTTAAAACAGAACCGTGTATATTAATTTTATTTATTTACTGTAAAGTGCTCGACTTATAGGACAAAATTCACTTTTTATCTAGAATGGACATCCACAACACCAAAAATAAGGATGAAGACCCATGCTCTTTGCCTGTGGATGTAGTTTAAATCCCCAAACTTAAATAACAAACTTCGATTGCTACAAAGAATGAACAAACAACCTTGTGTAAAACAGAAAATCATCAACCAAAATTCATGTTTTTATGAGTGGAAATACCTTTGTGCTAAGTAATGAGTTAAGTCAGTCATAATTCATTTGAAAAGTTTCAAACGCTTTCTTGGAGAAGCAGTTATTCAAGCTCCTCTTTACACCGTTGCAACTCCTGGTAAGGGGCCATAGAAGCATGTCACATTTCTAATAAGAACAATGCTTTTATAAAATGGACATTAAAATGGTAGCAGATAAAATGTCCAAATTCTATCAGAGCAATTAAGACTAGAAACTAGTCCATGCCATTGATCTTTGTGCCTAATTTCTACCAGCAATAATGGACTTGAAAAGAAACAACAATCCACAACCAAGGTAACAGATTCTTGGAATGACTGACTAGAACAATTTAACAGGCCAAAATTGCAAGTCTACCATCTCTACAAATTCATATTTTTCAATTACAGTAGGATTATGCAACCAACTCTTTATGCCTTCTAGTATTATGAAAATTCCAAGAGCCAGTGCAGAGTGATCAAATGGATCAATTTTCTGTATAGGCTTGAATGCAATGTGATAAAGTTTTAAGAGCTTTCTAGTCTCTAGTTCATTAGCATCATTAATTTGTGGTTTGTGCAAGATGTTTATTAGTATCTTATATGTATGGGAATGATAGACAATTAGAGAAACAGTCACGTAAACAGAAATCAGCCCATAAATATGTCATAACACAGCAGGTTAACAGCCTACCTCTACATCTTTGATTGCTTAATCTCTAGTGATTTCCTGCTGCTAGAGGGATACGTTTCAGAAAACTAATGCATAATATTCCCTTGAATTGGTATTACAAAGTAAGCAAGGTAAGAAAGTCTCTTAACAACATAATCTGGACTAATTTGGGTTTTGCCAAATCAAACAATTAAGTGTTCTAACGTCTATAATTTTCTTAATATAGAAAGTGTGTGTGTATAAGCAAAGATCTTTGATCAAATAGTTTGGTGTCTACAGAAATCTAACCGAGACAACATAAATTACGCCACAAGCAAGAAGCAAATAGCTTGATATATTCTTCTGAAGAACAAGATCCTTTCTCTCCCCAAGATAGTCAGGGAAAGCCATTGTCATTACTGCAACATTGCGGGAAGAAAACCATGTTTCAGGAACCACACAAGGAATATGTGTCTTGATATTAACTTAATGAGCTCCTATTCAGGAAAAAAGATAGCTTATCTAAAGAGATTAAAATAGACGGAAAGACAAAGAAATCATGAGTTATTTTTGAAAGAGTAAAATAGACTGAAAGACTACAAATTGTGAAGGGATATTATGGGATTAATTAAGTTCAAAGTAGATAGTAGTAGCTGATTGTTTGCTTTTCTATTGTTCTGTTGTACTATTTTATGTGATTTTTAGGCTCTGAGCCTCATTTCTCTTCTAAACAAAACAATTAGCTCCTATTCAGTGCTAAGTCTCATAACATTTTCTGAAATTCAAATAATACAATAACAACAACATGCTTTATCACACAAGATAGGCTTGGCGTAATTCAAACAACAATTCATAATTAAGAATATCTCTCATTAATTAATATTAGCATTTATTAGTGGACAAAGCTAATAAACACGATAAGTCTACCATTGCACCAGATGGAATTTACCAACCAAATGGGTATAATACTTCTATAAGTTTACAATGTATACGTTGTTGTTTAAGGTGTTAGTGGTCCAAGAAAATAAAGACAAGCTTATTAAAAGAAGAACATAATGGGAAAAACAACCAAAAATCTAAGTAAATCAGAGACATACAAAATATGCAACTTACCCCTGCAAGCCTAGTATCCCAAAACCTATAAAATACAGCAACTGAGACATTATACACGACACTAAGATAACACCAGCAAGGAGAATATGCCATCCACACTGTTATAATAATAATTAACACATAATGACCAAATTACTCAGAAAGATGACAAATTAAACTGTAACGTCAAAAAAGGAACCTGCTAGAACTTGTTCTAAAACTACATTCTGTCTTGGCCACAGCCACAACAAAAGCATTAACACCAAAATATACCATCGAAAACCTAAAATCCACTCACAACAACAAGAAATAAACAGCAGAAACAAGATGAAGTAAAATTGAATTAAACATGCACAAGGGAAAGGAACATCAGATCCGTTATTGAAGGAGCGTACAACAGAGAGGATGTTGGCGGCGATGCAAAGGATGGCAGCCAAACAGGTCAATAAGCTGAAGCACCTACACGTTACCAAGAAAGGATCTGGTCTGGCTCAAACTCGAGTACTCGACAAAGCTCTGGGAACGATTGGCATTTTCGTGAGCTTTCTCATATGAAACAAGGAATGCTAATTTCTTATTTCCCAAACAAAACTTTCTCACATTTACTCTAGGTCTCCAAGAAAATTTTGTTAGAAAAGGTTTGAGAGTTATTCATGATAGTTTCTCTCTTAGACAGAATTCTTCACCTGCCATTCTAGGCAATGTAAACCGAATGGTAAAGTGACACATGGTGATTATAAATATTGAGAGCCTCAAAGTTCATGTACTCCTCCTATCTTGTCCTCAATTAGGGATTAATTAAGTTAATCAATATCATATATTTTTACTAAAATATTCTAATTATCTTCATCAATTTCTTTGCTTTCTTACTTGATTATTGTCATAGGGTATTAATAAAATAATTTGAGAAAAGTTAATAAAAATTGTAGAGATATTGTAAAGATATTATACGATGTGAATATTCTGGATATGATTGTAGAGATATTATATGATATGTGAATATCCTGTAATTTGTACATAGGATACGATATGATATTGATATAATATTATATCATTAATGTCTAGGGTTTCCTATTGTGTATATATATGGATTCAACATATCAATAAATAAGCAATTTTCTCTCTGAATCAACATGGTATTAAGGAAGTAAATTTGGGTTCACCTCCGGTTGGTTTTTGGCGTCCGTTTTCTAGAGTTCTGGTCTCTATTTTCTGATAGCACTGTACTTGCCGCTGACATCCCACTTTTCTAACGACGCTGTACTCCTTTGGGATCGACTCACCTTCCTAAGCATACCCCTGAAGTTTTGTGCCCTAGTTTTAACTATTCCATACTGGGTCTTTCGTTTCTAATCCATATTTTCTGGCTGCAAATTTGCAGTTTCTAATTCTAAATTCGTTTGTTTGTTGAGGTGATTTTATTTGACCCCTGGAGTGGTCTTCCTCTACTTGTTTGAATATTTATTCCTACGGAGCTCCCAGCGAAGCTACGGTAATTGGATACTCTAGTTCTTTTGGTTAATCGTTGTCCAGTTGCTTTCATTTTCAGTACTAATCTATTTTGACGGCTGTAACTAAGTCTACCACAATTTCTGAGATGGTTCCAGGAGTCACTAACATTACTGAATATAAATTAACTTGGAGAAATTATCTAGATTAGAGTAAATCTATTCGTATTTATTTCTAAAGTATTGAGAAGGATGATCACTTGACCGATGATCCTCCAGAAGAGAAAGATCCCTCTCGCAAGTCATGGTTAAGGGATGATGCACGGCTTCTCTTGCAAATTCGTAACTCTATTAATATTGAGATCATGCCCTCTATTACTCACTGTGAATTTGTTAATGAATTAATGGATTACTTGGCATTCTTATACTCAGGCAAGAATAATATTTCTCGAATATACGAGATTTGCATACCTTTCCATCGCGCTGAGATGCCAAATGATCTTCCCCTTACAGCCTTCTTTATGGATTTCAAAGGAATGTATGAAGAGCTCAATGCCCTCACCTATTTCTGATGAGAGGAAGGTCAATGTGTCTCACTGAGAGCAAATGACTACAATGAGTTTTCTAAATGCACTTCCGCCTTGATATGCGGCTACTCGTTCTCAAATTTTATCTGGGGCTCATCTCCCTTCTCTTGAAGAAGCCTTCTCTCATGTGTTGAGAATTGAAAAAATCTCTTCATCGGCCTCTACTGTGCCTACTAGCGCATTACTCAATCGTGGTCAGAATAATACTCGTGGGCCACGTAATCATCGTGGTCCTACACCAGGGGGTTCTAATCAGGAGTCGAATGATGTGATTTGTTACTATTGTAAGGAGCCAGGTCATACGTAATGTACGTGTCATAAACTTCAGAACAAACAAAATCGACAGAATTATGCATATGTGGCCACGATAACTAATGACACGGTTACCATTTCTGCTACTAAATATGTTCAATTAAAGTCTAGTAATCCTCCTACTAGTGTTGCTATTGCCATAGGTAATGAGGCTATTGCCCTTGTCTCTTCTTCTTCCAAATGGATCATAGACTCTGGTGCTACTGACCACATGACAGGTAATCGCTATCTCTTATCTACTTACAATTCCTATGCCAACCCTTCTAATGTCACTATTACGGACAGTTCTCAATCCTGTGTTCTTAGGTCTGGCACAATTGAACCTACCTCTTCTATTCATTTAGACTCTGTGCTCAATGTCCTTAATCTTGCTTTTAACCTTTTGTCTCCTAGTAAACTTACTCGTCAATTAAACTATTGGCGGTCATTACTTCCTTGAAGTACATTGTCGTTTAGGTTATTTGTCTTTATCATCTTTAAAAAAAAGTTTATCCTTAGTTTCATCATTTGTTATCTTTAGATTGTGAGTCATGTTAGTTTACGAAACATCATCGTCTTCCTTTAGTTTCTTGCGTCAATAAACGAGCTTTATCTCATTTTCGGTTAGTGTACTCTGATGTTTGGGGTCTGTGTCCATTTGAGTCCAAAGTTGGTTTCAAGTACTTTGTTATATTTGTTGATGATTATTCCCGTACTACTTGGTTATAGTTATGAAAAATCGTTCTGAGTTATTCTCTCATTTTGTGCCTTTAATACTGAAATTAAGAATCAATTCAATACTTCTATCCATACTTTGCGCAGTGATAATGCTATAGAATATTTTTCTAAATCATTTTGCTTATTTATGCTTTAAAACAGCATTCTCCGTCAATCTTCTTGTGTGGATACACCGGCTCAGAATGGCGTTGCTGAAAGAAAAAATTGCCACCTATTAGAAGTAGCCCGTGCTCTTCTGTTTCAAATGCAGGTTCTTTTTGGGCCGATGCGGTCTCCACTACTTGCTTTCTCATTAATCGCATGCCTTCCTCTATTCTTGATGGTTACATTCCCTACACTACTCTCTTTCCTTCCAAACCTTTGTTTCCTATTGACCTTAAGATTTTTGGATGTGTGTGTTTTCTTTGAGATGTGTGTCCAAGTGTCTCTAAATTAGATCCTAAGTGTCACATCCCAAAATTTGGACCGTGATTGGCACAAAATATGAATAATTTCACATTCCAAAAGCCTAACACCTTAAATAAAACATTCAAGTTTTCCATAACATTTTTCAAAATAAATAGAATCTTTTCTAAGGTCTAGGTGGAGCTTTACCCTTTTCAAAATATTACAAGTTCTTAAGAAAAGTAATTACATCAAAAGTAGTTTTTGTCAAATGGTGCTTCGGATCGACAATGAGGCTCTTTACTGCTCAGCGGGAGGATTAGGGTCACCTACACTATCTGAAGCCAAATAATCTACTCGTGAATAACGTCCCAAAAATATGATTAAAAGAATGCGAAAATAGACAATGCATACACATGTTTCAAATAACATTTCGTATTTCAATGCAAACTTTTCCGTAAACATTTTCTTTCAGGGAAAACAATTTGAAATAGTCATTTCAAATCAATCGCTTTAAAAACAATCCTTTCAAAATCATAATCTTTCCGTAGAACTTCAACATAATGAAAACAGACGTAGACACAGTCTACGAGGGTAAATAACCAATCTAGTAGCTTAAGGCCACTAGCCATCGCGAGTACGAGACCCACGTAATAATCTAGTGGCTCGAGGCCACAATCTATCGCGAGTACGAGACCCACATATATCCGTCGTGCATATGAGACCCACGTCTATCCGTTGCTAGTACGAGACCCACGTATATCCGTCATGAGTATGAAACCCAAGTATATCCGTCGCGAGTATAAAACCCAAGTATATCTGTCGAGCTCAGGTAACCAAGGTGCACCAAGGACTAACAGTACTGCTGTTAGCAATTATCATTATGTATTCCGTCCTTTCTAAAACGCTTCCATCATAGGTGGGGTTTATTTCACATGAAATAATCTCAATCGTTTCAATGACATAACCATTGCTAAAAATGTTAAGTTTAGGGAACGTTATTCACTCACCTGCCACGCTCCTAAACAGTTACTCTTTTCAGCCCAACCACTTCGATTACTTTCACTTCTCAATCCCCTATCATCCCGAAATAACATGTTAACCTTCTAAGTATACCCTTAACATAAATCAATCATTCTAAATCTACTATCAATTAGAGAGACATTATCACTGACATATCTTGGCCACGATTAAGTTGGTTAAAACACTAATTCATTTCCAAATAACCCTTAAACATGATCTTTGCACAGATCTGAAACCTTCCACATTACAACCATTTAAAATTTCAAAATCTTTATTGGCTTCCAAGTTCTTCCATTTATCATAACACTTGGACCATAACAATTGGCCAAAACAGCAACACATACCCATGCATATGTATCTATAAACCAAATAAAATGATCAGGGCCTTATATTCTAATTATTTTTCCTTCCTACCGCCACCCTAAGCATATATATATATTCACAACGCATGCATACACAGCAACCATAGTAGCATAGGTATATGAACATACATATATACATTTCCTCAATCAACACCTCAGAACTGCCAACCATCATCACAGCACACATATACCAACGTAGATATATCTCTACAGCCTAGCAAACATAATGTATATATATATACAATCGTTCCCACAGCATCAACAGCAGCAAAAAAGATAATTTCTTGTGACAACAACCATAACAAAACACGGCCCTACATATTCATACACAGCGCATCAAATAAGCCCAACATACAAATACCCCCTAAAACCAAACCAGCTACCATCATCACCGACGGCACATTCAACTCTGTTTCCTTTGTTACTACAAAGCACATACCTCTCAGTAACCAGGAGGAATTCTCAGTCAATACAATAGGGGACAATAAATGGCTCAGGACTCAAAACCTGGAATCCACCTACGGCCAATACAACAACCAAAATCAAATTTTTGTCTTCTCTGCGATTCTATAAGAAGAGGACGGAAACATAAGAGTACAGAGATGAAGGCATCCAAGCGAGGAATGATCAGTGGAGGAGAAAATGGTGTGCACTTACCTCTAAATCACTCAATTTCTGCGTAGAGATAGGGAAGGGTCTCTGAGATTGTAGCTGCTACAGTACCAGTTCACGCAGAGTAACGGCAATACCCCACACAATGGCGACCCAGCACTTGAACTCCAGAACTGAGAAACCCAACAATGATGATCGCCACCCCACCACGCTATCTCTCATGACTTCTTCTCCCCTTTGATTTCCCCTGCTCGTAGCACTTAAAGGCGAACAACAATCATGCCATACGCTGCTTCTAGGACGACGGCATAGCATAAAAGGTTGACAACTCACTGCAATGACTGACCGCAAGGTACCGCTAGCGTAAAGCTTTTAATCTGCTCACACTGCTTCCCCGCCTACGTCGTCGCTAAAATCAGATATATGAAGGGGAAGGGGTACAGTACAGAGAAAAAGAAGAGGAGGGTAAAATAGTAATTTTGCGTGCTAAAATCAAAATAAAAACCCTCACCCTGCAGCAGTCGAGACTCGAATGCAGGACCTCAGAGACAACTTTAGCGCCTTCATCCACTCAGCTGCCCATGACCCTTTGCAACAATGTGCAAGATCTAATATATATTTTTTTGTTGCATAAATTTTATCTAATAAATTTTTGAAGCCATAACACTAAATCCCTCAAGTATGTCTTCCTTGGCTACTCTCATATTCAGAAAGATTATAGGTGTTTCTCTCTGTCTCTTAATCGTTACATGGTTTCTGCTGATATTACTTTTTAGGAATCTGTTACTTATTTTGCTTCTACCACTTTAGCTCTTCCTTCTCTACCTGCGGAGGAGGATACTTTTCTGGTCCTACTCTGTCCTTCCCTCACCATCAGTGGCCCCTGCTCCCCTACTGGTACCTGGTCAACTACCTTTATCTTGGGTTATACCAGATATTTGAAGGACACAATTACTGCTGATATGCCAAATTCTACCCTACCATTGCCTACTTCCTCATCATATCCTACAGAGAGCATTAATCACCCTGAGCCTGCCTCGGTCCCTACCTTTGAGCTACCTCCTGTTCCTAATCCAGATCCCTCCCTTGATCTACCCATTACCCTCCGCAAAGGTAAACGTACTTATACTTATCATATTTCTTCTTTTGTTTCATATGACCACCTCTCCTCTACTTCTCATGCCTTTGTTGCTTCTTTAGACAATATTTCCGTACCTCAATCCCTTTCTGAGGCTTTATCCCACCTGGGTTGACGTACTGCTATAGAGGAGGAGATGACGACCCTTGATCTTGCATGTACGTGGTCCTTAGTGGATTTATCGGTGGGAAAGAAATCCATTGGGTGTTGACCCCTAAAACTAAGGCTAATGGCACCCTCGAACATCTTAAAAATTGCCTTGTTGCTAAAGGCTATGCTCAGAAGTATGGTGTTGACTACTCTGAGACCTTTTCTCTCGTGGCTAACCTCTCTTATGTTCGTCTCTTTCTCTCTCTGGCCGCTACTTATAGTTGTGATCTTTCTCAACTGGATATCAAAAATGCCTTCTTACATGGTGATCTTCTTGAAGAGGTGTACATGGAGTAACCCCCCAGTTTTGTTGCTCAGGGAAGCATAGTAAAGTGTGTCATCTTAAGAGATATTTATACGGCTTGAAGCAAAGTCCTCGTCTAAGACATGGAGTAACCACCCAGCATACATTTAAAATGTTACACTAAAAACAATGTTCTAGTTCTATTAAGATATTGCCGTTTGCTATATCACAGTTCGCAGATTTGAAACCATAATAACCACAAATCACAAATTAGGATAGAAACCTGATTAGCACCAAAGTATTCTCAATAAAGGGGCAAACTACGACTTTGCCAACACCCCTTAAAATCTTGCTTACATAATCATCGTCTTGCTCAAGAAGCATAGCACGATCACAAGAAATGAGAGAGCATATTCATCAACATATGAAAGTTAAATGGATTAAACAAAAATCAATCCCCGTACACTGTAATCGATTTCCCATTTTTTGAGAAAGACGAAGCTAACATTTGAGCATATGAAATGAGAGGGAAAACTAAGCTTTTGCCAACACCCCGTAAAAATCATGCTTAGATAATCACCGGGTTACTCAACCAGCATAAACGCATCCCCAAAGAAATGAGAGAGCATATGCATCAACATATGAAAGTTAATGGACTAAAGAAAAAAACAACCCCCATAAATCGTAAACAATTTCCCATTTTTTGGGAAAGGTGAGACTAACATTTCAATAAAAGCATAAACGTATAGAGTCCATCGACAAAAACTTTCAAGCACACAACATAGAACCCTAAGAATCCCAATTTTCTTCGATAATGAAACGGGAAAGAAAAAACCCTACATACCGAAGAGCTAATCTAATAGATTCCTAATAGATTAGTGAGCATGAAATGTAAATTGATTTGAGGTCAAAAAGTTACCACCGGAGCTGCGGCGAGGCATGGTTAGGGAATGGGGTTAAGGCGGCAGAAAACAAGATTGAGAGACGAAGATCTTTGAAGAGGAACAGCAAAATGTGCTATTGAAGAAATATAAACCGCTAAACCCCTCGAAATGGGAAATGTAAAGCCAGCTCCACAGCAAAATTATGAGTTGAGGATTAGGGATTTAGTCAAAAGAAAAAAAGGGCAAAAAAAGTTTTAGAAAATTCAGATTGTGTTAACGTGTAAGCACAGGATTGGTTGATTTTAGGGCATTGACGGGTTCAATTTTCAGTTGTGAGCTTGTGATTTTTTTCATCATAAAATAAAACGCAAATAAATATTTAACCTTTTTATTGTTCATATAATTTATTATCTTTTTAGCCAGAATTCATATAATTTATTCACATCATATATGGAGAAGCCTAAATTTACATTACATAAAATTTCAATTTAACTATTTTAAAAAAGTACATTTTTAATCTTTTTTAATGTTAACATTACTTGTCACGTCCCTATTTCTAGACCGTGACCGGCACAGAATACAAATACATCATATTCTGAAAGCCTAGCATTTTAAGTAAAACCTTTAAATTCTCCATAGCATTTTTCAAAATCATACAAACATTTTCTAAGGTTCATGCAGAGCATTATCCTTTCCAAAATAATAAAAGTTCTTAAGAAGCAATTACATCAAAAGTAGTATTTATCGAACGAAGCTTCGAATTAACAGCAAGGCTCTTTACCGCTCAACTGGAGAATTAGGGTCACCTGCACTATCTGAAGCCAAAAAAATCTACTCGTGAATAACGTCCCAAAAACATTATTTAAAGAATGCGAAAGTCAACAATGCATAATCATGCTAAAAATGTATGTCATAATATTTCAAAATTTAATGCAAGTCTTTCTATTTGTATTTCAAAGAAAACCATCTGAAATAATCATTTCGAATCGATTGTTGAACCATAACTCTTTAAAAACCATAATCTTTACGTAGAACTTCAACAGAACGAAAACAGACGTGGACACACAGTCCACGAGGGTAACTAACCAATCTGGCAGCTCGAAGCCGCTAACTGTCGGTGGCTCAAAGCCACTAACCTTCGCGAGTACGAAACCCACGGTGTAATCTGGTAGCCATCCACTACCCTTCGCGAGTACGAAACCCACGGTGTAATCTGGTAGCTCATCCACTACCCTTCGCGAGTAAAAACCCACGGTGAAATCTGGTAGCTCATCCACTACCCTTCGTGAGTACGAAACCCACGGTGAAATCTATCGAGCTCGGTTAACCAAGGTGCACCAAGGACTAACAGTACTGCTGTTAGCAACCAGCGTTCTGTATTCCGTCCTAAAACGTTTCCATCATGCGTGGGGTCCTTTTCACATGAAATAATCTCAATCGTTTCAAGGCCATAATCATTGGTAAAAACCACTTTGAATTTCAAAACCCCAGCATGTACATTAAAAATCAAGTTACTGTAAAATCATATGAAATTCGCATAATAATGTATTTCATGAATAACATCATTTCAATGTAACTTTTGCCAAACTCTTTTCAAAAGCTTATTCATCCATTTTCATACATAATCATAATTCTTTTGTAAACCAATCGAAAGAAAATCATCTCTAACGATTTAAACTATACTTTCTTAAAATTTGCTTTTCGAAATCAATATTTGAAACTCATCATTTGAAATGGCAATGCATTTGAAAAATGTAAATTTTAGGGAACGTTATTCACTCACCTGTCACGCTCCTAAACCGTTACTCTTTTCAGCCCAACAACTTCGATTACATTCACTTCTCAATTCCCTGGTATCCCGAAACCATAAATTAACATTCTATTTAAAGCTTCCACATAAATCAATCATCCTTAGACTATTATTTCAATCTATAACACACTATCAACCATACATCCACAATTCAATTTATAAGCTCCTACCATTTCCCAATCACCATATACCCTCAATGGGATTATCACATTAAATCATTTTCAAAAGACCTTGCTCATTAACCTTTGTACTAAAAACAAGAATCCCTTAACCCAAAACTCCACTCAAATTCAGTTTACACACAACAATAAAATCTCTTATATATAGGTATATATGTTATATGAGCAATTTCCCATAAGCTCAATTATGCACAGCATCCACATCAGACTCCTTACCATGACAATAATGTATATACTATACCTCAAACCAAATCAGTAACGCATATGCACGTGTGTACATATATATATTCCTAGAGAAAAATGATCAAAGCCTCCTTCCCAAATGTTTCCCAATTCATTTGCATGTACACGGACATGCATAGCAATAGCATCCCTTTCTTTCTTCCAACTAATATATGCCCCACATATAAATCAGATTCCAATGATACCAACAATTGTTCCAAATTCTATTTCATTCACCAATTCCATTAATTTCCACTTTCTTAAAATCTTAATACACATACACATCTTATGCCTCTGTTCCTCTTTCTCTCCTTCGGCATAACCACACACACACACACATCAATTTATATCTTTACTGCACAAGTGCAAGTCACAATACATACACACCCAACAGCAATGTTAGCAACACAATCTTCTGTCTTTTTTTTTTTCCTCTTTATTTCAACAACACATATATAGATATATCTTCACAGCGAACAAGATGCTTATATGAATATATTTACTTAGATTCAACCAAAAAAACCATGCTCTACATATAGGTGTATCTGTGCATACAGATATATATATACATAACTATCTCCCGTGACCAGCGCCCTGCAACCACCAACCCGCAATTCAGCCAATATCCATTATTCACTCAGCAGAGATTCTACATGCTCAAACATATACATTCCAAAACCCGATTATTGCTTCAGTTGTATTAAGACAACCAGTCTCCATTCTCTCACTCGACCAGAAACAGGGCAAAGAACAAAACCTTGCTTGCCACTCACCCCAAAGAACAAACCCCAAAACAGAAATTTCCATGGCACACTCAAAAGTTCAATAGAGTTCCAATCCCAGAGATAATGAACAGAAAATAGAATCGGATACTTACCGCTTACTGCCGATAACTCTTTAGCTCTGACCTCGGCATCACTATTCTAGCTTCTTTCTTTTCCATCATCGCGCTCAACCCCATCTCTTCCTCTTTCCTACCCTCAATCACAACACTTCATCATCACTGGGAGGGGACTGAATACCCAAGAAGTCACAGTGCCCTGTTCAGAACGCACGATGACAACTACCGCCAAAAATACAATGACGGTGATGATAGACCTCAGCAGCGACTCAACAGCGTCGACCCTCTTCACTCTCCTCCCCCCGATTGCGACCCATACGATTTCCCTCACAGGCTCCCTTTATCTAAAGGACGCAGCTCGCCAACAGATGTGACGACTCTAACGGCAGTGACCGGCAGATATAATCGATGGAACACGGGAGAGGATGACTACACGACATCGATGGCGTGAAGTCTTCGTCCTGCTCCTGCCGATTTCCATCTGCAGCGCCGCGACCATTCAGAAGAGAAATGGTGAAGGGTACAGCGTCTGCAGAGATAAAAGAGGGAGGGGCATTTTGGTAATTTCGTGAGTGAGAAAAAGAAAATAAAACACTTCCTCTGCATTGGCCAGGACTCGAACACGGGACATCACGGTTACTTCAGCGCCTTTCACCGCTTGGCTATTGCCTAACCATTTGAAACTTTCTACACTGAATATATACATATCCCTTTGTTAAATCTATTTTATCTATTATATATATATTATTATTATTATATTATTATATATATATATTTTTTTCCAAGCCATAACATTCTTCCCCTCTTAATAAATTCGGTCCTCCGAATTCAAAAATAGGCTCACCTTAGAGCTCAAATAAATACGGTTATTAAATCCGTATCTCACCTCTAATACCTAAGTAGCTTCTTCATCTGAATGATTAAGCCATAACACTTTCACTGAAGGAATCTCTTTTGATCGCAATTGCTTTGCTTGCCTATCTAATATAGCTATTGGGTACTCATCATAGGACAAGTCTTCGTTCGCCTGAACCTCTTGATATTCCACAACATAAGATGGATCATACAAGTACTTCCGTAGCATCAATACAGGAAACACTGGATGTATTCCTGATTGTAAGTCGATCTTTAAAATAATGCGCTCATTGCAACTGGTCAAACAGATCATCAATGCGCGACAACGATTACTTTTTCTTTATTGTCACCTTGTTAAGCTGTCGTTAACTAATACACAGTCGCATAGATCCATCCCTCTTGATAAATAATACTGGTGCTCCCCACGGAGAAATACCGGGTCATACAAATCCCTTTTCTAACAATTCTTGTAACTGAGTATTTAATTCCCTTAACTGAGAGGGTGCCATCCTAAAAGGCAGAATATAAATTGGTTGCATGTCCAGAATGACGTCCATACCAAATTCTATCTCTATCTAAGGGTAAATCTGGCAATGCCTCTGGAAAGATGACAGGAAATTCTTGAACAACAGGAATTTGGTTTAAACTGATAATAGACCTGTCAATATCTTGAACTACAGCTAAACATCCCTGACAACTCATAGCCAATATTCGTTTGGCTTTTTAAAACAGAGATCAAGTTAGTTAGTTTCTCTACTTCGTTCCCTTGCATCACAAACAAAGTTTCCCCGGAATATTAAACTTAACCACCTTCAAGTAGCAATCAACAGTAGCATAACATGAAGCTAACCAATCTATGCCCAAAATCACATCAAAGTCAATCATATCAAGTATCAACAAATCAACCAAACTTTCTCTATCCTCAATAGACATTTCGCAAGATTTATACACTTGTGAAACTGATAAAGATTCTCCAACAGGGTAGCAACAGTGAAAGGACAATCAAATCTGACAGAATTCTTACCAACATCTTAACAAAATATCTCAAAATATAAGAATGTGTCAATCCCGGCTTAATGCATACATAAGTTTTATTTATTATTATTATTTTTTTTTTTTGAACATAAAGTGATAATACCTGTGACCACGTCATTTGGGGCCCGAGCATCCTGCCTAGCCATCGCATACACCCTAGCTTGTCCCTCAACTGAAAAAGGTTGTGCTCTATTCTTCGAAGGTCGTTCTGATGTACCTCTACCCGTTGAGGCAATTGTCCCAACGGACAGAGTTGCGAAAGTAGCAGGGTGAGGAGAAGGTCGAGCTGATCCATAGCTCGAAGTAGTTTGAGCCAACGGACAATCTCTTTTTAGGTGACCCTGTTGTCCACACCCATAACATGCCCCCAAGGTCTTAAAACAGACTCCGGAATGATATTTTCCACACAAATCGCAAAGAGATCTGGAATAGTTCGAATGGCTCACCCCAGATTGAGGTCTAACACCTCCAAAGTTAGGTCTCGGGCCAGAAACACCCATCAAAGATCCATGAGGTATGGGCGCAGTCTGCATAGCAAAAGACGAGGGTTGGCCCTGAGAACAGTTCCCTTTAAATGAAGTGCCTTGGAACTTCCCGTTTCCAGTCTTCTGTTTCTTAGAAACCTCATCTTCTTCCATGTGCCGTAACTCAATTCTCAAAGCACAGTCCACCACATCGGCGTAAGAGGCAAAATGATTCAACATCGGGGCCACAGCATCATGAATATGTATCGGTAATCCCTGAATAAACCTGCCGATTCTATCCCTCTCTGACGGAATCAAGGTAGATGCATACGAAGAAAGTTCTGTGAATCTTCTGTCATACTCAGCCACAGACATCCCAGAAGTACATTTCAACAGAAGAAATTCTTTAACTCTGGCATCCTTCTTGCTCTGGGGTAGAAAATGTTGCAGGAAAAGATCCTTGAAATCTGCCCATGACAATAAAGATACTCTATCCCCTTGAAATCCTGGTACTGTCTTACTCCAGGCATTCGCAATCCCCTCGAGTCGAAACAAGGCAAACTCCACATATTGCATATCTGGGCATCTCAAAGCTCGGCATCTCTTCTCAATTCCTTCTAGGAACTCCATGGGTTCCTCTCGAGAATCAAACCCTGAGAACTTCGGAGGATCCAACTTTATAAACTCTGATAGCCTGACCGCTATGGATTCTTCCTCTATAACCTGGGGTGTCTCTACCTGAGTCTCATGCCTAGAGGACGTAGAGATCTCAGGAGACTGTGGATGAGATGGTTCTGCCTCAGATAGAATTTCCTGAAGAGGTCTAAGGGGTCGACCTCCCCGAACCCTAACTCCCCTACGACCTTGTCCTCGGCCTCGAGGAGGCACATCACTTCGCTGAGCAGAGCCTTGATCCGAAGCCCTAGAGCTCCCTCTAGACTGTACTCGTCTAGGCGGCATTTAACTATTCATAAAACATAGAAAATCTTCAGTTTTTTAAATAAATACGTTTCTGAAATCATAGGAAAACACCACTTTTGAATTTCTCTTAGAGATCTTCAGAGATGCCACAACTATAGTTATGCCCGGGTTCATAACGATAATTGAGACCCCACCGAAGTATCTCTGCTCTGCTTAACCATAGAAAAACTTTGGCTCTGATACCAAACTGTCACGTCCCTATTTCTGGACCGTGACCGGCACAGAATACAAATACATCATATTCTGAAAGCCTAGCATTTTAAGTAAAACCTTTAAATTCTCCATAGCATTTTTCAAAATCATACAAACATTTTCTAAGGTTCATGCAGAGCATTATCCTTTCCAAAATAATAAAAGTTCTTAAGAAGCAATTACATCAAAAGTAGTATTTATCGAACGAAGCTTCGAATTAACAGCAAGGCTCTTTACCGCTCAGCTGGAGAATTAGGGTCACCTGCACTATCTGAAGCCAAAAAAATCTACTCGTGAATAACGTCCCAAAAACATTATTTAAAGAATGCGAAAGTCAACAATGCATAATCATGCTAAAAATGTATGTCATAATATTTCAAAATTTAATGCAAGTCTTTCTATTTGTATTTCAAAGAAAACCATCTGAAATAATCATTTCGAATCGATTGTTGAACCATAACTCTTTAAAAACCATAATCTTTACGTAGAACTTCAACAGAACGAAAACAGACGTGGACACACAGTCCACGAGGGTAACTAACCAATCTGGCAGCTCGAAGCCGCTAACTGTCGGTGGCTCAAAGCCACTAACCTTCACGAGTACGAAACCCACGGTGTAATCTGGTAGCCATCCACTACCCTTCGCGAGTACGAAACCCACGGTGTAATCTGGTAGCTCATCCACTACCCTTCGTGAGTAAAAACCCACGGTGAAATCTGGTAGCTCATCCACTACCCTTCGTGAGTACGAAACCCACGGTGAAATCTATCGAGCTCGGTTAACCAAGGTGCACCAAGGACTAACAGTACTGCTGTTAGCAACCAGCGTTCTGTATTCCGTCCTAAAACGTTTCCATCATGCGTGGGGTCCTTTTCACATGAAATAATCTCAATCGTTTCAAGGCCATAATCATTGGTAAAAACCACTTTGAATTTCAAAACCCCAGCATGTACATTAAAAATCAAGTTACTGTAAAATCATATGAAATTCGCATAATAATGTATTTCATGAATAACATCATTTCAATGTAACTTTTGCCAAACTCTTTTCAAAAGCTTATTCATCCATTTTCATACATAATCATAATTCTTTTGTAAACCAATCGAAAGAAAATCATCTCTAACGATTTAAACTATACTTTCTTAAAATTTGCTTTTCGAAATCAATATTTGAAACTCATCATTTGAAATGACAATGCATTTGAAAAATGTAAATTTTAGGGAACGTTATTCACTCACCTGTCACGCTCCTAAACCGTTACTCTTTTCAGCCCAACAACTTCGATTACATTCACTTCTCAATTCCCTGGTATCCCGAAACCATAAATTAACATTCTATTTAAAGCTTCCACATAAATCAATCATCCTTAGACTATTATTTCAATCTATAACACACTATCAACCATACATCCACAATTCAATTTATAAGCTCCTACCATTTCCCAATCACCATATACCCTCAATGGGATTATCACATTAAATCATTTTCAAAAGACCTTGCTCATTAACCTTTGTACTAAAAACAAGAATCCCTTAACCCAAAACTCCACTCAAATTCAGTTTACACACAACAATAAAATCTCTTATATATAGGTATATATGTTATATGAGCAATTTCCCATAAGCTCAATTATGCACAGCATCCACATCAGACTCCTTACCATGACAATAATGTATATACTTATACCTCAAACCAAATCAGTAACGCATATGCACGTGTGTACATATATATATTCCTAGAGAAAAATGATCAAAGCCTCCTTCCCAAATGTTTCCCAATTCATTTGCATGTACACGGACATGCATAGCAATAGCATCCCTTTCTTTCTTCCAACTAATATATGCCCCACATATAAATCAGATTCCAATGATACCAACAATTGTTCCAAATTCTATTTCATTCACCAATTCCATTAATTTCCACTTTCTTAAAATCTTAATACACATACACATCTTATGCCTCTGTTCCTCTTTCTCTCCTTCGGCATAACCACACACACACACACATCAATTTATATCTTTACTGCACAAGTGCAAGTCACAATACATACACACCCAACAGCAATGTTAGCAACACAATCTTCTGTCTTTTTTTTTTTTCCTCTTTATTTCAACAACACATATATAGATATATCTTCACAGCGAACAAGATGCTTATATGAATATATTTACTTAGATTCAACCAAAAAAACCATGCTCTACATATAGGTGTATCTGTGCATACAGATATATATATACATAACTATCTCCCGTGACCAGCGCCCTGCAACCACCAACCCGCAATTCAGCCAATATCCATTATTCACTCAGCAGAGATTCTACATGCTCAAACATATACATTCCAAAACCCGATTATTGCTTCAGTTGTATTAAGACAACCAGTCTCCATTCTCTCACTCGACCAGAAACAGGGCAAAGAACAAAACCTTGCTTGCCACTCACCCCAAAGAACAAACCCCAAAACAGAAATTTCCATGGCACACTCAAAAGTTCAATAGAGTTCCAATCCCAGAGATAATGAACAGAAAATAGAATCGGATACTTACCGCTTACTGCCGATAACTCTTTAGCTCTGACCTCGGCATCACTATTCTAGCTTCTTTCTTTTCCATCATCGCGCTCAACCCCATCTCTTCCTCTTTCCTACCCTCAATCACAACACTTCATCATCGCTGGGAGGGGACTGAATACCCAAGAAGTCACAGTGCCCTGTTCAGAACGCACGATGACAACTACCGCCAAAAATACAATGACGGTGATGATAGACCTCAGCAGCGACTCAACAGCGTCGACCCTCTTCACTCTCCTCCCCCCGATTGCGACCCATACGATTTCCCTCACAGGCTCCCTTTATCTAAAGGACGCAGCTCGCCAACAGATGTGACGACTCTAACGGCAGTGACCGGCAGATATAATCGATGGAACACGGGAGAGGATGACTACACGACATCGATGGCGTGAAGTCTTCGTCCTGCTCCTGCCGATTTCCGTCTGCAGCGCCGCGACCATTCAGAAGAGAAATGGTGAAGGGTACAGCGTCTGCAGAGATAAAAGAGGGAGGGGCATTTTGGTAATTTCGCGAGTGAGAAAAAGAAAATAAAACACTTCCTCTGCATTGGCCAGGACTCGAACACGGGACATCACGGTTACTTCAGCGCCTTTCACCGCTTGGCTATTGCCTAACCATTTGAAACTTTCTACACCGAATATATACATATCCCTTTGTTAAATCTATTTTATCTATTATATATATATTATTATTATTATATTATTATATATATATTTTTTTTCCAAGCCATAACATTACTAGTTTCATTAATAAAAATAATTAACTCAACAAATTTAAATAGTAATTTTATTATTAAATGTTTCACAAAATATATTTAAAATTTATACTATAGATGATGGATGAATAGCATTTTCATAAGGGAATAGGAAAAAACAGATAAAATAATCAATATGTTTTATATATAACATGTAAGAATATAACATTTTATATTACAAAAAGCAATACATATTATCTCTTCTAAGGTCTGCAATCATCTGTGTGCAGGAGTAGACTAGCTACTTTTTTCCGCAAACTTATTTATTTAATATTACAATAAGGCCATGTCCTGTAACAAAATCATTACTGTATAAAAGTATCTCCCATGCTAATTGATTAAAAAGAACGTAGTTAAAAAGGAAACAAGTGTCTCAATGTTAAAGTTTTACACTGATCATTATTTGTTCTCATATTAGCACATTTAAATGAACATGATAAACAAACTTTTTAAAATAAATACATAAATAATAGATGTAAGGATATTTGTAAATGAGTTACCAACTGAATATATTTGTTTCAAATATTTTTTTGCCAACATATTTGTACATTTACTTTGTCAAGTATGTACATTTTAACTTAGTGATTATTCAATTTTAATTTTATAAGTTTGGATAAAAATAATCAAAAATAAAATATATTTTTGATAATTTGAAATTAAATAAGAAAAGGATATATTCTTTAAGAAAGGGGAGAGAATAAATATAGAGTTGACGTTAGTAGGAAAGCGATAAAGTCTATGCACTAGTTTGAATAGGCTTTTAAAAAAGGATTTATAGAAAAAAAAACTTTTGGACAGCTTTTAGAAAAGGGTTTCTGGAAAAGAACTTATAAAAAAAGTAGTTCTGAATAAATGAGTGTTTAGATAGTTATAACTAGAAAAACTTTTGTGATTGATAAATTATTAAAAAGGGTATAATTTTATGAAAAAATATTCTATTTTTTTCCTTTTCTTCCTCTCTCTCATGTTCTCTCTCCATTGATGAAGACCAGCGACGTAGATGAAACCTCGACCTCTACTGGCGATGACGAGCCCCAACGAGTACAAACAAGGAGTGTGATGGACCCATGACAAGCACAGTAGCGTCAACCTGTGTGACAACATTTTTGTGCACAGACAGAGGAGAAGACGCAATGGTGACAAAGACCCTCCTCCCTCCCAGCGAAGTTTACTTTCTCTCCGGTGACAATGACGCTCCTCCTTCCCAACGACAATGAACACAGATGGAGGAGAAGAATGCCATGGTGGTAGAGGCAGAGTAGAAGCAGAGAGAAGAGAAAGAAGAGGGAGAAGATGAGGTAGAGAGTGTCAGAAAAAATTAGGATAAAATAGTAATTGTGTAGTTTTTAAACTCTTTTACTGTTCTAGAAGTTATTTTTAAGAGCTTATTCGAAACCATGGTTTGGTTTAGAAGCTATTTTAGACAAATATAACTATTTATTTTAAAAAAATTTCAAACCAAAGTTTGAGCCAGAAATCATTTTAAAACCTAAGATTCTGGTAAACCAAACACACTATAAATATGTAATGAAAATAACAAGCCCTGGGCATAAGATATATAATGTGGAGCTTTTCAGGTGTTTAATTTCATGTAATCCTATCAGTTCATGATCTTAGCTTTTGTAATTTTAGAATTGTAAATCATTTGTTATATTTCAATAATTTTAATAAAAATCTCATTTTAAACTTATTCTATTAGAGAAAATGATTAAAAGAAAGACAATAATAAAATAGTTGAGCTAATCTTTAGTTCTTTAAGTTTGTAGGACTCTAATTTTAGTCAAGTTTTAAATTATGGGTTTTAATCTTTTAAGAGGCAAAATGATATAATTTTTTCTATTAAATTATAAAGACCAATATTTTATATGGAAATAAACTAGAGGGAATAAAATTAAAATAAAAATAAACTTAAGGGACAAAAGTTGTTTTAATCCATAATAAAAATTAGATAGAATAATATCATACTTGTAAAGAGTTTGGTATATAATCTTCATAATATACATATATAATATAATATATAACTGATAAGTAATAACATTTGTATAAATGTACAGACTTTAAAATTAAGAGAAAAATAAAACAGATAATATACACACACTATAACAAGAAAAAAAAACTACAATTGTCTTACAAATTTCTTCAAACTATCAAATCGCTTACCTTCTAATAATTGCAAGTGAGTAAGTAAAGTTTGATAAAAGATTATTTGTTCATTGCCAATTAATCATGTGTGGGAGCCCAAATTTATTTATTGTCTCTCGAGGAAATTCATCTCATATTCTTGCTCAAGCTCAAACATGATTGAAGAAGCATTTTTTAAGCTGAATTTAATTTTTAAAACTTATATATTATAATTTACAATTAAATTTTTATACTTATCCAAATATTTTTTTTAATCTATTGTAAATTTTTTAATTCCATAGTTGTATTTTTTTTTAAAATATCACATATAATTTTAATTTCAATTAAATTTTAAAGAATTATTGCAATTATATATAAATAAATAACAGAGAACACAACTCCGAACTTGTCTGTATTTTAATGTTTTTATACCATAATTATTGAATAAATGTTAATAAATTGTTAGATGTCGGATATTTTATTTATTATATTTTTAATATTTAAGTAAATATTTAGTTATAATAATTTAAATAATAAAATATGTGGCGTTGGTTAGCTTGACTTTATGAGTTTGGGTTTAGAGTTTTACCCAATTTTAATCGGTTATTTAATTGAATAATAATAATAATAATAATGGTAGGTTATTGAATGAGTGACGCGCAAGAGACTAAGAGAATGTAGCGCATTTATAATAGCCTAAAGCCACATTTGCTATGCAGTATTAGATCTTGATAGATTGAGATTTATATTAGGATTGAGAATGAGAGTAGGAGTGAGACTGTGATTTTAAAATTATATTTGGTATGAAATAATATCTAAAAATATTATTTTATTAATTTTATTTTATAGTTAACTATAAATTATAAAAAGATTATAGTACCCTTTTCCCAAAGTCCCAAAATTTACCAGTGAAAGAAGGGCTCCATGGGCACACGCTCGTGACGTCGAGCCAGCGGATTAGCGGAGTGTATATCATAATCGCACATGACGCAGAGCGAGGCGCCGTCAGCCTTGCATCTACTGTATGCAGGGGCTTGCTCGCAAACCTCGCACATCCACACACGCTCATGCCAGGAAGCAAGCTTATTGGCAGAATGAATCTTCTTGTCATAGAACATGCACAAAAAAGCTGAGTTGGCTCAGCAGAAAACTGCAGTGGCTGCCGATTTGCAAGAGTCACATTGTTTCGACGGCAAGGTCCAACCACTATGAAAGTCCTTGAGGCTTCCCCACTCGATTCCCATACAAAAAATCTCGTTCCGGTGTTGACGGAAGAGAGAAGAAGAAGAAGAAGAAGAAAACAAGAGAGAGAAGGGCGTTGACGGAGGAGAGAAGGAATGATATTTGTCTTAAAAAAATTTATCCCATTGCAAAAAATACAATATTAGGAGAGGTCCCACCTATATAGTATTGCAAAATTCTAATTTTTTTTTTATAATTTAACAAATTCTCTATACCAATACTAGTTCCAAATACTCAATACTAAGTACCAATTTATAGTATTTATATGAACAATAGTTTAATTTTCTACTTTTGATTACCATTTAAGACCTACAAATTTCTAAGGACATAGGTAGTAATCTGGGCTTGGCCCATTACATTGTGGTTTATGCAACAATTTATATTATTATTCTATAATTTAGATTAATTTAGATCTATTGTTGTTGTTACCCTTTTAGACTTGATGGTTTATTATTCTATAACTGTGATAAAGTGAAAAATAAGAGGCACACAATATTTTTTTGTTAACTACAAACTTTTTAAAAATAAAAATAAATAATACATAATAAAATTAATATAAAATTTAGATTTTACATGTATATCCCAATCAAAATTAAATGTGTTTCTTATAAGGCATTCTCATTTTGGGAAAAAATCTTCAAAAAATTTCAATAACAAAACTTTAACTTTAACATTTATTTTCAAATATTGATAGAATCTTATTGATTGGATTAATAAAAAATAGTTTAATTTTCTACATTTTACTATGTATTTCCATAATATCTTTTAAAACTTACTTATTTTGAGGGGGGGGGAAACACTAATATACTCTAAATGAAATGATAATATAAAATTAAAATTATTTTTAAAAAGCCACAACTCTTAAATTATCACATATATTATTTTCAGGTAAGGCATATTTTTTATTCTCGAGCAATGTGTGATTCGTTGAGAAATTTATATGAATTATCTTTATTTTTAGAAAAGAAAAACCAATAAAAAAACTTGCCCCTAACAAGAAAATGCAGGAAAAATGAAAAAAATAAGAAGCTAGAAAGAAACATTGAAACTCAACTTACACTCTTTATCATCATTATCTGCAACTTAGTTTATTAAAAAAAGGAATACGACACCATATGATGTAACAAATATTCATTAATTGATTTTTCTTCAGGCAACCTATTTTTCTAATATTAAATATTTTATTATACTTTTTGATATGGGCGTGAAAATTATATTTATATAAAAAAAAGGCATATTCACTTTAGCGTTCAAAGAAAGCATCATGATTATTACGTGTGTCTAGTGCCAAACATTACAAATATTTGCTCAACAACATGTTATAGAACACGCATGAAACTTTTTATTTCTAATCACCCACACAAATCATAAATATGAAACTTGTTAAAAGCACATATATCAAACATTTTGTTTCTAATAATCTAATATTATATTTTGTTTCTCTTTATAAGGATTCTTTTTTTAAATAAAAGTCAGAATTATTCTGAAAACTACTATGCCACATCGAATATTAATAGCCCATGAAGTTATTTTTGACCATTTTTAAAGGGTTCCTTAATTTTATTTTACGGAGAATCCTGATAAAATCCCCTTAAAATTCTAATAAAATTGGCATAATCATATAATAAAAAAAGACATATTCCCTTTGGAATTAAAAGAAAGAATTACCATTACTTGTGTCTCTTGTTAAAGAAAAAGGAAAATGGATAAACATTAAGAAAAATGACATACAAAAGCTTTGAAAGTGATAAATTATCAATCAGGTTTATTACCAATAATAGTTCAAGTATTACTAACAAGAGATAGAGAACTACCAACACAAAGCCCTATTTTGTTATTTATCATTTTCTATAGTCTTTTTGTGTCATTTTCCTCAAATATTACCAAAACTTCTTATGGTTCTTCAAAATGAAGGAAAAAATGGAAAGCAAAATTTCATTTTAAAATTATTTTTTATTGGAGAGAAGAAAACAAAAGCAAAAACCACACATGGTAAAAGATAATCATATAATTAAAAGTCTTATCTTGCAAACATATTTAGGATTTGGAGATTTGTCTAATATCCAATCTCACTTGGAATGATTCTTGGGCAAATTATATATGCGTAACAAAATTTATTATAATATTGAAAGAGATAATAAAAAAATATAACAAAATAAAACCCCTACCCCTAGCAAACTATTCTAAGATAAATGAGTTTAAGGAATTGCTGATTTGTCGCTAGCATTATTTATTTCCACGTGACTCTAGTGTTGTAAGGGCCTTGTAATATTTTTTTTGGGCTGAAAGGCCCTTTCAATATTTCAATAAACATACATACACGCATATGCATATGCATATCCATATACTTATACACATACATATACATATATATGTACGTACACATGCATAATATCGATTATTAATCCCTAAATCATTTCAAAAAATTGAATACTCGTATTAATTTTGATAAGAAAATCATTGTCTTAATCATTATTGTTTTGTAAAAAAGCCACTATATAAATTATTTTTCATGTAAAGCATGTGTTTTTTTTTTAAGATCCATGTTCGTTTCGTTGACTAATTCTGTTAGATTGTCAATATTAAAAAAAAACCTAAAAAACGTGTCATTGAAAAGAAAACAGAGGAAAATAAAAATAAAAGGCAAAAAAAAAATCATTGAAATATCAACTAGCATGTCCTTTTCATCATTTGATTTCATTTTTTGAAGATTTTTTATGCAACTTATTCCCCACCTTTACATGTGTGTGACAATTATATATAAATTTGAACTAAATGCCCATAAATAAAATCTCATTTCAAATTTGTTTTTATTCAAGAAAGTTAAAAAAGGAAAAAATACACAATCTAATATGCATATGGAAATATTTTCATCGAAGTCATAAATTCTGAAAAGTAAGTTCATATTCATTTTGGGATTAAAATAAAGTATCACATTCCATTTCTTTAAAAGCAATCTAGAAAAATTGTTATTCTCTAAACCTATAATGCAAAATAGTGACTATATCAAAATACTAGCAACAAAATTTAAGACCATAAATAATCAAAACTCTTACCTTGCAAGTTGCTATTCGCAAGATATAGGTTTTGGAGTTTGGTCAAATTTGCAATGTCACTTGGTATGTTTTCTCCTTTGAATTTGTTATACGCCAATTGTAATGCTGTTAATTCTTTGCATTGATGCCAAAGGGAGGGTATTTCGTCAGACAACTCATTTCCGTACACATAGAATAATTCAAGTTTTGGAAGCCCAGAACATATACTTGTTGGGAGACTACCAGATAATTGATTACTTTCAAGACTAATTTGCTGCAGCACTGAATTGTTAAATAAAGAAGATGGTATAGAACCAACAAGTTGATTACCTCCAAGATACAATGTCTTTAGATGTGAAAGATGACCAATCTCATTTGGAATGCCTCCTTCAAATATTAGGGGATGGGAAAGAAGGTAATGTCACTAGTAAGAACTCTTTAAGCATCACAAGTTACTATATGTGTACATGAGATATATTTATAATTCTTAAAAACACATGTAATAAAACTTGCACATTTTATTATAAATAAAACAAATATAGTCTAAACGATAAAACACAACAACAATTATATCATTTTAATTTGGTTGAGAAATTATATCATTAAAACTAAGAGACCTATTGATCGCGTCCTGTGGCGCCACAGATATTCCAATTTATTGGACTTGCTATTTATCACTTATTTCGAAACACATATTAATTAGAAGGCATCTAGAAAACTTAATTTTGTTAACTACAATTTTCTTAAAACAAATTAATAATAAAAATAAAATTAGTTATAATTTATATTATTCAAATTAAAATTAAATGTTACAAATATGTTGCTTGTAAGGCTCACTAATTTTAAAAATAAAACCATTATAAATCTTTTAATCATGGGATAATAAAATTTTTTGAATAGAAAAATGAATAATAATTTTTTTAAAGACTGATGATGATCAGCTTTAGATATTATGATAGTATTCTGTTTCTGCTTGGCATGACTTTACTAAACCCTTTCAAAAATTGGATGACAGAATTATTTTTGTATTCTTTAAAAAAGTTACAGAAAAATGCTGGAACAAATAAGAAAAAAATGCAAAAAAAAAAAGAACAATCGAGACAAACCATGGTCCTCCATGATAATATAATATCAAACTAGTGAAAAGACAATTATAGATATTAAAATTATTTTAAAACATACCTGACAAACTATTGTGAGAGATAATATTTCAAGTGAAGACAAGTTGGAAATCATTTGGGAAATGGTTCCTGAGAACTTATTATATGCAAGTCGTAAAATCTTCAAGTGCTCAAATTTTCTCACTTCAAGTGAAATAGTCCCTTCAATTAAATTAAAATTCCAATCCAAGATCTCCAATTTTGATAAATTGAACAAAGATGATGGAGAAACATTAAACCAGAATATATTCTGATTAACAACCAAACAACGAGCAAGCATAAATGGAGAAAGAGGCGCAAAAAATTAGAAAAGTTTAAATTTTGTCTTGGTCGTGGTGGATAGCGAGATTTTTGTTTTATACAATCAAAATTTTTATTAAATGATTTATTTTGTATTTTGCCCCTTACTTGGTCATTGGATAACGACATTTATTTAAAAAGTACTATTTAGACTTTTCAAACTATATGTGGTCACCAAAAGAAATTAAAGCTATGAAAGAAACTGAAAAATACGTTAGTGATTAGAAAAAGCTTTGATCATAATAGTCATCCACTATCACATGAAGGACTATTATTTTCATTATCAACGTGTTGTATGGATAACCCCTTAAAGTATGTTAGTGATGAAAAGAATGTTTGTCCCTTTCAGAAGTAAAAAACAAAGCAATCAGAAAAACCTATGTTCCTCCAAGATAATACAAAATCGTGCTAATCAATTATAGAAAAGCCAAATATAGATATTAAAAATAAGACGAAAACATACCTAACACATTATTATATGGGAGACTCAAAATTTCAAGTGAATACCAGCTGAAAATTGTTTGGAGAATGATTCCTAAGAGCTTGTTACCTACAAGTAGTAACTTTTTTAAGTGCTCAAGTCTTCCCACCTCAAGTAGAATAGTCCCTTTAATTAAATTATAAATCCAATCTAACTTACTCCAACTTTGACAAATTGAACAAAAATAATGGAATAAATCTATTAAAACTGTTATTTCGAAAATCCAAATATTCAAGCATAGATAAATATCCCATCTATGTTAGAACTTGTCCATGAAAGTCATTGTAGCTCAAGTTGAATAGTCTTAAAATTATACTCTTGAAGACCACTTATCTTTTTTTTGTCATTTTATGTCTGTCATTGTTTGTTACTTGTTATTTGTCCAATTAAAATGTTTTTTACTTGATTTGGACTTGGATGAAACCTCTGCCATCATATATGATATTTTTTTTCCTTGGTTTATAATTACAATGACAGATATAAAATGACAAAAAAAGATACGTGGTCTTCAATTTATTTCTTAGTTATTGGACCCAAAAGAACATTAATTTAAAGCTTGTGCAAATAATTTGTTCCTTTATGAAGACTTGTAAACCTATGGATGATATTTAAAAGGCTTGGAAGAATTCCTAAATTATCTCAAATTTTATATTTATCTCTAAAAGATGAGTTCCTTAGATTTTAGATTCATTCGAATTACATAATAAAATTAAATATATAATGCTGCTTCTACTCCAATTTTTTATTTCAAAATACTTGTATAAATTGTTGTCTGACGAATAATTGAATTTTTAAATGTATGTAAGAAAAGAGAATAAATATAAAAGAAGATATTTTCTTTCTTACGCGTTTGTATCATGAAAATTAGATGAAAAGAAAAAAAAAAACAAGAGGAATACTTGGCACGTTTTAGTCCATTGAGGATAGAAATTTTCCCAACTTAAATCATCAAACTTCTTTTCTGGTCAGATGAAACAGCCAATTCTATTTTACTTGTGTAAATAATTTCATTTTTTTGACATAAAAAAATTTACGAAAAAAACATATCTGCATTTTTTTTATATGTCGGAAAAATTTATCAAAAAATACATATTACAATATTATTGCACAAAAATATCTAAAGACTTAGGTCCTTGAGCTATTACAACTTTTTTTTAATTGATAAATTTATTTTTTTAAGACTAATATATCTTCAAGACTTCAAAGAGAAAAGGGTATTTGAAAAATTAAATTGTTCAAACTCAAATCCAACTTTGGCAAACAAATATTTATTAGGCACTTTCATTTTAATATGCGATTTTTTAATTGACAAATTTAATTCTTTAAGACTAATATATCTTCAAGACTAAAAAAGTGGTATTTGAGAAATTTTGTTCGAGCTCAAATCCAACTTTCTCAAAGAAGTATTTGTGAGGCACTTTAAAATCATTCCTGAAAACATGTTGGCTAGATATGGAATTGATCTAGTACAATTCATTTATGATGGACACTTGCAAACCATTCAACGTTGAAGACTATGTAATTTGTTAATTACATCTGGAATCACCCAGTCAAATGATTTCCATCCAAATTTAATTCCATCGAGTTTCTTAAATGCTCAAGTACATTGGGTATAATTCCACTAAATTTATTCTCTGAAAAATCTATCATAATGAGCTTAGAAGCATTTGATATGCTGTTCAGAATTTGTCCAATAAGTTGATTCTGTCCCAACCTCAATTTCTCCAAGTTGGGAAGGCCAATTGCTAAATTTGATGGAAAAAAGCTATAGAAGAAATTATTTTGGAGGGAGACACTTTTCAATACCAAAATATTGAATATATGGGAAGGATCCATTGCAATTATTATCATTTATAAAATCTATTTCAAGCTTATCAAGATTGCCTATCTCCTTGGGAAAAAAAACCTGGGAACAAAATACTGTTGGATAAGTAAATAAAAAAAATTGTTGGACGATAACATTTATATAATAGAATAAAGTAGTGAACATACGTTGACAAAAATAGGTAATATGTCTTGTGTGGGTGTGGGTGTGTGCGTATAACATGTTTCAAAAACTAGAATTCACTTCTCAATATTACAAGAAAACTCTAAATATGTTAGTATTTTTGTGTCCTTCAAATTTTTGCTATGCTAATAAGTCCTTACTTAAATATAGGAAAGTGAGAAAACAAACTTGAATATCTAATAAAACTACAAATATATATTGTACAATTCATGTCTCAATTTGTTTTTATTGGAATTCATGTCTCAAATTTTAATGTTACAATATACACACTACTACAAGAGCATGTCCTGGTGTTTTTAAATTTATCAAAAGAAGGATAGGAGTTATTATGCGTGTGTGAGCGTATTTTTCTTTTTTGTTGAAAATATCATTAAATTTTAAAGCTGACCAACATTTATTTCCAGACTAGCGTGTTTGAATGAAAATACTAAATCTGTGATAAACACAGACAACTCATAAAGAAAGGTGTGTATAAGTTTCAACTTACCTGAGAATGAGTTCATACCCAAATATAAGCCTTGCAAAGATGTGCAATTGCCTAAATATTTACCTTTAATTGATTATAAACACCCCCCCCCAAAACACTTCAAGTAAAGAGAACCCATTGCACATCTCTTCTGCCAAATTAACATTTAAATGGTCAAAGGAAAAGTCAATCCGTCTCAAAGAAGATGCGTTGAAAATAGATTGAGGAATTTGACCTGGGAAATAAACAATTTATGAATTTGTTTCCATATGTAAGATGACCTGATTAATTAACATATCTTGCAAATTTGGTGTATGCAGTATATATGCACGAATGAACTAACAGTAATCCAAGCCAAGCTATATAGTCTCTCTCTCTTTCTCTGTGTTATCCCTACCCTTTCTAAGTTTGTAGCACAAAGGGTTTTCACAAGTGCTGACTCTAAAATTCAAACTTTATTTTTCTTCTTTTAGGGGTGATACCGTGTACCACTTAAACCAATAACTTCTCTCTCTCTCACACACACACACACATATACATACACACGTAAATTGCGTAAAATGGATTGAATCCTTTTAAATCTTGCATTCTGCAAAAGAAGTCTATGCAACAACTTTTAATGTTATAAGTTACTACTAATTATGAAAAAAAAATGAATCTGTCAGTAGATATAAGTGTATTAAAACTGTGTAATATTAAAACTATTAGGTTGAAGGAATATTAAACTATTTCTTAAAGTTTATGTGTAATGACCCTGCAAATGCTTAGGTATGATATTAATATATTAAAAGATATATATTATTTCTTGTAGTATTTTTACTAAAGGATATGCACAACTGAGTGGTTGGAGACAATGGAGTTAAGTGTAAGGTCCTTGTTTGATCCCCAGCACCTATAGAAGTGGGGTTTTAATTTTTTTGCCACAGTAGAAAATTACCAAATTGCCCCTGTTACATTTTCTGCAGAAACGTACTCCCTCCTCCCATTTTTGCTTCAGCGACAGTGAGAGTGAGAGAGTCAGCGAGAGAGCAAAGGAGAAGAAGCTCGCGACTTCACCAGTCTGTCGCCCTGCTTCCTTCGACTGCCGTCGTTCCAATCCTTCCTTTTCTTCTCAGCAACGGTGTCACCTGTGAGTGCTCCGCCGGCATCTATTCACCTTCAAAAGCAGGCGACTGGAGAGACAGGAAACTAGAGAAGGGCACAGGAGAAGTATCATAGGTTTTGACGCCGCTGGCTGCTAGAGGTGAGTGCCCCTATTTTCTCCCACTATTATTGCTGGCGATCTGTGAGTTTTGAGGTTTGCTTTGGTCAATGAAAATTGAAGCTTTAACTTCTAGGTTAGGTCAGTAAATTCCTAAGCTATCCAACGTTAAGCCACTCTAATTCATGCCTAATTAGCGCAGTATTTATTTTCCCTGTTTTGCACAGTAAGTTCTGAAAAACAGAAGCTGGCCGTTGCGAAAAATAGGCACTGGTTGAGCTTGTAATTCTGGTTTGTATAAGTTAAGTCTGGCTGAAATAAGAAGTTAGTACTAGAGCTGAGGTAGATGTTTGTATGATGTTGTCAATGCTTGTTGTTCTGAAAAGCTGTTGGCTGAACAGGGTCCTTGAATGTAATGAGCGACTATCAAAGGTTTCATGTATTTAAATCTGTTATGGGTTGTTATTTATTTCCGTTTGGTTAGTGATTCTGCCAATGAATTCTGAATAGGAGAGAATTAAATTAAGGTGAATCTTGTGAAGCTAATTGATGGTTCTACGGTTAATAATTTACAAAAGCTTAAGTGATGAAATGGTTTTAGAAACATGATGAAGATTGAAGCTCTGTGTGGTGATGGAGAAAGAATGAATTTTGCAGTGATGAGGAGCTGTCGTTGAATATGAACCATGCGTATAATTGTTACTTTGTTCTGTTGAGCTATGTGATATGTGTGGTTGCTGTAGGGAATAGTTTTTGGACAGAGAACGCCATGTGTGTAGGGCTGTCTCAGTGGTTAAAAATTTGCTGCTGGTGTGTGGGTTTGAATAAGATTGTACTATTGTGTGCCATGGATTTGGATTAAGTTTGGAGAGAGAATTGTTGAACTAAAAGACAATGGAAGTTAATTGTTGGAATTGAAGGGTATAGAGAAATTGATGATTATTTGTCTATATGATGTGAGATGTTAGATTTATATTTTGAATAACTATTGAAATATGGGTGTTAAGTTGAATGAAAGAACATGAAATTTGTAGGGACTGTTGAAATTAAGTATGGGTATAAAGTTTGAAAATCTTCAAAGTTAAGGTTTGTGGTTTTTCATATTTCAAGTGTTATGAAGAAAATATTATTTGGTATTAAAGAGATGAATGGTATTTCTTAATGGAATATCTTATTTTGGAAATCTAGGGAATTAATAAGATAATATTATTTTGAATATTAGAGTTGGAGTAAGCTGTATTGGAGTATTACAGGTGAGTAAATAATGTCCATTGAAAATGATATTTTTATTAATAACTTGTTATTTGATGTATTTCATTTAAAGTATTAATTTTTAAATATGATTTACGAAAATAAGTTATAGAATTCATGGCTTTAATTGTTAGAAATGGTTTTTCTTTCAATTTAGTTATTAAGTGAACAAGTTCACGTGAGAAAACGAATAAAAAGAGTTTTGGAAAAAGATTATTATAAATGTTATATTAAATTGATTTTCTCAATTAAATATTCTTATGTGAATTTCATAATGTGTTGTTCCATATGCTTTAAATAAATCTTTTGATATTTTATTTTAAATATTCATGTAGGGTTTTACAATTTTGAAGTATTCTTACTAAAGATTATTGCATTAGAAAGTGTTGTGATTATTACATGTCAAATGAACCCCACGCATGCTGAAAAGGTTTTTAGAAAGGACGGAATATAGAACGCTGGTTACTAACAGCAGTACTGTTAGTCTTTGGTACACCATGGTTAAACCCGAGCTCGATGGATATTCGTGAGTCTCATACTTGCACCGGTTACTCGTGGGATTTATTCTCACGCTTGTTATTCGTAGGTCTTGTACCTAAGCTTGTTTCGTGGCATCTTGCTATGCTTGGTTATTTACCCTCATGGACTGTGTGTCTATGCCTATTTTTGTGGCTTCAAGCCTCGCCGGATTAGTTAGTTACCCTCGTGGACTATGTGTCTATGCTTGTCTTCGTTCTGTTGAAATCCTACAGAGAAAGGATTGTTTTTGAAATGATTGTTTTAAATAGATTTCCTAGAATAAAAGGTTTACAAAAATAATTGTATTTGTTTACAAAATGTTATGATTTACATTTAAACATGTCGAAACTGTTTATTTCCACAATTTAAATTATATTTTTGGGACGTTATTCACGAGTAGATTATTTTGGCTTCAGATAGTGCAGTTGACCCTATTCCTCAAGCTAAATAGTGAAGAGCCTTATTGCATATCCGAAGTATTAATTTTGGGCATACACATTTATAATGTAATTATGATTTTATGAAATACTTGTATTATTTTGTTAAAATGATAGATGCTCCACCTAGTCTATGGATTAGATTCTGGTTATTTTTGAAAACGTTTACAGGTGATTTTGAAACATTCGCAACCTGTTGTAGGATTTTCAGAAGGTTGATATACGAAGACAATCCTGCCGAAACTCCTATAGAGGACTTGCCTTTTTATAAAAATAGAATATATATTATGATTATTGCTTCAAACATTTTATTCAATATTTTAGGCTTATGGAATATTAATTTATTCATATTCTATGTCGGTCACGGCTCAAATTTGAGGACAAGACATTATGGTTGACTAATATTAAAAGTGTGTCACAACAAACTTTTTGGAAGGTACATTAGACCTTCATCAATACTTGAATTTAAGAAGAGCTTAACTGTGGTTAAAAAACAATCAAACTTTTTGGAAGGTACATTAGGAGCATTGTGAACAGCTTAACTTAATATAAGGTATTGAGTTCAAATCCTAACACCTGCAAAAGTAGAATTTTATTTTTCCCGCCATGACATGAAATTACTAAAACACCCTTCTGTCCATTTCCATTACAGACACCTCCCCATTTCTTCATTTCTGTCAACCCCGTGAGAGAAACAGCAAAAAAGCAAAGAACCTTCACGACGCGTGACTGTGGCTGCTGCAACTACATCCTTCTCTGTTGTCCGCGTTGGTGTCGCGGGTGACTGTGGCCGTCGTCGTGCTTCTCTCCACTATTCAGATCTTGGTCGTGTGGGTTGGATAGGAGTGTCTATAGTGTCATCTTCCTCTGTCAGCCTCTGTAGTCCAAGCTGCTGCCACCAACGCCGCCGACGTGCACGCTATTGCAGCTGTCATGAGCCGCCGTTGCTACTGTCACACGTCCATAGTCATTACTGTCACCTTGCACGCTTGGTACTGTAGCAGCTACAGTTCCCAGAGCTCCTTCTCCGTCTCTACGCAGATTTGTTGTGATTTGGTGGTAAGTATAAACCACTTTCTTTCCATTGGACATTCATAGTTTGGTTGGGTGATTTACTTTCAGTTTTTCCTCTGTTTACCAAAATTGTGTCGAAATACTGCTGTATGGATTTATTTTGAGAGAAAAAGAAGATGTGGAAGCTGCAGCATATATGTATTTGTATATATATGGATATATGTTGATAGTTGCTGCTGATATGTTTTAGTTAGAAAGAAAAAAAAATAGAAGAGAAAGAGAAAGAAGGCATTGGACGCTGCTGTTTTGAAACATATATATATTTGCTGCTGTAGGTGTATATATACATATATAGCCTGCTGTTTTGGTTGATATATATCTATATATGATGTTGTGGTTCATTGTTAAGAGAATTGTGCTTCTGTTTTGGAAGTTAAATGGCATATGTATGTATATATATATGGTGCTGCTGTTATGATTTAGTTGGAAAAGGAGGGGAAAAAAGACAAGATACCATTGATGCTGTGGAAAATGAACAGTATATGTTTACATATATATATATATATATATATATATATTGTGTTGCTGATATGGCAAGTATATATATATGGATTACGTTGTTGTTATGGTGCAAAGTGTTGAGATTTTAGTTGTGAAAGAGAAATTTGAAGAGTTTGAAAGCTGGATTACAGAAGCATGATGTTGCGTATGGGAGCTGAAAAGTATCATTGTTTTGATATTTTAATGTGTGCTAGAATATATTTAATTGAAAAATTAAAATGTACCAAGCACCTAGAGACCCCGATGTGAAGAATGAATGAAAATATTTGGGGTATATAGAATTATAATAGTTTATTATAGTAACCATTACAATTAAAAATTTAGTTTAAGTGTTAATGAGTTATTTTTGAAAAATCTAGGGAAGTAAGGAGATAATATTGTTTTGAAGCATAGAGCATGAACGAATTATTGAAGTATTGCAGGTGAGTAAATAACGTCTTATATAATAATATTTGGTTACTTGAGAGAGTTTGTTTGAAGTGTAAATTTTAAAGTATGATTTTCTCAATGTATGTTCTTATGAATTAATTGCTCCGATTATTATATTGGTCTTTTCCTTCCAATTGGCTTATTATATTATCATGTTTATGGATGGAGATGGAGAAAGAAAGTTTTGAAAAAAGACTATTGTAAATGTTATCTTGAGTGGGTGTTTCTTTTTAAAATATTCTTATGTGAATTTTATTATTTAAATAGTATTTCATATGAATTGGAAGGAATCTTTTAAGATTTTATTTTTGATGTTCATGTTGGGATTCATAATTGTGAAACATTCTTGTTGAACTTTTAGTATTGAAAAGCGTTGTGATTATTTAACGTTAAATTGACCCCACACATGCTTAGAAATGTTTTAAAAGGGATTAAGTACAAAATGCGAGTTACTAATAGCAGTAATATTAGTCCTTAGTAAACTATGTTAGTCCTTAGTACACTATGGTTAAACATGGATATTCGTAGGATTTATTCTCGCGCCTGTTATTCGTAGGTCTTGTGCATGTACCTATTATTCATGGGTTTTGTACCTGCGTCTGTTTTGTGAGTTTGAGGCGCACCAGATTAGTTAGTTACTCTCGTAGACTATATGTTCACGCTTGTTTCTGTTCTATTAAAGTCCTACGGAAAAGAATGCTTTGAAATTATGGTTTTAAATTAGTTTCTTTAAATAACATTTTCTACTAGAAAAATTGTATTAAATTACAAAGTGTTATTATTTACATTTAAAAATGTTTAAATTATTTCTTCCCCCATTTTAAATTATATTTTTAGGACGTTATTCACTAGTAGGTTATTTTAGCTTTAGATATTGCTATTGATTATGTTCCTCCAGTCAAACAGTGAAGAGCCTCATTATGATCCGAAGCATTGATTCTTTTGGTGTATTTACTTATAATAAAATTATAAACTTATGAACTACTTATATTATTTTTGTTGGAAGTTTATATGCTTCACCTAGTCTATAGATAAGATTCTAGTTATTTTGAAAAATGTCTGTAGGTGTTTTGAAACATTCGCAGTCTATTATAGGATTTCCGGAAGGTCGGTTATACAACAACAATCTTATCAAAATTCCCACAAGTAATTTGCATTTTGATTAAAATGGAACATATATTATGATTATTGTTTTAAACATTATATTTAAGGTTTAAGGCTTAAGGAATATGCATTTATTCATATTCTGTATTGATCACGGCTTAATTTCAGGATGTGACAAGCAGGTTAATAGCCTACCTCTAGATCCTTGATTGCTTGCTCTCTTGTGATTTCCTGCTGCTGGCAGGTACATTCCAGAAAACCAATGCATAGTATTCCCTTGAATTGGTATTAAAAGGTAAGCAAGGTAAGAAAGTCTATTAACAACATAACATGGACTAGTTTGGGTTTTGCCAAATCAAACAATTCATTTTTTAACGTCTATAATTTTCTCAATATAGAAAGTGGATGTGTGTGTAAGCACTCTTTGATCTAATAGTTTGGTGTATGCAAATATCTTACCGAGACAACATAAACTACGCCACAAGCAAGAAGCAAATAGCATGATATATTTTGAAGAAGAACAAGATCCTTTCTCTCCCCAAGATAGTCAGGGAAAGCCCTTAGCATTACTGCAACACTGCAAAAAGAAAACCATGTTTATGTGTCTTGATATTAACTTAATTAGCTCCTATTCAAGAAAAAAGAGATGAAAATAGACGGGAAGATAAAGAAATTGTGAGTTATGTTTAAAAAATGAAAATAGACTGAAAGACTAAAATTTGTGGAGGGATATTGTGGGATGAATTAGTTCAAAATATATATAGGGGTAGTTGATTGTTTTGTTTTCTTTTATGCTCTTGTAGTGTTTTATGTATTTTTAGGTTCTAAGCCTCATTTCTCTTCCAAACAAAAAATTAGCTCCTATTTAGTGATAAGTCTCACAACATTTTTCAGAATTAAAATAATACAATAATAATAACATGCTTTATCGCACAAGATGGGCTTGGCATAATTCAAACAACAATTTATAATTAATAATATCTCTCATTAATTAATAATACGATAAGTCTGCCATTACACCAGATAGAATTTACCAACTCAACATGTTTAATACTTTTATAAGTTTACAATTTATACGTTACTGTCTTAGGTGTCAATGGTTCAGGAAAACGAAGACAAGCTCATTAAAAGAAGAACATAATGGGAAAAATAACCAAAAATCTAAGTAAAACAGAGACACGAAATCTGCAGCATGCCTCTGCAAGCCCATAATCCCAAAACCTATAAAATACAACAAAATTTACTGAGATATTAGCATGACACTAAGATAACACCATGAAGGAGAAATTCAAATGCAATCCACACCATTATAATAACCATTAACACATAATGAACAAATTACTTAGAAAGCTGACAAATTAAACTGTAACATCAAAAAAGGAACTAGCTAGAACTTGGCTATGAAACTCCATCCGTCTTGGCCACAAACACAACAAAAGCTATCAACGAGCGTAACACCGAGATATGCCATCGAAAACCTAAAACCCACTCAGAACATCAACAACAAATAAATAGTGGAAAACAAGATGAAGCAAAATTGAATTAAACAAGCACAAGGGAAAGAAAAACTAACACACATCATATACGTGCTTGAATGAGCGCACAGGAGAGAGGATGTTGACAGCGATACAAAGAATGGCAGCCAAATAGGTCAATTAGCTGAAGCACCTACACACTACTATGAAAAGATCCGGTCTGGCTTAGACCTGAGTGCTCGACGAAGTTTTGGGAACAATTTTTTCCTCACGGTTTCTAGGCATTTTTGTGAGCTTTCTTAGATGAAACAAGGAATGTTAATTTTTGATTCGCCAAACAAAAATTTCTCACATTTTCTCGAGGTCTCCAAGTAAACTTGCATGGGAAACGGTTTGAGAGTTCTTCACGATAGTTTCTCTCTCAGACAAAATTCTTCACTTGCTATTCAAGGCAATGAAAACTGAATGGAGAAGTGACACATGGTGATTATAATATTGAGAGCCTCAAAGTTCATGTACTCCCCCTATCCTTGGTCCTTAATACGGGGTTAGTTAAAGTATTTAGGGCAATATGTAGGCCTTTGTTAAGGATAGTGCTTGGAAGCATTCCTTGCTCTCATGTTTCTTATTTCCGAATAAAAATCTACCAAGAGTCGTTGAAGATATTCTCAGAATTCCTATACCATTGGTTAGGAAGCAAAGATGTGCGCCAATTCTGTTAAAGGCTAATAGTGGCTACAGAAAAAGGAAACAGAAGCTACCCTTTCATGAACAGGTTAATCCCTCAGTAACATAATAAACCAAAGATTAAATTCCTGTGCAATAGCTAAATACAGGATAGCATGTTTCAAGTTTCCAATGCTGTATGTTGAGACACTTCAAACGTTTGGCTAAGGATGAGTTCTGTAAAGCTGTCCTAATTAAACTTGGCTGCAATATTTGGAAGGAAAGTCGTAGATGAAGACGACGTTTTCATAGGATTCCAATTCCATTAAAACCACAACGCAAGGGTAGGTCCTTTTGGGTTTGATCTTTGATACCCCATCGCCTCTTTGATCTCTCTATTAGGACGGTATGCTACCGTTATGAAATTACATTCATTTAGTTGGCAAAAAGATTAAAAAAAAAAAACAATCGGAAATCACGATTCGGAAGGCAAGAGCCCATGTGACCAGCCCCACCTAACGTCAATCCTTTTCTGCAACGTATAAGATAGGAAAATAAGAATTGTTTCAATGTTTAAAACGATTAACATAATCGTTAATGTTTAAACAGAGAATCTTGTTTCGCTACAGTTCAGTATGACAACCATCACCAGATCCACATACAAAGCAGGCCAAATAGAGACCAATTAAAATAACCAACGATCAAAATAGCAACAAATGATTAAGGATGGTCATGCAAAAGCCTTCTTTTTCATCATCTTCCATATAAAAGGCTTTATTTAAAAGAAGCCAACAACCACACATGGAATAATCTTAACCATCCGAGACAGTCTATCAGTGACACTGATGCTGACTCATGGCGGAGATAATCCTATGGCAGAAGGGTAGAACAGAGGAAGAATAGCTCAAGCACTCAATGAGGCGCCAGAGTTCTTCCTGCATTCTGCTAGCATATCCATGTAGAATTGGCACTTGCTAATGTCATTCCCGTAGCTGTTCAGGCACTGCGAGAAAATAATTCAACATTCCTAACGTCAGAAAATTTTACAATGAAATCATTAAGAAACAACAGGAATAGAAACATTAATGAGTATATATCAGTGATTTTCTTGAAGAAACATCAAATTTCAAACATATTTGGCTTAAAACTGCTTATTCTGAAACCAATGAGATAATCACACTGGTACGTTTATTCAGTACACCATCAACTAAAACCTTGATACATACTGGATGCCATAATCATCCAATAACTAGGAACTCGTAAATTAATGACTAACTACCGGTGATTTACTATGAATTAGAATTTCAAACACGTTTGGTTTAAAAATACATTCTGAAACCAATCAAATAATCACATCAGTGATCGGTCCAGTTATTCAATAAAGCATCAACTGAAACCTGAGAAATATATAATATACTTGATGATGCCATACAGATGCAATCACATAGAATTCATGCACAACATAGAAAGCACACTCATGAAGCATACATTTGAAGCATATATGACAACCAATAATAAGCAACTGTTAAAAATAAGGAAGGACCTTTAACACAGATCTTGCATGTCTTATAATATTTTAATCAAATAGTTATTATTTTCTGCTGCTTAAGATATTATTACACCATTGTTCCTACCAAATCATAAAACGTTCAAAAACATTAATTAAATTGGTGAATGTAAGAAAGATTCAGTTGTGCAAGTTAAGGTTAGATTTATGGCCAGAACAGGAAAGAAATGCATACATCTTGGAAGGCCTTTGTGTGAACGCCACAGGCATCGGTACCAAAACTATTTGCAGTTGGTGCAGGGGCGGCAGCAGCAGCCTCAGTGACAACTGTTTCATGTTGAAGAGTGCGGGGATCCATCACAGCATCCACAGCCTGTGTGCTACAGCACTACCAGTTCCAAAAGCCATGCCTACACCAATTTTTTTCATCCATGAAGTACAAAGAAATTCTTTTTCGCAGGTCCCATCCCATACATTAAAATGAAATAATCGTATTTGCTAACATACCCTGAGCAATGGTTGAACTAATGCCGCCAAGCAGAGAGCCACCGCTGCCGCTCTGAGCAGGAGCTGGAGGAGGTGCATGGTTAGCTGCATTAAGACACAGCCAAGGTTGGACAAAAATTAAACTATTTCTTAAAGTTTATGGTTGAGTAATATTAAAACCGTGTCACAACAAAATTTTTGTAAGATACATTAGACCTTCATCAATACAAGATTTAAGAACAGCTTAACTGTGGTGGAAAAACAGTCAAATTTTTTGGAAGGTACATTAGGAACGTTGTGAACAGCTTAACATAGTGGACCAAAACCAGAAAAATGGACAGTTTAACCATTTCTTGCATCATATTCTTCTTTACCCGTACACTGTAATCGATTTCCCATTTTTCGAGAAAGACGAGCTAACATTTGAGCATATGAAATGAGAGGGCAAACTAAGGTTTTGCCAACACCCCGTAAAAATCATGCTTAGATAATCACCGGGTTACTCAACCAGCACCAAACTCATCCCCAGAGAAATGAGAGAGCATACGCATCAACATATGAAAGTTAATGGACTAAAGAAAAAATAAACCCCCATAAACCGTAAACGATTTCCCATTTTTTGGGAAAGGCGAGACTAACATTTCAACAAAAGCATAAACGTATAGAGTCCATCGACAAAAACTTTCAAGCACACAACATAGAACCCTCCAATTTTCTTCGACAATGAAACGGGAAAGAAAAAACCCTACATACCGCAGAGCTACTCCGATAGATTCATAATAGATTAGTGAACAGAAAATGACCACGAAATGTAAATCGATTTGAGGTCAGAAAGTTACCACCGGAGCTGCGGCGAGGCATGGTTAAGGAATGGGGTTGAGGCGGCGGAAAACAAGATTGAGAGACGAAGATCTCCGAAGAGGAACCGCAAAATGTCCTGTTGAAGATTTGAGGATTGGGGATTTAGTCAAAAGAATACAAGATAAAAAAAGAGTTTTAGAACAATTCAGATTGTGTTAACGTGTAAGTACAGGATTGGTTGATTTCAGGTCATTGACGGGTTCAATTTTCAGGTCATCATGAAATAAAACGCAAATAAATATTTAACCTTTTTATTGTTCATATAATTTATTATCTTTTTAGCCAGAATTCATATAATTTATTCACATCATATATGGAGAATCCTAAATTTACATTACATAAAATTTCAATTTAACTATTTAAAAAAGTATATTTTTAATCTTTTTAATGTTAATATTATTAGTTTCATTAATAACAATAATTAACTCAACAAATTTAAATAGTAATTTTATTATTAAATGTCTCACAAAATATATTTAAAATTTATACCAGAGATGATGAATGAATAGAATTTTCATAAGGGAATAGGAAAAAACAGATAACATAATCAATATGTTTTATAATACAACATTTTATATTACAAAAAGCAATACATATTATCTCTTCTATGGTCTGCAATCATCTGTGTGCAGGAGTAGACTAGCTACTTGTTTCCGCAAACATATTTATTTAATATTACAATAAGGCCATGTCCTCTAACAAAATCATTACTATATAAAAGTATCTCCCATGCTAATTGATTAAAAAGAACGTAATTAAAAAGGAAACAAGTGTCTCAATGTTAAAGTTTGATACTGATCATTATTTGCTCTCATATTAGCACATTTAAATGAACATTATAAACAAACTTTTTAAAATAAATACATAAATAATAGATGTAAGGATATTTGTAAATGAGTTACCAACTGAATATATTTGTTTCAAATATTTTTTTGCCAACATATTTGTACATTTACTTTGTCAAGTATGTACATTTTAACTTAGTGATTATTCAATTTTAATTTTATAAGTTTGGATAAAAATAATCAAAAATAAAATTTATTTTTGATAATTTGAAATTAAATAAGAAGAGGATATATTCTTTAAGAAATGGGAGAGAAAAAATATAGAGTTGACTTTAGTAGGAGAGCGATAAAGTCTATGCGCCAGTTTGGATATGCTTTTAGAAAATGATTTATAGAAAAAAAGATTTTTGGACAGCTTTTATAAAAGGGCTTTTGGAAAAGAACTTATGAAAAAAATAGTTTTGAATAAATGAGTATTTAGATTGTTATTACTAAAAAAACTTTTGTGATTGATAAATTATCAGAAAATGTATAATTTTATAAAAAAATATTCCAGTTTTTCTTTTTTCCTCTCTCTCTCTCATGTTCTCTCTCCATCAACGAAGACCAACGAAGCAGACGGAACCCCGACTTTCACTGACGATGATAAGCCTCTACGAGCACAAACGAGGAGCATGATGGACCCACAACAAGCACAGTAGCGTTGAATTTTGCGACAATGTTTTTGTGCATAGATAGAGGAGAAGACGCAATGGTGACAGAGACCCTCTTCCCTCCTAGCGAAGTTTACTTTCTCTCCCGGGACGATGATGCTCCTCCCTCACAACGATGATGAGCACAGACAGAGGAGAAGAACATGATGGTGGTAGAGGCAGAGCAGAAGCAGAGAGAAGAGAAAGAAGAGGGAGAAGATGAGATAGAGAGTGTGAGAAAATTAGGATAAAATAGTAATTGAGTAGTCCATTGGCTCTTTTACTGTTCTAAAAGCTATTTCTAAAAGTTTATTCAAAACTATAGTTTGGTTCAGAAGTTATTTTAGATAAATATAACTATTTGTTTTAAAATTTTCTCAAACTAAAATTTGAGTCAAAAATTATTTTAAAACCTAAGTTTCTGGTAAACCAAATATGCACTATAACTATATAATGAAAACAACAACACGTGGGCATATCATATATAATGTGGACCTTTCAGGTGTTAAATTTCATGTAATCCTCTCAGTTCATGATCTTAGCTTTTGTAATTTTAGAATTGTAAATAATTAGATATATTTCAATAATTTTTTTTAAAAAAATCTCATTTTAAACTTATTCTATTCGAGAAAATGATTAAAAAAAGATAATAATAAAATATTTGAGCTAATCTTTAGTTCTTTAAGTTTGTAGGACTCTAATATTAGTCAAATTTTAAATTATGGGTTTCAATCCTTTAAGAGGTAAAATGGTATAATTTTTTTATTAAATTATAAGGACTAATATTTTATATGAAAATAAACTAGGGGGATTAAAATTAAAATAAAAATAAACTTAAGGGACAAAAGTTGTTTTAACCCATAATAAAAATTAGATAGAATAATATCATACTTGTAAAGAGGTTGGTATATAATCTTCATAATATACATATATAATATAATATATAACTGATAAGTAATAATATTTTTATAAATGTAACGATTTTAAAATTAAAAGAAAAATAAAACAGATAATATACACACGCTATAACAAGAAAAAAAAACTAAACGTGTCTTACAAATTTCTTCAAACCATCAAATCGCTTTTACCTTCTAATAATTGCAAGTAAGTGAAGTTTGATAAAGATTATTTGTTCATTGCCAATTAATCATACGTTGGAGCTCAAATTTGTTCATTGTCTCTTTAAAAAATTTATCTCATATTCTTATTCATCAATGGGAGCTCAAACATGATTGAATAAGCATTTTTAAGCTGAATTTAATTTTTAAAAATTATGTATTATAATTTGCAATTAAATTTTATACTTATCCAAATATTTTTTTATCCATTGTAAATTTTTTAATTCCATAGTTGCAATGTTTTTAAAAAAATATCACATATATAATTTTAATTTCAATTAAATTTTAAAGAATTATTGCAATTTATATATAAATAAATAACAGAGAACACAACTCCGAACTTGTCTGTATTTTAATGTTTTTATACCATAATTATTGAATAAATCTTAGTAAATTGTTAGATGTTGGATATTTTATTTATTATATTTGTAATATTTAAGTAAATATTTAGTTATAATAATTTAAATAATAAAATATGTGACGTTGGTTAGTTTGACTTGATGAGGTTGGGTTTAGAGTTTTACCCAATTTTAATCATTTATTTAATTAAATAATAATAATAATAATGGTAGGTTGTTAACTGAGTGACGTCAAGAGACAAAGTGAAGGTACCGCATTCAGAGCAACCTAAGGTCATGTTTGGTATGCAATAATGGATCTTGATAGATTGGGATTTGAACTGGTATTAGTAGTGGGAGTTGGAGTGGAAATGCACCTTTATAATTATATTTAGTATGAAGTAATATTTAAAAAAATGATTTTATTAATTTTATTTTATAATTAGTTATAAATTATGAAAAAAACTATAATACCCATTGCCCTAAGCCTCTAAAATTTACCAGTGAAGCCATCGTAATCGTGGGTGAAATCACCAACAAGTTAGTGGTAGCAGCGGAGGCTTTTGCCAAAAAGTCACTCGTCCTGACATTGATGGAGGAGAGAAGAAGAGAAAGAAGAAGAAGGAAATAAGAGAGAGAAGAGTTTTGATTGAGAGAAGGAATGACATTTGTCTTAAAAACTTTCTATACCATGACTGAAAATGTAATACTATGAGAGGCGAGATTGTCAAATCCTATCTATGTAGTATTATAAAATCCTAAAGTTTTCCCAATGTTATATACCAAACGGTCCAATTTAATCTATTCTGTATCTTTGTGCAAGTCCTAAACCCTCAATGTTAGGTATCAAATGTGACCTAAATGTAAATCATATTTTTTGAGGATTCCTTAACTAGTGATTGTTCTCTAGTCACTAATTAAATAACGTGTAATAAATAATTCTGAAAGATTTATTAACGTATGCAATAAATAAGTTTTTAAAGCAGTGCTGCTCATTCTTCATATGCCATATGCAAGAGAATATAATCCACCCAGTAAACTATAAAATACATAGCATTGAGACAGGGAGAAAACAATTTCAAACTTCGTACAGGTATCTTGAACTTGAAGAAAAAGAAAAGAACGATAACTCTATGTTACTATTATTCACTGCGCATTTGTAACACATAAAAGTTAAAAACTAACTTGAAGACCAACAAAACCCACATGTGGAGTCCAAAAATTCTCAAATTTCAAATCATTAAGATATTAATACAGGAGACATCATCAATCCATATGATAACATGTTCCAAAACTAAAACAATCCAAAGGGTTTAAGATTGTAACAAATACAATTTGATTTAACACTCTGATTCAACAAGTGGTCCCTTGAATATTTTGCATTAACATGGCCTTAATTTTTTCCAGTGACACCGCAACCTCTGACATATTAGGTCTTGACTCAGGTGCTTCGTTGCAACAATTTAAGGCTAAATCAAAAATTGATGATATATGTAGTAATATATTACCACTTTTTTTGTTGCTTCTGGGCAGCAAATTGACATCTAGAATATCGATGATTGACTGTGGGGTTGATTTGCAAACAAATTCTTTCAAAGTTAAGCCTTGAACAAACATATCATCTGTTGGTTTCTTTCTTGTAAACATTTCCATAAGCAGAATACCAAAACTGTATACATCTCCTTTTGTTGAAATTGCTCCTCTTGATCCATACTCTACATATAAATTTAAATGATAAATTAAGTAATTGAATAACTTGCAGTTTCTTCTAGCATGTGGATGTGTGTAGGTATAAATGAATACAAGAAATAGAAATTAAATAAAATTTAATATGAGTACTATATAAATTATCTCACCTGGTGCCATATAACCAATTGTGGCCATAGTTTTGGTATAAATTTCTGATTGACTATCACTTAACAATTTGGAGATTCCAAAGTCACTCAAATGGGCCACCATATTTGTCACGTCCCTATTTTTGGACCGTGACCGGCACAGAATATAAATACATCATATTCCGAAAGCCTAGCATTTTAAGTAAAACTTTTAAATTCTCCATAGCATTTTTCAAATTCATACAAACATTTTCTAAGGTTCATGCAGAGCATTATCCTTTCCAAAATAATAAAAGTTCTTAAGAAGCAATTACATCAAAAGTAGTATTTATCACACGAAGCTTCGGATCAACAGCAAGGCTCTTTACTGCTCAGCTGGAGAATTAGGGTCACCTGCACTATCTGAAGCCAAAAATCTACTCGTGAATAACGTCCCAAAAACATGATTTAAAGAATGCGGAAAATAATCAATGCATAATCATCTTAAAAATGTATTTTCTTAACACTTCATAATCTAATGCAAACCTTTTATAAACATTTGTATTTCAGGGGAAATAACCGTATGAACTAACTGTTTCAAATAACTCATTCAAAACAATCTTTTCATAACCATGATCTTTCTGTAGGACTTCAACAGAACGAAAACAGACGTGGACACACAGTCCACGAGGGTAACTAACCATTCTGGTGGCTCGAAGCCACTAACTGTCGCGAGAACGAATCCCACGAAATAATTCTGGTGGCTATGCCACAAACTGTCGCGAGAATAAATCCCACGAGATAATTCTGGTGGCTCAAAGCCACAAACTGTCGCGAGAACGAATCCCACGAAATAATTCTGGTGGCTATGCCACAAACTGTCGAGCTCGAATACCAAGGTGCACCAAGGACTAACAGTACTGCTGTTAGCAACCAGCGTTCTGTATTCTGTCCTAAAACATTTCCATCATGCATGGGGTCCTTTTCACATGTAAAGATCTCAATCGTTTCAAAATATCATAATCATTGATAAAGTCACTTGGAATTTCTGTTTCCCCAGCATGAACTTACAAAGTCAAGTTACTGTAAAAACATATGCAATTCACAGAGAAATATTTCATGAATAACATCAGTTCAATGTCAAATCTTTTTCTAAAGCTTCTTTATCCATTTTCATGCATAATCATAACCTTTTGTAAATTAATCGAAAGAAAATCATTTCTAACGATTTAAACCACAATTTCGTAAAACTTGCTTTTCAAAATCCATATTTGAAATTCATCATTTGAAATAACAATGCATTTGAAAATATAAACTTGTAGGGAACGTTATTCACTCACCTGCCACGCTCCTAAATCGTTACTCTTTTCTGCCAATCAACTTTCCATTAATTCCACTTCTCAATCCCCTGGAACCCCGAAACAAAATATTAACATTCTAAAAAATCTCAACAGAAAAATTCATCTTTAACCAATTTGGGCTCAACGTCCCCCCAAAAGCTTTAATGGTTATTGATCAAGGCTTAACAACTCCAAAACTTGTTTCATAAAAATTTACTTTCAGTGCATTCAAAGCTTTAACCTTTCATAATCCTTTTGCCAAGACTTAACATGCATCACACATAACAACAACACTATAACCATAACTTTTTACTTTAAATCTATAGATTCCAAGCTTTGGACTCACCTACATTTAAAATATTGGTTTCAATTTTCAGCTTCCTCAACTCAACTCAATACTCACCAATCAACCATGGAATCCATAAATATAAACATGAAAATGTTCATTTCCGTAGCATGACATTAGCTTTATATATATATATATTTTCTTTCAAATCATTACCCTTACCCTTCATATATATACACACACACATAAGCCGTCCTGACATAATATCACAACACTCATCCCAATTTTTCTCTTATTTGCTCTTTATCAATTCACTTCCGGTTGTTCTCACTTCTAAATTCCCTGATATCTCGAAATAACATATTAACATTCTATCAGAAATAATTATCCTTAATCTATCATTTCAATAAATTTCATACTGCCATACATTAACTCAAGGATCCAATCACTTATTCCTTCTTAAAATTTCCTAACCTATCACTTTGAGTTAAATTCCTCATTTGTCTTTTAAACCTCAAACCTTCAATCCTACATTTTGTTTTCATGGGCTCAGGGCCATCATCCCAATTCAACCCCTTTCAAAACATAATTTAAATCACTCCTTTTAGCCTTTAACTCAACTATAATGGCTCAAAATTTCCTATACTGATTCTGGTGTGCAATACATTCCTTTCAATAGGTTAAAATACAAATGGGTTTAATCCTGCTTTAAATCATAACCCACCAGCAGCAATAAACACCTGGCTGCAAACACACCCTCTTCCTATCCAATGACAACCAAACAATTACCAACATACCCAGTGTTTACCAGAACACATACACATGCCATAACAGCACAACAACATATGCACACGGCCTTCCCTGATCAAACCATTCCCAATACACATTCACTGCACACAAAGAACACACACACGGAAGCAACACAACAGCATGTATATACTCATGTATAAACATTCCTTTAACCAAAATCACAGTCCTTTCTTATATTCAAAGTCCTAACACCAGATCATCACAGACCCAAATCCCTTAATAGAAAATTTGCATGCTCTGTTCCCCAAAAATTTAATTTGCATTCGAGGCATAAAGCCATTCTCACAGACATTGCCATGAAAGAATAACAACCATTTTAATAATTTCCTCAGGAGCACAGATCATCACCGAGGGAAACAGAGGAGTGAAGAAAACAAACTCACCTTAAAATGGTACAACACCGAGGAGTAATGAAAACCCAACGGTGATCCCAGCTCTTGAATTCTTGGCACGATTGATATCTATGGTGATGGAAGAAACATATCCCACGACAAATAACAGCCACCAATATTTGGCAACTCCGGTTACAGAATAGAGCACAGCTAACAGTGTAATCAAATGGTTGCAGACACCAACGTAGGCAACCAGAAACAAAAAGGACCGGGAGCTTGAAGATTTGCTACAGTACTAGAGCTCCCTCGACAGCGATGACCCGAAGCGTGACGGCGGCAACAACAAATGGTAAGCACTAACTCACAGCATTCTTAACAGCAATATGCGAGGAGCTCACTGTAGCTGCTACAGTAAGCCACCACACTCCCACAGACGGAGCTCAACCCACTGATTCCAGTCAAGATCCATCTCGCCACATACCTCCTCCACTGTCGACAACTACCTCTGTTCTCTCTCTGCTCTGTCACCCCACAACTACCTCGCTCACCGCCGCTCACCAACAGAGGAGGTAGAGAGAGCTACGGCGATAACAGAGCAAAATGACATCGGCGACCGTGACTCAAACCACAGAGAATGGTGTAATCACTCAGCAGCCCTCTGTGCGAAACTTCCCCACCCAAATCTTCTGCTCTCTACGCCTCCCTCGACGACTCATTCACAGTTCCATTTATCAGGCAATGGCTCTGCGTTTGAAGGGACAACTCCAGCGCGACAACTCAGGCGGAGAAATGAACGAAAGCGACGACTGGCCACACGCCATCGATTTCGTGAAGCTTCCCCCTCTCTGCGCTTTCGCTGTGCCTTCTGCGTCGCTGTGATGAACTGAGAAAAATGAAAGGAATAGCGTACTGTTTTGCAGAAAAGGGGAGAGGGATATTCTTGCCATTTCACGCAGAAGAAAAGAAAAAAAAACTTCACTTGCTGCAGTCACTGGGTCTCGAACACGGACCTCAGAAATTAACTCCCATCGTTTGACCACTCAGCTAATGATACCATATTGAAATTTTCTGCACCAAATACACATATATACCTTTGCTACAATAATTTTTTTTATCTATTAAAATTTTAGAGTCATAACAATATTTTCATCCAATAAAACATTACTTGGCTTTACATCACAATGGACCACTGGTGTAGAAGAACTATGATGAAGATACTCCAATGCCGATGCCACGTGGATCATTATGTTCAATCTTTGCACTATATCTAAACAATAGTTATGGGAGTATAACCATCTATCAAGACTCCCATTTGACATAAATTCCATTATAAGGGATTTAAAATCATCATTGGAGCAACTGCTGATGATTTTAATGAGATTACGATGACAAAGCTCACGTATGGTAGCACATTCAACATCGAAACTCCTCGATGCTGCTTCCAAGTTTGAGTTAAATACTTTGATAGCAACTATCTTTCCACTTGAAAGAATTCCTTTGTATACTGATCCGAAACTTCCCTTGCCAAGAAAATTACTTTGATCAAATCTATTTGTTGCTTGCAAAAGATCATAATAGGATATCTTCATTGGCTTGTCCAAATTTAAGAAGTCTCGATTAGTCATCTCATGACTAACATGATCCTTCTTAAACTTTAGAAACATTAGGCATGAAGCAACCAAAATGATTGCAGAAATGATAGGCACTAAGTATTTGATCACAAGCACCATTTTGGCTGAGATGTGCTTCTTTCCTTTTTTGCATGGATGGACTTTTAGTTTAGACTTCCCACAAAGATCTTCATTCCTCATAAAAGATTCATATGTAAAATTCTGGAAAGGCCCATCATTCGGAACTTCTCCATGCAATAAATTGTATGAAAGGTTGATGTGGTTCATATGGACAAGTAACTCTAAGGACTTTGGAATCACACCAGATAAATAATTTTGGGAGAGATCCAAGGACTCAATATCTATCATGCCACTAAATGATTCAGGAATTGGCCCTTGCAATTTGTTATGAGCCAAAGATAATTTTTGCAATGTTTCCAAGCTGCCCATAGTTGTTGGGATGTTTCCTGAAATTTGGTTTTGTGACAAGTTCAATAGTATAATTGCTCTCAAATTCGATACCTCAAGTGGAATTGTTCCGCTCAATGCATTGGAGGATAAGTCTAGCATCAACATATCTCTTAGACTCCAAAGAGAAGAGGGTATTTGAGAAATTAATTTGTTAGAGCTGAAATTCAACCTTCGCAAAGAAGTATTTGTGAGGCACGTTGGAATCATTCCTAAAAACATGTTGTTGGCTAGATACAACTCACTCAAACTTTTGATTTGGCACAATTCATTTATGATGGACCCTTGCAATCTGTTATTGCTAAGACTTAAATGTTGAAGACTTTGTAGTCTATTAATTGTATTTGGAATCAACCCATTCAAATCATTCTCATCTAAATATAATGCCAACAAGTTTGTTAGATTCCCAAGTACATCGGGTATTGTTCCACTAAATCTATTCCCTGATAAATCTATCAAAGTGATCTTAGAGGCATTTGAGATGCTACTTGGAATTTTTCCAATAAGTTGATTCTGTCTCAACCTCAATTTCTTTAGGTTAGGAAGGCCAATTCCTAAATTTGATGGGAGAAAGCCTGAGAAGAAATTATTTGCTAGGGAGACATGTGTCAATGTCGAAGTATTGAATATTTGGGATGGAAAGGGTTCATGGAAATTATTATCATAGACATCAAAATATTCAAGCTTATCAAAGTTGCCTATCTCCTTGGGTATAAAACCTGGAAACAAAAAGTCGTTCGATAATTAACTAAGGAAAATTAAAAAAACTGATGGATGATGACATTTATATATAGGGAAAACCATTTTTGAGGTATATTAATTTTTTTTTCAATTTTTAATTTGGTACATGTGTATTTTTTCTTCTTATTAAATTATTTAATTTTACTTTGTTAATTAAAGTTATAGGGAGCTAATGGTTCTAACATAATAAAATTAAAGGATTTAATAAAAAAGAAAAATACATATGTAAGTATTAAAGTAAAAATTGAAGGAAACTCTAGACACATTAAGAATGATTTTCCTATATATATATATATATATATATATATATATCACATAAGTATGTTTTCAAAAATTTGAATTATGTTCTCTATATAACAAGAAAACTCCAAATATCTTGTTAATTTTGAGTCCAGTCAAATATCTAATTTATAATATATAGCCTTACAATATATTATTGCTAAGACTTAAATGTGGAAAGCCATGTAATATTAACTGTATTTGGAATCAGCCCAGTCAAATCATTCCTATCTAAAGCTAATTTCGACCAAGTTTTTCTAATTTTTGATTACATTCGGTATTGCTCAGCTAATTTGTTTGATGAAAAATCCAATCTAATGAGTTTAGAAGCATTTGATAGGCAGTTCGAAATTTTTTCAGTTGGTTCATTTTCACAAAACCATAATGTGTTCGAGTTAGGAAGGCAAATTCCTAAATAGGATGGGAGAAAGCACCAAGAAGATTCAATAATGTCAATGTTGATTATAGGCTAAGTCTAAGACATTAAGTTTATCAAGATTGCCTAATCCTTTGGGTACAAATCCTGGACGAAAAAATAGTAATGGATGAATAACATTTTCATAAGACAACATACTAGGGAAAAAAGATAAAATAGTTAATATATTTTATATATAACATGTATGGAATATAAGAATACATCATTTTATATTATAAAAACCAATACATATTATCTCTTATATGATCTACAATCATCTGTGTGCAGGAGTAGGCTAGCTAATTTTTTCCACAAACTTATTTATTTAATATTACAATAAGGCCATGTCATAACAAGTATATACTATGCTATTCGTCTCCAATTTAGTGTTACAAGAAAAATATTACTATAAAAATATCTTCCATGCTAATTGATTAAAAAGAACGAATAGTTAAAAAGAAAACAAGCGTCCCAATGTTAAAGTTTTATATTGATCATTATCTGTTTTCTTATTACCACGTTTAAATGAGCATCATAAACAAACTTTTTAAATAAATAAATAAAAAATATATGTAAGGATACTTGTAAATGAGTTAGAACCAGAATATATTCGTTTCAAATATTTTTTTGCCAACATATTTGTACATTTACTTTGACAAATGTGCACATTTATATATTTATTATTCAATTTTAATTTTATAAAGTTTGGATAAAAATATATAAAATAAAATTTATTTTTGATTATTTGAAATTAAACAGGAAGAGGATGCATTCTTTAAGATAGGGAGAGAAAAAATATAGAGTTAACGTTGGTAGGAGAGCGATAAAGTCTATAAATATATAATGAAAACAACAACATATAATTTTTTAAACTTATATATATATATATATTATAATTTGCAATTAAATTTTTATACTTATTCAAATATTTTTTTATCTATATTCTACAAATATTATGTGGTTTCATCTGCTCATGGTCTTAGCTTTACTTGTTGCTCTAGGATTATAATCACACGTTATGTGAATGAACAATATGAATGAAATAATCTTATTTTAGATAAAAATATTAAATTGAAAAGAAAATATTAAGTACGTAAGTACATACCTGTAAATGAGTTAATACCCAAATGTAATCTTTTTAAAGATGTGCAGTTACTTATTGATTGTAGAATGCTTCCTTCTAATTGATTATCAACAACACTAAAGCTTTCAAGTAGAGAGAGTTGATGACACATTCCTTCTGGCAAATTACCTTTTAAGTGATTGATGTCAAGTGCAACAGCTCTCAAAGAAGTCATGTTCCAAATAAATGAAGGAATTTCACCTATAAATAAATATAAAATATTTGTTAATTACTTGGTAATAAGACTGACAATATCAACTTAATACTCTATAAAATGAAACAATAAATCTCTATGAAACCATATTGATCGCCATCTTCTAAGAGTTAAAAAAATTGATGTACTATACATATGTGTGTGTATTATCAATTTGTAGTATTTATATGAACAATAGTTTAATTTTCTACTTTTTATTATCATTTAAGACTTACAAATTTATTCAAGGCTTGCTTTTTATCATGGATCAATGCATAGTTATATCGTACATGAGACAATTTGCATTTCTAAAGACATAGGTAGTAATCTGGGCTTGCCCATTACATTGTGGTTTATGCAACAATTTATATTATTATTCTATAATTTAGATTAATTTAGATCTATTGTTGTTGTTATCCTTTTAGACTTGATGGTTTAATTAATTCTGAGAAATTCCTATATATTAAAAATAAAAATAAATAATACAATTAATATAAAATTTAGATTTTACATGTATATCCCAATCAAAATTAAATGTGTTTCTTATAAGGCATACTCATTTTGGAAAAAAAATCTTCAAAAAATTTCAATAACAAAACTTTAATATTTATTTTCAAATACTGATAGAGCCTTATTGATTGTATTAATAAAAAATAGTTTAATTTTCTACATTTTACTATGTATTTCCATAATATCTTTTAAAACTTACTCATTTTGAGAAAAAAAAAACACTAATATACTCTAAACGAAATGATAATATAAAATTAAAATTATTTTTAAAAAGCCACAACTCTTAAATGATCACATATATTATTTTCAGGTAACGCATATTTTTTATTCTCGAGCAATGTGTGATTCGTTGAGAAATTTATATGAATTATCTTTATTTTTAGAAAAGAAAACACAATAAAAACTTGCCACTAACAAGAAAATGCTGGGAAAATGAATAATAAGAAGGTAGAAAGAAATATTAAAACTCAACTAGCACTTCTTATCATCCTTATCAGCAACTTAGTTTATTAAAAAAAGGAATGCGACACGATATGCTGTAACAAATATTCATTAATTTATTCTTCTTCAGGCTCCCTATTTTTCTAATATTAAATATTTTATTATACTTTTTGACATGGTGTCAAACATTACAAATATTTGCTCAACATGTTATAGAACACGTATGAAACTTTTTATATCTAATCACCCACACAAATCATAACTATGAAACTTGTTAAAAGCACATATATCAAACATTTTGTTTCTAATAATCTAATATTATACTTTGTTTCCCTTTATAAGGATTCTTTTTTGAAATAAAAATTGAGGATTATTCTGAAAACTAATATGCCATATCAAATATTAATAGCCCATAAAGTTCTTTTTGACCATTTTTAAAGGGCTCCTTGATTTTATTTTAGGGAGAATCCTAATAAAATCCCCTTAAAATTTTAATAAAATTGGCACAATCACATAATCAAAAAAGACGTATTCCCTTTGGGATTAAAAGAAACGTGTGTGAAAATTATTCATATATAAAAAAGGTATATTTACATTGGGATTAAAAGAAAGTATCACCGTTATATGTGTATGTTTTCAAATAAAAAGAAAAATAGATAAACATTACAAAGCTTCTTATGGTTCTTTAAAATGAATGAAAAAAAAAGGAAAATAAAATCTTGCTTTAAAATTATTTTTTATTTGAGAGATGAAAATATAAAAAAAACTCACATATGGTATAAAATAGTCATATAATTAAAATTCTTTGCTTGCAAACTGTTGCTACGAAGATTTAGGATTTGGAGGTTTTCAAAAATTAAATTTATTACTAGGTAATTTAGATTTATTGTGAGAAATTCCTATATATTATGTGAGATGTATTCATCTCATTCAAGAGTAAATAAGCTTATGAATTTTTCAATTAATTGTGATAAAGTGAAAAATAAGAGACATATAGAATCCATTTGGCGCTAGCTACCCCAACAATTGCATCCCAAAAAAATGATTTTGTTAACTACAAACTTTTTAAAAAAAATTAAAAATAAATAAAAGAATTAATATGAAATTTAGATTATACAAGTATATCCAAATCAAAATTAAATGGGTTGCTTCTAAGGCTTACTTATTTTGGAAAACATAATCTTCAAAAAACTTTTAATAACAGAAATTAAATATTTATTTTTAAATATTGATAGAGCCTTATTGATAAGGATTAATATTATAACAATATTCTCTTGATATAGATTTACTAACCATTTCAAACATTGGATGACAAATTATTTTTATTCTTAAAAAATAAAAAAATGTTAGAAAAAATAAGAAGAAATGCCTAAAAAATATAACAAAAATTAAAAAAAAAAACTACCCCTAGCGAAGTGTTCTAAGATAAATGAGTTAAGGCTAATTTGTGGCTAGCATTGTGATTCTGCGTGATTTTAGTATTGTATGGGTCCTTTAATTTTTTTTTTTGGGTATTTCAAGATTTCAATAAATATACATATACATATACAAATATACACACACACATGCATGTGTATAGGTTATTAATCCCTAAATAATTTCAAATAATTGAATCCGCATTTTAATTTTGATAAAAAATATCGCGTTAATCAATAATTTTTTTAAAAAAGCTACTTATAAAGCGTTTTTTTTAAGATCTATATTCGTTTGGTTGACAAATTGTGATGGATTATCTATATTAAAAAAACTAAAAAAACTTGTCATTGAAAAGAAAATAGGGGAAAATGAAAAATAAAAGGCAAGAAATAAGCATTGAAATCCCAACTAGTATGTCCTTTTCATCATTTTATTTCATTTTTTTTGAAGATTTTGTATGCAACTTATTCCCCTCCTTTACATGTGTGTGAAAATTATATATAAATTGGACCTAAATGCCCATAAACAAAATCTCATTTCAAATTTATTTTTATTCTAGAAAGAGAAAAAGGGAAAAAGAAAAAAAATACACAATCTAATACACATATGAATATGTTTTAATCGAAGTCATAGATTCTAAAAAGTGTGATATTTTTTTCATATTTATTTTGGGGCTAAAAGAAAGTATCAGGTTCTATTCCTTTAAAAGGAATCTAGAAAAATCATTATTCTCTAAATCTATAATGCAAAATAGTGATTATATCAAAATACTGAGAATAAAATTTAAGACCATCATATAATCAAAACTGTTACCTTGCAGGTTGATGTTCCTAAGATATAGGTATTGGAGTTTGGCCAAATTTGCAATGTCACTTGGTATGTTTCCTCCTTTGAATTTGTTATCCCCCAATTCTAATTCTGTTAATTCTTTGCATTGATGCCAAATGGATGGTATTTCGCCAGACAACTCATTTCCACTCACACCAAACAATTCAAGTTTTGGAAGCCCAGAACATATACTTGTTGGGAGACTACCAGATAATTGATTTATGCCAAGACTAATTTGTTGTAGCACTGAATTGTTAAATAATGAAGATGGTATAGAACCAACAAGTTGATTTCTTCCAAGAGCCAATATCTTTAGATGTGAAAGATCACCAATCTCGTTTGGAATGCCTCCTTCAAATATTAGGGGGATGGAAAAGAAAGTAATGTCAGTGGTAACAATTATTCAAGTATCACAAGTTACTATATGTGTACATGAGATAAATTTATAATTCTTAAAAACAAATGTAATAAAACTTGCACATTTTATTAGAAATAAAACAAATATATTCTAAATGATAAAACACAACAACAATTGTATCATTTTAATTTGGTTGAGAAATTATATCATTAAAACTAAGAGACCTATTGATCGCGTCCTGTGGCGCCACATAGCTTCCAATTTATTGGACTTGCTATTTATCACTTCTTTCGAAACACATATTAATTAGAAGGGTTCAAGAAAACTTAATTTTGTTAACTACAATTTTCTTAAAAAAAAATAATAAAAATAGAATAGGTTATAATTTATATTATTCAAATTAAAATTAAATGTTCCAAATATGTTGCTTGTAAGGCTCACTAATTTTAAAAATAAAACCATTATAAATCTTTTAATCATGGAATAATAAAATTTTTTGAATAGAAAAATGAATAATAATTTTTTTAAAGACTAATGATGATCAGCTTTAGATATTATGATAGTATTCTTTTTCTGCTTGGCATGACTTTACTAAACCGTTTCAAAAATTGGATGACAGAATTATTTTTGTATTCTTTAAAAAGTTACAGAAAAATGCTGGAACAAATAAGAAAAAATGCAAAAATAAAAAAAAAAGAACAATCGAGACAAACCATGGTTCTCCATGATAATATAATATCAAACTAGTGAAAAGACAAGTATAGATATTAAAATTATTTTAAAACATACCTGACATACTATTATAAGAGATACTCAATATTTCAAGTGAAGACAAGTTGAAAATTGTTTGGGGAATAATTCCTGAGAGCTTGTTACCCGCAAGTAATAACTTCTTTAAGTGCTTAAGTCTTCCCACCTCAAATGGAATAGTCCCTTCAATTAAATTAAAATTCCAATCCAAGATCTCCAATTTTGATAAATTGAACAAAGATGATGGAATAACTCCATTAAAACTATTATTTCGAAAACTCAAGCACTTAAGCATGAATAAATCTCCTATCCATGTTGGAACTTGTCCTTGAAAGTTATTGTAGCTCAAGTTGAATAGTCTCAATTGACGCAGTCGAACTAACTCTTCAGGGATTTGCCCGTGAAAATTGTTGTCACTAAGATCAAGTTCAATAAGGAATGGGAGATTTCCCAGCTGTTGAGATATAGTGCCTTTAAGATTCATGGCTCTTAGATTCAAGGAATGAACCCTTCCATAGGGAGTATTGCAGATGACACCAACCCAATTACATGGAGAAGAGGAGATAGACCAATCAACTAAGAGATTGTTGGGATCCGAAGTGATAAAGGATTTAAGGGAAAGAAGTGCAGATTTGTCGGTGGTGATGTTTGTATCAATTGAAGCTGAGGAGACCATGAAGCAATGAAGCAAGAAGAGTAGAACAATGGAAGGAGGCTTTGCCATATTGTTCAGCATAGCAGACTTGTCAAATTTCCAAGTGTTGCGCATCCATCGGGAATTCACAAACACGGCATTTTATACTTCAATTCTAAATCGAAGTCAAAGGCGTACAAACTCAATTCCAAATTGCACAATGACTCTCTTGATTAGATTAAATGATTCAAATAAAAATTAATTAGAGAGTTTGGTGTGTTAACGATTCTGTATTTATTTCTTATAGCTCCTAAAACACGCATTGGCTGTACTGTTCAATGATTAAGCACGTACGCTCATCTTATGGGCGAATGAGATGTGTATTTTATTTTAGTCTCATTAATAATAAGTTATAAAAATAAGTCCTATGATAAGATATTTTTATCAATAAAAATATTTTATTCTGAGGTATAAAATAAAAGATTTAATTATTTAAAAATCTTATTAACGGAGCTAACAAAACGTACTATATTTTCTATGTGAAGTCAATCAGAGTCTACAAGCGCATTTTATATAAAAGTTACTTTTCTACTAGGTACCGTATTTTTTTGACAATAAGAAAGAATAGGGCGAGTATTTCATTGTCTTAAATTTTCATTATTTTTATTAAATCTAAACATTATAAAAATTTTACGAAATAATTATATATAGTAATGTTCACTCAAATTCAACCACTAAAATTGGATAATGCTATTTGCAAATATAGTCTCTTTATAAAAGGTTATCCCCTTCCGTTAGATTTAATCTCCATTTATATTTGCGATACAATTTGAGAACTAATTGATATTTTAAATTTGGATAAAACACATTGATGATGAGAAGAAATTGTGTCTTTGTGAAGCACATGCTTAACTTGTGAGCAGACATCAAAGTGACTCCATTTAACACCACATAACTTCTCTCTCTCTCTCTCTATAGACCTGAAAAATTCAGCTGAAAAATATTTTCAGAAATTGGAAAAAATATTTTCATTGGGACGCCCCTTTATTTTCAAATAAGAATATGCCAGGAATTTCTCTAGCCAATTTGTGTTATAAAAAAATACCTTCATGTTAATATTTAAGAAATTCAGCTTAAGAACAGATTAATTATTAGCGTGGGTACTTAAGATATTTTTTCCATTTTGAAATATAGTGTTTTAACTTTAGAAAATTAAATTTAAACAAGAAATAACTCCAATGTCACCAAGATTTTGTATATGTCATTTACTTCAATGACTTGCCATGAAATATTTTATCTTTCATTTAGTTGTCCATTAGGTTGGTCCCTCCTCCCTAATACTCCAAGAAATAAATTTGGTCCTTAATAAAATTAGGAACAGTACAAAATAAGATACATTCATTATTTCATGTGTCTTTGCCCGCCATGATTCTTCTTCACAGTTCATTTCCCTAGAAACTGAGGACAATAATTCTTGTTATTTTTTATCTTTCTTATTTATAACAATTAGTATAGAATAGAACTGGTGTAAAATATATCATGCATCTTAGAAAAATATAGGTACGTGGCACATGGTAGACTTTTTAAACATCAAGTTGTCCAAAAGAAATTAATGCAATGAAAAATAAAGAAAATTACAGTTGTGATGGGAAAAAGCTTTGCCCTACAAGTGGTCTGTTATCATAATAAGGACTATATCGTAACTTCAAAAATATGTTAGTGATGAGAAGAAAATTTCTGTCAGCTGTGTAAAGTGTAATTTCATTTCGTGGGCCACATTGTAATTTCCATTGCATTAGTCTAATACGAGAAAACCCCTCGAAAGTCTTTAGTCTTAATTTGATTGAATGTATATATTATATCTTTGTAGGAATATGGTGTGCTTGACTTGAGCGTAGATCTCAAAGTCTCTAACACTTCATTTCATAAGAAACTGCTTCTAAATATCTCCTCTCATATATGAATTTTTTATTTTGGTAATATCATATTGGTTCAAACAAAGACACCACCACTTAGTTCATGTTAAAAATAATTCCACTTTCTGTCTGTGTTATATATTTTGGGGATGTATATTGATAGTCTAGCTAGAAAGAAGAAGAAATGTATAAAAAATAAATTTAAATTAAAGGAGCTAAAACATATCACATAATTAACATGAAAACAGTTGATTAAAGCCAACACTGTGCGTAATTGTTATATGTCTAAAAGCAGAAGGCGGTATTTTTAAATTTTTTTTGCTATTATATCCTTATTTACTTCAATAACTTACATTTATTTTTTAAGTTCAAAGTAATTTTTTTCCAAACTATCATACATATTCAAACATATACTTGGAAGTCAAACAAATCCCATTGTTAACTTGAAGATGAAAAATGGTAAGATTTACTTCTAAATCGACCCAAGAGTCACAATTCAGTAACTTTTTTTCTCTTTTAAAAAAGTAAGATTTCCAAAATAGATATATAAATAACAGCTTAATTTCTTTGAGACTAGCCAAAAAAAAAAAAAAAACAAGACATTGGCAAAACACTAAACTAGAGTATATTTCGATTAACAGCCAAACAACGAGCAAACATAAATGGAGAAAGAGGCGCAAAAAGTTAGAAAAGTTTTAATTTTGTCTCATGGTGGATAGCGAGAATTTTTTATAATACACATTTATACTCTCCATATCCAAATTATATTCTTTAACAAATTTCTACAAAAAATGATATTATAAACCATATTTTGTTAGTTATCGAACCATATTATTGCTGTTTTATTTTGTTTGTTAGTCAAGTATAATAGACTTTTGAGTGACCCCAAAATAACGTTAATTTGAAGCTTGTGCAAATAATTTGTTCATTTATAAAGAAATCCAAAGTCTTCAAAAGAAGATTCAATGTATTATAGAAGCTTATAAACTTTTGGTAAAGTCTGGTAGGCTTGACTTCTTGTAAGTTAGAAGACTTGTAAACTTACGAATAGTGTTTAAAAGGTTTAATTTTTTTTTAAAATTATCTCAAATTTTATATTTGTCTCCAAAAGATGAGTTTCTTAGATTTTAGATTCATTCGAATTGTAGAATAAAATTAAATACTTATACTTCTACTCCAATTTTTTATTTCAAAATACTTGCATAAATTTTTGTCCGACAAATAGTTGAATTTTTTAGAGTATATAGTTATGTATGCAAGAAAAGAGAATAAATATAAAAGAAAATATGCATGGAAAATATTTTCTTTCTTACTCGTGTGTATCAAATTATGAATATAAATGATCAAATTTACAAGCATACGAACAGTTCAGAAATCATGAAAATTAGAGGGGGGGAAAACAAGAAGAAGACATGGGACATTTAGTCTGTTGAGGGTAGAGATTTTTCCAACTTCAATTATCAAACTTCCTTCATGGGTAAGATAAAATAGCCAGTTCTATTTTGCTTGTATAAATAGTTTCATTTTCTGGAAATAAAAAAATTACAAAAAAAAAAAGAAACATGTCTTGGTTTTCTATAAATAGAAAAAAATTCTCAAAAAATACATATTGTAAAATTTATTGCATAAAAATATCTAAAAACTCAGGTCTTTGAGCTGATGCAACTTTTCTTTTAATTGTATGCAATGTATTTTTAACTTATACAAAATATTCATTTTATATATAGTTAAAGATAAGATGTATACATTCAAAGAAAATTGTAAAAATATGTTTCACTTAAGTTCTTAAACAAATTTTAGGTATATTTAGATAATCTACTTTATATCTAATATTCATCATTTTTAAATTAATTTATTTAACTTATAAAATAATATATACTCTAATATTATATATAGGTATTTTTTGAGTATTATGTCACATTTGTTATAATAAACGTAATCCATTGTCTTAAATTTTTATTATTTTTATTAAATCTATATATTATAAAAATTGTACAAAATAATTATTTATAGTAATGTTCACTAAAATTTGACCACTAAGATTTGATAATGCTATTTGCGAATATATCCTCTTTATAAAAGGTTATCCCCTTTTATTAGATTTAATCCCGCATTTATAAAAGGTATCTTTGTGAGGCACATGAAGGGATAAGAGGGATTATAAAACACGTTAGTGATAAGAAGGATATAGAGGAATCGTAAAACACCTTAGTGTTGAGAAGAAATTTTGTGTCTTTGTGGGACACATGAGATGCTTGACTTGCGAGTAGACCTCAAAGTAACTCCATTTAACACGTTAGTGATGAGAAGGATATATAGAGGAATCGTAAAACACATTAGTGTTGAGAAGAAATTTTGTGTCTTTGTGGGACACATGGGATGCTTGACTTGCGAGTAGACTTCAAAGTAACTCCATTTAACACGTTAGTGATGAGAAGGATATATAGGAATCATAAAACACATTAGTGTTGAGAAGAAATTGTGTCTTTGTGGGGCACATGGGATGCTTGACTTACGAGTAGACCTCAAAGTAACTCCATTTAACACATTAGTGATAAGAAGGATATAGAGGAATCGTAAAACACGTTAGTGTTGAGAAGAAATTGTGTCTTTGTGGGACACATGGGATGCTTGACTTGCGAGTTGTTATGATCAGGAATTTAGTTAACATATATGTATATTCATTGTAGAATATTTCGAATGGGAAGTGTTAGCCGAATGGTTCAAGCGGCGAAAGGAAAAACATTCGGCCAGGGTTCGAGTCGCAGCGGAAGCGGAGGTGAATTTTTTTTCTCAGACGCGTGAAATTACCATTTTGCCCCTCTGTCTATTTCCCACCGAACCTCTGTTTTCTTCATCATTTTCGTTCTTCCTTCCTGCGACGCAGCAGGTGCGGGACGGCAGGCAGCGACGCGGCAGGTGCGAGACGGCAGAAGTTCAGCGTGCGGCGCGGGAAGGGAGTGCACGACACGGAAGGTTCGCTGCTCGCCTGTATATCTAAGGCATTCCTTTCGCATTCCATGCTTCCATCGGCAGCAAGGTGGCAGCGAGAGTTTGAGTGAAGAGCGCAGGAGTGCTGCGGGATTCGGTGTTCTGTGTGCAGCGCCGGTGAACACTCCTTCCGGTGGACCGCATTCACAGTGAGCGCCGTCGCCGTGTAGCTTCGGTCCGACACCATTGTCGTGCTACTGTAGCAAATCCATTGCTACTGTAGCAAGTCTCGGAGGTCGATTTCCAGTTGCTCTTCGGCGATTGGTTCTGTGGGTAAGCTTCTTAAACTGAATTCCGCATTCTCCTTTCCTTCTAGCTCGCTACCGTGAGCAACTAAGCTCACTCTGTTCTTCAGTGTCATCGTCATTCCAAGTATCGGGATGTTCGTTGTTGTTGATAAGGAAAGAAGGAAGTGAGAAGCTAGTTGGTGACGCCGGAGACAGAGTTGCAGAGTTGTCGGCAATAGGCAGTAAGTACCTGACCCTGTTTCCGTTTGCTTGCTCGGTATTGTTGGTTCTGGCGTTGTGAACCTGCGGATCTGGGAAATGGTTTCTGTCGCAATGTGTTTAATCTTTGAATGCATGCTGGGTTGCTGCGGTGTTATATATATATGTTTGTCATACTGTGCTCGCGGGTTCTGTGAAAATATGCATGTTGTGTGCTGTCAATGGTTATGAACAATGAGCATTCCTGTCACTTTTTTTCTGTGGATTGTGCGCTGTGTATGCTGCTGTGGTGTGTGCGTGGTTATGTTGACAAAGGGATGAGGAAACAAAAACAGGTGGTTATGTGGAATGAGGTTACGGTTATGAGTTAGAAAGAAAGAAGATAAAGGAAATAGAGTTGCTTTTGATAGGAATAAGATAATCTGGAAGTATGAAAGCTGGAAATATCTTCGTTTTGATATATGTGCTAAGGAAATGTGTATGTTACAAACCCAAATTACTTTTGGAAGTAACTATTTTATGTGTGAAAGCTTGCTGTTTTGGAAGTTATGGAGAAGGAGATAATGTGAAATATTTAGAATATTCAAGTATTAACAGGTAATTGTGTGACTTATGGTGATTGGGTTAAATCAAAAGCACTATGAGATAAAAGAGCTGAATGTCACTCTTAGATGGAATATGGAATTTAACAGTTTGGAAAAAGAAATAAAGATAAGACTTTTAGTGAATGATTATGGTTGTTTGCAAAGATTGAAATTGTTCAAATGGTGGTTTTTGTCTGTTAGCTCATGGAATGCTTTATTTTCGGGATTTAGGGAAATGAAGGGAGATTGATATTCTAAAGCTTAGAGCAAGAATAAATTATATTTAGAGAATTCCAGGTGAGTGAATAACGTTCCCTACAAATTTACATTTTCAAATGCATTATTATTTCAAATGATGAATTTCAAATATGGATTTCAAAAAGCAAGTTTTACGAAAGTATGGTTTAAATCGTTAGAAATGATTTTCTTTCGATCTATTTACAAAATATTACGATTATGCATGAAAATGGATAAAGAGGCTTTAGAAAAAGATTTGACAGTAAATTGATGTTATTCATGAAATATTCCTACGTGAATTGCATATGTTTTTTACAGTAACTTGATTTTGAATATTCATGCTGGGGTTTTTGAAATTCAAAATGGCTTTATCAATGATTATGATATTTGAAACGATTGAGATCATTACATGTAAAAAGGACCCCACGCATGATGGAAATGTTTTAGGATGGAATACAGAATGCTGGTTGCTAACAGCAGTACTGTTAGCTCTTGGTGCACCTTGGTATTCGAGCTCGACAGATTGTGGCATAGCCACCAGAATTATTTCGTGGGATTTATTCTCGCGACAGTTTGTGGCGTAGCCACCAGAATTATTTCGTGGGATTATTCTCGCGACAGTTTGTGGCATAGCCACCAGAATTATTTCGTGGGATTCGTTCTCACGACAGTTAGTGGCTTCGAGCCACCAGAATGGTTAGTTACCCTCGTGGACTGTGTGTCCACGTCTGTTTTCGTTCTGTTGAAGTCCTACAGAAAGATCATAGTTTTGAAAAGATTGTCTTGAATGAGTTATTTGAAATAGTTATTTCATACTGTTATTTCCCTGAAATACAAATGTTGACAAAAAGGTTTGCATTAGATTACGAAGCGTTATGAAATACATTTTCCATATGATTATGCATTGGTTATTTTCAGCATTCTTTAAATCATGTTTTTGGGACGTTATTCACGAGTAGATTTTTGGCTTCAGATAGTGCAGGTGACCCTATTTCTCCAGCTGAGCGGTAAAGAGCCTTGCTGTTGATCCGAAGCTTCGTTTGATAATTAGTACTTTTGATGTAATTGCTTCTTAAGAACTTTTATTATTTTGGAAAGGAAAGTGCTCTGCATGAACCTTAGAAAATGTTTGTATGATTTTGAAAAATGCTATGGAGAAATTAATGGTTTTACTTAAAATGCTAGGCTTTCAGAATATGATGTATTCATATTCTGTGCCGGTCACGGTCCAGAAATAGGGACGTGACACGAGTAGACCTCAAAGTAACTCCATTTAACACGTTAGTGATGAGAATGATATATAGAGGAATCCTAAAACACGTTAGTGTAGAGAAGAAATTTTGTCTTTTTGTGGGGCACATGGGATGCTTGACTTGCAAGTAGACCTCAGAGTAACTCCATTTAACAACACATAACTTATATATATATATATATAGACCTAAAAAATTCAACTGAAAAATATTTTCAGAAATTGGAAAAAGAAAGAAACTAATGCAATGAAAAAGAAATTAGTGATGAGGAGAAACTTTGCCGGTCTGTTATCATAACAAGGACCATATCATAATCCTAAAATATGTTAGTGATGAGAAGAAGATTTCTTTCGCTGTATAAAGTGTAATTTCATTTCGTGGACCACATTTTCATTTCCATTCCGTTAGTCTGATACGAGAAAACACCTCAAAAGTCTTTAGCCTTAATTTGATTGGATGTATATATTATTGTAGGAGCATGGCGTGCTTGACTTGAGAGTATTCCTCAAAGTCTCTAACACTCCATTTCATAAGAAACAGCTTCTAAATATCTCATCTCATATGTGAATTTTTTATTTTGGCAATATCATATTGGTTCAAACAACAATACCACCACCTAGTTCCTGTTAAAAATACACGTAAATAATTCCATTTTCTGTCTCTGTGTTATATATTTTGGTGATATGTATTGATAGTCTAGCTAGAAAGAAGAAGAAATGTATATAAAATAAATTTAAAATAAAGGAGGTAAAACATATTACATAATTAACATGAAAACAATTAAAGCCAACACTGTACATATATGTTATATGTCTAAAAGCATAAGGTGGTATTTTTTTAAAAAAAAAATTCTATTATATCCTTATTTACTTCAATAACTTAAATTTATTTATTTTTAAGTCCTAAGTAATGTTTTCAAAACTATAATGCATATTTAAACATATACTTGGAAGTCAAACAAACCCCATTGTTAACTTGTAGATGAAAAATTGTAGGATTTAATTCTAAATAGACCCAAAAGTCACAATTCAGTATTTTTTTTTCTCTTCTAAAAAAGTAAGATTTATAAAATGGATATATAAATAACAGCTTAATTTCTTTGAGACTATATAAAAAAAAAAGACGTAGGCAAAACACTAAACCAGAATATATTGCGATTAACAACCAAACAAAGAGCAAGCATAAATGAAAAAAGAGGCAAAAAAAATTAGAAAAGTTTTAATTTTTATCTTGGTCATGGTGGATAGCGAGAATATATTTTATTTTTTACAATCTAAATTTTCATTAAATGATTTGTTTTGTATTTTACCCCTTACTTGGTCATTGGTCATGGTGGATAACTTAAAGAGCACTCTTTATACTTTTCAAACTATATGTGGTCACCAGAAAAGATTGACCCAATGAAAGAGAATTAACGAAAATTATGTTAATGATTAGAAAATGTTTTGATTCTAATAGTCATCCACTATCATATGAAGGACCATTATTTTCATTATTATTGTATTGTATGTGCCATAGGTAACTCCTTAAAGTACGTTAGTGATGAAAAAAATCTTTGTCCCTTTATAGGAAAACTATTTTGTAGATACTTATACTTTTCCTCAAAGTTTTAATTTGGTACTTATACAGATTTTTTTTCTTTATCAAATTATTTAATTTTGCTCTATTAGCACATGTGGACTAACCATGTTAACAAAACAAAATTAAATAATTTAATAAAGAGAAAAAATAAGCATAGATATCAAATTAAAAAGTAAAGAAAAGTATAAATATATATTTCCCTAATTTCATTTATGATCAGTCTTGTAAGCCATATATAAAGAGCGCATCCCTTAAAACCTTGTTAGTAGACTTTTCAAATATTAACCACGAGATATTTTTCAAATAAGTAGTGGATTTATTAATTACTAACTATCACTAAAGATAAGTTGTTCATTAATTACTAGCTATATACATAATCTACTTTTGGTTCAAAGCTGAATATTAGTCACAAATCACAATAAAGTAAAAATCCATCCTATCTAGATACACATATCTAAAAGAATTTAAAGAATATATTTTTTTGAAGAACTTAAAGAATTTATAAATTTAATGAGAATATTTAGAAACTTCCAATAAGTCTTATAATAGTTTTTTTGTTAAATATATATATACTCTTATTGGAAGTAATTTTATTCTAGACACTATCAGACATTACATATTGACATTTCTTCTAGCAAAAATTTAAATATAGATTAGCCACATTGTGAGTAACTAATCCTTTTCACACTAGACACAATCTATCTTGGTAATAATAAACTTATTGATTTTAACATTACTTTGTTATATTGTAGGTAGGACTACAAAGGTCTGAGGGAACCCAAAATCAAGTTTGAAGTGTTTCACTTTTTAAATGGGCTTAAGGAAGAGGTTTCCTATGGTTTGAACAAATGGGCTCTTACACCTAAAAAATTATTCCACTATTTCTCATTTAATTTGGTAAGTATAAATTTATTTTCATGTAAGGGATGTATACGTTTTTCCTTGGGATCCATGTGAGATTCGTTGACAGATTCTAAAACAACAGGGAGAACGAAAAGACTTGCCATTGAAAAAACAAAAATACAGGGGAAAATGGCAAATAGAAGGCTAGAAAGAAGCATTGAAATACCTACTCTTTTTCATCATCAATATTATCAGGTTAATTATTTCAAGTAACTTATGGCCCCACCTTCACATGTGTGTGAAAATTATATACAGATTCCATCTAAAAATGATGGGAAACAAAATATCATTTCAAATTTATTTATATTCCAGAAAGCAAAGGAAAAAAAAAACACATTCTAACACAATCAACCATCCACACACATGGAGATGTTTTCATCTATAAAGAAGCCATCAAGTTCCATGCCTTTAAATCAATACAAAATGGTGACTTCATCAAAATAATGGGAACAAAATTTAAGACAATCATATAATCAAAAGTTTTACCCCGCAAGTTGCCCTTCCCAAAATATAAGCGTTGAAGTTTGGTCAAATTTGCAATGTCACTTGGTGGTTTTCTCTATTATACCCAATTGTAATTCTACTAATTGCATTGATGCATAATGGAGGGTATTTCCCCATACAACTCTTTTTTTTGGTATAAAAAATTTTAAAAAGGGTTAAGCTCACCCACGATCCAATCCTAAGATTGATTTTTTATTTTCAATGCTAGAGGTGGTGGGGACTGGGGGTATTAGACAATCCCCGCGCAGGTATTGCTCAAGCCACATATCAAACATGTTAAAATAGGCTACGCTAATATTAATACCAGTCCCAACCTCTCCAATGCCTAGTACCAAATACAACTCATTTCCATTCACATCAAATAATTCAAGTTTTGGAAGTTAAAAATGCACGTTTGTGGATGACGAATTATTTTGTATTCTTTAAGAAGGTTAGAGAAAAATGCTAGAAAAGATGCAAAAAAAAAAAAAAGAACAATCAAGACAAACCCAGTTCTTCCATGATAATATAATAGCATGCTAATCGAGTATCCTAGTTTAAAGAAAAGACATGTATATATATTAAAAATAATTCAAAACATACTTGACAAACTATTATCATAGAGACTCAGTCTTTTAAATAAAAACTTGTTAAAGACTATTTGAAGAATAGTTCCTGAAAGCTTGTTATACCCTCATATATTAGGGAGTGGAAAAGAAAGTAATGTAACTAGTAACAACTCTTTAAGCATCACAAGTTATTATGTAAATGACATAAATTTTTATTTCTTCAAAACACATGTAATAGAACTTGCACATTTTTTAGAAATAAAACAAATATATTCTAAATGATAAAACACAACAACAATTATATCATTTTCAAAAAGATAATATCATTAAAATTTTAAAACACATTTCTTGTGTCCTGTAGCGCCGCAAAGATTATAAGGGACAAACAACTTAGACACATAATTCAATTGGCCTTGCTATCCATCATTTATTTCCAAACGCATATTTATTAGAAGGCTCCCAGAAGAATTATTTTTAATTTGTTAACTACAATTTTTTTAAAATTAATAATAAAAATAAAATTAATTATTACTTAGATTATTCAAATCAAAATTAAACGTTCTAAATACGTTGCTTTGTAAAACTTACTCATTTTGAAAAACAAAACCTTCAGAAATTTTTTAATCATGGAATAATAAAATTTATGGATTAAAAAAAAGGAATAACAATTGTTTTTAAAGGCTGATAGTCCCCTTATATAATTTTATACTATTATTATAACAGTATTGTTTTTACATGGGCATGAGTTTACTAAACCGACGAATTATTTTTCATTCTTAAAAGAAGCACAGAAAAGTGTTGGGAATAAACAAGAAGAAATATTAATAAAATACCGCTAGATATATAATTTCTAGAGAAGATATTGAGAGATAGCCACAAACCCCCAAAACTAAGATACTTAATAATAGGATTCAATTAGCATTTTAAAAATAAACAGAAAAATTGCACAAAATAACGAATAAAAAAAAAAAGCAATCTGGACAATCCTAGGTTCCTCCAAGATAATATAAAATGATCATAAGAGATTATGTGATTATCCTCTGGTTTTAACTTCCTATGGGCTCTGGTGATTTAAATTCCTTTTTTTTAATAACAAAGGAAAGAAAGAAAGGGAAGTGCCAACATATATTTTGTTACATAATCATATTTGATCAGACCTAATTCATTTTTGACTAATATAATAGATTAAAGTTTGAAGTTTACAAAACATAAGCATATACAGAATACAAGGATAAATTTAGGGCACCACTTGGTTCATTAAGAAAACCATTATTTCTTTCTTGCATCTGTTTTGGAAAATTGGAATGTCGAAAATAAATTTCTAAAATTTATATGATCTTAAAAAATAATGGAAACCATATATATATCATTCAAAAACAGTTTTGACGAAACAAAAAAGGCATTTTACAGAAAATAACATGTAAATGTCCTAAACCCAAATAATCAAGGTCTAAACATCTCAAATTCAGTTCCTTAATATATATATATATATATATATATATATTGATACGGAAAATATCGTCATCACTGCATTTTACAAGATGTTCCGCAAATAAAACAAGCCAAAGGGTTAAGGAAATGATAATCAACTAAAATTTGAATTTAACAGTTATCCACATTTTGCATAAATATCTATCATATCAGGTCGTGCCTCAGGTGCACCAGTGCAACATGTCAAGGCGATTACTAAATCAACAATTGTGCCATATATCCAAATTATATGTAGCCAAAGTTTTGGTATAGATTTTTTATTGCCCAAAGTCTTTGGAGATTCTAAAATCACTAAGATGGGCCACCATATCTTCATCCAACAAGACATTATTTGGCTTTAAATCACAATCAACCGGCAAAGAAAAACCATGATAAAGATACTCCATCACAGGTTCCACATCGATCAATATATATTCAGCCTTTGCAAGATGTCTACACAAGAGTTATAGGAGTACAACCATCTATCAAGACTATCATTTCGCATGAATTCCGTTAAAACCATCATTTGAGCAACTACTAATGATCTGAATAAGATTGCGATGGCGTAAATTGTATATGGTAACACATTCAACATCTAAACTCCTTAATGCTTGTTTCAAGTCTAAGTTGAAAACTTTCAAAGCAACTATTTTTTCACTTGAAAGAATTTTTTGGTATACAGATCCAAAACTTCCCTTGCCAAGAAAATTACTCTAGTTAAATCTATTTCTTCCTTGCAAAAGTTAATAAAAACCATTTTATGAACCATTGGGTACATCTCCATTAAATTGATTCCCTCTTAGAAATAATTCTTAGAGTTTAAAAGCATGTGCTACGCTTTTTGGAATTTGTCCAGTAAGTTCGTTCTCCTCCACACTAAACTCTTTCAAGTTGGGAAGGCCATTTCCCATATATGATGGGAGATGGAGGAAATTTCCTCCAAGCCACAGTCGTATTATTGTTGAGATGTTGAATATATTCGAAGGAATATTTCCACTTAAATAATTCTGTGACAAATCTAATTGTTCAAGTTTATCAAGATTGCCTATGCCTTTGTTTATAGAACCTGAAAAAAAAAACATTGATAGATACTAATATTTCTAAAAGCATTGGACTTGCAAAAAAGAAGAAACTATGAGTAATAACTTTTGTATATTCCTCCCTCCAATTTTAATTTTAAGAGTTAATAGAATGGTTTAGTTTAAAATGTAAAATTATAATTTATTTTATCTTCTAAATTTATAATTTTTTTCCTAAACTCTTCTTATTAATCGTGTATATTAAGGAATTTCTATTATGGGAGTAGTTTCTAATAAAAATAATTTTAATGGGTACTTTAAGTATACTAGCTAATAAATTATTAATTTTTTTAATATCTAAAATTAGTTATCTAGCTCTAGCATTTAAGACTAGAGGGAGCATATACCTATGTATACTATATACAAATGCATCATTTGATATTACACAAACTAAACATGTTTTGTTAAGCTTAAAATAGTTGGCTACTTTTTGGAATCCTAATTTATTTAATTAATTATATGTAGGTTAAGAAATAGTTGTCATGTGTGTGATTGGATAAGGGTATACCTGTAAAAAGGTTACCATGCATGATGTACAGTTACTTATTGATTTTAGAATGTTTCATTCTAATTGATTTGAAACAACGTAAAGACTTCAAGTAAAGGGAGTCGATAACACTGTCTTCTGAAAAATTACCAGATAATTGGTTGATGCCAAAGTAAAACTCTCTCATAGAAGGTATGTTGAAAAGAGATCAAGGAATTTCACCTATAAAAAGAGACACAATTTATTAATGTGTTTATCAATAAATTACTTAATCAATCACTTAATATAATAGCTAATTAATTAATTTAAGTATATTAAGAAAATAAGGTAAATTAGTTATTTATAACAAATGTAATATGATCTCTCTAAAATATCCATATGTAATATTAGAGTATATATTAGTTTATATTTGGATAAAGTGGTTTGGAGGACAAGAACAAATATGGGAGATTTGGTGAATTAAAGTCTTATATTTAACATTAAATCAAACTCTCCAACTAGCTTCTATTTAAAGTACCTTGGGGGAGCATTTCTTTTTTGGTTATAAGACTTGTTGATCTACAATATCATTTAGGTTCACCTGACTTGACATATATCCTACAACACGCCAATACTTGGTTTAATATTTCTAACCTACCAACGAATTGATGTCCTAAAAGATTTAGGGTGTATTTGGTATTATGGTGGAAGCGTATAAATTGACTTTTTCCCCCTTCAAAAACTATTTCAAGCCACTCATTGAGAAAAAAATGAACTCTTTACACTCTAAACTTTAGAAGAATAGTGATACCATTGACTAAATAAAAAAATCCAGTTTAATTTAAAACCTGGACGGTTAAAACAGAACTGTGTATATTAATTGTATTTGACATTTAAAACAGAACCGTGTATATTAATTTTATTTATTTACTGTAAAGTGCTCGACTTATAGGACAAAATTCACTTTTTATCTAGAATGGACATCCACAACACCAAAAATAAGGATGAAGACCCATGCTTTTTGCCTGTGGATGTAGTTTAAATCGCCAAACTTAAATAACAAACTTCGATTGCTACAAAGAATGAACAAACAACCTTGTGTAAAACAGAAAATCATCAACCAAAATTCATGTTTTTATGAGTGGAAATACCTTTGTGCTAGGTAATGAGTTAAGTCAGTCATAATTCATTTGAAAAGTTTCAAACGCTTTCTTGGAGAAGCAGTTATTCAAGCTCCTCTTTACACCTTTGCAACTCCTAGTAAGTGGCCATAGAAGCATGTCACATTTCTAATAAGAACAATGCTTTTATAAAATGGACATTAAAATGGGAGCAGATAAAATGTCCAAATTCTATCAGAGCAATTAAGACTAGAAACTAGTCCATGCCATTGATCTTTGTGCCTAATTTCTACCAGCAATAATGGACTTGAAAAGAAACAACAATCCACAAACAAGGGAACAGATTCTTGGAATGACTGACTAGAACAATTTAACAGGCCAAAATTGCAAGTCTACCATCTCTACAAATTCGTATTTTTCAATTACAGTATGATTATGCAACCAACTCTTTATGCCTTCTAGTATTATGAAAATTCCAAGAGCCAGTGCAGAGTGATCAAATGCATCAATTTTCTGTATAGGCTTGAATGCAATGTGATAAAGTTTTAAGAGCTTTCTAGTCTCTAGTTCATTAGCATCATTAATTTGTGGTTTGTGCAAGATGTTTATTAGTATCTTATATGTATAGGAATGATAGGCAATTAGAGAAACAGTCACGTAAACAGAAATCAGCCCATAAATATGTCATAACACAGCAGGTTAACAGCCTACCTCTACACCTTTGATTGCTTAATCTCTAGTGATTTCCTGCTGCTTGGGGGATACGTTTCAGAAAACTAATGTATAATATTCCCTTGAATTGGTATTACAAAGTAAGCAAGGTAAGAAAGTCTCTTAACAACATAATCTGGACTAATTTGGGTTTTGCCAAATCAAACAATTAAGTGTTCAAACGTCTATAATTTTCTCAATATAGAAAGTGTGTGTGTATAAGCAAAGATCTTTGATCTAATAGTTTGGTGTCTACAGAAATCTAACCGATACAACATAAATTACGCCACAAGCAAGAAGCAAGTAGCTTGATATATTCTTCTGAAGAACAAGATCCTTTCTCTCCCCAAGATAGTCAGGGAAAGCCATTGCCATTACTGCAACATTGCGGGAAGAAAACCATGTTTCAGGAATCACACAAGGAATATGTGTCTTGATATTAACTTAATGAGCTCCTATTCAGGAAAAAAGATAGCTTATCTAAAGAGATTAAAATAGACAGAAAGACAAAGAAATCATGAGTTATTTTTGAAAGAGTAAAATAGACTGAAAGACTACAAATTGTGAAGGGATATTATGGGATTAATTAAGTTCAAAGTAGATAGTAGTAGCTGATTGTTTGCTTTTCTATTGTTCTGTTGTACTATTTTATGTGATTTTTAGGCTCTGAGCCTCATTTCTCTTCTAAACAAAACAACTAGCTCCTATTCAGTGCTAAGTCTCACAACATTTTCTGAAATTCAAATAATACAATAACAACAACATGCTTTATCACACAAGATAGGCTTGGCGTAATTCAAACAACAATTCATAATTAAGAATATCTCTCATTAATTAATATTAGCATTTATTAGTGGTCAAAGCTAATAAACACGATAAGTCTACCTTTGCACCAAATGGAATTTACCAACTAAACGGGTATAATACTTCTATAAGTTTACAATGTATACGTTGTTGTTTAAGGTGTTAGTGGTCCAAGAAAATAAAGACAAGCTTATTAAAAGAAGAACATAATGGGAAAAACAACCAAAAATCTAAGTAAATCAGAGACATACAAAATATGCAACTTACCCCTGCCAGCCTAGTATCCCAAAACCTATAAAATACAGCAATTGAGACATTATACACGACACTAAGATAACACCAGCAAGGAGAATATGCCATCCACACTGTTATAATAATCATTAACACATAATGACCAAATTACTCAGAAAGATGACAAATTAAACTGTAACGTCAAAAAAGGAACCTGCTAGAACTTGGTTATAAAACTACATTCTATCTTGGCCACAGCCACAACAAAAGCTATAAACACAGGTTAACACCAAAATATACCATCGAAAACCTTAAATCCACTCACAACAACAAGAAATAAACAGCAGAAACAAGATGAAGTAAAATTGAATTAAACATGCACAAGGGAAAGGAACATCAGATCCGTTATTGAAGGAGAGCACAACAGAGAGGATGTTGGCGGCGATGCAAAGGATGGCAGCCAAACAGGTCAATAAGCTGAAGCACCTAACGTTACCAAGAAAGGATCTGGTCTGGCTCAAACCCGAGTACTCGACAAAGCTCTGGGAACGATTGGCATTTTCGTGAGCTTTCTCATATGAAACAAGGAATGCTAATTTCTGATTTTCCAAACAAAACTTTCTCACATTTACTCTAGGTCTCCAAGAAAATTTTGTTAGAAAAGGTTTGAGAGTTATTCACGATAGTTTCTCTCTTAGACAGAATTCTTCACCTGCCATTCAAGGCAATGTAAACCGAATGGTAAAGTGACACATGGTGATTATAAATATTGAGAGCCTCAAAGTTCATGTACTCCTCCTATCTTGTCCTCAATTAGGGATTAATTAAGTTAATTAATATCATATATTTTTATTAAAATATTCTAATTATCTTCATCAATTTCTTTTCTTTCTTACTTGATTATTGTCATAGGGTATTAATAAAATAATTTGAGAAAAGTTAATAAAAATTGTAAAGATATTGTAGAGATATTATACGATGTGAATATTCTGGATATGATTATAGAGATATTATACGATATGTGAATATCCTGTAATTAGTACATAGGATACGATATAATATTATATCATTAATGTCTAGGGTTTCCTATTGTGTATATATATGGATTCAACATATCAATAAAATAAGCAATTTTCTCTCTGAATCAACATGGTATCAAGGAAGTAAATTTGGGTTAACCTCCGGTTGGCTTTTGGCGTCCGTTTTCTAGAGTTCTGGTTTCTATTTTTTGACAGCACTGTACTTGCCGCTGACATGCCACTTTTCTAACGACGCTGTACTCCTTTGGGATCGACTCACCTTCCTGAGCATACCCCTGGAGTTTTGTGCCCTAGTTTTGACTATTCCATACTGGGTCTTTCGTTTCTAATCCATATTTTCTGGCTGCATATTTACAGTTTCTGATTCTAAATTTGTTTGTTTGTTGAGGTGATTTTATTTAACCCCTGGAGTGGTCTTCCTCTACTTGTTTGAATATTTATTCCTACGGAGCTCCCAGCGAAGATATGGTAATTGGATACTCTAGTTCTTTTGGTTAATCGTTGTCCGGTTGCTTTCATTTTTAGTACTAATCTATTTTGATGGCTGCAACTAAGTCTACCACAATTTTTGAGATGGTTCCAGTAGTCACTAACATTATTGAATATAAATTAACTTGGAGAAATTACCTAGATTAGAGTAAATCTATTCGTATTTATTTTCGAAGTATTGAGAAGGAAGATCACTTGACCGATGATCCTCCAGAAGAGAAAGATCCCTCTGGCAAGTCATGGTTAAGGGATGATGCACGGCTTCTCTTGCAAATTTGTAACTCTATTAATAGTGAGATCATGCCCTCTATTACTCACTATGAATTTGTTAAGGAACTAATGGATTACTTGGCATTCTTATACTCAGTCAAGAATAATATTTCTCAAATATACGAGGTTTGCAGATCTTTCCATCGCGCCGAGATGCCAAATGATCTTCCCCTTACAACCTTCTTTATGCATTTCAAAGGAAGAGCTCAATGCCCTCATGCCTATTTCTGATGAGAGGAAGGTCAATTTGTCTCACCGAGAGCAAATGACTACAATGAGTTTTCTAACTGCACTTCCGCCTTGATATACGGCTACTCGTTCTCAAATTTTATCTAGGGCTCATCTCCCCTCTCTTGAAGAAGCCTTCTCTCATGTGTTGAGAACTGAAAAAATCTCTTCATCGGCCTCTATTGTGCCTACTAGCTCATTACTCAGTCGTGGTCAGAATAATACTCGTGGGCCACCTAATCATCGTGGTCCTACACCAGGGGGTTATAATCAGGAGTCGAATGATGTGATTTGTTACTATTGTAAGGAGCCAGGTCATATGTAATGTACGTGTCGTAAACTTCATAATAAACATAATCGACAGAATTCTGCACATGTGGCCACAATAACTAATGACACGGTTACCATTTTTGCTACTAAATATGTTCAATTAAAGTCTAGTAATCCTCCTGCTAGTGTTGCTATTGCCATAGGTAATGAGGCTATTGCCCTTGTCTCTTCTTCTTCCAAATGGATCATAGATTCTGGTGCTACTGACCACATGACAGGTAACCGCTATCTCTTATCTACTTACAATTCCTATGCCAACCCTTCTAACATCACTATTACGGACGGCTCTCAATCCTGTGTTCTTGGGTTTGGCACAATTGAACCTACCTCTTCTATTCATTTAGACTATATGCTCAATGTCCCTAATCTTACTTTTAACCTTTTGTCTCCTAGTAAACTTACTCGTCAATTAAACTATTGGGTCTTACTTTTCCTTGATCATTTCTTGATACAGGATCTTTTGACGAAGAAGATTATTGGTAGAGGCTACGAATCTGGTGGTCATTACTTCCTTGATGATCAGGGGTCACGTGCGGTGGCCTGTGCCGGTGGTGTCACTCCTTTTGAAGCACATTGTCGTTTGGGTCATTTGTCTGTATCATCTTTAAAAACAAGTTTATCCTCAGTTTCAATATTTGTTATCCTTAGATTGTGAGTCATGTCAGTTTACGAAACATCATCGTCTTCCTTTAGTTTCTCGCATCAATAAACGAGCTTAGTCTCCTTTTGAGTTAGTGTACTCTGATGTTTGGGGTCCGTGTCTATTTGAGTCTAAAGTTGGTTTCAAGTACTTTGTTACATTTGTTGATGATTATTCCCGTACTACTTGGTTATATTTAATGAAAAATCGTTCTGAGTTATTCTCTCATTTTTGTGCCTTTACTACTGAAATTGAGAATCAATTCAATACTTCTATCCATACTTTGCGCAGTGATAATGCTAAAGAATATTTTTCTGAATCATTTTGCTCATTTATGCTTCAAAACGGCATTCTCCATCAATCTTCTTGTGTGGATACACTGGCTCATATTGGCATTGCTGAAAGAAAAAATTGCCACCTATTAGAAGTAGCCCGTGCTCTTCTGTTTCAAATGCAGGTTCTTTTTGGGCCGATGCGGTCTCCACTACTTGCTTTCTCATTAATCGCATGGCTTCCTCTATTCTTGATGGTCACATTCCCTATACTACTCTCTTTCCTTCCAAACCTTTGTTTCCTATTGACCCTACGATTTTTGGATGTGTGTGTTTTGTTCGAGATGTGTGTCCAAGTGTCTCTAAATTAGATCCTAAGTGTCACGTCCCAAAATTTGGACCGTGATTAGCACAGAATATAAATAATTTCACATTCCGAAAGCCTAACACCTTAAATAAAACATTCGAGTTTTCCATAACATTTTTCAAAATAAATAGAATCTTTTCTAAGGTCTAGGTGGAGCTTTACCCTTTTTCAAAATATTACAAGTTCTTAAGAAAAGTAATTACATCAAAAGTAGTGTTTGTCAAGCAGCGCTTCGGATCGACAACGAGGCTCTTTACTGCTCAGCAGGAGGATTAGGGTCACCTGCACTATCTGAAGCCAAATAATCTACTTGTGAATAACGTCCCAAAAATATGATTAAAAGAATGCGAAAATAGACAATGCATACACATGTTTCAAATAACATTTCGTATTTCAATGCAAACTTTTCCTTAAACATTTTCTTTCAGGGAAAACAATTTGAAATAGTCATTTCAAATCAATCGCTTTAAAAACAATCCTTTCAAAACCATAATCTTTCCGTAGGACTTCAACAGAATAAAAACATACATGGACACACAGTCCACGAGGGTAAATAACCAATCTAGTAGCTCAAGGCCACTAGCCGTCGTGAGTACGAGACCCACATAATAATCTAGTGGCTCGAGGCCACAATCTGTCGCGAGTACGAGACCCACGTATATCCGTCATGCATACGAGACCCACGTCTATCTGTCATGAGTACAAGACCCACGTATATCCGTCGTGCGTACGAGACCCACGTATATCCGTCGAGCTCAGGTAACCAAGGTGCACCAAGGACTAACAGTACTACTGTTAGCAATAATCATTATGTATTCCGTCCTTTCTAAAATGTTTCCATCATGCTTGGGGTTTATTTCACATGAAATAATCTCAATCGTTTCAATGACATAACCATTTCTAAAACCACTTTAACTTTCCAAACCCCAGCATGTACATTTGAAATCAAATTACTGTGAAAATATATGCAATTCGCAAAAGAATATATTTCATAAATAACATCAGTTCAATGCAACTTTTGCCAAACTCTTTTTGAAAGCTTATTCATCCATCTTTATGCATAATTGAAATTCCTTTGTAAATCATTCAAAAGAAAATCTTTTATAAGGATTTAAACCATACTTTCGTAAAACGGCTTTTCACAAATCATAATTGAAATTCAATATATTCAGTAAAATAGCAATGTATTTAAAAATGTTAAGTTTAGGGAACGTCATTCACTCACCTGCCACGCTCCTAAACAGTTACTCTTTTCAGCCCAACCACTTCGATTACTTTCACTTCTCAATCCCCTATCATCCCGAAATAACATGTTAACCTTCTAAGTATACCCTTAACATAAATCAATCATTCTAAATCTACTATCAATCAGAGAGACATCATCACTGACATATCTTGGCCACGATTAAGTTGGTTAAAACACTAATTCATTTCCAAATAACCCTTAAACATGATCTTTGCACAGATCTAAAACCTTCCACATTACAAACATTTAAAATTTCAAAATCTTTATTGGCTTCCAAGTTCTTCCATTTATCATAACACTCGGACCATAACAATTGGCCAAAACAGCAACATATACCCATGCATATGTATCTATAAACCAAAGAAAATGATCAGGGCCTTCTATTCTAATTCTTTTTCCTTCCTGTCGCCACCCCAAGCATATATATATTCACAACGCATGCATACACAGCAACCATAGTAGCATAGGTATATGAACATATATATATACATTTACTCAATCAACACCTCAGAACTGCCAACCATCATCACAGCACACACATACCAACGTAGATATATCTCCACAACCTAGCAAACATAATGTATATATATACAATCGTTCCCACAGTATCAACAACAGCAAAAAAGATCATTTCTTGTGACAATAACCTTAACAAAACATTGCCCTACACATTCATACACAGCGCACCAAATAAGCCCAGCATACAAATACCCTCCCAAAACCAAACCAGCTACCATCATCACCGATGGCACATTCAACTCTGTTTCCTTTGTTACTACAAAGCACATACCTCTCAGCAACCAGGAGGAATTCTCGGCCAATACAACAGGAGACAATGAATGGCTCAGGACTTAAAACTTGGAATCTACCTACGGCCAATACAACAACCAAAATCAAATTTTTGTCTTCTTTGCGATTCTATAAGAAGAGGACAGAAATAGAGGAGTACAGAGATGAAGGCATCCAAGCGAGGAATGATCAGTAGAGGAGAAAATGGTGTGCACTTACCTCTAAAGCACCCAATTTCTGCGTAGAGATAGGGAAGGATCTCTGGGACTGTAGTTGCTACAGTACCAATTCACACAGAGTAACAGCAATACCCCACACGATGGTGACCCAGCACTTGAACTCCAGAACGGAGAAACCCAACAATGATGATCGCCACCCCACTACGCTATCTCTCACGACTTCTCCTCCCCTTTGATTTCCCCTGCTCGCAGCACTTAAAGGCGAACATCAATCATGCCATGCGCTGCTTCCAGGACGACAGCACAACATAGAAGGTTGACAACTCACTACAACGACTGACCGCAAGGCGCCGCTAGCGTAAAGCTTTTAATCTGCTCACACTACTTCCCCGCCTGCGTTGCCGCTGAAATCAAAGGTCTGAAGGGGAAGGGGAACGGTGCAGAGAAAAAGAAGAGGAGGGCAAAATAGTAATTTCGCGTGCTAAAATCAAAATAAAAACCCTCACCCTGCAGCAAATGAGACTCGAATGCAAGACCTCATAGACAACTTCCGCGCCTTCAGCCACTCAACTGCCCACGACCCTTTGCAACAATTTGCAAGCTCTAATATATATTCTTTTGTTGCATAAATTTTATCTAATAAATTTTTGAAGCTATAACACTAAGTCCCTCAAGTATGTCTTCCTTGGGTACTCTCATATTCAGAAAGGTTATAGGTGTTTCTCTTCGTCTCTTCATCGTTACATGGTTTCTGCTGATGTTACTTTTTAAGAATCTGTTGCTTATTTTGCTTCTACCACTTTAGCTCTTCCTTCTCTACCTGCGGAGGAGGATACTCCTCTGGTCCTACTCTGTCCTTCCCTCACCATCACTGGCCCCTGCTCCCCTACTGGCACCTGGTCAACCACCTTTATCTTGGGTTATACCAGACGTTTGAAGGACACAATTACTGCTGATATGCCAAATTCTAACCTACCATTGTCTACTTCCTCATCAGATCATACAGAGGGCATTACTCACCCTGAGCCTGCCTTAGTCCCTACCTCTGAGCTACCTCCTGTTCCTAATCCAGATCCCTCCCTTGATCTACCCATTGCCCTCCGCAAAGGTAAACGTACTTATACCTATCCTATTTCTTCTTTTGTTTCATATGACCACCTCTCCTCTACTTCTCGTGCCTTTGTTGTTTCTTTATACACTATTTCCGTACCTCAATCTCTTTCTGAGGCTTTATCCCACCCGGGTTGACGTACTGCTATGGAGGAGGAGATGACGACCCTTGATCATGCATGTACGTGGTCTTTAGTGGATTTGCCGGCAGGAAAGAAATCCATTGGGTGTTGACCCCTAAAACTAAGGCTGATGGCACCCTCGAACGTCTTAAAGATCGCCTTGTTGCTAAAGGCTATGCTCAGAAGTATGGTGTTGACTACTCTGAGACTTTTTCTCTCGTGGCCAAGCTCTCTTCTGTTTGTCTCTTTATCTCTCTGGCCGCTACTTATAATTGGGATCTTTCTCAACTGGATATCAAAAATGCCTTCTTACATGGTGATCTTCTTGAAGAGGTGTACATGGAGTAACCACCCGGTTTTGTTGCTCAGGGAAGCATAGTAAAGTGTGTCATCTTAAGAGATATTTATACGGCTTGAAGCAAAGTCCTTGTCTACGACATGAAGTAACCACCCAGCATACATTTAAAATGTTACACTAAAAACAATGTTCTAGTTCTACTAAGACATTGTCGTTTGCTATATCACAGTTCGCATATTTGAAACCATAATAACCACAAATCACAAATTAGGATAGAAACCTAATTAGCACCAAAGTATTCTCAATAAAGGGGATCACATAATCATTGTCTTGCTCAAGAAGCACAGCGCGATCACAAGAAATGAGAGAGCATATTCATCAACATATGAAAGTTAAATGGATTAAACAAAAATAATCCCCGTACATTGTAATCGATTTCCCATTTTTCGAGAAAGATGAAGCTAACATTTGAGCATATGAAATGATAGGGCAAACTAAGCTTTTGCTAACACCCCGTAAAAATCATGCTTAGATAATCACCAGGTTACTCAATCAGCACAAACGCATCCCCAGAGAAATGAGAGAGCATACACATCAACATATGAAAGTTAATGGACTAAAGAAAAAATCAACCCCCATAAACCGTAAACTATTTCCCATTTTTTGGTAAAGGTGAGACTAACATTTCAAAAAAAGAATAAACGTATAGAGTCCATCGACAAAAACTTTCAAGCAAACAACATAGAACCCTAAGAATCCCAATTTTCTTCGACAATGAAACGAGAAAGAAAAAACCCTACATACTGAAGAGCTAATCTGATAGATTCCTAATAGATTAGTGAATAGAAGATGAGCACGAAATGTAAATCGATTTGAGGTCAAAAAGTTACCACTGGAGCTGCGGCGAAAAACAAGATTGAGAGACGAAGATCTCTGAAGAGGAACCGCAAAATGTCCTGTTGAAGAAACATAAACCGCTAAACCCCTCGAAATGGGAAATTTATAGCCAGCTCCACAACAAAATTATGAGTTGAGGATTAGGGATTTAGTCAAAAGAATAAAACATAAAAAAAGAGTTTTAGAATAATTCAGATTGTGTTAACGTGTAAGTACATGATTGGTTGATTTCAGGGCATTGACGGGTTCAATTTTCAGTTGTGAGCTTGTGATTTTTTTCATCATCAAATAAAACGCAAATAAATATTTAACCTTGTTATTGTTCATATAATTTATTATCTTTTTAGCCAGAATTCATATAATTTATTCACATCATATATGGAGAAGCCTAAATTTACATTACATAAAATTTCAATTTAACTATTTTAAAAAAGTATATTTTTAATCTTTTTTAATGTTAACATTACTAGTTTCATTAATAAAAATAATTAACTCAACAAATTTAAATAGTAATTTTATTATTAAATGTTTCACAAAATATATTTAAAATTTATACTATAGATGATGGATGAATAGCATTTTCACAAATTTTTGTAATATATAACATTTTATATTACAAAAAGCAATACATATTATCTCTTCTACGGTCTGCAATCACCTGTGTGCAGGAGTAGACTAGCTACTTTTTTCCGCAAACTTATTTATTTAATATTACAATAAGGCCATGTCATCTAACAAAATCATTACTATATAAAAGTATCTCCCATGCTAATTGATTAAAAAGAACGTAGTTAAAAAGGAAACAAGTGTCTCAATGTTAAAGTTTTATACTGATCATTATTTGTTCTCATATTAGCACATTTAAATGAACATGATAAACAAACTTTTTAAAATAAATACATAAATAATAGATGTAAGGATATTTGTAAATGAGTTACCAATTGAATATATTTGTTTCAAATATTTTTTTGCCAACATATTTGTACATTTACTTTGTCAAGTATGTACATTTTAACTTAGTGATTATTCAATTTTAATTTTATAAGTTTGGATAAAAATAATCAAAAATACAATATATTTTTGATAATTTGAAATTAAATAAGAAAAGGATATATTCTTTAAGAAAGGGGAGAGAAAAAATATAGAGTTGATGTTAGTAGGAAAGCGATAAAGTCTATGCACCAGCTTGGATAGGCTTTTAGAAAAGGATTTATAGAAAAAAAAACTTTTGGACAGCTTTTAGAAAAGGGTTTCTGGAAAAGAACTTATGAAAAAAAGTAGTTCTGAATAAATGAGTGTTTAGATGGTTATTACTAGAAAGACATTTGTTATTGATAAATTATTAAAAAGGGTATAATTTTATGAAAAAATATTCTATTTTTTTCCTTTTCTTCCTCTCTCTCATGTTCTCTCTCCATTGATGAAGACCAGCGACGTAGACGGAACCTCAACCCCTACTGGCGATGACGAGCCTCAACGAGTACAAATAAGGAGTGTGATGGACCCATGACAAGCACGGTAGCGTCGACCTGTGTGACAACATTTTTATGCACAGACAGAGGAGAAGACGCAATGGTGACAAAGACCTTCCTCCCTCCCAGCGAAGTTTACTTTCTCTCTGGTGATGATGACGCTCCTCCTTCCCAACGACAATTAGCACAGATGGAGGAGAAGAATGCCATGGTGGTAGAGGCAGAGTAGAAGCAGAGAGAAGAGAAAGAAGAGGGAGAAGATGAGGTAGATAGTGTCAGAAAAAATTAGGATAAAATAGTAATTGTGTAGTTTTTAAACTCTTTTATTGTTTCAGGAGTTATTTGTAAGAGCTTATTCGAAACCATGGTTTGGTTCAGAAGCTATTTTTGACAAATATAACTGTTTATTTTAAAAAAATTTCAAACCAAAGTTTGAGCCAAAAATCATTTTAAAACCTAAGATTCTGGTAAATCAAACACACACTATAAATATATAATGAAAATAACAAGCCCTGGGCATAAGATATATAATGTGGAGCTTTTCATGTGTTTAATTTCATGTAATCCTATCAGTTCATGATCTTAGCTTTTGTAATTTTAGAATTGTAAATCATTAGTTATATTTCAATAATTTTAAAAAAAAATCTCATTTTAAACTTATTCTATTAGAGAAATAAAGTAGTTGAGCTAATCTTTAGTTCTTTAAGTTTGTAGGACTCTAATTTTAGTCAAGTTTTAAATTATGGGTTTTAATCTTTTAAGAGGCAAAATGATCTAATTTTTTTATTAAATTATAAAGACCAATATTTTATATGGAAATAAACTAGAGGGAACAAAATTAAAATAAAAATAAACTTAAGGGACAAAATTGTTTTAATCCATAATAAAAATTAGATAGAATAATATCATACTTGTAAAGAGTTTGGTATATAATCTTCATAATATACATATATAATATAATATATAACTGATAAGTAATAACATTTGTATAAATGTACAGACTTTAAAATTAAGAGAAAAATAAAACAGATAATATACACACTATAACAAGAAAAAAAACTACAATTGTCTTACAAATTTCTTCAAACTATCAAATCGCTTACCTTCTAATAATTGCAAGTGAGTAAGTAAAGTTTGATAAAAGATTATTTGTTCATTGCTAATTAATCATGTGTGGGAGCCCAAATTTATTTATTGTCTCTCCAGGAAATTCATCTCATATTCTTGCTCAAGCTCAAACATGATTGAAGAAGCGTTTTTTAAGCTGAATTTAATTTTTAAAACTTATATATTATAATTTACAATTAAATTTTTATACTTATCCATAGTTGTAATTTTTTTAAAATATCACATATAATTTTAATTTCAATTAAATTTTAAAGAATTATTGCAATTATATATAAATAAATAACAGAGAACACAACCCCGAACTTGTCTGTATTTTAATGTTTTTATACCATAATTATTGAATAAATGTTAATAAATTGTTAGATGTCGGATATTTTATTTATTATATTTTTAATATTTAAGTAAATATTTAGTTATAATAATTTAAATAATAAAATATGTGACGTTGGTTAGTTTGACTTTATGAGTTTGGGTTTAGAGTTTTACCCAGTTTTAATCATTTATTTAATTGAATAATAATAATAATGGTAGGTTATTGAATGAGTGTCGCGCAAGAGACTAAGAGAATATAGCGCATTTATAATAGCCTAAGGACTAGATCTTGATAGACTGAGATTTATATTAGAATTGAGAATGAGAGTAGAAGTGGGGATGTGACTTTAAAATTATATTTAGTATAAAATAATATCTAAAAAATTTATTTTATAGTTAACCATAAATTATAAAAATATTATAGTACCCTTTTCCCAAAGTCCCAAAATTTACCAGTGAAAGAAGGGCTCCATGGGCACACGCTCGTGACGTCGAGCCAGTGGATTAGCGGAGTGTATATCATAATCGCACATGACGCAGAGCGAGGTGCCGTCAGCCTTGCATCTACTGTATGCAGGGGCTTGCTCGCAAACCTCGCACATCCACACACGCTCATGCCAGGAAGCAAGCTTATTGGCAGAATGAATCTTGTTGTCATAGAACATGCACAAAAAAGCTGAGTTGGCTCAGCAGAAAACTGCAGTGGCTGCCGATTTGCAAGAGTCACATGGTTTCGACGGCAAGGTCCAACCACTATGAAAGCCCTTGAGGCTTCCCCACTCGATTCCCATACAAAAAATCTCGTTCTGGTGTTGACGGAAGAGAGAAGAAGAAGAAGAAAATAAGAGAGAGAAGGGCGTTGACGGAGGAGAGAAGGAATGATATTTGTCTTAAAAAAATTTATCCCATTGCAAAAAATACAATATTAGGAGAGGTCCCACCTATATAGTATTGCAAAATTCTAATTTTTTTTTTAATTTAACAAATTCTCTATCCCAATACTAGTTCCAAATACTCAATACTAAGTACCAAATGTGGCCTAATTGTAAATCATGTTTTTTGAGGCTTCAGTGACTGTTCTCTAGTCACTAGTTAAATAACATGTAATAAATAATTCTGAAAACTTTATTAACGTATGCAATAAATAAGTTTTTAAAGCAGTGCTGCTCATTCTTGAGATGCCATATGCAAGAGAATATAATCCACCCAGTAAACTATAAAATACATAGCATTGAGACAGGGAAAAAACAATTTCCAAACTTCGTACAGGTATCTGGAACTTGAAGGGAAAAAAAGAACGATAACTCTGTTACTATTATTCACTGCACATTTGTAACACATAAAAGTTAAAAACTAACTTGAAGACAAACAAAACCCACATGTGCAGTCCAAAAATTCTCAAATTAAAAATCATTAAGATATTAATACAGGAGACGTCATCAATCCATATGATAACATGTTCCAAAACTAAAACAATCCAAAGGGTTTAAGATTGTAACAAATACAATTTGATTTAACACTGTGATTCAACAAGTGGTCCCTTGAATATTTTGCATTAACATGGCCTTAATTTTTTCCAGTGACACTGCAACCTCGGACATATTAGGTCTTGACTCTGGCGCTTCGTGGCAACAATTGAAGGCTAAGTCAAAAACTGATGATACATGTAGTAATATATTGCCACTGTTTTGGTTGCTTCTAGGCAGCAAATTGATATCTAGAATATCGATGATTGACTGTGGGGTTGATTTAAAAACAAATTCTTTCAAAGTTAAGCCTTGAGCAAACATCTCATCTGTTGGTTTCTTCCTTGTAAACATTTCCATAAGCAGAATACCAAAACTGTATACATCTCCTTTTGTTGAAATTGCTCCTCTTGATCCATACTCTACATATAAATTTGAATGATAAATTAAATAGTTGAATAACTTGTAGTTTCTTCTAGCATGTGGATGTGTGTAGGTATAATTGAATACAAGAAATAGAAATTAAATAAAATTTAATATGATTACTATATAAATTATCTCACCTGGTGCCATATAACCAATTGTGGCCACAGTTTTGGTATAAATTTCTGATTGACTCTCACTTAACAATTTGGAGATTCCAAAGTCACCCACATGTGCCACCATATTTTCATCCAGTTAAACATTGCTTGGCTTTACATCACAATGGACCACTGGTGTAGAAGAACTATGATGAAGATACTCCAATGCCGATGCCACGTCAATCATTATGTTCAATCTTTGCACTATATCTAAACAATAATTATGGGAGTACAACCATCTATCAAGACTCCCATTTGACATGAATTCCATTATAAGGGATTTAAAATCATCATTGGAGCAACTGCTGATGATTTTAATGAGATTCCGATGGCAAATCTTGCATATGGTAGCACATTCAATATCAAAACTCCTCGATGCTACTTCCAAATTTGAGTTAAATACTTTGACAACAACTGTCTTTCCACTTGAAAGAATTCCTTTGTATACTGATCCGAAACTTACCTTGCCAAGAAAATTACTCTGATCAAATCTATTTGTTGCTTGCAAAAGATCATAATAGGATATCTTCATTGGCTTGTCCAAATTTAAGAAGTCTCGATTAGTCATCTCATGACTAACATGATCCTTCTTAAACTTTAGAAACATTAGGCATGAAGCAACCAAAATGATTGCAGAAATGATAGGCACTAAGTATTTGATCACAAGCACCATTTTGGTTGAGATGTGCTTCTTTCCTTTTTTGCATGGATGGATTTTTAGTTTAGACTTCCCACAAAGATCTTCATTCATCATAAAAGATTCATATGTAAAATTCTGAAAAGGCCCATTATTTGGAATTTCTCCATGCAATAAATTATACGAAAGATTGAGATGCTTCATATGGATAAGTAACTCTAAGGATTTTGGAATCATACCAGATAAATAATTTTGGGAGAGATCCAAGGACTCAATATCTATCATGCCACTAAATAATTCAGGAATGGGCCCTTGCAATTTGTTATGAGACAAAGATAGTTTTTGCAATATTTTCAAGGTGCCTATAGTTATTGGGATGTTTCCTGAAATTTGATTTTGTGACAAGTTCAATAGTATAATTGCTCTCAAATTGGATACCTCAAGTTGAATTGTTCCGCTCAATGTGTTGGAGGATAAGTCTAGCATCAACATATCTTTGAGATTCCAAAGAGAAGAGGGTATTTGAGAAATTAATTTGTTGGAGCTGAAATTCAACCTTCGCAAAGAAGTATTTGTGAGGCACGTTGGAATCATTCCTAAAAACATGTTGTTGGCTAGATACAACTCACTCAAACTTTTGATTTGGCCCAATTCATTTATGATAGGCCCTTGCAATCTGTTATTGCTAAGACTTAAATGTTGAAGCCTTTGTAGTCTATTAATTGTATTTGGAATCAACCCATTCAAGTCATTCCCATCTAAATATAATGCCATCAAGTTTGTTAGATTCCCAACTACATTGGGTATAACTCCACTAAATTTATTCCATGATAAATTTAACCTAGTGAGCTTAGAAGCATTTGAGATGCTATTTGGAATTTGTCCATTAAGTAGATTATCTGTCAAAACCAATTCTTTCATGTGGGGAAGGCCAATTCCTAAATTTGATGGGAGAAAACCAGAGAAGGCATTACTGTTAAGGTAGACACGTCTCAATGCCGTAATGTTGAATATATAGGAAGAAAAGGATCTATTGAAATTATTATATGCCAAATGCAACTCTTCAAGCTTATCAAGATTGCCTATCTCCTTGGGTATAAGACCTGAAAACAAAAAGATGTTTGGTAATTAACTTTAAAAAACTGACGGATAATATGTTTGGATATAGATATATAGCATTTATATAAAGTTGTGAAAATTGACAAAACAGGTAATATGTTTTGTGTGTGTGTGTGTCTATATATGTAACCTACATATGTTTCAAAAATTTGAATTCAATTCTTTACATTACAAGAAAACTCCAAATATCCCTTTGATTTCGATTCCTTTCCAATTTTTTTTTTCTGGAAAATAAAGTTTTGCTATGCTAGTAAGTGCGTACTTAAATAAACTAACTCAAGTGCGGTGATTAATTCACAATGAGCTTTAACATGTCATTGTAAATTAATCCCCGCACCAGTGGTACTTTTTGAGAAAGGAGTCTACAGCATGTGATCTTCAGAGAACATTTAATAAAACTAAAAATAATTATTGTACAATTAATGACTAAAAGAGCATGTCCTGGTTTTTTTAATTCATCAAAAGAAGGATAGGAATTATATAAAAAGTGTGTGTGTGTGTGTGTGTGTGTATTTTTAATATCATTAAATTTTAAAGCTTACCAACATTTCTGTTCATATTAGCCGGTTTGAATGAAAATACTAAAGATGTGATAAAGTTATATACACAGACAACTCATAAAGAAAGGTATGGTATAAGTTTAAGCATACATGAGAATGAGTTCATACCAAATATAATCCTTTTAATGATGTACAATTACTTATTAATTGCGGAATATTTCTCTCTTATTGATTACCCTCAACACTTAATGTGGTATGAATTAAATAAATATTATATATTAATTTATTTACAAATAATAATTGTATATATATTTATATTTTTAAATAAAAATATAAATTTTCCTATGCCTTTGGGATACAAAATCTAGACATCAAAAAAAGTTACAATGATGACTTTAATATATTTCAAATACTAATATATATATATAACTAAAATATTTTTATTATTTTTAAGTCTTTATAAATTTTTTGCAATAAAAAAAATCGGGAAACTATAAACTATCCTGAGATGAGATTGACATGTTTATAGAAGATTTATTTTAAAATTAAAGTGTTTTTATGTTGTAATTATTGAACACTTACTTTATAAAAAATTAATAAATTTGCATAATACAAATAAAAAATGAAATTAAATAGGAAAATGATGTATTGTAACATCCTAATTTCATAAAAGAGATTTATAAAGAATTATTGAGATCAAGGATATTTTTTTAAAATTAAAAAGTTTTAAAGATAAAATTTCATAAAAAATAAAAGAAAGAATAAATATTTTAAAATATTTTAGGACTTAGAAAAATTTTAAAAAGAATTATATAATAAGTATTTTGAGATCTAAAAAATTATAGAAAAGATTATTTTTCTCAAAGAGATCCACAAAATTTAATAAATATTTTTTAAGAATTAAAAGCGTATTTTTAAAAAAATAAAAAACATAATTAGAAATTATTATTTGCATAAATATTTTAAAAAATTATCCTATAAATTAGAGAAGTTATTATTAGAAAAAAAGTTCCTATTTTTTTTAGGAGTATTTGAAGGTGACAAAAAATATGGGAAACGTTCAAAATAATATAACCAAGAGTTGTCTTCTTCCCCACTGAAGTACACTCTCTCCCACGTGTTCCCTCTGTCAGATCAATTTCATGTCTTCCTCCATGCGCCTCACATGCCCCAGCTTCCCGAGTACTCCTCTGCCAAGCGTCTCCTTCACGCCCCATTGTATTCCTTCTTCTGTCACCAGAACAAGCAGCGACTGGGAAGCAGAGGTCGACGAAGGCAGAGACGTGAGAGGGAGATGACAGACAGGCAGAGCAAGGACGAGAGTGAGAGAGACGAGAGATCACTCTTCTCTCATTCTCCATTCATCATCTCTGTCTTCAGCCAAGAGAGAGAGCAAGGTGAGAGAGAGTAAGCGAGACAGGAAGAAAGAGAGGGAGAGAGGAGAAAGCCAAAACAGAGCACGAGCAGCAGCAAAGCAAAAAGGCAGCGACAGAGCAGCGATCGCGTCTTCGTCGGAGAAGGAGGAGAGAAAGCTTCGTGACGTTGTCGGCAGCTAAGCTGAGCTCTCTGATTTCTATCTTCACTTTCGATGCTCTGTTTATGCAAGTTTTAGAGAGAGAGAGAGCTATAGACCGAAAGAGACAGAGAAAGAGAAGCTTGCTGATGGTGTGCACTGTAGCTTTGTGGTATGTATATATGTCGCTGTTCTGGGTGCTGGTTTAAACGCCATTGCTGCTGGTATGAGTGTTACAGCATGTGTTTGAGTTTATGGAAAAGTCTGGAGTACACATGAGAGCAAGAGAATGAGAAGAAGAAAGAAAACAAAACCAGAGAGAGATGAAGACGCCATTGTTGTGCTCTGTGTCCTGTAGCTTTATTTAAAAAAAATAGGGAGAGAGAACAGAAAGAAGATGCCGTGCTGCTGTATGATTGTATTTAAAAAAAGAAGAGAAGTAGGACGTGGCTGTGATGATATATATATATATATATATATATATATATATTGAGTAGTTAACTGGAGCTGAGAAAATATTAGAGGATATATTATTCCATGAGTCTAGAAGAGATTTTTACATGGGATAATAGTCTTCTTACAGTAATCTTGAAACTTGTTATATTATAAAGTATATAGTTGATGTTTAAGAAATCAAGTAAGGGCAATAGTAATGAGAAATTAGTAACTTCAATTATTCTAATAGAGTAGGCAATTAATGTTTAGATGTTTATTTATGACTATTGGACATTAAAGAAGTGGAGTTAGAGACTTGGACAAAGAATATCCAAGTAAGGAAAAGAGGAGAATAAATAAGGAGAGAAAGGGATAAAGCTCAATGATAACAATTTTACTTATTCTTGTATTTAAATTATGTTTATGTTTTATTATGCTTCCTAGTTTGCCATGAGATGAGTTGAATAGTTATTTAAGCTTCAACATGTTGAATGTTTTGATTGAATTATATTATGGCCATAATTGACAATTCTATGCTTATGCTAACATGTTTTTGATTATGAGTTTGGCAATGCTATTTGTTAATAAGTTTAAAGATAAAAGTATAATTTGATTGCATGAATGATACCATTTTACTACTAATAGGTGCAATATGAAGAAGGAAATATGCTTGAAGAAAAACTAAAGGGAGGAAGAAGAAATATAAATAAATACTATATTCTAGCACATAATATAGGTTTTCCCATTTATGTAATTAATATATAAAATGTCAATTTATATAGTGAAATTGTATGGAATAAATATGACATGATTATATGATGTAAATAAATATATGGGAAAACAAGTTAATAATTTAAGCATGTTAGAATAATTAAATAGAATTAAATAGAACAAGAAGAAGAAGAAGGATAAAAATGGAGGTCCTACAGTAATTAAGTTGAAGCCCCATTTTGATCTGGTAAACGAATAGAAAGGTCAAGAAATTTGGTAGGCTAGTAGTATACATCTTAAACTTTAAATCCATAGGTAGCAAATGTTAATTGTATGTGTATATTAAAAGCAATGTTTTTTCAAAGTTAAGGGTAAGAATCTAAAAAGTTTTAGATTTCGCCAAATAAAAAGTAAACTTTGGTTAATTAATTATATTAATTGAGCCAATAAATGTCAAGTCTTATATTTTTCCTATAAAGAACCATGAAAAAGATTCAAGTAGAAATTTAGAGCACCTCCATAAGATATTTTTGGAATTAGTTATGAATTTTTAAAATCTAACTATCAATATGAAAAATAAACAATGAAAAGTTTATGAGAATTAAAGGGAAATTTTAATTTTTGGATCTAAGTATTGTTTCTTTAGTCAAAAACACTCCGAACACGTATATGAGGGAATAAAAGTAGGGCGTTATATTTTTAGTATTAGAGCAAATGTTCTTGATACAGGATAGAGAGCAAAGATTCCTAATACATGATAGAGAGTAGTGATTCCTGATATAAGATAGAAAGTATAAGTTATGACACGGGACAAAGATTCTGGCAAAGGATATGAACGTTTTAATTAGAAAATAGAAGTTATGACCCAATGAGATCAATAGCGAATTACTTGTTCATAGTCCAAATAAGATTATTGATTAGAGATGAATACTCTAAGAAAAAATGAATACTAAGGAAAATGAAAAGAAATTTGGAGAAAGAAATTTAATAAATTTATATAATAAAAATAAAATAGGAAATTAAATAGGAAAAGGATGTATTGTTTAACAAAAGGGAGAGAGAGAAAAAATATAGAGTTGAAGTTAATAGGAAAATCATAAAATATATAAATATATAATAAAAACATATTTGTAGGCATATTATATATGATGTAGAGCTTTTTATGTTTTAAATTTCATGTGATGCTACCGGTTCATGATCTTCTATATATTTTTGTTCACGATCTTAGCTTTCATAATTTTGGAATTCTAAACCATTAGTTATATTTCAATAATATTAATAAAAGGATGAAAAAAAGAATCTCATTTTAAACTTACTCTATTATCGAAAATGATTAAAAAATAAAGAAAATAATAAAAATTAGATGGAATATTGTCATGCTTGTAATTGATTGTGGAATGCTTCCCTCTAATTGGTTATCAACAATACTAAAAACTTCAAGTAAAGGGACTTGATGGCACATTTTTTCAGGCAAATTACCCTTTAAATGATTGATGTCAAGTTCAACAACTCTCAAAGAAGTCATGTTCCAAATAAATGAAAGAATTTTATCTATAAATAAATATAAAATATTTGTTAATTACTTGGTAATAAGAGTGACAATATCAACTTAATACTCTATAAAATGAAACAATAAATCTCTATGAAACCATATTGATCGTCATCTTCTAAGAGTTAGAAAAATTGATGTACTACACATATGTGTGTGTATTATCAATTTATAGTATTTATATCAACAATAGTTTAATTTTCTACTTTTTATTATCATTTAAGACTTACAAATTTATTCAAGGCTTGCTTTTTGTTCTTGATCAATGTATAGTTATATCAAATTTACTTGTTGCTTTAGGATTATAATCACACGTTATTTGAATGAACAATATGAATGAAATAATCTTATTTTAGATACAAAGATTAAAATGAAAAGAAAACATTAAGTAAGTAAGTAAGTACATACCTGTAAATGAGTTAATACCCAAATATAATCCTTTTAAAGATGTGCAATTACTTATTGATTGTGGAATGCTTCCCTCTAATTGATTATCAACAACACCAAAGACTTCAAGTAAAGGGAGTTGATTGCACATTTCTTCCGGCAAATTACCCTTTAAATGATTGATGCTAAGTGCAACAACTCTCAAAGAAGGCATGTTGTTCCAAATAAAGGAAGGAATTTCACCTATAAATAAATATAAAATATTTATTAATTAGTTGGTAATAAGACTGGCAATATCAACTTAATACTCTAGAAAATGAAACAATAAATCTCCATGAAACCATATTGATCGCCATCTTCTAAGAGTTAGAAAAATTGATGTACTACACATATGTGTGTGTATTATCAATTTATAGTATTTATATGAACAATAGTTTAATTTTCTACTTTTTATTATCATTTAAGACTTACAAATTTAAGACTTACTTAATACCCTATAATATTTGTTTTGGGTCTGAAAGGCATTTTCAAGATTTCAATAAACATACATATACACATATGCATATCCATATACATATCCATATCCATATCCATATCCATATACATATACATACACACACACACACACACACACACACACACACACACACACACACATATATACATGCATGTGTATAGATTATTAATCCCTAAATCATTTCAAAGAATTGAATCCTCATTTTAATTTTGATAAAAAAAATCATCGTATTAATCAATAATTTTTTTAAAAAAACCATTACCCTTAAATGATAAATATAAATTATTTTTCATGTAAAGTGTTTGTTTTTTTTAAGATCCATATTCGTTTCGTTGACAAATTTTGATGGATTGTCTATATTAAAAATACTAAAAAACTTGTCATTGAAAAGAAAATAGGGGAAAATGAAAAATAAAAGGCATGAAATAAGCATTGAAATCCCAACTAGTATGTCCTTTTCATCATTTTATTTCATTTTTTTGAAGATTTTGTATGCAACTTATTCCCCACCTTTACATGTGTGTGGCAATTATATATAAATTTGAACTAAATGCCCAGAAATAAAATCTCATTTCAAATTTGTTTTTATTCAAGAAAGTTAAAAAAGGAAAAAATACACTATCTAATATGCATATGGAGATGTTTTCATCCAAGTCATAAATTCTGAAAAATAAGTTCATATTCATTTTGGGATTAAAAGAAAGTATCACGTTCCATTCTTTTAAAAGCAATCTAGAAAAATTATCATTCACTAAATCTATAATGCAAAATAGTGACTATAACAAAATACTAGCACCAAAATTGAAGACCATAAATAATAAAAACTCTTACCTTGCAAGTTGCTATTCGTAAGATGTAGGTATTGGAGTTTGGTCAAATTTGGTATGTTTCCACCTTTGAATTTGTTATCCCCCAATTGTAATTCTGTTAATTCTTTGCATTTATGCCAAATGAATGGTATTTCGCCAGACAACTCATTTCCATTAACATAAAACAATTCAAGTTTTGGAAGCCCAGAACATATACTTGTTGGGATACTACCAGATAATTGATTCTTTTGAAGACTAATTTCTTGCAGCACTGAATTGTTAAATAATGAAGATGGTATAGAACCAACAAGTTGATTTCCTCCAAAATATAATGTCTTTAGTTGTGAAAGATCACCAATCTCATTTGGAATGCCTCCTTCAAATATTAGGGGATGGGAAAGAAAGTAATGTTAGTGGTAACAATTCTTTAAGCATCACAGGTTATTATATTTGTACATGAGATGAATTTATATTTCTTAAAAACAAATGTAATAAAACTTGCACTTTTTTGTTAGAAATCGCACAAATATATTCTAAATGATAAAACACAACAACAATTATATCATTTTAGAAAAGATAATATTATTAAAAGTTTAAAACCAATAAACATATTGCTCGCGTCCTGTCACGCCGTAGAGATTATAAGGGGAAAAAACTTGAGACACATAATCCAATTGGCCTTAGTATTAATCATTTCTTTGAAAACACATATTTATTGGAAGGCTTCCAGAAGAATAGTATTTATATGAAACAACAAATCTCTATGAAACCATATTGATCACCATCTTCTAAAAATTGATGTACTATACATATGTGTGTGTATTATCAATTTATAGTATTTATATGAACAATAGTTTAATTTTCTACTTTTTATTATCATTCAAGACTTACAAATTTATTCAAGGCTTGCTTTTTGTTCTTGATCAATTTATGTGAGCTGTATTTATCTCATTCAAGAAATAAGATTATGATAAAATTAATATAAAATTTAGATTTTACATGTATATCCTAATCAAAATTACATGTTTTTCTTATAAGGCATAGGGAAAAAAATCTTCAAAAAATTTCAATAACAAAACTTTAACTTTAACATTTATTTTCAAATATTGATAGAGCCTTATTGATTAGATTAATAAAAAATAGTTTAATTTTCTACATTTTACTATGTATTTCCATAATATATTTTAAAACTTACTTTTAAAATTAAAATTATTTTTAAAAAGCCACAACTCTTAAATGATCACATATATTATTTTCAGGTAACGCATATTTTTTATTCTCTAGCAATGTGTGATTCGTTGAGAAATTTATATGAATTATCTTTACTTTTAGAAAAGAAAAACCAATAAAAACTTGCCACTAACAAGAAATATTCAAACTCAACTAACACTTTTTATCATCCTTATCAGCAACTTAGTTTATTAAAAAAAGGAATGTGACACCATATGATGTAACAAATATTCATTAATTTATTTTTCTTCAGGCTCCCTATTTTTCTAATATTAAACATTTTATTATACTTTTTGACATGGTCGTGAAAATTATATTTATAAAAAAAGGCATATTCACTTTAGCGTTCAAAGAAAGCATCATGATTATTACATGTATCTAGTGTCAAACATTGCAAATATTTGCTCAACAACATGTTATAGAACACGCATGAAACTTTTTATTTCTAATCACCCACACAAATCATAAGTATGAAACTTGTTAAAAGCACATATATCAAACATTTTGTTTCTAATAATCTAATATTATATTTTGTTTCTCTTTATAAGGATTCTTTTTTTTAAATAAAAAGTGAGCATTATTCTTAAAACTACTATGCCACATCAAATATTAATAGCCCATGAAGTTCTTTCTGACCATTTTTAAAGGGCTCCTTGATTTTATTTTAGGGAGAATCCTAATAAAATCCCCTTAAAATTCTAATAAAATTGGCACAATCACATAATAAAAAAAGACATATTCGCTTTGGGATTAAAAGAAAGCATTAATATTACTTGTGTCTCTTGTTAAAGAAAAAGGAAAATGGATAAACATTAAGAAAAATGACATACAAAACCTTTGAAAATGATAAATTCTCAAGTATATTACTAATAATAGTTTAAGTATTACTAACAAGAGATATGGAATTACCAACACAAAGTGCTACTTTGTTATTTATCATTTTTTATTATCTTTTTGTGCATTTTTCTCAAATATTACCAAAACTTCTTATGGTTCTTTAAAATGAAGGAAAAAATGGAAAGCAAACTTTTATTTTATTTTAAAATTATTTTTTATTCGAGTGAAGAAAACAAAAGTAAAAGCCACACATGGTATAAGACAATCATATAATTAAAAGTCTTACCTTGCAAACTGTTGCTGTGAAGATTTAGGATTTGGAGATTTGTCAAATATCCAATCTCACTTGGAATGATTCCTGGGCAAATTATATATGCATAGCAAAATTTATTATAGTATTGAAAGAGATAATAAAAAACTAGTTTAATTTAAATACTACAAAGAAAAAGAAAGAGAAGCTAAGAGTGTGAACCTTTTTTTTCTCAAGATTTCATATCAGCTGGGGGATTTGTACATACAAATGGAACAATTTTTTAAAATATGTATTTTTGTATTCATGTTTACAATATAAAATTTCTGAATCTAGTATTGAATTTTATTGAAGAAAATAAAAATAAAAGATATACTTATGCATAAGACCTATCGTTAAAAGGTTAAGCTAACAATATAATGTAAACAAATATATAACTATTTTGAAATATTAAATTTATTACTAGCTAAATAAGTCGACAATTCAAGATCAATATCCATAGGTCAAATGAGACAATTTATATTTTTCTTTAGGTTCCCAGTTTTTCTAATAATTCAATATTTTATTACACTTTTTGACATGTGTGTGAAAATTATACATATATAAAAAAGGTATATTCACACTGTGATTAAAAGAAAGCATCACCATTATGCGTGTATGTTTTCAAATAAAAAGAAAAATATTGATAAATATTACAAAGTTTCTTATGGTTCCTTAAAATGAATAAAAAAATAGGAAAGTAAAATCATGATTTAAAATTATTTTTTATTCGAGAGATGAAAACAAAAAATACACCACATATGGTATAAAACATTCATATAATTAAAGTCTTAACTTGCAAATTGTTACTATGAAGATTTAGGATTGTATTAGTATATCCAAATCAAAATTTAATGTGTTGCTTATAAGGCTTACTCATTTTAGAAAAAAAAAATCTTCAAAAAACTTTTAATAACAGAACTTAAACATTTGTTTTCCAATACTAATAGAACCTCACTAATAGGGATTAATATTATAATAGTATTCTCTTCTTTATGGTATGGATTTACTAACCATTTCAAAGATTGGATGACGAATTATTTTTATTCTTAAAAAAATAAAAAAAATGTCGGAAAAAATAAGAAGAAATGCACAAAAAATATAAAAAAATAAAATCCCTCCCCCTAGTAAACTATTCTAAGATAAATGAGTTTAAGAAATTGATAATTTGTCCCTAGCATTATTATTTTTTTTTTTGGTATACAAATTTTTGGAAAGGGGTTAGGCTCACCCACAATCCAAGGGCAGGGCGAAGTCTCTCTTCCTCCTAGGCGATACCAATGTCGGGCAGGGCGAGCCGTCTATTACCCTCAGGCGTAAACCTAGGCACCCAAGAGCTAGGATGCCTCCCCAAGCGCTGCGACTGGAACCACAACAAAGTGGTACTCCCCAGGGTTCGAACACGCTCCAAATGGTGGCATGTCTCACCCCTTCGCCAGCTGAACCCACGGACGATGGGTTCGCTAGCATTATTTATTTCCACGTGACTCTAGTGTTGTATGGGCTCTTTAATATCTGTTTTGGGCTGAAAAGCCCTTTTAATATTTCAATAAACATACATATACACATATACATATGCAAATGCATATAATTATACACATACATATATATGTACGTATACATGCATACATCTCGATTATTAATCCCTGAATCATTTCAAATAATTGAATCCTCATCTTAATTTTGATAAAAAAATCATTGTCTTAATCATTATTGTTTTTTAAAAAAGCCACCATATAAGTTATTTTTCACGTAAAGCATGTGTTTTTTTTTTCAAGAGTTCGTTTCGTTGACTAATTCTGTTGGATTGTCTATATTAAAAAAAACCTAAAAAACTTGTCATTGAAACGAAAATAGAGGAAAATAAAAAATAAAAGGCAAAAAAAAAAAACATTTAAATATCAACTAGCATGTCCTTTTCATCATTTTGTTTCATTTTTTGAAGATTTTTTATGCAACTTATTCCCCACCTTTACATGTGTGTGACAATTATATATAAATTTGAACTAAATGCCCAGAAATAAAATCTCATTTCAAATTTGTTTTTATTCAAGAAAGTTAAAAAAGGGAAAAAAAGTACACAATCTAATATGCATATGGAGATGTTTTCATCGAAGTCATAAATTCTGAAAAATAAGTTCATATTCATTTTGAGATTAAAAGAAAGTATCACGTTCCATTCCTTTAAAAATAATTTAGAAAAATTATCATTCTCTAAATCTATAATGCAAAATAGTGACTATATCAAAATACTAGCAACAAAATTTAATACTATAATATAATCAAAATTCTTACCTTGCAGGTTGCTGTTACCAAGATATAGCCGCCAGAGTTTGGTCAAATTTGCAATGTCACTTGGTATGTTTCCTCCTTTGAATTTGTTATTCCCTAATTGTAAGTTAGCTAATTCTTTGCATTGATGCCAAATGGAGGGTATTTCACCAGAGAACTCATTTCCATTTACATAAAATAACTCAAGTTTTGGAAGCCCAGAACATATGCTTGTTGGGAGACTACCAGATAATTGATTTATGTCAAGACTAATTTGTTGTAGCACTGAATTGTTAAATAATGAAGATGGTATAGAACCAACAAGTTGATTACTTCCAAGAGCCAATGTCTTTAGATGTGAAAGATGACCAATCTCATTTGGAATGCCTCCTTCAAATCAAATATTAGGGGATGAGAAAGAAGGTAATGTCACTAGTAAGAACTCTTTAAGCATCACAAGTTATTATATGTGTACATGAGATAAATGTATAATTCTTAAAAACACATGTAATAAAACTTGCACATTTTATTAGAAATAAAACAAATATAGTCTAAACGATAAAACACAACAACAATTATATCATTTTAATTTGGTTGAGAAATTATATCATTAAAACTAAGAGACCTATTGATCGCGTCCTGTGGCGTCACAGAGATTCCAATTTATTGGACTTGCTATTTATCACTTCTTTCGAAACACATATTAATTAGAAGGCTTCTAGAAAACTTAATTTTGTTAACTACAATTTTCTTAAAAAAATTAATAATAAAAATAAAATTAGTTATAATTTATATTATTCAAATTAAAATTAAATGTTCCAAATATGTTGCTTGTAAGGCTTACTAATTTTAAAAATAAAACCATTATAAATCTTTTAATCATGGAATAATAAAATTTTTTGAATAGAAAAATGAATAATAATTTTTTTAAAGACTGATGATGATCAGCTTTAGATATTATGATAGTATTCTTTTTCTGCTTGGCATGACTTTACTAAACCTTTTCAAAAATTGGAGGACAGAATTATTTTTGTATTCTTTAAAAAAGTTACAGAAAAATGCTGGAACAAATAAGAAAAAATGCAAAAAAAAAAAAAAAGAACAATAGAGACAAACCGTGGTCCTACATAATAATATAATATCAAACTAGTGAAAAGACAAGTATAGATATTAAAATTATTTTAAAACATACCTGAGAAACTATTATAAGAGATACTCAATATTTCAAGTGAAGACAAGTTGGAAATCGTTTGGGAAATGGTTCCTAAAAGCCTGTTAGCCCCAAGTCGTAAAATCTTCAAGTGCTTACGTCTTCCCATATCAAGTGAAATAGTCCCTTCAATTAAATTATAAGTCCAATCCAAGATCTCCAACTTTGATAAATTGAACAAAGATGATGGAATAACTCCATTAAAACTATTATTTCAAAAACTCAAGCGCTCAAGCATGAATAAATCTCCTATCCATGTTGGAACTTGTCCTTGAAAGTTGTTGTAGCTCAAGTTGAATAGTCTCAATCGATGCAGTCGAACTAATTCTTCAGGGATTTGACCATGAAAATTGTTGTCACTAAGATCAAGTTCAATGAGGAATGAGAGATTTCCAAGATGTTGAGATATAGTGCCTTTAAGATCCATGGCGCTTAGATTCAAGGAATGAACCCTTCCATAGTGAGTATTGCAGATGACACCAACCCAATTACTTGGAGAAGAAGAGATAGACCAATCAACTAAGGAATTGTTGGGATCCGAAGTGATAAAGGATTTAAGGGAAAGAAGTGCGGATTTGTCAGTGGTGATGTTTGTATCAATTGATGCTGAGGAGACCATGAAGAAATGAAGCAAGAAGAGTAGAACAGTGGAAGGAGGCTTTGCCATATTGTTCAGCATAGCAGACTTGTCAAATTTGCAAGTGTTGCGCATCCATCAGGAATTCACAAACCCTCATTTTATACTTCAATTCTTGATTTCAATTCTTGAAGACCACGAAAGTCATTGTAGCTCAAGTTGAATAGTCTTAAACTTATACTCTTGAAGACCACTTATCTTTTTTTTGTCATTTTATGTCTGTCGTTGTATGTTACTTGTTATTTGTCCAATTAAAATTTTATGACTTGATTTGGACTTGGATGAAACTTCTGCCATCATATATGATTTTTTTTCATTGGTTTATAATTACATTTTTGAAGTTTCATCCAAGTCCAAAAGAACATTAATTTAAAACTTGTGCAAATAATTTGTTCCTTTATGAAGAAATATAAATTCTTCATAAGGAGATTAAATGTATTATATATCCTTTTTAGAAGAAGTTTATAAACTTTTGGTAAGGTCTGGTGAGCTTGACTTCTTTTAATTTAGAAGACTTGTAAATCTATGGATGATATTTAAAAGGCTTGGAAGAATTTCTAAATTATCTCAAATTTTATACTAAAAGATGAGTTCCTTAGATTTTAGATTCATTTGAATTACATAATAAAATTAAATATATACTGCTGCTTCACTCCAATTTTTTATTTCAAAATACTTGTATAAATTGTTGTCTGACGAATAATTGAATTTTTAAATGTACGTAAGAAAAGAGAATAAATATAAAAGAAGATATTTTCTTACGCGTATGTATCATGAAAATTAGATGAAAAGAAAAAAAAACAAGAAGAATACATGGCACATTTTATCCATTGAGGATAGAAATTTTCCCAACTTAAATCATCAAACTTCTTTTCTGGTCAGATGAAACAGCCAATTCTATTTTACTTGTGTAAATAATTTCATTTTTTGGAGATAAAAAATTTACAAAAAACCATGTCTGCATTTTTTTATATGTTGGAAAAATTTATCAAAAAATACAAATTATAATATTATTGCACAAAAATATCTAAAGACCTAGGTCCTTGAGCTAGTATAACGTTTTTTTAATTGTATGTAATATATATTTAACTATAAGCAAAATATCAATTTTGCATATAGTTAAAGACAAGCTACACACGGTCAAGAAGATTGCAATTAGAGATTTCCAACAATTTTTTCAATATAAAATAACAATAGTGGTTATATGGATTTTTCTCACATTAAATAAAAGTTTATTAATAATAACATTTAGATTTAGATAGACTTAACTCATGGAGGGCTAAACATGGTCTACACCCAAAAAATATTAGTAAGGACACAAATAACCATAAAATTAGAGATATGTGATGATGCAAGAGAAGAAGAAAATATCTTGTTGCATAATTTCTCACATGGAGGACCACATGCATCTTTATCATCACACTTGTGGCCAAGTGTTGTAGACTTAATTGTAACCACAAAAATAACTTAATTCCCAAAACAAACAAGTTAGTGAGAAGAAGACTATACATATTAAAAGTCTTTAGTTTTGGACTATTTTGATTGGATGTATTATGAAATTTGCCAATAGGAGTAATTTACAAAATATATATAATAAATATATTTTATATTTAGATCAATAACACCTCCCTAATTAGGAGTACTTATATCCCCCAATAATCTTATTCCTTCTACAAAATTTCTAGAGTTCATTGTCTTTAAATGTAAATTAAAAATTTTAGAAGATCCATCAAAGTTATTTTCCCATGTTCCTAATCAACCATGACTTTCTTTATGAGTGTGGGCGAAATCTTTGACGATCTAGTTGTAACCAAGTCTGCCCAAGGTTAACCCCAAGATTCTTTACAAACAATTTCTTCGGATATTTTGAATGATATATACCATAATGAAATTAACTTCACACGTAAATATATAGGAATAAGAGCCGAAAGGAAAACTGCATTGATTATAGCCACAAGGCTTACAAAAGGGAATTAACGGGATGAAAATAAACGAAAGTGGGGTTCTAATTCTGAATGAGAACCCCACTTTCATTTTAATATGTGATTTTTTAATTGATAAATTTATTTTTTTAAGACTAATATATCTTCAAGACTTCAAAGAGAAAAGGGTATTTGAAAAATTAAATTGTTCAAACTCAAATCCAACTTTGGCGAACAAGTATTTATTAGGCACTTTCATTTTAATATGCGATTTTTTAATTGATAAATTTATTTCTTTAAGACTAATATATCTTCAAGACTAAAAAAATAGTATTTGAGAAATTTTGTTCGAACTCAAATCAAACTTTCTCAAAGAAGTATTTGTGAGGCACTTTAAAATCATTCCTGAAAACATGTTGGCTAGATATGGAATTGATCTAGCACAATTCATTTATGATGGACTCTTGCAAACTATTCAACGTTGAAGACTATGTAATTTGTTAATTGTATCTGGAATCACCCATTCAAATGATTTCCATCCAAATTTAATTTCATCGAGTTTCTTAAATGCCCAAGTACATTGGGTATAACTCCACTAAATTTATTCAGAAAAAATCTATCATAATTAGCTCAGAAGCATTTGAGATGCTGTTCGGAATTTGTCCAACAAGTTGATTATGTCCCAACCTCAATTTCTCCAAGTTGGGAAGGCCAATTCCTAAATTTGAAGGAAGAAAGCTCTAGAAGAAATTATTTTGGAGGGAGACACGTTTCAATGCCGAAATATTGAATATATGGGAAGGATTCATTGCAATTATTATCATCTATAAAAACTATTTCAAGCTTATCAAGATTGCCTATCTCCTTGAGAATAAAACCTGGGAACAAAATACTGTTGGATAAGTAAATAAAAAAAATTGTTGGACGATAACATTTATATAATAGAATAAAGTAGTGAACATATGTTGACAAAAACAGGTAATATGTCTTGTGTGGGTGTGTGCATAAAACGTTTCAAAAACTAGAATTCACTTCTCAATATTACAAGAAAACTCCAAATATGTTAGTAATTTCGTGTCCTTCAAAATTTTTGGTATGGTAATAAGTCCTTAAATATAGGAAAGTGAGAAAACAAACTTGAATATCTAATAAAACTACAAATATATATTGTACAATTCATGTCTCAATTTTTTTTTTATCGGAATTCATGTCTCAAATTTTAATGTTACAATATATACACTACTCCAAGAGCATGTCCTCGTGTTTTTAAATTTATCAAAAGAATGATAGGAGTTATTGTGTGTGTGAGAGCGTATTTTTATTTTTATTTTTTTTTTGAAAATATCATTAAATTTTAAAGCTGACCAACATTTCTTTCCAGACTAGCGTGTTTGAATGAATGATAAACACAGACAACTCATAAAGAAAGATGTGTATAACTTGAACTTACCTGAGAATGAGTTCATACCCAAATATAAGCCTTGCAAAGATGTGCAATTGCCCAAATATTTACCTTTAATTTATTTTCAAACCCCCCCCCCCCAAAACACTTCAAGTAAAGAGAATCTATTGCACATCTCTTCTGCCAAATTACCATTTAAATGGTCAAAGGAAAAGTCAGTCGGTCTCAAAGAAGATGCGTTGAAAATAGATTGAGGAATTTGACCTGATTAATTTATAAACAATTTATAAATTTGTTTCCTTATGTAAGATGACCTGATTAATTAACATATCTTGCAAATTTGGTGTATGCAGTATATATGCGCGAATGAACTAAGAGTAATCCAAGCCAATCTATAATACCAATAATTTACTCTCTCTCTCTCTGTTATCCCGACCCTTTCTAAGTTTGTAGCACAAAGGGTTTTCACAAGTGCTCACTCTAAAGTTCAAACTTTTATTTTTCTTCTTTTAGGGGTGATACCGTGTACCATTTAAACCAATAGCTTCTCTCTCTCTCTCTCTCTCTCACACACACACACACACACATTGGTAAAATGGATTGAATCTTTTTGGACTCTATTATTTTTAAATCTTGCATTCTGCAAAAGAAGCCTATGCAACAACTTTTAATGTTATAAGTTAATACTAATTATGAAAAAAATGATTCTGTTAGTAGATATAAGTGTATTAAAATTACGTAATATTAAAACTATTAGGTTGAAGTAATATTAAACTATTTCTTAAAGTTTATGGTTGACTAATATCAAAACTGTGTCACAACAAACTTTTTGGAAGGTATATTAGACCTTCATCATTACTTGGATTTAAGAACAGCTTAATTGTGGTGAAAAAACAGTCACTTTTTGGAAGGTACATTAGGAGCATTGTGACCAGCTTAACTTATGGACCAAAAAGAAAAAATGGACAGTTTAACCATTTCTTGCATCATATTCTTCTTTAGCTGGCTGAGGAGGGGGATTACGATGAGGTGCTAGGCGAGAAGATCTTCCTGTAAAGATAACCATAACAGAACGGATCATACAACTAGACCATGACTCCTCAGTTCAAGATACAGAGATTTTTTATTAGTTAGTTCATGAATTTCAGAACTTTTGGAACCAAGACCAAAAGAAATTATAATACAATAGCCTAGCGTAAGATGAACGGGGACCCAGCATACATTTCAAATGTTAGACTAAAAACAATGTTCTAGTTCTACCAAGGCATTGCCATTTGCTATATCATAGTCCGTAGAGTTGAAACCATAATAACCAAAAATCACAAATTAGGATAGAATCCTGATTAGCACCAAAGGATTTTTAATAAGGGAGCAAACTACGCTTTTACCAACACCCCTTACAATCTTGCTTACATAATGATCAACTTGCTCAATAAGCACCACCCGCATCACAAGAAATGAGAAAGCATATTCATGAACATATGAAAGTTAAATGGATTAAACAAAAATCAATCCCTATACACCGTAAACGATTTCCCATTTTTCGGGAAAGATGAAACTAACATTTTAGCATATGAACTGAGAGGGCAAACTAAGGTTTTGCCAACACCCCGTAAAAATCATGCTTACATAACCACTGGGTTACTCAACAAGCACCAAACGCATCTCCAGAGAAATGAGAGAGCATACGCATCAACATATGAAAGTTAATGGACTAGAGAAAAAATCAACCCCCGTAAACCGTAAACGATTTCCCATTTTTTGGGAAAGGCGAGACTAACATTTCAACAAAAGCATAAACGTATAGAGTCCATCGACAAAACCTTTCAAGCACACAACATAGAACCCTAAAAATCCCAATTTTCTTCGGCAATGAAACAGGAAAGAAAAAACCCTACATTACCGAAGAGCTAATCCGATAGATTCATAATAGACTAGTGTTCAGAAGAGGAGCACGAAATGTAAATCAATTTGAGCTCAGAAAGTTACCACCGCAGCTGCGGCGAGGCATAGTTAGGGTATGGGGTTGAGGCGGCAGAAAAGGAGAATGAGAGAAGAAGATCTCTGAGGAGGAACCGCAGAATGTGCCGTCGCATAAATATAAACTGCTAAACCCCTTGAAATGGGAAATTTATAACCAGCCCCACAATAAAATTATGAGTTGAGGATTAGGGATTTAGTCAAAAGAAAAAAAGGAAAAAAAAAAGAGTTTTAGAACAATTAAGATTGTATTAACGTGTAAGTACAGGATTGGTTGATTTCAGGTCATTGACGTGTTCGATTTTCAGTTGTGTGCTTGTGATTTTTTCATCATGAAATAAAACGCAAATAAATATTTAACTTTTTTATTGTTCACATAATTTATTATCTTTTTAGCCAGAATTCATATAATTTATTCACATCATATATGTAGAAGCCTGAATTTACATCACATAAAATTTCAATTTAACTATTTAACTTTATAAAGTATATTTTTAATCATTTTAATATTAATATTATTAGTTCTATTAATAAAAATAATTAACTCAATAAATTTAAATAGTGATTTTATTATTAAATGTCTCACAAAATATATTTAAAATTTATACTATAGATGATGGAAGAATAGCATTTTCATAAGGGAATAGGAAAAAAAGATAAAATAGTTAATACGTTCTACTTATAACATGCCTCGGATATAAGAATACATCATTTTATATTATAAAAACTAGTACATATTATCTCTTCTACGATCTACAATCATCTGTATGCAGGAGTATAATAATGTCATGTTCTCTAACAAGTATATACTATGTTATCTGTCCCAAATTTAGTGTTATAAGAAAAATATTACTATAAAAATATATAGCGTGGACGTTAGTAGGAGAGAGATAAAGTCTATAAATATATAATGAAATATATATTTATATATATAGTTAATAGATAAAATAAATACATAAATAATAGATAAAAGGATACTAGAAAATGAGTTGCCACCAGACTATATTTGTATCAAATTTCTTCTTCTTTTTTTGCCAACATATTTGTAAATTTTTCAAATATGTACATTTTTAATTATTGATTATTTAATTTTAATTTTATAAAGTTTGGATAAAATAATAAAAAATAAAATTTATTTTTGATTATTTGAAATTAAACAGGAAGAAGATGTATTCTTTAAGAAAGGGGAGAGAAAATATATAGCATTGAGGTTAGTAGGAGAGCGATAAAGTCTATAAATATATAATGAAAACAACAACACGTGGGTATATGATATATAATGTGGAGCTTTTCATGTGTTAAATTACACGTGATCCCACCAATTCATGATCCTATCTTTCTATTTGTGATCTTTTCTTTTGTAATTTTAGAATTTTAAACCATTAGTTATATTTTAATAATTTTAATAAAAATATCATTTTAAACTTATTCTATTAGAGAAAATGATTAAAAAGAAATTCAATAATAAATTAAAATAAAGGTAAATTTAAGGGACAAAAATTGTTTTAAACCATAATAAAAATTAGATAGAACAATATCATACTTGTAAAGAGGTTGGTAGATAATCTTCATAATATAAATATATAATATAATATATAACTGATAAGTAATAATATTTTTATTAATGTAAGGATTTTATAATTAAAAGAAAAATAAAACAGGTAATATAAACATGCTATAACAAGTAAGTGAAGTTTCTAATAATTGCTTACCTTCAAATAATTACTATAACAGGTAATATAGTAATTGCTTACAAATTTCTTCAAACCATCAAATCGCTTACCTTCTAATAATTGCAAGTAAGTGAAGTTTGATTAAGATTATTTGTTCATTGCCAATTAATCATAAATTCATTGTCTCTTTATAATTAACAAATTTATATACCATGACTAAAAATGCAATACTAGGGTAGGTGGTATTGCTAAATCTCACTTATGTAGTATTGAAAAATCCTAAGGTTTTCCCAATACTATATACTAAACTGTCCAATTTAACCTATTCTCTGTTCCTATATTAGTCCCAAATCCTCAATACTATGTATTAAATGTGGCCCAAATGTAAATCATGTTTTTTGAGGATTCCTTAACTAGTGATTGTTCTCTAGTCACTAATTAAATAACATGTAATAAATAATTCTGAAAGATTTATTAACGTATGCAATAAATAAGTTTTTAAAGCAGCGCTGCTCATTCTTCATATGCCATATGCAAGAGAATATAATCCACCCAGTAAACTATAAAATACATAGCATTGAGAAGGGAAAAAACAATTTCAATACATAGCATATGAAAAAGAACGATAACTCTATGTTACTATTATTTACTGCACATTTGTAACACATAAAAGTTAAAAACTAACTTGAAGACCAACAAAACCCACATGTGGAGTCCAAAAATTCTCAAATTAAAAATCATTAAGATATTAATACAGGAGACGTCATCAATCCATATGATAACATGTTCCAAAACTAAAACAATCCAAAGGGTTTAAGATTGTAACAAATACAATTTGATTTAACACTGTGATTCAACAAGTGGTCCCTTGAATATTTTGCATTAACATGGCCTTAATTTTTTCCAGTGACACCGCAACCTCTGACATATTAGGTCTTGACTCAGGTGCTTCGTTGCAACAATTTAAGGCTAAATCAAAAATTGATGATATATGCCGTAATATATTACCACTTTTTTGGTTGCTTCTGGGCAGCAAATTGACATCTAGAATGTCGATGATTGACTGTGGGGTTGATTTGCAAACAAATTCTTTCAAAGTTCAGCCTTGAACAAACATATCATCTGTTGGTTTCTTCCTTGTAAACATTTCCTAAGCAGAATACCAAAACTGTATACATCTCCTTTTGTTGAAATTGCTCCTCTTGATCCATACTCTACATATAAATTTGAATGATAACTTAAATAGTTGAATAACTTGTAGTTTCTTCTAGCATGTGGATGTGTGTAGGTATAAATGAATACAAGAAATAGAAATTAAATAAAATTTAATGTGATTACTATATAAATTATCTCACCTGGTGCCATATAACCAATTGTGGCCACATTTTTGGTATAAAATTCTGATTGACTATCACTTAACAATTTGGAGATTCCAAAGTCACTCAAATGGGCCACCATATTTTCATCCAATAAAATGTTGCTTGGCTTTATATAACAATGGACCACTGATGTAGAAGAACTATGACAAAGATACTCCAATGCTGATGCCACGTCAATCACTATGTTCAATCTTTGCACTATATCTAAACAATAGTTATGGGAGTACAACCATCTATCAAGACTCCCATTTGACATGAATTCCATTATAAGGGATTTAAAATCATCATTGGAGCAATTGCTGATGATTTTAATGAGATTACGATGACGAAGCTCCCGTATGGTAGCACATTCAACATCAAAACTCCTCGATGCTGCTTCCATGTTTGAGTTAAATACTTTGACAGCAACTATCTTTCCACTTGAAAGAATTCCTTCGTATACTGATCCGAAACTTCCCTTGCCAAGAAAATTACTCGGATCAAATCTATTTGTTGCTTGCAAAAGATCATAATAGGATATCTTCATTGGCTTGTCCAAATTTAAGAAGTCTCGCTTAGTCATCTCGTGACTAACATGATCCTTCTTAAATTTTAGAAACATTAGACATGAAGCAACCAAAATGATTGCAGAAATGATAGGCACTAAGTATTTGATCACAAGCACCATTTTGGTTGAGATGTGCTTCTTTCCTTTTTTGCATGGATGGACTTTTAGTTTAGACTTCCCACAAAGATCTTCATTCATCATAAAAGATTCATATGTAAAATTCTGAAAAGGCCCATTATTTGGAATTTCTCCATGCAATAAATTATACGAAAGATTGAGATGCTTCATATGGATAAGTAACTCTAAGGATTTTGGAATCACACCGGATAAATAATTTTGGGAGAGATCCAAGGACTCAATATCTATCATGCCACTAAATGATTTAGGAATTGGCCCTTGCAATTTTTTATGAGCCAAAGATAATTTTTGTAATGTTTCCAAGCTGCCCATAGTTGTTGGGATGTTTCCTGAAATTTGATTTTGTGACAAGTTCAATAGTATAATTTCTCTCAAATTCGATATCTCAAGTGGAATTGTTCCGCTCAATACATTGGAGGATAAGTCTAGCATCAACATATCTCTTAGACTCCAAAGAGAATAGGGTATTTGAGAAATTAATTTGTTAGAGATAAAATTCAACCTTCGCAAAGAAGTATTTGTGAGGCACATTGGAATCATTCCTAAAAACATGTTGTTGGCTAGATACAACTCACTCAAATTTTTGATTTGGCACAATTCATTTATGATGGACGCTTGCAATCTGTTATTGCTAAGACTCAAATGTTGAAGACTTTGTTGTCTATTAATTGTATTTGGAATCAACCCATTAAAGTCATTCCCATCTAAATATAATGCCATCAAGTTTGTTAGATTCCCAACTACATTGGGTATAACTCCACCAAATTTATTCCATGATAAATCTAACCTAGTGAGCTTAGAAGCATTTGAGATGCTATTTGGAATTTGTCCATTAAGTAGATTATCTGTCAAAACCAATTCTTTCATGTGGGGAAGGCCAATTCCTAAATTTGATGGGAGAAAACCAGAGAAGGCATTACTGTTAAGGTAGACACGTCTCAATGCCGTAATGTTGAATATATGGGAAGGAAAGGATCCATTGAAATTATTATATGCCAAATGCAACTCTTCAAGCTTATCAAGATTGCCTATCTCCTTGGGTATAAGACCTGAAAACAAAAAGATGTTTGCTAATTAACTTTAAAAAACTGACGGATATGGATATATAGCATTTATATAAAGTTGTGAAAATTGACAAAACAGGTAATATGTTTTGTGTGTGTGTGTGTCTATATATGTAACCTACATATGTTTCAAAAATTTGAATTCACTTCTTTACATTACAAGAAAACTCCAAATATCCCTTTGATTTCGATTCCTTTCCAATTTTTTTTTCTGGAAAATAAAGTTTTGCTATGCTAGTAAGTGCGTACTTAAATAAACTAACTCGAGTGCGGTGATTAATTTACAATGAGCTTTAACATGTCATTGTAAATTAATCCCCGCACCAGTGGTACTTTTTGAAAAAGGATTCTACAGCATGTGATCTTCAGAGAACATTTAATAAAACTAAAAATAAATATTGTACAATCCATGACTAAAAGAGCATGTCCTGGTTTTTTTAATTCATCAAAAGAAGGATAGGAATTATATAAAAAGTGTGTGTGTGTGTTTTTAATATCATTAAATTTTAAAGCTTACCAACATTTCTGTTCATATTAGCCGGTTTGAATGAAAATACTAAAGATGTGATAAAGTTATATACACAGACAACTCATAAAGAAAGGTATGGTAAAGTTTAAGCATACATAAGAATGAGTTCATACCAAATATAATCCTTTTAATGATGTGCAATTACTTATTAATTGTGGAATATTTCTCTCTTATTGATTACCATCAACACTTAATGTGGTACGAATTAAATAAATATTATATATTAATTTATTTACAAATAATAATTGTATATATATTTATATTTTTAAATAAAAATAAGGAGAAGACCTTATTTTTAATATTCAATTTAAATAAAATTAACTAATAGGTCCTTTTAGGATCAAGTCTAAGAAGTTAAGTCTATTAAATTTGCCTATGCCTTTGGGTTACAAAATCTAGACATTAAAAAAAGTTACAATGATGACTTTTATACATTTCAAATACTAATATATATATATATATATATATAACTAAAATATTTTTATTATTTTTAAGTCTTTATAAATTTTTTGAAATAAAAAAAATCGGGAAACTATAAACTCCTGAGATGAGATTGACATGTTTAGAGAAGATTTATTTTAAAATTAAAGTGTTTTTATGTTATAATTATTGAACAATTACTTTATAAAAATTAATAAATTTTCGAAATAGAAATAAAAAAATGAAATTAAATAAGAAAAGGATGTATTGTAACATCCTAATTTCATAAAAGATATTTATAGAGAATTATTGAGATCAAGGATATTTTTTTAAATTAAAAAGTTTTAAAGATAAAATTTCATAACAAGAGATCACTCTTCTCTCATTCTCCATTCGTCATCTCTGTCTTCAGCCGAGACAAAGAGCAAGGTGAGATAGAGTAAGCGAGATAGGAAGCAAGAGAGGGAGAGAGGAGAAAGCCAAAACAGAGGACGAGCAGTAGCAAAGCAAAAAGGCAGTGACAGAGCAGCGATCGCGTCTTTGTCGGAGAAGGAGGAAAGAAAGCTTCGTGATGTTGTCGGCAGCTAAGCTGAGCTCTCTGATTTCTATCTTCACTTTCGATACTTTGTTTATGCAAGTTTTAGGGAGAGAGTGACAGAGTAAGAGAAGCTTGCTGATGGTGTGCACTGTAGCTTTCTGGTATGTATATATGTCGCTGTTCTGGATGGTGGTTTAAACGCCATTACTGCTGGTATGAGTGTTACAGCATGTGTTTGAGTTTATGGAAAAGGCTGGATTACACATGAGAGCAAGAGAATGAGAAGAAGAAAGAAAACAAAACTAGAGAGAGATGTGTTAGATATTTATTATTTATTATAACCTATTTAGATATTAATTAGGATAATTAATAAATATTTTTTAGTGTGGCCTATAGTCATTGGGTCCAGTCCAAGGTGGGTTATTGACTTAGTTTATTTAAGGTTAATCTTCTGATGGTGGAAATTAACAATTGAGAACAATTAATTTGATTGTGAGATCTCTTTCTGAGTCTAGAGCGAAACCTAAATCTCAGCTCTCTTCCGAAGGTTCCCTACTGGTGACGGTTGAAAACAAGTTACCATCACTGTGCCTAATCACCAGCTGGAAGAACATGTGATTTATCTGACAGTGTTCTTTATTTGACAAGTATCATATTTTGATCTCAGTTATCCTCAGATCAATCAAGCTAATGGTGATAGTTAACTTTAAGTCTTCCGCTGCATCTCATATAAGTTTTATATTTGAGTATGTTATAATCTGGATTAGTTATACTATGATTGAGATGTTTATTTTCTAACATGTGGTATCAGATCCAAGTTTGAGATCACTCTTACCTTACTTATTGATCTTTTGTGTTCATGAGATAGAATATGGGATCTAGGTGCCGAAAGAAATTATAATTTCTTTTATTATTATTTTTGGATTCTTTGACCCTTCTTTTTTCAATGGCGCGAGCATGACGGCCAGAAAGAATGAGAGATTATGTACGTCGTGTCGAGAGTTTCAACATTTCAGACTGCGATTTAACCTCCTTCTGAAGGCGAGAGGCGTGAGAGATTCATTGTGTTGCCGCTAGAGATTTATCACTGTGAGAGAAATTGATAAAAAGTTGCGACCACTGGAGATTGCAAGAGGTACTGGAAATTGGCAAGAAAGTGATTCATCGTGGAGGTTGCCGGAAACTGGGTGCGTGTGGCTGTTGCCATCGTAGGTACCCCCCCAAAAAGTCACTGACGTCCCTATTGCTGAGGAGAATATCGTCGATGAGTTTTGGTTGCTGGTTCATGGCAAGCGTAGGGCTGAGTCTCGAGTCACGGCAGTCAGACGAGTCGTGAGTCGGGTTAGGTCAACCCGACTCACGAAAACGGTGAAATGCATGTTTGATTTAATGAATAAAAAAAATTCTCAGACTTTGGGTCGCCTGCGTTGGGCCAGTGGATTTTCCTTTTCTATTTTCGTTCTAGGCTTCTGCTTCTGGGCTATTTTTTACAAAAAAAAAAAAGGGAAAATTTTGTTTGGGCTGTTGCATAACCAAAAAAATAGGTTTGAAAAACCTTTTGTTCTGGGCCACTGTTTTTGGGCTACCAGAAATTTTTTTTAGGCAACTGGGCCTTGCTGTTTGGGCTATACAGTACAATTTTTTTTGTTGTAGAAACGTGTTTGGGCCTGGACATTTTTGATTTTATTTTTAGAAATTATTTTGGGCCCTATTTTTGGACTTCTATGTATGGGCAACTTGGTTTTATTTCCAAAAAATTATCTTGGCCATTTAATTTGATTTTTTAGAAAATTTTAACCACTATTACATGCACTGTAAATGTTTAAATTAATTTATCTATTATTTTAATTTTTGAGAAAAGGTATTTACAAAGTTTAATTTTTATGATATTTAATTGCATATTTTGTCTTTTTAATTTCTCCCAGGCAATTAAATTAACTATTTAATTATTGTAAATATCTTTTTAGTTGAAATTAATTTGTTAGACATTTTTGGGTGCATGAAATAGTGGGAGAATTTAAATTAAATTATTTAGTCACTTTTTTGTTGATTAAATTAATTTATTAAATGCTCCATTATATTATACATATTTGGATTTATATACACGTTATTGATATTTGTGATTGGCATGCATTTTTATGAGGCGTAGCCACAGCATCTTCATTTATTTTTGTTGCGTGCATTAATTAATCACATGTGAATTTAAAATATCAATAATAATTAAATGTATAATTATAATTTATTTTTACCTACAGGTAGATGTCTCATGATTGTACATTTAATTAGGGGAGAATTAATTTCTCCATTAAGTTGTGCATATTTAGATTTTCAATGCACATAAATGATATTTGTCGTTAGCGTGCAGTTCTTTGAGGAGTAGCCACAACATCTTTGTTTATTGAATCTGTTGCATGCATTCATTAATCACATATAAATTTAAAATATCATTTGTAATTAAATGTATAGCTATGATTTATCTTTGCTCACAGGTGGATATCTCATAATTGTATATTTAATTAGGGTGGGATAGAATGGCCTCGTTATTTTCTAATTAACCCACAGGTATTAGGAAATTACGAATACGTTCCAATTCCATCATTTGAGATAAATACCTGGTTATGCTAATATCTTTGCCCACAGGTAGACATTAGTGATACGTATTTATACTGCTTGCATGCTACATTTGAGCTAAGCATGCATATATGGCACAGTGACTTGTGATTGCTTTAAATTCTATCTGTGAGGTTATTGTGCGTTTGTCTGTTCTCATTTTGCAGATCCAATTGCTGCTCCCAGGATTATGGATGATGTTAGCAACAAAACAATCTTAGATGGCATCATTAACTATGTTGACTGGAGAAATGATATTTTGTTGCAGCTTGGTTTCTTGGACTTGGATTATGCCTTGAGGTTTGATAAACCTCTGAGACCTGATGATGCCTCCGATGATAGAGAGGTAAAGGAAATGTATAATATGTGGGAGCGGAGTAACTGCTCATATCTTCTACTTATAAAATAAAGGATCACTAGGAGCATTAGTAAAGCAGTCCCTAGGTACGACATAGCCAAAGGATACCTAGAAGCCTTAGATAAGCAATTCAAGCTAACAGACGAGCAGATGGGTGGTGCCATCACGTCTAAACTATGTGCTGTGAGGCTTATAGGTATTGGCAGTATGAGGCAACATATTATGGAAATAAGAGATATGCTTTCATCGTGTGTTACTTTTGAGTCTAACTTTTCTAGCGTTCATGATGACATTTAGTGGATTGACACTGGTTCGATGATCCATATTTTGACTACCATGTAAAGCTTTCTGTCAAGCAGGTCTCCACATCCCAATGCGAAAACTGTCCTTTCAGGCAGTGGGAGAGGAGATCCTGTGAAAGCTGTTAGAACTTTTCACTTAACTTTTTCAAACAATCATGTTTTGGAACTTTATGATGTTTTTTATGTTCTCTCTTACAAAAGGAACTTGATTTCTATGTCAAAGCTCATTCCATTTGATTATCATCTAGTTCTTTCTAAGAAACTTATGACTTTGACAAAGAATTCAGTTTTGATTGCGAACTTAGTTATGATTGATGGCTTGTTTAAAATTGTTTGTGATTCGCCTCAATCTCTTTCTATTTCGTATGGTACTAAGAGAAGTGTCATCGATGAGAATTCTTATAGCCTGTGGCATAGGAGATTGGGTCATATCTCCATTGACAGAATCAAAAGGTTAAATAAAGAAGGAATTCTTCCATCTTTAAACCATTCGGAGTTTGATTCTTGTATGGACTGCATAAGGGGAAAGCAGAATAATAAGTCACATAAGGGGCTAAAAGAAGTTCTGAGTTGCTAGAAATTATACACACGGATATTTGTTGCCCTAATTTAACTGTGCATGGTCAAAAATACTTTATCACCTTTATTGATGAGCACTCACGATACATGTATGTCTACATGCTTTATATTAAAAGTGAGGCACTAGATGCTTTCAATGAATATAAAGTAGAAGTAGAAAAACATATTAGGAAACCAATCAAGATCGTGAGATCAGACCGTGGTGGTGAGTATTATGGCAGATACACTAGTGAAGGACAAGCAGTAGGTCCATTTGCTGAATTTCTTAGAGAGCAAGGCATAGTGGCTCAATACACTATGCTTAGATCACCTGACATGAATGGTGTAGCTAAGAGAAGAAATAAGACCTTGCTGGATATGGTTAGGAGCATGATGAGTAGCTCCAGACTACCATCTCTGTGGAAGGAAGCACTCAAGATAGCCACATACATATTGAACATGGTTCCAATAAAGGTAGTGTCCAAGACACCCTTTGAAATCTGGAAAGGATGAAAACTCAATTTAAATTATTTTAAGGTATGGGGTTGTCCTACGGAAGTAATAATGTATAATCCACAAGAGAAGAAGTTAGACCATAAGACCATTAGAGCTTACTTTGTAGGCTATATGGAGAGGTCTAAGGGTTATAAGTTTTATTGTCCTCCACCTTTTACAAGGTTTGTAGAGTCTAGGAATACCAAGTTTCTTGAGAATGATGTGATTAGTGGGAGTGATTATCCATTGGATGATCACATAGAGCGAACCACTGATATCATTCATGAGGGAACATCAATAGTTAATGATCATCCCACTGTTGGGATTGACATTGAACGTGATGTAGACCCTGTGGCTCAAGTTGACGGTACTGAACGAGATGGACACATACCTGATGGTCAACCTATCACATAAGTAGAACCACTACAAAATGTGATAGAGGATACCATTGCTCAGCAACCTGGTTCGACCCAAGAGGTTGAATTAAGGAGGTCAACTAGAGAAAGAAGACCAGCATTACCTGATGACTATTTAGTGTATCCTGCTGAGGTTGACTGTGATGTAAGTATTGAGAATGATCCTTTGTAGTTTACTCAGGCTGTGAGGAGTGTGAACTCCAAGTTATGGCATGATGCTATGATTGATGAAATGAATTCCATGACAAATAACCATGTTTGAGAACTTGTAGAGTTGCCTAGTGGGTCTAAGGCCATTAGCTGTAAATGGGTTTACAAAACCAAGAGAGACTCACAAGGTAACATCGACAGATATAAGGCTAGGTTGGTTACAAAGGGATTCACTCAAGTGGAAGGAATCGATTAAAGTGAAACCTTTTCACCTGTATCTAAGAAAGATTTATTCCGTATCATCATGGCATTGGTTACCCATTTTGATCTTGAGTTGCACCAGATGGATGTTAAGACTGCTTTCCTCAATGATGAACTGGAGGAAAAAGTCTACATGAAACAACCTGAGAGATTTGTTGCAGAAGGTAAAGATCAATTAGTGTGCAAGCTGAAAAAATCAATATATGGTTTGAAACAGGCTTCACGGCAGTGGTACCTGAAGTTCCATGAAGTGATCACATTATTTGGTTTTGTTGAGAACATCATGGATGATTGTATATACCACAAGACTAGTAGGAGTAAAATCATATTCTTGATTTTGTATGTGGATGATATACTACTTGCTACCAATGATCTGGGACTATTACGTGAGGTGAAGCAGTTTCTATTCAAGAGTTTTGACATGAAAGACATAGGTAAGGCTTCTTATGCCATTGGCATAAAGATCCATAGAGATAGAACCCAATGTCTTGTAGGCTTGTCTCAAGAGGCTTATGTTGTTAAAATTTTTAAATGATTCAGGATGCAGAATTGCTCATCTAACGTGGCTCCTATTGAAAAAGGAGACAAGTTTAGTCTAAGTCAATGTCCTGAAACCGAGCTTGATAGAAAACAGATGGAAAGGGTCCCATATGCCTCAGCGGTAGGAAGCTTGATGTATGCACAGGTTTGTACAAAACCTGACATCGCTTTTGCTATGGGTATGTTGGGAAGATACTAAAGTAATCCTGGGGAAGCACATTGGACATCTGCGAAGGTGTTTAGGTACCTATAAGGCACTAAACACTACATGCTTACATACAGGAGAACAGACAGTTTGAACGTGATTGGATACTCAGATTTAGATCTTGAAGGATGCGTAGACTCGAATAAGTCTATATCTGGTTACATATTCCTATTAGCATAAGGAGCTATATAGTGGAGAAGCGCTAAGCAAACTCAAATAGCTCCTTCTACTGGTGATACTGAGTACATTGCGTGTTTTGAAGCAAGTTCACAAGCTACTTGGATAAGGAATTTCATTGGTAGGCTTAAGATTGTGGATTCAGTCTCTAAGCTAATCAGAATATACTGTGATAACGCAGATGCGGTGGCCATAGCGAACAACAAAAGGAATAAAAATCGCAGCAAGTTTGTTGAACTTAAATTCCTTTGCTTGAGAGAAAGAGTTCAGGATGGACAAGTTTTTGTTGAACGTATCAGTACATTGGACATGTTGGCTGATCCTTTGACGAAAGGGTTGAAGCCGAACATCTTTGTTGCACATGTACCTTATATGGGACTTCGTCCTACTTTTGATTAGTGGAGGTATGAGCAATAAAATTGTATTTTGTGGTTTATTATTTCAAATTGTGATTGTATACATTTTGTGTTATTGAAATTGATAAACATTGAGACAAGAACCTATGAACATTGAGTTCATGTATATTGTGATACCCATTAAGTGATGGTGCTACCTGTAATACATGAAAGGTAATACCCGATAAAAGGGGATTTATCGCCTTGATTCTTATAGCACGACATCAGTTTACCTAGATAGGGCAATGACATTGAGTATACAGGCCAAGTGGGAGAATGTTAAATATTTATTATTTATTATAACCTATTTAGATATTAATTAGGATAATTAATAAATATTTTTTAGTGTGGCCCGTATTCATTGGGCCCAATCCAAGGTGGGTTATTAACTCAGTTTATTAAGGTTAATTTTTTGATAGTGGAAATTAACAATTGTGAACAATTCATTTGATTGTGAGATCTCTTTCTGAGTCTAGAGCGAAACCTAAATCTTAGCTCTCTTCTGAAGGTTCGCCAATGGTGACGGCTGAAAACAAGTTGCCATCACTGTGCCTAATCACCAGCTGGAAGAACCTGTGATTTATCTGACAGTGTTCTTTATTTGACAGGTATCCTATTTTGATCTCAGTTCTCCTCAGATCAATCAAGCTAATAGCGAGAGGTAACTTAAAATCTTCCGTTGCATCGCATATAGGTTTTATATTTGAGTATGTTATAATCTTGATTGATTATACTATGATTGAGGTGTTTATTTTCTAACAAGATGAAGACGCTATTGTTGTGCTCTGTGTCCTGTAGCTTTATTTAAAAAAATAGAGAGAGAAAACAAAAAGAAGATGTCGTGCTGTTGTATGATTGTATTTAAAAAAAGAAGAGAGAAGTAGGACGTGGCTGTGATGATATATATATATGTTGAGTAGTTAACTGTAGCTGAGAAAATATTAGAGGATATATTAAGAGTTTAGAAGAGATTTTTGCATGGGATAATAGTCTTCTTATAGTAATCTTGAAACTTGTTATAATATAAGGGCAATAGTAATGGGAAATTAGTAACTTCAATTATTCTAATAGAGTAGCAATTAATATTTGGATGTTTATTTATGACCATTGGATATTATAGAAGTGGAGTTAGAGACTTGGACAAAGAATATCCAAGTAAGGAAAGGAGGAGAATAAATAAGGAGAGAAAGGGATAAAGCTCAAGGATAACAATTTTACTTATTCTTGTATTTAAATTATGTTTATGTTTTATTATGCTTCCTAGTTTGCCATGAGATGAGTTGAATAGTTATTTAAGCTTCAACATGTTGAATGTTTTGATTGAATTATATTATGGCCATAATTGACAATTCTATGCTTATGCTAACATGTTTTTGATTATGAGTTTGGCAATGCTATTTGTTAATAAGTTTAAAGATAGAAGTATAATTTGATTGCATGAATGATACCAATTTACTACTAATAGGTGCAATAAAAACTAAAGGGAGGAAGAAGAAATATAAAGAAATACTATATTCTAGCATATAATATAGGTTTTCCCATTTATGTAATTAATATATAAAATGTCAATTTATATAGTGAAATTGTATGGAATAAATATGACATGTTTATATGACGTAAATAAATATATGGGAAAACAAGTTAATAGTTTAAGCATGTTAGAATAATTCAAAAGAATTAAATAGAAAAAGAAGAAGAAGAAGGATAAAAATGGAGGTCCTACAGTAATTAAGTTGAAGCCCCATTTTGATCTGGTAAACGAATAGAAAGGTCAAGAAATTTGTTAGGTTAGTAGTATACATCTTAAACTTTAAATCCATAGATAGCAAATGTTAATTGGATGTGTATATTAAAAGCAATGATTTTTAAAAGTTAAGGGTAAGAATCTAAAAAGTTTTAGATTTCACTTTGGTTAATTAATTATCTTAATTGAGCCAGTAAATGTCAAGTCTTATATTTTTCCCATAAAGAACCATAAAAAAAATTCAAGTAGAAATTTAGAGAACCTCCATAAGATATTTTTGGAATTAGTTGTGAATTTTTAAAATCTAACTGTCAATATAAAAAATGAACAATGACAAGTTTCTGAGAATTAAAGTGAAAAATTTTAATTTTTGGACTTAAGTAATATTTTCGTTAGTCAAAAACACTCCGAACACATATATGAGGGAACAAAAGTAGAGTGTTATATTTTTAGTATCAGAGCAAATTTCTTGATACAGGATAGAGAGCAAAGATTCTTAATACATGATAGAGAGTAGTGGTTCCTGATATAGGATAGAAAGTAGAAGTTATGGCAAGGGACAGATTTTATCAAAGGATATGAACGTTTTAATTAGAAAATAGAAGTTATGACCCAATGAGATCAATAGTAAATTACTTGTTCATAGTACAAATAAGACTATTAATTAGAGATGAATACTCTAAGAAAAAGTGAATACTGAGGAAAATGAAAATAAATTTGAAGAAAGAAATTTAATAAATTTGTATAATAAAAATAAAATATGAAATTAAACAGGAAAAGGATGTATTGTTTAACAAAAGGGAGAGAAAAAAAAATATAGAGTTGAAGTTAATAGGAAAATCATAAAATCTATAAATATATAATAAAAGCATGTTTGTAGGCATATTATATATGATGTGGAGCTTTTTATGTTTTAAATTTTATATGATGCTATCAGTTCATGATCTTCTATATCTTTCTGTTCATGATCTTAGCTTTCATAATTTTGGAATTCTAAACCATTAGTTATATTTCAATAATATTAATAAAATGATGAAAAAAAGAATCTCATTTTAAACTTAATCTATTATCGAAAATGATTAAAAAACAAAGAAAATAATAAAAATTAGATGGAATATTGTCATGCTTGTAATTGATGGTGGAATGCTTCCCTCTAATTGATTATCAACAATACTAAAAGCTTTAAATAAAAGGAGTTGATGGCACATTTTTTTTCAGGCAAATTACCCTTTAAATGATTTTCAACAACTCTCAAAGAAGTCATGTTCCAAATAAATGAAGGAATTTCACTTATAAATAAATATAAAATATTTGTTAATTACTTGGTAATAAGATTGACAATATCAACTTAATACTCTATAAAATGAAACAATAAATCTCTATGAAACCATATTGATCGTCATCTTCTAAGAGTTAGAAAAATTGATGTACGATACATATGTGTGTATTATCAATTTATAGTATTTATATGAACAATAGTTTAATTTTCTAATTTTTAATATCATTTAAGACTTACAAATTTATGTAAGGCTTGCTTTTTGTTCTTGATTAATGTATGATTCGTTGATATTTTTTTTTCATAGTAGATAGTTATATACGAACATGAGACAATTTGTATATCTATAGGCACATGTAGTAATCTGGGCTTGGCCCTTTACACTGTAGTTTATGCTACAATTTAGTTTCTTATTTTGTAATTTATATTAATTTTGATTTATTGTTGCTATCCTTTTAGACTTGATGGTTTAATTAATTATGAGGAATTCCTATATATTATGTGAACTGTATTCATCTCATTCAAGAAATAAATAGATTATAAATTTCTTCAATTAACTGTGATAAAGTGAAAAATAAGAGACTCAGGATATTTTTTTGTAAACTACAAACTTTTTTAAAAATAAAAATAAATAATAAATAATAAAATTAATATAAAATTTATATTTTACATGTATATCCCAATCAAAATTACATGTGTTTCTCATAAGGCATAGGGAAAAAAATCTTCAAAAAATTTCAATACAAAACTTTAACTTGTTAAAAGCACATATATCAAACATTTTGTTTCCAATAATCTAATATTATATTTTGTTTCTCTTTATAAGGATTCTTTTTTTAAATAAAAAGTGAGGATTATTCTAAAAACTACTATGCCATATCAAATATTAATAGCCCATAAAGTTCTTTTTGACTATTTTTAAAGGGCTCCTTGATTTTATTTTAGGGAAAATCCTAATAAAATCCCCTTAAAATTCTAATAAAATTGGCACAATCACATAATAAAAAAAGACATATTCCCTTTGGGATTAAAAGAAAGCATTATCATTACTTGTGTCTCTTGTTAAAGAAAAAGGAAAATGGATAAACATTAAGAAAAATGACATGCAAAAGCTCTGAAAATGATAAATTTTCAATCAGGTATATTACCAATAATAGTTCAAGTATTACTAACAAGAGATATGGAACTACCAACACAAAGTCCTACTTTGTTATTTATCATTTTTATTGTCTTTTTGTGTCATTTTTCTCAAATATTACCAAAACTTCTTATGGTTCTTTAAAATGAAGGAAAAAATGGAAAGCAAAATTTCATTTTAAAATTATTTTTTATTCGAGAGAAGAAAACAAAAGCAAAAGCCACACATGGTATAAGACAATCATATCATTAAAAGTCTTACCTTGCAAACTGTTGGTGCAAAGATTTAGGATTTGGAGATTTGTCAAATATCCAATCTCACTTGGAATGATTCTTGGGCAAATTATATATGCGTAGCAAAATTTATTATAATATTGAAAGAGATAATAAAAAACTAGTTTAACTTAAATACTTCAAAGAAAAAAGAAAGAGAAGCTAAGAGTGTGAACCTTTTTCCCCCCTCAAGATTTCATATAAACTGGGGGATTTGTACATACATATGGAACAATTTTCTAAAATATGTATTTTTATATTCATGTTTATAATATGAAATTTCTGAATCCAGTATTGTATTTTATTGAAGAAAATAAAAATAAAAGATATACTTATGCATAAAACATATCGTTAAAAGGTTAAGCTAACAATATAATGTAAACAAATATATAACTATTTTAAAATATTAAAATTATTATTAGCTAAATAAGTCGACAATTCAGGATCAATATCCATAGGTCAAATGAGATAATTTATATTTTTCTTTAGGCTCCCAGTTTTTCTAATAATTCAATATTTTATTATACTTTTTGACATGTGTGTGAAAATTATACATATAAAAAAAAAAGATATTTTCACACTGGGATAAAAAGAAAGTATCACCGTTATGTGTGTATGTTTTCAAATAAAAAGAAAAATATTGATAAATATTACAAAGTTTCTTATGGTTCCTTAAAATGAATAAAAAACAGGAAAGTAAAATCATGATTTAAAATTATTTTTGATTCGAGAGATGAAAACAAAAAATACACCACAAATGGTATAAAACAGTCATATAATTAAAATCTTAACTTGCAAATTGTTGCTACGAAGATTTAGGATTCTATTCGTATATCCAAATCAAAATTTAATGTGTTGCTTATAAGGCATACTCATATTAGAAAAAAATATCTTCAAAATTTTTTTAATAACAGAACTTAAATATTTATTTTCCAATACTGATAGAGTCTTACTGATAGGGATTAATATTATAATAGTATTCTTTTCTTCATTGTATGGATTTACTAACCATTTCAAAGATTGGATGACAAATTTTTTATTCTTAAAAAAATAAAAAAAATGTTGGAAAAAATAAGAAGAAATGCCCAAAAAATATAACAAAATAAAATCCCTAATAAGAAGAAATGTCGCTAGCATTATTTGTTTCCACGTGACTCTAGTGTTGTATGGGCCCTGTAATATATATTTTTTTTTTTGCGCTGAAAGGCCCTTTCAATATTTCAATAAACATACATATGCGTATGCATATACTTATGCACATACATATACATATATATGTACGTATACATGCATACATAACGATTATTAATCCCTAAATCATTTCAAAAAATTGAATCCTCGCCTTAATTTTGATAAAAAAAATCATTGTCTTAATCATTATTGTTTTTTAAAAAAGACACCATATAAATTATTTTTCATGTAAAGCATGTATTTTTTTTAAGATCCATGTTCGTTTCGTTGACTAATTCTGTTGGATTGTCTATATTAAAAAAAACCTAAAAAACTTGTCATTGAAAAGAAAATAGAGGAAAATAAAAATAAAAGGCAAAAAAAAAAAAGCATTGAAATATCAACTATCATGTCCTTTTCATCATTTTATTTCATTTTTTGAAGATTTTTGATGCAACTTATTCCCCATCTTTACATGTGTGTGACAATTATATATAAATTTGAACTAAATGCCCAGAAATAAAATCTCATTTCAAATTTGTTTTTATTCAAGAAAGTTAAAAAAGGGAAAAAAAATACACAATCTAATATGCATATGGAGATGTTTTCATCGAAGTCATAAATTCTGAAAAGTAGGTTCATATTCATTTTGGGATTAAAAGAAAGTATCACTTTCCATTCCTTCAAAAGCAATCTAGAAAAATTATCATTCTCTAAATCTATAACTCAAAATAGTGACTATATCAAAATACTAGCAACAAAATTTAAGACCATAATATAATAAATTTGTAATGTCACTTGGTATGTTTCCTCTTTTGAATTTGTTATCCCCCAATATTAATTCTACCAATTCTTTGCACTGATGCCAAATGGATGGTATTTTTCCAGACAAATCATTTCCATTCACATAAAATACTTCAAGTTTTGGAAGCCCAAAACACACATTTGGTGGGAGACTACCAGATAATTGATTTCTTTCAAGACCAATTTGTTGCATCACTGAATTGTTAAACAATGAAGATGGTATAGAACCAACAAGTTGATTACCTCCAAGAGCCAATGTCTTTAGTTGTGAAAGATCACCAATCTCATTTGGAATGCCTCCTTCAAATATTAGGGGATGGGAAAGAAAGTAATGTCACTAGTAAGAACTCTTTAAGCATCACAAGTTATTATATGTGTACATGAGATAAATTTATAATTCTTAAAAACACGTGTAATAAAACTTGCACATTTTATTAGAAATAAAACAAATATAGTCTAAATGATAAAATACAACAAAAATTATATCATTTTAATTTGGTTGAGAAATTATATCATTAAAACTAAGAGACCTATTGATCGCGTCCTGTGGCACCACCGAGATTCCAATTTATTGGACTTGCTATTTATCACTTCTTTCGAAACACATATTAATTAGAAGGCTTCTAGAAAACTTAATTTTGTTAACTACAATTTTCTTAAAAAAATTAATAATAAAAATAAAATTATTTATAATTTATATTATTCACATTAAAATTAAATGTTCCAAATATGTTGCTTGTACGGATTACTAATTTTAAAAATAAAACCATTATAAATCTTCTAATCATGGAATAATAAATTTTTTTGAATAGAAAAATGAATAATAATTTTTTTAAAGACTGATGATGATCAGCTTTAGATATTATGATAGTGTTCTTTTTCTGCTTGGCATTACTTTACTAAACCCTTTCAAAAATTGGATGACAGAATTACTTTTGTATTCTTTAAAAAAGTTACAGAAAAATTCTGGAACAAATAAGAAAAAATGCAAAAAAAAAAAAAAAGAACAATCGAGACAAACCATGGTCAATGATAATATAATATCAAACTAGTGAAAAGACAAGTATAGATATTAAAAATATTCCAAAATATACCTGACAAACTATTATAAGAGAGGCTCAATATTTCAAGTGAAGACAAGTTGGAAACCATTTGAGGAATGATTCCTGAAAGCTTGTTATGTGCAAGTGGTAAAATCTTCAAGTGGTCAAGTTTTTTCACCTCAAGTGGAATAATTCCTTCAATTAAATTAGAATTCCAATCTAAGATCTCCAACTTTGATAAATTGAACAAAGATGATGGAATAACTCCATTAAAACTATTATTTCGAAAACTCAAGCATTCAAGTATGAATAAATCTCCTATCCATGTTGGAACTTGTCCTTGAAAGTTGTCGTAGCTCAAGTTGAATAGTCTCAATCGACGTTGTCGAACTAACTCATCAGCAATTTGACTGTGAAAATTATTGTCACTGAGATCCAGTTCAATAAGGAATGAGAGATTTTCAAGCTGTCGAGATATAGTGTCTTGAAGATCCATGGCGCTTAGATTCAAAGAATGAACCCTTCCATAGCGAGTATTGCAGATGACACCAACCCAATTACATGGAGAAGAAGAGATAGACCAATCAACTAAGGAATTGTTGGGATCCGAAGTGATAAAGGATTTAAGGGAAAGAAGTGCGGATTTGTCGGTGGTGATGTTTGTATCAATTGAAGCTGAGGAGACCATGAAGCAATGAAGCAAGAAGAGTAGAACAATGGAAGGAGGCTTTGCCATATTGTTTAGCATAGCAGACTTGTCAAATTTCCAAGTGTTGCGCATCCATCGGGAATTCACAAACACGTCATTTTATACTTCAATTCTAAATCGAAGTCAAAGGCGTACAAACTGAATTCCAAATTGCACAATGACTCTCTCATGATTAGATTAAATGATTCAAATAAAAATTAATTAGAGGGTTTGGTGTGTTAACTATTCTGTATTTATTTCTTATCGCTCCTAAAACACGCATTTGCTGTACTGTTCAATAATTAAGCACGTACGCTCATCTTATGGGCCAATGAGATGTGTATTTTATTTTAGTCTCATTAATAATAAGTTATAAATGTTTTTTCCGGTCTTGTGGGTTTGAAAAGAGGATATGAATTATGTGGATCGTATCATATGATTGATAGTAATTCGTTCACATGTAGTATATATGGATGGAGTAGTGATATGAGACATGGGACAGATGGTCATTTAAGTTAGGGCCATACGGTGGATATTAAATGTAGAATTATGTAGAATGTAGGGTCATTTAATTATATATTTGTATGTGTATATATATTACTCTAGTATTTAATATATGAGCTAGTTAGAGAATTATATTTAATCATAAATAAAAAAATTAATCTATTTTATGTTTAATATTCATAATTTTTTAGTTGAGTATTTTGAGAATATTATGTCATATTTATTATAATTAACTGATTTATTTAATTTTTTAATCTATCTAAATTAATTAACAAGATTTTACATTAAAGATCATAGGGAGTATATATTATTTTGACAATATCATTTTAGTCTACCCAAAGGAAACTGCATGTTAGATTTATTTGTTGAGATATTATTTAGTTATCTAGAGTTAAATTTAGATATTATTTAAGATTAAATTTAAATATTATTATATCTTAAAGACTAAATTTGAGATATTATGATTGGGATAAGATTATAAGTTTAGCTTATTAGCTTACTTTTTGCCTAATGTCCCATTTAAGTTCTCATTCATTTAAGAATTAATAATACTATTAGATCTTTGCTTTCCCTCTACTTTTAATCCTTCAATCCTCACACAACATTTGACTTTAAAAGTACTTGTAAATAGCTAAAGACCTTATCAAAACTTGCAATGTTTTATTTTTTGTTGAAGCAGTATTTAGTACATTCTTAAAAGATCAGTTTTTCTTTCTTCCTTCCTTTGTTGTTTTGTTTTTTTTTAAAAAAAAAAACTGATCTAGTTCGGTACTTCACTCAGGAGGGGTAAAAAAAAGTTGCGAAAAAAATAAGTCCTATGATAAGATATTTTTATCAATAAAAAAATAAAGAGAATTATTCTGAGGTATAAAATAAAAGATTTAATTATCTAAAAATATTATTAACAACTGAGGAGCTAACAAAACCTACTATATTTTCTATGTGAAGTCAATCAGAGTCTACAAGCGCATTTTATATAAAAGTTACTTTTCTCTAGCCAATTTGAGCCTACAAGCGCATTTCAAATGGCAGGAATTTCTCTAGCCAATTTGTGTTATAAAAAAATACCTTCATGTTAATATTTAAGAAGTTCAGCTTGAGAACAGATTAATTATTAGCGTGGGTACTTAAGATATTTTTTCCATTTTGAAATATAGTGTTTTAACTTTAGAAAATTAAATTTAAGCAAGAAATAACTCCAATGTCACCAAGATTTTGTATATGTCATTTACTTCAATGACTTGCCATGAAATATTTTATCTTTCATTTAGTTGTCCATTAGGTTGGTCCCTCCTCCCTAATACTCCAAGAAATAAATTTGGTCCTTAATAAAATTAGGAACAGTACAAAATAAGATACATTCATTATTTCATGTGTCTTTGCCCGCCATGATTCTTCTTCACAGTTCATTTCCCTACAAACTGAGGACAATAATTCTTGTTATTGTTTGCCCTACAAGTGGTCTGTTATCATAATAAGGACTATGTCGTGGACCACATTGTAATTTCCATTGCATTAGTCTAATACGAGAAAACCCCTCAAAAGTCTTTAGTCTTAATTTGATTGAATGTATATATTATATCTTTGTAGGAATATGGCGTGCTTGACTTGAGAGTAGATCTAAAAAAGCAGAAGGTTGTATTTTTAATTTTTTTTTTGCTATTATATCTTTATTTACGTCAATAACTTAAATTTATTTTTTTAACTTAAAAGTAATTGTTTTAGAACTATCAAATATTCAAACATATACTTGGAACTCAAACAAACCCCATTGTTAACTTGTAGATAAAAAATGGTATGATTTACTTCTAAATTGACCCAGGAGTCACAATCCAGTTACTTTTTTCTCTTTTTAAAAAGTAAGATTTCTCAAATGGATATATAAATAACAGCTTAATTTCTTTGAGACTAGCCAAAAAACGACATTGGCAAAACACTAAACCAGAATATATTCTGAACAGCCAAACAACGAGCAAGCATAAATGGTGGATAGCGAGATTTTTTTTTTTACAATCTAAATTTTTATTAAATGATTTATTTTGTATTTTGCCCCTTACTTGGTCATTGGATAACGGCATTTATTTAAAGAGTACTATGTAGACTTTTCAAACTATATGTGGTCACAAAAAGAAATTAAAGCTATGAAAGAAACTGAAAAATACGTTAGTGATTAGAAAAAAAATTGATAATAATAGTCATCCACTATCACATGAAGGACTATTATTTTCATTATCAACGTGTTGTATGGGTAACCCCTTGAAGTATGTTAGTGACGAAAAGAATCTTTGTCCCTTTCAGAAGTATAATTTTATGGAAAAATATTTTATAAATACTTATATTTTTTCTCAAGTTTTAATTTGGTACTTATACTAATTTTTTCCTTATTAAATCTTTTAATTTTATTCTATTAGCACAATTAGCTTATCTACATGGGCTAACAATGTCAACAAAACAAAATTAAATGATTTAATAAAAGAAAAAACAAATATAGACATCAAATTAAAAAATAAACAAAAATATAAGTATAGATTTCCCCAATTTTGATTATTATTAGTCTTGTAGGCCATATATAAAGAGTACATCCAAAAGAACCATGTTAGTAGATGGTATATTTTTTTATAAACTTCATTTAACAATTTAAATATTTTGATTGAATCTTTTAGTATTATTTTTGATTAATTAATTTAGTATCAATATCAACTGCTTTAGAGAGTCCGTCAGAGCCTACCAGCTCATTATATAAAAAAGCTACTTTTTATTAATTTTGGTACCTTTTATAATAAGGAAAAATATATGAAAATGATAATCTTAAGAAAGAAATGTATAGAAAATAGATAATAGATAGTAGGACTAATTCAATATTGCTTGTACTTAATTTGAAATTGAAAGTGACATAACTGGATATTGTATATATATAATATATTTGGAGAGAAATAAAGAAAAAAATAAATACCAACCTCTTGCAAATTAAAATAAAGTAAAAATCCATCCGACGTAGATAGGAGATATATATAATAGGAGGATAACTAAGAACCTCAAAATTAAGATACCTAGTAATAGATTCTGTGAATGTATAAAAAATAAATAGGAAAAAATGCACAAAATAAAGAGTAAAAAAAAAAGCAATCAGACAAACCTAGGTTCCTCCAATTATAGAAAAGACAAATATAGATATTAAAAATAAGACAAAAACATACCTAACACATTATTATATGGGAGCCTCAAAATTTCAAGTGAATACCAGCTGAAAATTGTTTGGAGAATGATTCCTAAGAGCTTGTTACCTAAGAGTAGTAACTTCTTTAAGTGTTCAAGTCTTCCCACCTCAAGTAGAATAGTCCCTTTAATTAAATTATAAATCCAATCTAACTTACTCTAACTTTGACAAATTGAACAAAGATATTTAAGCATAGATAAATATTAAAACTATTATTCCGAAAACCCAAATATTTAAGCATAGATAAATATCCTATCTATGTTAGAACTTGTCCATGAAAGTCATTGTAGCTCAAGTTGAATAGTCTTAAAATTATACTATTGAAGACCACGTATCTATTTTTGTCATTTTTTATCTGTCATTGTATGCTACTCGTTATTTTTCCAATTAAAATTTTATGACTTGATTTGTACTTGGATGAAACTTCTGCCATCATATATGATATATTTTTTTTCATTGGTTTATAATTACATTTTTGAAGTTTCATCCAAGTCCAAATCAAGTCATAAAATTTTAATTGGAAAAATAACTAGTAACATACAATGACAGATATAAAATGACAAAAAGAGATGCGTGGTCTTCAATTAATTTCTTAGTTATTGGACCCAAAAGAACATTAATTTAAAGCTTGTTCAAATAATTTGTTCCTTTATGAAGAAATATAAATTCTTCATAAGGAGATTAAATGTATTATATATCCTTTTTAGAAGAAGTTGATAAACTTTTCGTAAGGTCTGGTGAGCTTGACTTCTTTTAATTCACAAGACTTGTAAATCTATGGATGATATTTAAAAGGCTTGGAAGAATTCCTAAATTATCTCAAATTTTATATTTATCTCTAAAAGATGAATTCCTTAGATTTTAGATTCATTTGAATTGCATAATAAAATTAAATATATACTGCTGCTTCACTGCAATTTTTTATTTCAAATGATGAATAATTGAATTTTTAAATGTACGTAAGAAAAGAGAATAAATATAAAAGAAGATATTTTCTTTCTTACGCGTATGTATAATGAAAATTAGATGAAAAAAAAAACAAGAAGAATACATGGCACATTTTAGTCCATTGAGGATAGAAATTTTCCCAACTTAAATCATCAAACTTCTTTTCTGGTCAGATGAAACAGCCAATTCTATTTTACTTGTGTAAATAATTTTATTTTTGGGAGATAAAAAATTTACAAAAAAAAACATGTCTGCGTTTTTTTATATGTTGGAAAAATTTATCAAAAAATACATATTACAATATTATTGCACAAAAATATCTAAAGACCTATGTCCTTGAGCTAGTATAACTTTTTTTTTTAATTGTATGTAATATATATTTAACTATACTCAAAATATCTATTTCGCATATAGTTAAAGATAAGCTACACACGGTCAAAGAAGATTGCAATTAGAGATTTCCAACAATTTTTTCAATATAAAATAACAATAGTGGTTATATGGATTTTTCTCACATTAAATAAAAGTTTATTAATAATAACATTTAGATTTAGATACACTTAACTCATGGAGGGCTAAACATGGTCTACACCCAAAAACAAAATTAGTAAGGACACAAATAACCATAAAATTAGAGATATGTGATGATGCAAGAGAAGAAGAAAATATCTTGATGCATAATTTCTCACATGGAGGACAACATACATCTTTATCATCACACTTGTGCCCAAGTGTTGTATACTTAATTGTAGCCACAAAAATAACTTAATTCCCAAAACAAACAAGTTAGTGAGAAGAAGACTATACATATTAAAAGTCTTTAGTTTTGGACTATTTTGATTGGATGTATTATGAAATTTGCCAATACGAGTAATTTAAAAAAATATATAATAAATATATTTTATATTTAGATCAATAACCCCTCCCTAATTAGGAGTACTTATATCCCCCAATAATCTTATTCCTTCTACAAAATTTCTAGAGTTCATTGTCTTTAAATGTAAATTAAAAATTTTAGAAGATCCATCAAAGTTAGTTTCCCATGTTCCTAATCAGCCATGACTTTCTTTATGAGTGTGGGGGAAATCTTTGACGATCTAGTTGTAACCAAGTCTGCCCGAGGTTAACCCCAAGATTCTTTACAAACAATTTCTTCGGATATTTTGAATGATATATACCATAATGAAATTAACTTCACATGTAAATATATAGGAATAAGAGCCGAAAGGAAAACTGCATTGATTATAGTCACAAGGCTTACAAAAGGGAATTAACGGGATGAAAATAAACGAAAGTGGGGTTCTAATTCTGAATGAGAACCCCACTTTCATTTTAATATGTGATTTTTTAACTGATAAATTTATTTTTTAAGACTAATATATCTTCAAGACTTCAAAGAGAAAAGGGTATTTGAAAAATTAAATTGTTCAAACTCAAATCCAACTTTGGCAAACAAGTATTTATTAGGCACTTTCATTTTAATATGCGATTTTTTAATTGACAAATTTAATTATTTAAGGCTAATATATCTTCAAGACTAAAAAAATGGTATTTGAGAAATTTTGTTCGATCTCAAATCCAACTTTCTCAAAGAAGTATTTGTGAGGCACTTTAAAATCATTCCTGAAAACATGTTAGCTAGATATGGAATTGATCAGCACAACTCATTTATGATGGACACTTGCAAACCATTCAACGTTGAAGACTATGTAATTTGTTAATTACATCTGGAATCACCCTGGCAAATGATTTCCATCCAAATTTAATTCCATCAAGTTTCTTAAATGCTCAAGTACATTGGGTATAATTCCACTAAATTTATTCTCTGAAAAATCTATCAAAATGAGCTTAGAAGCATTTGAGATGCTGTTCGGAATTTGTCTAATAAGTTGATTCTGTCCCAGCCTCAATTTCTCCAAGTTGGGAAGGCCAATTCCTAAATTTGATGGAAGAAAGCTCCAGAAGAAATTATTTTGGAGGGAAACACGTTTCAATGCCGAAATATTGAATATATGGGAAGGATCCATTGCAATTATTATCATTTATAAAAACTATTTCAAGCTTATCAAGATTGCCTATCTCCTTGGGAATAAAACCTGGGAACAAAATACTGTTGGATAAGTAAATAAAAAAAATTGTTGGACGATAACATTTATATAATAGAATAAAGTAGTGAACATACGTTGACAAAAATAGGTAATGTCTTGTGTGGGTGTGGGTGTGGGTGTGTGCGTATAACATGTTTCAAAAACTAGAATTCACTTCTCAATATTACAAGAAAACTCCAAATATGTTTAGTATTTTCGGGTCCTTCAAAATTTTTGCTATGCTAACAAGTCCTTAAATATAGGAAAGTGAGAAAACAAACTTGAATATCTAATAAAACTACAAATATATATTGTACAATTCATGTCTCAATTTTTTTTATTGGAATTCATGTCTCAAATTTTAATGTTACAATACACACACTACTACAAGAGCATGTCCTGGTGTTTTTCAATTTATCAAAAGAAGGATAGGAGTTATTATGTGTGTGCGAGCGTATTTTTCTTTTTTGTTGAAAATATCATTAAATTTTAAAGCTGACCAACATTTCTTTCCAGACTAGCGTGTTTGAATGAAAATACTAAACATGTGATAAACACAGACAACTCATAAAGAAAGGTGTGTATAAGTTTGAACTTACCTGAGAATGAGTTCATACCCAAATATAAGCCTTGCAAAGATGTGCAATTGCCCAAATATTTACCTTTAATTGATTATCAAACCCCCCCCCCCAAAACACTTCAAGTAAAGAGAATCCATTGCACATCTCTTCTGCCAAATTACCATTTAAATGGTCAAAGGAAAAGTCAATCAGTCTCAAAGAAGATGCGTTGAAAATAGATTGAGGAATTTGACCTGGGAAATAAACAATTTATGAATTTGTTTCCATATGTAAGATGACCTGATTAATTAACATATCTTGCAAATTTGGTGTATGCAGTTCATATGCACGAATGAACTAACAGTAATCCAAGCCAAGCTATATAGTCTCTCTCTCTTTCTCTGTGTTATCCCTGCCCTTTCTAAGTTTGTAGCACAAAGGGTTTTCACAAGTGCTCACTCTAAAATTCAAACTTTATTTTTCTTCTTTTAGGGGTGATACCGTGTACCACTTAAACCAATAACTTCTCTCTCTATTATGGCCTGAAAAATCTTGAAGATAAAATTAATTTATCAAAGGGATTTATATATTTTCATTACATAAAGATTTCGCAGTGGAATCGTTGGTTGAACGGTTCAAGGCGGAAGGGAAAAATCAGGGGGTCTTGTGTTCGAACCATAGTGACTGTAAAGGTGAATGCGTTTATTTTTCTTCAGCTCATGAATTACAAAACTACCCCTCCCCTTCTGTTTTCAACTCTGCTGAACCGTACCTTCATTATTTTCTTCCTCTGAACCTTGCGACGTGGCAGGCGACGTCTCGACAGCACAGAGGGAGGCGCAGCGGCGATAGCTTAAGGGGGAAACCAATGCTGTGTGACCACACGCTGCCACTATTTTGTTTCCATCAGTCTCTACTGTGTTGTCACACCTGTGTAGTCACTTCGTTCGCAGGGCTATTGTGTGATAAATGGGGTAGGGGCGAGTGCGGGGAAGAAGAAATTTTGCGTCTCTGTAGGCTCCTGTTATGCGTGAGTTGCCACCATAGACCATATGACTTACAGGTTCCGCCGTCTGGTCTAGTGGCGTTGCTTTCCTCATCGGTGAAGCAGAGAGAGAGTTGGAAAGAAAGGATAAGGGCTCGCGATACTCCTTTGCGGTGATGCTGTGAATGAGTGGCTGGGATTGTAGTAGCAGTGACAGCTGTCGAGTTTCTTCCTTGTCTCTTATTATCCTAGTGGGTGGTATGTTGAATTTCTTCTTTTCGCTTCTGTGTGGATCAATGTGTTGGGTGGCCGTATGATTTGGTTTCTGTTTCTCTGGGTGCCGAGTATGTGATGGATATAAGGGTGAAGATGAGTACTGTGCTGTGTATCCTCAGGGAATGGGTTATCGCCGACTCCTTTGTTCTTGATTTTTGGTTGTGAAATTGATTTCCACTGCTTTTTCGTTTGTCTGAACCATGTTTAGTATTGGTGAGTTGTGGTGGGTGTTAGAGAAAACGTGAAAGTGATTTTGGGCTTGCAGATTCCCTCTATGTGCTGTCAATAGTTATGAACGATGAACATTGTTGTCACTCTATTTCTGTGGGTTGTGTGCTGTGTATGTGCCTGTTGTGCTGTTATGAATTACAAAGCATATAAGTATGTAGAGATATATTAGTTATACAGCAGAAGGATAATTGGTTCTCCGTTTCCTTTGTTTACCGAGTCTAGGAAGGAAGAAAAGAGAAAGAATAGTTGTCACACGGTGGTGATGCTGGTGTTGATATTGAAATTGTATATGGTAAGTATTCTCTTTTCCCTTCCACCTTTTTCTGGCTATCTGAGAGTTTGGGGGTGTTATGTCCGATCAAGGTTGAAGCTTGTGAGAGTAATTTTGATTTGTTGAGGTTAGCTAATTACGGAAGCTATTTAACTTGAAATGTAGTTTAAATCAACGAGTTTGACTACTACAATTTCCTTTGCTATTGTTAATTATTGCTGGTGTGCGCTGTGTATATGTATTTATGTGGGAAAATGTAGAGATGAAAGGGGAACCAATGCATGCTGTCATGTGTTGAGTGGAAAGGTGTATCTATGTATGTGTGTGCATGGTTATGTTGACAAAGGGATGAGGAAACAGAAACAGGTGGTTATGTGGAATGAGGTTGCTATTATGAGTTAGAAAGAAAGAAGATAAAGAAGATAGAGTTGCTATTGATAGGAATATATATATATATATATATATATATGAAATAGGAAACTAATGGAAGTGAATTGTTAGAATTAAGTAGTAAAGAGAGGAATTTGTGAGCATATGCCTTTGTGATGTGAGATATTGGACTAGTATTTAGGTTTGTTAATGAAAAAGGGGTGTTAAGTTGAATGGTAGAATATGATATCGGTTCGAAAGTTTTTCAAATTTACTATGGTTAAAGTCAGAATTTTTCACAGTTGAAGGTTATAGCTTTTATAATTCAAGCGTTATAAAGGGGATAGAAATGGTTATTAAAGGAATTGTTGGAATATTTCAATGTTAGTAAATGCATATGAGATTGTTGTGGCGGTGTCAAATAAACAGAAATTTTTATGGATATATATAAATACATGTGTATGCATAGAGATGAATTATGGAAGTTATAAAGTTGTGCAAGGATTGTGTTAAGGTTTAGAAATGAACAAGTGCTTGCCTTCATGAGTGGTTGTAGTTTAAAGATAGTCATTTCTGTTGAAGAGTTGAATAGAATGTTAATATGTTATTCTGGGATACTAGGGAATTGAGAAGCGAGAACAATTGGAAGTCGTTTGGTAGAAAGAGTAACGGTTTAGGAGCGTGACAGGTGAGTGAATAACGTTCCCTAAAATTTACATTTTCAAATGCATTGTCATTTCAAATGTTGAATTTCAAATATGAATTACGAAAAGCAAGTTTTACGAAAGTATGGTTTAAATCATTAGAAATGATTTTCTTTCAATTGGTTTACAAAGGAATTATGATTATGTATGAAAATGAATAAAGATGCTTTTGAAAAGAGTTTGGCAAAAGTGGCATTGAACTGTTGTTATTCATGAAATATATTCTTATGCGAATTTCATATATTTTCACAGTAATTTGATTTCAAATGTACATGCTGGGGTTTTAGAAAGTTAAAGTGATTTTACCAATGATTATGGCATTGAAACGATTGAGATTATTTCATGTGAAATAAACCCCACGCATGATGGAAACGTTTTGGGACGGAATACAGAACGCTGGTTGCTAACAACAGTATTGTTAGTCCTTGGTGCACCTTGGTTACCCGAGCTCGATGGATTTCACCGTGGGTTTTGTACTCGCGAAGGGTAGTGGTTGAGCTACCAGATTTCACCATGGGTTTTGTACTTGCGAAGGGTAGTGGTTGAGCTACCAGATTTCACCGTGGGTTTCGTACTCATGAAGGGTAGTGGCTAAGCTACTAGATTTCACCGAGGGTTTTGTACTCGCGAAGGTTAGTGGCCTTGAGCCACCAACAGTTAGTGGCTTCGAGCCACCAGAATGGTTAGTTACCCTCGTGGACTGTGTGTCCACATCTGTTTTTATTCTGTTGAAGTCCTACAGAAAGGTTATGGTTTTGAAAGAAATGGTTATTTCAACGATTGATTTGAAATGGTTATTTCAGATTGTTATTTCTCCTCAAATACAAATGTTTACGAAAAGGGTTGCATTAGATTACGAAGCGTTATGAAATACATTTTTAAGATGATTATGCATTGGTTATTTTCCGCATTCTTTAAATCATGTTTTTGGGACGTTATTCACGTGTAGATTCTTTTGGCCTCAGATAGTGCAGGTGACCCTAACCCTTCCGCTGAGCAGTGAAAAGCCTCGTTGCCTATCCGAAGCGTCGTTTTTGACAAATACTATTTTTGATGTACTTACTTTTCTAAAGAACTTGTAATATTTGGAAAAAAAGGTAAATGTTCCACATAGACCTCAGAAAATATTGTGTTTATTTTGAAAAATGTTATGGAAACTTTAAACGTTGTATTTGAGGTTTTAGGCTTTCGGAATATAAAACTATTCATATTCCGTGCCGGTCACGGTCCAAATTTCGGGACGTGACACTCTCTCACACACACATATACATACACACGTACATTGCGTAAAATGGATTGAATCTTTTTAAATCTTGCATTCTGCAAAAGAAGTCTATGCAACAACTTTTAATGTTATAAGTTACTACTAATTATGAAAACTAAAATGAATCTGTCAGTAGATATAAGTGTATTAAAACTGTGTAATATTAAAACTATTAGGTTGAAGGAATATCAAACTATTTATTAAAGTTTATGTGTAATTAAAAGATATATATTATTTCTTGTAGTATTTTTACTAAGGGATATGCACAACTGAGTGGTTGGAGACAATGGAGTTAAGTGTAAGGTCCTTGTTTGATCCCCAGCACCTATAGAAGTGGGGTTTTAATTTATTTTGCTACAGTATAAAATTACCAAATTGCCCCTGTTACATTTTCAGAAAAGTACTCCCTCCTCCCATTTTTGCTTCAGCGACAGTGAGAGTGAGGGAGTCAGCGAGAGAGCAAAGGAGAAGAAGCTCGCGACTTCACCAGTCTGTCGCCCTGCTTCCTTCGACTGCCGTCGTTCCAATCCTTCCTTTTCTTCTCAGCAACGGTGTCACCTGTGAGTGCTCCGCCGGCATCTATTCACCTTCAAAAGCAGGCGACTGGAGAGAGAGAAAACTAGAGAAGGGCACAGGAGAAGTATCATAGGTTTTGACGCCGCTGGCTGCTAGAGGTGAGTGCCCCTATTTTCTCCCACTATTATTGCTGGCAATCTGTGAGTTTTGAGGTTGCTTTGGTCAATGAAAATTGAAGCTTTAACTTCTAGGGTAGGTCAGTAAATTCCTAAGCTATCCAACGTTAAGCCACTCTAATTCATTCCTAATTACCGCTGTATTTATTTTCCCTGTTTTGCACAGTAAGTTCTGAAAAACAGAAGCTGGCCGTTGCGAAAAATGGGCACTGGTTGAGCTTGTAATTCTGGTTTGTATAAGTTAAGTCTGGCTGAAATAAGAAGTTAGTACTAGAGCTGAGGTAGATGTTTGTATGATGTTGTCAATGCTTGTTGTTCTGAAAAGCTGTTGGCTGAACAGGGTCCTTGAATGTAATGAGCGACTATCAAAGGTTTCATGTATTTAAATCTGTTATGGGTTGTTATTTATTTCCGTTTGGTTAGTGATTCTGCCAATGAATTCTGAATAGGAGAGAATTAAATTAAGGTGAATCTTGTGAAGTTAATTTATGGCTCTACGGTTAATAATTTACAAAAGCTTAAGTGATGAAATGGTTTTAGAAACATAATGAAGATTGAAGCTCTGTGTGGTGATGGAGAAAGAATGAATTTTGCAGTGATGAGGAGCTGTCGTTGAATATGAACCATGCGTATAATTGTTACTTTGTTCTGTTGAGCTATGTGATATGTGTGGTTGCTGTAGGGAATAGTTTTTGGACAGAGAACGCCATGTGTGTGTGTGTGTGTGTGTATATGTGTGTATGGCTGTCTCAGTGGTTAGAAATTTGCTGCTGGTGTGTGGGTTTGAGCCTATGAGGAAATAATTTTTGGACCGTATAGGATATATATATTTTAATAAGATTGTACTATTGTGCGCCATGGATTTGGATTAAGTTTGGAGAGAGAATTGTTGAACTAAAAGCCAATGGAAGTTAATTGTTGGAATTGAAGGGTATAGAGAAATTGATGATTATTTGTCTATATGATGTGAGATGTTAGATTTATATTTTGAATAACTATTGAAATATGGGTGTTAAGTTGAATGAAAGAACATGAAATTTGTAGGGACTGTTGAAATTAAGTATGGGTATAAAGTTTGAAAATCTTTAAAGTTAAGGTTTGTGGTTTTTCATATTTCCAGTGTTATGAAGAAAATATTATTTGGTATTAAAGAGATGAATGATATTTCTTAATAGAATATTTTATTTTGGGAATCTAGGGAATTAATAAGATAATATTATTTTGAATATTAGAGTTGGAGTAAGCTGTATTGGAGTATTACAGGTGAGTAAATAATGTCTATTGAAAATAGTATTTTTATTAATAACTTGTTATTTGATATATTTTATTTAAAGTGTTAATTTTTAAATATGATTTACGAAAAGAAAATTATAGAATTCATGGCTTTAATTATTAGAAATGATTTTTCTTTCAATTTAGTTATTAAGTGACCAAGTTCATGTGAGAAAACGAATAAAAAGAGTTTTGAAAAAAGATTGTTATAAATGTTATATTAAATGAATTTTTTCAATGAAATATTCTTATGTGAATTTCATAATGTGTTGTTCCATATGCTTTAAATAAATCTTTTGATATTTTATTTTAAATATTCATGCATGGTTTTGCAATTTCGAAGTATTCTTACTAAAGATTATTACATTAGAAAGTGTTGTGATCATTACATGTCAAATGAACCCCACGCACGCTGGAAAGGTTTTCAGAAAGGACGGAATACAGAACGCTGGTTACTAACAGCAGTACTATTAGTCTTTGGTACACGATGGTTAAACCCGAGCTCGATTGATATTCGTGAGTCTCATACTTGCACCGGTTACTCGTGGGATTTATTCTCACGCCTGTTATTCGTAGGTCTTATACCTAAGCTTGTTTTATGGCCTCTTGCTACGCTTGGTTATTTACCCTCGTGGACTGTGTGTCTATGCCTATTTTTGTAGCTTCAAGTCTCACCAGATTGGTTAGTTACCCTCGTGGACTATGTGTCTATGCCTGTCTTCGTTCTGTTGAAATCCTACAGAGAAAGGATTGTTTTTAAAATGATTGTTTTAAATAGATTTCCTAGAATAAAAGGTTTACAAAAATAATTGTATTTGTTTACAAAATGTTATGATTTACATTTAAACATGTCGAGACTGTTTATTTCCATAATTTAAATTATATTTTTGGGATTTTATTAATGAGTAGATTATTTTAGCTTCAGATAGTGCAGTTGACCCTATTCCTCAAGCTAAATAGTTAATAGCCTTATTGCATATTTGAAGTATTAATTTTGGGCATACACATTTATAATGTAATTATGATTTATGAAATACTTGTATTATTTTGTTGAAATGATAAATGATCTACCTAATCTATGGATAAGATTCTGCTTATTTTTGAAAATGTTTACAGGTGATTTTGAAACAGTCGCAGCCTGTTGTAGAATTTTTAGAAGGTCGATATACGAAGACAATCCTGCCGAAACTCCTATAGAGGACTTGCCTTTTTATAAAAGTAGAATATATATTATGATTATTGCTTCAAACGTTTTATTCAATATTTTAGGCTTAAAGAATTTGAATTTATTCATATTATATATCAATCATAGCTCAAATTTCAGGATAAGACATTATAGTTGACTAATATTAAAAGTGTGTCACAACAAACTTTTTGGAAGGTACATTAAACCTTCATCAATACTTGAATTTAAGAACAGCTTAACTGTGGTTAAAAAATAGTCAAACTTTTTGGAAGTTACATTAGGAACATTGTGAACAGCTTAACTTAACATAAGGTATTGAGTTCTGACACCTGCAAAAGTAGAATTTTATTTTTCCAGCCATGACATGAAATTACTAAAACACCCTTCTGTCCATTTCCATTACAGATACCTCCCCATTTCTTCATTTCTGTCAACCCCGTGAGAGAAACGGCAAAGAAGCTTCACGACGCGTGACTGTGGCTGCTGCAACTTCATCCTTCTCTGTTGTCCGCGTTGGTGTCGCGGGTGACTGTAGCCGTCGTCGTGCTTCTCTCCACTATTCAGATCTTGGTCGTGTGGGTTGCATAGGAGTGTCTATAGTGTCGTCTTCCTCTGTCAGCCTCTGTAGTCCAAGCTGCTGCCACCAACGCCGCCGACGTGCACGCTATTGCAGCTGTCATGAGCCGCCGTTGCTACTGTCACACGTCCATAGTCATTACTGTCACCTTGCACACTTGGTACTGTAGCAGCTACAGTCCCAGAGCTCCTTCTCCGTCTCTACGCAGATTTGTTGTGATTTGGTGGTAAGTATAAACCACTTTCTTTCCATTGGACATTCATAGTTTGGTTGGGTGATTTACTTTCAGCTTTTCCTCTGTTTACCAAAATTGTGTCGAAATACTGCTGTATGGATTTATTTTGAGAGAAAAAGAAGATGTGGAAGCTGCAGCATATATGTGTATGTATATATATGGATATATGTTGATAGTTGCTGCTGATATGTTTTAGTTAGAAAGAAAAAAAAAATAGAAGAGAAAGAGAAAGAAGGCATTGGACGCTGCTGTTTTGAAACATATATATATTGTGCTGCTGTAGGTGTATATATACATATATAGCCTGCTGTTTTGGTTGATATATATCTATATATGATGTTGTGGTTCACTGTTAAGAGAATTGTGCTGTTGTTTTGGAAGTTAAATGGCATATGTATGTATATATATATATGGTGCTGCTGTTATGATTTAGTTGGAAAAGGAGGGGAAAAAAAGAAGGAGAAGACGCCATTAATGCTGTGGAAAATGAACATTATATGTTTACATATATATATATATATATATTGTGTTGCTGATATGGCAATTATATATATGGATTACGTTGTTGTTATGGTGCAAAGTGTTGAGATTTTAGTTGTGAAAGAGAAATTTGAAGAGTTTGAAAGCTGGATTACAGAAGCATGATGTTGCGTATGGGAGCTGAAAAGTATCATTGTTTTGATATTTTAATGCGTGCTAGAATATATTTAATTGAAAAATTAAAATGTACCAAGCACCTAGAGACCCCAATGTGAAGAATGAATAAAAATATTTGGGGTATATAGAATTATAATAGTATATTATAGTAACCATTACAATTAAAAATTTAGTTTAACTGTTAATGAGTTATTTTTGAAAAATCTAGGGAAGTAAGGAGATAATATTATTTTGAAGCATAGAGCATAAACGAATTATTGAAGCATTACAGATGAGTGAATAACGTCTTATATAATAATATTTGGTTACTTGAGAGAGTTTGTTTGAAGTGTAAATTTTAAAGTATGATTTTCTCAAGGTATGTTCTTATGAATTAATTGCTCCGATTGTTATATTGATTTTTTCCTTCCTATTGGCTTATTATATTATCATGTTTATGGATGGAAATGGAGAAAGAAAGTTTTGAAAAAAGACTATTGCAAATGTTATCTTGAGTGGGTGTTTCTTTTTGAAATATTCTTATGTGAATTTTATTATTTAAATAGTATTTCATATGAATTGGAAGGAATCTTTTAAGATTTTATTTTTGATGTTCATGTTGGGGTTCATAATTGTGAAACATTCTTGTTGAACTTTTAGTATTGAAAAGCGTTGTGATTATTTAACGTTAAATTGACCTCACACATGCTTAGAAATGTTTTAGAAGGGATTAAGTACAAAAAGCTAGTTACTAATAGCAGTACTGTTAGTCCTTAGTACACTATGGTTAAACCTAGATATTTATGGGATTTATTCTCGCGCCTGTTATTCGTAGGTCTTGTGCCTATACCTATTATTCATAGGTTTCGTACCTGTGTCTGTTTTGTGAGTTTGAGCCGCGCCAGATTATTTACTCTCATAGACTATATGTTCACGCTTGTTTCTGTTCTGTTTAAGTCCTACGGAAAAGAATGCTTTGAAATTATGGTTTTAAATGAGTTTCTTTAAATAACATTTTCTACTAGAAAAATTGTATTAAATTACAAAGTGTTATTGTTTACATTTAAAAAATTTTAAATTATTTCTTCCCCCATTTTAAATTATATTTTTGGGACGTTATTCACTAGTAGATTATTTTAACTCTGTTGACTATGTTCCTCCAGTCAAGCAGTGAAGGGCCTCATTATGATCCGAAACATTGATTCTTTTGGTGTATTTACTTATAATATAATTATAAACTTATGAACTACTTATATTATGTTTGTTAGAAGTTTATATGCTTCACCTAATGTATAGATAAGATTTTAGTTATTTTGAAAAATGTCTATAGGTGTTATGGCTATGAGAAATTTAATAGAAAATCAATTTTGACAAAAGATATATATATATATTGGAGGCAGAAAATGGCAATAAAGAGGCATTAGCAGAGTGGTAAAAAGGCACAGGCATAAGCATGAGGTCATGTGTTCGAGTCCCAGCTATTGCAAGTGAGGGTTTTATTTTTCTTTTCTTTGGCGTGCAAAATTATGATTCTACCCTCCTTCCCCTTTTAATTCTGTAGAACCTACCTTCACCATTTTTCTTCTGAAACTCGCGGCGGTGCGGACAGAAATCAGCAGGAGCAGGAAGGAACTCCACGCCATCGATGCCGTGTAGCCATCCTCTCCAATGTTTTGTCATTTCCTCTACTGCCATTTGAGTCGTCATATCAGTTGGCAAGTTGCATCTTTCGGATAAATGGAGCTTGTGAGGGAAATCAGAGGAGGTCGCAGGCAGTGGGAAAAGAGAGAGGAGGGTTGACGCCGTTGTGAGATGCTGTTGAGGTCAGTCGTCACCGCCATCAGTAGTAGGTGTCATCACGTTTTAGAAACAGGGCACCGAAGCTTTTGGTTTTCTGTTCCTATCTCAGCGACGGTGAAGTTCTGGTTTTGTGTATAAGAAATTAGAAGGAAAGAGAGAGCAGCGAAGGGGCAAGTGATCGAAGGGGTTACCGGCGATAGAGGAGAGACAGTGAGAGTGAGGAAGAGACAGAGCATCATGAAGCAAGAAAGAGAACGAAGGGAGTTTGCTAGAACAAGGGTGAGTCCTCTAAATCCCTTGATATTTTCAGATCCTTCGTTCTTGCTACTGTGGGATATGGACTAATTCAACGCTGAAAATTTGAGAAAGTCGATGTCTAATTTCATAAGAATAAGCAAGTAATCAAGACTGTTACTGTAAACTCAAATTGAAATCATATGTTTTTGCTGCTGTATGGTCTCTCTGTTGAGTAGCAATTCTTGAAAAAAAAATATAGTAGAGCTTATTATTTAAGTTTTATAGTTTCGGGATCTATGAAATTTTAGTTGCATGTGATAATCTTCAATGCAGACGCAAGATTGTGAAACTGAGAAAGGGAGTTATAAGTGAAATAAGCATGGGGAATATGAAATGAGGCTTAGGGATAGTACATTATGTTGCATTTGAGAAAATAGTATATTAAGTTTTGCTTGGGGGACATTAACTTTCATAATCTGGGAAGAATTTTGTAGATTATGGAGGAGCGTATTGCAATAAGATGATAGATGATAATTAAGTTGCAATGTCAGTGGAAGGTTTATGTTACATTAATAGAATTTGAGATAATTGAAGCAAACATAAAGGTCATAAGGTGATGTTTAGATTGAGGTTTTAAAGAAAGAAAGGTTTGTTGGTGATAGGAAGGAAAGTGCAGCAAAAGGTTTGAATTTTGGGAATAAAGCATGGCCAGGACATGTTAATAATGATGAATTACTGATTGGTTTTATATTTAGGAAATAATTGTTCTAGCTCTTTAAAATAGTATTTGGCCATTAAAACATTGGAATTAGTTGCTATTTTGGGTAACTTATGCTTGAATGGTTAAATTGTGTTGGGAGTTGTAAATCATCAGAGTAATGTTTAATTGGGAGTTGTTTATGCTGAAATTTTAATATGTATCATGTGTTGAAGTGGTGAAATCATGGTCAAGGCCAATTAAAGATTTTAGAAGTATATGTATTGAGTCTTTGTGGATTGGTTGGAAGCATGAAATGAAAGGGAATATTAGGTTAAAGATGATTTATTTTTGTCAAAATGTTGATTAGAATGTTAATATTTTGTTTCGGGATATCAGAGAATTGAGATGTGATTATAATCGAAAGTGATTGGCTAAAATGAGTAAAGGTTTTGGAGCGCGACAGGTGAGTGAATAACGTTTCCTAAAATTTATATTTTCAAATGCCTTGTCATTTCAAATGATGAATTTTAAATATGGATTTCGAAAAGCAAATTTTATGAAAGTATGGTTTAAATCGTTAGAAATGATTTTTTTTCGATTGGTTTACAAAAGAATTATGATTATGTATGAAAATTGATGAATAAGTTTTTGAAAAGAGTTTGGCAAAAGTTGCATTGAACTGATGTTATTCATGAAATATATTTTTATGTGAATTTTATATGTTTTCACAGTAATTTGATTTCAAAGGTACGTGCTAGGGTTTTTTGGAAAGTTAAAGTGATTTTACCAATGGTTATGGCATTGAAACGATTGAGATTATTTCATGTGAAATAAACCCCACGCATGATGAAAATGTTTTAGGACGGAATACAGAATGCTGGTTGCTAACAGCAATACTGTTAGTCCTTGGTGCACCTTGGTTACTCAAGCTCGACAGTTAGTGGCAGAGCCACTAGAATTATTTCGTGGGATTCATTCTCACGACAGTTAGTGGCTTTGAGCCGCCAGAATGGTTATTTACCCTCGTGGACTGTATGTCCACGTCTGTATCAGTGGCTTTGAGCCACCAGAATGGTTAGTTACCCTCGTGGACTGTGTGTCCATGTCTATTTTCGTTCTGTTGAAGTCCTACAGAAGGATTATGGTTTTCAAAGGATTATTTTACAACGATTGTTTTGAAATGATTATTTCAAATTGTTTATCTAAAACAATAATGTCTACAGAAAGATTATGGTTTGAAAGGATGGCTTTTAAACGATTTATTTGAAGTGGTTATATCATATTGTTGTTTCCTTGAAATTCAAATATTTACGGAAAGGTTTGCATTAGATTACGAAATGCTATGAAATACATTTTCAACATGATTATGCATTGTTTATTTCCGCATTCTTTTAAATCATATTTTTGGGACGTTATTCACGAGTAGATTATTTGGCCTCAGATAGTGCAGGTAACCATAATTCTCCCGCTGAGCAGTGAAGAGCCTCATCGTAGATCCGAAGCGTTGTTTTTGAACAAGATTGATTTTAATCTTTATTCAGTAATTGTGTTATTTTGATAAAAAGGTAAATGCTCCATATACCTTAGAAAATATTCTATTTATTTTGAAAAATGTTATGGAAACTTTAAACATTATATTTGAGGTTTTAGGCTTTCGAAATATGAAACTATTCATATTCCGTGCCGATCACAGTCCAAATTTCGGGACGTGACAATAGGTGTTTTGAAACATTCACAGTCTATTATAGGATTTCCGAAAGGTCGGTTATACAACAACAATCTTATCAAAATTCCCACAAGTAACTTGCATTTTGATTAAAATGGAACATATATTATGATTATTGTTTTAAACATTATATTTAAGGTTTAAGGCTTAAGGAATATGAATTTATTCATATTCTGTACTGGTCACGGCTTAATTTTAGGACGTGACAAGCAGGTTAACAGCCTACCTCTAGATGCTTGATTGCTTGCTCTCTTGTGATTTCCTGCTGCTGGCAGGTACATTCCAGAAAACCAATGCATAGTATTCCCTTGAATTGGTATTAAAAGGTAAGCAAGGTAAGAAAGTCTGTTAACAACATAACATGGACTAGTTTGGGTTTTGCCAAATCAAACAATTAATTTTTTAACGTCTATAATTTTCTCAATATAGAAAGTGGATGTGTGTGTAAGCACTCTTTGATCTAATAGTTTGGTGTATGCAAATATCTTACCGAGACAACATAAACTACGCCACAAGCAAGAAGCAAATAGCATGATATATTTTGAAGAAGAACAAGATCCTTTCTCTCCCCAAGATAGTCAGGGAAAGCCCTTAGCATTACTGCAATACTGCAGAAAGAAAACCATGTTTATGTGTCCTGATATTAACTTAATTAGCTCCTATTCAAGAAAAAAGAGATGAAAATAGACGGGAAGATAAAGAAATTGTGAGTTATGTTTAAAAAATGAAAATAGACTGAAAGAATAAAATTTGTGGAGGGATATTATGGGATGAATTAGTTCAAAATATATATAGGGGTAGTTGATTGTTTTGTTTTCTTTTGTGCTGTTGTAGTGTTTTATGTATTTTTAGGTTCTAAGCCTCATTTCTCTTCCAAACAAAAAATTAGCTCCTATTTAGTGATAAGTCTCACAACATTTTTCAGAATTAAAATAATACAATAATAATAACATGCATTATCTCACAAGATGGGCTTGGCATAATTCAAACAACAATTTATAATTAATAATATCTCTCATTAATTAATAATACGATAAGTCTGCCATTACACCAGATAGAATTTACCAACTCAACATGTTTAATACTTTTATAAGTTTACAATTTATATGTTACTGTCTTAGGTGTCAATGGTTCAGGAAAACGAAGACAAGCTCATTAAAAGAAGAACATAATGGGAAAAATAACCAAAAATCTCAGTAAAACAGAGACACGAAATCTGCAGCATGCCTCTGCAAGCCCATAATCCCAAAACCTATAAAATACAACAAAATTTACTGAGATATTAGCATGACACTAAGATAACACCATCAAGGAGAAATTCAAATGCAATCCACACTATTATAATAACCATTAGCACATAATGAACAAATTACTTAGAAAGCTGACAAATTAAACTATAACATCAAAAAAGGAACTAGCTAGAACTTGGCTATGAAACTCCATTCCGTCTTGGCCACAAACACAACAAAAGCTATCAACGAGCGTAACACCGAGATATTCCATCGAAAACCTAAAACGCACTCAGAACATCAACAACAAATAAATAGTGGAAAACAAGATGAAGCAAAATTGAATTAAACAAGCAAAAGGGAAAGAAAAACTAACACCCATCATATACGTGCTTGAATGAGCGCACAGGAGAGAGGATGTTGACAGCGATACAAAGAATGGCGGCCAAATAGGTCAATCAGCTGAAGCACCTACACACTACTATGAAAAGATCTGGTCTGGCTTAGACCTGGGTGCTCGACGAAGCTTTGGGAACAATTTTTTCCTCGCGGTTTCTAGGCATTTTTGTGAGCTTTCTTAGATGAAACAAGGAATGTTAATTTTTGATTCGCCAAACAAAAATTTCTCACATTTTCTCGAGGTCTCCAAGTAAACTTGTATGGGAAACGGTTTGAGAGTTCTTCACGATAGTTTCTCTCTCAGACGAAATTCTTCACTTGCTATTCAAGGCAATGAAAACTGAATGGAGAAGTGACACATGGTGATTATAATATTGAGAGACTCAAAGTTCATGTACTCCTCCTATCCTTGGTCCTTAATACGGGGTTAGTTAAAGTATTTAGGGCAATATGCCTTTGTTAAGGATAGTGCTTGGAAGCATTCCTTGCTCTCATGTTTCTTATTTCCGAATAAAAATCTACCAAGAGTCACATAGAATTGTTGAAGATATTCTCAGAATTCCTATACCATTGGTTAGGAAGCAAAGATGTGCGGCAATTCTGTTAAAGGCTAATAGTGGCTACAGAAAAAGGAAACAGAAGCTACCCTTTCATGAACAGGTTAATCCCTCAGTAACATAATAAACCAAAGATTAAATTGCTGTGCAATAGCTAAATACAGGATAGCATGTTTCAAGTTTCCAATGCTGGATGTTTTGAGACACTTCAAACGTTTGGCTAAGGATGAGTTCTGTAAAGCTGTCCTAATTAAACTTGGCTGCAATATTTGGAAGGAAAGTCGTAGATGAAGACGACGTTTTCATAGGATTCCAATTCCATTAAAACCACAATGCAAGGGTAGGTCCTTTTGGGTTTGATCTTTGATAACCCATCGCCTCTTTGATCTCTATTAGGACGGTATGCTACTGTTATGAAATTACGTTCATTTAGTTGGCAAAAAGATTACAAAAAAAAAAACAATCGGAAATCACTATTCGGAAGGCAAGAGCCCATGTGACCAGCCCCACCTAACGTCAATCCTTTGCGGCAACTTATAAGATAGGAAAATAAGAATTGTTTCAATGTTTAAAGCGATCAACATTATTGTTAATGTTTAGACAGAGAATCTCGTTTCGCTACAGTTCAGTATGACAACCATCACCAGATCCACATACAAAGCAGGCCGAATAGAGACCAATTAAAATAACCAACGATCAAAATAGCAACAAATGATTAAGAATGTAAAAGTGTCACCTTCCAAAATTTAGATTATAACTAATACAGAATATGAATAATTTCACATTCTGAAAGTCTAACATCTTAAATAAAATCTTTTCTAAAGACTATGTGGAGCATTTACCTTATTTTCAAAATAATACAAGCACTTTATAAATGACAATTATATCAAAAGTAATTTTGTCAAAAACGACGCTTCAGATTGACAACGAGACTCTTCACTGCTCAGTAGGAGGATTAAAGTCACCTGTACTATCTGAGGCCAAAAATCTACTCGTGAATAACGCCCAAAAAAAACATGATTTTAGAATACGAAAATCAATAATGCAAAATCATGCTGATAATGTATTTCATAATATTTCTCAATTTGATGCGAACCTTTCCATATACATTTGTACAACAATATGAAATAACAATTTCAAATCAGTGTGAAATAACCATTTCAAATCAATAATTGAAATACAACCCTTTCAAAACTATAATATTGCCATAGGCATTATTGTTTCAGAGAAACAACTTGAAATAACAATTCCAAATCAATCGTTGTAAAACAAATCCTTTCGAAATCATAATTTTTTCCGTAGGATTTCAACAGAACGAAAACAGACGTGGACACACAGTCCATAAGGGTAAATAACCAATCTAGCAGCTCGAGGCCACTAGCCGTCGCGAGTACAAGACCCACGTGATAATCTGGTGGCTCGAGGCCACAATCCGTCGCAAGTATGAAACCCACGTATATCCGTCGTGAGTACGAGACCCATGTATATCTGTCGCGAGTACGAGACCCACGTATATCCGTCACGAGTACGAGACCCACGTATATCCGTCGTGAGTACGAGACCCATGCATATCTGTCGCGAGTACGAGACCCACGTATATCCGTCACGAGTACAAGACCCACGTATATCCGTCGTGAATACGAGACCCATGTATATCTGTCGCGAGTACGAGACCCACGTATATCCGTCGCGAGTACGAGACCCACGTATATCCATCGTGAGTATGAAACCCACATATATCCGTCGAGCTTGGGTAACCAAGGTGCACCTAGGGCTAACCGTACTGCTGTTAATAACCAGCGTTATATATTCCTTCCTTTCTAAAACATTTCCATTATGCATGGGGTTTATTTCACATATAATAATCTCAACTATTTCAATGCTATAACCGTTGGTAAAAATCACTTTAAACTTCAAAACCCCCAACATGTACATTAAAAATCAAGTTACTATAAAATCATATAAAATTCGCATAAAAATATATTTCATGAATAACATCGGTTCAATGCAACTTTGCCAAACTCTTTTCAAAAAGCTTATTCATCCATTTTCATACATAATCATAATTCCTTTACAAACCAATCGAAAGAAAATCATTTCTAACGATTTAAACCATACTTTCATAAAATTTACTTTTTAAAATCCATATTTGAAATTCATCATTTGAAATGATAATGCATTTGAAAATATAAATTTTAGGGAATGTTATTCACTCACCTGTAATGTTTCAAAACTTTTACCCGTTTCAGCAAATCCCTTTCGATTATTTTCACTCCTAAATTTCCTAGTATCCCGAAACAATATATATTAACATTTTAACTAAAGTTCCAACAGAAATAAAGCATCTTTAACCTAACATTCCATTTCATTCCATGCTTTCAATCATTCACAAAGACTCAATACATCAACTCTTAATCCATCAACCAACTGACATTGTTTCAATCCAATCTACATACTATCATACTTGACAGGCTTCCAACCATCCCAGCTAGCGAGCATTACCTAAGTTTAAAAGAAAATAAATGCCTTATACAAAATAATCCAGAGATCCTAATTTCCACACAAACTTTTAAAATCATAATTTAAAACATCCCAACTCATTTTCTTTAATATAATTATTCAACACTTGAAAACACCACACAGCAAGCCCTTCACATATTCCTTTCAGTTTCAAAAGTTCATGCTTCAATACACCAGTCAACAGCATATCCACATACTTTAATTCTCAAGGCAGTGGCTATATATATATACATGTATCCCTATCAGTATTTCATATATATATCTCATCTAGCTTCCAAAATAGCAGCCAAATACTCTAAGCATATTATATATATATATATAACACTCCACACAGTAAGCTATATCAATATACTCTTTCCATTAATCCAACATAACCCACTATGGCATGCTTCTGTCTCCTCTTCCCTTTGGCAGCACAACTACACACACACACACAGATATATATATATATATACCTTCACACTGCATGCATACCCAGCATATACATATAAATACCAATCTCCCTCAACCCGAACGCCAAAACTACCAACCATCACAGCACACACATGCATATTCATTACCATTTGACAACACTACCTAAATAATTTTCCCAGAATTTCATAGCTCCACTCAAATTCAAACACTCATACTTTGACCCATTCATAAAATTTCTATAACTCGATCAGACACAACCTAACAGCAACACAGAATCTCCATTGACAAAATTATACATACCCCCAGCATCCCTTAACTAACAACATCACAGCGACACCAGTAAGCATACAATGACAGTAAACAGATACACACACAAAGCTTCAATTTCAATGGCGACAGCACAGCCCCTGCCTCAGCCCATTCATCGGCTTTTCATCCCAAAACAGAGCAATCCTACACGATACTCATATACACATGCCTTTCCCAGCACAAAATTTCCCCGTACCCCTGAACCAACACAGCCACAGGAAACAGAGCAAGGGCATCGAGGAAACATACCAATCATCCAATTCGCGATGCCCAACAATGGCACCTGAAAGAGTTTTAAAAATCTGGGCTTTCCACGGTGACTGCAGAGGGGACACGACGGCAGAAATTTACCACTGCAACTCCTTCCACAATGATAGTGACGGGAAAAAGAAAGACGAAACAAATGGGTTGGCTACAGGGTCAGAGCACACTTGACAGCGATGACCCATAACATGACGACGACTACAACTCAGATACAAGGAGCAGCGTCGACTACCCAGTGGCATCTCACAGACACGGGACCCTCAGCACAATCTCTCTGTTCTTACTCCCCCTCCCGACCATCTGAAGCTAATGCTGGGAAGATATAATAACAGAGAGTCAACGGTGATGGAACAAGACGGAACAAACACTGGCAGAAGCAATCACCTGAGCACACGGCACTGGTGGCGTAACACATCCTGCGTCGCTCCCCTTCCTGCCTGTGCCGCTGAAGAGATTCAGAGAAGAAAATGGCTATAGATACGGCGTCTATAGTGTTAAGAAGGGCAGGGGTATTTTGGTCTTTTCACATACCTAAAAAGTTAAAAGATTTCCCTTCCTGCAGCCTCTGTGAATCGAACACGGCTCACCACAGTCACAGCCTCCTCACTGAAATTTTCTGTAATTAATATATATATATTCTTTACTAACGGGATATAATATATGCGAAATTTTCATAGTCATAACAAAAAGTCTTCTTTTTCATCATCTTCCATATAAAAGGCTTTATTTAAAAGAAGCCAACAAGCACACATGGAATAATCTTAACCATCCGAGACAGTCTATCAGTGACACTGATGCTGACTCATGGCGGAGATAATCCTATGGCAGAAGGGTAGAACAGAGGAAGAATAGCTCAAGCACTCGATGAGGCGCCAGAGTTCTTCCTGCATTCTGCTAGCATATCCATGTAGAATTGGCACTTGCTAATGTCATTCCCGTAGCTGTTCAGGCACTGCGAGAAAATAATTCAACATTCCTAACGTCAGAAAATTTTACAATGAAATCATTAAGAAACAACAGGAATAGAAACATTAATGAGTATATATCAGTGATTTTCTTGAAGAAACATCAAATTTCAAACATATTTGGCTTAAAACTGCTTATTCTGAAACCAATGAGATAATCACACTGGTACGTTTATTCAGTACACCATCAACTAAAACCTTGATACATACTGGATGCCATAATCATCCAATAACTAGGAACTCATAAATTAATGACTAACTGCCGGTGATTTACTATGAATTAGAATTTCAAACATGTTTGGTTTAAAAATCCATTCTGAAACCAATGAAATAATCACATCAGTGATTGGTCCAGTTATTCAATAAAGCATCAACTGAAACCTGAGAAATATATAATATACTTGATGATGCCATACAGATGCAATCACATAGAATTCATGCACAACATAGAAAGCACACTCATGAAGCATACATTTGAAGCATATATGACAACCAATAATAAGCAACTGTTAAAAATAAGGAAGGACCTTTAAAACAGATCTTGCATGTCTTATAATATTTTAATCAAATAGTTATTATTTTCTGCTGCTTAAGATATTATTACACCATTGTTCCTACCAAATCATAAAACGTTCAAAAGCATTAATTAAATTGGTGAATGTAAGAAAGATTCAGTTGTGCAAGTTAAGGTTAGATTTATGGCTAGAACAGGAAAGAAATGCATACATCTTGGAAGGCCTTTGTGTGAACACCACAGGTATCGGTACCAAAACTATTTGCAGTTGGTGCAGGGGCGGCAGCAGCAGCCTCAGTGACAACTGTTTCATGTTGAATAGTGCGGGGACCCATCACAGCATCCACAGCCGTGTGCTACAGCACTACCAGTTCCAAAAGCCATGCCTACACCAATTTTTTTCATCCATGAAGTACAAAGAAATTCTTTTTCACAGGTCCCATCCCATACATTAAAATGAAATAATCGTATTTGCTAACATACCCTGAGCAATGGTTGAACCAATGCCTCCAAGCAGAGAGCCACCGCTGCCGCTCTGAGCAGGAGCTGGAGGAGGTGCATGGTTAGCTGCATCAAGACACAGCTTAACTATTTCTTAAAGTTTATGGTTGAGTAATATTAAAACCGTGTCACAACAAAATTTTTATAAGGTACATTAGACCTTCATCAATACTTGGATTTAAGAACAGCTTAACTGTGGTGGAAAAACAGTCAAATTTTTTGAAAGGTACATTAGGAACGTTGTGAACAGCTTAACATAGTGGACCAAAACCAGAAAAATGGACAGTTTAACCATTTCTTGCATCATATTCTTCTTTACCCGTACACTGTAATCGATTTCCCATTTTTCGAGAAAGACGAAGCTAACATTTGAGCATATGAAATGAGAAGGCAAACTAAGGTTTTGCCAACACCCCGTAAAAATCATGCTTAGATAATCACCGGGTTACTCAACCAGCACCAAACGCATCCCCAGAGAAATGAGAGAGCATACGCATCAACATATGAAAGTTAATGGACTAAAGAAAAAATCAACCCCCATAAACCGTAAACAATTTTCCATTTTTTGGGAAAGGCGAGACTAACATTTCAACAAAAGTATAAACGTATAGAGTCCATCAACAAAAACTTTCAAGCACACAACATAGAACCCTAAGAATCCCAATTTTCTTCGACAATGAAACGGGAAAGAAAAAACCCTACATACCGAAGAGCTAATCCGATAGATTCCTAATAGATTAGTGAACAGAAGATGACCACGAAATGTATATCGATTTGAGGTCAGAAAGTTACCACCGGAGCTGCGGCGAGGCATGGTTAGGGAATGGGGTTGAGGCGCCGGAAAACAAGATTGAGAGACGAAGATCTCCGTAGAGGAACCGCAAAATGTGCTGTTGAAGAAATATAAACCGCTAAACCCCTCGAAATGGGAAATTTATAGCCAGCTCCTCATGAGTTGAGGATTAGGGATTTAGTCAAAAGAAAAAAAAAAGGAAAAAAAAAAGTTTTAGAACGTTTCAGATTGTGTTAACGTGTAAGTACAGGATTGGTTGATTTCAGGTCATTGACTGGTTCAATTTTCAGTTGGGAGCTTGTGATTTTTTTCATCATGAAATAAAACGCAAATAAATATTTAACCTTTTTATTGTTCATATAATTTATTATCTTTTTAGCCAGAATTCATATAATTTATTCACATCATATATGGAGAAGACTAAATTCACATTACATAAAATTTCAATTTAACTATTTTAAAAAAAGTACATTTTTAATCTTTTTAATGTTAATATTATTAGTTTCATTAATAGAAATAATTAACTCAACAAATTTAAATAGTAATTTTATTATTAAATGACTCACAAAATATATTTAAAATTTATACTAGAGATGATGAATGAATAGCATTTTGATAAGGGAATAGGAAAAAACAGATGAAATAATCAATATGTTTTATAATACAACATTTTATATTACAAAAAGCAATACATAGTATCTCTTCTACGGTCTGCAATCATCTGTGTGCAGGAGTAGACTAGCTACTTGTTTCCCCAAACTTATTTATTTAATATTACAATAAGGACATGTCCTCTAACAAAATCATTACTATATAAAAGTATCTCCCATGCTAATTGATTAAAAAGAACGTAGTTGAAAAGGAAACAAGTGTCTCAATGTTAAAGTTTTATACTGATTATTATTTGCTCTCATATTAGCACTTTGAATGAACATGATAAACAAACTTTCTAAAATAAATACATAAATAATAGATGTAAGGATATTTGTAAATGAGTTACCAACTGAATATATTTGTTTCAAATATTTTTTTGCCAACATATTTGTACATTTACTTTGTCAAGTATGCACATTTTAACTTAGTGATTATTCAATTTTAATTTTATAAGTTTGGATAAAAATAATCAAAAATAAAATATATTTTTGATAATTTGAAATTAAATAAGAAAAGGATATATTCTTTAAGAAAGGGGAGAGAAAAAATATAGAGTTGACGTTAGTAGGAAAGCGATAAAGTCTATGCACAAGTTTGGATAGGCTTTTAGAAAATGATTTATAGAAAAAAAAAATTTGGACAGCTTTTAGAAAAGGGTTTCTGAAAAAGAATTTATGAAAAAAAGTAATTCTGAATAAATGAGTATTTAGATAGTTATTACTAGAAAGACTTTTGTGATTGATAAATTATTAAAAATGGTATAATCTTATGGAAAAATATTCTATGTTTTTTCCTTTTCTTCCTCTCTCTCATGTTCTCTCTCCATTGATAAAGACCAGCGACGTAGATAGAACCTCGACCTCTACTGGTGATGACGAGCCTCAACGAGTACAAACAAGGAGTGTGATGGACCCATGACAAGCACGGTAGCGTCAACCTGTGTGACAACATTTTTGTGCACAGACAGAGGAGAAGACACAATGGTGATAGATACCTTCCTCTCTCCCAGCGAAGTTTACTTTCTCTCTGGTGACGATGACGCTCCTCCTTCCCAACGACGATGAGCACAAATGGAGGAGAAGAACGCCATGGTGGTAGAGGCAGAGTAGAACTAGAGAGAAGAGAAAGAAGATGAGGTAGAGCGTGCTAGAAAAAATTATGATAAAATAGTAATTATGTAACTTTTAAACTCTTTTACTATTTTAAAAGTTATTTTTAAGAGCTTATTCAAAACCATAGTTTGGTTTAGAAGCTATTTTAGACAAATATAACTATTTATTTTAAAAAAATTTAAACCAAAGTTTAAGCCAAAAATCATTCTAAAACCTAAGATTCTTGTAAACCAAACACACACTATAAATATATAATGAAAATAACAAGCCCTCGACATAAGATATATAATGTGGAGCTTTTCAGGTGTTTAATTTCATATAATCCTATCAGTTCATGATCTTAGCTTTTGTAATTTTAGAATTGTAAATCATTAGTTATATTTCAATAATTTTAATAAAAATCTCATTTTAAACTTATTCTATTAGAGAAAATGATTAAAAGAAAGACAATAATAAAATAGTTGAGCTAATATTTAGTTCTTTAAGTTTGTAGGACTCTAATTTTAGTCAAATTTTAAATTATGGGTTTCAATCCTTTAAGAGGTAAAATGGTCTAATTTTTTTATTAAATTATAAGGACCAATATTTTATATGAAAATAAATTGGAGGGATTAAAATTAAAATAAAAATAAACTTAAGGGACAAAAGTTGTTTTAACCCATAATAAAAATTAGATAGAATAATATCATACTTGCAAAGAGGTTGGAATATAATCTTCATAATATACATATATAATATAATATATAACTGATAAAGTAATAACATTTGTATAAATGTACAGACTTTAAAATTAAAAGAAAAATAAAACAGGTAATATACACACGCTATAACAAGAAAAAAAAAACTACAATTGTCTTACAAATTTCTTCAAACTATCAAATCGCTTACCTTCTAATAATTGCAAGTGAGTAAGTGAAGTTTGATCACCTGGTGCCATATAACCAATTGTGGCCACATTTTTTGTATAAATTTCTGATTGACTATCACTTAACAATTTGGAGATTCCAAAGTCACTCAAATGGGCCACCATATTTTCATCCAATAAAATGTTGCTTGGCTTTACATCACAATGGACCACTGGTGTAGAAGAACTATGATGAAGATACTCCAATGCCGATGCCACGTCAATCATTATGTTCAATCTTTGCACTATATCTAAACAATAGTTATGGGAGTATAACCATCTATCAAGACTCCCATTTGACATGAATTCCATTATAAGGGATTTAAAATCATCATTGGAGCAACTGCTGATGATTTTAATGAGATTATGATGACGAAGCTCACGTATGGCAGCACATTCAACATGGAAACTCCTTGATGCTGCTTCTAAGTTTGAGTTAAATACTTTTACAGCAACTATCTTTCCACTTGAAAGAATTCATTTGTATATTGATCCAAAACTTCCCTTGCCAAGAAAATTACTCTCATCAAATCTATTTGTTGCTTGCAAAAGATCATAATAGGATATCTTCATTGGCTTGTCCAAATTTAAGAAGTCTCCATTAGTCATCTCATGACTAACATGATCCTTCTTAAACTTTAGAAACATTAGGCATGAAGCAACCAAAATGATTGCAGAAATGATAGGCACTAAGTATTTGATCACAAGCACCATTTTGGTTGAGATGTGCTTCTTTCCTTTTTTGCATGGATGGACTTTTAGTTTAGAATTCCCACAAAGATCTTCATTCATCATAAAAGATTCATATGTAAAATTCTGAAAAGGCCCATTATTTGGAATTTCTCCATGCAATAAATTATACGAAAGATTGAGATGCTTCATATGGATAAGTAACTCTAAGGATTTTGGAATCACATCAGATAAATAATTTTGGGAGAGATCCAAGGACTCAATATCTATCATGCCACTAAATGATTCAGGAATGGGACCTTGCAATTTGTTATGAGACAAAGATAGTTTTTGCATTGTTTCCAAGCTGCCCATAGTTGTTGGGATGTTTCCTGAAATTTGATTTTGTGACAAGTTCATTAGTATAATTGCTCTCAAATTTGATACCTCAAGTGGAATTGTTCCGCTCAATGCATTGGAGGATAAGTCTAGCATCAACATATCTTTGAGACTCCAAAGAGAAGAGGGTATTTGAGAAATTAATTTGTTGGAGCTGAAATTCAACCTTCGCAAAGAAGTATTTGTGAGGCACGTTGGAATCATTCCTAAAAACATGTTTTAGCTGTCAAAACTAATTCCTTCATGTTGGGAAGACCAATTCCTAAATTTGATGGGAGAAAGCCAGAGAAGGCATTATTGTTAAGGTAGACACGTCTCAATGCCGTAATGTTGAATATATAGGAAGGAAAGGATCCATTGAAATTATTATATGCCAAATTCAACACTTCAAGCTTATCAAGATTAGCTGTCTCCTTGGGTATAAGACCTGAAAACAAAAAGCTGTTTGGTAATTAACTTAACAAAACTGACGGATATGGATATATAACATTTATATAAAGTTATGAAAATTGACAAAACAGGTAATATGTTTTGTGTGTGTGTGCCTATATATGTAACATACATATGTTTCAAAAATTTGAATTCACTTCTTTACATTACAAGAAAACGCCAAAATCCCTTTGATTTCGATTCCTTTCCAATTTTTTTCTTGAAATTAAAGTTTTGCTATGCTAGTAAGTGCGTACTTAAATAAACTAACTCGAGTGCGGTGATTAATTTACAATGAGCTTTAACATGTCATTGTAAATTAATCCCCGCACCAGTGGTACTTTTTGAGAAAGGATTCTACAGCATGTGATCTTCAGAGACTGTTTAATAAAACTAAAAATAAATATTGTAAAAATAAATATTGTACAATTCATGACTAAAAGAGCATGTCCTGGTTTTTTTTAATTCATCAAAAGAAGGATAGGAATTACTTCTAAAAAAATACTAAAGATGTGATAAAGTTATATACACAGACAACTCATAAAGAAAGGTATGGTATAAGTTTAAGCATACATAAGAATGAGTTCATACCAAATATAATCCTTTTAATGATGTGGAATTACTTATTAATTGTGGAATATTACTCTCTTATTGATTACCATCAACACTTAATGTGGTATGAATTAAATAAATATTATATATTAATTTATTTACAAATAATAATTGTATATATATTTATATTTTTAAATAAAAATAAAAATTTGCCTATGGCTTTGGTTTACAAAATCTAGACATTAAAAAAAATTTACAATGATGACTTTTATATATTTCAAATACTAATATATATAAAACTAAAATATTTTTATTATTTTTAAGTCTTTATAAATCTTTTGAAATAAAAAAAATCGGGAAACTATAAACTATCATGAGATGAGATTGACATGTTTATAGAAGATTTATTTTAAAATTAAAGTATTTTTATGTTTTAATTATTGAACAATTACTTTATAAAAAATTAATAAATTTGCGTAAGGAAAAGGATGTATTGTAACATCATAATTTCATAAAAGAGATTTATAAAAAATTATTAAGATTAAGGATAGTTTTTTAAAATTAAAAAGTTTTAAAGCTAAAATTTCATAATAAATAAAAGAAAGAATAAGTATTTTAAAATATTTTAGGACTTAAAAAAATTTTAAAAAAATTATAAAATAAGTATTTTAAGATCTAAAAAATTGTAGAAAAGTTTAAAATATGGGAAACGTTCAAAATAATATAACCAAGAGTTGTCTTCTTCCCCACTGAAGTACGCTCTCTTCCACGTGTTCCCTCTGTCAGATCAATTTCATCAGTCTTCCTCCATGCGCCTCACATGCCCAAGCTTCCCGAGTACTCCTCTGCCAAGCGTCTCCTTCACGCCCCATTGTATTCCTTCTTCTGTCACCAGAACAAGCAGCGACTGGGAAGCAGAGGTCGACGGAGGCAGAGACGTGAGAGGGAGATGACAGACAGGCAGAGACGTGAGCGGGAGATGACATACAGGCAGAGCAAGGACGAGAGTGAGAGAGACGAGAGATCACTCTTCTCTCATTCTCCATTCATCATCTCTGTCTTCAGCCGAGAGAGAGAGCAAGGTGAGAGAGAGTAAGCGAGACAGGAAGCAAGAGAGAGAGAGAGGAGAAAGCCAAAACAGAGCACGAGCAGCAGCAAAGCAAAAAGGCAGCGACAGAGCAGCGAAAGAAAGCTTCGTGACGTTGTCGGCAGCTAAGCTGAGCTCTCTGATTTCTATCTTCACTTTCGATGCTCTGTTTATGCAACTTTTAGAGAGAGAGAGCTATAGACCGAGAGAGACAGAGACAGAGAAAGAAAAGCTTGCTGGTATGTATATATGTCGCTGTTCTGGCTGCTGGTTTAAACGCCATTAAGAAAGAAAACAAAACCAGAGAGAGATGAAGACGCCATTGTTGTGCTCTGTGTCCTGTAGCTTTATTTAAAAAAAAATAGAGAGAGAAAACAGAAAGAGGATGCCGTCTGCTGTATGATTGTATTTAAAAAAAGAAGAGAGAAGTAGGGCGTGGCTGTGATGATATATATATATATATATATTGAGTAGTTAACTGGAGCTGAGAAAATATTAGAGGATATATTATTCCATGAGTTTAGAAGAGATTTTTACATGGGATAATAGTCTTCTTACAGTAATCTTGAAACTTGTTATAATATAAAGTATATAGTTGATGTTTAAGAAATCAAGTAAGGGCAATAATAATGAGAAATTAGTAACTTCAATTATTATAATGGAGTAGGCAATTAATATTTGGATGTTTATTTATGACCATTGGACAGTATAGAAGTGGAGTTAGAGACTTGGACAAAGAATATGCAAGTAAGGAAAAGAGGAGAATAAATAAGGAGAGAAAGGGATAAAGCTCAAAGATAACAATTTTACTTATTCTCGTATTTAAATTATGTTTATGTTTTATTATGCTTCCTAGTTTGCCATGAGATGAGTTGAATAGTTATTTAAGCTTCAACATGTTGAATGTTTTGATTGAATTATATTATAGCCATAATTGGCAATTCTATGCTTATGCTAACATGTTTTTTATTATGAGTTTGGCAATGCTATTTGTTAATAAGTTTAAAGATAGAAGTATAATTTGATTGCATTAATGATACCATTTTACTACTAATAGGTGCAATATGAAGAAGGAAATATGCTTGAAGAAAACCTAAAGGGAGGAAGAAGAAATATAAAGAAATACTATATTCTAGCACATAATATAGGTTTTCCCATTTATGTAATTAATATATAAAATGTCAATTTATATAGTGAAATTATATGGAATAAATATGATATGTTTATATGACGTAAATAAATATATGGGAAAACAAGTTAATAGTTTAAGCATGTTAGAATAATTAAATAGAATTAAATAAAAGAAGAAGAAGAAGAAGGATAAAAATGGAGGTCCTACAGTAATTAAGTTGAAGCCCCATTTTGATCTGGTAAACCAATAGAAAGGTCAAGAAATTTGGTAGGCTAGTAGCATACATCTTAAATTTTAAATCCATACATAGCAAATGTTAATTGGATATGTATATTAAAAGCAATGATTTTTCAAAAGTTAAGGGTAAGAATCTAAAAAGTTTTAGATTTCGCCAAATAAAAAGTAAACTTTGGTTAATTAATCATATTAATTGAGCCAGTAAATGTCAAGTCTTATATTTTTCTCATAAAAAACCATGAAAAAGATTCAAGTAGAAATTTAGAGCACCTCTATAAGATATTTTTGGAATTAATTATGAATTTTTAAAATATAACTGGCAATATGAAAAATGATCAATGAAAAGTTTATGAGAATTAAAGTGAAATGTTTTAATTTTTGGATCTAAGGAATGTTTCCGTTAGTCAAAAACACTCTGAACATGTATATAAGGGAATAAAAGTATGGTGTTATATTTTTAGTATCAGAGCAAATTTTCTTGATACAGGATAGAGAGCAAAGATTCCTAATACATGATAGAGAGCAAAGATTCCTAATACATGATAGAGAGTAATGGTTCCTGATATAGGATAGAGAGTAGAAGTTATGGCAAGGGACAAAGATTTTATCAAAGGATATGAACGTTTTAATTAGAAAATAGAAGTTATGACCCAATGAGATCAATAGTAAATTACTTGTTCATAGTACAAATAAGATTATTGATTAGAGATGAATACTCTAAGAAAAAGTGAATAATAAGGAAAATGAAAATAAATTTGAAGAAAGAAATTTAATAAATTTGTATAATAAAAATAAAATATGAAATTAAACAGGAAAAGGATGTATTGTTTAACAAAAGGGAGAGAAAAAAAAATAGAGTTGAAGTTAATAGGAAAATCATAAAATCTATAAAAATATAATAAAAACATGTTTGTAGGCATATTATATATGATGTGGAGCTTTTTATGTTTTAAATTTTATGTGATGCTATCAGTTCATGATCTTCTATATCTTTCTGTTCATGATCTTAGCTTTCATAATTTTGGAATTCTAAACCATTAGTTATATTTCAATAATATTAATAAAATGATGAAAAAAATAATCTCATTTTAAACTTACTCTATTATCGAAAATGATTAAAAACAAAGAAAATAATAAAATTAGATGGAATATTGTCATGCTTGTAATTGATTGTGGAGTGATTCCCTCTAATTGATTATCAACAACACTAAAAACTTGAAATAAAGGGAGTTGATGGCACATTTCTTCTGGCAAATTACCCTTTAAATGATTCAGGCTAAGGTCAACAATTCTCAAAGAAGGCATGTTCCAAATAAATGGAGGAATTTCACCTATAAATAAATATAAAATATTTGTTAATTACTTGGTAATAAGACTGATAATATCAACTTAATACTCTATAAAATGAAACAATAAATCTCTATGAAACCCTATTGATCGCCATCTTCTAGGAGTTAAAAAATTGATGTACGATACATATGTGTGCGTATTATCAATTTATAGTATTTATATGAGCAATAGTTTAATTTTCTACTTTTTATTATCATTTAAGACTTACAAATTTATTCAAGGCTTGCTTTTTATTCTGGATCAATGTATAGTAATATCTTACATGAGACAATTTGTATTTCTAAAGCACATATATCAAACATTTTGTTTCTAATAATCTAATATTATATTTTGTTTCTCTTTATAAGGATTCTTTTTTTAAATAAAAAGTGAGGATTATTCTGAAAACTACTATGCCATATCAAATATTAATAGCCCATGAAGTTCTTTCTGAGCATTTTTAAAGGGTTACTTAAATTTATTTTAGGGAGAATCCTAATAAAATCCCCTTAAAATTCTAATAAAATTGGCACAATCACATAATAAAAAAAGACATATTCGCTTTGGGATTAAAAGAAAGCATTACTATTACTTGTGTCTCTTGTTAAATAAAAAGGAAAATGGATAGACATTAAGAAAAATGACATACAAAAGATTTGAAAATGATAAATTCTCAAGTATATTACTAATAATAGTTTAAGTATTACTAACAAGAGATATGGAACTACCAACACAAAGTGCTACTTTGTTATTTATCATTTTTTATTATCTTTTTGTGTCATTTTTCTCAAATATTACCAAAACTTCATATGGTTCTTTAAAATAAACGAAAAAATGGAAAGCAAAGTTTCATTTTAAAATTATTTTTTATTGGAGAGAAGAAAACAAAAGCAAAAACCACACATGATATAAGACAATCATAAAATTAAAAGTCTTATCTTGCAAACAGATTTAGGATTTGGAGATTTGTCAAATATCCAATCTCACTTGGAATGATTCTTGGGCAAATTATATATGCGTATCAAAATTTATTATAATATTGAAAGAGATAATAAAAAACTAGTTTAATTTAAATACTTCAAAGAAAAAGAAAGAGAAGTTAAGAGTGTGAACCTGTTTTTTTTCCTCAAGATTTCATATCAACCGTGGGATTTGTACATACATATGGAACAATTTTCTAAAATATGTATTTTTATATTCATGTTTACAATATGAAATTTCTGAATCTAGTATTGTATTTTATTGAAGAAAATAAAAATAAAAGATATACTTATGCATAAAACATTTCATTAAAAGGTTAAGCTAACAATATAGGTCAAATGAGACAATTTATATTTTTAAATTATACATATATAAAAAAGGTATTTTCACACTGGGATTAAAAGAAGCATCACCGTTATGTTTGTATGTGTTCAAATAAAAAGAAAAATTGCTGAACATTACAAAGTTTCTTATGGTTCCTTAAAATGAATAAAAAAATAGGAAAACAAAATCTTGATTTAAAATTATTTTTTATTCGAGAGATGAAAACAAAAAATACACCACATATGATATAAAACAGTCATATAATTAAAATCTTAACTTCCAAATTGTCGCTGCGAAGATTTAGGATTCTATTCGTATATCCAAATCAAAATTTAACACTGATAGAGCCTTACTGATAAGGCTTATAAGGCTTACTCATTTTAGGAAAAAAAAAATCTTCAAAAAACTTTTAATAACAGAACTTAAACATTTATTTTTTAACACTGATAGAGCCTTACTGATAAGTATTAATATTATAATAATATTCTCTTCTTCATGGTATGGATTTACTAACCATTTCAAAGGTTGGATGATGAATTGTTTTTATTCTTAAAAATAAAAAAAATGTTGGAAAAAATAAAAAGAAATGCACAAAAAATATAACAAAATAAAATCCCTACCCCTAGCAAATAAAATCCCTACCCCTAGCAAACTATTCTAAGATAAATGAGTTTAAGGAATAGCTGATTTGTCCCTAACATTATTTGTTTGCATGTGACTCTAGTGTTGGATGGGCCCGTTATTTTTTTTTTGGGCTGAAAGGCCCTTTCAATATTTCAATAAACATACGTATACACATATACATATACATATGCATATACTTATACACATACATATACATATATATATGTACGTATACATGCATACATATCGATTATTAATCCCTAAATCATTTCAAAAAATTGAATCATCGCCTTAATTTTGATAAAAAAAAATCATTGTCTTAATCATTATTGGTTTTTAAAACAGCCACCATATAAATTACTTTTCATGTAAAGCAGTGTTTTTTTTAAGATCCATGTTCGTTTCGTTGACTAATTCTGTTGGATTGTCTATATTAAAAAAAAACTAAAAAACTTGTCATTGAAAAGAAAATAGAGGAAAATGAAAAATAAAAGGCAAAAAAAAGAAAAAAAGAAAAAGCATTGAAATATCAACTAGCATGTCCTTTTCATCATTTTATTTCATTTTTTGAACATTTTTCATGCAACTTATTCCCCACCTTTACATGTGTGTGACAATTATATATAAATTTGAACTAAATGCCCCGAAATAAAATCTCATTTCAAATTTGTTTTTATTCAAGAAAGTTAAAAAAGGAAAAAAAATACACAATCGAATATGCATATGAAGATGTTTTCATCGAAGTCATAAATTCTAGAAAGTCAGTTCATATTCATTTTGAGATTAAAAGAAAGTATCCGTTCCATTCCTTTAAAAGCAATTTAGAAAAATTATCATTCTCTAAATCTATAATGCAAAATAGTGACTATATCAAAATACTAGCAACAAAATTTAAGACCATAATATAATAAAAACTCTTACCTTGCAAGTTGCTATTCGTAAGATATAGGTATTGGAGTTTGGTCAAATTTGTAATGTCATTTGGTATGTTTCCTCCTTTGAATTTGTTATTCCCCAATAGTAAGTCTGTTAATTCTTTGCATTGATGCCAAATGGATGGTATTTCGCTAGACAACTCATTTCTATTCACATAAAACAATTCAAGTTTTGGAAACCCAAAACATATACTTGTTGGGAGACTACCAGATAATTGATTTCTTTCAAGACCAATTTGCTGCAGCACTGAATTGTTAAATAAAGAAGATGGTATAGAACCAATAAGTTGATTACCTCCAATATACAATGTCTTTAGTTGTGAAAGATCTCCAATCTCGTTTGGAATGCCTCCTTCAAATATTAGGGGATGGAAAAGAAAGCAATGTCAGTGGTAACAATTATTCAAGTATCACAAGTTACTATATGTGTACATGAGATAAATTTATAATTCTTAAAAACAAATGTAATAAAACTTGCACATTTTATTAGAAATAAAACAAAGATAGTCTAAATGATAAAACACAACAACAATTATATCATTTTAATTTTGTTGAGAAATTATATCATTAAAACTAAGAGACCTATTGATCGCGTCCTTTGGAGCCACAGAGATTCCAATTTATTGGACTTGCTATTTATCACTTATTTAGAAACACATATTAATTAGAAGGCATATAGAAAACTTAATTTTGTTAACTACAATTTTCTTAAAAAATAATAATAAAAATAAAATTAGTTATAATTTATATTATTCAAATTAAAATTAAATATTCCAAATATGTTGCTTGTAAGGCTTACTAATTTTAAAAATAAAACCATTCTAAATCTTTTAATCATGGAATAATAAAAATTTTTGGATAGAAAAATGAATAATAATTTTTTTAAAGACTGATGATGATCAGCTTTAGATATTATAATAGTATTCTTTTTCTGCTTGGCATGACTTTACTAAACCTTTTCAAAAATTGGATGACAGAATTATTTTTGTATTCTTTAACAAAGTTACAGAAAAATGCTGGAACAAATAAGAAAAAATGCAAAAAAAAAAAAAAAGAACAATCGAGGCAAACCATGGTCCTCCACGATAATATAATATCAAACTAGTGAAAAGAAAAGTATAGATATTAAAAATATTTTAAATATACCTGACAAACTATTATAAGAGATCATCAATATTTCAAGTGAAGATAAGTTGGAAATCATTTGAGGAAGAGTTCCTGAAAGTTTGTTATATGCAAGTTGTAAAATCTTCAAGTGCTCAAGTTTTTTCACCTCAAGTGAAATAGTCCCTTCAATTAAATTAAAATTCCAATCCAAGATCTCCAACTTTGATAAATTGAACAAAGATGATGGAATAACTCCATTAAAACTATTACTTTGAAAACTCAAGCACTCATGCATGAATAAATCTCCTATCCATGATGGAACTTGTCCTTGAAAGTTATTATAGCTCAAGTTGAATAGTCTCAATCGACGTAGTTGAACTAACTCTTCAGGGATTTGACCGTGAAAATTGTTGTCACTGAGATCAAGTTCAATCAGGAATGAGAGATTTCCCAGCTGTCGAGATATAGTGCCTTTAAGATCCATGGCGCTTAGATTCAAGGAATGAACCCTTCCATAGCGAGTATTACAAATGACACCAACCCAATTACATGGAGAAGAAGAGATAGACCAATCAACTAAGGAATTGTTGGGATCCGAAGTGATAAAGGATTTAAGGGAAAGAAGTGCGGATTTGTCGGTGGTGATGTTTGTATCAATTGAAGCTGAGGAGACGATGAAGCAATGAAGCAAGAAGAGTAGAACAATGGAAGGAGGCTTTGCCATATTGTTTAGCATAGCAGACTTGTCAAATTTCCAAGTGTTACACATCCATCGGGAATTCACAAACACGTCATTTTATACTTCAATTCTAAATCGAAGTCAAAGGCGCACAAACTCAATTCCAAATTGCACAATGACTCTCTCATGATTAGATTAAATGATTCAAATAAAAACTAATTAGAGAGTTTGGTGTGTTAACGATTCTGTATTTATTTCTTATCTCTCCTAAAACACGCATTTACTGTACTGTTCAATAATTAAGCACGTACGCTCATCTTATGGGCGAATGAGATGTGTATTTTATTTTAGTCTCATTAATAATAAGTTATAAATGTTTTTTCTGGTCTTGTGGGTTTGAAAAGAGGATATGAATTATGGGGATCGTATCATATGGTTCATAGTAATTCGTTCACATGTAGTATATATGGATAGAGTAGTGATATGGGACATGGGACAGATGGTCATTTAATTTAGGGCCATACGGTGGATATTAAATGTAGAATTATGTAGAATGTAGGGTTATTTAATTATATATTTGTGTGTGTATATATATTACTTTAGTATTTAATATATGAGCTAATTATAGGTTATATTTAGTCATAAATAAAAAAATTAATCTATTTTATGTTTAATATTCATAATTTTTTAGTTGAGTATTTGGAGAATATTATGTCATATTTATTATAATTAATTAATTTATTTAATTTTTTTAATCTATATAAATTAATCAACAAGATCTTACATTAAAGATCATGGGGAGTATATATTATTTTGACAATATCATTTTAGTCTACCCAAAGGGAACTGCATGTTAGATTTATTTGTTGAGATATTATTTAATTATCTAGAGTTAAATTTGGATATTATTCAAGATTAAATTTAAATATTATTATATCTTAGAAGAATAAATTTAAGATATTACGATTGGGATAAGATTATATATTTAGCCTATTAACTTACTTTTTACCTATATAATAGCCCGTTTATGTTCTCATTCATTTAAGAATTAATAATACTATTAAATCTTTATTTTCTCTCTATTTTTAATTCTTCAATCCTCACACAACATTTGACTTTAAAAGGATTAGCCCCTTCCGATATATTTAATCTCCATTTATATTTGCGATACAATTTGAGAATTAATTGATATTTTAAATTTGGATAAAACACATTGATGATGAGAAGAAATTGTGTCTTTATGAAGCACATGCTTAACTTGTGAGTATACATCAAAGTAACTCCATTTAACACCACATAACTTCTCTCTCTCTATATATATAGACCTAAAAAATTCAGCTGAAAAATATTTTCAGAAATTGGAAAAAATATTTTCATTGTGACGCCCCTCTATTTTCAAATAAGAATATGCCAGGAATTTCTCTAGCCAATTTGTGTTATAAAGTGTAATTTCATTTCGTGGACCACATTGTAATTTCCATTGCATTAGTCTAATACGAGAAAACCCCTCAAAAGTCTTTAGTCTTAATTTGATTGAATGTATATATTATATCTTTGTAGGAATATCTCAAAGTATGCATTTTTTATTTTGGTAATATCATATGGTTGATAGTAATTTGCTTGACTTGAGAGTAGATCTCAAAGGCTACACTTCATTTCATAAGAAACAGCTTCTAAATATCTCCTCTCATATATGCATTTTTTATTTTGGTAATATCATATTGGTTCAAACAAAGATACCACCACTTAGTCCATGTTAAAAATAATTCCACTTTCTGTCTCTGTGTGTTATATATTTTGGGGATGTATATTGATAGTCTAGCTAGAAAGATGAAGAAATGTATATAAAATAAATTTAAAATAAAGGAAGTAAAACATATCACATAATTAACATGAAAACAATTGATTAAAGCCAACACTGTGCATATTGTTATATGTCTAAAAGCAGGTGGTATTTTTAAATTTTTTTGCTATTATATCCTTATTTACTTCAATAACTTACATTTATTTTTTAAGTTCAAAGTAATTTTTTGATAATGCTATTTGCGAATATATCCTCTTTATAAAAGGTTAGCCCCTTTTATTAGATTTAATCCCGCATTTATAGAAGGTATCTTTGTGAGGCACATGGAGGGATAAGAGGGATTATAAAACATGTTAGTGATGAGAAGGATATATAGAGGAATTGTAAAACACGTTAGTATTGAGAAGAAATTTTGTGTCTTTGTGGGGCACATGAGATGCTTGACTTGCGAGTAGACCTCAAAGTAACTCCATTTAACATGTTAATGATGAGAAGGATATATAGAAGAATCATAAAATATGTTAGTGTTGAGAAGAAATTTTATGTCTTTGTGGGGCACATGGGATGCTTGACTTGTAAGTAGACCTTAAAGTAACTCCATTTAACGCATTAGTGATAAGAATGATATATAGAGGAATCCTAAAACACATTAGTGTGGAGAAGAAATTTTGTCTTTTTGTAGGGCATATGGGATGCTTGACTTGCGAGTAGACCTCAAAGTAACTCCACTTAACAACACATAACTTATATATATATATATATATATAGACCTAAAAAATTCAACTGAAAAATATTTTCAGAAATTGGACAAAGAAAGAAATTAATGCAATGAAAAAGAAATTAGTGATGAGGAGAAACTTTGCCCTACAAATGGTCTGTTATCATAACAAGGACCATATCATAATCCGAAAATATGTTAGTGATGAGAAGAATATTTCTGTCGCTGTATAAAGTGTAATTTCATTTCGTGGACCACATTTCCATTTCCATTCCGTTAGTCTGATACGAGAAAACACCTCAAAAGTCTTTAGTCTTAATTTGATTGGATGTATATATTACATCATTGTAGGAACATGGCGTGCTTGACTTGAGAGTATACCTCAAAGTCTCTTAGCACTTCATTTCATAAGAAACAGCTTCTAAATATCTCCTCTCATATATGAATTTTTTATTTTGGTAATATCATATTGGTTCAAACAACAATACCACCAATTAGTTCCTGTTAAAAATACACGTAAATAATTCCATTTTCTGTCTCTGTGTGTTATATATTTTGGGGATGTATGTTGATAGTCTAGCTAGAAAGATGAAGAAATGTATATAAAATAAATTTAAAATAAAGGAGGTAAAACATATCACATAATCAACATGAAAACAATTAATTAAAGCCAACACTCTGCATAATTGTAAGCCATATATAAAGAGCACATCCCTTAAAACCTTGTTAGTAGACTTTTCAAATATTAACCACCAGATATTTTTCAAATAAGTAATGGATTTATTAATTACTAACTATCACTAAAGATAAGTTGTTCATTAATTACTAGCTATATACATAATCTACTTTTGGTTCAAAGCTGAATATTAGTCACAAATCACAATAAAGTAAAAATCCATCCTATCTAGATACACATATCTAAAAGAATTTAAAGAATATATTTTTTTTGAATAACTTAAAGAATTTATAAATTTAATGAGAATATTTAGAAACTTCCAATAAGACACTATCAGACATTACATATTGACATTTCTTCTCGCAAAAATTTAAATATAGATCAGCCACATTGTGAGTAACTAATCCTTTTCACACTAGACACAATCTATCTTGGTAATAATAAACTTATTGATTTTAACATTACTTTGTTATATTGTAGGTAGGACTACCAAGGTCTGAGGGAACCCAAAATCAAGTTTGAAGTGTTTCCCTTTTTAAATGGGCTTAAGGAAGAGGTTTCCTATGGTTTGAACAAATGGGCTCTTACACCTAAAAAACTTTCCACTATTTCTCATTTAATTTAATAAGTTCTTCGTAACAAAAAAATTTAATAAGTTCTACTATATAATTGTAAATAATAATTAAGACGGAGGGTAAGGAAAAAAGTAATTAAGATGACAAATTGTTTTTTTATTCTTTTAAAAAATAAAGAATGTTGGGGAAAAAAAGAAGAAATGACTAAAAAACAAGCGAGACAAGCCTTGATTCTTCCAAAACATCCCTAACGAGATGTGTGAAAGAGAAACATCAGCGAATTCTGTCATTAATTAATTAGTGACATTATGTTTAATGAAGGAATCATAAAATTCCGTTGTAGTTTTATATCAGTGTATGTATATGTATAGAAGTTGAGTTAATTTGTTATTACTGCCAAGATTATTAATCCGGAATCGTTTCACAGCCTTGAATCATCGTCTTACTTATTTTTTTTAAAAAAAAGCCACTACCCTTAAATGATATGTATAAATTTGTTTTCATGTAAGGGATGTATTTTTTTCCTTGGGATCCATGTGAGATTCGTTGACAGATTCTAAAACAACAGGGAGAACTAAAAGACTTGCCATTGAAAAGAAAATACAGGGGGAAATGGCAAATAGAAGGCTAGAAAGAAACATTGAAATACCAACTACTCTTTTTCATCATCAATATTATCAGGTTAATTATTTTCCATGGGACTTCTTTTTTTTAATAATTCAATATCTTATTTCATTTTTTTGAAGATTTTTCAAGTAACTTATGGCCCCACCTTCACATGTGTGTGAAAATTATATACAGATTCCATCTAAAAATGATGGGAAACAAAATCTCATTTCAAATTTATTTATATTCCAGAAAGCAAAGGAAAAAAAAAACACATTCTAACACAATCAACCATCCACACACATGGAGATGTTTTCTTCTATAAAAACCTGATTACTATGCCACGTCCATCTATAAAGAAGCCATCACGTTCCATGCCTTTAAATCAATACAAAATGGTGACTTCATCAAAATAATGGGAACAAAATTTAAGACAATCATATAATCAAAAGTTTTACCTCACAAGTTGCTCTTCCCAAAAGATAATCGTTGGAGTTTGGTCAAATTTACAATGTCACTTGGTATGTTTCCTCTATTATACCCAAATGTAATTCTACTAATTGCATTGATGCCAAATGGAGGGTATTTCCCCCATATAACTCTATTTTTTTTTGTATAATTTTTTTTAAAAAGAGATTGAGTTCACGTACGATCCAATCTTAATATTGATTTTTTATTTTTCAATACTAGGGGTGGTGGGGTTATTAGACAATCCGCCCAGGTATTGCTCAAGCCACATATCAAACATGTTAAAATAGGCTATGCTAATATTAATACCAGTCCCAACCTTTCCAATGCTTAGTACCAAATACAACTCATTCCCGTTCACATCAAATAATTCAAGTTTTGGAAGCAAAAAGCACACGTTTGCGGATGACGAATTATTTTGTATTCTTTAAGAAGGTTAGAGAAAAATGCTAGAAAAAATGCAAAAAAAAAAAAGAACAATCAAGACAAACCCAGTTCTTCCATGATAATATAATATAGCATGCTAATCGAGTATCCTAGTTTAGAGAAAAGACATGTATAGATATTAAAAATATTTCAAAACATACCTCACAAACTATTATCATAGAGATTCAGTCTTTCAAATACAGACTTGTTAAAGACTATTTGAAGAATAGTTCCTGAAAGCTTGTTATACCCTCATATAATAGGGAGTGGAAAAGAAAGTAATGTAACTAGCAACAACTCTTTAAGCATCACAAGTTATTATGTACATGACATAAATTTTTATTTCTTCAAAACACATGTAATAGAACTTGCACATTTTTTAGAAATAAAACAAATATATTCTACATGATAAAACACAACAACAATTATATCATTTTCAAAAAGATAATATCATTAAAATTTTAAAACACATTCCTTGTGTCCTGTAGCGCCTCAAAGATTATAAGGGACAAACAACTTAGACACATAATTCAATTGGCCTTGCTATCCATCATTTATTTCCAAACGCATATTTATTAGAAGGCTCCCAGAAGAATTATTTTTAATTTGTTAACTACAATTTTTTAAAATTAATAATAAAAATAAAATTAAATATTACTTAGATTATTCAAATCAAAATTAAACGTTCTAAATACGTTGCTTTGTAAAACTTACTCATTTTGAAAAACAAAACCTTCAGAAATTTTTTAATCATGGAATAATAAAATTTATGGATTAAAAAAAAGGAATAACAATTGTTTTTAAAGGCCGATAGTCCCCTTAGATATTTTTATACTATTATTATAACAGTATTGTTTTTCCATGGGTGTGAGTTTACTAAACCGACGAATTATTTTTCATTCTTAAACGAAGCACAGAAAAGTGTTGGGAATAAACAAGAAGAAATATTAATAAAATACCGCTAGATTCATAATTTCTAGAGAAGATATTGAGAGATAGCCACAAACCCCCAAAACTAAGATACTTAATAATAGGATTCAAGTAGCACTTTAAAAATAAACAGAAAAATTGCACAAAATAACGAATAAAAAAAAAGCAATCTGGGCAATCCTAGGTTCCTCCAAGATAATACAAAATGATCATAAGAGATTATGTGATTATCCTCTGGTTTTAACTTCCTATGGGCTCTGGTGATTTAAATTCTTTTTTTAATAACAAGGGAAAGAAAGAAAGGGAAGTGCCAACATATATTTTGTTACATAATCATATTTGATCAGACCTAATTCATTTTTGACTAATATAATAGATTAAAGTTTGAAGTTTACAAAACATAAGCATATACAGAATACAAGGATAAATTTAGGGCACCACTTGGTTCATTAAGAAAACCATTATTTCTTTCTTGCATCTGTTTTGGAAAATTGGAATGTCGAAAATAAATTTCTAAAATTTATATGATCTTAAAAAATAATGGAAACCATATATATATATATCATTCAAAAACAGTTTTGACGAAACAAAAAAGGCATTTTACAGAAAATAACATGTAAATGTCCGAAACCCTAATAATCAAGGTCTAAACATCTCAAATTCAGTTCCTTAATATATATATATATATATATATATATATATATATTGATACAGAAAATATCGTCATCACTGCATTTTACAAGATGTTCCGCAAATAAAACAAGCCAAAGGGTTAAGGAAATGATAATCAACTAAAATTTGAATTTAACAGTTATCCACATTTTGCATAAATATCTATCATATCAGGTCGTGCCTCAGGTGCACCAGTGCAACACGTCAAGGCGATTACTAAATCAACAATTGTGCCATATATCCAAATTATATGTAGCCAAAGTTTTGGTATAGATTTTTTATTGCCCAAAGTCTAACAATTTGGAGATTCTAAAATCACTAAGATGGGCCACCATATCTTCATCCAACAAGACATTATTATTTGGCTTTAAATCACAATCAACCGGCAAAGAAAAACCATGATAAAGATACTCCATCACAGGTTCCACATCGATCAATATATATTCAGCCTTTGCAAGATGTCTACACAAGAGTTATAGGAGTACAACCATCTATCAAGACTCTCATTTCGCATGAATTCCGTTATGAGATATTTAAAACCATCATTTGAGCAACTACTAATGATCTGAATAAGATTGCGATGACGTAAATTGTATATGGTAACACATTCAACATCTAAACTCCTTAATGCTTGTTTCAAGTCTAAGTTGAAAACTTTCAAAGCAACTATTTTTTCACTTGAAAGAATTTTTTGGTATACAGATCCAAAACTTCCCTTGCCAGGAAAACTACTCTAGTTAAATCTATTTCTTCCTTGCAGAAGTTAATAAAAACCATTTTATGAACCATTGGGTACATCTCCATTAAATTGATTCCCTCCTAGAAATAATTCGTAGAGTTTAAAAGCATGTGCTACGCTTTTTGGAATTTGTCCAGTAAGTTCGTTCTCCTCCACACTAAACTCTTTCAAGTTGGGAAGGCCATTTCCCATATATGATGGGAGATGGAGGAAATTTCCTCCAAGCCACAGTCGTATTATTGTCAAGATGTTGAATATATTCGAAGGAATATTTACACTTAAATAATTCTGTGACAAATCTAATTGTTCAAGTTTATCAAGATTGCCTATGCCTTTGGTTATAGAACCTGAAAAAAAAAAGCATTGATAGATACTAATATTTCTAAAAGGATGGACTTGCAAAAAAGAAGAAACTATGAGTAATAATTTTTGTATATTCCTCCCTCCAATTTTAATTGTAAGAGTTAATAGAATGGTTTAGTTTAAAATGTAAAATTATAATTTATTTTATCTTGTAAATTTATAATTTTTTTCTTAAACTCTTCTTATTAATCGTGTATATTAAGGAATTTCTATTATGGGAGTAGTTTCTAATAAACATAATTTTAATGGGTACTTTAAGTATACTAGCTAATAAATTATTAATTTTTTTAATATCTAAAATTAGTTATCTAGCTCTAGCATTTAAGACTAGAGGGAGCATATACTATATACAAATGCATCATTTGATATTACACAAACTAAACATGTTTTGTTAAGCTTAAAATAGTTGGCTACTTTTTGGAATCCTAATTTATTTAATTAATTATATGTACGTTAAAAATAGTTGTCATGTGTGTGATTGGATAAGGGTATACCAGTAAAAAGGTTGCCACCCATAATGTTCAGTTACTTATTGATTTTAGAATGTTTCATTCTAATTGATTTGAAACAACCGGAAAGACTTCAAGTAAAGGGAGTCGATAACTGGAAAATTACTAGATAATTGGTTGATGCCAAGGTCAAATTCTCTCAGACGGCATATTGAAAAGAGATCGAGGAATTTCACCTATAAAAAGAGACACAATTTATTAATGTGTTTATCAATAAATTACTTCCTCAATCACTTAATATAATAGTTAATTAATTTAAGTATATTAAGAAAATAAGGAAATTAGTTAATTATAAGAAATATAATATGATCTCTCTAAAATATCCATATATAATATTAGAGTATATATTATTTTATATTTAGATAAAGTACCTGGGGGAGCATTTCTTTTTTGGTTATAAGACTTGTTGATCTACAATATCATTTAAAACTATTAATTTTGTATAAAACTGTGTATATTAATTGTATTTGACATTTAAAACAGAACCGTGTATATTAATTTTGTTTGTTTACTGTCAATTGCTCGACTTATAGGACAAAATTCACTTTTTATCTAGAATGGACATCACAACACCAAAAATAAGGATGAAGACCCATGCTTTTTGCCTGTGGATGTAGTTTAAATCGCCAAACTTAAATAACAAACTTCGATTGCTACAAAGAATGAACAAACAACCTTGTGTAAAACAGAAAATCATCAACCAAAATTCATGTTTTTATGAGTGGAAATACCTTTGTGCTAAGTAATGAGTTAAGTCAGTCATAATTCATTTGAAAAGTTTTAAACGGTTTCTTGGAGAAGCAGTTATTCAAGCTCCTCTTTACACCGTTGCAACTCCTGGTAAGTGGCCATAGAAGCATGTCATATTTCTAATAAGAACAATGCTTTTATAAAATGGACATTAAAATGGGAGCAGATAAAATGTCCAAATTCTATCAGAGCAATTAAGACTAGAAACTAGTCCATGCCATTGATCTTTGTGCCTAATTTCTACCAGCAATAATGGACATGAAAAGAAACAACAATCCACAAACAAGGGAACAGATTCTTGGAATGACTGACTAGAACAATTTAACAGGCCAAAATTGCAAGTCTACCATCTCTACAAATTCGTAATTTTCAATTACAGTATGATTATGCAACCAACTCTTTATGCCTTCTAGTATTATGAAAATTCCAAGAGCCAGTGCAGAGTGATCAAATGCATCAATTTTCTGTATAGGCTTGAATGCAATGTGATAAAGTTTTAAGAGCTTTCTAGTCTCTAGTTCATTAGCATCATTAATTTGTGGTTTGTGCAAGATGTTTATTAGTATCTTATATGTATAGGAAAGATAGACAATTAGAGAAACAGTCACGTAAACAGAAATCAGCCCATAAATAGGCATACAACAGCAGGTTAACAGCCTACCTCTACATCTTTGATTGCTTAATCTCTAGTGATTTCCTGCCGCTTGGGGGATACGTTTCAGAAAATTAATGCATAGTATTCCCTTGAATTGGCATTACAAAGTAAGCAAGGTAAGAAAGTCTCTTAACAACATAATCTGGACTAATTTGGGTTTTGCCAAATCAAACAATTAAGTGTTATAACGTCTATAATTTTCTCAATATAGAAAGTGTGTGTGTATAAGCAAAGATCTTTGATCTAATAGTTTGGTGTCTACAGAAATCTAACCGAGACAACATAAATTACGCCACAAGCAAGAAGCAAATAGCTTGATATATTCTTCTGAAGAACAAGATCCTTTCTCTCCCCAAGATAGTTGTCACGTCCCAAAATTTGGACCGTGACCGGCACGGAATATGAATAGTTTCATATTCCAAAAGCCTAAAACCTCAAATACAACGTTTTGAAATAAACACCATAATAAATTGTATCTCATAAATCAACAGAATCTTTTCTAAGGACTATGTGGAGCATTTACCTTCCTTTCAAAATAATACAAGCACTTTCTTAATGATAATTATATCAAAAGTAATTTTGTCAAAAAGACGCTTCGGATTGGCAACGAGGCTCTTCACTGCTCAGTGGGAAGGTTAGGGTCACCTGCACTATCTGAGACCAAATAATCTACTCGTGAATAACGTCCCAAAAACATGATTTAAAAGAATGCGGGAATAAACAATGCATAATCATGTTAAAAATGTATTTCATAATATTTCGTAATCTGATGCAAACCTTTCCGTAAACATTTGTATTTCAGGGGAAACAACAATCTGAAAGAACCATTTCAAATCAATCTGAAATAACCATTTCTTACCAATCATTTAAAACAATCCTTTTTAAACCATAATCTTTCTGTAGGATTTCAACAGAACAAAAACAGACGTGGACACACAGTCCACTAGGGTAACTAACCATTCTGGTGGCTCGAAGCCACTAACTGTCGCGAGAACGAATCCCACGAAATAATTCTGGTGGCTATGCCACAAACTGTCGCGAGAATAAATCCCACAAAATAATTCTGGTGGCTCAAGGCCACAAACTGTCGTGAGAACGAATCCCATGAAATAATTCTGGTGGCTATGCCACAAACTGTCGAGCTCGAATACCAAGGTGCACCAAGGACTAACAGTACTGCTGTTAGCAACCAGCATTCTGTATTCCGTCCTAAAATGTTTCTATCATGCGTGGGGTCCTTTTCACATGAAATAATCTCAATCGTTTCAATGCCATAATCATTGGTAAAAACCACTTTGAATTTCTAAAACCCCAGCATGAACTTTTGAAATCAAGTTACTGTAAAAATATATGCAATTCACATAAGAATATTTCATGAATAACATCAGTTCACTGTCAAATCTTTTTCTAAAGCCTCTTTATCCATTTTCATGCATAATCATAATCTTTTATAAATCGATCGAAAGAAAATCATGTCTAATGATTTAAACCATAATTTCGTAAAACTTGCTTTTCAAAATCCATATTTGAAATTATCATTTGAAATGACAATGCATTTGAAAATGTAAATTTGTAGGGAACGTTATTCATTCACCTGGTACACTCTTAAACCTTTACTATTCCTGTCAAACAATTTCCGATGGCTTTCGTTGCTCAATCCCCTGGTATCCCACAAATAATCATGCATTAACATACTATTCAAAGTTCAGCAGAAATAATTCATCTTTAATCTATTATTTTAATTTAAGTGAATGACATCACCCATTCAATCAAAAACTCAACATGTATGCTCCAAAAACCTTCACCCAAACTCTAATCCCCGAACTAACAGTTCTCTAATATTTCTATTCAACTTTAGCTTCAACTTGCTTGATTTGGTACTTGAATTTCTTCTATACTTCAGTGTCTCTTTACATACATTAAAGCATCTAACTTTAATAAGTAAAATATCCAATTATATAATTGTTGACCATTTTCTCATTGTTTAATCCAACCACTTCTCTTTCAAACTCAAACCATATCTTTGCTCACATAATCTATATATACATACATAACACTATCACAGCTACTTGGGTGCAGTATAAATATATATACCTATATCTCTACGGCACTCACACACAAAGTATAAAACATGACCATAGATCATTCTTATAGCAATAGCAGAAACTCCACTTAACCACATGTTTCTCCTATTTCCTTTGATATCATTACTACACACATAAATACACAAGGACTTCCCAGAACACGTACACCCAGCATATACATTCACAACAGCAGAAAAATTCATACAGCAACGCCATTCCCACTCAGTCTGGAGAACCAACCCCAACAACTGAAATTCCCACACAACCGCAGACCTCTGCATTTTCTTCTTTCCTCACAATTCTACCCACACACATATTCAACAAAACACATAGAGAAACCAAAGGAGAAATGGAAGTTTCACACATCACAATTAGCCAAGAGCAGAGGAGTCAGGCAACATAACACGCAACAGCTGAATACCAATTTGTCAAAACACACAACCATAACACGCAGGGATCACACACCCAACAGAGATTGCAACCTCCCCAACTCACGGCCTCCAGCACAACTTTGGGAAATCAATTACATGGACACAAACCAGAACAGGGGAGTCGACGGCCATAACACAAAGTATCCCAGAGCAATCACTACTGATCAAGATAGAAAATGAAGGAGAATAATGGCCAAAATCTCAATACCTGCACAACAATGGATAGAGACTACTGGGTAAGCGTCGCCGGCTGAGATTCACGGTACGCTTACTGTAGCTCTGCCTGGCCCAAACACTACCTCCCCTGCCTCTGACCCTCTCACACAGCCTCACGCATCCAACAAACCAGGGAGAAGAAAGAAATCAAATTCCCAACTTGGAACAATTTCCACAGCTCCAAATCACTTAATTTCTGCGCATTGAAAAGGAAGAAACTCTAAACTGTAGCAGCTACAGTACCAGTCTCACAGAGCAATGGCAACAGGGGCAGCTGCTTGCACGACGACGGTGACAGCCACAAGGGTAGTCTACTGGAAGGAGTATAAACCCACGACAGAACCCAATTGCAGAACTTCGGACACCCAGCAGGACCTCCCTTCTACTCTCCTCTCACTGAACCCATTATCGACTGAAAAATTGAAATGGGGAAGGAGGGCCGCAAACTTAAAGGCGACAACAGCAGACCTTTCGTGCCGTGGAAGCCTTCCCCGTGCCGCTCGTCGACTCTGCTCTTATGCAGCACTGAATCGCTGCTGTACACCATGGAAGCAGCAACTGCATAATGTAGAATGAGGAAAGGAAGTCGGGAGTTGGTAAAAGGACAGAGGGGCAATTTTGTCATTTCACCCATGAAAAGAAAAAAAACTCTCCCCTTCTACATTGGCCAGAGCTCGAATCCGGGTCAAATGATTTTTCTCTCCGTCCTTGAACCATTCAGCTACTCGATCACATTGAAAAATCTCTGCGAAAAATAATATATATTCCTTTATTAAATGTATTTATCCAAATAAAATTTCTGGCCATAACAATAGTCAGGGAAAGCCCTTGTCATTACTGCAACATTGCGGGAAGAAAACCATGTTTCAGGAACCATACCAGGAATATGTGTCTTGATATTAACTTAATGAGCTCCTATTCAGGAAAAAAGATAGCTTATCTAAAGAGCTTAAAATAGACGGAAAGACAAATAAATCATGAGTTATTTTTGAAAGATTAAAATAGACTGAAAGACTACAAATTGTGAAGGGATATTATATGATTAATTAAGTTCAAAGTAAATAGTGGTAGCTGATTGTTTTCTTTTCTATTGTTCTGTTGTACTATTTTATGTGATTTTTAGGCTCTGGGCATCATTTCTCTTCTAAACAAAAAAAAAACAATTAGCTCCTATTCAGTGCTAAGTCTCACAACATTTTCTGAAATTCAAATAATACAATAACAACAACATGCTTTATCACACAAGATAGGCTTGGCATAATTCAAACAACAATTCATAATTAAGAATATCTCTCATTAATTAATATTAGCATTTATTAGTGGTCAAAGCTAATAAACACGATAAGTCTACCATTTCACCAGATGGAATTTACCAACTAAACGGGTATAATACTTCTAGAAGTTTACAATTTATACGTTGTTGTTTAAGGTGTTAGTGGTCCAAGAAAATAAAGACAAGCTTATTAAAAGAAGAACATAATGGGAAAAACAACCAAAAACCTAAGTAAATCAGAGACATACAAAATATGCAACTTACCCCTGCCAGCCTAGTATCCCAAAACCTATAAAATACAGCAACTGAGACATTATACACGACACTAAGATAACACCAGCAAGGAGAATATGCCATCCACACTGTTATAATAATCATTAACACATAATGACCAAATTACTCAGAAAGATGACAAATTAAACTGTAACATCAAAAAAGGAACCTGCTAGAACTTGGTTATAAAACTACATTCTGTCTTGGCCACAGCCACAACAAAAGCTATAAACACAGGGTAACACCAAAATATACCATCGAAAACCTAAAATCAACTCACAACAACAAGAAATAAACAGTAGAAACAAGATGAAGTAAAATTGAATTAAACATGCACAAGGGAAAGGAATATTAGATCCGTTATTGAAGGAGCGTACAACAGAGAGGATGTTGGCGGCGATGCAAAGGATGGCAGCCAAACAGGTCAATAAGCTGAAGTACCTACACGTTACGAAGAAAGGATCTGGTCTGGCTCAAACCCGAGTACTCGACAAAGATCTGGGAACGATTGGCATTTTCGTGAGCTTTCTCATATGAAACAAGGAATGCTAATTTCTGATTTGCCAAACAAAACTTTCTCACATTTACTCTAGGTCTCCAAGAAATTTCGTTAGAAATGGTTTGAGAGTTATTCACGATAGTTTCTCTCTTAGACAGAATTCTTCACCTGCCATCCAAGGCAATGTAAACTGAATAGTAAAGTGACACATGGTGATTATAAATATTGAGAGCCTCAAAGTTCATGTACTCCTCCTATCTTGTCCTTAATTAGGGATTACTTAAGTTAATTAATATCATATATTTTTATTAAAATATTCTAATTATCTTCATCAATTTCTTTTCTTTCTTACTTGATTATTGTCGTAGGGTATTAATAAAATAATTTGAGAAAAGTTAATAAAAATTGTAGAGATATTATACGATATATGAATATCTTGGATATGATTGTAGAGATATCGTATATCTTGAATATCTTGAAAATATCCTGTAATTAGTACATAGGATATGATATGATATGATATTGGTATGATATTATATCATTAATGTCTAGGGTTTTCTATTATGTATATATATATGGATTCAACATATCAATAAAATAAGCAATTTCTCTCTAAATCAACATGGTATGAAAGAAGTAAATTTGGGTTCACCTCCAGTTGGTTTTTGGTGTCCGTTTTTTGGAGTTTTGGTTTCTATTTTCTGACAGCACTGTGCTTGCCGCTGACGTCCCACTTTTCTGATGACGCTGTACTCCTTTGGGATCGACTCACCTTCCTGAGCATACCCCTGAAGTTTTGTGCCCTAATTTTGACTATTCCATACTAAGTCTTTCGTTTCTGATCCATATTTTCTAGCTGCATATTTGCAGTTTCTGATTCTAAATTTGTTTGTTTGTTGAGGTGATTTTATTTGACCCCTAAATTGGTCTTCCTTTACTTGTTTGAATATTTGTTCCTACGGAGCTCCCAGCAAAGCTACGATAATTGGATACTCTAGTTCTTTTGGTTAATCATTGTCTGGTTGCTTTCATTTTTAGTACTAATCTATGTTGATGGCTGCAACTAAGTCTATCACAATTTTTGAGATGGTTCCAGTAGTCACTAAGATTACTGAATACAAAATAACTTGGAGAAATTATCTAGATTGAAGTAAATCTATTCGTATTTATTTTCAAAGTATTGAGAAGGAAGATTACTTGACCGATGATCCTTTAAAAGAGAAAGATCCCTCTCGCAAGTCATGGTTAAGGGATGATGCACAACTTCTCTTGTAAATTCATAACTATATTAATAGTGAGATCATGCCCTTTATTACTCACTGTGAATTTGTTAAGGAACTAATGGATTACTTGGCATTCTTATACTCGAGCAAGAATAATATTTCTCGAATATACGAGGTTTGCAGATCTTTCCATCGTACCGAGATGCCAGATAATCTTCCCCTTATAGCCTTCTTTATGGATTTCAAAGGAATGTATGAAGAGCTCAATGCCCTTATGCCTATTTCTGATGAGAGGAAGGTCAACGTGTCTCACTAAGAGCAGATGACTACAATGAGTTTTCTTACGGCACTTCCGTCTCGATATACGGTGTCACGTCCCGAAATTTGGACCGTGACCGGCACGGAATATGAATAGTTTCATATTCTGAAAGCCTAAAATCTCAAATACAACGTTTAAAGTTTCCATAACATTTTTCAAAATAAACACAATCTTTTCTAAGGTCTATGTGGAGCATTTACCTTCTTTTCAAAATAATACAAGTTCTTTAGAAAAGTAAGTATATCAAAAGTAGTATTTGTCAAAAACGACACTTTGGATCGGCAACGAGGCTTTTCACTGCTCAGCGAAAGAGTTAGGGTCACCTGCACTATCTGAGGCCAAATAATCTACTCATGAATAACGTCCCAAAAACATAAGTTAAAGAATGCGGAAATAAACAATGCATAATCCTGTTGAAAGTGTGTTTCATAACATTTCATAATCTGATGCCAACCTTTCTATAAACATTTGTATTTTAGGGAAAACAACAATATGAAATAACTATTCCAAATCAATCATTTGAAAACAATCATTTCAAAGCCATAATCTTTCTGTAGGACTTCAACAGAACAAAAACAAACGTGGACACACAATCCACGAGGGTAACTAACCATTCTGGTGGCTCGAAGCCACTAACTATCGCGAGAATGAATCCCACAAAATAATTCTGGTGGCTCAAGGCCACAAACTGTCACGAGAATAAATCCCACGAAATAATTCTGGTGGCTCAAGGCCACAAACTGTCGCGAGAATAAATCCCATGAAATAATTCTGGTGGCTCAAGGCCACAAACTGTCGCGAGATTAAATCCCACGAAATAATTCTGGTGGCTATGCCACAAACTGTCGAGCTCGAGTAACCAAGGTGCACCAAGGACTAATAGTACTGCTGTTAGCAACCAGCGTTCTGTATTCCGTCCTAAAACATTTCCATCATGCGTGGGGTCCTTTTCACATGTAATGATCTCAATAGTTTCAAATACCATAATCATTGATAAAGCCACTTTGAATTTCAAAAACCCCAGCATGAACATTCAAAATCAAGTTACTGTAAAAACATATGCAATTCACATAAGAATATTTCATGAATTTAGTTCACTGTCAAATCTTTTTCTAAAGCCTCTTTATCCATTTTCATGCATAATCATAATCTTTTGTAAATCGATCAAAAGAAAATCATTTCTAACGATTCAAACCATGCTTTCGTAAAATTTGCCTTTCAAAATCCATATTTGAAATTCATCATTTAAAATGATAATGCATTTGAAAATGTAAATTTTAGGGAACGTTATTCACTCACCTGCGAGCTTTTAAACATATGACTTACTCCTACTGTCACGCTCCAAAACCTTTACGCACTTTAGCCAATCACTTTTGATTAACAACAGTTCTCAATTACCTGGTATTCCCAAACAATATATTAATGTTTTATTCAAAGTTTCAACAGAAATATACAATCTTTCCCGCCATCAACTACCCCCTTAGAGAAAAACTCATTATGTGAATGCCCTTCAAGTCACCATTATCAAAGCGTTAGCTACTTCCCTAATTTACCATACCAAATAATACTTTCCTTATTATTCCTCGACATGAAAATGCATTTAATTGATAATAAGTTAGTATTTCCAATGTAATGCTGTGAACATTTTCAACTTCGACATCTTTAGAAATGTTATAACTATAATCAGCTTCCCTTTAAGCTAAACTACCTTACATACTTAATTCCGATTCCAATTAAGACCAAACTATTGCTCCAATTCCTTCATTCCCTAACCCAGAACTTCCCTTTCATCAGTTTCTCAAATCCACATATACCCACACATATATATATAGGCATATTGGCAGCCCACTTATTTACTTTCTTTCTTCATTCAAATTCCTACATCAGCATTTAAGTGTCAATATACCCGTATATATCCTTTTCATTTCAAAACCATATCAACAGCATCTATGCATGTATATATATACTTCCAACAATGTTCAATCTCATCCCCACGGCAGTAAACTTCCAATCTACTATGACAGTATTATACTCACAAACATACATGCATACGGCGTTCCCTGACCAAAACCATTTCTTCAAGGATACCCAAATACACATACATTGCGAAAAAAAATTAACATATACACAGAGTAGCAGTAACCCAGCATAAACATATTCATGTGTAAATATCCCTTCGACCAAGCTCACAGCCCCCCTTATTTGATCAAAACAAATCCTTTCCCAACACCATAACACGGACCCAGGTCACCTAACAGAACTTAGCGCGCTCTGTTTCCCCAAAATTTAACTTAGATCAGAGGTACCCCACTACAACAAGGGAATAATAACCATCCCAATTAAATCCATAAGGGCACTGATCATCATTGGGGAAACTGAAGAGAAAAAGAGGAAGAAAACAACTCGCTCAGAAATGGCACACTAACCTATAGAGATGACAAATATCCAACGACCCCAGCTCCTGCTCTCAGATGACAACCGTTGCCTATGGTGACAAAAGAAACAGAGCCCAAATAGAAAGAACACTACAATCACCAACCACCACAACAGATCCGATCAAGCACAGGGAAGAAGCTCAGTGAATTGAAATAGTTGCGGTCACCAAAATGCTTACCCATAACGAGGGAACAACCACTACTGAAAATATCTCTGACGTGAGTTACATAACACAGCGACAATGAACAGTGTCATGAGCTTTCTCCCTTTGGTCTCACCCTCTCTCTGCTTCCCCAACGTGTGAAATGTCAGACCAGTCGGCGGGGTAATGAGTTTTCCCCACTCGACGTCGGAAGGCCACCCAACAGAAGGCTTCAGCTTCGATCGCCTCCCCCTTTCTCCTGCTCTCGCCACTCTGCTCTACTTATTGGACTTATGGTACTGTTTGAGGCGACGACTCCGGTGGTGATAGCACCGGCAGAGCAACTGGCTGAAGGAACAACTGACCCCACGGCATCACTTGCTTGAAATCTCACCATTGTGTCGCTGGACTCCTTCCTCTGCTGCTGCCGCGTGAATCATCGCAAATGAAGAAAGAATGTACGGTTGGCAGAGTAAAGAGGAAGGAGGGCATTACAGTAATTTTGTTCACTAAAAAACAAAAGAAGAAGAAAAAAAACACCTTTTACAGCTGCTGGGACTCGAACGCCAAACCTCAGACATAAACTCTTGCCCCTTGACTACTCAACTACTGACTCCACATAGCCATTTACTGCATCAAAATATATATATCCCTTATTAAATTAATGTTATCTATAAAATTTTTCAAGCTATAACATACGGCTTCTCGTTCTCAAATTTTATCTGGGGCTCATCTTCCCTCTCTTGAAGAAGCCTTCTCTCGTGTGTTAAGAACTAAACAAATCTCTTCATCGGCCTCTACTGTGCCTACTAGTGCATTACTTAGTCGTGGTCAGAATAATACTCGTGGGCCACCTAATCATCATGGTCCTACACTAGGGGGTTCTAATCAAGAGTCGAATGATGTGATTTGTTACTATTGTAAGGAGCCAGGTCATACGAAACGTACATGTCGTAAACTTCATAACAAATAGAATCGACAGAATTCTACACATGTGGCCACGATAGCTAATGACACGGTTACCATTTCTGCTACTAAATATGCTCAATTAAAGTCTAGTAATCCTCCTGCTAGTGTTGCTATTACCACAAGTAATGAGGCTACTACCCTTGTCTCTTCTTCCTCAAAATGGATCATAGACTCTAGTGCTACGACCACATGACAGGTAACCGCTATCTCTTCTCTACTTACAATTCCTATGCCAACCCTTATAATATCACCATTACGGACGGTTCTCAATCCTATGTTCTTGGGTCTGGCATAATTGAACCTACCTCTTCTATTCATTTAGACTCTGTGCTCAATGTCCCTAATCTTGCTTTTAACCTTTTTGTCTTCTAGTAAACTTACTCGTCAATTAAACTATTGGGTCTCACTTTTCCCTGATCATTGCTTGATATATGATCTTTTGATGAAGAAGATAATTAGTAGAGGCTACTAATTTGGCGGTTGTTACTTCCTTGATGATCAGGGGTCACGTGCGGTGGCCTGTACTAGTGGTGTCACTCCTTTTGAAGCACATTGTCATTTGGGTAATTTGTCTTTATCATCTTTAAAAAAAGTTTATCATCAGCTTCAGTATTTGTTGTCCTTAGATTGTGAGTCATGTCAGTTTGTAAAACATCATCGTCTTCCTTTAGTTTCTCGCATCAATAAACGAGCTTCGCTCCTTTTGAGTTAGTGCACTATGATATTTGGGGTCCGTGTACAGTTGAGTCCAAAGCTAGTTTTAAGTACTTTGTTACATTTGTTGATGATTATTCCCGTACTACTTGGTTATATTTAATGAAAAATAGTTCTGAGTTATTCTCTCATTTTTGTGCCTTTACTACTGAAATTAAGAATCAATTCAATACTTCTATCTATACTTTACGCAGTGATAATGCTAAAGAATATTTTTCTGAATCATTTTGCTCCTTTATGCTTTAAAATGTCATTCTCCATCAATCTTCTTGTGTGGATACACCGACTCAGAATGGTGTTGCTAAAAGAAAAAATTACCACCTATTGGAAGTAGCCCATGCTCTTCTATTTCAAATACAGGTTCTAAAACCTTTTTGGGCCGATGCGGTCTCCACTGCTTGCTTTATCATTAATCGCATGCCTTCCTCTATTCTTGATGGTCGTATTCCCTACACTATTCTCTTTCCTTCTAAACCTTTGTTTCCTATTGACCCTAAGATTTTTGGATGTGTGTGTTTTGTTCGAGATGTGTGTCCAAGTGTCTCTAAATTAGATCCTAAGTTCCTCAAGTATGTCTTCCTTGGCTACTCTCATATTCAGAAATGTTATAGGTGTTTCTCTCTGTCTCTTAATCATTACATGGCTTCTACTGATGTTACTTTTTAGGAATCTATTGCTTATTTTGCTTCTACCACTTCAGCTCCACCTTCTCTATCTGTGGAGGAGGATACTCTACTAGTCTACTTTGTCCTTCCCTCACATCACCGACCCTTGCTCCCCTACTGGTACCTGGTCAACCACCTTTATCTTGGGTTTATATCAGACGTTTGAAGGACACAATTACTATTGATATGCCAGATTCTACCTACTATTGTCTACTTCCTCATCAGATCTTGCAGAGAGCATTACTCACCCTGAGCCTACCTTAGTCCCTACATCTGAGATACCTCATGTTCCTAATCCAGATCCCTCCCTTGATATACCCATTACCCTCCACAAATGTAAACGTACTTGTACCTATCCTATTTCTTCTTTTGTTTCATATGACCACCTCTCCTCTACTTCTTGTACCTTTGTTGCTTCTTTAGACACTATTTCTGTACCTCAATCCCTTTCTGAGGCTTTATCCCACCTGGGTTGATGTACTGCTATGGAGGAGGAGATGGCGGCCCTTGATCGTGCAGGTACATGGTCCTTAGTGGATTTGCTGGCGAGAAAGAAATCTATTAGGTGTAAATGGGTGTTGACCCTTAAAACTAAGGCTGATGGCACCCTCAAACGTCTTAAAGCTCACCTTGTTACTAAAGGCTATACTCAGAAGTATGCTCAGAAGTATGGTATTGACTACTATGTTCATCTCTTTATCTCTCTGGTCGTTACTTATAGTTGGGATCTTTCTCAACTAGATATCAAAAATGCCTTCTTACATGGTGATCTTCTTGAAGAGGTGTACATAGAGCAACCACTCGATTTTGTTATTCAAGTGAGCATAGTAAAGTGTGTCATCTTAAGAGAGCTTTATACGGCTTGAAGTAAAGTCCTCGGGCATGGTTTGATAGATTTAATACTCTCATGAAAGACTTTAGCTTGTACCAGAGTAAGTGTGATCATTCTGTGTTCTATCAGAGAACAAGTGCTGGCATAATTCTATTAGTTGTGTATGTCGATGACATTGTGATTATAGGGAACGATACCTTGGGGAGCTCATCACTCAAGTTATTCCTTAACTCCCATTTTCAGATGAAAGATTTGGGCTCATTAAAGTACTTCTTGGGAATTGATATTATGAGAAGCAAGAAGGGCATCTTATTAAGTTAGAGAAAATATGTTCTTGATCTACTAAAAGAAACTGGCAAACTAGGAGCTACCCCAACTAGTTTTCCTATAGTTTATAATCCTCTACTTGATGCTAATGGTAATATACCATATGACAATCCTGTTGAACCTGCTAAGAGCACGCCGTTTGAGAACCCAGAGAGGTACAGGAGATTGATTGGAAAATTGAATTATCTTATAGTTACTCATCCTGATATCACTTATCTAGTAAGGTCGTTAGCCAATTTATGGTCTCTCCAACTGTTCAATAGTGGGAAGCCTTAGAACATGTATTACATTATTTGAAGGGATCTCCAAGTTGTGGGCTATTGTACAAGAATTATGGCCATATGGATATTGAGTATTTTTGTGATGTCGATCATGGTGAATTAAAGGCCACAAGATGGTCCATTACAGGATACTGTGTATTTATAGGAGGAAATTTGGTATCTTGGAGAAGCAAGAAACATAATGTAGTGTCACGATCAAGTACAGAAGTAGAATACAGAACTATGGCATAATTTGTATGCGAGATAGTCTAGATATATCAGTTAATGAATGAGGTTAGCCTTAAAACCTCATTACCAACAAAGTTGTGGTGTGATAATAAAGCGGCCTTACACATAGCTTCTAATTCGGTATTCCATAAACGTACGAAACATATTTAGATTGACTACCATTTTATTCGAGACAAGCTCAAGGAAAATTTTATCTCTATATGACATGTCAGATCCAGTGATTAACTAGGCGATCTCCTCACCAAAGCTCTTAATGGGGTTCGGATTGAATATTTTTATAACAAATTGGGTATGATTGATATCTATACTCCAACTTGAGGGGGAATGTAGAGATATTATAGAGATATTATACGATATGTGAATATCCTGGATATGATTGTAGAGATATTATAGAGATATTATACGATATGTGAATATCCTATAATTAGTATATAGGATACGATATGATATTGATATGACATTATATCATTAATATATAGGTTTCCCTATTGTGTATATATATGGATTCAACATATCAATAAAATAAGCAATTTTCTCTATGAATCAACAAAAAAATATATCTTATATTTATGGTCAAAATTAACTTCTTAATTAGATTCTATATTAAAAACTAGATGAATAATTTTTCATCAAGTTTTTCATATTTATCAAGAACATTTCACACAATTTGAACTCGTGTTTCTCTCTTGAGGTCACTTGCCACTTTGCTATCAAAGTGTGGTTTTAATTAAAGGATAATATGAAAATAGTTTTTTCCAAAGTATAATTATTCTATTATTATTCGAGACAATCTATTCTAGGAAAGAACTTGGAGTATATGGAGGTAATTTTGCTTTACAATGACATAAGATGAAGGCCATATAAACCAGGCCTAACTCACACATTGAAACCCATACACTTGACCTGCTATTCGTAACAGAGTAATTTTTTTATTTCGCTATAAAAATTTTAGAAAGAAATTAGATTCACCTATAATTTAAGTATAAGACAAAATCTCTCATCTTTCTATTTGGCCCTTGAAATTGAATTACATGTTTTGACCTAAAACATAAAATAGAATAAAACTAAAACATACTTTAAAGGTGACCCAAATAAAATGAAATTGTACTTATAAATCTTGTTTTATACAAAAAATTTTAGAAAGAGTTTAGGCTCACACACGATTCAAGAGCAGGGTTAAGTCTCCCTTCCTTTTAGGCTATACAAATGTCAAGTAGTGTGAGCTTTCTATTACCCTGAAGCGTAAACTTAGGCATCTAGGAGCTAGGATGCCTCCCCAAGTACTGTGATTAGAACTACAATAAAATAGTACTTCCCAGGGATAGAACATGTTCAAAATAGTCGTATGTCTCATCCTTCGTCAGTTGAACCTATAGATGATGGGTAACTATACTTATAAATCTGTTTTGAAGCTTGGGATAATATTTTTATTGGCCCATTTCCTTTAATTGGGCCAATTGAAGATGGGCTTTGTTGGGTCCACAATAGAGAAGGAAGATGACTAGTTTGCCAAGTGTTATTTCAACTTTATATCGAAGGACCAACAGGGGTTGGTTCGAGTGGTACGCGGCTCGGTATTACTTAAGCGAGGTCTCGAGTTTGAGTCTTGGCATATGCAAAAAATTCCCGTTGGGAGACTCACTCACCATAGACAGGTGCGTGACACGGGTCAGATCCGGATATAGTCAGAGCAAAGCTCAGGTGAACCGGGTGGGTAACAAAAAAAAACTTTATACTGAAGGCAAAAAAATAACTTTGTACAAAAAAAAGTATTGTTTCTACTGAGGGATTTTGTTTTGTTATGGGATCTTGCTACATTGGTCCCCTATCCCACTTTACTGTTATTTGCTTTATATATTATACTCCCTCCTTCCCTTATTATAAGATTTCAATTTATTCAAGAAACATATTAAAATTAGTTAAAAGTAATAAGCATAAAGGAAATGTACTTTCTTCCCCAAATATATACTTATTTATAAATGAGTATATTAGAGTGAAGAAAAAATAAGAGAAAATCTATAGGAAAAAGATAATGAGAGAGCATATTAAGTAAGGATAAAATGGGTAAAAATACATTTAATATTCAAACCAACTTAAGGAGTATCTTATAATAAAGGATAGAACAATTCACTTAGATTTCCAAAACATCAGTATTGAGAGAATATAGAGAAACAGAAAAATGTTAAAAAATATTTCAATTCACTTAGAAAATCATTTCATACAATTGTCGGCAGAAGTAAAATTGGAAAGTGGTAAAAGAAACAATTTCCAAACTTGATACAGTTATCGTGAATGAAGAAAAGGAATGAATTCTATGTTACTAGCTATTATTCAAGTTCAAAACTAACTTGAAGACATGAGACATTATCACTTCATATGACATGTTCCATAATAAAACAATCCAAAGTATCAAAAACTGTAACAAATACAATTTGATTTACACATAGTTATTTAACAAGATGGTCCTTGAATATTTTGCATTAACATGGCCATTTTTTTTCCAGTGACACCACAACCTCTGACATATTAGGTCTTGCCTCAGGTACTTCATTGCAACAATTTAAAGCCAACTCAAAAACTGATGATATATTCAGTAACATATTACCAATTTGTTGGTTGCTTATGTGCAGCAAATTGCCATCAAGGATATTGATGATTGCATGTGGCAATGATTTGCTAACAAATTCTTTTAAAGTTAAACCTTGAACAAACATCTCACCTGTTGGTTTCTTCTTTGTAAGTATTTCCATAAGCATAATACCAAAACTGTATATATCTCCTTTGGTTGAAACAGCTCCTTTTGATCCATACTCTACATTTGAATGCTAAGTTAAATAGTCGAATAACTTCTAGTTGCTTTTTGCATGTGCCTGTACATATATAAGCTTGTGTGTTTGTGAACATGTGTATGTAGATATAAATGAATACAAGAAATAGAAATTAAATAAAATTTAATATGATTACTAGCTAAATTATCACCTGGTGCTATATAACCAATTATAGCCATAGTTTTGGTATAAATTTCTGATTGACTGTCACTTAACAATTTGAAAATTCCAAAGTCACTCAAATGGGCCACCATATTTTCATCCAATAAAACATTACTTGGCTTTACATCACAGTGGACTACTGGTGTAGAAGAACCATGATGAAGATACTCTAATGCCGACGCCACATCAATCATTATGTTTAGTCTTTACATTATATCTAAACAATAGTTATTGAAGTACAACCATCTATTAAGACTCCCATTTGACATGAATTCCATTATTAGGGATTTAAAATCATCATTGGAGCAACTACTTATAATTTTTATGAGATTCCGATGGCGTAGTTTGCATATGGCAGCACATTCAATATCAAAACTCTTCGATGCTTCTTGTAAGTTTGAGTTAAATACTTTGACAGCAACTATCTTTCCACTTGAGAGAATTCCTTTGTATACTGATCCAAAACTTCCCTTGCCAAGAAAATTATTCTCATCAAATCTATTTGTTGCTTGCAAAAGATCATAATAGGATATCTTCATGGGCGTGTCCAAATTTAAGAAGTCTCGATTAGTCATCTCATGACTAACATGATCCTTCATAAACTTTAGAAACATTAGGCATGGAGCAACCAAAATGATTGCAGAAATGATAGGCACTAAGTATTTGATCACAAGCACCAGTTTGGTTGAGATGTGATTGTTTCCTTTTTTGCATGGATGGACTTTTAGTTTAGACTTCCCACAAAGATCTTCATTCATCATAAAAGATTCATATGTAAAATTCTGAAAAGGCCCATTATTTGGAATTTCTCCATGCAATAAATTATACGAAAGATTGAGATGCTTCATATGGATAAGTAACTCTAAGGATTTTGGAATCACACCAGATAAATAATTTTGGGAGAGATCCAAGGACTCAATATCTATCATGCCACTAAATAATTCAGGAATGGGCCCTTGCAATTTGTTATGAGACAAAGATAGTATGTTTCCAAGGTGCCTATAGTTGTTGGGATGTTTCCTGAGATTTGATTTTGTGACAAGTTCAATAGTATAATTGCTCTCAAATTTGATACCTCAAGTAAAATTGTTCCGCTCAATGCGTTGGACGATAAGTCTAGCATCAACATATCTTTGAGACTCCAAAGAGAAGAGGGTATTTGAGAAATTAATTTGTTGGAGCTGAAATTCAACCTTCTCAAAGAAGTATTTGTGAGGCACGTTGGAATCATTCCTAGAAACATATTGTTGGCTAGATACAACTCACTCAAACTTTTGATTTGGCACAATTCATTTATGATAGGCCCTTGCCATCTGTTATTGCTAAGACTTAAATGTTGAAGCCTTTGTAGTCTATTAATTGTATTTGGAATCAACCCATTCAAGTCATTCCCATCTAAATATAATGCCGTCAAGTTTGTTAGATTCCCAACTACATTGGGTATAACTCCACTAAATTTATTCCATGATAAATCTAACTTAGTGAGCTTAGAAGCATTTGAGATGCAATTTGGAATTTGTCCATTAAGTAGATTATCTGTCAAAACCAATTCTTTCATGTTGGGAAGGCCAATTCCTAAATTTGATGGGAGAAAACCAGAGAAGGCATTACTGTTAAGGTAGACACGTCTCAATGCCATAATGTTGAATATATAGGAAGGAAAGGATCCATTGAAATTATTATATGCCAAATTCAACACTTCAAGCTTATCAAGATTGCCTATCTCCTTGGGTATAAGACCTGAAAACAAAAAGCTGTTTGGTAATTAGCTTAAAAAAACTGACGGATATGGATATATAACATTTATATAAAGTTATGAAAATTGACAAAACAGGTAATATGTTTTGTGTGCGTGTGCATGTGTGTCTATATATGTAACATACATATGTTTCAAAAATTTGAATTCACTTCTTTACATTACAAGAAAACTCCAAATATCCCTTTGATTTCGATTCCTTTCCAATTTTTTTCTCATGAAATTACAGCTTTGCTATGCTAGTAAGTGCGTACTTAAATAAACTAATTCGCGTGCGGTGATTAATTTACAATGAGCTTAACATGTCATTGTAAATTAATCCACCAGTGGTACTTTTTGAGAAAGGATTCTACGGCATGTGATCTTCAGAGAACATTTAATGAAACTAAAAATAAATATTGTACAATTCATGACTAAAAGAGCATGTCCTGGTTTTTTTAATTATATAAAAAGTGTGTGTGTGTGTTTTAATATCATTAAATTTTAAAGCTTACCAACATTTCTGTTCATATTAGCCGGTTTGAATGAAAATACTAAAGACGTGATAAAGTTATATACACAGACAACTCATAAAGAAAGGTATGGTATAAGTTTAAGTATACATAAGAATGAGTTTATACCAAATATAATCATTTCAATGATGTACAATTACTTATTAATTGTGGAATATTTCTCTCTTATTGATTACCATCAACACTTAATGTGGTATGAATTAAATAAATATATATTAATTTATTTACAAATAATAATTGTATATATTTATATTTTTAAATAAAAATAAGGAGAAGACCTTATTTTCAATATTCAATTTAAATAAAATTAACTAATATGGGAGTATTTGAAGGTGACAAAAAATATGGGAAACGTTCAAAATAATATAACCAGGAGTTGTCTTCTTCCCCACTGAAGTACACTCTCCCACGTGTTCCCTCTGTCAGACAATTTCATCAGTCTTCCTCCATGCGCCTCACATGCCCAAGCTTCCCGAGTACTCCTCTGCCAAGCGTCTCCTTCACGCCCCATTGTATTGCTTCTTCTGTCGCCAGAACAAGCAGCGACTGGGAAGTAGAGGTCGACGGAGGCAGAGACGTGAGAGGGAGATGCCAGACAGGAGGAGCAAGGACGAGAGTGAGAGAGACGAGAGATCACTCTTCTCTCATTCTCCATTCATCTTCTCTGTCTTCAGCCGAGAGAGAAAGGTGAGAGAGAGTAAGCGAGACAGGAAGCGAGAGAGAGAGGAGAAAGCCAAAACAGAGCACGAGCAGCAGCAAAGAAAAAAGGCAGCGACAGAGCAGCGATCGCGTCTTCGTCGGAGAAGGAGGAGAGAAAGCTTCGTGACGTTGTCGGCAGCTAAGCTGAGCTCTCTGATTTCTATCTTCACTTTCGATGCCCTGTTTATGCAAGTTTGAGAGAGAGAGAGACAGAGAAAGAGAAGCTTGCTGATGGTGTGCACTGTAGCTTTGTGGTATGTATATATGTCGCTGTTCTGGGTGCTGGTTTAAACGCCATTGCTGCTGGTATGAGTGTTACAGCATGTGTTTGAGTTTATGGAAAAGGCTGGAGTACACATGAGAGCAAGAGAACGAGAAGAAGAAAGAAAACAAAACCAGAGAGAGATGAAGACGCCATTGTTGTGCTCTGTGTCCTGTAGCTTTATTTAAAAAAAATAGAGAGAGAAAACAGAAAGAAGATGCCGTGCTGCTTTATGATTGTATTTAAAAAGAAGAAGAGAGAAGTAGGATGTGGCTGTGATGATATATATATATATATATATATATTGAGTAGCCAACTGGAGCTGAGAAAATATTAGAGGATATATTATTCCATGAGTTTAGAAGAGATTTTTACATGGGATAATAGTCTTCTTACAGTAATCTTGAAACTTGTTATAATATAAAGTATATAGTTGATGTTTAAGAAATCAAGTAAGGGCAATAATAATGAGAAATTAGTAACTTCAATTATTATAATGGAGTAGGCAATTAATATTTGGATGTTTATTTATGACCATTGGACAGTATAGAAGTGGAGTTAGAGACTTGGACAAAGAATTTCCAAGTAAGGAAAAGAGGAGAATAAATAAGGAGAGAAAGGGATAAAGCTCAAAGATAACAATTTTACTTATTCTTGTATTTAAATTATGTTTATGTTTTATTATGCTTCCTAGTTTGTCATGAGATGAGTTGAATAGTTATTTAAGCTTCAACATGTTGAATGTTTTGATTGAATTATATTATGGCCATAATTGACAATTCTATGCTTATGCTAACATGTTTTTGATTATGAGTTTGGCAATGATATTTGTTAATAAGTTTAAAGATAGAAGTATAATTTGATTGCATGAATGATACCAATTTACTACTAATAGGTGCAATATGAAGAAGGAAATATGCTTGAAGAAAAACTAAAGGGAGGAAGAAGAAATATAAAGAAATACTATATTCTAGCATATAATATAGGTTTTCCCATTTATGTAATTAATATATAAAATGTCAATTTATATAGTGAAATTGTATGGAATAAATATAACATGTTTATATGACGTAAATAAATATATGGGAAAATAAGTTAATAGTTTAAGCATGTTAGAAATAATTAAATAGAAAAAGAAGAAGAAGAAGGATAACAATGGAGGTCCTACAGTAATTAAGTTGAAGGCCCAGTTTGATCTGGTAAACGAATAGAAAGGTCAAAAAATTTGGTAGGCTAGTAGTATACATCTTTAACTTTAAATCCATAGATAGCAAATGTTAATTGGATGTGTATATTAAAAGCAATGATTTTTCAAAGTTAAGGGTAAGAATCTAAAAGGTTTTAGATTTTGCCAAATAAAAAGTAAACTTTAGTTAGTTAATTATATTAATTGAGCTAGTAAATGTCAAGTCTTATATTTGTCCCATCAAGAACCATGAAAAAGATTCAAATAGAAATTTAGAGTATATATATTTTTAAAATTAGTTATGAATCTTTAAAATCTAACTGTCAATATAAAAAATGAACAATGAAAAGTTTATGAGAATTAAAGTGAAAAATTTTAAATTTTGGACTTAAGTAATATTTCCGTTAGTTAAAAACACTCTAAACACGTATTTTAGGGAATACAAGCAGGGTGTTATATTTTTAGTATCTGAGCAAATGTTCTTGATATAGGATAGAGAGCAAAGATTCCCAATACATGATAGAGAGTAGTAATTACTGATCCATAATAGAAAGTAGAAGTTATGGCAAGGGACAAAGATTCTATCAAAGGATATGAACATTTTAATTAGAAAATAGAAGTTATGACCCAATGAGATCAATAGTGAATTACTTGTTCATAATTCAAATAAGATTATTGATTAGAGATGAAGAAAAAGTGAATACTAAGGAAAATGAAAAAAATCAGAATATATTTGTTTCAAATATTTTTTTGCCAACATATTTGTCCATTTATATATTTATTATTCAATTTTAATTTTATAAAGTTGGGATAAAAATATATAAAATAAAATTTATTTGTGATTATTTGAAATTAAACAGGAAGAGGATGCATTCTTTAAGAAAGGGGAAGAAAAAATATAGAGTTGACGTTAATAGGAGAGCAATAAAGTCAATAAATATATAATGAAAACAACAATATATAATTTTTTAAATATATATATTATAATTTGCAATTAAATTTTTATACTTATTCAAATATTTTTTTATCTATATTCTACAAATATTATGTGCCTTTAAATTATGTTTGGTATGGAGTAATATCTAAAAAATGATTTTATTAATTTTATTTTATAATTAACTATAAATTTTAAAAAAGATTATAGTACCCCTTACCGTAAGTCTCAAAATTCACTAGTGAAATAATAGTCATTATAGGTAAAATCACCAGCAAGTTAGTGGCAGCAGCGGAGGCTTTCGCCACAAAGTCAGCGGAATCAAAGAAGGGCTCCATGGGCACATGCTTGTGACGCGAGCCAGCGGACTAGTGGAGTGGATATCAAAATCGCACATGACATAGAGCGAGGCAGCGTCAGCCTTACATCTACTATAAGCAGGGCCTTGCTCGCAAACCTTGCACATCCACACACGCTTATGCCAGGAAGCAAGCTTATTGGCATAATGAACGATAACTCTATGTTACTATTATTCACTGTACATTTGTAACACATAAAAGTTAAAAACTAACTTGAAGACAAACAAAACCCACATGTGGACTCCAAAAATTCTCAAATTTCAAATCATTAAGATATTAATACAGGAGACGTCATCAATCCATATGATAACATGTTCCAAAAATAAAACAAACCAAATGGGTTTAAGATTGTAACAAATACAATTTGATTTAACACACTGATTCAACAAGGGGTCCCTTGAATATTTTGCATTAACGTGGCCTTGTTTTTTTCTAATGACACCACAACCTCTGACATATTAGGTCTTGACTCAGGCGCTTCGTGGCAACAATTTAAGGCTAAGTCAAAAACTGATGATATATGTAGTAATATATTGCCACTATTTTGGTTGCTTCTGGGCAGCAAATTGATATCTAGAATATCGATGATTGACTGTGGAGTTGATTTACAAACAAATTCTTTCAAAGTTAAGCCTTGAACAAACATCTCATCTGTTGGTTTCTTCCTTGTAAAAATTTCCATAAGCAGAATACCAAAACTGTATACATCTCCTTTTGTTGAAATTGCTCCTCTTGATCCATACTCTACATATAAATTTAAATGATAAATTAAGTAGTTGAATAACTTGTAGTTTCTTCTAGCATGTGGATGTGTGTAGGTATAAATGCATACAAGAAATAGAAATTAAATAAAATTTAATGTGATTACTATATAAATTATCTCACCTGGTGCCATATAACCAATTGTGGCCACATTTTTTGTATAAATTTCTGGTTGACTATCACTTAACAATTTGGAGATTCCAAAGTCACTCAAATGGGCCACCATGTTTTCATCCAATAAAACGTTGCTTGGCTTTACATCACAATGGACCACTGATGTAGAAGAACTATGATGAAGATACTCCAATGCCGATGCCACGTCAATCATTATGTTCAATCTTTGTACTATATCTAAACAATAGTTATGAGAGTACAACCATCTATCAAGACTCCCATTTGACATGAATTCCATTATAAGGGATTTAAAATCATCATTGGAGCAACTGCTGATGATTTTAATGAGATTACGATGACGAAGCTCGCGTATGGCAGCACATTCAACATCGAAACTCCTTGATGCTGCTTCTAAGTTTGAGTTAAATGCTTTGACAGCAACTATCTTTCCACTTGAAAGAATTCCTTTGTATACTGATCCGAAACTTCCCTTACCAAGAAAATTACTTTGATCAAATCTATTTGTTGCTTGCAAAAGATCATAATAGGATATCTTCATTGGCTTGTCCAAATTTAAGAAGTCTCGATTAGTCATCTCATGACTAACATGATCCTTCTTAAACTTTAGAAACATTAGGCATGAAGCAACCAAAATGATTGCAGAAATGATGGGCACTAAGTATTTGATCACAAGCACCATTTTGGTTGAGATGTGCTTCTTTCCTTTTTTGCATGGATGGACTTTTAGTTTAGACTTCCCACAAAGATCTTCATTCATCATAAAAGATTCATATGTAAAATTCTGAAAAGGCCCATTATTTGGAATTTCTCCATGCAATAAATTATACGAAAGATTGAGATGCTTCATATGGATAAGTAACTCTAAGGATTTTGGAATCACACCAGATAAATAATTTTGGGAGAGATCCAAAGACTCAATATCTATCATGCCACTAAATGATTCAGGAATGGGCCCTTGCAATTTGTTATGAGACAAAGATAGTTTTTGCAATGTTTCCAAGCTGCCCATAGTTGTTTGGATGTTTCCTGAAATTTGATTTTGTGACAAGTTCAATAGTATAATTGCTCTCAAATTCGATACCTCAATTGGAATTGTTCCGCTCAATGCATTGGAGGATAAGTCTAGCATCAACATATCTTTGAGACTCCAAAGAGAAGAGGGTATTTGAGAAATTAATTTGTTGGAGCTGAAATTCAACCTTCGCAAAGAAGTATTTGTGAGGCACGTTGGAATCATTCCTAAAAACATGTTGTTGGCTAGATACAACTCACTCAAACTTTTGATTTGGCACAATTCATTTATGATGGACCCTTGCAATCTGTTATTGCTAAGACTTAAATGTTGAAGCCTTTGTAGTCTATTAATTGTATTTGGAATCAACCCATGCAAGTCATTCCCATCTAAATATAATGCCATCAAGTTTGTTAGATTCCCAACTACATTGGGTATAACTCCACTAAATTTATTCCATGATAAATCTAACTGAATGAGCTTAGAAGCATTTGAGATGCTATTTGGAATTTGTCCAATAAGTAGATTATCTGTCAAAACCAATTCCTTCATGTTGGGAAGGCCAATTCCTAAATTTGATGAGAGAAAGCCAGAGAAGACATTACTGTTAAGGTAGACACGTCTCAATGCCGTAATGTTGAATATATAGGAAGGAAAGGATCCATTGAAATTATTATATGCCAAATCCAACACTTCAAGCTTATCAAGATTGCCTATCTCCTTGGGTATAAGACCTGAAAACAAAAAGATGTTTGGTAATTAACTTTAAAAAACTGACGGATATGGATATATAACATTTATATAAAGTTATGAAAATTGACCAAACAGGTAATATGTTTTGTGTGTGTGTGTGTGCCTATATATGTAACATACATATGTTTCAAAAATTTGAATTCACTTCTTTACATTACAAGAAAACTCCAAAATCCCTTTGATTTCGATTCCTTTCCAATTTTTTTTTCTTGAAATTAAAGTTTTGCTATGCTAGTAAGTGCGTACTTAAATAAACTAATTCGAGTGCGTTGATTAATTTACAATGACCTTTAACATGTCATTGTAAATTAATCCCCGCACCAGTGGTACTTTTTGAGAAAGGATTCTACAGCATGTGATCTTCAGAGAACATTTAATAAAACTAAAAATAAATATTGAACAATTCATGACTAAAAGAGCATGTCCTGGTTTTTTTAATTCATCAAAAGAAGGATAGGAATTGTATAAAAAGTGTGTGTGTGTGTGTGTGTGTGTTTAATATCATTAAATTTTAAAGCTTACCAACATTTCCGTTCATATTAGCCGGTTTGAATGAAAATACTAAAGATGTGATAAAGTTATATACACAGACAACTCATAAAGAAAGGTATGGTATAAGTTTAAGCATACATAAGAATGAGTTCATACCGAATATAATCCTTTTAATGATTTACAATTACTTATTAATTGTGGAATAGTTCTCTCTTATTGATTACCATCAACACTTAATGTGGTATGAATTAAATAAATATATATTAATTTATTTACAAATAATAATTGTATATATATTTATATTTTTAAGTAAAAATAAGGAGAAGACCTTATTTTCAATATTCAATTTAAATAAAATTAACTAATTGGTCCTTTTAGGATCAAGTCTAACAAGTTAAGTCTATTAAATTTGGCTATGCCTTTGGATTACAAAATCTAGACATTAAAAAGAAAGTTACAATGGTGACTTTTATATATTTCAAATACTAATATATATATAAATAAAATATTTTTATTATTTTTAAGTCTTTATAAATTTTTTGAAATAAAAAAATCGGGAAACTATAAACTATCCTGAGATGAGATTGACATGTTCATAGAAGATTTATTTTAAAATTAAAGTGTTTTTATGTTGTAATTATTGAACAATTACTTAATAAAAAATTAATAAATTTGCGTAATACAAATAAAAAAATGAAATTAAATAGGAAAAGGATGTATTATAATATCCTAATTTCATAAAAGAGATTTATAAAGAATTATTGAGATCAAGGATATTTTTTTAAAATTAAAAAGTTTTAAAGATAAAATTTCATAACAAATAAAAGAAAGAATAAGTATTTTAAAATATTTTGGGACTTAGAAAAAATTTAAAAAAAATATAAAATAATTATTTTGAGATCTAAAAAATTATGGAAAATTTATTTCTCTCAAAGAGATCCACAAAATTTAATAAATATTTTTTTAAGAATTAAAAGCGTATTTTTAAAAAATAAAAAAAAATAATTAAAAATTATTATTTGCATAAATATTTTAAAAAATTATCCTATAAATTAGAGTAGTTATTATTAGAAAAAAATTCTTATTTTTTTTAGGAGTATTTGAAGGTGACAAAAAATATGGGAAACGTTCAAAATAATATAACCAAGGTTGTCTTCTTCCCCACTGAAGTACACTCTCTCCCACGTGTTCCCTCTGTCAGATCAATTTCATCAGTCTTCCTCCATGCGCCTCACATGCCCCAGCTTCCCGAGTACTCCTCTTCCAAGCGTCTCCTTCACGCTCCATTGTATTCCTTCTTCGGTCATCAGAGCAAGCAGCGACTGGGAAGCAGAGGTCGACGGAGGCAGAGACGTGAGAGGGAGATGACAGACAGGCAGAGCAAGGACGAGAGTGAGAGAGACGAGAGATCACTCTTCTCTCATTCTCCATTCATCATCTCTGTCTTCAGCGGAGAGAGAGAGAGCAAGGTGAGAGAGAGTAAGCGAGACAGGAAGCAAGAGAGAGAGAGAGTAGAAAGCCAAAACAGAGCACGAGCAGCAGCAAAGCAAAAAGGCAGCGACAGAGCAGCGATCGCGTCTTCGTGGGAGAAGGAGGAGAGAAAGCTACGTGACGTTGTCGGCAGCTAAGCTGAGCTCTCTGATTTCTATCTTCACTTTCGATGCTCTATTTATGCAAGTTTTAGAGAGAGAGAGCTGTAGACCGAGAGAGAGAGAGAGAAAGAGAAGCTTGCTGATGGTGAGCACTGTAGCTTTCTGGTATGTATATATGTCGCTGTCCTGGGTGCTGATTTAAACGCCATGGCTGCTGGTATGAGTGTTACAGCATGTGTTTGAGTTTATGGAAAAGGCTGGAGTACACATGAGAGCAAGAGAATGAGAAGAAGAAAGAAAACAAAACCAGAGAGAGATGAAGACGCCATTGTTGTGCTCTGTGTCCTGTAGCTTTATTTAAAAAAAATAGAGAGAGAAAACAGAAAGAACGGGGAGGGAAAAAATATAGAGTTGACGTTGGTAGGAGAGCTATAAAGTCTATAAATATATAATGAAAACAACAACATATAATTTTTTAAACTTATATCTTATAATTTGCAATTAAATTTTTATACTTATTCAAATATTTTTTTTATCTATATTCTACAAATATTATGTGGTTTCATCTGCTCATGGTCTTAGCTTTACTTGTTGCTTTAGGATTATAATCACACGTTATGTGAATGAACAATATGAATGAAATAATCTTATTTTAGATAAAAATATTAAAATGAAAAGAAAACATTGAGTAAGTGCATACCTGTAAATGAGTTACTACCCAAATATAATTCTTTTAAAGATGTGCAGTTACTTATTGATTGTGGAATGCTTCCCTCTAATTGATTATCAACAACACTAAAGAGTTCAAGTAAAGGGAGTTGACGGCACATTTCTCCTAGCAAATTACCCTTTAAATAATTGCTTTCAAGTACAACAGCTCTCAAAGAAGACATGTTCCAAATAAATAAAGGAATTTCACCTATAAATAAATGTAAAATATTTGTTAATTATTTGGTAATAAGATTGGCAATATCAACTTAATAATCTATAAAATGAAACAATAAATTCTATGAAACCATATTGATGTACTATACATGTGTGTGTGTATTATCAATTTATAGTATTTATATGAACAATAGTTTAATTTTCTACTTTTTATTATCATTTAATTTTCTAGTTAGATCGTACATGAGACTATTTGTATTTCTAAAGACATAGGTAGTAATCTGGGTTGTATAATTTATTTTATTATTCTGTAATTTAGATCTATTGTTGTTGTTATCCTTTTAGTCTTGATGGTTTAATTAATTATGAGAAATTCCTATATATTAAAAATAAAAATAAATAATAAATAATACAATTAATATAAAATTTAGATTTTACATGTATATCCCAATCAAAATTAAATGTGCTTCTTATAAGGCATACTCATTTTGGAAAACAAATCTTTAAAAAATTTCAATAACAAAACTTTAATATTTATTTTCAAATAGTGATAGAGCCTTATTGATTGTATTAATAAAATATAGTTTAATTTTCTACATTTTACTATGGATTTCCATAATATCTTGTAAAACTTACTCATTTTGAGGGGGGAAAAACACTAATATACTCTAAACGAAATGATAATATAAAATTAAAATTATTTTTAAAAAGCCAAAACTCTTAAATGATCACATATATTATTTTCAGGTAAGGCATATTTTTTTATTCTCGAGCAATGTGTGATTCGTTGAGAAATTTATATGAATTATCTTTATTTTTAGAAAAGAAAAACCAATAAAAAAACTTGACACTAATTAAATTTATTACTAGGTAATTTAGATTTATTGTGAGAAATTCCTAGATATTATGTGAGATGTATTCATCTCATTCAAGAGTAAATAAGCTTATGAATTTTTCAATTAATTGTGATAAAGTGAAAAATAAGAGACATATCGAATCCATTTGGCGCTTGCTACCCCAACAATTGCATGCCAAAAAAATGATTTTGTTAACTACAAACTTTTTTAAAAAAATTAAAATTAAATAATAAAATTAATATAAAATTTAGATTATACAAGAATATCCAAATCAAAATTAAATGGGTTGCTTATAAGGCTTACTTATTTTGGAAAACATAATCTTCAAAAAACTTTTAATAACAAAAATTAAACATTTATTTTTAAATATTGATAGAGCCTTACTGATAGGGGTTAATATTATAACAATATTCTCTTTTCCTTGATATAGATTTACTAACCATTTCAAACATTGGATGACAAATTGTTTTTATTCTTAAAAAAATAAAATTGTTAGAAAAAATAAGAAGAAAGGCCTAAAAAATATAACAAAAATTAAGGCCAATTTGTGGCTAGCATTGTGTTTCCGCGTGATTCTAGTATTGTATGGGCCCTTTAATATTTTTTTTGGGTCTGAAAGGCCCTTTCAATATTTCAATAAATATACATATACACATACCCATATATATATATATATATGTATACATTCATGTGTATAGGTTATTAATCCCTAAATCATTTCAAAGAATTGAATCCTCATTTTAATTTTGATAAAAAATATCGAATTAATCAATATTTTTTTTTAAAAAAGCCATTAACCTTAAATGATACATATAAAGCGTTTGTTTTTTTTAAGATCTATATTCGTTTGGTTGACAAATTGTGATGGATTGTCTATATTAAAAAAACTAAAAAAAACTTGTCATTGAAAAGAAAATAGGGGAACATGAAAAATAAAAGGCAAGAAATAAGCATTGAAATCCCAACTAGTATGTCCTTTTCATCATTTTATTTCATTTTTTGAAGATTTTGTATGCAACTTATTCCCCACATTTACATGTGTGTGAAAATTATATATAAATTCGACCTAAATGCCCAGAAACAAAATCTCATTTCAAATTTACTTTTATTCTAGAAAGTGAAAAAGGGAAAAAGAAAAAAAATACACAATCTAATACACATATAAATATGTTTTAATCGAAGTGATAGATTCTAAAAAGTATAATATTATGTTCATTTGTATTTTGGGCCTAAAAGAAAGTATCACCTTCCATTCCTTTAAAAGCAATCTAGAAAAATCATTATCCTCTAAATTTATAATGCAAAATAGTGATTAGATTAAAATACTGGGAACAAAATTTAAGACCATCATATAATCAACACTCTTACCTTGCAGGTTGCTATTCTCAAGATATAGGTATTGGAGTTTGGTCAAATTTGCAATGTCAATTGGTATGTTTCCTCCTTTGAATTTGTTGTCCCCCAATTGTAATTCTACTAATTCTTTGCATTGATGCCAAGTGGAGGGTATTTCGCCAGACAACTCATTTCCATTCATATAAAACAATTCAAGTTTTAGAAGCCCAGAACATATGTTTGTTGGGAGACTACCAGATAATTGATTTCTTTCAAGACTAATTTGCTGCAGCACTGAATTGTTAAATAATGAAGATGGTATAGAACCAACAAGTTGATTTCCTCCAAGAGCCAATGTCTTTAGTTGTGAAAGATCACCAATCTCGTTTGGAATGCCTCCTTCAAACATTAGGGGATGGGAAAGAAAGTAATGTTAGTGGTAACAATTCTTTAAGCATCACGAGTCATTATATTTGTACATGAGATGACTTTATATTTCTTAAAAAAATGTAATAAAAATTGTACTTTTTTTGTTAGAAATCACACGAATATATTCTAAATGACAAAACACAATAACAATTAATTCATTTTCAAAAGGATAATACCATTTTAATTCGGGTGGCTATTAACTAATTTTTCATTCTTTTCATGTACCATAAATTGATAAAGGTGCATGAAAAGAATAAAAAAAATGATATAATTCATAATAAAATGAAATAAGAAAGCGCTATGAAACCGTCATCTTCTCAAGAGTTAAACAAGTTGACGCACCATACCTACGTCTGCAAATATGTTATCAATTTATAGTATTAATAAACAATAGTTTAATTTTCTACTTTTTCTTATGCATTTTCAATTAGTTTAAAAGATACAAATTTATATTTTTTTTAATATCGTTCAAAACTTACTGATTTTGAGAAAAAAAGAAACACTAATATTCTATAAATGAAATGATAATACAAAATTAAAATTAGTTTAAAAAGCCACGACTCTTAATTGATCACATATATTATTTTCATGCAAGCCATTTTTTTCCCGACCAATATTCATTGAAAAATTTAGATGAATTATCTTTATTTTTAGAAAAGAAAAACTAATAAAAACTTGCTACTGACAAGAAAATGCAGGGGAAAAATGAAAAATAAGAAGCTAGAAGGAAACATTGGAATTCAACTAGCTTATCACCCTTATCAGCAACTTAGTTTATTAAAAAAAGGAATGCGACACCATATGATGTAACAAATATTCATTAATTTATTTTTCTTCAAGCTCCCTATTTTTCTAATATTAAACATTTTATTATACTTTTTGACATGGGCATGAAAATTATATTTATAAAAAAAAGGCATATTCACTTTAGCGTTCAAAGAACGCATCATGATTATTACATGTGTCTAGTGTCAAACCTTACAAATATTTGCTCAACAACATGTTATAGAACACGCATGAAACTTTTTATTTCTAATCACCCACACAAATCATAACTATGAAATTTGTTAAAAGGACATATATCAAACATTTTGTGTCTAATAATCTAATATTATATTTTGTTTCTCTTTATACGGATTCTTTTTTTAAATAAAAAGTGAGGATTATTCTAAAAACTACTACGCCACATCAAATATTAATAGCCCATAAAGTTCTTTTTGACCATTTTTAAAGGGATCCTTGATTTTATTTTAGGGAGAATCCTAATAAAATCCCCTTAAAATTCTAATAAAATTGGCACAATCACATAATAAAAAAAGACATATTCCCTTCGGGATTAAAAGAAAATAGTACTATTACTTGTGTCTCTTGTTAAAGAAAAAGGAAAATGGATAAACATTAAGAAAAATGACATACAAAAGCTCTAAAAATGATAAATTCTCAATCATGTATATTACTAATAATAGTTCAAGTGTTACTAACAAGAGATATGAGATATGGAACTACAAACACAAAGTCCTACTTTGTTATTTATCATTTTCTATAGTAATATTACCAAAACTTCTTATGGTTCTTTAAAATGAAGGAAAAAATGGAAAGCAAAATTTCATTTTAAAATTATTTTTTATTGGAGAGAAGAAAACAAAAGCAAAAACCACACATGGTATAAGACAATCATATAATTAAAAGTATTATCTTGCAAATAGATTTAGGATTTGGAGATTTGTCAAATATCCAATCTCACTTGGAATGATTCTTGGGCAAATTATATATGCATATAAAAATTTATTATAATATTGAAAGAGATAATAAAAAACTAGTTTAATTTAAATACTACAAAGAAAAAGAAAGAGAAGCTACGAGTGTGAACCTTTTTTTCCTCTAGTATTGCATTTTATTGAAGAAAATAAAAATAAAAGATATACTTATGCATACTATCGTTAAAAGGTTAAGCTAAAAATATAATGTAAACAAATATATAACTATTTTGAAATATTAAATTTATTACTCGCTAAATAAGTCGACAATTCAAGATGTTCCACAGGTCAAATGAGACAATTTATATTTTTCTTTAGGCTCCCAGATTTTCTAATAATTCAATATTTTATTATACTTTTTGACATGTGTGAAAATTATACATATGTAAAAAAGGTATTTTCACACTGGGATTAAAAGAAAGCATCACCGCTATGTGTGTATGTTTTCAAATAAAAAGAAAAATTGCTAAACATTAAAAAGTTTCTTATGGTTCCTTAAAATGAATAAAAAAAATAGGAAAGAAAAATCTTGATTTAAAATTATTTTTTATTCGAGAGATGAAAATAAAAAATACACCACATATGATATAAAACAGTTATATAATTAAAATCTTAACTTGCAAATTGTTGCTATGAAGATTTAGGATTCTATTCATATATCCAAATCAAAATTTAATATGTTGCTTATAAAGCTTACTCATTTTAGATAAAAAAATCTTCAAAAAATTTTTAATAACAGAACTTAAACATTTATTTTTTAATACTGATAAAGTCTTACTGATAGGGATTAATATTATAATAATATTCTCTTCTTCATGGTATGGATTTATTAACCATTTCAAAGATTGGATGAAGAATTGTTTTTATTCTTAAAAATATAAAAAAATGTTGGAAAAAATAAGAAGAAATGCCCAAAAAAATATAACAAAATAAAATTCATACCCCTAGCAAACTATTCTAAGATAAATGAGTTTAAGGAATTGTTGATTTGTCGCTAGCATTATTTGTTTCCACGTGACTCTAGTGTTGTATGGGCCCTTTGATATTTTTTTTGGGCAGAAAGGCCCTTTCAATATTTCAATAAACATACATATACACATATACATATACGTATACATATACACATACATATATATGAACGTATACATGCATACATAACGATTATTAATCCCTGAATCATTTCAAAGAATTGAATCCTCGTCTTAATTTTGATAAAAAAAATCATTGTCTTAATCATTATTGTTTTTTAAAAAAGCCACCATATAAATTATTTTTCATGTAAAGCATGTGTTTTTTTTAAGATCCATGTTCGTTTCGTTGACTAATTCTGTTGGATTGTCTATATTACAAAAAAACTAAAAAACTTGTCATGTAAAAGAAAATAGAGGAAAATGAAAAAGAGAAAGAAAAAAAAGCATTGAAATATCAGCTAGCATGTCCTTTTCATCATTTTATTTCATTTTTTAAAGATTTTTCATGCAACTTATTCCCCACCTTTACATGTGTGTGACAATTATATATAAATTTGAACTAAATGCCCGGAAATAAAATCTCATTTCAAATTTGTTTTTATTCAAGAAAGTTAAAAAAGGAAAAAAAATACACAATCGAATATGCATATGGAGATGTTTTCATCGAAGTCATAAATTCTAAAAAGTAGGTTCATATTCATTTTGGGATTAAAAGAAAGTATCACTTTCCATTCCTTCAAAAGCAATCTAGAAAAATTATCATTCTCTAAATCTATAATGCAAAATAGTGACTATATCAAAATACTAGCAAAAAAAAATTTAAGACCATAATAAAATAAAAACTCGTACCTTGCAAGTTGCTATTCTCAAGATATAGGTATTGGAGTTTGGTCAAATTTGCAATGTCACTTGGTATGTTTCCTCCTTTGAATTTGTTATCCCCCAATTGTAATTCTACTAATTCTTTGCATTGATGCCAAATGGAGGGTATTTCTCCAGACAACTCATTTCCATTCATATAAAACCATTCAAGTTTTGGAAGCCCAAAACACACGTTTGGTGGGAGACTACCAGATAATTGATTTCTTTCAAGACTAAGTTGCTGCAGCACTGAATTGTTAAATAAAGAAGATGGTATAGAACCAACAAGTTGATTACCTCCAAGAGCCAATGTCTTTAGTTGTGAAAGATCTCCAATCTCATTTGGAATGCCTCCTTCAAATATTAGGGGATGGAAAAGAAAGCAATGTCAGTGGTAACAATTATTCAAGTATCACAAGTTACTATATGTGTACATGAGATAAATTTATAATTGTTAAAAACACATGTAATAAAACTTGCACATTTTATTAGAAATAAAACATATTCTAAATGATAAAACACAACAACAATTATATCATTTTAATTTGGTTGAGAAATTATATCATTAAAACTAAGAGACCTATTGATCGCATCCTGTGGCGTCACAGAGATTCCAATTTATTGGACTTGCTATTTATCACTTATTTCGAAACACATATTAATTAGAAGGCTTCTAGAAAACTTAATTTTGTTAACTACAATTTTCTTAAAAAAATTAATAATAAAAATAAAAATTAGCTATAATTTATATTATTCAAATTAAAAATTAAAATTATTTTTTTTGAATAGAAAAATGAATAATAACTTTTTAAAGGCTGATGATGATCAGCTTTAGATATTATGATAATATTCTTTTTCTGCTTGGCATGACTTTACTAAACCTTTTCAAAAATTGGATGACAGAATTATTTTTGTATTCTTTAAAAAAGTTACAGAAAAATGCTGGAACAACTAAGAAAAAATGCAAAAAAAAAAAAGAAAAGAAAAGAAAAAAAAGAACAATCGAGACAAACCATGGTCCTCCATGATAATATAATATCAAACTAGTGAAAAGACAAGTATATATATTACAAATATTTTAAAACATACCTGACAAACTATTATAAGAGATACTCAATATTTCAAGTGAAAATAAGTTGGAAATCATTTGGGGAATGGTTCCTGAAAGCTTGTTATATGCAAGTCGTAAAATCTTCAAGTGCTCAAGTTTTCTCACCTCAAGTGAAATAGTCCCTTCAATTAAATTAAAATTCCAATCCAAGATCTCCAACTTTGATAAATTAAACAAAGATGATGGAATAACTCCATTAAAACTATTACTTCGAAAACTCAAGCACTCAAGCATGAATAAATCTCCTATCCATGTTGGAACTTGTCCTTGAAAGTTGTTATAGCTCAAGTTGAATAGTCTCAATCGACGCAGTCGAACTAACTCTTCAGGAATTTGACCGTGAAAATTGTTGTAACTGAGATCAAGTTCAATGAGGAATGAGAGATTTCCCAGCTGTTGAGATATAGTGCCTTTAAGATCCATGGCGCTTAGATTCAAGGAATGAACCCTTCCATAGCGAGTATTGCAGATGACACCAACCCAATTACATGGAGAAGAAGAGATAGACCAATCAACTAAGGAATTGTTGGGATCCGAAGTGATAAAGGATTTAAGGGAAAGAAGTGCGGATTTGTCGGTGGTGATGTTTGTATCAATTGAAGCTGAGGAGACGATGAAGCAATGAAGCAAGAAGAGTAGAACAATGGAAGGAGGCTTTGCCATATTGTTTAGCATAGCAGACTTGTCAAATTTGCAAGTGTTGCGCATCCATCAGGAATTCACAAACCCGTCATTTTATACTTCAATTCTAAATCGAAGTCAAAGGCGTACAAACTGAATTCCAAATTGCACAATGACTCTCTCATGATTAGATTAAATTATTCAAATAAAAATTAATTAGAGAGTTTGGTGTGTTAACGATTCTGTATTTATTTCTTATAGCTCCTAAAACACGCATTTGCTGTACTGTTCAATAATTAAGCACGTACGCTCATCTTATGTGCGAATGAAATGTGTAAATTAGGGCCATACGGTGGATATTAAATGTAGAATGTAGGGTCATTTAATTATATATTTGTGTGTGTATATATATTACTCTAGTATTTAATATATGAGCTAGTTAGAGGGTTATATTTAGTCATAAATAAAAAAATTAATCTATTTTATGTTTAATATTCATAATTTTTTTAGTTGAGTATTTTGAGAATATTATTTCACATTTATTATAATTAACTGATTTATTTAATTTTTTAATCTATCTAAATTAACCAACAAAATCTTATATTAAGGATCATAAGGAGTATATATTATTTTGACAATATCATTTTAGTCTACCCAAAGGAAACTGCATGTTACATTTATTTGTTGAGATATTATTTAGTTATCTAGAGTTAAATTTAGATATTATTTAAGATTAAATTTAAATATTATTATATTTTAGAAGAATAAATTTGAGATATTATGATTGAGATATGATTATAAGTTTAGCCTATTACCTTAGCCTATTGCCTTACTTTTTGCCTATATAATGGCTTGTTTATGTTCTCATTCATTTAAGAATTAATAATACTATTAGATCTTTGCTTTCCCTTTACTTTTAATCCTTCAATCCTCACACAACATTTGACTTTAAAAGTACATGTAAATAGCTAAAGACCTTATCAAAACTTGCAATGCTTTATTTTTTGTTGAAGCAGTATTTAGTACATTCTTAAAAGATCAGTTTTTCTTTCTTCCTTTCTTTGTGGTGTTTTTTTTTTTAAATACGGATCTAGTCCGGTACTTCAATCAGGAGGGGTAAAAAAAAGTTGCGAAAAAAACAAGTCCTATGATAAGATATTTTTATCAATAAAAAAATGAAGGGAATTATTGTGAGGTATAAAACAAAAGATTTAATTATCTAAAAATCTTATTAACAATTGAAGTGCTAACAAAACTTACTATATTTTCTATGTGAAGCCAAACAGAGTCTACAAGCGCATTTTATATAAAAGTTACTTTTCTACTAGGTACCGTATAGAAAGAATAGGGGGAGTATTTCATTGTCTTAAATTTTCATTATTTTTATTAAATATATACATTATAAAAATTTTACCAAATAATTATATATAGTAATGTTCACTCAAATTCAACCACTAAAATTGGACAATGTTATTTGCAAATATATCCTCTTTATAAAGGGTTAGCCCTTCCGTTAGATTTAATCTCCATTTATATTTGCGATACAATTTGAGAATTAATTGATATTTTAAATTTAGATAAAACATATTGATGATGAGAAGAATTTGTGTCTTTGTGAAGCACATGCTTAACTTGTGAGTAGACCTCAAAGTGACTCCATTTAACACCACATAACTTGTATATATATATATATATATATATACCTAAAAAATTCAGCTGAAAAATATTTTCAGAAATTGGAAAAAATATTTTCATTGTGACGCCCCTCTATTTTCAAATAAGAATATGCCAGGAATTTCTCTAGCCAATTTCATTTCGTGGACCACATTGTAATTTCCATTGCATTAGTCTAATACGAGAAAACCCCTCAAAAGTCTTTAGTCTTAATTTGATTGAATGTATATATTAGTCTCCTCTCATATATGAATTTTTAATTTTGGTAATATCATCTTGGTTCAAACAAATAATTCCACTTTCTGTCTCTGTGTGTTATATATTTTGGGGATGCATATTGATAGTCTAGCTAGAAAGATGAAGAAATGTATATAAAATAAATTTAAAATAAAGGAGGTAAAACATATCACATAATTAACATGAAAACAATTGATTAAAGCCAACACTCTGCATAATTGTTATATGTCTAAAAGCAGAAGGTGGTATTTTTAACTTTTTTGGCTATTATATCCTTATTTACTTCAATAACTTACATTTATTTTTTAAGTTCAAAGTAATTTTTTTCCAAACTATCATACATATTCAAACATATACTTGGAAGTCAAACAAATCCCATTGTTAACTTGTAGATGAAAAATGGTAAGATTTACTTCTAAATCGACCCAAGAGTCACAATTCAGTAACTTTTTTTCTCTTTTAAAAAAAGTAAGATTTCCAAAATAGATATATAAATAACAGCCTAATTTCTTTGAGTCTAGCCAAAAAAAAAAAAAGACATTGGCAAAACACTAAACTAGAGTATATTTCGATTAACAGCCAAACAACGAGCAAACATAAATGGAGAAAGAGGCGCAAAAAGTTAGAAAAGTTTTAATTTTGTCTCATGGTGGATAGCGAGAATTTTTTATAATACACATTTATACTCTCCATATCCAAATTATATTCTTTAAGAAATTTCTACAAAAAAATGATATTATAAACCATATTTTGTTAGTTATCGAACCATATTATTGCTGTTTTATTTTGTTTGTTGGTCAATTATAATAGACTTTTGAGTGACCCCAAAATAACGTTAATTTGAAGCTTGTGCAAATAATTTGTTCATTTATAAAGAAATCCAAAGTCTTCAAAAGAAGATTCAATGTATTATAGAAGCTTATAAACTTTTGGTAAAGTCTGGTAGGCTTGACTTCTTGTAAGTTAGAAGACTTGTAAACTTACGAATAGTGTTTAAAAGGTTTGGAAAGTTTTTTAAATTATCTCAAATTTTATATTTGTCTCCAAAAGATGAGTTTCTTAGATTTTAGATTCATTCGAATTGTAGAATAAAATTAAATGCTTATACTTCTACTCCAATTTTTTATTTTCAAAATACTTGCATAAATTTTTGTCCGACAAATAGTTGAATTTTTTAGAGTATATAGTTATGTATGCAAGAAAAGAGAATAAATATAAAAGAAAATATGCATGGAAAACATTTTCTTTCTTACTCGTGTGTATCAAATTATGAATATAAATAATCAAATTTACAAGCATACGAACAGTTCAGAAATCATGAAAATTAGAGGGGAAAAATAAGAAGAAGACATGGGACATTTTAGTCTGTTGAGGGTAGAGATTTTCCCAACTTCAATTATCAAACTTCCTTCATGGGTCAGATAAAATAGCCAGTTCTATTTTGCTTGTATAAATAGTTTCATTTTCTGGAGATAAAAAAATTACCAAAAAAAAAAGAAACATGTCTTGGTTTTTTATAAAAATAGAAAAAAATTCTCAAAAAATACATATTGTAAAATTTATTGCATAAAAATATCTAAGAACTCAGGTCTTTGAGCTGATGCAACTTTTCTTTTAATTGTATGCAATGTATTTTTAACTTATACAAAATATTCATTTTATATATAGTTAAAGATAAGATGTATACATTCAAAGAAAATTGTAAAAATATGTTTCACTTAATTCTTAAACAAATTTTAGGTATATTTAGATAATCTATTTTATATCTAATATTCATCATTTTTTTAAAATTAATTTATTTAACTTATAAAATAATATATAATCTAATATTATATATAGGTATTTTTTGAGTATTATGTCACATTTGTTATAATAAACGTATTCTATTGTCTTAAATTTTTATTATTTGTATTAAATCTATATATTATAAAAATTGTACGAAATAATTATTTATAGTAATGTTCACTAAAATTTGACCACTAAGATTTGATAATGCCATTTGCCAATATATCCTCTTTATAAAAAGGTTATCCCCTTTTATTAGATTTAATCCCACGTTTATAAAAAGTATCTTTGTGAGGCATATGGAGGGATTATAAAACACGTTAGTGATAAGAAGGATATAGAGGACTCGTAAAACATATTAGTGTTGAGAAGAAATTTTGTGTCTTTGTGGGGCACATGGGATGCTTGACTTGCGAGTAGACCTCAAAGTAACTATTTAACATGTTAGTGATGAGAAGGATATAGAGGAATCGTAAAACACGTTAGAGTTGAGAAGAAATTTTGTGTCTTTGTGGGGCACATGGGATGCTTGACTTGCGAGTAGACCTCAAAGTAACTCTATTTAACACGTTAGTGATGAGAAGGATATATAGAGCAATCGTAAAACACGTTAGTGTTGAGAAGAAATTTTGCGTCTTTGTGGGGCACATGGGATGCTTGAATTGTGAGTAGACCTCAAAGTAACTCCATTTAACACGTTAGTGATGAGAATGATATAGAGGAATCGTAAAACACATTAGTGTTGAGAAGAAATTTTGTGTCTTTGTGGGGCACATGGGATGCTTGACTTGCGAGTAGACCTCAAAGTAACTCCATTTAACACGTTAGTGATGAGAAGGATATAAAGAGGAATCCTAAAACACCTTAGTGGGAGAATTTTTTTTGTTTTTTTGTGGGGCACATGGGATGCTTGACTTGCGAGTAGACCTCAAAGTAACTCCATTTAACAACACATAACTTATATATATATATATATATAGACCTAAAAAATTCAACTGAAAAATATTTTCAGAAATTGGAAAAAGAAAGAAATTAATGCAATGGAAAAGAAATTAGTGATGAGGAGAAACTTTGCCCTACAAATGGTCTGTTATCATAACAAGGACCATATCATAATCCTAAAATATGTTAGTGATGAGAAGAAGATTTCTGTCGCTGTATAAAGTGTAATTTCATTTCGTGGACCACATTTTCATTTCCATTCCGTTAGTCTGATACGAGAAAACATCTCAAAAGTCTTTAGTCTTAATTTGATTGGATGTATATATTAGATCTTTGTAGGAGCATGGCGTGCTTGACGTGAGAGTAGACCTCAAAGTCTCTAACACTCCATTTCATAAGAAACAGCTTCTAAATATCTCCTCTGATATATGAATTTTTTATTTTGGTATTATCATATTGGTTCAAACAACAATATCACCACTTAGTTCCTGTTAAAAATACAAGTAAATAATTCCATTTTCTGTCTCTGTGTTATATATTTTGGTGATATATAGTGATAGTCTAGCTAGAAAGAAGAAGAAATGTATATAAAATAAATTTAAAATAAAGGAGGTAAAACATATTACATAATTAACATGAAAACAATTAAAGCCAACACTATACATATATGTTATATGTCTAGAAGCATATATACATTAATTACTAACTATCACTAAAGATAAGTTGTTCATTAATTACTAGCTATATACATAATCTACTTTTGGCTCAAAGCTGAATATTAGTCACAAATCACAATAAAGTAAAAATCCATCCAATCTAGATACACATATCTAAAAGAATTTAAAGAATATATTTTTTTGAAGAACTTAAAGAATTTATAAATTTAATGAGAATATTTAGAAACTTCCAATAAGTCTTATAATAGTTTTTTTTGTTAAATATATATATATCCTCTTATTAGAAGTAATTTTATTCGAGATACTATCAGACATTACATATTGATATTTCTTCTAGCAAAAATTTAAATATAGATTAGCCACATTGTGAGTAACTAATCCTTTTCACACTAGACACAATCTATCTTGGTAATAATAAACTTATCATTTTAACATTACTTTGTTATATTGTAGGTAGGACTACCAAGGTCTGAGGGAACCCAAAATCAAGTTTGAAGTGTTTCCCTTTTTAAATGGGCTTAAGGAAGAGGTTTCCTATGGTTTGAACAAATGGGCTCTTACACCTAAAAAAATCTTCCACTATTTCTCATTTAATTTAATAAGTTCTTTGTAACAAAAAAAAATTAATAAAAAGTTCTAATATATAATTGTAAATAATAATTAAGACGGAGGGTAAGGAAAATAGTAATTAAGATGACGAATTGTTTTTTTATTCTTTTAAAAAATAAAGAATGTTGGGGAAAAAAAAAAGAAGAAATGCACCAAAAAAGACTAAAAAACAATCGAGACAAGCCCAGATTCTTCCAAGGCATCCCTAACGAGATGTGTGAAAGAGAAACATCAGCAAATTCTATCACTAATTAATTAGTGACATTATGTTTAACGACGGAATCATAAAATTCCATTGTAGTTTTATATCAGTGTATGCATATGTATAGAAGTTGAGTTAATTTGTTATTACTGCCAAGATTATTAATCAGGAATCTTTTCACAGCCTTGAATCATCGTCTTAATTATTATTTTTTTTAAAAAAAAGCCACTACCCTTAAATGATATGTATAAATTTATTTTCATGTAAGGGATGTATATTTTTTCCTTGGGATCCATGTGAGATTCGTTGACAGATTCTAAAACAACAGGGAGAACTAAAAGACTTGACATTGAAAAGAAAATACAGGGGAAAATGGCAAATAGAAGGCTAGAAAGAAACATTGAAATACCAACTACTCTTTTTCATCATCAATATTATCAGGTTAATTATTTTCCATGGGACTTCTTTTTTTTTTTAATAATTCAATATCTTATTTCATTTTTTGAAGAATTTTCCAAGTAACTTACGGCCCCACCTTCACATGTGTGTGAAAATTATATACAGATTCCATCTAAAAATGATGGGAAACAAAATCTCATTTCAAATTTATTTATATTCCAGAAAGCAAAGGGAAAACAAAACACAGTCTAACACAATCAACCATCCACACACATGGAGATGTTTTCATCTATAAAGAAGCCATCAAGTTCCATGCCTTTAAATCAATACAAAATGGTGACTTCATCAAAATAATGGGAACACAATTTAAGACAATCATATAATCAAAAGTTTTACCTCGCAAGTTGCTCTTCCCAAAATATAAGCGTTGGAGTTTGGTCAAATTTGCAATCTCACTTGGTATGTTTCCTCTATTATACCCAATTGTAATTCTACTAATTGCATTGATGCCAAATGGAGGGTATTTCCCCATACAAGTCTTTTTTTTTTTTGTATAAAAATTTTTAAAAAGGGGTTGAGCTCACCCACAATCCAATCCTAAGATTGATTTTTTATTTTTCAATGCGAGAGGTGGTGGGGACTGGGGGTATTAGACATTCCTCCAGCAGGTATTGCTCAAGCCACATATCAAACATGTTAAAATAGGCTATGCTAATATTAATACCAGTCCCAACCTCTCCAATGCCTAGTACCAAATACAACTATTTCCATTCACATCAAATAATTCAAGTTTTGGAAGCGAAAAACGCACGTTTGTGGATGACGAATTATTTTGTATTCTTTAAGAAGGTTAGAGAAAAATGCTAGAAAAGATGCAAAAAAAAAAAAAAAAGAACAATCAAGACAAACCCAGTTCTTCCATGATAATATAATAGCATGCTAATCGAGTATCCTAGTTTAAAGAAAAGACATGTATAGATATTAAAAATATTTCAAAACATACTTGACAAACTATTATCATAGAGACTCAGTCTTTCAAATAAAGACTTGTTAAAGACTATTTGAAGAATAGTTCCTGAAAGCTTGTTATACCCTCATATATTAGGGAGTGGAAAAGAAAGTAATGTAACTAGTAACAACTCTTTAAGCACCACAAGTTATTATGTACATGACATAAATTTTTATTTCTTCAAAACACATGTAATAGAACTTGCACATTTTTTAGAAATAAAACAAATATATTCTAAATGATAAAACACAACAACAATTATATCAATTTCAAAAAGATAATATCATTAAAATTTTAAAACACATTTCTTGTGTCCTGTAGGGCCGCAAAGATTATAAGGGACAAACAACTTAGACACATAATTCAATTGGCCTTGCTATCCATCATTTATTTCCAAACGCATATTTATTAGAAGGCTCCCAGAAGAATTATTTTTAATTTGTTAACTACAATTTTTTAAAATTAATAATAAAAATAAAATTAATTATTACTTAGATTAGTCAAATCAAAATTAAACGTTCTAAATACGTTGCTTTGTAAAACTTACTCATTTTGAAAAACAAAAGCTTCAGAAAGTTTTTAATCATGGAATAATAAAATTTATGGATTAAAAAAAAGGAATAACAATTGTTTTTAAAAGGCTGATAGTCCCCTTAGATATTTTTATACTATTATTATAACAGTATTGTTTTTCCATGGGTGTGAGTTTAATAAACCGACGAATTATTTTTCATTCTTAAAAGAAGCACAGAATAGTGTTGGGAATAAACAAGAAGAAATATTAATAAAATACCGCTAGATTCATAATTTCCAGAGAAGATATTGAGAGATAGCCACAAACCCCTAAAACTAAGATTCTTAATAATAGGATTCAATTAGCATTTTAAAAATAAACAGAAAAATTGCACAAAATAACGAATAAAAAAAAAGCAATCTGGACAAACCTAGGTTCCTCCAAGATAATACAAAATGATCATAAGAGATTATGTGATTATCCTCTGGTTTTAACTTCCTATGGGCTCTGGTGATTTAAATTCTTTTTTTTTTAATAACAAAGGAAAGAAAGAAAGGGAAGTGCCAACATATATTTTGTTAGATAATCATATTTGATCAGACCTAATTCATTTTTGACTAATATAATAGATTAAAGTTTGAAGTTTACAAAACATAAGCATATACAGAATACAAGGATAAATTTAGGGCACCACTTGGTTCATTATGAAAACCATTATTTCTTTCTTCCATCTGTTTTGGAAAATTGGAATGTCGAAAATAAATTTCTAAAATTTATGTGATCTTAAAAAATAATGGAAACCATATATATATATCATTCAAAAACAGTTTTGACGAAACAAAAAAGGCATTTTACAGAAAATAACATTTAAATGTCCTAAACCCAAATAATCAAGGTCTAAACATCTCAATTTCAGTTCCTTAATATATATATATATAGATTGATACAGAAAATATCGTCATCACTGCATTTTACAAGATGTTCCGCAAATAAAACAAGCCAAAGGGTTGAGGAAATGATAATCAAGTAAAATTTGAATTTAACAGATATCCACATTTTGCATAAATATCTATCATATCAGGTCGTGCCTCAGGTGCACCTACTACTAATGAATTCAGTTATGAGAGATTTAAAACCATCATTTGAGCAACTACTAATGATCTGAATAAGATTGCGATGACGTAAATTGTATATGGTAACACATTCAACATCTAAACTCCTTAATGCTTGTTTCAAGTCTAAGTTGAAAACTTTCAAAGCGACTATTTTTTCACTTGAAAGAATTTTTTGGTATACAGATCCAAAACTTCCCTTGCCAAGAAAATTACTCTAGTTAAATCTATTTCTTCCTTGCAAAAGTTAAAAAAAAACCCTTTTATGAACCATTGGGTACATCTCCATTAAATTGATTCCCTCTTAGAAATGATTCGTAGAGTTTAGAAGCATGTGCTAAGCTTTTTGGAATTTGTCCAGTAAGTTCGTTCTCCTCCACACTAAACTCTTTCAAGTTGGGAAGGCGATTTCCCATATATGATGGGAGATGGAGGAAATTTCCTCCAAGCCACAGTCGTATTATTGTTGAGATGTTGAATATATTCGAAGGAATATTTCCACTTAAATAATTCTGTGACAAATCTAATTGTTCAAGTTTATCAAGATTGCCTATGCCTTTGGTTATAGAACCTGAAAACAAAAACATTGATAGACTCTAATATTTCTAAAAGGATGGACTTGCAAAAAAGAAGAAACTATGAGTAATAACTTTTGTATATTCCTCCCTCCAATTTTAATTTTAAGAGTTAATAGAATAGTTTAGTTTAAAATGTAAAATTATAATTTATTTTATCTTGTAAATTTATAATTTTTTACTAAACTCTTCTTATTAATCGTGTATATTAAGGAATTTCTGTTATGGGAGCAGTTTCTAATGAAAATAATTTTAGTGGGTACTTTAAGTATACTAGCTAATAAATTATTAATTTTTTTAATATCTAAAATTAGTTATCTAGCTCTAGCATTTAAGACTAGAGGGAGCATATACCTATGTATACTATATACAAATGCATCATTTGATATTACACAAACTAAACATGTTTTGTTAAGCTTAAAATAGTTAGCTACTTTTTGGAATCCTAATTTATTTAATTAATTATATGTAGGTTAAGAAATAGTTGTCATGTGTGTGACTGGATAAGGGTATACTTGTAAAAAGGTTACCACGCATAATGTACAGTTACTTATTGATTTTAGAATGTTTCATTCTAATTTATTTGAAACAACCATAAAGACTTCAAGTAAAGGGAGTCGATAATACTGATCTTCTAGAAAATTACCAAATAATTGGTTGATGCCAAGGTAAAACTCTCTCATAGAAGGCATGTTGAAAAGAGATCGAGGAATTTCACCTATAAAAAGAGACACAATTTATTAATGTGTTTATCAATAAATTACTTCCTCAATCACTTAATATAATAGCTAATTAATTAATTTAAATATATTAACAAAATAAAGTAAATTAATTAATTATAACAAAGTGGTTTGGAGGACAAGAACAAATATGAGAGATTTTGTAAATTAAAGTCTTATATTTAAAATTAAATCAAACTCTCCAACTAGCTTCTATTTAAAGTACCTGGGGGAGCATTTCTTTTTTGGTTATAAGACTTGTTGATCTACAATATCATTTAGGTTCACCTGACTTGACATATATCCTACAACACGCCAATACTTGGTTTAATATTTCTAACCTACCAACGAATTGATGTCCTAAAAGATTTAGGGTGTATTTGGTATTATGGTGGAAGCGTATAAATTGACTTTTTCCCCTTCAAAAACTATTTCAAGCCACTCATTGAAAAAAATGAACTCTTTACACTCTAAACTTTAGAAGGATAGTGATACTATTGACTAAATAAAAAAATCCAGTTTAATTTAAAAATCAGGACAGTTAAAACCGAACTGTGTATATTAATTGTATTTGATATTTAAAACAGAACTGTGTATTTTAATTTTATTTATTTACTGTGAAGTGCTCGACTTATAGGACAAAATTTACTTTTTATCTAGAATGGACATCCACAACAGCAAAAATAAGGATGAAGACCCATGCTTTTTGCCTGTGGATGTAGTTTAAATCGCCAAACTTAAATAACAAACTTCGATTGCTACAAAGAATGAACAAACAACCTTGCGTAAAACAGAAAATCATCAACCAAAATTCATGTTTTTATGAGTGGAAATACCTTTGTGCTAAGTAATGAGTTAAGTCAGTCATAATTCATTTGAAAAGTTTCAAACGCTTTCTTGGAGAAGCAGTTATTCAAGCTCCTCTTTACACCGTTGCAACTCCTGGTAAGTGGCCATAGAAGCATGTCACATTTCTAATAAGAACAATGCTTTTATAAAATGGCCATTAAAATGGGAGCAGATAAAACGTCCAAATTCTATCAGAGCAATTAAGACTAGAAACTAGTCCATGCCATTGATCTTTGTGCCTAATTTCTACCAGCAATAATGGACTTGAAAAGAAACAACAATCCACAAACAAGGGAACAGATTCTTGGAATGACTTACTAGAACAATTAAACAGGCCAAAATTGCAAGTCTACCATCTCTACAAATTCGTATTTTTCAATTACAGTATGATTATGCGACCAACTCTTTATGCCTTCTAGTATTATGAAAATTCCAAGAGCCAGTGCAGAGTGATCAAATGCATCAATTTTCTGTATAGGCTTGAATGCAATGTGATAAAGTTTTAAGAGCTTTCTAGTCTCTAGTTCATTAGCATCATTAATTGTGGTTTGTGCAAGATGTTTATTAGTATCTTATATGTATATGAATGATAGACAATTAGAGAAACAGTCACGTAAACAGAAATCAGCCCATAAATATGTCATAACACAGCAGGTTAACAGCCTACCTCTACATCTTTGATTGCTTAATCTCTAGTGATTTCCTGCTGCTTGGGGGATACGTTTCAGAAAACTAATGCATAATATTCCCTTGAATTGGTATTACAAAGTAAGCAAGGTAAGAAAGTCTCTTAACAACATAATCTGGACTAATTTGGGTTTTGCCAAATCAAACAATTAAGTGTTCTAACGTCTATAATTTTCTCAATATAGAAAGTGTGTGTGTATAAGCAAAGATCTTTGATCTAATAGTTTGGTGTCTACAGAAATCTAACCGAGACAACATAAATTACGCCACAAGCAAGAAGCAAATAGCTTGATATATTCTTCTGAAGAACAAGATCCTTTCTCTCCCCAAGATAGTCAGGGAAAGCCATTGTCATTACTGCAACATTGCGGGAAGAAAACCATGTTTCAGGAACCACACAAGGAATATGTGTCTTGATATTAACTTAATGAGCTCCTATTCAGGAAAAAAAGATAGCTTATCTAAAGAGATTAAAATAGACGGAAAGACAGAAATCATGAGTTATTTTTGAAAGAGTAAAATAGACTGAAAGACTACAAATTGTGAAGGGATATTATGGGATTAATTAAGTTCAAAGTAGATAGTAGTAGCTGATTGTTTGCTTTTCTATTGTTCTGTTGTACTATTTTATGTGATTTTTAGGCTCTGAGCCTCATTTCTCTTCTAAACAAAACAATTAGCTCCTATTCAGTGCTAAGTCTCACAACATTTTCTAAAATTCAAATAATACAATAACAACAACATGCTTTATCACACAAGATAGGCTTGGCGTAATTCAAACAACAATTCATAATTAAGAATATCTCTCATTAATTAATATTAGCATTTATTAGTGGTCAAAGCTAATAAACACGATAAGTCTACCATTGCACCAGATGGAATTTACCAACTAAACGGGTATAATACTTCTATAAGTTTACAATGTATACGTTGTTGTTTAAGGTGTTAGTGGTCCAAGAAAATAAAGACAAGCTTATTAAAAGAAGAACATAATGGGAAAAACAACCAAAAATCTAAGTAAATCAGAGACATACAAAATATGCAACTTACCCCTGCCAGCCTAGTATCCCAAAACCTATAACATACAGCAACTGAGACATTATACACGACACTAAGATAACACCAGCAAGGAGAATATGCCATCCACACTGTTATAATAATCATTAACACATAATGACCAAATTACTCAGAAAGATGACAAATTAAACTGTAACGTCAAAAAAGGAACCTGCTAGAACTTGGTTATAAAACTACATTCTGTCTTGGCCACAGCCATAACAAAAGCTATAAACACAGGTTAACACCAAAATATACCATCGAAAACCTAAAATCCACTCACAACAACAAGAAATAAACAGCAGAAACAAGATGAACTAAAATTGAATTAAACATGCACAAGGGAAAGGAACATCAGATCCGTTATTGAAGGAGCGTACAACAGAGAGGATGTTGGCGGCAATGCAAAGGATGGCAGCCAAATAGGTCAATAGGTTGAAGCACCTACACGTTACCAAGAAAGGATCTGGTCTGGCTCAAACCCGAGCTCGACAAAGCTCTGGGAACGATTGGCATTTTTCGTGAGCTTTCTCATATGAAACAAGGAATGCTAATTTCTGATTTGCCAAACAAAACTTTCTCACATTTACTCTAGGTCTCCAAGAAAATTTCATTAGAAAAGGTTTGAGAGTTATTCACAATAGTTTCTCTCTTACACAGAATTCTTCACCTGCCATTCAAGGTAATGTAAACCGAATGGTAAAGTGACACATGGTATGAAGGAAGTAAATTTGGGTTCACCTCCGGCCGGGTTTTGGCATCCGTTTTCTAGAGTTCTGGTTTCTATTTTCTGACAACACTGTACTTGCCGCTGACGTCCCACTTTTCTAACGACGATGTACTCCTTTGGGATCGGCTCACCTTCCTGAGCATACCCCTGAAATTTTGTGCCCTAGTTTTGACTATTCCATATTGAGTCTTTCGTTTCTAATCCATATTTTCTGGCTGCATATTTGCAGTTTCTGATTCTAAATTCATTTGTTTGTTGAGGTGATTTTATTTGACCCCTGGAGTGGTCTTCCTCTACTTGTTTGAATATTTATTCCTACGGAGCTCCCAGCGAAGCTACGGTAATTAGATACTCTAGTTCTTTTGGTTAATCATTGTCCGGTTGCTTTCATTTTCAGTACTAATCTATTTTGATGGCTGCAACTAAGTCTACCACAATTTCTGAGATGGTTCCAGTAGTCACTAACATTACTGAATATAAATTAACTTGAAGAAATTATATAGATTAGAGTAAATCTATTCGTATTTATTTCTGAAGTATTGAGAAGGAAGATCACTTGACCGATAATCCTCCAGAAGAGAAAGATCCCTCTTGCAAGTCATGGTTAAGGGATGATGCACAGCTTCTCTTGCAAATTCGTAACTCTATTAATAGTGAGATCATGCCTTCTATTACTCACTGTGAATTTGTTAAGGAACTAATGGATTACTTGGCATTCTTATACTCAGGCAAGAATAATATTTCTTGAATATACGAGGTTTGCAGATCTTTCCATCGCGCCGAGATACCAGATGATCTTCCCCTTATAGCCTTATTTATGGATTTTAAAGGAATGTATGAAGAGCTCAATGCCCTCATGCCTATTTCTGATGAGAGGAAGGTCAATGTATCTCACCAAGAGCAAATGACTACAATGAGTTTTCTAACTGCACTTCTGCCTTGATATGCGGCTACTTGTTCTCAAATTTTATCTGGGGCTCATCTCCCCTCTCTTGAAGAAGCCTTCTCTCGTGTGTTGAGAACTGAAAAAATCTCTTCATCAGCCTCTACTGTGCCTACTAGCGCATTACTCAGTCGTGGTCAGAATAATACTCGTGGGCCACCTAATCATCGTGGTCCTACACCAGGGGGTTCTAATCAGGAGTCGAATGATGTGATTTGTTACTATTGCAAGGAGCCAGGTTATACATAATGTACGTGTCGTAAACTTTATAACAAACAGAATCGATAGAATTCTGCACATGTGGCCACGATAACTAATGACAGGGTTACCATTTCTGCTACTAAATATGTTCAATTAAAGTCTAGTAATCCTCCTGCTAGTGTTGCTATTGCCATAGGTAATAAGGCTATTGTCCTTGTCTCTTCTTCTTCCAAATGGATCATAGACTCTGGTGCTACTGACCACATGACAGGTAACCGCTATTTCTTATCTACTTACAATTCCTATGCAACCCTTCTAACATCACTATTACAGACGGTTCTCAATCTTGTGTTCTTGGGTCTGGCACAATTGAACCTACCTCTTCTATTCATTTAGACTTTGTGCTCAATGTCCCTAATCTTGCTTTTAACCTTTTGTCTCCTAGTAAACTTACTCGTCAATTAAACTATTGGGTCTCACTTTTCCTTGATCATTTCTTGCTATAGGATCTTTTGACGAAGAAGATTATTGGTTGAGGCTACGAATTTGGCAATCATTACTTCTTTGATGATCAGGGGTCACGTGCAGTGGCCTGTGCCGATGGTGTCACTCCTTTTGAAGCACATTGTCATTTGGGTCATTTGTCTTTATCATCTTTAAAAAAAAATTTATCCTCAGTTTCAGCATTTGTTATCCTTAGATTATGAGTCATGTCAGTTTACGAAACATCATTGTCTTCCTTTAGCTTCTCGCGTCAATAAACGAGCTTTCTCTCCTTTTGAGTTAGTGTACTCTGATGTTCGTGTCCAGTTGAGTCCAAAGTTGGTTTCAAGTACTTTGTTACATTTGTTGATGATTATTCCCGTACTACTTGGTTATATTTAATGAAAAATCGTTCTGAGTTATTCTCTCATTTTTGTGCCTTTACTACTGAAATTAAGAATCAATTCAATACTTTTATCCATACTTTGCGTAGTGATAATGCTAAAGAATATTTTTCTGAATCATTTTGCTTATTTATGCTTCAAAACGGCATTCTCCATCAATTTTCTTGTGTGGATACACCAGCTCAGAATGGCGTTGCTGAAAGAAAAAATTGTCACCTATTAGAAGTAGCCCGTGCTCTTTTGTTTCAAATGCAGGTTCTTTTTGGGCCGATGCGGTCTTCACTACTTGCTTTCTCATTAATCGCATGCCTTCCTCTATTCTTGATGGTCACATTCCCTACACTACTCTCTTTCCTTCCAAACCTTTGTTTCCTATTGACCCTAAGAGTTTTGGATATGTGTGTTTTGTTCAAGATGTGTGTCCAAGTGTCTCTAAATTAGATCCTAAGTGTCACGTCCCAAAATTTGGATCGTGATTAGCACAAAATATGAATAATTTCACATTCTGAAAGCCTAACACCTTAAATAAAACATTCGAGTTTTCCATAACATTTTTCAAAATAAATAGAATCTTTTCTAAGGTCTAGGTGGAGCTTTACCCTTTTCAAAATATTACAAGTTCTTAAGAAAAGTAATTACATCAAAAGTAGTATTTGTCAAATGGCGCTTCGGATTGACAACGAGACTCTTTACTGCTCAGCGGGAGGATTAGGGTCACCTGCACTATCTGAAGCCAAATAATCTACTCGTGAATAACGTTCCAAAAATATGATTAAAAAAATGCAAAAATAGATAATGCATACACATGTTTTAAATAACATTTCGTATTTCAATGCAAACTTTTCTGTAAACATTTTCTTTCAGGGAAAACAATTTGAAATAGTCATTTCAAATCAATCGCTTTAAAAACAATCATTTCAAAACCATAATCCTTCCGTAGGACTTCAACAGAATAAAAACAGACATGGACACAGTCCACGAGGTAAATAACCAATATAGTAGCTTAAGGCCACTAGCTGTCGCGAGTACGAGACCCACGTAATAATCTGGTGGCTCGAGTACGAGTATGAGACCCACGTATATCCGTCGTGTGTACGAGACCCACGTCTATCCGTTGCGAGTATGAAACCCAAGTATATTCGTCGCCAGTATAAAACCCATGTATATCCATCGAGCTCAGGTAACCAAGGTACACCAAGGACTAATAGTACTGCTGTTAGCAATCATCATTCTGTATTCCATCCTTTTTAAAATGTTTCCATCATGTGTGGGGTTTATTTCACATGAAATAATCTTAATCGTTTCAATGACATAACCATTGCTAAAACCACTTTAACTTTCTAGACCCCAGCATGTACATTTGAAATCAAATTACTGTGAAAATATATGCAATTCGCAAAAGAATATATTTCATGAATAATATCAGTTCAATGCAACTTTTGCCAAACTCTTTTTGAAAGTTTATTCATCCATCTTTATTCATAATCGAAATTCCTTTGTAAATCATTCGAAAGAAAATCTTTTATAAGGATTTAAACCATACTTTCGTAAAATGGTTTTTCACAAATCATAATTGAAATTCAATATATTCAGCGAAATAGCATTGTATTTAAAAATGTTAAGTTCAGGGAACGTTATTTATTCACCTGCCACACTCCTAAACAGTTACTCTTTTAAGCCTAACCACTTCGATTACTTTCACTTCTCAATCCCCTATCATCCCGAAATAACATGTTAACCTTCTAAGTATACCCTTAACACAAATCAATCATTCTAAATCTTCTATCAATCAGAGAGACATCATCAATGACATATCTTGGCCACGATTAAGTTGGTTAAAACACTAATTCATTTCCAAATAACCCTTAAACATGATCTTTGCACAGATCTGAAACCTTCCACATTACAACCATTTAAAATTTCAAAATCTTTATTATATTCCAAGTTCTTCCATTTATCATAACACTCGAACCATAACAATTGGCCAAAACAGCAACACATACCCATGTATATGTATCTATAAACCAAAGAAAATGATCAGGGCCTTCTATTCTAATTCTTTTTCCTTCCTACCGCCACCCCAAGCATATATATATTCACAATGCATGCATACATAGCAACCATAGTAGCATAGGTATATGGACATACATATACACATTTCCTCAATCAACAACTCATAACTGCCAACCATCATCACATCACACACATACCAACATAGATATATCTCCACAGCCTAGCAAACATAATGTATATATATACAATCGTTCCCACAGCATCAACAGCAGCAAAAAAGATCATTTCTTGTGACAACAACCTTAACAAAACACGGCCCTACACATTCATACACAGCGCACCAAATAAGCCTAGCATACAACTACCCCCCCAAACTAAACCAACTACCATCATCACCTATGGCACATTCAACTCTGTTTCCTTTGTTACTAAAAAGCACATACCTCTCAGCAACCAGGAGGAATTCTCGGCCAATACAACAGGGGACAATGAATGGCTGAGGACTCAAAACCTGGAATCCACCTACGGCCAATACAACAACCAAAATCAAATTTTTGTCTTCTCTGCGATTCTATAAGAAGAGGACGAAAACATAGGAGTACAGAGATGAAGGCATCCAAGTGAGGAATGATCAGTGGAGGAGAAAATGGTGTACACTTACCTCCAAATCACCCAATTTCTGCATAGAGATAGGGAAGGATCTCTGGGACTGTAGCTGCTAAAGTACCAGTTCACACAGAGTAACGGCAACACCCCACATGATGGCGACCCAGCACTTGAACTCCAAAATAGAGAAACCCAACAATGTCACGTCCCTATTTTTGGACCGTGACCGGCACAGAATATAAATACATCATATTCCGAAAGCCTAGCATTTTAAGTAAAACCCTTAAATTCTCCTTAGCATTTTTCAAAATCATACAAACATTTTCTAAGGTTCATGCAGAGCATTATCTTTTCCAAAATAATAAAAGTTCTTAAGAAGCAATTACATCAAAAGTAGTATTTATCAAATGAAGCTTCGGATCAACAGCAAGGCTCTTTACCGCTCAGCTGGAGAATTTGGGTCACCTGCACTATCTGAAGCCAAAAATCTACTCGTGAATAACGTCCCAAAAACATGATTTATAAGAATGCGGAAAATAAACAATGCATAATCATCTTAAAAATGTATTTTCTTAACACTTCATAATCTAATGCAAACCTTTTCATAAACATTTGTATTTCAGGGGAAATAACCGTATGAACTAACTGTTTCAAATAACTCATTCAAAACAATCTTTTCATAACCATGATCTTTCTGTAGGACTTCAACAGAACGGAAACAGACGTGGACACACAGTCCACGAGGGTAACTAACCATTCTAGTGGCTCGAAGCCACTAACTGTCGCGAGAATAAATCCCACGAAATAATTCTGGTGGCTATGCCACAAACTGTCGCGAGAATAAATCCCACGAAATAATTCTGGTGGCTCAAGGCCACAAACTGTCGCGAGAACGAATCCCACGAAATTATTCTGGTGGCTATGCCACAAACTGTCGAGCTCGAATACCAAGGTGCACCAAGGACTAACAGTACTGCTGTTAGCAACCAGCATTCTGTATTCCGTCCTAAAACGTTACTATCATGCGTGGGGTCCTTTTCACATGAAATAATCTCAATCGTTTCAATGCCATAATCATTGGTAAAAACCACTTTGAATTTCTAAAACCCCAGCATGAACATACGAAATCAAGTTACTGTAAAAATATATGCAATTCACAAAAGAATATTTCATGAATAACATCAGTTCACTGTCAAATCTTTTTTTCTAAAGCCTCTTTATCCATTTTCATGCATAATCATAATCTTTTGTAAATCGATCAAAAGAAAATCATGTTTAATGATTTAAACCATAATTTCGTAAAATTTGCTTTTCAAAATCCATATTTGAAATTTATCATTTGAAATGACAATGCATTTGAAAATGTAAATTTGTAGGGAACGTTATTCACTCACCTGCAATAATCTGATACAGTTTATCCTTACTCTAAATTTCAAGATATCGTTCTCCCTTCATTTTCCTAAATTTCCAAAAATAAGACATTACGTAAGCTTACATTCGAACCCACCTTTCAAACATGATATAACTCATTCTTTTAAGTCTCTTTAGACATACTACAACTTCCGTCTCAGAATTAATGTTTTATCCTGTACTATGATGGCAAATACAGCAGCATGATATGCATATAAACTGAAATTCCCCCTCCAAAACTCCTCGACCGATTAAGGCATGCATATACATACTCATGTGCTAACCAAGAAAAATTTTATTTTTGATGACAGCATCTATACTCCACCAACAGCACGGACTTCTTTCTCACTCTCTTTTTAAATATATATATATATTTGCACAGAATCACATACCTACCGAACATCCATCGCCATACACACATGGTTTATAGCCCAAAGCAGCATCAGCGTTTCATATACATACATATATATACCCAACCAGCAGTCCACAAATACACACACCCTCCACAGATGCATAACAACATTTATATATATATCACACTGCAGTAGCGACCCGGCATGCATCCGAAAATATACACACGGTAACAGAAACCTTCCCAACACAGCAAGCAGTAACCAGAATTGCTAAAACAGCATCCACAGCAAAAACAGTAACAGGCACGGTTGTGGAGAAATACAGAACAAGGGTGAGACTTACCACCCTTACCGCACCTGGGATTCACAGAAATCACGCCGCGGAACCGAGCAGGAAATAACCGAGCCAAGCTTCTCACTTCCTTCTTTCCTCTGTCAACCGCAACCGACCACCAAAACAGGGGAGTGCCGAAGTTACAAACCGAACAGAGTGAGCCCAATACGCACGATAACAAGCCAGAAGAAAAGAGGTTTGAATGCGGATATCGGTTTAAGAAGCTTACCCGCAGAATCAATCGCCGAAAAACAGCTGAAATTCGACCTCCGAGACTTGCTACAGTAGCAATGGATTTGCTACAGTAGCACGACGATGGTGTCGGACAGAAACTACACGGCGACGGCGCTCACTTTGAATGTGGTCCACGGAAGACGTGTTTACCGGCGCTAAAACCCGACTCACTGCACTTGTGACACGCCTGCACCTTGCATTTCTAACTCTCACCGCAGCCTCACTGACGACGGAACAAGAAAGAGATCGGGCGGGAACTTCTTAAAGGCGTCCAGCCGAGCTTCCGTGCCGTGCACTCTCCTCCTGCGCCGCAAGCTGAGCTTCTGCCGTCCAGCACCTAACCCGCACAGCTGCCCTGCGGTCGCTGCTCGCTGCTCGCAGGAAGGAAGAATGATGAAGAAAAGCAGAGGTTCGGTGAGAAATAGACAGAGGGGCAAAATGGTAATTTCACGCGCCTGAGGAAAAAAAACATACACCCCCGCTTTCGCTGCGACTCGAACGCTGGCCAAACGTTTTTCCCCTCGCCTCTTAAACCATTCGGCTAACACTTCCCATTCGAAATATTCTACAATGAATATATATATATATATAACCGCTAATTAAATTCATAATCATAACAAACAATGATGATCGCTACCCTACCACGCTATCTCTCATGACTTCTCCTCCCCTTTGATTTCCCCTACTCACAGCACTTAAAGGAGAACAGCAATCATGCCATGCGCTGCTTCCAGGACGACGTCATAGCATAAAAGGTTGACAACTCACTGCAATGACTGACCGTAAGGCGCCACTACCGTAAAGCTTTTAATCTGCTCACACTGCTTCCCCGCCTGTGTCGCTGCTAAAATTAGACGTCTGAAGGGGAAGGGGTGCGGTGCAGAGAAAAAGAAGAGGGCAAAATAGTAATTTTGTGTGCTAAAATCAAAATAAAAACCCTCACCCTGCAGCAGTCGAGACTCGAATGCAGGACCTCAGAGACAACTTCCGCGCCTTCATCCACTTAGCTGCCCACAACCCTTTGCAACAATTTGCAAGATCTAATCTATATTCTTTTGTTGCATAAATTTTATCTAATAAATTTTTGAAGCCATAACACTAAGTCCCTCAAGTATGTCTTCCTTGACTACTCTCATATTCAGAAAGGTTATAGGTGTTTCTCTCCGTCTCTTAATCGTTACATGGTTTCTGCTGATGTTACTTTTTATGAATCTGTTGCTTATTTTGCTTCTACCACTTTAGCTCTTCCTTCTCTACCTGTGGAGGAGGATACTCTTCTGGTCCTACTCTGTCCTTCCCTCACCATCACTGGCCCCTGCTCCCCTACTGGCACCTGGTCAACCACCTTTATCTTAGGTTATACCAGACATTTGAAGGACACAATTACTACTGATATGCCAAATTCTACCCTACCATTGTCTACTTCCTCATCAGATCCTATAGAGAACATTACTCAGCTACCTCCTGTTCCTAATCCAGATCCCTCCCTTGATCTACCCATTATCCTCTGCAAAGGAAAACGTACTTATACCTATCATATTTCTTCTTTTGTTTCATATGACCACATCTCCTCTACTTCTTGTCCTTTGTTGCTTCTTTAGACACTATTTCCGTGCCTCAATCCCTTTCTAAGGCTTTATCCCACCCGGGTTGACGTACTGATATGGAGGAGGAGATGACGACCCTTGATCATGCATATACATGGTCCTTAGTGGATTTGCCGGCAGAAAAGAAATCCATTGGGTATTGACCCCTAAAACTAAGGCTGATGGCACCCTTGAACGTATTAAAGATTGCCATGTTGCTAAAGGCTATGCTCAGAAGTATGGTGTTGACTACTCTAAGACCTTTTCTCTCGTGGCCAAGCTCTCTTCTGTTCATCTCTTTATCTCTCTGGCCGCTACTTATAGTTGGGATCTTTCTCAACTTGATATCAAAAATGCCTTCTTACATGGTGATCTTCTTGAAGAGGTGTACATGGAGTAACCACCCGATTTTGTTGCTTAGGGAAGCATAGTAAAGTGTGTCATCTTAAGAGATATTTATACGGCTAGCAAGTCCTCGTCTAAGACATGGAGTAACCACCCAGCAAACATTTAAAATGTTACACTAAAAATAATGTCCTAGTTCTACTAAGATATTGTCGTTTGCTTTATCACAGTTCATAGATTTGAAACCATAATAACCACAAATCACAAATTAGGATAGAAACCTGATTAGCACCAAAGTATTCTCAATAAAGGGGCAAACTATGACTTTGCCAACACCCCTTAAAATCTTGCTTACATAATCATCGTCTTGCTCAAGAAGCACAGCGCGATCACAAGAAATGAGAGAGCATATTCATCAACATATGAAAGTTAAATGGATTAAACAAAAAGCAACCCCCGTACACTGTAATCGATTTCCCATTTTTTGAGAAAGACAAAGCTAACATTTGAGCATATGAAATGAGAGGGCAAACTAAGCTTTTGCCAACACCCCGTAAAACTCATGCTTAGATAATCACCGGGTTACTCAACCAGCACCAAATGCATCCCCAGAGAAATGAGAGAGCATACACATCAACATACGAAAGTTAATGGACAAAAGAAAAAAATCAACCCCCATAAACCGTATACGATTTCCCATTTTGAAAGGCAAGACTAACATTTCAACAAAAGCAAAAACGTATAGAGTCCATCGACAAAAACTTTCAAGCACACAACATAGAACCCTAAGAATCCCAATTTTCTTCGACAATGAAACGAGAAAGAAAAAACCCTACATACCGAAGAGCTAATCCGATAGATTCCTAATAGATTAGTGAACAGAAGATGAGCACGAAATGTAAATCGATTTGAGGTCAGAAAGTTACCACCGGAGCTGCGGCGAGGCATGGTTAGGGAATGGGGTTGAGGTGACGGAAAACAAGATTTGAGAGATGAAGATCTCTGAAGAGGAACCGCAAAATGTTCTATTTAAGAAATATAAACCGCTAAACCCCTCGAAATGGGAAATTTATGGCTAGCTCCATAACAAAATTATGAGTTGAGGATTAGGGATTTAGTCAAAAGAAAAAAAGATAAAAAAAAGTTTTAGCAGATTGTGTTAACGTGTAAGTACAGGATTGGTTGATTTCAGGTCATTGACGGGTTCAATTTTCAGTTGTGAGATTGTGATTTTTTTCATCATAAAATAAAACGCAAATAAATATTTAATCTTTTTATTGTTCATATAATTTATTATCTTTTTAGCCAGAATTCATATAATTTATTCACATCATATATGGAGAAGCCTAAATTTACATTACATAAAATTTCAATTTAACTATTTTAAAAAAAGTACATTTTTAATCTTTTTAATGTTAACATTATTAGTTTTGTTAATAAAAAGAATTAACTCAACATATTTAAATAGTAATTTTATTATTAAATGTTTCACAAAAGATATTTAAAATCTATACTATAGATAATGGATGAATAGCATTTTCATAAGGGAATAGGAAAAACAGATAAAATAATCAATATGTTTTATAATACAACATTTTATATTACAAAAAGCAATACATATTATCTCTTCTACGGGCTGCAATCATCTGTGTGCAGGAGTAGACTAGCTACTTGTTTCCGCAAACATATTTATTTAATATTACAATAAGGCCATGTCCTCTAACAAAATTATTACTATATAAAAGTATCTCCCATGCTAATTGATTAAAAAGAACGTAGTTAAAAAGGAAACAAGTGTCTCAATGTTAAAATTTTATACCGATCATTATTTGTTCTCATATTAGCACATTTAAATGAACATGATAAACAAACTTTTTAAAATAAATACATAAATAATAGATGTAAGGATATTTGTAAATGAGTTACCAACTGAATATATTTGTTTCAAATATTTTTTTGCCAACATATTTGTACATTTACTTTGTCAAGTATGTACATTTTAACTTAGTGATTATTCAATTTTAATTTTATAAGTTTGGATAAAAATAATCAAAAATAAAATATTTTTTTGATAATTTGAAATTAAATAAGAAAAGGATATATTCTTTAAGAAAGGGGAGAGAAAAAATATAGAGCTGACGTTAGTAGGAAAGCAATAAAGTCTATGCACCAATTTGGATAGGCTTTTAGAAAATGATTTACAGAAAGAAAAAAAACTTTTGGACAGCTTTTAGAAAAGAGTTTCTGGAAAAGAACTTATGAAAAAAAGTAGTTCTGAATAAATGAGTGTTTAGATGGTTATTACTAGAAAGACTTTTGTAATTGATAAATTATTAAAAAGGGTATAATTTTATGAAAAAATATTCTATTTTTTCCTTTTCTTCCTCTCTCTCATGTTCTCTCTCCATTGATGAAGACCAGCGACATAGACGGAACCTCGACCTCTACTGGCGATGACGAGCCTCAACGAGTACAAACATGGAGTGTGATGGACCCATGACAAGCACAGTAGCGTCGACCTGTGTGACAACATTTTTGTGCACAGATAGAGGAGAAGACGCAATGGTGACAAAGACCCTCCTCCCTCCTAGCGAAGTTTACTTTCTCTCCAGTGACAATGACGTTCCTCCTTCCCAACGACAATGAGCACAGATGGAGGAGAAGAACGCCATGGTGGTAGAGGCAGAGTAGAAGCAGAGAGAAGAGAAAGAAGAGGGAGAAGATGAGGTAGAGAGTGTCAAAAAAATTAGGATAACATAGTAATTGTGTAGTTTTTAAATTCTTTTACTGTTCCACAAGTTATTTTTAAGAGCTTATTCGAAACTATGGTTTGGTTCAGAAGCTATTTTAGACAAATATAACTGTTTATTTTAAAAAATTTTCAAACCAAAGTTTGAGCCAAAAATCATTTTAAAACCTAAGATTCTGGTAAACCAAACACACACTATAAATATATAATGAAAATAACAAGCCCTGGACATAAGATATATAATGTGGAGCTTTTCAGGTGTTTAATTTCATGTAATCCTATCAGTTCATGATCTTAGCTTTTGTAATTTTAGAATTGTAAAACATTAGTTATATTTCAATAATTTTAATAAAAAACTCATTTTAAACTTATTCTATTAGAGAAAATGATTAAAAGAAAGACAATAATAAAATAGTTGAGCTAATCTTTAGTTCTTTAAGTTTGTAGGACTCTAATTTTAGTCAAATTTTAAATTATGGGTTTTAATCTTTTAAGAGGCAAAATGATATAATTTTTTTATTAAATTATAAAGACCAATATTTTATATAGAAATAAACTAGAGGGAATAAAATTAAAATAAAAATAAACTTAAGGGACAAAAGTTGTTTTAATCCATAATAAAAATTAGATAGAATAATATCATACTTGTAAAGAGTTTGGTATATAATCTTCATAATATACATATATAATATAATATATAACTGATAAGTAATAACATTTGCATAAATGTACAGACTTTAAAATTAAGAGAAAAATAAAACAGATAATATACACACACTATAACAAGAAAAAAAACTACAATTGTCTTACAAATTTCTTCAAACTATCAAATCGCTTACCTTCTAATAATTGCAAGTGAGTAAGTAAAGTTTGATAAAAGATTATTTGTTCATTGCCAATTAATCATGTGTGGGAGCCCAAATTTATTTATTGTCTCTCCAGGAAATTCATCTCATATTCTTGCTCAAGCTCAAACATGATTGAAGAAGCTTTTTTTAAGCTGAATTTAATTTTTTAAACTTACATATTATAATTTACAATTAAATTTTTATACTTATCCAAATATTTTTTTAATCTATTGTAAATTTTTTAATTCCATAGTTGTAATTTTTTTAAAATATCACATATAATTTTAATTTCAATTAAATTTTAAAGAATTATTGCAATTATATATAAATAAATAACAGAGAACACAACTCCGAACTTGTCTGTATTTTAATGTTTTTATACCATAATTATTGAATAAATGTTAATAAATTGTTAGATGTCGGATATTTTATTTATTATATTTTTAATATTTAAGTAAATATTTAGTTATAATAATTTAAATAATAAAATATGTGGCGTTGGTTAGTTTGACTTTATGAGTTTGGGTTTAGAGTTTTACCCAATTTTAATCGTTTATTTAATTGAATAATAATAATAATGGTAGGTTATTGAATGAGTGACGCGCAAGAGACTAAGAGAATGTAGCGCATTTATAATAGCCTAAGGCCACATTTGTCATGCAGTATTAGATCTTGATAGACTGAGATTTATATTAGGATTGAGAATGAGAGTAGAAGTGGGACTGTGACTTTAAAATTATATTTAGTATAAAGTAATATCTAAAAAATTTATTTTATAGTTAACCATAAATTATGAAAAGATTATAGTACCCTTTCCTTAAATCCCAAAATTTACCAGTGAAAGAAGGGCTCAATGGGCACACGCTCGTGACGTCGAGCCAGCGCATTAGCGGAGTGTATATCAAAATCGCACATGACGCAGAGCGAGGTGCTGTCAGCCTTGCATCTACTGTAGCAAGCTTATTAGCAGAATGAATCTTGTTGTCATAGAGCATGAACAAAAAAGCTGAGTTGGCTCAGCAGAAAACTGCAGTGGCCGCCGATTTGCAAGAGTCACATGGTTTCGACGGCAAGGTCCAACCACTATGAAAGCCCTTGAGGCTTCCCCACTGGATTCCCATACAAAAAATCTCGTTCCAGTTTTGACGGAGGAGAGAAGAAGAGGAAGAAGAAGAAGAAGAAAACAAGAGAGAGAAGGGCATTGACGGAGGAGAGAAGGAATGATATTTGTCTTAAAAAATTTTATCCCATTGCAAAAAATACAATATTAGGAGAGGTCACACCTATATAGTATTGCAAAATTCTAAATTTTTTTAATAATTGAACAAATTCTCTATCCCAATACTAGTTCCAAATACTCAATACTAAGAACCAAATGTGGCCTAATTGTAAATCATGTTTTTTGAGGCTTCAGTGACTGTTCTCTAGTCACTAGTTAAATAACATGTAATAAATAATTCTGAAAACTTTATTAACGTATGCAATAAATAAGTTTTTAAAGCAGTCTTGCTCATTCTTGAGATGCCATATGCAAGAGAATATAATCCACCCAGTAAACTATAAAATACATAGCATTGAGACAGGGAAAAAACAATTTCCAAACTTTGTACAGTTATCTTGAACTTGAAGGAAAAAAAGAACGATAACTATATGTCACTATTATTCACTGTACATTTGTAAAACATAAAAGTTAAAAACTAACTTGAAGACAAACAAAACCCACATGTGGAGTCCAAAAATTCTCAAATTTCAAATCATTAAGATATTAATACAGGAGACGTCATCAATCCATATGATAACATGTTCCAAAAATAAAACAATCCAAATGGGTTTAAGATTGTAACAAATACAATTTGATTTAACACACTGATTCAACAAGGGGTCCCTTGAATATTTTGCATTAACATGGCCTTGATTTTTTCCAGTGACACCGCAACCTCTGACATATTAGGTCTTGACTCAGGTGCTTCGTTGCAACAATTTAAGGCTAAGTCAAAAAGTGATGATATATGCCGTAATATATTACCACTTTTTTGGTTGCTTCTGGGCAGCAAATTGACATCTAGAATATCGATGATTGACTGTCGGGTTGATTTGCAAACAAATTCTTTCAAAGTTAAGCCTTGAACAAACATCTCATCTGTTGGTTTCTTTCTTGTAAACATTTCCATAAGGAGAATATCAAAACTGTATACATCTCCTTTTGTTGAAATTGCTCCTCTTGATCCATACTCTACATATAAATTTGAATGATAAATTAAGTAGTTGAATAACTTGTAGTTTCTTCTAGCATGTGGATGTGTGTAGGTATAAATGAATACAAGAAATAGAAATTAAATAAAATTTAATTTGATTACTATATAAATTATCACCTGGTGCCATATAACCAATTGTGGCTATAGTTTTGGTATAAATTTCTGATTGACTATTACTTAACAACTTGGAGATTCCAAAGTCACTCAAATGGGCCACCATATTTTCATCCAATAAAACGTTGCTTGGCTTTACATCACAATGGACCACTGGTGTAGAAGAACTATGATGAAGATACTCCAATGCCAATGCCACGTCAATCATTATGTTCAATCTTTGCACTATATCTAAACAATAGTTATAGGAGTACAACCATCTATCAAGACTCCCATTTGACATGAATTCCATTATAAGGGATTTAAAATCATCATTGGAGCAACTGCTAATGATTTTAATGAGATTATGATGACGAAGTTCGCATATGGTAGCACATTCAACATCAAAACTCCTTGATGCTGCTTTCAAGTTTGAGTTAAATACTTTGACAGCAACTATCTTTCCACTTGAAAGAATTCCTTTGTATACTGATCCGAAACTTCCCTTGCCAAGAAAATTATTCTGATCAAATCTATTTGTTGCTTGCAAAAGATCATAATAGGATCTCTTCATTGGCTTGTCCAAATTTAAGAAGTCTCGATTAGTCATCTCATGACTAACATGATCCTTCTTAAACTTTAGAAACATTAGGCATGAAGCAACCAATATGATTGCAGAAATGATAGGCACTAAGTATTTGATCACAAGCACCATTTTGGTTGAGATGAGCTTCTTTCCTTTTTTGCATGGATGGACTTTTAGTTTAGACTTCCCACAAAGATCTTCATTCATCATAAAAGATTCATATGTAAAATTCTGAAAAGGCCCATCATTTGGAACTTCTCCATGCAATAAATTGTATGAAAGGTTGATGTGGTTCATATGGACAAGTAACTCTAAAGACTTTGGAATCACACCAGATAAATAATTTTGGGAGAGATTCAAGGACTCAATATCTATCATGCCACTAAATGATTCAGAAATTGGCCCTTGCAATTTGTTATGAGCCAAAGATAATTTTTGCAATGTTTCCAAGCTGCCCATAGTTGTTGGGATGTTTCCTGAAATTTGATTTTGTGACAAGTTCAATAGTATAATTGCTCTCAAATTTGATACCTCAAGTGGAATTGTTCCGCTCAATGCATTGGAGGATAAGTCTAGCATCAACATATCTCTGAGACTCCAAAGAGAAGAGGGTATTTGAGAAATTAATTTGTTAGAGCTGAAATTCAACCTTCGCAAAGAAGTATTTGTGAGGCACTTTGGAATCATTCCTAAAAACATGTTGTTAGATAGATACAACTCACTTAAACTTTTGATTTGGCACAATTCATTTATGATGGACCCTTGCAATCTGTTATTGCTAAGACTTAAATGTTGAAGACTTTGTAGTCTATTAATTGTATACCCATTCAAGTCATTCCCATCTAAATATAATGCCATCAAGTTTGTTAGATTCCCAATTACATTGGGTATAACTCCACTAAATTTATTCCCCGATAAATCTATCAAAGTGATCTTAGAAGCATTTGAGATGCTATTTGGAATTTGTCCAATAAGCTGATTCTGTCTCAACCTCAATTCCTTTAGGTTGGGAAGGCCAATTCCTAAATTTGATGGGAGAAGGCCTGAGAAGAAATTATTTGCTAGGGAGACACGTGTCAATGTTGAAATATTGAATATTTGGGAAGGAAAGGGTTCATGGAAATTATTATCATAGACATCCAAAATTTCAAGCTTATCAAGATCTCCTATCTCCTTGGGTATAAAACCTGGAAGCAAAAAGTTGGATAATTAACTGAGGAAAATTTAAAACGATGGATTATGACATTTATATAATAGAATAAATTAGTGAAAATTGACAAAACAGTTGTATATATAGGGAAAACCATTTTTGAGGTATATTAATTTTTTTTCAATTTTTAATTTGGTACATGTGTATTTTTTCTTATTATTAAATTATTTAATTTTACTTTGTTAATTAAAGTTATAGGGAGCTAATGGTTCTAACATAATAAAATTAAAGGATTTAATAAAAAAGAAAAATACATATGTAAGTATTAAAGTAAAAATTGAAGGAAACTCTAGACACATTAAGAATGATTTTCTTATATATATATATATATATATATATATATATATATATATATCACATAAGTATGTTTTCAAAAATTTGAATTATGTTCTCTAAATAACAAGAAAACTCCAAATATCTTGTTAATTTTGAGTCCAGTCAAATATCTAATTTATAATATAGCCTTGCAATATATTATTGCTAAGACTTAAATTCGGAAAGCCATGTACGTAATATTAACTGTATTTGGAATCAGCCCAGCCAAATCATTCCTATCTAAAGCTAATTTCGACCAAGTTTTTCTAATTTCTGATTACATTCGGTATTGCTCCACTAATTTGTTTGATGAAAAATCCAATCTAATGAGTTTAGAAGCATTTATGTGACGTCCTGAAATTTAGACCGTGACCGGCACGGAAAATGAATAGTTTCATATTTCGAAAGCCTAAAACTTCAAATACATCGTTTAAGGTTTTCATAACATTTTTCAAAATAAACACAATCTTTTCTAAAGTCTATGTGGAGCATTTACCTTTTTTTATCAAAATAACACAAGTACTTAATAAAGATTAAAATCAATCTTGTTCAAAAACAACGCTTTGGATCTGCGACGAGGCTCTTTACTGCTCAACGGGAGGATTAGGGTCACCTGCACTATCTGAGGCCAAAAAAAATCTACTCGTGAATAACGTCCCAAAAACATGATTTAAAGAATGCGGAAAATAAACAATGCATAATCATATTGAAAATGTATTTCATAACGCTTCGTAATCTAATGCAACCCTTTTCGTAAACATTTGTATTTCAGGAGAAATAACAATCTGAAATAACCATTTCAAATCAATCATTGAAATAACCATTTCTTTGAAAACTATAACCTTTCTGTAGGACTTTAACAGAACGAAAACAGATGTGGACACACAGTCCACGAGGGTAACTAACCATTCTGGTGGCTCAAAGCCACTAACTGTCACGAGAATGAATCCCACGAAATAATTCTGGTGGCTCAAGACCACAAACTGTCGCGAGAATAAATCCCACGAAATAATTCTGGTGGCTATGCCACAAACTGTCGTGAGAATAAATCCCACGAAATAATTCTGGTGGCTATGCTACAAACTGTCGAGCTCGAGTAACCAAGGTGCACCAAGGGCTAACAGTACTGCTGTTAGCAACCAGCGTTCTGTATTCCATCCTAAAATGTTTCCATCATGCGTGGGGTTTATTTCACATGAAATAATCTCAATCGTTTCAATGCCATAATCATTGGTAAAATCACTTAAACTTTCCATCCACCTTCTCTACCTGAGATTCAGATCCTACTAATCAAATATGTACTTAAGACTCTTGTGATCAGCGAAAATCTCACAAGTTGCACCGTACAAATAATGTCTCCAAATCTTTAAAGCAATCACCACCTCGGCCATCTCTAAATCATGAGTTGGATAATTCTGCTCATGCGTCTTAGGCTTCTAGAGGCATAAGCAATCACCCAGCCATTCTGTATTAACACATAGCCTAACCCGATTCGGGAAGCATCACAATACACTATATACCCTCTAACTCCTGAAGGTAAACTTAACATTGTAGCAAAAGTCAAAGATTCCTCCAACTTCTGAAAACTTCCTTCGCATTTATCATCCCACACGAATTTCACATTCTTAGCTAACCTCACCATTGGAGTCGCTATACTAAAAAAAATATCATGCACAAAACGACAATAATATCCTTGCAAGGCCTAAGAAACTTTGAATTCCGATGACCATAGTAGGTCGCGGCTAACTTTTAACTGCCACAACTTTAATAGGATCAACCTGAATACCATCTTTCTACACCACGTGCCCCAATAAAGTGACCTCAATCAACCAGAACTCATACTTAAAAGGCTTAGTACTTTTTATCCTTTTACTTGAATCTAACCCTTGCGCATGATAAAACATCAAAACAGTGGTACTTTCAAGTTTCCATACTTCCATATTTTCAGATTCCTTCCATGCAAGCAATCATACAAATCAAAATAACATTAATATACACTTAAATCTACACTTGGCCATAGTTATCAGACTTGTTCCAATTCCACGATATAGACTTCTTACTCAAAAACTTCCCAAATCATGTCCTAGCTTCAAGTTCAAAACTCAAGCTTCCACATTACCCAACTATCTCAACATTTAGACATCTAACTTTCTCAATGACCACACTCATCAAAGTAATTTATACCGTACATCACTTTTAAACTTTATTTATTTATTTATTTATTTTGATATTCACTAAGCATTAGTTCCCTTTTAAATACACTTACAACGCATGTTTAAGCATTAAAACACAAGTATCTTCAACCCTTTACTTCTTTATTATAAATTCCAAGGCATTAGCATCAATTAGCCAATTGTAATATAAAATACGCAAACAATGAGTATTTTTCATTTTTGAAAGTATTATTCCAATCATTTCTTTAACACCCCAATAATTAACTTCACAACAACAACAAAAATCCCTTCAAAATCCCATCTTAAAGCTTTAATATTTAAAATATATTGAACACTTCACTTCAAATCTGATATCAATAGCTATTTATCCCAAACTATTTAACCCATATTTCAGCCTTAAATAATAAGGGGTAATACATGCTTTATAGCACTAAACAAACATTTAAACACCTTTATTTCACTCACTTGATATATGTATTTAAACAAATTTCATTTCTTTTAATTTAACAACCTAAAACTTCTTAGGGTTTGAAGTCAATTTCTAAGCTCAAAACTCATAGCCTTTAACATTCCGAAGTACTTCTAGGAGACCCAAAATCACAATAACCAAAACACTAACTATTAACTTGATTTCATCTAATCAAAGCTACAAAATCCACCCAAACAAGTTTCTACACCTCTTCTCAATGCCCACAACCAAAATTCCACAGGTTCCTCTTAAGAATAAAAACCCATGAACTTAGGAAGATCCCACTTAATGCATTCTAATAACTTGACCAAAATATTATCCGCTTCCATAATGCTACGGGTTTCTTTACAAGTTTTATGCCTATATAATATAGAAATAACTAGGGATAGTGGATTTGATGATTTGGTTTTAAATAAGATTAATACAAAATTCTAAGGGGTTGACTTTCCCCGACACCTAACTTCCCTATGACTTTGTCCTCTCCCACTAGGGGCAATTCTCCTTGCTGTGCAGAGCCTCAATCCGAAGTCTTATCACTTCTAGAGCATCTCCCTACATGGTGGGCATCTGGGCGTCATTTAACTATACGCCAACAACATAGAAAATATTCAATTTTTTTGAGGAAAATATGGTTTCAAGATCACACAAAAAAAACAAAACACTTTTAAATTTTCCATAGAGATCTTCAGAAATGCCTCAATTATGGTTATACCCGGGTTCATAACGATAATTGAGACCCCACCAAAGTATCTCTGCTCCACTTAGCTATAGAAAAACTTTTGGCTCTGATACCAAACTGTCACGTCCTGAAATTTAGACCGTGACCGGCATGGAATATGAATAGTTTCATATTTTGAAAGCCTAAAACTTCAAATACATCGTTTAAGGTTTCCATAACATTTTTCAAAATAAACACAATCTTTTCTAAAGTCTATGTGGAGCATTTACCTTTTTTTATCAAAATAACACAAGTACTTAATAAAGATTAAAATTAATCTTGTTCAAAAATAACGCTTCGGATCTGCGACGAGGCTCTTTACTGCTTAACGGGAGGATTAGGGTCACCTGCACTATCTGAGGTCAAAAAAAATCTACTCGTGAATAACGTCCCAAAAACATGATTTAAAGAATGCGGAAAATAAACAATGCATAATCATATTGAAAATGTATTTCATAACGCTTCGTAATCTAATGCAACCCTTTTCATAAACATTTGTATTTCAGGAGAAATAACAATCTGAAATAACCATTTCAAATCAATCATTGAAATAACCATTTCTTTGAAAACTATAACCTTTCTGTAGGACTTCAACAGAACGAAAACAGATGTGGACACACAGTCCACGAGGGTAACTAACCATTCTGGTGGCTCAAAGCCACTAACTATCGCGATAATGAATCCCACGAAATAATTCTGGTGGCTCAAGACCACAAACTGTCGCGAGAATAAATCCCACAAAATAATTCTGGTGGCTATGCCACAAACTGTCGCGAGAATAAATCCCACGAAATAATTCTGGTGGCTATGCTACAAACTGTCGAGCTCGAGTAACCAAGGTGCACCAAGGGCTAACAGTACTGCTGTTAGCAACTAGCGTTCTGTATTCCATCCTAAAACGTTTCCATCATGCGTGGGGTTTATTTCACATGAAATAATCTCAATCGTTTCAATGCCATAATCATTGGTAAAATCACTTAAACTTTCCAAAACCCCAGCATGTACATTTGAAATCAAATTACTGTGAAAACATATGAAATTCGCATAAGAATATATTTCATGAATAACAACAGTTCAATGCAACTTTTGCCAAACTCTTTTCAAAAGCCTCTTTATTCATTTTCATACATAATCATAATTCCTTTGTAAACCAATCGAAAGAAAATCATTTCTAACGATTTAAACCATACTTTTATAAAATTTGCTTTTCAAAATCTATATGTGAAATTCATCACATGAAATGACAATGCATTTGAAATTGTAAATTTTAGGGAACGTTATTCACTCACCTGTCACGCTCCAATACCTTTACCAGTTTAGCCAATAACTATCGATTACCTTCACTTCTCAATCCCCTGATATTCCGAAATAGTATATTAACATTCTATACAAAGTTTCAATAGAAACAATCACCCTTGATCTATAACTTCACTAATCACATACCCCAAACCATTCGACATTGTTTCAAACAAATAAACATGCAACCATACGGTACAGGCTTCCAACTATCCTAGCAAACATTACCAAACATCAATTTTTAATCATTTGAAATCCTGATAGCCTATATCCCCATGATTTACCAAACAGAGACTAAGATCCTATACCCATAATTAATAAAGTCAACAACATCTCAATTGAACACACTCACAACCAAAACATAGTTTTTTAGTTTTTTTTTTCCAAATTTTCTTTCCTTCCAACACTTAAACTCAAATTCAGTTTTGCACACAATTGGAATATAGCTATCTATTCCTCAACCCAACACAGCAGCATATACTCATGCATAGCAACAGATACATTTTTCATCCCATCAACTAATATATATACATATATATCACATCTAAAACAGATTCCAAGGAACACCAACTATGATCCAAGTTTCTTCTTTGCTCCCTAATTTCATTAATTCACTTCTGCCAAATCATAAACCTATTATACATATGTATCCACAAACAAAAACTTCCAGGACCAACGATGCATATATATATAGAAACCACAGCTTTCATGATCATTCGGTAACCTTGACCGAAAATAGAGCAGCCAAAAGCAATGCAATGCAACACATAAAACAATATCTTCACAGTGCACATCAACACGGATATATGAGCATAAATATGTTCCCTCATCATAAGCACAGTTCGTTATTCCTTCACTTTATCACCTCAACAGCAACGCACAATACACATACACAAAGATTGGCCAAACACCAATGTTTCCGGTATTCCCCACAGCACACATATACACATTGTGCAGGAATCTAGCTTGGTAACTAAGCTAAAAATTCAACATTATTCTCACAAGCCTCCACCTTTCAGACACAGCACCCCTCAACATTCAGACGACCCAAAAAAGGAAGAGATATACTTACCACAAACAATTCAAACTTAACAGAAGCATCTCGGTCCCCACCTAACGCCAAAAGCTCTTACACTGCTCTTCCTTCCCATACTCAATAAATAGGGGAACAGAGAACAAATTTCCTTGCCGCCGTAAACACTGGCCCAAACAGAAGGAAACAGAAAACTTTCATGACTCAACCACATAATATCCAATCCCCCGTGACATTCACACAGAAAACAGAGTCGGGTACTTACCACCTAGCCCTGACGACTCGGCAATTTAGGCTCCGGTGTCGCGCTCTTGCTTCTTCCCTTTACCCTACCATTCGCGACCGCTCTCAGAATTCCTCACAAGCTCCATTTATAATAAGGACAGGGCTGCCAACTGATAGGATGATGCTAATGGCGGTGACTAACAGAGTGAATTGACAAAACACTGGAAGGGAAGACTACACGGCAATGATGGCGTGAAGGCTTTCATCCTGCTCCCGCCGCTTCTCGCCTGTGTCGCTGCTAAATTCTGAAGTCTGAAGAAATTGGGTTACGACGCAGAGAAAAAGATGGGAAGGGCAGAATGGTAATTTTGCGTGCTAAAATAAAAATAAAAACCATCACCCTGCAACAGTCGAGACTCGAACGCAAGACCCCAGAGTAACTCCCGTGCCTTTAGCCACTCAGCTGACCACAACCCTTTGAAAAAATCTGCAAGAAATAATATATATTCCTTTTTTTGAATAAATTTTATCTAATAAATTTTTAAAGCCATAACAATTTGATAGGCAGTTCAAAAAATTTTCAGTTAGTTCATTTTCACTAAACCATAATGTGTTCGAGTTAGGAAGGCAAATTCCTAAATAGGATGGGAGAAAGCACCAAGAAGATTCAATAATGTCAATGTTGATTATAGGCTAAGTCTAAGACATCAAGTTTATCAAGATTGCCTAATCCTTTGGGTACAAATCCAGGACGCAAAAATAGTAATGGATGAATAACATTTTCATAAGACAACATACTAGGGAAAAAAGATAAAATAGTTAATATATTTTGTATATAACATGTATGGAATATAAGAATACATCATTTTATATTACAAAAACCAATACATATTATCTCTTATATGATCTACAATCATCTGTGTGCAGGAGTAGGCTAGCTAATTTTTTCCACAAACTTATTTATTTAATATTACAATAAGGCCATGTCATCTAACAAGTATATACTATGCTATCATTCTCCATTTAGTGTTACAAGAAAAATATTACTATAAAATTATCTTCCATGCTAATTGATTAAAAAGAACGAATAGTTAAAAAGAAAACAAGTGTCCCAATGTTGAAGTTTTATACTGATCATTATCTGTTTTCTTATTACCACGTTTAAATGAGCATCATAAACAAACTTTTAAAATAAATAAATAAAAATTAGATGTAAGGGTACTTGTAAGTGAGTTACAACCAGAATATATTTGTTTCAAATATTTTTTTGCCAACATATTTTTACATTTACTTTGTCAAATACGTACATTTTTACTTATTGATTATTCAATTTTAATTTTATAAAGTTTGGATAAAAATATATAAAAATAAATTTTATTTTTGATTATTTGAAATTAAACAAGGATAGGATGTATTCTTTAAGAAAGGGGAGAGAAAAAAAATATAGAGTTGACGTTAGTAGGAGAGCAATAAAGTGACGTTAGTAGGAGAGCAATCAAGTCAATAAATATATAATGAAAACAACAATATATAATTTTTTAAATATATATATATATATATATATATTATAATTTGCAATTAAATTTTTATACTTATTCAAATATTTTTTTATCTATATTCTACAAATATTATGTGGTTTCATCTGCTCATGGTCTTAGCTTTACTTGTTGCTTTAGGATTATAATCACACTTTATGTGAATGAACAATATGAATGAAATAATCTTATTTTATATAAAAATATTAAAATGAAAAGAAAACATTAAGTAAGTAAGTACATACCTGTAAATGAGTTAATACCCAAATATAATCTTTTTAAAGATATGCAGTTACTTATTGATTGTGGAATGCTTCCCTCTAATTGATTATAAGTAACACTAAAGACTTCAAGTAAAGGGAGTTGATGGCACATTTCTCCTGACAAATTACCCTTTAAATGATTGAAGCTAAGTTGAACACCTCTCAAAGAAGGCATGTTGTTCCAAATAAATGAAGGAATTTCACCTATAAATAAATATAAAATATTTGTTAATTACTTGGTAATAAGACTGACAATATCAACTTAATACTCTATAAAATGAAACAATAAATTCTATGAAACCATATTGATGTACTATACATATGTGTGTGTATTATCAATTTATAGTATTTATATGAACAATAGTTTAATTTTCTACTTTTTATTATCATTTAAGTCTGACAAATTTATTCAAGGCTTGCTTTTTATGGTGGATCAATGTATAGTAATATCGTACATGAGACAATTTGTATTTCTAAAGACATAGGTAGTAATCTGGGCTTGGCCCATCATTACATTGTGGTTTATGCTATAATTTATATTATTATTCTATAATAATATAAATTCTAGCATAAATAGATAGATTATGTGATAATCTGGGCTTGGCCCATTACATTGATGGTTTAATTAATTCTGACAAATTCCTATATATTATGTTAACTGTATTCATCTCATTCAAGAAATAAATAGATTATAAATTTCTTCAATTAACTGTGATAAAGTGAAAAATAAGAGCCTTAGGATATTTTTTTTGTTAACTACAAACTTTTTAAAAATAAAAAAATAATAAATAATAAAATTAATATAAAATTTAGATTTTACATGTATATCCCAATCAAAATTGCATGTGTTTCTTATAAGGCATACTCATTTTCATTCTGGGAAAAAATCTTCAAAAAATTTCAATAACAAAACTTTAACTTTAACATTTATTTTCAAATATTGATAGAGCCTTATTGATTAGATTAATAAAAAATAGTTTAATTTTCTACATTTTACTATGTATTTCCATAATATCTTTTAAAATTTACTTATTTTGAGGAAAAAACACTAATATACTCTAAACGAAATGATAATATAAAATTAAAATTATTTTTAAAAAGCCACAACTCTTAAATGATCACATATATTATTTTCAGGTAAGGCATATTTTTTATTCTCGAGCAATGTGTGATTCGTTCAGAAATTTATGTGAAGTATCTTTATTTTTAGAAAAGGAATACCAATAAAAACTTGCCACTAACAAGAAAATGCAGGAAAAATGAACAATAAGAAGCTAGAAAGAAATATTGAAACTCAACTAGCACTTCTTATCATCCTTATCAGCAACTTAGTTTATTAAAAAAAAGGAATGCGACACCATATGAGGTAACAAATATTCATTAATTTATTTTTCTTCAATCTCCCTATTTTTCTAATATTAAACATTTTATTATACTTTTTAACATGGGCGTGAAAATTATATTTATAAAAAAAAGGCATATTCACTTTAGCGTTCAAAGAAAGCATAATGATTATTACACGTGTCTGGTGACAAACATTACAAATATTTGCTCAACATGTTATAGAACTCGCATGAAACTTTTTTATTTCTAATCACCCACACAAATCATAAATATGAAACTTGTTAAAAGGACATATATCAAACATTTTGTGTCTAATAATCCAATATTATATTTTGTTTCTCTTTATAAGGATTCTTTTTTTAAATAAAAAGTGAAAATTGTTCTAAAAACTACTATGCCACATCAAATATTAATAGCCCATAAAGTTCTTTCTGACCATTTTTAAAGGGTTCCTTAATTTTATTTTAGGGAGAATCCTAATAAAATCCCCTTAAAATTGTAATAAAATTGGCATAATCATATAATCAAAAAAGACATATTCCCTTTGGAATTAAAAGAAACGTGTGTGAAAATTATACATATATAAAAAATGTATATTTACATTGGGATTAAAAGAAAGTATCACTGTTATATGTGTATGTTTTGAAACAAAAAGAAAAATAGATAAACATTACAAAGCTTATTATGGTTGTTTAAAATGAATGAAAAAAAAAGGAAAGCAAAATCTTGTTTTAAAATTATATTTTATTCCAGAGATGAAAATAAAAAAAATCACATATCGTATAAAACAGTCATATAATTAAAATTCTTTGCTTGAAAAGTGTTGCTACAAAGATTTAGGATTTGGAGGTTTCCAAAAATTAAATTTATTACTAGGTAATTTAGATTTATGGCACATTTTAGTCCATTGAGGATAGAAATTTTCCCAACTTAAATCATCAAACTTCTTTTCTGGTAAGATGAAACAGCCAATTCTATTTTACTTGTGTAAATAATTTCATTTTTTGGAGATAAAAAAATTACAAAAAAAACATGTCTGCATTTTTTTATATGTTGGAAAAATTTATCAAAAAAATACATATTACAATATTATTGCACAAAAACATCTAAAGACCTAAGTTCTTGAGCTAGTATAATTTTTTTTTAATTATATGTAATATATATTTAACTATACGCAAAATATCCATTTTGCATATAGTTAAAGATAAGCTACACACGGTCAAAGAAGATTGCAATTAGAGATTTCCAACAATTTTTTCAATATAAAATAACAATAGTGGTTATATGGATTTTTCTCACATTAAATAAAAGTTTATTAATAATAACGTTTAGATTTAGATACGCTTAACTCATGGAGGGCTAAACATGGTCTAAACCCAAAAAGAAAAAAATTAATAAGGACGCAAATAACCATAAAACTAAAGATATTTGATGATGCAAGAGAAGAAGAAAATATCATGTTGCATAATTTCTCACATGGAGGACCACATGCATCTTTATCATCACACTTGTGGCCAAGTGTTGTAGACTTAATTTTAGCCACAAAAATAACTTAATTCCCAAAACAAACAAGTTAGTGAGAAGAAGACTATACATATTAAAAGTCTTTAGTTTTGGACTATTTTGATTGGATGTATTATGAAATTTGCCAATAGGAATAATTTAAGAAAAAATACTAGATATAATAAATATAGTTTATATTTAGATCAATAACCCCTCCCTAATTAGGAGTACTTTATACTTATATCCCCCAATAATCTTATTCCTTCTTCAAAATTTCTAGAGTTCATTGTCTTTAAATGTAAATTAAAAATTTTAGAAGATCCATCAAAGTTAGTTTCCCATGTTCCTAATCAACCATGACTTTCTTTATGAGTGTGGGCGAAATCTTTGACGATCTAGTTGTAACCAAGTCTGCCCGAGGTTAACCCCAAGATTCTTTACAAACAATTTCTTCGGATATTTTGAATGATATATACCATAATGAAATTAACTTCACATGTAAATATATAGGAATAAGAGCCGAAAGGAAAACTGCATTGATTATAGTCACAAGGCTTACAAAAGGGAATTAACGGGATGAAAATAAACGAAAGTGCGGTTCTAATTCTAAATGAGAACCCCACTTTTCATTTTAATATGTGATGTTTTAATTGATAAATTTATTTTTTTTAAGACTAATATATCTTCAAGACTTCAAAGAGAAAAGGGTATTTGAAAAATTAAATTGTTCAAACTCAAATCCAACTTTGGCAAACAAGTATTTATTAGGCACTTTCATTTCAATATGCGATTTTTTAATTGATAAATTTATTTCTTTAAGACTAATATATCTTCAAGACTAAAAAAAATAGTATTTGAGAAATTTTGTTCGAACTCAAATCCAACTTTCTCAAAGAAGTATTTGTGAGGCAATTTAAAATCATTCCTGAAAACATGTTGGCTAGATATGGAATTGATCTTGTACAATTCATTTATGATGGACCCTTGCAAACCATTCAACGTTGAAGACTATGTAATTTGTTAATTGTATCTGGAATCACCCAGTCAAATGATTTCCATCCAAATTTAATTCCATCGAGTTTCTTAAATGCCCAAGTACATTGGGTATCACTCCACTAAATTTATTCTCAGAAAAATCTATCATAATGAGCTTAGAAGCATTTGAGATGCTGTTCGGAATTTATTCAATAAGTTGATTGTGTCCCAACCTCGATTTCTCCAAGTTGGGAAGGCCAATTCCTAAATTTGATGGAAGAAAGCTCTAGAAGAAATTATTTTGGAGGGAGACACGTTTCAATGCCGAAATATTGAATATATGGGAAGGATCCATTGCAATTATTATCATTTATAAAAACTATTTCAAGCTTATCAAGATTGCCTATCTCCTTGGGAAAAAAACCTGGGAACAAAATACTGTTGGATAAGTAAATAAAAAAAATTGTTGGACGATAACATTTATATAATACAATAAAGTAGTGAACAGACGTTGACAAAAATAGGTACTATGTCTTGTGTGGGTGTGGGTGGGTGCGTATAACATGTTTCAAAAACTAGAATTCACTTCTCAATATTACAAGAAAACTCTAAATATGTTAGTATTTTCGTGTCCTTCAAAATTTTTGCTATGCTAATAAGTCCTTACTTAAATATAGGAAAGTGAGAAAACAAACTTGAATATATAATAAAACTACAAATATATGTTGTACAATTCATGTCTCAATTTTTTTTATTGGAATTCATGTCTCAAATTTTAATGTTACAATATACACACTACTACAAGAACATGTCCTCGTGCTTTTAAATTCATCAAAAGAAGGATAGGAGTCATTATGTGTGTGTGAGCGTATTTTTCTTTTTTGTAGAAAATATCATTAAATTTTAAAGCTGACCAACATTTCTTTCCAGACTAGCGTGTTTGAATGAAAATACTAAACCTGTGATAAACACAGACAACTCATAAAGAAAGGAGTGTATAACTTTGAACTTACCTGAGAATGAGTTCATACCCAAATATAAGCCTTGCAAAGATGTGCAATTGCCCAAATATTTACCTTTAATTGATTATCAAACCCCTCCCCCCAAAAAAAACACTTCAAGTAAAGAGAATCCATTGCACATCTCTTCTGCCAAATTGCCATTTAAATGGTCAAAGGAAAAGTCAGTCAGTCTCAAAGGAGATGCGTTGAAAATAGATTGAGGAATTTGACCTGGGAAAATAAACAATTTATGAATTTGTTTCCTTATGTAAGATGACCTGATTAATTAACATATCTTGCAAATTTGGTGTATGCAGTATATATGCACGACTGAACTAACAGTAATCCAAGCCAAGCTATAATACCAATAATTTAGTCTCTCTCTGTTATCCTACCCTTTCTAAGTTTGTAGCACAAAGGGTTTTCACCAATGCTCACTCTAAAATTTAAACTTTTTTTTTTCTTCTTTTAGGGGTGATACCGTCTACCACTTAAACCAATAGCTTCTCTCTCTCACACACACACACGCACACATACATTGCGTAAAATGGATTGAATCTTTCTGGACTCCATTATTTTTAAATCTTGCATTCTACAAAAGAAACCTATGCAACAATTTTTAATGTTATAAGTTACTACTAATTATGAAAAAAATGATTCTGTTAGTAGATATAAGTCTATTAAAACTATGTAATATTAAAACTATTAGGTTGAAGTAATATTAAACTATTTCTTAAAGTTTATGGTTGACTAATATTAAAACGGAGTCACAACAAACTTTTTGGAAGGTACATTAGACCTTCATCATTAGTTGGATTTAAGAACAGCTTAACTGTGGTGAAAAAACAATCAAACTTTTTGGAAGGTACATTAGGAGCATTGTGAACAGCTTAACTTGGTGGATCAAAACCAAAAAAATGGAAAGTTTAACAATTTCCTGCATCATATTCTTCTTTACCTGGCAGAGGACGGGGGTTATGATGGTGCTGGGCGAGAAGATCTTCCCGCCAAGATAACCATATCATAACGGATCCTACAACTAGACCATGACTCCTCAGTTCAAGATATAGAGATTTTTTATTATTTAGTTCATGAATTTCAGAATTTTTGGAACCAAGACCAAAAAAATTATAATACAACAGCCCAGCGTAAGATGAACGGGGACCAGCATACATTTCCAATGTTACACTAAAAACAATTTTTTTTTAGTTGCCCACCCGATTCACTGGAGTTTTGCCTCAACTACATCTGGATCAGACCTGCGTCGCACACTTGGCTATAATGAGTGAGTCTCCCAACGAGGATTTTCTGTATACGTCAAGACTCAAACTTGAGACTTCACTTAAGCGATACCGAGCCGCTTACCACTCGGATTAACCACCGTTGGCAACAAAAAAAGAAACAATTTTAATTTCTAGTTCTACTAAGGCATTACCGTTTGCTATATCACAGTCCACAGAGTTGAAACCATAATAACCACAAATCACAAATTAGGATAGAAACCTGATTAGCGCCAAAGGATTCTTAATAAAGGGGCAAACTACGCTTTTGCCAATACCCTTTAAAATCTTGCTTACATAATCATCCACTTGCTCAATAAGCACCACACGCATCACAAGAAATGATAAAGCATATTCATGAACATATGAAAGTTAAATGGATTAAACAAAAATAATCCGTGTACACTGTAAATGATTCCCATTTTTTGGGAAAGATGAAATTAACATTTTAGCATATGAAATGAGAGGGCAAACTACGCTTTTGCCAATACCCCGTTAAAATCATGCTTACATAATCACCGGGATACTCAATAAGCACCAAACACATCCCCAGAGAAATGAGAGAGCGTACGCATCAACATGTTAGAATGGAAGATATTATTACCTCAAATCCTTAATATAAGATCTACTTAAGGTATATTAAAAAAATTAAGTTAATTATTTGTAATGATTAGTATATATTGGTTTCCTAAAAATACTCCTTTAATCATATGCATTTAAACAACCTTGATATAAACTACCTAATTATGTGCAATCATATATATAAAGATATTTTAGGGAGAAATTATAATTTTAGAAAATAAAGTATATTAGAGTCTTATATTTAGAATTAAAATAAATTATATATCTAGCTCTTATATTTATGCCCAAAGAGATTATTTTTCTTTTGTTAAATATGGAGCATAAATCCACTTCATCCCTCCCTCCAACCACTTAATAAAGAGCTACTTAATTAATTTAAGTATATTAAAAAATAAGGTAAATTAGCTAATTATAACAAATGTGCTATGATCTCCCTAAAATACCCATATGTAATATTAGAGTATATATTAGTTTATAAGTTAGATAAAGTAGTTTGGAGAAAAATAATAGATATAGGAAATAATGTGAATTAAAATATTTTATTTAGAACTAAATTTAACTTTCCAGCTAGCTAGCTTCTATTTAAAGGACAGGACCTGAGGAAGTATTTCTTTTATGGTTGTATGACTCGTTGATCTACAATATCATTTAGGTTCACCTGACTTGACATATATCCTACACACCAATACCTGGTTTAATATTTCTAACCTACCAACGAATTGATGTCCTGAAAGATTTAGTGTGTATTTGGTATTAAGGTGGAAGCCGATAAATTGACTTTTTTTTCCCTTCAAAAACTGATTCCAGCTACTTATTGAGAACAAATTGAAATTCTTTACACTCTAAAGGGTATTAGTACTATTAACTAAATAAAAGAAATCCAGTTTAATTTAAAAATTAGGATAGTCAAAACAGGACTGTGTATATTACTTTTCCCTATTTACTATAAATTGCCCGATTTATAGAAAAAAATTCACTTTTTACCTATAATGGACAACCCTAATAGAAAAAACTGGGATGAAGACCCATGCTTTTTTCCTGTGGATGTAGTTCAATCGCCAAACTTGAAGTTTGAATGAAATGTGACAAAATAAAGTTTAAGAGCTTTCTAGTCTCTAGTTCATTAGCATCACTAATTTGTGGTTTGTGCAATTTGTTTATTAGGATTTGATATGTATAGGAATGACGGACAATTAGATATGTAATCAGGTAAATAGAAATCATCCCATAAATTTGTCATAACAACAGTGTAATGACCCTAGATAATATATAGATAAATATTACAATTTTATTTAGGTATATATTATTTCTTGCAATATTTTCATAAAAGGAGGTAGATAAATATTACAATTTCAAAGTGGAATTTTATTTTTCGAGACATGACATGAAATTACTAAAATGCCCTTCTGTCCATTACACCTCCCCATTTTTTAATTTCTGTGAACCCTGTCAGAGAAATAGTAGAACAGCAGAGAAGCTTCACGACGCGTGGCTGTGGCTACTGCAACTTCATCCTTCTCTGTTGTCTGTGCTGGTGTCGGGGGTGACCGTAGCCGTCGTTGTGCTCCTCTCCACTGTTCAGATATTGGCCGTGTGGGTTGGATAGGAGTGTCTATAGTGTCGTCTTGCTTTATGAGTCTCTGTAGTCTAAGCTGCTGCCACCAATGCCGCCGACGTGCCTGCCATTGCAGCTGTCATGAGCCGCCGTTGCTACTGTTACACGTCCATAGTCATTATTGTCACCTTGCACGCTTGGTTACTGTAGCAGCTTACGCAGATTTGTTGCGATTTGGTGGTAAGTATAAACCACTTCCTTTCCATTGGACATTCATAGCTTGGTTGGGTGATTTACTTTCAGCTTTTCCTCTGTTTACCAAAACTTTGGATTTATTTTGAGAGAAAAAGAAGATGTGGACGCTGCAGCATATATGTATATGTATATATGTGGATATATGTTGATAGTTGCTGCTGATATGTTTAGTTAGAAAGCAAAAAAAATAGAAGAGAAAGCGAAAGAAGGCATTGGACGCTGCTGTTCTGACACACACACACATACATATATATTGTGCTGCTGTAGGTGTATATATACATGTATAGCCTGCTGTTTTAGTTGATATATATCTATATACGATGTTGTGGTTCATTGTTAAGAGAATTGTGCTGCTGTTTTGGAAGTTAAATGGCATATGAATGTATATATATATATATATATGGTGCTGCTATTATGATTTAGTTGGAAAAGGAGGGAAAAAAGAAGAAGACGCCATTGATGCTGTGAAAAATGAACAGTATATGTTTATATATATATACATTGTGTTGCTGATATGGCAAGTATATATATATATATATACATGGATTATGTTGTTGTTATCGCGCAAAATGTTGAGATTTTAGTTGTGAAAGAGAAATTTGAAGAGTTTGAAAGCTGGATTACAGAAGCATGATGTTGCATATGGGAGCTGAAAAGTATCACTTTTTTGATATTTTAATGTGTGCTAGAGTATATTTAATTGAAAAATTAACATGTACCAAGCACCTAGAGACCTCAATGTGAAGAATGAATGAAATATTTGGGGTATATAGAATTATAATAGTATATTATAATAACCATTACAATTAAAAATTTAGTTTAAGTATTAATGAGTTATTTTTAGAAAATCCAGGGAAGTAAGGAGAGAATATTATTTTGAAGCATAGAGCATGAACAAATTATTGGAGTATTACAGGTGAGTGAATAAAGTCCCATAAAAATGATATTTTTAATAATATTTGGTTACTTGAGATAGTTTGTTTAAAGTATAAATTTTAAAGTATGATTTTCTCAAGGTATGTTCGTATGAATTAATTGCTCCGATTGTTATTATTGATTTTTTCTTTCAAATTGGCTTATTATATTATCATGTTTATGGATAGAAATGGAGAAAGAAAATTTTGAAAAAAAACTATTGTAAATGCTATCTTAAGTAGGTGTTTCTTTTTGAAATATTCTTATATGAATTTTATTATTTGAATAGTATTTCATATGATTGGAAGGAATCTTTTAAGATTTTACTTTTGAAGTTCATGTTGGGGTTCATGATTGTGAAACATTCTTGTTGAACTTCTAGTATTGGAAAGGTTGTGATTATTTAACGTTAAATTGACCCATGTATGCTTGAAAATGTTTTAGAAAGGATTAAGTACAAAACATTAGTTACTAATAGCATTATTGTTGATCCTTATTGCACCATGGTTAAACCCAAACTTGATGGATATTTGTGGGTTTCATACTCACGTCGGATATTCATGGGATTTATTCTCGTGCCTATTATTCTTAAGTTTTGTGCCTATTATTCTTAAGTTTTGTGCCTATGCCTTTTATTCATGGGTTTCGTACCTGTACCTATTTCATGGTTTTGAGCCACGCCAGATTGGTTAGTTACTCTCGTGGACTATGTGTCCACGCTTGTTTCCGTTATGTTGAAGTCCTATGGAAAATAATGCTTTGAAATTATGGTTTTAAATGAGTTTCTTTAAATAACATTTTCTACTGGAAAAATTGTATTAAATTATAAAGTGTTATTATTTACATTTAAAAATGTTAAAATTATTTCTTCCCACATTTTAAATTATATTTTTGGGACGTTATTCACCGATATATTATTTTGGCTTCAGATAGTGCTGTTGATCATGTTCCTCTAGCTGAGCAGTGAAGAGCCTCATTATGATTCGAAGCATTGATTCTTTTTGTGTATTTACTTATAATCTAATTATAAACTTATGAACTACTTGTATTATTTTTGTTGGAAGTTTATATGCTCTACCTAGTCTATAGATAAGATTCTGATTATTTTAAAAAATATCCATAGGTGTTTTGAAACATTCGCAATCTATTGTAGGGTTTTCAGAAGGTCAATTATACAATGATAATCTTATCAAAATTCTTACAGATGACTTGCATTTTGATTAAAATGGAACATATATTATAATTATTATTTTAAATATTATATTTAAGGTTTAATCTTAAGGAATATGTAATTATTCATATTCTGTACTGGTCATGGCTCAATTTCAGGACGTGACAAGTAGGTTAATAGCCTACCTTTAGATCCTTGATTGCTTGCTCTCTTGTGATTTCCTGCTGCTGGCAGGTACATTCCAGAAAACCAATGCATAGTATTCCCTTAAATTGGTATTAAAAGGTAAGCAAGGTAAGAAAGTCTGTTAACAACATAACATGGACTTCAAAATCATTCCTGAAAACATGTTGGCTAGATATGAATTGATCTTGTACAATTCATTTATGATGGACCCTTGCAAACCATTCAACGTTGAAGACTATGTAATTTGTTAATTGTATCTGGAATCACCTAGTCAAATGATTTCCATCCAAATTTAATTCCATCGAGTTTCTTAAATGCCCAAGTACATTGGGTATCACTCCACTAAATTTATTCTCAGAAAAATCTATCATAATGAGCTTAGAAGCATTTGAGATGCTGTTCGGAATTTATTCAACAAGTTGATTGTGTCCCAACCTCGATTTCTCCAAGTTGGGAAGGCCAATTCCTAAATTTGATGGAAGAAAGCTCTAGAAGAAATTATTTTGGAGGGAGACACGTTTCAATGCCTAAATATTGAATATATGGGAAGGATCCATTGCAATTATTATCATTTATAAAAACTATTTCAAGCTTATCAAGATTGCCTATCTCCTTGGGAAAAAAACCTGGGAACAAAATACTGTTGGATAAGTAAATAAAAAAAATTGTTGGACGATAACATTTATATAATAGAATAAAGTAATGAACATACGTTGACAAAAATAGGTACTATGTCTTGTGTGGGTGTGGGTGGGTGCGTATAACATGTTTCAAAAACTAGAATTCACTTCTCAATATTACAAGAAAACTCTAAATATGTTAGTATTTTCGTGTCCTTCAAAATTTTTGCTATGCTAATAAGTCCTTACTTAAATATAGGAAAGTGAGAAAACAAACTTGAATATATAATAAAACTACAAATATATGTTGTACAAGTCATGTCTCAATTTTTTTTATTGGAATTCATGTCTCAAATTTTAATGTTACAATATACACACTACTACAAGAACATGTCCTCGTGTTTTTAAATTCATCAAAAGAAGGATAGGAGTCATTATGTGTGTGTGAGCGTATTTTTCTTTTTTGTAGAAAATATCATTAAATTTTAAAGCTGACCAATATTTCTTTCCAGACTAGCGTGTTTGAATGAAAATACTAAACCTGTTATAAACACAGACAACTCATAAAGAAAGGAGTGTATAACTTTGAACTTACCTGAGAATGAGTTCATACCCAAATATAAGCCTTGCAAAGATGTGCAATTGCCCAAATATTTACCTTTAATTGATTATCAAACCCCCCCCCCAAAAAAAAAAACACTTCAAGTAAAGAGAATCCATTGCACATCTCTTCTGCCAAATTGCCATTTAAATGGTCAAAGGAAAAGTCAGTCAGTCTCAAAGGAGATGCGTTGAAAATAGATTGAGGAATTTGACCTGGGAAAATAAACAATTTATGAATTTGTTTCCTTATGTATGACCTGATTAATTAACATATCTTGCAAATTTGGTGTATGCAGTATATATGCACGACTGAACTAACAGTAATCCAAGCCAAGCTATAATACCAATAATTTACTCTCTCTCTATGGTATCCCTACCCTTTCTAAGTTTGTAGGACAAAGGGTTTTCACAAGTGCTCACTCTAAAGTTCAAACTTTTATTTTTCTTCTTTTAGGGGTGATACCGTGTACCACTTAAACCAATAGCTTCTCTCTCTCTCTCTGATATGGCACCAAAGAAATATATAAGGCGGAAGCACAGGGACTCTAGTTGACTTAGTCTAAGATATTCTGTTTTTCCTTATTGTTTTATTTTCCATTATTCACGTTTCTACTGAATTGTAGGTTTAGAGGGTCAATATCTATCACGTTCTATCCATTATGGGTCAGTTTCTGACTATGTAGGGAACTTCAGTTTCTTTATCTTCCTATATATATGTAATCGCTATTGTTGATGAATAGACAGAAAAGAATTATCATTTCAACATATTGGAGATTCTCCCGGCTTCCAAGTTCTCTTATGAGTAAGATACTTACTGTGAGAGAATTAGGAGAGCAGTTACACTTTGTTTACAACTTACTTACAAATCACTGGCAGTTTATACCATTTTGGTATCAAAGCTCAGTTTAGATCGGCATGGTAAACACCCGCGCGTCTCACAGCATTCCACCACCAGAAGATCGTCCAACTGGCAATGACCCATTAGCGACTATCGCTGCCTGATTGGAAGCTCTGGATGTTTTAACTGAGAAGGTGGCTGTCTTAGAGGCGCAGTCCTCACGATATGACCGAAGGCAAGGGAGGCACCGTAACTGGATGGAAGACAGCGACAATGAAACAGAGTGGTATAGACGAGGACCCTGACCGCCGACAGCAAGGATTGATTTCCCAAAATTGAAAGGGGGCAACCCGCGGGGATGGATACTTTCAGGCAGAGAAGTATTTTAGGTTCTATGATATGGCGGAGGATGATAAAGTAGATATAGCCTCATGTACCTAGAAGGAGATGCCTTGGACCTATTCTCATGGATGAGTACCGAGAGGACCATACATTACTGGGAAGATTTAGTGAAGGCATTTCGAGAGCACTATGGGCCACCTGAATATCAAAATCCCGAATATCTTTGCAATATCAAACAGAATGGCTCTGTGACTGAGTACCGACAAGAGTTCGCCAGGCGAGCAGCACGAGTTAAGCGGTGGCCAGAGCATTATTTCCTGGGTATTTTTATCAATGGACTGAAGGAAGAACTCAAGTCAGATGTGCGCATACATAAGCCTAAAATGGTTTACAAAGCCACAAGCCTAGCTCTGGAACTGGAGAAGAAGCTGCTGTCAACCCATGGGCCCAAGTCCAGTATGTCCTTTGGCCCAATTCGCACTAACCCAATTTACAACTCTCATTATTCAAGACGTGATACGAGAGGGAGCACCACGACATCGTCGGCCCGCTTGCTACCCACGATGTCTCTACCTCAATCCTCTCCATCGGTCTCACAATTCAAACACAACAACTGTAACAGAGGTTGAATGCCAGCGATGGAGCGATAAGGGCCTATGCTTCCACTGTGGGGAACCCTTCCGTCCTGGTCACCGATGTTTGGAGGCTTTGTCTCTTGTGGAGGTTGATGAAGATGGGAACCTAGTGGCGGAAGCCACTGAAACAAAGGAAGAATTTGGCACCGAAGAACAGGGGAATACTGAAATCTCTTTTAATACTATTTTAGGTCAAAATTCTGCAGCAACCGTGAAGCTTTGAGGAACTATTCAAGGTCATAAAATCTCTCTTCTGGTTGATAGTGGGTCAACCCATAATTTTATCTCTGCTTCGTTAGTCAAGGAATTAAATCTTACTACACGCTCGGTGCTTACTCTTGGCGTTCAAGTAGGAGATGGCAGACTTGTACGTTGCACACAGGTCTGTGAGGGATTGGTGATCTCACTTCCAGGATTAAGTATTACCTAGAATTTGTATCCTTTCTCTCTCGCAAGTGTAGATGTGGTCCTCAGGATTCAATGGCTGGCATTTCTTAATACTATCCAAACCAACTGGAACCAGATGTTCCTAATCTTCTAGGTTAATAGCAAGCGATACAAAGTTACAGGGGGTTCCTTTTTCAAAAGCGTAAACTGTGAGTCTTCATTCCATACAGATCTCTGAGATAAATTCAAGCTCCATTCCCATTGACCACTTCAATTTGGAGTACTTACTGGATGAATTCAATAAGGTCTTTAATGAACCTTCAGAGTTACGGCCTTTTCGAGAGCATTACCATGCTATCACCCTTCTCCCAAACACACTACCACTGAACCTAAGGCCATATCGGTATCTATACTTCTAGAAAAATGAGATTGAGCGACAAGTAGAAGACCTCCTTCAAAAAGGGTCCATTCGGCCCAGCTTAAGTCCTTTTGCAAGTCCAGTATTGCTAGTAAAAAAGAAGGATGGCTCATGGCGTATGTGTGTCGATTACAGAGCCCTTAATAAGATCATTGTACCAGATAAATACCCTATTCCAAACATTGATGAATTGCTTGATGAGTTGCATGGGGCGGCCTACTTTTCTAAGATCGACCTGCGATCTAGGTACCATCAAATACGTGTGCTCGCTGCGGATATTCACAAAACTGCCTTTAGAACTCACGACGGACATTATGAGTTTGTGGTAATATCATTCGGACTTACCAATGCTCCTGCCACCTTTCAAGCAACAATAAATGATTTATTCCGGCCCTACCTGCGCAAATTTGTGCTTGTATTCTTTGATGACATTCTGGTATACAGTCCTATGCCACAGCAATGAATGATTTGTAGGGAACTTCAGTTTCTTTATCTTCCTATATATATGTAATCGCTGTTGCTGATGAATAGACAGAAAAGAATTATCATTTCAGCAGATTGAAGATCCTCTCGGCTTCTAAGTTCTCTTATTAGTAAGATACTTACTGTGAGAGAATTTGGAGAGCAGTTACACTTTGTTTACAGCCTACTTACAAATCACCGGCAGTTTATACCACTCACTCTCTCTCTCTCACACACACACACATACATACATACATTGGTAAAATGGATTGAATCTTTTTGGACTCTATTATTTGTAAATCTTGCATTCTGCAAAAGAAGCCTATGCAACAACTTTTAATGTTATAAGTTAATACTAATTATGAAAAAAATAATTCTCTTAGTAGATATAAGTGTATTAAACTTATGTAATATTAAAACTATTAGGTTGAAGTAATATTAAACTATTTCTTAAAGTTTATGGTTGACTAATATCAAAACTGTGTCACCACTAACTTTTTGGGAGGTATATTAGACCTTCATCATTACTTGGATTTAAGAACAGGTTAACCGTGGTGAAAAAACAGTCACTTTTTGGAAGGTACATTAGGAGCATTGTGAACAGCTTAACTTAGTGGACCAAAACGAAAAAATGGACTCTAACTATTTCTTGCATCATATTCTTCTTTACCTGGCTAAGGAGGGGGATTACGATGAGGTGCTAGGCGAGAAGATCTTCCTACAGCGATAACCATATCAGAACGGATCACACAACTAGACCATGACTCCTCAGTTCAAGATACAGAGATTTTTTATTAGTTAGTTCATGAATTTCAGAACTTTTGGAACCAAGACCAAAAAAATTTATAATACAATAGCCTAGCATAAGATGAACGGGGATCCAACATACATTTCAAATGTTAGACTAAAAACAATGATCTAGTTCTACCAAGGCATTGCCGTTTGCTATATCATAGTCCATAGAGTTGAAACGATAATAACCAAAAATTACAAATTAAGATAGAATCCTGATTAGCACCAAAGGATTCTTAATAAAGGAGCAAACTATGCTTTTGCCAACACCCCTTAAAATCTTGCTTACATAATCATGAACATATGAAAGTTAAATGGATTAAACAAAAATCAATCCCTATACACCGTAAACGATTTCCCATTTTTCGGGAAAGATGAAACTAACATTTTAGCATATGAAATGAGAGGGTAAACTAAGGTTTTACCAACACCCCATAAAAATCATGCTTACATAACCACCGGGTTACTCAACAAGCACCAAACGCATCCATAGAGAAACGAGAGAGCATACGCATCAACATATGAAAGTTAATGGACTAGAGAAAAAATCAACCCCCGTAAACCGTAAACGATTTCCCATTTTTTGGGAAAGGCGAGACTAACATTTCAACAAAAGCATAAACGTATAGTGTCCATCGACAAAGCCTTTCAAGCACACAACATAGAACCCTAAAAATCCCAATTTTCTTCCGCAATGAAACAGGAAAGAAAAAACCCTACATTACCGAAGAGCTAATCCAATAGATTCATAATAGACTAGTGTCCAGAAGAGGAGCAGGAAATGTAAATCAATTTGAGGTCAGAAAGTTACCACCGGAGCTGCGGCGAGGCATGGTTAGGGTATGGGGTTGAGGCGGCAGAAAAGGAGAATGAGAGAAGATCTCTGAGGAGGAACGGCAGAATGTGCCGTCGTAGAAATATAAACCGCTAAACCCCTTGAAATGGGAAATTTATAACCAGCCCCACAATAAAATTATGAGTTGAGGATTAGGGATTTAGTCAAAAGAAAAAAAAGGAGAAAAAAAAGAGTTTTAAAACAATTCAGACTGTGTTAACGTGTCAGTACAGGATTGGTTGATTTCAGGGCATTGACGGGTTCAATTTTCAGTTGTGAGCTTGTGATTTTTTTCATCATAAAATAAAAAGCAAATAAATATTTAACCTTTTTATTGTTCATAATTTATTATCTTTTTAGCCAGAATTCATATAATTTATTCACATCATATGTGCAGAAGCCTAAATTTACATTACATAAAATTTCAATTTAACTATTTAAAAAAATATATTTTTAATCTTTTTAAGGTTAACATTATTAGTTTCATTAATAAAAATCACTAACTCAACAAATTTAAATAATAAATTTATTATTAAATGTCTCACAAAAAACAGATGAAATAATCAATATGTTTTATATATAACATGTAAGAATACAACATTTTATATTACAAAAAGCAATACATATTATCTCTTCTACGGTCTGCAATCATCTGTGTGCAGGAGTAGACTAGCTACTTGTTTCCCCAAACTTATTTATTTAATATTACAATAAGGCCATGTCCTCTTACAAAATCATTACTATATAAAAGTATCTCCCATGCTAATTGATTACTATATAAAAAGAACGTAGTTAAAAAGGAAACAAGTGTCTCAATGTTAAAGTTTTATACTGATCATTATTTGCTCTCATATTAGCACATTTAAATGAACATGATAAACAAACTTTTTAAAATAAATACATAAATAATAGATGTAAGGATATTTGTAAATGAGTTACCAACTGAATATATTTGTTTCAAATATTTTTTTGCCAACATATTTGTACATTTACTTTGTCAAGTATGTAAATTTTAACTTAGTGATTATTCAATTTTAATTTTATAAGTTTGGATAAAAATAATCAAAATAGTTTATTTTTGATAATTTAAAATTAAATAAGAAGAGAATATATTCTTTAAGAAAGGGGAGAGAGAAAAAATATAGAGTTGACGTTAGTAGGAGAGCGATAAAGTCTATGCACCAGTTTGGATAGGTTATTAGAAAATGGTTTATAGAAAAAAAAAATTTGGACAATTTCTAAAAAATAGTTTCTGGAAAAGAACTTATGAAAAAAAGTAGTTCTGAATAAATGAGTGTTTAAATGGTTATTACTATAAAGGCTTTTGTGATTGATAAATTATTAGAAAGGGTATAATTTTATGAAAAAAATATTCTTTCTTTCCTTTTTTTTCTCTCTTTCTCTCATGTTCTCTCTCCATCGATGAAGACCAGCGATGTAGACAGAACCTTGACCTCTACTGGTGACGACGAGTCTTGACGAGTACAAATGAGGAGTGTGATAGACCCATGACAAGCACAGTAGCATTGACATGTGCGACAACATTTTTGTGCACAGATAGAGGAGAAGATGCAATGGTGACAGAGACCCTCCTCTTTCCCAGAGAAGTTTACTTTCTCTCTGGTGACGATGACGCTCCTCCTTCCCAGCGACGATGAGCACAGGCAGAGGAGAAGAACACGATGGTGGTAGGGGCAGAGCAGAAGCAGAAAGAAGAGAAATGTCACGTCCCAAAATTTGGACCGTGACCGGCACAGAATATGAATAGTTTCATATTCCGAAAGCCTAAAATCTCAAATACAACGTTTAAAGTTTCCACAACATTTTTCAAAATAAAAATAATATTTTCTACGGTCTATGTGGAGCATTTACCTTTTTATCAAAATAACACAAGTACTTAATAAAGATAAAAATCAATCTTGTTCAAAAACCACGCTTCGGATCTGCGACGAGGCTTTTCACTGCTCAGCGGGAGGATTAGGGTCACCTGCACTATCTGAGGCCAAATAATCTACTCGTGAATAACGTCCCAAAAACATGATTTAAAGAATGCAGAAAATAATCAATGCATAATCATATTGAAAATATATTTCGTAACATTTCGTAATCTGATGCACACCTTTCTATAATCTTTTGTATTTCAGGAAAAATAACAATATGAAATAACTGTTTCAAATAAAACAATCTTTTCAAAACCATGATCTTTCTGTAGGACTTTAACAGAACGAAAACAGACGTGGACACACAGTCCACGAGGGTAACTAACCATTCTGGTGGCTCGAGGCCACAAACTGTCGCGAGAATAAATCCCACGAATAATTCTGGTGGCTATGCCACAAACTGTCGCGAGAATAAATCCCACGAAATAATTCTGGTGGCTCAAGGCCACAAACTGTCGCGAGAACGAATCCCACGAAATAATTCTGGTGGCTCAAGGCCACAAACTGTCGCGAGAACGAATCCCACGAAATAATTCTGGTGGCTATGCCACAAACTGTCGAGCTCGAATACCAAGGTGCACCAAGGACTAACAGTACTGCTGTTAGCAACCAGCGTTATGTATTCCGTCCTAAAACGTTTTCATCATGCGTGGGGTTCTTTTCACATGTAAAGATCTCAATCGTTTCAAAATATCATAATCATTGATAAAGTCACTTTAAATTTCTGTTACCCCAGCATGAACTTACAAAGTCAAGTTACTGTAAAAACATATGCAATTCGCAGAGAAATATTTCATGAATAACATCAGTTCAATGTCAAATCTTTTTCTAAAGCTTCTTTATCCATTTTCATGCATAATCATAACCTTTTGTAAATTAATCGAAAGAAAATCATTTCTAACGATTTAAACCACAATTTCGTAAAACTTGCTTTTCGAAATCCATATTTGAAATTCATCATTTGAAATAACAATGCATTTGAAAATGTAAATTCGTAGGGAACATTATTCACTCACCTGCCACGCTCCTAAACCGTTACTCTTTTCAGTCCAACAACTTCGATTACATTCACTTCTCAATTCCCTGGTATCCCGAAACAATATATTAACATTCTATTTAAAGCTTCCACAGAAATCAATCATCCTTAGACTATCATTTCAATCTATAACACACTATCAACCATACAACCACAACTCAACTCATAAGTTCCTACCATTTCCCAATTACCACATATCCACAATGGGATTACCATATTAAATCATTTTCAAAAGACATTGCTCATTAACCTTTGAACTAATAACAAGCATCCCTTAACCCAAAACTCAACTCAATATTGGGGTTAGCACCTTAAAGCTTCAAATCAATTATAATAGCTCATAATAGTTCTAATGATGTTTTTTTTTTTAATATTCAAAACATTCTCTTTACCAAGTTGAAATACTTATAAGCTTATCTCTATCTCAAAACATAACCCAAAATTTACAACCCATTTATGGCATGCTTCTGCCCTCTCTTTCCTGGACTACATTATCACATGTATAATATATATTCTTACATAATGCACACATACGCAATATACACATATCAACAGCACACCCTTCTCCTTTAATTCTTGCTTCCGTCATTTAAATCCCTAACAACAGCACCATATATATATACGTATTCTTTCACAATGCATGCATACCCAAGATGTATTATTCAAACAGCATAAATGCATAACCTCAATAACCTATTCTTATTCAACCCAGGGCACCACAATCTGACAACAACAGAGTATACATATACCCACGGTAATGCCCACACAACAACATCACTGCTCACGCATTCCCTTGTTCCTCTCTGTTTCACACACATACACACACAACCAAATATTGGCTAGGCCCCAACACTCCAACATCCACATACCCCACATCATAGCAGCTACAGTAAGCATATACAACAATGCAAGTTAATACCTCCCAGCTAGCTTTCAAGTCTGAAACAATAACCCCTGGCCTATACTTCCTAAACCAGACAGTATGCATGTACATATACATACCCTCGACACCCCTCGTCCAACAACAATAACCATCCAATAACAGCAACAAATACACACTTACAGCTTCAAGTTCAAAGGCGATCCCTCAACCTCTGCCCAGTCCATTCAGCGGGTTTTCCCAAAACAGAGAAACACCGAATTCACTTAGAATACATTGCACAACTTGATGGAAGTTACTAAATCATTCACTTACCCAACTTCAAGTTCATAAGCAGAGCACGACATATGAGTATATATATATACTATCCAGGACCCTTCCCTCACGGCTTCAAACACCCACATTCAACAGAAAGACTCACACCCCTAAACCTTCACAGCACACACCACACTAATCCTCCAGTTCAATGAATTAATCGCAACTGAATGGAATCAAAAAGGAACAGGAGAGCCAGAGGTTGAAATGGAAACCAAGACTCACCTCCCAGATCAACAGCGATGACTTGCACAGCGACAGAGACAGGAAAGAGGTTGGGAATCTGGACTTGCTATAGTGTTACAGGATATAGATCATCGGCGACAGTAGCACCACTCTAACGGCGAAAGTGACTCGGCACAGAGGATGGCGATAACGAACGGATCATGACAGAAGCAAGACGAAGATTGGAATCAAGGACTTGCTACAGTAGCAGAGACTTGCTACAGTAGCAAAGAACGGCGACGGATAACTGCTACACGGTGACGGCGATAACCGCAAGGGTGGTATACCGGAAGGGATATTCACGTGCAGTAACTCGGATGCAGGACTCACGACACACCTGCAGAACTTGACTTCCGCTCCTTCTCAATGCAACCTCGCTGTTGACAGAAAATGAATGGAGCGGGGAAGGATTGCTTCTTAAGGACGATCGCAGCGACCTTCCGTGCCGTGTACTCCCTTCCCGCGCCGCACGCTGAACCACTGCCACCATTCACCTACGCCGCGCTGCTGCCCTGCCATCTCTGCTCTTCGCCTGCGGCACCACTGGAATCCAAAGTCGGAAGGAAGATAGAGGTACGATGCAGAGAAAAAGAAGGGGAGGACAAAATGGAACTTTTGCATGCTGATAAAAAGAAAATTCTCCCTTACAACACCCAGGGATCGAACACGGGATCTCATACGTTAATTCTCGCCTCATAACCACTCAGCTAACGTTTTCACCTTGCCATTATTCGTAACATATATATATATATACCTCTTTAATAAATTTTAAATATATTTTTTTCTTTTATACAAAATTCCAGGCTATAACAAGAAAGAAGAGGGAGAAGATGAAGTAGAGTGTCAGAAAAAATTAGGATAAAATAGTAATTGTGTAGTCATTAAGCTCTTTTACTATTCCAGAAGTTATTTTAAGAGCTTATTCAAAAGTATAGTTTGATTCAAAAGCTATTTTTGACAAATATAACAGTTTATTTAAAAATATTTTTAAACTAAAGTTTAAGCTAAAAATCATTTTAAAACTTAAGTTTCTGGTAAACCAAACACGCACTATAAATATATAATGAAAACAACAAGCCGTGGGCATATGATATATAATGTGGAGCTTTTCAGGTGTTAAATTTCATGTAATCCTATCAGTTCATTATATTAGCTTTTGTAATTTAAGAATTGTAAATCATTAGGTATATTTCAATAATTTTAATAAAAATCTCATTTTAAACTTATTCTATTAGAGAAGATGATTAAAAAAAGACAATAATAAAATATTTGAGCTAATATTTAGTTCTTTAAGTTTGTCGGACTCTAATTTTAGTCAAGTTTTAAATTATGGATTTTAATCTTTTAAGAGGTAAAATAGTCTAATTTTTTTATTAAATTATAAGGACTAATATTTTATATAAAAATAAACTAGAGGGACTAAAACTAAAATAAAATTAAACTTAAGGGACAAAAGTTGTTTTAATCCATAATAAAAATTAGATAGAATAATATCATACTTGTAAAGAGTTTGGTATATAATCTTCGTAATATACATATATAATATAATATATAACTGATAAGTAATAACATTTGTATAAATGTACATACTTTAAAATTAAGAGAAAAATAAAACAGGTAATATACACACTCTATAACAAGAAAAAAAAACTACAATTGTCTTACAAATTTCTTCAAACTATCAAATCGCTTACCTTCTAATAATTGCAAGTGAGTAAGTGAAGTTTGATAAAAGATTATTTGTTCATTGCCAATTAATTATGTGTGAGAGCCCAATTTGTTCATTGTCTCTCCATGAAATTCATCTCATATTATTGTTCATCAATGGGAGCTCAAACATGATTGAAGAAGCGTTTTTTAAGCTGAATTTAATTTTTTAAACTTATATGTATTATAATTTGCAATTAAATTTTTATACTTATTCAAATATTTTTTTATCTATTGTAAATTTTTTAATTCCATAGTTGTAATTCTTTTTAAAATATCGCATATAATTTTAATTTCAATTAAATTTTAAAGAATTATTGCAATTTATATATAAATAAATAACAAAGAACACAACTCCGAACTTGTCATAGTTAAGTACATATTTAGTTATAATAATTTAAATAATAAAATATGTGGCGTTGGTTAGTTTGACTTTATGAGTTTGGGTTTATAGTTTACCCAATTTTAATCATTTATTTAATTAAATAATAATAATGGTAGGTTATTTAAGTAAATAATTATTGAATGAATGGTAAGAGAATGTAGCGCATTTAGGATAACCTAAGGCTACATTGGTATGTAGTATTAGATCTTGATAGACTGAGATTTAAATTGGGATTGAGAGTGAGAGTAGAAGTGGGAACGTGACTTTAAAATTATATTTGGTATGGAGTAATACCTAAAAAAATGATTTTATTAATTTTATTTTATAATTAACTATAAATTATAAAAAGACTATAGTACCCCCTTGCCGTAAGTCTCAAAATTCACTAGTGAAACAATAGTCATTATGGGTAAAATCACCAGCAAGTTAGTGGCAGCAGCGGAGGCTTTCGCCACAAAGTCAGCGGAATCAAAGAAGGGCTCCATGGGCACATGCTTGTGACGCGAGCCAGCGGATTAGTGGAGTGGATATCAAAATCGCACATGACGTAGAGCGAGGCAGCGTCAGCCTTACATCTACTATAAGCAGGGGCTTGCTCGCAAACCTCGCACATCCACACACGCTTATGCCAGGAAGCAAGCTTATTGGCATAATGAACGATAACTCTATGTTACTATTATTCACTGTACATTTGTAACACATAAAAGTCAAAAACTAACTTGAAGACAAACAAAACCCACATGTGGACTCCAAAAATTCTCAAATTTCAAATCATTAAGATATTAATACAGGAGACGTCATCAATCCATATGATAACATGTTCCAAAAATAAAACAAACCAAATGGGTTTAAGATTGTAACAAATACAATTTGGTTTAACACACTGATTCAACAAGGGGTCCCTTGAATATTTTGCATTAACGTGGCCTTGTTTTTTTCTAATGACACCAAAACCTCTGACATATTAGGTCTTGACTCAGGCGCTTCGTGGCAACAATTTAAGGCTAAGTCAAAAACTGATGATATATGTAGTAATATATTGCCACTATTTTGGTTGCTTCTGGGCAGCAAATTGATATCTAGAATATCGATGATTGACTGTGGGGTTGATTTACAAACAAATTCTTTCAAAGTTAAGCCTTGAACAAACATCTCATCTGTTGGTTTCTTCCTTGTAAACATTTCCATAAGCAGAATACCAAAACTGTATACATCTCCTTTTGTTGAAATTGCTCCTCTTGATCCATACTCTACATATAAATTTAAATAATAAATTAAGTAGTTGAATAACTTTTAGTTTCTTCTAGCATGTGGATGTGTGTAGGTATAAATGCATACAAGAAATAGAAATTAAATAAAATTCAATGTGATTACTATATAAATTATCTCACCTGGTGCCATATAACCAATTGTGGCCACATTTTTTGTATAAATTTCTGATTGACTATCACTTAACAATTTGGAGATTCCAAAGTCACTCAAATGGGCCACCATATTTTCATCCAATAAAACGTTGCTTGGCTTTACATCACAATGGACCACTGATGTAGAAGAACTATGATGAAGATACTCCAATGCCGATGCCACGTCAATCATTATGTTCAATCTTTGTACTATATCTAAACAATAGTTATGAGAGTACAACCATCTATCAAGACTCCCATTTGACATGAATTCCATTATAAGGGATTTAAAATCATCATTGGAGCAACTGCTGATAATTTTAATGAGATTACGATGACGAAGCTCGCGTATGGCAGCACATTCAACATCGAAACTCCTTAATGCTGCTTCCAAGTTTGAGTTAAATACTTTGACAGCAACTATCTTTCCACTTGAAAGAATTCCTTTGTATACTGATCCGAAACTTCCCTTGCCAAGAAAGTTACTTTGATCAAATCTATTTGTTGCTTGCAAAAGATCATAATAGGATATCTTCATTGGCTTGTCCAAATTTAAGAAGTCTCGATTAGTCATCTCATGACTAACATGATCCTTCTTAAACTTTAGAAACATTAGGCATGAAGCAACCAAAATGATTGCAGAAATGATAGGCACTAAGTATTTGATCACAAGCACCATTTTGGTTGAGATGTGCTTCTTTCCTTTTTTGCATGGATGGACTTTTAGTTTAGACTTCCCACAAAGATCTTCATTCCTCATAAAAGATTCATATGTAAAATTCTGAAAAGGCCCATTATTTGGAATTTCTCCATGCAATAAATTATATGAAAGATTGAGATGCTTCATATGGATAAGTAACTCTAAGGATTTTGGAATCACACCAGATAAATAATTTTGGGAGAGATCCAAGGACTCAATATCTATCATGCCACTAAATGATTCAGAAATGGGCCCTTGCAATTTGTTATGAGACAAAGATAGTTTTTGCAATGTTTCCAAGCTGCCCATAGTTGTTGGGATGTTTCCTGAAATTTGATTTTGTGACAAGTTCAATAGTATAATTGCTCTCAAATTCGATACCTCAAGTGGAATTGTTCCGCTCAATGCATTGGAGGATAAGTCTAGCATCAACATATCTCTGAGACTCCAAAGAGAAGAGGGTATTTGAGAAATTAATTTGTTAGAGCTGAAATTCAACCTTCGCAAAGAAGTATTTGTGAGGCACGTTGGAATCATTCCTAAAAACATATTGTTGGCTAAATACAACTCACTCAAACTTTTCATTTGGCACAATTCATTTATGATAGACCCTTGCAATCTGTTATTGCTAAGACTTAAATGTTGAAGACTTTGTAATCTATTAATTGTATTTGGAATCAACCCATTCAAATCATTCCCATCTAAATATAATGCCATCAAGTTTGTTAGATTCCCAAGGACATCGGGTATTGCTCCATTAAATTTATTCCCTGATAAATCTATCAAAGTGATCTTAGAGGCATTTGAGATGCTACTTGGAATTTGTCCAATAAGTTGATTCTGTCTCAACCTCAACTCCTCTAGGTTAGGAAGGCCAATTCCTAAATTTGATGGGAGGAAGCCTGAGAAGAAATTATTTGCTAGGGAGACCCATGTCAATGTTGAAATATTGAATATTTGGGAAGGAAAGGGTGCATGGAAATTATTATCATAGACATCAAAAGATTCAAGCTTATCAAGATTGCCTATCTCCTTGGGTATAAAACCTGGAAACAAAAAGTCGTTCGATAATTAACTAAGGAAAATTAAAAAAACTGATGGATGATGACATTTATATAATAGAATAAATTATTGAAAATTGACAAAACAGTTGTATATAGGGGAAACCATTTTTGAGGTATATGTATTTTTTTTCAATTTTAATTTAGTTTATGTTTATTTTTTCTCCTTATTAAATCATTTAATTTAATTTTATTAGCACAAGTAGCTTGCGTATAGGGACTAACAATGCTTATTGAAGTTATAAGGGCTAATGGTGCTAACATAATAAAATTAAATGATTTAATAAAATGAAAAATACATATATAAATTTCAAAGTAAAAATTGAAGGAAACTCTAGACACATTAAGAATGATTTTCCTATATATATCACATAAGTATATTTCCAAAAATTTGAATTATGTTGTCTATATAACAAGAAGACTCCAAATATCTTGTTAATGTTGAGTCCTATCATATATCTCATTTATAATACAGCCTTGCAATATATTATTGCTAAGACTTAAACGTTGAAGGCTATATAATTTATTAATTGTGTTTAGAATCAGTCCGGTCAAATCATTCCCATCCAAAGCTAATTTCGATCAAGCTTGTCTAATTTTTTATTACATTTAGTATGGCTCCTCTAATGAGATTAGAAGCATTTGATATGCAGTTCATAATTTTTCCAGTTAGTTCAATTTCACTAAACCATAAAGTGTTCAAGTTAGGAAGGCAAATTCCTAAATAGGATGGGAGAAAGCCAGAGAGGGAATTACCAACAAGATCCAATAATGTCAATGTTGATTATAGGCTACGTCTAAGACATTAAGTTTATCAAGATTGCCTAATCCTTTGGGTGCAAATCCAGGACGCAAAAATAGTGATGGATGAATAACATTTTCATAAGGCAACATACTAGGGAAAAAAGATAAAATAGTTAATATATTTTATATATAACATGTATGGAATATAAGAATACATCATTTTATATTACAAAAACCAATACATATTATCTCTTGTATGATCTACAATCATCGGTGTGCAGGAGTAGGATAGCTAATTTTTTCCACAAACTTATTTATTTAACATTACAATAAGGCCATGTCATCTAACAAGTATATACTATGCTATCATTCTCCAATTTAGTGTTACAAGAAAAATATTACTATAAAATTATCTTCCATGCTAATTGATTAAAAAGAACGAATAGTTAAAAAGAAAACAACGTCCCAATGTTAAAGTTTTATATTGATCATTATCTGTTTTCTTATTACCACGTTTAAATTAGCATCATAAACAAACTTTTAAAATAAATAAATAAAAAATAGATGTAAGGATACTACTTGTAAATGAGTTAGAACCAGAATATATTTGTTTCAAATATTTTTTTGCCAACATATTTTTACATTTACTTTGTCAAATACGTACATTTTTACTTATTGATTATTCAATTTTAATTTTATAAAGTTTGGATAAAAATATATAAAAATAAATTTTATTTTTGATTATTTGCAATTAAACAAGGATATGATCGATGTATTCTTTAAGAACGGGGAGAGAAAAAATAGAGTTGACGTTGGAAGGAGAGCAATAAAGTGAATATTTTTTAAAGTAAACATATAATTTTTAAAATTTATATTATAATTTGCAATTAAATTTTTATATTATTCAAATATTTTTTATCTATATTCTACAAATATTATGTGGTTTCATCTGCTCATGGTCTTAGGTTTACTTGTTGCTTAAGGATTATAATCACACGTTATGTGAATGAACAATATGAATGAAATAATCTTATTTTATATAAAAATATTAAAATGAAAAGAAAACATTAAGTAAGTAAGTACATACCTGTAAATGAGTTACTACCCAAATATAATTCTTTTAAAGATGTGCAGTTACTTATTGATTGTGGAATGTTTCCCTCTAATTGATTATCAACAACACCAAAGACTTCAAGTAAAGGGAGTTGATTGCACATTTCTCCTGGCAAATTACCCTTTAAATGATTGTTGTCAAGTGCAACATCTCTCAAAGAAGGCATGTTGTTCCAAATAAATGAAGGAATTTCACCTATAAATAAATGTAAAATATTTGTTAATTATTTGGTAATAAGATTGGCAATATCAACTTAATAATCTATAAAATGAAACAATAAATTCTACGAAACCATATTGATGTACTATACATGTGTGTGTGTATTATCAATTTATAGTATTTATATGAACAATAGTTTAATTTTCTACTTTTTATTATCATTTAATTTTCTAGTTAGATCGTACATGAGACTATTTGTATTTTTAAAGACATAGGTAGTAATCTGGGTTGTATAATTTATTTTATTATTCTGTAATTTAGATTAATTTAGATCTATTGTTGTTGTTATCCTTTTAGTCTTGATGGTTTAATTAATTATGAGAAATTCCTATATATTAAAAATAAAAATAAATAATAAATAATACAATTAATATAAAATTTAGATTTTACATGTATATCCCAATCAAAATTAAATGTGTTTCTTATAAGGCATACTCATTTTGGAAAACAAATCTTTAAAAAATTTCAATAACAAAACTTTAATATTTATTTTCAAATAGTGATAGAGCCTTATTGATTGTATTAATAAAAACTAGTTTAATTTTCTACATTTTACTATGGATTTCCATAATATCTTTTAAAACTTACTCATTTTGAGGGGGAAAAAACACTAATATACTCTAAACGAAATGATAATATAAAATTAAAATTATTTTTAAAAAGCCAAAACTCTTAAATGACCACATATATTATTTTCAGGTAAGGCATATTTTTTTATTCTCGAGCAATGTGTGATTCGTTGAGAAATTTATATGAATTATCTTTATTTTTAGAAAAGAAAAACCAATAAAAAACTTGACACTAATTAAATTTATTACTAGGTAATTTAGATTTATTGTGAGAAATTCCTAGATATTATGTGAGATGTATTCATCTCATTCAAGAGTAAATAAGCTTATGAATTTTTCAATTAATTGTGATAAAGTGAAAAATAAGAGACATATCGAATCCATTTGGCGCTTGCTACCCCAACAATTGCATCCCAAAACAATGATTTTGTTAACTACAAACTTTTTTAAAAAAATTAAAATTAAATAATAAAATTAATATAAAATTTAGATTATACAAGTATATCCAAATCAAAATTAAATGGGTTGCTTATAAGGCTTACTTATTTTGGAAAACATAATCTTCAAAAAACTTTTAATAACAAAAATTAAACATTTATTTTTAAATATTGATAGAGCCTTACTGATAGGGGTTAATATTATAACAATATTCTCTTTTCCTTGATATAGATTTACTAACCATTTCAAACATTGGATGACAAATTGTTTTTATTCTTAAAAAAATAAAAATGTTAGAAAAAAATAAGAAGAAATGCCTAAAAACTATAACAAAAATTAAAAAAAAAAACCTACCCCTAGCGAAGTGTTCTAAGATAAATGAGTTAAGGCCAATTTGTGGCTAGCATTGTGTTTCCGCGTGATTCTAGTATTGTATGGGCCCTTTAATATTTTTTTTGGGTCTGAAAGGCCCTTTCAAGATTTCAATAAATATACATATACACACACACACACACACACATATATATATATATATATATATATATATGTATACATTCATGTGTATAGGTTATTAATCCCTAAATCATTTCAAAGAATTGAATCCTCATTTTAATTTTGATAAAAATATCGAATTAATCAATATTTTTTTTAAAAAAAGCCATTAACCTTAAATGATACATATAAAGCGTTTGTTTTTTTTAAGATCTATATTCGTTTGGTTGACAAATTGTGATGGATTGTCTATATTAAAAAAACTAAAAAAAACTTGTCATTGAAAAGAAAATAGGGGAATATGAAAAATAAAAGGCAAGAAATAAGCATTGAAATCCCAACTAGTATGTCCTTTTCATCATTTTATTTCATTTTTTGAAGATTTTGTATGCAACTTATTCCCCACCTTTACATGTGTGTGAAAATTATATATAAATTCGACCTAAATGCCCAGAAACGAAATCTCATTTCAAATTTACTTTTATTCTAGAAAGTGAAAAAGGGAAAAAGAAAAAAAATACACAATCTAATACACATATAAATATGTTTTAATCGAAGTGATAGATTCTAAAAAGTATAATATTATGTTCATTTGTATTTTGGGCCTAAAAGAAAGTATCACCTTCCATTCCTTTAAAAGCAATCTAGAAAAATCATTATTCTCTAAATTTATAATGCAAAATAGTGATTATATTAAAATACTGGGAACAAAATTTAAGACCATCATATAATCAACACTCTTACCTTGCAGGTTGCTATTCTCAAGATATAGGTATTGGAGTTTGGTCAAATTTGCAATGTCAATTGGTATGTTTCCTCCTTTGAATTTGTTATCCCCCAATTGTAATGCTGTTAATTCTTTGCATTGATGCCAAATGGAGGGTATTTCACCAGACAACTCATTTCCATTCATATAAAACAATTCAAGTTTTAGAAGCCCAGAACATATGTTTGTTGGGAGACTACCAGATAATTGATTTCTTTCAAGACTAATTTGCTGCAGCACTGAATTGTTAAATAATGAAGATGGTATAGAACCAACAAGTTGATTTCCTCCAAGAGCCAATGTCTTTAGTTGTGAAAGATCACCAATCTCGTTTGGAATGCCTCCTTCAAACATTAGGGGATGGGAAAGAAAGTAATGTTAGTGGTAACAATTCTTTAAGCATCACGAGTCATTATATTTGTACATGAGATGACTTTATATTTCTTAAAAAAATGTAATAAAAATTGTACTTTTTTTGTTAGAAATCACACGAATATATTCTAAATGACAAAACACAATAACAATTAATTCATTTTCAAAAGGATAATACCATTTTAATTCGGGTGGCTATTAACTAATTTTTTATTCTTTTCATGTACCATAAATTGATAAAGGTGCATGAAAAGAATAAAAAAATGATATAATTCATAATAAAATGAAATAAGAAAGCGCTATGAAACCATATTGGTCCGTCATCTTCTCAAGAGTTAAACAAGTTGATGCACCATACCTACGTCTGCAAATATGTTATCAATTTATAGTATTAATAAACAATAGTTTAATTTTCTACTTTTTCTTATGCATTTTCAATTAGTTTAAAAGATACAAATTTATATTTTTTTAATATCGTTCAAAACTTACTCATTTTGAGGAAAAAAGAAACACTAATATTCTATAAATGAAATGATAATACAAAATTAAAATTAGTTTTAAAAAGCCACGACTCTTAATTGATCACATATATTATTTTCATGCAAGCCATTTTTTTCCCGACCATATTCATTGAAAAATTTAGATGAATTATCTTTATTTTTAGAAAAGAAAAACTAATAAAAACTTGCTACTGACAAGAAAATGCTGGGGAAAATGAAAAATAAGAAGCTAGAAGGAAACATTTGAATTCAACTAGCTTATCACCCTTATCAGCAACTTAGTTTATTAAAAAAAGGAATGCGACACCATATGATGTAACAAATATTCATTAATTTATTTTTCTTCAAGCTCCCTATTTTTCTAATATTAAACAATTTATTATACTTTTTGACATGGGCATGAAAATTATATTTATAAAAAAAAGGCATATTCACTTGAGCGTTCAAAGAAAGCATCATGATTATTACATGTGTCTAGTGTCAAACCTTACAAATATTGCTCAACAACATGTTATAGAACACGCATGAAACTTTTTATTTCTAATCACCCACACAAATCATAACTATGAAACTTGTTCAAAGCACATATATCAAACATTTTGTGTCTAATAATCTAATATTATATTTTGTTTCTCTTTATACGGATTCTTTTTTTAAATAAAAAGTGAGGATTATTCTAAAAACTACTATGCCACATCAAATATTAATAGCCCATAAAGTTCTTTTTGACCATTTTTAAAGGGCTCCTTGATTTTATTTTAGGGAGAATCCTAATAAAATCCCCTTAAAATTCTAATAAAATTGGCACAATCACATAATAAAAAAAAGACATATTCCCTTCGGGATTAAAAGAAAATAGTACTATTACTTGTGTCTCTTGTTAAAGAAAAAGGAAAATGGATAAACATTAAGAAAAATGACATACAAAAGCTCTAAAAATGATAAATTCTCAATCATGTATATTACTAATAATAGTTCAAGTGTTACTAACAAGAGATATGAGATATGGAACTACAAACACAAAGTCCTACTTTGTTATTTATCATTTTCTATAGTAATATTACCAAAACTTCTTATGGTTCTTTAAAATGAAGGAAAAAATGGAAAGCAAAATTTCATTTTAAAATTATTTTTTATTGGAGAGAAGAAAACAAAAGCAAAAACCACACATGGTATAAGACAATCATATAATTAAAAGTATTATCTTGCAAATAGATTTAGGATTTGGAGATTTGTCAAATATCCAATCTCACTTGGAATGATTCTTGGGCAAATTATATATGCATATAAAAATTTATTATAATATTGAAAGAGATAATAAAAGACTAGTTTAATTTAAATACTACAAAGAAAAAGAAAGAGAAGCTACGAGTGTGAACCTTTTTTTCCTCTAGTATTGCATTTTATTGAAGAAAATAAAAATAAAAGATATACTTATGCATACTATCGTTAAAAGGTTAAGCTAAAAATATAATGTAAACAAATATATAACTATTTTGAAATATTAAATTTATTACTCGCTAAATAAGTCGACAATTCAAGATGTTCCACAGGGCAAATGAGACAATTTATATTTTTCTTTAGGCTCCCAGATTTTCTAATAATTCAATATTTTATTATACTTTTTGACATGTGTGAAAATTATACATATATAAAAAAGGTATTTTCACACTGGGATTAAAAGAAAGCATCACCGCATATGTGTGTATGTTTTCAAATAAAAAGAAAAATTGCTAAACATTAAAAAGTTTCTTATGGTTCCTTAAAATGAATAAAAAAAAATAGGAAAGAAAAATCTTGATTTAAAATTATTTTTTATTCGAGAGATGAAAATAAAAAATACACCACATATGATATAAAACAGTTATATAATTAAAATCTTAACTTGCAAATTGTTGCTATGAAGATTTAGGATTCTATTCATATATCCAAATCAAAATTTAATATGTTGCTTATAAAGCTTACTCATTTTAGATAAAAAAATCTTCAAAAAATTTTTAATAACAGAACTTAAACATTTATTTTTTAATACTGATAAAGTCTTACTGATAGGGATTAATATTATAATAATATTCTCTTCTTCATGGTATGGATTTATTAACCATTTCAAAGATTGGATGAAGAATTGCTTTTATTCTTAAAAATATAAAAAAATGTTGGAAAAAATAAGAAGAAATGCCCAAAAAAATATAACAAAATAAAATCCATACCCCTAGCAAACTATTCTAAGATAAATGAGTTTAAGGAATTGTTGATTTGTCGCTAGCATTATTTGTTTCCACGTGACTCTAGTGTTGTATGGGCCCTTTGATATTTTTTTTGGGCAGAAAGGCCCTTTCAATATTTCAATAAACATACATATACACATATACATATACGTATACATATACACATACATATATATGAACGTATACATGCATACATAACGATTATTAATCCCTGAATCATTTCAAAGAATTGAATCCTCGTCTTAATTTTGATAAAAAAAATCATTGTCTTAATCATTATTGTTTTTTAAAAAAGCCACCATATAAATTATTTTTCATGTAAAGCATGTGTTTTTTTTAAGATTCATGTTCGTTTCGTTGACTAATTCTGTTGGATTGTCTATATTAAAAAAAACTAAAAAACTTGTCATGTAAAAGAAAATAGAGGAAAATGAAAAAGAAAAAGAAAAAAAAAAGCATTGAAATATCAGCTAGCATGTCCTTTTCATCATTTTATTTCATTTTTTAAAGATTTTTGATGCAACTTATTCCCCACCTTTACATGTGTGTGACAATTATATATAAATTTGAACTAAATGCCCGGAAATAAAATCTCATTTCAAATTTGTTTTTATTCAAGAAAGTTAAAAAAGGAAAAAAAATACACAATCGAATATGCATATGGAGATGTTTTCATCGAAGTCATAAATTCTAAAAAGTAGGTTCATATTCATTTTGGGATTAAAAGAAAGTATCACTTCCCATTCCTTCAAAAGCAATCTAGAAAAATTATCATTCTCTAAATCTATAATGCAAAATAGTGACTATATCAAAATACTAGAAAAAAAAATTTAAGACCATAATAAAATAAAAACTCGTACCTTGCAAGTTGCTATTCTCAAGATATAGGTATTGGAGTTTGGTCAAATTTGCAATGTCACTTGGTATGTTTCCTCCTTTGAATTTGTTATCCCCCAATTGTAATTTTACTAATTCTTTGCATTGATGCCAAATGGAGGGTATTTCTCCAGACAACTCATTTCCATTCATATAAAACCATTCAAGTTTTGGAAGCCCAAAACACACATTTGGTGGGAGACTACCAGATAATTGATTTCTTTCAAGACTAAGTTGCTGCAGCACTGAATTGTTAAATAAAGAAGATGGTATAGAACCAACAAGTTGATTACCTCCAAGAGCCAATGTCTTTAGTTGTGAAAGATCTCCAATCTCATTTGGAATGCCTCCTTCAAATATTAGGGGATGGAAAAGAAAGCAATGTCAGTGGTAACAATTATTCAAGTATCACAAGTTACTATATGTGTACATGAGATAAATTTATAATTGTTAAAAACACATGTAATAAAACTTGCACATTTTATTAGAAATAAAACATATTCTAAATGATAAAACACAACAACAATTATATCATTTTAACTTGGTTGAGAAATTATATCATTAAAACTAAGAGACCTATTGATCGCATCCTGTGGCGTCACAGAGATTCCAATTTATTGGACTTGCTATTTATCACTTATTTCGAAACACATATTAATTAGAAGGCTTCTAGAAAACTTAATTTTGTTAACTACAATTTTCTTAAAAAATTAATAATAAAAATAAAAATTAGCTATAATTTATATTATTCAAATTAAAAATTAAAATTATTTTCTTTTGAATAGAAAAATGAATAATAACTTTTTAAAGGCTGATGATGATCAGCTTTAGATATTATGATAATATTCTTTTTCTGCTTGGCATGACTTTACTAAACCTTTTCAAAAATTGGATGACAGAATTATTTTTGTACTCTTTAAAAAAGTTACAGAAAAATGCTGGAACAACTAAGAAAAAATGCAAAAAAAAAAAAGAAAAGAAAAAAAAGAACAATCGAGACAAACCATGGTCCTCCATGATAATATAATATCAAACTAGTGAAAAGACAAGTATAGATATTACAAATATTTTAAAACATACCTGACAAACTATTATAAGAGATACTCAATATTTCAAGTGAAAATAAGTTGGAAATCATTTGGGGAATGGTTCCTGAAAGCTTGTTATATGCAAGTCGTAAAATCTTCAAGTGCTCAAGTTTTCTCACCTCAAGTGAAATAGTCCCTTCAATTAAATTAAAATTCCAATCCAAGATCTCCAACTTTGATAAATTAAACAAAGATGATGGAATAACTCCATTAAAACTATTACTTCGAAAACTCAAGCACTCAAGCATGAATAAATCTCCTATCCATGTTGGAACTTGTCCTTGAAAGTTGTTATAGCTCAAGTTGAATAGTCTCAATCGACGCAATCGAACTAACTCTTCAGGAATTTGACCGTGAAAATTGTTGTAACTGAGATCAAGTTCAATGAGGAATGAGAGATTTCCCAGCTGTTGAGATATAGTGCCTTTAAGACCCATGGCGCTTAGATTCAAGGAATGAACCCTTCCATAGCGAGTATTGCAGATGACACCAACCCAATCACATGGAGAAGAAGAGATAGACCAATCAACTAAGGAATTGTTGGGATCCGAAGTGATAAAGGATTTAAGGGAAAGAAGTGCGGATTTGTCGGTGGTGATGTTTGTATCAATTGAAGCTGAGGAGACCATGAAGCAATGAAGCAAGAAGAGTAGAACAATGGAAGGAGGCTTTGCCATATTGTTCAGCATAGCAGACTTGTCAAATTTCCAAGTGTTGCGCATCCATCGGGAATTCACAAACACGGCATTTTATACTTCAATTCTAAATCGAAGTCAAAGGCGTACAAACTCAATTCCAAATTGCACAATGACTCTCTTGATTAGATTAAATGATTCAAATAAAAATTAATTAGAGAGTTTGGTGTGTTAACGATTCTGTATTTATTTCTTATAGCTCCTAAAACACGCATTGGCTGTACTGTTCAATGATTAAGCACGTACGCTCATCTTATGGGCGAATGAGATGTGTATTTTATTTTAGTCTCATTAATAATAAGTTATAAAAATAAGTCCTATGATAAGATATTTTTATCAATAAAAATATTTTATTCTGAGGTATAAAATAAAAGATTTAATTATTTAAAAATCTTATTAACGGAGCTAACAAAACGTACTATATTTTCTATGTGAAGTCAATCAGAGTCTACAAGCGCATTTTATATAAAAGTTACTTTTCTACTAGGTACCGTATAGAAAGAATAGGGGGAGTATTTCATTGTCTTAAATTTTCATTATTTTTATTAAATCTATACATTATAAAAATTTTACCAAATAATTATATATAGTAATGTTCACTCAAATTCAACCACTAAAATTGGACAATGTTATTTGCAAATATATCCTCTTTATAAAGGGTTAGCCCTTCCGTTAGATTTAATCTCCATTTATATTTGCGATACAATTTGAGAATTAATTGATATTTTAAATTTAGATAAAACATATTGATGATGAGAAGAATTTGTGTTTTTGTGAAGCACATGCTTAACTTGTGAGTAGACCTCAAAGTGACTCCATTTAACACCACATAACTTCTCTATATATATATATATATATATATATAGACCTAAAAACTTCAGCTGAAAAATATTTTCAGAAATTGGAAAAAATATTTTCATTGTGACGCCCCTCTATTTTCAAATAAGAATATGCCAGGAATTTCTTTAGCCAATTTCTGTTATAAAAAAAATACCTTCATGTTAATATTTAACAAATTCAGCTTAAGAACAGATTAATTATTAGCGTGGGTACTTAAGATATATATTTTTTCCGTTTTGAAATATAGTGTTTTAACTTTAGAAAATTAAATTTAAACAAGAAATAACTCCAATGTCACCAAGATTTTGTATATGTCATTTACTTCAATGACTTGCCATGAAATATTTAATCTTTCATTTAGTTGTCCATTAGGTTGGTCCCTCCTCCCTAATACTCCAAGAAATAAATTTGGTCCTTAATAAAATTAGGAACAGTACAAAAGATACATGCATTATTTCATGCGTCTTTGCCCGCCATGATTCTTCTTCACAGTTCATTTCTCTACAAACTGAGGACAATAATTCTTGTTATGTTTTACCCTACAAGTGGTCTGTTATATCGTAACTCCATAATAAAGACTATATCGTAACTCCAAAAATATGTTAGTGATGAGAAGAAAATTTCTGTAAGCTGTATAAAGTGTAATTTCATTTCGTGGACCACATTGTAATTTCCATTGCATTAGTCTAATACAAGAAAACCCCTCAAAAGTCTCTAAAACTTCATTTCACAAGAAACTGCTTCTAAATATCTCCGCTCATATATGAATTTTTTATTTTGGTAATATCATAATGGTTCAAACAAAGATACCACCACTTACTATTATATCCTTATTTACTTCAATAACTTACATTTATTTTTTAAGTTCAAAGTAATTTTTTTCCAAACTATCATACATATTCAAACATATACTTGGAAGTCAAACAAATCCCATTGTTAACTTGTAGATGAAAAATGGTAAGATTTACTTCTAAATCGACCCAAGAGTCACAATTCAGTAACTTTTTTTTTCTCTTTTAAAAAAGTAAGATTTCCAAAATAGATATATAAATAACAGCCTAATTTCTTTGAGTCTAGCCAAAAAAAAAAAAGACATTGGCAAAACACTAAACTAGAGTATATTTCGATTAACAGCCAAACAACGAGCAAACATAAATGGAGAAAGAGGCGCAAAAAGTTAGAAAAGTTTTAATTTTGTCTCATGGTGGATAGCGAGAATTTTTTATAATACACATTTATACTCTCCATATCCAAATTATATTCTTTAAGAAATTTCTACAAAAAAATGATATTATAAACCATATTTTGTTAGTTATCGAACCATATTATTGCTGTTTTATTTTGTTTGTTGGTCAATTATAATAGACTTTTGAGTGACCCCAAAATAACGTTAATTTGAAGATTGTGCAAATAATTTGTTCATTTATAAAGAAATCCAAAGTCTTCAAAAGAAGATTCAATGTATTATAGAAGCTTATAAACTTTTGGTAAAGTCTGGTAGGCTTGACTTCTTGTAAGTTAGAGACTTGTAAACTTATGAATAGTGTTTAAAAGGTTTGGAATTTTTTTTAAATTTCTCAAATTTTATATTTGTCTCCAAAAGATGAGTTTCTTAGATTTTAGATTCATTCGAATTGTAGAATAAAATTAAATACTTATACTTGCATAAATTTTTGTCCTACAAATAGTTGAATTTTTTAGAGTATATAGTTATGTATGCAAGAAAAGAGAATAAATATAAAAGAAAATATGCATGGAAAATATTTTCTTTCTTACTCGTGTGTATCAAATTATGAATATAAATAATCAAATTTAAAAGCATACGAACAGTTCAGAAATCATGAAAATTAGAGGGGGTGGGGGGGGGGGAACAAGAAGAAGACGTGTGACATTTTAGTCTGTTGAGGGTAGAGATTTTCCCAACTTCAATTATCAAACTTCCTTCATGGGTCAGATAAAATAGCCAGTTCTATTTTGCTTGTATAAATAGTTTCATTTTCTGGAGATAAAAAAATTACCCAAAAAAAAGAAACATGTCTTGGTTTTTTATAAAAATAGAAAAAAAATCTCAAAAAATACATATTGTAAAATTTATTGCATAAAAATATCTAAGAACTCAGGTCTTTGAGCTGATGCAACTTTTCTTTTAATTGTATGCAATGTATTTTTAACTTATACAAAATATTCATTTTATATATAGTTAAAGATAAGATGTATACATTCAAAGAAAATTGTAAAAATATGTTTCACTTAAGTTCTTAAACAAATTTTAGGTCTATTTAGATAATCTATTTTATATCTAATATTCATCATTTTTTAAAATTAATTTATTTAACTTATAAAATAATATATAATCTAATATTATATATAGGTATTTTTTGAGTATTATGTCACATTTGTTATAATAAACGTATTCTATTGTCTTAAATTTTTATTATTTTTATTAAATCTATATATTATAAAAATTGTACAAAATAATTATTTATAGTAATGTTCACTAAAATTTGACCACTAAGATTTGATAATGCCATTCGCAAATATATCCTCTTTATAAAAAGGTTAGCCCCTTTTATTAGATTTAATCCCGCGTTTATAAAAGGTATCTTTGTGAGGCACATGGAGGGATAAGAGGGATTATAAAACACGTTAGTGATAAGAAGAATATAGAGGAATCGTAAAACACGTTAGTGTTGAGAAGAAATTTTGTGTCTTTGTGGGGCGTATGAGATGCTTGACTTTCAAGTAGACCTCAAAGTAACTTTATTTAACACATTAGTGATGAGAAGGATATAGAGGAATTGTAAAACACGTTAGTGTTGAGAAGAAATTTTGTGTATTTGTGGGGCACATGGGATGCTTGACTTGCGAGTAGACCTCAAAGTAACTTCATTTAACACGTTAGTGATGAGAAGGATATAGAGGAATTGTAAAACACGTTAGTGTTGAGAAGAAATTTTGTGTCTTTGTGGGGCACATGGGATGCTTGACTTATAAATAGACCTCAAAGTAACTCCATTTAACATGTTAGTGATGAGAAGGATATATAGAGGAATCGTAAAACACGTTAGTGTTGAGAAGAAATTTTGTGTCTTTGTGGGGCACATGAGATGCTTGACTTTCAAGTAGATCTCAAAGTAACTCCATTTAACACGTTAGTGATGAGAAGGATATAGAGGATTCGTAAAACACATTAATGTTGAGAAGAAATTTTGTGTCTTTGTGGGGCACATGGGATGCTTGACTTGCAAGTAGACCTCAAAATAACTCCATTTAACACGTTAGTGATGAGAAGGATATAGAGGAATCGTAAAACACGTTAGTGTTAAGAAGAAATTTTATGTCTTTGTAGGGAACATGGAATGCTTGAGTTGCGAGTAGACCTCAAAGTAACTCCATTTAACATGTTAGTGATGAGAAGGATATATAGAGGAATCCTAAAACACGTTAGTGTGGAGAAAAAATTTTGTCTTTTTGTGGGGCATATTGGATGCTTGACTTGCGAGTAGACCTCAAAGATTGGAAAAAGAAAGAAATTAATGCAATGAAAAAGAAATTAGTGATGAGGAGAAACTTTGCCCTACAAATGGTCTATTATCATAACAAGGACCATATCTAGAAGCATATATACATTAATTACTAACTATCACTAAAGATAAGTTGTTCATTAATTACTAGCTATATACATAATCTACTTTTGGTTCAAAGCTGAATATTAGTCACAAATCACAATAAAGTAAAAATCAATCCTATCTAGATACACATATCTAAAAGAATTTAAAGAATATATTTTTTTGAAGAACTTAAAGAATTTATAAATTTAATGAGAATATTTAGAAACTTCCAATAAGTCATATAATAGTTTTTTTTGTTAAATATATATATATATACTCTTATTGGAAGTAATTTTATTCGACATTACATATTGACATTTCTTCTAGCAAAAATTTAAATATAGATTAGCCACATTGTGAGTAACTAATCCTTTTCACACTAGACACAATCTATCTTGATAATAATAAACTTATTGATTTTAACATTACTTTGTTATATTGTAGGTAGGACTACCAAGGTCTGAGGGAACCCAAAATCAAGTTTGAAGTGTTTCCCTTTTTAAATGGGCTTAAGGAAGAGGTTTCCTATGGTTTGAACAAATGGGCTCTTACACCTAAAAAATTATTCCACTATTTCTCATTTAATTTAATAAGTTATTTGTAACAAAAAAATTAATAAGTTCTACTATATAATTGTAAATAATAATTAAGACGGAGGGTAAGGAAAATAGTAATTAAGATGATGAATTGTTTTTTTATTCTTTTAAAAAATAAAGAATGTTGGGAACAAAAGAAGAAGAAATGCACCAAAAAAGACTAAAAAACAAGCGAGACAAGCCTAGATTCTTCCAAAACATCCCTAACGAGATGTGTGAAAGAGAAACATCAACGAATTCTGTCATTAATTAATTAGTGACATTATGTTTAATGACGGAATCATAAAATTCCGTTGTAGTTTTATATCAGTGTATGTATATGTATAGAAGTTGAGTTAATTCCAAGATTATTAATCCGGAATCGTTTCACAGCCTTGAATCATCGTCTTAATTATTTTTTTTTTAAAAAAAACCCACTACCCTTAAATGATATGTATAAATTTATTTTCATGTAAGGGATGTATATTTTTTCCTTGGGATCCATGTGAGATTCGTTGACAGATTCTAAAACAACAGGGAGAACTAAAAGACTTGCCATTGAAAAGAAAATACAGGGAAAATGGCAAATAGAAGGCTAGAAAGAAACATTGAAATACCAACTACTCTTTTTCATCATCAATATTATCAGGGTAATTATTTTCCATGGGACTTCTTGTTTTTTAATAATTCAATATCTTATTTCATTTTTTGAAGAATTTTCAAGTAACTTGTGGCCCCACCTTCACATGTGTGTGAAAATTATATACAGATTCCATCTAAAAATGATGGGAAACAAAATCTCATTTCAAATTTATTTATATTCCAGAAAGCAAAGGGGAAAAAACACATTCTAACACAATCAACCATCCACACACATGGAGATGTTTTCATCTATAAAAACCTGACTACTATGCCACATCCAAGCCATCACGTTCCATGCCTTTAAATCAATGCAAAATGGTGACTTCATTAAAATAATGGGAACAAAATTTAAGACAATCATATAATCAAAAGCTTTACCTCGCAAGTTGCTCTTCCCAAAATATAAGCGTTGGAGTTTGGTCAAGTTTACAATGTCACTTGATATGTTTCCTCTATTATACCCAATTGTAATTCTACTAATTGCATTGATGCCAAATGGAGGGTATTTCCCCATACAACTCTTTTTTTTTTTGTATAAAAATTTTTAAAATGGGGTTGAGCTCACCCACAATCTAATCCTAAGATTAAATTTTTATTTTTTTCAATGCCAGAGGTGGTGGGGACTGGGGGTATTAGACAATCACCGCGCAGGTATTGCTCAAGCCACATATCAAACATGTTAAAATAGGCTATGCTAATATTAATACCAGTCCCAACCTCTCCAATGCCTAGTACCAAATACAACTCATTTCCATTCACATCAAATAATTCAAGTTTTGGAAGCGAAAAACTCACGTTTGTGGATGACGAATTATTTTGTATTGTTTAAGAAGGTTAGAGAAAAATGCTAAAATGGAAAAAAAAAAAAAAGAACAATCAAGTCAAACCCAGTTCTTCCATGATAATATAATAGCATGCTAATCGAGTATCCTAGTTTAAAGAAAAGACATGTATATATATTAAAAATCTTTCAAAACATACTTGACAAACTGTTATCATAGAGACTCAGTCTTTCAAATGAAGACTTGTTAAAGACTATTTGAAGAATAGTTCCTGAAAACTTGTTATATCCTCATATATTAGGGAGTGGAAAAGAAAGTAATGTAACTAGTAACAACTCTTTAAGCATCACAAGTTATTATGTACATGACATAAATTTTTATATCTTCAAAACACATTTAATAGAACTTGCACATTTTTTAGAAATAAAACAAATATATTCTAAATGATAAAGCACAATAACAATTATATCATTTTAAAAAAGATAATATCATTAAAATTTTAAAACACATTTCTTGTGTCCTGTAGCGAAGCAAAGATTATAAGGGACAAACAACTTAGACACATAATTCAATTGGCCTTGCTATCCATCATTTATTTCCAAACGCATATTTATTAGAAGGCTCCCAGAAGAATTATTTTTAATTTGTTAACTACAATTTTTTAAAATTAATAATAAAAATAAAATTAATTATTACTTAGATTAGTCAAATCAAAATTAAACGTTCTAAATACGTTGCTTTGTAAAACTTACTCATTTTGAAAAACAAAAGCTTCAGAAAGTTTTTAATCATGGAATAATAAAATTTATGGATTAAAAAAAAGGAATAACAATTGTTTTTAAAAGGCTGATAGTCCCCTTAGATATTTTTATACTATTATTATAACAGTATTGTTTTTCCATGGGTGTGAGTTTAATAAACCGACGAATTATTTTTCATTCTTAAAAGAAGCACAGAATAGTGTTGGGAATAAACAAGAAGAAATATTAATAAAATACCGCTAGATTCATAATTTCCAGAGAAGATATTGAGAGATAGCCACAAACCCCTAAAACTAAGATTCTTAATAATAGGATTCAATTAGCATTTTAAAAATAAACAGAAAAATTGCACAAAATAACGAATAAAAAAAAAAAGCAATCTGGACAAACCTAGGTTCCTCCAAGATAATACAAAATGATCATAAGAGATTATGTGATTATCCTCTGGTTTTAACTTCCTATGGGCTCTGGTGATTTAAATTCTTTTTTTCTTTTAATAACAAAGGAAAGAAAGAAAGGGAAGTGCCAACATATATTTTGTTACATAATCATATTTGATCAGACCTAATTCATTTTTGACTAATATAATAGATTAAAGTTTGAAGTTTACAAAACATAAGCATATACAGAATACAAGGATAAATTTAGGGCACCACTTGGTTCATTATGAAAACCATTATTTCTTTCTTGCATCTGTTTTGGAAAATTGGAATGTCGAAAATAAATTTCTAAAATTTATATGATCTTAAAAAATAATGGAAACCATATATATATATATATATATATATATCATTCAAAAACAGTTTTGACGAAACAAAAAAGGCATTTTACAGAAAATAACATGTAAATGTCCTAAACCCAAATAATCAAGGTCTAAACATCTCAATTTCAGTTCCTTAATATATATATATATATATATAGATTGATACAGAAAATATCGTCATCACTGCATTTTACAAGATGTTCCGCAAATAAAACAAGCCAAAGGGTTGAGGAAATGATAATCAAGTAAAATTTGAATTTAACAGATATCCACATTTTGCATAAATATCTATCATATCAGGTCGTGCCTCAGGTGCACCAGTGCAACATGTCAAGGCGATTACTAAATCAACAATTGTGCCATATATCCAAATTATATGTAGCCAAAGTTTTGGTATAGATTTTTTATTGCCCAAAGTCTAACAATTTGGAGATTCTAAAATCACTAATTAAGATGGGCCACCATATCTTCATCCAACAAGACATTATTTGGCTTTAAATCACAATCAACCGGCAAAGAAAAACCATGATAAAGATACTCCATCACAGGTTCCACATCGATCAATATATATTCAGCCTTTGCAAGATGTCTACACAAGAGTTATAGGAGTACAACCATCTATCAAGACTCTCATTTCGCATGAATTCCGTTATGAGAGATTTAAAACCATCATTTGAGCAACTACTAATGATCTGAATAAGATTGCGATGACGTAAATTGTATATGGTAACACATTCAACATCTAAACTCCTTAATGCTTGTTTCAAGTCTAAGTTGAAAACTTTCAAAGCGACTATTTTTTCACTTGAAAGAATTTTTTGGTATACAGATCCAAAACTTCCCTTGCCAAGAAAATTACTCTAGTTAAATCTATTTCTTCCTTGCAAAAGTTAATAAAAACCATTTTATGAACCATTGGGTACATCTCCATTAAATTGATTCCCTCTTAGAAATGATTCGTAGAGTTTAGAAGCATGTGCTAAGCTTTTTGGAATTTGTCCAGTAAGTTCGTTCTCCTCCACACTAAACTCTTTCAAGTTGGGAAGGCCATTTCCCATATATGATGGGAGACGGAGGAAATTTCCTCCAAGCCACAGTCGTATTATTGTTGAGATGTTGAATATATTCTAAGGAATATTTCCACTTAAATAATTCTGTGAGAAATCTAATTGTTCAAGGTTATCAAGATTGCCTATGCCTTTGCTTATAGAACCTGAAAAAAAAAACATTGATAGACTCTAATATTTCTAAAAGGATGGACTTGCAAAAAAGAAGAAACTATGAGTAATAACTTTTGTATATTCCTCCCTCCAATTTTAATTTTAAGAGTTAATAGAATAGTTTAGTTTAAAATGTAAAATTATAATTTATTTTATCTTGTAAATTTATAATTTTTTACTAAACTCTTCTTATTAATCGTGTATATTAAGGAATTTCTGTTATGGGAGTAGTTTCTAATGAAAATAATTTTAGTGGGTACTTTAAGTATACTAGCTAATAAATTATTAATTTTTTTAATATCTAAAATTAGTTATCTAGCTCTAGCATTTAAGACTAGAGGGAGCATATACCTATGTATACTATATACAAATGCATCATTTGATATTACACAAACTAAACATGTTTTGTTAAGCTTAAAATAGTTGGCTACTTTTTGGAATCCTAATTTATTTAATTAATTATATGTAGGTTAAGAAATAGTTGTCATGTGTGTGACAACTATTTCTTAAAAGAGATCGAGGAATTTCACCTATAAAAAGAGACACAATTTATTAATGTGTTTATCAATAAATTACTTCCTCAATCACTTAATATAATAGCTAATTAATTAATTTAAATATATTAACAAAATAAAGTAAATTAATTAATTATAACAAAGTGGTTTGGAGGACAAGAACAAATATGGGAGATTTTGTGAATTAAAGTCTTATATTTAAAATTAAATCAAACTCTCCAACTAGCTTCTATTTAAAGTACCTGGGGGAGCATTTCTTTTTTGGTTATAAGACTTGTTGATCTACAATATCATTTAGGTTCACCTGACTTGACATATATCCTACAACAAGCCAATACTTGGTTTAATATTTCTAACCTACCAACGAATTGATGTCCTAAAAGATTTAGGGTGTATTTGGTATTATGGTGGAAGCGTATAAATTGACCTTTTTCCCCTTCAAAAACTATTTCAAGCCACTCATTGAGAAAAAACGAACTCTTTACACTCTAAACTTTAGAAGAATAGTGATACCATTGACTAAATAAAAAAATCCAGTTTAATTTAAGAATCAGGACAGTTAAAACAGAACTGTGTATATTAATTGTATTTGACATTTAAAACAGAACTGTGTATATTAATTTTATTTATTTACTGTGAAGTGCTCGACTTATAGGATAAAATTTACTTTTTATCTAGAATGGACATCCACAACACCAAAAATAAGGATGAGGACCCATGCTTTTTGCCTGTGGATGTAGTTTAAATCGCCAAACTTAAATAACAAACTTCGATTGCTACAAAGAATGAACAAACAACCTTGTGTAAAACAGAAAATCATCAACCAAAATTCATGTTTTTACGCGTGGAAATACCTTTGTGCTAAGTAATGAGTTTAGTCAGTCATAATTCATTTGAAAAGTTTCAAACGCTTTCTTGGAGAAGCAGTTATTCAAGCTCCTCTTTACACCGTTGCAACTCCTGGTAAGTTGCCATAGAAGCCTGTCACATTTCTAATAAGAAAATTTCTGATTTTCCAAACAAAACTTTCTCACATTTACTCTAGGTCTCCAAGAAAATTTCGTTAGAAAAGGTTTGAGAGTTATTTACGATAGTTTCTCTCTTAGACATAATTCTTCACCTGCCATTCAAGGCAATGTAAACAGAATGGTAGAGTGACACATGGTGATTATAAATATTGAGAGCCTCAAAGTTCATGTACTCCTCCTATCTTGTCCTTAATTAGGGATTAATTAAGTGAATTAATATCATATATTTTTATTAAAATATTCTAATTATCTTCATCAATTTCTTTTCTTTCTTACTTGATTATTGTCGTAGGGTATTAATAAAATAATTTGAGAAAAGTTAATAAAAATTGGAGAGATATTATACGATATATGAATATCCTAGATATGATTGTAGAGATATTGTAGAGATATTATACGATATGTGAATATCCTATAATTAGTACATAGGATATGGTATGATGTTATATCATTAATGTCTAGGGTTTCCTATTGTGTATATATATGGATTCAACATATAAATAAAATAAGCAATTTTCTCTCTTAACCAACATGGTATCAAAGAAGTAAATTTGGGTTCACCTCCGGTTGGTTTTTGGCGTCCGTTTTCTGGAGTTCTAGTTTCTGTTTTCTGACAGCACTATGCTTGCCACTAACATCCCAATTTTTTGACAACGCTGTACTCCTTTGGGATCGACTCACCTTCCTGAGCATACCCCTAAAGTTTTGTGCCCTGGTTTTGACTATTCCATACTGGGTCTTTAATTTTTGATCTATATGTTCTGGCTGCATATTTGCAGTTTCTGATTCTAAATCTGTTTGTTCATTGAGGTGATTTTATTTGACCCCTGGAGTGGTCTTCCTCGACTTGTTTGAATATTTGTTCCTATAGAGCTCCCAACAAAGCTACGGTAATTGGATACTCTAGTTCTTTTGGTTAATCGTTGTTTGGTTGCTTTCGTTTTTAGTACTAATATGTTTTGATGGCTGCAACTAAGTCTACCACAATTTCTGAGATGGTTCTAGTAGTCACTAAGATTACTAAATACAAATTAACTTGGAGAAATTATCTAGATTGGAGTAAATCTATTCGTATTTATTTTCGAAGTATTGAGAAGAAAGATCACTCGACCAATTATCCTCCAGAAGAGAAAGATCCCTCTCGTAAGTCATGGTTAAGGGATGATGCATGGCTTCTCTTACAAATTTGTAACTCTATTAAAAGTGAGATCATGCCCTCTATTACTCACTATGAATTTGTTAAGGAACTAATGGATTACTTGGCATTCTTATACTCAGGCAAGAATAATATTTCTCGAATATACAAGGTTTGCAGATCTTTCCATCAAGCTGAGATGCCAGATTATCTTCCCCTTACAGCCTTCTTTATGGATTTCAAAAGAATGTATGAAGAGCTCAATGCCCTCATGCCTATTTCTGATGAGAGGAAGGTCAATGTATCTCACAGAGAGCAAATGACTACAATAAGTTTTCTTAATGTACTTCCGCCTCAATATGCGAATGCTCATTCTCAAATTTTATTTGGGGCTCATCTCCCCTCTCTTGAAGAAGCATTCTCTCATGTGTTGAGAACTGAACAAATCTCTTCATCAGCCTCTACTGTTCCTACTAGCGCATTACTCAGTCATGCTCAGAATAATACTTGTGGGCCATCTAATCATCATGGTCCTACACCAGGGGGTTCTAATTAGGAGTCGAATGATGTGATTTGTTACTATTGTAAGGAGCCAGGTCATACGAAATGTATGTGTCGTAAACTTTAGAACAAACATTATCGACAGAATTTTGCACATGTGTAGTAATCCTCCTGCTAGTGTTGTTATTGCCATAGGTAATGAGGCTACAGCCTTTGTCTCTTCTTCCTCTAAATGGATTATAGACTCTAGTGCTATTGACCACATGACAGGTAACTGCTATCTCTTCTCTACTTACAATTCCTATGCCAACCCTTCTAATATCACCATTATGGACGGTTCTTAATCCTGTGTTCTTGGGTCTGGCACAATTAAACCTACCTCTTCTATTCATTTAGACTCTGTGCTTAATGTCCCTAATCTTGCTTTTAACCTTTTATCTCATAGTAAACTTACTCGTCAATTAAACTATTGGGTCTCACTTTTTCCTGATCATTGCTTGATATAGGATCTTTTGATGAAGAAGATTATTAGTAGAGGCTACGAATCTGGTAGTCATTACTTTCTTGATGATCAGGGGTGGCATGCGGTGGCCTGTGCCAGTGGTGTCACTCCTTTTGAAGCATATTGTCGTTTTGGTCATTTGTCTTTATCATCTTTAAAAAAAGTTTATACTCAGTTTCAGTATTTATTGTCCTTAGATTGTGAGTCATGTCAGTTTGTGAAACATCATCGTCTTCCTTTAGTTTCTCGCGTCAATAAACAAGCTTCGTCTCCTTTTGAGTTAGTGCACTCTGATGTTTGGGGTCCGTGTCCAGTTGAGTCCAAAGTTGGTTTCAAGTACTTTGTTACATTTGTTGATAATTATTCCCATACTACTTGGTTATATTTAATGAAAAATTGTTATGAGTTATTCTCTCATTTTTGTGCCTTTACTACTTAAATTAAGAATCAATTCAATACTTCTATCCATACTTTGCATAATGATAATGCTAAAGAATATTTTTCTGAATTATTTTGGTCATTTATGCTTCAAAATGACATTCTCTATCAATCTTCTTGTGTGGATACACTAGCTCAGAATGATGTTACTGAAAGAAAAAATCGCCACCTATTAGAAGTAACCCGTGCTCTTCTATTTCAAATGCAGGTTCCAAAATCTTTTTAGTCCTATACATTCTCCACTACTTTCTTTCTCATTAATCTCATGCCTTCCTCTATTCTTGATGGTCACATTCCCTACACTACTCTCTTTCCTTCCATATCTTTGTTTCCTATTGACCCTAAGATTTTTGGATGTGTGTGTTTTATTCTAGATATGTGTCCAAGTGTCTCTAAATTAGATCCTAAGTCCCTCAAGTATGTCTTCCTTGGCTACTCTACCCTACTATGTCTACTTCCTTATCAGATCCAGTGGAGAGCATTACTCACCTTGAGCCTGCCTCGATCCTTACCTCTGATCTACCTCTTGTTCCTAATCTAGATCCCTCCATTGATCTACCCATTGCCCTCTGTAAAGGTAAACGTACTTGTACCTATCCTATTTCTTCTTTTATTTCATATGACTACCTCTCATCTACTTCTCGTGCCTTTGTTGCTTCTTTAGACACTATTTCTGTCCTCAATCCCTTTTTGAGGCTTTATCCCACCCGGGTTGACATACTGCTATGGAGGAGGAGATGGAAGCCCTTGATCGTGCAGGTATGTGGTCCTTAGTGGATTTGCCAGTGGGAAAGAAATACATTGGGTGTAAATGGGTGTTGACCCCTAAAACTAAGGCTAATGGAACCCTCGAACGTCTTAAAGCTCGCCTTGTTGCTAAAGGCTATGCTCAAAAGTATGGTGTTGACTACTCTGAAACTTTTTCTCTCGTGGCCAAGCTCTCTTCTGTTCGTCTCTTTATCTCTCTGGCTACTACTTATAGTTGGGATCTTTCTCAACTGGATATAAAAAATGCCTTCTTACATGGTGATCTTCTTGAAGAGATGTACATAGAGCAACCACCCTATTTTGTTGCTCAGGGGAACATAGTAAAGTGTGTCATCTTAAGAGATCTTTATACGGCTTGAAAAAAAGTCCTCATGCATGGTTTAACAGATTTAATACTCTTGTGAAAGATTTTGGCTTGTACCAGAGTAAGTGTGATCATTCTACGTTTTATCAGAGAATAAGTGATGGCATAATTCTACTAGTTGTGTATGTCGATAACATTGTGATTACAGGGAACGATACCTTAGGGATCTCATCACTCAAGTTATTCCTTAACTCCCATTTTCAGAAGAAAGATTTGGGCTCATTAAATTGCTTCTTGGGAATTGAAGTTATGAGAAGCAGGAAGGGCATCTTATTAAGGCAGAGAAAATATGTTCTTGATCTGCTAGAAGAAACTGGCAAACTAGGAGCTGCCCCAACTAGTGTTTCTATGGTTTATAATCTTCTACTTGATGCTAATGGTAATATACCATATGACAATCCGTTAAAACTGCTAAGAGCACGCTGTTTGAGAACCCAGAGAGATACAAGAGATTGATTGGAAAATTGAATTATCTTACAGTTACTCATCCAAATATCACTTATCCAGTGAGGTCGTTAGCTAATTTATGGTCTCTCCAACTATTCGATAGTAAGAAGCCTTAGAACATATATTAAATTATTTGAAGGGATCTCCAGGTTGTGGGCTATTGTACAAGAATCATGGCCATATAGATATTGAGTATTTTTGTGATGCCGATCATGGTAGATCAAAGGCCACAAGTCAGTCCACTACTGGATACTATGTATTTGTAGAAGGAAATTTGGTATCTTGGAGTAGCAAGAAACATAATGTAATGTCACAATCGAGTGCAGAAGCGGAATACAGAGCCATGGCACAATCTGTATGTGAGATAGTCTGTATATATTAGTTAATGTAGGAGGTTAGCCTTAAAACCTCATTACCAGCAAAGTTATGGTGCGATAATAAAGCGGCCCTACACATAGCTTATAATTCGGTATTCCATGAACGTACAAAACATATTAAGATCGACTGTCATTTTATTCGAGACAAGCTCAAGGAAAATTTTATCTCCACATGACATGTTAGATCCAGTGATCAACTAGGTAATCTTCTCACCAAAGCTCTTAATGGGGTTCGGATTGAATATTTTTGTAATAAATTGAGTATGATTGATATCTATACTCTAACTTAAGAGGAAGTGTAGAGATATTATACGATATGTGAATATCATGTAATTAGTACATAGGATACGATATGATATTGATATGATATTATATCATTAATGTCTAAGGTTCCCTATTGTGTATATATGCAAATTCAACATATCAATAAAATAAGCAATTTTCTCTATGAATAACAAAAAAATATATCTTATATTTATGATCAAAATTAACTTCTTAATTATATTCTATATTAAAAACTGGATGAATAAGTTTTCATCAAGTTTTTCATATTTATCAAGAACATTTCACACAATTTGAACTCGTGTTTCTCTCTTGAGGTCACTTGCCACTTTGCAATCAAAGTGTGGTTTTAATTAAAGGATAATATGAAAATAGTTTTTTCCAAAGTATAATTATTCTATTATTATTCGAGACAATCTATTCTAGGAACGAACTGTGGAGTATGTGAAGGTAATTTTGCTTTACAATGACATAAGATGAAGGCCATATAAACCAAGCCCAACTCACACGTTGAAACCCATACACTTGACCTACTATTCGTAACATAGAGTAATTTTTTATTTCGCTATAAAAATTTTAGAAAGAAATTAGACTCACCTATAATTTAAGTATAATACAAAATCTCTCATCTTTCTATTTGGCCCTTGAAATTGAATTACATGTTTTGACCTAAAACATAAAATAGAATAAAACTAAAACATACTTTAAAGGTGACCCAAATAAAATGAAATTGTACTTATAAATCTTTTTTTTATACAAAAAAATTTAGAAAGAGTTTAGGCTCACACACGATCCAAAAGCAGGGTTAAGTTTCTCTTCCTTTTAGGCTATACAAATGTCAGGCAGTACAAGCTGTCTATTACTTTGAAGTGTAAACTTATGCACATAGGAGCTAGGATACCTCTCCAAGTACCGCGATTGGAATCACAATAAAATAGTACTTCCTAGGGATAGAACACGTTCAAAATAGTCGTATGTCTCACCTTTTGCCAGTTGAACCTATAGATGATGGGTAACTATATTTATAAATCTGTTTTGAAGCTTGGGATGATATTTTTATTGGCCCATTTCCTTTAATGGGCCAATTGAAGATGGGCTTTGTTGGGTCCATAATGGAGAAGAAAGATGACGGGTTTGCCAAGTGTTATTTCAACTTTATACCGAAGGACTAATAGGGGTTGGTCCGAGTGGTAAGCGGCTCGGTATCGCTTAAGTGAGGTCTCGAGTTTGGAGCATATTAGAGTGAAGAAAAAATAAGAGGAAATCTATAGGAAAAAGATAATGAGAGAGAATATTAAGTAAGGATAAAATGGGTAAAAATACATTTAATATTCAAACAAACTTAAGGAGTATGTTATAATCAAGGATAGAACAATTCACCTAGATTTCCAAAACATCAGTATAGAGAGAATATAGAGAAACGGAAAAATGTTAAGAAATATTTTAATTCACTTAGAAAATCATTTCATACAATTGTCGGCAGAAGTAAAATTGGAAAGTGGTAAAAGAAACAATTTCCAAACTTGATACAGTTATCGTGAAGGAAGAAAAGGAATGAATTCTATGTTGCTAGCTATTATTCAAGTTCAAAACTAACTTGAAGACATGAGATATTATCACTTCATATGACATGTTCCATAATAAAACAATCCAAAGTATCAAAAACTGTAACAAATACAATTTGATTTACACATAGTTATTTAACAAGATGGTCCTTGAATATTTTGCATTAACATGGCCTTGTTTTTTTCCAGTGACACCACAACCTCTGACATATTAGGTCTTGCCTCAGGTACTTCATTGCAACAATTTAAAGCCAACTCAAAAACTGATGATATATTCAGTAACATATTACCTATTTGTTGGTTGCTTATGTGGAGCAAATTGCCATCAAGGATATTGATGATTGCATGTGGAGATGATTTGCTAACAAATTCTTTTAAAGTTAAACCTTGAACAAACATCTCATCTGTTGGTTTCTTCTTTGTAAGTATTTCCATAAGCATAATACCAAAACTGTATATATCTCCTTTGATTGAAACAGTTCCTTTTGATCCATACTCTGCGTATACATTTGAATGTTAAGTTAAATAGTCGAATAACTTCTAGTTGCTTTTTGCATGTGCATGTACATATATAAGCTTGTGTGTTTGTGAACATGTGTATGTAGATATAAATGAATACAAGAAATAGAAATTAAATAAAATTTAATATGATTATTAGCTAAATTATCACCTGGTGCTATATAACCAATTGTAGCCATAGTTTTGGTATAAATTTCTGATTGACTGTCACTTAACAATTTAGAAATTCCAAAGTCACTTAAATGGGCCACCATATTTTCATCCAATAAAACATTACTTGGCTTTACATCACAGTGGACTACTAGTGCAGAAGAACCATGATGAAGATACTCTTAACGCCGATGCCACGTCAATCATTATATTCAATCTTTGCATTATATCTAAACAATAGTTATGGGAGTACAACCATATCTATCAAGACTCCCATTTGACATGATTTCCATTATTAGGGATTTAAAATCATCATTGAAGCAACTACTTATAATTTTTATGAGATTCCGATGGCGTAGTTTGCATATAGCAGCACATTCAATATCGAAACTCCTCGATGCTTCTTCTAAGTTTGAGTTAAATACTTTGATAGCAACTATCTTTCCACTTGAAAGAATTCTTTTGTATACTGATCCAAAACTTCCCTTACCAAGAAAATTATTCTCATCAAATCTATTTGTTGCTTGAAAAAGATCATAATAGGATATCTTCATTGGCATGTCCAAATTTAAGAAGTCTCGATTAGTCATCTCATGGCATGTCCAAATTGATGTACTATACATATGTACTATAATACCTTTTAAAACTTACTCATTTTGAGGGGGAAAAACACTAATATACTCTAAACGAAATGATAATATAAAATTAAAATTATTTTTAAAAAGCCAAAACTCTTAAATGATCACATATATTATTTTCAGGTAAGGCATATTTTTAATTCTCGAGCAATGTGTGATTCGTTGAGAAATTTATATGAATTATCTTTATTTTTAGAAAATAAAAACCAATAAAAAACTTGACACTAACAATAAAATGCAGGAAAAATGAAAAATAAGAAGCTAGAAAGAAACATTGAAACTCAACTAACACTTCTTATCATCTTTATCAGCAATTTAATTTATTAAAAAAAGGAATGCGATACCATACGATGTAACAAATATTTATTAATTTATTTTTATTCAGGCTCCCTATTTTTCTAATATTAAACGTCTTATTATACTTTTTAACATGGGCGTGAAAATTATATTTATAAAAAAAAAGGCATATTCACTTTAGCGTTCAAAGAAAGCATAATGATTATTGCATGTGTCTGGTGTCAAACATTACAAATATTTGCTCAACAACATGTTATAGAACACGCATGAAACTTTTTATTTCTAATCAACCACACAAATCATAACTATGAAACTTGTTAAAAGCACATATATCAAACATTTTGTTTCTAATAATCTAATATTATATTTTGTTTCTCTTTATAAGGATTCTTTTTTTAAATAAAAAGTAAGAATTATTCTGAAAACTACTATGCCACATCAAATATTAATAGCCCATGAAGTTCTTTCTGACCATTTTTAAAGGGTTCCTTGATTTTATTTTAGGAAGAATCCTAATAAAATCCCCTTAAAATTCTAATAAAATTGGCATAATCATATAATCAAAAAAGACATATTCTCTTTGGAATTAAAAGAAACGTGTGTGAAAATTATACATATATAAAAAAATGTATATTTACGTTGGGATTAAAAGAAAGTATCACTGTTATATGTGTATGTTTTCAAACAAAAAGAAAAATTGATAAACATTACAAAGCTTCTTATGGTTCTTTAAAATGAATGAAAAAAAAAAAAGGAAAGCAAAATCTTGCATTAAAATTATTTTTTATTCCAGAGATGAAAATAAAAAAAAAACCCACATATGGTATAAAACAGTCATATAATTAAAATTCTTTGCTTGCAAACTGTTGCTACGAAGATTTAGGATTTGGAGGTTTGCCAAAAGTTAAATTTATTACTAGGTAATTTAGATTTATTGTGAGAAATTCCTATATATTATGTGAGATGTATTCATCTCATTCAAGAGTAAATAAGCTTATGAATTTTTCAATTAATTGTGATAAAGTGAAAAATAAGAGACATATCGAATCCATTTGGCGCTTGCTACCCCAACAATTGCATCCCAAAAAAATGATTTTGTTAACTACAAACTTTTTTAAAAAAATTAAAATTAAATAATAAAATTAATATAAAATTTATATTATACAAGTATATCCAAATCAAAATTAAATGGGTTGCTTATAAGGCTTACTTATTTTGGAAAACATAATCTTCAAAATACTTTTAATAATAAAAATTAAACATTTATTTTTAAATATTGATAGAGCCTTACTGATAGGGGTTAATATTATAATAATATTCTCTTTTCCTTGATATAGATTTACTAACCATTTCAAAAATTGGATGACAAATTGTTTTTATTTTTAAAAAAATAAAAATGTTAGAAAAAATAAGAAGAAATGCCTAAAAAATATAACAAAAATTAAAAAAAAAAAAACTACCCCTAGCGAAGTGTTATAAGATAAATGAGTTTAAGGCCTATTTGTGGCTAGCATTGTGTTTCCGCGTGATTCTAGTATTGTATGGGCCATTTAATATTGTTTTTGGGTCTGAAAGGCCCTTTCAAGATTTCAATAAACATACATACACACACACACATATATATATACATGCATGTGTATAGGTTATTAATCCCTAAATCATTTCAAAGAATTGAATATTCATTTTGTTAGAAATCACACGAATATATTATAAATGATAAAAAACAATAACAATTAATTCATTTTCAAAAGGATAATACTATTTTAATTCCGGTGGCTAATAACTAATTTTTTATTCTTTTCATGTACCATAAATTGATAAAGGTGCATGAAAAGAATAAAAAAAAATGATATAATTCATAATAAAATAAAATAAGAAAGCGCTATGAAACCATATTGGTCCGTCATCTTCTCAATTTATAGTATTAATAAACAATAGTTTAATTTTCTACTTTTTTTTATGCATTTTCAAGTAATGTCATAAATTAATAGGTTAAATATACAAATTTATATTTTTTTAATATCGTTCAAAACTTACTCATTTTGAGAAAAAAAAGAAACACTAATATTCTCTAAATAAAATGATAATACAAAATTAAAATTAGTTTTAAAAAGCACGACACTTAATTGATCACATATATTATTTTCATGCAAGCCATTTTTTTCCGACCAATATTCATTGAAAAATTTAGATGAATTATCTTTATTTTTAGAAAAGAAAAACTAATGAAAACTTGCCACTGACAAGAAAATGCAGGGGAAAATGAAAAATAAGAAGCTAGAAGGAAACATTGAAACTCAACTAGCACTTCTTATCATTATCAGCAACTTATTTTATTAAAAAAAATGAATGTGCACCATATGATGTAATAAATATTCATTAATTTATTTTTCTTTTGGCTCCCTATTTTTCTAATATTAAACATTTTATTATATTTTTTGACATGGGCGTGAAAATTATATTTATCAAAAAACAGGCATATTCACTTTATTTTGGGGAAAATCCTAATAAAATCCCCTTAATCAAAATTACTACAACTTGTGTCTCCTGTTAAAGAAAAAGGAAAATGGATAAACATTAAGAAAAATGACATACAAAAGCTCTAAAAATGATAAATTATCAATCATGTATATTACTAATAATAGTTCAAGTATTACTGACAAGAGATATGGAGCTACCAACACAGAGTCCTACTTTGTTATTTATCATTTTCTATAGTAATATTACCAAAATTTCTTATGGTTCTTTAAAATGAAGGAAAAAATGGAAAGCAAAATTTCATTTTAAAATTATTTTTTATTTGAGAGAAGAAAACGAGCAAAAGCCACAAATGGTATAAGACAATCATATAATTAAAAGTCTTACCTTGAAAACTGTTACTGCCAAGATTTAGGATTTGGAGATTTGTCAAATATCCAATCTCACTTGGAATGATTCCTGAGCAAATTATATATGCGTAGCAAAATTTATTACAATATTGAAAGAGATAATAAAAAACTAGTTTAATTTAAATATGACAAAAAAGAAAGAAAGAGAAGCTAAGAGCGTGAACCTTTTTGTCTCAAGATTTCATATCAGCTGGGGGATTTGTACATACATATGGAACAATTTTTTAAAATATGTATTTTTGTATTCATGTTTACAATATAAAATTTCTGAATATAGTATTGCATTTTATTGAAGAAAATAAAAATAAAAGATATACTTATGCATAAGACCTATCGTTAAAAGGTTAAGCTAACAATATAATGTAAACAAATATATAACTATTTTGAAATATTAAATTTATTACTAGCTAAATAAGTCGACAATTCAAGATCAATATCCATAGGTCAAATGAGACAATTTATATTTTTAAATTATACATATATAAAAAAGGTATTTTCACACTGGGATTAAAAGAAAGCATCACCGTTATGTTTGTATGTTTTCAAATAAAAAGAAAAATTGCTGAACATTACAAAGTTTCTTATGGTTCCTTAAAATGAATAAAAAAATAGGAAAACAAAATCTTGATTTAAAATTATTTTTTATTCGAGAGATGAAAACAAAAAATACACCACATATGATATAAAACAGTCATATAATTAAAATCTTAACTTCCAAATTGTCGCTGCGAAGATTTAGGATTCTATTCGTATATCCAAATCAAAATTTAACGTGTTGCTTATAAGGCTTACTCATTTTAGAAAAAAAATCTTGAAAAAAATTTTAATAACAGAACTTAAATATTTATTTTTCAATACTGATAGAACCTTACTGATAAAGATTAATATTATAATAATATTCTCTTCTTTATGGTATGGATTTACTAACCATTTCGGATGACGAATTGTTTTTATTCTTAAAAAATAAAAAAAATGTTGGAAAAAATAAGAAGAAATGCACACAAAATATAACAAAATAAAATCCCTACCCCTAGCAAACTATTCTAAGAGAAATGAGTTTAAGAAATTGCTGATTTGTCCCTAGCATTATTTGTTTCCACGTGACTCTAGCGTTGTATGGGCCATTGAATATATTTTTGGTCTGAAAGGCCCTTTCAATATATCAATAAACATACATATACACATATACATATACATGTACATATGCATATACTTATACACATACATATACATATATATGTACGTATACATGCATACATATCGATTAGTAATCCCTGAATCATTTCAAAGAATTGAATCCTCATCTTAATTTTGATAAAAAAAATCATTGTCTTAATCATTATTGTTTTTTAAAAAAGCCACCATATAAATTACTTTTCATGTAAAGCATGTGTTTTTTTAAGATCCATGTTCGTTTCGTTGACTAATTCTGTTGGATTGTGTATATTAAAAAAAACTAAAAAACTTGTCATTGAAAAGAAAATAGAGGAAAATGAAAAATAAAAGGCAAAAAAAAAAAAGCATAGAAAAATCAACTAGCATGTCCTTTTCATCATTTTATTTCATTTTTTGAAGATTTTTCATGCAACTTATTCCCCACCTTTACATGTGTGTCACAATTATATATAAATTTGAACTAAATGCCCGGAAATAAAATCTCATTTCAAATTTGTTTTTATTCAAGAAAGTTAAAAAAGGAAAAAAAATACACAATCTAATATGCATATGGAGATGTTTTCATCGAAGTCATAAATTTTGAAAAGTAAGTTCATATTCATTTTGAAATTAAAAGAAAGTATCACGTTCCATTCCTTTAAAAGTAATCTCAAAAAATTATTATCCTCTAAATCTATAATACAAAATAATGACTATATCAAAATACTGGTAACAAAATTGAAGACCATATAGATAAATATAGACATCAAATTAAAAAAAATAAACAAAAACACAAGTATAGATTTCCCCAATTTTGTTTATTATTAGTCTTGTAGGCCATATATAAAGAGTACATCCAAAAGAACCACGTTAGTAGATGATATATTTTTTATAAACTTCATTTAACAATTTAAATATTTTGATTGAATCTTTTAGTATTATTTTTGAATAATTAATTGAGTATCAATATCAACTGCTTTAGAGAGTTCGTCAGAGCCTACCAGATCATTATATAAAAAAGCTACTTTTTATTAATTTTGGTACCTTTTATAATAAGGAAAAATATATGAAAATGATAATATTAAGAAAGAAATGTATAGAAAATAGATAATAGATAGTAGGATTAATTAAATATTGCTTGTACTTAATTTGAAATTGAAAGTGACATAACTGGATATTGTATATATATATAATATATTTGGAGAGAAATAAAGAAAAAAAATAAATACAAACCTCTTGCAAATTAAAATAAAGTAAAAATTCATACGACGTAGATAGGAGATATCTATAATAAGAGGATAATTAAGAACCTCAAAATTAAGATACTGGTAATATATTCGGTTAATGTATAAAAAATAAATAGGAAAAAATGCACAAAATAAAGCTTGTGCAAATAATTTGTTCCTTTATGAAGAAATATAAATTCTTCATAAGAAGATTAAATGTATTATATATCCTTTTTAGAAGAAGTTTATAAACTTTTGGTAAGGTCTGGTGAGCTTGACTTCTTTTAATTTAGAAGACTTGTAAATCTATGGATGATATTTAAAAGGCTTGGAAGAATTCCTAAATTATCTCAAATTTTATATTTATCTCTAAAAGATGAGTTCCTTAGATTTTAGATTCATTTGAATTACATAATAAAATTAAATATATACTGCTCCTTCACTCCAATTTTTTATTTCAAAATACTTGTATATAAATTGTTGTCTGGCGACTAATTGAATTTTTAAATGTACGTAAGAAAAGATAATAAATATAAAAGAAGATATTTTCTTTCTTACGCGTATGTATCATGAAAATTAGAGGAAAAGAAAAAAAAAACAAGAAGGATCCATTGCAATTATTATCATTTATAAAAACTATTTCAAGCTTATCAAGATTGCCTATCTCCTTGGGAAAAAAACTTGGGAACAAAATACTGTTGGATAAGTAAATAAAAAAAATTGTTGGACGATAACATTTATATAATAGAATAAAGTAGTGAACATACGTTGACAAAAATAGGTACTATGTCTTGTGTGGGTGTGGGTGTGTCCTTCAAAATTTTTGCTATGCTAATAAGTCCTTACTTAAATATAGGAAAGTGAGAAAACAAACTTGAATATCTAATAAAACTACAAATATATATTGTACAATTCATGTCTCAATTTTTTTATTGGAATTCATGTCTCAAATTTTAATGTTACAACATACACACTACTACAAGAGCATGTCCTCGTGTTTTTAAATTTATCAAAAGAAGGATAGAAGTTATTGTGTGTGTGAGAGCGTATTTTCTTTTTTGTTAAAAATATCATTAAATTTTAAAGCTGACCAACATTTCTTTCCAGACTAGCGTGTTTGAATGAAAATAATAGACGTGATAAAGTTATAAACACAGACAACTCATAAAGAAAGGTGTGTATAAGTTTGAATTTACCTGAGAATGTGTTCATACACAAATATAAGACTTGCAAAGATGTACAGTTGCCCATCGATTTTGGAATATTTCCCTTTAATTGATTATCAAAAACCCCCAAACACTTCAAGTAAAGAGAATACATTGCACATCTCTTCTGCCAAATTACCATTTAAATGGTCAAAGGAAAAGTCAATAAGTGTCAAAGAAGATGCGTTGAAAATAGATTGAGGAATTTGACCTGGGAAAATAAACAATTTATGAATTTGTTTCCATATGTAAGATGACCTGATTAATTAACATATCTTGCAAATTTGGTGTATGCAGTATATATGCACGAATGAACTAACAGTAATCCAAGCCAAGCTATATAGTCTCTCTCTCTCTTTCTCTGTGTTATCCCTACCCTTTCTAAGTTTGTAGCACAAAGGGTTTTCACAAGTGCTCACTCTAAAATTCAAACTTTATTTTTCTTCTTTTAGGGGTGATACCGTCCACCACTTAAACCAATAACTTCTCTCTCTCACACACACACACACACATATACATACACACGTACATTGCGTAAAATGGATTGAATCTTTTTAAATCTTGCATTCTGCAAAAGAAGTCTATGCAACAACTTTTAATGTTATAAGTTCCTACTAATTATGAAAAAAAATGAATCTGTCAGTCGATATAAGTGTATTAAAACTGTGTAATATTAAAACTATTAGGTTGAAGGAATATTAAACTATTTCTTAAAGTTTATGTGTAATGACCTGGAAATGCTTAGGTATGATATTAATATATTAAAAGATATATATTATTTCATGTAGTATTTTTGCTAAGGGATATGCACAACTGAGTGGTTGAAGACAATGGAGTTAAGTGTGAGGTCCTTGTTTGATCCCCAGCACCTATAGAAGTGGGGTTTTAATTTTTTTGCCACCGTATAAAATTACCAAATTGCCCCTGTTGCATTTTCTGCAGAAAAGTACTCCCTCCTCCCATTTTTGCTTCAGCGACAGTGAGAGTGAGAGAGTCAGCGAGAGAGCAAAGGAGAAGAAGCTCGCGACATCTCCAGTCTGTCGCCGTGCTGCCTTCGACTGCCGTCGTTCCAATCCTTCCTTTTCTTCTCAGCAACGGTGTCACCTGAGTGCTCCGCCGGCACCTATTCACCTTCAAAAGCAGGCGACTGGAGAGAGAGAAAACTAGAGAAGGGCACAGGAGAAGTATCATAGGTTTTGACGCCGCTGGCTACTAGAGGTGAGTGCCCCTATTTTCTCCCACTATTATTATTGCTGGCGATCTGTGAGTTTTGAGGTTGCTTTGGTCAATGAAAATTGAAGCTTTAACTTCTAGGGTAGGTCAGTAAATTCCTAAGCTATCCAACGTTAAGCCACTCTAATTCATGCCTAATTAGCGCTGTATTTATTTTCCCTGTTTTGCACAGTAAGTTCTGAAAAACAGAAGCTGGCCGTTGCAAAAAATGGGCACTGGTTGAGCTTGTAATTCTGGTTTGTATAAGTTAAGTCTGGCTGAAATAAGAAGTTAGTACTAGAGCTGAGGTAGATGTTTGTATGATGTTGTCAATGCTTGTTGTTCTGAAAAGCTGTTGGCTGAACAGGGTCCTTGAATGGAATGAGCTACTATCAAAGGTTTCATGTATTTAAATCTGTTATGGGTTGTTATTTATTTCCATTTGGTTAGTGATTCTGCCAATGAATTCTGAATAGGAGAGAATTAAATTAAGGTGAATCTTGTGAAGCTAATTGATGGCTCTACGGTTAATAATTTACAAAAGCTTAAGTGATGAAATGGTTTTAGAAACATGATGAAGATTGAAGCTCTGTGTGGTGATGGAGAAAGAATGAATTTTGCAGTGATGAGGAGCTGTCGTTGAATATGAACCATGCGTATAATTGTTACTTTGTTCTGTTGAGCTATGTGATATGTGTGGTTGCTGTAGGGAATAGTTTTTGGACAGAGAACGCCATGTGTGTGTGTATATATGTGTGTATGGCTGTCTCAGTGGTTAGAAATTTGCTGCTGGTGTGTGTGTTTGAGCCTATAAGGAAATAATTTTTGGACCGTATAGGTATATATATATATTTGAATAAGATTGTACTATTGTGTGCCATGGATTTGGATTAAGTTTGGAGAGAGAATTGTTGAACTAAAAGCCAATGGAAGTTAATTGTTGGAATTGAAGGGTATAGAGAAATTGATGATTATTTGTCTATATGATGTGAGATGTTAGATTTATATTTTGAATAACTATTGAAATATGGGTGTTAAGTTGAATGAAAGAACATGAAATTTGTAGGGACTGTTGAAATTAAGTATGGGTATAAAGTTTAAAAATCTTCAAAGTTCAAGTTTGTGGTTTTTCATATTTCAAGTGTTATGAAGAAAATATTATTTGGTATTAAAGAGATGAATGGTATTTCTTAATGGAATATCTTATTTTGGGAATCTAGGGAATTAATAAGATAATATTATTTTGAATATTAGAGTTAGAGTAAGTTGTATTGGAGTATTACAAGTAAATAATGTCCACTGAAAATGGTATTTTTATTAATAACTTATTATTTGATGTATTTTATTTAAAGTGTTAATTTTTAAATATGATTTACGAAAAGTAAGTTATAGAATTCATAGCTTTAATTGTTAGAAATTATTCTTCTTTCAATTTAGTTATTAAGTGACCAAGTTCATATGAGAAAACGAATAAAGAGAGTTTTGAAAAAAAATTGTTATAAATGTTATATTAAATTGATTTTCTCAATGAAATATTCTTATGTGAATTTCATAATGTGTTATTCCATATGCTTTAAATAAATCTTTTGATATTTTATTTTAAATATTCATGCAAGGTTTTGCAATTTCGAAGTATTCTTACTGAAGATTATTGCATTAGAAAGTGTTGTGATCATTACATGTCAAATGAACCCCACGCATGCTGGAAAGGTTTTTAGAAATGACAGAATACAGAACGCTAGTTACTAACAACAGTACTGTTAGTCCTTGGTACACCATGGTTAAACCCGAGCTCGAAGGATATTCGTGAGTCTCATACTTGCACCGGTTACTCGTGGGATTTATTCTCATGCATGTTATTCGTAGGTCTTATACCTAAGCTTGTTTCGTGGCCTCTTGCTACGCTTGGTTATTTACTCTCGTGGACTGTGTGTCTATGCCTATTTTTGTGGCTTCAAGCCTGCCGGATTGGTTAGTTACCCTCGTGAACTATGTGTCTATGCCTGTCTTCATTTTGTTGAAATCCTATGGAGAAAGGATTATTTTTGAAATGATTGTTTTAAATAGATTTCTTAGAATAAAAGGTTTACAAAATTAATTGTATTTGTTTACCAAATGTTATGATTTATATTTAAACATGTCAAAACTGTTTATTTCTGCAATTTAAATTATATTTTTGGGATGTTATTCACGAGTAGATTATTTTGGCTTCAGATAGTGCAGTTGATCCTATTCCTCAAGCTAAGCAGTGAAGAGCCTTATTGTATATCTGAAGTATTAATTTTGGGCATGCACATTTATAATGTAATTATGATTTTATGAAATACTTGTATTATTTTGTTGAAATGATAGATGCTCCACCTAGTCTATAGATAAAATTCTGGTTATTTTTAAAAACGTTTATAGGTGATTTTGAAACATTCGTAGCCTATTGTAGGATTTTTAGAAGGTCAATATATGAAGGCAATCCTGCCGAAACTCCTATAGAGGACTTGCCTTTTTATGAAAATAGAATATATATATTATGATTATCGCTTCAAATGTTTTATTCAATATTTTAGGCTTAAGAAATATGAATTTATTTATATTCTATGTCAGTTACGGCTCAAATTTGACTAATATTAAAAGTGGTCACAACAAACTTTTTGGAAGATACATTAGACCTTCATCAATACTTGGATTTAAGAACAGCTTAACTGTGGTTAAAAAATAGTCAAAATTTTTGGAAGGTACATTAGGAGCATTGTGAACAGGTTAACTTAACTTAAGGTATTGAGTTCACATCCTAACACCTGCAAAAGTATAGTTTTATTTTTCCAGCCATGACATGAAATTACTAAAACACCCTTCTGTCCATTTCCATTACAGACACCTCCCCATTTCTTCATTTCTGTCAACCCCGTGAGAGAAACAGCAGAGAAGCTTCACGACGCGTGACTGTGGCTGCTGCAACTTCATCCTTCTCTGTTGTCCGCGTTGGTGTCGCGGGTGACTGTAGCCGTCGTCGTGCTTCTCTCCACTATTCAGATCTTGGTCGTGTGGGTTGGATAGGAGTGTCTATAGTGTCGTCTTCCTCTGTCAGCCTCTGTAGTCCAAGATGCTGCCACCAACGCCGCCGACGTGCACGCTATTGCAGCTGTCATGAGCCGCCGTTGCTACTGTCACACGTCCATAGTCATTACTGTCACCTTGCACGCTTGGTACTGTAGCAGCTACAGTTCCCAGAGCTCCTTCTCCGCCTCTACGCAGATTTGTTGTGATTTGGTGGTAAGTATAAACCACTTTCTTTCCATTGGACATTCATAGTTTGGTTGGGTGATTTACTTTCAGATTTTCCTCAGTTTACCAAAATTGTGTCGAAATACTGCTGTATGGATTTATTTTGAGAGATAAAGAAGATGTGGAAGCTGCAGCATATATGTATATGTATATATATGGATATATGTTGATAGTTGCTGCTGATATGTTTTAGTTAGAAAGAAAAAAAATAGAAGAGAAAGAGAAAGAAGGCATTGGACGCTGCTGTTTTGAAGCATATATATATTGTGCTGCTGTAGGTGTATATATACATATATAGCCTGCTGTTTTGGTTGATATATATCTATATATGATGTTGTGGTTCATTGTTAAGAGAATTGTGCTGCTGTTTTGGAAGTTAAATGGCATATGTATGTATATATATATGGTGCTGCCGTTATGATTTAGTTGGAAAAGGAGAGGAAAAAAAGACAAGGTACCATTGATGCTGTGGAAAATGAACAGTATATGTTTACATATATATATATATATATATATATATATATATATTGTGTTGCTGATATGGCAAGTATATATATATGGATTACGTTGTTGTTATGGTGCAAAGTGTTGAGATTTTAGTTGTGAAAGAGAAATTTGAAGAGTTTGAAAGCTGGATTACAGAAGCATGATGTTGCGTATGGGAGCTGAAAAGTATCATTGTTTTGATATTTTAATGTGTGCTAGAATATATTTAATTGAAAAATTAAAATGTACCAAGCACCTAGAGACCCCAATGTAAAGAATGAATGAAAATATTTGGGGTATATAGAATTATAATAGTATATTATAGTAACTATTACAATTAAAAATTTAGTTTAAGTATTAATGAGTTATTTTTGAAAAATCTAGGGAAGTAAGGAGATAATATTGTTTTGAAGTATAAAGCATGAACGAATTATTGGAGCATTGCAGGTGAGTGAATAACGTCTTATATAATAATATTTGGTTACTTGAGAGAGTTTGTTTGAAGTGTAAATTTTAAAGTATGATTTTCTCTCAAGGTATATTCTTATGAATTAATTGCACCTATTATTTAACATTAAATTGACCTCACACATGCTTGGAAATGTTTTAGAAAGGATTAAGTACAAAATGCTAGTTATTAATAGCAATACTGTTGGTCCTTAGTATACTATGTTAGTCTTTAGTACACTATGGTTAAACCTGGATATTCGTGGGATTTATTATCATGCATGATATTCGTAGATCTTGTGCCTGTACCTGTTAGTCATGGGTTTCATACTTGTGTCTATTTTGTGAGTTTGAGTCGTGCCAGATTAATTAGTTACTCTCGTAGACTATATGTTCACGCTTGTTTCTGTTCTATTGAAGTCCTACAGAAAAGAATGCTTTGAAATTATGGTTTTAATTGAGTTTCTTTAAATAACATTTTCTACTGGAAAAATTGTATTAAATTACAAAGTGTTATTATTTACATTTAAAAATGTTTAAATTATTTCTTCCCCCATTTTAAATTATATTTTTGGGACGTTATTCAACAGTAGATTATTTTAGCTTCAGATATTGCTGTTGACCATGTTCCTCCAGTCAAGCAGTGAAGAGCCTCATTATGATCCGAAGCATTGATTCTTTTGGTGTATTTACTTATAATATAATTATAAACTTATGAACTACTTATATTATTTTTGTTAGAAGTTTATATGCTCCACCTAGTCTATAGATAAGATTCTAATTATTTTGAAAAATGTTTGTAGGTATTTTGAAACATTCACAGTCTATTATAGGATTTTCGGAAGGTCGGTTATACAACGACAATCTTGTCAAAATTCTTATAAATAACTTGCATTTTGATTAAAATGGAACATATATTATGATTATTGTTTTAAACATTATATTTAAAGCTTGAGGCTTAAGGAATATGAATTTATTCATATTCTATACTGGTTACAGCTTAATTTCAAGACGTGACAAGCAGATTAACAGCCTACCTCTAGATCCTTGAGTGCTTGCTCTCTTGTGATTTCCTGCTGCTGGCAGGTACATTCCAGAAAACCAATGCATAGTATTCCCTTGAATTGGTATTAAAAGGTAAGCAAGGTAAGAAAGTCTGTTAACAACATAACATGGACTAGTTTGGGTTTTGCCAAGTCAAACAATTAATTTTTTAACGTCTATAATTTTCTCAATATAGAAAGTGGATGTGTGTGTAAGCACTCTTTGATCTAATAGTTTGGTGTATGCAAATATCTTACCGAGACAACATAAACTACGCCACAAGCAAGAACCAAATAACATGATATATTTTGAAGAAGAACAAGATCCTCTCTCCCCAAGAAAGAAAACTATGTTTATGTGTCTTGATATTAACTTAATTAGCTCCTATTAAAAAAAAGAGATGAAAATAGACGGGAAGATAAAGAAATTGTGAGTTATGTTTAAAAAATGAAAATAGACTGAAAGACTAGAAATTGTGGAAGGATATTGTGGGATGAATTAGTTCAAAATATATATAGGGGTAGTTGATTGTTTTGTTTCCTTTTGTGCTGTTGTAGTGTTTTATGTATTTTTAGGCTCTAAGCCTCATTTCTCTTCCAAACAAAAAATTAGCTCATATTTAGTGATAAGTCTCACAACATTTTTCAGAATTAAAATAATACAATAATAATAACATGCATTATCGCACAAGATGGGCTTGGCATAATTCAAACAACAATTTATAATTAATAATATCTCTCATTAATTAATGATACGATAAGTCTGCCATTACACCAGATAGAATTTACCAGCTCAACATGTTTAATACTTTTATAAGTTTACAATTTATACGTTACTGTCTTAGGTGTCAATGGTTCAGGAAAACGAAGACAAGCTCATTAAAAGAAGAACATAATGGGAAAAATAACCAAAAATCTCAGTAAAACAGAGACACGAAATCTGCAGCATGCCTCTGCAAGCCCATAATCCCAAAACCTATAAAATACAACAAAATTTACTGAGATATTAGCATGACACAAAGATAACACCATCAAGGAGAAATTCAAATGCAATCCACACTATTATAATAACCATTAGCACATAATGAACAAATTACTTAGAAAGCTGACAAATTAAACTATAACATCAAAAAAGGAACTAGCTAGAACTTGGCTATGAAACTCCATTCCGTCTTGGCCACAAACACAACAAAAGCTATCAACGAGCGTAACACCGAAATATTCCATCGAAAACCTAAAACGCACTCAGAACATCAACAACAAATAAATAGTGGAAAACAAGATGAAGCAAAATTGAATTAAACAAGCAAAAGGGAAAGAAAAACTAACACCCATCATATACGTGCTTGAATGAGCGCACAGGAGAGAGGATGTTGACAGCGATACAAAGAATGGCGGCCAAATAGGTCAATCAGCTGAAGCACCTACACACTACTATGAAAAGATCTGGTCTGGCTTAGACCTGGGTGCTCGACGAAGCTTTGGGAACAATTTTTTCCTCGCGGTTTCTAGGCATTTTTGTGAGCTTTCTTAGATGAAACAAGGAATGTTAATTTTTGATTCGCCAAACAAAAATTTCTCACATTTTCTCGAGGTCTCCAAGTAAACTTGTATGGGAAACGGTTTGAGAGTTCTTCACGATAGTTTCTCTCTCAGACGAAATTCTTCACTTGCTATTCAAGGCAATGAAAACTGAATGGAGAAGTGACACATGGTGATTATAATATTGAGAGACTCAAAGTTCATGTACTCCTCCTATCCTTGGTCCTTAATACGGGGTTAGTTAAAGTATTTAGGGCAATATGCCTTTGTTAAGGATAGTGCTTGGAAGCATTCCTTGCTCTCATGTTTCTTATTTCCGAATAAAAATCTACCAAGAGTCACATAGAATTGTTGAAGATATTCTCAGAATTCCTATACCATTGGTTAGGAAGCAAAGATGTGCGGCAATTCTGTTAAAGGCTAATAGTGGCTACAGAAAAAGGAAACAGAAGCTACCCTTTCATGAACAGGTTAATCCCTCAGTAACATAATAAACCAAAGATTAAATTGCTGTGCAATAGCTAAATACAGGATAGCATGTTTCAAGTTTCCAATGCTGGATGTTTTGAGACACTTCAAACGTTTGGCTAAGGATGAGTTCTGTAAAGCTGTCCTAATTAAACTTGGCTGCAATATTTGGAAGGAAAGTCGTAGATGAAGACGACGTTTTCATAGGATTCCAATTCCATTAAAACCACAATGCAAGGGTAGGTCCTTTTGGGTTTGATCTTTGATACCCCATCGCCTCTTTGATCTCTATTAGGACTGTATGCTACTGTTATGAAATTACGTTCATTTAGTTGGCAAAAAGATTACAAAAAAAAAAAAAAAACAACCGGAAATCACTATTCGGAAGGCAAGAGCCCATGTGACCAGCCCCACCTAACGTCAATCCTTTGCGGCAACGTATAAGATAGGAAAATAAGAATTGTTTCAATGTTTAAAGCGATTAACATAATCGTTAATGTTTAGACAGAGAATCTCGTTTCGCTACAGTTCAGTATGACAACCATCACCAGATCCACATACAAAGCAGGCCAAATAGAGACCAATTAAAATAACCAACGATCAAAATAGCAACAAATGATTAAGGATGGTCATGTAAAAGTGTCACGTCCCAAAATTTAAATTGTAACTAACACAGAATATGAATAATTTCATATTTTGAAAGTCTAACATCTTAAATAAAATCTTTTCTAAAGACCATGTGGAGCATTTACCTTATTTTCAAAATAATACAAGCACTTTATAAATGACAATTATATCAAAAGTAGTTTTGTCAAAAACGACGCTTCAGATTGACAACGAGGCTCTTCACTGCTCAGTAGGAGGATTAAAGTCACCTGTACTATCTGAGGCCAAAAATCTACTCGTGAATAACGCCAAAAAAAAACATGATTTTAGAATACGAAAATCAATAATGCAAAATCATGCTGATAATGTATTTCATAATATTTCTCAATTTGATGCAAACCTTTCCATATACATTTGTACAACAATATGAAATAACAATTTCAAATCAGTGTGAAATAACCATTTCAAATCAATAATTGAAATACAACCCTTTCAAAACTATAATATTGCCGTATGCATTATTGTTTCAGAGAAACAACTTGAAATAACAATTCCAAATCAATCGTTGTAAAACAAATCCTTTCGAAATCATAATCTTTTCCGTAGGATTTCAACAGAACGAAAACAGACGTGGACACACAGTCCATAAGGGTAAATAACCAATCTAGCAGCTCAAGGCCACTAGCCGTCGCGAGTACAAGACCCACGTAACAATCTGGTGGCTCGAGGCCACAATCCGTCGCAAGTATGAGACCCACATATATCCGTCGAGTACGAGACCCATGTATATCTGTCGTGAGTACGAGACCCACGTATATCCGTCGCGAGTACGAGACCCATGTATATCTGTCGCGAGTACGAGACCCATGTATATCTGTCGCGAGTATGAGACCCATGTATATCTGTCGCGAGTACGAGACCCACGTATATCCATCGCGAGTATGAAACCCACATATATCCGTCGAGCTTGGGTAACCAAGGTGCACCTAGGGCTAACAGTACTGCTGTTAGTAACCAGCGTTATATATTCCTTCCTTTCTAAAACATTTCCATTATGCATGGGGTTTATTTCACATATAATAATCTCAACTATTTCAATGCTATAACCGTTGGTAAAAATCACTTTAAACTTCAAAACCCCCAGCATGTACATTAAAAATCAAGTTACTATAAAATCATATAAAATTCGCATAAAAATATATTTCATGAATAACATCGGTTCAATGCAACTTTACTAAACTCTTTTCAAAAAGCTTATTCATCCATTTTCATACATAATCATAATTCCTTTACAAACCAATCGAAAGAAAATCATTTCTAACGATTTAAACCATACTTTCATAAAATTTACCTTTTAAAATCCATATTTGAAATTCATCATTTGAAATGACAATGCATTTGAAAATATAAATTTTAGGGAACGTTATTCACTCACCTGTAATGTTTCAAAACTTTTACCCGTTTCAGCAAATCCCTTTCGATTATTTTCACTCCTAAATTTCCTAGTATCCCGAAACAATATATATTAACATTTTAACTAAAGTTCCAACAGAAATAAAGCATCTTTAACCTAACATTCCATTTCATTCCATGCTTTCAATCATTCACAAAGACTCAATATATCAACTCTTAATCCATCAACCAACTGACATTGTTTCAATCCAATCTACATACTATCATACTTGACAGGCTTCCAACCATCCCAGCTAGCGAGCATTACCCAAGTTTAAAAGAAAATAAATGCCTTATACAAAATAATCCAGAGATCCTAATTTCCACACAAGCTTTTAAAATCATAATTTAAAACATCCCAACTCATTTTCTTTAATATAATTATTCAACACTTGAAAACACCACACAGCAAGCCCCTCACATATTCCTTTCAGTTTCAAAAGTTCATGCTTCAATACACCAGTCAACAGCATATCCACATACTTTAATTCTCAAGGCAGTGGCTATATATATATACATGTATCCCTATCAGTATTTCATATATATATCTCATCTAGCTTCCAAAATAGCAGCCAAATACTCTAAGCATATCATATATATATATATATATATATATATATATATAACACTCCACACAGTAAGCTATATCAATATACTCTTTCCATTAATCCAACATAACCCACTATGGCATGCTTCTGTCTCCTCTTCCCTTTGGCAGCACAACCACACACACACACACAGATATATATATATATACCTTCACACTGCATGCATACCCAGCATATACATATAAATACCAATCTCCCTCAACCCGAACGCCAAAACTACCAACCAATCATCACAGCACACACATGCATATTCATTACTATTTGACAACACTACCCAAATAATTTTCCCAGAATTTCATAGCTCCACTCAAATTCAAACACTCATACTTTGACCCATTCATAAAATTTCTATAACTTGATCAGACACAACCTAACAGCAACACAGAATCTCCATTGACAAAATTATACATACCCCCAGCATCCCTTAACTAACAACATCACAATGACACCAGTAAGCATACAATGACAGTAAACAGATACACACACAAAGCTTCAATTTCAATGGCGACAGCACAGCCCCTGCCTCAGCCCATTCATCGGTTTTTCATCCCAAAACAGAGCAATCCTACACGATACTCATATACACACGCCTTTCCCAGCACAAAATTTCCCCATACCCCTGAACCAACACAGCCACAGGAAACAGAGCAGGGGCATCGAGGAAACATACCAATCATCCAATTCGCGATGCCCAACAATGGCACCTGAAAGAGTTTTAAAAATCTGGGCTTTCCACGGTGACTGCAGAGGGGACACGACGGCAGAAATTTACCACTGCAACTCCTTCCATAATGATAGTGACGGGAAAAAGAAAGACGAAACAAATGGGTTGGCTACAGTGTCAGAGCACACTTGACAGCGATGACCCATAACATGACGACAACTATAACTCAGATACAAGGAGCAGCATCGACTACCCAGTGGCATCTCACAGACACGGGACCCTCAGCACAATCTCTCTGTTCTTACTCCCCCTCCCGACCATCTGAAGCTAATGCTGGGAAGATATAATAACAGAGAGTCAACGGTGATGGAACAAGACGGAACAAACACTGGCAGAAGCAATCGCCTGAGCACACGGCACTGGTGGCGTAACACATCCTGCATCGCTCCCCTTCCTGCCTGTGCCGCTGAAGAGATTCAGAGAAGAAAATGGCTATAGGTATGGCGTCTATAGAGTTAAGAAGGGGAGGGGTATTTTGGTCTTTTCACATACCTAAAAAGTTAAAAGATTTCCCTTCCTGCAGCCTCTGTGAATCGAACACAGCTCACCACAGTCACAACTCGCGCCTTAAACCACTCAGTTACTGCCTCCTCACTGAAATTTTCTGTAATTAATATATATATATTCTTTACTAACGGGATATAATATATGCGAAATTTTCAGAGTCATAACAAAAAGTCTTCTTTTTCATCATCTTCCATATAAAAGGCTTTATTTAAAAGAAGCCAACAAGCACACATGGAATAATCTTAACCATCCGAGACAGTCTATCAGTGACACTGATGCTGACTCATGGCGGAGATAATCATATGGCAGAAGGGTAGAACAGAGGAAGAATAGCTCAAGCACTCGATGAGGCGCCAGAGTTCTTCCTGCATTCTGCTAGCATATCCATGTAGAATTGGCACTTGCTAATGTCATTCCCGTAGCTGTTCAGGCACTGCGAGAAAATAATTCAACATTCCTAACGTCAGAAAATTTTACAATGAAATCATTAAGAAACAACAGGAATAGAAACATTAATGAGTATATATCAGTGATTTTCTTGAAGAAACATCAAATTTCAAACATATTTGGCTTAAAACTGCTTATTCTGAAACCAATGAGATAATCACACTGGTACGTTTATTCAGTACACCATCAACTAAAACCTTGATACATACTGGATGCCATAATCATCCAATAACTAGGAACTCATAAATTAATGACTAACTGCCGGTGATTTACTATGAATTAGAATTTCAAACATGTTTGGTTTAAAAATACATTCTGAAACCAATGAAATAATCACATCAGTGATTGGTCCAGTTATTCAATAAAGCATCAACTGAAACCTGAGAAATATATAATATACTTGATGATGCCATACAGATGCAATCACATAGAATTCATGCACAACATAGAAAGCACACTCATGAAGCATACATTTGAAGCATATATGACAACCAATAATAAGCAACTGTTAAAAATAAGGAAGGACCTTTAAAACAGATCTTGCGTGTCTTATAATATTTTAATCAAATAGTTATTATTTTCTGCTGCTTAAGATATTATTACACCATTGTTCCTACCAAATCATAAAACGTTCAAAACCATTAATTAAATTGGTGAATGTAAGAAAGATTCAGTTGTGCAAGTTAAGGTTAGATTTATGGCTAGAACAGGAAAGAAATGCATACATCTTGGAAGGCCTTTGTGTGAACACCACAGGTATCGGTACCAAAACTATTTGCAGTTGGTGCAGGGGCGGCAGCAGCAGCCTCAGTGACAACTGTTTCATGTTGAATAGTGCGGGGACCCATCACAGCATCCACAGCCGTGTGCTACAGCACTACCAGTTCCAAAAGCCATGCCTACACCAATTTTTTTCATCCATGAAGTACAAAGAAATTCTTTTTCACAGGTCCCATCCCATACATTAAAATGAAATAATCGTATTTGCTAACATACCCTGAGCAATGGTTGAACCAATGCCGCCAAGCAGAGAGCCACCGCTGCCGCTCTGAGCAGGAGCTGGAGGAGGTGCATGGTTAGCTGCATCAAGACACAGCCAAGGTTGGACAAAAATTAAACTATTTCTTAAAGTTTATGGTTGAGTAATATTAAAACCGTGTCACAACAAAATTTTTATAAGGTACATTAGACCTTCATCAATACTTGGATTTAAGAACAGCTTAACTGTGGTGGAAAAACAGTCAAATTTTTCAAAAGGTACATTAGGAACGTTGTGAACAGCTTAACATAGTGGACCAAAACCAGAACAATGGACAGTTTAACCATTTCTTGCATCATATTCTTCTTTACCCGTACACTGTAATCGATTTCCCATTTTTCGAGAAAGACGAAGCTAACATTTGAGCATATGAAATGAGAGGGCAAACTAAGGTTTTGCCAACACCCCGTAAAAATCATGCTTAGATAATCACCGGGTTACTCAACCAGCACCAAACGCATCCCCAGAGAAATGAGAGAGCATACGCATCAACATATGAAAGTTAATGGACTAAAGAAAAAATCAACCCCCATAAACCGTAAACAATTTTCCATTTTTTGGGAAAGGCGAGACTAACATTTCAACAAAAGTATAAACGTATAGAGTCCATCAACAAAAACTTTCAAGCACACAACATAGAACCCTAAGAATCCCAATTTTCTTCGACAATGAAACGGGAAAGAAAAAACCCTACATACCGAAGAGCTAATCCGATAGATTCCTAATAGATTAGTGAACAGAAGATGACCACGAAATGTATATCGATTTGAGGTCAGAAAGTTACCACCGGAGCTGCGGCGAGGCATGGTTAGGGAATGGGGTTGAGGCGGCGGAAAACAAGATTGAGAGACGAAGATCTCCGAAGAGGAACCGCAAAATGTGCTGTTGAAGAAATATAAACCGTAAACCCCTCGAAATGGGAAATTTATTGCCGGCTCCTTATGAGTTGAGGATTAGGGATTTAGTCAAAAGAATACAAGATAAAAAAAGAGTTTGAGAACAATTCAGATTGTGTTAACGTGTAAGTACAGGATTGGTTGATTTCAGGGCATTGACGGGTTCAATTTTCAGTTGGGAGCTTGTGATTTTTTTCATCATGAAATAAAACGCAAATAAATATTTAACCTTTTTATTGTTCATATAATTTATTATCTTTTTAGCCAGAATTCATATAATTTATTCACATCATATATGGAGAAGACTAAATTTACATTACATAAAATTTCAATTTAACTATTTTAAAAAAAGTACATTTTTAATCTTTTTAATGTTAATATTATTAGTTTCATTAATAGAAATAATTAACTCAACAAATTTAAATAGTAATTTTATTATTAAATGACTCACAAAATATATTTAAAATTTATACTAGAGATGATGAATGAATAGCATTTTGATAAGGGAATAGGAAAAAACAGATGAAATAATCAATATGTTTTATAATACAACATTTTATATTACAAAAAGCAATACATAGTATCTCTTCTACGGTCTGCAATCATCTGTGTGCAGGAGTAGACTAGCTACTTGTTTCCCCAAACTTATTTATTTAATATTACAATAAGGACATGTCCTCTAACAAAATCATTACTATATAAAAGTATCTCCCATGCTAATTGATTAAAAAGAACGTAGTTGAAAAGGAAACAAGTGTCTCAATCTTAAAGTTTTATACTGATTATTATTTGCTCTCATATTAGCACTTTGAATGAACATGATAAACAAACTTTCTAAAATAAATACATAAATAATAGATGTAAGGATATTTGTAAATGAGTTACCAACTGAATATATTTGTTTCAAATATTTTTTTGCCAACATATTTGTACATTTACTTTGTCAAGTATGTACATTTTAATTTAGTCATTATTCAATTTTAATTTTATAAGTTTGGATAAAAATAATCAAAAATAAAATTTATTTTTGATAATTTGAAATTAAATAAGAAGAGGATATATTCTTTAGGAAAGGGGAGAGAAAAAATATAGAGTTGACTTTAGTAGGACAGCGATAAAGTCTATGCGCCAGTTTTACCCAATTTTAATCATTTATTTAATTAAATAATAATAATAATAATGGTAGGTTGTTAACTGAGTGACGTCGCAAGAGGCAAAGTGAAGGTACCGCATTCAGAGTAACCTAAGGTCATGTTTGGTATGCAGTAATGGATCTTGATAGACTGGGATTTGAATTGGTATTAATAGTGGGAGTGGGAGTGGGAGTGGAAATGTACCTTTATAATTATATTTAGTATGAAGCAATATTTAAAAAATGATTTTATTAATTTTATTTTATAATTAGTTATAAATTATGAAAAAAAAACTATAATACCCATTGCCCTAAGCCTCTAAAATTTATCAGTGAAGCCATCGTCATCGTGGGTGAAATCACCAACAAGTTAGTGGTAGCAGCGGAGGCTTTTGCGAGAAAGTCAGCGGAATCAAAGAAGAGCTTCACAGGCACACGCTCGTGATGGCAAGCCAGTAGATTAGCGGAGTGGATATATCAAAATCGCACATGACACAGAGCGCGATGGTGTCAGCCTTGCATCTACTGTCGACAGGGGCTAGCTCGTAAACCTCGCACATCCACACACGCTCATGCCAGGAAGCAAGCTTATTGGCGGAATGTATCTTGTTGTCACAGAGCATGCATAGAAAAGCTTGCAAAAAACTGTAGCGACCGCTGATTTGCAAGAGTCGCATGGCTTCGACGGCAAGGTCCAGCCGCTATGAAAGCCCTTGAGGCCTCTCAATTCCCATACAAGAAATCTCGTCCTGACATTGACGGAGGAGAGAAGAAGAGAAAGAAGAAAAAGGAAATAAGAGAGAGAAGAGTTTTGATTGAGGAGAGAAGGAATGACATTTGTCTTAAAACTTTCTACACCATGACTGAAAATTTAATACTATGAGAGGTGGTATTGTCCAATCCCATCTATGTAGTATTATAAAATCCTAAAGTTTTCCCAATGTTATATACCAAATGGTCCAATTTAGACTATTCTCTATCTCTGTGCAAGTCTTAAACAACCCTCAATGCTACGTATCAAATGTGGCCTAAATGTAAATCATGTTTTTTGAGGATTAATTCCTTAACTAGTGACTGTTCTCTAGTCACTAATTAAATAACATGTAATAAATAATTCTGAAAGATTTATTAACGTATGCAATAAATAAGTTTTTAAAGCAGTGCTGCTCATTCTTCAGATGCCATATGCAAGAGAATATAATCCACCCAGTAAACTATAAAATACATAGCATTGAGACAGGGAAAAAACAATTTTAAACTTCGTACAGGTATCTTGAACTTGAAGAAAAAAAAGAACGACAACTCTGTTACTATTATTCAGTGCACATTTGTAACACATAAAAGTTAAAAACTAACTTGAAGACCAACAAAACCCACATGTGGAGTCCAAAAATTCTCAAATTAAAAATCATTAAGATATTAATACAGGAGACATCATCAATCCATATGATAACATGTTCCAAAACTAAAACTATCCAAAGGTTTAAGATTGTAACAAATACAATTTGATTTAACACTGTGATTCAACAAGTGGTCCCTTGAATATTTTGCATTAACATGGCCTTAATTTTTTCCAGTGACACCGCAACCTCTGACATATTAGGTCTTGACTCAGGTGCTTCGTTGCAACAATTTAAGGCTAAATCAAAAATTGATGATATATGCAGTAATATATTACCACTTTTTTGGTTGCTTCTGGGCAGCAAATTGACATCTAGAATCTCGATGATTGACTGTGGGGTTGATTTGCAAACAAATTCTTTCAAAGTTAAGCCTTGAACAAACATATCATCTGTTGGTTTCTTCCTTGTAAACATTTCCATAAGCAGAATACCAAAACTGTATACATCTCCTTTTGTTGAAATTGCTCCTCTTGATCCATACTCTACATATAAATTTAAATGATAAATTAAGTAGTTGAATAACTTGTAGTTTCTTCTAGCATGTGGACGTGTGTAGGTATAAATGAATACAAGAAATAGAAATTAAATAAAATTTAATATGATTACTATATAAATTATCTCACCTGGGGCCATATAACCAATTGTGGCCATAGTTTTGGTATAAATTTCTGATTGACTATCACTTAACAATTTGGAGATTCCAAAGTCACTCAAATGTGCCACCATATTTTCATCCAATAAAACGTTGCTTGGCTTTACATCACAATGGACCACTGGTGTAGAAGAACTATGATGAAGATACTCCAATGCCGATGCCACATCAATCATTATGTTCAATCTTTGCACTATATCTAAACAATAATTATGGGAGTACAACCATCTATCAAGACTCCCATTAGACATGAATTCCATTATAAGGGATTTAAAATCATCATTGGAGCAAATGCTGATGATTTTAATAAGATTCCGATGACGAATCTTGCATATGGTAGCACATTCAATATCAAAACTCCTCGATGCTACTTCCAAATTTGAGTTAAATACTTTGACAGCAACTGTCTTTCCACTTGAAAGAATTCCTTTGTATACTGATCCGAAACTTCCCTTGCCAAGAAAATTACTCTCATCAAATCTATTTGTTGCTTGCAAAAGATCATAATAGGATATCTTCATTGGCTTGTCCAAATTTAAGAAGTCTCGATTAGTCATCTCATGACTAACATGATCCTTCTTAAACTTTAGAAACATTAGGCATGAAGCAACCAAAATGATTGCAGAAATGATAGGCACTAAGTATTTGATCACAAGCACCATTTTGGTTGAGATGTGCTTCTTTCCTTTTTTGCATGGATGGACTTTTAGTTTAGACTTCCCACAAAGATCTTCATTCATCATAAAAGATTCATATGTAAAATTCTGAAAAGGCCCATCATTCGGAACTTCTCCATCCAATAAATTGTATGAAAGGTTGATGTGGTTCATATGGACAAGTAATTCTAAGGACTTTGGAATCACACCAGATAAATAATTTTGGGAGAGATCCAAGGACTCAATATCTATCATGCCACTAAATGATTCAGGAATTGGCCCTTTCAATTTGTTATGAGCCAAAGATAATGTTTGCAATGTTTTCAAGCTACCCATAGATGTTGGGATGTTTCCTGAAATTTGATTTTGTGACAAGTTCAATAGTATGATTGCTCTCAAATTTGATACCTCAAGTGGAATTGTTCCGGTCAATGCATTCGAGGATAAGTCTAGCGTCAACATATCTATGAGACTCCAAAGAGAAGAGGGTATTTGAGAAATTAATTTGTTGGAGCTGAAATTCAACCTTCGCAAAGAAGTATTTGTGAGGCACGTTGGAATCATTCCTAAAAACATGTTGTTGGCTACATCCAACTCACTCAAACTTTTGATTTGGCACAATTCATTTATGATAGGCCCTTGCAATCTGTTGTTGCTAAGACTTAAATGTTGAAGCCTTTGTAGTCTATTAATTGTATTTGGAATCAACCCATTCAAATCATTCCCATCTAAATATAATGCCATCAAGTTTGTTAGATTCCCAACTACATTGGGTATAACTCCACTAAATTTATTCCATGATAAATTTAACCTAGTGAGCTTAGAAGCATTTGAGATGCTATTTGGAATTTGTCCATTAAGTAGATTATCTGTCAAAACCAATTCTTTCATGTGGGGAAGGCCAATTCCTAAATTTGATGGGAGAAAACCAGAGAAGGCATTACTGTTAAGGTAGACACGTCTCAATGCCGTAATGTTGAATATATAGGAAGGAAAGGATCCATTGAAATTATTATGTGCCAAATGCAACTCTTCAAGCTTATCAAGATTGCCTATCTCCTTGGGTATAAGACCTGAAAACAAAAAGATGTTTGGTAATTAACTTAAAAGAACTGACGGATATGGATATATAGCATTTATATAAAGTTGTGAAAATTGACAAAACAGGTAATATGTTTTGTGTGTGTGTGTGTGTGTGTGTGTAACATACATATGTTTCAAAAATTTGAATTCACTTCTTTACGTTACAAGAAAACTCCAAATATCCCTTTGATTCCGATTCCTTTCCAATTTTTTTTTCTTGAAATTAAAGTTTTGCTATGCTAGTAAGTGCGTACTTAAATAAACTAACTCGAGTGCGGTGATTAATTCACAATGAGCTTTAACATGTCATTGTAAATTAATCCCCGCACCAGTGGTACTTTTTGAGAAAGGATTCTACAGCATGTGATCTTCAGAGAACATTTAATAAAACTAAAAATAAATATTGTACAATTCATGACTAGAAGAGCATGTCCTGGTTTTTTTAATTCATCAAAAGAAGGATAGGAATTATATAAAAAGTGTGTGTGTGTGTGTGTGTGTGTGTTTTTAATATCATTAAATTTTAAAGCTTACCAACATTTCTGTTCATATTAGCCGGTTTGAATGAAAATACTAAAGATGTGATAAAGTTATATACACAGACAACTCATAAAGAAAGGTATGGTATAAGTTTAAGCATACATAGAAATGAGTTCATACCAAATATAATCCTTTTAATGATTTACAATTACTTATTAATTGTGGAATATTTCTCTCTTATTGATTACCATCCACACTTAATGTGGTATGAATTAAATAAATATTATATATTAATTTATTTACAAATAATAATTGTATATATATTTATATTTTTAAATAAAAATATAAATTTTCCTATGTCTTTGGGATACAAAATCTAGACATTAAAAAAAGTTACAATGATGACTTTAATATATTTCAAATACTAATATATATATATAACTAAAATATTTTTATTATTTTTAAGTCTTTCTAAATTTTTTGAAATAAAAAAAATTGGGAAACTATAAACTATCCTTGAGATGAGATTGACATGTTTATAGAAGATTTATTTTAAAATTGAAGTGTTTTTATGTTGTAATTATTGAACACTTACTTTATAAAAAATTAATAAATTTGTATAATACAAAAAAAAATGAAATTAAATAGGAAAAGGATATATTGTAACATCCTAATTTCATAAAAGATATTTATAAATAATTATTGAGATCAAGGATATTTTTTTTAAATTAAAAAGTTTTAAAGATAAAATTTCATAAAAAATAAAAGAAAGAATAAATATTTTAAAATATTTTAGGACTTAGAAAATTTTTAAAAGTAATTATATAATAAGTATTTTGAGATCTAAAAAATTAAAGAAAAGTTTATTTTTCTCAAAGAGATCCACAAAATTTAATAAATATTTTTTAAGAATTAAAAGCGTATTTTAAAAAAAATTAAAAACATAATTAAAAATTATTATTTGCATAAATATTTTAAAAAATTATCCTATAAATTAGAGATGTTATTATTAGAAAAAAAGTTCCTATTTTTTTAGGAGTATTTGAAGGTGACAAAAAATATGGGAAACGTTCAAAATAATATAACCAAGGGTTGTCTTCTTCCCCATTGAAGTACACTCTCTCCCACGTGTTCCCTCTGTCAGATCAATTTCATGTCTTCCTCCATGCGCCTCACATGCCCCAGCTTCCCGAGTACTACTCAATATATATATATATATATATATATATATATATTGAGTAGTTAACTGGAGCTGAGAAAATATTAGAGGATATATTATTCCATGAGTTTAGAAGAGATTTTTACATGGGATAATAGTCTTCTTACAGTAATCTTGAAACTTGTTATAATATAAAGTATATAGTTGATGTTTAAGAAATCAAGAAATCAACATGTTGAAATCAAGAAATCCATGAGTTTGGCAATGCTATTTGTTAAGAAGTTTAAAGATAAAAGTATAATTTGATTGCATGAATGATACCAATTTACTACTAATAGGTGCAATATGAAGAAGGAAATATGCTTGAAGAAAAACTAAAGGGAGGAAGAAGAAATATAAAGAAATACTATATTCTAGCATATAATATAGGTTTTCCCATTTATGTAATTAACATATAAAATGTCAATTTATATAGTGAAATTGTATGGAATAAATATGACATGTTTATATGATGTAAATAAATATATGGGAAAACAAGTTAATAGTATAAGCATATTAGAATAATTAAATAGAAAAAGAAGAAGAAGGATAAAAATGGAGGTCCTACAGTAAGTAATTAAGTTGAAGCCCCAGTTTGATCTGGTAAACGAATAGAAAGGTCAAGAAATTTGGTAGGCTAGTAGTATACATCTTAAACTTTAAATCCATAGATAGCAAATGTTAATTGGATGTGTATATTAAAAGCAATGATTTTTCAAAAGTTAAGGGTAAAAATCTAAAAAGTTTTAGATTTCGCCAAATAAAAAGTAAACTTTGGTTAATTAATTATATTAATTGAGCTAGTAAATGTCAAATCTTATATTTTTCCCGTAAAAAACCATGAAAAAGATTTAAGTAAAAATTTAGAGCACCTCCATAAGATATTTTTGGAATTAGTTATGAATTTTTAAAATCTAACTGTCAATATGAAAAATGAACAATGTAAAGTTTCAGAGAATTAAAGTGAAAAATTTTAATTTTTGGCCCTAAGTAATGTTTCCGTTAGTCAAAATCACTCTAAATACGTATCTGAGGAAATAAAAGTAGGGTGTTTATTTTTAGTATCAGAGCAAATATTCTTGATATAGGATAGAGAGCAAAGATTCCTAATACATAATAGAGAGTAGTGATTCTTGATACAGGATAGAAAGTATAAGTTATGACACGGGACAAAGATTCTGGCAAAGGATATGAACATTTTAATTAGAAAATAGAAGTTATGACCCAATGAGATCAATAGTGAATTACTTGTTCATAGTCCAGATAAGATTATTGATTAGAGATGAATACTCTAAGAAAAAGTGAATACTAAGGAAAATGAAAAGAAATTTGGAGAAAGAAATTTAATAAATTTATGTAATAAAAATAAAATATGAAATTAAATAGGAAAAGGATGTATTGTTTAACAAAAGGGAGAGAGAAAAAATATAGAGTTGAAGTTAATAGTAAAATCATAAAATCTATAAATATATAATAAAAACATGTTTGTAGGCATATTATATATGATGTGGAGCTTTTTATGTTTTAAATTTCATGTGATGCTACCAGTTCATGATCTTCTATATCTTGCTGTTCATGATCTTAGCTTTCATAATTTTGGAATTCTAAACCATTAGTTATATTTCAATAATATTAATAAAATGATGAAAAAAAGAATCTCATTTTAAACTTACTCTATTATCGAAAATGATTAAACAATAAAGAAAATAATAAAAATTAGATGGAATATTGCCATGCTTGTAATTGATTGTGGAATGCTTCCCTCTAATTGGTTATCAACAATACTAAAAACTTCAAGTAAAGGGACTTGATGGCACATTTTTTCAGGCAAATTACTCTTTAAATGATTGATGTCAAGTTCAACAACTCTCAAAGAAGTCATGTTCCAAATAAATGAAAGAATTTTATCTATAAATAAATATAAAATATTTGTTAATTACTTGATAATAAGACTGACAATATCAACTTAATACTCTATAAAATGAAACAATAAATTTCTATGAAACCATATTGATCAATTTATACATATGTGTGTTTATTATCAATTTATAGTATTTATATCAACAATAGTTTAATTTTCTACTTTTTATTATCATTTAAGACTTACAAATTTATGTAACGCTTGCTTTTTGTTCTTGATCAATTTATGTGAGCTGTATTTATCTCATTCAAGAAATAAGATTATGAATTTCTATTAACTGAGATAAAGTGAAAAAATAAGAGACACAGAGAATGATTTTTGTTAACTACAAAATTTTTAAAAATAAAAATAAAAATAAATAATAAATAATAAAATTGATGTAAAATTTAGATTTTATTTTCAAATACTGATAGAGCCTTATTGGTTGGATTAGTAAATAACATTTTAATTTTCTACATTTTACTATGCATTTTCATAATGAGAGCGTAGTTAAAAAGGAAACAAGTGTCTCAATGTTAAAGTTTTATACTAATCATTATTTGTTCTCATATTAACACATTTAAATGAACATGATAAACAAACTTTTAAAATAAATAAATAAAAAATAGATGTAAGGTTACTTGTAAATGAGTTACAACCAGAATATATTTGTTTCAAATATTTTTTTGCCAACATATTTGTACATTTACTTTGTCAAATACGTACATTTTTACTTATTGATTATTCAATTTTAATTTTATAAAGTTTGGATAAAAATATATAAAAATAAATTTTAATTTTGATTATTTGAAATTAAACAAGGATAGGATGTATTCTTTAAGAACAGGGAGGGAAAAAATATAGAGTTGACATTGGTAGGAGAGCGATAAAGTCTATAAATATATAATGAAAATAACAACATATAATTTTTTAAACTTATATCTTATAATTTGCAATTAAATTTTTATACTTATTCAAATATTTTTTTTATCTATATTCTACAAATATTCTGTGGTTTCATCTGCTCATGGTCTTAGGTTTACTTGTTGCTTTAGAATTATAATCACACGTTATGCGAATGAACAATATGAATGAAATAATCTGATTTTAGATGAAAATATTAAAATGAAAAGAAAACATTAAGTAAGTAAGTACATACCTGTAAATGAGTTACCTACCAAATATAATCCTTTTAAAGATGTGCAGTTACTTATTGATTGTGGAATGCTTCCCTCTAATTGATTAATAGCAACACTAAAAACTTCAAGTAAAGGAAGTTGATAGCACATTTCTCCTGACAAATTACCCTTTAAATGATTGCTGTCAAGTACAACAACTCTCAAAGAAGGCATGTTGTTCCAAATAAATGAAGGAATTTCACCTATAAATAAATATAAAATATTTGTTAATTACTTGGTAATAAGAGTGACAATATCAACTTAATACTCTATACATATGTGTGTATTATCAATTTATAGTATTTATATGAACAATAGTTTAATTTTCTACTTTTTATTATCATTTTAGACGTAAACATTTATTCAAGGCTTTCTTTTAGTTCTTGATCAATGTATAGTTATATCGTACATGAGACAATTTGTATTTCAAAAGACATAGGTAGTAATCTGGGCTTCGCCCATTACATTGGGGTTTATGCTACAATTTATATTATCCTTTTAGACTTGATGGTTTAATTAATTCTGAGATATTCCTATATATTAATTCTAAGAAAAAGTGAATACTAAGGAAAATGAAAAAAATCAGAATATATTTGTTTCAAATATTTTTTTGCCAACATATTTGTCCATTTATATATTTATTATTCAATTTTAATTTTATAAAGTTGGGATAATAATATATAAAATAAAATTTATTTGTGATTATTTGAAATTAAACAGGAAGAGGATGCATTCTTTAAGAAAGGGGAAGAAAAAATATAGAGTTGACGTTAGTAGGAGAGCAATAAAGTCAATAAATATATAATGAAAACAACAACATATAATTTTTTAAATTTATATATATATATATCTTATAATTTGCAATTAAATTTTTATACTTATTCAAATATTTTTTTTATCTATATTCTACAAATATTATGTGGTTTCATCTGCTCATGGTCTTAGCTTTACTTGTTGCTTTAGGATTATAATCACACGTTATGCGAATGAACAATATGAATGAAATAATCTTATTTTAGATGAAAATATTAAAATGAAAAGAAAACATTAAGTAAGTAAGTACATACCTGTAAATGAGTTCCGACCCAAATATAATCCTTTTAAAGATGTGCAGTTACTTATTGATTGTGGAATGCTTCCCTCTAATTGATTATCATCAAAACTAAAAACTTCAAGTAAAGGAAGTTGATCGCACATTTCTCCTGACAAATTACCCTCTAAATGATTGCTGTCAAGTACAACAACTCTCAAAGAAGGCATGTTGTTCCAAATAAATGAAGGAATTTCACCTATAAATAAATATAAAATATTTGTTAATTACTTGGTAATAAGAGTGACAATATCAACTTAATACTCTATACATGTGTGTGTGTATTGTCAATTTATAGTATTTATATGAACAATAGTTTAATTTTCTACTTTTTATTATCATTTAAGACGTAAACATTTATTCAAGGCTTTCTTTTAGTTCTTGATCAATGTATAGTTATATCGTACATGAGACAATTTGTATTTCTAAAGATTAATTTATGCTACAATTTATATTATTATTCTATAATTTAGATTAATTTAGATCTATTGTTGTTGTTATCCTTTTAGACTTGATGGTTTAATTAATTCTGAGAAATTCCTATATATTATGTGAGCTGTATTCATCTCATTCAAGAAATAAATAGATTATAAATTTCTTCAACTAACTGTGATAAAGTGAAAAATAAGAGACTCAGGATATTTTTTTGTAAACTACAAACTTTTTTAAAAATAAAAATAAATAATAAATAATAAAATTAATATAAAATTTAGATTTTACATGTATATCCCAATCAAAATTACATGTGTTTCTTATAAGGCATAGGGAAAAAAATCTTCAAAAAATTTCAATAACTAAACTTTAACTTTAACATTTATTTTCAAATATTGATAGAGCCTTATTGATTAGATTAATAAAAAATAGTTTAATTTTCTACATTTTACTATGTATTTCCATAATGTCTTTTAAAACTTACTTTTAAAATTAAAATTATTTTTAAAAAGCCACAACTCTTAAATGATCACATATATTATTTTCAGGTAACGCATATTTTTTATTCTCGAGCAATGTGTGATTCGTTGAGAAATTTATATGAATTATCTTTAATTTTAGAAAAGAAAAACCAATAAAAAACTTGCCACTAACAAGAAAAATGTAGGAAAAATGAAAAATAAGAAGCTAGAAAGAAACATTGAAACTCAACTAACACTTTTTATCATCCTTATCTGCAACTTAGTTTATTAAAAAAAGGAATGTGACACCATATGATGTAACAAATATTTATTCATTTATTTTTCCTCAGGATCCCTATTTTTCTAATATTAAATATTTTATTATACTTTTTGACATGGGCGTGAAAATTATATTTATAAAAAAAAGGCATATTAAGTTTAGCGTTCAAAGAAAGCATCATGATTATTGCATGTGTCTGGTGTCAAACATTACAAATATTTGCTCAACATGTTATAGAACACGCATGAAACTTTTTATTTCTAATCACCCACACAAATCATAACTATGAAACTTGTTAAAAGCACATATATCAAACATTTTGTTTCTAATAATCTAATATTATATTTTGTTTCTCTTTATAAGGATTATTTTTTTAACTAAAAAGTGAGCATTATTCTAAAAACTACTATGCCACATCAAATATTAATGGCCCATGAAGTTCTTTCTGACCATTTTTAAAGGGCTCCTTGATTTTATTTTAGGGAGAATCCTAATAAAATCCCCTTACAATTCTAATAAAATTGGCACAATCACATAATAAAAAAAGACATATTCGCTTTGGGATTAAAAGAAAGCATTACTATTACTTGTGTCTCTTGTTAAAGAAAAAGGAAAATGGATAAACATTAAGAAAAATGACATACAAAAGCTTTGAAAATGATAAATTCTCAAGTATATTACTAATAATAGTTTGAGTATTACTAACAAGAGATATGGAACTACCAACACAAAGTGCTACTTTGTTATTTATCATTTTTTATTATCTTTTTGTGTCATGTTTCTCAAATATTACCAAAACTTCTTATGGTTCTTTAAAATGAAGGAAAAAATGGAAAGCAAACTTTTATTTTATTTTAAAATTATTTTTTATTCGAGAGATGAAAACAAAAGCAAAAGCGGCACATGGCATAAGACAATCATATAATTAAAAGTCTTACCTTGCAAACTGTTGCTGTAAAGATTTAGGATTTGGAGATTTGTCAAATATCCAATCTCACTTGGAATGATTCCTGAGCAGATTATATATGCGTAGCAAAATTTATTATAATATTGAAAGAGATAATAAAAAAACTAGTTTAATTTAAATACTACAAAGAAAAAGAAAGAGAAGCTAAGAGTGTGAACCTTTTTTTTCTCAAGTTTTCGTATCAGCTGGGGGATTTGTACATACATATGGAACAATTTTCTAAAATATGTATTTTTGTATTCATGTTTACAATATGAAATTTTTTAATCTAGTTTTGCATTTTATTGAAGAAAATAAAAATAAAAGATATACTTATGCATAAGAAACAAATATATAACTATTTTGAAATATTAAATTTATTACTAGCTAAATAAGTCGACAATTCAAGATCAATATCCATAGGTCAAATGAGACAATTTATATTTTTCTTTAGGCTCCCAGTTTTTCTAATAATTCAATATTTTATTATACTTTTTGACATGTGTGTGAAAATTATACATATAAAAAAAAAAGATATTTTCACACTGGGATAAAAAGAAAGTATCACCCTTATGTGTGTATGTTTTCAAATAAAAAGAAAAATATTGATAAATATTACAAAGTTTCTTATGGTTTTTAATTCATCAAAAGAAGGATAAAGTCTATAAATATATACTGAAAATAACAACATATAATTTTTTAAACTTATATCTTATAATTTGCAATTAAATTTTTATACTTATTCAAATATTTTTTTTATCTATATTCTACAAATATTATGTGGTTTCATCTGCTCATGGTCTTAGCTTTACTTGTTGCTTTAGGATTATAATCACACGTTATGCGAATGAACAATATGAATGAAATAATCTTATTTTAGATGAAAATATTAAAATGAAAAGAAAACATTAAGTAAGTAAGTACATACCTGTAAATGAGTTCCGACCCAAATATAATCCTTTTAAAGATGTGCAGTTACTTATTGATTGTGGAATGCTTCCCTCTAATTGATTATCATCAAAACTAAAAACTTCAAGTAAAGGAAGTTGATAGCACATTTCTCCTGACAAATTACCCTCTAAATGATTGCTGTCAAGTACAACAACTCTCAAAGAAGGCATGTTGTTCCAAATAAATGAAGGAATTTCACCTATAAATAAATATAAAATATTTGTTAATTACTTGGTAATAAGACTGACAATATCAACTTAATATTGTATAAAATGAATGAATAAATCTCTATGAAACCATATTGATCGCCATCTTCTAAGAGTTAGAAAAATTGATAGTATTATATGAACAATAGTTTAATTTTCTACTTTTTATTATCATTTTAGACGTAAAAATTTATTCAAGGCTTGCTTTTTATTCTGGATCAATTTATAGTTATATCGTACATGAGACAATTTGTATTTCTAAAGATTAATTTATGCTACAATTTATATTATAAATTGATAATATAATTCTTTAGTTGTGAAAGATCACCAATCTCATTTGGAATGCCTCCTTCAAATATTAGGGGATGGGAAAGAAGGTAATGTCACTAGTAAGAACTCTTTAAGCATCACAAGTTATTATATGTGTACATGAGATAAATTTATAATTCTTAAAAACACATGTAATAAAACTTGCCCATTTTATTAGAAATAAAACAAATATAGTCTAAACGATAAAACACAACAACAATTATATCATTTTAATTTGGTTGAGAAATTATATCATTAAAACTAAGAGACCTATTGATCCCGTCCTGTGGTGTCACAGATATTCCAATTTATTGGACTTGCTATTTATCACTTATTTCGAAACACATATTAATTAGAAGGCTTCTAGAAAACTTAATTTTGTTAACTACAATTTTCTTAAAAAATTAATAATAAAAATAAAATTAGTTATAATTTATATTATTCAAATTAAAATTAAATGTTCCAAATATGTTGCTTGTAAGGCTTACTAATTTTAAAAATAAAACCATTATAAATCTTTTAATCATGGAATAATAAAATTTTTTGAATCGAAAAATGAATAACAATTTTTTTAAAGACTGATGATGATCAGCTTTAGATATTATGATAGTATTCTTTTTCTGCTTGGCATGACTTTACTAAACCTTTTCAAAAATTGGATGACAGAATTATTTTTGTATTCTTTAAAAAGTTACAGAAAAATGCTGGAACAAATAAGAAAAAATGCAACAAAAAAAAAAAGAACAATCGAGGCAAACCATGGTCCTCCATGATAATATAATATCAAACTAGTGAAAAGACAAGTATAGATATTAAAATTATTTTAAAACATACCTGAGAAACTATTATAAGGCATCCTCAATATTTCAAGTGAAGACAAGTTGGAAATCGTTTGGGGAATGGTTCCTAAAAGCCTGTTAGCCCCAAGTCGTAAAATCTTCAAGTGCTTAAGTCTTCCCATATCAAGTGGAATAGTCCCTTCAATTAAATTATAAGCCCAATCCAAGATCTCCAACTTTGATAAATTGAACAAAGATGATGGAATAACTCCATTAAAACTATTATTTCGAAAACTCAAGCGCTCAAGCATGAATAAATCTCCTATCCATGTTGGAACTTGTCCTTGAAAGTTGTTGTGGCTCAAGTTGAATAGTCTCAATCGATCCAGTCGAACTAACTCTTCAGGGATTTGACCGTGAAAATTGTTGTCACTGAGATCAAGTTCAATGAGGAATGAGAGATTTCCAAGCTGTTGAGATATAGTGCCTTTAAGATCCATGGCGCTTAGATTCAAGGAATGAACCCTTCCATAGTGAGTATTGCAGATGACACCAACCCAATTACATGGAGAAGAAGAGATAGACCAATCAACTAAGGAATTGTTGGGATCCGAAGTGATAAAGGATTTAAGGGAAAGAAGTGCGGATTTGTCAGTGGTGATGTTTGTATCAATTGATGCTGAGGAGACCATGAAGAAATGAAGCAAGAAGAGTAGAACAGTGGAAGGAGGCTTTGCCATATTGTTCAGCATAGCAGACTTGTCAAATTTGCAAGTGTTGCGCATCCATCAGGAATTCACAAACCCGTCATTTTATACTTCAATTCTTGAAGACCACGAAAGTCATTGTAGCTCAAGTTGAATAGTCTTAAACTTATACTCTTGAAGACCACTTATCTTTTTTTTGTCATTTTATGTCTGCCATTGTATGTTACTTGTTATTTGTCCAATTAAATTTTTTTGACTTGATTTGGACTTGGATGAAACTTCTGCCATCATATATGATTTTTTTTTCATTGGTTTATAATTACATTTTTGAAGTTTCATCCAAGTCCAAATCAAGTCATAAAATTTTAATTGGAAAAATAATTAGTAACATACAATGACAGATATAAAATGACAAAAAAAGATACGTGGTCTTCAATTAAGTTCTTAGTTATTGGACCCAAAAGAACATTAATTTAAAACTTGCGCAAATAATTTGTTCCTTTATGAAGAAATATAAATTCTTCATAAGGAGATTAAATGTATTATATATCCTTTTTAGAAGAAGTTTATAAACTTTTGGTAAGGTCTGGTGAGCTTGACTTCTTTTAATTTAGAAGACTTGTAAATCTATGGATGATATTTAAAAGGGTTGGAAGAATTCCTAAATTATCTCAAATTTTATATTTATCTCTAAAAGATGAGTTCCTTAGATTTTAGATTCATTTGAATTACATAATAAAATTAAATATATACTGCTGCTTCACTCCAATTTTTTATTTCAAAATACTTTTATAAATTGTTGTCTGACGAATAATTGAATTTTTAAATGTACGTAAGAAAATAGAATAAATATAAAAGAAGATATTTTCTTTCTTACGCGTGTGTATCATGAAAATTAGAGGAAAAAAAAGAAAAAGAAGAATACATGGCACATTTTAGTCCATTGAGGATAGAAATTTTCCCAACTTAAATCATCAAACTTCTTTCCTGGTCAGATGAAACAGCCAATTCTATTTTACTTGTGTAAATAATTTCATTTTTTGGAGATAAAAAATTTACAAAAAACATGTCTGCATTTTTTTATATGTTGGAAAATTTTATCAAAAAATACATATTACAATATTATTGCACAAAAATATCTAAAGACTAGTACTTGAGCTAGTATAACTTTTTTTTTTTAATTGTATGTAATATATATTTAACTATACGCAAAATATCCATTTTTCATATAGTTAAAGATAAGCTACTAACGGTCAAAGAAGATTGCAATTAGAGATTTCTAACAATTTTTTCAATATAAAATAACAATAGTGGTTATATGGATTTTTCTCACATTAAATAAAAGTTTATTAATAATAACATTTAGATTTAGATAGACTTAACTCATGGAGGTCTAAACATGGTCTAACCCCCCCCCCAAAAAATAGTAAGGACACAAATAACCATAAAATTAGAGATATTTGATGATGCAAGAGAAGAAGAAAATATCATGTTGCATAATTTCTCACATGGAGGACCACATGCATCTTTATCATCACACTTGTGGCCAAGTGTTGTAGACTTAATTGTAGCCACAAAAATAACTTAATTCCCAAAACAAACAAGTTAGTGAGAAGAAGACTATACATATTAAAAGTCTTTAGTTTTTGACTATTTTGATTGGATGTATTATGAAATTTGCCAATAGGAGTAATTTAAAAATAATATATAATAAATATATTTTATATTTCGATCAATAACACCTCCCTAATTAGGAGTACTTTATACTTATATCCCCCAATAATCTTATTCCTTCTACAAAATTTCTAGAGTTCATTGTCTTTAAATGTAAATTAAAAATTTTAGAAGATCCATCAAAGTTATTTTCCCATGTTCCTAATCAACCATGACTTTCTTCGAGTGTGGGCGAAATCTTTGACGATCTAGTTGTAACCAAGTCTGCCCGAGGTTAACCCCAAGATTCTTTACAGACAATTTCTTCGGATATTTTGAATGATATATACCATAATGAAATTAACTTCACATGTAAATATATAGGAATAAGAGCCGAAAGGAAAACTGCATTGATTATAGTCACAAGGATTACAAATGGGAATTAACGGGATGAAAATAAACGAAAGCGGGGTTCTAATTCTAAATGAGAACCCCACTTTCATTTTAATATTTGATTTTTTAATTGATAAATTTATTTTTTTAGGACTAATATATCTTCAAGACTTCAAAGAGAAAAGGGTATTTGAAAAATTAAATGGTTCAAACTCAAATCCAACTTTGGCAAACAAGTATTTATTAGGCACTTTCATTTTAATATGCGATTTTTTAATTGACAAATTTAATTCTTTAAGACTAAAAAAATGGTATTTGAGAAATTATGTTCGATCTTAAATCCAACTTTCTCAAAGAAGTATTTGTGAGGCACTTTAAAATCATTCCTGAAAATACGTTAGCTAGATATGGAATTGATCTAGCACAATTCATTTATGATGGACACTTGCAAACCATTCAACGTTGAAGACTATGTAATTTGTTAATTACATCTGGAATCACCCAGTCAAATGATTTCCATCCAAATTTAATTCCATCGAGTTTCTTAAATGCTCAAGTACATTGGGTATAATTCCACTAAATTTATTCTCTGAAAAATCTATCATAATGAGCTTAGAAGCATTTGAGATGATGTTTGGAATTTGTCCAATAAGTTGATTCTGTCCCAACCGCAACCTCAATTTTGAAATATTAAATTTATTACTAGCTAAATAAGTCGACAATTCAAGATCAATATCCATAGGTCAAATGAGACCATTTATATTTTTCTTTAGGCTCCCAGATTTTCTAATAATTCAATCTTTTATTATACTTTTTGACATGAGTGTGAAAATTATACATATATAAAAAAGGTATTTTCACACTGGGATTAAAAGAAAGCATCACCGTTATGTGTGTATGTTTTAAAATAAAAAGAAAAATTGATAAACATTACAAAGTTTCTTAAAATGAATAAAAAAATAGGAAAGCAAAATCTTGATTTAAAATTATTTTTTATTCCAGACATGGAAACAAAAAATACACCACATATGATATAAAACAGTCATATAATTAAAATCTTAACTTACAAATTGTTGCTACGAAGATTTAGGATTCTATTCGTATATCCAAATCAAAATTTAATGTGTTGCTTATAAGGCTTACTCATTTTAGAAAAAAAAATCTTTAAAAAACTTTTACTAAAATAAATTAAATATTTATTTTTCAATACTGACAAAGCCTTACTGATAAAGATTAATATTATAATAATATTCTCTTAAAGAAAGAAAAAATATAGAAAATATAAATTTAAAAACTATCCTAAATATAAAGTATATAAAAAATATAGATCAAGAAAATATTTCAAGAAAGGAAATAGAAAACTAAATTATAAGAAAAAACCTATAAAATGTAGATGTTATAATTGTGGAGAAATAGGTCATATTTCAACTAATTGTAAAAATAGACAAAATAAGAAAAGAATAAATATATTAAGAGAAGCAGAAGAATTACAAATGGAACCTTTAGAATATAACGAATTATCAGGAAGTGAAATAGAAGGAAATGATATAGAAATATATAAAATAAAAGAATTAGAAAGTGATAATAAAAGTATGAGTTATAGTGATAGTGAAAATAAAAGTAGTGATAGTGATGAAGAATTTTATTCACCTATAGAAGATAATTGTAAAATAAAAATGATGAGAGAAATAGAAGAAGGTGAAAGTAGTAATAGACAAGAAGAACAAGATTATGATGAGTATGAAGAATATAGAAATATTGAAGAAGGTACAGTAGAAAGAAGAATAACTTTTAGTCAGAATCAATATAATAAAATAAAAAATGCTAGATTAGATTTAAGAGCAAATGAATTAAAAGATGAAAATTTTATACAAAAAGTAAGTAAAATATTAAAATCAAAAAGAAAAGAAAAACAAGCATGTGTAGTATTAGAAAAGAAACACCCAATAGAATCAAGTCTAACTGAAGGAATTCTAAGAATACCTTTAATAAACAAAGCATTAATAGAATCAGAAATAGAAAAATTAGAATTTAAAGATGAAGTATCAGAAATATATATTGCAGGAGTACAATTATTAGTAAAAGATTATTTTCATCAAGGAATAGATTCACCTATAGAATTATTAATAACAGATGGAAGAATAATAAATAGTGTTAAAGATAGTATACTAGGAACATTAACTGGAAATTTAATATATCAAAAGTTAAAATTTACGTTAAATACAAATTTTACAATATCAAGAGCTGATGAACAAATAAATAAATCAATATTAATATATCATAAATTAAATAATATAAAATTATTACATGGAGCAAAAACTATAAGTATAACAGCAATGATAGGATTAGTATTTACAAATGAACATAAAATTTATAATAGATCAAAAGGAAGATTAACTATAGATAAAAATTTTATGCCAATATTAAGATAATTACCTTTAGAAACAACAAGAATAACTATACCAAGACAATTACAAATAGAATTAGATAGAACTAGATCATATAATGAAATGTCTAGGAGAATAGAGACAAATGATATAATAGGACAAAGATCATTAAGAATTAATACTGCAAAAAATCCAATAATAAACATAAATATGTCAAGACCAAGTTTAGAATATAATACCAATATCTAGAAGAGGAATAAGTAGAAATTCTAGTTTAAGAGAAGAAAATTATGATGCAAATAGATTAGCAGAAATACCATTAAATTCAAATTTAGTTCAAATTAGACCAAGAACTAATCAATTAGATACTACAAGTATAAATGCAGAAAATTTAATATTAATAGAAATAAAGAAAGAAGCTATATAGGAAGAAATAATAGCTAAAGTAGATAATAATATAGAAAAATAAAAAATACAATTAAAATATACAAAAGATAATTGAGAAATAACTACTGAAGGAACAAAGAGTAATTCTATAATAAGATTTAATAGAAGAGATGTAATAAATTTAAAATTATGGGTTGAAGAGAATAATAATGAAATATATAAAATAATATTAGGAAGAGATTTCTTAAATTTAGTAAAACCTTATAAAATACAAGAAAATAGAATAATATTAAATATAGAACATCAAACATTAATAATACCTAAAATAAAATGACAAATCAATTATATTATATATTAGTAAAATTTAATTATGAAAAATATAGAGCTAGCAAATATCATGCTTTAGTAGATACTGGAGCAAATTTAACAATAGCAAAATATAATGTTTTACCTCCCGAATTATGGAAAAAGAAACAAAATATAAGAAGGATAGAAGGAATAGGACAAGAAATACAAATAATAGAATTAGAAGCAAAAAATGTTTTAGTACAAATAGGAAAATATGAATTAAAAATATTAGAATTAAATCAATATAATGATTCAAGTTGCGATATAATACTAGGATTAGATTTTTTAGAAGAATATTATCCTTGGAAAATAACTAAAGATATATGGATATTTACAACCCCTTGTAAACATGAAGCATGAGAAATTTGGATTACTAGACCTTATAGAAGCAATGATGAAAAATTTCAACAAAAAGTAAATGAAAAAGAAGTACAATTTTTACCTAATAAAAAACCAATAGAAATAAATGAAAATTTTGCATTAAATATTATAAATAAAATAGAAAAATCTATAGAACAAAGACTAGAAGAAAATTATAATGACAATCTATTAATATATTGGGAAAAATCAAAACCTTTAGCAAAAATAGAACTAAGAGATTATAGTAAAGAAATAAATTGTAAACCTTATCCCTGGACAGAACAGGATAAGAAAGAATTTATAATGCATATAAATGAAATGAAAAAATATGAGTTGATTAGAGAAAGTAGATCTGAATATTCATCACAAGCAATTATAGTAATGAATCATAGTGAACAAAATAGAGGAAAGTCAAGACTAGTAATAAACTATAAGAAGTTAAATAATTTAGCAATAAGAAATAGATATCCTATACCAAAGATGGAATTATTATTTAAACTAATAAAAGGAAAAACAATATTTAGTAAATTTGATTGTAAGTCAGGATTTTTTCAAATAAAATTAGAAGAAGAAAGTAGAAAATATACTGCTTTTAGTACATCAGAAGGATTATATGAATGGAATGTATTACCTATGGGATTACATAATAGTCCGAGTATATTTCAAGAGTATGTTACTAAGTTATTAAAACCTATTAAAGAATTTGCAGTAATCTATATAGATGATATATTAATAAGTTCAAATAATAAAGAAGAACATGAAGAACATTTAAAACAATTTATAGATTTAATAGAAGAAAAAGGATTAAATATATCACCTAAGAAATCTGAATTAAGAAAAGAAAGAATAGGATTTTTAGGACAATATGTATCTAAAGATGGAATAGAATTACAGGAACATATAGGAAAGAAAATATTAGAATTTCCAAAAATAAGTAATAAAAAAGAATTACAATCATTTTTAGGATTAGTAAATCAAACTAGAAATTATATTCCTAATTTATCAAAATTAATAGCTAAAATATCTAGATTAGCAGGAGAAAAGAGTATATGGAACTGGAATATAGAAACTGAAAAAATAGTAAATCAAATAAAACAAATATGTCAAAATCTACCAAAATTAACAATTCCTATAAAAGAAAATATTAAATAGATAATATATACAGACGCATCAGATAATTATTGGGGAGCTGCATTATTTCATGAAAATGAAAAAAAATGAAGAAATAATAACAAGATATGCAAGTGGAAAATTTAATGATAGTCAAAGTAATTATCATTCGAATTGGAAAGAATTTCTAGCAATAGTAAAAGCTGTAGAAAAATTTGAATTATTTATAGTAAATACTAAATTTATTATTAGAACTGATAATACTCAAGTTAAACATTGGCTTGATAAGGGAATAAGAACTAATAAGTTAAGTAATAAAATGTTAATTAAATGGCAAAGTGATTTGTCTTATTACGATTATGATATTGAATATATTAAAGGTAAGAATAATTTGATTGCTGACTATTTGAACAGATGGAAAATAGAATGACAAGTAACGAATCTCAAAAAGACATACCTACTATGACGACTATGGAGCAAATTATTACAAAGATCAATATTTTGGAGATGAATCAAAGTCTGATGTATAATCAGATGAATCAGAATATGCAGGCTCTGACTAATAATATCAATAATATTTTGCCTCAAATGGAGGAGATTACTAAGAAGATTAAGGAGATCGAAGACAAGAATAAACAAAGACCAATAGTGGATACTGCTATACAAGTATCATCTCAAAATATTAAAGTATCTTCTGAAGAAATTAAAGTACCAGTATCAGGTATTATAACCAATAAAGAAGTAAATAATAAATTAGTACCTTTTACTGAAATAGTTAAAGCTCAATCAGAAGAAAAAAAGAAAAAAGAAATAGTAGCTGTAAGTAGTAGCAGCAGTAGTAGTAAAAATAATAGTTTTAAAATAATAGAACAATATAAGTTTTTTAGACATTTAATATATAAAATGAATCATTTACAAATAAATTCTAGAACTATAAAATATGTTTCTCATTATGCTTTTAATAAAGCTATAATATATCCTGGTACATCACCAATTTAGTAAAAATATTATACAGCTATGGATTAATTCATACTTTATATCCTTCTAGTAATATGGATGAAATTAAACAATTACCATTATCATTTCAAGAAGTAGCTAAACATTATTTTGGAATAGTAACCCAGTATAGAGTTTTTGTAAGATGTTATTCAACTATAGCTGAAATAACACCAGAAAAGTTTTATCCGCCTATTAATTTAATAAGATTTGAAACTACTAAAAGAGCTATAGAATATGATGAAGAAGAAAAAGAGGATATTAATGATGACGAAGATTTCCAATATAAGATCTCTAATATTAGAGCATCTGAGACTAATATTATATTTCAAGAATTAAATAGAACAATATATTCCCCAGATGAAACTCAATGGGTCTACTTTGCTGGACCAACAACATTAATTTTTTCAGTGGAAAAGAATGCAAAGAATAAAAGACTATTAGAAATGTGGTATGATCGAATCAAGAACAACAAAATGGACAATTTAGAAAGGACAAAAAAGAAGATATGCAAAGCTTTATCCGAGTATGCTAATCATGCCTGTGAATACTGTGAGGAGCGTGAAAGGCTAGACAAAGATTATGAAGACCCGACGACAGATATGACACAAATATGAAGACTTTGAAGAAAAGAAGACCAATAATTCATAAGAAGAAAACAACAGTATCTGCCGACAAAACAAAAAGAAAGAGAAGAATAGACAAGAAAGGAAGCATAATGTATGACAAGAAAGAAAGGAAGCATGCGGAGCAAGAAAAAGAAGAATAAGACAAAGAGAAAAAGGAAAAGAAGCATGTGAAGTAATAAAAACTTTATAAAAGTAGTTTGTTTTATTTAGTAGTCAAAAAGAGAGATCATGTAATGTTTGCCAATATTATTGTTCTAATAGTAGCAAAAGAAGTCTATAAAAAGGGAAGAGTCCGAATATTGTAAATCATCGAATGCTCAATAACATTCAAAGGCTTTCAGTATCCCTGTGTTCACCTTTGCTCTCTTTTATTCTCATTTTCCTTACCCACTCTTTAAAAATAAACTTTCAGAATATTGGAATTGCAATATCAAGGTATGAGTAGCCAAATCTTTTATAGGAATTAAAGAAGGATTATTATTCAGAAGTTTACTAGAGTTATGATTCTATAAAGGATTCAATTGGTGTACTATAATTATCTTTTGTATAATTAATAAGCATATGTTTATTGATATAAGTGCATATAATAGACTTAGTTACGTCTCTGGTAGGAAACGAAGGAAGGCTGTACTGGAATAATCTGAAAGAGTAAGGTTGAAAGTTCTAGTGAAAGAATTTGATAATACTCTGTATGAAAGAGGACAGAGTTCCTTATTTCCCGGATTATTACTGGTCAAAAGTCTAAGTTTATTATAAGCAATTATATTGATTTATGATATGCTCATTAATTATGTCTGCGATAATTATGCTGCGCTTGTTGTTCACCCTATATGGTATGATTTTTCTATATTATTATCTACTTTAGCTATTATTTCTTCCCATATAGCTTCTTTCTTTATTTCTATTAATATTAAATTTTCTGCATTTATACGTCAAGAAAGTTAAAAAAGGAAAAAAAATACACAATCGAATATGCATATGGAGATATTTTCATCGAAGTCATAAATTCTAAAAAGTACGTTCATATTCATTTTGGGATTAAAAGAAAGTATCATGTTCCATTCCTTTAAAAGCAATCTAGAAAAATTATCATTCTCTAAATCTATAATGCAAAATAGTGACTATATCAAAATACTAGCAACAAAATTTAAGACCATAATATAATAAATACTCTTACCTTGCAAGTTGCTATTGGCAAGATATAGGTTTTGGAGTTTGGTCAAATTTACAATGTCGCTTGGTATGTTTCCTCCTTTGAATTTGTTATCCCCCAATTGTAATTCTACTAATTCTTTACATTGATGCCAAATGGAGGGTATTTCTCCAGACAACTCATTTCCATTCATGTAAGATACTTCAAGTTTTGGAAGCCCAAAACACACATTTGGTGGGAGACTACCAGATAATTGATTACTTTGAAGAATAAGTTGCTGCAGCACTGAATTGTTAAATAAAGAAGATAGTATAGAACCAACAAGTTGATTCTCTCCAAGATACAATGTCTTTAGTTGTGAAAGATCTCCAATCTCGTTTGGAATGCCTCCTTCAAATATTAGGGTATGAAAAAGAAAGCAATGTGAGTGGTAACAATTATTCAAGTATCACAAGTTACTATATGTGTACATGAGATAACTTTATAATTTTTAAAAACACTTGTAATAAAACTTGCACATTTTATTAGAAATAAAACAAATATATTCTAAATGATAAAACACAACAACAATTATATCATTTTAATTTGGTTGAGAAATTATATCATTAAAACTAAGAGACCTATTGATCGCGTCTTATGGCACCATAGAGATTCCAATTTATTGGACTTGCTATTTATCACTTATTTTGAAACACATATTAATTAGAAGGCTTCTAGAAAACTTAATTTTGTTAACTACCACTATAAAAAGATATAGATTTGGCCACGACTTTTCAGCGGCGACAAAAAAAGTCGCCGTTGATTCAAGATTTTCAGCGGCGACTCTAATTGTCGCCGCTGAAAGTCTTGAGTTTCTGCGGTGACAAAAAAGTCACCGCAGAAAAAGGACTTTTTGCGGTGACTTTACTTTGTCGCCGCTGAAGAGAACACTTTCAGCGGCGACATTTCTTTGTCGCCGCAGAAGCAATAAAAATAAATAACTTTGGCTACACTTTTCTGCGGCGACAACACAAAGTCGCCGCTAATACGTTTTAAATACCCTTTCCCCTGCCCCTCCTCACGACTCATTTCTTCATCAGTTAGGTTGAAACCCAGCGACGCTGTCGAGCTCCTTTCCTCACGCAGGCGGTGGTCATGCTCCCAGTCGACGGTCGCTGTCGTTCACGAAGTCACTCCTCACTGTCATTGTGCAAGTCGTCATCCTTCCTTGACGAGTGCGAGTTCCCCTCATCGTTGGCAGTCGGTGCTCTGTTGAGGATGAAATACACATCGCTCATCCGTCGCTCCTCCTCAGCTTCAGAGTCACTTTGCCTGAAAAATTGGTCTCTTCCCCATCGATCACCTCAGACCATCGGCGTCATTCACAGTAAGTACAGTAATTTTCACCTCAGTCGCTGTCGCTGTCGGGAAATTTGGGAAATTTTTGTGAATTTGGGAAATACACGCATTGTGTTGTGCCTGTTCTGTAATGCCGCCGACTATGTATGCTATCTATTCTGTAATGCCGCGTCATTGTTGATGAATTTATTCACAACTTCTGAAGTTGCATTGCCGCGTACTATGTCATTGTTCCTTCAAGAAAATTGCTTGCCCCAAGTTTCATCTCATGTAAATTTTTTGTAACAAAAAAATAGAAAGAAAATGGATTGCAGAAGCCAGTGACTCATGAATTGCATGTATTTTTAATATCTTATTCCATGTTTCCCATCATAATAAGGATAATCATATTCATAAAATGGAATTGAAAAAAAGTTGATGCTAAAATAACATGTGTTCAAGGTCTTATTTGTATAGGCGGAATAATGATTGAGAATAATCTTAATCATGTTTAACTGTCATTAGGAAAAGAAATTTTTTCTGGGTTTGATTTAAAAAGATTAAAGAAGTGAGGTTATAAAAATTTAATAAAAAATATGTAAAATAAAATTTTCTGGTGTCTTAACCTTGTATACTAATTGTAATTGCAGTTGGGAAATAGTTCAGCTTTTTTTGCACGCAAGGGAAGTTCATTTGCAAAATGAGAAAGTTCATTTCTACACTAGGGAAGTTCGTTTACATAATAAGGAAGTTTATAATATGCAAGTGACTTTTCTGAAATATGCAATATGAACCAATATGTTAGTCATCTTTGTAAGATGAAACTAGCTTCCATGATATGCAAGTTACTTTCGGCAAGTGTAATTAATTTTCGTCATGTGCAATTACATTTCCTTTGGCATCTACTACCTATTAAGAGTATTTTGGTATTTTCCCCTTAAATTAATTGAAGTCAAGGACTTGAAGTTTCAAGTCCATTGCCTAATTAACTTGTAAAGTAGAGATTTATTTCTTATTTTTCCTTGATTGAATTGGAGTAATTGCATTGTGAATCTGTTCATTTGAAGTTTAAACTAATCAAGTTAGTTGGTTGGACTTGATCATGGATTTTACGAATTGCATTTTGATTAAGTCTTCAAGGTATGATTGTGTTTACTTTTATTTATCTGTTGAATAATATTGTTGTTTCTTAATGGAGAAACGGTGTCTTTAATCACTAAAGCTTAGTTATTATAATATTAAATTGATGTTGCGTGGATCCTTTACCTCATTATATTACTGATATGTTTGTTGGCTTTTGTTGTTGTATCCTAGGTCTAACTGTTTAGGGAATATAAATAGATAAAAGTTGGTTGCATATTAGAGATAGAGGCAACCTATCATATATTAGAGGAATTGATGCTTTTCTATAATGGGCATTTAGTCAACCTGGCATGGGAAGTCAAATACGTTGTCCTTACAGAAGATGCATGAATGTTATATTTAAAGGGAGAAGAGATGTCAGGACAGACTTATTGAGCAAGGGTTTTTGGAATAGTTATACGGTGTGGGACTTGCATGGGAAAATTAGAAGATTTCAGACAGATTGTAGAACTTCTAGTAATGACAAAGAGAATGCTACTGCTAGTGAAAACTTTACAAGGATGATACGCGATGCATATGGAGTTCCATGTGTGGATTATACAAATACTAGTGATTGTGACAGCGAAGAGCCTAATCTATAGGCTAAAAGGTTCTTTGACTTGTTAAAAGATGCTGAAACTGAACTTTATCCAGGTTGTGTCAAGATGTCTAAACTTTCTTTCATTGTAAAGTTGTTTCAAGTGAAATGCCTTAACCATTGGAGTAATAAATCTATGGATGTCTTGTTGGGCTTATTAAAAGAAGTTCTCCCAGAGGGGGCTTTAGTGCCAACTTCATTCTATGAAGAAAAGAAGATAATTCATGACTTGGGTTTAGATTACCATAAAATTGATGCTTGTGAGAATGATTGCATATTGTATTGGGGAGAGCACTCACATGCAGAATCATGTCCTAAGTGTAAGATGCCTAGATGGAATTTAAACAAACAGAAAGGGAAGAAGGTTCCACATAAAGTCTTGCGGCATTTTCCAATAACACCAAGGCTACAAAGACTATATATGTCAACAGACACAGCTAAAGAAATGAGGTGGCACAAGGAGAAACACTCAAATGACGAGGTAATGAGGCATCCAACTAATTTTCTAGCTTGGAAACACTTTGACAACCAGTACCCTAACTTCTCTGCTAATCCAAGAAGTGTTCGACTGGGTTTAGCAAGTGATGGATTTCAACCATTTGGGAATATGAGTGCCAATCATAGTATCTGGCCTGTTGTGTTAGTGCCATATAACTTGCCACCATGGCTTTGTATGAAAAGCCCATACTTCATGATGACACTTTTTATTCCTGGTCCAAAGTGTCCAGGTGATGACATAGATGTTTATCTTCAACCTATGATTCAGGAGTTGAAGCAATTGAGGGAATTAGGGGTACAGACGTATGATGCGTATTGTCAATCAAATTTTATCATGCATGCCACTATATTGTGGACTATAAATGATTTTCCCGCATATAGAAACCTTTCAGGGTGGTCAACTAAAGGTAAACTTGCTTGTCCATGCTGCCACAAAGACACGCATTATATTTTGATAAGGAGCAAGTTGTCTTACATGGGGCATCGACGCTTTCTTCCACAAAATCACCCATGGCGCAAAAATAAGGTATCATTTGATGGTAAAGAAGAGCATATGGATCCACCAGTTGCATTGACTGGAGATGAAGTGCTCAAGCAACTTCAACACTTAGGTGATGTGACATTTGGCAAGGGTACAAAACGAAAGCGTCACACACAGAATAATGCTTATAATTGGAGAAAAAGAAGTATTTTTTTCCAGTTACCTTACTGGAATTACTTGCTAATACGACATAATCTTGATGTGATGCACATAGAAAGAAATGTTTCTCAGAACATTGTGTGCACGGTGATGGATTTGGTTGGAAAGACGAAGGACACAGTTAAAAGTAGGTACGACTTGATGGACTTAGGTATTAGGAGTGATATGCACCCAGTTAAAGATGGTGATAATGTTTATATTCCTCTTGCTCTTTACACATTGTCTCCTGAGAACAAACAATCCCTTTTACAATTCTTGGCTAACGTAAGAGTGCCTGAACTTTTTCATCTAATATTTCAAGATGTGTCAACATTTAGAAGCAAAAATTGTTTGGTTTGAAGAGTCATGATCACCATGTGTTATTGCAAGAGATCTTCCCAATTGCAATACGTGGGTTATTACCTTCTAAGGTGTGTGAACCAATTATAGAGTTGGGAAGATTTTTCAAAAATATTTGTTCGAAGTCGTTATCTTGTGAAGTGCTTGACAAACTCCAAAGTCAGATAATATTGACTTTATGCAAGTTGAAGACGATCTTCCCCCTGCTTTCTTTGATGTGATGGTTCACTTGCCAATACACTTGGCAAGGGAGGCAAAAGTTGCTAGACCAGTTCAATATCGTTGGATGTATCCAATAGAAAGGTAACATTCTTCAATTACATTGTATATTTATATTTCATATTTGTGGAATGTTAATTACTTCTAATGCATTAGGTATTTGCGGACACTCAAATTGTATGTTCGTAATAAAGCTCGGCCGGAAGGATCAATTGCAGAAGGATACTTGGCAGATGAAAGTCTCACGTTCTGTTCAAGATATTTGAAAGATTTTCCTACAACGTTTAATGTGCCACGTAGGAATGATGACACTAACGATGATACGAACCCTGAGTTTATAATATTTAAGGAAAATGGTCAAGCTAGGGGGCAAAGTCAGTCAATTTCTCTTCCTTATGAAGAATATTGTCAAGCAAGAATGTATGTGCTACAAAATTGTGAACAAGTTTGGCCATTTATGGAGTAAGTTGCCTGACTGGAGGAAAAATGTACTCGTCATATTGTATTTTTTACTTATTGCTATCATATATTGTAGGGAATATGCAACAGAGCTTCAAGCGCATGGATCAAGGAGTGAGCAAAGTCAATATGAGTTTCCTCAATGGTTTCATTCACGAGTAAGTTATAACATCTTCAGCCGTAGTATTTATAGCAATTACATTTACATAAAATATCTAACCAATGACTTTTGTCCTAAAAGGTGGCATCATTGTCTACACTAAGCCATGTCAGTGATGAACTCATAAGTTTATCAATTGGTCCATTGATGATGGTGAATCGCTATTCCATGTTCATAGGCAATAGATTTTGTTTTCACACAAAAGATCGTGCAATGGAAAAAAAAACCCAAAACAGTGGTATTCTAGCTAAGGGTTATGACACTAATGCTGACAAAGAATATTATGGTGTGTTAGAGCATATTTATGAGTTGTCTTACATAGGAAGCCAAAAAGTATATTTGTTTAAGTGCCATTAGTGGGATGTGGCTCATCATGACAAAGGATATAAGGTTGATAAATACGGGCTCATAAGTGTCAATACGCGATACTCATTGCAAACAAATGAACCATTTATTCTAGCATCTCAAGCTGAGCAAGTTTTTTATGTGGATGACATTGTTGCACTCGGTTGGCTCGTTGTTGTCAAAATAAACCCACGTGACTTGTTCAACGTACCAGTTGATAATGCTATTGATCATAGTGGGGTTCATGATCCTATGGTTGAAGAACCTTATCAGCAATTGGTGGTAGACTTAAATGTGTATCGTGCGAGTCCAACACAACTTGATGATATTATCATTGACTTATATGGAGAAGATGAACAAATGCATACCTTAGCTCAAGGAGAATCATCACAAATTCATCAAAATAATGCCATAAATACTGGTTTTAGTGATGAAGAGGATTTGCTTGACGAGTTTGATAGTGATACTGAAGCAGAAAGTGACACAAATATTGAAATAGAAGAAACAGATGAACCAGAAGACATCGATGAAAGTGACAGTGCGACAGAAGATTCAAATGAATGAAATTAATTGATATGGTATATTTTATCTACATTGATTATTGTTTGATTGATCATTTTTTTCTAAATGAAATGTATATTTTGTAGGATATGTCAGGATTAAAGAGAGGTCGAGGTGGGAAAAGTCTTTCTGTTAGATCTAATGACAACACAAATAGCGGAGGTACATGCTCTATACCTCAATCAAGACCTGATATTTCACCTCTACTACTGCAACAACAATTTCAGGAAATGCCTGTCAACTCTCCTCCTACTCCCCATACTCAAAATAGTAGTGTAGGTAAGTTTGTTTCAATTTTGTAATAATTGATTTACATCGCTTGTAACATTTAATTGTTCTAATTCAACTTCAATGCTAGGCTCTTCTACTACAATCAACAAGCGCAAAGGAGTTTACAAGTCTGTTAATGTGAATTTAAAGATTGCACAAGGAACGAAGATTCGAGTCAAATTTTCAGATTCAATGTCAAGAGCAATTGGTCCAGAAGCAAGAGACTTTTCTAATTATTGTGGTTTGACTCTTAGAACCACAATCTCATTCAGGGATGGTGGAGGTAGCTGGAAGAATATTTTTGAAAAATATGGTCAAGATATGATTTTAAAAATAAAGGTATTTATGTCAAATTTGTATACTTATTTAAGTTTATTTTTATTATTAGACAAAGTGTTTACATTTATTTGTTACAGGATAAATTTGAACCTGCTGATGAAATTAGTGAAGAAAAGTTTCATATAGCTATATCAATTATTTTACAAAATGCATTCAGAAATTGGAAGAACAATTTGTACTCTCACTACAAGAAATATGAGACTGATGACGATAGGTTGACTGATCCTCCTCAAACTATTAGTTTTGAAGATTGGGAGTGGTTATTAATATATTTTAAGTCAATATTTAAGGTATCTCACTATCCTTCTAAATAAATTATATTTTTTCTAATTATTAAATTCTTATTAATTTCTTATTAGTTACTACATTTTGTTGTAGAATAAAAGTATAAGGAACATGATAAATCGAGAAAAATAAATGACTAAACATACTTGTGGTCCTCGATCATTTGCAGAGATTGAGTATGCTAGTGTAAGTTCAATCTATCATCACTATACTTTAAATTTTCAATCATTTTTTTTAAAATCTAATTTTTGCATTTTCTCGTATGTTATTATTTTGTAGAGAGATCCTACTACTGGACAACCTATTCCTCCTGACCAGTTGTGGGAGATAACGCATACTAGGAAGACATTAGACGGACAAGTAGTATGGGCTGACCCACGCTCTGAACAGCTTCATGTACGCATTGTTATTTAATATCTTATTTTGATTTACTATTATCAATAATCTAACAGTTTTATATTTTTATTATAGAGTCGTATGCACGAACTTTCTCAACAACAAGATCAAGATTTAGAGAATGATGCTCGAATGACGTCAGAGGAAATATTGGCGACAGTTCTTGGTGAGAGGTCGGGGTATGTAAGAGGGAAAGGGTATGGAGCGGAACCTTCAAGGAAGAGAAATCGCCCTCAATCTACTGATAGTTCAGTTGTGGAGAGTGTGCGTGCCCAACTGCAGGAAGAGTTTGATAAAAAATTTCAAGAGGAGAGAGAAAAAATGGAGGTTGAGCGTGCAGTAGAGCGTGCAAAGATGGAAGAAGAACGTGAAAAGATACAACAAGAACGTGTGCAGTTCGAGCAAAGACTAATGGAACAAATGGAGCAAAGAATACAAGCTCAATTCGCTGCCTTGATGCAGAAAGGACAACCACATGGGGCTACTTCTAGTCATAGTATTGAATCTTCTACATAAAATTTATATATAAATTAAACAATTTTATTGTAATTTTAAATATCTTCATATTTTAGATGATAATAAAAATATTTATTAATATTATTATATTAGAGTTTATTTAATTATTTATTATTATATTATATTTTTTCATATTACAGAAATTATTGAAAAAAATATAAAAAATAATTTTCATTTTTGTATCTTTAGGCGGCGACACTATGTCGCCGCAGAATCATCCTTAGGCGGCGACATCTTTGTCGCTGCAGAATGATCTTTAGGCGGCAACAGTTTTGTCGTCGCTAATTCATCTTTAGGCGGCGACATATTTGTCGCCGCTAATTCAACTTTAGGCGGCGACAGATTTGTCGCCGCTAATTCATCTTTAGGCGGCGAGTTTTATTTGTCGCCGCAAATATGTATAGGCGACAGTCTCATAGGCGGCGACTTATCGGCGACAAAATGTCGCCACTATAGTGATTAAGCGGCGACTTTTAAACCTTCTGCGGCGACAAAAGTCGCCGCTGAAACTCATGTTTTTTGTAGTGTACAATTTTCTTAAAAAAATTAATAATAAAAATAAAATTAGTTATAATTTATATTATTAAAATTAAAATTAAATGTTCCAAATATGTTGCTTGTAAGGCTTAGTAATTTTAAAAATAAAACCATTATAAATCTTTGCGATACAATTTGAGAATTAATTGATATTTTAAATTTGGATAAAAAAATTGATGATGAGAAGAAATTGTGTCTTTGTGAGTAGACCTCAAAGTGACTCCATTTAACACCACATAACTTCTCTCTCTCTCTCTCTCTCTATATATATATAGACCTAAAAAATTCGGCTGAAAAATATTTTCAGAAATTGGAAAAAATAGTTTCATTGTGACGCCCCTCTATTTTCAAATAAGAATATGCCAGTAATTTCTCTAGCCAATTTGTGTTATAAAAAAAATACCTTCATGTTAATATTTAAGAAATTCAGCTTAAGAACAGATTTTGTATATGTCATTTACTTCAATGACTTGCCATGAAATATTTTATCTTTCATTTAGTTGTCCATTAGGTTGGTCCCTCCTCCCTAATATTCCAAGAAATAAATTTGGTCCTTAATAAAATTAGGAACAGTACAAAATAAGATACATTCATTATTTCATGTATCTTTGCCCGCCATGATTCTTCTTCACAGTTCATTTCCCTAGAAACTGAGGACAATAATTCTTGTTATTTTTTGTCTTCCTTATTTATAACAATTAGTATAGAATAGAACTGGTGTAAAATATATCATGCATCTTAGAAAAATATAGGTACGTGGCACATGGTAGACTTTTTAAACATCAAGTTGTCCAAAAGAAAATTAAAGAAAGCTTTGCCCTATAAGTGCTCTGTTATCATACATTCATTATTAATGCAATGAAAAATAAAGAAAATTACAGTTGTGATGGGAAAAAGCTTTGCCCTATAAGTGCTCTGTTATCATAATAAGGACTATATTGTAACTCCAAAAATATGTTAGTGATGAGAAGAAAATTTCTGTCAGTTGTGTAAAGTGTAATTTCATTTCGTGGACCACATTGTAATTTCCATTGCATTAGTCTAATACGAGAAAACCCCTCAAAAGTCTTTAGTCTTAATTTGATTGAATGTATATTATATCTTTGTAGGAATATGGCGTGCTTGACTTGAGAGTAGATCTCAAAGTCTCTTAGCACTCCATTTCATAAGAAACAGCTTCTAAATATCTCCTCTCATATATGAATTTTTTATTTTGGTAATATCATATTGGTTCAAACAAAGATACCACCACTTAGTTCATGTTAAAAATAATTCCACTTTCTGTCTCTGTGTGTTATATATTTTGGGGATGTATATCGATAGTCTAGCTAGAAAGATGAAGAAATGTATATAAAATAAATTTAAAATAAAGGAGGTAAAACATATCACATAATTAACATGAAAACAGTTGATTAAAGCCAACACTGTGCGTAATTGTTATATGTCTAAAAGCAGAAGGCGGTATTTTTAATTTTTTTTTGCTATTATATCCTTATTTACTTCAATAACTTAAATTTATTTTTTTTAAGTTCAAAGTAATTTTTTTTAGAACTATCACATATTCAAACATATACTTCTAAATTGACCCAGGAGTCACAATCCAGTTACTTTTTTCTCTTTTTAAAAAGTAAGATTTCTGAAATGGATATATAAATAACAGCTTAGTTTCTTTGAGACTAGCCAAAAAAAGACATTGGCAAACAATGAGCAATCATAAATGGAGAAAGAGGCTCAAAAAATTAGAAAAGTTTTAATTTTGTCTTGGTCATGGTGGATAGCGAGAATATTTTTTTTTTTACAATCTAAAATTTTTATTAAATGATTTATTTTGTATTTTGCCCCTTACTTGGTCATTGGATAACGACATTTATTTAAAGAGTACTATTTAGACTTTTCAAACTATATGTGGTCACCAAAAGAAATTAAAGCAATGAAAGAAACTGAAAAATACGTTAGTAATTAGAAAAAAAATAATAGTCATCCACTATCATATGAAGGACTATTATTTTCATTATCAACGTGTTGTATGGGTAACCCCTTAAAGTATGTTAATGATGAAAAGAATCTTTGTCCCTTTCAGAAGTATAATTTTATGGAAAAATATTTTATAAATACTTATATTTTTTCTCAAGTTTTAATTTGGTACTTATACTAATTTTTTCCTTATTAAATCTTTTAATTTTGTTCTATTAGCACAATTAGCTTATGTACATGGGCTAACAATGTCAACAGAACAAAATTAAATGATTTAATAAAAGAAAAAACAAATATAGACATCAAATTAAAAAATAAACAAAAATATAAGTATAGATTTCCCCAATTTTGTTTATTATTAGTCTTGTAGGCCATATATAAAGAGTACATCCAAAAGAACCTTGTTAGTAGATGATATATATTTTTATAAACTTCATTTATCAATTTAAATATTTTTATTGAATCTTTTAATATTATTTTTGAACTATTAATTTAGTATCGATATCAACTACTTTAAAGAGTCCGTCAGAGCCTACTAGCGCACTATATAAAAAAGGTACAATTTATTAATTATGTTACTTTTTATAATAAGAAAAAATATATGGAAATGATAATATTAAGAAAGAAATGTATAGAAAATAGAATAGATAGTAGGATTAATTCAATATTGCTTGTAATTAATTTCAAATCAAAAGTAATATAATGGGATATTGTATATATATAATATATTTGGAGAGAAATAAAGAAAAAATAAATACAAAACCTCTTGCAAATTAAAATAAAGTAAAAATCCATCCAACGTAGATAGGAGATATCTATAATAGGAGGATAACTAAGAATATCAAAACTAAGATACCTAGTAAGAGATTCGGTTACTGTTATGAAAAATAAACAGGAAAAATACACAAAATAAAGAGTAAAAAAAAGAAGCAATCAGAAAAACCTATGTTCCTCGAAGATAATACAAAATCGTGCTAATCAATTATAGAAAAGACAAATATAGATATTAAAAATAAGACAAAAACACACCTAACACATTATTATATGGGAGACTCAAAATTTCAAGTGAATACCAGCTGAAAATTGTTTCGAGAATGATTCCTAAGAGCTTGTTACCTACAAGTAGTAACTTCTTTAAGTGCTCAAGTCTTTCCACCTCAAGTAAAATAGTCCCTTTAATTAAATTATAGATCCAATCTAACTTACTCCAACTTTGACAAATTGAACAAAGAACTATTAAAACTATTATTTCAAAAATCCAAATATTCAAGCATAGATAAATATCCTATCTATGTTAGAACTTGTCTATGAAAGTCATTGTAGCTCAAGTTGAATAGTCTTAAAATCATACTCTTGAAGACCAAGTATCTATTTTTGTCATTTTATGTCTGTCATTGTATGTTACATTTTTTTAATTGTGTGTTTTTAAAACTTCTGCCAATGATATTTTTTTTCATTGGTTTATAATTACATTTTTGAAGTTTCATCCAAGTCCAAATCAAGTCATAAAATTTTAATTGGAAAAATAACTAGTAACATACAATGACAGATAGAAAATGACAAAAAAAAGATACGTGGTCTTCAATTAATTTCTTAGTTATTGGACCCAAAAGAACATTAATTTAAAGCTTGTGCAAATAATTTGTTCCTTTATGAAGAAATATAAATTCTTCATAAGAAGATTAAATGTAGTATATATCCTTTTTAGAAGAAGTTTATAAACTTTTGGTAAGGTCTGGTGAGCTTAACTTCTTTTAATTTAGAAGACTTGTAAATCTATGGATGATATTTAAAAGGCTTGGAAGAATTCCTAAATTATCTCAAATTTTATATTTATCTCTAAAAGATGAGTTCCTTAGATTTTAGATTCATTTGAAATATATAATAAAATTAAATATATACTGCTGCTTCACTCCAATTTTTTATTTCAAAATACTTGTATAAATTGTTGTCTGACGAATAATTGAAATTTTAAATGTACGTAAGAAAAGAGAATAAATATAAAAGAAGATATTTTCTTTCTTACGCGTATGTATCATGAAAATTAGATGAAAAGAAAAAAAAAACAAGAAGAATACATGGCACATTTTAGTCCATTGAGGATGGAAATTTTCCCAACTTAAATCATCAAACTTCTTTTCTGGTCAGATGAAACAGCCAATTCTATTTTACTTGTGTAAATAATTTCATTTTTTGGAGATAAAAAATTTACAAAAAAAACATGTCTGCATTTTTTTATATGTTGGAAAAATTTATCAAAAATACATATTACAATATTATTGCACAAAAATATCTAAAGACTTAGGTCCTTGAGTTAGTACAACTTTTTTTTTAATTGTATGTAACATAATTTTTTCTCACATTAAATAAAAGTTTATTAATAATAACATTTAGATTTAGATAGACTTAACTCATGGAGGTCTAAACATGGTCTAACCCCCAAAAAGAAAATTAGTAAGGACACAAATAACCATAAAATTAGAGATATTTGATGATGCAAGAGAAGAAGAAAATATCATGTTGCATAATTTCTCACATGGAGGACCACATGCATCTTTATCATCACACTTGTGGCCAAGTGTTGTAGACTTAATTTTAGCCACAAAAATAACTTAATTCCCAAAACAAACAAGTTAGTGAGAAGAAGACTATACATATTAAAAGTCTTTAGTTTTGGACTATTTGGATTGGATGTATTATGAAATTTGCCAATAGGAGTAATTTAAGAAAAAATAATAAATATATTTTATATTTAAATCAATAACACCTCCCTAATTAGGAGTACTTATATCCCCCAATAATCTGATTCCTTCTACAAAATTTCTAGAGTTCATTGTCTTTAAATTAAATTAAAAATTTTAGAAGATCCATCAAAGTTATTTTCCCATGTTCCTAATCAACCATGACTTTCTTTGAGTGTGGGCGAAATCTTTGACGATCTAGTTGTAACCAAGTCTTCCCGGGGTTAACCCCAAGATTCTTTACAAACAATTTCTTCGGATATTTTGAATGATATATACCATAATGAAATTAACTTCACATGTAAATATCTAGGAATAAGAGCCGAAAGGAAAACTGCATTGATTATAGTAACAAGGCTTACAAAAGGGAATTAACGGGATGAAAATAAACGAAAGTGGGGTTCTAATTCTAAATGAGAACCCCACTTTCATTTTAATATGTGATTTTTTAATTGATAAATTTATTTATTTTTACATTAATATATCTTCAAGACTTCAAAGAGAAAAGGGTATTTGAAAAATTAAATTGTTCAAACTCAAATCCAACTTTGGCAAACAAGTATTTATTAGGCACTTTCATTTTAATATGCAAATTTTTTAATTGCAAAATTTAATTCTTTAAGACTAATATATCTTCAAGACTAAAAAAATGTTATTTGAGAAATTTTGTTCGAGCTCAAATCCAACTTTCTCAAAGAAGTATTTGTGACGCACTTTAAAATCATTCCTGAAAACACGTTAGCTAGATATGGAATTGATCTAGCACAATTCATTTATGATGGACACTTGCAAACCATTCAACGTTGAAGACTATGTAATTTGTTAATTACATCTGGAATCACCCAGTCAAATGATTTCCATCCAAATTTAATTCCATCGAGTTTCTTAAATTCTCAAGTACATTGGGTATAATTCCACTAAATTTATTCTGTGAAAAATCCATCATAATGAGCTTAGAAGCATTTGAGATGATGTTCGGAATTTGTCCAATAAGTTGATTCTGTCCCAACCTCAATTTCTCCAAGTTGGGAAGGCTAATTTCTAAATTTGATGGAAGAAAGCTCTAGAAGACATTATTTTGGAGAGAGACACGTTTCAATACCGAAATATTGAATATATGGGAAGGATCCATTGCAATTATTATCATTTATAAAAACTATTTCAAGCTTATCAAGATTGCCTATCTCCTTGGGAATAAAACCTGGGAACAAAATACTTTTGGACAAGTAAATAAAAGAAATTGTTGGACGATAACATTTATATAATAGAATAAAGTAGTGAACATACGTTGACAAAAATAGGTAATATGTCTTGTGTGGGTGTGTGCGTATAACATGTTTCAAAAACTAGAATTCACTTCTCAATATTACAAGAAAACTCTAAATATGTTAGTATTTTTGTGTCCTTCAAAATTTTTGCTATGCTAATAAGTCCTTACTTAAATATAGGAAAGTGAGAAAACAAACTTGAATATCTAATAAAACTACAAATATATATTGTACAATTCATGTCTCAATTTTTTTTATTGGAATTCATGTCTCAAATTTTAATGTTACAATATACACACTACTACAAGAGCATGTCCTGGTGTTTTTAAATTTATCAAAAGAAGGATAGGAGTTATTATGTGTGTGTGAGCGTATTTTTCTTTTTTGTTGAAAATATCATTAAATTTTAAAGCTGACCAACATTTCTTTCCAGACTAGCGTGTTTGAATGAAAATACTAAACCTGTGATAAACACAGACAACTCATAAAGAAAGGTGTGTATAAGTTTGAACTTACCTGAGATTGAGTTCATACCCAAATATAAGCCTTGCAAAGATGTGCAATTGCCCAAATATTTACCTTTAATTGATTATCAAACCCCCCCCCCCAAACACTTCAAGTAAAGAGAATCCATTGCACATCTCTTCTGCCAAATTACCATTTAAATGGTCAAAGGAAAAGTCAATCAGTCTCAAAGAAGATGCGTTGAAAATAGATTGAGGAATTTGACCTGGGAAAATAAACAATTTATGAATTTGTTTCCTTATGTAAGATGACCTGATTAATTAACATATCTTGCAAATTTGGTGTATGCAGTATATATGCGCGAATGAACTAACAGTAATCCAAGCCAAGCTATAATACCAATAATTTACTCTCTCTCTGTTATACCTAACCTTTCTAAGTTTGTAGCACTAAGGGTTTTCACAAGTGCTCACTCTAAAGTTCAAACTTTTATTTTTCTTCTTTTAGGGGTGATGCCGTGTACCACTTAAACCAATAGCTTCTCTCTCTCTGATCTCTCTCTCTCACACACACACATACACACATACATTGGTAAAATGGATTGAATCTTTTTGGACTCTATTATTTTTAAATCTTGCATTCTGCAAAAGAAGCCTATGCAACAACTTTTAATGTTATAAGTTACTACTAATTATGAACAAAAATGATTCTGTTAGTAGATATAAGTGTATTAAAACTGTGTAATATTAAAACTATTAGGTTGAAGTAATATTAAACTATTTCTTAAAGTTTATGGTTGACTAACGTTAAAACTGTGTCACAACAAACTTTTTGGAAGGTACATCAGACCTTCATCAATACTTGGATTTGAGAACAGCTTAACTGTGGTGAAAAAACAGTCAGACGTTTTGGAAGGTATATTAGGAGCATTGTGAACAGCTTAACTTAGTGGGCCAAAACAAAAAAAATAGACAGTTTAACCATTATTGCATCATATTCTTCTTTACTTGGCAGAGGAGGGGGATTACGATGAGGTGCTAGGCGACAAGATCTTCCCGCCAAGATAACCATATCAGAACAGATCATACAACTAGACCATGACTCCTCAGTTCAAGATACAGAGATTTTTTATTAGTTAGTTCATGAATTTCAGAATTTTTGGAACCAAGACCAAAAAAATTGTAATACAATAGCCCAGCGTAAGATGAACGGGGAACCGGCATACATTTCCAATGTTACACTAAAAACAATGTTCTAGTTCTACTAAGGCATTGCCGTTTGCTATATCACAGTCCACAGAGTTGAAACCATAATTGTTATGGCTCAGAAATTCTTATATTTTAAAATTATCTTAAACAAGGGATATGTATATATTCGGTGCAGAAAATTTCAAAGTGAATAGGTTAGCTGAGTGGTCATGTGGTAGGAGTGCGAATCAGATTACCCGTGTTCGAGCCCGGGCCAGTGCAAAAGGAAAGGATTTATTTTCATTTTCCCACGCATGAAATGACTAAAGTGCCCTCCCTCCTTTTTCCTCTGCAGACCGTACCTCCCTTTTTCATTTTCGCTGATTCACGCAGCGGTAGCAGAGAAGGAGGCTCAGCGAGTGCAGCGGCGAGGCTTCACGCAAGCAATGCCGTGCAGCCAAATGTTGCTTCCGTCAGTCACTCTGGTCGTGCTGTCTCCGCCTGAGCTGTAACCTCACTCCGTGTCGATAGTCCTTTAAATGGAGCAGAGAGGTCAAGTGCGGGGGAAAGGGAAGGTGAGCGACGGTGAAGTCTTATGTTGGGTGGCTTGTCGTCTTCGATTGGTTTTAGCCCCACCGTCTGGTCTGGCGCTTCACTTATCAACGAAGTAGAGAGGGAGCTCGCGATTCGGTTCAGGGAGAACTCTGATTTCTGTGATGTGTAACCTTCCGCCGATGTTGCCGTCAGTGGTAACTATTCTGTCATGGCAATTATCCTACTTCCTCATTATTCAGCCAGCTCGCCAGAGATTATTGTAAGTGGGTGACTGAGTCACTGTAGCAAGTCTAATTTCCCTACCTCCTGCAGTCGTCGTGCTCTGTTGGCAATTGAAATTTTCTGTCGACGATAATCCACCTTTCCTCTGATGTCGAGCCATGTGAGGTATTGAGGGATGCAGTCAGAATGGGACTACGTTGTGGTGTTCCTGTGGAATTGAAGTTGGGTAAGTAAATAACCCCATTTAAGCTGTGCGGTGTGATGGATTGAATTGATTTTTGTTGGTTCTGGGTATTATACTTGTGGATATTTGATGTTGTCGCTGTTATTGTGAATGATTGAATATGTGCTCGCGGGTGCTATAAAGATATTCATGTATGTGTATATGCATATTTATCGTTGGTCCTGGAAATTTGGCTTGTGGACAGATTTATGAATGTATGATGGATTTGAGAAATTGACAGCAGTGGATTAATGGAATTAGTGAATGAAGAAGAAATTTGGAGCAATAGTTGGTATTCTTGAGAATTTAATTCATATGTGTAGCATATATTAGTTGAAGGAAAGAAAGGGGTTCTGTTACTAAGCATGTGCGTATGTGCTATTGTTTTGGCTTAATGTATAGTTATATATATTGCTGTTGTGTGCAAACTGAATTTGGCTTTAAGTTTTGGAAGGGAAGAAATAAAGGGAAAAAAAAACTATGTTTTGGTAAGTGAAATGTGCTTGAATTGAGATTGTTGCTAAGTTGTGAATTGTGGTTCAACTGGTTTGACATTTGGGCAATTGTTGAGATATGGGTGTTAAGTTGAATGGAAGAATATGATATTGGTAGGAACTTTTAAAATTAACCATGGTTATAAAGTTTGGATTTTTCATAGTTAAAGGCTATGGTTTTCATATTTCAAGCATTATAAAGGAATAGGAATGGTGATAAAAGAAATCATTGGAATATTTCTATATTAGCAAGTGTATATAGGATTGTTGTGATGATGGCAAATGAACGGAAATTTCTAATGGATATAAGTATATGTATGTGCGGGTATGCACGGAGATGAAGTGTGAAAATTATAAAGTTGTGCAAGGGTTGTGTTTAAAGTTTGGGAATGAATAAGTGTTTGCCTTCATGTTTGGTTGTGGTTTAAGAATGATGAAATTTTGTTGCAATGTTGATTAGAATGTTAATATATTGTTTCGGGTTATCAGGGAATTGAGAAGTGAGAATAATCGAAAGTGATCGGCTAAAAAGAGTAACTGTTTAGGAGCGTGGCAGGTGAGTGAATAACGTTCCCTACAAATTTACATTTTCAAATGCATTGTTATTTCAAATGATGAATTTCAAATATGGATTTCGAAAAGCAAGTTTTACGAAATTGTGGTTTAAATCGTTAGAAATGATTTTCTTTCGATTAATTTACAAAAGGTTATGATTATGCATGAAAATGGATAAAGAAGCTTTAGAAAAAGATTTGACATTGAACTGATGTTATTCATGAAATATTTCTCTGTGAATTGCATATGTTTTTACAGTAACTTGACTTTGTAAGTTCATGCTGGGGTAACAGAAATTCCAAGTGACTTTATCAATGATTATGATATTTTGAAACGATTGAGATCTTTACATGTGAAAAGGACCCCACGCATGATGAAAACGCTTTAGGACGGAATACAGAACGCTGGTTGCTAACAGCAGTACTGTTAGTCCTTGGTGCACCTTGGTATTCGAGCTCGACAGTTTGTGGCATAGCCACCAGAATTATTTCGTGGGATTCGTTCTCGCGACAGTTTGTGGCCTTGAGCCACCAGAATTATTTCGTGGGATTTATTCTCGCGACAGTTTGTGGCATAGCCACCAGAATTATTTCGTGGGATTCGTTCTCGCGACAGTTAGTGGCTTCGAGCCACCAGAATGGTTAGTTACCCTCGTGGACTGTGTGTCCACGTCTATTTTTGTTCTGTTGAAGTCCTACAGAAAGATCATGGTTTTGAAAAGATTATTTTGAATGAGTTATTTGAAACAGTTGGTTCATACGGTTATTTCCCCTGAAAGAAAATATTTACAGAAAAGTTTGCATCGAAATGCGAAATGTTATTTGAAACATGTTTATGCATTGTTTATTTCCGCATTCTTTTAAATCATATTTTTGGGACGTTATTCACGAGTAGATTATTTGGTTTCAGATAGTGCAGGTGTCCCTAATCCTTCCGCTGAGCAGTGCCTCGCTACCAATCCGAAGTGTCATTTTGACAATAACTATTTTAATGTAATTACTTCTCTTAAGAATTTGTATTAATTTGAAAATAGCAAAAGCTCCACATAGTCCTTAGAAAATATTATGTTTATTTTTGGAAAATGTTATTGATGATTTGAATGTTGCATTCGAGGTCTTAGGCTTTCAGAATGTGAAACTATTTATATTCTGTGCCGGTCACGGTCCAAATTTCGGGACGTGACAATAATAACCACAAATCACAAATTAGGATAGAAACCTGATTAGCACCAAAGGATTCTTAATAAAGGGGCAAACTACGGTTTTGCCAACACCCCTTAAAATCTTGCTTACATAATCATCAATTTGCTCAATAAATACCACACGCATCACAAGAAATGAGAAAGCATATTCATGAACGTATGAAAGTTAAATGGATTAAACAAAAATCAATCCCTGTACACCGTAAATGATTTCCCATTTTCTGGGAAAGACGAAACTAATAGCATATGAAATGAGAGGGCAAACTATGCTTTTGCCAACACCCCGTTAAAGTCCTGCTTACATAATCACCGGGATACTCAATAAGCACCAAACACATCCCCAGAGAAATGAGAGAGCATACGCATCAACATTTTAGAATGGAAGATACTATTACCTCAAATCCTTAATATAAGATCTACTTAAAGTATATTAAAAAAATTAGTTAACTTAATTATTTATAACTATTAGTATGTTGATTTCCCTAAAATACTCTTTTAATCATGTACATTTAAACTACCTAATTATGTGCAATCATATATAAAGATATTTTAGGGAGAAATTATAATTTTAGAAAATAAACTAGATTAGAGTCTTATATTTAAAATCAAAATAAACTATATATCTAGCTCTTATATTTATGCCTAGAGAGATTATTTTTCTTTTGTTAAATATGGAGCATAAATCCTCTTCATCCCTCCCTCCAACCACTTAATATAATAGCTACTTAATTAATTTAAGTAGATTAAAAAAATAAGATAAATTAGTTAATTATAATAAATGTGCCCCCATCTCCTTAAAATACCCATATGTAATATTAGAGTATATATTAGTTTATAAGTTAGAAAAAGTGGTTTGGAGAAAAATAATAGATATAGGAGACAATGTAAATTAAAGTTTTATATTTAGAATTAAATTTAACTCTCCAACTAGTTAGCTAGCTTCTATTTAAAGGACGGGACCTGAGGAAGTATTTCTTTTATGGTTATATGACTCGTTGATCTACAATATCATTTAGGTTCACCTGACTTGACATATATCCTACACGCCAATACCTGGTTTAATATTTCTAACCTACCAACGAATTGATGTCCTGAAAGATTTAGTGCGTATTTGGTATTGCGGTGAAAGCATATAAATTGACTTTTTTCCCCTTCAAAAACTGATTCAAGCTACTTATTGAGAACAAATTGAAATTCTTTACACTCTAAACTTTGAAAGGGTAGTAGTACTATTGACTAAATAAAAATCCAGTTTAATTTAAAAATTAGGATAGTCAAAACAGAAGTGTGTATATCACTTTTCCCTATATGAATTGTCGATTTATAGAACAAAATTCACTTTTTACCTAGAATGGACAACCACAATAGAAAAAACTGGTACGAAGACCCATGCTTTTTGCCTGTGGATATAGTTCAAATCACCAAACTTAAAGTTTGAATGAAATGTGACAAAATAAAGTTTAAGAGCTTTCTAGTCTCTAGTTCAATAGAATCACTAATTTGTGGTTTGTGCAAGATGTATATTAGAATTTGACATGTATAGGAATGACAGACAATTAGAGATGCAATCATGTAAAAAGAAATCAGCCCGTAAATTTGTCATAGCAGCAGTGTAATGACCATAGATAATACAGAGATAAATATTACAATTTTATTAAGGTATATATTATTTCTTGCAGTATTTTCATAAAAGGACGTGGATGGTTGGGTGGTTAGGGACAATGTAGTTTAGTTTAAGGTACCTAGTTCGAATCCAGCTCCTGTAAAAGTGAAATTTTATTTTTCCGGCCATAGCATGAAATTACTAAAATGCCCTTCTGTCCATTTCCATTACAGACACATCCCCATTTCTTCATTTCAGTCAACCCCGTGAGAGAAACAGCAGAACAGCAGAGAAGCTTCGCGTTGCGTGACTGTGGCTGCTGCAACTTCATCCTTCTCTGTTGTCCGTCCTAGTGTCGCGGGTGACTGTAGCCGTCGTTGTGCTCCTCTCCACTGTTCAGATCTTGGCCGTGTGGGTTAGATAGGAGTGTCTATAGTGTCGTCTTGCTCTGTCAGCCTCCATAGTCCAAGCTTCTGCCACCAATAGCCGCCGACGTGCACGCCATTGAAGCTATCATGAGCCACCGTTGCTACTGTCACACGTCCACAGTCATTACTGTCGCCTTGCACACTTGGTACTGTAGCAGCTATAGTTCCCAGAGCTCCTTCTCCGTCTCTACGTAGATTTGTTGTGATTTGGTGGTATGTATAAACCACTTCCTTTCCATTGGACATTCATAGCTTGGTTGGGTGATTTACTTTCAGCTTTTCCTCTGTTTACCAAAACTGTGTGGAAATACTGCTGTATGGATTTATTTGGAGAGAAAAAGAAGATGTGGACGCTGCAGCATATATGTATATGTATATATATGGATATATGTTGATATTTGCTGCTGATATGTTTTAGTTAGAAAGAAAAACGAGAAGAGAAAGAGAAAGAAGACATTGGACGCTGTTGTTTTGACACACATATATATTGTGCTGCTGTAGGTGTATATATACATGTATAGCCTGCTGTTTTGGTTGATATATATCTATATATGACGTTGTAGTTCATTGTTAAGAGAATTATGCTGCTTTTTTGGAAGTTAAATGGCATATGTATGCATATATATATATGGTGTTGCTGTTATGATTTAGTTGGAAAAGGAGGGGAAAAAAGAAGGAGAAGACGCCATTAATGCTGTGGAAAATGAACATATGTTTACATATATATATATATATATATATTGTGTTGCTGATATGGCAAGTATATATATGGATTACGTTGTTGTTAAGGTGCAAAGTGTTGAGATTTTAGTTGTGAAAGAGAAATTTGAAGAGTTTGAAAGCTGGATTATAGAAGCATGATGTTGCGTATGGGAGCTGAAAAGTATCACTGTTTTGATATTTTAATGTGTGCTAGAGTATATTTAATTGAAAAATTAAAATGTACCAAGCACCTAGAGACCCCAATGTGAAGAATGAATGAAAATATTTGGGATATATAGAATTATAATAGTATATTATAATAACCATTACAATTAAAAATTTAGTTTAAGTATTAATGAGTTATTTTTGGAAAATCTAGGGAAGTAAGGATAGAATATTGTTTTGAAGCATAGAGCATGAATGAATTATTAGAATATTGCAGGAGAGTAAATAATGTCTCATAAAAATAATATTTTTAATAATATTTGGTTATTTGAGATAGTCTGTTTAAAGTGCAAATTTTAAAGTATAATTTTCTCAAGGTATGTTCGTATGAATTAATTGCTCCAATTGTTATTATTGATTTTTCCCTGGCTTATTATATTATCATGTTTATGGATGGAAATGGAGAAAGAAAGTTTGAAAAAAGAGTATTGTAATTGTTATCTTGAGTGGGTGTTTCTTTTTGAAATATTCTTATTTGAATAGTATTTCATATGAATTGGAAGGAATCTTTTGAGATTTTATTTTTGATGTTCATGTTGGGGTTCATGATTGTGAAACATTCTTGTTGAACTTCCATTATTAGAAAGCGTTGGGATTATTTAATGTTAAATTAACCCCACGTATGCTTGGAAATGTTTTAGAAAGGATTGAGTACAAAACGCTAGTTATTAACAATAGTACTATTGGTCTTTAGTGTACCATGGTTAAACCCGACCTCTATGGATATTCATGGGCCTTGTACTCATGCTAGATATTCGTGGGATTTATTCTCACGATTGTTATTCATGGGTTTCGTACCTGCGCCTATTTCATAGGTTTGAGCCATACCAGATTGGTTAGTTATTCTCATGGAATTATATGTCCACGCTTATTTTTATTTTGTTAAAGTCCTACGAAAAAAGAATGCTTTGAAATTATGGTTTTAAATGAGTTTCTTTAAATAACATTTTCTATTGGAAAAATTGCATTAAATTATAAAGTGTTATTATTTACATTTAAAAATATTAAAACTATTTCTTCCCGCATTTTAAATTATATTTTAGAGACGTTATTCACTGGTAGATTATTTTGGCTTCAGATAGTGATGTTGACTACGTTCCTCCAGATGAGCAGTGAAGAGCCTCATTATGATCCGAAGCATTGATTCTTTTAGTGTATTTACTTATAATATAATTATAAACTTATGAACTATTTGTATTATTTTTGTTAGAAGTTTAGATGCTCCATCTAGTCTATATATAAGATTCTGGTTATTTTGAGAAATATTTGTAGGTGTTTTGAAACATTCACAGTCTATTGTAGGGTCGGAAAGTTAGTTATACAACGATAATCCTACCAAAATTCCTACAGATGACTTGCATTTTGATTAAAATGGAACATATATTATGATTATTGTTTTAAATATTATATTTAAGATTTAAGGCTTAAGGAATATGAATTTATTCATATTTTATACTGATCACGGCTCAATTTCGGGACGTGACAAGTAGGTTAACACCCTACCTCTAGATCCTTGATTGCTTGCTCTCTTGTGATTTCCTGCTGCTGGCAGGTGCATTCCCATAAACCAATGCATAGTATTCCCTTGAATTGGTATTAAAAGGTAAGCAAGGTAAGAAAGTGTGTTAGCAACATAACATGGACTAGTTTGGGTTTTGCCAAATCAAACAATTAATTTTTTAACGTCTATAATTTTCTCAATATAGAAAGTGGATGTGTGTGTAAGCACTCTTTGATATAATAGTTTGGTGTATGCAAATATCTTACCGAGACAACATAAACTACACCAAAAGCAAGAAGCAAATAGCATGCTATATTTTGAAGAAGAACAAGATCCTTTCTCTCCCCAAGATAGTTAGGGAAAGCCCTTATCATTAATGTAACACTGCAGAAAGAAAACCATGTTTCAGAAACCAGACAAGGTATATGTATTTTGATATTAACTTAATTAACTCCTATTTAGGAAAAAAGAGATGAAAATAGTCGGGAAGACAAAGAAATTGTGAGTTATTTTTGAAAGATGAAAATAGACTAAAAGACTAGAAATTATGGAGAGATATTGTGGGACGAATTAGTTCAAAATATATATAGGGGTAGTTGATTGTTTTGTTTTCTTTTGTGCTGTTGTAGTGTTTTATGTATTTTTAGGCTCTAAGCCTCATTTCTCTTCCAAACAAAAAATTAAAAAAAAACAATTAACTCCTATTTAGTGATAAGTCTCACAACATTTTTTAGAATTAAAATAATACAATAATAATAACATGCTTTATCGCACAAGATGGGCTTGGCATAATTCAAACAACAATTTATAATTAATAATATCTCTTATTAATTAATAATACGATAAGTCTGCCATTACACCAGATAGAATTTACCAACTCAACATGTTTAATACTTTTATAAGTTTACAATTTATACGTTATTGTCTTAGGTGTCAATGGTTCAGGAAAACGAAGACAAGCTCATTAAAAGTGTTGGAAATCGTGCCCTAGGGGCCAATCATTGTCTTATGAACATTATTGATTTATGAATTTATTAATTGAGTTATCATATTATTTGCATGTTTACTATGATGACCATCCTTGGATAATTCATGATATTATCCTAAATGACCCTGGTCGATCATCTATATGGGAGCACAGATGAAATAAGACCAGTATGACTTTGAAGATGTATAGAGATATAAATCAAAGTCATAAGCACATGTAAGAGTACAGGGTGTTGGACCGACCCGCTATGAGAGAACTGCATGGGTAACGTCATAAGCTTCTCTCATATACAAACCATGTCAATATGCCCTTTGACCTAAGATCATCATGGATTCCTACATGACAAAACGCTCAGCTTTGACCTAGTCAAAAGTCACTTTTGACCGAGTGATCATAAAGACTATGTTCGGGCTTAGTGGTTTTTCATGCGGAGGAATGTGAATGGTCAAGATGGAATTTTTCCCTCACATTCGTGGAGAGATATTACTGGGCCCCTCGATGAGTGAGTCTGAGAAATGTATGGCCATACTGTAATGGAAAGGTAGTTCCATTTCTATAGTCAGACTACTCAGGGATCGAGAAAGTAACGGTCAGGAATAGGAGGATGACATTATCCATGCCTCATCCATGACCAAAATATCGCGTGACAGAAGGGACATGATATGGTTGTATAAAAGGTTACATCGTTTATCGATCCTCATATGATTTGGGTAGTTGTTATGTCTTGCTAGAGACCGCTTGCGACTTGTGGGCTAGTATAGCAAATGGCCCACTGCCAACTTCATATGGGCCTACAGGGTCGCACACAAAATAGCCCAACACGAGCTATGATGTCCAGATTCATTGAATCTAAGACATGTCCAGATTCAATGAAAGATCCAGGTGAATGTATATATATTTATTTATATTTATATTCGTATATATATAAATTCGTATATATATATATTATATATATGAGATATATGAGATTTAATTTATAAGGATAAATTAAATCCCTATCACGTTTGAATTCGAAATTCAAATTGATAGGATATCTCATATAAGAGATATTTATAAGATTTAATTTATAAGGATAAATTAAATCTCTATCACGTTTGAAATTCGAAATTCAAATTGATAGGATATCTCATATAAGAGATATTTATAAGATTTAATTTATAAGGATAAATTAAATCTCTATCACGTTTGAAATTCGAAATTCAAATTGATAGGATATCTCATATAAGAGATATTTATAAGATTTAATTTATAAGGATAAATTAAATCTCTATCACGTTTGAAATTCGAAATTTAAATTGATAGGATATCTCAAATTTGATTTATGGGAATAAATCAAATATAACTCAGTCTCATCTTTATTTAAAGTTAAATAAATAGGTAATTAAATCTGTGGGACGGATTTAATATTATTTTATTTAATTAGTTTCTTATAAAATTATACAATATATGATATTGTATCAATTCGGAATTAATATAAGATTAACTCCAAAATCCAATTAGGTTAAGTGGAAAAACGCATAGCATCCTCTATATCTGATTGGAGGAGCTACGTTTGAAAATAACACAGAACACAAAAGGCCGAACAGAATCTGCAAAAGGTTTGCAGACAAGAAACTGCTGAAATAGAGACGGAGACTTGTGAAAGCCTTGGAGGGACAGGAGACGCTAGCACGTCGTTCGTGGTTGGAACGCTGTTCGTGTGGATACCAGTAGAGGAAGCCGACCTGAGGCGTCAACTTCTTGTGATCGGAAAGAGACCACCGTCCGCGGAGAGAATCTGTGAAGGTCGCTGAGGAACACTCCGTCGATTTCTTGCGATCAGAAAGAGATCACCACCCACGTAGAGAAGCTGTGAAATTCGCTGAGCAACACTAAGGGTAATGATTCTTTCCACTTGACTTAAACACATACGGCAGATCCTGGCAAGGAATGAAAAATTTTTAAAGTTTATTTCCGCTGCGTGTCTTCTAATTCCTTACAAAAAGAAGAACATAATGGGGAAAAAAAACCAAAAATCTAAGTAAAACAGGGACACAAAATCTGCAGCATGCCTCTGCAAGCCCATAATCCCAAAACCTGTAAAATACAACAAAATTTATTGAGATATTAGCATGACACTAAGATAACACCAACAAGGAGAAATTCAAATGCAATCCACACCATTATAATAATCATTAACACATCAAAGCTGACAAATTAAACTGTAACATCAAACAATGAACTAGCTAGAACTTGGTTATGAAACTCCATTCCGTCTTGGCCACAAACACAACAAAAGCTATCAACAAGCGTAACACCAAGATATGCCATCGAAAACCTAAAACCCACTCACAACAACAACCACAAATAAATAGTGGAATGTTAATTTTTGATTCGCCAAACAAAACTTTCTCACATTTTCTCGTGGCCTCCAAGTAAACTTTCATGGGAAACTGTTATGGCTTGAAATTTTAATAGATAAAATCAACTTAGCAAAGGAATATGTATATATTTGGTGTGGGAAATATCAATGGGAGCATGTTAGCAAAATGGTTTGGGGCGGAGCAGTTTAACGTGAAGTCCCTTCTTTGAACCCCAGCTCCTGCAGATAGGAGAAGTTATTTTCATTTATCTGGCACGTGAAGTTACCATTGTGCCCTTTGTCCTTTTTATTCATTCAGCACGCCTCCCTTCTGCCATTTTCAGACTGTTAGTGAGGTTGGAGGCAGAGGAGGTTTAGAGGAGGTCACGGGTCCTAGGGTCTGCAGCCGTGAGTTCCTCCTCTGTCGCCATGTCATCGTCGTCGTCTGTGTTGACACCGGTGAGGGTGGCTGTCGTGGTGCTTTTCTTTCACAGTGTCAAGCTTGACAGTTGTTGAGATTTTTTTTTGTCGCCTGAGCTGTAGTTTCTGCCAGTGGTTGTGCAACCAGAAGCTTCTCTTCCTTCTCTATTTTGGGTCGGTGTTGCCGTCGCCGTTGTCACGCTTTGTTGTTAGTGCAGTAGGTAGATGTTGGGATACTGTAGTAGCTACAGTATCCCAAGCTTCTTCCCCATCTCTGTTTGATTTGCTCTGGGTTGGCATCGCTCTCTCTGCTGATTGGCGTCCATGGGAGCTCCATTGGGCTTTCTTCTTTCTGTTTCAGGAGCATCTGTCGACTTATCGCCATTGAATATGCTGTGTGTGGTGAATGGTGGTCAGCACTTTCTTCCTCCGTTACCGTGTTGTGTTGCGGTGGTTGTGGTGGGAAATGAAGGGAGAATGATATTCTAAAGCTTAGAGCAAGAGTAAGTTATATTAGAGAATTCCAGGTGAGTGAATAACGTTCCCTAAAATTTATATTTTCAAATGCATTGTCATTTCAAATGATGAATTTCACATATGGATTTTGAAAAGCAAATTTTATGAAAGTATGATTTAAATCGTTAGAAATGATTTTTCTTTCGATTGGTTTGCAAAAGAATTATGATTATGTATGAAAATAGATGAATAAGCTTTTGAAAAGCGTTTGACAAATGTTGCATTAAACTGATGTTATTCATGAAATATATTCTTATGCGAATTTCATATGGTTTTACAGTAACTTGATTTTTAATGTACATGCTGGGGTTCTTTTTGAAATTCAAAGTGGTTTTTACCAACAGTTATGGCATTGAAACAATTGAGATTATTACATGTGAAGTAAACCCCATGCATGATGGAAATGTTTTAGAAAGGATGGAATACAGAACGCTGGTTGCTAACAGCAGTACTGTTAGTCCTTGGTGCACCTTGGTTTCTCGAGCTCGACAATTAGTGGCAGAGCCACCAGAATTATTTCGTGGGATTCATTCTCGCGACAGTTTGTGGCCTTGAGCCACCAGAATTATTTCGTGGGATTCATTCTCGCGACAGTTAGTGGCTTTGAGCCACCAGAATGGTTAGTTACCCTCGTGGACTGTGTGTCCACGTCTGTTTTCGTTCTGTTGAAGTCCTACGGAAAGACTATGGTTTTGAAAGGATTGTTTTACATCAATTGATTTGAAATAATTGCTTCAAATTGTTTCTCTGAAACAATAATGTTTACAGAAAGATTATGGTTTCAAAAGGATTACTATTAAATAATTGATTTGAAAGGGTTATTTCAAAATTGTTTCCCTAAAAGAAAATGTTTACGGAAAAAGTTTGCATCGAAAGGCAAAATGTTATTTGAAAGATGTTTATGCATTGTTTATTTCCGCATTCTTTTAAATCATGTTAAAATCATGTTTTTAGGACGTTATTCACGAGTAGATTATTTGGCCTCAGATAGTGCAGGTGACCCTAACCTTCCCGCTGAGCAGTGAAGAGCCTCGTTGCCAATCCGAAGCGTCATTTTTGACAAAATTACTTTTGATATAATTATCATTAAGAAAATGCTTGTATTATTTTGAAAGGAAGGTAAATGCTCCATATAGTCTTTAGAAAATATTATGTTGATTTATGAGATACAATTTATTATGGTTTTTATTTTAAAACGTTTTATTTAAAGTTTTAGGCTTTCGGAATATGAAACTATTCATATTCTGTGCCGGTCATGGTCCAAATTTTGGGACGTGACAGAAATGGTTTGAGAGTTCTTCACGATAGTTTCTCTCTCAGACGGAATTCTTCACTTGCTATTCAAGGCAATGAAAAGTGAATGGAGAAGTGACACATGGTGATTATAATATTGAGAGCCTCAAAGTTCATGTACTCCTCCTATCCTTGGTCCTTAACACGGGGTTAGTTAAAGTATTTAATAATAAGCTTATACTAAAATACTTTAATCATTTCATCAACTCCCTCCCTCCCTTCTACCTTCAACAGTGTTGTTTAAGCCTAGTCACTCGCACTCAATCGCCCTGAGTCGTGCCCTTGTTTAACTTCCCACACAATCATTTGCCCTCACACTCACATTACATTTCTCACCCACACCAACCCTCTATTTGGTTGGAGAGAAAATGAGAGAGGAAAGAAAATTAGGGGAAAATGTGTCTTCCCTATCTAGATACAAGAAGAAAAATGGGAAAAAGGAAAAGTGGAGAAATGCTTATTACTCCCAGAGTAGTAGCAAATCTAAAATATACCCAATAAAGATGCTCTAGTTCATATAATTTTAGTCCACTTGTCAACCTACTCGTTCCCATTAATTTATTGTTTTAAAAAATAAAAATACATAAGGATTGTTAATTATAATTTTTGCCCCTATTCTCTCTTTCTCAATCCCTTTCCCTTCCATCTCAAACTCTCCCACTTCCTATAATTTTAGTCCACATGTCAACATACTCGTTCCCATTAATTTATTGTTTTAAAAAATAAAAATACATACGGATTGTTAATTACAATTTTTGCCCCTATTCTCTCTTTCTCAATTCCTTTCCCTTCCATCTCAAACTCTCTCACTTTCTCCCTTCAACTCCCCATTTTATTCTCAGAAGTTAACAGTGGTGCAGCATCCTCCACCAACGACGGTAGTGACGATGTAGATATGAAGGTGTTGCATTTTTAAACAGTGCAACACAAGGTGTGGCATTGAGTATTTTGCAAAACCCATCTTCCATTCTTCACAAAACAAAACAAGTTCTCAGGCATGCTAGTGATAGACAGTATATGAGTAGGATTGTGATAATAAACAAGATAAATTTTTGTCTCTATTTCCCCAATTCATACAAGAAACCACATGGCAACCCAAAAGAAAACAAGCTGAAAAATTGTATTTGAAAACAAAAAATATAAAATCTTGTTTGAAACAATTGTTTTTAAAACTAACTTTGAGAATCAAGAAAATGTGAGAGTTAGAGTGGAGAGTATGATGACCATAGATGAATAGTCAGAGGATTGAGAGACAATATAGATGAGCAAAAAATAATTGTTCTTTCCATAAGCTTAATAATAACCAGTGGCGGTTGCCGGCGGTAATGGTTGAGGTGATTGGCTAAGCCTGTGGCAGTTTTGGTTATTTGATAGGGTGAGTTTGGGTTGTTTAATTAATCCATTTGTTTGAAAAAAATTATTTAATTGTCAAACATAATACAATTTATAGTGGGTTTTTATCTAATAACAAGACGTTTTAAAATCATAAGAAGAGAATAGAGGAGTAAAAGAAATAAAATTGGGCTCACTTTGATTAATCTTAAAAGAAAAAATCTTCTTCCAAAATTAAACTCCAAGAGAAATAAAGTTACTTGAAGGAAAAGAGTGGACTTAGGCTCTTATAATTCAAATCCATTGTGTTAATAAGAAAAATGAAATATGTAGAGTTAGAAAACTTAAAATTTCAAATATTTTATATACTGTTACAACATAAAATAATCACTCCAATTTACAAGATTACTTGTTACAACAACAACAAAAACTAGAAGACTAAAGAAATAATCGCCAAAACTTGATTCTAAAAACAAAGCCTTGATTTTTTTCAATGATACTACAACATCAGTTATAGTAAATCGTTCCTCAGGTAAGTCAATGCAACAATTTAATGCTAACTCAAAAACTGATGATATATGAGATACTATATTATAAGTATAATGATTTTCTCTGTGGAGCAAATTGGCATCTATAATATTGATGATTGAATGTAGTGTTGATTTTCTGACCCAATCTTTCAAACTTAATCCTTGAACAAACATATCATCTGTTGGCTTCTTCCTTGTAAATATTTCCATCAGCATGATGCCATAACTATACACATCTCCTTTGGTAGAAACAATTCCTTTCGATTCTTACTCTATATGTCAATTTTAATTATTAGTATAAGTGTCATGGTGTCAAAACATAATATAAGGTTTTTAAACTTGTGTCATAAATTCAAATATTTACATAAAATATTGTTAGAAATTTAATATTTTAAAATTTTATAAAGCATAGCAAACAAAAGAAAATGTAAATAAATTCAAAGTATTATTATTAAAGCATTACCTAGTGACATATAGCCAATTGTAGCCAAAGTTTTTGTATAAATTTCCAGTTCTCTTTCCCCAAACAACTTAGCAATACCAAAATCACTAAGATGAACCCCCATATCTTCATCCAACAAAACATTGCTTGGTTTCACATCGTAATGAACAACTAGTGTAGGAGAATCATGACGAAGATACTCCTAAGCTGTTGCCACATCAATCATTATGTTCAATCTCTACGAGACATCTAAATAATAGTTATCAAGAGTACAACCATTTGTCAAGACTCCCATTTGCCATGAATTCCATTATTAGAGATTTGAAATGGTCATTTGAGCAACTAGTGATGATTTTAATGAGATTATAATGGCGTAAATTGCACATGACAACACATTCAATATCAAAACATCTTGATGCTTCTTCCTCATCTAAGTTAAATACTTTGACAGCAACCATCTTTTCATTTGGAAGAACCACTTTATATACTGATCCAAAACTTCCATATCCAAGAAGATTACTCTTGTCAAACCCATTTGTTCCCGGCAGAAGATCATAATATGATATCCTAGTTGTTGTATCCAAATTTGTTAGATCCCTTTTGGTTGAATAATTATCATTTTCTCTCTTACATGTTAGAAAGGCAATGATTGAAGCAACCAAAATGATAACCAAAATAGGCAATGAGAATTTCAGGATCAACATCACTTTATCTGCTAAATGCTTGTTTTCTTTCCTACATGGTTGGACATGTAGTTGAGTTCTCCCACAAAGATCTTTATTCATCATAAAAGATTGAACAGTAACATTTTAAAAAGGCCCACCCTTGGGAATTTCTCCATACAATAAATTATAGGAAAGATTAATGTATTTAAGATGGAGTAATGACTCTAAGGACTTTGGAATCGTACCAGACAAATAATTATGGGAAATATCCATGGACTCCATGCTTATCATGCCGCTTAGTGATTCTAGAATAGGTCCTTGTGACTTGTTTTGAGCTAAAGATAGAGTTATCAAAGTTTGCAAGCCACCCATAGTTGCAGGGATTCTTTCTGAAATTTGATTTCTTGACAAGTTTAAAAGTATAATTGCTCTCAAGTTTGATACATTTGGAGAAATTATTCCACTCAGTGCATTGTAGGATATGTCTAAAACCAAGATTTCTTTGAGACTCTGAAGGTATATGAGAAATCAATTTGTTTGAGCTAAAATTCAACTTCTGTAAAGAAGTAATATTCCCAAGACATCCTGGAAACACTCCTGAAAACATGTTGGCCAGATACAACTCACTTAGACTCTTGAGTTGGCAAAATTCATTTATAATGGACCCTTGCAATTTGTTATTGCTGAGCCTTAAACGCCGAAGGCCATGTAATTTACTAATTGTATGTGGAATCAACCCAGTCAAATCATTCCCATCCAAAGCTAATTCGATCAATTTTGTTAAATTTCCAATTACATTGGGTATAGCTCCGCTAAATTTGTTTGATGACAAATCCAACATAATGAGCTTAGAAGCATTTGATATGCTGTTTGGAATTTGTCCAGTTAGTTCATTTTTCTCCAACCATAACGTGTTCAAGTTAGGAAGGCCAATTCCTAAATATGATGGGAGAAAGCTAGAGAAGAAATTATTTGCAATGGAGAGCCGAGACAATGTTGAAATGTTGAATATATGGGAAGGAATGGGTCCAGTGAAATTATTATTAGGGAAATCCAAAATTTCAAGCTTATCAAGATTGCCTATCTCCTTGGGCATAAAACCTAGAAACAAAATGCCGTTGGATAATTAATTAAAACTGATGGATGATAACATGTATATAATTGAATAAATTGAAGTATACGAAAATTGACAAAACAGGTAATATATGTTTGTGTATAAATACACATATATAATTTCAAAAATATGAATTCACTTCTCTCTATTACAAGAAAACCCCAAATATATGTTAGTAATTTCGAGTCCTTCAAAATATTTGCTATGCTAATAAATAATATAGGAAAGTGAGAAAACAAACTTGAATATCTAATAAAACTACAAATAAATATTGTCCAATTCATGTCTCAAATTTTAAGGTTACAAAATATACACTACTACAAGAGCATGTCCTCGTGTTTTTAAATTTATCAAAAGAAGGATAGGAATTAGTAAGAGTGTATGGGCATATCATATATAATGGGGAGCATTTCATGTGTTAAATTTCATGTGGTCCCACCAGTGCATGATCTTATCTTTCTATTTGTGATCTTAGTTTTTGTAATTTTGAAATTGTAAACCATTAGTTATATTTCGATAATTTTAATAAAAAAAACTCATTTTAAACTTATTCTATTATAGAGATTAAAAAGAAAGACTATAATAAAAGGACTCATATAATTTTTAGCCCTTTAAATTTATACGAATTTTAATTTTAGTACTGACGTTTTAAATTATGGATTTTAGTCCTTTAAAGGGCAAAATGACCTAATTTTTTATTAAATTATAAGGATCAATATTTTAAATAGAAAGAAATTGGAGAGACTAAAACTAAAATAAAGGTAAATTTGAGGAACAAAAATTGTTTTAACCTATAATAAAAATTATATAGAATAATATCATTCTGGTAAAGAGGTTGGTATATAATCATAATATATATACATAATAATATATAACTGATAAGTAATAACATTTGTATAAATGTACAAACACAACTCCAAACTTGTCTGTATTTTAATGTTTTTGTGCCATAATTATTGAATAGGTATTTAATTTGAAAATAATGAATTCGAAAAAAATTGCGAAAATTTAAAAAGAAGTTAACGAGATAAAGAATGTATTTGTGAGGAGAGGGTGGGCACTGGGGAGAGAAATAAAGTTATTAGGAAATGGTTAAAACATAAAACATAAAACATGTGGGCTCATTAACTATATTCTACAAGTTATGTGAAAGAACAGTATGAATGAAATAATGAAAAACAATATCATTTTAGATAAAAATATTAAAATGAAAAGAAAACACCAAATAATTAAGTGCATACTTGTAAATGAGTTAATACCTAAATATAATCCTTTTAAAGATGTGCAGTTACTTATTGATTGTGGAATGAAAGTATTGAGCATAAAATGAAAGTATTGATTGAGCATAATACTTTTTGCTTTTTGCTTAATAATATACATAATAATACTTTTTGCTTAAGAAATTAAAATACTTTCAATTAGAAATAAAAGTATTGAGCATAAAATCAAGGGATAAATAGATTGAGCATACCTGTAAAGTTGTTGTATTTTAGATATAATCCTTCTAGCAATGTGCTATTGCCAATTGATATTAGAAGATTACCGATCAAATTATTTTTTTCTAAACTTACAATTTTTAAAGTAGAAATGTTGAAGAGAGAGAATAGAATTTCACCTGTTTCAATTTTAATAGTAAATAAGTTAAGATAGTTAAAATACTTTAATTTATTGGCATTAATTGATCTTTGACCTTAAATTAATATAGGTGCATGAAAATAATAAAAAATGACATAATTAATAATAAAACAAAATAAGAAAGCTCTATGAAACCATATTGATCATCATCTTCTAGGATTTACAAATACTGATGTACCATACATGTGTGTATATATTATCAATTTATAGTATTTATAAGAACGATAGTTTAATTTTCTACTTTTTATTATACCTTTCCAAGTAATGTGATAAGTTAATAGGTAAAAGATATAAATTTATAATTTTTTTTAATATCGTTTAAAGATTAGTCATTTCGACCAAAAAAGAAGCACTAATATACTCTAAATAATAATATATATTTAAAATTATTTTTAAAAAGCCCCGAACTTTTAAGTCTTAAATGATTATATGTATTGTTTGTATGTAGGCTTACTTTTTATTGTGGATCAATGTATGATTCGTTGATATTATTTTTTTGTAAAAGGTGTAGTTGATAGTTATATACGTACGTGAGACAATTGGTATTTCTAAAGACAATTTGTCTAAAGATAGTAATTTGGTCTTGGCCCATTACACTATGGTTTATGCTACAATTTAATTTATTATTCTGTAATTTAGATTAATTTAGATCTTTTGTTATTATCCTTTTGGACTTGATGGTTTAATTAATTATGAGAAATTCTTATATATTATGTAAACTGTATTAATTTCATTCAAGAAATAAGATTATAAATTTCTTTAATTATATGTGATAAAGTATAAACTAAGAGACACGTGGAATGTTTTTGTTAACTCTAAACTTTCTAAAAATAAAAATTAATAATAAATAATAAAATTAATATAAAATTTAGATTCTAGTCATATATCCAAAATCAAAATTAAATGCGTTGCTTATAAGGCTTACTCATTTTGGAAAAACAATTCAAAAAAACTTTTAATACCAGAACTTAAAAATATTTAATTTCAAATAATGATAGAGCCTTGGGTTTAATATTATAACAGTATTCATTTCCCCTATAGTATGGATTTACTAACCTCTTCAAAGATTGGATGACAAATTTGTTTTATTCTTTAAAAAATAAAAAAAATGTTGGAAAACCAAGAAGAAATGCACAAAAAATATAACAAAAATTAAAAAAAAAATCCCTTCCCTAGCAAACTTTTATAAGATAAATGAGGCAAGGAATTAATTATTCGTGGCTAGTAATATTTGTTCATGTGTGACTCTAAGTAGTGCTGTATGGCCCTTTAATTTTCTTTTTGGCCGGAAAGGTCCTTTTAATATTTCAACAAAATACATTTATATACTATGGCTGTGCAAGAAGCCCATGGCCCGTAAAGCCCGCCTGAACCCGCATAAAATATGCCTTGCCCAACTTGATAAAAAGTGACCCAATGTAAAATGGGCAATTTTGGGTAGGGCCAATATTTGGACCGGGCCGGGCATCGGGTAAGGGTTGCTACCCTGCCCATTTGGCCCTGCCCAATTAATTATTTTTTTATAGATCAAAATTCGTAAATTATATTATTTCACATAGAACAAATATGGTGGATACTGGTGATTAAAGGATAATTTTACAAATATGAGTAGTCAAGTAGGTAATTGTATCCTTTAAAATTTATAACTAAATTGATTTCTTTCTTTATTTTTTTTAAACTGTGTTAACCGTCATATATTTTTTTTCAAATGCTTTATCTTTGTCAATTTTGGAGAGATTGATGCAAAGTTATAATTATAAACTACTTAAACTTCAATACTTCTTTTATATGCTATGGATTTTAAAACTTTAATTACTATCTTCTTATTGTCTTATTCTTAGTAAATTATGTATATTATTTAATTCTTAAAAACATATGAATATAATATTATTTTATAAGTTCATAATTGTATATTTGTTTCACAATATGAGCAGAGCATTAGGACTTGGACATGCCCAACCTGCCCATACCTTGTCCAAAATAGTTAGGGCTTTTACCGAGTAGGGCCGAGCATCGGGCTGCAAAATGCAGCCCATATATTTGTCGGGCAAGACACCGGGCAGGAGGGTTGCCCTGCTCAGCCTTGCTCATGCACAGCCCTAATATATACACATACATATATATATATATAGGTATTTATGTATGCATGCATGCGTATATATTATTAATCCCTGAATCATTTCAAAGAATTGAATTCTCATCTTAATTTTGATAAAAAAAATGATCTTCTTAATTAATTTTTTTCTATTTTTTTAAAAAAGAGCCACTACCCTTAAATGATACATATACATTAGTTTTCATGTAAGGCATATGTTTTTCTTAGGATCTATATGCGTTTCGTTGACAAATTCTAATGGACTGTCTATATCTAAAGTAAAACACTTGTCAATGAAAAGAAAATATGGGAAAATGAAAAATAAAAGATAAGAAAGAAGCATTTTTATTTCATATTTTGAATATTTTTTAAGCAACTCATGGCCCTACCTTTACATGTGTGTGAAAGTTATATATAAATTCGAATTAAAATATCATTTAAATTTTTTTTATTTAGAAAGTTAAAAAAGGAAAAAAAAATAAAAGAATAGTCTAACACACATATGGAGATGCTTTTATCGAAGTCGTAGATTCTGAAAAGTATACCATTTCTTCATATTTACTTTGGAATTAAAAGAAAGTAACACGTTCTAGCCTTTAAAAGTAATTTAGAAAATCATTATTATTTAAATCTATAATACAAAATAGTGATTCTATATCAAAATAGTGGGAATAAAATTTAAGATCATCATATAATCAAAACTCTTACCTTGCAGGTTGCTATTGCCAAGATATAGCAGCCAGAGTTTGGTCAAATTTGCAATGTCATTTGGTATGTTTCCTCCTTTGAATTTGTTATCCCCCAATTGTAATTCTACTAATTCTTTGCATTGATGCTAAATGGAGGGCATTTCGCTAGACAACTCATTTCTATTTACATAAAATGATTCAAGTTTTGGAAGCCCAGAATATATGTTTGTTGGAAGACTACCAGATAATTGATTGCTTTCAAGACCAATTTGCTGCAATACTGAATTGTTAAATAAAGAAGATGGTATAGAACCAACAAGTTGATTCCCTCCAAGATACAATATCTTTAGTTGTGAAAGAGCGCCAATCTCATTTGGAATACTTCCTTCAAATATCAGGGAGTAGGAAAGAAAATAATGTCACTAGTGACAACTCTTTAAACATCACAAGTTATGTACATGACATAAATTTATATTTCTTCAAAACACATGTAATAGAATTTGCACACTTTATAGAAATAAAACAAATATACTCTAAATGATAAAACACATTGCTCACATCTGGTAGCGCCGTATAGATTATAAGGGGCATAAAAAATAGGCACATAATCCATTTGGCCTTGCTATTCGTCATTCTTTCAAATCACATATTTATTGGAAGGCTCACATAATAATTATTTTTAATTTGTTGACCACAATTTCTTTAAAAATTAATAATAAAAATAAAATTAATTATTATTTAGATTATTCCAATCAAAATTAAATGTTCCAACTACGTTGCTTGTAAAGCTTACTCATTTTGAAAAACATAACGTTCAAAAATTTCTTAATCATGGAATAATAAAATTTTTGGATTAAAAAAAAGGAATAATATTTTTTAAAAGACTTACAGTCGGCTTAGATATTTTTGCAGTATTATTATAATAGTATTATTTTTCCACATGGTGTGACTTTACTAGACCGTTTCAAAAATTGGATATGAATTATTTTCTCTTCTTAGAAGAACAGAAAATTTTTGGGAATAAACTAAAAGATATATCAATATGGTTTAGTGGTGTAAAATCCCGCTAGATTCCTTTAGATTTTGAGTTCAATTTTTAGATGAGATATCTATACTATAAGAGATAGTCACAAACTCCAAAACTATACTACCTTGTAATAGGATCCAGTGAATGTTATAAAAAAACAATAGGAAGATAAACAAAAAATACGAAGAAAAAGAAAAGCAATCTAGACACGCCTAGGCTGCCCCATGATAATATAAAATCATGCTAATTAATTATAGAAAAGAAAAATATAGATATTAAAAATAAACCAAAAACATACCTGATAAACTATTATAAGAGAGACTCGATATTTCAAGTGAAGACAAGGTAAAAATTGTTTGGGGAATAATTCCTGAGAACTTGTTACCGACAAGTAATAACTTCTTTAAGTACTTAAGTCTTCTCACTTCAAGTGGAATAGTCCCTTTAATTAAATTATAAATCCAATCCAACTTCTCCAACCTCGATAAATTGAACAGAGATAATGGAATAAATCCATTAAAACTATTATTTTGAAAACCTTAATGTTCAAGCATAGATAAATCTCCTATCCATGTTGGAACTTGTCCATAAAAGTCGTTGTAGCTCAAGTTAAATAGTCGCAATCGACGTAGTCGAGCTAACTCTTCAGGGATTTGACTATAAAAATTGTTGTCACTGAGATCAAGTTCAACAAGGAATGAAAGATTTCCTAGCTGTATGAGAGATGGTGCCTTTGAGATCCATGGCTCTAAGATTCAAAGAATGAACCCTTCCATGACGAGTATTGCAGGTGACACCAATCCAATTGCATGGAGAAGAAGAGGCAGACCAATCAGTTAAAGAATCGTATGGATCTGAAGTGATTGAAGATTGAAGGGCAAGAAGTGCAGATTTGTCGGTGATGATGTTCGTATCAATTGAAGTTAAGGAAACCATGAAGCCATGAAGTAAGAAGAGCAAAACAAAGCAAGAAGGTTTTCCCATGTTTAGCATATCTCACTTATCAAATTTTAAGTCTTGCACTTTTAGGAATTAACACGCACGTCATTTTATACTCGTTCGATTATAAATCAAAGTAAGGTGTGCAAACTCAATTCCACACACTGATATACGTATAAACTTCCCGATAATAAAAACTTTTACTTTATTGAATTTTATTTTTTTAAAAATTAATTTATATTCTCTGCTATTTGTCTTATATGGCTTTAATATTTCAATAAACACACAGTAAAGTAAATTGTATAATAAAAAATGGTATTTGCCATAGAGTGACCCCATATATAGTTAACGATGAGAGGCCTTTAACACTTTATGGATCATATTTTCATTTTCATTGCATTATTTTATTAAAAAAATTGCATTTAAATCCTATGCAAGGAATTTAATTGCAGACAAGTTTAAAAAAAATCATCAAATGACCGTGAAATCTCATAGGACTTAGGATTAATTTTTTTAAAATTGTAAAATGACAGAATTACCCTTGATAAAAAATGCCTTAGTAGTTAGTTTTTTGTCCCAAGTTATTATTCCTTTATCAGAGAGTTGCCATTCATATTGCTTGAATTGTTTTTTTTTTCCTTGTTTAAATTGTTATTTTTTCATGGAGTTGTCATTCTCATTATTTGGGTTGTTTCTTCTCAATGACAATTCTATCATTTCGTAATTTAAAAAAATTAATTCTAGCTTATGTGGGACTTCACAGTTATTTGATAATTTCTCTATACTTCTCTATAATTAGATTCTTTATATAGGACTTAAATACAATTTTTGCTATTTAATTTTGCCTAACTTGTGTATATTTTATTTTGGTAATAATATCATCTTAGTTTACCCAAAGGAAAATACCATAACTAGCTTCAAAAACACATGTATATATTGTGTGTGGAAAAAAGATGTATTTTTGTGTGTATATTTCAAAAGCCACAACACTCAATCTCATAACCCGCTTTATACGCCAGAGACTTGAAGGGGTCATTATGGCAATTTTGGATAATATATTGAAGTAAACTCTACAACTCAACTATGTTCAATAAATTAATTTTTTGGAGCCCGACACTTGAAGGTCATTACGTGCAATTTTCTAAAGCATTTTGAAAAATTATATTGAACGGATGATTATTCTGATTTCAGAGTATTTATAAATATATGAGAAAAATACTCTTACAAAACCTCAATTTCACCTTAAGTAACCTCAATTTTATCTTAATTACATAAACCTCTGGAGATTTTTATTTATGTAAAGATGCATGACAGTGCCTTAAAAGATTTTGTTAGACTTCACTCATGATTTGAACGATATGGGTCTAGTGCCCGGAAGAAAATCTTTATTAAAGGCATAAATAACTTAGCTTAAAGATTAAAAGTTGCACCATCCAAGAAGGTGATGCGAAGAAAGAAAATTAAAATCGCCCATCTTTATTAATATTGTATATGGTCAAGTTTGGTTGGCTATGTCATAATATATATATATATAGATATATATATATTATCAATGTAAAAAATTATAGGCACTCATCGTGCTAGACTTATAAGATATGTAAGGACACAAAGAACTTAAAATAATTAAAAGCTGTCCCATAAAAGAAAGGAGGAAGTAGCATTATCAATCATATTTTCAGTATCAATGTTGTATAAGCCATAAAGTGACCCCATATAACGCATTATGTCAACCACACATAGAGTGCTTGGCTTGTGACTAAACTTCAAAGTCACACTCCACTTCACACCAAATAGCTTCTTTTCTTTTCTTTTCTTTTGCTTTTTTTTTTATTTAGGTAAGCTTAGAGTATCTATCGGAAGTAGTAACTAACTCCTGTCTATCATAAACCTAACGAATGGGCTTTAGTGCTAGTTATGAGACCCTCTCCATCCATTGCTAGAAATCAAATCCCTGACTTGATACCTAAGAAACTTAGTTAAGTGCCAACTGTGCTAAGTTTGATGGTTTACACCAAACAACTTATGTGTGTGCATGTCTCTTTATATACCATTATGTATATTTTATTTTGATAATATCATTTTAGTTTACCCAAAGAAAAATACCACAATTGATTTAGAAAACACATATAAATAGCACATCTTTTATTTTCTTTTTTCTTTCATTTTGTAGATTTTATATAGTATGTGACAAAACGTGTATGTACATTTGAAAAGCCACAACACTCGTTCTAATAATCCACTTTTTACCCAAATACTTGAAGGGATATGATCGTTATGCGCAATGTTTTAAACCATTTTGAAAAAATTGTATTGAAGGATGATAACATCCTGATAAAATTAAGGTTGGTTTATTAGTTTATACAAATATAGCTCAAACCCTATAGAAGTATGAGTTTGAATTTTATTGCCAGTATGAAAATTATTTAAGTGGCTAATCTTTAACTCTTTTGCTAATATTCTTTAGTATGAGATATATTTTGGTTGTACTGAGTCCATGTCTCAACTAAAATTGTTTAGGATATTTATTGGGAAAAATTTGTGAAAAAGTTTCTTTGACGATCCATGCGTGAAAAGCTTAGCAAAACCGGTAACCTTTCATTTTTCTTTGAAGAAGTATTTTTTAGTCCTATTCCATACTTTGTTTGTATTTGGAGACCAAACAAACAAATATAAATTTGAATGTAAAAAGTGTTATTTTTTGTTATATTTTATAACATAAATGTTTAAACTTTAATGAGAATGTCGGTCACCAGATTAATATAAACGCAAATATATACTTTTTTGCCACATATGAAAATATATAATAAACATAAGTGAAAGTAAAAGTTCATATTCATATAAAGAAGTGGAAACTAAAGTATGCTTTTGATATAAAAAGTACTTTAATTTGTTGATAAAGTACTTAAGTTAGACTTGATGTTTATCCAATTTAGGGGAATAATTGAAGTCTTAACTACCATCTTCTAGGGGACACATATGTCATTCTCTCCCTTTGATTTTTCTATCTATAAATCAGCAGATGCATTGTTTTGTAATATATATTCATTTGCATATTCTTTGAATTCCTATATTCTAATCTAATGATTGTGTGTTTTTTCTTTTTTAAACTAGAAGGCCTGCAAAAGGAATTGATATTCAATTTGTGATTTGAACGTGACTTTAAGTGTTTAAATGAAAGAAAATAAAGACTGAGAAGAAAAAGTGATAAAAAAAGGGGGAAATCTAAAAAAAAATCATTTGAATTATGAAATTTTAAAAAGAACATACAAATATATAAAAGGATATAAATGTCACAAGTATCAATATAGGATTTTAATATTTATGGAAAAAGATAAAATTGCCCCATAACTTAAAGTGAGTAATCATTTTCATTATCAAAATTATTAAAATCTTTCATGTTCTGTCAATTTCGTTATTAGTATAGTCAACGCCTATAACTTGATATATTATTATTTGCACCACTAAGTTTTCAAACAAAGTAGTCAATCTTGTTATCAAAATAATTAAAATCATTACATGTGTTATGCATTTCGTTACTAGTATAGTCAACGCCTATAACTTGATATATTATTTGAATCACTAACTTCTTAATGTGAGTAGTCAATTTTATTATCAAAATAATTAAAATTATTATACATGTTATCAATTTTATTACTAGTGTAGTCAATACTCATAACTCACGTTTCATCTATTCCCATAAATATTGAAATCACATATTGATATTTGTGATCAATTCGTCCATTTATATATTTGCATGCCCTTTTTTAGAATTTCAGAATTCATGTGATATTTTTTGGGGATTTTTCCTAAAAACAAATTGAAGATTCATGGATTAAGAATGAATGGAATGTAACTAATATTATAAAGGAAATTACAAAAATAACTAAAAAAGAAAATTGAAGAAAAATACTAAAGTAAGAGTATCGTGGATCTATTGGCTGTTGGAAATAAACATGTTGAGTATTGTGAATCTATTGAACGTTAGAGGCTGTAAAACTATGTTGTTTATGGTAAAGTAGGAAAAATAAACAGTACCCCATAAATGTACAATAAAGGGCCTTTCTTAGGTTTCTTCCTCATGAAAAAATCATCACTGAAAAGCTCTTCCCTAATTAGAATCAATTAATCAAAGATCATCCACATAGATTAATAATGGAGAAAATTTCTTCAAGTAGATCAAATAACAACGGCAAATTAGGGGGAAATGGAAATTTGTACCACTAAGTTGTAAAATAAAGTAATCAATCTCATTATTAAAATAATTAAAATCATTACACGTGTTAATAATTTTGTTATTGTTGTAGTCAATATCTACAACATGATATATTATTTGAACCACTAATTTATTAATGTGAGTAGTCAATCTTATTCTCAAAATGGTTAAAATAATTATAAGTGTTATTAATTTTATTGCTAGTATAATTAATACCCATAACTCATGTTTTCTCTTTTCTTACAAATATTAAAATTGCATATTAATACTTGTGACCAATCTGTCATTTTATATATTTGCATGCCTTTATTAAAATTTCAAAATTCATGTAGTATTTTCTAAGGATTTTCCCTCAAAAAATTGAAAATTCATGGGTTAAGAATGAATGCAATGTAACTAATATTATAAAGGAAATCACAAAAAGACCTAAAAAGGTAAATTGAAGCAAAATACTAAAGTAAGAGTATCGTCTTTTGGCAAAATACTAAAGGAAATCACAAAAAGACCTAAAAAGGAAATCACAAAGTGCACTTCATTACACACACACACACATCCTCATGTATATTTTATTTTGGCAATATCATCTTAATTTGCTCAAAAGAAAATACCACAATTGACTTCGAAAAGGTTATATGTTTAATAAAAAGAGTATGCATTCTTGTATGTATATTTCAAAAGCCACAAACAATTGACACTCAATCTAATAATACCTTTCTTACATTTATTGGTAGGATGTACACATAAGTATTTTTTTTCTAATAATTTATTTCTTGACGAGAACTATAAACCTCCGCAAAAATTGATATTTTTGTTGTTGTTGAAGCCAGTATGTTTTAGTTACATCTGATTTGTATTTGGAGACCAAACAAACGTATATAAATTTGAATATAATGTGTTTTTGTTATATTTTAATGTTCAGTAAAGTATGAAATCATATGAAACCATTTCTTAGAAGATTTTAAAACTATTTCTTAAGGCTTTTCAAAAAAGAAATATTAGCTATTTTGTTGATAATTCATGTAGAAATAATAAAGATACAGTGTGCGCACACGAATAGGTTAAAAATGAAACCCCATATGTTACAATGTCTAAAAGCAGAAAATTGCATAATAGTCTTAAATTGAAATTTAAAGCAACACTCATTTAATCTCTCTAAAGAAGATAAATTCAGTAGATAACCATAAATTTAATATTACATTATTTGATTTGATGGTATGAAAATGTTGCGTAGAAGAAAAGATAATATATAATCTAATCTAAATCCTATAAAAGGCTACCTGAACATGTTCTAAGAATTCAAAGAATATATTGTTCGAAGAATCTAAGGAACTTCTAAATTTATTAAAAGATGTAGACATTACCAATAAGTTATAATAATAAATAGATTATTCCGATTTAAGAATATTCCCAAATCTATGAGTAAAACAATCTAACAACCATCTCAGTTTTACTTAAGTTATCCCAAGATTTTTAGCTATGGGTAGTGCATGGATTACCTCACAATTTTGTACGATAGAAACCTAAAGATTTTTTTTTGTAAGTGTATGTATTTTTGTGTAGGCAATACTATTCAATATACGTTATAATACTAAATATTAACATCTCTCTAAAATGCTTAAAAGATTTTGTTAAACATGACTCATGATTTGAATGATGTGGGTTTGGCCCATAAGAAAATCTTTATTAAGGGCACAAATAACTTATAGATTAAAAGTTGCAACATGCAAGGAGGTGTTGCGAAGAAAGAGAAACAAATTTGTGCATTGTATAATATTAATTGTTTATGGTCAATTTTGGTTGGCTATATCATAATATGTGTGTGTGTGTGTGAGTATCATCAATATAAAACATTATGGCCACAGGACGCGCTAGACTTAAGAGGTATATAAGGATACAATGAACTCTAAAATACTCCTCCCTACAAAATTTAGTTAACTAATTTAGATAGATTGAAAAAATTAATTAAATTATTATTTATAATAATTATGTATTGATTTTCCTAAAATATCATTTACTATCAAATGTATTATAACTTCCTTTTGATAAAAATTTATTGGAATATATGTAATAATATAGGGATATTTTAGGAGAAAAATTATAAATTTAGGAGATAAAGTAGATTATGATTTTATATTTAAGACTAAAATAAATCTTTTATTTGAATCTTATAATTAGGACTAGAGGTTGTAATTAAAAGCTATCCCATAAAAGAAAGAAAGAAAGAAGTAGCATGATATTGTCACATGAAGAACAATATGTTCAATAATATGAAGAATTACTGAGAGAGATTCCATTAAAGATAATTTATTATAAAAAAGTTATATGAAATCATCAACTAATTAAAGAGTCCCAAGGGACATGAGGGTAATAAATTATATTTGTACAATTATTAAGTTATTCTAATGCACAAATAACAAGTTTGTAGGCACGCGACAATAAGTACAAATGACAACTAAAGTTGCAAACGATAACAATTTGAAAGAGCTAGTTTTAAAAAAAGAAATATACTAAAATAATCTGTTTCACAAAACAGTTTTATAGAACATTTAGTTTCACGAGAATCACAAACGAATAGTGATCGTTCAACTAATGCGATATTTTCCGCTTCCCATCAACCTATGTTGATGGGCATAGTTTTTTAATCCACTATTAGATAAATTCCATGGATACCAAATTTTAATTTCTAATTAGAAATTAGTCTAATAATAATTAAGTTGGTCTTAAGAGATTGCAATGTATCCAGCAATTATTCAACCTAACATCCAGTTTCAAGTTTCAATTGTTTATGTTTTTGTTTTTTGAGTGATTTTTCACACCAATAAAAATTGGGTCTAACAAAAGCAGTTAGTTCTTCATGTGGTGTACTAAAATTTGAATTCTACCTTATAGAGGTGTCTAAATTTAGTATTTAGACATGTAAATTTTTGTATTTAATAATGACAAATAAAGACATTTCTTGCATTACATTATGTTTTGGCAGAATGGATCTTGGTCCTTCAGAATAATTTCAAAGATTCATGATCCTTCAAAATAAACAAATTCTAATTTTTGTTTTGTAGTTGCCTCAACAATGCCTCGCCTGTAATGCTTAAAGATGCCTAGTGTAGCCTCATGGCCAGGGGTCTGTGGCCTCTAATATGCCTTTCTCTAATGCTCTTTAATAGTCTTTATAATATCCCAACTTCCTAAATTTTTTTTTCATTTTTATTCTGATAATTAGATTTACATAAAATTAGTGACATTTTGATATCTTATGAACAAAAAATGATGCAGTCTTATTTTTTATAGAAAAAATACTTCAAAATTGTGGAATGTTGATTTTTAAAAACCACATATAATTTGAAGTGTAATTAAATAATATAATATTGTTGCAATTAAATCCTCACCCCTCCTTTTCAGTCCAGCTTCACCCATGGGAGAAATACTCAAGATAATAATATTATTGCCAGAGAAATTGAGTACCTATATGACATTCTTATTTCTTATTAGGCAAAAAAAAAAAAAAAACATTCCTCGAAGCTATGCTCAATTTCCACATATCTCTCCTACTTTCCTTCTCAGTTGGATGCCGTAAAATTCTTGTGTGTGGATTGTAACAGAAAATTTCCTCTTGGTGAATGTCTTTTCTGTTAAATTTCCACATAATCTCTTCCTTCATTGCTACCAGTCTTGACATTTCCTTCTTTCTTCCTTCACCCTTCAAAACTTGTGAAACAGTGGAATAGGTTATGGAGATTGTACAATGAATATATTCTAAAACGCTGATCAATTATTTGTTGAAATGCTTGAAAGAAAAGAGTTATAACTAAAGCTAACCCCTTGTTATGACTAATGTAACCTTGACTTGACTTTTAGTCTGTGATGTTAATAAATTACAATAAAGAGATATTATTTTAAAAGATTTGTTGGAATTGTTACTTAAGAGTCAAATATCAAGAATCAAGTTAAAATTAAAGGTTATGAAATTGTAGTGAATTTATTATTCCATGCATGATTAGAAGTGTTGAAATATGGAAGTAGTGAAATCCAATAGTTGTAAATAGAGTTGATCCGTAATAGCAGAAAAAAATATTGCTATTTGAATTTCAAAGCCACTCCAACGTAAGTGACTCAAACTGGAAATTTTATTTTACTGAATCAAGTCTGAATTTTTTGCATACATGGGTTCTCCTTTATATCCGGAAAATAATAATTGACAATAAAATAAATAAACCAAATAAATAAAAGCTTAACAAACTTCAGTTGCGAGACTTGTGGCCTCCTCTTCGAATATTTGAATATATTTCCTTTGATATTTTGATTTTATTTCCGTTGATATGCTTCCAAAAATCTCTCAACAATTTCAACGTGAAGGAACTCCCCAATGACTTGGTCCACTTAATGCCACGTAAAATAATTGTTTCCAGGTGGCCTCAATCATGAATTCTTCCACGAGTCTCTCCTTACTGTGGGTAAAGGATAGTCTAGGATCATGGGTCCTCCTTTTTGGTAAGGAACCGACTCTTGTAGGTTCTTAGAATTGGGAATGTGACAACTATGGTTGCCGGGCTTCTTGTGGGGGTCATGTCTGGAATGAATAATTGACAATACATATTTCTACGATGTGTTGATGACATGTTTTGCTTGACTAACTGCTGCTAAGTCAATCGTTTGAATAGGTTTCTCACTTGTAAGGATGAATTTATTGCCATCCTTAGAGAGTTCGTACTCTTGAGCCCTTCGATGGTAGTGAGTATCAAAATCATAAAGGAAAGAGTTGCCAAAAATCACCTGACAAATATCTAAAGGCACATCACATAGTACCTCGTCAATACAGCAAGAAGTTATGGCAAAGCATACAAGGCATTGGTAATTAACTTTCTTATTTACATCATTAGTAATCCATCCTAGTTTCTGAAAAAACCTTGCTGATATAAGGTTCTCTTGGCTACCAAAATCAATTATGGCAGATAAGACCTCGTTTTTCACTTGGATGTTAACCTTAAATAATTCTTCTTCTGGACCATAAATAATTCTTCTTATGGACTTCGGCATTGCCATCAAAGACAGGGTCGAGTCTGCTTCTTGGACTAAACTTAGTCTTTCAGGTTCATTTATTGAAGGTGCTGTTGTTGCCACTGCAGCACTCTTACGATATTCATCTTTCATCCACTTCTTTGGAAAGAGCTCCGGATGAAGCTTCCAACATTTGTCTTTATCAAGTCCTGCAATTTCCCAATGCTCACAGAATTTATTAGTAGAAGAAGGAATTAAAGAATTACCTTTCTTTGCATTTTCCTTATCCTTTACTTTGTGTCTATTGTCCTCGCTATCCCTATCACTACGAGGCTTGCTCTTTTTCTCGATCGCCATAGATGTTATACTAGCACTGGGGATATCACAAACAGGAAATAAGCTTAGTTCTGTATTAATAGATTCATGCAGCCCTACTGTATATTTTTTGAAAATTTGTGAATCTACTAGTGAGATGCTGAGAGCGATCGCCTGTCGACGGAATTCAGTGGCATAGTCCTGAACGGATTGGTCACGTCCTTGACGTAAATGGTGCCAAAGATTCCACTTTTCCTCAAGGTACTCCATTGGGTAAAACTCCTGTCTAAGTAGTTGTTTGAATTGGCTCCACGTGAGACCCTCGACTTCGTTGCTTGCACCATGAGCCTTCCACCAAGTCTTTGCATGATCTGTCATCTTGAGTGGGGAAAACATGACCTATGAGAGTCACTATATCGTCGAATAGCAAAATCTGTCTCCAACTGGTCAATTCACTAATCTAGTTTATCGGCATCAACGGCGCCGTCGAAGATTGGTATGTCAATCTTTGCTTCAACCTTAAAAGGTTCTAAGTCATCGGCCGCTTCATCGTCATCATGTCAACCTTCACGACCTTCTTTTTGGTGCGAGATGCCCTCGAACTTTGCTTTCAGCTTCGCCACCTTTGTCTTTAGGGTGTTTATCTTCTCATTATTTTTCTCATGAGAATTAGAAGCCTGGGTTTTGATCCAATCAAGGACTGTCGCACTCCATTTTACACAAAACAGCTAACACAAGCATGTATTTATATAGTATTTTGGTAAATCATTTTAGTTTATCCGAAGGAAAATACATATTCATATCAAATTTTCAAAAGATGTTGATGCAAGGAAAGATAAAGAAAATTATATTACTGATGAGAAAACATTTTAACCCTACAAGTGGTCATTTTAACCATATTTTCATTATCATTGTATTGTATCAGCCACAAAGTAAACCCATAAAATACGTTAGCGAGAAAAAACTTCGTCATTTTACGAGGTGTAATTTCACTTCTTGGACCACAGTTTCAGTTTCTTTGCATTAATAGTCTAATACGAGAGAATACCCTAAAAGAAGAAGAAGCTTGCATGCATACATTGCATTAGAAAAGGGATTTTGGAGAAAATTTAAATTTTGGGGTTAAAAGCTATTCTCCTAACTTATATCAAAACCAAGGTTTTGATTTCAACACTATAGTGTTGGGGTGAAAATCACTTTTGGTTTTGGATGTGTGCTGAGCTACTATGTTTTTAAAATTTAGTTTAGGCCAAAATCACAGTTTTGGAAATATTTTCAAATAGGGTCTTATAAATATGAATATATCTCATACTTCATAACTAATAGGAGTTAGATTTAGTGGAAGAGGTTAGTTTCTCATGTGGTGAAATCCTGCTGAGAGAGGCATATGCATTTAATGACATTGTATCAAATAAGATTATTTCTAATAGGAGAATATCTATACTTAACAAATAAAAAACTCATACTTTATAAGAGTATAAGTTTAAATTTTATATATTTTATTCTTGAAAATATAAAGCACGAGATATCCATGAACTTGGCTTAGCAATTTCAATATTTTGATTGGACTTTTCATTGTTATTTTTGAACCATTAATTTAGCATTGTCCATTGTTTTAGAGAGTCAATTGGAGCCTACCAGGGCATTTCATAAAAGATATAACATTCATGCAATATTGCATGTAATTATTTTGGAATTGCAAGTAACATAAATAAATATTGTATATAATATACTTGGAGAGAATTAAAGACAAAATAGATAATAGGCATAAAATAAAATATAAACTTTTTAGAAAATCATATTCATTATAGTTATTCTCTTATCTAATATAAAAACTCAACTCGTTAACTTATAGCTTTATATATAATTAATGTATGGATTTATTAATTATTAATAGTCATTAAAGATCAGTCATATATGAATGACAGCAGAAAACGAACAAATAACTACCAAAGATTAAAAGTTATCTCCAAAAGAAGCTAAGGATAATTCCGTGTTGCATAACTTTTTGGGAAATCGTTGAAAATTTTCTTATTTAAATATATTTAAAATTTATTTTAAGAACTCAAGTGTAACTTATTCTTAGTAAGTGCAACTTTTCTTATCTTCAACTATTTTAAAATAATTTTTTTAGATATAATTAAAGATATATTATACACAGTTAAAAAATATTACCCTTAAGAATCTGGAGCCTTAGGTATTTGTAGGTGGTAAATTTTGTAATAAGGAAATTTTCTAACATTTTTTCTAAATTTTTGCCGTTATCTATTGTTTCAATTGTTGTCCAGTTTGATAGGCTATATGGCTAGAGATAACCCCAAAAAAACGTTAACGAGAAGACGTCAAAGAAACAAACAAATTAAAAATATCAAAAGGCTTCTGAAAATATTGGCTTGTTTGACTCATTAATTATCAATTAATCTCAAAAAAATACAGAGAAATTCAGCAAATGATGACCATAAATTAAACATTAATGGTATGAAAATGCTTGTTGAGAAAAAGTATTTTTATTTTATCTACTTTGCGTGGTCATAACGATGAGGGACCATATTTTCATTTTCGTTTTCATTATCATTTCATTATTTTGAACGAATATTAGATATTTAGAAGCTGTTTTGTGGAAACTGGAGTGAGTTTGAAGTCTACTCAATAAATGAAGCACGCACGGCATTTACCCATAAATAAATAAAGTCTGAAAGACTTTTGATAATTGTTTTTGTGAAGATTTGAAGACGAGTTTCTTAGCCGAGAATAATTAAATAAGAGTGCCATTATTTTTTTTTCAGAATTCTGAGGAAGAAAAATATCATACTTTGAAATTCAAATACTAAATAATGTGTCTTTAGGTCGTGTGGTTGTAGTTTATAAGTTTCTTAGTAACAAGTGAGAATTCCAGAGAAATACCCTAAAAATTTCAAAATCCCAAATGAATTTTGTTTACTATGAGATCCTTGACGAGAGACTAATTAATTACCTAAAAATCTGAATAACAATTAAGAAGTTAACAATAATAAATTCTAATATAAGAATTAACGTGTTTATACTGTTTTATACTTTATGATAATTAAGTTTTTTTATTTAAAACCTCATAATAATTCTTATAATTTTAAACAATTTATTGTTAGCTAAAAATGCAATACCCAAATTATTTTTGTTCTGTGCATTACTAGACACGTTATCTTGTACTCCCTATTGTCCTTTTGACAAGAGGCTTTTAACCAAGTTATACAAACCAAGAAGTATTAATTACATTATTATTTGTGTCTTAAATTGATAAGATTTATGCAATTTACCTTTATTAAATAATGTAATTAAAATTAATTAAATTACTTTTTTAATATATTTTTATAATCTTGTCTCCTCCCTCCCCTCTCCCTTACTTATAAATCTCTTTCCTCTATTAATTAACTAACCTTTTGAAATAAGAGGGTAAAATGAAAAAATATTTATTAGTAATTATCTCAACAACTTATATTTAGGATCAACATATCCTTATAAAAGGCCTCTTGTTAGAAGGACCAAAGGGAGTATAATGTTGCCTATTTAAGTTAAAAATTCTAATAAATTATAATAATAAAGCTATTTATATGAAGATTACTATGACGTCTCCATCAATGCAGCCCAATCCATTTTCAAGTGTTTTCCTTTCTTTTTTTTTTAAATGGCTTTAGCAAAAAGAGGGGTCCTCTGCTTCAAACTTTCAAAGGGCTCATGCTGCTTAAATTCTCTTGTTATTAGAGATTAATAATTGAGCAGAAGTGTATTAATTATTGTCACGTCCCTATTTTTGGACCGTGACCGGCACAGAATATAAATACATCATATTTCGAAAGCCTAGCATTTTAAGTAAAACCTTTAAATTCTCCTTAGCATTTTTCAAAATCATACAAACATTTTCTAAGGTTCATGCAGAGCATTATCCTTTCCAAAATAATAAAAGTTCTTAAGAAGCAATTACATCAAAAGTACTAATTATCAAACGAAACTTCGGATCAACAGCAAGGCTCTTTACCGCTCAGCTGGAGAATTAGGGTCACCTGCACTATCTGAAGCCAAAAATCTACTCGTGAATAACGTCCCAAAAACATGATTCAAAGAAATGCGGAAAATAAACAATGCATAATCATCTTAAAAATGTATTTTCTTAACACTTCATAATCTAATGCAAACCTTTCCATAAACATTTGTATTTCAGGGGAAATAACCGTATGAACTAACTGTTTCAAATAACTCATTCAAAACAATCTTTTCATAACCATGATCTTTCTGTAGGACTTCAACAGAACAGAAACGGACGTGGACACACAGTCCACGAGGGTAACTAACCATTCTGGTGGCTCGAAGCCACTAACTGTCGCGAGAACGAATCCCACGAAATAATTCTGGTGGCTATGCCACAAACTGTCGCGAGAATAAATCCCACGAAATAATTCTGGTGGCTCAAGGCCACAAACTGTCGCGAGAACGAATCCCACGAAATAATTCTGGTGGCTATGCCACAAACTGTCGAGCTCGAATACCAAGGTGCACTAAGGACTAACAGTACTGCTGTTAGCAACCAGCGTTCTGTATTCCGTCCTAAAACATTTCCATCATGCGTGGGGTCCTTTTCACATGTAAAGATCTCAATCGTTCCAAATATCATAATCATTGATAAAGCCACTTTGAATTTCAAAAACCCCAGCATGAACATTCGAAATCAAGTTACTGTAAAAACATATGCAATTCACGTAGGAATATTTCATGAATAACATCAGTTCACTGTTAAATCTTTTTCTAAAGCCTCTTTATCCATTTTCATGCATAATCATAATCTTTTGTAAATCAATCGAAAGAAAATCATTTCTAACGATTTAAACCATACTTTCATAAACTTGCTTTTTGAAATCCATATTTGAAATTCATCATTTAAAATAACAATGCATTTGAAAATGTAAATTTGTAGGGAACGTTATTCACTCACCTGTCGCGTTCCTATACCGCTACTCCTCCCACCAAACACTTGTTACAAGATTACTTCTCGTCCCCTGGTATTTTGAAATAGTATTAATATTCTATTCAAAGCTCCAACAGGACTAAATCACCTTGAAACTACAACCAAACATAAAGGCAAACACTTAATCATTTCTACACCTTGAACACCACCTTTTGCACCACTTTGCAACTTTCAAAATTCCTCTCCCAACTACTTAATTCTAATACTCCAACTCCATAGACTTTCTATTTCATCTTTACACATGTATCTATGGGTATATGTAAAACAGTAGCAATCCTAAATCATCGACATTCTTCTTTCACTTTTAAAAGCAACTTTCATGCTTATGTGCAGTTAACAACAATGCCCAAACTCCTACCCACAGCAGCAGACTTCATATTTATCATGACAGTATAATACATTCCCATACCTATATGCATATAGCATTTCCTAACTCAGCCCAATCCTGCAACAATACCCCAAGAACATATACATTACACCCCCAGAATGCACACCACGACAGCGACCACCGTGCGTACACATATACTCATGTATCTGTTTCAACCAAGCTCACAGCCTCCATTCAATATTGATTCATATCAGCAGTATAATAGTATGCACACGGCAGCAACAAACCAGTATAATCATGGATTATCTACATTACCACAGAAACCTTCCCACACAGCAACCATAACAGCCACTGTCGCAGAGAAAACAAGGAAAAAGGGTGAAACTTACCACCCTTACCGCACCTGGGATTCACAGCAATCACGCCGCGGCACGGAGCAGGAAAGTAACCGAGCCAAGCTTCTCACTTCCTTCTTTCCTCTGTCAACCGCAACCGACCACCAAAACAGGGGAATGCCGAAGTTACAAACCGAACAGAGTGAGCCTAAAGCGCACGATAACAAGCCAGAAGAAAAGAGGTTTGAATGCGGATATCGGTTTAAGAAGCTTACCCGCAGAATCAATGGCCGAAAAGCAGCTGAAACTCGACCTCCGAGACTTGCTACAGTAGAAATGGATTTGCTACAGTAGCACGACAATGGTGCCGGACAGAACTACACGGCGACGGCGCTCACTTTGAATGTGGTCCACCGGAAGAAGTGCTTACCGGCGCTAAAACCCGACTCACTGCACTTGTGACACGCCTGCACCTTGCATTTCTAACTCTCACCGCAGCCTCACTGACGACGGAACAAGAAAGGGATCGGGCGGAAACTTCTTAAAGGCGTCCAGCCGAACTTCCGTGCCGTGTACTCTTCTCCCACGCCGCACGCTGAGCTTCTGCCGTCCCGCACCTACCCGCGCTGCAGCCTGCCATCTCTGCTCGCGGCCCGCAGGAAGGAAGAAGGAAAATGATGAAGAAAAGCAGAGGTTCGGTGAGAAATAGACAGAGGGGCAAAATGGTAATTTCACGCGCCTGAGGAAAAAAAAACATACACCTCCGCTTTCGCTGCGACTCGAACGCTGGCCAAACGTTTTTCCCCTCGCCTCTTGAACCATTCGGCTAACACTTCCCATTCGAAATATTCTACAATGAATATACCTATAACCGTTAATTAAATTCATAATCATAACATTCTTCCCCTCTTAAGAAATTCGGTCCTCCGAATTTGGAAAAATGTACTCACCTTAGCTCTGAAATAATTGTGGGTATTTGATTCGCATCTCAGCCTCTAACTCCCAAGTAGCTTCTTCCTCTGAGTGGTTTCGCCATAACACCTTCACCGAAGGAATCTCCTTCGATCGCAACTTCTTTACTTGTTGATCAATAATGGCTATCGGATCTTCATCATATGACAGGTCCTCGTTCACATGAACCTCTTGATATTCAATAACATGAGATGGATCATACAAGTACTTTCGCAACATCGATACATGAAACACCGGATGTATCCCTGATAGCTCTGGTGGTAAGGCTAATCGATAAGCTACTACACCTACTTTATCCAAAATCTCAAAGGGGCCGATAAACCTCGGACTTAACTTACCCTTTTTACCAAATCTCATAACCCCTTTCATTGGTGACACTCTTAAAAACACTTTATCTCCGGCCATGAACTCCAATTCCCTACGACGATGATCTGCATAAGATTTCTGTCGACTTTGAGCCGCCAACAACCTTTGTTGAATCACCTTCACTTTTTCTTTAGCATCTTGAACCAAATCAGGCCCTAATATCATTCCGTCTCCAACTTCGAACCATCCAATTGGAGATCTACACTGCCTCCCGTACAACGCCTCAAACGATGCCATTTGAATACTTGATTGATAACTGTTATTATAGGCAAACTCTACTAACGGTAAATGTTTGTCCCAACTTCCACCAAAATCCATGACACAGGACCTCAACATATCCTCAACTATCTGGATTGTCCTCTCCGACTGTCCATCAGTATGAGGATGAAAAGCAGTGCTAAGATTCAATCGAGTGCCCAAAGCTTTCTGAAATGATTTCCAAAATTGAGAAGTAAACTGGGGCCCTCTATCTGAAATAATAGACACTGGGACCCCGTGTAACCGCAAGATCTCCTCGATGTAAATCTCAGCGTATCTAGCCGCACTGTATGTCGTCTTCACTGGTAGAAAATGAGCAACTTGGTCAATCTATCAACAATTACCCAAATAGAATCAAAACCTTTAGCCGTTAATTAAATTCATAATCATAACAATTATAAAAAAAATGAACTATACGCCCCGTGAATTTTTGTTATTACCTAATGCATACATTATTAATTTAAATTTTTAATAATTTTTATCGTGACTTTTATAAAAGCTAAAAAAATAAAGAACATATATGCAAAGTTGAAACCAATATATTATCTGATATTTTAGGTTTTAGAGAAAAATAATTAATTTAAATAAATAAATAATCTATTTTCAATACACTTTCACAAGCCATTGTATATATGATTGATTTTTGCACAAAATAAAGTTAAATCAAGATTACATTTAGAATGATTTGTAATGGTATTGTTCTTTGTATATTTTAAACAATTTAAAATATAGAATTACTTAGTTGAAACGGCAGGGAGCTGAAACGCATTTTTGATAGGTCTCCAATTTGAGTTCTAAAATATTACAATTAAGCCTATTTCCTTGTTAAGATATTGCAGATACAACAATTTCTTCAATAACTTTGTGTCCTTACGGTTGATTGAATTCAAGTCTTTACATTTTACATCATTCAACAAAGTTGTTCTATGAAAGTATAAAATCGTTTTCAATGAACAAATGCAGCACTCATCAATAGATTGTAACATGTTATTAGCTTTTATGCACAGATATAGTGGTAGGGTACTAGGGTTATTTGTAGGGTCTTCGTATTAATGGTAAAATAAGAAAATATATAAAAGACCTAACTTCAACTTCAAGTATAGAAAATTAGGAATAATTTCATCAACCTAATATTAAATAAAATAAGAAACAAAATCAAAATAGAAAGTTGGGAGAATAAAATCTTCTCAAATCTTCTGCGTAACTTACTTAGGAGAATCTATTTGCCTTCATAATTTTTACCTATGATGGTTATTTTATTTTGTTTCAATCTTCATTTACTTCAACAAAATAAAAATAAATGAAGTCGAAAACAAATTTATAGAAAGCGACAAAAGCAAAATACTGTTTCTAAAATTCAGAGCCCATTCCATGCCTCCAGGTCCAACTATAATTACCCAGTATATCACAGCAAAAAGACATCAAATGGGAAATGGGCCCCTCAAGTGTGTAAGTTCAAAACAAAGGGGAAAGGAAAGGAAGGGTTTTTTGTGTATTTGACCTGGGGAGTACCACTTTGTTGTGGTTTCAGTCGCGGCGTTTAGGGAGGTATCCTAACTCTTGGGTGTTTAGATTTACGTCTGAGGGTAATAGACGGCTCGTCCTGCCCGACATTGGAATCGCCTAAAAGGAAGGGAAACTTCGCTCTGCCCTTGGATCGTGGGTGAGCCCAATCCCTTTCCAAAAATTTTTGTACCAAAAAAAATAAATAAAATAAGTGGGTTTTGGATAGAGGAGATAAAGAAAATTGTAGGTTTATTTAATTTAGTACAGAAAATGAGTTCTTCCTAAATAAAATACCAAATTGTATATGGTTACATGAAGAAAAAAGCGCTGAATGAAAAAAAAAATAGTATATTATAACAATTTCAATTTCTGAGAGAATCAGTTAGAATCTTAGCACATTTTATAAAAAGTTAGCTTTCTACTAATACAATATTTTTTAAGGTTAAATTATAAATTTGTTGAGAAAACTTTTACTCAAGAGTGCTAGATATCCAAAACTTATTTTAGGAATAATGTTGCCCTATAAAATTTTAAAATGTATCATTGTTTCTTTAACCTTTACCTAAAATTAAATCTAACTGTTAGTTGACCAATATGTTAATTTGGAATACTCATGTGATATCCACTTCATCTTTTATTTTGGGTTAAGGTACAAATTTATCTTAAAAATTTTTACTCAAGAGTGCTAGGTATTTAAAAGTTTTTATTTTGTTTAATGTTGTCTGACTAATATTCAATTTTAGTTTGACTAAATATATTAGTTGACACGACTAATACATGTATCATCTACAACCGAATTGCTTATTAATTGCTCATCTGCTAGCAAAGGATATAATGTGTTTTAAGGATTGCATTAGAAGTTTGTTTAAATTTAATCTCTCAATTCATTACATCTTATGTCTTAAGATTTGATGCTTTTAAAGTTTTTCATCGCCCTTCTTTTATATATGAGAGATAGTGAACAGCTGAACGCTGATAGTTCAAATTTTTTGAAATAGCTTCGAGTAGGAATTGTATCTTTCCCTTTAATATCAGTGGGATTGTGCTGAAAATATATATTTTCTTGCAAGTTTCAATAAAGTGTAATGATGCAGCGTGCTATGTTTGGGTGCTTTATGCAATTTGCACCCTTTTCTCTCTCTATTAACAAGTTGAACTCATATCTTCTTGTGCTGAAGGAACTGCTTTGCAATGTGTTTTTCAGAGAATCACAGTTCGCACTCTGATGGTAAATCATGCTTTAAGTATTTTCATCTTCAGATGATCATATCTACTACTTTTCCTCGTTTGAATTTACTTCATGAGTGATCTGAATTTAGTCACTGTTGACCGCTGTACAGTTTCTCCTTGTTTTATTTAAAAAAAAGTCAAGGTGCATTTTGGTTATTTAGCTCTAAGGTACAAAATCCCAATTTAAGACTTGACACTTTTCTGGATGAGTGGGTAACTATTAATGTTGATGGAACTTAAATCTCATAGATGACATATATGGATGTGGAGGTAATTATCAAAAGACCATAAAGCAAATATGATTGAAGCTTTCATACTTAACATACCAAATGGAGAGATCATTTAATAGTTGAACTTTGGGCATGTCTTACGGGGCCTTAAAAGGACATGGATGTGAATCATAGATGACTCTGCTTGAGAAATGATTCTTTAGATACATTCATCTTATCAAATATGGAACTAAGGATTTACATTATTATTGGAATTTAATCCAAGAAAGTCACAGTATGTTTATCCATGATTGGTTGGTTGACATTCAACAAGTCATTGTCAGAAGAGAGAGGAATGATGCTGATATACTTGCTAAACATGCTTTAACCATGACCTCGGGATTTTACTTATTTCCTTTATATGATTTTTGTTTATTTCTTTCTTGTAGAGTATAGTCGTTTATTGCTTTCTTATATTATCAAAAAATTATGGATTTAATTTCACCTATTAAAACAAACAACCAAATTATTTGTATTTGGCATTAAAGTTATTTGATAGTACAAGGCTCTAATTTTTAAATCTCTCGATGAATTCATCTCGAGCAAAACAGGCTAAAATTTTAGTTTTTATTTAGAGAAATAAAATATTTTCAGTTACACGTGGTTAATTGATATGTACCAGGAAGTGTTTTCATTAAGCAGTGGATCATGGAAGGGAATAGATATCGAGAACTTGAAGTAGGTTAAAGTTTACCATGAAATGGTCATAGCTAATGGAGCTATATTTTGGTCTAGTTTAATACTAGCTGGGGTAAAGTATGAAGATGATAGTAAGGCGCGCGAAGATACTAGGGTGATAGTTTTTTTTTGGACATAGAAAAGGAAGTCTTCACATTGATATCACTGCCTGATTTTGCCTGTAATAGAATGGGAACGATTACTGTTTATGAGGAAACTTGCTATATTTTATAAGAAACAACATGAGAATGGTGAAAAGGTTTGGTTTTAGTTTGATTGATTTGTGGGTGATGAAAGATGTTAAATGTACATCTGGGGAGAGATGCAATTTGGAATAATATCTATACAAACAACCCCTTTCTATACGATTTATATATATCCACACACTATTTGGAGGAACCAAATTGTATGCAAATCTCGTCTTGAAGAGGATAAAGTATCAGGAAGAGACGACATTCTATATTTCTTGGTTGTCTCTATGAATGAAGCTAAAAGGTTTTATATTCCCAAATATGACCATGTTCATTCTGTCTCGAGGAGGATAATGTACCAGGAAGAGTGTAATGACCTTGGAAATAACATAGATCTGAAAACCAATAGAACAAAGTATATATATATATATATATATATATATTATTGTAGTAAAATAACAATGGGAAGGGATTAGCCGAGTAGTTAGTGACGGAGGAATTGGCTTCAGGAAATCAAGTTCGAATAATGGCAGCTGTGAAAGGCGGGTTTTTATTTTTTTTTTTCAGGAGTATGAAATTACCAAATTGCCCCTCTTACCTTCTCTTCATAAACCATACCCCTCTTCCATTTCTTCTGACTTCTCACGTCAGCACAGAGGGAGAGAGCAGCGACAAAAGCTTCACCCCATGGGAAACCGTTGCCGTGTGACCAAACGCTGCCACCACCTTGCTTCAGTCAGTCCTCTGCTGTGTTGTGCCATCATTGTCAGCCATTGTCTTCCTTATTTCTGAGAGTTGAGCAAGAGAAAGAGGCGAGAGCGAGAGAGCAGGGGAGCGTCGGACCAAGGGAACGCGATAACGGAACAGTGCTCAGAAGAGGGAGATCGAATTCACAGTGCTGTCAACCAACTGAATCAGAGCATGTGAAGTCGAGAGTGAGAGGGAGCGCAGAGCAAGCGAGTGAGAGAGGGAGCAGCAGCAGCAGGGACGAGAAGTCACCGACAACAGAGGAATGACAGCAGGATAACGTGAGTAGACAACCGGAGAGGGGTAAGCTAACAACTTCAGTCTTCATCTTTGAGCTTTTTTTATCTCTGCAAATTTTGGGTTGGGTCATCGATTAGTTAGGTTTCTGATTTTAGGATCAAATCAAAGTGTTGTATTTTGGGATTTCATACGGGTTTACTTTGTTGGGTTGTCAACCGATTGAACCATGAATGTTGCTGCTTATGCATGCTCTGTTATGTGGTTTTGAATCCAGAAAACATTGGCTACTACGTGTACCACCTTCTGTTTTGAACCATGACTTTTGAAATAAGTGCTCTGTGATTTCTGTTGGTTAGCTTCAGTTTCCTGAAATTAGAACTAAGAAAAACTAAAATGTAGCCGACTGAAGGTGATACAGATTTCATGTTCTTGCTCTGTTTTAGTTTATGCTTGCTGAAGGCATTGGTTGATGCTTTGGTTCTGTGGTTTGAGCTTGTAATTCTGGTTTGTATAATGTTGTCAGTGCTTGTTGTTCTAAAAAGCTATTGGCTGAATAGAGTCTTTGAATGGAATAAGCGACTATCGAAGGTCTCATGTATTTAAATCTGTTCTGGGTTGTTGTTTATATCCGTGTGGTTAGGGATTCTGCCAGTGAATTCTGAATAGGAGAGCATTAAGTTAGTTGAATCTTGTGAAGCTAATTGAAGGCTCTATGGTTAATGATTTATAGAAGCTTAAATGATGAAATGGTTTTAGAAATATGATGAAGATTGAGGCTTAAGTGAGGATTTTTCGAATGTGTAAGTTAGAAGCTAAATTTATCCACTGTTCTAGTGTTTAATCATAAACTGAAGTTATATTTAAGTAGGAACTAAAAGATAGTAATATCTAAAGGATTCTAGATGGGGTATGGATATGAAGTAATGGAGTCAAAGCAAGTTTTATTCTCCTCTTGTGTTTAGCCAAAGTAATTAGAATGACGAGAATTGACTTTTATTGAATCTAAACCCCTCATTATGTTAAAGAATTTATAAAGATGGAAAACACTTCAGCATTTTAACAATGGCCGTTAGGATTTTGTAAGGAATCAATGTGACCTAATGCTAATGTAGTAGTATAATATAAGGTATCAGTTTAGAAATGAATAAGTGTTTGAATCAATTTAATCATGACCAAGACATGTCAATGATGATGCCTCTAAAGGGTTATAGATTAAGGAAGCGATTGGTTGATGGTTTAGGAGTTTATGTATTGAATCTTTGATTGAATGGTTGATGGTGTATAATTAATTGAAATAATAGATTAAGGATGATTTATTTCTGTTGAAACTTTAATTAGAATGTTAATGTATCATTTCGGGATATCAGGAAATTGAGAAGTGAAAATAATCAGAAGTTGTTTGGCTGGAAAGAGTTAATGCTTAGGAGCGTAACAGGTGAGTGAATAACGTCCCTTAAAATAGTATTTTTAATAACTTATTATTTGATATATTTTATTTAAAATGTTAAATTTTAAATATGATTTACAAAAAGTAAATTATACGAATTCATGGTTTTAATTGTTAGAAATAATTTTATTTCAATTGGTTTATAAAATGATTATGGTTATATATGAAAATGGATGAAGAAGTTTTAGAAAAAGACTTTGGTAAATATTATATTGAGTTAGTTCTCTTCATGAAATATGTTTACGAGTATCTTATTATTGAATAATTATCCATATGAATTGAAGAAATCTTTTAATAAGTTGTTTTAATGTTCATGCTGGGGTTTTGTGATTATGAAGTATTTTTAGCAAAAACTGTTGTATTGGAAAGTGTTTTGGTTATTAAATGTCAAATGGACTCCACGCTTATTGAAAAGGTTTTCAGAAATGATAGAATACAGAACGCTGGTTACTAATAGCAGTATTGTTAGTCCTTAATGCACTATAATTAAATTCGAGCTCAATAGATATTCGTGAGTCTCGTACTTACGCCAGTTATTCGTGAGATTTATTCTCGTGCTTGTTATTCGTGGGTCTTGTACATACGCCTGTTATTCTTGGGTCTCGTACTTGCGCCCATTTTCGTGGTTATGAACCACGCCGGATTGGTTAGTTATCCTCGTGGACTGTGTGTCTACGCCTGTTTTATGGCCTTGTGTCACGTTTGGTTATTTATCCTCGTGGACCGTGTGTCCACGCCTATTTTTGTGGCTTTAGCCACGCTGGATTGGTTAGTTACCCTCGTGGACTGTATTACCTGTATTTGTTCTGTTAAAATCCTACGTAAAAATGATTGTTTTGAAAGGATTGTTTTCAAAAGGTTTTCTTACAATAAAAATATTTTACTGAATATTGTATTTAATTACAAAATGTTATGATTTACATTTAAACATACTGAAATTGTTTATTTCTACATTTTCAATTATGTTTTTGGGACGTTATTCACGAGTAGATTATTTGGCTTCAGATAGTGCAGTTGACTCTACTCCTCCAGTTGAGCAGTGAAAAGCCTCATTGTAGATCCAAAGTATTGATTTTGGGAATATATATTTATAATGTAATTATAATTTTATGAAATACTTGTATTATTTTGTTGAAAGAATAGACGCTCCACCTAATCTATGGATAAGATTTTGGTTATTTTGAAAATGTTTATAGGTGATTTTGGAAATGTTTGCAGTCTGTTGTAGGATTATTGAGATATCAGTTATATGATGAAGATCCTACTGAAATTTCTATAGAGGAATTGTCTTTTGATTAAAATGGTAATAGTTCGTTTCAATTGGTTTATTTAAGATTTTAGGCTTAAGGAAAATGAAATTATTCATATTTTGTGCTAGTCACAACTCAAATTTTAAGACGTGACAAAGAAACTTCCTATCCTATTGTTAGCACACATATCAAGACAATATCTCGCATTACTAGCACCCCATTCTCCTTCATAGTGTTATCCTGAGGATATTTAGATATTATCTTGATATTTATGTTTAGGATATAGACATACTATCTCCATTTTTTTTATCAGATATTATATTTACATTATTAGAATATAATATTTATACATTTAGGATTATATGATTTACACATACTCGATATGCAATCATCCATTATCGATAAAACATGCAAGGTATTCAGCTCTTTTACTAATTCGATTACCTAAAGCAACATGATATCAGAGAACCAACTGCTCAAGATGGCATTCTTCCTGCTCCAAGGTACAACGAAGTTCCCACTGCCAAACTCACTATGACACCCGGACAATATTAAAAGGCTCTTCATGGTTCAACAATTGTCGACTTCCTCTGAATCCACCGCTTCTCCCACTACCAATACTGTCCCTTCTTCCTTACCTTCAGGTATTTCTTCTGTCTTTCTCACAAAAGTCAATAATGCCCTTTAGATTTTTGATTCAGGTGCTACTGATCATATATATTTTGATTTGTCTCAATTCACTTCTTATCATCCTATTAATCCCATTCGTGTGTCACTACCTGATGGCACTGCCGTCACTGCTTCCCATTCGGGTACCATTCATTTTTCAAATTCCTTCTATCCCTAACGGTGTTAAGATTATATGACTGCAAATAAATTTTAAACATTTAAGGGACTAAATTTAATAGGAACTTAAATGACTAAGCGTATGTTTTAGCCTACCACAAATATAATGCATATTACAAATTAAACATGCTAGAATACAATTACACTCTTAAATAAGTATATATAATTTGTAAAGTAATTAATAATTAATTCAAGAGAATGTGGCAGACAAGCTTTATTTTGCCTTCAATTATTTGCTCAATCTGTCCATCTTTTTGAAAAGTTTTTGCTTTCACGTTAACGAGAGAAAAAAAAAGACAGGGTTGACGTTTGACGTGGAGACTTTATAAAAGCAAAATAAAATTTGGATTTTAAGTAAAGTTACCCATAAATATATTTATCATAGTGATAATTTTTTTATTAAATATATTTTACCTCTCTTAATAAAGTCTTTTTCCATACATATGATTTAATTTGAATCCATAAAATCATATTTAAATAATCCAACTTTCTATTAACTGTACCAAACTTTATTAGTTTATCCTATACTTAATGATAAATTGTGTGAGGATTGAATAGCAAAATTTGAAATATTTAAATTTAATAATATTTCTCAAAAAATTAATAAGAAAAATAAATAGAAAAAATAATTAAAATACTAAAATAAATTAAATAATAATTACAAAAGAAAAGGTATATGCATGAGACATAATCAATCTATTAATTAATCTATTTCATTCCTATATTATAAATATATCATAGTCTTGTCTTATAATACTTCGGGTGCTATTATTAATTAATTAAATAGATATATTTAAATATAATTTAAATATATTAAATATTTATAAATTAAATATAATTAAATAAATATAATTATAATTAAATATAAATAATAAAAAATATTAAATATTAATTAAAATAAAATAAAAAAAGAGTCAAACGTTATGAAAAAAAGAACCAATAATTGTTAGATAGCATAGGGGCAGATGTAGCCAAGTGGATCAAGGTAGTAGATTGTGAAGAGGGGATTCGAACCCTCAGTAAACAAAAAGCCTACATAGCAGTTCCAATGCTACGCCTTGAACCACTCGGCCATAGCTTCCTTGACCAATTGGATAAGATTAAGAAAACAGCATTGTACCAAAAAAAAAAAAAGATTAAGAAAACAGCAGTAGCAGATGCAATAGGAGCTGAAAATGCATAATCACAATGGTCCTGCTAACAGACAAATCAAATAGTTAACATAATTGGGCCTTAGGCCTCTTTTCTCATCTAAAATAAATAGGGAACATAATTTATCTTGAGAGAGCTCATGTTCAATAAAGAAACAAATGTTTTAGCACAAAAAAATAATAAAAAGGAAAGAAATAATTTGAGATATAAAAAACTCACTATATATAAGACAGTCAACATGACTCCAAATCCAAAGGCATTGGTCCCCCATGGAGCACTTAATTTTTTGTAAATATATTTATTCTTGAAGCATTTTATGTTGAGATATTGACACTACTTTAGCTATATATTTCGAAACTTCTCCAAACAAATTTTATTTAATTATGTAAAATATAAATTTAAGTAGTTTCTCTCTCAAAATTAAAGGTTTCTAAAGTATAAGCAAGTGATAGAGGAGAAAAAGAAAAATGCAGGGCTCACTTGCAGGCACTTAACTTCCTTTGATCAAATTCCAAACTGTACATAGGAATCCTTAAAAAAAACTTTCAGGTTCCTGTTATTCATTTTATTTTTATTTTTTTAATTTGAGGTCCTTGTTATTCAAATAAATAATACGAATATGTTTGAAACCAATGTGGTCAAGAAAATATCAAATTTCAAGTACTTGATGCATTAGTACGGTAATCATCTTCCCTCCACTTTGATAGGATTATTACATATTTCACAACCAAACCAAATGGGGAAGAAATAGTAACTAAAACTTAATCCTCAAACAATTATTCAGCTACGGGGGGTGCCTCTAATATTTTGCATAAATGCAAACTTGCTTTTCTTCAACAACACCACAACATCCATCATAGTAGGTCGTGCCTCAGGTAAATCGGTGCAACAATTTAATGCCAACTCAAAAATTGATGACATATATGGTAATATATCAACAACATTTTGATTGTGCAATAAATTGGCATCTAGAATACTGATGATAGAATGTGGTGTTGATGAGTAGACCCAGTCTTTCAAACTTAGACCTTCAACAAACATGTCATCTGTTGGCTTCTTCCTCGTAAACATTTCCATTAGCAAAATACCATAACTATACACATCTCCTTTAATGGAAACAGCTCCTTTTGATCCGTACTCTATATATTAATTAACTTAAATATAGTCAGTATAAATGATATTTTATAAAAAAAGAATGTAATGTCTTTGTGATTAAACTTTTATATTATTAATACAAAAATAGTGTAAACAATTAAAATTAAAATGTTATTATTAAATCATTACCTGGTGCCATATAGCTAATTGTAGCTATAGTTTCTGTATAAATTTCCATCTGTCCTTCACCCATCAATTTAGCTATGCCAAAATCAGTGAGATGAGCCACCATATTTTCATCTAACAAGACATTGCTCGGCTTTACATCACAATGAACAACAAGTATAGAAGAACCATGATGAAGATATTCTAATGCAACTGCCACATCAGTCATTATATCAAGCCTTGTTAGGATATCTAAGCAGTAGTTATGAGAGTACAACCATCTGTCAAGATTCCCATTTGGCATAAATTCCATTATGAGAGATTTGAAATCACCATTTGAGCAACTACTAATAATCTTAACGAGATTGCGGTGACGTAAATTGCACACCACAGCACACTCAACTTCAAAACTGCTTAATGCTTCCTCCAAGTTTGAGTGAAATACTTTAACAGCAACTTTTTTTCCGTTTGAAAGAATTGCTTTGTATACTGATCCGAAATATCCAGAGCCAAGAAGATTACCCTCATCAAATCTATTTGTTCCGTGCAAAAGGTCTTAATAGGATATCCTAACTGATGTCCCAACATTTATCAAATCCTTGTTGGTTGAAGCCTTAACACGCACATCTCTCTTATGTTTTAGAAAGACAATGCATGAAACAACCGAAACAACAGCCATGATAGGAAGTGGGCATTTCAGCAACAACTTAACGTTTTTTGACATGGACTTCTTTTCTTTCCTACATGGTTGGACTTTTAGTTGAGACTTCCCACAAAGGTCTTTGTTCATAATAAAAGATTCCGCTGTAAAATTTTGAAAATGCCCACCATTTGGAATTTCTCCATACAATAAATTGTAGGAAAGGTTAATGTATTTAAGATGGACTAAAGACTCAAAGGACTTTGGAATCTTACCGGACAAATGATTTTGTGAGAGATCCAAGTAAACTATGCTTATCATTCCGCCAAGTGCTTCAGGAATTGGCCCTTCTAATTTGTTTTGCTCTAAAGATAGGTTTTGCAATGTCTGCAAGCTACCTATAGTTGCAGGGATGCTTCCTGAAATTTGATTTCTTGACAAATTCAACAGAGTAATTGCTCTCAAATTTGATATTTGAGGATGAATAATTCCGGTCAACGCATTGGAGGATAAGTCTAATACTAAGATATCTTTGAGACTCCAAATACAAGGAGGTATATCAGACATCAATTTATTAAAGCTAAAATTCAAATTCTGCAAAGAAGTATTCCCCAGACACGATGGAACCATTCCTGAGAGCATGTTATTGCAAGATCCAAATCACTTAAACCTTTGATTTGGCAAAGTTCATTAATAATGAACCCTTGCAATTTGTTGTTGCTAAGAGTTAAATGTTGAAGTAGTTGTAATTTGTTGAATGCATGGGGAATCAACCCACTCAATGCATTCCCATTCAAATCTAATTCGATCAAATTTGTTAAATTTCCAAGTTCATCAGGTATAGCTCCGCTAAATTTGTTCAAGCTCAAATCTAACAGAGTGAGCTCAGAAGCATTTGAGATGGTATTTGGAATGTGCCCCGTAAATTCATTTTTCTCAAGCCTTAAGTCCTCCAAGTTGGGAAGGCGCATTCCAAAATGTGATGGGAGAAGGCCAGAGAGGGAATTCCATCCAAGGTTTAAGCGTGTCAACGTTGAAATGTTGAATAGACTAGAAGGAATAGGTCCATAGAAATTATTATCGGGCAAGTCTAAGACAATAAGTTGACCAATATTGCCTATGCCTTTGGGTATAAAACCTGAAAAGAAAAGAGGAAAAATAAACCAATGGATAATAATATTTTTTATAAAATCATAGGGCAGAAAAAAGGATATAAATTTGTTAACGTTCAATATAGACAACATATGAACGGAAATACTAATTAACTGTGTGAAAAAGTTCACGTTAACCCCCCATACAGACACTGTTCCACATGAAGATCAAGTACAACGACTTGATTTGCACATCTTAGCATGCATGTTAAAATCAAAATGTTGAATGATTGAAAAGATAAACACGCACATATATATATATATATATATATATATAACAAATATATGAAACCAACATACATAGATCCTAGTAGAAGGGATATAATTCGATTACTTTAGTACAATATCTTGAATTTAAGTCAATGTGAATACAAAAAATATCTTTAAAAGGGTTATACTTAATTGAGTCTAACAATGTTCGAATTTAACCAAGTTAGATAATTATATAAAATATAACATAATATGAAATATAAAGGTATACCTGTAAGTGAGTTGCCAGCCAAATATAACTCTTTCAATGATGTGCTATTGCTCATTGATTTTGGAAGTTTTCCCTCTAATTTATTCAGAGCTAACGACAGTATTTCCAGCTTTGGGAGTTGATGGAATATCTCTTCTGGCAAATTACCATTTAAATGGTTGTTGTCAAGGGCAACCACTTTCAAAGAAGGCATGTTGAGAAGAAATGAAGGAATTTCACCTATAGATACAATGTTTGCTAGAAGTAAGACTAAGCCATATAATTAATTAATTTTGAAATTTTGTTAACAGCTTAAAATCAATGGATATAAATTAAAATTTATCCTTGGAAAACTTTCAAGGGAGAAAATGGAAATGCCCTAGTTTAAAATTAATAGTGAACTTTACACAAAAACATGTTTAGACAAAAAGCTATCACGTTTCGAATTTTTTTTGAAAGATGTCCAATTAAATAATTGTTCATAGATATAGAAATAATAAATATATAGTATAATTAGAGACCTATATGAAAAATGAAGAAATTTGTAAGCAATGTATAATAATTTAAGAGGAACACCTATAATTAACATATCATGGATATCATCAATAAAATCAATACCTTCCAAGTTGTTATTTGAAAGACATAAGAATTCAAGTTTGGTGAGATTTCCAATATCACTTGGCATGTGTCCTCTGTTGAATCCATTCTCAGCTAATGATAACTCTGTCATTTCTTTGCATTGGTTCCAAATTGAAGGTATTTCTCCAGACAAATTATTCTCATCTACATAAAACCATTTAAGTTTTGGAAGCCCAAAACAAAATTTTTTTGGGAGACTGCCAGATAATTGATTTCCTTGAAGAGATATCACTTGAAGCATTGAACTATTAAATAATGAAGAAGGTATAGAACCAGAACACCAATTTTTTTTAAGATACAATGTTGTCAGTCGTGGAAGGTCACCAATCCCATTTGGAATGTCTCCTTCAAATATTTGAAAAATAAAGAATGTATTAGGAACACATTTTTTACATGTGACAATTTCATATGTGCATTAGACAATTCTAATTTTATGACCTTGTAGACTTGCTCATTGTGAAAGATAAAAGTAATATATTCCAAATAATAATAATAAAAAAGTAGAACTACCGTTATGTTTTTAAAATAAAAAAGCCACGGCCCTACCAATTATTCGACTAGGCAAATTGCCAAAGATCATACTCCCTATAGTCCTAAATATAAGATTTAAATAAAAAGTCTACTTTAATTTTAAATATAATACCTCAATTTATTTTATCTCCTTAAATTATAATTTATTTCATAAAGTATCCTTATGTCATTGCATATATTAGAGAATTTCAATTAAGGGTACTTCAAATTCACATAATTAAATGGGATATTTTAAGAAAACTAATACATAGTCATTATAAATAATTAAATTTTTTTAATTTACTTAAATTTATTAAGTAGATCTTATATTAATAACAAGAGTTAGTATTCCTTTTCATACCGTGTGCTCCCCCCCCCCCCCCACCCCCACACACAATTGTGTAATTCGTTGATAAATTATAAGGTGGATTGCCTTAAAAAAAACTAAGAAAAGAAAATCCAAGACAAAAAATAAAAACAATATAGAAATATTGAAGCCTAATTATTGGTCTTTTTTTGTCATCCTTTGCAAAATATATCATTCTGGCGAAATAAATGTGTCAACATAGCAGCAACCATAACAAATATGTATATATATATTATATATAGAGAGAGAGAAGGGCGAGAAATAAAATCATCTACAATATACTTGACAAACTATTCAAAGATAAATTCAATAATTCAAGTGAAGATAAGTTGGAAATTGCCTGTGGAATTTTTCCTGAAAGTTTGTTAACCACAAGTTGTAAAATATTTAAGTGCTCAAGTTATTTAAAAAAAACTATAAAAATTTTGGCATCGAAGAGAAAATGAAAGACAGAAAGATAGAAATAAAAAGCAAGCAAAAGAAATGTTGAAGCCTAATTGTTGCTCCATTTTTTGTCATCATATCCTTATCAAATTGATAAGCCCCTAATGTTATGGTCAGGAAAAGTTAATGGAGAAAAAATTAATTTTACAAAGGGTATATATATATTTGTTACAGTCAGGTCGATGAAGTCACACTAGCTGAATTGTCCAAACGCTGAGGATGAATACGCAGGTCATGAGTTCGATTCTGGTGGCTGCGGTGGAGATTTTTTTTTTCTTTTAGGCGTGTGAAATTACAAAAAAAATACCCCTATCACTTTTCTGCAGAAAACGTACCTCCTTTCTCCATTTTCTCATATTTCTTCGGCGGTTCAGCAGGGGAGCTAGTGAGAGAGTAGCCAGACTTTGCTTCCGCTAGTGTCACTGCGGTGCAGTGCTATCATCGCCGGATCATCTTCCTCTCATGGGCTATATAAAATTTCTTCCTTTTCCATTCTCCGTCGGTGACAGCACGAGAGAGAGTGAGGGGGATCAGAGAAGCTTTGTGAACCTATAACCGAGAAGTCCTGTCGTTGTGGTTACTGTTAGTTTCCGCCATCTAAGATGCTCCCCGATGACTGTGTTATAGTTATCTGCCGTTGCTCGTCAGTCATTCTTCTTTTCAGTTTAGATCTCAGCCGCTGTTGAGATTCTATTTGCTTTCATCTGCTGTATGGCTGTCGCTAGTAGCTTTGCCGTCATATGCTGTTACTTTCCTCGTCTGTTCTGAGCTCGCTACTGTTATTGCTGGAGATTCTTCTCTTTCCCATTCTGTCTGGTGTCGTTGTGTGGAGACAGAGTGAGTGACCATGAAGAGAAAAGGAAGGAAAGCAGGGAGCATTGCATCGCCGGAAGTGAGGGAGAGGCCGACTGTTGTGCGCTGGAGAAGAGTTTTGACTGAGGTGAGTTTTCTGTGATTGCTTTGTTTTGCGGACTATGTTGAGAAAAAAACAAAACAAGGCCATGTGAGGACAAAGAAAAAATAAATAAACAAAGTTTGGAGTGGAACGTGTATTTATATGCGCGGGGGTTATTGGGTAAGAGTGGAAGAGTAAGAAGTTTGATAATGGAGTTGCTGTGTTTGTACTCTTGGTGTGTGGTAAGCCTAACACCTCTCCTCCATTGATTGTTTCTAGCTTTGAGTTGGGTGATTTGGATTTTTCCTCTGGTCACTGAGAATGTGAAGGAAGTGAAGATTATATTTGATTTTTCAAAATAAACCCACTGTGTTGAGTTTAACTAGAGTGTATATGTGTGTTTTGCTATTCGGGATTATGGGCTCTGAGAGTAGAAACCTATGTTTTGTGTGGTTATCTAGTTTTGGGGTCAATGGTCTTGGATATTTTATTTGTAAATTAAATAAGAGGAGTAAGGATTTGAAATTTGCAGCTTTAAGTTGAACCAAAACCGTCGGCTATTGGATCTACAATTGGTTATTCTGTTATGTTGTTATGATAGCCGAAGAAAGGAATGTTGCAATTTTGTTTCAGTGGCTTGATTCTTTGAATAAAAGAATAAACAAATAATAAATAAATAATAATTCTGAGTTAAAGTTAAAGACTTGAGCTTTTGAAAGAAAAACTGTTTAAAAAGAGAAAGAAGAGCTATTGTTGTTGCCTATGTTTAAATGTGTCTCAGGTTGCTGTGTTAGGAAAATTGAATTTGTAGCTTGTTGATAGATGTTGGGAGGGTATTTTGAAGTTGGAAAATAAAGTCAAAGTAAGAGAAAGTGAGTAACTAATAGCTGGAATTTTTAGATTATAAGATGAGCGATTTGCATTGTTTCAGGTATATATTAGATGCTTGGAAGAAATAAAAGTTATTTGTTCTCCTACATTAAAATTCGGGTACTGCTCGGTTTCATGATATTGATGGAAATTCTAGATAGATGATTTTAAAATATATGCTTGAATTAGCATACTTATATACTCACGGAAGTAGCGGATAAGAATTGAGTGGATGCTCTTTTATATATATACATATATAAGAATTTGGTTTAATTTAAATTTCACAAGCTCTCGGTGGAATTATTGGAAGGAATCAATACTGCTCATATATACGTAAATATTTATTGTTGTGGTGATGAAATTTATTAAATTTGAGCTTGGAAAAAGGGGAAAGGTGGAGGCAATATCTAAATATTAAATAGTGAATTTGTTAACTGAGGGTGATAAGTTTTATTATCATTTAAACGGTCATGATGTTATTCGGGAAAATGAGGATTAAAGTTTAGTTTCTCCTTCTATTTTAAGGTGTTATAAATTGAATATTGGAATATGATTTTAGATTGTCAAACTAAATAATTAGAATTTTAATATTTTGTTCTAGGATATCAGGGATTTGAGAAGTAAAAATAATTAGAAATTGTTTAGCTTTGAAGAGTAAAGGTTTGGGTGTGTAACAGGTGAGTGAATAACGTTCCCTAAAATTTACATTTTTTAAATGCATTGTAATTTCAAATATGGATTTTGAAAAACAAATTTTATGAGAGTATGGTTTAAATCGTTAGAAATGATTTTCTTTCGATTGTTTTACAAAAGAGTTATGATTATGTATGAAAATTGATGAATAAATTTTTGAAAAGAGTTTGGCAAAAGTTGTATTGAAACTCATGTCATTCATGAAATATATTATGCAAATTTCATGTTTTCACAGTAATTTGATTTCAAAAGTACGTGCTGGGGTTTTTGGAAAGTTAAAGTGATTTTACTAGTGGTTATGACATTGAAACGATTGAGATTATTTCATCTGAAATAAACCCCAAGGGATGAAAATGTTTTAGGACGGAATACAGAACGCTGATTGCTAACAACAGTACTGTTAGTCCTTAGTGCACCTTGGTTACTCGAGCTCGACAGTTTGTGGCCTTGAGCCACCAGAATTATTTCGTGGGATTTACTCTTACGACAGTTTGTGGCCTTGAGCCACCAGAATTATTTCGTGGGATTCATTCTCGCGACAGTTAGTAGCTTCGAGCCACCAGAATGGTTAGTTATCCTCGTGGACTGTGTGTCCACGTCTGTTTTTGTTCTGTTGAAGTCCTACAAAAAGATTATGGTTTTAAAATGATTGTTTTTAAATGATTGGTAAGGAATTGTTATTTCAGATTGATTTGAAATGGTTGTTTCATATGGTTGTTTCCCCTGAAATATAAATGTTTACGGAAAGGTTTGCATCAGATTACGAAATATTATGAAATACATTTTCAATATAATTATCCATTGTTTATTTTCCGCATTCTTTAAATCATGTTTCTGGGATGTAATTACTTTCTTAAGAACTTGTATTATTTTGGAAAGGATAATGCTCCGCATAAACTTTGGAAAAGATTTCGTATGATTTTGAAAATATTATGGAAAATTTAAAGGTTTTACTTAATGTGTTAGGCTTTCAGAATATGAGATATTTATATTCTGTGTCGGTCACAGTCTAAATTTAAGGACGTGACATCTAATTATTTACAACATTAAATAAACAACAACGATGAAATAAGACTTCACTTTGGTCCTTATATATGTGCGTAAACCCTACAGGATCTTTAAATAATGTCTAAAGGAACAATTAAGCTCTAAATTGAATAATACAAATACAAGTATGTTTAAAAGACAACTTTTCATACTAAAAATTCCTGATTTTCCAAGACCTGACTCTAAAATAGGCAGGCATATTAGGACAGCCCAAAGAGTCATTAGGATTGACAGGTAAACCCACTTGACCCAAAATATATATATTCTGGAAAAATAAATTTGTCAATAGCAGCAGCAAAAACATGTGTGTGTGTGTGTGTTTGTGTGTGACCAATCAACTTAAACATACCTGATAATTTGTTTCCTCACAAACTCAAGAATTCAAGTAAAGATAAGTTGGAAATTGTTTGGGGAATGTTTCCTGAAAGTTTGTTATTCTCAAGTTGTAAAGTTCTCAAGCTCTTAGAGTCTTCCCACTTGAGGTGGAATTGTCCCTTCAATGAAATTAAAACTCCAATCCAACGTCTCCAACATTAATAGATTGAATAGAGATAGCGGAATAGATCCTCTAAAACTATTATTTCGAAGATTTAAATGCTCAAGTGTAGATAAATCTCCTATCCATGTTGGAATTTGTCCATGAAAATGATTGAAACTCAAGTTAAAGAGTTTTAACCTGCGTAATCGAGCTAACTCTTCTGGTATTTGACCATCTAACGAGTTGTTAGCAAGATCAAGCTCAACAAGGAATGAGAGACTTCCTAGTTGTGGAGATAGAATACCTTTAAGACCTATGCCAGTAAGATTCAAGGAACGTACCCTATTATGGCTAGTATTGCAGGTGACCCCAGCCCAATTACATGGAGAAGAAAAGACAGACCAATTAGCTAAGAAATTATATGGATCTGAAGTGATTGAGGATTTTAGGGCAAGAAGTGTAGATTGGTCATTAGTAATGTCTGTATCAGCCCCTGCTGAGGAGGCCATGAAGCAATGATGTAAGAAGAAGAGGAAAACAAACGCCACAAGTTTCCCCATGTTTAGCATAGCACGCTTATCAAAATTGCATGTGTTGTGTATCCATGAATATGATACACATCCTTTTATAATTGTTCAGTACCAAATGAAGTCAAGGCCAAATTGATTATATTTCTTAATTTGTGTGTTATAACTCTAAATGATAAAAAGAAATAGGTAGCAAATAATACATTGTCTGAAATTTGAGTTAAGTAATTAAATAAATAAAATGTTCCTCCAAATATGTGTTGTGTTGACCTGAAAGTCTCAATCAATTTGTCAAGAAACAACTTCAGAAGGCCCCATTAAGAATGATGATGTTCAATCGTCTAAGCTTTAAGGTCAAGTCTGATAGGCCTGAATTGTTCGAAGTGACCCATTAAATTGATATATCACATGCAGCCACTCCCATGTATTGTTGCACAAGCCATAAATCACAATGGCAATCGTTAATATAATATAACAGCGAGATAATTAATTTAGGTAAATTAAAAAAATTAATTATATTAGTTATTTATAATAAATATAATTTAATTTTTTAAAATATAATTTTTTATTATGACTATTCTTGAATAAGAACTCTTTAATGTATACAATTAATATGAATATTTTGAGAAAAATTATAAATTTAGAGAGGATAAAGTATATCAAAATATTATATTTAGGATTAAATCAAACTCTTTAACTAACTCTTATATTAAAGTTTAAATAGAATATTTACTTAAAGGACACATACACGTACATAAAATATTGACTTAAAAAATTAGCAATTTTCTCAAATAAAATAAAATTCAGTAGGAATAACTTTCTAGATAACTACACACTCACTTCATTCTCACGTTTTATTTATTATTACATTTCATATTTGTTATCTGTCGAAACAATTGGATTATTACATTGAGACTTGTTTATATTGTAAAAATACATACAAAATCACAATGGTCATGCATATACCCTAAATATTTCGTTAATGACCTCAATTACGAACAAAATGTGTCTGATTACGAAAATGTAAGGAATGGTAGGAATGCGTGTAATGTAATTGAATATATAAAAAATAATTAGGTTAAACGATATTTTTTTAAGAAAATGAAATAAAATTTAAAATTGATTATGTATGCATGTGACATATGATACCATAACAAGGAGAACCATCCATGACCACACTAAGTGCTATCACAACTATAGAAGCGTGCAAAGAGGAAGAAAATGTGTGATCCTTACTAATTTCTGCATTATTTCATTTTTGGTGAAGGCTTTGTTCCTTCACACAAATATACCCAAAGTCTTCCCACTTGTAACTGAGTGGACCTAATTAGTCTATAGATTTGTTCCATCAGTTTGTGGAAGGAAAATTTTGAAGGTTATTTTATTTAAAAATAACCGTCAAATTTTATGGCTAAAAATGATGGTTAATTATCAGATTTAAAATAACCATCAAATTTGTGTGAGCATTTTTTTTATATAGATCAGCAATAAGATACAAGAACAACAAGCCCAGCATACAAGGAGTGATCAATCGTCAAAATAAAAAATAAATTAAACAAACTAATTTGTTTTAGAAATGATTTTTTCCTTATAAATTTGAAACACAGTTTAAAATCGAATATATATATATATATATATGACATATGGCACCACAAGAAGGACCACCCATTATATTACCACACCAAGTGCTGCCACCCCAACTATTGAAGTGAGAAAAGGGGAAGAAAATTGTGTGGTCTTTAATATCTTCACTTTATTATCACTTTTCTCTATTTCATTTTTGGTCATTTCTACACAAACGTACTCAAATTCTTTAAAGGCTTTGATTGTTGGTGAAGGATATATGGTGCTTGACTAGTGGGAAGACCTAGAAGTCACAATCAATTTGACAAAAATACCCTTGAATTTGTCTTAAGAATAATGACCATAGGAAACACAAAACTTCTTGATAATGTATGCTAGCTAGGGTTGATTGATGGGTGTAGCTCCATTGACTTATTTGCTTAAACTAAATATCATTGACTTATTTGCTTAAACTAAATATCGTAAAATTTTATAAGTGAATATCCAAAAACAGCATTCATGCATAAAGTGGTTAAAACATACAAAGAAATAGAGCTTGATAATAATAAACTTAAAATTGGTCACGTTAGAAAATCTCACATTCAAATACTTCATAATTAACATAGGGCATCGGGCCCGTTTAAATATATTTTTGAAAAAAACTTATAAAAAAATAGATTTTTGGACAACTTTTCAAAAATAATTTTTAAAAAGTAGTTTATAGAAAATAAAAAAAATTAAATAAATAAGTATTTGGATAATTATTACTAGAAATACTTTTATGATTGGTAAAGATAAAAAAAATTAATTATAATGTCTTTTCACTGTTCATGCATTGTTCACTATCTTCTTTCCTCTTCTTGTTTAAAAAACTACAAGTAAAACCAAAGCATCTAAAAACCGAACTCCAGCTCTGAAAATGCTATGAATAATATCAGATCCCATCATCATCAGAAGGTTCAGAAATACACATGCATATCATTTATTGAAAATTATTTCCTACAAATGGGACAAAATTTGCTCCCGTTATTCTTTTTAACGGGATAAAAGAGAACCGTTTGTAAAACAAAGCAGCAAGCAACTTTTAACCTAAAGTAGGAAAAAAAGAATAACAACAAATTCCTGCTGGCCAGCTGTGTAAAGAATTTCTTCAGTAGAGTACTTGGTTCAAAAACCATGCTCAGAAATGAACCGCGGGTTAGTAACCTGACGGCCTCACAGATCCGTTGGAATCTGAATCAACATGGAGTGGCGATTGAAGCTCCCCAGAGGGAGAAGACCTTGTAGAAGTGCTTGCAGAATCTGTTGATGAAGTTGGCTTTCGAAGAGTACTACGCTGACCATTTGGTTCACACAAACTGTAACCCCTTTCAACTGTTTCAGCTTCCATAGGTAGTTCATCCAAATCCTACCAAAGTGTATATACAGCCAAAATATAAAAATAACAGACAGAATGGAAACATAAGACTACCCAATCAAGCAGAAAGAGCGCCACGTATCATGATTATCACAAGAATATCAAAGAAACTAACTTGGCATATGACATAATGGAAGATTCTGTTGTTGGTTAAAAATAATAAGACTAATAACTACCTACATTAAAAGCCTGCTGATAAATTTGGAGCATTTCTCTACAGTGCCTTCTTTTCCTAGCTACTTCATGAGGTTCTTGTAAAATCTCTTCAAACAGGCTCTCTCTGAATGGCAACACACAGAACACAGTTAACAAGACACAACTTCACATGATTCTTGAAGTATATGAATTAGAGGGTGAATGACCACGGCAAATCACCTGTAAAGCTCGAATAAAAACACTGTGCAGGTTTCGTTTTGTATTGTTTACCTGCATAGTCAGCACTGTCAGAATTCTTTTTTTTTTTTGGCATAAATTTATAAACATGAAATTTGAAAAGCTTAGAAGAAGGACATGAAATACCAAGAAGTGCATAATTGTTTTCGGTATGAAGTCCTCAACATTCCTTCTAACAATGTCATAATATGAGCTCAAAAAGCAACTTCGTGACTGCAATCTCAATAGCTTGTGTCTCTGAATTGCTCTCAGAAGCCTTAAGATAGGAGGGGGCTGCATGGACTCAAGCACATTAGGCAACGTTACATGCAAGCAACATTTGATTCAACTGACAAATTAATAGATATACCTCTCTTAAATGGATCATAGAGGAGGACTGATCCATAATTTGAACTCTTTCACTATGCCCTCTACTTGATGTTCTCTTTCGCATATACACGGCTATCACCACCAAAAATAGATGAGACCCAACTTGATTTACCAGGGTTTCCTGAAAAAGAAAAAGAGCATCACAAAATTTATTTAATGGAAATGCTCACTGTAAACCTAAAGAACATACTGGGTATTGAATAACCAAAAATTAACAAGTATGAATGAAGACATATCACCAATCCACAGAAGACTTAAACTTTAAATGGTAAAAGAGGATTACCAGAGGATGCAGCCCTTTCAAGATCCGATGCAGGACGAACACCCTGTCAATAATAAGTTTTATAAGAATTTAAGTAATAACTACAGGATGCTAATTAAGTTAAAGGGAAAATTACAGTTTAACCACCCATCATTTGATACAAAACAAATTGACCACCTGTGGTTTATAATGTATCACTCAATCCCTTACGATTTGTTATCACTGAGCTGCCTCAGTAGTTCTCATCTATATTTTAACAAAAATAATTATGCAAGTTTTCAAACAAGAAGTTTTAACCCTTCCTTTCTTTCTTCTTTTCCAGAAAAGAGGAAACTTAGAGCGAGAGCACAGAGAAAGAAAGCATCTGCATCTAACATCGTGGAACGTAGATCACAAAAAATGAACAATGTCATTGCCAAAAGGTTGTTTCACTTGTCGTTTTAAGCATTTCATGGTGTTTGGAGACTGCTATGGAAATTAAGCCTACAGTTTTTATTTCCAAATCTTCTCTTAATCCAAAGAATGGGCCCCAATGATTATGAAATTGTTTAGGGCGTATGTAAAACATACCTTCATTGATTAAATAGGTAATCATCTTAGACAATTTTTATTAGGACTAGAAGCGGATAGGTGGAAACTAAACAAACCACGACAAATTAATGAAAGACTTGAGAGATTAAAATGTTTTTCTCTTTTTTACCCCCAGGGGTGGTTAGTTTTAGCCAATTCACAAGAGTGTAAGATGTAGTTTATGCTCTGGTAAATATCTTGAATCCTTAAAACTTACGAAATAAACTGTTTAGGGATCGAAAATATCAACTCTAATTGATAAGACACAATTTCAGGCCCAAAAAAATTGACAAGACAATTACATACCTGATCAGCCACAAATCCATTAGCTTGCCTTGTAAAAATACTTCGAGACCTATCAGAGGCTGATCCCCTATCAGTTTCCATTCCATCCTATCGGCGGATATTAATAAGGGTGGAGAGACAGGTTAATGAGTGATAGTAAATTATAATTCACTACATACATGTATATGGATGAAACTTAATGATGTTATATGCAAATTACGGATACCCTCTGCCTTGAAACTGATGGAGGAATCCTAGAAGAGTGCATCTGTCGCATTGCAGATGTTTTCCTAGAAAGGAATTTTAGCAAAAGTTACATTGAATCGATTTTAGTCATGAAGTTTTCCTACGCGAATTCCATATGTTTTTATAGTAGCTTGATATTGATTTCAAATATTCATGCTGGGATTTTAAAATTCAAAGTGATTTTATCAAAGATTGTTGCATCTAAAAAGATTGAGATCATTACATGTGAAATGAACCCCACGCATGTTGAAAACATTTTAGAAAAAACGGAATATAAAACGCTGGTTACTAACAGCAGTACTGTTAGTCCTTGGTGCACCTTGGTCACCCGAGCTCGATGGATATCCGTGAGTTTTGTACTCGCGACAGTTATTCGTGGGATTTATTCTCGCGACAGTTATCTGTAGGTTTCATACCTACACATGTATTAGTGGCTTCAAGCCGCCAGATTAGTTATTTATCCTCATGGACTGTGTGTCCACGCCTGTTTCGTGGCCTCATACTACTTATGGTTATTTACTCTCGTGGACTGTGCATCCACACCGGTTTACATCTAGTTGAAATCCTACGGAAAGAGTATGGTTTCTAAAGGATTATTTTTACACTATTGATTTGAAATGATTATTTCAAATTGTTTTCCCTGAAATAAAAATGTTTATGGAAAAATTTGCATCTAAACACGAAATATTATTTGAAACATGTTTATGCATTGTTTACTTCCGCATTCTTTTAATCATGTTTTTAGAACGTTATTCACGGGTAGATTATTTGACTTTAGATAGTGCAGTTGACCCTAACCTTCCCGCTGAGCAGTGAAAAGCCTCATTGCCAATCCAAAGCGTCGTTTTTGACAAGATTATTTTTAATGTAATTATCATTTATAAAGTACTTGTATTATTTTGAAAAAGGGTAAATGCTCCACATAGTCCTTAGAAAAGATTTTGGTTATTTTGAAAAATGTTATGGAAACTTTGAACGTTTGCAGTCTGTTGTAGGATCATCGAGAGATCGGTTATACAACGACGATACTGGCCAGATTCCTACAGAGGATTTGCTTTTGATTTATGAAATGTAATTTACTATGATTTTCGTTTCAAACGTTTCATTTAAAGTTTTAGGCTTAAGGAATGTGAAATTATTCATATTCTGTGCTGGTCACGGTTCAAATTTTGGGACGTAACATTAAATCCTTTAGATTACAAATATATATTGGAGTTGTCTTTCTCTCAAAATGACGTAAGTCGATTTAATAGAACTTCCTTTGACATTATATACTCTTAACCTCTTCTTCAATTATTCAATGTGAGACTATATTCTAACACTAATGACATGATTGTAGCAACAAATATTGAAAGTAGAACCAATGAAGCACATATGGATATTCCATTCTATCTTTAAAGAATTTGTATTCCCCATACCTCCATTTCAATAATGTGCCCAATCATATTCTCTGAGGGCTCAAGACCTTCTCGCAGAAAGTTCCCTATGACTTCATTGATGCGTTTTCTTAAGAAAGGGAACCGCTGCAGGTCATTCACCATACAGCAATGGCTGATCTGAAGAAGTACTATATATATTGTTGAAGATATTGGGATTAAATGAAGAGAGATTATAGGAGATTATAGAGGGAGAGATTGTAGGAGATTATGATTGATTCTATTCCCTGATTCATTCCCAAATATCTGCTGTAAATCCCACCTATCCGCTGTAAATCCCACCTATTGTGGGATCCTATATGTGTATATATATGTAGCAGAATAGCAGCAACAATATACAAAAATATACAGAACCTTTTCTATCTCCCTGCCATCTTCATTGTGGTCGATATGTCAGCTCACAAGGTATCAGAGCAAGCCGATGGTTCTGTCCACTCTTTTGTCAATGACACCGCCTCCTTCGATAGAGCTTCACATCCTAACTCCTCAAAAGTCGCTAGCCTTGAAGGGTCGGCTACTCTCATTGTCCCGGAACGTCTCATCGGCGACAATTACCTTGATTGGAGCCAGTCCATGCTCCTTGCCCTCGACGGAAGAGATAGATTATAGACTCGATTTCATTCACACTGATCAACCTCCTATTGGCAACGCTAACACCCGTAGGCAATGGAAGTCAGATAATGCCTTGGTTGTGTCGTGGCTTCTCAACTCAATGCTCCCAGCCATCTGACGCAATTTCATGTTTCTTACCTCCGCCAGAGCCATATGGGTTGCCGTAAAGGAAGCATATGGAAAACGCCCGAACGCCTCTCTGCTATGTGACCTACAAGCTCAACTATGGAAGGTCAAACAAGGAACGCGACCGCTCAACGCCTACTACCTTGAGAAGTCGGCATTATGGCAGGAGCTCGACTTGCTTCAATATCGAATCTGGCATGATCCCGAAGATTCTGTTACATATCGCCGAGCATTGGAAGAGGAAAGGTTGTTCGAGTTCCTGGTTGGCCTTGATCCCACCTATGATGATGTCCGTGGTCGCCTTTTGGCAGAGTCCCCCTACCGACCGTCCCCAAGGCATTTGCTCTGTTACGAGATGAAGAATCCCGTCGCTCGGTGATGCTTGCTGATCATAAAGCTTCACGATCGCCATCTACTGAAGCATCTGCGCGCTGAATCTGGAACCAGAAGATAGCGTCCTCAGTGTGACCATTGCAAGAAGATGGGCCACACCAAGAACACCTATTGGGACCTCCATGGGAAGCCCCTCGACTGGAAGCCTAAGTAGCGGCGACCAAAGAGCTATCTCGCCGACGCCTCTGGATCAGAAGACATGGACCCAACTGCAACAGGCCTAATTCAACACGCCATGAATCCACTCGCTTATGGGCCAGCGCACATGCATTCTCTTGGGCCAGCGCACGTGTGTCCACTCCCTGGAGGCCCAAGACACTTTGGTCCAAGTCAATCATTCCCTGCAAGCCCAAGCTACTCTGGCCCAAGTCAATCATTCCCTGTAGGCCCAATACATCCTAGCCCAAGTTATACATCAGACCCACTCAGCGCCATTCTTGAGAGATTAACTAATCTTGAACATCAATCTGGTAAGCAACAACCCACTGCGAGTATGGTTCAACAAGGTAATTTCTTTAAAACTCTTGCTACCATTAAAAGCAGGAATACGGGTCCTTGTTGGATAGTTGACTCAGGTGCTTCTCATCATATGACTGACGATGTCTCATTGTTCTCCACATATACCCCTGCCACATCCAGACTCAGTTAAAATTGCCGATGCCTCTGATTCTATGGTCGCTGGTAGTGGAACAATTAATGACTCTACTTCTCTCACACTTCATAATGTTTTGCATGTTCCAAAATTAAAATGCAATTTATTATCTGAGTCAGTTAAGTAAGCAGGAGCGATGTCATACTGATTTCTTTGCCACTTATTGTATATTTCAGGATCTGTTTACGGGGACGACGATTGGTGTTGCTAAGGAATTTGACAGACTTTATTACCTAAATGATTGTCGCCATCCAGCATCGTCTCTTTGTAATAAAGTGTCTCTCCCTAGAACTAGTGAATTTGAGCTATGGCACAAAAGATTAATGCATCCCAGCTTTCATTATATGCGTAAGATGTTCCCATATATTTGTCAAAATAATAATTATAAATTTTATTGTGACTCATGCGAATTGGTCAAACACCATCGCACCTTGTTTCCTAACACCTCCTACCGTCCCTCAAAACCTTTTTCCATTATCCACAGTGATTTGTGGGGTCCATCTCGGATTCCTAACCGTACCCAAACAAAATGGTTCATGACTCTTATTGATGATCATACCCGTGTCAGTTGGGTCTTCCTTCTTAAGGACAAAACTGAAGTTTATCAAACATTCATTGACTTTTATCATATGATCCGTACCCAGTTTGACACCAAAATTCAAACCCTTCATACCGACAATGATACTGAGTATTTTAATCATTCGCTCTCCACCTTCCTTAATGCACACGGTATTCTTCATAAGAGTTCCTGTCTACATAGTCCTCAACAAAATGGAGTTACTGAACGTAAGAACAAGCACCTTCTAGAAAATGCACGAGCTCTTCTCTTCAGCAGCACTGTTTCCTACCTACTATTAGGATGATGCCATCCTCACGGCTACCTTCCTAATCAATAGAATGCCTTGCAAACCCTTGTCCTTCCAAACACCCCTCCAAGTTTTAACCCACCACTTCAACCTACCCTATCTTACAAATAACCTACCATTACGAGTCTTTGGTTGTACCACCTTTGTTCACCTACACCATTCTAATAAACTCGACCATAAATCCGTCAAGTGTATTTACTGAGGCCCTGCAGGATACCAGAAGGGGTACGAATGTTTCGATCCTGTCTCTAAACGTCTTTATATTACCTGTAATGTCACCTTCCATAAAAATGTTCCCTTTTATCCCTCCTCTTCGGTTCAGGGGGAGAATTAGAGTAAACCTCAGATTACCCAAACAGACACCGAACCCATATACCCCCAATATGAACCTGATCGAATCTATACTCTTGAAAATACCACACATGATGAGCCAACTAAGGAGAACATCAGTTCAGGGGGAGACACCAACAGATGGGGAAAAGTTTACACCCGGAGAAACATGGACATGATAGGTAATATACCTCAAGTAACTGATACAGCCTAAGAGTCTGAACCAGGAGCAGGTCCTGACCATGCAAATGAGAAGAAAAATGAGGACCTTGACCTTCCTATCGCAATAAGAAAGCAACAAAGGTCCTGTACTAGACACCCCATAGAAAGGTTTGTCTCTTATCAAGCTTTGTCATCAAAACATTGTGCTTTTATGTCTCACCTTGATCAGGTCAGGATACCATAAAGCATAAATGAGGCGCTTGATAGTCCTGAATGAAGAAAAGCAGTAATGGCAGAAATAGAGGCCCTAAAAAGTAACAAAACATGGGAAGTGGTTGAACTGCCCAAAGGCAAGAAAGCAATGGGCTGCAAGTGGGTATTCACCCCAAAATATTACGCTGATAGGACCCTTGATAAATATAAAGCAAGATTAGTGACAAAGGGTTTCACACAAGTGTATGGCATAGACTACACTGAGACATTTGCACCAATAGCAAAACTCAACACAATCAGGATCCTATTCTCACTGGCAGCCAACCTAGACTGGTTGTTACACCAGATGGATGTCAAAAATGCGTTCTTAAACGGGAACTTAAAGGAAGAAATGTACATGAAAATGCCTCCTGGATTCCTTGGGAAAAAGGAAAACTAAGTGTGCAAACTGAAGAAGTCACTGTATGACTTAAAACAATCTCCTCGAGCTTGGTTTGAAAGGTTTACCAGGGTACTTAAATCTCAAAATTATACACAGGGACAAGGTGACCACACCCTATTTTTTAGACACCTAAATGGGAAAATCGTAATACTGGCAGTATATGTTGATATTGTTCTCACAGGTGATAATCCTGTAGAAATTGATAGGATCAAAAGGGCACTAAACAAAGAATTCCAAGTTAAAGACTTAGGAAAAATGAAATACTTCCTAGGTATGGAAGTTGCTAGATCGGCAGAAGGAATCAGCATCTCGCAGATAAAGTATATCCTAGATCTCTTAAAAGAAACAGGCATGCTTGAATGCAGACCAAGTAACACTCCTATACAAGCTGATAAAATAGGTGATAATGAAGACCTAGAGAAAGTTGTAGATATGGGAAGATACCAGCGTATGGTGGGTAAGTTAATCTACTTATCTCACACGCGACCAGATATTGCTTATGCTGTCAGTATGATAAGCCAGCATTCTTATGATCCTAAACAAAAACACTTGAACGAAGTTTACAGGATCCTCCGATACTTGAAGGGCTCTCCTGGGTTAGGCTTGTCGTTCAAAAAATCCGATAACAGAAATGTGGAAATGCTAACAGATGTTGACTGGGCCAGAGACAAAGATGATAGACGATCCACCTCAGGATATGTTACCTATGTTTGGAGAAATTTGGTTACTTGGCGTAGTAAAAAACAGTGTGGTTGCTAGAAGCAGCACGGAAATTGAGCTTAGAGCTATAGTTTTAGGAATCTGTGAAGGTCTATGGGTGAAACGAATACTAGAAGAGTTGAAGATGCCAATGAAGCTTCCTATTAGACTACATTTAGACAACATGGCAGCAATTAACATGTCACATAATCCAATTCAACATGATAGAACAAAACATGTGGAGATAGATAGACATTTCATCAGAGAAAAGATTGATGCAGGAACAATTGAGCTCAAATATATCCCTTCAAAAGAACAAATAGCTGACGTGCTTACAAAGGGATTAACTCGAGATAAGTTTGAATATCTTGTTGGCAAGTTGGACATGATAAATATCTATGCTCCAACTTGAGGGGGAGTGTTGAAGATATTGGGATTAAATGAAGAGAGATTATAGGAGATTATAGAGGGAGAGATTGTAGGAGATTATGATTATGATTCTATTCCCTGATTCATTCCCAAATATCCGCTGTAAATCCCACCTATTGTGGGATCCTATATGTGTATATATATATAGCAGAATAGCAGCAACAATGTACAGAAATATACAGAACCTTTTCTATCTCCCTGCCATCTTTATTGTGGTCGATATGTCAGCTCATACACACAAACATATATATATACATATATAAGTATGTTAATAGGATGGTGAAGTAAGGTGCAGCAGAAATGACAAGCCATCAAGCCCTACCCTTATTAATTCATGATAGATAAACCTAGCACATTGAAGGCTTGGATCCAAAAATCGAGCTATTTGTCTTCTCACAAGAACTTCAAATGGCACCTAATTGCATGGAAACAGATAAAGTCCTCACGAAGGAACAAAAGTCATTTAATTGACATATGAAATGAGAATAATTTGAGCTGGAAAGGTTTTATTAAAAAAATACTGAGGAAATAGCAAAGGAGGTAAAACAGAAATCTAACACCCACTTCAGGAACAAACAATGCTGATCTAGGTCCAATCGCATTTTGTATGGCAGTTCGAATATCACCATCAGTCAAATCCTCACATGGATCAACTTCCTGCAAGATTCATTTAATTACATCAAGTTCAAAGAAACTAGCATTATTTTTTGATCTAATTGTAAAGCTCTAATAAAGTTTGAACATCTCCATGCGAAAACTAAGGGATGAGAGTGTTGACCTGTAACCGCCTCTCCCAAGTTTATTTAGCTCATGTATTGACTTTTTCCATTGAATAAGAAATAGCTGATCAGGGATTTGTTCAAATTCAATGCAGTACAAGATAGAGCAATTTTTCAGGAGTATCTTATACTTCAAAATTGTTCCATAATTTAGAGTATAAATTAATTAAAGCTGACAAGTAAAAATGCATCTTAAGTGTTAAGGGTTTATACAGTGCTATAAAAGGAAAAGGTTTATATAATAAAATTAAACATGTTCCTAAAGCTAAAAGGAACTGAAAAATTCAACTGTTCAGGTGTGTCCCCTAGGCATTTTTGCACATTATATATGAAAGATTTTGAATAAAAGAATTTATTATGATGTCAGTAATATTTATTATCATCCTAAACAGATAAGGTCACTGGTGCTTAAATCACATGAATGAAATAAACAAATTCATTAGTTCATTTAACCATTGTCTTTGCTTTTTCACTAAAAAGATCAATCGGATTGCTCAACTTGCTAAAATGGCTAAAGAATTCAAGATGAATTTCAAAACATTTTATAAAACAAAAAATAATACTCTTTAGTGTCTATTTTCCAATCTGCAAATTCAACAAACAAACACATGAACACGGATTCAAACATTAGCAACTTGGTTAAAGGGGGGGAAGTTGATGCTGGTTTTGACATGTAAAGTTCCATAGCAGGTACCTAGCTTAGATTTGATTATTTCAGAAACGTTTTAATGCCAGCTTAGATCTCTAAATTTAATGTCTATATGTGAAAGACAGCAAAAACGATTATAACTTCCAATACACTGTACCTAGCTTTCACTCAATTTCATGTTGTCACCACATACAAAGTAAACCATAATCAAGGAAGGATTAATTCAGGTATATATACACAAATTTTGGCACAGCATCAACAGAAATATGATAACTGCTCATGCAAATACAAATGTATTTACCTCTAAGCACTTCACGAATATTGATTGAAATATATAGTGAATTCGTGCTCCACCAGAAAGCTCAGTTGTAGACATATCCTCGTTTTTTCCCTATACCATGGAGGAGAATTCTGTTTCAACAAAAAAAAGATGGAAACAGTATTACCAAACTTGTCAATTCAATTATATGTGGAATATCGGTTAAAAGACATAAAGGTTGTTAAGGAGCTCAGAATCCAGAAGGTAGGAATAGTTAGGTACCTTCACAGTATCTTGAAAAAATAGTCAGAAGGAGAGCACCCTGACAGGCCTATTGGAGAACAAAAAGAAAAAAACAGTCAAACAAAAAAAGGTAAAATAGCCAGCCAAAGTTGACAACATTGTGGATGTCATCTGCTGTAAGAAACATATTTATAATCAAATAAAAGTCAGAAAGACATTCAAATACTAATACATGCCTTGGACTCAGTGATTTCTCCATAGCTCACAAGCTCCTTTGCCAAAGCAACCAATAAATTACTTATAAGTGCTCTCAACCCTGGAAGCACTGACTTGATCTGTTGTGCAAGAATCTGCAAATAGATGAGCAGGTGACAAAGATGGAAATAGAAAGTGCAAGCAATTCTAGATTTCAGGTGACAAAGACAGAACCCACGATCCCGACAACCCAAAGTATTTTGTCATCAACTAGTCAACTAGATACGAAGGTATTCACTTGTACTCTAATTTTTCCAAGAAGGATAGTGGTAGAAACCAAAAACTATAAAACTGTGGTAATTATGTAAATGGAATATATGATTGTAAATACAATTATACGGGATATTAGGGGATATAGTGAGAGATATTAGAAGTTCAAATTAGAGAGCAGATAACAATCTCAATCTCAATCTTAATGATTGATTGATTCCCCTGTAATATATTTAATCAGTGTTTCCCTATGAATGAAGTATCGAATTATTCTGGACTCTAAAAGTCTACATAGTATCAGAGCTAGCGGCAAGAATACCGCCTCCATAGTTTGACGGCGGACAGCCAGCTACTTGCGACGGGTCAGCAAGCAACACCAAGTTTCAGCCCAGTCCAACGGTACCCAACCAGCGTCGTGCGAGTTCAGTCAGTATCGCGCAACAGGTCATGAAGCAACGCCGCAGCCCAGTCCGACGGTAACCCAAACAGCGTCGTGCTGGTTCAGTCAATACCGTGTGACAAGTCACGAAGCAACACCGCAGCCCAGTCCGACGGAGTTCAATAACGAGCGACAGCATTGTCCAACGTGCTCTGTTCCTTCGCAGCCCAGTCCGACAGAGTTCAGTGAAGCTTCACGACCAGCGAGCGACGGCAACGCCCAATGTCCTCCATTCCTTCGCAGCCTAATCAGACAGAGTTCGGTGAAGCTTCACGTCCAGCGAGCGACAGCTTTGACCAACATCCTCTGTTCCTTCGCAGCCCAGTCCGATGGAGTTTAGTGAAGCTTCACGTCCAGCGAGCGACGGCATCGTCCAACGTCCTCTGTCCCTTCGCTTTACGGGTTCAGTTCCTTCCCGAGCCAGTGACTAATTGACAAGCCAGAAAAAAAAAACTCAGTAGCAAACTCAGTTAGGAGCCCAGTTCTGTTCCTGGGTAAACTCAGTGGTAGGCCAAGGGTGTTTTTTGGATTAGCTTTTTGAAGAATAAATTTTAGAAAAAATAAATTCTAAAAAAATAAATTTTAAAAATAGAGATATTTGGATGATTAGTAGTAGAATCACTTTTTATATTGATAAATTACTAAAAAGTGTATAATTTGATTAAAGTATGAGAGAGGAAAGAGAATAGAGAATAAATAGGAGAGGGGGTAGAGAATAAATAGGAGAGGTAATAGAGTGTAGAGAAGAGAGAGGAAAGAGAAGATAGAGTGAAGAAGAGAGATTAGAGATAAAAGAGGGTATAAGAAAAAGTAGGGGTAAAATAGTAATTAGATAGTCTATAAGCTCTTTTACTGTTCTAAAAACTATTTTTAGTAGTTTATTTAAAACTATGGTTTTAGCCAAAATTAATTCTGGACAAAAATGACTATTTATTTCAAATTTTTTCAAACCGAGATTTTGTAGCTAATACCAAACATTCACCAAGTGCCTCGTAAGTCAGTATAATGAGCAATAGTATAGTTAAGCAAGCCTCGATTTTTCTTGAGGAGATTGACTTACATATCTTTGTCCCTACTAAGGATTGGTTTGGTATGAGTAATTTGGAGATGAGAGAAATTTTGCTCTATCCCCTTGTTTGGCTAATTAAAACATTTAGGAGGGGAGTGAAAATTTTAATTTTCCCTACCCTTCCCAATTTTACCTCCCCTCCAAAATTGGGAGAATTTGAAAGGGAGATGTATTTTTATTATTTTATAATATTAATATATCTATAATTTTTTTAATATCTCATTATTGCCCCTATATTATATTTTATTAAAATATTCTATAAAATAATATAAGATAAATTTATTTATATAAAAGTAGTTTCCCTCTCCTCCCCTCTTGAACCAAACAAAATAATATTAAAATTCTTTCTCACTCCTCCCTTAATGTTAATCCAAATAAAGTAATAATAAAATTCTTCTCCTTCTCTTCCTTCTCTTTCCTTCTATTAAAATCCTTCTACTCCCATCCCCTCTATCAAGCCAAACACATCTTAAGTGGACTATTGATACAGGGGTTTCCAACCATATGACTTCATAAACCAAAATATTTGACTCTTAACTTCCTCTTATTAGAAGTCAATCAATTAAGACAGTTACATGATTTTTTTCTTCTATAATAGGTACTATGTCCATCTATCAAACAAATTAAGGTCCGTCTGTCAGACAAATTAAGGTCCAGAGCCTAGCCACTAACTCAAACTTGTTAAAATAAGATTTCTAGATCAAGAACACGTTGCAATTTTTCTCACTTTTTTTGTTGTGAAAGGAAATTACTAAACAATACCAAGGAGAAAATTTTTCATCCATATGTGAAGTTGAAGATCCTAAAAGAGCAAGAAAGAAAGGAGGTAAGAGAATTGTTTCTTGTTAATGAGTAAGCACATGCTATGATTGGTATAATTTGAGCTTTTGACATTATAAAGACCCTACCTTGTTTAACTTCTTTGCTAGCTGAGGAATGCCACAACGATCTGCTATGCTATTGTACACCTATAAATAACATATAAGTTAAAAATTTCAGCATATGAATTGGCTTCACTTGAAAACAACAAAGCAATTATACTTTCTTACAGGACGCTTGCGGAAGACTTCCTCTTCAGCAACAAGAGCATCTCGTATACTCCTATTCATAAGAATATCCTAATTAAATGAAATAACATAAATCAGAATTCAGCATTTCAAGTTGACAAGAACTTTTATGGCCAGATAGTTGACCAGCAGGATAATCAGATAATCATAAGCATAAATGTTTCCTTGTGATATGTCCTTTCTTGTGTGTACTCAAAACATAAATAAAAGAACATATGAAATACTATAAAATTTACTCAAACACCATCTTTGTTATAGTAGAAGAAAACTATTACCTCCTGACTACGGTTAACAACACCCACATAACCAAGACGGAGAGGAATGACTTTTCCAAGCAACAAATTCTGGGCATCAGTACCTCTGTCCATGATATCCAACTATATTCCACATAATATGTTCCAAACTTTGTCAAAAAATGACACGAGTATACAAATTTTGAAAAAAAAAATTGCGAGATAGAATGTTGGAATAGCATGCTGCACCTTTGTGATTGCACCTATTGTTCTACTGCCTGCAACAGAAAGAATAATCAGTAAGAATATATCATGGGGTTGTGAAATTAAATGATTTTAATTTTAACCATGGAAGCTAAAACACACCATCAAGATCAGAAATTCTAGCCATCTGAAGAGCATCTGAATTAGCCAAATCCGAATTTGCTGGAGTGACAGGCAGAATGACACAGGTAGCAACACCAACACCTTTGTTATGCCAGGGAGATCTACAAGTGTCATAGCAAGAACATTTGTTGAGAAGATCTTAAGACGAATCTTCTTGTCTGAAACACCTTTGTTCCCTCCTGCATCCCTCTCAGTTTCAGCCTACAGTCAAATCCCAAATATACAATTTAAAAACAGAAAATATTAAGAAAATATGCAATTCAACATAATATTATCAGGGAAAAAGGATTAAACCTGTGTACTGAATACCTTACAAGAAAACCAATTCCAATGGATTTTGAACCGTCAACCAAAATGGTGATTAATTGACAAGACTTTAATAATACGAATGATGCAAAGGGAAATTAATAAGAAAAGTACCCCTTTCATATCACCGGGTTGCTACACTATAGTTGCAAGTTGAAACTTTGGAAGTTGTAAAATCATAATATCAACAGTGAGGTTATAGGAATGACCTTGAGATTATCAATATCAAAGTGAGATCACCAATGGGGGAAGGCACTCTCAAGGCAATAGGACCCCCTTAGCACCAATAATTCAGATGCTAAACAAGCGTTCATGCCAAGTGAAGTATGGATCTAATATTATGAAGAAAAAGAAAAGATATAAATAAGAATAAAATTGTTAATAACTGTAATATCCATTTACTTTAAATATTAGGAGCTTATGATAAAATTGATATGAATTAGTAGATATCCAAGATGAATTACAAAAAGAAGCCATGAAGGTTCAAGTTCACAAGCGAAAACAAATGTTGCTATTCATATATTCTTGTACGAAATATATGCATTTATAAATCGTTGCATTTTTCAATTTAATTTAGTAATTGCAATCATTTGTATGTTATAACTTTCAGAGTTTGTTTAGAGAACAATTGCTAGAAACAGATTGGATTACATTTTTGGGCATGCATATCAGAATTTTGATTCAAATTTCATAATATGCAACTTAGCTTATATTGACCAGCAGTGGCCTAAACCTCCCCCCAAACTCCAAAGTGCTGTCAGCTTCACTTTCACTCTATCTTAAGATGACAAGGACTTTGAAGATAATGTGTTTCATCTGGTTTGACTTAACAGAGGTACAGCTCTTAAAATTTTAAGAGCGTAATAGGAATAAGATAGAAAGCAAGTCAGCTTAAAATAAATGCAGAACTTCAATTTCTTTAATGGATAAAAATAAAAAATTTCTTAGAAGAAAAGGTCAGTGGAGGACAAGACATCCTCCTAGGAAAGCAAAAAAGTAGAGTTAAAATAAAGAACACAAACAGAAAGAATTGAACATGATATAAAGGCCAATCCCTATGCACAACCACCAGAACGCTCCCCCAGAAAATCCTTGAACAAAGCATCACAGGGACTCCACAAACAATTATATTCCCAACTAATTTACAGGTATTTATGTCCCTAAAATATTTTTGTGCATTGACATTTAACCATATATATCAAAATTCAGAGTGGATCTGCCACAAAGCCATAGCATCCTTTTTCTGTCCAAGCCCTCTAAAATAAGTCAGAAGAAATGTTTTTAGCTTGCAAGGCACACTCAAGTTTCACCAAGAATAGCAAACAACTCATTCCATAAGATGGAGGCCCTCCTCAATGTAGAAATCAAAGCTCGTGTTCTGGGGGCATTGTATGCCACTTTCGAATGTAATATTTAAAAAGGATTACGAGAATGAAAAGATCAGACCCTGATGGTAAAGGCAAGGCCATCAAAGTCCTCGCCTCCCTCATAAACATACCAAAGGTGAGACCGTGGCTGACAGGATCGGGAATATTATTTTCCTCTGAAATTTCAATAATAGATTTTCTATGAGCTTCAATGGGGTGGCCTGGGGATATCCTTAATTTGAACTTTAAATTAACGGCATCAAACCATCTAAGATTCCCAGTAATTTAAAAGCCTCACTATCCAGCCCCAGTAATATATATATATGTTTGTTCACGTACCCATAATTGTTCCAAATACCTACAGGTCCATCAAAAAGCAAAAGCACCACACAATTTTCAAAATGCATAATGCAACAGATGGGAGGAACCTAAACACCAGATTATCTCACTTCCTGTAATGGCAAACAATGCAGAATATATATTACTAAGTAATGGCGTCTGATACAATCGCAGAAAGATAACAAAGAAACTGAAATTGGGACTGTCTAGAGGGAAGAGAAATACATCAGTTAGAGAGAGAGATCTTCATAGAACTTTTCACACCCCCAAGAGTGGGTCTCGGGTCCTTATAAGCTGGTGGGATCATGGTTTTCTAACTCCCTCAACTTCCACGTTTTGCGTCGGTTTCGCATACTCTTCCTTATGGTGGGGCCCTCCATGTTTGTAGTGGTGCATGACCCATTTGACTCATTCTCAATTCTCTGTACGTGGTCACTATCATTATGCATGACAATATCCCCCTCTTCACGTGGGACCTTGTCCTCAAGGGCCAGTCCAGGGAATCGGCGTCGTAAATCTTGCTCACTTTCCCAGGTAGCATCAGGTGAACAATCCCACTGCACCAGATAGTGATGCTCCCAGGTTGTCTGGTGGACATGAACGAGTCGGGAAGCGAGTATTGCCACAGGTTGGCACAGGGGCCCCTCGGGGACGGATGTGAGTGGCAAAGGGAAATAGGTGCCACGGTGGTCAGTGCCATAGAAGCGTTTGAGCTGCGATACATGAAAGACAGGGTGAATCTTGGCAGTGTCGGGCAATTGAAGACGGTATGCGACTGCCCCTACTCTTTCGAGGATGTCAAAGGGCCCAAAATACTGTAGAGCTAGCTTCTGGTATTTTCGTAGTTGCACCGAGTGCTGACGGTAAGGCTGTAAGCGAACTAGAACTCGGTCCCCAACTTGGAACTCCAAATCCCGTCGTCTCTTGTTGGCGAAGTGCGTCATTCTATGCTGTGCCCGACTGATATGGATCTTTAAAGTGTGCAACACTTCATCTTGTTCCATGAGCTGATTGTGTACGTCGAAAGGGGTGTCTTCTTCGGATGAATGTTTGGTCAGTGGTGGCGGATCTCGACCATACACAACCTTAAAGGGGGTAAAACCTGTAGAGGAGTAATAGGTGGAGTTGTACCAAAATTCCGCCCACGGTAAGAAGGCGAGCCAACGACGTGGATAGTCATGAACGAAGCATCTCAAGTACATCTCGAGGCATTTATTAAGGGCTTCAGCTTGCCCATCACTCTGAGGGTGATATGCCGTGCTAAAACATAGTTTGGTACCTTGGAGCCTCATGAGGTGTCTCCACAATGCACTTGTAAACGTCTTATCCCGGTCTGAGACGATTGTTTTTGGCATTCCGTGCAGCTTGATTACATGTTGGAGAAATGCTTCCGCCACTGTAAGGCTGGAGAAATTGCCTGGGAGTGGGATAAAATGTCCGTACTTAGATAATCGATCTACGACCACCATGATGACTGTATATCCTCGAACCAATGGCAATCCAGTAATAAAATCCATGGCTATGTCCTCCCAAATTCTTTCCGGGATGGTTAAAGGTTGTAACAACCCTGCGGGATAAAGTTGAGTAACCTTTGCTTGCTGACATATGACACAGGCCCGAACATAGGTGCGAATGTCTTGTCTCATCTGTGCCCAGTAAAATAGCCTAGCCACCCTATGGAATGTTCGTAAATATCCTGCATGACCCCCTAACGGACTGCCATGTAACTCATTGAGGATTTGGTGAATTAGCTCTTTGTCGGCGCTCGGTATCATCAAGCGATTTTTCCAGTAAACGTGGTCACCCCGCACGGTGAAGTTCGACGTCGGATTCTCGGTAGCTAAGATATCTGCTTTTAACTGCTGCATGGATGTAGATCGCCGCACTTGATCATAAATTATGTCCATGAACGTGCCTTCGACAAAGGATAGCGCTAGGTAGTGGGCCCGTGATAATGCATCAGCAGCCTGGTTTAGCTGTCCCGACCTATATTCAATCGTGAAATCATACCCCAGTAGTTTTGGGAGGCAATTTTCTTGTTCGGGGGTCTGAATTATCTGATCATTGAGATGTTTGAGGCTCTCATGGTCAGTTTTTATGACAAAACGGTGTCCCAAAAGGTAGTGCCAGAATTTGGCTACAGCTTCAGTGATGGCGCAAAGTTCCCGAACATAAACTGACTCTGCATGCATTCGTTTTGATAGCTTCTTTGAGAAAAACGCCACTGGATGGCCATCTTGACTCAATACAGCCCCAATTCCGGATCCTGATGCGTCTGTCTCCAGGACAAATGGTTTGGTGAAGTCTGGTAGGGCAAGAACTGGAGCCTCCGTCAATGCTTGTTTAAGTCGATTGAATGCGTCTTGTGCTGTCGACGTCCATTCGAATGAATCCTTCTTTAAAAGGTCGGTCAAAGGACTCGCAAGCTGAGCATATCGACAAATGAAGCGTCGATAATATCCGCTAAGGCCAAGGAATCCCTTGAGTTGAGGCACATTTCTGGGGCAAGGCCAGTCTTGTACTGCTCGGATCTTGTCTGGGTCCATCTCTATTCCCTGTGCTGAAATTACATGGCCTAAGTAATCAATTTTGGTCTGTCCAAAGGCACACTTAGTTATCTTGGCGTACAGTTGGTGTTGAGCTAGCACCTCTAACACATCCGTGATATGACGCAAATGGGTATCCCAGGTAGAGCTGTAAATCAAAATATCATCAAAGAATATTAGGACAAAACGACGGAGGAAGGGTTGAAAAATAGAGTTCATGAGTGCCTGGAACGTTGCTGGTGCATTTGTTAGTCCAAAGGGCATCACCATCCATTCATATAACCCTTGGTGTGTCCGAAACGCTGTCTTCTCCCGATCTCCTTCCCGCATTAAGATTTGATGGTACCCTGAGCGGAGATCTAGCTTTGAAAAGTACATGGCTCCATGTAGTTCATCGATGAGCTCATCAACGGTGGGCATTGGAAAGGCATCTTTGATAGTGACGGCGTTAAGGGCACGGTAGTCAACACAAAACCGCCATGTACCGTCTTTCTTCTTGACTAAGATGACTGGTGCTGAGAATGGACTATTGCTGGGTTTTATAAGGCCTTCTTCTAAGAGTTCAGAAACAATCCTCTCGATCTCTGTTTTCTGACTAGCTGGGTATCTGTAAGGGTGAACCTTCACTGGGTTGGTATTAGCCACAAGCTCAATACGGTGTTCTTGGCTCCTTCTAGGGGGTACTCCATGTGGTACAGCAAATACTGATTTATACTGATCTAAAATGCTCCTCAGGTCTAACGGTGTGTCTAGTGGTAATTCTAAATTGTCATCTTGTTCTTCCAAAGCCTCAATCACATAACATTCTGCTACGGCATCAGTCTGCACTAGCCGCATCAGGCTGTGGTGTTGGGCCATGGTCGTTGTTGACCCTCGATGTCCTTGCAAGGTAATGAACGTGTCTCCTGACAAGAATCTCACTAGCAACGCGCTGTAGTCGGCGACGTGTGGTCCTAACGTCTCCAACCAGGCAGCCCCGATTACCACATCAACACCAGCCACAGGCAGTACAAGCATGGTGACTGGTATAGTGTACCCGCTAATCTGTATCGGCACGTCGACAACCTTCTCATTGCTGCTTAATACTTTTCCTGTACCTCCCAATACTCGCACCGTTGGAGTGTACTCTACTGGTAGTCCAATATGTTTGACCAACCTTGGGTGTAGGAAATTGTCGGAGCTCCCTCCGTCCAGGAGAATCTGCACCTTGGTTCCTTGTATCGTCCCTTCAAAACGTATGGTAGCTGCCCCTTGTGTCCCCCTTAACGCATGTAAGGACAGATGATGTAGTGTAACTTCAGGGTCTGTATCTTCATCCTCTTCCTCTACCCCCTTGTGTTCGTCCTCGTACTGTAAGAGCATCAGTTGTTTGTTTGGGCATCGGTGAACCGGAGAAAACTTAGCATCACAGGTGTAACACAGCCCTTTCTCCCTCCGAATTTGCATTTCCGCCGCAGTCATTCGTTTAATGGTTGGCATGGTTGGTGTCGGCAGTATGGGAGGAAGGTTGGTCTTACCACCGCCAGAAGTTGTAGGGGTGGTAGTGGTGTTTGGGTTGTTGTAGGGGATGACGGCTCGGTTTGGGTTCAAGCTTGGTGTGGTGTAACGGTGTTTTGGTGAAGGTTCTATCTTTTGGGTGTTGTTGGTGGTTGGGATGGTGGGATGATCGAAGAGTCAGGCAAGTGACATAGCGTTTATCACGGTTGTGGGCTGGTGCACTAGTACATCACGTTTTAGTTCGGGTTTAAGACCTCCTAAATAACAATCCAACAGGGCACTCTCGGGTAACTCCTCCGCTCTGTTCGCCAATGATAGGAACTTGGTGTTATAGTCATCTAATGCTCCTCCTGTAGTATTTTGCGTCAGTTTAAATAACTGTGAGCGGGCACAATCGAACTGAGATGGTCCGTATTGTAATTCCACAGCTTTGGTCAAGGTTTGCCAAGTTGATATACGCCCCGCTTTCTCAAGCATCTGAAACCAAGGGAGCGTTTCTCCGTCAAAGTGCACCGATGCAATGACAAGCTTCTGAGCCTCTGGAATCTCGTAATATTTGAAATACTGATCAGCCTTAAAGATCCACTCTAATGCGTCCCTACCATCGAACCGCGGGAAATCCAGTTTGACAGACTTGAAACCATGAAAGTGGGGATTGTTGTGGGTCGGAAGCTTGGGTGCCGAGGTCATGGGGTCGTCTTTGGTTCGTTCGAGTTAGATGTGAAGCGAATCTACAGACTTCGTGAGGTTCTGGAGCACTCCGCTGAGTTGGTCGACTTGTTGAAAGCGTTCCTTAGCATACTCCATTAATTCACTCACTCTTTTAATCTCTGCTTGCATCTCCTTCATGCGTGTGTTGTCTGCCATTGTCGTAAGTTTAGTTGTCTCTCAATGAAAGCACCAATTGTAATGGCAAACAATGCAGAATATATATTACTAAGTAATGGCGTCTGATACAATCGCAGAAAGATAACAAAGAAACTGAAATTGGGACTGTCTAGAGGGAAGAGAAATACATCAGTTAGAGAGAGAGATCTTCATAGAACTTTTCACACCCCTAAGAGTGGGTCTCGGGTCCTTATAAGCTGGTGGGATCATGGTTTTCTAACTCCCTCAACTTCCACGTTTTGCGTCGGTTTCGCATACTCTTCCTTATGGTGGGGCCCTCCATGTTTGTAGTGGTGCATGACCCATTTGACTCATTCTCAATTCTCTGTACGTGGTCACTATCATTATGCATGACACTTCCCTCGCCACTGAACTGCTCAAATTCAAACAATGAATCAAACTAATATAAAAAAAATAAAAGCAAAACACAAAATTGTAACTCGTGTAACTCAGAATCACATTACATAAAAAGACACTATGAATTCCTGTCTCGCAATCGAAAAACAAATCCTCAATTTTGACATAATTATGCAAGCTAGCAGTGGCGGGCAATAAACTTCATTACTAGAATTTCAACCCCAAGATGAGAAAAGAAACTTCTTATAGCCAAGAATATAAATTTATCACTCCAGAATTACTAATAAATCAGTTTGGCCACCGAAAAAAAATACCTTAATAAACAACTTCAATATTTCACACTAATTTACCCTCACTAAAAATAGAAGTAATTTCCACTAAAAAGGACACAAATCAGTAATAACGACAAAGACATCAAAACACCTGAATTTCCCTGCGAATCTCAGAGAAATCGTAGAACTTCTTCCCGTTCAAGTGCAGAAACTTGCCATATTCCTCTTCTGTTCCATTAGGCTTCCTCTTAGTCTGCACGAGCTGCAGCAAGAGCGGCCTCCTGGTACAAATATCATTTCCACGGGGCAAGAAATCCCGACCGACAAGAGCCTCAAGGACGCTGGACTTGCCACTACTCTGACTTCCAACGACGGCCACCTGAGGGAGGTTGATGGCGGACTCTTTTCCGACCCTAGCGAAGATATCCTGTAGCCGGTTGACCAATGAGATGACGGAAGAGCCAAGAGGAGTAGCCGCAGATGATGATGGAGAAGGAGCCACAACAACGTGATCATCCGCCATTGCTGGTACGGAGGAGCCCTAGCGCTTTGGGAAGAGGAAGGTGAAGAGAATGAAGAACGGAGTGAATGAGATTGTGTGATTTGAGGTTGAAGGAGATCACCGCGTGTGAGATTGAGTGAGAAATGACAGAAGCTTGAGCTGAGTATATATACGTTCCTATCCTGTGTCTCTGTAGTTAGACACACCCAGGTATGTGAAGGCTTGTGGAAGGGGTAAGAGATCTCAATCAAATTGTTAAATCGACTTTTATATATCAATATTCAAAATATATGTACTCAATAGAAATATACATGGACAAAATAGACTAATCAAGTAATTACAAGTTGTTCACAACATGAAATTCACATTTAATTTTAATAATAAAGTGAAATAAACAAATACTCCTCTCCATCTATTTACAATATGCAAGATGATGAAGGAATGTTTTAATCACATCTATAAGTTATTAATTTTTTATATAAACATATAATTTTTATTTTTATTTATTATTATATTAATTTTATTCCTATTGAGTATTATATATATTAAATAGAGATAAAATTAAAAAATAGTTAAACTTTATACTAAAGTTAATAAAATTAAAAGTTTTTATAGGTCTATATAAAATATGTTAGAAATATTTATAAATAGAATTAGAATTTTTTTTTAATATTTACTATAATATTTTATTTTTAATTACTACAACGTTAATTATTTTTTAATTAAATTAAAAAATGGTATTATTTCCATACTACAAATTTATGTTTAGTTAATATTATTAAAATTTAAAACAAAATATAATTTTAGGGCATGGGAAGGAGTGGGGCAGGGGTAACAAACTGCCCATCAAATCTTTGATTGTTTTGACCGTACTCCTGTTTTTAATTAATGTAGATTATTCTTTCTCTCTTTTTTTTTGGGCCAGATAGACCATTCATGTTTGATTTGGGTCATTTAAGTTTAGTATCAAATAAAAATATTATTATTTAATTTTGGCGCTTAAAAATTAGAAGAGAGGAAGAGAGATATAAGTTAACGTGGGCAGCATATATGACATCATTTTTAAACTTCAGCTAGAAGGTTGGTTTCAAAATGAAAATTGTACGCACACCCTCTCTCTTTCTGAATACAAGATTCAATTTTTTCTTGTTTCCTATATTAATTATTTCTTTCCTATAATGCCCTTATTTATTAGACATTTTTATCTTTACATATTAAATTTTAATTATTAAATAACATGAATAATTTTGAAAAAGTACACAAATTCTCTACATATTAATTATAAATAATTATAATAACTACTTTTAGATAGATCTACAAATTAGTTAAACTCTTAACATCCATCTTTACTACATTTGAATTAACATCAACTTCTAGGTAGTTTTAATTTTAGCACACTTAATAAATTATTATTTTAAAAATTAAATTAGGAAGTAATTTGAAAATAACAAAAGAATAGTAGGGAAAATACTATTAGGATTAAAAACTATAAATAATCACTAAAAACACTCAATATCTTATAATAAGAGAACAAGAAATAACAAGAAAATAATATATAATAACAAATTCTAATATAAAAAATAATAATAAATTAATATTGCTCAATTGTATGGGAAATTTTTTTATGATTATATTATTTCTATTCTTTAAAATCTTATAATAATTTTTCATAACAATAGATAAAGACAAACTTCTTAATCAGTGTGCTCTTTTACAATTATTTATTATATTTAAAATGTCAAGGAGTCTCATGACATTGTGGTATTTTTTAAAAACAATGAAAGTCAAGTCTAATCCTTGTGACAAACTAAAATTCCAATATCTAAAAAAAAATAATCTCCTCTAATATAATTATAATAGGAAAATGCATGTATTTAAAAAAAACAACACAATGTGTGACACGGCATTGAAATGGTCTTGGAAGGCATTTAAAGATTGTCATAAAACGGCAAAAGAGACCGTTTTTAATGGCTTCTCTCACAGAAACATAAAATTGTTGACTGTGATTGACAACAATTTTGCTGGCACCAAACCGTTTTCGGTTCTCCATTGGTTGGAAATGCACGAGACTCATGACCAACCAACATACAACACTTTGCAACCTGCCCAATAACCATGTGTAGAATCAATCTTAAAACTGTTGAGGGATTTGGATATTAAGCATGTGTAGGCAAAAACTTAACTATTCACATTATAATAATTAAATCCAATACAGTGAGAGGATATACAGAAACTCTTCATATGTAAGAAAACTGCATGTATACAATCATATTCCATGGTGCTTCCAGAAATAGTCATAAAAAGCAGAAGCCATCTCTAGAAGACCAAAATTAGTCTGAACCAGCACTGCGCAATTGTCTGTCGGCAAGAAAAACCCATAACGGTGCATAGCAATATCTCCGCCTCATAACCAGTACGTCTTCAAGTTGGAATCATCAATGTCAATCTGTAAGTCAGTATTGTATTTATGCACTTGAACAAGTAACTTATCCATAAAGGCTTTAAAACCCGCAAGACCATAGAACTGCCCAATGCACTAAGTTCCTACCAGATAGGATCTGCTAGATATAGATGTACACCACCTAACCCTTAAAAGTGGATAGGCCGTTTCCAGAATTTCAGCTCAAGGTCACAAGAGCAACAACCTCACTGTTGCGCTAGACCATAAGACAACTAAATTTAATCACAAGCTAAGATGTCTGGACATTGACATTATGACATGGATGGGAGAAACAACGGAAAATAGACACTGCATTGGGACAAAAAATAGGTGTTTGTGACATGTATGACACGTGACATGACTATGTTGATTTTCGATGTGTCTCTGCATTGTAGATCACAAGTTATTGAACTATGTACCTGCTCATCAAAAACTGTAGGAATCTCAAAATCTGTTCCAGATGCATCAGCAAGATCTTCAAGAGTATCCTGCAATTCTCAATCACATCGTATATGAATTGTCAAAAACAATGTTCTATGAGAGAGTAGACTTGGTCTGCTAAAGATAATTAGACCAAGCTTATAATAATGAAGTGCTTAAGTATTTCAGTGAAAGTTCTTGCTAAAAAAATATACTTGACATGTTAAATGAATCTTTAAGACTGGCTATTTGCAGAGAAAATATAATATGCAGGACTGGTACCATCTCACTTTCCATATTTGTGCCCAATTTTTTTTCTTATTGATCTTTTTGACAGTTGAGATACCTCCTCATTTCTTCAGAAGGAAAAATAAACGAAAATAATACCTGCTCATGCAGATTAACATCAAGGTTCTCCACTTGGATGGATAAATTGTCAGTAACTGCTTCAGCAGTTTCAAGTGTATACTGCAAATCAAAGAATTCAATTTAATAGTGAAATGATGGTCAACATTAGACAATCATCCGTGCATTTATTGAAATAAAAGAAAGCAACATTCTTACAAATATAAAAGCCTTAGAACTATAAGATTATAACCAAAAAGACTATAGATGAAACGATTATTCAATAGGGTAAAACATGAAACAGACCATTTGGTACCGCCAGGGGGGAGGGAGGGAGGGAGAGAGAGATTCAGATATGACTTTATTCCACACCCCTCTGAGACTTACACGAATGGGTATTTAACTGATACCCTTCAGATCTTCTGTTACATGACAGCTAAGACAACTTGCTATTGGCACGTGGCCTCTTAACTAATTTCCCATATATCACCAGTTTTTAGCAAAATGAAACAGACCAATTTTTTTTCTTAAAAGAAAAGGAAATCAGTATTCTAAGGCACATGACTTGTCCCTCCACTTGCATATTAAGATTATACGTAACTGCCACAGGAATAAGTTCATTCCCGCATAATGCACTTGTATAAGTGACTTGAATCTATGAGGTTATGAGTTCCCAATCTTTCAACATTCCTCTACCTTGTAGCAAATTTATAAGGGCAGTGATGAATTATAATTTACAGAAACTGATTATATTCGGGTTGGCAAGGATCCCATGCACCATTTGAAGATTATGATTTGATGTTTTATCTCCAAAGAAGTTGAACATATTGCTCTAAACAATTATGATTAGAAGATTTGATCCAATTGTTACCTTTCACATGCTCACGTTATCTAGTCAAGGAAAACTAGATTTTGGCCATCAATAATCACAAAGTCAGTCTGAATTTCTCACAATAGTTCGATCTAAAATCTATAATTATTACATCCATAATAATTTGGGTATAGAAAAAACTAAGGAAAAAACATAAATAAAATGATAATCTAGAATCAAGATAACCTTCTCGTTCACCCTCTTGGGTGACTGTCTGGATTCCAACAGCTCAGGCTTTGTCTCCTTGGGGCTTCCCTGTTACACAGAAAGAAAAGTTAAGGAACTCATGACGCAGTGGAAAGATATTCAGATCAGGAATAAGCCTTCTGTCATGCACTTACAAGAAGCATACTTGAGTAATCATCATTTTTAATTTTATAATATCAACAACTTAATGGATTCACTACAGAAAAGTCCCCATAAAACATACTTCCTCGTTCTTCTTAGGACAAGAGTTTTCTGGTTTAGTCGTCAAGGGCTTCCTCTCAGCTGAAGTATCCTAAAAATAAAGAGAACATTATCAGACTTGGAATTTCCAGATGCACTGCTTCACGTTAAGAGCATAAATATATGATGCAGATAGATAACCGCAACTATCTCCTCTTGAGAATAGATTATATAAAAGAAAGCTGCGCCTACAAAGTACGAAATTAGAAATTGAACTCTGGTAAATCTTGTCCAACACCTAGAGCACGTTGTTCTAAATTAGTAAGCTACAAAAAGGGGGCTGGGGAGATGATTCAGTAACACAAGCTGTGTGTAGCTGTGATTTATTACCAATAATGACAATAAGTAGAAATGAAAAATAAATATCAAGAACGTCTACCAGTTCATTTTGTTCCAAAGAAGTGACCTTTCCTGTTTTGCTGAGAACTCTGAGTGTCCCCTTCAAAGCAATGAAACAAATAAATCATCATAAATAATATAATCAGAATATCAGATGACCCTAGACACTTTTTGCAAGATGGTAAATTGAAACTGCTCGCAAAGTAATACACTACTCATGCACGGGCATTGAAGCTCAAGATCATACCATTACATGAGTAAGTTGGTAGCCACAATAAGTGGAAAAAAATCATTACTCATCTGGTTGAGGCAGAATAAAAAAGATGCCATAGATAAATTTATGAAGCAAACACCCAGATCCTCCTTCCCAACTTCAAAGCATAAGAGAGAGAAAAAATCCATTACTTGCCATGTATTGGATCCATCAAAAAAGCACTTCAGGAAATCACTACACACTTCAACCATGGCACAACATACTATTCTTGTGGTTGGCATGACCATAAAATTCCTAGCTCCACCATTGGGTCAAACTATAGAGTACCAACACGTATTTTATCCCCAAAAAAGTAATCAAAGCTTGACACGTGATTATACAACATCTATTTTGGAGAGCAGCGCATGCTGCAAACAATACTATGAAACAAAATTCAACATTGAGCTAAGAAAGCGATATTAACTAAACTACCTTATTTGCCCACATTAACCCACAAGCATTGCAGAGAGATCTTGGACCAGCTGGTCCTCGCCGCATTGCTGGAGTAGACTTTTCATTAATTCCACAATGCTGGCATTTACGTTCACTTGACAACATAGGTCCAACAGAATAAAAACCATATTAAAACAAACATGTACCAATTTAAGAAAAATAACAGTTGCATCTTTAAGTCTAAGCCAATCAAAATCATAGTTTAAAACTCACTTAGATTCTGAACAAGCAGCGCCATTGCTAGAGTCCCAGTTTTCAGCAGCAGAACTGTCACATTCCTTTGATGATGCAAACTGTCCATTCTTACGATGCATCCTATTAGATAATCAAATTCCATAAGTTTCCCAAACATTGGCCTTGATGAACAGAGGACAATCAGTGTTAATGTCAATAATGGATGATTTCTAATACTTATACTCATTCTTAATGCCAGGATAAGTTATATGCAGTACGCCATGCTTGCCAAAATATTCAGACACAAACCAAAAACTGTTAACATAACATATCAACTTGGACCACATAAAACACTAGCTTAAGTGTGTATGAGAGTACATAAAACTGCGAGAGAGTTATTCAATATTGAAAGATTGAAATCAGCCAAGCTGCTCATGGACGCCTCTTTCTAGGCCCAACTGTGGTTCACACAAATCAAGGACACATAAAAAAAGGACCGTTCACAGTGTTCATATCCATGTGGGGTCTCCATGCTTCTTGAAACTCATTCTACCTCATAAGACTCCAACTGTATCTAGCTTGAGTTTTAACAAACTTGATGCATAATCTCATGTTATGCATCTATGTATTTCATATGCATTTATAAGTCAAAATTTGTACAAGACTTGTTTGTAATCCATGAAAAGTAAGTAAAAATCCGTAAATGCTAGTTGTTAAATATATTAAAAGGTGTAGATTTTCAAGTCAACCAATGTTTTACATTAAACTAACAAATACTTGGCTCAAAAGCACTCCTTTTACTCCATCCAACAACTACCAGGCAAAGTGAACATTTAACATTATTAAAACGTTGCTACTATCCAAATAGCACACAAAATCACAATTTTCAACTCCTGCACCCTAACTCTGTGCAACTTCTTTACGGCAGCTGTACCGAATCTTTTTCTCAAAACATCTCTCTTTTCGCTTTTCACGAAACCTAACAAGGGATGCAAATCTTCTTGAAAGTTTTGAACCCCGGGAAGTACCATTAATTCCCTGGCACATTAGCAGCAGAACACCTAATGATATGTTAACAAAATAGACAGAATTTATTAAAAATACAAAAGAGTTGCTTTGGCTGGAATACTCTTACATTCTGATAGTTCTGTTGCAGCAAAAGCTCAGTGTTGGGAGCACTACAGGGGCTGGGCATCTCACACGCTCCCAACAATAACAATACAGCCTGTACCTGTAATACAGATAACAGGGGATCATCAACCCAATAATATCCAGTCACTTCCTCGTTGTCAGATTAAAACAAAGGAAAAAAACTAGAACCAAAGTTTGTTTTACAAAATGAAACCTAAAGTTTCATGTCCACCTTTGTTTTCGTTACAAAGGGTCTATGGTTATTCATATGAGTAGATTCAAGATCAAACATTTGGAACGTGGATTACATATAGATCTTAAAAAAATAGGTTAATCTTCAATTAATAAGGGGATCATTCACAAAAGACCAGGAGATAACTGGATATGGATGTGTAAATTCGAGCCACCCACCTCACCTTCTCCAATTCCCCAACCCCTCCCCCTTTCCAATGGGGGATTCACGAGGGCGGAGGCCTGCAAATCTTATCACTTACTAGCGACAACAGGTATAACAAGCCCAAAAACAAGTTTGTTCGCATTTACGATTTTTAATATAAAATTCCTGCTCTACATCACTTATCCATTGTACTCCTTTCCATTTGATGCAGATTTTTATAAGCTTGAAACAAACACACTTCGCAAAAAGACACTATAACCGGTAAATTCCGAGCACACACTAGTGAGGCTGTCTCTTTATAAAGATGCTTTTCAGAAGGAAGTTTTGGTTCAGCACTGGAAGTACATGACCCATAAAAAAAGGGGGGGAAAGGTGGGGAAGACAAGAAAATTGCACCTTGTTGTGTCTACAACTGTTAGAATAGGTGGTTTTCTCATCAAAACTAAAAGATTCTACACTTAAAAAATAAGAGTAAAATATTTCAATGATTTCCTGACAATCAATCTACGATGAGAACCTATAGAAATCATAATAGAGGAAGTAAAGAAAGCGAACCTTTTCTGGCGTAACCGCTGGGAAAACATAAACCTCGCCTTCAAACGAAATAGTGAGTTCACTGGTTCGAGACTTGAAAGCACGACCATTTGCCCCCGATAACCCAGAACTCACTCGAGCTTCTTCGACCCCATCACTGACCTCGTCACGACGTCCATTGACACAATGAGCATTCAATCCATCTTCGACACCATCCACCTGCATGGGAACCTGCACCAGTTGTAGTTCTCCGCCCTCGAAAGGCCGTGCTTGCAGTGGCTGGGGATTCATAGTACCCATTACCCAAGAATCAATCACCTGTATGATACCCCCTCAGTGGGATTTTATTGAGAAATAGGTTCAAGTTCTCCTTTTTCCAAAAAAGAATACGAAGATTGGACAGTAGAATCACCGGGAATTCACTAGAAATGGAAGCTTTTCCTCTGCATAACAAGGTAACCCTAGGGAGAGTGTGAGTGAAGGGATACTCTCTAAGTGAGCGTAGACCGTGAAACGCATTATAGGAAGACAATTTATTGATTACAGAATGGAAAAATATTGAAAGCTTCGGATTTTGGAATTTCCCTTTTTCCTGGGGAATTCCCTTGTTGCTTTGGAAAAGTAGCGAATGACTGACTGTACTGAAATGAAAATGGGGAAAGGTGAATTTAAAAATTCTGCCACAAATAAAAAACAAGAAAAACCATATTAAAAGAATAAAAGGTATCTATATTTTCCTCAAATTTTTAATTTAATATTTTTAATTAAATTTTTTATTTTGTTATATTATGTATTAATAGTAGTAACAGAATAAAATTACAAGTGTTAATTGTATTAATAAAATAAATTAAAAGATTTTGTTAAAAAATACACTAATAATAAATTAAAAAAGTATAGTAGATCTGATATAAGTAAAAAAAAAAGGACATGTTCACAATTCACATCTCATGTATCTCTTTCAAGGTAATAGTTCTTTCTACTAGCTACTCAAACGGCATTTTAATAAAAAAAATTAAAAATTAACATAAGATTAGGTCCATGTTTGGAACCAATTATAATTATTATTTAATTTTTTTATGTTTTACGAAAAAAAATTCAATATTTATTTTGTAGAAAGCAAAATCAACTTTACATCGTTAATGTAAATGGGAACTAAGACAAGAATAGTTTTTTATTTGTAAATTCGTGATCAAGTTAGGTTAAGCTTTTGTAGTTTTTTTTTTTTTTGTGAAAAATCAGTTTTGGTTAATGTTGATTAAAATTATTGGACGTGATATATTGCTAAATATAGCAATAATTTTTAATAATAAGAAGAATTTTGACCCAAATTATTTAATAAAAAATATAAAAATATTTACCCAAATTGATTACAATTCTAAATTTTAACGACTAAAAATTATATTTTTCTATACAATTAAAAATCAAAGTATAATGATTAAAATGTCTTCCCAATTTTATACCATCCCCTCCGTATGACTCCCGTCTACACAGCATGTGAACACAAATCACTCTTTTGCCATTCACGAAGATGGTGGTGGATGAAGGGATGCTATAAAGAACTCAGAGAAGAAAATTTTAAAAGTATATCTTATTTTTAATTCAATTAAAGACTTTTTAGGGTAAATTTTTTTTAATATAAGAAATATAACTATCAATAACTTGGGAAAATGTCATTCAAATCCATTTGTAATGCCTAAATTAGTCTTCCCAATTCAACAAATTCCAAGCCAATCCAAGAAAACCAATTAGAGATTTCTAAATGTACATTTGCCACATTACGCTCTAACTTTTTCTGTAAAAAAACATAAAAATTACATTTAAGTTCTATGTAATGAATTTAATTGAAAAAAAAAATCAGAAAATTATAAAACGATTGTAAAATTTTGTAGAATCTGGAATTAATTTTTTTGAATTATGAAATAATAAAATTATCTTAAAAAAAATGCCTCATTTATTTTTTCACCCTCCAATAGTTATTCTTTTTTTTAAAAGTTGTGATTCATATTACTTAAATTATTATTTTTTTATAGAATTGTTATTTTTTTACTTGAGTTGTTTCTTTCTGGGGGCATTTTCTTTATTTTATAATTTTAAAAAATTAATCACAAATCCTATAGGATTTTACAATAGTTTAATGAATTCGAGAGATTTTTTACAATTAGATTTTTTATATAAAACTTAAATATAATTTTTTCTAAAAAACACAACCACTTCAACCAGTCAATTGTTAGCAGAATTGGTGAAGGTGGGGTTTAACCCTACCACCTTTTGATTTCCACAGATATAAAATCGTTGAACTATTAAAGCTTCTTAATAAAATAGTGCAAAGTAACAAATAAGATAACTATTAAACTTCGTTTATGCCAATGACAACAAATTGGCCTTTAACCATAATGTGATAGCTAATGGTCATAAAACATTAGTAATTTCTCACTTTTTTTTTTTTAACAAGTTTGCAATTTAGTTCTAAGTTTAAGAAAATTTTGGGGTAAGGGACTAACTACAACACATTAGTTATTAACTACAACACAATGGAATGATTATTGACCATGACAAGTTAGTGATTACCCACTATTTTAACCAAGTTTACAACTTTGTTATAAATTTTAAAAAGTTTTGGTATAAAGTACTAATTATAACAAATTAGCCATGAGTTACAATTTAGTCACTATTAACCATAACAAATTAGTGAATATCCACTCTTTTTATCAAATTTATAATTTTATTATAAGTTTAAGAAAGTTAAAGACTAACCCATTATCTATTAACTACAGTATAATGGCTGTTGACCATAGTCAATCAACAATTGCCCATTCTTTTCACAAACGAGTGTTCTAATAATGTAAGGCACTAATTATAACACATAGGTTATTAACTACTCTTTCCAGTTCAAAATATAAGGTACAAAAATTAGGAGGGGTCTAATTTTTCTCTAAAGTATAAAAGTCCAGTTTGAGTTTACCTCATCCTTTAATACTTTTTTTTTTCAATTTTACCACACTCTCTCTCGTTAGTTTTTCCTCATATTTTATTTATTGCCGCTCTTACAACCCCCATTTAATAAGGGCACATTTAGAAAAAATATTATATATCTCACATATTTATTATTTTTAATTAATTTTAACTAATTTCTTAATATGTATAAATAAGTTATTTATACCTTATATTCTCAACTAGAGCTTACAATCTAATGACCATTGACTTTTGTCCTTAATAACTTTTTAAGGTGTTTGGTTTAGTTGTTTTCAAGGTATTAGTGACCTTGCTTGATAAGAACTAAATATTCTTTTTGAAGTATAGGTATTATTCTATAACAGTTAATCCTATTGGAGGTTGGGCCCCAATGTCAAAAGAGTTTTTCATTTTGGTAAAAAACCATTTAGTATGTGTAGCTGATAACTTATAGACTAATTTTTTCAAGGTATATAAATTATCGAATTTATTTCTGATAACAAATTTTTTTCCTATATGTATAGCCATATTTAAATATATCTTATTATATTTGAGAGGCCTAACTAATCTACCGTATACTCTAAGTTTTGTTGGTTTAGCGCCGCATCTTGTTTTCTTTTAAAAAAGCCTACGACACCAATATTGGGCCAAAGATCTTGTGTTCCGAGAGAGCCTTGGCGAGGAACACTTGCAACGTAGGGCTTGCGGACGTCGAAGAAAGGAGGATGGTCGGCACGGACAGAGGACTAGACAGCAACAAAATCCCCTCTCGCCCACGAGCCATAACATTCTAATGTTCTCCATTTCATCTGAGAGATAGTTTGTCTGGCGTTAGTACGATGGGCTGTTTTAAGTATTTGTTTTTTTAATCTTTCTCATTAATCTTTCTCATCCTCCTATTCATGGGATATGGAATAATCTTTAACTATTTTAGATATTAGAAAATATTTCGTTTTAATTATGAATTATTGCTATCTATTTAGAATTTGTTATTGATTGTTATATTTTATTTTTCTACGATATTTCGCATTTAATTCTTAGGGTTAGTTTGAGGCATTTAAATAAATAGGACCTTAATATATTTTCTTTGTGTGCTTTATGAATTGAATAAACAGATTATTGAGTTTCTCCCTCTATATCATCTCCTCCCTCTTTTCGTCTAGTTTCCCATCCTTCTTGCTGTCCTGCCTCCTCTATCTCTTTATCTCTCTCAATTCTCTCTCTTCTCCTCCCCCTTACCTGTCCTACATCAATTTGGTATCAGGTTTCGCTTTTGTGTTTTAACTTTTCAAAATCATTATACACACCCTAAACACAGCCTCCATAGCCACCATCACTACCATAGCCATTCGTCGCCATTCTATCATGCATTTACCAAACCTTTACTGCACGCTCCAAACCTTCTAGTTCACTATTCTTCAATGTTTCACATACAAAATACTTTTAGGCTTAAAGTTTCTAACTTTAGGCTCCAAAAGTTATTTGGGTAACTTTTTCTCCTTCTTTTCATTTCATTTCATTTTTGTTATTAAAAAAAGTTACAGGAAAATGTAAGAGAAAAGAAAAAGAAAATCAAAACAGAAGACAAGAAAAGAAAATAAAAGCCAAAAAAAGGAGGAAAATGGCAAAATATTTCAAAAGAAAAAGCAAAAAAAAAATATTGCTGCCATAAATTTTTAATTTTTATTATTAGTTTAGGGTTTAGAGTTAGTAATAGTTAGTGGAGGTTAGTAATAGTTTTTTTGTGTGGTTTTTGAACCCTCGAAAATCACTTTGAAGACTTTACTCAGGTTATTATTTATTTAACACGTATAATCCCTATAAAGCTTTTAGAGTTTTCTTAGGCTTAGATTTGTTGAATAGGGTCTTCACTTTTTTGGTGAGGGCAACTTGGGAACTTTAATAAGTTTTTAGAGTCACCCTAAAATCCTGAAGACATACTATCCAATTTTAATTATGGGTTTTAGAGGATATGGTACCCTCAAGAGTATGAAAGCTATCGATGATATGAAGATTATGAGTTTCAATAAGATTATAATAGCTACCAAAATGAGTATGCTAATCAACGATGAAATAAGTATACTAATTGTTGTCGATATGAAAATAATGATCAATATGGGTATACAGATCATCATCATGAGTATTCCAAACGTTGCCAATATGAGTATACTGCCCATCGTGTTTGTTGATCATGACCGATATGAGTACGTTGACCGTGAACATTATGAATATGCTAACCCTCATCAGTTTGAATATGAGGCTTATTGCCAACATGGTCATACTTGCCATTGCCGCCGTGAATATCTTAACCAGTGCCACTATAAGCATGATTTGAGTGATCAAATCGACTGAGACTTTGTACTTTCGCATCTTGAAGATGCAAAAGATCAACTTAATGAACTCCAAAGTTTCCTCCGATCAAAATACGATAGGAGTTCTCATCAAATTGAGGAAGCGAAGTCACATCAAAAGGACAAAATTTTTTATCATACCGATAGTACCTCAATACATTAGAAGGATCAGGGCATTCTGACTCCTGAAGAAAATATGTCCAACAAAGACCCTTCACATATGTCAGGGGTATTAGAAGGTAATTCCATTGATGGTATTGAGATTGAAGCATGATGATGCATTTGTTGGGATACTACTCTGTTTCTTGATTGATTAAAGTAAAGAGCTTTCAAGTTTACTGAAGCCATGGATACTTCGGTATTTGCAGTTCTTTCAACGCATTTTACTCATTGTCTTATTGAAATGCATATGTTTCTTATTTTCTTTAGCTTTGGTGTTCATAAATTCATGATTATCTTCTTTTTCTTCTTCTTTCTTTTAAAGACAATCTATTGAACGATCTATATGAACATATGTGGGGATAATAGACTATTTCTAATTCTTTATATTTGTCTTGGTCCTTGCATCTTCAAACTATTGTAATTTAAATGCACAGGATGCACAAGTTAAATAGTTAATTGACTTGTATAATTCGTTTACTACCCAAAGTGGTGTCATCTATGCCTCTTGGTATGTTGAATGACACTGGGCATCTTGGAAAGTTGTGTATAACATCCCTTGACATCCAATGTATTAAGATGAAGATGACGGAGTAGTTGGCTCCTTTTATCTGTCTCTTCTTCCTTATTTTAGGATTTAAGTCCCCTATCCATTTAATTGCGTCTCTATGCAACCTGTGCAGTTCATTATACATCTTTCTGTTAAAGAATTATTGGATATTTTTGCATGTGCATGTGCGTGGGCGTGATTTTTCTTTTTCATATTACTTGTTAATTTAGCCTATCATGTTTATATTTGAAGTTTACTAGTAATTTAGCTTGAATTTATATTTGGACTTCTATGATTCTTATGATTTTCTTGTAAGCTCTTGTGCAGGTGATGTGGAGTGCCAAATGTTTGATCATATTTGTGACTAGCCAGAAATTCTTTGAACTCTTTGGCTGAAGACTTATTTAATTTTTTAACTTGCAGATGTTTTCAATTTTGTTTATTTAATATAAATTGAAAACAACAAATCTGAGATAGATGAATGGCAGTAAGTGGAAATCTTTCCAATGATTAATGATGCCCCACCCTGCATGTTGATTTTGTATAACTTTGTGGCCGATTAATTTGTTTTAATTGCTTCAGCCATTATTTGCCTTTGGAGAATCACTTGTCCTGCCAGTCCATATTGCTCTCCTAAGATTTTTGAAACAGAGCTTTGAGTTTATCAAGCATCCAAAGAAGGATAGAAATGGATGGTAATATCATTGATTCCCCACACCCCCCCCCTCTTGCCACAGTGGGGGGAGTGGGGTGTCTCTCTTTTACCGTATTTTCTTACCACAAAAGTAAGGTGAGGGATAAGGTTTTGGTAGTTTTAACTGCAGATAAAATTCTTCTAAGGAAAAAAAAAGTATTCAACATAGCTTGGCCGATTCCTTAATAAATGGTAAATAGGGGAAAGATAGAAATATCAACTATAAATCCATCACTTGGAGAATACAGAAATAGTCATCAATATATTTGTCTTACCGTCTACTTTTTATTGTTTGGATTGTCTCCTGTAACACTACATACACTTCTTATGATCTTTAGATGGAAAATGTTTGTCATTATTTATGTAGGACTTTTGGTGAAGAGTGTATGCTGTCATTTATCTGCCAAAGATTTCATGTCAAATTTGCAAAAAGAGTGCCAATTAAATGCTGAAAATTGGTCAAGAGAGAGGAACTTTGGTGATAAGAATGCCCACAAGCTGTTTTCAATGCTTTGGATAATATGCTAAAGGACAGTTAAGAGCGTCTGCAGAAGATGAGGTGAGCTTTAATATTATAAAATTTGAAGAATTTGAGAGATATGTATCATAGATCCATAGTGAACTTGAAACTAGTTTTTACTAACAATATTGTGGCGCTATTTAGTTCCCCCTTCCTTTCATCCCTTTTTAACATTTATTTAAAAGTATAAATTTATATCAATATTTTTGGGGATTAGTTCCTGTAACTATTTTTTTAAAGGTTTGCACCTTTTACTTTCTTCTCTATGCTGTACCTCCTTAATCCATGGAAAAAGGAGTGTTTTCTAACAACGATCCTGAATCTATTGACATATATACACGCACACCTATTTTCTCTGTGTATGAATATGTAGATGAAAGATGCTATAATTTCCAAAATGAACGGCACGTTTCTTTCCTCTTGCATGAAATTTTGCGGGATATACATGTAAATTTAACTACATTGAATACACAGCCATCATTAGAATGTTGTGTTTGGAAATTGGGAGCAGCTTTATGGCTTCGGAGCAAAATAGTTCAGAAAGGATTTCTTCCTGATGTATTTACCCATAACCATCTAACGAATGGGCTGTGTAAAATGGGTCTAATGGAGAAAGCAGACTGGCTCATTAAGCAGATGTTAGAACTGGGCCCCTCTCCAAACTGTGCCACCTACAACACATTTATAAAGGGTTATTGCCTCATTAATAATTTAGATAAATCTTTTTACTTTTTCTCTTCCATGGTCTATGCTGGTATTCAGCCAAACAGGGTTACGTGTAACATACTTGTACATGCATTGTGTGGGAAAGATCTTTTGACGGAAGCTAAAATGCTCTTTGAAAAAAATATTAAATGATGAAGATGATGAAGGAATACCAGATTTATTTACCTCTACTATATTTATGGATTATCATTTTAAGAATGGAGCTACGGTTCAGGCTCTTAGTCTTTATGCTGAGATGCTTCAGAAGAACGGAAAAGTAGATTTTGTTGCATATAATGTTCTTATCCATGGACTTTGTATGAGTGAAAAAATGGGTCTTGCTTATGGACATGCATGTGAATTGCTTAAGAAAGGTTTGCTTCCTGATGTGTTTACTTACAATACTCTTACTAGTGCACTTTGCAAGGAAGGCAAGATTGATGAAGCTTGCTCTCTTCTCGAGGTTATGTCCAAAATGGGAGTTAGGCTGTCACGTCCCTATTTTTGGACCGTGACCGGCACAGAATATAAATACATCATATTCCGAAAGCCTAGCATTTTAAGTAAAACCTTTAAATTCTCCATAGCATTTTTCAAATTCATGCAAACATTTTCTAAGGTTCATGCAGAGCATTATCCTTTCCAAAATAATAAAAGTTCTTAATAAGCAATTACATCAAAAGTAGTCTTTATCAAACGAAGCTTCGGATCAACAGCAAGGCTCTTTACCGCTCAGCTGGAGAATTAGGGTCACCTGCACTATCTGAAGCCAAAAATCTACTCGTGAATAACGTCCCAAAAACATGATTTATAAGAATGCGGAAAATAAACAATGCATAATCATCTCAAAAATGTATTTTCTTAACTCTTCATAATCTAATGCAAACCTTTTCATAAACATTTGTATTTCAGGGGAAATAACCATATGAACTAACTGTTTCACATAACTGATTCAAAAAAAATCTTTTCATAACCATGATCTTTCTGTAGGACTTCAACAGAACGGAAACAGACGTGGACACACAGTCCACGAGGGTAACTAACCATTCTGGTGGCTCGAAGCCACTAACTGTCGCGAGAACGAATCCCACGAAATAATTCTGGTGGCTATGCCACAAACTGTCGCGAGAATAAATCCCACGAAATAATTCTGGTGGCTCAAGGCCACAAACTGTCGCGAGAACGAATCCCACGAAATAATTCTGGTGGCTATGCCACAAACTGTCGAGCTCGAATACCAAGGTGCACCAAGGACTAACAGTACTGCTGTTAGCAACCAGCGTTCTGTATTCCGTCCTAAAACGTTTCTATCATGCGTGGGGTCCTTTTCACATAAAATAATCTCAATCGTTTCAATGCCATAATCATTGGTAAAAACTACTTTGAATTTCTAAAACCCCAGCATGAACATTCGAAATCTAGTTACTGTAAAAACATATGCAATTCACTGTCAAATCTTTTTCTAAAGCCTCTTTATCCATTTTCATGCATAATCATAATCTTTTGTAAATCAATCGAAAGAAAATCATATCTAATGATTTAAACCATAATTTCGTAAAACTTGCTTTTCGAAATCCATATTTGAAATTCATCATTTGAAATAATAATGCATTTGAAAATGTAAATTTGTAGGGAACGTTATTCACTCACCTGCCACGTTCCTAAATCGCTACTCTTCCCACCAAACACTTGCTGCCAAGCCACTACTCAATCCCCTGATATTTAGAAATAGCATATTACATTCTGTTTAAAGTCTTTGGCCATAATAAGCATCCCTACTTATCACTTCCACCACTAAAACACCATTAATCATTCAATTTGAAATTCAATATCCCAGCCACTAATCCTTAACAATCACTTATGCCTTTAATTCAACTTAATTATCTCAAAAGTCCTTATATTGCTTCGGTTAACTCATGATTATTTTCCAACAAGCTAAAATGTCAAAGGCTTAATTCATGCATCCAATAATAATCCATCAACAGAACCAACACTTAACGGCAAACACACAGACCCTTCCTGCCTTCACATTGGCCGGACAATTTCAGTACCCCACTGTGCATCGGATCACACACACTCCATAGATGCATAACAACATTTATATAAATATCACACTGCAGTAGCAACCCGGCATGCATCCAAAGATATACACACGGTAACAGCAACCTTTCCGAACAAGCAACCAGTAACCAGAATAACATCCACCGCAAAAACAGTAACAGCTACGGTTGCGGAGAGAAATAAAGAACAAGGGTGAGACTTACCATCCTTCCCACCAACACCAGCTGCAGAACCTCGGGATTGATCAGAAAAACAATGCACAGCGTCAATCCACTCCCTCTAACACTCACGGCAACGGCCTAAAACAGAGCAGCGGTGACGGCACTGAACAGAAATGAGTGAGCTCGGTCACTCTGCAACCGCTTAAGAGGAAAGATGGAACTGCATATAGAATGTGGACCAAGGAGCTTACCACTTCACTTCCCGAATGGAATCACGGCAGAAACAAGGCGGAACTGGAAATCACAGACTTGCTACAGTAGCAGAGGATTTGCTACAGTAGCACGAAAATGGCGTCGGACAGAAGCTACACGGCGACGGCGCTCACCTTGGATGTGGTCCATCGGAAGGAGTGCTTACCGGCGCTAAAACCCGACTCCAGAATCTGCGGCACTCCAGCGTTCACCACCCAAACTCCCCTGTCACCGCAGCCTCGTTGACGACAGAAAGGAAAGGATCGGCGGAATGCTTCTTAAAGGCGTCCAGCCAAGCTTCCGTGCCGTGTACTCTTCTCCCACGCCGCACGCTGAGCTTCTGCCGTCCCGCACCTACCCGCTCTGCAGCCTGCCTTCTCTGCTCGCGGCCCGCAGGAAAGAAGAAGGAAAATGATGAAGAAAGGCAGAGGTTCGGTGAGAAATAGACAGAGGGGCAAAATGGTAATTTCACGCGCCTGAGGAAAAAAAACATACACCTCCGCTTTCGCTGCGACTCGAATGCTGGCCGAATTCTTTTTCCTTCGCCACTTGAACCATTCGGCTAACACTTCCCATTCGAAATATTCTACAGAGAATATACATATAACCGTTAATTAAATTCATAATCATAACATTCTTCCCCTCTTAAGAAATTCGGTCCTCCGAATTTGAAAATATACACACCTAAGTTTGAAATAATTGCGGGTATTTGATTCGCATCTCACTCTCTAACTCCCAAGTAGCTTCTTCCTCTGAGTGGTTTCGCCATAACACTTTCACCGAAGGAATCTCCTTCGACCGCAACTTCTTTACTTGTCGATCAATAATAGCTAACGGATATTCATCATATGACAAATCTTCATTCACCTGAACCTCTTGATATTCAACGACATGAGATGGATTATACAAGTACTTTCGCAACATCGATACATGAAACACCGGATGTATCCCTGATAGCTCTGGTGGTAAAGCTAATCGATAAGCTACTGCACCTACTTTATCCAAAATCTCAAAGGGGCCGATAAACCTCGGACTTAACTTACCCTTTTTACCAAATCTCATAACCCCTTTCATTGGTGACACTCTTAAAAACACTTTATCTCCGGCCATGAACTCTAATTCCCTACGACGATGATCTGCATAAGATTTCTGTCGACTTTGAGCCGCCAACAACCTTTGTTGAATCACCTTCACCTTTTCTTTAGCATCTTGAACCAAATCAGGCCCTAATATCATTCCGTCTCCAACTTCGAACCATCCAATTGGAGATCTACACTGCCTCCCGTACAACGCCTCAAATGGTGCCATTTGAATACTTGATTGATAACTGTTATTATAGGCAAATTCTACCAATGGTAAATGTTTGTCCCAACTTCCGTCAAAATCCATGACACAGGACCTCAACATATCCTCAACTATCTGGATTGTCCTCTCCGACTGTCCATCAGTCTGAGGATGAAAAGCAGTGCTAAGATTCAATCGAGTGCCCAAAGCTTTCTGAAATGATTTCCAAAATTGAGAAGTAAACTGGGGCCCTCTATCTGAAATAATAGACACTGGTACTCCGTGTAACCGCAAGATCTCCTCAATGTAAATCTCAGCGTATCTAGCTGCACTGTACGTCGTCTTCACTGGTAGAAAATGAGCAGACTTGGTCAATCTATCAACAATTACCCAAATAGAATCAAAACCTCTAGCAGTACGGGGCAACCCCACGATAAAATCCATAGTTATGTTTTCCCACTTCCATTCAGGTATCTCCAACCGTTGTAACGGTCCTGCCGGCTTCTGATGTTCCGCCTTAACTTGTTGGCACACTAAACAATGTGCAACAAAATTCGCCACATCATTCTTCATACCATGCCACCAAAACAACTGTTTCAAATCTTGGTACATCTTAGTTATACCAGGGTGGATAGTATAGGCAGAATGATGAGCTTCTTCAAGAATTAGCCTTCTCAACTCCTGAACTTGTGGCACACAAATTCTACCCTCGAACCTCAAAACACCTTCCTGATCAATCATAAATTCTGAATTACTTCTGTCTTTAACTGAATCCCTCAACTCGCACAACTTCGGGTCTGAATACTGAGCTTCCTTAATCTGATCACATAATGAGGAATAAGCCTGCAAATGAGCCAAAAATACTCCCTTATCAGCAATTTCAAATATGACTCCCTCTTGTTCAACTTTATGAATCTCCTGTACCAACGGTCTTCTCTCCATCTTTATGTGTGCTAAACTATTCATAGACTTCCTGCTTAAAGCATCAGCCACAACGTTTGCTTTTCCCGGATGGTACAGAATCGTACAATCATAATCCTTTAACAACTCCATCCACCTTCTCTGCCTGAGATTCAAATCCTTCTGTTCAAAGATGTACTTAAGGCTTTTGTGATCTGTGAAAATCTTACAGGTTTCTCCGTACAGATAATGTCTCCAAATCTTTAAAGCAAACACCACCGCAGCCATCTCTAAATCATGAGTTGGATAATTCTGCTCATGCAACTTAAGCTTTCTAGAGGCATAGGCAATAACTCGACCATCTTGCATTAACACACAGCCTAGCCCAATCCGAGAAGCATCACAATACACTGTATACCCACCAACTCCTGAATGTAAACTTAGCACTGGAGCAGAGGTCAAAGATTCTTTTAACTTTTGAAAACTTGCCTCGCATTTCTCATCCCACACGAACTTCACATTCTTTTGGGTTAGCCTTGTCATCGGAGCTGCTATTCTTGAAAAATCCTGCACAAAACGGCGATAGTATCCTGAAGACCTAAGAAACTTCGAATCTCAGTTACCGTAGTAGGTCGTGGCCAACTTTTAACTGCCTCAACCTTACTAGGATCAACTTGGATGCCATCCCTCGACACCACATGCCCCAAGAAAGTGACCTCAGTTAACCAAAACTCACACTTGGAAAGTTTAGCATAGAGCTGATGTTCTCTCAATCTCTGCAACACTATCCGCAACTGATGTTCATGCTCTTCCTCACTCTTAGAATAAACCAGGATATCATCAATGAACACGATCACAAACTTATCCAGGAATTCTCTGAATACTCGATTCATCAAATCCATGAATGCCGCAGGAGCATTTGTCAACCCAAAGGACATTACTAAGAATTCATAATGACCATAACGAGTCCTAAATGCTGTTTTTGGAATATCTTCCTTCTTAATCTTCAACTGATGATACCCTGATCGCAGGTCTACTTTTGAAAAGTACTGCGCTCCTTGCAACTGATCAAACAAATCATCGATGCGCGGCAATGGGTACTTGTTCTTTACTGTCACCTTGTTAAGCTGTCGATAATCAATGCACAATCTCATCGATCCATCCTTTTTCTTGACAAATAACACTGGTGCACCCCAAGGAGAAGTACTAGGCCGTACGAACCCCTTATCTAGCAATTCTTGCAACTGACTTTTTAATTCCCTTAACTCAGACGGCGCCATTCTATAGGGCGGAATAGAAATTGGCTGCGTACCAGGAATGACGTCAATACTAAATTCTATCTCTCGATCTGGGGGTAATCCCGGCAATTCCTCCGGAAAAACATCAGGAAATTCCTGAACAATTGGAATTTGGTCTAAGCTGACAGTAGGCCTGTCAACATCTTGGATTACCGCCAAAAATCCCTGACAACCTTTAGCCAACATTTGCTGGGCTTTTAAAGCAGAGATTAAGTTTGTTGGCTTATCAACTTCGTTTCCAAACAACACAAATGAAGTTTCACCCGGAAAGTTAAACTTTACCACTTTCAGGTGACAATCCACCGTAGCATAGCATGAAGCTAACCAATCCATGCCCATTATGACATCAAAGTCTATCATATCAAGTATCATCAAATCGACAAAACTTTCTCTACCCTCAACAGACACTTCACAAGATTTGTACACTTGTGAAACTGACAAAGATTCCCCAACAGGGGTAGCCACAGTGAACGGACAATCAAGTCTAACTGAATTCTTATCCATCATCTTAGCAAAATATTTTGAAATATAAGAGTGTGTCGAACCAGGGTCAAACAATGCATAAGCCTTTTGAGAACATATAGAGATAATACCTGTGACCACAGCATTAGAAGCCCAAGCATCTTGCCTTGTCATTGCGTAAACCCTAGCTTGACCTTGGCCTGAAGGTTGTGCTCTCTTCTTTGGAGGTCATCCTGATGTACCTCTACCCATAGAAGCAGAAGTTGCTCCCACAGACGGAGCTGCAAAAGTAAAAGGGTGGGGAGAAGGTCTAGCTGATCCATAACTCGAGGTTGATTGAGCAAATGGACACTCTTTCTTCATGTGACCCGGCTGTCCACAACCATAACACACCCCCAAGGACTTCAGACAAACCCCTGAATGGTGCTTCCCACACATATTACAGGTAGGCCTGGAATAACTAGTCTGGCTCCCCCCAGACTGAGGTCTAGTACCTCCAAACTTCGGTCCTGAATCAGGAATGCCCACAGAAGATCTATAAGATCTGGGCGCTGGCCGCATATCAGCTGACGAGGGTTGGCCCTGAGGGCGGTTACCCTTAAATGAAGATCCTTGGAACCTTTCGCTCCCCGTCTTCTGCTTCTTAGAAACCCCTTCTTCTTCAATGTGCCTCAACTCAATTCTCAAAGCACAGTCAACCACATCAGCATAAGAAGCAAAATGATTCAGCATCGGGGCCACAGCATCATGAATATGTATCGGTAATCCCTGAATAAACCTGCTGATTCTATCCCTCTCCGACGGAATCAAAGTAGATGCATACGATGAAAGTTCTGTAAATCTTCTGTCATACTTAGCCACAGACATCCCAGAAGTACACTTCAACAGAAGAAATTCTTTAACTCTAGCATCCTTCTTGCTCTGGGGAAGAAAGCGCTTCAGGAAAAGATCCTTAAAATCTGCCCATGACAATAATGCTACTCTATCCCCCTGAAATCCTGGTACCGTCTTACTCCACGCATTCGCAATCCCCTCAAGTCGAAACAAGGCAAACTCCACGTATTGCACATCTAAGCATCTCAAAGCCCGGCATCTCTTCTCAATTCCTTCCAGAAACTCAATGGGTTCCTCTCGAGAATCAAACCCTGAGAACTTCGGAGGATCCAACTTTATAAACTCTGATAGCCTGACTGCGATGGATTCTTCCGCTATAACCTGGGGTGTCTCTACCTGAGTCTCATGCCTAGAGGACGTAGAGATCTCAGGAGACTGTGGATGAGATGGTTCTGCCTCAGATAGAATTTCCTGAAGAGGTCTAAGGGGTCGACCTCCCCGAACCCTAGCACCCCTACGACCCTGTCCTCGACCTCGAGGAGGCACATCACTTCGCTGAGCAGAGCCTTGATCCGAAGCCCTAGAGCTCCCTCTAGACTGTACTCGTCTAGGCGGCATTTAACTATTTATAAAACATAGAAAATATTCAGTTTATAAGTTCGTTTCTGAAATCATAGGAAAAACACCACTTTTGAATTTCTTTTAGAGATCTTCAGAGATGCCACAACTATAGTTATGCCCGGGTTCATAACGATAATTGAGACCCCACCGAAGTATCTCTGCTCTGCTTAACCATAGAAAAACTTTTGGCTCTGATACCAAACTGTCACGTCCCTATTTTTGGACCGTGACCGGCACAGAATATAAATACATCATATTCCGAAAGCCTAGCATTTTAAGTAAAACCTTTAAATTCTCCATAGCATTTTTCAAATTCATGCAAACATTTTCTAAGGTTCATGCAGAGCATTATCCTTTCCAAAATAATAAAAGTTCTTAATAAGCAATTACATCAAAAGTAGTCTTTATCAAACGAAGCTTCGGATCAACAGCAAGGCTCTTTACCGCTCAGCTGGAGAATTAGGGTCACCTGCACTATCTGAAGCCAAAAATCTACTCGTGAATAACGTCCCAAAAACATGATTTATAAGAATGCGGAAAATAAACAATGCATAATCATCTCAAAAATGTATTTTCTTAACTCTTCATAATCTAATGCAAACCTTTTCATAAACATTTGTATTTCAGGGGAAATAACCATATGAACTAACTGTTTCACATAACTGATTCAAAAAAAATCTTTTCATAACCATGATCTTTCTGTAGGACTTCAACAGAACGGAAACAGACGTGGACACACAGTCCACGAGGGTAACTAACCATTCTGGTGGCTCGAAGCCACTAACTGTCGCGAGAACGAATCCCACGAAATAATTCTGGTGGCTATGCCACAAACTGTCGCGAGAATAAATCCCACGAAATAATTCTGGTGGCTCAAGGCCACAAACTGTCGCGAGAACGAATCCCACGAAATAATTCTGGTGGCTATGCCACAAACTGTCGAGCTCGAATACCAAGGTGCACCAAGGACTAACAGTACTGCTGTTAGCAACCAGCGTTCTGTATTCCGTCCTAAAACGTTTCTATCATGCGTGGGGTCCTTTTCACATAAAATAATCTCAATCGTTTCAATGCCATAATCATTGGTAAAAACTACTTTGAATTTCTAAAACCCCAGCATGAACATTCGAAATCTAGTTACTGTAAAAACATATGCAATTCACGTAGGAATATTTCATGAATAACATCAGTTCACTGTCAAATCTTTTTCTAAAGCCTCTTTATCCATTTTCATGCATAATCATAATCTTTTGTAAATCAATCGAAAGAAAATCATATCTAATGATTTAAACCATAATTTCGTAAAACTTGCTTTTCGAAATCCATATTTGAAATTCATCATTTGAAATAATAATGCATTTGAAAATGTAAATTTGTAGGGAACGTTATTCACTCACCTGCCACGTTCCTAAATCGCTACTCTTCCCACCAAACACTTGCTGCCAAGCCACTACTCAATCCCCTGATATTTAGAAATAGCATATTACATTCTGTTTAAAGTCTTTGGCCATAATAAGCATCCCTACTTATCACTTCCACCACTAAAACACCATTAATCATTCAATTTGAAAATTCAATATCCCAGCCACTAATCCTTAACAATCACTTATGCCTTTAATTCAACTTAATTATCTCAAAAGTCCTTATATTGCTTCGGTTAACTCATGATTATTTTCCAACAAGCTAAAATGTCAAAGGCTTAATTCATGCATCCAATAATAATCCATCAACAGAACCAACACTTAACGGCAAACACACAGACCCTTCCTGCCTTCACATTGGCCGGACAATTTCAGTACCCCACTGTGCATCGGATCACACACACTCCATAGATGCATAACAACATTTATATAAATATCACACTGCAGTAGCAACCCGGCATGCATCCAAAGATATACACACGGTAACAGCAACCTTTCCGAACAAGCAACCAGTAACCAGAACAACATCCACCGCAAAAACAGTAACAGCTACGGTTGCGGAGAGAAATAAAGAACAAGGGTGAGACTTACCATCCTTCCCACCAACACCAGCTGCAGAACCTCGGGATTGATCAGAAAAACAATGCACAGCGTCAATCCACTCCCTCTAACACTCACGGCAACGGCCTGAAACAGAGCAGCGGTGACGGCACTGAACAGAAATGAGTGAGCTCGGTCACTCTGCAACCGCTTAAGAGGAAAGATGGAACTGCATATAGAATGTGGACCAAGGAGCTTACCACTTCACTTCCCGAATGGAATCACGGCAGAAACAAGGTGGAACTGGAAATCACAGACTTGCTACAGTAGCAGAGGATTTGCTACAGTAGCACAAAAATGGCGTCGGACAGAAGCTACACGGCGACGGCGCTCACCTTGGATGTGGTCCATCGGAAGGAGTGCTTACCGGCGCTAAAACCCGACTCCAGAATCCGCGGCACTCCAGCGTTCACCACCCAAACTCCCCTGTCACCGCAGCCTCGTTGACGACAGAAAGGAAAGGATCGGCGGAATGCTTCTTAAAGGCGTCCAGCCAAGCTTCCGTGCCGTGTACTCTTCTCCCACGCCGCACGCTGAGCTTCTGCCGTCCCGCACCTACCCGCTCTGCAGCCTGCCTTCTCTGCTCGCGGCCCGCAGGAAAGAAGAAGGAAAATGATGAAGAAAGGCAGAGGTTCGGTGAGAAATAGACAGAGGGGCAAAATGGTAATTTCACGCGCCTGAGGAAAAAAAAACATACACCTCCGCTTTCACTGCGACTCGAACGCTGGCCGAATTCTTTTTCCTTCGCCACTTGAACCATTCGGCTAACACTTCCCATTCGAAATATTCTACAGAGAATATACATATAACCGTTAATTAAATTCATAATCATAACATAGGCCTAATCTAATATCCTACAATATTATGATTCAGGGCCATTGTTTGAACGGATATGCTGTTAGAGCCAAACAGTTGTTTCAATTTATGTTGGATTATATAACCGTTCCCAAGCCTTTAATATGGAACCTCTTAATTGACTGTTATGGAAGATGCGGAGATCTTAGAAATGTATTCTTCATGAAAGATCAGATGCTGGCTTTAGGTGTTTGACCCAATATATTTACTTATAATGTATTAATTAATGCACAAGTAGATATTGGAAACTTCTATAAGGCTTATTCTTTGAAGGAAGAGATTGTTTTGAAGTGTCCGTCTTGTTGATGGGTGCTGCATGCATTTTGGGAAACCTTAGTTTTGCAATTTTTTTGCTTGATGAGATGCTCAAAATGAGATGTGAGCCAGATCTGATTACTTACACTGAACTAACTAGAGGGCACTGCATGAGTGGTAATATAAAAGAGGAAGAAGAACTTTTTTTTCCTAACTACAGAAATCCGTTTTATTGAGTGACCATGTTCCAGTTCATATTCTTTTTAACAAGTACTGCAAACTGGAAGAACCAGTCATAGCATTTAACTTTTATTAGGACTGGTTAGCGGGTAGACAATATTGCCATGCTTACTAAATCCTGTATTATGCCAATAGCTTTAGACATTTTGGAATCACCTTTCGGGAAATAAAAGCGGTGCTCGATTGGAAGTCATTCTTGTTGTTTCTGGGATAGGCTTCAATTAAAAGTGCTTCTTAGGTTTTGGTTCATATGAATAATAAATGCTCTAGGTACGTGTCTCTGCAAACTGCTTGTGCAATGTGCTTCTCTTTGATGGATTAGTCTTGGTCATTATTTCAATCCTTTTGCTCAGAAGATTCTAGATGTAATCAGTATTGTGCAATAATTGTATGATATACTCTAATGCATATGGTGACGGTTATTGGTGGCCCAATTTTTCATTTGCTTGAATTGTTGAAACTGCATAAATTGGTGAAAATTCTGCAAGAATTGGAGAATTGTGTGATTCTGCTATTTGCACTTTATTCCATCTTGGGTTTGATCAGCTGGTCATAGTTTTTTAGTTTGCTGTTGGAGGGTATCAACTGTTTTACTCACCATGCCCCCAAAATTGACAGCCAAAAAGTTTATTGGTTTGGACATTTGCTGCAATATAACATTATAAATATTTCCAAGATAAACTACGTTTTTGAATCTTAGTGTTTGGCTCAATTTACAATTCAGAATTTGACAACTAAGTTTTTAACCATTTATGTTCTTTTGAAGATTATGAACTCAAGGTTATTTTGATTTACTGATTAGTGTGGGAGAACAACTTGATAATGGATGTTGTAGGAATAGTACTGTGAAAGAGAAGTAAAAACTAAAAATGTGGGCTTCCTCAATTCTAAGAACTTGTTTATGGCCCAAAATTCGAATTTTGCTTGATCTAGACACTGTTCTCTGTCCTATTTCTTGAACTTGAGACATCGATAGTTAAACAAATTGCTGGCTTTGGTTAGAAAGATGAATAGTTTAGAGATCTTACGTTATACACTCAACCTTTCTGATTTGCTCGTGAGTTTCTTTGTTGGTCAAAGGTTTGAACCTAAAATTTCTTGATAACTCACACACAGTGGCTTAAGCGCTCTGACATCTTTAGATTTGCCATTTCTTGTTTCAGTGTGGTGCTGCCATTTTCGTAATGCAGCATTTTCCAGACTGCTGCAGATGGTACTGACAGATAAAAATCAATTCAGGATTCATTATGCTGCTGCTCAGATTGGCTTTGGATCTTATTCTCCTTTCAAAAGTGTTTATGAAAATATGAGAACGATGATCAGTAAATGTATCAGAGGGAAGGCACGACATGAAATCGAGTTTCACATACCCTGTGGTGAGCATCTTATGCCTTATGCTAAAGAAATTTCATAACTTACAAATTAATGGAAGAGTGCTAAAAGCCAACTGTTTTTTTTCCCCAGCCACCTTGCTTATAGCAGTTATTTCTTGTGGGGTCAATAGCCTTGTAGCCTAGTGACATATAAACTCTCTTGTAAATAGAAAGTTGTGGATTTAATCCTGCTTGTGGCCTTAGGCCTTAGTGTCTTCCCCTGTAATTAAAAAAGAAAAGGTTATTACTCATGGGATTATGAATTAAAAATACAAATGATTGCTTATGTAAGTGAAAGGAGCAGATGGTTTCTCTTCAAGTATTTGGTTGCTTGACCTTTTGCGGTTGCCTGTAAATTCTTCATTTGATCATAACATTCCTGCTGATGGCCAAAAAACAATGATTTTTCCTGCTGGTAGATGTCATTCTGTGTATTAACTGTCAGCTTTACTAGAGTATTTTAAACTGTTAGGCTTAGGCAGAAGATCAATGTCGACATGGACCCAAGTGAAGTAATCATTTATCTGGAAATTGGAATCTGTTGAACTTAACCCACATAGCTACCTGACATCATTGGATTAAACGTGAGATGGAGTTGCACAAGAAGCAAAAGAAGTTATGTGGGTTTGTCCATGCTACATGCTTCACTTTTAAATTAGATTTCCGGTGTATGAATCTTCGGAATAATCCTAACTTTTTCATTCTTATTGTATGAATCAAGAGGAATGTTGGGAAAAATTTTGACTTCTTTACGTGGAGGATATCATCAGAAATGGTGGCAAATTATCAGGCACCATTGCTGTTATGATCAGGAATTTAGTTAACATATATGTATATTCAGTGTAGAATTTTTCGAATAAGAAGTGTTAGCTGAGTGGTTCACGTGGCGAAGGGGAAACCATCCGGCCAGGGTTCGAGTAGCAGCGAAAGCGGAGGTGAATTGTTTTTTTCTCAGACGCGTGAAATTACCATTTTGCCCCTCTGTCTATTTCCACCGAACCCTCTGCTCTTCTTCATCATTTTCTTCTTCCTTCCTGCGAGCCGCGAACAGAGACGGCAGGCTGCAGCGTGGGAAGGTGCGGGACGGCAGGAGCTCAGCGTGCGGCGTGGGAGAAGAGTACACGGCACGGAAACTCGGCTGGACGCCTTTAAGAAGCATTTTGCCCGATCACTTTCTTGTTCCGTCGTCAGTGAGGCTGCGGTGAGAGTTAGAAGTGCAAGGTGCAGGCGTGTCACGAGTGCTGTGAGTCAGGTTTTACGCCGGTAACACTCCTTCCGGTGGTCCACATTCGCAGTGAGCGTCGTCGCCGTGTAGCTTCTGTCCGGCGCCATTTTTGTGCTACTGTAGCAAATCCTCTGCTACTGTAGCAAGTCTGTGATTTCCAGTTCCGTCGTGTTTCGGCTGTGTTTCCGTCCGGGGAGTGAAGTGGTAAGCTCCTTGGTTCACAGTTTCATCTTTCCTCTTAAGTAGCGGTTGTGTGGCAGAGCTTACTCTTTTCGGTCTGTGTCGTCGGATTGCTCTGTTTTCAGGCCGTGCCGTGAGTGTTAGAGGGAGAGGATCGTCGCGGGGCATTGTCTTGTTCTGATCAACCCCGAGGTTCTGTAGCTGGTGTTGGTGAGAAGGATGGTAAGTCTCACCCTTGTTCTTTATGTCTCTCCGTAACCGTGGCTGTTACTGTTTTGTTGTGGATGCTGTTTTGGTTAAGGTTTGGTTGTTCGGAAAGGTTGTTATTACTGTGTGTATATTTTCGGATGCATGCCGGATTGCTACTGCAGTGTTATATATATGTTTGCCATACTGTGCTCGCGGGTTCTGTGAAGATATGCGTGTTGTGTGTGCTGTCTATGGTTATGATCGATGAGCATTGCTGTCATTTTGTTTCTGTGGTGGAGCGCTGTGTATGTGCCTGTTGTGCTGCTGCTGTGTGTGGGTGTTGTATGCTGGGGTTTTCGGTATGTGCAGTGTATGTGCTTTGGAATACGGTTGATGTTTGCACATAAGCATGGATATTGCTAATTGAATGAAAGAAGAAGTGATTGGAGATTGTTGCTGTTATGCATATGTATATGTACGTATAAAGTTGGAGTTCTGGGATCAGTGAACTAAATCGCGGTATTGGAAGTAAAGTGATATATGTAGGGAAATGTTGTTATTATTTGCAAGGAATAAGAGGAATAGAGTAAGAGAAGCGACTTCTGTTGTAGTGTGCGTATAAATGATTAATGGTGTGTTAGTGGTGGAAGTGATAAGTAGGGATGCTTATATTGGTCAAAGACGTTAAGCAAATTGTTAATATGTTATTTTTATATCAGGGGATTGAGTAGTGGCTTTACAGCAAGTGGTTGGTGGGAAGAGTAGCAATTTAGGAACGCGGCAGGTGAGTGAATAACGTTCCCTAAAATTTACATTTTTTCAAATGCATTGTCATTTCAAATGATGAATTTCAAATATTGATTTCGAAAAGCAAATTTTAAGAAAGTATAGTTTAAATCGTTAGAAATGATTTTCTTTCGATTGGTTTACAAAAGAATTACGATTATGCATGAAAATGGATAAAGAAGCTTTAGAAAAAGATTTGACAGTGAACTGATGTTATTCATGAAATATTTCTCTGTGAATTGCATATGTTTTTACAGTAACTTGATTTTGTATGTTTATGCTGGGGTAACAGAAATTCAAAGTGACTTTATCAATGATTATGATATTTTGAAACGATTGAGATCTTTACATGTGAAAAGGACCCCACGCATGATGGAAATGTTTTAGGACAGAATACAGAACGCTGGTTGCTAACAGCAGTACTGTTAGTCCTTGGTGCACCTTGGTTACTCGAGCTCGACAGTTTGTGGCATAGCCACCAGAATTATTTCGTGGGATTTATTCTCGCGACAGTTTGTGGCCTTGAGCCACCAGAATTATTTCGTGGGATTTATTCTCGCGACAGTTTGTGGCGTAGCCACCAGAATTATTTCGTGGGATTCGTTCTCGCGACAGTTAGTGGCTTCGAGCCACCAGAATGGTTAGTTACCCTCGTGGACTGTGTGTCCACGTCAGTTTTCGTTCTGTTGAAATCCTACAGAAAGATTATGGTTTTAGAAAGATTGTTTTGAATGAGCTATTTGAACAGATAATTCATACGGTTATTTCCCCTGAAATACAAATGTTTAAGAAAAGGGTTGCATTAGATTACGAAGCGTCTAGAAATACATTTTTAAGATGATTATGCATTGTTTAGTTTCTGCATTCTTTAAATCATGTTTTTGGGACGTTATTCACGAGTAGATTTTTGGCTTCAGATAGTGCAGGTGACCCTATTTCTCCAGCTGAGCGGTAAAGAGCCTTGCTGTTGATCCGAAGCTTCGTTTGATAATTAGTACTTTTGATGTAATTGCTTCCTAAGAACTTTTATTATTTTGGAAAGGAAAGTGCTCTGCATGAACCTTAGAAAATATTTGTATGATTTTGAAAAATGCTATGGAGGAATTTATGGTTTTACTTAAAAGGATAGGCTTTCAGAATATGATGTATTCATATTCTGTGCCGGTCACGGTCCAGAAATAGGGACGTGACAGTTTGGTATCAGAGCCAAAGTTTTTCTATGGTTAAGCAGAGCAGAGATACTTCGGTGGGGTCTCAATTATCGTTATGAACCCGGGCATAACTATAGTTGTGGCATCTCTGAAGATCTCTAAAAGAAATTCAAAAGTGGTGTTTTCCTATGATTTCAGAAATGAACTTATAAACTGAATATTTTCTATGTTTTATGAATAGTTAAATGCCGCCTAGACGAGTACAGTCTAGAGGGAGCTCTAGGGCTTCGGATCAAGGCTCTGCTCAGCGAAGTGCTGTGCCTCTTCGAGGCCGAGGACAGGGTCGTAGGGGTGCTAGGGTTCGGGGAGGTCGACCCCTTAGACCTCTTCAGGAAATTCTATCTGAGGCAGAACCATCTCATCCACAGTCTCCTGAGATCTCTACATCCTCTAGGCATGAGACTCAGGTAGAGACACCCCAGGCTATGGAGGAAGAATCCATCGCAGTTAGGCTATCAGAGTTTATAAAGTTGGATCCTCCGAAGTTCTCAGGGTTTGATTCTCGAGAGGAACCCATTGAGTTTTTGGAAGGAATTGAGAAGAGATGCCGGGCTTTGAGATGCTTGGATGTGCAATACGTGGAGTTTGCCTTGTTTCGACTTGAGGGGATTGCGAATGCGTGGAGTAAGACGGTACCAGGATTTCAGGGGGATAGAGTATCATTATTGTCATGGGCAGATTTTAAGGATCTTTTCCTGAAACGTTTTCTTCCCCAGAGCAAGAAGGATGCTAGAGTTAAGGAATTTCTTCTGTTGAAGTGTACTTCGGGGATGTCTGTGGCCGAGTATGACAGAAGATTTACAGAACTTTCATCGTATGCATCTACCTTGATTCCGTCGGAGAGGGATAGAATCGGCAGGTTTATTCAGGGTTTACCGATACATATTCATGATGCTGTGGCCCCGATGCTGAATCATTTTGCTTCTTATGCTGATGTGGTTGATTGTGCTTTGAGAATTGAGTTGAGGCACATGGAAGAAGAAGGGGTTTCTAAGAAGCAGAAGACTGGGAACGAAAGGTTCCAAGGATCATTTAAGGGTAACCGCTCTCAGGGCCAACCCTCGTCAGCTGATATGCGGCCAGCGCCCAGATCTTATAGATCTTCTGTGGGCATTCCAGATTCGGGACCAAAGTTTAGGGGTACTAGACCTCAGTCTGGGGGGAGCCAGACCAGTCATTCCAGGCCTACCTGTAATATGTGTGGGAAGCACCATTCAGGGGTTTGTCTGAAGTCCTTGGGGGTGTGCTATGGTTGTGGGCAGCCGGGTCACGTGAAGAAAGAGTGTCCGTTTGCTCAATCAACCTCGAGTTATGGATCAGCTAGACCTTCTCCCCACCCTTCTACTTTTGCAGCTCCGTCTGTGGGAGCAACTTCTGCCTCTATGGGTAGAGGTGCATCAGGACGACCTCCGAAGAAGAGAGCACAATCTTCAGGCCAAGGTCAAGCTAGGGTTTACGCAATGACAAGGCAAGATGCTCGGGCTTCCAATGCTGTGGTCACAGGTATTATCTCTATATGTTTTCAAAAGGCTTATGCATTGTTTGACCCTGGTTCGACACACTCTTATATTTCAAAATATTTTGCTAAGATGATGGATAAGAATTCAGTTAGACTTGATTGTCCTTTCACTGTGGCTACCCCTGTTGGGGAATCTTTGTCAGTTTCACAAGTGAACAAATCTTGTGAAGTGTCTGTTGAGGGTAGAGAAAGTTTTGTCGATTTGATGATACTTGATATGATAGACTTTGATGTCATACTGGGCATGGATTGGTTAGCTTCATGCTATGCTTCGGTGGATTGTCACCTGAAAGTGGTAAAGTTTAACTTTCCGGGTGAAACTTCGTTTGTGTTGTTTGGAAACGAAGTAGATAAGCCAACAAACTTAATCTCTGCTTTAAAAGCCCAGCAAATGTTGGCAAAAGGTTGTCAGGGATTTTTGGCGGTAATCCAAGATGTTGATAGGCCTACTGTCAGCTTAGACCAAATTCCTATTGTTCAGGAATTTCCTGATGTTTTTCCGGAGGAATTGCCGGGATTACCCCCAGATCGAGAGATAGAATTTAGTATTGACGTCATTCCTGGTACGCAGCCAATTTCTATTCCGCCCTATAGAATGGCGCCATCTGAGTTAAGGGAATTAAAAAGTCAGTTGCAAGAATTGCTTGATAAGGGGTTCGTACGACCTAGTACTTCTCCTTGGGGTGCACCAGTGTTATTTGTCAAGAAAAAGGATGGATCGATGAGATTGTGCATTGACTATCGACAGCTTAACAAGGTGACAGTAAAGAACAAGTACCCGTTGCCGCGCATCGATGATTTGTTCGATCAGTTGCAAGGAGCGCAGTGCTTTTCAAAAGTAGACCTGCGATCAGGGTATCATCAGTTGAAGATTAAGAAGGAAGACATTCCAAAAACAGCATTTAGGACTCGTTATGGTCATTATGAATTCTTAGTAATGTCCTTTGGTTTGACAAATGCTCCTGCAGCATTCATGGATTTAATGAATCGAGTATTCAGAGAATTCCTGGATAAGTTTGTGATCGTGTTCATTGATGATATCCTGGTTTATTCCAAGAGTGAGGAAGAGCATGAGCATCATTTGCGGATAGTGTTGCAGAGATTGAGAGAACATCAGCTCTATGCTAAACTTTCCAAGTGTGAGTTTTGGTTAACTGAAGTCACTTTCTTAGGGCATGTGGTGTCGAGGGATGGCATCCAAGTTGATCCTAGTAAGGTTGAGGCAGTTAAAAGCTGGCCACGACCTACTACGGTAACGGAGATTCGGAGTTTCTTAGGACTAGCAGGATATTATCGCCGTTTTGTTCAGGATTTTTCCCGAATAGCAGCTCCGATGACAAGGCTAACCCAAAAGAAGGTGAAGTTCGTGTGGGATGAGAAATGTGAGGCAAGTTTTCAAAAGCTAAAGGAATCTTTGACCTCTGCTCCAGTGCTAAGTTTACCTTCAGGAGTCGGGGGGTATACAGTGTATTGTGATGCTTCTCGGATTGGGCTAGGCTGTGTGTTAATGCAGGATGGGCGAGTTATTGCCTATGCCTCTAGAAAGCTTAAGTTGCATGAGCAGAATTATCCAACTCATGATTTAGAAATGGCTGCGGTGGTGTTTGCTTTAAAGATTTGGAGACATTATCTGTACGGAGAAACCTGTGAGATTTTCACGGATCACAAAAGCCTTACGTACATCTTTGAGCAGAAGGATTTGAATCTCAGGCAGAGAAGGTGGATGGAGTTGTTGAAGGACTATGATTGTACGATTTTGTATCATCCGGGAAAGGCGAATGTAGTAGCTGATGCTCTAAGTAGAAAGTCTATGGGCAGCTTAGCACACATAAAGATTGAAAGAAGACAGTTGGTTCAAGAGATTCATAAAGTGGAACAAGAGGGAGTCGTATTTGAAATTGCTGATAAGGGAGTACTTTTGGCTCATTTGCAAGCTCATTCCTCATTATGTGACCAGATTAAGGAAGCTCAGTATTCAGACCCGAAGTTGTGTGAGTTGAGGGATTCAGTTAAAGACAGAAGTAATTCAGAATTTATGATTGATCAGGAAGGTGTTTTGAGGTTCGAGGGTAGAATTTGTGTGCCACAAGTTCAGGAGTTGAGAAGGCTAATTCTTGAAGAAGCTCATCATTCTGCCTATACTATCCACCCTGGTATAACTAAGATGTACCAAGATTTGAAACAGTTGTTTTGGTGGCATGGTATGAAGAATGATGTGGCAAATTTTGTTGCACATTGTTTAGTGTGCCAACAAGTTAAAGCGGAACATCAGAAGCCAGCAGGACCGTTACAACGATTGGAAATACCTGAATGGAAGTGGGAAAACATAGCTATGGATTTTATCGTGGGATTGCCCCGTACTGCTAAAGGTTTTGATTCTATTTGGGTAATTATTGATAGATTGACCAAGTCTGCTCATTTTCTACCAGTAAAGACGACGTACAGTGCAGCTAGATACGCTGAGATTTACATTGAGGAGATCTTGCGGTTACACGGAGTCCCAGTATCTATTATTTCAGATAGAGGGCCCCAGTTCACTTCTCAATTTTGGAAATCGTTTCAGAAAGCTTTGGGCACTCGATTGAATCTTAGCACTGCTTTTCATCCTCAGACTGATGGACAGTCAGAGAGGACAATTCAGATAGTTGAGGATATGTTGAGGTCCTGTGTCATGGATTTTGGCGGAAGTTGGGACAAACATTTACCATTGGTAGAATTTGCCTATAATAACAGTTATCAATCAAGTATTCAAATGGCACCATTTGAGGCGTTGTACGGGAGGCAGTGTAGATCTCCAATTGGATGGTTCGAAGTTGGAGACGGAATGATATTAGGGCCTGATTTGGTTCAAGATGCTAAAGAAAAGGTGAAGGTGATTCAACAGAAGTTGTTGGCGGCTCAAAGTCGACAGAAATCTTATGTAGATCATCGTCGTAGGGAATTGGAGTTCATGGCCGGAGATAAAGTGTTTTTAAGAGTGTCACCAATGAAAGGGGTTATGAGATTTGGTAAAAAGGGTAAGTTAAGTCCGAGGTTTATCGGCCCTTTTGAGATTTTGGATAAAGTAGGTGCAGTAGCTTATCGATTAGCCTTACCACCGGAGCTATCAGGGATACATCCGGTGTTTCATGTATCGATGTTGCGAAAGTACTTGTATGATCCATCTCATGTTGTTGAATATCAGGAAGTTCAGGTGAACGAGGACCTGTCTTTTGATGAATATCCATTGGCCATTATTGATCGGCAAGTGAAGAAGTTGCGGTCGAAGGAGATTCCTTCAGTAAAGGTGTTATGGCGAAACCACTCAGAGGAAGAAGCTACTTGGGAGTTGGAGGCTGAGATGCGAATCAAATACCCACAATTATTTCAGAACTAAGGTGTGCATATTTTCAAATTCGGAGGACCGAATTTCTTAAGAGGGGAAGAATGTTATGATCAGGAATTTAGTTAACATATATGTATATTCAGTGTAGAATTTTTCGAATGAGAAGTGTTAGCTGAGTGGTTCACGTGGCGAAGGGGAAACCATCCGGCCAGGGTTCGAGTAGCAGCGAAAGCGGAGGTGAATTGTTTTTTTCTCAGACGCGTGAAATTACCATTTTGCCCCTCTGTCTATTTCCACCGAACCCTCTGCTCTTCTTCATCATTTTCTTCTTCCTTCCTGCGAGCCGCGAACAGAGACGGCAGGCTGCAGCGTGGGAAGGTGCGGGACGGCAGGAGCTCAGCGTGCGGCGTGGGAGAAGAGTACACGGCACGGAAACTCGGCTGGACGCCTTTAAGAAGCATTTCGCCCGATCACTTTCTTGTTCCGTCGTCAGTGAGGCTGTGGTGAGAGTTAGAAGTGCAAGGTGCAGGCGTGTCACGAGTGCTGTGAGTCAGGTTTTACGCCGGTAACACTCCTTCCGGTGGTCCACATTCGCAGTGAGCGTCGTCGCCGTGTAGCTTCTGTCCGGCACCATTTTCGTGCTACTGTAGCAAATCCTCTGCTACTGTAGCAAGTCTGTGATTTCCAGTTCCGTCGTGTTTCGGCTGTGTTTCCGTCCGGGGAGTGAAGTGGTAAGCTCCTTGGTTCACAGTTTCATCTTTCCTCTTAAGTAGCGGTTGTGTGGCAGAGCTTACTCTTTTCGGTCTGTGTCGTCGGATTGCTCTGTTTTCAGGCCGTGCCGTGAGTGTTAGAGGGAGAGGATCGTCGCGGGGCATTGTCTTGTTCTGATCAACCCCGAGGTTCTGTAGCTGGTGTTGGTGAGAAGGATGGTAAGTCTCACCCTTGTTCTTTATGTCTCTCCGTAACCGTGGCTGTTACTGTTTTGTTGTGGATGCTGTTTTGGTTAAGGTTTGGTTGTTCGGAAAGGTTGTTATTACTGTGTGTATATTTTCGGATGCATGCCGGATTGCTACTGCAGTGTTATATATATGTTTGCCATACTGTGCTCGCGGGTTCTGTGAAGATATGCGTGTTGTGTGTGCTGTCCATGGTTATGATCGATGAGCATTGCTGTCATTTTGTTTCTGTGGTGGAGCGCTGTGTATGTGCCTGTTGTGCTGCTGCTGTGTGTGGGTGTTGTATGCTGGGGTTTTCGGTATGTGCAGTGTATGTGCTTTGGAATACGGTTGATGTTTGCACATAAGCATGGATATTGCTAATTGAATGAAAGAAGAAGTGATTGGAGATTGTTGCTGTTATGCATATGTATATGTACGTATAAAGTTGGAGTTCTGGGATCAGTGAACTAAATCGCGGTATTGGAAGTAAAGTGATATATGTAGGGAAATGTTGTTATTATTTGCAAGGAATAAGAGGAATAGAGTAAGAGAAGCGACTTCTGTTGTAGTGTGCGTATAAATGATTAATGGTGTGTTAGTGGTGGAAGTGATAAGTAGGGATGCTTATATTGGTCAAAGACGTTAAGCAAATTGTTAATATGTTATTTTTATATCAGGGGATTGAGTAGTGGCTTTACAGCAAGTGGTTGGTGGGAAGAGTAGCAATTTAGGAACGCGGCAGGTGAGTGAATAACGTTCCCTAAAATTTACATTTTTTCAAATGCATTGTCATTTCAAATGATGAATTTCAAATATTGATTTCGAAAAGCAAATTTTAAGAAAGTATAGTTTAAATCGTTAGAAATGATTTTCTTTCGATTGGTTTACAAAAGAATTACGATTATGCATGAAAATGGATAAAGAAGCTTTAGAAAAAGATTTGACAGTGAACTGATGTTATTCATGAAATATTTCTCTGTGAATTGCATATGTTTTTACAGTAACTTGATTTTGTATGTTTATGCTGGGGTAACAGAAATTCAAAGTGACTTTATCAATGATTATGATATTTTGAAACGATTGAGATCTTTACATGTGAAAAGGACCCCACGCATGATGGAAATGTTTTAGGACAGAATACAGAACGCTGGTTGCTAACAGCAGTACTGTTAGTCCTTGGTGCACCTTGGTTACTCGAGCTCGACAGTTTGTGGCATAGCCACCAGAATTATTTCGTGGGATTTATTCTCGCGACAGTTTGTGGCCTTGAGCCACCAGAATTATTTCGTGGGATTTATTCTCGCGACAGTTTGTGGCGTAGCCACTAGAATTATTTCGTGGGATTCGTTCTCGCGACAGTTAGTGGCTTCGAGCCACCAGAATGGTTAGTTACCCTCGTGGACTGTGTGTCCACGTCAGTTTTCGTTCTGTTGAAATCCTACAGAAAGATTATGGTTTTAGAAAGATTGTTTTGAATGAGCTATTTGAACAGATAATTCATACGGTTATTTCCCCTGAAATACAAATGTTTAAGAAAAGGGTTGCATTAGATTACGAAGCGTCTAGAAATACATTTTTAAGATGATTATGCATTGTTTAGTTTCTGCATTCTTTAAATCATGTTTTTGGGACGTTATTCACGAGTAGATTTTTGGCTTCAGATAGTGCAGGTGACCCTATTTCTCCAGCTGAGCGGTAAAGAGCCTTGCTGTTGATCCGAAGCTTCGTTTGATAATTAGTACTTTTGATGTAATTGCTTCCTAAGAACTTTTATTATTTTGGAAAGGAAAGTGCTCTGCATGAACCTTAGAACATATTTGTATGATTTTGAAAAATGCTATGGAGGAATTTATGGTTTTACTTAAAAGGATAGGCTTTCAGAATATGATGTATTCATATTCTGTGCCGGTCACGGTCCAGAAATAGGGACGTGACAATTGCCATCAAAATTTGGACTTTTGGAATAGGAATATGCTTCAAGAAAACTGGGAATTGTAGGTACGAGTTATATTGTCGAATGTCTCAAATGCAACTTTGAAGTGAGGCTGCTATATCATTCCTGTATTGGAAAATATTGGATGATATGACTGGTATGGCCTGCGTAATTACTTTAGATGTTGTCATAAGTAAAAACGAAATATGTAAATGGAGATTTTTGAAAGACGATGCAGCCCTGATCCATGAAAAATATTTATTAATTAAAAAAACCCTGATAATAAACACCTTAAACTTGTCTTTTTGTCCGTAAATAAAATTCATGTGGTGTTGACTTGGAGCTCGGTCTTATTTTGAATTTGGATTCGAATAGGGCATCCTAGTACATTGAAGGTCCCACTAGATAAAGTTTAAGTAGCCTTATTACTATAAGTGAAGAAACTGTTTTAGGATTTAAACCTGGAACATGCAGGTTCGATAGGGGCAATTTCACTGCTACGCTAAAGTTCAACCTCCATTCAAACCTAAAGTAGCTTGACATCATCTAAAGAGACTTATGACAGGAGGGATCTAAGTTGCCATCATCTAATTATTTCAATTTAAACTCTCTCAATCAAGTAAGAGAAAATGGCAGAGAGAATGGAGTTAAAAAATGATTAAAATATTTTTAAAAATATATCATATTAATTATTTTTTTAATTTAATTAAATAAATTATATATTAATAGTTAGTGAGTATTATTTTTAACACTAGAGAACGTTTTTAACACAATGTCTGCTCGATCTTAAAGAGTATTTTAAAAGTGCATGAATTGATGATTATAAAGCAACAAACTAATCAGCATAACAATTATCAACAATTAGACTCAATTATGTTTGCTTTGTTGCAATGAATTTGTGTGAGATTTGCATGATTATACGATCTAAGATAAGTTACATTATTCACAAACTTCTCATACCCATCAAACCACCAGATGGAGTTTAAAAAGAGATAAATGTAAAGAGTCTTAATAAGAGATAAATATTAGTAGCCTTATTCTAATAAATAAAAAGACTATTTCTAATATTTAAAACTGTAACCTAGGTCATAAAGTAGCAATCTCATCGCTGCACTAAGGTTACTACTTCTTTTATAGGGATGATCCTAAATATAAGGAATAAATTTTATCTAAAATTTTAAACTGATCTTTTCATTTTTACCCTCGTCAAAGTGTTTCACTCATTATCTTTCTACAATAAATGTTCTCTCATTATCTCCCATGCACTCTCTTTATGAATAAAGATACAATTGAAAAAAAAGATATATATCTTTACACATTTATTACTTTTAACTAAAATTTTGAACAACGTGAATTTGACAATTATTCCTTGCAAGTGATTCATATCTCAAGAGAATAAAATAGAGTTGCTAGTGCTTTAGCAAAGAAGGGGTTGATGAACACCTCCTTTATGGATAAATATCCATCTTATCTTCAGACCTTAGTAGTAGATACAGATTCTATAGGATTAAATTTCCCTATTGTCTAGTTAAATCTATGTTTTAGGGTAGTGGCCTCTCTTTTGTGAAAAAATACCAAGTAGAACAAAGACAAAATATTGAAATCCAAAGCAATTAGCCTCCTGATTTTCTCATTAACGAGTCACTAATCATCATCATTAACATGTAGAATGAATATGGTCAACAAAGCAAAGCCAATGGATTAATGATCTCATCTTTCTGGCTGAAACCAATTTAACGTTTTATAAAGTGGATAAGAAATAAAGATATATTTACTTAATTTGTGTGTGACATCACTGCAGTCAGATATTTTATACTCAAAACTTCAAGAGCAAGTTTAAGTGTAACGAATAATAACTAGTGCCCCAAAAAAATAAAATAAAAGAGGCTTGTAACACGTTATAAAAATTCACCTAATAAAGATGAATTACTAAATAGAACCAAAGTAATTCTATAAAAAGCCAAAATTTTCAAGAACTTTGCTAATAACTAAAGGTTTGTCTTCGTTAAAGGAATGAGATTTTTTGAGAAATTGAAAATTCGAACTTTTCCAAAGTTAAAAATAGGGGTTCAAAATCTCAAAACTCTCTATTGAAAAACTTTAACAAGTTTTTAAGACATGAATTCCATACTTTGTCCCAATTCTATTCAAACTTAAAGTGATTTGAGAATATCCTTAATTAAATAAAAAAAATGGCTTAGCTATACATGTACTTGTTGATAGAATACAATGATTTTGTATAATTCATGTAAACGATTATACTTAATGAGATAAATTTGTTTGTTGTTGTTATTGTAATTTAATGAGTTTATGTCAAATACATATTCAAAGAGTCCTAAATGCTTGAATGAGGATAAGGGAGGGCTTTTTTTTTTTTTTTAACAAAAAGAAATAAGGGCGGGCTTGTTTAAATTAGCGTTGGTAACTGATTTTTATCCATATGACTTTTACAAACTGAATTGGGGTAAAAATTAAACCGTGTAAATATAAATGTAATATAATTTATATTTAGATCATTTTTTAAAAAAATAAATTTGACATAAATTTATGTGTATAATAATAGATTCAAAAATTAGTTTCAAACAGTTTAAATTTAAAGAAAACTCAAAAGTTAAGAAAATATTGCTTTCACATGATTTTAAAATAAAAAGTTGATTATTTTAAAGTCATGTCAAACATTATTATTTTTTAAATACACTTGAAAGTACTTAAGCTGTTCCAAATACAAGAAATCGTGATGATCATGAAGAAAGCAAAGGAAATTGACAGCTATTTTAGTACACTTAATAGAAATATAGAACGAAAGAGGAAATGAAAAAGGTAATTTTAGTGACGAACAATATTACCGTTATGTTCTCACTTTAAGAGGGTAGAACCTTTCTGTCACTAATTTGTCTTTAAATTTTGTCACTAAATTCTGTAATTAATTTGCTTTTTTTTTTTTTTGTAGTATGCATATAGGACTTGTACAAAATGCCTGTTGTATAATTTCAGTTGGAATACCATATTTTCATTTTTTTTCCATCGCTATTTTATCGGTGGTCTAAGTCTATATAAGCGATAGATATACCCCAAAAAGTGTTGTGAAAAAGTGGATAGTGTGTCACAGAAACTAAAAGTTCCATATTGCTTGAGAGAATGAAGGCTCAAGAGTATAAATAATAAATTACAATTGTGAGCTAATAAATGGGCCTAGAAGAGAAGTAGACTCGTGCGCATGACAATGGGCCATCAATGGAAAATTCAGTTGAAATTCGGCGATTTTCCCCTTGCGCGCAAGATAGAGCGTGATATTAGGCACTTTTTGTGAACAATATTTTGGCTTATCTAGAAATATTTTTAATGTGCTTAGACGAAAAGTGTCCAAATTCCTACAGTCTAAATGAATTTGAAAGGCCAAACAGTATTTTTCTTTTATGAACATTGGCATTATGACTGTTGGCAAAGGAACCGTTACGCCGAAAAGATGTGATCTTACAGTCCGATAGGTATCACGTTAGTTCGGTCGAAAGGTCGTCTCTTATGGACTCAATCGATGTTTCCTTGCCTCTTCATCCTTATAAAAGCAGCGCACAAGGATATTGCAGACACATGAAAATAACGCTCGTGCTCTCTTCCCATTTCTCTCTGAGTCTATTTCCTTCTGCTAGATTCTATTTCCTTATTTTCACAAGAAGAATCCGTTTAATCCTAGGGAGTACCACTTCATCTTGCCAATTGTTGCATAATAACTCTTAAGGACAGTGTCCTTAGACGCGACTTGGATTTGTTGTTCTTTTGCAAGTTCTATCGACTACATTCTTAAGAGTTATTCGACGATGGACTCTTCTAGTGCTTTCAATAATACTGGGGACAACAACAACCCAGATGGTCAACATAACAGTGCCGTTCCTCATGTTTCTATCCTTGCACCTTGTCTGTTCCCTGACACTTCAAAAATATAGGTGTTTGATGGCAAGAACTTCAGACGTTGGCAAGAGCGGGTGTATACTATTCTTGATATGCATGGAGTAGCAATAGTGCTCACCGAATCTGAACCATCTCCAGATACTGAGCAAGCCTGGAAAGATGTGGACATATGCCAACAAAGTATGTAAACACACATTGATCAGTACTTTATCTAATGATCTGTTCGATATTTATAGTGTCTACAAGGAAGTAAATAAAATCTGGAACTCCTTGATCCTGAAATATACTGCGGAGGATGCTGGAAAATAGAAGTTTGTAGTTGGAAATTATTATAGATAGGAGATGGTGGACAACAATGACATCAAGACTTAGATCAATGAATATCACAAATTGATTGAAGATCTCAAGGCTAAACACATCAATCTGCCTGTGAATTTGTTGCCAAAATTCTAACTGAAAAGTTACCAGAATCTTGGAACAACTACAAGAAACAATTGAAACACAAGCAGAAGCAACTATCGTTAACGGATTTAATCACTCATATTATTATTAAAGACACCAACCGGAGAATGATTCAAGTAGCAAAGGAGAAGGAGATGACTGTTAAGGTAAACTTGGTATAAACAAAATCGGACAACAAGAGGTACGACTCTAAACACAATAATAAGAAACACCAAAATAAACAGTCAGATTACAAACCCAAGAATGCTGACCCAAAGTTCAAGAAGAAAGGCAGATGTTTTGTCTATAATAAATCAGGACATCATGCATTTGAATGCAGGAAGATGGCTAATGAGATGAGAAGTGATAATCCTCCTAAACCAAATATAAATTTGGTTGAAAGAGATGATGGTAGTGGTAATGATGTTATCACTACAATGATTTCTCAAGCTTTTCTTATATCTGATGTGAACAAATAGGTGGTAGACTCTGGGGCTACCAGGCACATATGGGCAAATAAAGAATTGTATTCCTCCTTTGAAGAAGGAGAAGACCATGTGTATCTTGCTGATTCTCAATCTGCAAAAGTTCATGGGAAAGGAAAAGTGGTTATGAAACTCACATCAGGGAAGACCTTAGTGTTGCAAGATGTCCTGTATGTGCCTGAAGCCAGAGCAAAATTAATTTCTGTGGCTATATTGGGAAAAGCTAGGGTCAAAGTGTCATTTGAATATGATAAGATCATTATGACTAAGAACAATGTTCTGATTAGGAAGGGTTATTGTAATCAAGGACTATTTATACTGAGTGTTGATGAGAATAATAATAATGCATCTTCTTCTGCTTACTTGATTGAGTCTTTTGATATTTTGCATGCTAGATTAGGTCATGTTAATAAATCTTACATGGAAAGATTACATAAACTTGAATTAATTCTTGGAATTAAGAATGATATGATAAGTAAATGTGAGATTTGTGTACAAACTAAATTGACTAAGAGAACACACTTATCTACACAAAGAGAAACTAAATTATTATCCTTAATCCACATAGATTTGGGAGATCTGAAATAAACAGAAACTAGAGGTGGTAAATGATATTATATTACTTTTATTGATGATTTCTCTAGATATACTAAGGTGTATTTATTGAGAAATAAAGATGAGGCTTATGATAAGTTTGTTTTATATAAAGTTTAGGTAGAAAATCAATTAAGTAGAAAGATAAAAAGAATTAGATCAGATAGAGGAGGAGAATATTTATTATTAGATGATTTTTGTGAAAAAGAAGGCATAATTCATGAAGTAACTCCTCCTTATTCTCCTGAATCTAATGGAATAGCATAAAGGAAAAATAGAACTTTAAAAGAAATGATGAATGCCTTACTTGTAAGTTCTAGAGCACCTGATAACTTGTGGGGGAAGCTATATTAACTGCATGTTTTTTACAAAATAGATTACCCCATAAGAAAACAAAGAGAACCCCTTATGAATTATGGAAAGGTTATAAACCTAATATGACATATTTCAGAGTGTGGGGGTGTCTTGCAAAAGTTTTATTACCTGATCAATGTTTATTGGTTATACTCAACAAAGTACTGCTTATCGCTTTCTGGTTTTGAAAAGTGATGTTTTGGATAAAAATACAATTATTGAAACTAAAGATGTAGAGTTCTTTGAAAAAGTTTTTCCTTTGAAAGTTGAGCATACTTCAACAAGAATTGAAAGAGTTTCTTCTTCCTCTCCTAAACAAATTTCAAATGAAGTTTTGGGTGAAAGTTTACGAAAAAGTAAAAGGCAGAGGAAAGAAACTTCTTTTGGAGATGATTTCTTTACTTATTTAGTTGAAGGAGAACCTAGAGATGTTTATGAAGCTATTTCATCTCCAGATGCATATTCTTAGAAAGAAGCTATTAAATTAGAGATTGATTCTTTAAATAAAAATAAAACATGGGTTTTGGTAGACTTGCCTCTAGGAGCAAAACCTATTGGATGTAAATGGGTTTTTAAGAAAAAATATTTTCCTGATGGGTCTGTAGAAAAATACAAAGCCAGACTAGTAGCCAAGGGATATACTCAAAAGGAAAATATTGATTATTTTGATATATTTTCTCCAGTAACAAGAATTTATTCTATAAGAGTCCTAATTGCATTAGCTTCAATTCATAAGCTTTATATTCACCAAATGGATGTTAAGACTGCATTTTTGAATGGTGACTTAGAAGAAGAAATTTATATGACACAACCTGAAGGGTGCATTGTTCCTGGGCAAGAAAATAAAGTTTATAAATTAATTAAATCTTTATATGGTTTAAAGCAGGCACATAAACAATGGCATGAAAAGTTAAATCAAGTTCTAACAAATGGTAGTTTCTCTACTATAGAAGTAGAAAGATGTATTTATACAAAAGTTATGAATAATGATTGTGTGATTATATCCCTATATGTGGATGATATGCTTATTTTTGGTGCTAGTATGAATATTGTGCTTAAAACAAAAGGTTTTCTTGCTTAAAATTTTGATATGAAAAATTTGGGTGAAGCAAAGTTAATCTTGGGTGTTCAAATAATAAGGAATGAAAGATGTATCTTACTTTCTCAAGAACATTATGTTGAGAAAATTCTGAGAAAGTTTGAACAATGTGATGAAACTCCATTGAGTTCTTCTTATGATTCAAGTGTGCACCTAAAGAAAAACTTAGGAGACCCAATGGCTCAATCTAAATATGCACAGATCATTGGAAGTCTGTTGCATTTAATGAATTATACTAGACCTGACATAGCATATGATGTGTGTAGATTGAGCAAATATACTCACTGTCCAAGCAGTGAACATTGGGATGCTCTAATAAGGTTATTGAGATACCTTAGAGGCACCATGAATTATAGTATACATTATAGTAGATTTCCTACTGTATTAGAATGATATAGTGATGTAAATTAGATCTCGAATTCAGAAGAGTCAAAATTCACTAGTGGTTATGTGTTTATTTTTTGTGGTAGTGTAGTCACATGGAAATCATCCAAGCAAACAATTCTAACTAAATCCTCAAGGGATTCAGAATTTATTGCTATAGAATTGGCTGGAATTGAGGTTGAGTGGTTAAGAAACTTCTTAGCAAGTATTCCATTGGGTGACAAGCCCACACCATCAATATCTTTACACTGTGATAACCAATCTACGATAGCTACGGCTAAAAATAAAACCTTTAATGGTAAAAGTAGACATATTCGATTGAGACACAATATTATTAAACAGCTGCTCAAAGTCAGGGTGATCTCAATCGATTATGTAAAGTTACAAGTAAATTTTGAGGATCCGTTAACAAAACCCCTAGGGAGACAACAAATTGTTGAGACATCGAGGTGAATAGGACTAAAGCTAGTTTGATAATGACAGCGATGACAACCCAACCTTTGTGATTGGTGATCCCATGAAAAAGGTTCAATGGGTAAGAACAAGTCATTTGTTAGTTCTGCTAGCACCAAAATATTATTACTGGTCCTTTCCTATGGTGTACAAGAAAGTGCTAGATTGTATAGAGGAGGATGAGCAAAAGTTCTTGATGATTTCAAATCCCACGGGATGGTATATTATGTGCAAATACACTTAAAGAAATCACCTATACGAATGAGGAGTGTGGGCTACTCCTATGAGATTGTGGTGAAATTTCTAGAGCATTCGTTAAAAACTAGGACATGCGCATGGCCGCCTAAAGCGCAAAACTGCTAGGTAAACAGTGGAAATGTGGGGGTATAATCTGACTTTAGTACCTCTGATATACACCCAAAGGTGTTGATTCATAGTCCATAGGACCACTGGCATCTCTGTATACCAAGTATTATCAATCTAGGTCTGGTTTATAGTCCAAAGGACCACTAGATACAATGATTATATCCAAGTGTAACTCAGAGAGTGGAGTTTCTTTGACACATGTGGGGGATTGTTGTGAAAAAGTGGGTGTGTCATAGAAACTAAAAGTCCCACATTGCTTTAGAGAATGAAGGCTCAAGAGTATAAATAATAAGTTACAATTGTGGGCTAGTAAATGGGCCTAAAAGAAAGGTGGACTCGCGCGCACGACAATGGGCCATCAATGGGAAATTCAGTTGAAATCTGACGATTTCCCCCTGCGCGCAAGATAGAGCGTGATATTGGGCACTGTTTGTGAAAAATATTTTGGCTTATCTAGAAATATTTTTAATGTGCCTAGACAAAAAGTGTCCAAATCCCTATAGTCTAAATGAATTTAAAAGGCCAAACAGTATTTTTCTTTTATGAACGTTGGCATTATGGCTGTTGGGAAAGAAACTGTTACGCCAGAAAGATGCGACCTTACAGTCTGATAGGTATCACGCTGGTTTGGTCGAAAGGTCATCTCTTACGGACTCAACCGATATTTCCGTGCCTCTTCATCCTTATAAAAGCAGCGCACAAGGATATTGCAAACACATGAAAAAAACGCTCGTGCTCTCTTCCCATTTCTCTTTGAGTTTATTTCCTTCCGCTAGATTCTGTTTCCTTGTTTCCACAAGAAAAATCTGTTTAATCCTAGGGAATACCGCTTCATCTTGCCGATTGTCATAGAATAACTTTTAAGGATAGTGTTATTGGACGCAACTCGGATTGATTGTTCTTTTGCAGGTTCTGTCGACTACAAAAAGAACGTTAGTGGGAAAAAGCTAGTGTGGATACATTATCCTTTTACATAGAAGACATGTTCGATACTGCTAATTCAGCATTAGACAATTTGATTTGATGGTTAATTTAGTGCGTAGAAAAAATGGGTATAAATAGACAAGACATTTTCGTTGCTGAAAAATATCAACATATCCTAAGAATTTAAAGAGCTTTACCCAAAAAGAAAAAATTTAAAAAATATCTTGTTTACCCATGATTTAAAGCAAGCACAATTTAACGAATTAATTTGATGTTAATTAAACATTTAGTTGCAAATTGCAATGTTATAATTGATATACTGACTCAGCGACTATTATCTTATTTTTAAGAGTTTAACTAATTATGAATTAGGGTAATTTTGGAATAATTTTGCAAGAGTCTATCATAAAAAAATAATAATTTGTAATATGTTGAATAAATACATACATATATTTAGCATCGATGAATGACATTGATGATAACTTTGGCAATAAGGTTGATGTTATGGTAGTGGTAACTATAATGATAAGATGGACATATAGTAGTGGGCCACAATAACAACTTCAATATTGATAATGGCACAATATTTTATAATGGCAATACACTAGTGGTTGTAGACCTATATATAGTATAGTTAATAATTCAGAAATAGTAATTAAACAAATAAATACATGGAAATAAAATCTGAAACCAAATTATTCACTCAAAAAAAATTGCAAGAGAATGTATAGGCCAATAATAAGTCAATTACTAACTGTGTTTAAATTTCAAAATATTAGATATTATTGTGGAATATATAACGGGCTTAATTTATTATAAGAGATTCATTTATCGATGTGTTAATGTTATATTTTGATGATATATATATGATTGATATTTTAAAACTCGAAATGTTGTATTGAACTAAGATAGTTTCTATATTAAAACAACAATATTAGAAAATTTCTAAATTTTTATATTAAAAAAATAAATGATAGAGGTTTAAGGAAACACAATCACTTCAAAGTGACTTGGTTTGTTTCTTTCATATCCCATACTCCCTCTGTTTCTTTAAGGATGTTTTTACAAGGGTGAGTGCAAATAATTAAATAAGGTATTTTAAAAAAAATTAATATATATTTTTATAAATAATTAATTTTTTTAATTTTTATAAATTAATTATATAACTCCTACATTTAAGAATGTAACTCATTTTCACAATAAAGAAATTCTAGTATACTCCTATAGTGCCAGCTCATATAAACTCTAGACCAATTAAAAAATAACACATAATCTAATTTTAATCCTTGCAGTCATTCTATACTTTTTATAGAGGGTTTGAATTTACAACCACATTTAGTATCATTTAGACTATAAAACCAGAATTGAAGGTTGCGCTGAATTTTTAATCCTGTTCATAAAATTAACTTCAGTTGATAATATTTATACTCCACTAGATAATAGAAAGGTACTATGTATATGATGATGTCCACAATTCATAGTGGAGCCACCACTAACTTATTCCATTATCCTACTACTCCTCCATCAATCATCAATAGGTCAAGCTTTATCAAATTTATTATATCGTGCAATATTGCAAAAGGTAGTATGAGTTGCAAGAAATCACTTTGAGACCTAATTGTTATTAAATATCTTTTGAAACTTGAGTATCATTCCCTTCATTTCTCCTCTACTTATCATTTTGTAAATAATGTAAGAACCTAATAGGATTGGATCTAATAGAAGGAATTAACCTTTCGTAATATAATGAACCAATATTAAAATATCTATTGAAAAATGTATCCATATTTAATAATTAAAAATCATTTAAATATGATCATTTTAATATATAGGAGGATATATGTACTTATGAAAAAAAATAATATAAGGACTAATATGTTAGTTTTTATTTCTGTCTTTAGACTCCTCTTCCTTTCCATTTTTGCAATAGAAATCCCCAAGATTTTTTAGCACTTAAACTAGTAGTCATAAACTTTGGTTGAATTCTATTTTGACAAAAACAAAACCAAATTGAATCGATCCGTGTCCAGAAATTGCGTGCATACCTTTCAATTTGAGCTAGTTATTATTCTTTTTGAACTATTCAATTTGAACTAGTTAGTTATCTTTTTTAATTTATTCATTGGTATCTAATACTACTATCAACTAATTAGTTTGGTTTGTGAAAATATACGCCCACAAGATTACTGGTTAAACTTGAATGATCCACAAGTAATTAATTTAAGCACTTGATGATTTTGAACTAGCTATCAATAGCCTTCACACAATCACACATCCTATGGAAACTTTTCCTATTTCACATCTTTTTGATTTTCTGGCCCCTTTTTTATTTTGTTGTTGTTCTTATTTTCCAACCTCCCAATTTAGTACCTGATATATGAGTTGTATTTTATGTTTGTAATCGTTTTATCTTTTAATATAGTTTTATTTTTTATCAACAAAAAAACTAGCTATTACCCATGCGAGATATAGTTTTTCTATAAAAAGAAAAAAATATTGTTGCTAACTCATATATAAATTAGTGCTCATTTTTTCAATTGAAATTTGTTATTCATACCATAATCAAATCATTATAAAATAATCTTATATTAAAAATTAAATTTTATTCTCAAAATCAATTAATTTTTTTTTGGTACAACAAAATCAATTAATTTTTTTTGTTACATCAAAATCAATTAAATTAATTACACAAAACTTCAAAGAAAGAGAAGCATGGGCTGAAGTTTGGATATAGACTGGGCTTAAAAAGATAAATTGGTTTTTCTAAAAATAATAGAAATTATTCAGGAGTGTTGTTGGGTTGGGTTGTATTAAATCTCAAAACTATCTCCATTGAAGTGCACTAATATAAACCTGGGCTTGAATCATTGGCCTTTTGTGAGGCCCAGCATCTTCCACCTACATTATATTTTACAAATCAATGTACTTATTTATAAATAAGTTCCTTATTTGGGAAATATACATAAAATATTAATTTACTTAGACCTATTTTATACATAATTTAAATAAAAAAATATTATAAATAAATTTAGTTTATTTCAAAAGAATTAACTATAGTAGAAAATAGTTTTACTAAAATCAAAAGAAACACTTCTATAATTATAAAATGACTTTTTTAAAAAAATTCAAATAAAGTAACATAATATTAGAATATGTAGAATGAAATCTACTGTGATAATATATAACTATTTCACACATAAATCAAGATGAGGAGGCTATACAATTGATATAGCACTAATCAAGCCTATGAAGCCTTCTCTAAAGTCTTAGCACAAGACTATCTCCTAAAAAATATTAATAACTATAGGATGAGACAAACATATAGTAACTAGTAATTTTACTCATCATGTATATTAATATGTGCTCTTGAGATGTTAAGAGTAGACAATTCACAAAGTACAATATATAGAAAATAACATATCATCGTAATATAATCAAAATAGACAACCACATAAATTCCTCCCATCAATCCAACCTAACCGCCTTATTTCCACCAATTGAACTATGGGCTAGTGATAACTACCATATGACTGGCCACTCAAAAAGTTAATCGGTCAAATGTTATGGATCGGCTAAAATCCATAGAGCACATAACTGGATCATAATTCCTTCCCCCTCGATAAACAAGTAGATGTGTCATAGTTCTTTGGTAAACTGGTAGAACAAAAGCTAACTATTGATCTCTAATGTAGGCTATATCACGTGGTAAAAAGTCACTCACAAATATTACATTAACACATATAACTAGTAGAAAGTAGTTACCTCTCACCAAAATAATGAATAATTATTACAAGTCAAGTGTCCCTGTGAACAACATCATCAATCACAAATAATATAGTGCTTTAACATAAGTTACTCTAGAATTCTAATGATAGTCTATCCATAGCTCTTCATAGCTTGCAGCTTGCAGCTTGCAGCTTGCATATACATAATATAATATATACCCAATATCAAAGGGAAGTAGTACTTAGGAAACAAGAAAAGGCGATGGCCTGGAGGTAAACATAAATGTAGGGGTATTTATAAAGCCCGCGGCCCGGTATACCTACCTGAGCCCGCGAAAAAAAGCCCTGCTCAACCCGATAAATATAGGGTAGGGTCAGGCATTGAGCTGCAAAATGCAGCCTATGCTTTTTTTCGTGCTGGGCACCGGGCAGGGAGTTGCCCTGTCCTGCCCATGAGCACTCATTCTTTTATTTTTTTTACTTTTCTGCCTAGATGCTATATTTGAAAGGGAGAATATGATAGCTACTAGTAATTAAAGGGTCATTTTAGAAATATAAGTAGTTAAGTAAGTAAATTGCATCTTTTAATATTTATAACTATATTGATTTTTTCTTTTTCTTTAACTTTACTAATCATAATTAGGGTTGTGCATAAAGTCTGTGACCCGGTATGCCCACCTCCGTCAGTAAAAAAAATGCCCTTCCCAGCCTGATAAATATAGGGCAGGGTTGAGCATCGGGCTACAAAATACAACTCATGTATTTTTCAGGCTGGGCACCGGGCATAGGGGCTGCCTAGCCCTGCCCAACCCATGAGCACCTTTTTTTTATTATTTTTATTTTTTTCTCTATCTTGGAAGGGAGAATATGATATCTACTGGTGACTATAAGGTCATTTTAAAAATATGAGTAGTTAAGTAGGTAAGTTGTATCTTTTAATATTTATAATTATACTAATTTTTTTTAACTTTGTTAATTATAATATGATTACATTACAAATTATAATTGTTTATTTTATTTTTTAGATGTTTTATCTTTGTCAATATTGGGAAGATTGATACAAAATTACAATTACAAACTACTTAGACTTAACACTTATTTTTTATATATAATGGATCTCAAGATTTTAATTATTATCTTTGTTACCTTATTCTTAGTGAATTATTGATATTATTTAACTCTTGAAGACACATGAATATGGTATTATTTTAGAAGTTCATAATTGTAGATTTTTTTCATAATATGAGCATGGCATCATGACTTGGGCATGCCCAACCTGCCCATACCCAGCCCACTCATGCCCAGCCCAAAATTGTTAGGGCTTTTACCGGGCAGGGCTAGGCATCGGGCTGTAAATTGTAGCCCATGCTTTTTTTGGGCAGGGCACTGGGCAGGGGGCTGCCCTGCCCAACCCTACCCATGCACAACTCTAATCATAATATGATTACATTATAAATTATAATTATTTATTTTATTTTTTATATGTTTCATCCTTGTCAACATTTGGGAAATTGATACAAAGTTACAATTATAAATTACTTAGACTTCAAAGCTTTTTTTTATATGCAATGAATTTCAATACTTTAATTATTATTTTTTTTGTTTCCTTATTTTTAATGGATTATAGATATTATTTAACTCTTGAAGACATATAAATATGATATTATTTTAGAAGTTTATAATTGCATATTGTTTTTCACAACATGAGTATTACATCACAACTTAGGCATGTACAGCCCGGCCATGCCTAGCTTAAAATGATTAGGGCTTTTATCGAGCAGGACTGGGCATCAGACTGTAAAATGCAGCTCATATTTTTTTCAAATAAGGCACCGAGTAGGGAGTTATCCTGCTCAGCCTTACTTATGAATACCCTTATATATATAGATGCTTAATAGAAGGGGGAGAGAGGAAAGGTTGCTGCTGCCTAAGACAAATCCAGTTACAGATGTTGCGACCACAAGCATGCTGAGACGAGCCTTAAAAAGCTCCCAATAGCATCGACTATAGTGGCAAGTCAAGTCCACAAATTCCTTAGCTTTAGATGTCGAAGAGTTGTTGAGGTAGACCAATGATTTGGGCGCTTTCTTCGTCGATGGCATCAGAATTTTGGCGGGCAATTTGAATGGGGCTACGGATGCAGAAGAGATTTGGTTGTTGCAAGGAACGAGGTGAAGGCGAGAGATCCCAGTTAGAAATAAGAGAGGCACTAGAGTAAAATTATTAAAAATTTTATAAAAATTTAAATATAATTTCTATATCTTAAATAATCTTACCTTACATTATTATTATTATGATATGTAAATTATTATTATAGATATATTCTATATATCTTACTATATCTTATATTATCAATCATTTAAGGTGATCTTGGATTATTTATTCATTCTTAAACTCATAATATTTTAACCTTTTATAATAAATTTTCAATAATTAATAATTTAATTTTCTCTTATTTTCTTAATTTTATATATTTTTAAACTTTAAACAATATGTTTAATCTATTATAAATATTTAGTTATTGATAAATAATATTTTAATTGTATTTAAATGTAATACTAAAAATTGGGATGTTATAATCACTAACAAGGTGATAATATCTCGCCTAACAATAAGGTCCTCATTTCGGCAATAAGATTTGAACTTATAACTTTATAGATTATGTATTAACTTCTTATTATCTGAATCAAGATTTATTGATAGAGTACGAGTGTGTTGTGTATAAAAATATATAAGATATTATTAGGAAATTAATTCTTCAAACAAACAAAGGAGAATTTTTCTTATTTAAAAAGTTAACAATTTAAAATAGAATACAATTAGAAGAAAGGGAAAATCCCTAAAAATATTCTTAAAATTGATAAATCTGAGACTTTAAATATTGTAAATATAAAAAAAATGTCAAAATCTAAATTAGAATTTTAAAATTTAGAATCAAATGACTAAAATGCCCATAAATATCAACTACAATTCACTTTTTTTTTCAATAAAACAATGAGTATTTTGGCCATTTGGCTCTAAATTTCATAATCACAATTTAGGTTTTGACACCTTTCTAATATTTATAATATTTAGAGTTTTAATTTCAATTTAGGTCTTCAGAAGAAATTTTGTAACCAACAAAAAGAAAAAATAGCCAACCTTCAAACAGCAAAATACATGCTGTTTTTTTTATTTTTTTTAAAAGAAACAAAAGCATGCAATGTACATTGAAGGGCTCCGCGATGATCCTACGATCCAAACTCATTTGGCTATTCATAAAAGATACTACAATTGGTTTCCTTACACGAGCTTGAAGATTCACAAAATATTCCCATTACCTGTGATTCATTTTCGCAGGTTGAGAATGGAGAAGAACAATGGGGAAATCAAGGAAGAATTCAAGGCCCCGAGCGATGGCTCTATTTGTGGATTTGATTCCCTCCATCGGCTTCTTAAAGAAAATCTCAAGCCCCAGCACTTTCAAGTATTTTCGGTTTTGAAGTCATCTTGTATATCTTTCTGGTTTCATTTTTAGATTCATATTTTTATATATGAAACTATGTTGAATTTCAAATGAGGATCCTGGCGTTCATGTCTTCTTTTTTTTTAAAAGGCTATTTCTGTAGTCAAACACTTGTCACTTTGAGCTGGCTGATGCTTATATAAGTTGGGTAAATTCATATCATCAATTGATTTGAATTGGCATTTGTTTTTAAAATTTTCCTTTTACATAATGGATTGGGTTTAAGTTGCTTTTGAAATTTATGTTAGTGTTTCTTGCCTTGTTGGTAGTGGTAACCTCAAGTGTTCTGACCACTATTGAGTGGATATACGAGCCTTTTAATCAGAGACAATGTTGATAACTTCTGCTATTCCTATCTTATGCAAGTGATGTGAAAAATAAGTTTCGTCCCCCTTTTGAAACTGCATCAACTGCTTGAATGAATTATTATGAATTGTTGTCATTTAGATGGTGATATGATGTAGATATATTCCTAGATCATAGAAAACTTCAACGATTTCCATTTTTATTTCTAAAATGAATTATTACGAAGTGTTGTCATTGATTGGGCGTTATACTGATCAGCTTTCTCAAACATTTTCCTGACATTATGAAAATGGATTTTAGCCTTTTGCTTTGGGTTTGGTTCTGCAAACATCTCACCTTTTCTTTTGAGAAAATGGTGGTAAATGGTAGGTCTATTATAAGGACTTTGTGAGTAATTATCATCAAACTAAGGCAACTATAATTTATATTGTGCCCTTATCAAAGACCATAACTTTAAAAAGGTATTACTAATTTATTAATGTATGTAGCATTGTCAAGATTAGCGGTTGATGGAGCTGCTTATATGACCATTAACATGCAATGTCAGCGTCTGCATTTTTACTAAGGCTATGTTTGGATGGAAAGAAAAGTGAGAGGAAAATAGAGGGGAGGGTTCGGAAGTTTTCCCTCCTAGTATTCTTTCTTCCCTAATTTTCTTCCCATCCAAATATAGGGTAAAATATTCAGTTTTATGGTTGTATCACAGAACATGAGTAAAAAGGGATCCTAGGCACACTAATAGGCTTTTGTACTTTTATCCCTTAGATTTGTTTTGAATAAAAACCTAGTCTTGGCCAATATTAAGCTTTATTCATTACTTATTGACTTATTGTATTGGTTAATTAGCAATCCCACACAGCAATCCAATTTCCTTCCTCTGTGAGATTAGTTTTGCATCCTGAATTCTTTCTCAAGCCACTGTTGGTATAATGATATTATTTTCATGAGACCTTTCTACTTTGTTGATTGGGTGTTAGATCTGGGAAGAAGTTTTTATTAAAAGATGAAGGTTAAAGTTTCAAAATGGGACCATATAGTCAGTGGAGCATTTCTCTGTGGCATTTATTTGCTACTCGTTTTCTAGTCAATGGAGGAAAGAATATCAAGGATGTATAATAGTTGGTGGAGATTTGTCACCTGTAAATTCCTTAAGCACTTTTAAGCAATATATATGATGTTGCTTGTTTAATTTTGAAATCTATTGAACTGCATGATGATTCTTATTATTCCTTTCATTATTAACTTACTTCATTAATCATATATAGATAAATAAATTGTCTTTCTGATGGTGTATTATAGTAATATTCCAGGAAGTTAGCTGCTTGCTTCTTGGGCTTAATTGTGGAAGAGCACTTGATACTCTTACTCTCCCTGAATCTGCTACAGCTCTTTCTTCATAACACGGATTTGACCTACAAGTATGAAATATGAATAAAACCTTATTTTTCCATTTAAATACCTGAATTTTATAATCTATATATATATATTGATTTGACCTCCAATTCGCTAATTCCTTTCATTTTCTTCTTATGATGTTACACATGAGTTGGGCCATTCCAGGCTCAACAGCTACAAATTTTTATGTTTTTTGTTATTGAGTTTTCTATGAAAACATGTTGAAGTGTATTTTTTTCCTCTATAAGTGTTTAGCTTTTACAACTCCATATCACATGATTGGATCTTTCAAAGAAAAATTTAGACTTGTCATTTTTCTTTGTTTGAGAACTTGATTAAAAATAAATATATATAAATTATACTTAAGTCTAGTCCTTCTATATTCTACTTGTGCTGATGATTTTATTGATTTCTTTCAGTCTTTCTCATTTCATGCTGATAGAGAACTAATGAGAGAACCTAGAATAGTTAGGGTTGGTCTGATTCAAAACTCTATTGCCCTTCTCACAACTGCTCCATTTTTGGATCAAAAGAGGGGTATCTTTGAAAAGATAAAACCAATTGTTGATGCAGCTGGCGCTTCAGGAGTCAACATATTATGCTTGTAAGTAGGTTATATTTGAGCATGAACATTTTTACCCATTGACTTCTTCCTGAGATATGAAAATCTTCAATGGTTTTTATAAAGATATTATACGATAAGTGAATATTTTGTAATTAGTACATATGATACGATATGATACTGATATAATATTATATCATTAATGTCTAGGGTTTCTTATTGTGTATATATATCTATTCAACATATCATTAATATATGAACTTTTCTCTCTGAATCAACATGATATTAGAGCAGTAAATTTGGGTTCACCTCTAGTTTGGCGTATGTTTTTTGGTGTTTTGGTCTTTATTTTTCGACAGCAATGTGCTTGCCGCTAACATCCTATTTTTTGACGACAAATCAAGACACGTGCTAGGCAGGGAAGGTCGTAAGGCTACGATCAGCGGGTCCCTGAAGTTTTGTCGCCATCTGAGCAGCGCGTGAGTGTCACGTGCCACCACCGGTTCACTGTTGGCGCGTGAGGCCTTTTCTGGTGACATTTTCTGATGGCACTGCACTCCTTTAGGATCGACTCACCTTCCTAAGCATACCCCTAAAGTTTCATTCCCTGGTTTTGATCGTTCCATATTGGGTCTTTCATCTACAATTTCTGATTCCAGATCAGTTTTTTCGCTGTGGTGATTTTATTTGACTTCTGGAGTAGTCTTCCTTTACTCGTTTGAATATTTGTTCTTTCAGATCTCCCAATGAAGTTATAGTAATTGGGTAATCTAGTTCTTTTGGTTAATCGTTGTCCAGTTGCTTTCTTTTTCAATACTAGTATGTTTTTGATAGCTGCAACTAAGTCTACCACAATTTTTGAGATGATTCCAGTAGTCACTAAGATTACTGAATACAAATTAATTTGGAAAAATGATCTAAATTAAAGTAAATATATTCGTATTTATTTTTGAAGTATTGAGAAGGAAGATCACTTGACCGTTGATCCTCCAGAAAGAAATATCCCTATCGCAAGTCATGGTTAAGGGATGATGCACGGCTTCTCTTGCAAATTCGTAAGTCTATCGACAATGAGATCATACCCTCTATTACTTATCGTGAATTTGTTAAGGAACTAATGGACTACTTGGCATTCTTATACTCAGGCAAGAATAATATTTCCTGAATATATGAGATTTACAGATCTTTCCATCATGCTAAGATGCCGAATAATCGTCCCCTTATAGCTTCAATTCCCTCATGCCTATTTTTTATGAGAGAAAGGTCAATGTGTCCTACCGAGAGTAGATGGCTATAATGAGTTTTCTTAATGTGCTTCCACCTCGATATGCGGCTGCTCGTTTCAAATTTTATCTAGCGTTCATCTCCCTCTCTTGAATAAGTCTTCTCTCGTGTGTTGAGAACTGAACAAATCTCTTCATCAGCCTCTATTATGCCTACTAGTGTATTGCTCAGTCGTGGTCAGAATAATACTCGTGGGACACCTAATCATCGTGATTCTACACCAGGGGGCTCTAATCAGGAGTCGAAGGATGTGATCTATTACTACTGTAAAGAGCCAAGTCATACAAAACGTACGTGTAATTAGTACATAGGATATGATATGATACTGATATGATATTATATCATTAATGTAGAGATATTATACTCCAACTTGGGGGAGTGTAGAGATATTATACGATATGTGAATATCCTATAATTAGTATATAGGATAAGATATGATACTGATATGATATTATATCATTAATGTCTATGGTTCTCCATTGTGTATATATATCTATTCAACATATCAATAATATATAAACTTTTCTCCCTAAATCAACAGTTTTAAATTTAATATACCTTTCCTGCAGGAAGCATGGATGATGCCTTTTGTGTTCTGTACTCAAGAGAAGAGGTGGTGTGAATTTGCTGAACCTGTTGATGGAGAATCAACACAATTCCTTCAAAGTTTTGCATTAAAATATAACATGTCATTATAAGTCCAATTCTTGAGAGGGATATTAATCATGGAGAGGTGCTTTGGAACACTGCCATCCTTATTGGAAATTGTGGGAACATAATTGGGAAGCACCGTAAGGTAATTTACATAAGCTTCTTGCTTTTATTTGCTCAAAATGTTCCGAGTTTCTGACTTTCAAAATCGGATGAACATGCGACATTAGTCAGAACCATATACAGAGAGTTGGGGACTTCAATGAGAGCACATATTATATGGAAGGAAATACTGGCCACCCAGTATTTGAAACATCATATGGGAAGATTGCTATTAATATATGTTATGGTAGGCACCATCCTTTAAATTTATTAGCCTTTGTCTTGAATGGTGCATAGATTGTTTTCAACCCTTCTACAACTGTTGGTGAACGCAGTGAGCCAATGTGGCCAATAGGGGTTAGTTACTTCAAATTTATAATTTATTGTCTGGAATGTTAAATTTTGTAAACCAAATCGATTTCATTGTGTATATAGATCTTTTTTTTGGTTAAATTGAGCACTATTTTGATCGTTTGCACCAATGATCTAATACTAGTCCTGTACTTTGATATTTAAAATTAAATTTGTTTTGAATACCAAATTGCAAAGCGAATCAACATACATTACTTGTCGGGAATAACCATATTTTGTGCTTGCCGAACATCTGTATATAGTGTATTTTAATGTCAAATATGGAAATACTCACTAAAAAAAAGATTTGGCCATGACTTTTTAGCAGCGACATCGAAAGTCGTCGCTGAAAGTCTCAAGTTTCTGCACGTACTTTTAGCGGTGACTTTACTTTGTCACCGCTGAAAGTATTTCTTTCAGCGGTGACCTTTCGTTGTTGCCACAGAAGCAATAGAAGTCAAATTTTGGTGACACTTTTCTGCGGTGACTCTAATTGTCGCCGCAGAAAGTTTGATTCAGCGGCGATCTTTGTACCAGTCGCCGCTAAAACCATACAATTTTCTTCCCCTTTTTTTAAACAAGTATATACTATATAGAATTAAATTATTGAATGATATCATTTTTAAATAATAAAAAAAAGAATTTCACATGTTATTGCAGTAAAAAAGATTATACAGATGTTCAGACATATGGTTTCCACAGAATATCAAGTTTGTGAGTCATGTGATGGGAAACCTTCCCACACTGTTCGGAGAGCACTGAAGTCTGTGAAAGGAGATGAAGCAGGGATAGGTGCCTGAGAGATATATTGTAAATATGTGTCAATAAACGTGAGAGTTAGTATGTGTGTGCTTGAGACAATGTGGGGGAGGAGATAGAGAGAGGGGAATGTATGTGTGAGAGAGATGTAAGGAGAAAGAATATATATAAAATATATACGTACATATATATATTTTTAGTTACTATTGCATATACCTCTATTACTGTATTTCATGTAATATCCAAACTTTTATAAAAAGGATTTATAAGGTATTATTGAGTTTAAGAGTGTTTTTATGGAATTAAAAAGTTTCAAAAGTGAAATTTTAGAAAAGAATAAATGAAAGAATAATGATTAAAATATTTTAGGTTAATAAAAATTAAGAAAAATTTTAAAATAAGTAATTTAGGGGTTTAGAAAATTATGAAAGAGTTTATTTCCCAAAAGAGACTAAAATGATTTAATAGCTATTTTTAGAGAATTAAAGGCCTATTTTCGTAGAAAATTCAAGAAAAATAGTTAGAGGTTATCATTTATCCAAAAGATTTTATAAAAATTTCCTAATGAGTTGAAGAATTTAATGGAGGAAAAATGTCATTATCTTTTTAAGAGGATTATTTTTAAAAATTATTAGGTTAAATTAAAACTTTCAGCGGCGACTTAAAGTGATGATTTTCTACGGTGACATAAAGTCACCGCTGAAAGTATGTTTCTGCGGCAACTTTATGCCACCGTTGATATATTTTAATATTTCATTAGGTTTCCCTTTTCCTTCTTCATTCTTCATTGTCGACTGCTGCATCAGCGAACAGGCGAAACATCGAGCGCAGGAGAGAGAGTGAGAGCACGAGGGAAGGAGCAGAGGATTGTGAAGTTGGTGGAGTGACTGGAGGTTAGAGATCAAGCTTGTGACGTCGTCGGCCATTTGAGGTGAGTTCTCTGACTCAGTGTTCAATCTGTCTCCTCAATTTTCTTTCAATTATAAGGTGGGTTACCGATTAAAGTCAAGATTTGGAGTAGATTTTGGTTGATTTAGTGAAAATAAGTAAGCATTTGAGTTTTCTGACTTAAAACCGAACGAAATCCCCAATTTTTTCCATCTTCGATGCTGCTGCCACCACAACCTCCTTCCTTGGTAGGGAATAAACAGAGGGGCAGAGTTTTGAATGAAATCGTCATTTTGCATAATGAATTTACTTGTACGTGTGAAATTTTCTTGGGTGAATTGTGGGGTTTGGCAATTGCGTTCCGTGTGTCTGTGGTTATGGTTGAAAGGGCCATGTTATTGATGTTAAAATGGGTAATGAATAATGATGGACAAAGCACATACCTAGCTATATATTTTGTCATATATTAATACAAAGATAATATTTTGATGCTATTGATGTTAAGACTTGTATATATTCTGCCATAGCTCAAATATAATATTAATACAATCTGGAGAGACCTGAATTTACACCTATAGGAGAATCATTATAGTGAGCTTGATGTTATATATATATAAATGGGAATACAGAGGTCATGGGAAACATGATGTCTGTGAGAAATCAAAAAGCAAATTAAATTGTGGAAACATGATGTTTGTGAACTTTACAATTAAATTGCAAGGGACAGCAAATTTTAAGCTCATCTTAGGTAGATAACTAGCCAAATCTTCTCTCAATTTCATTTGCATGATAAATGATATTCTGATTTCAATCCTTAGAGGTTTATCTAAGTAATAAACCTGACGCAAACTTATTGATCCAAACTGATATATTTGTTGGCTTCTGTTGTTGTTTACTATATCTGTACCAACTTACTCTATATTTGATTTGTTTTTTTTTGGGCTAATGTCTTTTTTAAGTATATCACGATTATATACAAGAATTCAAAGCATAAATCGTATGACTGCTAGTGATCATAATCCATATTCATTAAAGAGTGTCTTACTCTAAATAAGTCTACTTTCATTATCAGACTTTTTGCTCGCCTCTTCAATATCTGGATAGATTGTTTTTGTCCTCAAGTTTATTTTATATTTTTCAACATCTTTTAACCTTCCGTTCCTCAAACTAAACATCATAAGTCACATTTCTCTCCATTTATCCGGTGAAGGACTAAACCCAAAAGTGTTCATATTCCAATACTCTCCATTTCTAGTTTTCTTTTCACTATTATAGATCCATCTACCTTCCCCTTTCTTTCGCTCTCTCATGCCTCTTTCTGCACTTGAAATTGCAACTTTCCTCCAGTTACACCAAATTCTCACCATAATATACAACTTTCCTCTTTCTTCTCTTCATATACTGATATGTTTGTTGGTTTTTGTTGTTGTTTCCTAGGTTTAACTATTTAGGGAATATAAATGGATAAAAGTTGATTACATATTAGAGACAGAGGCAACCTATTATATATTAGAGGAGTGAATACTTTTCTAGAATGGGCATTTAGTTAACCTGGTATGATAAATCAAATACGTTGCCCTTGTAAAAGATACATGAATGTTATATTTAAAGTGAGAAGAGATGTTAGGACAAACTTATTGAGCAAGGGTTTCTGGAATAGTTATATGATATGGGAGTTGCATGGGGAAATTAGAAGATTTGAGATAGATTGTAGAACTTCTACTAATGACATAGAAAATAATACTGATAATGAGAACTTTACAAGGATGGTATGCTATGCATATAGAGTTCCATGTGTGGATTATACAAATACTAGCAACTGTGAGAGCGAAAAGCCTAATATGCAGGCTAAAAGGTTCTTTGACTTGTTAAAGGATGCTGAAACTGAACTTTATCCAAGTTGTGTCAAGATGTCTAAGCTTTCTTTTATTGTAAAGTTGCTTCAAGTGAAATGCCTTAACCATTGGAGTAATAAATATATGGATGTGTTGTTGGGCTTGTTGAAAGAAGTTCTCCCAGAGGGGGCATTAATGCCAAACTCATTCTATGAAGCTAAGAAGATCATTCGTGATTTGGGTTTAGATTACCATAAAATTGATACTTGTGAGAATGATTGCATATTGTATTGGGGGGAGCATATAAATGCTGAATCATGTCCTAAGTGTAATATGTCTAGATGGAATATAAATAAATAGAAAGGGAAGAAGGTTCCATATAAAGTCTTGAGGCATTTTCCAATAACATAAAGGCTACAAAGATTGTATATGTCAAGAGACACAGCTAAAGAAATGAGGTGACACAAGGAGAAACACTCAAATGATGATATACTGAGGCATCCAGCTGATTCTTTAGCTTGGAAACACTTTGACAACTATTACCCTAACTTCTATGCTGATCCAAGAAGTGTTCGACTCAGTTTAGCAAGCGATGGATTTCAACCTTTTAGGAATATGAGTACCAATCACAGTATCTGGCCTGTTGTGTTAGTGCTATATAATTTGCCGCCATGGCTTTGTATGAAAAGCCTATACTTTATGATGACACTTCTTATTCCTGGTCCAAAGTGTCCAGGTGATGAAATAGATATTTACCTCCAACCAATGATTCATGAGTTGAAGCAATTATGGGAAGTAGGGGTACAGACGTACAATGCGTATTGTCAATCAAATTTTAACATGCATGCCACAATATTGTGGACTATAAATGATTTTCCCGCATATAGAAACCTTTCAGGGTGGTCAACTAAAGGTAAACTTGCATGTCCATGTTGCCACAAAGACACGCATTGTATTTCGATAAGGAGCAAGTTGTCTTACATGGGCCATCGACGCTTTCTTCCACAAAATCACCCATGGCGTAAAAATAAGATATCATTTGATGGTAAAGAAGAGCATATGGATCCACCAGTTCTATTGACTGGAGATGAAGTACTAAAGCAACTACAACACTTAGGTGATGTGTCATTTGGGAAGGGAACAAAATGAAAGCGTCATACACATAATAGTGCTTACAATTGGAGGAAAAGAAGTATTTTTTTCCAATTTCCTTATTGGAAGAACTTGCTAATACGGCATAATCTTGATGTGATGCATATAGAAAGAAATGTTTCTCATAACATTGTGTGCATGGTGATGGATTTGGTTGGAAAGACGAAGGATACAATTAAAAGTAGGTACGACTTGATGGACTTAGGTATTAGGAGTGATATGCACCCAGTTGAATATGGTAATAATATTTCTATTCCTCTTACTCCTTACACATTGTCTCCTGAGAATAAATAATCCCTTTTAAAATTCTTGGCTAACTTAAGAGTGCCTGATACTTTTTCATCTAATATTTCAAGATGTGTCAAAATTCAAGAGTGAAAATTGTTTGGTTTGAAGTGTCATGATCACCATGTGTTATTGCAAGAGATATTTCCAATTACCATACGTGGGTTATTACCTTCTAAGGTGTGTGAACCAATTATAGAGTTGGGAAGATTTTTCAAAAATCTTTGTTCGAAGTATTTGTTTTGTGAAGTACTTGACAAACTCCAAAGTCATATAATATTGACATTATGCAAGTTGGAGACGATCTTTCCCCTACTTTTTTTGATGTGATGGTTCACTTGCCAATACACTTGGCAAGAGAGGCAAAAGTTGCTAGACCAGTTCAATATCGTTGGATGTATCCAATAGAAAGGTAACATTCGTCAATTGCATTGTATATTTATAATTCATATTTACATAATGTTAATTACTATTAATGCATTAGGTATTTGCGGATACTCAAATTATATGTTCATAATAAAGCTCGACCTGAAGGATCAATTGCAGAAGGATACTTGGTAGATGAAAGTCTCACGTTCTGTTTAAGATATTTGAAAGATTTTCCTACAAAATTTAATGTGCCACGTAGGAATAATGACACCAATGATGATATGAACCCTGAGTTTACAATATTTAAGAAAAATGGTCAAGGTAGGGGGCATTGTGAGTCAATTTCTCTTCCCTATGAAGAATATTATCAAGCAAGAATGTATGTGCTACAAAATTTTGAATAAGTTTGGCCATTTATGGAGTAAGTTGCCTGACTCGAGCAAAAATGTACTTGTCATATCGCATGTTTATCTTATTGCTATCATATATTGTAGGGAATATGCAACAGAGCTTGAAGCGCATGGATCAAGGAGTGAGCAAAGCCAATATGAGTTTCCTTAATGGTTTCGTTCACGATAAGTTATAACATTTTGAGCCTTAGTATTTCTAGCAATTATATTTATATAAAATATCTAACACATGACTTTTGTCCTAAAAGGTAACATCATTGTCTACACAGAGCCATGTCAGTGATGAACTCATAAATTTATCAATTGGTCCATTGACGATGGTGAATCGCTATTCCATGTTCATAGGCAATAGATTTTGTTTTCACACAAAAGACCGTGCAACAGGAAAAAAACTCAAAATAGTGGTATTCTAGCTAAGGGTGATGACACTAATACTGACAAAGAATATTATGGTGTGTTAGAGCATATTTATGAGTTGTCTTACATAGGCAACAAAAAAGTATATTTGTTTAAGTGCCATTGATGGGATGTGGCTCATTATGATAAAGGATATAAGGTTGATAAGTACGGGTTCATAAGTATCAATACGCGATACTCATTACAAACAAATGAACCATTTATTCTAGCATCTCAAGCAGAGCAAGTTTTTTATGTGGATGACATTGTTGCACCCGGTTGGCTTGTTGTTGTCAAAACAAACCCATGCGACTTGTTTAACGTACCAACTGACAATGCTATTGATGGTTCATGATCCTATGGTTGATACAGAACCTTATCAACAATTAGTGGTAGACTTAAATATTTATCATGCGAGTCCAACACAACTTGATGATATTATCATTGACTTATATGGAGAAGATGGACAAATGCAGACCTTAGCTCAAGGAGAACCATCACAAATTCATCAAAATAATGCCATTAATACTGGATTTAGTGATGAAGAGGATTTTCTTGACGACTTTGATAGTGATATTGAAGCAAAAAATGACACAAAAATTGAAATATAAGAAACAGATGAATCAGAAGACATTGATGAAAGTGATAGTGCGACGGAAGATTCAAATGAATGAAATTAATTGATATGGTACATTTTATCTACATTGATTATTGTTTGATTGATTATCTTTTTCTAAATGAAATGTATATTTTTGTAGGATATGTCAGCATTAAAGAGAGGTCAAGGTGGGAAAAGTCTTTCTGTTACATCTAATGACAACACAAATAGTGGAGGTACATGCTCTACACCTCAATCAAGACCTGTTATTTCACATCTATTACTGTAACAACAACTTCAGGAAATACCTGTCAACTCTCCTCCTACTCCCCATACTCAAAATAGTAGTGCAGGTAAGTTTGTTTCAATTTTTTAATAATTGATTTACATCGCTTGTAACATTTAATTGTTCTAATTCAACTTAAATGATAGGCTCTTCTACTGCAATCAACAAGCGCAGAGGAGGTTACAAGTCTATTAATGTGAATTTAAAGACTGCACAAGGAACAAACATTCGAGTCAAATTTTCAGATTCCATATCAAGAGCAATTGGTCCAGAAGCAAGAGACTTTTCTAATTATTGTGGTTTAACTCTTAGAACCACAATCTCTTTCAGGGATAGTGGAGGTAGTTGGAAGAATATTTTTGAAAAATATGGTCTAGATATGATTTTAAAAATAAAGGTATTTATGTCAAATTTGTATACTTATTTTAGTTTATTTGTATTATTGTATAAAGTATTTATATTTATTTGTTTCAGGATAAATTTGAACCTACTGATGAAATTACTGAAGAAAAGTTTCATATAGCTATATCAATTATTTTACAAAATACATTCAGAAATTGGAAGAATAAATTGCATTCTCACTACAAGAAATATGAGACTGATAAGGATAAGTTGGCTGATCCTCCTCAAACTATTAGTTTTCAAGATTGGGAGTCATTATTAATATATTTTAAGTCTGACATATTTATGGTATCTCACTATCCTTCTAAATAAATTATATTTTTTTTTCAATTATTAAATTCTTATTAGTTACTACATTTTGTTGTAGAACAAGAGTATAAGGAACATGATAAATCGAGAAAAACAAATGACTAAACATACTTGTGGTCCTCGATCATTTGCAAAGATTGAATATGCTACAGTAAGTTCAATCTATCATCACTATAATTTAAATTTTCAATCATTTTTTTAAATCTAATTTTTGTATTTTCTTGTATGTTATTATTTTGTAGAGAGATCCTACTACTTGACGACCCATTTCTCCTGACCAACTGTGGGAGATAACGCATACTAGGAAGACATTAGACGGACAAGTAGTATGGGCTGATCCACACTCTGAGCAGCTTCAGATACGCATTGTTATTTAATATCTTATTTTGATTTACTTTTAGTTTTAATCTAATAGTTTTATGTTTTTATTATAGAGTCGTATGCACGAACTTTCTCAACAACAAGACCAAGATTTAGAGAGTGATGCTCGAATGACGTTAGAGGAAATATTGGCGACAGTTCTTGGTGAGAGGTTATGTTATGATCAAGAATTCTAATTATCGGATATATGTATACTCATTGTAGAATACCTCGTATGGGGAGCATTGGCGGAATAGTTCATGTGGCGAAGGGAAAAACGTTTGGCCCGTGTTCGAATCCCAGCTTGTGCAGAAGCGTAAGTCATTTTATGAATTTCTTTTTCCCCCTGTTCCCTGTCACCGAATCCCGACTGTCTCCCCCATTTTTATTTTTTTTTTCTTCTTTCCTTGCGACCAGAGATGGCAGGGCAGCAGCGGGCGTAGGTGAGAGTAGCAGAGGTTCAGCGTGCAGCGCAGGAGGAGAGTACACGGCAAGAGAGGTCTCCGCCGTTGTCCTTAAGAAGCAACCGCCCCGCTCTCCTTCTCTTTCTGTCATCTGTGCGGTCGCTGTGAGAGTGAGAGTGGAAGGCAGGGGTGTCGTGAGCTCTGTGAGTTGGGTTCTAGCGCCGGTGAATGATTCTTCCCGTACACCATTCTTGTGGTCGTCGCAGTCGCCAGAGAGCAGTCATTCGTCGCCTTTCTCTGCTACTGTAGCAATCCTCTGTTACTGTAGCAAGTCTTTGAATTTCATTTCTGTTTTCCTCCGCAGTGGTCGGTTCGGTGGTCGATGTGGGTAAGCTTCTTGAACCATATTCCATACTCATGTTCTTTCTTCTATTCCTGGATTACTACCTTGAGCAGCTAAGCTCACTCTATCCTTCGGTGTCATCGTCATTCCCCGTATCTGGATATTTGTTGTAGTTGACAGAAGGAAAGAAGGAAGTAAGAAGCTAGGCTCGATCATTTTCCTGCTTTGTTCCGTGGCGTTGTTGCTGTGAATCCCAGGTGCGGTAAGGGTGGTAAGTTTCACCCTTGTTCCTTGTTCTCTTTGCGACCGTGGACTGTTGTGTTTGCTGTGTTGGGAAGGTTTCTGTGGTAATATAGATAATCCATGATTATACTGGTTTGTTGCTGCCGTGTGCATACTATTTTGCTGCTGATGTGAATCAATATTGAATGGAGGCTGTGAGCTTGGTTGAAACAGATGCATGAGTATATGTGTATGCACGGTGGTCGCTGTCACTGTGTGTATTCTGGGTGTGTAATGTTTATGTTTTTGGGGTATTGTTGCAGGATTGGGCTAAGTCAAGAAATGCTATGTGCATTTAGGTATGGGAATGTATTATACTGCATGATAATTATGAAATATGCGACTGTGGGGAGTAGATTGGACGTTGTTGCTAATTGCACATAAGCATGAAAGTTGCTTTCAGAATGAAAGAAAAATGTCGATGATTTAGGATTGCTACTGTTATACATATACCCATAGATACATGTGTAAAGATGAAATATAAAGTTTATGGAGTTGGAGTATTAGAATTAAGTAGTTTGGAGAGGAACTTTGAAAGTTACAAAGATGTGAAAAAGGGTGTGTTCAAGGTTTAGAAATGATTAAGTGTTTGCCTTGATGTTTGGCTGTAGTTTCAAGGTAATTTATTTCTGTTGGAGCTTTGAATAGAATATTAATACTATTTCGGAATACCAGGGGTTGAGAAGTAATCTTGTAGCAAGTGTTTGGTGGGAGGAGTAACGGTTTAGGAGCATGGCAGGTGTAAATAACGTTCCCTAAAAATTTTACATTTTTAAATACATTGTTATTTTATTAAAAATGTTGAATTTCAAATATGATTTATGAAAAGCAAGGTTTACGAAAGTATGGTTTAAATCGTTGGAAATAATTTTCTTTCGATTGGTTTACAAAAGAATTATGATTATGTATGAAAATGGATCAATAAGTTTTTGAAAAGAGTTTGGCAAAAGTTGCATTGAACTGATATTATTCATGAAATATATTCTTATGCGAATTTCATGTTGTCACAGTAATTTGATTTTAAAGGTACGTGCTTGGGGTTTTTGTAAAGTTAAAGTGATTTTACCAATGGTTGTGGCATTGAAACGATTGAGATTATTTCATGTGAAATAAACCCCATGCATGATGGAAATGTTTTAGGACGGAATACAGAACACTGGTTGCTAACAGCAGTACTGTTAGTCCTTGGTGTACCTTGGTTACCTGAGCTCGACGGATACACGTGAGTTTCATACTCGCGACGGATACACGTGGGTTTCATACTCGCGACGGATACACGTGGGTTTCATAATCGCGACGGATATACGTGGGTCTCGTACTCGCGACGGATTGTGGCCTCGAGCCACCAGATTATTAGGTGAGTCTCGTACTCGCGACGGTTAGTGGCCTTGAGCTGCTAGATTGGTTATTTACCCTCGTGGACTGTGTGTCCACGTCTGTTTTTTGTTCTGTTAAAGTCCTACAGAAAGATCATGGTTGTGAAAAGATTGTTTTGAATGAGTTATTTGAAATAGTTAGTTCATACGGTTATTTTTCCTGAAATACAAATGTTTACAGAAAGGCTTGCATTAAATTACAAAGCATTATGAAATACATTTTCAATATGATATTACATTGTTTATTTTCCGCATTCTTTAAATCCTGTTTTTGGGACGTTATTCACGAGTAGATTTTTGGCTTCAGATAGTGCAGGTGACCCTAATCCTCCAACTGAGCGGTAAAGAGCCTCGCTGTTGATCCGAAGCTTCGTTTGATAAATACTACTTTTGATGTAATTGCTTCTTAAGAACTTTTATTATTTTGGAAAGGATAATGCTCTGCATGAACCTTAGAAAATATTTTGTATGATTTTGAAAAATGCTATGAAAAATTTAAAGGTCTTACTTAAAATGTGCTAGGCTTTCAGAATATGAGGAATTTATATTCTGTGCCGGTCACGGTCCAAAATTTGGGTCGTGACAGTTTGGTATCAAAGCTAAAGTTTTTCTATGGTTAAGCAGAGCAGAGATACTTCGGTGGGGTCTCAATTATTGTTATGAACCCGGGCATAACTATAGTTGTGGCATCTCTGAAGGTCTCTAAAAGAAATTCAAAAGTGGTGATTTCCTATGATTTTGGAAACTTATTTTTAGAAACTGAATATTTTCTATGTTTGTGAATAGTTAAATGCCGCCTAGACGAGCACAGTCTAGAGGGAGCTCTAGGGCTTCGGATCAAGGCTCTGCTCAGCAAAGTGATATGCCTCCTCGAGGCCGAGGACAGGGTCGTAGGGGAGCTAGGGTTCGGGGAGGTCGACCCCTTAGACCTCTTCAGGAAATTCTATCTGAGGCAGAACCATCTCATCCACAGTCTCCTGAGATCTCTACGTCCTCTAGGCATGAGACTCCAGTAGGAACACCCCAGGTTATAGAGGAAGAATCTATAGCGGTCAGGCTATCAGAGTTTATAAAGTTGGATCCTCCGAAGTTCTCAGGGTTTGATTCTCGAGAGGAACCTATGGAGTTCCTAGAAGGAATTGAGAAGAGATGCCGGGCTTTGAGATGCCCAGATGTGCAATACGTGGAGTTTGCTTTGTTTCGACTTGAGGGGATTGCGAACGCATGGAGTAAGACGGTACCAGGATTTCAGGGGGATAGAGTATCATTATTGTCATGGGCAGATTTTAAGGATCTTTTTCTGAAACGTTTTCTTCCCCAGAGCAAGAAGGATGCTAGAGTTAAAGAATTTCTTCTGTTGAAATGTACTTCTGGGATGTCTGTGGCTGAGTATGACAGAAGATTCACAGAACTTTCATCGTATGCATCTACCTTGATTCCGTCGGAGAGGGATAGAATCGACAGGTTCATACAGGGATTACCGATACATATTCATGATACTGTGGCCCCGATGCTGAATCATTTTGCTTCTTATGCTGATGTGGTTGACTGTGCTTTGAGAATTGAGTTGAGGCACATGGAAGAAGAAGGGGTTTCTAAGAAGCAGAAGACTGGGAGCAAAAGGTTCCAAGGATCTTCATTTAAGGGTAACCGCCCTCAGGGCCAACCCTCGTCCTCTGCCATGCACCCAGCGCCTAGATCTTATGGGCCTTCTGTGGGTGTTTCTGACCCGAGACCTAAGTTTGGAGGTGCTAGACCTCAGTTTGGGGCAGGCCAGTCGAATTATTCCAGATCTCCCCGTGGTAAGTGTGGGAATTACCATTCTGGAGCCTGTCTTAAGACCATGGGGGCATGCTATGGATGCGGACAGCCGGGTCACATGAAGAGAAATTGTCCATTTGCTCAGCCTACTTCGAGCTATGCATCAGCTCGACCTTCTCCTTACCCAGCTTCATTTGCAGCTCCATCTGTTGGAGCCAATTCTGTCTCAGTGGGTAGAGGTACATCAGGATGACCTCCAAAGAAGAGAGCACAACCTTCAGGCCAAGGACAAGCTAGGGTTTACGCGATGACAAGGCAAGATGCTCGGGCTTCTAATGCTGTGGTCACAGGTACTATCTCTATATGTTCTCAAAAGGCTTATGCATTATTTGACCCTGGTTCGACATATTCTTATATTTCAAAATACTTTGCTAAGATGTTGGGTAGGAATTCGGTCTGACTTGATTGTCCTTTCACTGTGGCTACCCCTGTTGGGGAATCTTTGTCAGTTTCACAAGTGTACAAATCTTGTGAAGTGTCTGTTGAGCGTAGAGAAAGTTTTGTCGATTTGATGATACTTGATATGATAGACTTTGATGTCATACTGGGCATGGATTGGTTAGCTTCATGCTATGCTACGGTGGATTGTCACCTGAAAGTGGTAAAGTTTAACTTTTCGGATGAAACTTCGTTTGTGCTGCTTGGAAACGAAGTAGATAAGCCAACAAACTTAATCTCTGCTTTAAAAGCCCAGCAAATGTTGGCTAAAGGTTGTCAGGGATTTTTGGTGGTAATCCAAGATGTTGATAGGCCCACTGTCAGCTTAGACCAAATTCCTATTGTTCAGGAATTTCCTGATGTTTTTCCGGAGGAATTGCCGGGATTACCCCCAGATCGAGAGATAGAATTTAGTATTGACGTCATTCTTGGTACGCAGCCAATTTCTATTCCGCCCTATAGGATGGCGCCATCTGAGTTAAGGGAATTAAAGATTCAGTTACAAGAATTGCTAGATAAGGGGTTTGTACGACCTAGTACTTCTCCTTGGGGTGCACCAGTGTTATTTGTCAAGAAGAAGGATGGGACGATGAGATTGTGCATTGATTATCGACAGCTTAACAAGGTGACAGTAAAGAACAAGTACCCATTACCTCGCATTGATGATTTGTTTGATCAGTTGCAAGGAGCGCAGTACTTTTCAAAGGTAGACCTGCGATCAGGGTATCATCAGTTAAAGATTAAGAAGGAAGATATTTCAAAAACAACATTTAGGACTCGTTATGGTCATTATGAATTCTTAGTAATGTCCTTTGGTTTGACAAATGCTCCTGCGGCATTCATGGACTTAATGAATCGAGTATTCAGAGAATTCCTGGATAGGTTTGTGATCGTGTTCATTGATGATATCCTGGTTTATTCCAAGAGTGCGGAAGAGCATGAACATCATTTACGGATAGTGTTGCAGAGATTAAGAGAACATAAGCTCTATGCTAAACTTTCCAAGTGTGAGTTTTGGTTAACTGAGGTCACTTTCTTGGGGCATGTGGTGTCGAGGGATGGTATCCAAGTTGATCCTAGTAAGGTTGAGGCAGTTAAAAGCTGGCCACGACCTACTACGGTAACTGAGATTCGAAGTTTCTTAGGACTTGCAGGATATTATCGCCGTTTTATTCAGGATTTTTCAAGAATAGCAGCTCCGATGATAAGGCTAACCCAAAAGAATGTGAAGTTCGTGTGGGATGAGAAATCCGAGGCAAGTTTTCAAAAGTTAAAGGAATCTTTGACCTCTGCTCCAGTGCTAAGTTTACCTTCAGGAGTCGGTGGGTATACAGTGTATTGTGATGCTTCTCGGATTGGGCTAGGCTGTGTGTTAATGCAGGATGGGCGAGTTATTGCCTATGCCTCTAGAAAGCTTAAGTTGCATGAGCAGAATTATCCAACTCATGATTTAGAGATGGCTGCGGTGGTGTTTGCTTTAAAGATTTGGAGACATTATCTGTACGGAGAAACCTGTGAGATTTTCACGGATCACAAAAGCCTTAAGTACATCTTTGAACAGAAGGATTTGAATCTCAGGCAGAGAAGGTGGATGGAATTATTAAAAGATTATGATTGTACAATTCTGTACCATCCGGGAAAAGCGAACGTTGTGGCTGATGCTTTAAGCAGGAAGTCTATGAATAGTTTAGCACACATAAAGATTGAAAGAAGACCATTGGTACAGGAGATTCATAAAGTTGAACAAGAGGGAGTCGTATTTGAAATTGCTGATAAGAGAGTATTTTTGAATCATTTGCAAGCTCATTCCTCATTATGTGATCAGATTAAGGAAGCTCAGTATTCAGACCCGAAGTTGTGTGAGTTGAGGGATTCAGTTAAAGACAGAAGTAATTCAGAATTTATGATTGATCAGGAAGGTGTTTTGAGGTTCGAGGGTAGGATTTGTGTGCCACAAGTTCAGGAGTTGAGAAAGCTAATTCTTGAGGAAGCTCATCATTCTGCCTATACTATCCACCCTTGTATAACTAAGATGTACCAAGATTTGAAACAGTTATTTTGGTGGCATGGTATGAAGAATGATGTGGCGAACTTTGTTGCACATTGTTTAGTGTGCCAACAAGTTAAGGCGAAACATCAGAAGCCGGCAGGACCATTACAACGGTTGGAGATACCTGAATGGAAGTGGGAAAACATAACTGTGGATTTTATCGTGGGATTACCCCGTACTGCGAAAGGTTTTGATTCTATTTGGCTAATTGTTGATAGATTGACCAAGTCCGCTCATTTTCTACCAGTGAAGACGACGTACAGTGCGGCTAGATACGCTGAGATTTACATTGAGGAGATCTTGTGGTTACACGGAGTCCCAGTGTCTATCATTTTAGATAGAGGGCCCCAGTTTACTTCTCAATTTCAGAAATCATTTCAGAAAGCTTTGGGCACTCGATTGAATCTTAGCACTGCTTTTCATCCTCAGACTGATGGACAGTCGGAGAGGACAATCCAGATAGTTGAGGATATGTTGAGGTCCTGTGTCATGGATTTTGGTGGAAGTTGGGACAAACATTTACCGTTGGTAGAATTTGCCTATAATAATAGTTATCAATCAAGTATTCAAATGGCACCATTTGAGGCGTTGTACGGAAGGAAGTGTAGATCTCCAATTGGATGGTTTGAAGTTGGAGACAGAATGATATTAGGGCCTGATTTGGTTCAAGATACTAAAGAAAAGGTGAAGGTGATTCAATAAAGGTTGTTGGCGGCTCAAAGTCGACAGAAATCTTATGCAGATCATCGTCGTAGGGAATTAGAATTCATGGTCGGAGATAAAGTGTTCTTAAGAGTGTCGCCAATGAAAGGGGTTATGAGATTTGGTAAAAAGGGTAAGCTAAGTCCAAGGTTTATCGGCCCCTTTGAGATTTTGGATAAAGTAGGTGCGGTAGCTTATCATTTAGCCTTACCACCAGAGCTATCAGGGATACATCCGGTGTTTCATGTATCGATACTACGGAAGTACTTGTATGATCCCTCTCATGTTATCGAATATCAGGAAGTTCAGGTGAACGAGGACCTGTCATATGATGAATATCTGATAGCTATTATTGATCGACAAGTAAAGAAGTTGCGGTCGAAGGAGATTCCTTCAGTAAAAGTGTTATGGCGAAATCATTCAGAGGAAGAAGCTACTTGGGAGCTAGAGGGTGTGATGAGAATCAAATACCCACAATTATTTGAGAGCTAAGGTGTGTATATTTTGAAATTCGGAGGACCGAATTTCTTAAGAGGGGAAGAATGTTATGATCAAGAATTCTAATTATCGGATATATGTATATTCATTGTAGAATACCTCGTATGGGGAGCATTGGCGGAATGGTTCATGTGGCGAAGGGAAAAACGTTTGGCCTGTGTTCAAATCCCAGCTTGTACAGAAGCGTAAGTCATTTTGTGAATTTATTTTTCCCCTGTTCCTTGTCACCGAATCCCGACTGTCTCCCCCATTTTTATTTTTTTCTTCTTCTTTCCTTGCGACCAGAGATGGCAGGGCAGCAGCGGGCGTAGGTGAGAGTAGCAGAGGTTCAGCGTACGGCGCGGGAGGAGAGTACACGGCAAGAGAGGTCTCCGCCGTTGTCCTTAAGAAGCAACCGCCCCGCTCTCCTTCTCTTTCTGTCATCTGTGCGGTCGCTGTGAGAGTGAGAGTGGAAGGCAGGGGTGTCGCGAGCTCTGTGAGTTGGGTTCTAGCACCGGTGAATGATTCTTCCCGTAGACCATTCTTGTGGTCGTCGCAGTCGCCAGAGAGCAGTCATTCGTCGCCTTTCTCTGCTACTGTAGCAATCCTCTGTTACTGTAGCAAGTCTTTGAATTTCATTTCTGTTTTCCTCCGCAGTGGTCGGTTCGGTGGTCGATGTGGGTAAGCTTCTTGAACCATATTCCATACTCATGTTCTTTCTTCTATTCCTGGATTACTACCTTGAGCAGCTAAGCTCACTCTATCCTTCGGTGTCATCGTCATTCCCCGTATCTGGATATTTGTTGTAGTTGACAGAAGGAAAGAAGGAAGTAAGAAGCTAGGCTCGATCATTTTCCTGCTTTGTTCCGTGGCGTTGTTGCTGTGAATCCCAGGTGCGGTAAGGGTGGTAAGTTTCACCCTTGTTCCTTGTTCTCTTTGCGACCGTGGATTGTTGTGTTTGCTGTGTTGGGAAGGTTTCTGTGGTAATATAGATAATCCATGATTATACTGGTTTGTTGCTGCCGTGTGCATACTGTTTTGCTGCTGATGTGAATCAATATTGAATGGAGGCTGTGAGCTTGGTTGAAACAGATGCATGAGTATATGTGTATGCACGGTGGTCGCTGTCGCTGTGTGTATTCTGGGTGTGTAATGTTTATGTTTTTGGGGTATTGTTGCAGGATTGGGCTAAGTCAAGAAATGCTATGTGCATTTAGGTATGGGAATGTATTATACTGCATGATAATTATGAAATATGCGACTGTGGGGAGTAGATTGGACGTTGTTGCTAATTGCACATAAGCATGAAAGTTGCTTTTAGAATGAAAGAAAAATGTCGATGATTTAGGATTGCTACTGTTATACATATACCCATAGATACATGTGTAAAGATGAAATATAAAGTTTATGGAGTTGGAGTATTAGAATTAAGTAGTTTGGAGAGGAACTTTGAAAGTTACAAAGATGTGAAAAAGGGTGTGTTCAAGGTTTAGAAATGATTAAGTGTTTGCCTTGATGTTTGGCTGTAGTTTCAAGGTGATTTATTTCTGTTGGAGCTTTGAATAGAATATTAATACTATTTCGGAATACCAGGGGTCGAGAAGTAATCTTGTAGCAAGTGTTTGGTGGGAGGAGTAACGGTTTAGGAGCGTGGCAGGTGAGTGAATAACGTTCCCTAAAAATTTTACATTTTTAAATACATTGTTATTTTATTGAAAATGTTGAATTTCAAATATGATTTATGAAAAGCAAGGTTTACGAAAGTATGGTTTAAATCGTTGGAAATAATTTTCTTTCGATTGGTTTACAAAAGAATTATGATTATGTATGAAAATGGATCAATAAGTTTTTGAAAAGAGTTTGGCAAAAGTTGCATTGAACTGATATTATTCATGAAATATATTCTTATGCGAATTTCATGTTGTCACAGTAATTTGATTTCAAAGGTACGTGCTTGGGGTTTTTGTAAAGTTAAAGTGATTTTACCAATGGTTGTGGCATTGAAACGATTGAGATTATTTCATGTGAAATAAACCCCATGCATGATGGAAATATTTTAGGACGGAATACAGAACACTGGTTGCTAACAGCAGTACTGTTAGTCCTTGGTGTACCTTGGTTACCACGGATACACGTGGGTTTCATACTCGCGAGGGATACACGTGGGTTTCATACTCGCAACGGATATACGTGGGTCTCGTACTCGCGACGGATTGTGGCCTCGAGCCACCAGATTATTACGTGAGTCTCGTACTCACGACGGCTAGTGGCCTTGAGCTGCTAGATTGGTTATTTACCCTCGTGGACTGTGTGTCCACGTCTGTTTTTCATTCTGTTGAAGTCCTACAGAAAGATCATGGTTGTGAAAAGATTGTTTTGAATGAGTTATTTGAAATAGTTAGTTCATACGGTTATTTTTCCTGAAATATAAATGTTTACAGAAAGGCTTGCATTAAATTACAAAGCATTATGAAATACATTTTCAATATGATATTGCATTGTTTATTTTCCGCATTCTTTAAATCCTGTTTTTGGGATTTTATTCACAAGTAGATTTTTGGCTTCAGATAGTGCAGGTGACCCTAATCCTCCAACTGAGCGGTAAAGAGCCTCGCTGTTGATCTGAAGCTTCGTTTGATAAATACTACTGTTGATGTAATTGCTTCTTAAGAACTTTTATTATTTTGGAAAGGATAATGCTCTGCATGAACCTTAGAAAATATTTTGTATGATTTTGAAAAATGCTATGAAAAATTTAAAGGTCTTACTTAAAATGTACTAGGCTTTCAGAATATGAGGAATTTATATTCTGTGCCGGTCACGGTCCAAAATTTGGGTCGTGACAGGTTAGGGTATGTAAGAGGGAAAGGGTATGGAGCGAAACCTTCAAGAAAGAGAAACCGCCCTCAATCTACTGATAGTTCAGTTGTGGAGAGTGTACGTGCCCAACTGCAGGAAGAGTTTGATAAAAAATTTTAAGAGGAGAGAGAAAAAATGGAGGCTGAGCGTGCAGTAGAGCGTGCAAAGATGGAAGAAGAGCGTGAAAAGATACAACAAGAGCATGTGCAATTCGAGCAAAGACTAATGGAACAAATGGAGCAAAGAATACAAGCTCAATTCGCAGCCTTGATGCAGAAGGGACAACCACATGCGGCTACTTCTAGTTATAGTATTGAACCTTCTATATAAAATTTATGTATAAATTAAACAATTTTATTTTAATTTTAAATATGTCTTCATATTTTATACAATAATGAAAATATTTATTAATATTATTAGATTATAGTTTATTTAGTTATCTATCATTTATTATTTATTATTATATTGTATTTTTTCATATTACAGAAATTATAGAAAAAAATATAAAAAATAATATTAATTTTTGTATCTTTAGGCAGCGACATCTATGTCGCCGCAGAATAACCTTTAGGCGGCGATATCTTTGTCACCGCATAATCATCTTTAGGGGCAACAGTTTTGTTGCCGCTAATTCCGCTTTAGGCGGCGACTTTCAATTGTCGCCGCCAATATGTATAGGCAACAGTCTCATAGGCGGTGACTTAGTGGCGATAAAATGTCGCCACTATAGGGATTCAGTAGCGACTTTTAAACCGCTAAAAATCATTTTTTTGTAGTGACTATTTCAATCCAAGATGTGTATTGTGCTCCAGCACATATATTGCGGGTCCGATATCTTTTGAAATATTTAAAAATGCATTAGTTTCTTTTGAAATGCTCCAAAACATCTTAAAAGCTTGTAGACAACCTTAGTTACATGAATGGAGATGAAGATTGACATTTAGTTTGTGTTTGAACCTATAGTTTTATCTTCTATGTTGGGAAAATATCACTCCAGGTCTCTGTGCTTTAATTGTTCTTTGTTTTTAGTCCCTTTTCGTGAGATCTTATCCTTTTTATTTGCTTTGTTTGAAACGTTAGTCCTTTTATTTTGAAAAATACTCAGAAGGACCATGAGCTTTCCCAAACAATGTTAATTTTGCTAAGGTGAACTTAAAACCATTAAACCCATCAGATGCTAAGTAAAAACATGTTGACCTAAAAAATATTATAAAATTGTCTGATTAAAAATAGAAAAAGGAATCCCACTTCCTTAAAACAAAAACATGTGAGTAAGTGGGAGAAGGGCATTAGGGAAGCATTAAGGCATTGGATCTCAGCAAAATTAACATTGTTTAAGCCAACTCATGTTCCTTCTAAGTATTTTTCAAAATAAAAAGACTAACGTTTCAGACAGCCAAATAAAAAGGGTGGAAAACTACAAAAATAAACTATGGGGACTTGGAGTGGTATTTTACCTGAAGTGAACATCTTTATTTTACCTAAAATGATTGTTTAAACTCAATTTTGTTTTGCTGTTTCTTTTTTCATGTATTAATTTGTTTGCAAACATTTATGTATCTCATTTATCATGTGCTAATGATTGTTATATTTAGAATGTTATACAGATTAAACTCCCAACCTCTAGGCAACAGAGGCTCTAATATTATGTCAAAACTATTTTACTTCAAAAGCTTGAGTTGTTTAGAGTGCTCTGACTTGTAATTATAATTTGTATTATAAAATCCTCAACAGCCTGCGTACTTTCTGTGTGTAATAATCTTTTAACTTTTATGTTGTATTTAGAGTGTTATACAGATTAAACTCCAAACCCCTGGGTAACAAAGGCTCTAACATTATGTCAAGACCATTTTACTTGTAAAGCTTGAGTTGTTAAGAGTTCTGACTTGTAATTAGAATTTTTATCATGAAATCCTTCACAGCCTATGTACTTTCTGTGTTATGATCTTTTCAAGCTCGTAATGCAGGAATAGCAAATAGTTATTTTGTTGCTTCCATTTACCACTTTCAGGTGACAATCCACCGCAGCATAGCATGAAGCTAACCAATCCATGCCCATTATGACATCAAAGTCTATCATATCAAGTATCATCAAATCGACAAAACTTTCTCTACCCTCAACAGACACTTCACAAGATTTGTACACTTGTGAAACTGACAAAGATTCCCCAACAGGGGTAGCCACAGTGAAAGGACAATCAAGTCTAACTGAATTCTTATCCATCATCTTAGCAAAATATTTTGAAATATAAGAGTGTGTCAAACCAGGGTCAAACAATGCATAAGCCTTTTGAGAACATATAGAGATAATACCTGTGACCACAGCATTAGAAGCCCGAGCATCTTGCCTTGTCATTGCGTAAACCCTAGCTTGACCTTGGCCTGGAGGTTGTGCTCTCTTCTTTGGAGGTCGTCCTGATGTACCTCTACCCACAGAGGCAGAAGTTGCTCCCACAGACGGAGCTGTAAAAGTAGAAGGGTGAGGAGAATGTCTAGCTGATCCATAACTCGAGGTTGATTGAGCAAACGGACACTCTTTCTTCATGTGACCCGGCTGTCCACAACCATAACACACCCCCAAGGACTTCAAACAAACCCCTGAATGGTGCTTCCCACACATATTACAGGTAGGCCTGGAATAACTAGTCTGGCTCCCCCCAGACTGAGGTCTAGTACCTCCAAACTTCGGTCCTGAATCAGGAATGCCCACAGAAGATCTATAAGATCTGGGCGCTGGCCGCATATCAGTTGACGAGGGTTGGCCCTGAGGGCGGTTACCCTTAAATGAAGATCCTTGGAACTTTTCGCTCCCAGTCTTCTGCTTCTTAGAAACCCCTTCTTCTTCCATGTGCCTCAACTCAATTCTCAAAGCACAGTCAACCACATCAGCATAAGAAGCAAAATGATTCAGCATCGGGGCCACAGCATCATGAATATGTAACGGTAATCCCTGAATAAACCTGCCGATTCTATCCCTTTCTGACGGAATCAAGGTAGATGCATACGATGAAAGTTCAGTAAATCTTCTGTCATACTCAGCCACAGACATCCCAGAAGTACACTTCAACAGAAGAAATTCTTTAACTCTAGCATCCTTCTTGCTCTGGGGAAGAAAACGTTTCAGGAAAAGATCCTTAAAATCTGCCCATGACAATAATGATACTCTATCCCCCTGAAATCCTGGTACCGTCTTACTCCACGCATTCGCAATCCCCTCAAGTCGAAACAAGGCAAACTCCACGTATTGCACATCTAAGCATCTTAAAGCCCGACATCTCTTCTCAATTCCTTCCAGAAACTCAATGGGTTCCTCTCGAGAATCAAACCCTGAGAACTTCGGAGGATCCAACTTTATAAACTCTGATAGCCTGACTGCGATGGATTCTTCCTCTATAACCTGGGGTGTCTCTACCTGAGTCTCATGCCTAGAGGACGTAGAGATCTCAGGAGACTGTGGATGAGATGGTTCTGCCTCAGATAGAATTTCCTGAAGAGGTCTAAGGGGTCGACCTCCCCGAACCCTAGCACCCCTACGACCCTGTCCTCGGCCTCGAGGAGGCAAATCACTTCGCTGAGCAGAGCCTTGATCCGAAGCCCTAGAGCTCCCTCTAGACTGAACTCGTCTAGGCGGCATTTAACTATTCATAAAACATAGAAAATATTCAGTTTATAAGTTCGTTTCTGAAATCATAGGAAAAACACCACTTTTGAATTTCTTTTAGAGATCTTCAGAGATGCCTCAATTATAGTTATGCCCGGGTTCATAACGATAATTGAGACCCCACCGAAGTATCTCTGCTCTGCTTAACCATAGAAAAAACTTTGGCTCTGATACCAAACTGTCACGTCCATATTTTTGGACCGTGACCGGCACAGAATATAAATGCGTCATATTCTGAAAGCCTAGCATTTTAAGTAAAACCTTTAAATTCTTCATAGCATTTTTCAAAATCATACAAACGTTTTCTAAGGTTTATGCAGAGCATTATCCTTTCCAAAATAATAAAAGTTCTTAAGAAGCAATTACATCAAAAGTAGTATTTATCAAACGAAGCTTCGGATCGACAGCAAGGCTCTTTACCGCTCAGCTGGAGAATTAGGGTCACCTGCACTATCTGAAGCCAAAAAAATCTACTCGTGAATAACGTCCCAAAAACATGATTCAAAAGAATGCGGAAAATACTCAATACATAATCATCTTAAAAATGTATTTCTTAACACTTCATACTCTAATGCAAATCTTTTCGTAAACATTTGTATTTCAGGGAAATAACCGTATGAACTAACTGCTTTAAATAACTCATTCAAAATAATCTCTTCAAAACCATAATCTTTCTGTAGGACTTCAACAGAACGAAAACAGACGTGGACACACAGTCCACGAGGGTAACTAACCATTCTGGTGGCTCGAAGCCACTAACTGTCGCGAGAACGAATCCCACGAAATAATTCTGGTGGCTATGCCACAAACTGTCGCGAGAATAAATCCCACGAAATAATTCTGGTGGCTCAAGGCCACAAACTGTCGCGAGAACGAATCCCACGAAATAATTCTGGTGGCTATGCCACAATCTGTCGAGCTCGAATACCAAGGTGCACCAAGGACTAACAGTACTGCTGTTAGCAACCAGCGTTCTGTATTCCGTCCTAAAACGTTTTCATCATGCGTGGGGTCCTTTTCGCATGTAAAGATCTCAATCGTTTCAAATATCATAATCATTGATAAAGTCACTTTGAATTTCTGTTACCCCAGCATGAACATACAAAATCAAGTTACTGTAAAAACATATGCAATTCACAGAGAAATATTTCATGAATAACATCAGTTCACTGTCAAATCTTTTTCTAAAGCTTCTTTATCCATTTTCATGTATAACCGTAATCTTTTGTAAATTAATCGAAAGAAAATCATTTCTAACGATTTAAACCACAATTTCATAAAACTTGCTTTTCGAAATCTATATTTGAAATTCATCGTTTAAAATAACAATGCATTTGAAATAACAATGCATTTAAAAATGTAAATTTGTAGGGAACGTTATTCACTCACCTGCAATTATCTGATACAGTTTATCCTTACTCTAGATTTCAAGATATCGTTCTCCCTTCATTTCCTAAATTTCCAAAATAGGACATTCCGTAAGCTTACATTCGAAACCATCTCTCAAACAGATTTCATATTCGTAACAATTATAACTATCACCCAAAATCTATGTTTGGAGCAGAAAAATCCCTAATCACAAGTTAACTTTGGAAATTTCAAATCTTGTGTTCATAGAATACATGTTGCCTTATACCTCCCTTATAAATCCCATGAAAACACCTCTACCAGACATGATATAATTCAATCATTTAAGTCTCTTTAGACATACTTCAAACTTCCGACTCATAATTAACGTTTTATCTTGTACTATGATGGCAAATACAGCAGCATGATATGCATATATAAACTGAAATTTCCCCCCTCCAATTCTCCTTGACCGAATAAGGCATGCATATACATATTCATGTGCTGTCCAAGACAAAATCTTATTCCTGATGACAGCATCCATGCTTCCCCAACAGCACGGATTTCTTCTCTCTCACTCTCTCTCTAAATATAATTTTTACACATAATCACATACCTACCCGACATCCATCGTCATGCATAAAAATAAACACACATGGTTCATAGCCCATAGCAGCATCAGCGTTTCATATACATACATATACCCGAACAGCAGCCCATAAATACACACAGCAGCAACACAGCAATATATACTCACGGTAGCAGCAACCCAACATGCACTCATTGGTATACATATCGCACAGAAACTTTGCCATCACAGCAAACACCACAGTCCCAGCCACAGAGAAAACAAGGAAAAAGATGATACTTACCATCCTTCTCGCCACTGGGAAATTCACAATAACAGAACCACAGTGTTGAGCAGAAAAAGACAATGCACAGCGTCGATCCACTCCCTCTAACACTCACGACAACGGCCTGAAAACAGAGCAATCCGACGACACAGACCGAAAAGAGTAAGCTCTGCCACACAGCCGCTACTTAAGAGGAAAGATGAAACTGCATATTGAAAGTGAACCAAGGAGCTTACCACTTCACTCCCCGAACGGAAACACAGCAGAAACACGACGGAACTGGAAATCACAGACTTGCTACAGTAGCAGAGGATTTGCTACAGTAGCGCGAAAATGGTGCCGGACAGAAGCTACACCGCGACAGCGTTAACCGAGAATGTGGTCTACTAGAAGGGGTGTTCACCGGTGTTGCACACAGAACACTGAATCCCGCAGCACTCCTGTGCCTACCACTCGAACTCTCGCTGCCACCTTGCGGCCGATGGAAACATGGAATGGAAAAGGAAATGCCTTAGATATACAGGCGAGCAGCGAACCTTCCGTGTCGTGCACTCCCTTCCCGTGCCGCACGCTGAACCTCTGCTACCCTTCACCCACTCCTGCTGCCGCTCTGCCATCTCTGGTCGCAAGGAAAGAAAGAGGAAAAAGAAATGGGGAGGCAGTCGGTGACAGGGAACAGAGATGAAAAAGGAAAAGAAAGAAAGAAAGAAAAAAAAAATTTCTTCAAAATGACCCACTCTCTGCACAAGCTGGGATTCGAACACAGGCCATGCGTTTTCTTTCCGCCTTTTAAACCATTCAACCAATGCTTCCCATATGAGGTATTCTTAAATGAATATACATATATCGGTTAGTTAAAATTCCTGATTATAACAAACCGTGTTGGTATTGAGACATTCCTGGCCCCCTTTACTTCAGGAGATGGAAAGCTAGCACATGCTGATTTGGTTACTTTTATGGATCCAATCATTTCTCAGCACCAGATACTTCATGCACTCTGAAATATCCTTACTTTCATATGTCTTAGGGACCATTCAGTATCATTTATAACTACTTACAAGACTTTAGAAGTCTATTAGCTAAATCTAAAATTTTACTCTTCTCGAATTACTGTTCATATGGTATTCCAGATTAGATGATAAACTTCAAAAAATCATAATTAATTCTAAAAAAATCGAAATAAAGTGGTTCAAAAAGATAAGTGAAGATAAAATCTTGAAATTTATGGAAAAAATAATTTTCAGACCAAATGACTAGCCAATTAATACAGTTTCATCATCAAATATTACTGTTCATTTGGTCAAAAATTCTGAAAACAGATTCTAGTCCATTTCTTTGGAAAATTTATTCTCTTTGTACAGACATCAAAATAAGGTGTTCTTAGTGTTAAAATGAAGCTTGACATGTTAACTAAATGTTTGTAAAATTTCATATATTTATTTCCTCATTTGCTATTTTTCATTATATCATGACCATCACTACTTCTATTAGTCATATAGCAACATTACATATAACAATTCCTATATGTTATGTGGCAGCCTAAGTTAGATTAATAGTTACTTCAGGATCTGACAATGATTTGACTAGATAATGTGATAGATAGTCTGACAGATAATATAATAGAGGAAATAATGCTTTAAAGTTTACCTAATTAATTGTTTAATTGCAATGTGAGTATAAGGAATAGTTGAGCAAATTATGTAATGATGATATGGCTTATGTTGCCATAAGTTTTGATAAGCTATTGCATCTCCTTGCAGTTGTCATGTGATTACATGCATGTTAGAGAATGCTTAAATGATTGCATCTCCTTACATATTATGCATGTTAGAGTATGCTATGATGAATGAACACTCTCCTTTTGCATTACATGCAGGGTAGAGTAGATATGATGAGAAAGTTTTGAGAAAAAAATTATTGTTCCCATGCCATACGACATGCAATTAGATAATTTAACTTGGTAATGATAAAGCAATAGAAAAGCAATAAATGAGTTTTGAGATGAAGGTTAATAGCGAATCTATAGATAGATGATTATAGTATTTAGGACATATCCCTTCAGTATGAATAAGATACATGAATGATGTACCATGAACATGAAATAAAATGAGACGCAGTTATAAAAGATGATGTAGCTTTGAGAGGGAGCAACGTTCATGCAATAGGAGTTAACGTTCTAGCAATAGAGCTAGATCGCTCTTGTGATAGAGTCAGATTGCTCTTGAGATAAAGCTAAGAGAATGGACAATATATCTTATGTAGAGTAATATCTACCAGATGAGTTGAACAGATTATGATAGATATGTGCATGGTAGAGCCTGTGTAGCTCTCTGCAATAATGGACATAGTAAAGTTATGAAAGATGAGAATGATATGTGAAATTCCTGTGTGATAGAGGAAATGAGTAAAGTACTAATAGATAATATTGGCTTCTATGATAATTTTTGGGGGAATTATCTGTTGAGTTAACAACTATGTGGAAGTGGCTAACCTTGTAACTTTATTCGTGGGTTTAGGTCTTCTAGAGATGAGAATACAGTACAATAAAATCGCAGTAGATTTCGAAAGATTACAGTTAGATCCTAGCATGGCTCAAAGAGAATAGAATTCTAGGGTCACAGTTATATCCTAAAGAGGCTTACTATTGATCACAGTTGATCCTGAGGGTCGCAGCAGACCTAGCTTGGAGAAAGAAAATATTGAGCCATAAGTATAGTATTTCTTTGGAAGGACGAATATCAAGGAAAAGGTTAAGGTAGAAAAGCTTCACAAGTTGGTTAACTCATAACAGAAAGAGTACCCATGATGTTAATTTCAGATAGCCTTATTACTATTATATACTAAACTTATAATCTTCTTACATGCAATAGGAACTAAGTGATCAAAGTTAAAGTTGTTAATCTTGAGTACCAAGAATTTATGAAAATCTCTAATAAGATATTAGAAAGGGTTCAAATAAGAATAAAGAGATCCCTACGATGAGACTACAGAGAATAAGAATGAGAGACAAATATATCCTCCAAATGAGGATAAAGAGATTAGAAGGACAGATAGACCTAAGAGAGACAATATGAGAAGGGTCTAAGATAGTAAAGTACCAGGGTTGGAGCCTGTTAGTACCAATGCTTCATATTTTTATCTGCACTTTTCATTTAAGTGTGCTTAGGTAAGAGTAGTTCAATGATGGGTGACTCCCTGGGAAGTGATAGAAAAAGGTGTAAATGCCATAAAAATTTGGCATATATGCATAGAATTATGTAAAATGATAGAAAGAGTTATGAAAAGTCAGAAAGGGTTATGAACAGTAAGAGGCTAGAACTCTTATATCAAATTCAAATAAAATGAATTTGAAAGGAAATATTTAGAAGAGTTTTCTTAAAAGCTAGCAAAGTTATAAGTTAAAGAGAATATTAGACTTATGGTATCTCAAGATAAGTCATGAAAAGTTGAGATAGACTATGATATAGCCAGATTTGGCCAGATATGCCATGATATGCATGAAAAGTATGTAATGAGATACGTTATGAGAAATATGTATTGAAAAATACAATACGAAGTAGTTTTGTAGCTAGCTCTGTAAACAGATAGAGAGGCTCCATTTTTAAAAGGGATAAGATGTTTGAGTGTTATTTTACTGTTGCATTGTAATGAGACTTCCTAGATGCATTCATAAATTAACTAAGCCCCTACACAACAAAGCACACGTCAGGCTTGGTCATAGGCAAATAAGACAACATTCCTACTAATATCCCATATGTAGTTGGCTGAGGTAATAACGGATCATCAGTTTCCTTCTTAAGATTCACATTCAATATAATGTTTTTCTCCATTGATACTATAAGGGGCTTAGCTACAGACAATCCCATGTCAAAAATAATATCTAAAGCATACTTTCTTTGATTAAGTACTATACCCTTACTTGACCTTGCTACCTCTATTCCAAGAAAATATTTAAGTTCTCCTAGATTCTTTATTCTAAACTTACTATGCAAAAACTGCTTTACCTAATTGATTTTATCATACCTGTTTCCAGTAATGATCAAGTCGTCAACATAAGTTAATACCAAAGTAACTTCAGATTCACCTTTTTTAACAAATATAGAATAATCATACTTACTTTGTTCAAAACCTACTTCTAGTACTGCATTAGTGAGTTTAATATTCCATTATTGTGAAGCTTGTTTGAGCCCATATAGGTATTTTGTTAATTTGTAGACTTTATTTTCTGTCAAATCCCTAAAACCCTCTGGTATGTGCATATATACTTCCTTATCCAAGTCACCTCGGAGAAAAGCATTATATACATCCATTTGAAACAGAACCCAATCATTCTTTACACAAGAATAAGCACAATTCTAATTGTAACCGTTTTAACCATAGGAGAAAAGGTCTCAAAATAATCAATTCCCTCTTGTTAACTATATCCCTTAGCAACTAACTTAGCCTTAAATCTATCAACATTGCCAGTGGAATCATATTTTACGTTGAAGACCTATCTACACCTAATTGGTGTTTTACCTTTAGGAAAATCAACCAGTTGCTATGTACCATTTTCTTCTAAAGCTTGTATCTCTTTCTGCATTGCAGCAACCTATCTTGGGTCTTGGGCAGCCTTTTGAAAGCTATATGGCTCAACAATACTATCAATTTTGGATAAAAAGACTTTATAATAAACAGAGATATTTGAATAACATAAATATGATTTTAAGGGGAATTTTACCTTCCTTTTACTTGTGTCGATAGGCTCTTGTGAATTTGTTACACATGTATATCCAAACAGAACCTTCTTTGAAGCCCTCATTATGCAGTGATAATCCTATATCCATGCCGATGGCTTTCTTTCACGTACTATCCTCCCACCACTTGGATGGCCAAGGCTTACTTCACTATTTACCTAATGAGGATTAACTACTCCTTAAACTGGTAGGCATGTGCCATGTGTGGGAGAGTGCTTAATATGAGTTTTTGATATCTTAATTGGTGTTGCAAGAGAGTCATCTTACTTAGATAAGTCAAGGGTGAATGGATCAATCATGAAATCCCTAGTATCTCCCTTTTGATTGATGCATATAGAGTCTCAAAAGGGAAATTTAGACTCAATGAAAATGACATGATGATTGACGCACATTGATGCAGTTTGAATATTATATAATAATAAACCTTTTTGAGCATCTAAATATCCCATAAAGACACAAGGATCTGATTGGGGACCTAATTTATCTTGGTTATGCATATTAGTAGCATATGCAAGGCAACCAAAGACTTTAAACAGGAATAAATCTGGCTAGTAACTGTACAAAAGCTTATATGGGGTCTTAAAGTCTAAAATATAAGATGGAGTCCTATTGATGAGAAAAGTGGAAGTGCCAATGCATTCTCCCCAAAATTTTAATGGTACCCATATTGAAAGAAAAGACTCCTTACAACATCTAAAGGGTGTCTATGTTTCTGTTCAGTTACTCTATTTTGTTGGGGAGTATATGGACATATGGTTTCATGTATGACCCCTTTATTATTCAACTAAAAATTTAGTGCATGATTTACAAATTCAACCCCATTGTCAGTGTGTAATTTCTTAATTAAAGTAGAGAATTGAGTGAAAAAAAAACAAATAAATTCTTTAAATGAGAAACAACGTCACTTTTATTGATCATAAAAAAGGTCCATATACATCGTGAAAAATTATCAACAATGGTGAGAAAATAACGATGGCCTTTATAGGTGGGTTTTCTATAGGACCCCCAAACATCAACATGAAGTAATTCAAAACAACGACTAGTCGTAAAAGATCTAGAAGCAAAGGGCAAGCGAGTTTATTTAGAATGTGCACATATATCACACTTGTTATGATAAACAATAGGAACTTTATTCTTAATCAAATCTAGGTGTTTCAACATATCTATTAGTGCATGTCCTAGTTGACAGAATCATTCTTGCTACTGTGGTTGGCGTGACGAAAGAAAGAACACCAAAAAATCTGGAGGTTGTGACAGATAGAGAAGAGTCATTGTGGTTATAGTTCACACAACGTGCAGAAACGTGATAGAGGGGCTATTTGACTTTGATGATTGACTCTTTCTGTAGTGGCTGTGATCACGGAATGAATGCTACCAAGAATCAATAATCTCATCTCTGGCAAGATTTCTTGCTTTGACGTAGACTGGTTTGCCCAAGCAGCTGTGGTTACCGGCGAAAGAACTTGCATAGTCGCTCTCACATATTTGCTCTAATCACTGTACAATCTTGACAACCTTCACACAAGGATCTAGCGCGAACATCTTGCTACAATTTTGAAGACTCTATCAGCAACTTTCACAGACAAGTCGCTCTCACAGACAAATCTGATCAAATACACTGCTGGAATTTTAAAGGTTCTCACAGAGGTTGTTGAGTCATTTTTGTGGCCAAGCTTCTTCCTGCTATTACTGTTCTTCCAGAGCAGCAGCGATGAAAGAACTTGCCGCGACCAAGCTTCTTGCAGTGATCTTTACAGAAGCCCTAACAGAGGGTTGCCATCAACACCAGCCGTCTCGTCCCCTAACAAAGAAGAGCGAATGTTAGACTGGAACCCACTTGGGTGTGAGAGGCAATAGACCTCTGTAACAGGCTGGACCTCAATGGGAAGGGCTGGCCCAAAAATGCATATGTTCTGGTACCATGTAAAGGAATAGAACCTGATAATAAAACATATATTTATTAAAAATGAATTGCTTAGCTTACACAGAGTACCTTCCTATCTATTTATAGTATACACTTCCTAGCATACACGTGTCAGCCTGTACAACAAATTGAATCACCTACACCTACTTTACATATTAAATAATTATTATTATTTACAATTCACTAGTTTAACACTATTTTCCTCCTAAATACGACATTAGTTCAACTCACCCAAAGTTAAAATTTATCTTTAAGATATTTTATAGTAATTATTCATATATTTAGGTGAGAGGTAACCAGTTTCTACTCGTTGTGTGTGCTAATGTGATGTTTATAAGTGATTTGGCATATATATAAATATATTATATTAATATGATTATATTAAGAAAACTTGTCTGATAATTTTTATTAAAATTAGTCACATAACTCCATTTCTGCTGATGCCATTCCACTTTGCGAATGCGTTAATCTGGTCTCTGGGTCTCCGTCGCCGTCTGATGACTCTGTTAACAGGGGGTCGGACTCGATGCTCTAGGATTTAGTTAGAAATGTCATCAAGCAGTTCGATTCTTGTGTGAATTCTCTTCAGAATGAGGCTCTAGGTACGGGGAAGGCCGCCAGTATGGCTGAGAAGGACGGCTCAGAAAAGGAGAATAGTGAACTCGAAGATGATGAATGGGATTGGGATCGATGGCGTAAGCATTTTCAGGATATTGATGAGCAGGAGCGTCTCGTCTCAATTATCAAGTTGCATTTGGAATTGCTAATTTATGCGTGTAATTGAATTGTTATGTGTAGTTCATTTTATTCTGTTTCTTCATGGTTCTTAAGCAAGAGCTAATTCAACTTATAGTTTCTATAATTCAGAAGAATGAAATAAAGCCTAGGGCATTATTTGCTTATAATTTATTTTTTAACACTTGAAAGAGTTTGTGCATGACGCGATTTAGCTAAAAGTCTCGAGTTTAATTAATTAACAAGGTTATACAAGAATAGTGGAGGTGAAAGGGAGGGCAACGGTAGTATAATTTTCAAGTGATTATTGCAATGACAATCACGTTAAGGTCTGGAGAAAATTTTTGTCACTTTGGTAGCAAATCACTTTTTGGTTCTGAAGATGTAGTTGACAAGAAGTACAACAATTTTTTTAGCGTCCAGATCAAGTAAACAATAATTGATTTAAATTCCCACATCTAATTTACTACTTATATTATTAAACTTGATTGTTATCTTCTTTTAATGTAGCATCACGTCTAAGTCTTTGAGACAATATAGCTTTCGAAACATTTATCTTCTATTGTTTATGACATGTCATATGCAAGATGTCTGGTGAATCTAGTTTTGGTGAAAAATGAAAAAATGTTCATGACATTCTCGTTGCGATGAATTCCAGTACATTATAACTGTCATGATGATATTTTTATAATAGAGCTAAAGGAGTTTTTATAGAGCTATAAGGGAAACTAACTAGTGTGGCATATATGACCATAACTTCATAGCTGGGAACTCTACTAAACTAAAATAGCAATTATTTAGAGTTATGAAATGCGAGCCACTAGCTAATCTTTCTATTTGGAGGCATTTTAATGCAAAACTAGTTTTGTGCTAACAGTCTCAGTTAAGCCGTGCTGTGCACATGGAAGATTATGAAGATGCTGCTATGATTAAGGTGGCAATTGCTGCTTCAGCTACCAATGACAGTGTTGGAAGAGTAATATCTCATCTTAATGAAAGAATTTGAACTCATGCAATGCTTTTTCAGACAAAAAGCATCTCTTTACTAGCTTTTAAAATTTTGTGTTATCTTGCTCATTACCTTTTATGGATTTTTGTTTTAAATTTTTTTCAGAAAGCCATAGACGAAGAGAGGTACAATTTTGTGAGTTCTCGTAAAATGTGTTGCAATGAAAACTTGCATGAATATCTTTTGACTTTGGTCTATATGCAATTTGATTGGGTAAACCTAGTAATGCTAGCATCTATCCTTAAATGATAGATCCGTGGTGAATCGTTTCATACCATGTGGTGGCGATTACTTAGGAAATAATTATCTAGCTTGTCATTATTCCATCCATTAGTATTCGATTTACATGTGGCAAAGAAACCTCGATCTGGCAGGAAACTAGGTGCAGTCGTCATCCATGATTGAATGAATTCATTGAAAATGTAGACTATCTATCAAAAAAATAAATGACAAATGTAAATTACATTTTCTCTCATGTTAGAGACATACCCGGCATTTCAAAAAATATGTTGTTCGTCTCTAAACTAGTGTTGAGCTTCAAATAATGTATTTTGTGCGTGATGTAGGAGAGAAGATGGAAGTTTAGACAAGTTGAAACTATAGTTTAAGGAGCTTATTAGGATAGGAAATTTCACTCTAATTGTTTTGTTTACTGTAATAGGAAGAAGATGGATTTGCATTCTGTTTTCTTGGTTTGGGTTTATTCTTGGTAAGGGCTTGAATTTGGGTAGCATAGTAATTCTATATAGGGGTGTTTGAAAATTGTTGGATAAGAGATTTGAAGATCAAGAAGTTGATGAACTTTTTGAATGTTTGGTGCAAACATGGTATTTAAGAAAATGTGTAGAAGAGGAATTTAGTTGGATTAAGATTGTTCAATTTTATGTTGAAACTTAAAGGATATACTTATTGTTTGAATATATATATATATATATATATATAGAACACAGTGGGGAAGTTTGAGCTATTAAATGGAAGCTTGAAGTATGTATAAAAAAGAGCGAAGAGAAGGATATAACTTGTTTCTCTCTGTATCAACTTGGATCATGTTAAGGAAATAGACCTAGAAAAATGTAAAACAAGTTGGAAAATTGTGCTGTTGATAATTTATGAATATGGCTTGATTTTGGAATGCCCTTAGGGTGTTTGATGAAATGTGTGAAGAAGGAATTATATTTGAGGAGGAACTAAGTGTGGCCTAACATAGACCAAATTTTAGCATTAAAGTTATTTAATTTCTGTGTTGAAATTTTGTAAGGCATTGGAATTTGCCTAAAAGTATGTTATGGTGATATGGATTGCTAAGTTGAAACTTGAAGCATGTCTAAAATGGAGTTTTTCCTTTATTCTTGATTGGTTGTTGTTGAAGTTATTAGTTAACTATGCTGATATATTATTTGATTTAATTCAAATATTGCATTCAATAGAAGGAAGGTTGAAGTCAAGATTTTTCCTTTTATATATATTTTTTAATTAGAGGGGTAGGTACTAACTGCCTAAGGTTAAGTTATAAGAGGGATTGAACCCGTGACTTCTTGCTTATAGGAGAGTTTCCATGCTATTAAGCTACAAGGCCATTGGGTTCCTTCTATATTTTGAAAATGACAAACTTAAAATGGTGGATCTACCTATTGGGATATCCATAATTATTGCTAAATAATTTAAGTAAATTTGATAGATATTTGAATGTTAATAATCATATTTATAAGATGATTACCATTAATTAAGTAAAAGGATTTTATTAAATGAATTTTGTGAATTCTTGTAAAGGTTGTGAAAGGATATGATTATAGTTTTGTTTTGGGCATCAGGGGTTTAAAGAGTGGATATCATACGGAATTTGCTAATAAAGTAAATTGCAGGTATTTGACAATATACTAGGTAAGTGAATAGTGTCCCATAAGATTTTTTAAATTATATTTTTACTACGTGCTATGCTTTTAATTAAAGTACCAATTTTCTCAAGTATTATTTTATTGAGGCAAGTTGTTGGAATTATATCATTTGCTTATTGATATGTAAATGTTTAAATAAAATGAGGATTTTATTTAATATTATTTATTTTTCTCCATTTTGTTTGTAATGAACACTTATGCATGGAATATAGTCTAAGATATTATTTGTGAACCTTCATGCTGAGGTCTTATATTATAAAATAATATTCTTTTCTAAGCTTTTGTTTTAGGAATATATTGAATGTCAAAATGGGAGTAAAATGGTTATCTTACAAATAATCTATTCTATTAGCTTTTTAATGTAGTTCCCAACTTAGGGTTTGAGTATGGGTGGGGTGAGCATATTATGAAGTTTGAGTTGATTTCTGATACGATCAAGACTGGGTCACAGCCAAGTGGACAGCGTAAGAGCCAACGACCGCGAGGGACTCCGAAGTACTTGGACGATTATGTAGTGTGATGATTGTTGACTTGTTCTTATTTCCTTATTTGTAGCCATTTGTTATTTTTCCTTGTTCGTGGAAGTTGTTAAGTAGTTGGTAGTTCCCACCTTTTAGGATCATGGAATCAATCATGGACCCCTACGTGGGTAGTTCTTATTGATTACCTTTTATTTAAATAGAGTCCATGTACTTGTTTTAAGAAAGAGGAGGAAAAAGGAGAAAACCCAAACAAACTCTCTTCCAATCTTTTTCAAACTGTCGTCAACCAGTTCTTTGTTGGCAACAATTCAGCTTCTCAATCTTCTTTTCTGGAGTTTGTATCCACTCGAAGCGATACTTGAGTTACGATTCTATCAATTGGTGCTCTCGTTGAGAGATGACGGGAACTTCCTCGGAGTCAAATTCGGTTACAGCCTTGGCTGCAGCCATGGAGAAAAAGATCTCTGAAATGTTCTTGGAATTTTCAGAGATACAGAAGGGAGCAATACACCAAGAAATTATCTCTGTCCACAAAAAAATCGATTCACTGAATACTCGAATTGAGAAGGTAGAGGACAGCAGTTCTGCTTTTGCTGAAACTTCCCACAACAGACATGAGAAAACATGGGTTCACCGCGAAGGGGATGGCGCACCTAAATTTCCGAGATTCAAAATGGATCCTCCAGTGACAGATGGGACCGATCCACACACATGGCTGTTCAAAGCATCCGAATTCTTCGAATTCAATAATATTCCACCAGAGGAACGACTGAAGGTTACCGGTCTGATGTTGGATGGGGCTGCTGTAGAATGGTTTCGGAGGATGAAGAGAAACGACTTGATTAACACTTGGACCGATTTTGAAGAACAATTCAAGTTTCGGTTTGATCCAGAGATGTACGAGGATTACTTCGGTTTATTAGCAAAGCTGCAACAGATTACCACCGTCATGACATACCAAACTGAATTTGAGAGATTGATGAATAAAGTCGAAGGCGTCGCTGAGGCCACCCTGATCTCTGTTTTTATATCCGGCTTGAAAGAACCAGTTCGACGAGAACTTCGAGTAAACAGACCCACCACTCTAAATGGAGCTTTTGCCTTAGCACGAGAAACAGCAGCCAAATATGAGGAGTTACAGGGTCCAATTCGCCGACATTGGACTGCCCCTACCCACAAACCAACCAACAACACTGTTAATTCCACCAGTAATACGGTTACTCCATATATTCCTCCAACCAAGACTCCTATATTGACAACTCCCAGAGGAAATTTGGCGAAACCTGTACGGCGAATTTCACCGGCGGAGAAGGCAGAGAAGGATGCAAGAGGTGAATGCTACTTTTGTCCGGAAAAATGGTCGCGAGGACATCGTTGTAACGGTAGATTTTACCTTCTAGTGACAAGTGAGGAAGAAGAAGCTGAGGAAGGGCCTATCAACGAAGAAGAAGGACTTGTGGAAGGCGACGTGTCTGTATTGCAGAGTCTTGCAGGTTCAGCAACCCCAAGATCAATTCGATTGAAGGGGATGATTGAGGGTCAGCCCGTTGATGTGTTGGTGGACGGGGGAAGCACACATAATTTCGTCCATCCGAAAACGGCGGAGAAGCTCAGGTTGGCCACAGAAGGCACTGATCCTTTTCGAGTCTATGTAGGGAACGGGGATTCTCTGACCTGCCACTCTTGCTGCAAACAGGTATCTCTAACAGTTCAGAATCACACTTTCATGGTGGATCTGTTTGTTTTGGCAGTACACGGCTATGACATAGTCTTGGGTGTGCAATGGTTGAGATCTTTGGGGCGGATTACCCACGATTACAGCAAAATGACCATGGAATTTTGGTGGCGGGATCAACCCATCTTATTGTTGGGTGAGGAGAAACCTGTCAGAGCTGTTTCACTACACAAATTGCAGAGCATGCAAGCAGCAAATATGATTGAGGATTGTTTTGAGTTGTGGGCATTAAGGTGTGACGAAGGCCATAAAAGAGACGAAGAAGATCCTGAGATTCCTTCAGCAATTGCTGAGTTACTGCGCAATTATGAGGGGCTATTTCAAACCCCAAACACGTTACCTCCTCGACGTTGGGGCGACCACCGAATCTTCTTACAGCCGGGCACAAAACCAGTCAATGTGAGGCCTTATCGATATCCGTACTTCCAAAAAACGGAGATTGAAAGGCTGGTGCGAGAGATGATGGAGCAAGGCATCATAAAACCAAGTCGAAGTCCTTTTTCGTCACCGGTACTACTAGTGAAAAAGAAAGACGGAACCTACAGGTTTTGCGTCGACTACCGGGCCTTAAATGCAGTCACGGTGCCTGATCACTTTCCACTTCCTGCAGCAGATGAACTCTTTGATGAGCTAGGTTCGGCACGCATTTTCTCAAAGCTAGATTTAAGGTCAGGGTATCACCAAATCCGGATGTTCGAAAAGGATATTCATAAAACGGCGTTCAGAACACACGAGGGGCATTATGAGTTTCTTGTGATGCCGTTTGGACTCACGAATGCACCTTCAACGTTCCAAAGTTGCATGAACAGGTTATTCTCTGAATTTCTCCGCAAATTCGTGATCATTTTTTTTGATGACATACTTGTGTACAGTCAAGATATATTGCAACACTGTGACCATCTTGAGATTGTGCTGAATCTGTTGCACATCAACCAATTTTATGTCAAGCAAAGCAAATGCAATTTCGGGGTAACAACAATTGAATATCTTGGGCACTTGATAGAAAATGGGAAGTTACTGGTGGATCCTTCAAAAATAGAAGCTATGCAAGTGTGGCCAACACCCAACAACATTAAGCAACTCCGAGGCTTTCTCGGATTGACGGGGTATTACCGACGGTTCGTGAGAAATTATTCACAAGTGGCAGCCCCTCTCACAGAGCTGTTAAAGAAGGATGGATTCATCTGGACTGTGCAAGCCACAGAAGCCTTTGAAGCGCTGAAGAGGATGATGGCCACCGCACCGGTCTTGCGGCTACCAAACTTTGAAGTGACTTTTGTTGTTGAAACTGACGCTTGTGCTTCAGGTATTGGTGCTGTCTTATTACAGGATGAACAACCTGTTGCCTATTTCAGCAAAAAGCTCGGACCGCGACAAAGAGTAGCCTCAACATATCACAAAGAACTCCTAGCCATTGTTGAAGCTGTGCAAAAATGGAGGCAATATCTCTTAGGAAGGGAGTTCGTGATAAGATCCGATCAAAAAAGCTTGAGAGAATTACTCCAGCAAGTTGTCCAAACCCCGGATCAACACTTTTACGTCAGGAAATTGATGGGCTACAAGTTCAGAATTGATTACAAACCTGGTCCCCTGAATCGAGTTGCGGACGCATTATCAAGAAGAGACGAAACAAATTCTGAATTTTTGGCAATTATACGTGTGGCTCCCAACTTCCTTGAGACCATACGCCAAGAAAATCAAACCTTTTCAGATTTGATTAAGTTGCACGAATTAAAGCAACAGGGCGAATTGCCGGCACCATATGAGATTGTTGATGGAATGGTGTATTTTGACCGCAGGATCTGTTTAAGCGTTCAATCACCACTTAAGATGCTGCTGCTTCAAGAATATCACTCAACTCCAATAGGTGGGCATGCTGGGATACTTAGAACATTCAAACGGCTCTCAATGTCATTTTTTTGGCCGAGAATGCGCAAGGATGTACAGGATTTCATCACTAAGTGTGAAATTTGTCAAGCAACAAAATACTCCACCCAACCTCCAGCCGGTTTATTACAGCCACTACCAATTCCAGAAGGAGTATTCGATGCCGTAACCATGGATTTCGTGACAGGTCTTCCTCTGTCAAAAGGATGTACTGTTATAATGGTGATTGTGGACCGTCTCTCCAAGTTTGCAAGATTTGCAGGTTTGCCAACTGAATTTGATGCTCCAAAGGTGGCCAATGTGTTTATGGAAACAGTAGTCAAGATCCACGGGATGCCGAAAAATATTGTTACAGACAGGGACAAGATATTCACATCGGCATTTTGGAAAGGAATGTTTAAACTCAGTGGAACAAAACTCTCTTTCACTACCGCCTATCATCCACAGTCCGACGGACAAACAGAGGTAATGAACCGGGGATTGGAACAATATTTGAGAGCTTTCACGCACACAAAACCAGCACGTTGGATGTTCTTTCTAGCATGGGCTGAGTATTCATTGAATACCAGTTTTCACTCGGCTATCAAGATGAGTCCATTTCAGGCTTTATTTGGTCGACCACCACCCGAGCTTTTGCCGTACTCACCAGGAGCCAGCAATGTCAGTTCAGTGGATGTAATTTTGCTAGAGCGAGATGAGCTTCTACAGCAATTGAAGAACAATTTGCAGACTGCCCAAGAACGTATGAAACTCCAAGCCAATAAGAAACGTCGGGATTTGCAATTCGAAGTTGGAGATTGGGTTTTACTCCGTTTGCAACCCTATCGACAAAAGTCCATAGCAAAAAGAACAAGTCAGAAATTGTCTGCACGCTATTATGGACCCTTCTTGGTCACAGAGAGAATTGGAGCAGTCGCGTACAAATTGGCATTACCGGAGACGGCAAAAATACATCCGGTCTTTCATGTTTCATTATTAAAACCTTTCCACGGAGATACAGGGTCTGAAGTAGTTGAGTTGCCACCAATGGTTGATGGACAGCCAGTCGCAATACCAGATAAAATACTTGGGCAACGTAAAATATTGCATAAAGACCAGCTAATTGAAGAGTTGCTTGTTCGTTGGTCAGGAGGCAATGATGATGATGCAACCTGGGAAAGTCGTCGTTGGTTAGAGAAGCACTTCCCAGACATTCACCTTGAGGACAAGGTGGTTTCCAATCCGGGAGGGGATGATACGATCAAGACTGGGTCACAGCCAAGTGGACAGCGTAAGAGCCAACGACCGCGAGGGACTCCGAAGTACTTGGACGATTATGTAGTGTGATGATTGTTGACTTGTTCTTATTTCCTTATTTGTAGCCATTTGTTATTTTTCCTTGTTCGTGGAAGTTGTTAAGTAGTTGGTAGTTCCCACCTTTTAGGATCATGGAATCAATCATGGACCCCTACGTGGGTAGTTCTTATTGATTACCTTTTATTTAAATAGAGTCCATGTACTTGTTTTAAGAAAGAGGAGGAAAAAGGAGAAAACCCAAACAAACTCTCTTCCAATCTTTTTCAAACTGTCGTCAACCAGTTCTTTGTTGGCAACAATTCAGCTTCTCAATCTTCTTTTCTGGAGTTTGTATCCACTCGAAGCGATACTTGAGTTACGATTCTATCAATTTCCTAAACCTTAGGCGGTTTTGGTCATGTGATAGGGTGGGTTTGGGAGGTTTAATTAATCCTTTAGGCATGTATATCATATGATATCTAAATCTAAATCTTAAAAGAAGCCATTTGACTAAAAAAAATTATTTAATTGCTCAAACATATTACAATTTATAGTTGGTCTTTATCTAATAACAAGACGCTTCAAAAATATAAGAAGATAGAGGAGAAAAAGAAACAAAATCGGGTTCACTTTGATTAATCTTAAAAGAAAAATTCTTCTTTCAAAATTAAACTCTGAGCTAAATAAAGTTACCTGAAGGAAAAGAGTGGACTTAAATTCTTATAATTTAGATCCATTGTAATAATAAGAAAAACAAAACATGAAGAGTTAGAAAATTTTAAATTTCAAATACTTTTATATTATTACCGCATGCAAATAATCACTCCAATTTACAAGATTCCTTGTTACAATAACAAAAATAAAAAAAATAGAAGGCTAAAGAAATAATTACCAAAACTTGACTTAACAATTATTCACCTAGCACTATGCCTAGCATTTTCTATAAACAAAGCCTTGATTTTTTTCAATGATACTACAACATTAGTTATAGTAAATCGTGCCTCAGGTAAGTCAATGCAGCAATTTAATGCTAACTCAAAAACTGATGATATATGAGATAATATATTATCATCAATATGATTTTCTGTATGCATCAAATTGACATCTATAATATTGATGATTGAATGTGGCATTGATTTTCTCACCCAATCTTTCAAACTTAATCCTTGAACAAACATCTCATCTGTTGGCTTCTTCCTTGTAAACATTTCCATTAGCATGATGCCATAACTATAGACATCTCCTTTGGTAGAAACAACTCCTTCCGTTCCGTACTCTATATGTGAATTTGAATTATTAGTATAAATTTCAAGATGTCAAAACATAATATAAGGTTTTTCATTAAACTTTTCTTTTGTGTCATCAATTCAAATATTTACATATGAAAACATAAAATTATTGCTAGAAATTTAATATTTTAAAATTTTATAAAGCATAGCAAACAAAAGAACATGAAAATAAATCTAAAGTATTATTATCAAAGCAATACCTGGTGCCATATAGCCAATTGTAGCCAAAGTTTTGGTATAAATTTCCAGTTCTTTTTCACCAAACAATTTAGCAATACCAAAATCACTAAGATGAGCCACCATTTCTTCATCTAGCAAAACGTTGCTTGGTTTCAGATCGCAATGAACAGTTAGTGTAGGAGAATCATGATGAATATACTCCAAAGCTGTTGCTACATCAATCATTATGTTCAATCTCTGCAAGGCATCTAAATAATAGTTATGAGAGTACAACCATTTGTCAAGGCTCCCATTTGCCATGAATTCCATTATTAGAGATTTGAAATGGTCATTTGAGCAACTACTGATGATTTTAATAAGATTACGATGGCGTAAATTGCACATGGCAGCACATTCAATATCAAAACTTCTTGATGCTTCTTCTACGTCCAAGTTAAATACTTTGACGGCAACTATCTTTTCATTTGGAAGGATTGCTTTATATACTGATCCAAAACTTCCAGAGCCAAGAAGATTACTATGGTCAAACCCATTTGTTCCTTGTAGAATATCATAATATGATATCCTAGTTGTTGTATCCAAAGTTGTTAAATCCCTTTTGGTTGAATAATTATCATTTTCTCTCTTACACTTTAGTAAGGCTATGACTAAAACAACCAAAATGACAAACAAAATAGGCAATGAGAATTTCAGGATCAACATCACTTTATTTGATAAGTGCTTGTTTCCTTTCCTACATGGTTGGACATGTAGTTGGATTCTCCCACAAAGATCTTTATTCATCATAAAAGATTGAGCAGTAACATTTTGAAAAGGCCCACCATTAGGAATTTCTCCATACAAGAAATTGTAGGAAAGATTAATGTATTCAAGATGGAGTAATGACTCTAAGGACTTTGGAATCACACCAGACAAATAATTATGGGAAAGATCAATGGACTCCAAGTTTATCATGCCGTTAAGTGATTCTGGAATAGGCCCTTGTAATTTGTTTTGAGCCAAGGATAGATTTGTCAACTTTTGCAAGTCACCCATAGTTGTAGGGATTCTTCCTGAAATTTGATTTCTTGACAAGTTTAAAAGTATAATTGCTCTCAAGTTTGACACCTCTGGAGAAATTATTCCACTCAGTCCATTGCAGGATATGTCTAAAACCAATATTTCTTTGAGACTCCAAAGAGCAGAAGGTATATGAGAAGTCAAGTTGTTAGAGCTAAAATTCAACTTCTGCAAAGAAGTAATATTCCCAAGACATCCCGGAAGTACTCCTGAAAACATGTTGTTGGCAAGATCCAACTCACTTAAACTTTTGAGTTGGCAAAATCCATTTATAATGGATCCTTGCAATTTGTTGTTGCTGAGACTTAAAAGTTGAAGGCCATGCAATTTATTAACTGTATGTGGAATCAACCCAGTCAAATCATTCCCATATAAAGCTAATCCAATCAATTTTGTTAAATTGCCAATTACATCAGGTATAGCTCCGTTAAATTTGTTTGATGACAAATCTAACGTAATGAGCTTAGAAGCATTTGATATGCTGTTTGGAATTTGTCCAGATAGTTCATTTTCCGCCAACCATAACATGTTCAAGTTAGGAAGGCTAATTCCTAAATATGATGGAAGAAGGCCAGAGAGAAAATTAGCACCAAGATTCAACCTTGTCAATGTTGAAATATTGAATATATTGGAAGGAATAGATCCTTTGAAATGATTATAGGACAAGTCTAAGACATTAAGTTTATCAAGAGTGTCTAATCCTTTGGGTACAAAACCTGGATACAAAAACAGTGATGGATGAATAACATTTTGACAAGAGAATATAGATCATTTTATATTACAAAAAGCAATACATATAATCTCTTCTACGAATACTACACGTAAAACCGTCTCTCCCAGTGTGATTTTGATCCTATAGACTTAAATACTAATATATGTATAATGAAATTAAATAAAATAGCCAACGATTTCAAAATTAATATTTTTAGAATTTATAAAATATTAATTTTATTAAAAATTTAATGAAGTAATTAATTAAATAAATATTATATATATTAATTTATTTATGAATAATAATTGTATATATATTTATGTATTTAAATAAAAATAAGGAAAAGACCTTATTTTCAATATTCAATTTAAATAAAATTAAATAATATGTCCTTTTAAGATCAAGTCTAGCAAGTTAAGTCTATCAAATTTGCCTATGCCTTTGGGTTACAAAATATACACATATAAAAAGTTACAATGATGACTTTTATATATTTCAAATAATAATATATACAACTAAAATATTTTTATTATTTTAAGTCTTTGTAAATTTTTTGAAATAAAAAATGTGGGAAATCATAAACTATCCTGAGATGACGTGATTATAGAAGATTTATTTTAAAATTAAAGTGTTTTTATGTTGTAATTATTATTAAACAATTATTTAATAGAAAATTAATAAATTTGTGTAATACAAATGAAAAAAATGAAATTAAACAGGAAAAGGATGTATTCTTTAAGAAAGGGAGAGAAAAAAATATAAAGTTGAAGTTAGTAAGAAAATTATAAAATCTATACATATATAATAAAAGCAACAACATATGGGCGTATTATATATGATGTGAACCTTTTTATGTTTTAAATTTCATGTGGCCACACCAGCTCATAATCTTATATATCTTTCTGTTCGTGATCTTAGCTTTCATAATTTTGGAATTATAAATCATTAGTTATATTTCAATAATATTAATAAAATGATGAAAAAAATAATAGCATTTTAAACTTATTCTATTAGAGAAAATGATTTTAAAACCAAAAAAAAATAAACATTAGATGGAATATAATTGATTAGTATCAACTACTTATAAAAAGGCTGAATGGATTTGTAAATAGAAAAATAAAATAGGTCATAATATTTGCATATAATCTTTTTAATATACATATATGATATATAACTGATAAGTAATAATATTTTTATTTTGCTCAAATTTTTTTATAACTGTACAAATTTTAAAATTAAAATAGAAATAAAATAGGTAATATCATTTGTATATAATATACCAACACTATAACAAGAAAAAAAAGCTACACATGTATTACTAATTCTAAATAATTGAATATTAGAAAATGAGAGAGCCAATTTCTTCTAACCATCAAATTGCTTACCTTCTAATAATTGTAAGTGAGTTGGTGAAGTTTGACTATATAGATTATTTATGCATTGCCAATTAATCATGTGTGGAAAAAAGCATTAAACTATTTTTTTCAATCATTTGTCTCTCTAGAAAATTTATCTCGCATTCTTGTGGGGATCTCAAACATAGTTGAACAAGAGGTTTTTAAGTTTTATTTAATTTTTTTAATTTATATATTATAATTTGTAATTAAAGTTTTATACTCATCCAAATATTTTTATTTATTTTACATTTTTAATTCCATAATTATAATTTTTTAAAAAAATATATCTCATATAATTTTCATTTCAAATAAATAATATAGAATTATTAATATATATAACGAATAAGAGAGAACACAATTTATATATATTATTACACTTAAAGTTATTAGAAGAATGATAAAATATACGAGAAAGAAGTACCTGTATAAAACGTGGGATTATTAATTATATTCTACAAATTACATATTATGTGGTTCCATCTGTTCATGATCTTAACTTTCTTTGTTTTTTTTATTGTAATCACAAGCTATACACAAGCCCCATTGTATGTGAAGGAACAATATGAATGAGATGAAAAACAATACAAGAGTTTAAAAAAAATTAAAAAGAAAAAAAAACACGCAAGTAAGTACATACCTGTAAATGAGTTATTTGCCAAATATAATCCTTTCAAAGATGTGCAGTTACTTATTGATTGTGGAATGCTTCCCTCTAATTGATTATTAGTAACACCAAAGCTTTCAAGTAAAGGGAGTTGATGGCACATATTTTCAGGCAAATTACCCTTTAAATGATTGTTGTCAAGCGCAACATCTCTCAAAGAAGGCATGTTCCAAATAAATGAAGGAATTTCACCTATAAATAAATATAAAATATTTCTTAATTCCTCGGTAGTAAGACGTGCAGTGTTTACTTAATACTCTATAAATGGTACATGGATTTTTGTTAATTAAAGTTTTAAAATTAATAGAATACTCTATGATTTAATTTTTCTAGAATTCAATTTTAAAGGGAATCTTCCAATGTCAATTACCACTTGGACCTTAAAATTCTTTTAAAAGAATATGCCAAAGTAAGATTATAGAATTAATTTCACTTATTTCAAATGAACAATCAACTTAATTATATTTTGCATTAAATTTATCTAATGTTTACAAGAATACAATTTCAGTTTAAAAGTTTGCAAGCAATATAGAAAAAGTATGAATAGTAAATAAAAATTTTGTTATACCATAAAATCAAGGGATAAATAGATTGAGCATACCTGTAAAGCTGTTGTATTGTAGATATAATTCTTCTAGCAATGTCCCATTGTTAATTGATATTGGAAGATTACCAATCAAATTATTTTTTTGTAAATCTACAAGCTTTAAAGTAGAAATGTTGAAGAGAGATGATGGAATTTCACCTGTTTCAATTTTAATAGCGAACAATCTAAGATAGTTAAAAAGTTTTAATTTATTGGTATTAATTGATCTTTGACTTTAAATTAATATAGGCCATGAAAATAATAAAAGTGATATAATTAATAATAAAATGAAACAAGAAAGCTATATGAAACCATATTGATAGTCATCTTCTAGGAGTTAAAAATCTTGATGTACCATACATAATTGTGTGTATATATTATCAATTTATAATATTTATATGAATGGAGAAAAAAGAAACACTAATATACTCTAAATGAGACAATTTGTATTTCTAAAGACACGTGGTAATTTGGGCTTGGCCCATTGTACTATAATTTATGCTACATTTTAGTTTATTATTATGTAATTTAGATTAATTTAGATCCATTATTGTTATCTATTTAAATAATAAAATATAAGTACGTTTATTTTCAAAAGGAAATAGCCCTTTCAATTGGGCCGGGCTAATAATTCTAGAATAAATAAGTTGAATATGTTTTTTTGAACTTGATGATTTAATTAATTATGAGAAATTCCTATATATTATGTGAGCTGTATTCATCTCATTCAAGAAATAAGATTATGAATTTCTTCAATTAACAGTTACAAAGTGAAAAATAAGAAACACATTGGAATTCAATTTTCTCTTGCGACCCAAACATCCCACAAAAAAAGAAACTACAAAATTTTAAAAATAAAAATTAATAATAAATAATAAAATTAATATAAAATTTATATTCTACAAGTATATCCAAATCAAAATTAAATGTTTTGCTTATAAGGCTTACTCATTTTGCAAAAAAAAAAACACCAAAAAACTTTTAATAACAGAACTTAAACATTTATTTTTAAATACTGATATAGCCTTTCTAATAGGGATTAATATTATAATATTATTCTCTTTCCCATGGTATAGTACTAACATTTTCAAAGATTGGATGATGATTGTTTGCTATTATTTAAAAAATAAAAAATGTTGAAAAAATAAGAAGAAATGAACAAAAATATAACAAAAAAAAAATCCATGCCCCCAGTAAACTGTTATAAGATAAGTGAGTTAAGGAATTGCTGATTTGTGACTAACAATATTTGTTTCGGTGGGACTTTAAGAAGTGTTGTATGGACCTTTCATTTTTTCTTGTCTGAAATGTCCTTTTAAGATCAATGTGCGTTTCGTTGAAAAATTCTAATGGATTGTCTATATTAAAAAAAATAAAAAACTTGTCATTGAAAAGAAAATAGGGGGAAATGAAAAATAAAAAGGAAAAAAAAGCATTGAAATCCCAACTAGTATGTCCTTTTTATCATTTTATTTCATGTTTTGAAGATTTTTTATGCAACTTATTCCCCATCTTTACATGTGTGTGAAAATTATATATAAAGACCTAAATGCGTGGGAAAAAAATCTCATTTTAAATTTGTTTTTATTTTAGAAATTTTAAAAAGGAAAAAAGAGAAAAATACACAGTCTAATATAGTATCACATTTCATGCCTACAATATAGAAAAATCATTATTCTCTATATCTATAATGCAAAATAGTGACTATCAAAATAATGAGAGCAAAATTTAATACCATCATATAATCAAAACTCTTACCTTGCAAGTTGCTGTTGGCAAGATATATGTTTTGAAGTTTGGTCAAATTTGCAATGTCACTTGGTATGTTTCCTCCTTTGAATTTGTTATCCCCCAATTGTAATTTTGTTAATTCTTTGCATTGATGCCAAATAGAGGGTATTTCGCCAAACAAATCATTTCCATCGACATAAAACAATTCAAGTTTTGGAAGCCCAGATCATAGGTTTGTTGGGAGACTACCAGACAATTGATTTCTTTCAAGACCAATTTGTTGTAGTGCTGAATTGTTAAATAATGAAGATGGTATAGAACCAATAAGTCGATTCCCTCCAAGAGCCAATGCCCTTAGTTGTGAAAGATTACCAATCTCATTTGGAATGCCTCCTTCAAATATTAAGGGATGAGAAATAAAGTAATGTAACAACTCTTTAAGCATCACAAGTTATTATATTTGCACATGAGATGAATTTATATTTCTCAAAAACATGTAATAAAACGTACTTTTTTTTTGTTAAAAATCACACTAATATATTCTAAATGATAAAACACAACAATAATTATATCATTTTCGAAAAGGCAATACCATTTTAATTCGGGTGGCTAATAACCAATTTTTTATTCTTTTCGTGTACCTTAAATTGATAAAGGTGCATGAAAAGAATAAAAAAAAATATAATTCATAATAAAATGAAACAAGAAAGCTTGAAAACATATTGGTCGTCATCTTCTAAGAGTTAAAAAAAGTTGATGCACCATACCTACGAGTGCAAATATGTTATCAATTTATAGTATTAATAAATAGTTTAATTTTTTACTTTTTATTTTAAAAAGGAATGCCACACCGCATGAAGTAACAAACATTCATTAATTTATTTTTCTTCAGGCTTCCTATTTTTCTAATAATTAAATATTTTATTATACTTTTTGACATGGGTGTGAAAATTATACTTAAAAAAATGCATATTAACTTTAGGGTTCAAAGAAAGCATCACGATTATTACCTGTGTCTGTGGTCAAATATAAAGAAAAATGGATAGACAAACATTACAAATATATGCTCAACAAACTGTTATACAACATGCATCAAACATTTTGTTTCTAATAATCTAATATTATATTTTATTTCTCTTTATAAGGACTCATTTTTTAAAATTAAAATTGGGAATTATCTTGAAAATTACTATTCCTCATCAAATATTAATAGCCCATGAATTTTTTTTAACTGATTTTTAAAGGGCTTCTTGATTTTATTTTAGGGAGAATCCTAATAAAATTCTCTTAAAATCCTAATAAAGTTGGCATAATCATATAATCAAAAAAGGCATATTCACTTTGGGATTGGGATTAAAAGAAAGTATCACCATTACTTGTGTCTCTTTTCAAATAAAAAGAAAAATGGATAAACATTATAAAGCTTCTTATGGTTCTTTAAAATGAATGAAAAAGAAATAAGAAAGCAAAATTTTGCTTTAAAATTATTTTTTATTCGAGAGATGAAAAAAAAACACACATATGGCATAAACAGTCATATAATTAAAAAATTTAGCTTGCAAACTGTTGCTGCGAACATTTAGGATTTAGAGGTTTGCCAAAAATTAAATTTATTACCAGGTAATTTAGATTTATTGTTGTTATCCTTTTGGAATTGATAGTTTAATTAATTCTGAGAAATTCTTATATATTATGTGGGCTGCATTCATCTCATTAAAGAAATAATATTATGAATTTCTTCAATTAACAGTGATAAAATGAAAAATAAAGGACACATTGAATGATTTTTGTTCACTATAAACTTTTTAAAAATAAAAATTAATAATAAATAATAAAATTAATTGCAAATTATTGTTGAGAAATAACACAACTATATTTTAAATAATAAAATACAAGTAATCTTATTTTCAAAAAAGAATCACCCTTTCAATTGGGCTGGGCTAATAATCGTAGAATAAAATAGTTGAGTATATGATTTGATGAGTTTATTATTCTGTAATTTAGATTTATTATTATTATTCTTTTGGACTTGATGGTTTAATTAAATATGTGAAAATTCTTATACTGTAATGTTTGTTTGTTTCCTTGTGACTCTAAATAGTGTTATAGCCCTTTTAATATTTCAATAAACATACGGTAAATTAAAATGAATTGTATAATATATATATATATATATATATATATATAATAGGTATGTGTGTATGTATGAGTATAGGAGTGGAGTTAATTTGTTAATACCGATGGTAAATTCTATATGCATAATCATATCATCAAAAAAGGCATATTCACTGTGGGATTAAAAGAAAGCATCAGTATTACTTGTATATCTTATCAAATAAAAAGCAAAATGGATAAACATTAGGGAAAATGACAAAAAATTCTAAAAATAATAAATTTTAAATTATGTCTATTACTAACAATAAATCAAATATTACCAACAATAGATATAGAATTACTAATACAAAGTAGTACTTTGATATTTATTATTTTTTAGAGTTTTTTTTCTATCATTTTTCTCAAACATTACAAAACTTCTTATAATTTTTTAAAATGAATAAAAAAGGTTAAGCGAAATTTCATTTTAAAATTATTTTTTATTAGAGAGATGAAAAGAAAAGCAAAAAGTCACACATGGTATAAGACAATTATATAATTAAAAGTCTTACCTTGCAAAGAGTTGTTGCGAAGACTTAGGAATTGGAGGTTTGTCAAATATCCAAACTCACTTGGAATGATTCCTGGGCAAATTATATATGCATAGCAAAACTTATTATAATATTGAAAGAGATAATAAAAAATTAGTTTAATTTAAATACTAAAAAGAAAAAGAAAGAGAAGCTAAGGGTGTGAACCTTTTCTTTTTCCAAGATTTCATATCATGCTGGGGGATTTGTACATACATACATGTGGAAAAATTTTCTAAAGTATGTATTTTTTGTATTCATGTTTACAATATGAAATTTCTAAATCTAGTGTTGCGTTTTATTGAAGAAAGTAAAAATAAAAGATGGATAAAGTATGTATTTTTTGGCCCCCAATTTTTCTAATAATTCAATATTTTATTATACTTTTTAACATGTGTGTGAAAATTATACATATATAAAAACTGTATATTTACATTGGGATTAAAAGAAAGCATCACCCTTATATGTATATGTTTTCAAATAAAAAGAAAAATAGATAAACATTACAAAGCTTCTTATGGTTCTTTAAAATAAATGAAAAAAATAGGAAAGCAAAATCTTGCTTAAAAAATAATTTTTATTCTAGAGATGAAAACAAAAAGACCCACATATAGTATAAAACAGTCATATAATTAAAATTCTTTGCTTGCAAACTGTTGCTACGAAGATTTAGGATTGGAGGTTTGCCAAAAATTAAATTTATTACTAAGTAATTTAGATTTATTGTGATAAATTTCTATATATCATGTGAGCTGTATTCATCTCATTCAAGAATAAATAAGCTTATGAATTTTTCAATTAACTGTGATAAAGTGAAAAATAAGAGACATATCGAATCCAATTGGCGCTCGCTACCCCAACAATTGTAACCCAAAAAACTGATTTTGTTAACTATAAACTTTTTAAAAAAATTAAAAAAAGTAAAAAAATTAATATAAAATTTAGATTATACTCATATATCCAAATCAAAATTAAATGTGTTGCTTATAAGGTTTACTCATTTTGGGAAAAAATCTTCAAAAAACTTTTTAACTACTGATAGAGCCTTATTGATAGGGATTAATATTATAGCAGTATTTTCATGGTAGTGATTTACTACCCATTTCAAATATTATTAGATGACGAATTGTTTTTATTCTTAAAAAAATAAAAAAATTTGGAAAAAAGAAGAAGAAAGGCATAAAAAATATAACAAAATTAAAAAAAAAAAACCCCTAGCAAACTTTGTTTTGTGTAAAAAAATTTAAATAGATTTGGCACTAGTTCTCCACTAAGAATAATGCATAGTCCCAGGACTCAAAGAACGTTTATAAAGGACTTATGAGATTGCCTACCAAAAGAGTCCTCACGATGGCAGCGGGAATCAAATTCGCGTCATTATAAAATACGAGTAAGTTTCTTACCATTTATACTAACTCTTATTGGTTAACAAATTGTTTGATGATAAATGAGTTAAGGCTGATTTGTGGCTAGCATTGTTTGTTTTCGCGTGACTCTAGTATGGGCCCTTTAATATTTTTTTGGGGTCTGAAAGGCCCTTTAAGATTTCAATAAACATACATATACACATATTCATACACATATACATATACATACATGTATATATATGTATGTATGTATACATGCATGCGTATAGATTATTAATCCTTGAATCATTTCAAAGAATTGAATCCTCGTCTTAATTTTGATAAAAAAAATCATCGTCTTAATCATTATTTTTTTTAGAAAAAGCCACTACCTTTAAATGATACATATAAATTATTTTTCATGTAAAGCGAGTGTTTTTCTTAAGATCCATGTTCTTTTCGTTGACAAATTCTGATGGATTGTATATATTAAAAAAAATAAAAAAGCAATGTAGAAAAGTCATTATTCTCTAGATCTATAATGCAAAATACAGTATCACATTCTATGCCTTTAAAAGCAATGTAGAAAAGTCATTATTCTCTAGATCTATAATGCAAAATAGTGACTATATCAAAATATTGAGAACAAAATTTAAGACCATCATATAATCAAAACTCTTACCTTGCAGGTTGCTGTTACCAAGATATAGCCGCCAGAGTTTGGTCATATTTGCAATGTCACTTGGAATGTTTCCTCCTTTAAATTTGTTATTCCCCAATTGTAAGTCTACTAATTCTTTGCATTGATGCCAAATGGACGGTATTTCGCCAGACAAATCATTTTCATTCACATAAAACAATTCAAGTTTTGGAAGCCCAGAACACACGCTTGTTGGGAGACTACCAGATAATTGATTCTTTTGAAAACTAATTTGCTGCAGCACTGAATTGTTAAATAAAGAAGATGGTATAGAACCAACAAGTTGATTCCCTCCAAGATACAATGTCTTTAGTTGTGAAAGATCACCAATCTCATTTGGAATGCTTCCTTCAAATATTAGGGAGTGGGGAAAAAAATAATGTCACTACTAACAACTCTTTAAGCATCACAAGTTATTATGTTAAATTTATATATCTTCAAAACACATGTAATAGAACTTGCATATTTTTTAGAAATAAAACAAATATATTCTAAATGATAAAACACAACAACAATTATATCATTTTAAAAAAAGGTAATATCATTAAAACTTTAAAAGTAAGAAACATATTGCTCGCGTCATGTGACTATGCAAAGATTATAAGAGAAAAATAATTGACACATAATCCATTTGGTCTTGGTATTCATCATTTCTTTCAAAACACATATTTATTGGAAGGTTCCCAGAAGAATTATTTTTAATTTGTTAACTACAATATTTTTAAAAATTAATAATAAAAATAAAATTAACTATTACTTAGATTATTTAAATTAAAATTAAACGTTCCAAATACGTTGCTTGTAAAGCTTAATCATTTTCAAAAACAAAACCTTTAGAAATTTTTTAATTATGGAATAATAAAATTTTTGGATTAAAAAAAGGAATATTATTTTTCTTAAAGACTGACGGTGGCCTTAGATATTTTTGCACTATTACTAAACTGTTTTGAAAATTGGATGAAGAATTATTTTCTAGTAGTATAAGACTCTTCTAAATTCATCTAAGTATTGAGTTCGATTTATAGAGGTGATATCTATGTTAAGAGGGGTAACACTGAACTCCAAAATTATAATACCTAGTAATATGATCCGGTTAATATTATCAAAAACATAAACAGGAATAAATGCATAAAAAATATGAAAAAAAATGCAATATAGACAAACCTAGGTTCCTCCATGATAATATAAAATCATGCCAATCAATTATAGAAAAGACAAATATAGATATTAAAAATAAGCCAAAAACATACCTGACAAATTATTATAAGAGAGACTCAATATTTCAAGTGAAGACAAGTTGAAAATTGTTTGGGGAATGATTCCTGAGAGCTTGTTAGCCTTAAGTAGTAACTGTTTTAAGTGCTCAAGTCTTCCCACCTCAAGAGGAATAGTTCCTTCAATTAAATTATAAGTACAATCAAACTTCTCCAACCTTGATAGATTGGACAGAGATAATGGAATAAATCCATTAAAACTATTATTTTGAAAACCCAAATGTTTAAGCATAGATAAATCTCCTATCCATGTTGGAATTTGTCCATGAAAGTCGTTGTAGCTCAAGTTGAATAGTCTCAATCGACGTAGTCGAACTAACTCTTCAGGAATTTGACCATGAAAATTGTTATCACTGAGATCAAGTACAACAAGGAATGAGAGATTTCCTAGTTGTGGAGATATAATGCCTGTAAGGCCTGTGTTACTAAGATCCAAGGAATGAACCCTTCTATGGCGAGTATTGCATCGAACACCAATCCAATCACATGGGGAAGAAGAAGAAACGGACCAATTAGCCAAGAGATTGTTCAGATCCACCGTGATAGATGATTTAAAAGCAAGGAGTGTAGATTTGTCGATAGTGTAATCCATCTCGCTCCATGCTAGGGAGGCAATAAAGAAATGAAGCAAGAGAGTAAAAACAAAGGAAGCAAGTTTTCCCATGTTTATCAAATCAATTGCAGCTGTGAGTGCAAGTAAGGAACATCCTATAATAATACATATTTATACTTCTCCATATCCAAATTATACTCTTTAAAATGTTTCTACAAAAATGTAATTATAAACCACTAAAAATATCAGATAATATGGCAGAAGTTTCGCCCAAGTCCACATCAAGTCATAAAATCTTAATTGGAAAAATAACTCGCAATACATAATGACCAAGACAAAATGACAAGAAAAGATGTGGTCTTCAATTATTCTCTTAGTTATCGGACTATATTATAGCTGTTTTATTTCTTTGGTTTGTCAAGTACAATAGACTTTTGAATAACCCCAAAAGAACATTAATTTGAAACTGGTGCAAATAATTTGTTCATTTACGAAGAAATCCAAAGTCCTCCTCAAAAGAAGATTCAATGTATCATATATTATTTTCAGAAGAAGAAGCTTATAAGCTTTTGCTAAAGTCCGGTGTGCTTGACTTCTTGTAATTTGGAAGACTTATAAACTTATGGATAGAGTTTAAAAGGCTTGGAAGAATTCCTAAATTATCTCAAATTTCGATTTTAGATTCATTCGAATTGCAGAATAAAATTAAATACTTCTGTTTCTACTCCAATTTTTTATTTCAAAATACTTGCATAAATTGTTATTTGATGAATAATTGAATTTTTGAGAGTATATATAGTTATGTATGCAAGAAAAGAGAATAAATATAAAAGACAATATGCATGGAAAATATGCATGGACAGTTTAGAAATCATGAAAATTAGAGAGAGAAAGAAAAAACAAGAAGAAAACATGGCTCATATTAGTCCGTTGAGGGTAAAGATTTTCCCAACTTAAATCATCAAACTTCCTTTCTGGGCAGATAAAACAGCCAGTTCTATTTTACTTGTATAAATAGTTTCATTTGATGGAGATAAAAATTTACAAGAAAAAACATGTCTTTTGTTTTTTATAAAAACAGGAAAATTTTCTCAAAAAATAGATATTGTAAAATTTATTGTACAAAAGTATCTAAGGATCCAAGTCCTTGAGCTAGTGCAACTCATTTTTAATTATATGCAACATATCTTTAACTATATGTAAAATATCTATTTTGCATATAGTTAAAGATAAGAGATACACAAGCAAAGAATATTGCATCAACTAAAAATAGGTTTCATTTAAGTTTTTAAACAAATTTAAGATGTTTTTAAATAATACATTTTGTAATTAGAGATTTTTCAACCATTTTTTAATATAAAATAACAATAGTGATTATATAGATTTTTCTCACATTAAATAAATGTTTATTAATAATAACATTTAGATTTAGATAGATTAACTCATGGAGGGCTAAACATGGTCTAACCCAAAAAGAAAAAAAAAATAATAAGGACACAAATAACCATAAAATTAAAGATATTTGATGATGCAAGAGAAGAAGATAATATCTTGTTAGCATAATTTCTCACATAGAGGACCACATGCATCTTTATTATCACACTGCATTATTTCACTCGTGGTCAACACTATGTGTTAGATATTTTGGTGATGTATATTTTGTAAAAAGCAATGCCATGAGACAAAAAGCTAAGATACATTCAGTATTTATGGTTTCTCTTCACCTTCTATTCTTGTATATATTCTTTTAATTGAGCTTATAAAATATAAAGTTGGGAGAATAAGCAGACACAGACCAAAGGGTACTCTGTTTATCTCTATTTTTTCAACAGTAGATAGAGATAAGCAGCAACATAACTCAGATTCCTTTTATTATACTTAATCTAATTAAGACTTATTTAACTAATTTAATTAAATTAAAAAAATTAATTTAGTTAATATAAAATATTTTTTCTAAAATACCCTAATGATTTTTCTCAACTTCCTCCTTTCCTCTCTTATTGATTATTATTAAGGGAGTATCAATAGGAATAATTTAAAAAAAATTAATAAATATAAAATATATATCATATATTTATGATCAAGATCAATCTTCTAATCAGATTCTATATATTATATATTAAAGACTGGTGGAGTATAATATATAATTCTAAAAACTTGGCATTTGGTTGCCATCTAATTTGTTTTGGTTAAAATAGGCAAATTTAGAACGCTTTAAAATAGAGAAAGAGATATATGAGTACTTGTTTTAAGATTTTATGGTATATAAAATAAAAACGTTAAAAGAGTTTTATTATACAAAACGAGTAAAAACTAGTATAAGCAATCCAAATACTTAAAAATATTTTTTTATATGACTATTTGATTAAGTTAAATTCAAATATTATTGAGTTTAATTGGAAGTAACTTTTTTAAAAGTATTTTTTATATCTACGCAAATTTGAACTTGAGATGATATATATAAATAGTTAAAATCTCTTGTATTAGGATCAACTTTTGTTAGTTAGTTAAGAACACCTTTCTTAGGCAGCTATTAGGTGTTGAGAACAATGCTGTCATGAATTATGATCACTATTTGATTATTTATTGATTAATTTCATATCATTCAAATATTTGAATTTGTCTAAATTAGACCTGTCATACTTAGCTGACCTTGTTTATATAACGTCCTTCTCTATATGTTTTACTTATTACCGAATTTATATTAATCAAATTAACTTTTGTGGCCAAAAAGGAAATCAAGTGGACCTTTTTCTTAAAAAAATCTCGTGCATTTTTACTCATTAGCTCACCAACCAAAACAATTTATTTATTTGATGTGCCTAGATCGATATAAATTGAACAAAATTCACACTCCATAATCTTGAACTAAAAATATTTAAATTTTGGAATTTTTTGGGGGCATCATCCTATTGATTGGAATGTGAAGATTTGATATTACAAATTTGTTAAATATATAAATAAAAATAATTAAAAGAGATGTGATGTGATATTACTTGGTTATTTTGGTTCAAGCTGAATATATTACTTGGTTACGTGCAGAAATCATATAACATCAATGTGATGTGATATGACATAAACAAAATTTTGAACAATAAAAAAGAAATGAATTTATAAATTAGAGATACAATCTTTACTATATATATATATATATCAATGCAAAAAAAAAAAGCATATATTTTCTTCCATTTCATTTAGGTATACTTCATACTTAAGTGAGAACATGGCAAGAGGGGATGCATTTACTCTATGATGCACCTCTATAATATCCCAACCTTTCAAACGTTTTTTTTTATTTTTAAGAAATAAAAATAAAATTAGGAATAGTGCAAAATATGATACATTCATTATTTCATGTGTCTTTGCCGGCGATGATTCTTCTTCATAGTTCATTCCTCTAGAAAATGAGGACAAAAATTCTTGTTATTTTTTGTCTTTCTTAATTTTAACAATTAGTATAGAATAGTACTAGCATAAAATGTAGATAAATAGAATATGGTAGACTTTTCAAACATCAAGTTGTGTCAAAAGAAATTAATGCAATGAAAGAGAAAGAAAATTATATTAGTAATAAGGAAAAGATTTGCTCTACAAGTGGTATGTTGTCATAAGAAGGACTATATTGTAGCCCCAAAAATACGTTAGTGATGAGAATAAGATTTTTGTCACTTTATAAAGTGTAATTTCATTTCTTGGACCGCATTATCATTTCCATTGCATTAGTCTAATATGAGAGAATACCTCGAGAGTCTTTAGTCTTAATTTGATTGGACTTGAGAGTATACCTCAAAGTCTCTAACACTCCATTTCATACGAAACTGCTTCTAAATATCTCCTCTCAAATATGAATTTTCTATTTCGATAACATCATATTGGTTCAAACAAGAATACCACCACTTAGTTCATGTTAAAAATACCACTTAGTTCATATTGATAGTCTAGCTAGAACCAAGAAGAAATGTATATAAAATAAATTTAAAATAAAGGAGGCAAAACATATCACATAATTAACATGAAAACAATTAATTAAAGCTAACACTGTGCGTAATTGTTATATGTCTAAAAGCAGAAGCTGGTATTATATCCTTATTTACTTCAATAGCTTAAATTTTTTTTTTTAAGTTCTAAGTAATTTCTTTTTTGGAACTGTCATACATATTCAAACATATACTTGGAAGTCAAACAAACCCCATTGTTAACTTGTAGATGAAAAATGGTAGGATTTATTTCTAAATAGACCCAGAAGTCACAATTCAGTAATTTTGTCTCTTAAAAATAAGTAAGATTTCCAAAATGGGTATATAAATACCAGCTTAGTTTCTTTTAGACTAGAAAAAAAAAAGACATTGGAAAAACATTAAACCAGAATATATCCCGATTAACAACCAAACAAAGAGCAAGCATAAATGAAGAAAGAGGCACAAAAAGTTGAAAAAGTTTTAATTTTGTCTTGGTCATGGTGGATAGCGAGAATATATTTTATTTTTTACAATCTAAATTTCCATTAAATGATTTGTTTTGTATTTTGCCCCTTACTTGGTCATTGGTCATGGTGAATAACTTAAAGAGCACTCTTTAGACTTTTCAAACTATACGTGGTTACCAAAAGAAATTAACGCAATGAAAGAGAAAGAAAACTACGTTAGTGATGAGAAAAAACTTTAATCCTAATAGTTGTATGCTATTACATGATGAACTATTATTTTCATTATCATTGTATTGTATGGGCCATAGAGTAACCCCTTAAAGTACGTTACTGATAAAAAAATCTGTCCCTTTCCCAAGTATAATTTCATAGAAAACTATTTTGTAGATATTTATATTAATTTTTTTTTATTAAATTATTTAATTTTATTCTATTAGCACAATTTACTTATGTACATGGGCTAACAATACTATAGAATAAAGTTACACGGATTAATAATATTAACAGAACAAAATTAATTAATTTAATAAAGAGGAAAAATAAGTAGATATCAAATTAAAAAATAAAGAAAAGTATAAGTGTAGATTTCACTAATTTCATTTAAGATCATTCTTGTAGACCATATATAAAGAGTACATCCATAAGAACCTTGTTAGTAGACTTTTCAAATAGTAGGATTCATTCAATATTTGCTTGTAATTAATTTGAAACTTAAAGTAACATAAATGGATATTGTATATAATATATTTGGAGAGAAACAAAGAAAAAATAAATACAAACGTCTTGCAAATTGATCATATTCATTTGAGTCATTCTCTTATCGAATATAACAAATTTAAAGAATATATCCTTTTGAAGAACTTAAAGAACTTAGATAACTTAAATTCTCACGTATGCTAAAGAATAATAGTTAAATTATTAAATATATTTTAAATTGATAAAAAAAATTTAAATTTAATCTTATTCTCTCTTTACGTTTACAAATATTCTCACCTTTATCTCTTTCTTTTTTTTCTGTTTTCAACAAGAATAATAAGGGTCAAAGTGGAAACAATCAGTAATAATATCTAAGTGGACTTATATTTATGACCAAAAGTTTCTTTTACATATGAACTTATAATAAGGACCATAGTAGTATATTTTTTAAAGTATGTATATTTAATTGGACAAATTTATAAATTTATTAATATTTTAAATAAAATTAATGAAGTAACTGAAAAATAAATATGAGCATAATGGTAGAGGATTTTTTTTTTTATTTGAAGGTAGATAACCGGTCTCTCCCGTAGCTTTCTAGTTATGTTCTTTAACATTCCTTGATGTTCGGGTTCGAGACTGTGTACACACCCACATATGTATACACACACACACACACACACACACACATATATATATAAATTGATATTTCTATGATATTGATTGATATCTAACGCCCCTTAATTCATTTCTAGGTGAAGGAATGAGTTTTTTTTTAGGATTTATAGATTTTATTCTATTTCTTACAAGACCCAATACTTGTCTAAATGCAAATACTCTATTTGACCCATTTTATCAAAAAATAATAGTTAAGTCATTAAATCTGTTATAAAATAATAAAATTTTTCAAATCTACCATTAATTAAGAATATGACCTTTTTAATCTCCCTTCTGTATTTATAATTCTCCCTCTCCTACATTTATAACTAAGCATGGATTTAGAAAAGAATTATTAATGATTATATTAGGAACTTATAATATAGGCTAAAATTTAAAAAAAAGTTAATAAAAATAAAAATTATATTATATATTTAGGATTAAAATTATATCTATAATTAGATCCTATATATTATATTAAGCACTGGAGGAGTAGATTATATAGTTCCAAAAACTTGGCATTTGGTTGCCATCTAATTAATTTTGGTTCGAGCTGAATATTTAATTAAAATAGGCAAATAATTTAGAAGGCTTTCAAGTTTATTATAAAACATTTTATTTATTTTGTTTCAAGCTGAATATATTAGTTGGTTACATGCAGAAATCATATAACATCAATGTGATGTGATATTAATGAAACGAATTTTTTAACAAAAAAAAAAAGAAACGAACTTAAAAATTAGAGATACAATCTTCTTTACTATATATATATATATATATATATATATATATATATCAAGGACCAAAATGCATATATTTTTTCATTCCATTTAGGTATACTTTATAAATAAGTGAGAACATGGCAAGAGGGGATGCATTTACTCTATAATGCATAACATAATCAATATTCAATACATAATATAATATTATACTCTTTGTCTTCCAATTTCATTTTTTTCCCTAAACTCTCCCTATTAATTGTATATGATAAAATGTCATATCAATGGGTAGTTATAATACGCATGATTATGAATTGTATTATTGAGAAATTAACATAATTTGTTAATATCCTGCAACATTAATTGCTATGGTTTACCTCTGTTTTTCTATTCCAAAAAACAGAGTATATATTTTTAGCATCATTTAATGGGAATGGAGAAACATATATAAAGAATCTCACGCAAAATCATTTTCAATATCTAAAGAATCAAGCATATTGAATAAATTGTTGGAAGAATCATCTCAACGTACTTTGGACTCATAACTCCAAAATCACATAACTTAAAAGGTTAACAGCACCAATACATATGACATTCTTATTTCTTATTAGGCAAACAAAATAAAACATGCCTGGAAGCCATGCTTAATTTCCACATATCTCTCCTCTTTTCCTTGTGTGTGGATTGTAACAGAAAATTTCCTCTTGATCAATGTCTTTTCTGTTAGTTTTCCACATAATCTCTTCCCCCATTGCTACCACTCTTGATATTTCCTTCTGTCTTCCTTCACCCTTCAAAACTCGTGAAACAGGGAAATAGGTTATGGAGATTGTTCAATGAATATATTCTAAAATGCTGATCAATTATTTGTTGAAATGCTTTGAAATAAAAGAGTTATAATTAAAGCTAACCCCATGTTTTATATTTTTCCCCTTACTTGGTCAGTGGTCATGGTGAATACCAACGTTTATTTAAAGAGCACTCTCTTTAGACTTTTTAGACTATACGTTGTCACAAAAAGGAGTTGACGCAAGGACAAAGAACAAAAATTACATTAGTGATGAACAAAAGTTTTGATCCTAATAGTCATATGCTATCATATGAGGACCATTATATTCATTATCATTATATTGTATAGGTCGCTTAAAATATGTTAGTGATGAAAATAATCTTTGTTCTTTCAAATTATCACTTTTATTTTGTTTGTTGGTAAAGGACAGTAGACTTTTAAGTGATCATAAAATAACATTAATTTGAAGCTTGTGCAAATAATTTGTTTATTTATGAAGAAATCCAAAATCTTCAAAAGAAGATTCAATATATTATATATCCTTTTAAAAAGAAGAAGCCTATAAGCTTTTGGTAAGGTCTGGTGGGCTTTATTTCTTATAAGTTAAAAGATTTGTAAACTTATGGATGGAGTTTAAAAGGCTAGGAAGAATTCCTAAATTATCTCAAATTTTATATTTGTCTCCAAAAAATATGTCTATGGTTTTTTTTTATAAAAACAAAAAAAATTTCTCAAAATTTACATATTGCACAAAAGTATTTAAGGACCTAGGTCCTTGAGTTGGTGCAACTCTTTTTAATTATATGCAATATATCTTCAACTATATACAAAATATCTATTTTGCATATAGTTAAAGATATATTGTATACAACCAAAGAAAATTGTACCAACTAAAAAGAGGTTTCATTTGAGTTCTTAAACAAATTTCAAGTCTATTTATATAATACATTTTGTAATTAGAGATTTTTCAAATATTTTTTTCAATATAAAATAACAATAGTGATTATATAGATTTTTCTCACATCAAATAAAAGTTTATTAATAATAACATTTAGATTTAGATAGACTTAACTCATGGAGGTCTAAACATGGTCTAACCCAAAAAGAAAAAAAATAATAAGGACACAAATAACCATATGCAAGAGAAGAAGAAAATATCTTGTTGTATAATTTCTTACATGGAGGATCACATGTATCTTTATCATCACAATGCATTATTTCACTTGTGGCCAAGTGTTGTAGACTTAATTGTAGCCACAAAAGTAACTTAATTTCCAAAATAAACAAGTTGGTGAGAAGAAGACCATACATATCAAAAGTCTTTAATAAATGCAACTAGAAAAAAAATAATTAGCTTGTTGGATATACTGTACTTGTCTTTTTTAAATATATTTTCTTAACTCTAACCAAAATATATACTCCTGTAATCTTAATATAAGATCTATTTAACTAATTTAATTAAATTAAAAAAATTAGTTAAATTAATTAATATGACATCTCAATCATCTTCTTTAATTCTTTTTCTCTATCTCTTACTTGAATATTGTTAAGGAGTATCAATAGGGTAATTTAAAAAAAATTGATAAATATAATAAATATGTTTTATATTTATAATTAATAAAAAACTCTCTAATTTAGTCTTATATTAAAGACTGAAAGAGTATTTTATAACACTTAGTGCTTTTGTGAAATCACCCAATAATCTTAGTCCTTCTACAATTTTCTATGAGAACCTGAATTAACAATTTTAATATTTTGGTTGGAGCTTTCATTATTATTTTTGAACTGCTAATTTAGTTTTATAGAGTCAGTCAGATCCTACGAGCGCATTTTATAAAAAAAGTTACCTTTCTTCTAGTTACCGTATTTTTTTTATAATAAGAAAGAACTGGGGGAGTATTCCATTGTCTTAAATTTTCATTATATTCATTAAATATATACATTATAAAAATTTTATGAAATAATTATATATAGTAATGTTCACTCAAATTTGACCACTAAGTTTTGATAATGCTATTTGCGAATACATCATTTTTCCCTTTCCGCTAGATTCAATCCATGTTTGTATATGCGATATAATTTGAGGTTTAATTGATGTTTTAAATTTGGATAAATGTCACCCATAATCAACTGGCCCAAAATGTCTTGTTAACAAAATCTTGAAACATAAGTAGTTTCCTTTTAAAAGGCATATGACTAATCTGGATCATTTTTTCTAATTTTTTAAATTGAACCCTAAATCAATCTGTGAAGAGCAGCAATCTCCTTGTCGCTTTACTTCTGGTCATCTTCAACAATCTCATCAAGAATTCCTATGAATGGTTCATGGATTTGATTCAAACTTCATTGATTTTTTAACAGATGTTTTGGCCAGTTAACTATAGGTGATATGTATTTATCTAAATTTAAAATATCAAAGGTTGAATTATATCGTAAATAAAATTATAATGTTAGAAATAATGTTAGGATGCTGTATATATAAGCTATAGAGGGATCGTAAAATATGTTAGTGATGAGAAGAAACTTTGTCTCTTTGTAAGGCATAATTTAACTTCTTGGACACACACATCAACTACCCATTTGTAGGCACATGGAGTGCTTGACTTGTGAGTAAACCACAAAGTGACTCCATTTAACACCACATAACTTATATATATATATTTAGACCTAAAAAATTAAACTGAAAAATATTTTTAGAAATTAGAAAAAATATTTTTAGAGTGACGCCTCTCTATTTTCAAATAAGAATATACGATTATTCTTCTTTACAATTTATTCCTCTAGAAACTTAGGACAATCATTCTTTTTATTTTTGTCTTTCTTATTTATAACAATTAGTATATAATAATACTGATGTAAAATAGATCGTGCATCTTAGAAAAACGTAAATATATGGCACATGGTAGACTTTTCAAATAGCAACTTGTGCCAATTAATGCAATGAAAGAGCAAGAAAATTATATTAGTGATGAGGAGAAATTTTGCCCTACAGTGGTCTGTTATCACAGAAAAGATCATATCATTACCTGAAAAATACGTTAGTGATGAGAAGAAGATTCCCGTCGCTTTATAAAGTCTTTAGTCTTTAGTCTTCATCTGATTGGATGTATATATTACATCTCGGTAGGAACATGAGGTGCTTGACTTGACTTGAGAGTAGACTTCAAAGTCTCTAACACTCAATTTCATAATAAACTGCTTCTAAATATCTCCTCTCATATATGAATTTTTTATTTTGGTAACATCATATTGGTTCAAACAAGAATACCACCACTTAGTTCATGTTAAAAATACCACTTAGTTCATATTGATAGTCTAGCTAGAACCAAGAAGAAATGTATATAAAATAAATTTAAAATAAAGGAGGCAAAACATATCACATAATTAACATGAAAACAATTAATTAAAGCTAACACTGTGCGTAATTGTTATATGTCTAAAAGCAGAAGCTGGTATTATATCCTTATTTACTTCAATAGCTTAAATTTTTTTTTTAAGTTCTAAGTAATTTCTTTTTTGGAACTGTCATACATATTCAAACATATACTTGGAAGTCAAACAAACCCCATTGTTAACTTGTAGATGAAAAATGGTAGGATTTATTTCTAAATAGACCCAGAAGTCACAATTCAGTAATTTTGTCTCTTAAAAACAAGTAAGATTTCCAAAATGGGTATATAAATACCAGCTTAGTTTCTTTTAGACTAGAAAAAAAAAAAGACATTGGAAAAACATTAAACCAGAATATATCCCGATTAACAACCAAACAAAGAGCAAGCATAAATGAAGAAAGAGGCACAAAAAGTTGGAAAAGTTTTAATTTTGTCTTGGTCATGGTGGATAGCGAGAATATATTTCATTTTTTACAATCTAAATTTTCATTAAATGATTTGTTTTGTATTTTGCCCCTTACTTGGTCATTGGTCATGGTGAATAACTTATAGAGTACTCTTTAGACTTTTCAAACCATATGTAGTCACCAGAAGAAGTTGACGCCATGAAAGAGAACGAAAATTACTTTAGTGATTAGAAAAAGTTATGATCCTAATTAAATCATTTAATTGTGCTATATTAGCACATGTAGACTAACCATGTTAACAGAACAAAATTAAATAATTTAATAAAAAGAAAAAAAAACAAGCATAGATATCAAATAAAAAATAAAGAAAAGTATAAATATAAATTTCCCTAATTTCATTTATGATTAGTCAGTCTTGTAGGCCATATATATATTTTTTATGAAATTCACTTAACAATTTCAATATTTTGATAGTAGGATTCATTCAATATTTCTTGTAATTAATTTGAAATTGAAAGTAACATAACTGGATATTGCATATATATAATATATTTGGAGAGAAGTAAAGAAAAAATAAATACAAACCTCTAGCAAATTGATCATTTTCATTTGAGTCATTCTCCTATCTAATATAACAAGCAGCTCAATTTGTAGACTTCTAGCTTCTTATATAAATAGTGGATTTATTAATTACTAACTATCATTAAAGATAACTTGTTCATTACTAGCTATATGAATAATCTACTATTGGTTCAAAGCTGAATATTGGTCACAAATCACAATAAAGTAAAAATCCATCCGATGTGGATGCACATATCTAAAAGAATTTAAATAATATTTTTTTTTTGAAGAACTTAAAGAATAATAAACTTATTATGTTGTAATAAACTTATTGATCTTAACATTATTGTGTTATGTTGTAGGACTACCAAGGTCCAAGGGAACCCAAAATCAAGTTTCGTTTCACTTTTTAAATGGGCTTAAGGAAGAGGTTTCCTCTGGTTTGAACAAATGGGCTCTTACAACTAAAAAATTCTTCCACTATTTCTCATTAACTTTAATAAGAAGTTCTACTATATAATTGTAAATAATAATTAAGACGGAGGGCAAGGAAAATAGTAATTAAGATGTGTCTTCTTTTATTTATCACTTGTAAAATGTACAATATTGGAAAAATATTATATTTGAAGGAGGAAATAAAAAATAGATAATGGTGATCCATAACCCTTGGTTGGGGTGAATGCATATTTTATAACCTATAAATAATAATAAAAATATTATTATTATTATTTCTTTGTTAATATCCTACAACATTACTTGGTTTACCTCTGTTTCCTTTCAAAAAAACAGAGCATATGTTAACATCATTTCAAATAAAATAATCTCATGTTGTTTTGTGCTTAATGTTATGCTTGAAACAATTCAACACTGCTTGCTCCCAACTTCTATTTCTTGCACTAATTAACTATTTTTGAGTCAACCCTAAAGCACCAGTCACAGCTAAAAAAATAGATGACTCTCTCATTCGTTACATCAATTTTAGGAAGTACATGAATAAGGGAATTTAACGATTTCTACTTTTCAGGATGTTAATGCTTTCTACTTTTCTCATGCTTTGGTGGATTCGGCATTTAGTGATTTCATGAATATATTCTAACACGTCATCCATCATCATTTTCCTCATCATCAATTTGATTGAAGCGTTACCTACTATTTTTAAACCTCAGATATATGTTATTACGTACATGTATGCATGCAATTCTTTACGAACAAAATCTAGAGGTTTTACTTAATACTACGTGTTTTATGGTTCTGATTCAAGTTTCTCTCTTTTGTGCAGACGAAAGCAGCAAAGCCAGTTCTGGGGAAGTATTAAAGTGTTGCCTGAGAGCATGGTTCGAATCAACCCGCCCACCGACGCCACTGTGTTGCGCCCTCTCATTGTAGTTGGATTGGGACTGAAATGCCCTTGTTGTAGTTTGGTGTTAGAGATGGTAAAATGGGAACGGTGAATCATTACCATCTAATCTGAACCATATGAATTTGTTTAAAGGAATCATGGCGAGAAGTGCAAGAAATAATCAATTTTTTGAAACTATAGCTAGGGTGATCACGGGATGAGTTAGGACTGAGACACTATCCTGTGTCCCATTCTGAAACAGTATACAAGATATATTTTGTGTTCCGTGTGTTATCCCTTCCGAAAATATCCCGTCTAGTTCAGACCAAGATGGGACGGGACATCTAGAATATTATTAAAAAATATTAGACTAGTAGATATTTTATGCACAGTCTATTTATCAGTAACACATAATCAGAAGGCAAAAAATAATAGAAGGAATTAAATCCTCCTTAATATGATTACCAACTTAAAATAGCAAATACCATTAATTATACTACAAATATCATTACTTTTTCAATTTTTTCACTTTACCAACTGAAGTTACTGTTTTGTCTACAAAGAAACAAATACATGTAAAGAAAAGAAAAATAAAATTATCTAATAAATAAAATAAATAATATGATATAACTAATGCTATTTTCTATTTTTAACTTTTACAAAAATAAAAATAAAATAAAAATATTTTTTTAAAATAAAAATGTTCGAGGTTGGACTAGAGTTTCGAAGGTTAAACTGAAACCCATCTCGACCTTTCCCCCCATCTCGTCCTAAGTTGTCCCATCCTGATCTTTTACGAGATATGATGGATCCGTCCCGAAATACTTAGGACTGGTCAAGACAACCGGAGGCATGAAAATTTGAAAACCCCTTACCATAGCTATTGTTTGATGAAAGAATCATTCACTGTACATGTTGAATGTGTTTATGCTTTAATGTTGGCTGAATGATTGGGAATATGCTTGTTACTCTGTTTCAGAACGTCAACATTATTTATTCTTACTACCAGGATTCAATTATTGTTATTACTCTGGTCTTTAATATAATAACTAATGGAGAAGTTAATCTTATTCTTAAATATAAGATATTTTTTATATTTATCAATTCTTTTTTAAAATTAATTTTATTGATAATCCATTAATAATAATCAAGAGAAGGAGGAAAGGAGTTAAAGAAAATGATGATTGCCATGTTTTAGTAAAAATATTTCTTATTAACTAACTTAACAAACTTCTTTAATCTTATCAAATTAGTTAAATAAATCATATATTAAGGATTCAAAAAGTACAATTTAAATGGGTTTTTTTCTCTAATATCAAGACGTTTGGAAACCATAAGCAAGAATGGAAGAGAAAAGGAAGAAAAAATGTATTGCTCACTTTGATTAATTAAAAAAATTTTTTCTTCCAAAATAAAATTCCAAAGTCTATAAAGCTACCTAAAGATAAAGAGTGGACTAAAAGGGTTCTTATATTTCAAATCCAAAATATTGAAAAGAAAAACGAAACGTGAAAAAATATAATATCCCTTCCGAATTCCGATATTTCTCCTCACTCCATTATTTTCCTATGGGTGATGCAGCGCAACAGAGAGGGATGGGTGTTTGGAAAAACAGGAAACTTCATTTTTTATATTATTTTCATGATTCTTTCTTAGATATTGTAATGGAAAGTGAATAACTCATATACTCATTCTTTTTACTCAATGGCCATTTTATGCCCCATATTTGTTTTACATTCTTTTCTAACTTAGTATGCTCTTTTAGCAGTTAGGATCGTTGCTGAAATGAATTCCCTAAAATGAATTACATTTTCTAGATATGTATGATCCTGATCTAATTGTGGCTCAAGTTATGCAAAAACCTAAATTTACTAATGTTTATGCCTGTCTGGTTTCCTAATCTAAGTACAAAAACTGCATGCACTACATCTTGTGGAAGTTGCAACAATGGAAGAAATCAACTGAAACATGAGTTTTAATTAAATTGCTATAGTGTCATTGATGGGTGTTTCACATTGAAAAAGAATTATGATCCATTTACAGTTTGACTGGAGTTTGCAACCAAAAACAGAGGCGAGTGTTAATATCCCTTTATTGAACAGTCTTAAAGATTTGAGATAATACTTAACTCTGTATGGAATGGAAAAGGGAATGAAATGAAAAGTAACTTCTTAAATGAGAAATGTCATTTTGCCCCTTGGCTAAGAAACATTTTTATCTTATTAAGTGGAGTCTCCTACATAGATCACATAAGGTTATTGTGATTTGCTCTATCAACAATATTTTTAGATAAATTATTAATCAAAAGACCTGTTAACAAAAATAGAAAAATTCATATAACTATTGTTAGGTAACGAGGTGATAATAGATGTTATATACCTCGATCTTTATAGATGGGAATATTGTTTCATTTCCATTAAAGTAACCAAACAAAGCCTAGGACCTTTTAGTTTGAGATGATAGTCTATTTGAATTGAATGGACTTTTCATATTATTGAAGTAGATGACTTAAAAGATAGTTACCAAGCTTGGAGTTATCTGGTTTCAATGTTGTACAAACAACTTTTATTCCATGGAAACATTTTACACTTTTAAACAAGAAAGTTGTCATAGTTAAATTATATGTATGATTGAAAACACTTAGTTAGAAGTCAGGAGCTTCCTACCTCATATCTATGTTATAGGAGGGGAAATGTCAAGAAATAAAACGAACAGAAAAATCTAACCTATTACTTTTAAACATAACAATGCAGAGAAATCTCTTACATTCTTCAAGCTCCAAAAATAATATCTGCAAAAAGAAAAATTATCTTGTCAAAGTGATTTGTTCTTGTGTGAGCGTCAATAACATGAAAATAAATATATAGATTTTTGAGAAAATAATTTATATTAAGATTTATATGCAAAAAAAGTAAGTATACATTCACCATATGCTGATCGTGAAATTTGCATAATATTTGTATTGGAAATATGGACATTTGCTTCAAGCAAAGGAAATGAAAAGCCTCTTCATTGGTTGAGTGGTAGCATAAGTCCTAAATATGTAAATCATATCTTCATTTAGTTGATGAGTATCCTTAGCTAAGAAATCTGTATATTGAATCTCAATATCCCAGTCAAAATATATCACATTTCTCCCTTAATTTTTGATCTCAGTGGATGGGTTAATTTTGCTACGTACCAAAAGCAATTTTATAACTTTTATGGAGTTGGGATAAATGATGAATTTATTGAACCTTGCATTCCCCAGCTCTTTGAACATCCTAAGCCAATAAGGCAAAAGTTCACACCTCATGGAGGGGAAAGGCTAAATTGGACATGTTGCTCAATATTTTTTCTTTATACCACTCCAGGATCAGTTATTCATAAACGGATTTAAACTCGAAACCTTATGTGTTTAGACGGTTAAAACCCTTTTTATTAAGTGATCAATACTTGCATAAAATTTGAGTGGTGAGCTAAACTGTTTATCCAAGCATATTATAGGCTAAAATATGCAGAAATTCCCTAGATTTTATGCCAGTTACATATAATCTAAAATATTTTAAAATATTGCAGTAGAGGTCATATAAATTGCAACTCACTTAAATTTCATAGTTTTGTATATTTTAGGTTTTATTATATACATATTTTTATTTTATATTAGTTAATATCTTGAATATAGCATCGAAGCTCCAGCGAGAATATTTAATGACCATCGGAATTTAAACCCTCACAGGTTGGTGAGGTAGAGAGATGGGAAAAGAGATTGTGAATGTAGATGCACTTTAGATTACCAGAGTCTGTCAAGTTCTCCCACGAATTGTCATTTTCGACCTCAATGGCATCCTCTGGCCTTTCTACTGGTAGGATATCATCGATTTCTTTATTGCCATTGATTTTGATTTTCTTTTCCTTTTTCCATTGGTGTTTGGTTGAATCTAGTATAGTTTTCTTGGGATATAGGTTTTCGTTTTAGAGAGAAAACTCCGTGTGGTGCTTCCAAGCAAAATGCTTCATCACTGGTGTAGATTGAGTAGTTTTGGTTTTCAGATCTTATATGAGCTAAAAGGACATGTTTCTATGGATTAATTGCCATTACTTCATTATAGAATATGATTAAATTTCTTTGAGAACTGGGTTAAATTGTCATATTCTTTGGATGCCTAATGGTTTCTCAGTCTTAATTTTGTGTCTTGTGTTGGCAACTAGACCAAGCTCAACTTTACCTGGTGATAGAATCCATTATCCAATAAAATTTTATTCTTAGATAAATTACAGTTGATCATTTCGATGTGACCTTGATTTCAGTTCATCTTTTATGTTGCTTAAGGCTTGTTCTTATATAACTCAAATTAATATATATAATCACATTGATAATTGATCAATATTTCATTATAAAAAGTCTGTTTCATTTATACCTCGTACCCTTGTACAATGTCTGAAGTTGAGATTATTTTTATTTCTTGGGGAAAAAAAAAGTTGAGGCTAAGTTGACATTTGAAAATCAGAAACGTTACCTTCAAAACTATATTTTGGACAATTTGGTTTGTTTGCTCTAGAAATAACTTGAGAACATTATAAATTTCTCATCTTTTAAACATTAATATTTTTATTCTCATCAAAATTTGTACAAAATTTATCATGTAAAGGTTAAGGGTTGAACCTAACAAACCTCAAAGGCTAATAATTTAAAGCCAAGCCATTAATTTACTCTGTAATATATTCATGATGTAAGGAAATTATGTCATCTTGAATGTAATAAAAATAAACTTCTAACCCATCGTCTATAAGTTTAGCTGGTGAAGGGGTAAGACATGCTACCATTTAAAATGTGTTCAATTCTTGGAGAGTACTACTTTGTTATAGTTCCAATCGTGACATTTGGAGAGACATCCTAACTCCTGGATACCTAAATTTATACCTAAAAGTAATTGATGACTCACCTTATCTAATATTAGTATCGCCTAAGAGGAAGGAAGGCTTTGCCCTACTCTTATATTATGGGTGAGGCCAACCCCTTTCAAAAAATTTTAGTATCAATAATAATAAAAAAAAGATCTTCCCGATCAGTACAACTCAAGATGGTTCTCCTGAAAAAGTTTGGAAACTTTAATATATAATTCAGTCACTTACGCCAAGACAAATTGCAGTGAGTGTCGATCCAAGCGTGAAATGCCATCTATGTATCCTCAGGCCAAAGGTATCTTATATGCACTCAAAGACAAAGGGATTGATATTGCCATTGCTTCTAGATCACCAACTGCTGATATAGTAAGAATATTTCTTGATAAATTGAGTTTATTGAATCATACTCTAATCTTTCTTTTCATGTTCTATTAGTTGTATATCATCATCTTCGATGCACTGAGAGAAAAATAGAGTTGAGCACTGGCTTCTGCAGTCAGAGATAAGTGCTATGCTGAAAAAAGTTAACTTCTAAAGGTTGTGGTTACAGGTCTTTTTGTCTCCCCTAACCGTGTAGAGAATGTCTTAAGACCCAAAAAGAAGAAGGGGAAAAAGGATTGTTTCTTGACCTAAATGGAATCTGTAAATGGTTGTAATGACATATTTGTGTTTATCAATGTTTTCCTCATATTGCAGGAAATATTTTCGAGTTGGACACATAAAACAGACCATTTTCAAAGAATTCATTCAAGGACTGGGGTTCCATTTAATTCTATGCTATTTTTTGATGACGAGAACAGGAACATCCAAGCAGTAAAAAACTTCTTTCATTTTTTCTTCTCAATATTTGCTTTCACATTTCCAATGTGTCCTGCAATGGTTACATTGTAGATTTGCTATTTGCTCATCTTCTTTGGGTGGAAAGAGTACCACACACACACACATATATTACATATTTGATGGTGGGAAATGGCAATTTCAGGTCTCAAAAATGGGAGTAACAAGCATTTTGGCAGGAAAGAGAAGGGCTTACAAGATTTTTTGAAAACCCTAATGCATCAAAGAAGAACAAGCAGAAATTGAATTGTTAGACCTAAAGAAATGGCAAACTTTCAAATTCAGGCTTTTCGATTAATAATACTTAAAAAAGAGTCCGAATGTGAAGTATATGATCTAACTCGTAACATCAACAAATTAGCAATTTGTCATTTACTTATCTTTGAGCTTTCAGAATTCTGATGAACCAGCAAACAGTGATTCCTTCATACTTCTATGTAAACTATATTTAGAACAACACTAATTCCTACCCTATTTGGTGTTTTGCCATGCACGTACCAAAATAATCAAATGGAAATGGCCTACTCATACAAATCGGCCTTCTGTAAAGCATGTGGTAGCTACTGAAACAAGCATATCAGTAGAGTTCACTTAGTTTATCATCCACTTCTCCATATCTAACCGTTAGTGCTAATTTTTGGAGTTCTTGAGAGAATTAAAATACAGTGATTATTTAGATTGCTTTAAACATGGGAAAATCCTGCACGTTCCCAAAATAAAATAAAATAAGAAAGAATCTTAGATGACTTATCAAGCGGAACAAAAAGTACAGTACCATTATCACCAAAACAAAAGTACAGCACCAAATGGCCTAGGAAATTATTCCTACATATGTTTAGGTCACTTGTATCATATGGCTAAAAATTTTCATATTCATGCTCTTTTGTTTTTGACAATATTATGGAAGAAGCTTTTATGAGCAACTTATGGAATAAAGTTGAAGAATAAAATGTATTATTGTCACGTCCTGAAATTTGGATCATAACGGGCACAGAATATGAATAATTTCACATTCTTAAAGCCTAATACTTTAAATAAAACAGTCAAACTTTCCATAATATCTTCCAAAATAAACAAAATCTTTTCGAAGGATTATGTGGAGCATTTACCTTCTTTTCAAAATAATACAAACACTTTCTAAATGATAATTCCATCAAAAGTAACTTTGTCAAAAATGACGCTTCGGATCGGTAACGAGGCTCTTCACTGCTCAGCGAAAGGGTTAAGGTCACCTGCACTATCTGAAGCCAAATAATCTACTCGTGAATAACGTCCCAAAAACATGATTAAAAGAATGTAGAAGTCAACAATGCATAATCATACTGAAAAATGTATTTTCATAATATTTCATAATTCGATGCAAACCTTTTCGTAAACATTTTCTTTCAAGGAAAACAACAATCTGAAATAACCATTTCAAATCAATCTGAAATAACAATTTCCAATTAATCGTTGAAAAAAAGTCCTTTCAAAACCATAATCTTTCCGTAGGACTTCAACAGAATGAAAACAGACGTGGACACACAGTCTACGAGAGTAAATAACCAATCTAGCAGCTCAAGGCCACTAGCCGTCGCGAGTACAAGACCCACGTAATAATCTGGTGGCTCGAGGCCACAATCCGTGGCGAGTACGAGACCCACGTATATCAGTCGCGAGTATGAAACCCACGTATGTCTGTTGCGAGTATGAAACCTACGTATATCCATCGAGCTCAGGTAACCAAGGTGCACCAAGGGCTAACAGTACTGCTGTTAGCAACCAGCGTTCTGTATTCCATCCTTTCTAAAACATTTCCATCATGCATGGGATTTATTTCACATGTAATAATCTCAACTGTTTCAATATCATAACTGTTGGTAAAAACCACTTTGAATTTCAAAAACTCCATCATATATATATAAAATCAAGTTACTGTAAAATCATATGAAATTCGCATAAGAATATATTTCATGAATAACATCAGTTCAATGCAACTTTTGCCAAACTCTTTTCAAAAGCTTATTCATCTATTTTCATACATAATCATAATTCTTTTGTAAACCAATCAAAAGAAAATCATTTCTAACGATCCAAGCCATACTTTCATAAAATTTGCTTTTCGAAATCCATATTTGAAATTAATCATTTGAAATGACAATACATTTGAAAATGTAAATTTTAGGGAACGTTATTCACTCACCTGCTAAGCTTCCAAAATAAAACTCATTCTTCCAAGACTTTCCAAAATAATTGCCCTTATTGCAACTCAAACATATGGAGTTCCTTCTTCCAAAGTACCTTATCCTGTTTTTTCTTTGTTTCCTTGGTGGCTCGGGCAAATATCAAATCCTATATTAATTATCCATGTAATATTTATTAGTACTTAAAACCTTAATACATAACATTTACATAATAAATCCCTCTTTCACACCCAAACTCTAAACCCCTTGTTATTAGCTCTCTAATCTTTTCATTTTACTTTAGCTCCAAATTCTGTCTACTTCCGTACTTGAACACTTTATCTTTATTTAAAACATTATACCTATACGGCCTTATATTCTAAATCTGAATTTTTTTTTCCAGATTTAAGATAATGCGCCCATCATTCAAATCCAATAGGCCTTCATCCTCCCTTCATCCCAATAACATATACTATATAGTCTTACTACTTTAGAGGAAAAAAAAACATCTCTCAAAGGAAGCTTCAGACAATCATTATATAACTGTAAAATTCTAGCTTCAATAAAGACCGAAAGTACATACATCATAAAAGGGATTAAGGTGTTAAAATCACCAACCATCACACTCATATGCCATCGAGTGTGTGTATTATGTTCTTTCCTTCTCTTTCTATCTTAATCAAATATTATTCCTTTTTATTTCAAAGACACTTTCCTTGACTAAAATAAACCGAACATTCCAATTTCCAAATCAAGTTTGGACTACATTTCAAACACTTTCTCTTCAGCTCAATACGGTAGAAAATTCACATGTATACATATTCTTTAAAAGCTTCAGTGATCTTTTACTTTTTACCTCTCTAACCATTAACCCAACACCACGGTGCTAACATAAGCACAAACAACTTATTTAGTTTTAAAGTTACTAAATTTATCTTTTAAAACAAAAAAAATTAAATCATAATCAATCCAAATAAAACCTAAATTCATCCTAACCGAAGTACTACAGAAACACATCTAGATAAGCATTATTTCCTTTCAAGCATTTTATCAAACATCCTATGTGCGTTGAACACATCAACTAAAAATACAATAATACAACTACAATATATTACTACACAAACCACTTAAAACAAATCCCTCATCAACACCTTAACATAGAAATAGAATGTACCCATCCTTGTATGGCTATCACGTTAACAAAGAAATACCAATTTGAGTAGACTTCCTCTCCAAATGCTATTACCGATTAAGATTTAAATATTATCGTCACAATAGTAGTATACATTTATACAATATCCATAATTCTCCAAGCTCCACAGTCAAAGTCACAATAGTAGAAACATGTAGCTTGTCAAAGTCAACAAGATCCGTTGACCAGTCATTTCCATCTACAGAAGAATTCAATGTATAGCCAAGAGTCTTCATCAATAGCAGATCCCCATCAGATAATTCCCCAATCCTTTCACACATGCCTTCCATATGTGCCAGCATACCCTCCCTTTCGGTTGATAACTTCTTGATGTCTTAGTTGCATGATTCCTTTCTCAAACTCAAGCTCTCCAATTATGCTTTCCATGGACCTCTGTTTTTCTACCAGATCTTCAGTTTCCAACTTCTTTTTCTCGAGTGAGGTTTGAAGCTGCTCTGATTCTTGTTTCAAATGCAAGATCTATTCTTCATTATAAGCAACCTTCTCAAGCAAATTGTTAACTTCCAGTTCTGATTTGATTATGCTCAAGTTCTTTTCTTCAATTAATTGCTTAGTCAGATATTCTGCATCTTTTAAGGCCCCAGTAAGCACTCCAACCTCAACCCACTTTTCCACTTGTTCTGAGAAAGCGAAAGACAGAGCACGCATCACATCTTGCTCCAATGACGTGGCTAGTTCCTGCAAGTACTTTATAATTTGGTCTTTCTCCTCTTTAAACTTCAAAAGATTCTCTTTCTCATGCTGAAGAGCATTATCTGCATCCAATAGTGCCAGAGTTGCAGAAGCCACCTTTTTTTTTCAAGGACTCTTGCTGCATGCAAGCCATAGCTATATAAAGCTCTAGCTTTTCTTGTGCCTCAAGTGCAAGACGTCTTTCATATTTTAGGGTGTTTTCCATTTGCAAAAGTTGCCTTTTAAGACAAGTTGACTTTCTGATGATTTTTCAAGAATTTTTTTATATAGTTCAGGCTCTTCCTCCAGCATGTCTTTCTCTCCCAATTGCACAGCAGAGAGAAGAGTCATATCTTCTTTTGTTCTAACCTGAACAGCTTTATCTGATTCTGCACTAAATAATTTGTTTTAAGCCTCCAAGAGTTCTGATTTATAGATTAAGAGTTTAGTAGAATATTCTTCATTCGCTTAATGACAATTTTCCAGTTCCAGCAGAAGATCCTTTGCTTCTAGTTCTTTACTGGTCAATGAAGACTTGTAGGTCCTAATATCTGCCTCCATCTTTTCAACTTGATATCCCCATTGACATTCTCTAGACTTCACAGTTGAAGCACAGTCTTTGTGTGCCTCTTCCAACCACCTAAGCTTGTTACGGAGCTTCGATAGCAAAGAATTCGCTCCAGCATTTTGGATTTGAGCTTCCCTTAGTTCTTTAAGTGAATCTCCTAATTCCTGATTCTCTCTTGTTCAAGCACAACAATTTTAAGTTCCATTTCTCTCACTAACGTCTCTTTTTTTTCCCAGAGAATTTCTTAGCTCTGCTATTTCTTCATTCCTTTGAATGGTGAAGCTCTGAATCTTTGACTTTCTTCTCACACCGGGTAAAAACATTCTCAAACCATGACTTGAATTCAGATATTTCAACCTTTAGGAGTTTCCGCTTGCTCTCTTGGTGAGCTAATGCATGGTTGCACATTTCTAAACAGGGATTGTACTACTTCTCCTTCTCCCACTGCTCCTTTTCTGTAGGGAAGAGATCTAAACTAATCTGTAGGGAAGAGATCTCTTGGAGGAGTGCACATTTCTCCTTCTCCCACTGCTCCTTGTCAGATTGGAACTGGCTTTGAAGTTTTTCGTGAGCTTCTTCAAGTGTCTAAACTATTCAATCTTCAATTTCATTTTATCATGCATATTTCTATTTTCTTCCTTCAGTTTCATTATAAAATAATTTCTATTTCTTATTGTTGACACAAGCATTCTGCTCCAACTCACTGTTTTTAGTTGTCAGTTCATCTAAAGTCAACACCAGCTCTCTATTCACTTCTTCCAGTTTAGATAATCTCTCCGTGAAATTAGCTTGTATCTTCTTATTCTCTGAACTCAAATGCATGGTATGCACTTCTTTTTCAAGCAAATTAGACTTGAGATCTTTATGGAATTGCCTCAGTTCGCATATCTCTTTAGACTTAAGATACAGTTCGCGGGCCTGTTTCTTTTTCTGCTGCATAATCTCTTGAAATTTCAGATATTCTTCATTGCGAGCATTCTTCAAGCTCTCAACAAGTTCTGGTTTAAGTCAGACGTTGTCACGTCCCGAAATTTGGACCGTGACCGGCACGGAATATGAACAATTTCATATTCCGAAAGCCTAAAACCTCAAATACAACGTTTAAAGTTTCCATAACATTTTTCAAAATAACACAATCTTTTCTAAACCATAATCTTTCTGTAGGACTTCAACAGAACGAAAACAAACGTGGACACACAGTCCACGAGGGCAACTAACCATTCTGGTGGCTCGAAGCCACAAACTGTCGCGAGAATGAATCCCACGAAATAATTCTGGTGGCTCAAGGCCACAAACTGTTGCGAGAATAAATCCCACGAAATAATTCTGGTGGCTCAAGGCCACAAACTGTCGTGAGAATGAATTCCACGAAATAATTCTGGTGGCTATGCCACAAACTGTCGAGCTTGAGTAACCAAGGTGCACCAAGGACTAACAGTACTGCTGTTAGCAACCAGCGTTCTGTATTCTGTCCTAAAACATTTCCATCATGCGTGGGGTCCTTTTCACATGTAATGATCTCATTCGTTTCAAATACCATAATCATTGATAAAGCCATTTTGAATTTCAAAAACCCCAGCATGAACATTCAAAATCAAGTTACTGTAAAAACGTATGCAATTCACGTAGGAATATTTCATGAATAACATCAGTTCACTGTCAAATCTTTTTCTAAAGCCTCTTTATCCATTTTCATGCATAATCGTAATCTTTTGTAAATCGATCAAAAGAAAATAATTTCTAACGATTTAAACCATAATTTCGTAAAACTTGCTTTTCAAAATTCATATTTGAAATTCCACATTTGAAATGACAATGCATTTGGAAATATAAATTTTAGGGAACGTTATTCACTCACCTGTCACACTCCAAAACCTTTACCCGTTTCAGCCAATCACTTTCGATTATAATCACATCTCAATTCCCTGATATCCTGAAATAATATATTAACATTCTAATCAACATTGCAACAAAAATAAATCATCTTTAACCTAATATTCCCTTTCATTTCATGCTTCCAATCAATCCACAAAGACTCAACACATATACTCCTAAGCCATCAACCATCCGACATTGATTCAATCAAATATACATACAACCATACACTACATGCTTCCAACCCTCCTAGATAGCGAGCATTACCCCAGGTCATAATTACTTTTTGGAAAGAGATCTTATAACATTTCTTTGGTCAAATTTTCCCAAGCTTTCTAAAGATAAAACGTTCCATCAATGATTACTATTCATCCATTTTTCCAAAAACTATTTTCCTTACTTGAAATCTGTAAGACTACAACTTTTGGTTATGGAAATCTTTAAACCTTGCAATCACATTAAATTGAATAAACCATACCCTAATATATCTATCTTCCCTTGTCCAACCATTTAACACACTTAATGAAAACCCATAGACAATTAAATTCATCAATTAATCAGTGATTTCCCTTCCTTAGCTTCAGTTCTACCACTCTTTAATACTTCCCAAAACCTCAATGCAAATCAATACATAAAATGTTGAATTTATCACTTTAAATTAGTTCCAACGACAGGGCTCATTAAACCTTTTATTAACAACAACCATCCTTTAACCCAGAACTTATCTCAATGTTAAGGTTAGCACTTTATTGCCTTCAAAACAACTATGATAGCTCAAACAATTTCCTATGATGCTTCTAATCCTCACAGCATTCTTTTCACTAAATTGAAATACTCTTGAGCTTAACTTTACTTCAATAATAACCCATAACTTGCTTTAGTTTCAAATCAATGGCTTCAAAACTGATGTACTAATCCCAAATTCCAAAACAGTAAGTTACAAACTCCAACACAAAACCCAGCAGCTCCTCCCATTTTTCTTCCTACAGCATCATCACACATATACATTTATGCATATGTACATTATGTTTCAACTCAATCAGAACAGTCATGCCTTAAATTTATATATATATATCTGCACATACGTACCAATCTCCCTCAACCAAAGCCCCAGAACTGTCAACACAGCGCACACATGCATATTCATCTCAATCTTGACAACACTACCTAAATAACCTTATTGGAATTCCATAGCTCCACTCAAAATCCAACGCTCATACTTTGACCCATCTAACATATTTTCACACAGACTTGACCACGCATAACCCAGCAGCAACTCTAGAACTCCCATGACAATATCATACGTTTTTATATATATACGCACACACTCAACATCCCCTGACCAACCCCCTTCCTGCGACGACACTACCATCAACAGCACAGCGACATCAATAAGCATATAATGATGGCAAACAGATATACACACACAGCCTCAAGTTCAATGGAAATTTCACAGCCTCTACCCTGCTCTATTCATCGGCCTTTCCCCCCAAAACAGACCAATCCAACACAATGCTCATAAACACGCATTTCACAACCAACAGAAACTCTCATACCCAAGTATTAACACAAACTGCAGGAAGAAGAGTAGGGGCATCGAGGAAGCTTACCTCGCTAACGCAACCTGCGACCCTCCCCGTGGCGACAGAGAAGAACTTCAGAGCTCTAGAATTCCCCAAGAACAGATTTGGAATAAAACAGCGACAGGGGATCACGACGCCAACACCAGCCGGGAACTACCAACACACTTCTAACTCAGCCGGTGACCACCCTTCGCTGTCTCCAACAACTCACTGAAGAATTCCTCCCCAAACCTTGCTCTGGTTCTTGGCTGAGGATGAGGCAACAGAGAGTAACACTCCGACAGTAGATGATATAGAGCCAGAGAACTCTCCTCGCCAATGATTCTGCTATCCAGTCACCGGCATCGCAAGTTCAGCTTCCTTCCTTTCCTCCGTCATTTTCTATCTCCTTCTCTCGTCATGAATCTGACTGAAGAATGCGGAGACGAAGCGCTGATAAAAAGAACAGAGCAGAGGGAATTGACAGAAGCAATAGCCTGCGTGCACGGCATCGGTGGCGTGAAACGCTTGCCACCGCTCTCCACTGATTCCTGCTGCCTCGCCGACTTGTTGCAGAACAGAATGAAGGAAGAGGTGCGGAGTCTGAAGGTTAAAGGGGCAAGGGCAAAATGGTAATTTCACGTGATGGAAAATAAAAGAAATCATCATTTCCCACAGTGGACAAAGTTCGAACACGGGATCTCTTCTTTAAGCCTGCACCTAAAGACCACTCTGCTACCCTACTCTCATTGAATTCTTCTTCGCTAGAAATCTTTTGTTAAATTATTATTATTATTATTATTATTATTATTATTATTAAAGTATACAAATTCCTGGGCCATAACAGACATTCTAAGCTTTTTCACCTCTACTTTGACGTCATCTAATTCTCTGTAGACAGTATCCATTTGCCTCCTTCAAATCGTAGAAAAGACCAGAATTTTGTAAAACAAAGATCACTTATTTATGGAGTAAGAGAAACTCTATCTTTCTAACCTGTAGATAATATAGAACAAAAGGAATCACCTAAAATAAGAAATCTAGGAAATGACAATCCTTTTCTGCTATTCAAGATTACCCAGAATACGAATTTGCTTAAAATTGCCCAGAATCAGCACAAGGAATGATATATTTCAAACGAAGTTTACAGAACCAAAATATTGCAATGCTTGAAATATCATCAACATTCAAAATCCAATCACGCATGCGTAATATACCAGAAACCTCTTTCAATCCATCATCCAAAACTGAGGTCCAATATCTAATTTTATGCTTTAAATATTCATTTTTAAATTACATGCTAAAACTTGAATACAAGAAAGGTACCAACTGATTTAGATATGATATGGCTTAAAATCTGAAATAGTACATATCAGATTTAGACTCAAATCCACATGATAGTCATTCTGAGTTGAAGCACTACTTTTTCTTCACTTTGTTAAGCGGATTAAAAACGAAAGGATTCAGAATAAACGGAAAAAGATTAGCCGAATTCATATTAGGACCTTACCTAAAAATGACAAGCAAGCGGGGGATATGACAACTTTAAAATTTGACTTAGTTTCTGAGCAACCTAACAAGAGGAAGAAAAGGACGAAGAAGACGTTAATCTGAAAGTGCGAATGGTTAGTTAGCACTTAGCATGAGAAATCTATAGACTGACTTACATACACTGAATGGAACTTACCCTCCCAAAGAGGCATTGATGAATGATGGATCTTGAAGAGAGGGAGTGAGAGAGTGCTCAAGCAAGTTTTGGAAAGCGGGAAGCTAGGAGTCATGTGGAAAATTTGAAAATAGCTTTGGGCCTTTGCTCTTGGGTGTCTCCACATTTTGTTTTTGTCCAACAAAAGTACCATAGGGAATAAGTGTGTGTTTGATTTTGCACAAAATTACGGTTTAAAAAGTATTTTTGGTCTAAATTTTAATTTAAAAAAAATTAAAACAAATAATCATATTTGTCTAAAAGGGCTTATGAGTCAAATCATTATTTAAAATTATAGTTTTAGATAAACTCAAGAGAATAACTTCTGAAACAAGAAAAGAGCTTATGAACTGCCCAATTACTTTTTTGTCCCTATTTTTTTCTCACTCTCTCCTCCTTTCGTCTCTAGTATTCTCCACTAGCTTTGTTGTCCATTGACACTGGTGTCACTAGGTGGTCATCCTCACTTCCAATTCAAATCTTCTCTAGCTCTGTCGACATCTCGTGGGTCACTAGTCTTTGTCTTCTTACTCTGTCTTTTCTTCTCATCTTTGGCTCCTCCATCGTCAAGGCGTCATCGTCATATGGTACTCGTCATCTCCTCCATCGCTATCACTGTTCTCCTATGTTCATCATCATTTGCCAAAGGGATCTCTATATTAAGAAGATGAGAGAGAGATTATATTGATGGGACAAGACGCTAGTGGTGCACAATGATGATAATTATTATTATTTTTTTATCTCATACATTTTCTGATAATTTATCGATCACAAAAGTCATTATAGTAATGATCATCCAAATACTTATGTATTCATACTTACTTTTTTTCTATAAACTTTTCTCTAACATAATTTATCTAAAAGCACTTTAAAATTACTTTTTTTTCTATAGATCCTTCTCTAAAAACCTCTTGATAAATTGTCTCATCCCATAAGGAAGGGAACACAAATTCAAATATCAAGAAGGGCACTTGTTAGGGTAAAAAGCCTTTGCACTTTAACCCTATGTTTGGATGGGAAGAAAATTATGGAGAAAAGAATTAGAAGAGGAAACTCTTAAAAATAGTAAATTTTTTACCATTTGAATTTTTTTTTCCTTCTTAATATTCTATTCCCCATATTTTTCTTTCAATTTTCTCTCAATCCAAACATAGAGTGAATCTCAAAAGGGATTATACACATGATTAAAAAAAAAAAACTCTTTGAAATAAGCTTCAACTTACAAGAAGTGTCACATTTAATACTCAATGATGCGATGTCTCAAATATGATTATCTTTATTAATCATTAGATTTATTAAGAGACGTGTCACAAAATTTTGTAAAAGAAATAAATAAAAGAGCTTAATCATAATAGTACACTATCATAGTTAATATTCCTCAGTTGGAAGACATTCAAATTCTAAATTATTAACATTCAGCGTTTAATTTTTTTTTTTAAAAAAAAATACTTCAATGGATAAACTAAAATTTTTTTTGCCAAGTTTTTGAATATTTACTAGGATTCATTTCTGGCTTTATCTTTTTTAAGCTTTTGCTTGCCTTTCTATTTCCGAAAAAGTTATCATTTTCAATATATAAAAATTTATAATAGCTTATATTATTCAATTATTCAAGTGATAAATGGCGACATAGATTCTGTATGTCGAAGATATATATATATATATATATATATATATATGTCTCCTCACACGCACGAGAATATATTAGTTACCATAGTTGCAATTATTTTTCGAGCGCTGTTTCTTTCAATAATCCTTGTACCACATCAAGTTTTCATCTTTTGCTTTTCGCATTGTGATTGAGATCTTTCTTTACCAAAAGATATCGAGTTGTGATTTGCTTATAAAAGAAATTTCAATTTTAGATGGAGGAAATAAGTCAATAACCATATCTGAAACTAAAAGATCTGTCCATCATATCTAGTAAACATTTTTATCTTGATATGTGAAGTTGTTTAATTATTTTTTAACCATTAAAAAAATGGATTACAATTATTATCAATAATGAACCACGATTAATTTTAGATCTTTCCATACAGTCGCGTCCAGTTTAATTTACCAATCACAAGTTGTTGGTTAGTAGTAAGTAGCCTCATCCTTGTGAGAAAGTAAACATAAATTCAAATTTTGTTAAGTGTACTTATTGAGAAAAATAATACTTTTTATACTCTAAATCTTGAAAGGGTAGTGGTACCATTGACTAAATAAAAAAAAAATCAGTTTAATTTAAAAATCAGGACAATCAAAACAGAACTACGTATATTACTTTTACCTATTTACTGTGAAGTACCCGACATACATAACAAAAGTCACTTTTTACCTAGAATGGTCAACCATAACAGCAAAAACAGGGATGAAGACCCATGTTTTTTGCCTGTGGATGTAGTTTAAATCGTCAAACTTAAATAACAAACTTCGATTGCTACAAAGAATGAACAAACAACCATGTATAACCAATAAATCAGCAACCAAAATTCATGTGTTTTACTAGTGGAGATACCTTTGCGCTAAGTAATGCGCTAAGTAAGTCACAATTCATTTGAAAAGTTTCGAACGCTTTATGGGAGAGGCAGTTGTTCAAACTCCTCTGTACGCTGTTGCAACTCCTTGTAAGTGGCCATAGAAGCATGTCACATTTCTAATAAGAGCAATGCTTTTTATAAAATGGACATTAAAATGGGAGTAGATAAAGTGTCCAAATTCTATCAGAGCAATTAAGACTAGAAACTAGTCCATGCCATTGATCTTTGTGCCTGATTTCTACCATCAATGATGGACTTGAAAAAAAACAACAATCCACAAACAAGGGAAGACATTCTTGCAATGACTGACTAGAACAATTTAACAGGCCAAAAATGCAAGTCTACCTTCTTTACAAATTCGCATTTTTCAATTGCAGCATGATTATGTAACCAACTATTTACGCACTCCAGTTTTATGAAAATTCTGAGAGTCAGTGCAGCGTGATCAAATAGATCAATTTTCTGTATAGGCTTGAATGCAATGTGACAAAATAAAGTTTAAGAGCTTTCTAGTCTCTAGTTCACTAGCCTCACTAATTTGTGGTTTGTGCAAGATGTTTATTAGGATCTTATATGTATAGGAACGACAGACAATTAGAGATACAGTCACCTAAACAGAAATCAGCCCATAAATATGTCATAATACAGTAGGTTAACAGCCTACCTCTAGATTCTTGATTGCTTGCTCTCTTGTGATTTCCTGCTGCTAGCGGGTACGTTTCAGAAAATCAATGCATAGTATTCCCTTAAATTGGCATTACAAAGTAAGCAAGGTAAGAAAGTCTGTTAACAACGTAAAATGGACTAGTTTGGGTTTTGCCGAATCAAACAATTAAGTTTTTAACGCCTATAATTTTCTCAATATAGAAAGTGTGTGTGTGTAAGCATTCTTTGATCTAATAGTTTGGTGCCTGCAAAAATCTTATTGAGACAACATAAACTATGCCGCAAGCAAGAAGCAAATAGCATGATATATTTTGAAGAAGAACAAGATCCTTTCTCTCCCCAATATAGTCAATTAAAGCCTTTGTCATTACTGCAACACTGCAGAAAGAAAACCATGTTTCAGGAACCAGACAAAGTATATCCGTCTTGATATTAACTTAATTAGGCCCTATTCAGGAAAAAAGAGGGCTTATCTAAAGAGATAAGTCTACTACCTCTCCCAGCTAAGTTTCTTCTACCTCTACTTTGGACGGCGTTGTTTCGTGGATGTGTGTGAGCAGAACTTCAAATCAGTTCTTCAGAGCTCTGATTGTATTGGTATGTTACAAAAGTTCTCTCCTTCATTGCTTCTGTGTAGCTATCATGTGTGTGGGTGTGTGCTGAGTCAAGTCATTTTTTATTATGGTGTTTTCATGTGGGTTGTGTGTGATATATAGGAGAGAAGATGAAAGTTTAGACAAGTTGAAATTAAAGTTCAGGGACCTTATTAGGATAGGAAATTTCACTCTAACTGTTTTAGTTGCTATAATAGGAAGAAGATGGATTTACGTTCTGTTTTTTTGGTTTGAATTGATTCTTGGTAAGGACTTGAATTTGGGTAGCAGAGTAATTCCATATAGGGATGTTTGAAAATTGTTGGACAAGAGATCTGAAGATTAAGAAGTTGATGAACTTTTTAAATGTTTGGTGCAAACAAGGTGTTTGTGAAAATGTGTAGAAGAGGAATTTAGTTATATTAAGACTGTTCAATTTTATGTTGAAACTTAAAAAGGTAACTTATTTTCTAAATATATGTATGTGTGTGTGTATATATATATATATATATAGAACATGGTGGTGCAGTTTGAGCAATTAATATAAATAGAAGCTTGAAGCATGTATAAAACAAAACGAAGAGAAAGATTTAAATTGTTTCTCTCTATATCAACTTGGATCATGTTAAGGAAGTAGACATAGAAAAATGTAAACTAGTTAAAAAATTGTGTTGTTGATCATTTATGACTATGGTTTGATTTTGGAATGCCCTTAGGATGTTTGATGAAATGTGTGAAGAAGGAATTAAATTTTTATAATTAAAATTATTTAATTTCTATGTTAAAATTTTGTAAGGTATTGGAATTTGCCTAAAAGTATATTACGGTGATATGGATTGCTAAGTCGAAACTTGAAGCATGTATAAATGAAAGAAAGGGTGTAACAGCCTGAATTTCATTAAAGTAATTTGTAAGATATTATTGAGATGAAGTACATTTTTCTGAAAAAAAAATAGTTGGGACCCAAAAAAATAATAATAAAAAAATTAGGAAATGAGTATTTTGGGGATCTAGAAAATTATGAAATAATTAATTTCTTTAAAAAAAGCTTAAAAGATTTAATGACTATTGTTAAGATTTTAAAGATCTATTTTCTTAGAAAATTTTAAAAAAATAATTAGGAGTTATCGTTTGCCCTACAAATTTAATAGAAATTATCCCATGAGATGGAGAAGCTATTGGAGGAAGCAAATATCTATTCTATTTTGAGGATTAGTGTTTAAGAATTTTCTAATGTCTCAAAAAATAGTGGTGAGGCTGAAAATATATAAAACTGAAGGTAAAATGAGTATCCTATCATTCTTTTCTCTTTCCCACGTGCTCCTTTATCAGAAACCACTCCTTTCTTCCATAAGCCTCTGCTAGCGTCCAGAGCATGCATCCTCACTGTCATTTTCTTCTATCCCAATTCAAAGTAGCGGTAGAGAAGAAAGGATGAAGGCAAGAGAGGTGAGAGCTCAAAAGGAGTGATATGATGACAGAGAGAGGCCGCGAGTGGGATGATGAACAAGAGAGAGCAAGAGAGGAGCAGAGCACGAGCAGTGCAGAGTGATGACGACGCAGAGGTCGTCACTGACAGCGAAGGGAAGTTCAGAGCAACTATAGTGTCGACGTCGGAGAAGGAAGAAGAGAAGCTTTGCGATGTCGTCAACCACCGGAGGTGAGTACTTACTATATTCTTCTGCCATTATTCCCAGTGGTGTGCACTGTAGCTTTTTGATATTAGAAAAAAAATAGAGAGAGAAGAGGAAGGATGCCGTGTTGTTATATGTGTTCTATTATGGTGTTTTATAAAAAAATAGGGAGCAAAAAGATAAAGAAGACGTTGGAGCTACGGTCATAAGCTTTTGGTTTTGAGATTTAAAGGATATGTGTATATATATATGTACGTTGCTGCTGGTTTGGAAATGGATGGATGTCCTTGTTGCTGATGTGTGCATGAGGCCTGCGAGAAGGAAAAAAATAGAGAGAGATGAAGATGCTGTAACATTACTGCTGTGATGTTTTATTAAAAACAAAGAAAAAAAAAAGAGAAAGAAGAGATGAGGACGTGGCTGTTGAATGTATATATATATATATATATACATGTATGATGTATAAATGCTGTCAAGGTTTAGTTTAGAAAAGAAAAAAAAGGAGGATGGAAGTTTAGACAAACTAAAGTTTGTGAAGTTGAATAGAAAATTCTACTTAAATATTTTGGTTGATGTAATAAGGAAAAGATGGATTTAAGCTATGTTTCCTTGGGTCTAAATTTATTTTTGAAGAAGAATTGTAGCTGTAAGCCATTCTGCACATGGATATTTAGAAAAAATTGTTGGAAAAATAAAGAACGGATTCGGAAAGCACAGTCTATATATATATATATATATATATATATATTGATGTTTGGAAATTGTATTGTAAGGAATTTGAAGGGTGATGATGATTCATATTGAAGCTGAAAGTTCAATACATTGAAGGAAATAAAAGATTTAGGTTCTTTTACTTTGAATTTTGGATGATGCGAGGGTTTCATAATATTGTTATAATTTATAGACATGATTTAAAGAACAAATGCTTGAATTAGCATATCTATATGTTTATGGAAGTAGTGGGTAGAAAATGATTGGATGCTATTTATATATAAATATTTGGTTTAATTAAAGTCTTTTAAACTCTCCGTAAAAATTAGAGAAAAGAATCAAAATTGCCTATGTATATGAATATTTATTGTTGCTGTTATGACAGTTAAATTTATTAAATTTGAGCTGGACAAGGAGAAAGTGGAAAGGTGAAAGATGATCCTTAAAGTTTAAATATTGGATTTGTAAATTAATGGTGATAAGTTCTATTATTATTTAAATTGTGATAATGTTATTTGGAGAAAAATGGGGATTAAAATTTAAGTTCTTCTTCTATTTTAAAGTGTTATAAATTGTGCATTGGGATATGATTTTGGATTATAAAAAAAAGATAATTAGAATTTTAATATATTATTTTTGGGATATTAGGGAATTGAGAAGTAAAAATAATTGAAAGCTATTTAATTGGAAAGAGTAAAGCTTTATGAGCATGTCAGGTGAGTGAATAACGTCCCATAATTATTAATTTTGAATGATATTTTTAGCTATTTGTTATACTTTATCAATTTATTAATTATGTTAAATGTTATTTATCAAGACAATTTTATTTAAATATTATCATTATTTGTATTCATTTTATTGGTATTGTTATGTTTTAACATCTTAGAAAAATATATTGATGTTCATACAAATAAAGAAATTTTTTGAAATATCTTTTATAAACTTTCCTGTTAGAATGACTTATGTTATGAAATATTCTTTGTGAGTTGCTATTATTTTAAAAGGTTTTGGTTTGAAGATGGAAATTGAAGGAAATCTTGAGATTTTGTGAACTTTTTTATGATGGGGTTATTGATTATAAAATATTATTTATGAGATTTGAGTATTTAAAGATCTTATTCTTTATTAATGTTAAATTGACCCCATGCATGTTTGGAAATACTTTTGAGAGGATTGAATACAGAACGCTGGTTATTAATAGTAATACTGTTAGTTCTTGGTACACCATGGTTAAACACAAGCTCAATGGATATTCGTAGGTCTCATACTCACGCTGGATATTCGTGGGATTTATTATCATGGTTGTTATTCGTGGGTCTTGTACCCACACCTGTTATTTATGGGTCTTGTACCTGCGCCTGTTCTTCGTGGGTTTTGCTCCTGTGCCTGCTTTCGTGGCTTCGAGCCACGCTGAATTGGTTAGTTACCCTCGTGGACTATGTGTTCATGCCAGATAATTCATTCTGTTGAAGCCCTACGAAAAGATGAGATTTAAAAATTATCATTTAAAACTGGTTTCTTTAAACAAGTTGTTTTACTGAATATTAAATTGATTTGATTAATGATTTTTATGCGAATTCATTTTTGCTAATTTCTATAATGCAAAAATTGATATTTATTATCAATCCTCATTATTCGAAGTTAAATGTGGTTAAATTATTTCTTTCCATATTTTATTATTTCTTTTAATAGGACGTTATTCACCGGTAGATTATTTTGGCTTCAAATAGTGATGTTGACCTTGTCCCTCCAATTGAGCAGTGAAGAATATGAAGTGTTGATCCTTTTTAGCATATCTACTTATAACGTAATTATAAATTTATGAAATACTTATATTATTTGGTTTGAAACTTAGATGATCTACCTATTCTATAAATAAAGTCCTAGTCTCTTCTTATTTTGTGAAAGTATGAGTACAAATTATTTTAAAATATATATGTATATGATTTGAAACACTTGTAGTCTGTTGTAAAATTTTTGGAAGGTCTGTTATACAAAGATGACCTACCAAAATTTCTACAGATGACTTACCTTTTAATTATAATGGAATATATATTATGATCATTATATTAAACGTTCTATTTAATATTTAAGGCTTAAGGCGTCACACCCTGAAATTTGAGCAATGACAAGCACAGAATATGAAGAATTACATATTCCTTAAGCCTTAAACATTTAATAGAACGTTTAAAATAATACTCATAATATATATTCCATTATAATCAAAAGGCAAGTCATTGACAAAAGTTTTGGCAGAATTGTTTTTGTATAATAAATCTTCCAAAAATTCTACAACAGACTATAAATGTTTCAAACATATCCAGACATTTTCCAAAATAATTTCTACTGTTACTTTCACAAAATAACATGAAACTAGAATATTATCTATAGACTAGGTGGAGCATCTAAACTTCAAACAAAATAATATAAATATTTCATTAGTTTATAATTATATTATAAGTAGGTACGCTCAAAAGGATCAACACTTCGGATCATAAATGAGGTTCTTTACTACTGAGCTAGAGGAACAAAATCAACAGCACTATTTGAAGCTAAAATAATCTACCGGTGAATAACGTCCCAAATATATGTAATTTAAATTATGGGAAGAAACAATTTTAACATATTCAAATGTAAATAATAACACTTTGTAATTAAATACAAATTTTTCAGTAAAATATTTTATTTAAGGAAATATATTTAAAACAATAGTTTCAAAGCATACTTTTTTCCATAAGACTTCAACATAATGAAAACAAGCATGGACACACAATCCATAAGGGTAACTAACCAATCTAGCGAGGCTCGAAGTCACAAAATAGGAGCAGATATAAAACCTACGAATAACAGGCATAGGTATAAGACCTATGAATAACAGGCATAAGAATGAATCCCATGAATATCTATTGTGAGTACCAAACCCACGAATATCCATCGAGCTCGAGTTTAACTATGGTGTACCAAGGACTAACAGTTCTGCTGTTAGTAACCAGTGTTCTATATTCAGTCCTTTTTGAAAATATTTCTAAGCATGCATGGGATCAATTTAGCATTAAATGATACAACACTTTCCAATGCAAGAATTTCACCAATAATATTTCATAATCATGAAACCCAAACATGATCATCAAAATAAAATCTAAAAAAAATTCAATTTATAGGGAATAATTATTCAAATAATAAAATTCACATAAGCATATTTTATAAAGAAAATCAAGTCAATATAACATTTACAAACGTCTTTTTCAAAACTTTCTTTATTCATTTTCATACATTAACATAATCATATCATAAACCAATTGGAAAAAGAAACCAATAATCTTAATCAAAGTCATTAATTCATATAACCATACCTTTAGCAAATCATACTTAAAAATTAACACTTTAAATAGAACATATCAAATAGCAAGTTATTATTAAAAATATCATTTTTAAGGGGATATTATTCAGTCACCTGCTATATTCCGATATATCTTACTCATGCTCTACTCTTCAGAATAATATTCTCTCCTTATTTTCCTAAATTTTTCAAAAGTAAAATATTCCATTAGTAATTACTCTACATCTCTTTGTACCGAACATGAAACATACATTCATAATTAATAGCCTACCAAAAATTTCACTTTTCATCTCTATAATCCATGAGGGATACCATTCACCACTTTATATATAACCAGCAACGACATATATAACCAGCTAACAGAGGGACACAGAATTTAATCACTTACTTCACATTACACAGCTTAACAAAAAATTACTAAAATCATTCACTTACCCAGCTTTAAGCTCATAGGGATTAAATAGCACAACCTAACTCACTCTGCACCCTTTTATCTAACACCAGCTCGGCAACAAAGGAGAAAGAAGGAAGTTAGTTTCTACTTACAGCTATGAATGATCAATGAAGAGGGAAAGGTGTTGGCTTACCATACACCAAACATGGTGGTTTTCTGTAGCAACAAGGAAGAGGGATGATGGAAGTTGTTATAGCAAAAATGAAGAAGCTTAAATAGTGGCGAGATAACCAATAACACAGAAGAAGAAAAATAGAGTTAAACTTCCCAGAGCCATGGCCACCGACGATGCAAAACAATGGCAGACGTGCAACCACTCAATGAGATTGCACCGTGATAGAGAAGGGATTTAGAGATCTGAGGTTACTATAGTAATGACGAAGGAAGTATTACAATAGCGATGACAGCGCATAACGGCAGTGATAGCTTGCACGTCGATGGCATCGTAGGTGATAGAGGACCAAGGGCGACTTGACTCTGCCATAATCTAAAGAACACTCCACCCTCACCTCCAACGATTCCGTGCTATTTTCCCTCTCCTACTCTTGCTCAATTCTCAAAAATAAGAAAGATGAGGAAGACGATACAGAGATACTGGGGAGCAACCTAGTTAACAATGGTAGAGGAGATGAAGTCACAACAGAAATGGGTCTAGGGTTGTGAAGCTTCTCTGAATTTTTGCTAGTTGTCGACGAAAATGAAGGAAGAAAAGGTGTGCAGCAGCTTAAATAGGCAGAGGGAAGTTTTGGTTATTTCATATGGTGTCTAGAAAAATAGAATTTTAGTTTAGCTGGAGCTAGGATTCAAACCTTGGACCTATTACTCATGATACAGCCTTCAACCCTCAACTACCAGCTTCCCTTAGTGATATCACTACAACAAATAATATACATATTAATAAAGTTGTATTATTTATCTATTTACTTTGTAGGGTTATTACATAAGGAATATGAATTTCTTTATATTTTGTGCCGATCACAGCTCAAATTTTGAGACGTGATAGTTTGGTATCAAAGCCTAGGTCTTCTATAATTATGTGGAGCAGGGATGCTTCAGTGGGGTCTCAATTATCATTATGAACTTGGGCATAATTATAATTAAAGCATCATTAAAGGCCTTTTTAGGAAGTTTAAAAAAAGCATTTTTCCTCCTCATGGTATTATGAGTATATCCTTTTCACTTGGAATTAAATATTTTTATGCTCTTTATGTATAGTTAAATGCCGCCTAGACGTCTACTAGCTGAAAGAAGTTCTAGAAGCGATAAGGCTTCAGATAGAGGTTCTACTCAGTAAAGTGAATTGTCCTCTAGATTGTAGAGGATAGGGTCGTAAGAGAACTATGATTATGGGAGGTAGACCCATTATATCTCTTTAAGAAATCCTATATGAGGCCAAACTATCAAGTCCACAATCCCCTTATATAGTCTATTATGGTGACTCACGAGTTGGTTTAGACTATGTATTAATATTGAATAGGAATTGTAAGATATTAAATTGTGAAAGTTATGGTTTAGATGGGAGTGTGCTATTTTGAAAAGAATAGGTGTTCATAAGGTTTATGAGATGATGGATGATTAAATTGGAATGTGAAAACTCACATGAATGGTTGCTATTTTGTAAGCTTTCTTGAGGTTAAAATTATAATAGGAATTTTATGTTATCGGATTATGTTTTAAGGTTTGGGGAATCATGATTTAATTTGATTATATTAAGCAAAATAATTTGAAGGAAAGGTTGTTTCCAGGTTAGTAATTATGTATTAAGTGATGTGGGCATAAATATATGGTGATTTGAGGGTTGAGTTTGAAGGTTAATAGTTGAAAGTTAGTGGTTACTCTAGGCTTGAGTAGAAATTATAAGTTATAAAATGGTGTTTGAGGATGATAGATGATAAAGATATGTGTATGTCATGGACAGAGGCTTTAAATGGATAGATTAGCACTAGTAATTATATAAAAAATTATTAACATAATGTGTATGAAGAATTGTTGTTGGGGTTCAATTTAGGAACTAAAATTTGGAAGAATTCATAGAATTATGTAGTGATGACCGTTTAAATCTTTAAGAAAAAAAATTGAACCAAGATCTAATGAAGTTATAGGATAGGGTATTATATAATGAAAAATAGTTATTGGAATTAGAGGGCATATGGAAATTGTTTGTCCTGCTAAACTATTTATGAAATAAGTAGTAAATATATGAGAAAAAAGTACTAGTAAAGGTGAAAATAAGAAGGAGGAGGAGGGTTGATAGAAGAAACAAGCATAGTTTGAGAAGTTTAAGTAATAGAAAGAGCTTATATTTTTTGCAAGCATGATTTCAAGTATCAAAAACAAATTGTAAACATTGTTATATGTTATAAATTTTGAAGTATGGGAAACAACATGCAGAAAAATGTATGGAAAGCCAAGGCACATGTTGAGGTTTTATGAGTACTAAAGTGTGATAGGAAGTGAAAGCTAGAAGTATGAATAGACTCTTGAGCTTAAAATTGTATGGTAAGAGAAATTTATTGGATTATTGTATTTTTATATAACAAAAGATTGTTGAGGAATATTTTAATAACAATATTGTAAGATGCAGTTGGTAATGTCATAATGTTCAGGGATTGAAAGGTTAACTAAGTGGATAGATAAATGTGAATGATTAATGAAATTGAAGCTAACCATTAGAAGCATTGATATATGAAAGGAGGAAATAGAATTGAATTGAAAAGTATATTGAAAATGAACACGTTGAGAAGTCATACTTTTAGGTATAGTTAGTAATAACAACAGTAATGATAAATACAAATACCAAGATATAAAAATGATGTTTAAATATTGATGAAAATTATAGGTATATGAACATGGAACTATATCGTTGATATTAGTACAAACAAGTTAGAAAATAAAGGATTAAATTGATTTGAGAATTATAATAAAATGATATAATAGTAATATAAGTTATGATTTGAGAAAAATTTTAATTGGCCTAGGAAAAGGATAGTAGTTTAAGAAAAAGTTATCAACAGATTGGAAAACCTTGTAATTAAATAGAGTGGTGTAGCGAAAACGTGACATATAACTGCAGGAGATTTCAATTGCTTTACACGGTTTTGAAGAAATGAAACTCAGAAATAGCATGAGACAATGATGGGAAAAGGAAATAAGGAAGGTTATAGTCTGTTTTGGTAAGAAAGACTTTGGTGTTATCATAGACATAGATAAAGATGATATCTACAAGATACTAAAAGAGAGTTTAGATGGACCTATTGCTATGACTGTGAAATGTCATAACATAAAATGTAGATTATTTGACATAAAATTGAGAGGCCAAGATCAGCATAATAAGACCATCACTGCTAATGATATTGTCATGATTATTGGGGGCCATCTATGGGTAAAACAAGGAATTGTTAAGATACATCTATAGAGGGATTGTCTTTATATATGGTGGCTATGGGAAAGAGAATGGTGGTTATATTACTGCCAAATCTCATGTGTGGGAAAGTTAAGCTTTGTGCTGGTGATTGTAGTGAAAAGGATTATGAACTAGATTTTTTAATCTTTGAAGATTTTCCAACATCTCTTAAATCCCCTTTGTTACCTGGAAAGCCATGGCAAGTAAGAGAACATAAACGTGAATTTAGCAAAGGAATGATAAGGGATTACATAATATGGTTTAAACCTTGAGAATTAGAGTAGGCATTTGAAGGGACATCTCTATCGTGTCATATACGTCACTTTGATGTTACTGTGAAAGTTGATTCTAAGCAAAAGGCTTTTACAGTTAAATATGAGCATAATGTTCAAGCTTTATTTGATTCTGATGTTGCCTTTGAATGTGCTAGACGATTAAGATTAAAAGTTGATAACTATCTTAGAATACGGTCGTGTCCATGTTTATATGAATGCATGCCATCTTTGCTTGTGTATTCTTACGAGTAGGATGAATCTACAATCGATTCGATTTTCTTGCTAGAACGAGCTAGATGATAAATATCATTACTTTAGTGACTAGGATGTGTCACGTGAAGAGGTAGAAATGGAGATTTCCGTGAAGAAAGTAAGGAAGCCATAAGTCCATAATTAAGATATTCCCGTTTATAGCTTAATGTATAAAAGCCGATTAAGTCAAATACAGGTAGAGATTTATACCTTGTACAAAGGCAAAGTGACGACCTAAGCCTTGAGATAATTAAGGCGGCCTATAGAGAGACCAAAAGAGACAATATGAGAAGGGTCTAAGATAGTAAAGTACTAAGGTTTAAGGCTATCCGCATTAGTGCTTCAGAATCTTACCAGCATTATTCAGTTAAATATGCTCAGACAATAGTAGTCCAAAGATGGGAAAAGTTGGGCCAAGTTATGCACAAAGTTTTACGAGAAAGTAGAAAGTTAAGAAAAATAAGAAATTTTAAGGTAGAAAGGTTAAGTGACCTTAACTTCAAAATTTTGAGGGCAAAATTTTTTTAAGATGGGGAGAATCGTAACATTATGAATTTCATTAAAGTAATTTGTAAGATATTATTGAGGTTAAGTGTATTTTTATTAAAAAAATAGTTGGGACCCAAAAAAATAATAATAAAGAAAAAAATTAGGAAATGAGTATTTTGGGGATCTAGAAAATTATGGAAGAATTTATTTCCCTAAAAGAAGCTTAAAAGATTGGGAAAAAAAACAAAGAAATACCATTTGAATTAAAAAAAGGACAATTTGGGCATATGAATATGTAAAAAGACAGATTGGGTAGGAAGCCCAATCTGTCTTTTGTAAATTTGGTTGAGAATATTAAATTATCCCTGGAATAAATGAAAGGCATCAATTTGAAGAAGGAACTATTAGCTCGCATGGGAGATGAAGCTTGAGGGACACATCTTTGGTTGAGCTAAAACTAAAAAAAGGAAGTGTAAGTAAATTTTTAACACAAATTTTCTTCTTTTAATCCTCCTATAATCACGATTGTTTTGTTCATTTTAAAGGTTACCTTGGGAGAAAGACTGCAATTTTTACTGTAGATTCAACCAGTTTAAGAAAACAGTGTGAGAAATCATGAATTCATTCCTTTCCATTCATTGCTTTTTGTGTCCTGCAGTCTATTACTTTTTGTGTATTATAACTATTTATGAGTTACAATTTAAAAGTTACAAATGTCTGAGGGGAAGTTGTAAATCTCATTATTGAAGTTGCAAATCCCATTAGATTAGTTACAAATTCTATTGCAGGAGTTGTCAATCCCTTTAAATACTCCCCAGGTTTTAAATATTTTGCTATCATTAAGAAAATAATTATCTGTCTCTCCAACTTTAATTTTTCAGCATACTAATGTTGAAAATTATGGGGCTTAGACTTTGTTCGATTGGATTATATTGCATGGCTTTGACTTGGTGCTGTTTACATTTTAAATAATAAGGTTTGCTTGCAAGTCTGCTAGTATTGTTTATGGAATGTAAATATGGCTGGTACAAATGTGGCCTAGTTTTGAAGGTTTATTTGGTCGCCACGAAGTAAGGTTGCTCAAAAGGTGCCTTTGCTTTGACATACCTATTTATACTAATATGAATATTTTACCAGTAAAATTTAGGTTCTTATCAAATATGTTGGCTTTATCAAGCAAACTATATACTTCTCCTTACAATATTGAGCCCCCTTTTGCAGTTGATACAGTGAAAATATATTGGAGTTACTAATCTTCAGAGAGTTATTAGCCTTTTAGCTGGTTTATTTATGTGGGTGACCTTTTTTTCTCTAGTGAGAAAATAGAATTTTGAGTTGTTCTTCTACACTCATCAATTATATATGGTGTTTGTTGTCTTTTTCGCTTTGTAGAGTTTAGACGAAACCTAATGTGGTAGCTAGTAAATCACGAGTTCAACTAAAGGCTAGAATTTGCGTTAAACCTACTTCCATCAAGTGAGACTGCCACATTGATTAAATGATGTTTCAATTTTTTGTAATGTTAAACTTTGTAATGACTATGACCACATTTTGTAATGACTAAGAGTATGACCACATTTTGTAATGGTTATGACTATGACCTCATTTTGTAATGACTATGTTGAACAATGTGATTTGAAACTTTTCTTAGGATATTTACAAGTGAAATTGCAAAATATTGCTTTTGGGTTGGCAACGCCTACAATAGTATTTGCCACTCCTACAATGGCAAGTTGCAAATACCATTGGGAAAGTTACAAATCCTATTAGAAAAGTTGTCAATCCTATTGTCAGAGTTACAAATCCAATTATGGCAGTTGCAAATACCATTGGGAGTGTTGCAAACCTAATGGATTACTTGCGGACCACATTGAACGAGTTGTAAATACCATTTTCGGAGTTACAAATCCCATTGTCAACATTACAAATACCATTGGCAAAGTTGAAAAGCACATTGTGACATACGTTGCAAATACCATTAGCGATATGTGAGGGAAAATATGTATAGAGTCATTACAAAATTTAGTCATAGTCATTAGAAAGTTTAACACTGCAAATATCATACTGTGAAATGTGATTGCCTAAGTTTCAACATCAGTTGGTCAATGGTTAAACTTTCCAAAAATGAAATATTACAAAAGCTAGACATTACAACAATTTAAACATCATTTGGTCATCGTGACACTCTTGCTTTGTGGAAGTAGGCTTAACGCAAATTCTCACCTTGAGTTGAGCTCGTGATTAACTAGCCACCATAGTATTTACAACTTCTATAATAGTATTTATAACTAATTGCACAATGGTATTTGCAAGTCCCACAATTGGATTTGCAACTTCCACAATAGGGTTTGTAACTCCGCCAATGGTATTTGTAACTTCCCCAATGATTTTGCAAGTCCAACAATTGGATTTACAACTTTTACAATGGGATTTGCAACTCTGCAAATGGTATTTGCAAGTCCCACAATTGGATTTACAACTTCCATAATGGGATTTACAACTTCTCCAGTGGTATTTGTAACCAATTATACAATGGTATTTGCAAGTCTCACAATTGGATTTGCAACTTCCCCAATAGTATTTGTAAGTCCCATAATTGGATTTATAACTTCTACAATAAGATTCGCAACTTCCCCAATAGTATTTGTAACTTCCCTAATAGTATTTACAACTTCTCCAATAGTATTTGTAACTTTTCCAATAGTATTTGTAGCTAATTGCACAATGGTATTTGCAAGTCACACAATTAGATTTGTAACTCCGCCAATAGTATTTACAACTCCGCTAATGATATTTGTAACTAATTGCACAATAGTATTTGCAATTTCCACAATTAGATTTGCAAGTCGGATAGAAGGATGCCACTCTACTAATGAGGTTTGCAACTTCCACAATGGAATTTGTAAGTCAATGGTATTTGCAACTTATAGCCATAACGTACTGTACAATTTCATTGTTAACATTGACCACTTAACTTAGACCACTTACAAAAAATCATCCTGCCCATGACAACAATTACATTACATATGAACAACTGACAAGCAGACATTAATATTCCACTTGAACCTATTGTTTTCAACCATTAACACTATACATCATATTCCATGCACTATACATTTTCTTCTTATACCCTAAACATTATGTACAAAAAGGATAAGTTGAATATCAAAAAATCATCCCTTATGTACTGACAACCAACTTCACATTTTGCATGTTCTTCTAGTGTGGCCAGCTTCGTGGCATATGCTGCAGTGATATATATTCTTATTTTGGAATTGAGATTCTCTCCTTTTAGTTCTAGGCCTTTCTGGTGGTCTACTTGTAAGAGGTGGTATTAGAATGTTTGGTCATATGTTTTTCCCTTCACAATTGTAAACTGGTGCGTAATATTGTCCTTATAATACAACCTGCAACCTTACATTTTACATACATATTGTCCTTATAATTTTTTACATATTTGTACTTAAACCGATGCGCAATAATGAACTTGTACATTGCCTTCTTAAATGTATCCACATTTACAAAAATCTACATCCCTCCAAGCAACTCTTCCTTCTATTTCACATAGTTCATCGCAGGCATCGATGTTTGTGCACTGTGTACTCCACATGGTATGCTTAAATTAAGTCCTCCACCACCCCTATCAGTTATAGATCCAATAGTACTTTGCTCAAACAAAGTCTCCAAATTGTTACCATGGCTCCATAAAGAGGGACATATTTGTTCTGATAGTCCGAACAAATCCTCAATACTAGAGGCAAAATAGTAAGTTTTATAAAAATATTGACACAATGAAATAATTAAGAACTTCCATAAACACAAGAAATTTCACTTACATATCTGGATCATCCCTTTGTTCTAGTATATTATCATTTACTTTAACTCCTACATAAATATCTGCACTGCTGTCATTAAATTGAAAAAGATTATAAATTTCACCATCATCATTAAGATCTAGTAATATCCTCTCATCAAATTTCACTGTATATTTCATGACACAACTATTACTATCTATACCAAACCAATCACCTATCATTACCATCAATTCTTTAAGTCTCATCCCCTCCTTTGTCCATTTTACTTTCATATCCCAATTATTATATTTAACTTCACCTTCAATATTATATACAAAGTTCCCACTTACATGGAAAAAATAACAAATTTTCTTTGAAGATGTTGACCCAATATTATATGCATCTTGCCTACTAACCTGGAATAAACAAAGCATTCATCACAATCTTATGTCTCTAACAATTATCAGTCAACACTTTCCAAGATAGCCACAACACAAAATTCATTGATGCAATGAAGGTTATAAATTTTTCTACAGATTAGTAAATATCTTAGCTAAAGTTGTCAAAACAATTACTGAAGTTGCAAATTCTATTATAAGAGTTGCAAACCCGAAAGTAATACCAGTTACTTGTTTAGAGTTGTAAATTCCTTAACTCAAGTTGTCAAAATCATTACTGAAGTTGTAAATCCTATAACAAGAGTATTATATGACCTAACTTATTGCAGTTAACTTTTATCAGAGTATTAAATGTATAAGTTGATGTTGTTAAGATTATTTCTAAAGTTATATATTCTATTAGAGGAATAATAAATAACACAACTAATTGCACCTAACTTTTCTACAGAGTATTAAATGTCTTACATGAAGTTGTAAAAATCATTCATAAATTAGAAGAGTAGTAAATAACTCAATTAATTAGTTTCATGACTTGCAAGTTAGTCTAACTATAAGCATTATGAATCATGAGAAAAGCAAATGACTGCTCTTTTCTTATTTTCTGCTCAATCTGAATGGGTTGAAAAGGAATGCCCCAATGCGAAATGCCCCAATGGATTGCAGCACACAAACACATACTCATTCACGCTAACCATATCTATGCTTACCCCATAAATGTACCGACTTCTCCATGCCTTCAAGTATTGCCTAGGAATTTTTGCCATTTCTCCTGTTGCTTTCTTAAACTAGTAGAAACTACAGTATTTATAAAACTTTTTCTCCCAAGGTAACAATCAAAATAAACAAAAGATAGCTGTTACCGAAAGAGTAAAACAAAAAGATTTGTATCAAAATTTTACTTACACTTCCTCTTTTTCAGCTTCAGCTCAGCTAAAAGCATCTCTTGCAAGCTTAAGCTTATGTAAGTGAAAGGAGCAGATGGTTTCTCTTCAAGTATTTGGTTGCTTGACCTTTGAAGTTGCCCGATTCTTCATTTGATCATAATATTTCCTGCTGAAGGCCCAAAAAAAAAAACGATTTTTCCTGCTCGTAGATGTCATTCTGTGTGTTAACTGTCAGCTTTACTAGAGTATTTTAAACTGTTAGGCTTAGGCAGCAGATCAATGTTGACAGGGACCCAAGTGAAGTAATCATTTATCTTGGAATCCGTTGAACTTAACCCACATAGCAAACTCTGCTGAACGCTATTAGTGACGAACAATATTACCGTTATGCTCTCACTTTAAGAGGGTAGAACCAAATATATACCATTGATTAATAATATAGGGTAATTAGTACTATGATTTTTAATATAAAACCAAATTAAAAAAATTAATTTTAGTCTTAAATATAATATATATTTTCTATATTTATTAATGTTTTCCCAAATCATTAATATTGATATCTTTCAACAATAATTAAGTAAGAAAGAGAGAGAGAGAGAGTTAAAGAAAATGACATGGGATATTTTAAAAAAAAATAGTACATTAATCTACATTTACCACTCCAATGTTATTTTTTTTAATGCATCTAACATCATTTAATATTATTTTTTAGTTATATTGAGCATCCTAATTTTATTTATAGTTTAGAGTGTTAAATATATTATAAATAAGATTAGGGTGTAGATATAATTGAAAAATAATATTAGAGGTGTTGAATGTTACTTTAGGCTGAATATTTTTTTTCTAAATTTAGTATTTGATATATAATATTATTAAATCAGATTTAAACATGTTAAAATCAAACCACAATAACTCTTTTAAAGACGTATTTTACTTATCAAAATTTTTAAATTTTATAATATTAGAGCTCACTTCATTTTCTGCAAACGCTCTAAATTATTTGTTAACATAATGTTGATATTCTTAAAGAATTGTGTTTGATCTTAAATATAAAATTTTAATCCATTTATATTTAATCTTTATTATTTTTTTAAAAGTAATTTATCTAATTTATAAATTGATATATAATCTAATTAACTAATTTCTTTAATTTCTTTAATTTATATAAATTAGCCAAATAAATCGTATATTAAAAATTGGATCAAGTATTATTTAAAATATTAAAAATAGCTTTTGGGACACTTAACCCACATAGCAAACTCTGCTGAATGCTAATTTTCTGTAGAAACCTGACATCATTGGATTAAACGTGAGATGGAGTTGTACAAGGAGCAAAAGAAGTTTTGTGGGCTTGTCCATGCTACATGCTTCACTTTTAAATAAGATTTCCGGTGTCTCTATTTCTGGTGTCACTATCTTTGACTCTTCAGAACAATCCTAACTTTTTCGTTCTTATTGTATGAATCAGGAGGACTGTTCGGAAAAAGTTTGACTTCTTTATGTGGAGGTTGCCATCAAAATTTGGACTTTTGGAATAGGAATATGCTTCAAGAAAACTCGGAATTGTAGGCACGAGTTTATATTGTCGAATGCCCAAATGCAACTTTGAGGTGAGTGTGCTATATCATTCCTGTATTGAAAAATATTGGATGATATGACTGGTATGGCCTGAGTAATTACTTTAGATGTTGTCGTAAGTAAAAACGCAACATGTGAATGGAGATTTTTGAAAGATGTAGTCCTGATCCACGGAAAATATTTATTAATAAAAAAAACCTGATAATAAACACCTTAAACTTGTCTTTTTGTCCGCAAATAAAATTCATGTGGTGTTGACTTGGAGCTTGGTTTCATTTTGAATTTAGATTTGAACAGCACATCCTAATACGTGAAGCTCCCATCAGATAAAATTTAAGAAGAGATACATGTACATAGCCTTACTCTTATAAGTGAAGAAGTTTGTTCTAAAATTTGAACCTATAACCTGCAAGTTATATAGCAGTAATCTTATCACTACGCTAAACTTTAACTTTTATTGAAACCTAAAGTGGCTTGAGGACACCCTTAATTAAATTAAAAAAAAGGGACCTATATGTGTAATTGTTGATATAGAGCAATGATTTTGTACAATTTATATAACGATTCTAGTTAGTGAGATAAAATTGTTTATTGTTGTTGTAATTTAATGCTTTCATGGCAAATACAGATTCAAAGAGCCCTAAATGCGTGAATGAGGATGAGGGAGGGGTTTTTTTGTTTTGACAGAAAGAAATAAGGGAGGGCTTGTGTAAATTAGCGTTAGATAACTGATTTTTATCCATATGATTTTTGCAAACTGAATTGGGATAAATATTAATCTGTATAATATAATTTATATTTAGATAATTTTTTTTTAAAAAAAATATAAATTTAACATAAATTTATATATAATATATTAAAAAGTCAGTTTTAAAAAATTTAAATTTCAAAAAAAGTTAAAAATAAGGAAAAACTTCAATTTTAAGATGATTTTAAGGTAAAAAGTTCATTACTTTGAAGTCATGTCAAGCATCAATTTCTTTTGTTTTTTTATAATACACTTGAAAGTACTTAAGCGGTTGCAAATACAAGAGATCGCGGTGTTCATGAAGAAAGCAAAGGAAATTGACAGCTATTGTAGTATACTTAATAGAAATATGGAACGAAAAGATGAAATGAAAAAGGCAATTTTAGCGATGAACAATACCATTATGCTCTCACTTTAAGAGAGGTTAACCAAATATATATTACCTTAGTATAGCATATAATTAAATAGTTAATTTTAATTCTAAATATAATATATATTTTTTATATTTATTAATTTTTTTAAATTATTTCTATTGATAATCTTTTAATAATAATTAAGTAAAGGAATGAGGGAGTGAATTGAGGGAGTTGAGAAAAATGATTGGGGTATTTTAAAAAAAATATGTGTCATCTTAACATACTTAATATAATCAAATTAGTTAAATAGATAATATATTAAGAAGTATATAACACTTTAATATTAATTCCTAGTAGCATTTAGTATATTAATATTATCTATGGTGCATTTAACACTACAACATTATTTTTTAACACATCTAACATTCCTTAATATTATTTTTCAATTACATTCAGCATCTTAATCTTATTTATAGTTTAAGGTGTTAGATGTATTATAAATAAGATTAAGTAGTGGATATAATTAGAAAATAACACTAGGATGTTGAATGCTACTTTAGCTTGTGTATTTTTTTCTAAATTTTGTATTTGATATATAATATTATTAAATCAAATTTAAACATAGTCGGCGACTCTTTTAAAGACGTATTTTAAGAATCAAAATTTTCAAATTTTATAATATTAGAGCTTACCTCATTTTCTGCAAACGGTATAAATTATCTTTTAACATAATGTTCATATTTTTAATATAGGAACTAGTTGGAGGGTTGTGTTTGGTTTTAAATATAAAACTTTAGTTCATTTATATTTAATCTTTATCATATTTTTAAATTAATTTATCTAACTTATAAATTGATATATAATCTAATTAATTCATTTGACTTCTTTAATTTATATAAATTAATCAATTAAATTTTATTTTAAAACTAAAGATGAAGTATTATTTAAAATATTGAAAATAGCTTTTGGGATATTATTATCACCAAAATTCCTCTCTCTTGCCTAGTTTTCAACATTTAATTGATCCCTTCATGATGGATGAAGAGGGTTTACATGTACCATTTGCAGTACTAACGTGGAATTAGGTTTCATTCTAGTAAAATTCACACACGATGATGAATGATTATTTTATCCTTTCTACATCGTCTTGCTATCAAGAAGTACAATATTTATTGACAATTAAGAAATTCAGTCATATCCAAAAAGATAGGAGAAATGATCACGAACCTGTAGGATTCTTATCAAGACATCTCAAATGATTGGTTGTTTCCTTTCTTCTTACATTAAAATAAAAATGAGTGCCAAGAACATAGCTTTGTAGCTCAGATCTTTAGGAAAAATATTTGATACTAATGCTGCTAATAGAGAAGAAACTCATAGTCACTAGTTGTTGAAAAATTTAGTAATGAATTAAAATGTTTGTAGATGATGATGATGATCATCTCATGCTGATATCCGTCAAAATCAAGTCCCAAAACAATTTCGGCATAACACCAGAGAAAAAGAAAAGTCCCAACAAAAGAGGAGTAAAAACTTGGAAGGAAAAAGAAGATGGAATACCAGAGAATACAATAGCTCTGGCCATAAGGGATCACTTGAGAATGAACCAACAACACAGCGGTTGGCGAGAACGGTTGAGGTGATACCCTAAAGACCTCAAAGTTTTGGAATAAGAAAAGTCATTACTTCCTTAATTCAAGACAAAATAATTTATTTAATGAAAGAAAAGGAAAAATAATATCTTGCAAGTAAAATTTATTTTTTAAATTTTTTTAATAACAGTACTAAAATTTCATCATTTTATTTCTTGATATGATATAGTATTTAAAATCAAAGTCACACAGATCAAAAATAAAATCTAGATCACGTCGCAATCTATTTATATTGAATTAATTAATTTCAAGAGATATGAAGAATATAATTACATTAAAGTTATGGAGAGTCTCAAGTTTAAAAATCACGAGATTATAATACTACAGTCGTGCATCTCATACCAACGAGGATGCCTTTCTTCTTGATATGGTTACTGGTAGTAACAATTATAATGGAGCAAGAGCAGTGAAGCCTCAAGTTGAATCGCCAAAAACCATATTTACACTGTCGGCACAAAGTAACATAGACGGAAAGGGAGGCATAGCAAACTAAAGCTCCGTCATGGGATAGGGTTGTGCTTAAGATGTAGATATGAGGAAGATAAAGGGAATTGGGCGGAAAATAGTTTTTGTGAATGGACGAGAGATGGTAGAAGCATCAACGTTGGAAGTTGTGATTTGTAAAACAAATAGGTGACATTATAGGATTAGTTTATCTAAATTTAATATAATTAATTAACTTATAGCATTATAAGCGAGTTCGATTCTTATTATTATTATAAAAGTTCATAAGTCATCTATAAGATTTTTTTTAATCCTTAAGCTATGCCTTAGTTTTAATGAGGGACCCATGCAAAATCCACATAAATTTTGTTGTACAAAAGAAACTCAACATAAGTTTGATACATTTAAAAATTAGAGAGTAACCATTTTTATTTATAAAAGTTAATGTTACAATTATTTCGAACTATATGAATAAATTTAAAGTTGTTTAAGAACATAAATTAAATTTCAAAATTCATCCCATCTTATTTACAGTGATTATTTGGTTGTCAAAGTATTTCTAGCTTGCAGTGAGATGCAGCCATTTTTCAACTGAATAAATGTCCACTTGGTAAGCGCGGGTAGCTACACTTGTTATTTTTCCTTTATGTTTCTCCTCAGCATCCCCTTGTTAATAATAACTTCTCTTTTATGTCTTTCTTTATTTTCCGTGGCTTGGATGTTAATTTCTCTTTTCCGGTGTTTTGTTTTCTTTTGATCTTTTTTCAACTTCCACATTAAGTTATATGCGGCTGCTAAGGTTTTTTAGACAAAATATATATATTATTAAGACTTAGAATACAATTTTGTTTCTCTTAGTTTGTATAAAAATTTTAATTTAGTTTCTGAATTCAGAAATAAACAATTTTATCATTCTATTTGTTAAAACCATATTTATAATTTGGTTGGAGTACTAAGACATCATGAAAATCTAGATGGTCAAAAGCAAAAGGACAAAAATACATTTGAACAACTCCCTGATTAAAGAAGACTAAAAATATAAATTTAGCCCTCCAAGTTTCGGTTTAATACTTAAATCCATGAAGTATATTTCCAATCCCTAATATTAAAATCATTTGGCCGCAACAAAGGTGAGAAGATAAAATCTAGAGAAATACATTTGGACATTTCGCATGTATAAGAAATGACATCCAAGTCCCTTGAAACCTCTTCATAATTAGTGAAATTGAAAAAACTCAAATGACATTAATTTCCTTATTTAAAACTTTCCAAAACACAATGCCAAAACAGGGGAAAAAAAGTCTTAATGGCATTGAATAAAGGCTTACTGTCTGATGTTTATTCTAAAGATTCAACCAGTATATTGACCTTTTAAGCTACCATGAATGCTTTGGGAGCAGCTTGACCTGAATTCATTATAACCAATAGCATGATTCAAAAGGCACATCTATATATAGTTCCATATTAATCTACATTTTACTGTGAGAGACCCAAAAACCTAAATTAGGAAATGAACTGAAGTATCTTCTGTGAAACAAAAATGAACAATAGCCTATGGCTAAAGCTATAAAGTCATGATGATCCAGTGAGAATAAATGCTTGAAGAAGGCTCTGTGCTGCTTGGGTTTGATCGGTTGTACCAGACATGAAAATAGTTCTGTCTTTTGTTTCAGGATTATGCTGAAAGACAACTTCGGCGCCTGAGATCTGATACAAAGAAATAGAGAATTTAACAAAAAGAACCAGAGGACACTTTAAAGCTTATACATCAATAGGCTGTAATAACAATGCAGATTCACCTAATGCTTCTTGCATTATCCAATGTAATGGTACCGGAATTTTCATACAACTTTTTCCCCTAGCAAATATTCTCCCCCTCATCCTTTTGGCCCTTTCTATAAGGAAAAATCTTTTAGAGGGATGATGCCAAATATAAAGAACAAATCTTTATCTGAAATTTTAAACTTATCTTTCCATTTTTACCCTCATCAAAGTGCTTCACTCATTATCTCTCTGCAATAAATTTCCTCTCATTATCTCCCATGCACTCTTTATAAACAAGGGTATAATTGGAAAAAAAGCTACATATCTTTACACATTTATTGCTTTTAACTAACATTTTGAACAAAGTGATTTTGACAGATGTTACTTGTAAAAAGAACCGGAAGGGTATTATATATCACCGAGTTACCAACAGAAAGCACCAAGACATATTTCAAGTAATTTCAGTTTTTCTCTAGTAACACATTAATAATTGAAATTAGAACTTGATTATGATGATTAATAAGAACAGCCACTGGATAACTAAACAGGCATATAATAAATGTGCCGGTAGCTCTACTAGGAGTTTGTATAATTACTACAACAAACTTAACCTTAAAAATAGAAACTTGTACATAACAAGTAGTTACTTTAAGTTTCAAAATGCTTCTAGTTTTGTCATAGTACCTGTCTTAATCGTGTCAGATTGTTATCACCTCCCTCAAATACAGAGCTAAAAATATCATCAGGAACCACAATTTCCACAGTTGTGCTAGTCACAACGGCAGCTTTGTTTCCACTGCAGATAAGATGACGATGAGAAACAATAAATTGGGGCAACTCATTTTATGTCAAATGGTTTATTTTCACCACTCCACTAGAAACTGCACTTTCGAAGGCTACAAAGGCCTAAAACTTCACTTCAAAGATAGGTTTCATATTAGACATATCATCACAAAAAGGTCAATGAGAAGACGAAATATCAGATGATGGTCAAGTGTAATGGGATGCCATCCGAGAAACATTTTATAACACTACAATTTCACTAGAGATGATTAAATTCAGTTGAAAAATGAGCATTGCACCAAAAGCAGCAATTTCACTCAACAGGATCAGACATGGTTGATATGATGTACGCCAGACATCAGCACCAGTCATCTAAAACCTCAATAACAATTTTCTAGTGAAAAGCTATATTTAGATGCCAGAAAAGTGTTATTTAAATGTTTGCGATGATGAATGTTTTAGTTTCTAAATAAAACTTTTTTCTAAATGCCACAAAAGCTATATTTTCTAGTTAAAAGCTATATTTAGACATGGCTAGATCAGACATTGGTTAGATATAATAAAATATAGCTTTGCATACAAAACTAAAACATTGGTTTTCATATCACCAACCTGTCTTGTTCTAAGCCGTTCCTGCCAACATCATCAATACATCTTGAAACCTTCTGCAGTAAAAAAAAAATCATTTGACGAGGAAAAACTAGCAGAGCAAAACCAGTCAATAGAGAGGAAGAAATATACCTGTGATGTGCATAACCCTGGTGAAGGCCAATCCGAATTTTGAGGAAGTCCAGCATGATCTATGCTTAGAGAAAATGTATGTTTACACTGATTATGAGAAATCCCAGCACTTGGTGAGCCTCCAAGACCATAGGGGCTGGTATCATGCAAAACAGCGGAAGTGCTCCTTGTTCCAGCAGCGTTGTGTACTGGCAAAAAGATTATCTCTTAGTCTACCAGTTGCATTATACAAAGCATCTTGAACATTTGAAAACATTCCTGATATCTGAGGGGAAAAAATATACATACAGAAAATTAATAACCATTTAGGCATCTATATGAAAGGATAAATATTTCATATCTTATAGTACATTTACATCAAGGGAGTTGCTAAACCATAAGTAATTATCATATTGATCTTGCATGTCAAACTTGAAAGGAATTAACCCAAAAAAAAAAAAATAGATCTCCTCTTATGTTTGGAAGAAAATATTTTCTTTCTGTAATGTTCGGTTCAATGATATAAACCAGAAATCCAACAGAAGATTTTGGGGAAACTCACTCTATGAACAGTTTTTGAGTAGTATGACCAATTTTCAATTTACAGTTCACAATAGTCAAAATGGACACCTTCTAGTGTGTATGTTTACATGAATCTAAGTGCATGTGTCTATGTATATCTATGACATAGAATGAAGCTACCATCAAATATAAATAAATGATCAGACAAATAAGAATTCAGTTATATCTCAACCACAGCTCCAAGGTCACAGCAACCTGGAAGGTCACTGGTTTTAGTAATTCCAAACTGGTTACTGCGATGAGCCCATGACGCAAAAATTGAATGTCTCAGCAGCGTCTATAACTGGCATTTGCGCAACCAAGGAGATTCAGCAAGTCTTCATCTTTGGCTTGGCTAAAAAATCATAGATCTCTAGAAGATACAACAACTCACTGAGAACTCCTTATTCAATTTCAAATCCCTACATTGCAGTTGCTATAACTGATATGTATCTGGAAAGAAGATGATAGATATCACCCTTGACTAGTCTAAAAAGTATAGATGGCAGTTATCTGCAGGACTATGATGAAAGGGGAAGATATTCCTCCTGCTTCAATATCAAACTCTTATTCTCCACAGGAGACAAAGCAAAGAACCATTGTTGGCTTTTCAAAATATACTTCTCAAGGAAGAGCAATGACATAAATCACAAATATTTGAGCACAAGGATATCAAGAACAGCAATAAAATATTTAAAAGATAAATCAAATTCATAAAGCTTAAAGTGAAAGAAAAATAATCTCAAGAAAAGGGTGTGAAAAATGAGACTCGCTTGTAGCTACTAATGATAGTCCATCTTGCAGGATGAGCAATAAACTATCATGGCAAACAATTACACGCCTTCAACCCCATTACTTATGTTGAACAAGATAGTTGAGTGTGTCTGCACTGTGGCACTTATACATGACCCTACTGCACAAGGATATTGATATAAGATCACCTCTATGCAGATAATTTGCTGAAAGGGAGAAAACTTTAGGAAAACACAGGTAGTTTAAAGACCATAACAATATAACTACTATCACTAAATCATGTCCCCATTTCCCCACTGCTGTAGATAGCCCTTGGTGGTTGAGGAATCCTTTGTAGAAATTGTACGCCATGGTTGTAAGACACTCAAAATGACATGACAAAAAATTCCTAAAAAACATATTCATCAGTATCTTGTTATTGGTCAAACACACACCCGCACGCTCACCTGTACCACTTGATCATTATCTGCAGCACATTTTCGAACCTGGTCAGTCCTAATTACTCTTATACTAGTTCCAGTTGCCTTCCGCATTTCAGAGACTATTGCTCCCCCTTTTCCTAACAAACAACCTACTTGGTTTGTTGGCACTAGGATTCGTGCAGTGACAGATGACCCCCTATTGGATCCTGGGTCTAATCCATTATCCATGCCAGCCTCGACAGACTTAGAGAAAACAAGGACAATTGCCTTCTGGGCAGGGGAATATCCTGCTTCAGGACTCTGCAAAAAAATGAAGCCACCATTGAAAGAAAGAAATTAATATGAAAAGTAATAATAATGAGACAGGGAACTTCAAGAAGCAGAAGTAAAAGAAAACAACAAGTCGTATCAAACCTCAGAAGCAGTAATAGTAACAACTCTTTCCTCACAACAAGCTAATGGAGGACCAACCATTATAGAAGTCCCTGTCTCACTCTGAAGAGCTTTAACAATACAGCCACCCTTTCCAATGACCCTGCCAACCCTATCACTAGGGCAGAGAATTCTGAAGGTAACTTGCTGATGAAGTGCCTTGGAATCCATGCTTGAAACCCGGTTAAAATCAGCAGACAATGAATGAAGCCCTGAGGAATAGCTGTTTGAGCTCTTGGAAGAAGCAGACAGTAAAGAGTTCCTCCGGAGAAGGTGATCTTCACGCTGATCAGTCAGAGGCTCATGTTGAAGTACAACTGCAGATTCATGAGGTTTGCTATCCGCCATCTTTGTTCTATCAGCTGGAGTGCAATCTTGAAGACGATGAGAGACTGCAAGAAGTGCCTTCTTAACAGATGACACATTTCCTTCAATCTACCACAAGACCATACGATCTTTAATAATTGTAAAAATAAAACCCTTTTAGACAACATTATTAAATCCCAGTTACCATGTCCACATGACCTTTGAACAGTTAATCAGAAATCGTTACCATTTCTAACACGTGTTACATTCCACCTGCAGAAAATCAATTAAGAAGTTCATACCTTAAAGGTTCTAATCAAATGATAAAGAAGACAGACTCAACTTTTTTTTAAGAAAATGTCAAGTGCGTCTTGTAGTAGGTCAGATGGAAGAGACCGTGCCCCCTAAACAAATTGAGAACCCAAACCTAGTGGATTTTGAAGGAGGAAAAAAGGCTAGGATAGCTACCCCTTGTTTGAACTCAACAATGCTTGACTTTCGATTAATCAGTAATAACAAATATCATAATAGCTACACCCAAAGGAAAGGGGGGAAAACTATCCAATCAAAGAACAAAATTGCTCAAAGAGAATGAGTTAGAAGTGAAATCTTCCTCTCCACTACAAAGTGAGAGATTTCCAGATTAAAAGCTTCTCAATAAATTTCCTCAAATGCACACTTCTCTAGGTAAAACATCCAATCTACATATCAAACCCACTAAATGAACATGACAGAAGACCTTTCTGAGGTATTCAAAGGCGAAACACTCCTTTAAGACACTAGACTTCTAAAATGCCTTAGGTGAAAGATGTTGGAGGGACACAGAGAATATCACTGATCAAGTCATAACTCACATTAATATTAAGAAACTTATAAGGTCATCATTTAAGCCATATGTCTGTCTAAAGTTTAATAATTAACTTTAAAGCTCACAAAAGGCATGACTGTGGTCCTTTGTAGGGTGGCATCTTTTTTGTCAATTGGCAAATCCCCAAAAAGCTAAACTCAAATGTTGTTCTCAAATAACAATACCTGTTTTGCCTTTTCTTAAATGTCTAAGACTGGCTAGGATTCTAACATTGAATCTTGTTTCTTATTGTGCCTGTTTGGTTATAGGCCAAACCATGGTTTGAAAAATGTTTTTGGGCCAACCCATGTTTTAGGCTAAAAATTAAGCAAGCAGCCATCAAATGTCCAGAAGAGCTTTTAGACTAAACTATGATTTAAAACCATAGTTTCGAATAAGCTTGTGGGAATAGCTTTTGGTTGACACAAGTGCTTTTAGGCTGTGTAATGACTACTTTACCCCTATCTTTTTCTATTATTTTACCATATATCATTTCTGGTAATTTACCTATCAAAAAAATATTCTGATAGCAACTATCTAAACACTTATTTCTTCATAATCACTTTTCTTCCAAAAGCTCTTCTCCAGAAACTATTCTCCAGAATCACTTTTGAATCAGTTTTCTTCAATAGTTATTCTCCAGAATATAAACCAAATAGGCCCATTATCTTGCTACTATTTTTCAATTTTTCAGCTGGACGTAGATCTGTTCCCTTATTACTTACAAACACAAAGAAGCACCCAAGTGGCTCACTGGAAAAGCCAAAAAAAAGAAAGCATCAAAGGCTCTTGCCCAGCAACACCTCTACTCGTGTGAGAAGCACTAGCCTTAAATAGCACCTCGTTTCAATGCCTTTGACTAGCATGGGCCTTTTCTTCTGGTAGAAAAGTAGAGACACTTTGAGATCAATTACCCTAGAATAATATGTTCACATCATGTAGGTTAAGCATATTTTGAAAGAAATTTTTTGTCCCAAGGAAAACACTGAACACAAATAATCTCCCCTCCAACCAACACAAAATTGGAGCTTCCTCTCTTAGCCAGATTACAAACTATAAATCAGATATATTTGGTTATTTGCAGGTATTACCAACAACTTAGATAGTTAATGTCATTTATGGTTGAAGAAAATCCGATGGTTGGAGAATTATATACTGTATAAATGTACTGATTCTTGATTAATCATCGGATGTGGTTAAGACTCGACAGCAAGTTCTGATGTTAGTTTACTCACTCTCTTCCCCTGTAGATTTTCCTCTTCTGGGCTATTGAATTATAGTGGAAAAATAGCAAAACTTAACATTCCAAGCAACTGCATAACGATAACAACAAGAACCGAAAATTGAAATAAAATCCAGAATTCATACTCCCCACATAGTGTAGCTGTCTTGTAGTTTGCTGCTTGCTACAACGAGTGCACTTATCTAGCCGTAAATCTTCTATTGAGTAGCAATCAAATTCTTAAATTTAAAAACAGAATGCTAACTTCTTACCTCAATCATTTCGTCCGAGGCCATGGAATCACGCACACTATTGCTCAAAGCCCTAATTTTACACCCAGTGTCCTTCCTAATCTTCTCCACCACCTTCCCTCCCTTCCCGATAATCGACCCAACCTGTGGTGAATCCGCCAGTAGTCTGCAAGACACTACTCCATCCCTCACTTCAGTGCCGTCAGTCTCCGCCGCAACATCAAGAACCCTATCGAACACCTTCAAGAGAGCTTCTTGCGCCTTGGAAACCTCGACCCCACCTTTCCCAATAGCGTCACTGCCGCCATTACCGACACATCCATTAGAATCAGTCGACTTGCCCAGGTAAACCTTGCTACTGATAGCAGACGGAGCAATTATGACTACAACCCTGTCAGAAGTATCGGGTGGGGCATCTTCTACTCGGATCTTGGCACCAGTGAGTTGCTGGAGGTTCTTGATGATGGCTCCGGACTTCCCGATGACGCCGCCGATACGAGAGGCATGGCGGAAAGCAACGTGGCCCGGAGGTATACTGAGAGGTAGCGGCGTAGGCCTGGACTTGGAGCCGTTGGAGGATCCATTTGTTGAACATCGGTTCGGGTCGACCATTTGGGTCGCAGAGTACAGAGTCGGGCGCTGCTTCTTCGCCGAGGAAAGAGAAAACTTAAACGGCTGAATTCGCTCATTTATAGGCCCCTTTCAGACTCTCCGTGAAAAAATATCTTTATAAAATTATAATAAATTATAAATAACGAATAATTAATATTTGTTTAATGATGATGATTATGATAAAATGATAATAAATATTATTTATTGTTTTTGCTGCTTCCTGCTGCTACCAGTTGCAGTCAGCGAGAGAAGGACGACAAATTATAGAGAAAGAGGCGTACTTTGAAGTTCGATTGCTAAAATGCGCAGGGAGGTTATTGTTTTCTAACTCAAAAGGGTTGGGGTCTTGGTAATTAAGTTTTTAGTTTTTGTTTTCATCCTATCCTAACAATATCTATATTCCATGCTTTCTCAAAATAAGATTTAATAGATAAATTTATCTTTATCCTAAATATAAATTATTAATTAAATTTTTATTTTAAAATTTATAATTTTTATTAAACTCAGACGGCTAATTACATATATTAAGTGAATTTTGTATTAAAAAAATTTTGATAAAAAAGAAGATACACTTGTTTATAAATAATTAATATATGTTTAGGTTGTTTTGACCTCCGTTCTCAATTAATTCAAATAATTTATATTTAATGTATTTCAATCAATTCGCAATAAAGGTCATATCAATTTATCATTAATTTTTTTAAAAAAATTGATTTGATTTGTCTAATATGCCATCATTTCTTCAAATAATTTATTTATTCTCATTAATTTTCATTTTATGCCTTCAATATCCCCACTTCCCTTCAACACATCCTAATGTAATTGTTCCAAAATACTACTCTTCTAACATTTGATAAATAATTTAATTATAAAATTGATATTGATTTTTAATATAAAATCTAATTAAAGAATAATATTATTGGAATTTTGGTGTTATTCCTTACCTATGTCTTTAATTTGAAATTGTTTCCATTCTTACCCAATGATCTTATTGTTATTTTGTAGATATCCATGTGCATGTTGGTTTGAGAACTGTAGTTCTTTCTCCACAATTTACAGGTTTGACATTGAGAGAGAAGAAGGGTAAAGAAGATCAAATTATTTTAGTAAAATCATTGTTAGGTCTTGAGAAGAAATGCATTTGAAAAAAATTCTCATACTAAAATATAATAATAAATTATAATATAAAAAATGATAATAAATACATAACGGCGTAAAACTTTTTAGTAATTTATATTTATTTTTTAGATTTTGTAATAATTTTTTCTTATATTTTTTCTCGTTTTTCTTATTACTACCCTCTTAAATGGAGAAGTCAGAGAAGGCATGAAGAATTGTTGAAAAGTAAGATTGAACTAAGCTGGATGCTATTCAAACTTTAATAAACGGTGACATGAAATCAACAAATAGATAAAATTATTTTTTTTATATTTATTATTTTAATTTGATAGAACTCAATCTCTATAATATTAATTTAGTTGTAATTTAGATTATAAATTTTAATTTACTAATGGGATATATGATAACTGGCAGTTATAATTTTAAATATTTCATATATTTAACAATAATGATTAATTAGAATTTTAGATATGCCACATATTTAGCATTAATAGAGAATATTATATTTCTATTTATTTTTTAATACTCAAATGATAGGATGTGGGATAAAGTTGATTAATAAATATTTTATGATTTCATCTAATAAAACTAAATATTTGGAATATCTAAAAATTTTAATCAAAATATATAATTTTATTTTCTAAAATATAAAGAGTAATATTTTAAATAGTTAAATTATATAAATTAAGTTGTATTAAATTAAAATTTAAAAATTAAATTAAAATCAAATTAAAATAAGTTGGGATCAGTTAAAACTTAGAAGCATAGGACCCGTTTGGTTTAGTTGCATACCCTCTTGGTAATGCAAGGGGCTACAATGCAATATTGATTGCCATTAGGAAATTTGGTCTGTTATTAACAAGATATGGAGAAAATATTTTTTATGTTTGATACGATGATAAAAAGTCCAAAAAATCCCTCAAAAAAAAACTTCTCCATCCCCCCCTCGTCTTCTTCCTCAGTCAAAACACCAAGAATCAGTGTCAATGCAAAACCCACATAAGAATAAGCAGGTAAAAAAAACACACCTTGAACAAATCCTTGAGCAGCAAAGTCACATAATAACAAATTGTTGGGGAAAAAATACATAAATCAAGTTTTATCAACGTGGGCAAAAATCGTAAAAAGTTTAAAAAAAATAAAAAATAATCTTTCATATAGATCTAAAACATAGAAACAAAGAAATCTTGAGGGTTTTACAACAATCACAGATCTGAACACATGGAGAAAACAAATTTGGAGGAAGACTCTCATAGAAAATAGATTTGAGAGGGAGACGGAGAGCAATAAAACTATAAAGGAAAAAAAATAATTTTCTCTTTTAATATGTTTTAATTATTAGTAAAAAAAAGTAAATTTGAAATAGCAATAAAACTAAGTTGACAAATACTAATCAATTTAAATTTAAACTTTTTAAATGTCCATTTTTTTTGAAAAAAAAGAAATTATAAATAAATAACATAGAATTATTTAATTACCACACCTTTGTGAATTGGGCACCCCCAAAAAATGTGTGTTTAGAGAGTGGTCGGATCTGATGAAAAATTGTTTTTGTTTTTGAAAAATTATGTTTTTGTCCAAAAAGGTGGAACTGCTCCTTTGGAAATTGGTAAACATAGATCTATGGATATGTCCAATGGTTTGAGTCATTAGCGTATCTATAACCTCCGTGTCATCTCGGTTTCTTGTACTATTCAAGTCTCCAGCTAACTCCTCTTCCTTTTTCTGGTCTATTTCCTCTCACTTTGCCAGCACTTATTTATTTGTTTTTTTTTTGTTTATTTATCCCCCATATCACTATCCGGGTTTACTAGAAATCATTTAGTTTACGGGAACGTAGACTCATAATAAAGAGAATTTCAGTATCTTTGAATAATTATCGTAATTACATACTGAAGATAAAATTACTAATTAAACTAAAATGATCTACAACCAATCTATACTATACAGTAGATCCAATCACTTATTTCTTTCCATACATGCTCTGTTCTTCTTTCCTTTTTTCCCTCGAAAAATTTCACTTTCAAGAGACACAGCAATATATAAAAATGAGAGCAACAATTAAATTTAATAGAAGTAATAATTCAAAAGTCATAATTTAATAATTTAATTATAGTTGAATTGAAATCAATCCAATTATATTAAAATAATATAATTTAATTTAATATTAGAATAATATAATTTAATTAATTAAATAAAATATTTATATATGATCTTAAAAAATAATATTTAAATGAAAATATTAATCTACAAATAGATAAAATTTTTATGTATAAAGTATACGTAATCTAATAAAATAGTTACTAAAATACAAATATAATATATTATTATTTTTTTAAAACTCAAAATTATATTTTTTTAGACTTAACAAAATGAAAAATATATAAAAATCTATCTGATTAAGCCATTCAAACTCTTCCTCGAATTAGTCAAGGCAGTTATATTTGACCTACCTAAATTGGACTTTAATAACAAAATGACGACTAGGCAATCTGATTTTTTATATCATGATAATGATTTCTAAATTATGGATCAATTTGAATAAAATTTTAGAAATAAACTTATAAAAAAAATTGTATTTGGACAGTTTATAGAAAAATAACTTTTAGAAAAGAGTTTATAAAAAAAAATAATTTTAAATAAATGAGTGTTTGGATATTTATTTCTAAAAATATTTTTATTATTGGTAAATTACGAAAAAGTGTATGAGTATTAAATGAGGAGAGATGAGAGGGAGTATAAGAAAAGAAAAGAGATGGTGTAAGAAAAAGTAAGAGAGATGAGAGATGATATAAGAAAAAGTAAGGGTAATATAGTAATTGGTTAGTTCATAAACTCTTTTACTGTTCTATAAACTAATCTGATCAATTTATCTGAAACTTTTATTTTAAACTATAGTTTAGTCTAAAAACCTGTTTGAATAAATATAACTGTTTATTTTAAAATTTCTCAAAACCTAAATTTTGTCTAAATCTAAATTTAAAATCTAAATTTAGAAGCTATCTAAACACAATGCATATCTTTTTTTTTTATACTATTGTATTTAAAGTAGATAAAATGGGCTCAAAAAATTAATTATTATTTCTATATCTAAACAGAAGATTATGATATGTAAATGTGAGAGATTGACATATAGATCAGATCACAAAAGTAATTTTTTTTATATATATTTTGGACCTATTTTTAACTCTCCCTTTAAAATATCATTATTAAATTTCAGGACAAAATCAAGGTCATATTTTCACACGGTCAACATGTACATATAAAAATTATATATTTACATCATAAATTACTATGCCTACCATCGCCTGCACTCCATCAACGACCTCACCTCATCCCAATTCAATTTATCATGTCTTCTCTAAGAATATTTAATTTGATAAGAATATTGATATAAGTTGTTACATTTCCATATTGAGAAAATGACGTAGGACGGAAACTTGGAAGGGAAAAAAACTCTGAAAGCCTTTAAGTTTAGAGGGGGGAAAAAACAATGAAGGACCTAAGTCCTTCCCAACTTTAATTGTAAATTTCCAAAGATTAATTTTAAATAAAGTTAGAGCTAATTCTATTGATGATAGTTATAATTTGATCAAATTTAATTTTAATCTCTATAATTTTAAATTATAGTTTTTAAATCCTATAATTATATAATGACTTAATGTTAGTTAATTCTATTAAATATATAGACCAAAACTAAGATTAGTTAAAAGTATAAGGATTAAAATTAAATTTTTTTTAATCCATGCTATTTTTGATTTCAATACAAATATATTTAATAAATTTTGATTTCGGTCATATATTGTTAAACTCATACCCAATCCTTATAAAATTATAGGGACCAAAAACTAATATATAAAACTATAATGATTGAAACTAAAATTTGATCAAATTGCAAAAAGTAAAATCCTATCTAATATCCTAATTTTATTTATAGTACAATTTTACGTATAATTTAGTATAATTTTACCTATAATCTTTTTAATTTGATGCAATATTACATATAATCTTATTTCTCAAGTACCAATAATTGCATAAAATTAAAAAGATTATAGGTAAAATTATACTATAAATAATATTATGATATTTATTATATATAAAAAATAAGATCAGAATATTAAGTGTAACTTTACCCCAATTATAAAAACCAATACTAATACTAATCCTTAAGGTTACTTTGTTTCTTTATGATAAGATTATGTTGTTATCACCTATGCTATGTGAACTAAGTGACCATAGAAACTTACAAGACTCACCTATATTTAGGGCATGTTTGAAACAGTTAGAAACCATGATTTTAAAAATCTTTTTAGACAAAATCTAGGTTTAGAAAAATTTCAAAACAAACAACCATATTTGTTCAAACGGGCTTTTGGACAAAACCATGGTTTAAAACTAAAGTTTCAGATAAACTAGTCAGAGTAACATATGGAACAGTAAAAGAGTTTATAAACTAATTAATTACTATATTACCCATACTTTTTCTTACACTTTATTTCCTACTTTTTCTTACACCCTCTCTCTTACTTTTTCTTACACTCTCTTTTCTTTTCTTACACTCTCTCTCCTCTTATATCTTATCTTACCTCATTTAATACTTATACTCTTTTTCATAATTTACTAATAATAAAAGTACTTTTAGAAATAACTATCTAAACACTCATTTATTTAAAACTATTTTTTTTCATAAACTCTTCTTCAAAAGTCATTTTCTATAAACTGCACAAAAACTCTTTTTTTCATAAACTCATTTCTAAAATCTTATCTAAATATACACTTAATTATTAACTATGACCTTATAAAACTACATAGAATTGTGGTGAGTGACCACTAAATATCAATCTATAGAATTTCTCTTAAATAGTACTCATATTTAATTCTCAAATTTAAATCCCCTGATATAATACACATAATAAAATAAACCATATATAGAGAAATTATAACATTAGTAGAAAGTTGCACAATTCACAAGCCACTGATAATGCAACTATTTCTCAAACTTCACGTAAGACATGGAATATAATATCTATGATTCCATAGGGATCCATTCTGCCAAAATACCTACTTCAATGATAAAACTCTGCCTTCATATCAGTCCACACCAAATAAAAATATTATACTCCTCTAGTCTTATTGTAAGAACTTCTTAATTAATTTGAGTAAATTAAAAAAATTAAAAAAATTAATTAATTATAATAAAAATGTGACTTAATCTCCCTCAAATACACTTGGATAACATTATATTAAATATCAACTTATAAGTTACATAAATTAATTTGGAGCAAGATGATAAAAATAAGAAATAAAGTAAATTGAGATATTATAATTTAGACCAAAACTAACTACCTAAGTAGCTCCAACATTTAGGACCAGAGGAATATTTATTTTGACATTATGAAAACCTATGCAAAGGCATTAATTTAATCCTTTGCAAAAGGAAAAAAAATAATGGAAACCTGCATACCGTAAGCAAGCATATATTCCATATCTAAGAATAGAGTTTGGTACTGGAAGATTAAAAATATATGGTAATGAACAAACTAATACATTATGCCTTTGTTCTGGTAATTTTCCATATTCTTCTTCAACCTACAGTTAGTCAAAGCCCCACCACTACCCAACCTCGTAATAGTACTAAAGTTAGAACCAAACAGGAAGAAGCCAAATTCCCTTTTTTATGATGCTTGGAAGGAAAGCTGAGACAAAATTCTTCAAAAGCTGTACAGAAAATCGAAATAAAAATGCAGCCTGAATCATAGAAAATTGATGTTGGCTCAGATGAAATAGCTATTATAAGTTAAAATTGAGCAACAGATGCCTCAATTGGAAGATCCTGCAGTGACCAATGGTGTCCCCCTTTACGTCTCAAAACTAAGAGTGGTCAACAATCAGCAATGACTGGAACCTTTCCAAAGAAAACAAGCAGATTTCAGAATCTTCCCCTCAGTAGGATAATTCTAATGAAATTCAAAACAAAAAAGACTGAAATTTTTTAAAAAAAAACAAGAAATTAAGATTCACAGTTCATATGGGAAAAAAGTGTCGAAAACTTTTATAATTTCAGAATCACCCTTAATCAAGTTAAATGCAAATTCTCTTCCCACCATATTTTCATCAAATGAGGGGTAGGTTCGAAATGAATCATAATGTTTCATTAAATTTTGTAAAGGTCTTGTGTTAAGGAACAGGAGAAGGGATCTGACAAATAAAACTAGACGGAGTGTTATACATACATCCTTAAATGAGGTAAAGGAAAACTACCCTATATCACATACTTGAGCATAAAAAGTGTTCATTTTTCTGATGTAATCCATATATGCTCTAGCATGTTGCAAAATAAATATAAATAACACTTCAGCAACAGCTATGAAATAATTGGAACCTCAAATAATTAATGGAAAATGAAAACTATCATTAGGATCTAAATATCAAGTACAAAGGAAACTGTAACAGCAAAACTCTTTCATCAACCATTGCCTCTAAATGAAAGGTGGTTTTTGATCAAAGATATTCAAAACACTATCTAATTCATGACTTTTCCCAGCTAAGCTATTGGATTCTCTATACATGAAATTAACAGAAACATTCCAATTCCAATGGATCATATTAGTAGTTTCCTCAATGGAAACCTCAAAAAGTTGAAAAAACAAAGAAGTCCTCTATGGATGAAACTTGTTCTCACTCATTATGCTAAGTACTTTGACAGGAGGCAAACAAAACAAGTAATTGGTTATTTGAAAATTTTAGATGGGTGCTTGTAATTCATTCCATTTGATAGGGGTACTTGTAATGTAGAGATACTTTAAGGATTTTCTACATAATTCACTCAAGTTGATTTCGTAATTTAGCCAGAAAATTATCCTCTTAATATTTTTTGCAGACTATAAACTCCATAGAGGTATATGTTAACTAGGCAAATCAAATCAGAACTTACCCAACAAAATCTGAAGAATTTGCAAGTTTATGAAATTATGTACAATGATACTCTAAGGTTGAAGCCTAAGCCTGTTGAAGAAGACCAAAAAATGATACTCAGGGGCCCAGTACAAAAATCCAACAACTGGCCCTGCTTTGATGTACTGCAAAGAATACCAGAAAACATCAAACCACAGATATAATGATCAGTATAAAACATTTGACAAAATTGAAAGATGCAAACCTTCCCATCTAAGATCACAAGTTCACCATCAACCCATCGAGGATTCCGAAACCCTGGCTCGGCAAGCCTTCCTTGGCCTTTATACCGAGCAATCTAAAGTATCAATAAGATCATAAGATGCATCAGAAAAATATTGTTCATTTCACTTTGATTACAGTCAATATAGAAAGGAAATTACGGGGACCGAGGAAAAAGGGGTGATGAAGGATAAAATGAGAACAAAGAATGGGAAGTCCTGAAAAGAATAGAAGTTGTCGTACCACACCAAACTCTTCTGGAATTATCCCTTTATGAGGAAGCTGATACCTCTTTCCAACTTTTGCACGAAATGCTACCTAAGGATAACAAGGAACATGATCAATGAGAAGTATCAGACAGGCTACATAATGGGTAATTAACTCCCAAGTGAATGAAAACCTACAGAGAAGCATAAAAGAAAAAGATAATTAACTTATGCTCAATCAAGATTTGCAATATATTAACCATCACAGTTCTTCACCAGATAAATACTAACAATCAAGAGGATATGTTGAAAATTTTTCTTTAGTAATAAAGTTAAGCATTTGCATTTTTCATTAGCAAAGATGGCTCCAATAAACCGGCATAAGATAACCATTGTCAATTATATCATACATATGATTCCGGTAAGGCTGTGGCATACAAAATGTACATAGAATGATTCATGGCATTCTGCTCCAAACAAATATTCCAAATCACAGTGTAAACTACACATTGCAACAATTTTTCTTTTTACATATTACAGTACATTTATTAGTTTTCGAAGTATAAAATATCAAACAGGTTGTGCTTGGACTTTCTGATTGCTTATAAATATTATTATTTCTGCAAAACCCAGCTTGGCTTCTCAAGACCCCATAGCATGAGAGGCCATTTAAAACTTGACATCCAGCTAAAGCTGTATAAGAAGAAAAATTAGGGTAATCAATGTTATCCCTACATTGGGATACTTAGTAAGCAATAGAAGGAAAAAATGAACAAACAGGTAAGAAATATGTATATATGTATGTGTGTATATTCTAAAATTATAAATTATAAAATAAGTATATACATTTTGGGAAGAAAACTATGGAGTACTGATTAATGTTACCTTTTTTTACTACATGTGATATTTCTATGAATTTTAATATTCATTTTATTATTATGAATGATTATTTCTTTTTATTTTAAGCAAATGTCATTTAAAATATATTGATTTATTCACAACTGGTTCAACTACGGGGGGATCATGGTCCAACCATTGAAACGTAAACCAATGCCTCAACCGGTTCAATGGCTAGCCTGGTTTTATTAACATCGATCAAGATGAGACCACCCTCTCGAAAGTTCTAAACAACAACAAACAAAAAGAATCTCCCACAAAAGCTGAAGGGGGCAAGGGGATCTCCTTGTCTAACTCACTGTTGACCTCAAGCAAGATTTACATTCACCATGAATAATCTCAGAACCAGATGTAAGAGTCTAGATAAGACCACCCTCTCTAAAGCTCTAAAGAACAACAAACTTAAAAAATCTACCACAATAGTCATAGAATCCACAGCTCCCTATTACATGATTTTCATGTTACAGTTTAACGACCAAACCTTATGCCTTCCATCTCTTCATATCATACACACTTTTTTCTGCTAAAGCAGCCTAAAAAATTTGTCATCTGGGGTGCATTTGATTTTCTGGGATTGCATCTGATGACACCTCAAATAGCCTAGCTGATAAAACCTAAGAAATAATAAACTCCTACTCCTTAAATAATTTCTCTTACCTTATGCTACATCTCTCAACAAATACCATATCTGTGCACCAGTTATATTCACCACGAGATTGAAAACTGTAATGTCTCGAGAAAAAGATGGAAGAAAAGGATCTGCAAAAATGACACTCTAGACCTTCTCATCCACAATTTCAAGCATCAACAATGATTATGGCAATAAAGGTTTCAAACCGACAGAATATTTCTCAACACAAAGCTTACAAATCCCTGTAAATTAAAAACTACGTTCTCTATATAAGGAAAAATTGCTTCTTGTGCTTAATCCCCACTCCTAATTGGGTCACACATGTCAAAGACCAGTCTCCTAAAAGCTTAAACCGTTCAGGAACTCAATGATGAATGATCATATGGTATCTCATCGCATCTTCCCGTGAAAACTCCTTGGGCTAAGTGTAACTGTAGATAAAGCACTCATCTGGTGTACTTTGTGCTAAACATTGTGGGCCCTGAGATGGTTTTATAACTTTTACAATATACATCATAGCATAATCATAACTTCACCAAATCATTTTCAAAGTTATATAAATTTACTCAGATCAACAAATCCAGGCCAAAAACAAACAGCAATTATCATTTTCAGTTTCAAATGGCAAATAGATTGATAAAGTCAAACATAAAAGTTCAAAACAATACCTGGCCAGCTGGTACATAAGGATCTCCAGTTAATTTAAACGCTTCTACATACTCATAAAACTCAAGACCTGAAGGTTCCCTAGCCCCACCATCTTCTTGCCACTGACCAAATCTACGTCTAAGTTGAATGACTTCTGAGGAGTAAAGACCATGTGCACCAATGTATAGACCTGATGAAAATAAAGTATTTGTGGATCACCATAAGGCATAAACCATAGACCTAAACCTAAAGTCCAACAATGAGCCGCCAATATTACCTAATACTCAAAATGGCAAGTTCTGTAGAAAATTACCATTTAAAGGATCTGAAGAAGCAGGTATTTCAATACGATTGAAAATAGTAGACCCAGATAATGGTTGGCGGTTCTGAGCTTGGCTAAGAGTAAGACTTATTAATTCTCCTACATCTTTGAGAACCTAAGAGAATAGCACAGAACATAATAAACAAGCAATATCAAGGAGAACCAGCTTCGTCAAAGAAATTCAATTTTGTAAAAATATTTTCTAACATTAAAAATTCGGAAGTTAAATTTCATCACTAAATATTCAGTACTGAAAATCAGTGCTCAATTCAATTTTATCAAAGATGCACGCCACTCAGTAAATAAAATTTGTCAAGTAAAAACTTGGACCTACCTTAGAGGGCACCTTTCCCCTACCAATAAACTTGGCAAGATCAAACATAACATGATCAACAGAGCGTTGACCTTGAATCTTGGTTGATTTATCTGATGAAGATTTCCCTTTGCCATGGCCATCCCGCTGGTTCACTTCTTTTTCTACAGTGAATGAAAATAAACCACGTCCATTCTCAAGCTTAGCAGGAACCCGAAGCAAATCTCTAGTGGATAAATTACTGGAAAGTTTCTGAGCAAGACCACCAATGACAAGTTTAACTGCAATTTCATTCTGCTCTTCACGTCCAATAGTGTCAGGACCAGTATTTATTTCAATATCATCACCTCCCTCTTGGTCACTTTCAGACTTAACATCTTCAATTTCCAGAATTTCTGTTTCATTTTCCTTCTCTTCCTCTTCCTCTTCATCTTCATCTTCATCTTCTTCCTCAATTATCTGTTCAATCACCTTAGATATTAGATCCTTGTCTACCTTCTCTGAAGGAGTCACTTTCAAAACCTTCACCTTTACACCAGGAATCATATCCTTCAAGACATTCTGGAATCCAGGCATTCCCTCAGCTGGGTCTGAGCCATCATCCTTATCGTCACCACTCTCAGGATCTTCAGTACTCACAACAAATAGCTCACTTCTCCCTTCAGGTGACTCTACTGAACTCAATCTCTCAGCAGCGTTTGATGCCTTAGAGGAGGCTACTGGGGAGATGGGGCTACCTCCTCTCCGCTCTAAGTAAACAGCCTGAAAAGCATCAAGAATATGAAACCCCTAACTATCAACAATTGTTAAATCAGATGAATTTTGCTAAGAATAAAATACATCATCACACAAAAATATCCTCATTCACCTGAATGCTTGTTGCATTTACTGTAATATCTAAGCAAACAATAATATGGAAGTTAAGAAAGTAGAGAATAGATACCTGCAACTTATATTCACCTTTCCTATTCACTCTAAGAAAAATCTCAAATAAAGGAACACCAGCAGCAGATGTAGCAAGTTGCCTGGAAAAATATGGTGAAACATTCAAAACCAGAGGCCTCATCTTTGGCAGGATTGCAAAAAAAACTCGACAGTATGTTCAGAAAACATCTTAATGTCCAATTGACCTCCAAGACAACTAAATCATAGGTTACTTAGGACTAAAAGAATGGCATTTTGAAGCTGTGTTCCAACCTAGGGAGCATGGACAACAACACAGACCAAGCAACATCACAAAATCTGAAGTGATCATGTAAAATTGAAAGTGTCATATCATAGCCAATATGATATGAGTGCTAAACATGAGTTCAAAGACGAATAGCATATATTTTGAAATGTCAGGTATATCCATAACATGAGAGAATGTAATTTACATTTGTCATTTATTTTTCTAATAGAAAGCCTACATTTTCAATGAATTCATTCAATCATGGATGATGACTGAACCTAGTTTCTTGCCATGATCAAGGTTTCTTTGCCACAAGTAAATCAAACACTAATGGATGGAATAATGACAAGCTAGATAATTATTTCCTAAGTAATCACCAACACATGGTATGAAATGATTCACCACGGATCTATCATTTTGAAAAACAAATAAATAATAAAACGAAGTACTAATTGATTTTCACACCTTCACATAACTCACTCACACATAATACGGTGAAAGTAGTAGCGCTAGCATCTCCTTTCCCAAGAACAAAAAAGTTTTCCGTTTTCATGAATGGCAAAATTCCTAATCAATTATCATCAAGAGAAGGAAAATACCTAGGACTATAACTCCTTGCCACATATCTTCCATGCTCTGGAGTTATACAAATAATTAGACCATGTGGATCATTAGCATCTTTTGAAGTGCCAGCCCACCAACCTACCTGAAAGCCAAAATATATTCTTAAGCTTAAAATATACAACCACCAGTTAATTCCAGAGAGCTAGAAATGTCACAGGTCAATAGTCAATAAAATGGCAATTTATTAGCATAGCATGAAAAACAATAATGCACAAAAGCTGCCTATTTAACCAAATTACTCGGAAATGACTTATTTTAAGACCAATAAAGTAATAAGAGAAATGCAGCCTAATTACAGGATGATAATCATATCAAACGTGAACATAAATGACTTACATATTTGCTACCCTCCTAAAATTAACTCACATAAGTGATTTGAGCTCTGGGAACATCTTCACAGGCTAAAAAACTCATAAGACAAATAAATTAGGATATAAATTCCAGTGATCATATTGAAGCTCCCAAGAAACAGGCACTCCCTACTCCCTATTGGATTTCATGGTCACAAGTTACAAGGCATTGCCATAAAATAGGATGGAGAACAAATAACTATACCAGAGAAATTCAAGATGAAAGACACCCAAATTATTCCAACCTAAGTAATAGCAATTGAAGGACATATGCTAGCATTAATAGGTTTACCCAATGAAATTGTATATTGACCAAAGTCAAAAGTTATTCATGCATGTTTTCATTGCAACACATTTTACAAGAACTCACAAGTCCAGCACCAGCTTTATCTCTTAGAAAAGCTGCATCATTGTACCGCTCTTCCTCTATGGCTTTCTGAAAAAAATTAAAATAAAAATCCATAAAAGCTCATGAGCGAGAAAACACAATTTTAAAAGCAAGTAAAGAGATTCTCTTTGTATGAAAAGCATTGCATGAGTTCAAGAAAAGCATTGCATGAGTTCAAATTCTTACATTGAGATGAGATATTACTCTTCCAACACTGTCATTGGCAGCTGCAGCAGCAATTGCCACCTTAATCCTAGCAGCATCTGCATAATCCTCCATGTGCACAGCACGGCTTAACTGAGACTGTTTAGCACAAAACCATTTTTGCATTAAAATGCCTCCAAATAGAAAGATCAGCTAGTGACTCGTATTACATAAGTCCAAATAATTGCTAGTTTAGTTTAGCAGAGTTCCCAGCTATGAAGTTTATGTTCATATATATGACACTAGTTACTTGCCCTTATAGCTTCATAAAAACTCCTTTAGGTCTATTATAAATATATCACCATGACAGCTATAATGTACAGGAATTCATCGCAACGAGAATGTCATGAACATTATTTCGTTTTTCACCGAAACTACATTCTAATTAATCTTTATCCAGACATCTTGCATATGACATTTCATAAGCAATAGAAGAGAAATGTTTCAAAAGCTACATCATCTCAAAGAATGAGCAAGGAATACTAGGCATGAGACGTGATGCTACATTAAAAGCAGATAACAATCAAGTTTAATAATATAAGCAGTAAACTAGATGTGGGAATTTAAATCAATAATCGTTTACTTGATCTGGACACCAAAAAGAAAATTGTTGTACTTTCTGTGATCTACATCTTCAGAACCAACAAGTGATTTGCTACTAAGTGACAAAAATTTTCTCCAGACCTTAACATGATTGTTATTGCAACAATCACTTGAAAATTATAATACTGTTTCCCTCCCTTTAGCCTCCACTCTTCTTGTATAACCTTGTCTAATTAATGAAACTCACAACTTTTAGCTAAATTACATCACGTACAAAATCTTTCAAGTGCTAAATAATAAATTATCAGCAGATAATGCCCCAGGCTTTATTTCATTCTTCCGAATCATAGAAACTATAACTTGAATTAGCTCTTGCTTAAGAACCACGAAGAAACAGAATAAAATGAACTACACATCACAATTCAATTACACGCATAAATTAGCAATTCCAAATGCACCTTGAGAATTGAGACGAGACGCTCCTGCTCATCAATATCCTGAAAATGTTTACGCCATCGGTCCCAATCCCATTCACCATCATCGGGTTCACGATTCTCCTTTTCTGAGGCATCCTTCTCAGCCACACCGGCAGTCTTCCCCGCACCCAGAGCCTCATTCCAAAGAGAATTCACGTAAGAATCGAACTGCTTGATGACGTTTCTAACTAAATCCTGGAGCATCGAGTCCCATCCCCCCTTGTTAACAAAGTCATCGGACGGCGACGGAGACCCAGAGGCCGGATTAACGCATCGGCAAAGCGGAGTGGCATCAGCAGAAAGGGAGTGATATGAATGCAAAGAGAAGGGAAGTGAAGAAGGTGATCTCAAGGGAAATGAAGAAGAAATTTTGGGGCCTGGGAAGTGAAGATTGGGAGGTGCAGAAGGCGAAGATATGGAAGCCATGGACACAGAATCTCAATCTCTGTATGTGGATTAGAGAGAGAGAGAATAAATTAGAAGAGAGAAAGATAAAAGCTTTCTGTGAAATAGAAACAGTTTTTTGTGTCGTATATATGCTTGGAGAAAGATTGAGTTTTGTGGATATCTGAGGAGGAAGAAAGTGAGGAGTAGTCCACTGTGAAACGAGAAAACGCTCATACAAAAACAAAACTTGAAGCACTAAACATGAGGCTGTGAACTTGGCAGTGAAATTGGGGATGGAAAGCAGAAAATCCAGCAATACATGGATAAGGATTAGACACCGATCTTTCTGTTAAACTTTGGCCAGACTTTTTTATTTTGGTTAAAAAGTTGTTCTTTCTCTTCTTGGAATTTAACATAATTATTTTAGATTTTTCATTTTATAATTGATATAAATATTATGATAAGTAGATCTATATAGCATTGATGAATTCCATATGCGTTAATGCCATTTATACTTATAATAACCTCTAATAATTGATGTTGCACCATTACAAATTCATTTTCCTTATCCATGAAGTTGTAACTTGTAACTCTTGAATAATGTTAGAAGTTTATAAATAAAAGCTTAAACTAAAAAAAATTAATTGTACATAAACAATCCGAGGAGGGTCTTTTCTATCCTTTTGCCATCACTTTCTAATCATTAGATTAATATTTTAACTGATTAGATTTTAATCTTTTTAAAATGTTAAATTATAAAAAATTAATAATAAAATACAAACTATTAAATTTTAATCTCGATATTTTAAAAATATACTAAAAACATAAAAAAAATATTTTATAAATAATTAAAAAATTTAAATTTGAACCATTAAAAATGTTAATCTAAAAAGAGGAGTATGGAAAGGGAGGAGGAGATACCCCTTCTCCATTATTTTTTATCTTTACATGAAAAATTTATAAAATTTTATGTTAGCTATAAAAATTATGAGAACCTAATACAACCATATTTTTTTATCTAATATTGGGATCAGCCCGCAGACTTGCATAAGTCATAATAAAATTTTAACAAAATAATCTATTTAGAGGTTATGGTGTTATTAAAAGTGTAAAATGAAACATTAAGAAATTGCTATTTCTGACATATAAGAGATAGATCATCCACATAATTTTAGTATTCAGAATATTTTTAATTTAATTTTGATTTTTATAGCTTCATTAATATTTTTGTTAGATTTCAGTTTCAATGATCCCGTTATGTTTGACAAAAGAAAATGCAGTTACCACTTGGCAGAAAACATTTTGTTCAGTTTTAGATATCCAAATAATTTTGAGAACATTAAATATAAAATTAAAAGTAAAAATATATTGTTCATAAAAAAAATACTACATTTCATTTAAGCGTGGACATTCAGAAAAAATACATTTTTTATTAGGTTAAAATTTAATTTTACTTCTAAACTTTTCTTAAGTGCTATACTCCAAACTTTAAGGGTGGCACAATATTAATTATTAATTTAGTTCTTATAATTTCTTAACTCAAAATACCTCATTCTTTATGTACATATACACACACTTAAAATAGCTCAATTCTTATATAGACACTTAAAACAACTCAATTCTTATAATTCTTCAACATACTAAAATTTGATTATGCTAAGTTAAAATTTAGGAACATAAATGATAATCAAGAAAAAGTTTAGTGATTAAAAATTATATTTTTCTCATAAATAAATAACTTATTATTTCAAGATATCCATATCATTCACATTGGTTCATTAAGTTTACATGTCATATTCTTTGAAAAATAATGTATGGAGATATGTGTTTAGTTCACTTTAAAGTTGGAATTCATAACTCTCTACAAATATTGAATCAGACAACAGAGAGGGCTGGTCAATGGCCATAAGAAAAGGAAATCATTTCTAATTTTATTGAACAAAAAAAAATTTCAACAATACAATGCATGTAGAAGAATAATTTATTTTCTACAAATATATTCTACCTTTCCCTTTTCCTTTTGTATGTGAAAGTGTAACATACCAAATGCTTTGTCACTATTACACAGCATCTTAAGAGAATTTACTATAAAATTCAAATAAAATAATATAATAAAAAAATTATGAGTGAATAGAATGCAAGTCAATAAATGCTTCCTGCTTACTTGTCATTTGAACTTTTTCACAATTATATTCATTCCTTAAGATCTCATAATGACTTTGTTTTTATGATTTCCTTGTATAAAATCACTTGGGTCTCAATAAAAGAATATAATTATTAAAAAGTTTCACAAGTGAATAACATACAATTACAAATTCTGATACAAACAATGACAATAAGTCTATCATGTTTACTTGTTATTAGAATATTTTAATGATTACATTTCTCTTACTAATTTTCCCTTTTCCTTATCCTTTTCACATTTATAAAGAGATAGTTACAAAGACTTCTTATGCAACAAGGGATCAGTGATGACTTGAGGCTTAAAGTCTGGTTTGAGGTAGTGAGCAAATGTGTCTGCATACAAATCATAACGAGCAGTCATTCTGAAACCCCACTTGTCTTTATACTGCCTACATAAGTTGAGGTCCATGTCTGCAATTATCAAGCCATCCCGGTTTCGTGAAAGCGATGGAGTGCATGAAGCGTCTGGTGCTGAGAAATGACTGGATCCATAAAAGTGACCGAAATCGGCATGTGCCGGCTTTCCATCTCCCGAAGTAAAGGGGTTCGGGAATGTCTCAGTACCAACACGGTTAATGGAAGCAACAAAATAACTATTTGCTATTGCTGCATTACGAGCCTGAAAAGATCATAAAACAGAAAGTACGTAGGCTGTCAAGGATTTCATGATGAAAATTCTAATTACAAGTTAGAACTCTTAACAACTCAAGCTTTACAAGTAAACTGGTCTTGACATAATGTTAGAGCCTCTGTTACCCAGAGGTTGGGAGTTTAATCTGTATAACATTCTAAATACAACATAAAAGTGAAAAGACCATTACACACAGAAAGTACGCAGGCTGTTGAGGATTTTATAATAAAAAATCTAATTACAAGTCAGAGAACTCTAAATAACTCAAGCTTTTGAAGAAAAAAGGTTTTGACATAATATTAGAGCCTCTGTTGCCTAGAGGGTGGGAGTTTAATCTTGTATAACATTCTAAATATAAAATGACATGGAACATGATAAATGAGCTACAGAAATGTATGCAAACAAATTAATACATGAAAAAAGAAGCAGCACAACAAAATTGAGTTTAAACAATCATTTTAGGTAAAATAAAGATGTTCACTTCAGGTAAAATACCACTCCAAGTCCCAATAGTTTATTTTTGTAGTTTTCCACCCTTTTTATCTGACTGTCTGAAACGTTAGTACCTTTATTTTGAAAAATACTTAGAAGGAACACGAGCTGGCTTAAACATTGTTAATTTTGCTGAGATCCAATGCCTTAATAGTTCCCTAATGCCCTTCTCCCACTCACTCGCAAGTTTTTGTTTTAAGGAAGTGGGATTCCTTATTCTGTTTTTAATCAGACAATTTCATAATATTTTTTAGGTCAACATGTTTTTGCCTAGTCATCTGATGGGTTTAATGGGTTTAAATTCACCTTAGCAAAATTAACACTGTTTGGGACAGCTCATGGTACTTCTGAGTATTTTTCAAAATAAAAGGACTAACGTTACAAACAAAGCAAATAAAAGTGATAAGATCTCACGAAAATAAACTGTAGGGACTAAAAACAAAGCACAATTAAAGCAGAGACCTGGAGTGATATTTTCCCAACATAGAAGCTAAACCTATAGCTTCAAACACAAATTAAATGTCAATCTTCATCTCCATTCATATAACTAAGGTTTTCCATAAGCTTTTAAGCTGTTTCGGAGCATTTCAAAAGAAACCAGTGCATTTTTAAATATTTCAAAACATATCGAACCAGCAATATAGGTGCTGGAGCACAATACACATCTTGGCTTGAAATGGTTTTCCATATTTGACTTTGAAATACACTATATATAGATGTTCCGCAAGCACAACATATGGTTATTCCCAACAAGTATGTTTATTAGCTTTGCAATTTGACATAAAAAAACAAATTTAATTTTAAATATCGAAGTACAGGACTAGCATTAGATCATTGGTACAAACGATCAAAATAGTGCTCAATTTAACCAAAAAAACGATCTATATGCACAACGAAATCGATTTAGTTTACAGAATTTAACATTCCAGACAATAAATTATAAATTTGAAGTAACTAACCTCTATTGGCCACATTGGCTCACTGAGTTCACCAACAGTTGCAGAAGGGTTGAAAACAATCTCTGCACTATTCAAGCCAAAGGCTATCCAATTTAAAGGATGGTGCCTACCATAACATATATTAATAGCAATCTTCCCATATGATGTTTCAAATACAGGGTGGCCAGTATTTCCTTCCATATAATATGTGCTCTCATTGAAGTCCCCAACTCTCGGTATATGGTTCTGACCAATGTCGCATGTTCATCCGATTTTGAAAGTCAGAAACTCAGGATATTTTGAGCAAATAAAAACAAGAAGCTTATGTAAATTACCTTACGGTGCTTCCCAATTATGTTTCCACGATTTCCAATAACGACGGCAGTGTTCCAGAGCACCTCTCCATGATTAATATCCCTCTCAAGAATTGGACTTATAATGACCATGTTATACTTTAATGCAAAACTTTGAAGGAACTGTGTTGATTCTCCATCAACAGGTTCAGCAAATTCACACCACCTCTTCTCTCGAGTACAGAACGCAAAAGGCATCATCCATGCTTCCTGCAGGAAAGGTATATTAAATTTAAACCATTGAAGATTTTCATATCTCAGGAAGAAGTCAAGGGGTAAAAATGTTCATGCTCAAATATAACCTACTTGCAAGCATAATATGTTGACTCCTGAAGCGCCAGCTGCATCAATAATTGGTTTTATCTTTTCAAAGATACCCCTCTTTTGATCCAAAAATGGAGCAGTTGTGGGAAGGGCGATAGAGTTTTGAATCAGACCAACCCTAACTATTCTAGGTTCTCTCATTAGTTCTCTGTCAGCATGAAATGAGAAAGTCTGAAAGAAATCAATAAAATCATCAGCACAAGTAGAATATAAGGACTAGACTTAAGTATAATTTATATATATTTATTGGTAATCAAGTTCTCAACCAAAGAAAAAAGACACGTCTAAATTTTTCTTTGAGAGATCCAATCATGTGATATGGAGTTGTAAAAGCTAAACACTTATTAGAAGAAAAAAATACACTTCAACATGTTTTTATAGAAAACTCAATAACAAAAAACATAAAAATTTGTAGCTGATGAGCCTGGAATGGCCCAACTCATGGGTAACATCATAAGAAGAAAATGAAAGGAATTAGCGAATTGGAGGTCAAATCAATATATATATATATAGATGAAATTCAGGTATTTAAATGGAAAAATAAAGTTTTATTCATATTTCATACTTGGAGGTCAAATCCATGTTCCAAAGAGAGAGCTGCAGCAGATTCAGGGAGAGTAAGAGTATCAAGTGCTCTTCCACAATTAAGCCCAAGAAGCAAGCGGCTAACTTCCTGCGATATTACTCTAATACACCATCAGAAAGACAATTTATTTATCTATATATGATTAATGAAGTAAGTTAATAATGAAAGAAATGATAAGAATCATCCTGCAATTCAATGGATTTCAAAATTAAACAAGCAACATCATATATATTGCTTAAAAGTGCTTAAGGAATTTACAGGTGACAAATCTCCACCAACTATTATACATCCTTGATATTCTTTCCTCCATTGACTAGAAAACAAGTGGCAAATAAATGCCGAAGAGAAATGCTCCACTGACTATATGGTCCCATTTTGAAACTTTAACCTCCATCTTTTAATATAAACTTCTTCCCAAATCTAATACCCAATCAACAAAGTAGAAAGGTCTCATTAAAATAAGATCATTATACCAACAGTGGCTTGAGAAAGAATTCAGGACGCAAAACTAATCTCACAGAGGAAGGAAATTGGATTGCTGTGTGGAATGATTGCTAATTAACCAATACAATAAGTCACTAAGTAATGGATAAAACTTAATCTTGGCCAAGACTGGGTGTTTATTCAAAACAAATCTAAGGGACAAAAGTAACAAAGCCTATTAGTGTGCCTAGGATCCCCTTTTACTCAAGTTCTGTGATACAACCATAAAACTGAATCTTTTACCCTATGTTTGGATGGGAAGAAAATTAGGGAGGAAAGAATACTAGGAGGGAAAATTTCCAAAAATAGTAAATGTTTTTTCCATTTTAGAAAATTTTCCTTCTTAGTATTCCCTCCCCCCTATTTTCCCCTCATTTTTCTTTCCATCCAAACATGGCTTTAGTAAAAATGCAGGCCCTGACGTTGCATGTTAATGGTCATAGAAGCAGCTCAATCAACGGCTAATCTTGACAAGGCTACATACATTAATAAATTAGTAATACCTTTTTATGATCTTTGCTAAGGGCACAATATAAGTTATAGTTGCCTTAGTTTGATGATAATTACTCACAAGTCCTTATAATAGACTACCATTTACCACCATTTTCTCAAAATAAAAGGTGAGATGTTTGCAGAACCAAACCCAAAGTAAAAGGCTAAAATCCATTTTGTCAGCAAAATATTTGAGAAAGCAAGCTGATCAGTATAACGCCCAATCAATTACAACAATTCCTGACAATTCATTTTAGAAGTAAAAATCGAAATCGTTGAAGTCTTCTATGATATCTGGAATATATCTACATCACATCACCATCTAAATGACAACACTTCATAACAATTCATTCACGCAGTTGATGCGCTTTCAAAAGGGGGGCAAAACTTATTTTTCACATAACTTGCATAAGATAGGAATAGCAGAAGTTATCAACATTATCTCTGATTACAAGGCTCCTATATCCACTCAACAGTGGTCAGAACACTTGAGGTTCTACCACTGCCAACAAGGCAAAAAACACTAATATAAATTTCAAAAGCAACTTAAACCGCATCTATTATGTAAAAAAAAATTTTAAAAACAAATCCCAATTCAAATCAATTGATGATATGAATGTACCCAACTTAAATTCTCAAAGTGACAAGCGTTGACTACAGAAATAGCCTTTTAAAAAAAGAAGACATGAACGCAATGATCCTCATTTGAAATTCAACACAGTTTCACATATAAAAAGATGGATATAAAAATGAAACCAGAAAGAAATACAAGATGACTTCAAAACCGAAAATACCTGGAAGTGCTGGGGCTTGAGATTTTCTTTAAGAAGCCGATGGAGGGAATCAAATCCGCAAATAGAGCCATCGAACGGGGCCTTGAATTCCTCCTTGACTTCCCCGCTGTTCTTCTCCATGCTCAACCTGCGAAAATGAATTACAGGTAATGGGAATATTTTGTGAATCTTCAAGCTCGCGTAAGGAAACCATCAGCTCTATCTTTTCTGAATAATAACGAGACGTGTACAGCGCGGGTTTAGCCAAATGAGTTTGGACCGTTGGATCATCGATCTCGCGGAGCCCATTCTTTCCATGTATATTGCATTTTTTTTTTCCTTTTAAAGAACAACTAGCGTGTATTTTACAGCTTGAAGGTTGGCTACTTTTTCTTTTTGTTGGTTACAAAATTTCTTCTAAAAGACCTACATTAAGATTGCAAATATTAGAAAAGTGTTAAAACTTAAATTGGGATTATGAAATTTAGAACCAAATAACCAAAATAATTCTTGTTTAATTTAAAAAAGTAAATTGTATTTGATGTTTAGGGATATTTTGATCATTTGGTTATAAATTTGAAAATCCTAATTTAGATATTAACATTTTTCTAGTATTTATAGTATTTTGAGTCTTAATTTAGAATTTATTAATTTTTAAATTATTTTAGGAATTTTCCCTTTCTTCTAATTGTATTCTATTTTAAATTGTTAACTTTTTAAATAAGAAAAATTCTCCTTTATTTGTTTGAAGAATTAATTGCCGTATACTATCTTATATATTTTTATATACAACATTCTAGTATACTACCAATAAATATTTATTCAGATAGTAAGGAGTTAATTTATAATCTACAATATCATAAATTTAAATTCTGTTGTTTAAGTAAGGACCTTGTTGGTGGGCAAAATATTATCACTTTTTTTTGTATAAAATTTTTTAGAAAAGATTTAAACTCACCCACGATCTAAAGGTAAGACAAAGTCTCTCTTTTTTTTAAGCGATACTAATATCGAGTAGAGTGACTATCAATTACCCTTATATATAAACTTAAATATCTAATAGTTAATATATTTTTTCAAGTGTCATAACTAGAATTATAAGCTTAATTGTATGATTAGTGGATTTCAATGGAAATAGTTTTAAGATTTAATTGAATCCAACCCAACAACATTCCTGTCAATGGTTTCCATTTTTTTTTTTAAAAAAACTACTTTTTTAAGCCCAGTCCATATCCAAGCTTTAGCCCATGCTTCTCTTTCTTTGAAGTTTTATGTAATTAATTTAATTGATTTTTTGTATAAAAAAAAATTAATTGATTTTGGGAATAAGATCTAATTTTATTTTCAATCTTAAGATTATTCTTTATAATGATTTAATTATGGTATAAATATCAATTTTCAATTGAAAAAATTAGCACAAATTTATGAGTTAGCAACAATAATTTTTTTCTTTTTATAGAAAAAAGCTATATCTCGCATGGAGTAATAGCTGGTTTTTGTTGTTGTTGATAACAGATCAAACTATATTAAAATATAAAACGATTACAAACATAAAATACAACTCATATATCATATACTAAATTGGCAGGTTGGAAAATAAGAACAGCAAAAAAATAAAAAAAAAGGGGCCAGAAAATCGAAAAGAGGTGAAATAGGAAAAGTTTTCATGTGTGATTGGGTGAAGGCTATAGATAGCTAGGTGAAATAGAAAAAGTTCACGAACCAAACTAATCAGTAGTACTGGAAACTTGGTGATAAATTAAAAAATTAGCTAGTTCAAATTGAATAGTTCAAAAAAAATAATAACTAGTTTAATTGGAGATTAAAATATTAATTTATTATATTATAAAATATTAACTCATTTCACTATATTCAATCCCGTTATTTGGTCATTATATTACTTACAAAATGTAAGTGGAGGAGAAATGAAGGGAATGATAGTCAAGTTTCAAAAGATATTTAGTAACAATTAGGTCTCAGTAATTTCTTATAACTAATACTCACTTTTGCAATATTACAGGATATAATAATTTGATAAAGCTTGTCCTAGTGATGATTGATGGAGGAGTAGTAGGATGATGGAATAAATTAGTGGTTGCTCCCCCATGAATTGTTGACATCATCACATCTATAGTACCTTTCTATTATCTAGTGGAATATAAAAATTATCAACTAAAGTTTTTTTTTTTGGTATAAAAAAGTTAAAGTAGGTTTAACATCGGTCTACTACTAAAGTCAAGATGTAGTCCTAAAGTTCAAAGAATACTTATAGAAGATTTATGAGTTACCTACTAAAAAAGTCCTTATAATAATAATAAAAATCAAATATATATTCACGTAAATTACAAGTTTATGAACAGAATTAAAATCTACGCCCAACCAGCCCCACCTTCAATTTGGGTTTTATAGCTTAAATGATACTAAGTACGGTTGTAAATTCAAACCCTATATGAAAAGTATGAGTAATGACAAAAGAAGCGTAAATTTTTTTTTTATACAAAAAAAAGCGTAAACTTAATAACATTGTTTCCCTCTTTTCCAACAAAAATAGGATGATTACAAGAATTAAAATTAGATTATGTGTTAATTTTTGATTAGTCTAGAGTTTATATGAGCTAACACTATAGGAGTATACAAGAATTTCTCTATTGAGAAAATGAGTTACATTCTTAAAGTAGGAGTTATATAGCTAATTTATAAAGATTAAAAAATTATTTATGCTAATTATTTATAAAAATATATATTAAACTTTCTAAAACATCCTTAAAGGAAATGAGGGACTAGGTGATATCAAAGAAGCAAACCGAATAACTGTGAAGTGATTGTGTTTCCTCAAACCTCGATCATTTTTTAATATAGGGCTCATTTGGATAAGAGTTTAAAAAATAGCTTATAAAAAAAAGAATTTTTAGGTAGCTTTTAGAGAAGGGCTTATGAAAAAATAATTTTAAATAAATGAGTGTTTGTATAGTAATTTTTAGAAGTATTTTTATTATTAGTAAATTATGAAAAATAGTATGATTATTAAATATAGGAGAGAGGAGAGATGAGAGATAAGAAATAAGAGATGAGAGTTGAGAGAGGAGAGAGGGTGTAGATGAGAGATAAGAGATGAGAGATGAGAGATAGTGTAGAAAATAAATAGAGATGAGAGATAGTGTAGAAAAGAAAAGAAAGAGAAGATATAGTGTAAGAAAAAATAGGAGTAATATAGTAATTGGTTAGTCCATAAACTCTTTTACGGTTTCATAAGCTACTCTGACCAGCTTATCTAAAATTTTAGTTTTAAACTATGGTCTGATCCAATAACCCTTTTGAACAAATATAGTTGTTTGTTTTAAAATTTCTCAAAACATAAATTTTGCTTAAATTTAATTTTAAAATCTAGGTTTGAAGAGTTTTCAAACACACACATAAACATTTAGAAATTGTCTAATATTATTTTTTGAATCACTTACAAATCAATCATGTATCATCAAAATATGACATTAACACACAGATAAATAAATCAATTACAATAATTCAAGCCTGCTATATATTACATAATAATATCTAATATTTTGAAATGTAAACACAGTAATTGGCTTACTATTAGCCTTTACATTCTCTTGCAATTTTTCTTGAGTGAATAACTTAGTTTTAGATTTTCTTTCCCTGTATTTATTTGTTTAATTACTATTTTTGAATTATTAACTATATATACTACTTTACGTCTGCAGCCACTAGTGAACTGCCACTATGAAATATTGTGTCATTATCAATATTGGAGTTGTTATTGTGGCCCACTACCATATGTCCATGTTATCATTATAGTTATGAGTGCAATATTAGTATCGCCTAAGAGAAATGGAGATTTCGTTATATTCTTAGATAGTGGATGAGTCCAATATCTTTTTAAATTTTTTTGTAAAAAAAAAAGTTACCACTACGATAATATCAACCTTATAGCCAAAGTATCATCAATATCCTTCACATATGCTAAATATATATATATGTATCCAACATATTACAAAATTATTCTTTTTGATATAAATTTTATTATTATATATCTAATTTTGAGATTTATAGTTGTTCCTAGCACATATATCTTATCTAAGAATTGAATTTAAACCTTAAAAGGATTTAGTGGGAACTTTATGCCACTAAACTAACTCTATATTGTTATTATAAAATTATTTTATTCTTGTTCTACACTCACACATATACATTAAGTCAATTTGTTTATCTTATTTAAATTTGTATATTACCTTAATTAATTTCATAATTTTTATTACTCTCTTTTCTCCCATATTTAATACGTTATTAAATATGAGTGTTTTAGAAAAATTGGTATACAATTTGAACATAATAACAATAAATAAATAATTTAACTAATTTTATTAAGAATTAAGGTCATTTTGTTGGCTCCAAAAAATGTCAATTCCTACTAACGACCTTGATTATTATTTTTTTTGGGTATACAAAAATTTAAATGAATAAGTTATATCAATTCTCAAGGAGACATTTAGAAGTTGTTTTTGTTAAATTGATTTTGACCTTCAGGCCCACTCAAGATTTGTTATATCAATCCTCCTTAGCCTACAATTCGAGATTCGTAAATCTTTGAATCCAGACCCCTGAATGGATTGCATTTTCCATTATCAACGTTCTATGGAGCAGGTACTCCAAGCCACCATACTAGACCCTCAGGTCAAATAATGGAGTAGTGAATATAATTATGGCCATCCATTGAATTTCTCTTCTTGACAGAGTGGAATTATTGTCATAATCCACATTTCTCTTTTAGGAAAATTAAAATAATATGATTGATATTCTAAACTTAATTAATCTTTATTATTTAGTACTCCTCCGTTCCTTAATTGAAGATATTAATTAATTAATTAATTTAAATAGATTAAAAAAATTAAATAAATTATTAATTTATAATAAATATAATATGGTCTCTCAAAAATGCATATATAACATTAGATTATATATTATTTTATAAATTAGGTAAATTATTTTAGAAAAAAAGATAAATATTAAAGATAAAATAAACTAAGGTTTTATATCAAAGAATAAGACCAATCTTATATTTAGGGCTAAAAGAGTATTATATTGTTGGGAAAATGATGATAAAGTCCCAAAGAATATAATTAATGACCTTAAGGTCCCATGATAACTAAACAACATATAATGACTAGTTATATATCAAAGATCATAATAACAACATTTATGCAACTCATTTGTTATTGAGACTGTTTTATGATAATTAAATTCTCCTTGTGACCTCCCAGTTATTCCCTTATACTAGATTATTCAATCTAAACTGGTAGGAAGGGTTCTCATGCCGACAACCTATCAGCTTATTAGATTTCTTCAAAATAGTAATAGAGGATATATATATGCAACTTGAAAGGACATGAGTTGTTACTTTCACAGCTACCCCCTTCTTAATTGATATATCATGCACGTCATTGGTGACTTTTTCCTCCCCTCCACAGGTTAGGCTTCCCAAACTTATTCCTGATTCTGTACAATCTGTTCTACTAGTGTATGCATGCTTAGCTATATAGGCTTGATTTGCATTTGGGAGAAATATAAAATTATGTATGTGTGGATGCTCAATACTTGCAGTTTTTTATATGCCATAAACATGAGAAAACCTTCCTTTGTTTTCATCGTCTTACTTCCTTGCTTGATTACCTCTTTAGCTTCGAGTGAGATTGATATCACCACTAATTGCCTCTTTAGCTTCGGGTCATTTGCTTGATTACCTCTTTAGCTTCCAGTCACCTCTTTACCTTCGGTTAACTACATGCAAGCACATCCATCCCCATTCAACTTAGTTTCTCTCAATTATAAGCTTTAATCTTCATCATTCCACACCTGTTCATGCCTACGACTTATAATCTGAAATTCCACTCTAATTTTAATCAGTCAAAATCATCAATCTCTAAGCTCAATCAGTTCCTAAACATCTTCTATCCCGAATTTCAGAACAACCACTATTTACTACTCGCATACCCCACGCTTGCTGCACTAACAGAGAAAAACCCCTAAACTACACTGTCACCAACAGAACAACCTCAACAGTCCCTATTTCTCGGTGAGCCCACACAGTCAACCATCACAACGCAAGTCACATGACAGGAACCACAGCTCTGACACGGAAAATCATAGCTTAATTCAGAATAATCACATCCAGAACCCAAGCCTACAATTTATAATCCAATGCAAGTCACAAAGCTCAGATCCTTTTTCATTCTCACAAAATCAACCAATAGCTACCGTAAATCCCAGATCAATCGAAAATACCCCCACGGACACAGAATAAAAGAACATCGCCAGTGTACTCTGCAAGCTAACGGATCAGCAAAGAAAGGACGTGCAGCAGACATATATTTTGATTCAAGACTTATTTCATGTTTTTAATTGGTGACCCAACCCCTAAATCTGCAATGACAGAGAAGGCGAACTGAAAACGGAAACAGGGAGCTCACCTTTGTCGTTGACGGTGCTGCGAGTTCGTTTTCCGCCCTCTGGTCACTCCTCCGTCGTCTCGCCCTCAGATTTCTCCAGCTCTCTCTCTCGCTTTCACTCTCACTCAGCGGTGTTCTGTCGAGCAAAAAGGAAGACGAGACTGAATGTGAGATGTGTCTTTGGATGTCCAAATTACATCCAAATTGACCCCAACCTTTGGTTTAACACACTTCTATTTATCCCCTAATTAATTTTTTGGTTTTTATCATATTTTTTTAATTTTCTAAATTCTCCAATCCATAATTTATCGAGGAATGGAAACTAGTTTAATAATTTATCGAAGCCCTCGCGCTCCCTCCAAAACTTTGTTCCACTCAAAGCAAGCAAGGGTTGGAGATTGAAGAGCCATGGCATTGACTTCACATGGCAATGGCGTTAGTGGAAGAATAAGAAATGTAGCTTTGACTTTCTACTCAGATAACTTGGCTCTCATTGCTGTAATTTTCCCCTTCATTTATCCTTCGTTTAATGTCTTTTTCCCTTGATTGCAGAAGTGCTGCTTTAATTTTGAGTGTAATATACATCATTTGTTGATCTCATTATTTTGTAGAATATAGAATTAGTTTTTTGATTGAGTGGTTTCTTACTTGGTAAGAGCTCGGTTTTTCTTTTTGAAAGCAAATGGTTTAGTTTCTCTATTGTAAAACCCTCATTTTACTATGCTTGTCCGAAACATTCCTAAATGTAGCAAATGTTTCCCCTTTGGAAGCTAAGATTAGTGAGCAAAGATTGCTTATGTAAAGGAAGATAACTTATTACCAAGTTTCCTTTTTATTTTTTCTCCAATAGATTTTTAGCTTTCATTTGTTGAGTTGTGCTTGATTTGGTTGCATCATGTGTCATTATTTGAGGATACCCAAAGGTTTATTGGTTTGATGAAGGAAATTGCGGTTGATTTGGAAAAAGATAAGTAATCTCATATAGTTATCTGAATATTATTTTTTTGTATTTAATTTTAATATTTTCCCCTATTTTCTTGTTAGACAATGATGCAAGGAGAGAAGCATGGCAATTTCAGTTAAACTGAATAGTTTTTAACAGGACCTATAATCCTCTAGGTGAAACTTTTAGAATTCATCAGGACATAAAGAAATTATGTGGAATAATATTCATAATTGAAAATGTGATTCCCCTTGCTCTTTCATATTGAAGTTCTTGAATATGTGATTATGTGGATAGGATCTAAATGTGATTATACGGAGATGATCTAATAATTTTGTAATGATAAAGAATCATAAAGTTACTGAATTGTGATTCAAAGATAATGGCTTAAGCATTTCTGCTTCACTGATCATATAGTAATTGTAAAATATTTTAGGTGAAAGGCCTTGAAGATGCAGTTGTGAAGTTGTTGGATAAATATGAAAATTTTACACATTTTTTATCTGCAGTTAGAATATATTTAAAAGTAAAATGGCTTAAAAGAACGTGAATTTTATTAAATACATATAGATTGTACATATAATTTGATAATTTTAAGAGAATATACTAACATTAAAAGAGTTAATATCTTATTGGAAAAATTGAAAATACTAAAAATACTTAATTAGATATATTTGATTTGATTTTTTGTACATAGAATATTCAATATTATGTTTTTGTAAATTTTATTAGTTAAATTTTTATTTCTTGGAATACTCACACTAACATCAAGTTATTGGGGTCTTTAGAATAATTTTATTTTTTTTATTAAAGAAAGCTGTGACCTTTTTATTTCTTTTAATTTTCTCTCTATTTGTCTTTTCTTCCATTATGAGCAGTATGGAATTTCTCTATTGCCCGCTCCCTCCATTATTTATCTATTTAAATAAAATAACACTGTTTTGTTATAAAATAGAATCCCAGACAGCAATTAATTTTAATATCTAATATTGACCGTTATTTAAGGCACTAACAGTGAGAAAAAAACTCAGATCACTTAACATTAAAATCAATGGCTTAAATTCTACCTCATAACAAAACTGATATTATTTTATTTAAATAGAGAAATATTAGAGAGAGTCCAACGACGAAAAAGTTGCCTTCGGTATTACGAGATCCATTTTCTCTCATTTTTCTCCAACGCTTTCCTCCTCTCTCTCTTTAGCGGCAACGTGGGTTTTTTAAAAGCAACCTAAAGCTGCTTCACTTGCTTCTTCAGTATATTGGGACTCATAAATGAGTTTTCACGATCGTTAAGCCAAACATCAAAAAACGTCTTGAAGCAGATTTTGAAGTGAAAAAAACAAGTCAGTTTATATGCTTCCAACGTAATACCAAATACGACATCAATTCGTTGGTAGGTTAGAAATATTAAACCAAGTATTGGCGTGTTGGTAGGATATATGTCAATCAAGGGAACCTAAATGACATATAACTAAAAAAGAAATACTCAATCGAATCTTTTAAATAGAAGTTAGTTAAAGAGTTAGATTTAATTTTAAATATAAGATTTAATACTAATTGTCTCTCATATCTATAATTTTTCTCTAAACTACTTTATCTAATAGATAAACTGATATATACTACAATATTACATATGGGTATTTTAGGAAGATCATATTATATTTATTATAATTAATTTATCTTATTTTCTTAATCTACTTAAATTAATTAAATATCTCTTATACTAAATGATTAAGAGAGTAATTTATTGATAAACACATTAATAAATTGTGTTTCTTTTTTATATAGGTAACATTCCTCGATCTCTTTTCAACATGCCTTATATGAGAGAGTTTAACCTTAGCATAAACTAATTATTTAGTAATTTGTTGGAAGATTTGTGCTATCGACTCCCTTTACGTGAAATCTTTATGGTTGTTTCAAATTAATTAGAGTGAAACATTCTATAAGTAATTGCACATTTATGAAAGGATTATACATGGGTGGCAACCTTTTTAATGGTATACCCTTATCCAATCACACATAGGACCTATTTGGATTAGCTTTTGGAGAATATATTTTGAAAAAAAATAGATTTTAGAGAATAGATTTTAGGAAGAATAGATTTTGGGAAGAATAGATTTTGAAAATAAAGATATTTGGATGATTAGTAGTAGAATCACTTTTCATATTGGTAAATTACCAAAAATGGTATGATTTGATTAAAAGTAGGAGAGATGAGAGAGAGTAGAGAAGAGGAGAGAGGAGAGAGGAGAGAGTGTAGAGAGGAGAGAGGAGAGAGGAGATAGGGTGGAGAAAAGAGATGAGAGAGGAGAGAGGAGAGATGATAGAGAAGAGAGATGAGAAAGGAGAGAGGATATATGATATAGGAAAAAGTAGGGGTAATATAGTAATTGGATAATCCATAAGCTCTTTTATTGTTCTAAAAACTATTTTTAACAGCTTATTCAAAACTATAGTTTTAGCTAAAATCACTTTTAGACAAAAATAGCTGTTTGTTTAAAATTTTCCTAAATAAAGGTTTTGCCCAAAATCACTTTTCAAACCTTATTCCCAAACACACACTCAAACCCCTATTTCTTAACCTACATTTAATTAATTAAATAAATTAGGATTATCCAAAAAGTAGCCAACTATTTTAAGCATAACAAAACTTGTTTAGTTTATGTAATATCAAATGATGCATTTGTACATAGTATACATAGGTATATACTCCCTCTAGTCTTAAATGTTAGAGCTAGATAATTAATTTTAGATATTAAAAAAATTAGTTAAGTTAATAATTTATAAGCTAGTTTTCCTAAAGTACCCATTCAAATTATTTTCATTAGAAACTACTCCCATAATAGAAAATCTCTTAATATGCCTGATTAATAAGAAGAATTTAGAAAAAAAATTATAAATTTAGGAGACAAAATAAATTTTAATTTTACATTTAAAACTAAACAATTATATTAACTCTTCCAATTAAAACGGGAGGGATCTATACGCAAAAATTATTACTCACAGTTTCTTCTTTTTTAAGATTCCATCCTTTCTTTTAGAAATGTTAGTATCTATCAGTGTTTTATTTTCAAGTTCATTGGCAATCTTGATAAACTTGAACAATTAGATTTGTCACAGAATTATTTAAGTAGAAATATTCCTTCGAATATACTCAACATCTCAACAATAATACCACTGTACCTTGGAGGAAATTTCCTCCCTGACCATCTCCCATCATATACAGGAAATGGCCTTCCCAACTTAAAAAACTTTTAGTGCGGAGAAGAACGAACTTACTGGACAAATTCCAAAAAGCTTAGCACAATCTTCTAAACTCTACAAGTTATTTCTAATAGGGAATAATTTAATGGAGATGTACTCAATGTTGTTGGGAATTTAACCAACTTGGTAGCATTATATTTGAATGGGATGTGAGATATTTATTATAATATAACCTATTTAGATATTAATTAGGATAATTAATAAATATTTCTGAATGTGTCACGTAGTCATTTGGCCTAGTTTAAGGTGGGTTGTTCACTTAGTTTATTAAGGGTAATTTTCTAATTGTGGAGATTAACCATTCAGTTTTATCGTGTGATAGTTTTCTGAGTCCAGAGCAATAATCTAATTTCTCAGCTCACTCTCAAAGGTTCCCCACTAGTGCCTATTCACCAGCTGGAAGAACCTGTTATTTTTTTAACAATATTATCTGATTGACATGTATCTAATTTGAGTTTCAGTTCTTCTCAGATTAATTAAGCTAATGGCGAGAGGTAACTTTAAGTCTTCCACTATATCTCATATATGTTTTATACTTATATATGTATAATCTGGATTAATTATATTGAATTTGAGATGTTTATATTCTAACATGGGAATGATTTGAATGGGTTGATTCATCTACAATTAACAAATGACAAAGCCTTTTTGATGTCAGTCACAACAAAATGCAAGGGGCCATTGTTGAAGAACTTTGCCAAGTGAAAAGTTTGAGTAAGTTGTATCTCTCTAACATGGTTTCAGGAATAATTCCAAGATGCCTTGAGAATCTTATATACTTTGTAAAAGTTGGACTTCAGCTTGAACAAATTGACTTATTATATTCCCTGTTCTTTTTCGAATCTCAAAGATATCTTGGTCTTGGACTTATCCTCCAATGCATTTAGAAGAATTCCCCCTGAGGTGTCCAACTTAAAAATAATTACACACTTGAACTTGTCAAGAAATCAACTTTCAGGAAGCATTCCTACAACAAGGGAAGCTTACAAAGTTTGCAAAACCTATCCTTGGCTCATAATCATTTACAAGGTTCTATACATGAATATTTGGAGAAATGATAAGCATTAAGTTTTTAGATCTTTCTCAAAATTAATTGTCCGGTGAGATTCCAAAGTCACTAGACTCACTTACCCATTTGAAATACATTAACCTTTCCTACAATTTATTGCAAGGAGAAATTCCAAATGGTGAGCCTTTTAAAATTTTACAGCGAAATCTTTTATTATGAATAAATATCTTTGTGGGAAGCTCTAACTACAAGTGCATCCATGTATAAAAGGAAAAAAAAGCACAGGTCAGCTAAAATGATTCTTTTGATCAAATATTTATTGCCCTATCATGTTGGCAATCATTTGGTTGGTTCTTGTATAGTGTTTGTCAAGTGCAGGAAGGACCGAGTAAGTGGTTGGTTGGTATCTTATTATGAACTTTTGTAAGGAACAAATAGATTTAACAAGAGTAATCTTCTCGGCAAGGGAAGTTTTGGATATGTATACCAAGCAATTCTTTCAAGTGGAAAAAATTTGAAAGTTTTCAACACTTGGAACAAGCATTAAGGAGTTTAAATGTTGAATGTGATACCCTATGCAATTTACATCATCTTAATCTTATTAAGATCATTAGCAGTTGCTCAAATGATAATTTTAAATCTCTCATAATGGAATTTATGCCAAATGAGAGTCTTGATAGATGGTTGTACTCCTATAGCTATTGTTTAGACATTTGCAAAGGCTGAATATATTGCTCAACGTGGCATCTACGTTGGAGTATCTTCATCATTGTTCTTCTTTGCCAATGGTTCATTGTGATGTAAAGCCAAGCAATATTTTGTTGGACGAAGATATAGTGGCCCATCTTAGTGATTTTAGAATCGCCAAATTGTTAGACTTTGGGCAATCAATACTTTGGCTACGTTTAGATATATGGCACCAGGTGATGATTTAGTAATCTTATTATGTTTATTTTACTATTTCTCTAACGTTCTTTTATACATTCATACATAAAACATAACATGTTCATATAACATGTACATCTAATAAGGATCTATATATTTTGTTCACATTCCATGGTTTATATTAACAATGATAAATATTCACAAGGTTTTTAACAACAAGTAATATTTTCTGTTTCGACATAATTGTTAATTTACTTAGGATTCAAATTGGCTTTCAGAGTATGGATCAAAAGGAGCTATTTCTCTGAAAGGAGATGTATATAGTTTTGATATTTTGCTTATGGAAACACTTATGAGGAAGAAGCCGACGGAAGATATATTTGGTCAATGTCTGAAACAACCTTAGTCCTATGTCGCCTTGGGGTTACTTTAAAAATTTAAACCAAGGATTGCATATAGTGCAACCTCGGGTCGTTCTCTCTGAGGAGCCAAAATGTGAAATTAAATTCCTAAGTAACTAAATGCAATGCAACCTAAATTAGAAAATGGGATTTATTTTGATTGACTAGCAACTAAATACAATGAATTAAAATAGATTTAAAGAAAATATTTTTGATATTTTTAGTTTAAAGAAAAGAATAATGAGTGAAAGAATAAATTCAACGGTGATTGATAATAATAAAAGCAATCCTCCAATTCAATAACGCAGGCAATCATAGCTTCAAAAGATACGAGAGTTTTAAATAATGAATTAAGAATTATAATTAAGCTTTTAATCCAATAACCGAGCCACCTCGAATTGTCACAAAATATTTTCTAAGTCCTACTTTATTAAGTGCCACCAGAATAATAAAATAGGACTAAAGATACTAAAAACCAATGCTTAATTATAACTCAATAATTCATAAAATAGAATTTAAGCTAACAAGAGACACAACGATCCGATAATTCAAGCTACCTTAAAAAATCACAAAATATTCACAATAATCTCAATTCAATGTCTGACCCAAATCAAAGTAAATGAAATTAAAGTTAATTAAAGATTAATGTCAAATGTCAAGCAAAAATTCAGTCACAATAATCCTCAATAAATACAAATAAATCATTATAAATATTCCTAATAATTATAAAATTAATCCTAAGACCTAGGAGTCATAATATAATTATTGGGTAGAGAATTAGAGTAACTTATACTCCCCTTTAAGATCCCAAACTCATGCCTTTGCCATTGAATTAGAAGATTAGGAATGCTTAGCCACAGACTGCCATAAAAATTGATGCCACCATCAACCTCTTACGGCCACCCATGGTTAGTGTTGCTGCCGCGTGAATTTCTTTCTCCCTCAATTCAATTTGCGGCATCCTTCTCCTCCCGCGCGTGTGTGTGTTGCGCTCTCTTTTCTTTCAATTCAATTCTCTTCCTTCTCGGTGCCCTCTGCGTCTTCCCTTTGATTTGTTGAAAGCAACTTTTTAAAAAAGGTAACCTAATGAGCCAAATCGCAAAGTTTGGCCTATTGGATCTTATTGTGTAATTTCTAGTTTTATGGTCCTTTATTGTCATTTGGGAATTCCGATTTCTCCTAAATTCCTAAAATATAAAATCATAATAATATAATACATTTTATTCTAAAAATAATTGTCTAGAATAAATCATAAAAATATGACAATTATGCCCCTTTTAAACACTACTTCAATATAAGGCATATTGATTCAATTAGTGCACAAACATACAATTAAGGACTAGATTAATGACAAAAATCCACTAAAATGATATGAATAAATCTACAAAAATATGAGTTTGTCAATGTCTAAATTTAAAAAATTGGGTTAGGGAATCAACACCACATGAGATTAATAATATTATAGATGACAATTAGTTTGCTACATAGAGAGAATAAAAATATTGGTAACATAATACTACATATTTCATCGATTTTTGAATTGGTCTTGAGTTGTTGCATTGATGTACTTGAGGCACGACCTGATATGATCAATATTGTGGCATCATTGAAAAAAATAAGTCATATTTATGCAAAATGTTAGAGGCACCAACCACTAGGTTAATAACTGTTAAATTCAAATTTTAGTAGATTATTATTTCCTTAACCCTTTGGCTTGTTTTATTTGTGGAACATATTGTAAAATGAAGTGGTGACGATATTTTCTGTATCAATATATATATATCCCAACATATAGAGACACACACATAAGCTGTTTGGTGTGAACTATGAGACTTAACACAATTAACATTTAGTTGAGTTCCTTAAACATATAGTTAGGAATTTAATCTCTGGAGATGTGTATGGATAGAGAGGGTCTAATAACCAGCATTAAAGCCCTTTCATGAGGTTTACGATGCATAGGGATTAGTCAATACTTTCAAATATAGATACTATAAGTTTATCTAAATAAAAAAAAGAAAAGAAGCTATTTTGGTGTGAAATGGAGTTTGACTTTGAGGTCTAGTTACAAGTCAAGCACTCCATGGGGGTTGATTTAATGTGTTATATGGGGTCACTTTATCGCTTAGACAACGCAACGATGCTGAAAATATAATCGATAATGCTTTAAATTATCTATGTCCTTTCATATCTCATAAGTCTAGCACGATGTGTGCCTATAATTTTGTATATTGATGATATATATATATATATATATATATATATATATATATATATATATTATAATATAGCTAACTAGACTTGACCATAAACAATTAATATTATACAATGCACAATTTTGGTTTTTTTCCTTCTCATCACCTGCTTGTATGGTGCAACTTTTAATCGATAAGTCATATCGTTCACATCAATATTTAAGTTGAATATGATTACATTCAATTAAAAAAAATATATTGCCTTATAAAAAAAATCTTTAGGTGTCTATCAAACAAAATTGTGGGGTAATCCTTGCACTACCCATAGCCAAAAATCTTTAGATAATTTAAGTAAATATAAGATGGTTGTTAGTTTGTTTACTCATACATTTGGGAATATTCTTAAATCGGAATAATCTTTTTATGATAACTTATTGGTAATTTCTAAAAAGCTCCTTAGATTCTCCGAACAAGATATTATTTGAATTCTTAGAACATGTTTAGGTGGTCTTTTCTAGGATTTAAATTATATTATATATTATCTTTTCTTCTACGCAACATTTTCATACCATCAAATTAAATAATGTAATATTAAATTTATGGTTATCTACTGAATTTCTCTTCTTTAGAGAAATTAAATGAGTGTTACTTTAAATTTCAATTTAAGACGGTTATGCAATTTTCTGCTTTTAGACATTGTAACATATGGGGTTTCATTTTTAACCTATTCGTGTGCGCACTTCTTTCTAAACTGAATTATCAACAAAAAAGCTAATATTTCTTTTTTTAAAGAATTAACAAATAGTTTTAAAATCTTCTAAGAAATGATTTCATACTTTACTTAACATTAAAATATAACAAAAACACTTCTTATATTCAAATTTATATATGTTTGTTTGGTCTCCAAATACAAAACAAATTTAAATAAAACATACTCTCTTCCACAAAAAATAAAAAATTTCAGGTTTTGCTGAGGTTTTAGTTCTCGTCAAGAAATTTTTTCACAAACTCAATCTTATGTGTTCATCCTACCAATAAATGTAAGAAAGGTATTATTAGCTTGAGTTTCAATTTTTTGTGGCTTTTGAAATATACATACAAAAATGCATACTCTTTTTACCACACATATAATATTTTTCGAAGTCAATTGTGGTATTTTGTTTTGAGTAAATTAAGATGATATTGCCAAAATAAAATATACATAAGGATGTGTGTGGGTGAAATGAAGTGTCACTTTGTGGTCTACTTACATGTCAAGCACTCCAATCAATTAACGTAACTTATGGGGTCCTGTTTATTTTCCTACATTAACATAAACAACAGTTTTACCGCGTAACATTTAATAGATTCACAATACTCACAAGTCTTGCTTTACAACGTAATTTATGGGGTCTTGCTTTTATGGGACAGCTTTTAATTATTTTAAGTTATCTGTGTCCTTATATATCTCATAAGTCTAGCACGATGTGTGCCTATAATTTTATATATATATATATATATATATATATATATATATATATATTATAATATAGCCAACCAAACTTGACCACAAACATTATTAATAAAGATGCACGATTTTGCTTCTCTTTCTTCGCATCACCTTCTTTGATGGTGCAACTTTTAATGTTTAAGTTATTTATGCCTTTGAAAAAGATTTTCTTATAGGCGTCAGACCCATATTATTCAAATCATGACTTAAGTTTAACAAAATCTTTTAAGACACTGTCATGCATCTTTAAAGAAATAAAAATTTTGAGAGGTTTGTATAATTGAGGTGAAATTGAGGTTTTGCAAGAGTTTTTTTTTAGAAATACTCTGAAATTAGAATAATCTGTTTATTATTATAACTTTTTTTTTGGTAATTTCTACAATTTTTTTAATAAATTTAGAAGTTCCCTAAATTCTTCGAACAAGATTTTCTTTAAATTCTTACATGTTTGGGGTGGCATTTAGTAGGATTTAGATTTTAGATTCTATATTGTCTTCAAATTTATATATGCTTGATTGGTCTCCAAATATAAACAAGATATCAAATATATTGTGACTAAAGCCTACAGCTTCAACGAAAACTAAATTAGACAAAGATTTGCGAAGGATTTCACGAAAAATAAATACAGCTCCTAATAATGAAGGTATCAAACAAAGTTTACTTGAGACGTGGGTTCGCTACGACCAAAATATATCTCATAGGTTAAAGAATATTCATAAAACTATTTAAAAATTAATCACTAAAACTATTTTCATATATAGGCAATAAAATTCCAAATCACACTCTATAAGGTTGGGCTATATTTGTGGTATTTTTTAGAGTCATTTGTGGTATTTTGTTTTGAGTAAATTAAGATGATATTAACAAAATATGTCTCACACCTCAAAGAATATTAGCCAAAGAATTTAAAGATTAACCACTAAAATGATTTTCATATCTAATAAAAAATTCAAACTCACACTTCCATAGGGTACAAATATATTAATATAAACTAATAAACCAACCCTAATTTTTTTAGGATGTTATGATCATCCTTTGAATATAATTTTTCAAAATGCTTTGAAAAATTGCACATAAGGACCTCTTCAAGTCTCTGGCGTAAAAAAACTAATTTATTGAACATAGTTGAGATGTAGAGTATACTTCAATATATTATCCAAAATCGCACATAATGACCCCTTCAAGGCTCTTGCGTGTTGTGCCTTTTGAAATATACACACAAAAATACATCTCTTTTTTCCACACACAATATATCAACCTTTCTGTAACAAAAAAAAAAAATCAAACCTGTCAGAACTTTTTTTTTAAATATTTACAATTTTACATGTGTTTTTGAAGCTAATTATGGTATTTTCCTCTGGGTAAACTAAGATGATATTATTTACCAAAATGAAATATACACAAGCAAAATGAAATAATGCAATGAAAATGAAAATGTGTTCCATAAAGTGACAAAGTCCTTTCATCGTTAACTATAACGTGCGTTATGGGGTCACCCTATGGCAAATACCATTTTTTATTATACAATTTACTTTACTGTGTGTTTATTGAAATATTAAAGCCATATAAGACCAACAACAGAGAATATAAATTAATTTTAAACAAAAAAAAAGTCAATAAAGTAAAAGTTTTTATTATTTGAAAGTCTATATGTCACTACAAAAAAATAAGGATTTGGCCATGACTTTTCAGCGGCGACAAAAAATGTCGCCGTTGAAAATTGACTTTCAGCCGCGACTTTACTTGTCGCCGCTAAAAGTCCTGAATATCTGCGGCGATAGAAATATCGTTGCTGAAAGTAAGGCTTTCAGCGGCGACAATGATATGTCGCCGCTGAAAGAAAGACTTTCAGTGGCGACTTCGTTTTGTCGCCGCTAATGCTAAAAACTCAGTGCCACTTTTCTGCGACGACACTAATTGTCGCCGCAAAAGGTCAAGAATTCTGCGGCGGCAATTTTTTGTCGCCGCAGAAGGTTATATTCGGCGGCAACTTTTATATCCAAATGTCGCCGCTAAAAGTTTTAATACAATTCTTTCCCCCTCTAGTGGGTTTAAAAATATTTAGACTTTTAGCGGCGACTTTTATATCCAAATGTCGCCGCTAAAAGTTTTAATACAATTCTTTCCCCCTCCAGTGGGTTTAAAAATATTTAGACTTTTAGCGGCGACATAATATAGTCGCCGCTGAAAGTCCACTTTCAGCGGCGACTTTTATTTGTCGCCGCTGAAACATGTTTATATCTTAGGGTTTTCCTTTTGTTCCTTATTTCTTGTCGACGCGAAAAAGAACTCCGAGAGCGAGAGACAGAGGCAAACCACGAGCAAACAGCTGAAGGATTGTGACGTTAGAGGAGTGACCGGAGGACGGAGAGCGAGCTTGTGACGTCGTCGGCAATTTGAGGTGAGTTCTCTGACTGCTTATCCAATCTGTCTCTGATTTTTCTTTCGATTATCGCGTGACGTCGTCGGCAATTTGAAGTGTTTGTCACCGTTTAAATTTGGGGTTTTGAGGTTGAATCACTGCTTATGTAATAATGAAGCTTGAAAACGTGGAATCAAGCTTTAATCTCAAGCTATATAGCTTCATGGACAGAACCAATCTGCTTGTATTTGGTTATATTAAAGGCGTGTCATCATTCCCATCAAAACTAATAAATTTTCCTCTTAAACATGTTGTGAGTAGCTTAGTTTTAGTTCTCATTGATTGTGGTGCTTGCTTCATTAGGGAATTCATCGATATCTCCATTGGGATTTGTTTTCTTGGCTGCATCAGTCTCTGTATCACCATATTTATTCTTGTCTTTGGCTCCATCATCAGATTCTAAGAAAACAATTCAAATGATCGATCCATTAGCTATACATATATAGGTGGTCATATTGTATATTCTAAAACTTGGAGCATTTTGTCTTTTGTGAATCTGTAGTTGGATTTATCAAAGATGGCTTTGTTTCAGGTTCATGTCGTCTTATAAATCATTGAACTTCATATTGAAACCATGTTATTCCTCTATTGCATCCTTGTCATGCAGTTTGATTTCAAGCATGTATTTTTCATGGATACAAATTAAAAAAGCTTTGAACATCAATTTTAAATATGTGAGTGTGTGCGTAAGGAGAGATCATCTGTATATGTTGAGTAAATTTCTGCAGAGTGACATGTGATGTACGAACAGAAGAGAGATGATAGTTTAAAAGATGAGAATGTTGACATACCAATTATGGAAATCTGCAATTCTTGAGGTTCTGTCATGGCAATTGTGATCAAATTTTGTGAGAAATGAAATGGATTGATATATTATATAGAGAGACGCGTGTGGCTGTGATGAATGAAATGAAATGGATTGATATATTATTTAAAAGCATTATCTACATTTGTGCGCTGTCATTTGACAGTACTTTTTGTTCCAATTACTTATTTGCACTTCCAACTGCTTGCTTGTGCATAAAAAGGTTGTCCTTCTCTGACAACATTTTTTAGCTGTTGAATGGATCAAGCTTTTGCAAATTCAGGTCAATAAATAACTGAACCAAACCCACTAAAGATTTGGTACATGAGTACATGTAAGAGGGAAAGGGTATGGAGCAGAGCCTTCAAGGAAGAGAAGTCGCCCTCAATCTAGTGATAGTTCAGTTGTCCAGAGTGTGCGTGCCCAATTGCAGGAAGAGTTTGATAAAAAATTTCAAGAGGAGAGAGAAAAAATGGACGCAGAGCGTGAAAAGATGCAAGAAGAGCGTGCAACAGAGCGTGAAAAGATGCAAGAAGAGCGTGTGCGATTTGAGCAAAGACTAATGGAACAAATGGAGCAAATGATACAAGCTCAATTTGCTACCTTGATGCAGAGGAGACAACCACATGCACCTACTTCTTCTACTCATACTATTGATCATTCTATATAATATTTATGTATAAAATGAACAATTTTATTTTAATTTTAAGTATGTCAATAATTGAAATTATTTATACATGATATTATATTTTGATTTATTTATTTAGTTATTTATCATTATTTTTTAGATTAAATTATATATTTTTTATATAAGAAAAAATTTTAGAATTTTTTTTTTAAAAAAACCACTTTCAGCGGCGACAAAATTGTCGCCGCAGATCCACCTTCATGCTTTAGGTGGCGACTTTTGTCGCCGCCTTTGACTTACCTTTAGCGGCGACATATTGTCGCCGCTAATGATTGACATTCAGCGGCGACTTATTGTCGCCACTAATTATTGATATTCAATGGCGACTTTCAGTTGTCGCCGCAAATGTATATAGACGACAGTCTCATAGGCGGCGACTTAGCAGCGACAATATATCGCCGCTAATGATATTCAGCGGCGACTTTTGTGCCTTTAGTGTCGCCGCTGAAAATCAATTTTTTTGTAGTGTGTATAGCAGTGTGTGGAAATGAGTTTGCACATCTTGACTTTGATTTCTAATCTAACGAGTATAAAATGACGTGCTTGTGTAATTCCTAGATGTGCCAGACTTAAAATTTGACAAGTGAGATGCTAAACATGGGGAAACATTCTTGCTTTGTTTTCCTCTTCTTACTTCATTGCTTCATGGTTTCCTCCGCGTCAATTGATACAAACATCATCACCGACAAATATGCACTTCTTGCCTTTAAATCTTCAATCACTTCAGATCCATACGATTCCTTAACTGATTGGTATGTCTCTTCTTCCCCATGCAATTGGGTTGGTGTCACCTGTAATTCTCGTCATGGAAGAGTTCATTCTTTGAATCTAAGCGCCATGGATCTTAAAGGCACCATATCTCGGCAGTTGGGAAATCTCTCATTCCTTGTTGAACTTGATCTTAGTGACAACAGTTTTTACGGTCAAATCCCTGAAGAGTTAGTTCGACTACATCGATTGAGACTATTCAACTTGAGTTACAACAACTTTCATGGACAAGTTCCAACATGGATAGGAGATTTATCCATGCTTGAGTACTTAGATTTTCGAAATAACAGTTTTAATGGAGTTATTCCACCATCTCTATTCAATTTGTCAAAGTTAGAGATTTTGGATTGGAATTTTAATTTAATTGAAGGGACTATTCCACTTGAGGTAGGAAAACTTGAGCACTTGAAGATTTTACGACTTGCGGGTAACAAGCTTTTAGGAGTCATTCCCCAAATAATTTGCAACTTGTCTTCACTTGAAAGACTGAATCTCTTTTATAATAGTTTGTCAGGTATGTATAAGAATATTTTTAATATCTATACTTGTTTTTTCTATAATTGATTAGCATGGAGGAACCTAGGTTTGTCTAGATTGCTCTTTTTTTAGTACTTTTATGTATTTCTTTATTTTTTTATAATATTAACCTAATCCTATTATTAAGTATCTTAATTTTAAGGTTTATAACTACTCTTCCCAATATAGATATCTCATCTAGAAATTAAATTCGAGACTTAGAGGAACATAGCGGGATCTTACACTACTAGACAAACTCTATATTGATATTTCTTGTAGTGAATTCCCAACACTTTTATGTGATACTTTCTTTTAATCCTAAAGTGAATATAAAGGAAATGATATACTTTTTAGAACCTATAACTTTGATGAAAACATCATATATGTGTTAGATTGTGTATTTTTTTTCTTTTTTTCCTTTTTTAACTTAATGGAATAAAAATAAATTTGGAATGTGATTTTGTTTCTGGGCATTTAGTTAAAACTTATATAATTTTCACACACATGTAAAGGTGAAGCCATAAGTTGCATAAAAAATCTTCAAAAATGAAATAAAATGATGGAAAGGACATACTAGTTGGGATTTTAATGCTTCTTTCTTGTCTTCTATTTTTCATTTTCCCTATTTTCTTTTCAATGACAGTCCATCAAAAAACAAACACATGCCTTACATGAAAAATAATTTATATATATGTAGCATTTAAGGGTAGTGGCTTTTTAAAAAGAAAATTAAGACAATGACTTTTTTTTTTATCAAAATTAAGAAGAGGATTCAATTATTTCAAATGATTCAGAGATTAATAATCTATACGCATGCTGTATGCATACCTACATACCTATATATATATATGTTTGTATAGGTATATGTGTATATGTAGGTTAATTGAAATATTAAAAGGGCCTTTTAGTACAAAAACAATTTAAAGGGCCCATATAATACTACTTAGAGTCGCACGGAAATACACATTGCTTGCCACAAATCAGTAATTCCTTCTTAATTCATTTGTCTTAATAACGGTTTGCTAGGGGCAATGATTTTTTTTTTTGTTATATTTTTTGTGCATTCCTTCTTATTTTTTTCCAACATTTTTTACTTTTTAAAGATTAAAAAAACAATTGTCATCCAATCTTTGAATAGGTTAGTGCATCCATACTATGGGAGAAGAAAATACTATTATAATATTCATCTCAATAAGTATTTGAAAATAAATCTTTAAGTTATGTTATTAAAAGTTCTTTGAAGATTTTTTTCTCTCAAAATGAGTAAGCCTTATAAGCAAAACATTTAATTTTGATTTGGATATATGTGTACAATCTAAATTTTATATTAATTTTATTATTTATTATTAATTTTTTGTTTATAAAAAGTTTGTAGTTAACAAAAATCATTTTTTTTGAAAATATACCTTTTTTTATACATACATAATTTTCACACACATGTCAAAAACTATAATAAAATATTGAATTATTAGGAAAACCGGTAGCCTAAAGAAAAATACAGATTGTCTCATGTGCGTAATAACTATAAACTGCACCAATAATCTTATTTGACCTATGGATTTTGATCTTGAATTGTCCCTATGTATGTCTTATGTTTAAGTATATCTTTTATTTTTATTTTCTTTAATGAAATGCAACACTAGATTCAGAAATTTCATGTTGTAAGCATGAATACAAAAATATATACTTTACAAAATTGTTCCATATTCATGTACATATCCCCCAGCATCATATGAAATCTTGAAAAAAAGAAAAGCTTCACACTCTTAGCTTCTCTTTCTTTTTCTTTTTAGTATTTAAATTAAACTAATTTTTATTATCTCTTTTAATATTATAATAATTTTTGCTATGCATATATAATTTGCCCAGGAATCATTCCAAGTGAGATTGGATATTTGACAAACCTCCAAGTCCTAAATCTTTACAGTAACAATTTGCAAGGTAAGACTTTTAATTATATGATTGTCTTATACCATATGTGACTTTTTATTTCTATTTTCATCTCTAGAATAAAAAATAATTTTAAAATAGAATTTTGCTTTCCATTTTTTCATTCATTTTAAAGAACCATAAAAAGTTTTGTAATATTTGGGGAAAATGACAGAAAAACCTCTGTAAAATGATAAATATTAAAGTAGGACTTTTTATTAATAATTTCATATCTACTGTTAGTAATATTTGATCTATTGTTAGTAATATAACATCCCAGGTTTAAAATTTATCATTTTCAAAGTCTTTTTTTGTTGTTATTTTCTTTAATGTTTATATATTTTTCTTTTTATTTGACAAGAGACGCAATTAATGGTGATGCTTTCTTTTAATCCTAAAGTGAATATATTTTTTCTGACTATAGGATTATGCCGAATTTGCCAACTTTATTAACAAATTAACTCCACTTCTATACACACATACCTATTATATATTTATATATTTTATACAATTCACTTTAATTTACCTTGTATTTATTGAAATATTTAAAGGGCCCAATAACACTACTTAGAGTCACAAAGAAACAAACACACATTACAGTTTACATTATATATAGGAATTTTTACATATTTAATTAAACTATCAAGTCCAAAAAGATAGCAATAATAAATCTAAATTACAGAATAATAAGTGTAGTTGTATTTTATTATTTCAAATATAGTTTTTTTATTTCTCAAAAATGTGAAATTAAATTAATTGTTGATTATCTCTTTCAATATTTATACAGTGAAGCAATAATGTTTGCTATGCATATATAATTTTCCCTCGAAACATTTCAAGTGTGATTGGATATTTGATAAACCTTCAAATCCTAAATCTTGGCAACATCAGCTTTTGTTTTTGTTAGTATCTCTCGAATAAAAAATAATTTTTGCTTTTTATTTTTTTACTCATTTTAAAGAACCGCAAAAAAATTATGTTTATAGTAAAAATCTTTAAATGAGAAATAAGATAATTTTGGATCATTAGAATCCTAATAAAATCCCTTTAAAATATCCCAAAACCTAAATAAGGGCTACACTTGTATGTAATTCTTAATCAGGTCAAAAGGCCTCATTAGATATCTCAGAATATGATCAAATGACCACGATGCTCCTATCATTCAAAAGAAAAGAGATGGCACAAAGAGAGAAGTTGCCTCAATCGATACTTGTTGCACTCGTGTTGCTCTGAGCATATATATCATATTTATGATTTATGTGGGTGATTAGAAATAAAAAGTTTGATAAATGTTCTATAACATAAATCATTGAAAAGTTTTTCACCAGAATGCCCTCCCTCACTTTTGCCACTCGCTCCTCCCTCTTCACTGAAAAAGTTTCTTCCAGAAGCTGTCGCACAAGCACTGTTCACACATTGAGGTTAAATCAACTCTATATTAGTATATAGTTTTTGACTCTATTGATTTGTATAGGGTCCACTCCTCAAAATCTATCTGTATTTATTTGTGCACTACCTATGGAGCCGTAAACACTTTCCCCATTGGTTTCCTTCGATTCCTTGGGCTTTAACCATCTCGGGCCACTTTTTCCCCATTCAGCCCATTAGCCTATTCTCTTATGTTTTATTCATACCTTTGGATACAATCCAACAAATTATTCTTGCCTCGCCGGCCCAATTCATAACTTTCATTTCTTTTTGTGGCTTTGTGCACTTCACTCACCATCACTTTCCACTATCAAACCCTCAATCTCAATTTTGAAATTCCAAATACAAGGTGATGCCTCTTCTCGAATGAGCTGGTCACTTCTCAACACTCAAAACCATGGATTGCAATAATTTTAAGTGTGTGGATTCACTTCAAACTAAAGTTTTAAAAGGGTTTTTGATCCAAATTTAGTTTGAAAAAAATTTAAATAGTCATATTGATTCAAAAGGGTTTATGGACCAAATTATAATTTTAAATAAACTCTTTGGGATAGTTTCTAAAATAGGAAAAGAGTTTACGGATTATCCAATTACTATTTTACTCCTACCTTTTCTAACACTCTCTATCTTCTCTAGTCTCTTCTTTGTTGCCTCCGTGTCGTCATCATTGTGCCTTCCCCTCCATCGTCTTTGCCTTCATTAGTCTTCGCCTCCATTAGATTTGGGGTCATTGAAGGTCATTGCTTTGTGTGAGGGATGAAGGAGGGAAGAAGAGGAAAAACATGAATAGTGATGCATAGAGAGGGTAGGGATGGGATCGCTAGTCAGAAGAAGGGAGGAAGAATAGAGAAGAAGATGTATAGGAAAAGTAGGATCTGACTAGTGAACAGTGACAGAAGACCATTTAAATTTTATCTCATATTCTTTCTAATAATTTATCAATTATAAAAGTTCTTATAATAATAACCATATAAATATTTATTTATACAAAATCTATTTTTTTTCATAAACTCTTCTTATAATAGCTTATCAAAAAGCTCTTTAAAAGACATTTTTTTCTCTAATTCATTTTTCAAAGGCCTATCAAAACGGGCCCTAAATCTTTTATCCATAATTTTTTACTTTATTCATGAGGAGAAATTAATTATCAATTATCATTCTCTTTAATGTAGTGACCATTTTTATTCCCTTCTTTACAGCAAGCAAATATTATAGTAATTGATTCTTGCACGTTTCCGGGTGACAGTGAGGCTCTTCCGTTATTCCCCGATTATTCCTCCTCTATATCTCATCGTGACTGCCCCCAATCACCAAAATCAAATTCTCCACTCACTCCTCTGGCTCTCGCCAACATCTCTTTGATCCCAACTTACTCTCTTCTCCGGCGCCTTCTCACTTCTGCCTCCTCGTTGCCCCAACTGGTATTGTATCATTCTAATGCTCCAACTTCCCTCTGATTCAACTGCATAATTTTATTTTCTTTGTTTGTATTCTTCCTTCAGCCATCCTTTCTAGTCCCATGTGGTTTCCATTAGCAGTTTCCATGAATTCGGTCAGTGAGAACGAACCATTTCTGGCTTTTTACGAGCTTCATGGCTCGAATGTGATTCCTCATTTAATTTGATATTGACCCACAATAATGGTGTACAATTTCCCTCTCCCCATGTCCTTTTTACTATCACGCATGATGGCATTTCCCAGACGGGTGGTTATCATCCTTGTCCACGCTTATTTATTATTTATTTTTATTTTTAAAAAGTTTGTAGTTAACAAAAATCATTCCATGAGTCTCTTATTTTTTACTTTATTAGAGTTAGTTGAAGAAATTCATAATCTTATTTCTTGAATGAGATTAATACAGTTCACATAATATTAGGAATTTCTCATAATTAATTAAACCATCAAGTCCAAAAGGATAATAACAATTAATCTAAATTACGGAATAATAAACTAAACTATAGTATAAACCCCAGTGTAATACGCCCAGATTATTACATGTGTCTTCAGAAATACAAATTTGAATCATGTAAGTATATAACAATCTATACCTTGGTATAAAAAAAAAATACACCTTCTGACAATATATATATATATATATATATATATATATATATATATCAACGAATCATACATTGATCCAAAACAAAAAGCAAGCCTTACATAAATATAATATATATGATCATTTAAGACTTAACAGTTCGTGACATTTTAAAAATAATTTTAAAATTATATTATCATTTAGAGTATATTAGTGTTTCTTTTTTCTCAAAATGAATAAGACTTAAAAGATATTAAAAAAATTATGAATTTATTATATGTTTTACCTATTAACTTATGAAATTACTTGGAAATGTATAATACAAAGTAGAAAATTAAACTATCATTCTTATAAATACTATAAATTGATAATATACACACACACATATGCATGGTACATCAATTTTTTTAACTCTTAGAAGATGGCGATCAATATGGTGTCATAGAGCTCTCTTGTTTTGTTTTTTTATTAGTTATATCATTTATTCTTTTAATGCACCTTTATTAATTTAATGTCAAATATCAATTAATGCCAATAAATTAAAGCCTTTTATCTATCTTAACTTGTTCTCTATTAAAATTGAAATAGGTAAAATTCCATCCTCTCTCTTCAACATTTCTACTTTAAGAAAGGTAGATTTAAAGAAAAACAATTTGATTGGTAATATTCCAATATCAATTGGCAATAGAACATTGCTAGAAGAATTATATCTACTATACAACTCCTTTACAGGTATGCTCAATCTATATATTCCTTCATTTTATGCTCTAACAAAAATTTTATTTACCCATGCTTTTTCTATATTGCTTGCAAACTTTTAAACTGAAATTGTATTCTTGTAAACATTAGATAAATTTAATGCAAAGTATAACTAATTTGGTTGTTGATTTGAAATAGGTGAAATTAATTCCATAATCTCTCTTTAGCATATCCTTTTAAAAGAATTTTAAGGTCCAATTGGTAATTGATATTGGCAGTGTCCCTTTAAAATTGATTTCCAAAAAAATTAAATGATAGAGTATTCTATTAATTTTAAACCTTTTATTAACAAAACTCCATGTATTATTTAGAGAGTATTAAGTTGATATTGTCAGTCTTACAATTAAGTAATTAACAAATATTTTATATCTATTTATAGGTGAATTTCCTTCATTTATTTGGAACACACCTTCTTTGAGATATGTTGAACTTGACAACAATCATTTCAAGGGAAATTTGCTAGAAGAAATGTGTAGTCAACTCCCTTTACTTGAAGTCTTTAGTGTTACTGGTAATCAATTAGAGGGAAGCATTCCACAATCAATAAATAACTGCACATATTTGCAAGGATTATTTTTGGGTGGTAACTCATTTACAGGTATGTACTTACTTACGTGCGTTTTTTTCCTCTAAACTCATTGTTTTTCATCTAATTCAAATTGTTCATTCACATACAATGAGGCTTGTGTATAGCTTGTGATTACAATCATAAATAAAACAAAGAAAGTTAAGATCATGAACACATATAACCACATAATATTTAATTTGTAGAATATAATTAATGAGCCTCGTTTTATGCCAGTACTTGTTTCTTGTAGTTTTTATCGTTCTTCTAATAACTTTAAGTGTAATAATATATATATATTGTGTTCTCTTTTATTCGTTATACATATTTAAATAATTCTATATTATTTATTTGAAATGAAAATTATATGAGATATTTTCTAAAAAAATTACAATTATGGATTAAAAATGTAAAATAAATAAAAATATTTGGATAATTATAAAACTTTAATTACAAATTATAATATATAAATTAAAAAAATTAAATAAAACTTAAAAAATGCTTGTTCAACCAGTTTTTGTATCCCTTGATGAACAAGAATCCGAGATAAATTTCCTGAATAGACAAATGACCGCAAAAGTAGGTTAATGCTTTTTGCCACACATGATTAATTGGCAATGCACAAATAATCTATATAGTCAAACTTCACCCGCTCGCTTGCCATTATTAGAAGGTAAGCAATTTAATGGTTAGAAGAAATTTGCTCTCTCCGTTTCTAATATTCAATTATTTAGAATTAGTAAGACACATGTAGCTTTTTGTTCTTGTTATAGTGTGGGTATATTATATGCAAACGATATTATCTGCTTTATTTTTTTAATTTTAAAGTCCGCACAATTATAAAAATATTTTTTTAGCAAAATAAAAATATTATTACGTATCAGTTATATATCATATATTATATTAAGAAGATTATATGCAAATATTATGAGCTATTTTATTTGTCTATGTACAAATCCATTCAGCCTTTTTATAAGCAGTTGATACTAGTCAAATTTTTACAAGCATGATCGTATTCCATTTATTTTTTATTATTTTCTTTGTTTTTCAATCATTTTCTCTAATAGAATAAGTTTAAAAGGAGATTTTTTTGTCATTTTATTAATATTATTGAAATATAACTAATTATTTACAATTCCAAAATTATGAAAGATAAGATCACGAATAAAAGGATATATAAGATTATAAACTGGTGGGACCACATGAAATTTAAAACATGAAAAGCTCCATATCATACATAATATTCTCACCTGTTGTTTTTATTATATATTTATAGATTTTATCATTTTCCTATTAACTTCAACTCTATATTTTTTTCTCCCCCTTTTCTTAAAGAATACATCATTTTCCTGTTTAATTTCATTTTATTCATTTGTATTACACAAATTTATTAATTTTCTATTAAATAATTGTTTTAATTACAACATAAAACACTTAAATTTTAAAATAAATCTTCTATCACCATGTCATCTCAGGATAGTTTATGATTTCCCTAATTTTTTATTTCAAAAAATTTACAAAGACTTAAAATAATAAAAATATTTTAGTTGTATATATTACTATTTGAAATATATACAAGTCATCATGGTAACGTTTTTTATATATAGATTTTGTAACCAGAAGGCATAAGCAAATTTGATAGACTTAACTTGCTAAACTTGATCTTAAAAGGTCATATTATTTAATTTTATTAAAATTGAATATTGAAAATAAGGTCTTCTCCTTATTTTTATTTAAATATATAAATATATATACAATTATTATTCGTAAATAAATTAATATATATTATTTATTTAATTAATTACTTCATTAAATTTTTAATAAGATTAATATTTTATAAATTCTAAAATATTAATTTTTGAAATTTCTGGCTATTTTATTTAATTTTATTATATATATATATATATATATATATATATATTAGTATTTAAGTCCACAGAATGCAACTTAGTTTTACAAAGAGTGTAAAATAAAAATCACTCCGGTAAAGAACGATTTTACATGTAGTATTTTAGTAAATATTTTTTGCAATGTAGCATTTTGGTATATCTTTTTAAGATTTATATCTATTTTATTTTAAATAATAAAAAATAAAAATTATTTTTTATATATTTTTGTGCAACCTTTGTAAAATTAAAATTGAGTAATCAATAAGTAAATGTACATTTTTGACAAAGTAAATTTACAGATATGTTGAAAAAAAAAGGACATATGACACAAGTATATTTTGGTGGCAACTCATTTCCTAGTATCCTTTTATCTATTATTTATGTATTTATTTTAAAAGTGTGTCTATCATGTTCATTTAAATGTGCTAATATGAAAACAAATAATGATCAGCATAAAGCTTTAACATTGAGACGCTTGTTTTTTGTAGTAATGTTTTTCTTGCGACACTAAATTTGAGACAGACAGCATAGTATAGACTCGTTAGTCTACTCCTGCACATAGATTATTACATATCGTAGAAGAGATAATATGTATTGCTTTTTGGAATATAAAATGATGTATTCTTATATTCCATACATGTTATATATAAAACATATTAACTATTTTATCTTTTTTCACTATTCCCTTATGACAATACTATTCATCCATCAATGCTTTTGTGTCCAGGTTTTATACCCAAAGGGATAGGCAATATTGATAAACTTAATATCTTAGACTTGTCCTATAATCATTTGAAAGGACCTATTCCTTCCAACCTATTCAACATTTCAACATTGACAAGAATTGCCCTCCAGGTTAATTCCCTTTCTGGCATTCTCCCATTATATTTAGGAATTGGCCTTCCTAACTTGAACCTGTTATGGTTGGAGGAAAATGAACTAACGGGACAAATTCCAAACAGCATATCAAATACTTCTGAGCTCATTACGTTAAGTTTGTCATCAAACAAATTTAGCGGAGCTATACCCAATGTAATTGGAAATTTAACAAAATTGATAAACTTAGCTCTCGATGGGAATGATTTGACTGGGTTGATTCCACATACAGTTAATGAATTACATGGCCTTCAACGTTTAAGTCTCAGTAACAACAAATTGCAAGGGTCCATTATAAATGAACTTTGCCAACTCAAAAGTCTAAGTGAGTTGGATCTTGCCAACAACATGTTTTCGGGAGTGCTTCCAAGATGTCTCGGGAATATTACTTTTTTGCAGAAGTTGAATTTTGGCTCTAACCAATTAATTTCTCATATACCTTCTTCTCTTTGGAGTCTCAAAGAAATCTTGGTTTTAGACATATCCTCCAATGCACTTAGCGGAATAATTTCTCCAGAGGTATCAAACTTGAGAGCAATTATACTTTTAAACTTGTCAAGAAATCAAATTTCAGGAAGAATTCCTACGACTATGAGTGGTTTACAAAGTTTGATAACTCTATCTTTGGCTCACAACAAGTTACAAGGGCCTATTCCAGAATCACTTAGCGGCATGATAAGCATGGAGTCCATGGATCTTTCCCATAATTATTTGTCAGGTGTGATTCCAAAGTCCTTAGAGTCATTATTCTATCTTAAATATATTAATCTTTCCTACAATTTATTGTATGGAGAAATTCCCAATAGTGGGCCTTTTCAAAATGTTACTGCTCAATCTTTTATGATGAATAAAGATCTTTGTGGGAGAACCCAACTACATGTCCAACCATGTAGGAAGAGAAACAAGCACTTATCAAATAAAGTGATATTGATCTTGAAATTCTCATTGCCTATCTTGGTTGTCATTGTGGTTGTTTCAGTCATTGCCTTTCTAAAGCATAAGAGAGAAAATGATAATTATTCAACCAAAAGGGATGTAACAAATTTGGATACAATAACCAGGATATCATACTATGAGCTTCTACATGGAACAAATAGATTTGATGAGAGAAATCTTCTTGGATCTGGAAGTTTTGGATCAGTATATAAAGCAATCCTTCCAAATGAAAAGATAGTTGCTGTCAAAGTATTTAACTTGGATGTGGAAGAAGCATCGAGAAGTTTTGATATTGAATGTGCTGCCATGTGCAATTTGCGCCATCGCAATCTCATTAAAATCATCAGTAGTTGCTCAAATGACCATTTCAAATCTCTAATAATGGAATTCATGGCAAATGGGAGTCTTGACAAATGGTTGTACTCTCACAACTATTATTTAGATATCTTACAGAGATTGAACATAATGATTGACGTGGCAACAGCTTTGGAGTATCTTCATCATGATTCTCCTACGCTAGTTGTTCACTGCGATGTGAAACCAAGCAACGTTTTGCTGGATGAAGAGATGGTGGCTCATCTTAGTGATTTTGGTATTGCTAAATTGTTTGGTGAAAGAGAATTAGAAATTTATACCAAAACTTTGGCTACAATTGGCTATATGGCACCAGGTAATGCTTTAATAATACTACTTTGGATTTATTTTCATGTTCTTTTGTTTGCTATGCTTTATAAAATTTTAAAATATTAAATTTCTTGCAATATTTTTATGTTTTCATATGTAAATATTTGAATTGATGATACAAAAGAAAAGTTTAACGAAAAACCTTATATTATGTTTTGATATATTGAATTTATACTAATAATTCAAATTCACATATAGAGTACGGAACGGAAGGAGTTGTTTCTACCAAAGGAGATGTATATAGTTATGGCATCATGCTAATGGAAATGTTTACAAGGAAGAAGCCAACAGATGAGATGTTTGTTCAAGGATTAAGTTTGAAAGATTGGGTGAGAAAATCAACACCACATTCAATCATCAATATTATAGATGCCAATTTGCTCCACAGAGAAAATCATAATACTGATAATATATTATCTCATATATCATCAGTTTTTGAGTTAGCATTAAATTGCTGCATTGACTTTCCTGATGCACGACTTACTATAACTAATGTTGTAGTATCATTGAAAAAAATCAAGGCTTTGTTTATAGAAAATGCTAGGGATATTGCTAGATGACTAATTGATAAATCAAATTTTGACAATTATTTCTTTAGCCTTCTGTTTTTTATTTTTATTATTGTAACAAGTAATCTTGTAAGTTGGAGTGATTATCTGTATGCGGTAATAATATAAAAGTACTTGAAATTTAAAATTTTCTAACTCTTCATGTTCGTTTTTCTTATTATTACAATGGATCTGAATTATAAGAACATAAATATACGCTTTTCTATTGGGTAACTTTATTTAGCTTGGAGTTTAATTTTGAAAGAAAATTTTTTCTTTTAAGATTCATCAAAGTGAGCCCAATTTTGTTCTTCTCCTCCTCTATCATCTTATATTTTTGAAGCGTCTTGTTATTAAATAAAATCCCACTATAAGTTGTATTATGTTTGAGCAATTAAATAATTTTTTCAGTCAAATGGCTTCTTTTAAGATTTAGATTTAGATATCATATGATATACATACCTAAAGGATTAATTAAACCTTCCAAACTCACCCTATCACATGACCAAAACCGCCAAAGGTTTAGGAAATCAACTCTAACTTCATAATATGCTCACTCCAACCATACTCAAACCCTAGAAATAAGGGGGGAAATACATTAAAAAGCTAATAGAATAGATTATTTGTAAGATAACTATTTTACCCCCATTTTGACATTCAATATATTCCTAAAATAAAAGCTTAGAAAAGAATATTATTTCATAATACAAGACCTCAGCATTAAGGTTCACAAATAATATCTCATAAGTTTACCACTATAATCCATGCATAAGTGTTCATTATAAACAAAATGGAGAAGAATAAATAATATTAAATAAAATCCTCATTTTATTTAAATATTTAAATATCCATGAGCAAATGATATAATTCCGACAATTTGCCTCAATAATATAATACTTGAGAAAATTGGTACTTTAATTAAAAGTATAGCACATAGTAAAAATATAATTTAAAAAATTCTCATGGGAAGCTATTCTCTTACCTAGTGTGTTGTCAAATACATGCAATTTACTTTACTAGCAAATTACATGTGATTTGATACTCTAAACAAAACTATAACCATTATCCTTTCACAACCTTTATAAGAATTCACAAAATTCATTTAATAAAATCCTTTTACTTAATTAACGGTAATCATATTATAAATATGATTATTAACATTCAAATATCCATCCAATTTACTTAAATTATTTAGCAATAATTATGGATATCCCAATAGGTAGATCCACCATTTTAAGTTTATGTCATTTTTAAAATATACAAGGAACCCTGTGGCCTTGTAGCCTAGTAGTATGTAGTATGGAAACTCTCTTATAAGTAAGAGGGCACATGTTCAATTCCTCTTATAATCTAATCTTAGGCAGTTAATGCTGTTATGACTCTGAAATTTTAATAAAAAAAAAAAAAAAAAAATTTAATGTAGCAAGGGTATATGTATATATTTTGGTGACATAAAATTTCAATTGGGTGGCATTAGCAGAGTGGTTCAAAGGCGGAGGGAGAATTCAGAGGTCCTGTGTTCGAGACCCAGTGACTGCAGCAAGTGAAGTTTTTTTTCTTTTTCTCTTTGCGTGAAATGACAAGAATACCCCTCTCCCCTTTTCTGCAGAACCGTATGCCATTCTTTTCTTTTTCTCTGTTCGTCACGGCGACGCAGAAGGCGCAGCAGAAGCGCAGAGAGAGGGAAGCTTCACGCAATCGATGGCGTGTGGCCAGTCATCGCTTTCGTCCATTTCTCTGCCGGAGTTGTCGCGCTGGAGTTGTCCCTTCAAACGCAGAGCCATTGTATGATAAAGGAAACTGAGAATGAGTCGTCGGGGGAGGCAGAGAGCAGAAGATTTGGGTGAGGAAGTTTCGCTCACAGGGTTGCTAAGTGATTTCACCATTCTCTGTGGTCTGAGTCGCTGTCGCCGATATCATTTTGCTGTTATCACCGTAGCTCTCTCCATCTCCTCTGTTGGTGAGCGACGGTGAACGAGGTAGTTGTGAGGCGACAGAGTAGAGAGAGAACAGAGGTAGTTGTCGACAGTGTTAGGAGGAGTTAGATCAGAGGGGGCCAACCTAGGAAGCCAGAATGCATCATCGGAGACTGTATTGCCGAGTTGTCGGTGATAAGTGGTAAGTGCCCGACTCTGTTTCTGTATCCGTCATTATAAATTTTGGGAATTCTGAGGCGTGGGTCTTTGTGGTGATTCTTCATGGTTGAATTGTGAGCCTGCGGAGCACATTGGTAATGTGTTTTATGTTTAGTGCTGTGAAGGCTTTTGTGTACAAGTCTTTCTGTTGAGGTATGTATATGTGCGGTATTGATCTGTTTTGGGAGTAAAGGCTGTTAATTCGAATGGTTAGAACAAATGACCCTTATGGTGGCACTCCTAGAGATATTGAGAATGCGTCAAAGCACAAATTTTGAAATGGCTAAGTTGTTGCTATAAGTATTGAAATCCCGATGTAAATTCTTTTGCTTGTTTGGGCCGTGATATTTCTGCTTTGGATAAATATTTTTTCTTCTGCTATGTTACAAAGTCTTGGCTCTGTTGCTATCAACGTTTCTAAGGGATTGCCAACGCTGCTGTTTCAATGAATATATGTATGTTTAGTACTGGTTCTAGAAATTTATACTTATGGATATATATGGGCCGTGCATGCGTGTGCTGTGATGGTTAGTGAATATTCTGATTCTGTTCGTGGTATTAATCTGAGAATCATGAGTTTTGGGTTGGTTCACCGAGTAGGAACATGTTTAGGCTTGAATCATACTATATGACTGCTGTTGTGAATGATTGTATATATATATACACTGTGCTCGTGGGTGCTATAAAGATATTCAGTGTGCGCTGTGATGTTGGTTGGCAGTTCTGGGGCTCTGGTTGAGGGAGATTGATATGTATATGCAAATTTATCGTTGGTCCTGGAAATTATGCTTGTGGACAGATTTATGTATGTATAATTGAGTTGAGAAATTGACAACATTAGATTATGGATTAGTGAATGAAGAAGGAATTTGGAGCAATAGTTGGTATTCTTGGGAATTTAATTCATGTGTAACACATATTAGTTGAAGGAAATAGAAGGGGTTCTGTTGCTATGCATATGTGTATGTGCTATTGTTTTGGCTTAATGTATAGATATATATACTGCTGTTATGATGGTGGCAAATGAACGGAAATTTTGATGGATATATATGTATGTGTGCGTATGCACAGAGATAAAGTGTGAAAGTTATAAAATTGTGCAAGGGTTGTGTTAAGGTTTAGGAATGAATAAGTGTTTGCCTTTATGATTGGTTGTGGTTTAAGAATGATGAATTTTTGTTGCAATGTTGATTAGAACGTTAATATATCATTTCGGGATATCAGGAAATTGAGAAGTGAGAATAATCAAGTGATCGGCTGGAAAGAGTAAATGTTTAGGAGCGTGGCAGGTGAGTGAATAACGTTCCCTAAAATTTACATTTTTCAAATGCATTGTCATTTCAAATGATGAGTTTCAAATATTGATTTCGAAAAGCAAATTTTAAGAAAGTATAGTTTAAATCGTTAGAAATGATTTTCTTTCGATTGGTTTACAAAAGAATTATGAGTATGTATGAAAATGGATAAATAAGCTTTTGAAAAGAGTTTGGCAAAAGTTACATTGAAATGATGTTATTCATGAAATACATTATTATGCGAATTTCATATGATTTTACAGTAACTTGATTTTTAATGTACATGCTGGGGTTTTGAAATTCAAAGTGGTTTTTACCAATGATTATGGCCTTGAAACGATTGAGATTATTTCATGTGAAAAGGACCCCACGCATGATGGAAACGTTTTAGGACGGAATACAGAACGCTGGTTGCTAACAGCAGTACTGTTAGTCCTTGGTGCACCTTGGTTAACCGAGCTCGATAGATTTCACCGTGGGTTTCGTACTCACGAAGGGTAGTGGATGAGCTACCAGATTTCACCGTGGGTTTTTACTCGCGAAGGGTAGTGGATGAGCTACCAGATTACACCGTGGGTTTCGTACTCGCGAAGGGTAGTGGATGGCTACCAGATTACACCGTGGGTTTCGTACTCGCGAAGGTTAGTGGCTTTGAGCCACCGACAGTTAGCGGCTTCGAGCTGCCAGATTGGTTAGTTACCCTCGTGGACTGTGTGTCCACGTCTGTTCTCGTTCTGTTAAAGTCCTACAGAAAGATTATGGTCTTTGAAATGGTTATTTTAAATTGTATCTCTGAAACAATAATGTTTACAGAAAGATTATGGTTTTGAAAGGATTATTCTGAATGACTTATTTGAAATAGATATTTCATATGGTTATTTCCCCTGAAATACAAATGTTTACGAAAAGGTTTGCATTAGATTACGAAGCGTTGAGAAATACATATTTAAGATGATTATGCATTGATTTTTTCCGCATTCTTTAAATCATGTTTTTGGGACGTTATTCACGAGTAGATTTTTGGCTTCAGATAGTGCAGGTGACCCTAACCTTTCCGCTGAGCAGTGAAGAGCCTCGTTGTCGATCCGAAGCGTCGTTTTTGGCAAAAATTACTTTTGATATAATTATCATTATGAAACTGCTTGTATTATTGTGAAAGGAAGGTAAATGCTCCACATAGTCCTTAGAAAAGATTCTGTTAAATTATGAGATACAATTTATTATGGTTTTTATTTCAAAATGTTTCATTTAAAGTTTTAGGCTTTCGGAATATGAAACTATTCATATTCTGTGCCGGTCACGGTCCAAATTTTGGGACGTGACAGTTTGGTATCAGAGCCAAAGTTTTTCTATGGCTAAGTGGAGCAGAGATACTTCAGTGGGGTCTCAATTATCGTTATGAACCCGGGCATAACCATAGTTGAGGCATTTCTGAAGATCTCTAGGAGAAATTCAAAAGTGTTCGATTTTCTTTTGATTTTGAAAACGTAGTTTTCTTGAAATTGAATAATTTCTATGTTTTATGAATAGTTAAATGCCACCTAGATATGTACCATCTAGAGGGAGCTGTAGGGCTTCGGATCAAGGCTCTGCTCAGTGAAGTGATTTGCCTCCTCGAGGTTGAGGAAAGGGTCATAGGGGAGTTAGGTGTCGGGGAAAGTCGACCCCTTGACCTCTATAAGAATCTTATTTAAATTTAAACCTTCAAATCCACTGTCCCTAGTTATTTCTATATTATATAGGCAGGAAACTTGTGAAGAAACCCGTAGCCTTACTGAAGCAGATAGCGTTTTAGTTAAGTTATTAGAATGCATTAAGTTGGATATTCATAAGTTCACATGTTTTTGTTCTAGAGAGGAACCTATGGAATTTTGTTTGAAGGCATTAAAAGGGGGTGTCTAAACTCATTTTGAGTGGATTTTGAAGCTTTGATTAGATGGAATCAAGTTAATGGTTGGTGTTTTGGTTATTATGATTTTGGGTTCTTCTAGGAGTAAATTAGAATGTTAAAGGCTATGAATTTTGAGATTGAGGACTGATTTCAAGCTATGTGAAGTTTAAGTTGTTAAGTTAAAAGAGATGAAAATTATTTAAAAAAAATATATATATGAATTCTATGGTATGGATTACGCCTTGTAGTCAAAGCCGAATTATAGATTAAATAATTGAGGATAGATAGTTATTGATTACAGATTCAAAGTGAAGTGTATTTAAGAGAGAACTAGCGCATTGTGAACACCTAAAAGATTAAAGGTGATGCATGGTATGAATTCCTTTGATGAGTGTGGTCACCGATAAAGTTAAATGTCAGAATGTTGAGATAGATAATATGAAATCCTTGGGTTTTGAACTTAAAGTTAGAAACTGATTTGGCAAGATTCTGATTTAGAATTTTATATCAATATATTGGAATAAGTCTGATGACCATGTCCAAGTGTAGAATTAAGGGTTGATGGGCATTTTTGGCTGAGTTAAAGATGTTGACAGGCCTACTGTCAGTTTAGATCAAATTCTTATTGTTCAAGAATTTCCTGACGTTTTTCCGGAGGAATTGCCGGGTTTACCCTAGATCGAGAGATAGAATGTGGTATTGACGTCATTCATGGCACGCAGCCAATTTCTATTCCGCCTGTAGGATTTATTTTCAAGAATAGTGGCTTCGATGTCGAGGTTAGCTTAGAAGAATATGAAATTCGTGTGGGATGAGAAATGTGAAGAAAGTGTTCAGAAGTTGCAGGAATCTTTGATTTCTTCTCCAGTGCTAAGCTTACCTTCAGGAGTTAGAGGGTATACTGTGTATTGTGATGCTTCTCGAATCGGGCTAGGCGGTGTGTTGATGCAGAATGGACGAGTGATTGCTTATGTCTTTAGAAAGCTTAAGATATACAAGCAGAACTATCCAACTCATGATTTAGAAATGGCCGTAGTGGTTTTTGATTAGGATTTGAAGACATTATTTGTATGGTGAAACTTGTGAGATTTTCACGGATCCCAAGAGTCTGAAGTACATTTTCGAACAGAAGGATTGGATCTTAGACAAAGAAGATGGATGGAATAGTTAAAGGACCATGATTGTAAGATTCTGTACCATCCGGGAATAGCGAATATGGTGGTTGATACTTTAAGCAGAAAGTCTATAGATAGTTTGGCATGCAAAGGCTGAAAGGAGACCGTTGGTACAGGAGATTCATAAAGTAGAGCAAGAAGGAGTGGTGTTTGAAATTGCTAATAAAGGAGCATTTTTAGCTCATTTACAAGCTCAGTACCCGTTAAGTGAGCAAAGTAAGGAAGCTCAGTACTTTGGCCCGTAGTTGTGCAAGTTGCGAGATGAGGTCCAAGATGGTAGTAATACATAATTTAGTGGTTGTTGACAGAATGACTAAGTCTGCTCCTTTTCTTTTAGTAAAGACGGTGTACAATGCAGCTAGGTACGCCGAGATTGATATTGCGAAAAATTTTGCGTTTGCATGTAGTCCCTGTGTCTATCATTTCAGATAGAGGGCCTAGCTTACTTCTCAATTTTGGGAAATAGAGAGTGAGATACGGATTAAGTACTCGCATTTAATCAAGCAATAAGGTGAGCATAGTTTCAAATTCGGAGGACCGAATTTATTAAGAGGGGAAGAATGTTATGACTCTGAAATTTTAATAAAAAAAAAAAAAAAAAAAAATTTAATGTAGCAAGGGTATATGTATATATTTTGGTGACATAAAATTTCAATTGGGTGGCATTAGCAGAGTGGTTCAAAGGCGGAGGGAGAATTCAGAGGTCCTGTGTTCGAGACCCAGTGACTGCAGCAAGTGAAGTTTTTTTTCTTTTTCTCTTTGCGTGAAATGACAAGAATACCCCTCTCCCCTTTTCTGCAGAACCGTATGCCATTCTTTTCTTTTTCTCTGTTCGTCACGGCGACGCAGAAGGCGCAGCAGAAGCGCAGAGAGAGGGAAGCTTCACGCAATCGATGGCGTGTGGCCAGTCATCGCTTTCGTCCATTTCTCTGCCGGAGTTGTCGCGCTGGAGTTGTCCCTTCAAACGCAGAGCCATTGTATGATAAAGGAAACTGAGAATGAGTCGTCGGGGGAGGCAGAGAGCAGAAGATTTGGGTGAGGAAGTTTCGCTCACAGGGTTGCTAAGTGATTTCACCATTCTCTGTGGTCTGAGTCGCTGTCGCCGATATCATTTTGCTGTTATCACCGTAGCTCTCTCCATCTCCTCTGTTGGTGAGCGACGGTGAACGAGGTAGTTGTGAGGCGACAGAGTAGAGAGAGAACAGAGGTAGTTGTCGACAGTGTTAGGAGGAGTTAGATCAGAGGGGGCCAACCTAGGAAGCCAGAATGCATCATCGGAGACTGTATTGCCGAGTTGTCGGTGATAAGTGGTAAGTGCCCGACTCTGTTTCTGTATCCGTCATTATAAATTTTGGGAATTCTGAGGCGTGGGTCTTTGTGGTGATTCTTCATGGTTGAATTGTGAGCCTGCGGAGCACATTGGTAATGTGTTTTATGTTTAGTGCTGTGAAGGCTTTTGTGTACAAGTCTTTCTGTTGAGGTATGTATATGTGCGGTATTGATCTGTTTTGGGAGTAAAGGCTGTTAATTCGAATGGTTAGAACAAATGACCCTTATGGTGGCACTCCTAGAGATATTGAGAATGCGTCAAAGCACAAATTTTGAAATGGCTAAGTTGTTGCTATAAGTATTGAAATCCCGATGTAAATTCTTTTGCTTGTTTGGGCCGTGATATTTCTGCTTTGGATAAATATTTTTTCTTCTGCTATGTTACAAAGTCTTGGCTCTGTTGCTATCAACGTTTCTAAGGGATTGCCAACGCTGCTGTTTCAATGAATATATGTATGTTTAGTACTGGTTCTAGAAATTTGTACTTATGGATATATATGGGCCGTGCATGCGTGTGCTGTGATGGTTAGTGAATATTCTGATTCTGTTCGTGGTATTAATCTGAGAATCATGAGTTTTGGGTTGGTTCACCGAGTAGGAACATGTTTAGGCTTGAATCATACTATATGACTGCTGTTGTGAATGATTGTATATATATACACTGTGCTCGTGGGTGCTATAAAGATATTCAGTGTGCGCTGTGATGTTGGTTGGCAGTTCTGGGGCTCTGGTTGAGGGAGATTGATATGTATATGCAAATTTATCGTTGGTCCTGGAAATTATGCTTGTGGACAGATTTATGTATGTATAATTGAGTTGAGAAATTGACAACATTAGATTATGGATTAGTGAATGAAGAAGGAATTTGGAGCAATAGTTGGTATTCTTGGGAATTTAATTCATGTGTAACACATATTAGTTGAAGGAAATAGAAGGGGTTCTGTTGCTATGCATATGTGTATGTGCTATTGTTTTGGCTTAATGTATAGATATATATACTGCTGTTATGATGGTGGCAAATGAACGGAAATTTTGATGGATATATATGTATGTGTGCGTATGCACAGAGATAAAGTGTGAAAGTTATAAAATTGTGCAAGGGTTGTGTTAAGGTTTAGGAATGAATAAGTGTTTGCCTTTATGATTGGTTGTGGTTTAAGAATGATGAATTTTTGTTGCAATGTTGATTAGAACGTTAATATATCATTTCGGGATATCAGGAAATTGAGAAGTGAGAATAATCAAGTGATCGGCTGGAAAGAGTAAATGTTTAGGAGCGTGGCAGGTGAGTGAATAACGTTCCCTAAAATTTACATTTTTCAAATGCATTGTCATTTCAAATGATGAGTTTCAAATATTGATTTCGAAAAGCAAATTTTAAGAAAGTATAGTTTAAATCGTTAGAAATGATTTTCTTTCGATTGGTTTACAAAAGAATTATGAGTATGTATGAAAATGGATAAATAAGCTTTTGAAAAGAGTTTGGCAAAAGTTACATTGAAATGATGTTATTCATGAAATACATTATTATGCGAATTTCATATGATTTTACAGTAACTTGATTTTTAATGTACATGCTGGGGTTTTGAAATTCAAAGTGGTTTTTACCAATGATTATGGCCTTGAAACGATTGAGATTATTTCATGTGAAAAGGACCCCACGCATGATGGAAACGTTTTAGGATGGAATACAGAACGCTGGTTGCTAACAGCAGTACTGTTAGTCCTTGGTGCACCTTGGTTAACCGAGCTCGATAGATTTCACCGTGGGTTTCGTACTCACGAAGGGTAGTGGATGAGCTACCAGATTTCACCGTGGGTTTTTACTCGCGAAGGGTAGTGGATGAGCTACCAGATTACACCGTGGGTTTCGTACTCGCGAAGGGTAGTGGATGGCTACCAGATTACACCGTGGGTTTCGTACTCGCGAAGGTTCTTTGAGCCACCGACAGTTAGCGGCTTCGAGCTGCCAGATTGGTTAGTTACCCTCGTGGACTGTGTGTCCACGTCTGTTCTCGTTCTGTTAAAGTCCTACAGAAAGATTATGGTCTTTGAAATGGTTATTTTAAATTGTATCTCTGAAACAATAATGTTTACAGAAAGATTATGGTTTTGAAAGGATTATTCTGAATGACTTATTTGAAATAGATATTTCATATGGTTATTTCCCCTGAAATACAAATGTTTACGAAAAGGTTTGCATTAGATTACGAAGCGTTGAGAAATACATATTTAAGATGATTATGCATTGATTTTTTCCGCATTCTTTAAATCATGTTTTTGGGACGTTATTCACGAGTAGATTTTTGGCTTCAGATAGTGCAGGTGACCCTAACCTTTCCGCTGAGCAGTGAAGAGCCTCGTTGTCGATCCGAAGCGTCGTTTTTGGCAAAAATTACTTTTGATATAATTATCATTATGAAACTGCTTGTATTATTGTGAAAGGAAGGTAAATGCTCCACATAGTCCTTAGAAAAGATTCTGTTAAATTATGAGATACAATTTATTATGGTTTTTATTTCAAAATGTTTCATTTAAAGTTTTAGGCTTTCGGAATATGAAACTATTCATATTCTGTGCCGGTCACGGTCCAAATTTTGGGACGTGACAAATGCCTACCCCTCTAATTAAAAAAATATAAAAGGAACAATATTGACTTCAACCTTCCTTCTATATAATGCAATATTTGAATTAAATCAATAATATATCACCATAGTTAACTAATAACTTCAACAACAACCCAATCAAGCATAAAGGAAAAACTACCTTTCTCTCATTTTAGACATGCTTCAAGTTTCGACTTAGCAATCCATATCACCATAACATACTTTTAGGAAAATCCCAATACATTACAAAATTTCACCATAGAAATTAAATAACTTTAAGGCTGAATTTTGGTCTATGTTAGATCACACTTAGTTCCTTCTCAAATATAATTCCTTCTTCACACATTTCATCAAGCACCCTAAGGGCATTCCAAAATCAAGCCATAGTCATAAATTATCGACAGCACAATTTTTCAACTAGTTTTACATTTTTCTATGTCTATTTTCTTAACATGATCCAAGTTGATACAGAGAGAAACAAGTTAAATCCTTCTCTTCGCTCTTTTTTATACATAGTTCAAGCTTCCATTTAATTGCTCAAACTTCACCATCATGTCTATATATAAATACATACATACAATCATATATATATATATATATATTCAAACAATAAGTATATCCTTTAAGTTTCAACATAAAATTGAACAATCTTAATCCAACTAAATTCCTCTTCTACATTTTAATAAACACCTTGTCTACACCAAACATTCAAAAAGTTCATTGTTATGGCTCCGGATTTCTTTTTAGATTTTAAAATCAAGTTAATAAGTGATATATATATATACTCATGGTAAAATATTTCAAGTAGTAATGGGTAGCAGAAGTGGTCAGGCGGAGGGTGGAAATTAGGGGGTTCCGTGTTCGAGCCCTGATGACTGCAAATAAGGAAGTTCTATTTTTTTTTTTTTTTTGCCGCGTGAAATTACAAAAGTACCCCTCCCCATTTATCTTCTGAAAACCGTACCTCCTTCACCATTCTTCTGATTGTTCTCCAGCAGCGACGCAGACAGGAGAGCGCGGAGTAGGAATACCCAAGCCATCGATGCCGTGTACGCGAGCTTTGCTTCTACCGGTGCCTTTGCTGTGTTGTTCCATCGTCGCCTGCAACTGTCATTCCTCTCAGACGTTTTATTAATTTTCAGTTTGCAGTTTAGTTGATCGGGGGGGCAGAGGAAGTGAAGGCAGAGGAATTGTGGGGTGAGGGTCGCATCTTAGAGTTGCCACTGGGTTGTCGAGATGCTCTTGGTATATGGATTTCTGCCACCGTTGTGCTGTGTCGTCACTGCTAAGCGAGCTCTGGTACTGTAGCAAGTCCAGATTCCAAATCTCATTCCTGTCGCCATCGCTGAGCAAGGTGTGGCTGCGTTAAGCGGTGGCCGTCGGGTTTCTCTGTCTGTTCTATGGAAAATTTTTATAAAGCTCTGAAGTTCTTCTCTATTGCCGTGGTGAGGGTCACAGATTTCATATGTGAGGTAAGCTTCCTCGATGCCCCTTACTCTGCTTCCTGCGGTTTGTGTTGTTACATGGGTATGAGTTTCTGTTTCCTGTGTATTACTTGTGCACGAGCAGTGTGTGTTGGATTGCTCTGTTTTGGGAGGAAAGACTGATGAATGCCGTGGGGTAGAGACTGTGAAGTTGCCATTGGAATTGAAGCTATGTATATCTGTTTGTCGTCGTTATATTCTTATTGCTATTACTATGCTAATGTTGGCATGGGAGTTCATGAGTGGCTGCTGGGTTGTGCGAGGTTAAGTCTGCGAGATGAATACATGTGTGTGCTGTGTGGTTAGTTGGCAGTTCTGGGGTTGTGGTTGAGGGAGGTCTCTTCTTGGCATGCAAGTATGTTGCTACTATTTGAATGGCGTTGGGGGCTTTTGGTTGAAACTGAATGGGCTGTTGAGGTTGTGCATTCTGTTGCTTGAATGATATATTCTTTCCATGCATGCTCTGTGAAGTCCCCTATGTATTTATATGTGTAGAAATGCCCCCAAAGGAAAGAGGAATCAAAAACATGTGGTTAGGTGGAGGTTTTTGTTGTTGCTGTATGAATGATCTAAGGACATGCCTTGTGTGCGCGCTGTGGAGATATATATATATACATACTGCAACCAAGTGGCTTTAATAGTATAGTATACATGTATATGCCGCTGTTGTTTTGAAGAAAATGGGTCCATATAAATGTACATATATATTTGGGTCAATGTATGATGAATTATTGAATAAAGCTTGCTGTGTTTTGTGTTGAGAGATTTGGGAATCTAGTTCTAAATGATGAATTAATATTTGAATGTTGGAATAATGGTTTTGATGCTAAATACATGAAATTATGTGTGATGCATGCATTGTTAAGTTTTGGCAAAAGGATTAAGAAAAGTTAAAGCTTTGGGTGCACTGAAAGTATTTTAATATGAAATAAGTATTAGAGATGCTTAGGCCAATTGTCTAAAAATAGAAACTGAAAGTGAGTAGCGAGCTCATTGTTCTGCAAATGAAAGTGTAAGATTGGTAAAGCAGTGATTGTATAATTGATTAAAAGGAGTTGTGTCTATCTGTGGTGGTTCTGTTCAGTGGTTGTATAGTTTGAGAAACCCTTGCTATGTTCTGTTTTATACGGATTCTAAGTTCTCGGAAGAGTACTTTGGAATTTTGGTCTCCTTAGAATATGGAATTCCATATTGTTAGCTTGTAATGAAAGGGAATATTAGGTTAAAGATGATTTATTTCTGTTGTAATATTGTTTAGAATGATGATATATTGTCTTGGGATATCAGGGAATTGAGATGTGATTATAATCGAAAGTGGTTGACGGAAACGGGTATAGGTTTTGGAGCGTGACAGGTGAGTGAATAACGTTCCCTAAAATTTACATTTTTCAAATGCATTGTTATTTCAAATGATGAATTTCAAATATGGATTTCGGAAAGCAAGTTTTATGAAAGTATGGTTTAAATCGTTAGAAATGATTTTCTCTCGATTAATTTACAAAAGATTACGATTATGCATGAAAATGGATAAAGAGGCTTTAGAAAAAGATTTGACAGTGAACTGATGTTATTCATGAAATATTTTTCTGTGAATTGCATATGTTTTTACAGTAACTTGATTTTGTATATTCATGCTGGGGTAACAGAAATTCAAAGTGACTTTATCAATGATTATGATATTTGAAACGATTGAGATTATGTTATGTGAAAAGGACCCCACGCATGATAGAAACGTTTTAGGACGGAATACAGAACGCTGGTTGCTAACAGCAGTACTGTTAGTCCTTGGTGCACCTTGGTATTCGAGCTCGACAGTTTGTGGCATAGCCACCAGAATTATTTCGTGGGATTCGTTCTCGCGACAGTTTGTGGCCTTGAGCCACCAGAATTATTTCGTGGGATTTATTCTCGCGACAGTTTGTGGCATAGCCACCAGAATTATTCGTGGGATTTATTCTCGCGACAGTTTGTGGCTTCGAGCCACCAGAATGGTTAGTTACCCTCGTGGACTGTGTGTCCACGTCCATTTTCGTTCTGTTGAAGTCCTACAGAAAGATCATTGTTTTGAAAGGATTGTTTTACATCAGTGATTTGAAGTGATTATTTCAAATTATTTCTTTGAAACAATAATGTTTACAGAAAGATTATGGGTTCGAAAGGATCATTATTAAATGACTCATTGACACGGTTATTTCAAAAATTGTTTCCCTAAAAGAAAATGATTACGGAAAAGTTGCATCGAAATGCGCAATGATATTGGAAACATGTTTATGCATTGTATATTTCCGCATTCTTTTAAATCATGTTTTTGGGACGTTATTCACGAGTAGATTATTTGGCCTCAGATAGTGCAGGTGGCACTGATCCTCCCGCTGAGCAGTGAAAAGCCTCGTCGCAGATCCGAAGCTTTGTTTTTGAACAAGATTGAGTTTAATCTTTATTAAGTATTTGTGTTATTTTGATAAAAAGGTAAATGCCCCACATAGACCTTAGAAAAAGATGATGTTTATTTTGAAAAATATTGTGGAAACTTTAAACGTTGTATTTGAGATTTTAGGCTTTCGGAATATGAAACTATTCATATTCCGTGCCGGTCACGGTCCAAATTTCAGGACGTGACATTCATCAACTTCTTAATCTTCAAATCTCTTATTCAACATTTTTGAAACACCCCTGTATAGAATTACTATGCTACCGAAATTCAAGTCTTTACCGAGAATCAACTCAAACAAAGAAAACAAAACGTAAATCCATCTTCTTCCTATTACAGCAACCAAAACAGTTAGAGTGAAATTTCCTATCCTAATAAGCTCCTTAAAATATAGTTTCAACTTGTCTAAACTTCCATCTTCTCTCCTAGATCAAGGACAACCCATAGGAAAACACCATGATAAAAAAACGACTTGAAGCTCAACACGAGTTCAGAGACTAACATCATATTTTTTGAAATGTCTGGTACATACATAACATGAGAGAAAATGTAATTTACATATGTCATTTATTTTTCTGATAGAAAGCCTACATTTTCTATGAATTCATTCAATCATGGATGACGACTGCACCTAGTTTCCAGCAAGATAAAGGTTTCTTTGCCACATGTAAATCAAACACTAATGGATGGAATAATGATAAGCTAGATAATTATTTCCTAAGTAATCGCAACCACATGGTATGAAATGATTCACCACGGATCTATCATTTAAAAAAACAAATAAATAAGAAATGAAGTACTAATTGATTTTCACTCTTTCACATAACTCACTAACCCATAATACGATGAAAGTGCTAGCACTAGCATCTCCTTTTGCAAAAAAACAGTTTTCTGTTTTCATGAATGGCAAAATTCCTAATTCATTATCATCAAGAGAAGGAAAATACCTAGGACTATAACTCCTTGTCACATATCTTCCATGCTCTGGAGCTATATAAATAATTAGACCATGCGGATCATTACCATCTTTTGAACTGCCATCCCACCAACATACCATAAAGCCAAAATATATTCTTAAGCTTGACAGCTAGAAATGTCACAGGTCCATAGTCAATAAAATGGCAATTTATTGGCACCGCATGAAAAACAATAATGCACAAAAGCTGCCCATTTAACCAAATTACTTGAAAATGACTGTTATTTTAAGACCAATAAAGTAACAAGAGAAATGCATCCTGATTAAAGGATGATAATCTTATCAAACGTGAACATAAGTGACCTACATATTTGCTACCCTCCTAAAATTAACTCACATAACTGATTTGAGCTCTGGGAACATGTTCACAAACTAAAAAACTCATAAAGACAAATAAATTAGGATATAAATTCTAGTGATCACATTGAAACTCCCAAGAAACAGGCACTCCCTACTCCCTATTGGATTTCATGGTCACAAGTTACAAGGCATTGCCATAAAATAGGATGGAGAACAAACAACTATACCATAGAAATTAAAGATGAAAGACACCCAAATTATTCCCACCTAAGGGATAGCAATTGAAGGACAGATGCTAGCGTTACTAGGTTTACCCACTCAAATTGCATATAGACCAAAGTCAAAAGATATTCATGCAAGTTTTTGTTGCAACACATTTTACGAGGACTCACAAGTTCAGCACCAACTTTATGTCTTAGCGTGTGTTTGGCAAAGCGTTTGGGAATGGATTTTGGGGCAAAACCTCGGTTTGAAAAAATTTCACACAAACATCAATTTTTGTCCAGAATTGATTTTGGGCCAAAACCTCGGTTTGTAAAATTTTTTGCCAAACAGCCATTTTCCTCCAAAATTGATTTTGGGCAAAACCTCGGTTTGAAACCATGGTTTTGAAGAAGCTATTTTTCAATAGATTTTGGAACTGTAAAAGAGCTTATAGATTATCTAATTACTATTTTACCCCTACTTTTTTCTTATACTCTCACTCCTCTCTCCTCTCTCTCCTCTCTCTCTCCTCTCTCTCTCCCCTCTCTCTCCTCTCTCTCTCTCCTCTCTCCTCTCTCTCCTCTCTCTCTCCTCTCTCTCTCTCTCCTCTCTCTCTCCGCTCTCCTCTCCTCTCCTCTCTCTCCTCTCTCCTCTATCTCCTCTCTCTCTCCTCTCTCTCCTCTCTCTCTCCTCTCTCATACTTTAATCAAATCATACCCTTTTTAGTAATTTATTAATATAAAAAGTGATTTTACTATTAATCATCCAAACATCTCTATTTGCAAAATCTATTCTTCTCATAATCTATTCTTCCCAAAATCTATTCTCCATAATCTATTCTTCCTAAAATCTATTCTTTCCAGAATCTATTCTCCCAAAATCTATTCCCCAGAATCTATTCTCTCCAGAATCTATTCTCCAAAAGCTAATCCAAACACACCCTTAGAAAAGCTATATCATTGTACCGCTCTTCCTCTATGGCTTTCTGAAAAAAAATTAAAATAAAAATCCGTAAAAGCTAATGAGCAAGAAAACACAATTTTAAAAGAAAGTAAAGAGATCTTTTTGTCTGAAAAGCATTGCATGAGTTTGAATTCTTACATTGAGATGAGATATTACTCTTCCAACACTGTCATTGGTCGCTGCAGTAGCAATTGCCACCTTAATCCTAGCAGCATCTTCATAATCCTCCATGTGCACAGCACGGCTTAACTGAGACTGTTTAGCACAAAACCATTTTTGCATTAAAATGCATCCAAATAGAAAGATCAGCTAGTGGCTCGTATTTCATAACTCCAAATAACTGCTATTTTAGTTTAGTAGATTTCCCAGCTATGAAGTTATGTTCATATATGCGACACTAGTTAGTTTCCCATATAGCTCCATAAAAACTCCTTTAGGTCTATTATAAAAATATCACCATGACAGCTATATTGTACAGGTATTCATCGCAACGAGAACGTCATGAACATTTTTTCATTTTTCTCCAAAACTAGATTCTAATTAATCTTTATCCAGACATCTTGCGTATGACATGTCATAAGCAATAGAGGAGAAATGTTTCAAAAGCTACATTGTCTCAAGGAATGAACAAGGAATATTAAGTATGAGACGTGATGCTACATTAAAAGAAGATAACAATCAAGTTTAATAATATAAGCAGTAAACTAGATGTGAGAATTTAAATCAATTATCGTTTACTTGATCTGGACCCTAAAGAAAATAAGAACATTATACCAACAGTGGCTTGAGAAACAATTCAGGATGCAAAAGCAATCTCGATCTGGACCCTAAAGAAAATAAGATCATTATACCATCTGTGGCTTGAGAAAGAATTCAGAATGCAAAAGTAATCTCACAGAGGAAGGAAATTGGATTGCTGTGTGGGATTGCTAATTAACCAATACAATAAGTCAGTAAGTAATGGATAAAACTTAATCTTGGCAAAGACTGGGTGTTCATTTAAAACATATCTATGGGATACAATTACAAAAACCTATTAGTGTGCCTAGGATTGCCTTTTACTCATGTTCTCTGATACAACCATAAAATTGAAATTTTCTTATGTTTGGATGGGCATAAAATTAGGGAGAAAAGAATTAAAAAATAATAAATGTTTTTATCATTTTAAAAAAATTTCTTCCTAGTATGCCCTCATCCCTATTTTCCCCTCACTTTTCTTTCCATCTAAACATAGCCTTGGTAAAAATGCAAACGCTGACATTGCATATTAATGGTCATAGAAGCAGCTCAATCAACCACTAATCTTGACAAGGTTACATACATTTATAAATTAGTAATACCCTTTTAAAGTTATGATATTTGCTAAGGGCACAATATAATTTATAGTTGCCTTAGTTTGATGATAATTACTCACAAAGTCCTTATAATAGACTACCATCTACCACCATTTTCTCAAAAGAAAAGGTGAGATGTTTGCATAACCAAACCCAAAGTAAAAGGCTAAAATCCATTTTCATAATTCAGGAAAATATTTGAGAAAGTAAGCTGATCAGTATAACGCCCAATCAATGACAACACTTCGTAACAATTCATTTTAGAAATAAAAATCGAAATCGTTGAGGTCTTCTATGATCTAGGAATATATCTACAGCACATCACCATCTAAATGACAACACTTCATAACAATTCAGTCAAGCAGTTGATGCGCTTTCAAAAGGGGGACGAAAATTGTTTTTCACATAACTTGCATAAGATAGGAATAGCAGAAGTTATCAACATTATCTCTGATTAAAAGTCTCATATATCCACTCAACAGTGGTCAGAACACTTGACGTTCTACCACTACCAACAAGGCAAGAAACACTAATATAAATTTCAAAGGCAACTTAAACCCAATCTATTATGTAAAAGGAAAATTTTAAAAACAAACCCCAATTCAAATCCATTGATGATATGAATGTATCCAACTTATATAAGCATCAGCCAGCTCAAAGTGATATGCGTTAACTACAGAAATAGCCTTTTTAAAAAAAAAAAAAAAGACATGAACGCAAGGATCCTCATTTGAAATTCAACACAGTTTCATATATAAAAAGATGAATCTAAAAATGAAACCAGAAAGATATACAAGATGACTTCGAAACCGAAAATACCTGAAAGTGCTGCTTGCGATTTTCTTTAACAAGCCGATGGAGGAATCAAATCCACAAATAGAGCCATCGCGGGGCCTTGAATTCTTCCTTGACTTCCCCATTGTTCTTCTCCATTCTCAACCTGCGAAAATGAATTACAGGCAATAGGAATATTTTGTGAATCTTCAAGCTCGTGTAAGGAAACCAACTGTTGTATCTTTTCAGAATGATAACGAGATGTGTACGGCACTGGTTTAGCCGAATGAGTTTGTATATTGCATGTTTTTGTTTCTTTTTTTTTTTTTAAAAAAAAAACAGCATGTATTTTACAGTTTGAAGGTTGGCTATTTTTTCTTTTGTTGGTTACAAAAATTCTTCTGAAGTCCTAAATTGAAATTGAAACTTGTAAATATTAGAGAAGTGTCAAAATATAAATTGTGATTATGAAATTTAGAGCCAAATGTCCAAAATACTCATTGTTTTATTAAAAATAAAGGAGAATTGTATTTGATGTTTAGGGGCATTTTTTGTCTTTAAAGTCTCAACTTAGAATTTATCAATTTTAAGATTTTTTTAGGGATTTTCCCTTTCTTCTAATTGTAGTCTATTTTAAAATTGTTCTTTTTAAATAAGAAAAATTCTCCTTTTTTTTGTTTAAAACGTGACTGGAACCATAATAAAATATTATTCCCTAAAAATTGAATACGGTACAAATAGTCATATATCTTATCTTTTTGTCATATATCCTAAAAATTGAACCCATGGATGATAAGTTCTAAATAAGAGTCTTATTTATAAATAAGTAAATAGATTTGTAAAATATAATCTAGCTGAAAGATGTTGGGCGTCGCAGAAGACCAATTATTCAAACCCAGGTTTATGTTGAGTGGACTTCAATGGAGATAATTTTGAGATTTAATAGAACCCAACCCAAAAAAACTCCTGTTAATAATTTCTATTTTTTTAGAAAAACCAATTTATTTTTTTATTTTTTTAAGCTTAGTCCATATTCAAGCTTCAGCCCATGCTTCTCTTTCTTTGAAGGTTTGTGTAATTAATTTAATTGATTTTGTTGTACCAAAAAAAATTTAATTGATTTTGAGAATAAAATTTAATTTTATTTTCAATATAAGATTATTTTATAATGATTTGATTATGGTATGAATAACAAATTTCAATTGAAAAAAATGTGCACAAATTTATATATGAGTTAGCAACAATATTTTTTTTCTTTTTATGGAAAAAACTATATCTCGCACGGAGTAATAGCTAATTTTTGTTGTTGATAATAGATCAAACTATATTAAAAGATAAAACGATTACAAACATAAACCCCAACTCAAATATCAGATACTAAATGGGAGGTTGGGAAATAAGAACAACAACAAAATAAAAAAAGGGGCCAGAAAATAAAAAAGAGGTGCAATAGGAAAAGTTTCCATAGGATGTGTGATTGTTTGAAGTCTATATATAGCTAGTTCAAAACCACCAAGTACTTGGATAGACTATTTGTGGATCATTCAAGTTTAACCAATAATCTTGTGGGCGTATATTCTCGTGAATCAAATTAGTCAGTTGATAATAGTGTTGGATACCGATGAAATAGCAACATATTAGTGACTGAAATAGATTAGCAAAAGATTTTTTTGCATCACTAAAAAAGCCGTAACTAATTTATGAGCTTATTTTATGCATCAATCGTCAGGACTTATTTTGAGTTACGACATATAATTACGTTCTTACTATATATAAAAGTAATAAAAGGAAAAAGAATAATAAAGTAAATACTGCGGTTAGTTTTTAAAATTAATGGTGATAAAAATCCAATATCAATAGTACCTATTAGTGTCACACTTTCAACAATCCAAGCATTTCACATCTTACCTAAAAATTTGATTTTTCCATCATCATTCTTAATGGGTCATTATGAAGTTGTTTCTTGTAGTGTTGATGGTGACTAATAAAATAAATAAACATAGAACAGATCATTTAAAAACAAATTATTCTCTCAATATAAATTATGGAAGAACAGAAAATTTAAGATACACTAATTGACTAATGGCCAACAATTGGATTGGAGTAATTTGGGAAAGTACTTGAATCTTGCATGACGAGTTAATGATTGCATTATGTACTGTTGAACCTCACAGCTCACATATCGTCAATAAGGGATTGGTTGTGCTTGATTTGATTAATTGAGTTTTTATTATAAGGAAATTGTTGAATTATATAAAATTCTTTTGCTTTAAAAACATTTAGATTAAGTAAAAAGTTTCTATGAAGAAAATTGGTTAAAAATATTTGTTTAAAAATTTTATTGATTATATAGACTTAAATTCGACTTTATATAATTTTATACATATAAAATATTGATATCCTAAAACTACTTAACCTAAATTCTAATGAATTGGATAAGAAATTTCCAACTTGGATTGAGGATTTATCAAGATTGCAGCACTTGAATCTTGGCAATAATCGTCTTAGTGCACTCATTCCAATATTTGCTTGCAAGTCGTCAATGTTACATATCCTAGATTTAAATTGTAATTTAATTGAAGAGACTATTCTACTCGAGGTAGAAAGATTCAAGATTTTGAAGAGTTTATCACTTACATATAACAAACTTTCAAGAACCATTCCCCAAACAATTTTCTACTTATCTTCTTGAATCATTAGATTTGTCTTATAACTCTCTTTCATGTATGCGTTGGAATAATTTTTAGATCTATATCTGCTTGTGATAATTGGAATAGTATATTGGTTATCATGATATAATCCCTTGATTGAGTATGGACGATGAATGGAATTACTTTTTTGATCTTAGGCAACTTATTTTCTTTTAGTTTTCTTCAAGTAAAACTTAATCCTTATGTCTTGATTTACCTCAATTTTAAATTGGGTATCTATAGTTTATTTTCTTTAAATTTAATCCTTATAATTTGATCTGTTATAGATTTGAATCCTTAAGTATGGAAATCGTTAATTTTAATTTGTAGAACTTCATAGATTTTATTTAATCTTATTTGTTTTTAACACCCATACATTTCTATAAATAGAATTCTATAAAGTCTATAAATTAAAAATGATGGATCAAATAATAAAGATCAAATTAAAAAAAAAACTAAAATTCTGATAAACTATAAGGATTTATGAATTAAGTTTTTTCCTTAAATTAGGTATTCAAATTTTTGAATAAGTCATGCATCCAAAACTTGAATAGCTAAATTATCAAAACATTTATCAGCATTAATAGCTGCCACAATACTTTTTTTCTTAATTTATATAACTAATTATATTGGAAGGATAATGTGTATTTAAAAGAAAGCCTAACTGTAGTTCTATTGTGTCGTTTACAACATATTGTTGTTTTGTAAAATGAGTAAGCCTAAAGGACATATATACAACATGCTTAATTAAAATTAAATTATAAATTCGCGCGCATGCTATAAAGTTGATACTGACATTTGTTTTCAATATTTCAAGGAAGCGTTGCTATTGATATTGGCAATAATCTTCCATTGCTAAGGATGATAGGCCTATCATCCAATCAGCATTCTAGTTCAACGCTATTTTTAATATTTAACAGTTCTATGCTTCAAGCCATTAATCTTGGTACGAATAGCTTCTCTGGGAATCTCCCAATAAATATATGCTTTGGGCTTCCAAAGCTTGAACTACTTTATCTATATGAAAATGAGTTGTCAGGAAAAATGCCCTCTATATGGTATCAGTGCACGGAATTAGTACATTAAGAATTAAGCAAAAACAATTTCGATCGAGGAATCATACCAAGTAACATTGCAAATATTAGACCTTGATTATTTGGGTTCAGGACATTTACATGTTATTTTCTGTAAAATGCCTTTTTTTTTGTTTCATCAAAACTGTTTTTGAATGATATATATATGGTTTCCAGTATTTTTTTTAAGATCATATAAATTTTATAAAGTTATTTTCCACATTCCAATTTTCCAAAACAAATCCAAGAAAGAAATAATGGTTTTCTTAATGAACCAAGGAGTGCCTTAAATTTTTCCTTGTATTCTCTGTATGCTTATGTTTTGTTAACCTCAAACTTTAATCTATTATAGAGTTCAAATATAAACTAGATCTGATAAAATATTGATTAGACCACTTCAGCCTATATCATGAATTATTTACTATAATGTTGATTGATCTTTAAAATTAATTATTGTGAGTCTTCCATTTCATTTTATAGCGACAATCTTTATTGGGCCACTTCATCAACTTTCCTCAATTATTTACAACAATATTATTTGATTTTTAAAATGAATTATTGTGAGTCCATGTCACTTTGTAATATTTTAAATGATAATATCAATTACTTCTGTTTAAATAAGTATGCTTAACAAATTTTTTAGAGTCGCGGTTTAATCTGCTTTACTTACTCTTCCAATAACCTGAACTTAGCTTCAATCGTTAACGATCCCATCGGCCGAATATATTTGTGTTCAACTTTGTGATTGGCCTCACAAATTTCCATTTACACCCTAATTTGCTGTTGCTTTTTGATTTACTTGAAGAAATTTTCTTCATTATTGATTTATGTGGATGATCTTTGATTGATTGATTTTAGGTGGGGACGAGATTTTCAGTGATGATTTTGTGATGAGGAAGAAACATAAGAGGGGCCTTTTCTTTTACTTTTATGGGGTTCTGTTTATTTTTCCTACATTAACATAAACAACATTGCTTTACAGCCTCTAACATTCAATAGATTCACAATAATCAACATGTTTATTTCCAATAGCTAATAGATCCACGATACTCTTACTTTAGTATTTTTCTTCAATTTTCTGTTTTAGTTCTTTTTGTAATTTCCTTTATAATATTAGTTACATTACATTCATTCTTAATCCATGAATCTTCAATTTTTTTTTAGGAAAAATCCCCAGAAAATATCACATGAATTCTGAAATTCTAAAAATGACATGCAAATATATAAAGGGACGAATTGATCACAAGTATCAATATGTGATTTTAATATTTGTAGAAATAGACAATACCTGAGTTATGGGCATTAACTACATTAATAATAAAGTTGATTACACGTATAATAATTTTAATATTTTGTGGCTTTTCAAATATACATACACGTTTTGTCACATACAATATAAAATCTATAAAAAATAGAAAAAAAGAAAATAAAAGATGTGCTATTATATATGTTTTCTAAGTCAATTGTGGTATTTTTCTTTGGGTAAACTAAAATGATATGGTCAAAATAAAATATACCTAATGATAAATAAAGAGACACACATCGAAATTATTGGATGTGAAATATGAGACCAACTATAGTTGACACTTAGTTTCTTTAAGCATCTAGTCAAGTATTTGATCCCTGAAAATATGTATAGAGAAGGTCTCATAGCTAGCGCTAAATCCCCTTTGTGAAGTTTATGGTGTGTGGAGATTAGTCAATACTTCTAATAATAGATACTCTAAGATTTAAAATGGAGTTTGACTTTAAGGTCTAGTCACAGGTCAAGCACTCCATGGGTGGTTGATATAACGTGTTATATGGGGTCACTTTATGGTTGATACACGCAGTGATACTGGAAAATATGATCGATAATGCTATTTCTTTCTTTCTTTTATGGGACAACTTTTAATTATTTAACGTTCTTTGCGTCACATATCTCACAAGTCTAGCACGATGTGTGCCTATAATTGTTTTATCTTGATATATATATGATACAGCCAACCAAACTTGACCGCAAACAACATTAATAAAGATGCACGATTTTGCTCCTCTTTCTTTGCATCACCTTCTTAGATGGTGCAACTTTTAATCTTTAAGTTATTTATAACTTTTTGTTGGTCATTTCTACATTTTTTTTAATAAATTTAGAATTTTCCTTAATTCTTCGAACAAGATATTCTTTAAATTCTTAGAACATGTTTGGGGTGGCCTTTCTAAGATTTAGATTTTAGATTCTATGTTGTCTTCAAATTTATATATGTTTGATTGGTCTCCAAATATAAACAAGATATCAAATATTGTGACTAAAACCTACAGCTTCCACTGGAAAATAAATTAGACAAAGATTTGCGAATGATTTCATGAAAAATAAATACAGCTCCTAATGAAGGTATCAAACAAAATTTAGTTGAGACGTGGGTTCGCTACGGCCAAAATATATCTCATAGCTTAAAAAATATTCACAAAAAGTTTTTAAAAATTAATCACTAGAACGATTTTCATATATAGGCAATAAAATTCAAACTCACACTCCTATAAGGATGAACTATATTTGGGGTATTGTCATATGAGTAGTTAAGATAATATTACCAAAATATGTCCCACACCTCAAAGAATATTTTCAAAAGTATTTAAAGATTAACCACTACATTGATGTCATGATCATCCTGTCAAGATAATTTTTCAAAATGCTTTAGAAAATTTCACATAATGGCGCCTTCAAGTCTCTGGCGTAAAACAACTAATTTATAGATAACTAATTTATTGAACATAGTTGAGATGTAGAGTATACTTCAGTATATTATCCAAAATTGCACATAATGTCCCCTTCAAGTCTCTGGCGTAAAAAGCGGATTATGAGATTGAGTGTTGTGGCTTTTGAAATATACACACAAAAATACATCTCTTTTTTCCACACACAATATATCAAACCTGTCAGAAAAAATAAAAATAGGCACTATTTTACGTGTTTTTTAAGCTATGGTATTTTCCTTTGGGTAAACTAAGATGATATTATTACCAAAATGAAATATACACAAGTCAAGCAAAATGAAATAATGCAATGAAAATGAAAATATGGTCCATAAAGTGACAAAGTCCTCTCATAGTTAACTATAACGTGCGTTATGGGGTCACTCTATGGCAAATACCATTTATGATTATACAATTTACTTGACTGTGTGTTTATTGAAATATTAAAGCCATATAAGACAAACAGCAGAGAATATAAATTAATTTTAAACAAAATAAAAGTCAATAAAGTAAAAGTTTTTATTATTTGAAAGTCTATACGTGTAGTCGTGTGTGGAATTGAGTTTGCACATCTTGACTTTGATTTCTAATCGAACGAGTATAAAATGACGTGCGTGTTAATTCCTAGATGCGCAAGACTTGACATTTGCTAAGTGAGATATGCTAAACAAGAGAAAACCTTCTTGCTTTGTTTTCCACTTCTTACTTCATTGCTTCATGGTTTCCTCAGCGTCACTTGATACAAACATCATCACCGACAAATATGCACTTCTTGCCCTTAAATCTTCAATCACTTCCGATCCATATGATTCTTTAACTAATTGGTCTGTCTCTTCTTCTCCATGCAATTGGATTGGTGTCACCTGCAATACTCGACATGGAAGGGTTCATTCCTTAAATCTTAGAGCTATGGATCTCAAAGGCACTATACCTCGACAGCTAGGAAATCTCTCATACCTTATTAAATTTGATCTCAGTGACAACAATTTTCACAATCAAATCTCTGAAGAGATAGTTTGACTACGTCGATTGAGACTATTCAACTTGAGCTATAACAACTCTCATGAACAAATTCCAACATGGATGGGAGATTTATCCATGCTTGAGTTCTTGGATTTTCAAAATAACAGTTTTTGTCACGTCCTGAAATTTAGACTGTGACCAGCACAGAATATGAATAACTTCACATTCTGGAAGCCTAAAACTTTATTGAAATAAAAACCATAATAAATTGTATCTCATAATTCAGCAGAATCTTTTCTAAGGACTATGTAGAGCATTTACCTTCCTTTCAAAATAATACAAGCACTTTCTTAATGATAATTATATCAAAAGTAATTTTTGTCAAAAAGACGCTTCGGATCGGCAACGAGGCTCTTCACTGCTCAGAGGGAAGGTTAGGGTCACCTGCACTATCTGAGGCCAAATAATCTACTCGTGAATAACGTCCCAAAAATATGATTTAAAAAATGCGAAAAATAAACAATGCATAATTATATTGAAAATGTATTTCATAATGCTTCGTAATCTAATGCAAACCTTTTTGTCAACATTTGTATTTCAGGGAAAATAACAATATGAAATAACTATTTCAAATAAATCATTCAAAATAATCCTTTCAAAACCATGATCTTTCTGTAGGACTTTAACAGAACGAAAACAGACATGGACACACAGTCCACGAGGGTAACTAACCATTCTGGTGGCTTGAAGCCACAAACTGTCGCGAGAATGAATCCCACGAAATAATTCTGGTGGCTCAAGGCCACAAACTGTCGCGAGAATAAATCCCACGAAATAATCTGGTGGCTTTGCCACAAACTGTCGAGCTCGAGTAACCAAGGTGCACCAAGGACTAACAGTACTGCTGTTAGCAACCAGCGTTCTGTATTCCGTCCTAAAATGTTTCCATCATGCGTGGGGTTTATTTCACATGAAATAATCTCAATCGTTTTAATGCCATAACCATTGGTAAAATCACTTTAACTTTTCAAAAGCCCCAGCATGTACATTTGAAATCAAATTACTGTGAAAATATATTATAATTACATATTATAAAGCCCCAGCAAATTACTTTTTCATTTTATAATTGTTATAAATATTATGATAAGTAGATCTATGGGCCCGTTTGGATAGGATTTTAAAAACGGGCTTATGGAAAAAAAGGGCTTTTGAACAGCTTATAGAAAAGGGCTTTTGAAGAAGAGATTATGAAAAAAAAAAGTGATTTTGAATAAATGAGTGTTTGGATAGTTATTTATAGAAGGGGTTTTATTATTGATAAATTACGAAAAAGGGTATGAGTATTAAATGAGGAGAGATAAGAGATAAGAGGAGAGAGGAGAGAGGGTGTAAGAAAGAAAATAGAGAAAAAGTAGGAGAGAGGAGAGAGAGTGTAAGAAAAAGTAGGAGAGAGGGTGTAAGAAAAAGTAGGGGTAATATAGTAATTGGTTAGTTCAAACGTGGTTTACTGTTCCAAAAGCTGCTCTGACCAGATTATCTGAAACCTTAGTTTTAAACCATAGTTTAGTTCAAAAGTCCGTTTGAACAAATATTGTTGTTTGTTTTAAAATTTCTCCAAACCAAGATTTTGCCCCAAAAAAGCTTTTAAAACCTTGGTTTCAAAGAAACCAAACAGGCCCTATATAGCATTGATGAATTCCATATGCGTTAATGCCATTTATACTTATAATAACCTCTAATAATTGATGTTGCACCATTACAAATTCATTTTCCTTATCCATGAAGTTGTAACTTGTAACTCTTGAATAATGTTAGAAGTTTATAAATAAAAGCTTAAACTAAAAAAAATTAATTGTACATAAACAATCCGAGGAGGGTCTTTCCTATCCTTTTGCCATCACTTTCTAATCATTAGATTAATATTTCAACTGATTAGATTTTAATCTTTTTAAAATGTTAAATTATAAAAAATTAATAATAAAATACAAACTATTAAATTTTAATCTCGATATTTTAAAAATATACTAAAAACATAAAAAAATATTTTATAAATAATTAAAAAATTTAAATTTGAACCATTAAAAATATTAATCTAAAAAGAGGAGTATGGAAAGGGAGGAGGAGATACCCCTTCTCCATTATTTTTTATCTTTACATGAAAAATTTATAAAATTTTATGTTAGCTATAAAAATTATGAGAACCTAATACAACCATATTTTTTTATCTAATATTGGGATCAGCCCGCAGACGTGCATAAGTCATAATAAAATTTTAACAAAATAATCTATTTAGAGGATATGGTGTAATTAAAAGTGTAAAATGAAACATTAAGAAAAATACTATTTCTGACATATAAGTGATAGATCATCCACATAATTTCAGTATTCACAATATTTTTAATTTAATTTTGATTTTTATAGCTTCATTAATATTTTTTTGTTAGATTTCATTTTCAATGATCCCGTTATGTTTGACAAAAGAAAATGCAGTTACGACATGGCAGAAAACGTTTTGTTCATTTTTAGATATCCAAATAATGTTGAGAACATTAAATATAAAATTAAAAGTAAAAATATATTGTTCATAAAAAAAATAATACATTTCATTTAAGCGTGGACATTCAGAAAAAATACATTTTTTATTAGGTTAAAATTTAATTTTACTTCTAAACTTTTCTTAAGTGCTATACTCCAAACTTTAAGGGTGGCACAATATTAATTATTAATTTAGTTCTTATAATTTCTTAACTCAAAATACCTCATTCTTTATGTACATATACACACACTTAAAATAGCTCAATTCTTATATAGACACTTAAAACAACTCAATTCTTATAATTCTTCAACATACTAAAATTTGATTATGCTAAGTTAAAATTTAGGAACATAAATGATAATCAAGAAAAAGTTTAGTGATTAAAAATTATATTTTTCTCATAAATAAATAACTTATTATTTCAAGATATCCATATCATTCACATTGGTTCATTAAGTTTACATGTCATATTCTTTGAAAAATAATGTATGGAGATATGTGTTTAGTTCACTTTAAAGTTGGAATTCATAACTCTCTAAAAATATTGAATCAGACAACATAGAGGGCTGGTCAATGGCCATAAGAAAAGGAAATCATTTCTAATTTTATTGAACAAAAAAATATTTCAACAATACAATGCATGTAGAAGAATAATTTATTTTCTACAAATATATTCTACCTTTCCCTTTTCCTTTTGTATGTGAAAGTGTAACATACCAAATGCTTTGTCACTATTACACAGCATCTTAAGAGAATTTACTATAAAATTCAAATAAAAGAATATAATAAAAAAATTATGAGTGAATAGAATGCAAGTCAATAAATACTTCCTGCTTACTTGTCATTTGAACTTTTTCACAATTATATTCATTCCTTAAGATCTCATAATGACTTTGTTTTTATGATTTCCTTATATAAAATCACTTGGGTCTCAATAAAAGAATATAATTATTTAAAAGTTTCACAAGTGAATAACATACAATTACAAATTCTGATACAAACAATGACAATAAGTCTATCATGTTTACTTGTTATTAGAATATTTTAATGATTACATTTCTCTTACTAATTTTCCCTTTTCCTTATCCTTTTCACATTTATAAAGAGATAGTTACAAAGACTTCTTATGCAACAAGGGATCAGTGATGACTTGAGGCTTAAAGTCTGGTTTGAGGTAGTGAGCAAATGTGTCTGCATACAAATCATAACGAGCAGTCATTCTGAAACCCCACTTGTCTTTATACTGCCTACATAAGTTGAGGTCCATGTCTGCAATTATCAAGCCATCCCGGTTTCGTGAAAGCGATGGAGTGCATGAAGCGTCTGGTGCTGAGAAATGACTGGATCCATAAAAGTGACCGAAATCGGCATGTGCCGGCTTTCCATCTCCCGAAGTAAAGGGGTTCGGGAATGTCTCAGTACCAACACGGTTAATGGAAGCAACAAAATAACTATTTGCTATTGCTGCATTACGAGCCTGAAAAGATCATAACACAGAAAGTACGTAGGCTGTCAAGGATTTCATGATGAAAATTCTAATTACAAGTTAGAACTCTTAACAACTCAAGCTTTACAAGTAAACTGGTCTTGACATAATGTTAGAGCCTCTGTTACCCAGAGGTTGGGAGTTTAATCTGTATAACATTCTAAATACAACATAAAAGTGAAAAGACCATTACACACAGAAAGTACGCAGGCTGTTGAGGATTTTATAATAAAAAATCTAATTACAAGTCAGAGCACTCTAAATAACTCAAGCTTTTGAAGAAAAAAGGTTTTGACATAATATTAGAGCCTCTGTTGCCTAGAGGGTGGGAGTTTAATCTTGTATAACATTCTAAATATAACATGACATGGAACATGATAAATGAGCTACAGAAATGTATGCAAACAAATTAATACATGAAAAAAGAAGCAGCACAACAAAATTGAGTTTAAACAATCATTTTAGGTAAAATAAAGATGTTCACTTCAGGTAAAATACCACTCCAAGTCCCAATAGTTTATTTTTGTAGTTTTCCACCCTTTTTATCTGACTGTCTGAAACGTTAGTACCTTTATTTTGAAAAATACTTAGAAGGAACACGAGCTGGCTTAAACATTGTTAATTTTGCTGAGATCCAATGCCTTAATACTTCCCTAATGCCCTTCTCCCACTCACTCGCAAGTTTTTGTTTTAAGGAAGTGGGATTCCTTATTCTGTTTTTAATCAGACAATTTCATAATATTTTTTAGGTCAACATGTTTTTGCCTAGTCATCTGATGGGTTTAATGGGTTTAAATTCACCTTAGCAAAATTAACACTGTTTGGGACAGCTCATGGTCCTTCTGAGTATTTTTCAAAATAAAAGGACTAACGTTACAAACAAAGCAAATAAAAGTGATAAGATCTCACGAAAATAAACTGTAGGGACTAAAAACAAAGCACAATTAAAGCAGAGACCTGGAGTGATATTTTCCCAACATAGAAGCTAAACCTATAGCTTCAAACACAAATTAAATGTCAATCTTCATCTCCATTCATATAACTAAGGTTTTCTATAAGCTTTTAAGCTGTTTCGGAGCATTTCAAAAGAAACCAGTGCATTTTTAAATATTTCAAAACATATCGAACCAGCAATATAGGTGCTGGAGCACAATACACATCTTGGCTTGAAATGGTTTTCCATATTTGACTTTGAAATACACTATATATAGATGTTCCGCAAGCACAACATATGGTTATTCCCAACAAGTATGTTTATTAGCTTTGCAATTTGACATAAAAAAACAAATTTAATTTTAAATATCGAAGTACAGGACTAGCATTAGATCATTGGTACAAACGATCAAAATAGTGCTCAATTTAACCAAAAAAACGATCTATATGCACAACGAAATCGATTTAGTTTACAGAATTTAACATTCCAGACAATAAATTATAAATTTGAAGTAACTAACCTCTATTGGCCACATTGGCTCACTGAGTTCACCAACAGTTGCAGAAGGGTTGAAAACAATCTCTGCACTATTCAAGCCAAAGGCTATCCAATTTAAAGGATGGTGCCTACCATAACATATATTAATAGCAATCTTCCCATATGATGTTTCAAATACAGGGTGGCCAGTATTTCCTTCCATATAATATGTGCTCTCATTGAAGTCCCCAACTCTCGGTATATGGTTCTGACCAATGTCGCATGTTCATCCGATTTTGAAAGTCAGAAACTCAGGATATTTTGAGCAAATAAAAACAAGAAGCTTATGTAAATTACCTTACGGTGCTTCCCAATTATGTTTCCACGATTTCCAATAACGACGGCAGTGTTCCAGAGCACCTCTCCATGATTAATATCCCTCTCAAGAATTGGACTTATAATGACCATGTTATACTTTAATGCAAAACTTTGAAGGAACTGTGTTGATTCTCCATCAACAGGTTCAGCAAATTCACACCACCTCTTCTCTCGAGTACAGAATGCAAAAGGCATCATCCATGCTTCCTGCAGGAAAGGTATATTAAATTTAAACCATTGAAGATTTTCATATCTCAGGAAGAAGTCAGTGGGTAAAAATGTTCATGCTCAAATATAACCTACTTGCAAGCATAATATGTTGACTCCTGAAGCGCCAGCTGCATCAATAATTGGTTTTATCTTTTCAAAGATACCCCTCTTTTGATCCAAAAATGGAGCAGTTGTGGGAAGGGCGATAGAGTTTTGAATCAGACCAACCCTAACTATTCTAGGTTCTCTCATTAGTTCTCTGTCAGCATGAAATGAGAAAGCCTGAAAGAAATCAATAAAATCATCAGCACAAGTAGAATATAAGGACTAGACTTAAGTATAATTTATATATATTTATTGGTAATCAAGTTCTCCACCAAAGAAAAAAGACACGTCTAAATTTTTCTTTGAGAGATCCAATCATGTGATATGGAGTTGTAAAAGCTAAACACTTATTAGAAGAAAAAAATACACTTCAACATGTTTTTATAGAAAACTCAATAACAAAAAACATAAAAATTTGTAGCTGATGAGCCTGGAATGGCCCAACTCATGGGTAACATCATAAGAAGAAAATGAAAGGAATTAGCGAATTGGAGGTCAAATCAATATATATATATATATAGATGAAATTCAGGTATTTAAATGGAAAAATAAAGTTTTATTCATATTTCATACTTGGAGGTCAAATCCATGTTCCAAAGAGAGAGCTGCAGCAGATTCAGGGAGAGTAAGAGTATCAAGTGCTCTTCCACAATTAAGCCCAAGAAGCAAGCGGCTAACTTCCTGCGATATTACTCTAATACACCATCAGAAAGACAATTTATTTATCTATATATGATTAATGAAGTAAGTTAATAATGAAAGAAATGATAAGAATCATCCTGCAATTCAATGGATTTCAAAATTAAACAAGCAACATCATATATATTGCTTAAAAGTGCTTAAGGAATTTACAGGTGACAAATCTCCACCAACTATTATACATCCTTGATATTCTTTCCTCCATTGACTAGAAAACAAGTGGCAAATAAATGCCGAAGAGAAATGCTCCACTGACTATATGGTCCCATTTTGAAACTTTAACCTCCATCTTTTAATATAAACTTCTTCCCAAATCTAATACCCAATCAACAAAGTAGAAAGGTCTCATTAAAATAAGATCATTATACCAACAGTGGCTTGAGAAAGAATTCAGGACGCAAAACTAATCTCACAGAGGAAGGAAATTGGATTGCTGTGTGGAATGATTGCTAATTAACCAATACAATAAGTCACTAAGTAATGCATAAAACTTAATCTTGGCCAAGACTGGGTGTTTATTCAAAACAAATCTAAGGGACAAAAGTAACAAAGCCTATTAGTGTGCCTAGGATCCCCTTTTACTCAAGTTCTGTGATACAACCATAAAACTGAATCTTTTACCCTATGTTTGGATGGGAAGAAAATTAGGGAGGAAAGAATACTAGGAGGGAAAATTTCCAAAAATAGTAAATGTTTTTTCCATTTTAGAAAATTTTCCTTCTTAGTATTCCCTCCCCCCTATTTTCCCCTCATTTTTCTTTCCATCCAAACATGGCTTTAGTAAAAATGCAGGCCCTGACGTTGCATGTTAATGGTCATAGAAGCAGCTCAATCAACGGCTAATCTTGACAAGGCTACATACATTAATAAATTAGTAATACCTTTTTATGATCTTTGCTAAGGGCACAATATAAGTTATAGTTGCCTTAGTTTGATGATAATTACTCACAAGTCCTTATAATAGACTACCATTTACCACCATTTTCTCAAAATAAAAGGTGAGATGTTTGCAGAACCAAACCCAAAGTAAAAGGCTAAAATCCATTTTGTCAGCAAAATATTTGAGAAAGCAAGCTGATCAGTATAACGCCCAATCAATTAAAACAATTCCTAACAATTCATTTTAGAAGTAAAAATCGAAATCGTTGAAGTCTTCTATGATATCTGGAATATATCTACATCACATCACCATCTAAATGACAACACTTCATAACAATTCATTCACGCAGTTGATGCGCTTTCAAAAGGGGGGCAAAACTTATTTTCACATAACTTGCATAAGATAGGAATAGCAAAAGTTATCAACATTATCTCTGATTACAAGGCTCCTATATCCACTCAACAGTGGTCAGAACACTTGAGGTTCTACCACTGCCAACAAGGCAAAAAACACTAATATAAATTTCAAAAGCAACTTAAACCGCATCTATTATGTAAAAAAAATTTTATAAACAAATCCCAATTCAAATCAATTGATGATATGAATGTACCCAACTTAAATTCTCAAAGTGACAAGCGTTGACTACAGAAATAGCCTTTTAAAAAAAGAAGACATGAACGCAATGATCCTCATTTGAAATTCAACACAGTTTCACATATAAAAAGATGGATATAAAAATGAAACCAGAAAGAAATACAAGATGACTTCAAAACCGAAAATACCTGGAAGTGCTGGGGCTTGAGATTTTCTTTAAGAAGCCGATGGAGGGAATCAAATCCGCAAATAGAGCCATCGAACGGGGCCTTGAATTCCTCCTTGACTTCCCCGCTGTTCTTCTCCATGCTCAACCTGCGAAAATGAATTACAGGTAATGGGAATATTTTGTGAATCTTCAAGCTCGCTTAAGGAAACCATCAGCTCTATCTTTTCTGAATAATAACGAGACGTGTACAGCGCGGGTTTAGCCAAATGAGTTTGGACCGTTGGATCATCGATCTCGCGGAGCCCATTCTTTCCATGTATATTGCATTTTTTTTTCCTTTTAAAGAACTACTAGCGTGTATTTTACAGTTTGAAGGTTGGCTACTTTTTCTTTTTGTTGGTTACAAAATTTCTTCTAAAAGACCTACATTAAGATTGCAAATATTAGAAAAGTGTTAAAACTTAAATTGGGATTATGAAATTTAGAACCAAATAACCAAAATAATTCTTGTTTAATTTAAAAAAGTAAATTGTATTTGATGTTTAGGGATATTTTGATCATTTGGTTATAAATTTCAAAATCCTAATTTAGATATTAACATTTTTCTAGTATTTATAGTATTTTGAGTCTCAATTTAGAATTTATTAATTTTTAAATTATTTTAGGAATTTTCCCTTTCTTCTAATTGTATTCTATTTTAAATTGTTAACTTTTTAAATAAGAAAAATTCTCCTTTATTTGTTTGAAGAATTAATTGCCGTATACTATCTTATATATTTTTATATACAACATTCTAGTATACTACCAATAAATATTTATTCAGATAGTAAGGAGTTAATTTATAATCTACAATATCATAAATTTAAATTCTGTTGTTTAAGTAAGGACCTTGTTGGTGGGCAAAATATTATCACTTTTTTTTGTATAAAATTTTTTAGAAAAGATTTAAACTCACCCACGATCTAAAGGTAAGACAAAGTCTCTTTTTTTTAAGCGATACTAATATCGAGTAGAGTGACCTATCAATTACCCTTATATATAAACTTAAATATCTAATAGTTAATATATTTTTTCAAGTGTAAATTATAAGCTTAAGTGTATGATTAGTGGATTTCAATGGAAATAGTTTTAAGATTTAATTGAATCCAACCCAACAACATTCCTGTCAATGGTTTCCATTTTTTTTTTAAAAAAAACTACTTTTTTAAGCCCAGTCCATATCCAAGCTTTAGCCCATGCTTCTCTTTCTTTGAAGTTTTATGTAATTAATTTAATTGATTTTTTGTATAAAAAAATTAATTGATTTTGGGAATAAGATCTAATTTTATTTTCAATCTTAAGATTATTCTTTATAATGATTTAATTATGGTATAAATATCAATTTTCAATTGAAAAAATTAGCACAAATTTATGAGTTAGCAACAATAATTTTTTTCTTTTTATAGAAAAAAGCTATATCTCGCATGGAGTAATAGCTGGTTTTTGTTGTTGTTGATAACAGATCAAACTATATTAAAATATAAAACGATTACAAACATAAAATACAACTCATATATCATATACTAAATTGGCAGGTTGGAAAATAAGAACAGCAAAAAAATAAAAAAAAAGGGGCCAGAAAATCGAAAAGAGGTGAAATAGGAAAAGTTTTCATGTGTGATTGGGTGAAGGCTATAGATAGCTAGGTGAAATAGAAAAAGTTCACGAACCAAACTAATCAGTAGTACTGGAAACTTGGTGATAAATTAAAAAATTAGCTAGTTCAAATTGAATAGTTCAAAAAAAATAATAACTAGTTTAATTGGAGATTCAAATATTAATTTATTATATTATAAAATATTAACTCATTTCACTATATTCAATCCCGTTATTTGGTCATTATATTACTTACAAAATGTAAGTGGAGGAGAAATGAAGGGAATGATAGTCAAGTTTCAAAAGATATTTAGTAACAATTAGGTCTCAGTAATTTCTTATAACTAATACTCACTTTTGCAATATTACAGGATATAATAATTTGATAAAGCTTGTCCTAGTGATGATTGATGGAGGAGTAGTAGGATGATGGAATAAATTAGTGGTTGCTCCCCCATGAATTGTTGACATCATCACATCTATAGTACCTTTCTATTATCTAGTGGAATATAAAAATTATCAACTAAAGTTTTTTTTTTTTTGGTATAAAAAAGTTAAAGTAGGTTTAACATCGGTCTACTACTAAAGTCAAGATGTAGTCCTAAAGTTCAAAGAATACTTATAGAAGATTTATGAGTCACCTACTAAAAAAGTCCTTATAATAATAATAAAAATCGAATATATATTCACGTAAATTACAAGTTTATGAACAGAATTAAAATCTACGCCCAACCAGCCCCACCTTCAATTTGGGTTTTATAGCTTAAATGATACTAAGTACGGTTGTAAATTCAAACCCTATATGAAAAGTATGAGTAATGACAAAAGAAGCGTAAATTTTTTTTTATACAAAAAAAAGCGTAAACTTAATAACATTGTTTCCCTCTTTTCCAACAAAAATAGGATGATTACAAGAATTAAAATTAGATTATGTGTTAATTTTTTATTAGTCTAGAGTTTATATGAGCTAACACTATAGGAGTATACAAGAATTTCTCTATTGAGAAAATGAGTTACATTCTTAAAGTAGGAGTTATATAGCTAATTTATAAAGATTAAAAAATTATTTATGCTAATTATTTATAAAAATATATATTAAACTTTCTAAAACATCCTTAAAGGAAATGAGGGACTAGGTGATATCAAAGAAGCAAACCGAATAACTGTGAAGTGATTGTGTTTCCTCAAACCTCGATCATTTTTTAATATAGGGCTCATTTGGATAAGAGTTTAAAAAATAGCTTATGAAAAAAAGAATTTTTAGGTAGCTTTTAGAGAAGGGCTTATGAAAAAATAATTTTAAATAAATGAGTGTTTGTATAGTAATTTTTAGAAGTATTTTTATTATTAGTAAATTACGAAAAATAGTATGATTATTAAATATAGGAGAGAGGAGAGATGAGAGATAAGAAATAAGAGATGAGAGTTGAGAGAGGAGAGAGGGTGTAGATGAGAGATAAGAGATGAGAGATAGTGTAGAAAATAAATAGAGATGAGAGATAGTGTAGAAAAGAAAAGAAAGAGAAGATATAGTGTAAGAAAAAATAGGAGTAATATAGTAATTGGTTAGTTCATAAACTCTTTTACGGTTTCATAAGCTACTCTGACCAACTTATCTAAAATTTTAGTTTTAAACTATGGTCTGATCCAATAACCCTTTTAAACAAATATAGTTGTTTGTTTTAAAATTTCTCAAAACATAAATTTTGCTTAAATTTAATTTTAAAATCTAGGTTTGAAGAGTTTTCAAACACACACATAAACATTTAGAAATTTTCTAATATTATTTTTTGAATCACTTACAAATCAATCATGTATCATCAAAATATGACATTAACACACAGATAAATAAATCAATTACAATAATTCAAGCCTGCTATATATTACATAATAATATCTAATATTTTGAAATGTAAACACAGTAATTGGCTTACTATTAGCCTTTACATTCTCTTGCAATTTTTCTTGAGTGAATAACTTAGTTTTAGATTTTCTTTCCCTGTATTTATTTGTTTAATTACTATTTTTGAATTATTAACTATATATACTACTATACGTCTGCAGCCACTAGTGAACTGCCACTATGAAATATTGTGTCATTATCAATATTGGAGTTGTTATTGTGGCCCACTACCATATGTCCATGTTATCATTATAGTCATGAGTGCAATATTAGTATCGCCTAAGAGGAAGGGAGATTTCATTATATTCTTAGATAGTGGATGAGTCCAATATCTTTTTAAAATTTTTTGTAAAAAAAAAAAAAGTTACCACTACGATAATATCAACCTTATAGCCAAAGTATCATCAATATCCTTCACATATGCTAAATATATATATATATGTATCCAACATATTACAAAATTATTCTTTTTGATATAAATTTTATTATTATGTATCTAATTTTGAGATTTATAGTTGTTCCTAGCACATATATCTTATCTAAGAATTGAATTTAAACCTTAAAAGGATTTAGTGGAAACTTTATGCCACTAAACTAACTCTATATTGTTATTATAAAATTATTCTATTATTGTTCTACACTCACACATATACATTGAGTCAATTTGTTTATCTTATTTAAATTTGTATATTACCTTAATTAATTTCATAATTTTTATTACTCTCTTTTCTCCCCTATTTAATACGTTATTAAATATGAGTGTTTTAGAAAAATTGGTACACAATTTGAACATAATAACAATAAATAAATAATTTAACTAATTTTATTAAGAATTAAGGTCATTTTGTTGGCTCCAAAAAATGTCAATTCCTACTAACGACCTTGATTATTATTTTTTTTTGGGTATACAAAAATTTAAATGAATAAGTTATATCAATTCTCAAGGAGACATTTAGAAGTTGTTTTTGTTAAATTGATTTTGACCTTCAGGCCCACTCAAGATTTGTTATATCAATCCTCCTTAGCCTACAATTCGAGATTCGTAAATCTTTGAATCCAGACCCCTGAATGGATTGCATTTTCCATTATCAACGTTCTATGGAGCAGGTACTCCAAGCCACCATACTAGACCCTCAGGTCAAATAATGGAGTAGTGAATATAATTATGGCCATCCATTGAATTTCTCTTCTTGACAGAGTGGAATTATTGTCATAATCCACATTTCTCTTTTAGGAAAATTAAAATAATATGATTGATATTCTAAACTTAATTAATCTTTATTATTTAGTACTCCTCCGTTCCTTAATTGAAGATATTAATTAATTAATTAATTTAAATAGATTAAAAAAATTAAATAAATTATTAATTTATAATAAATATAATATGGTCTGTCAAAAATGCATATATAACATTAGATTATATATTATTTTATAAATTAGGTAAATTATTTTAGAAAAAAAGATAAATATTAAAGATAAAATAAACTAAGGTTTTATATCAAAGAATAAGACCAATCTTATATTTAGGGCTAAAAGAGTATTATATTGTTGGGAAAATGATGATAAAGTCCCAAAGAATATAATTAATGACCTTAAGGTCCCATGACAACTAAACAAGACTAGTTATATATCAAAGAATAATAACAACATTTATGCAACTCATTTGTTATTGAGACTGTTTTATGATAATTAAATTCTCCTTGTGACCTCCCAGTTATTCCCTTATACTAGATTATTCAATCTAAACTGGTAGGAAGGGTTCTCATGCCGACAACCTATCAGCTTATTAGATTTCTTCAAAATAGTAATAGAGGATATATATATGCAACTTGAAAGGACATGAGTTGTTACTTTCACAGCTACCCCCTTCTTAATTGATATATCATGCACGTCATTGGTGACTTTTTCCTCCCCTCCACAGGTTAGGCTTCCCAAACTTATTCCTGATTCTGTACAATCTGTTCTACTAGTGTATGCATGCTTAGCTATATAGGCTTGATTTGCATTTGGGAGAAATATAAAATTATGTATGTGTGGATGCTCAATACTTGCGGTTTTTTATATGCCATAAACATGAGAAAACCTTCCTTTGTTTTCATCGTCTTACTTCCTTGCTTGATTACCTCTTTAGCTTCGAGTGAGATTGATATCACCACTAATTGCCTCTTTAGCTTCGGGTCATTTGCTTGATTACCTCTTTAGCTTCCAGTCACCTCTTTACCTTCGGTTAACTACATGCAAGCACATCCATCCCCATTCAACTTAGTTTCTCTCAATTATAAGCTTTAATCTTCATCATTCCACACCTGTTCATGCCTACGACTTATAATCTGAAATTCCACTCTAATTTTAATCAGTCAAAATCATCAATCTCTAAGCTCAATCAGTTCCTAAACATCTTCTATCCCGAATTTCAGAACAACCACTATTTACTACTCGCATACCCCACGCTTGCTGCACTAACAGAGAAAAACCCCTAAACTACACTGTCACCAACAGAACAACCTCAACAGTCCCTATTTCTCGGTGAGCCCACACAGTTAACCATCACAACGCAAGTCACATGACAGGAACCACAGCTCTGCCACGGAAAATCATAGCTTAATTCAGAATAATCACATCCAGAACCCAAGCCTACAATTTATAATCCAATGCAAGTCACAAAGCTCAGATCCTTTTTCATTCTCACAAAATCAATCAATAGCTACCGTAAATCCCAGATCAATCGAAAATCACCCACACGGGCACAGAATAAAAGAACATCGCCAGTGTACTCTGCAAGCTAACGGATCAGCAAAGAAAGGACGTGCAGCAGACATATATTTTGATTCAAGACCTATTTCATGTTTTTAATCGGTGACCCAACCCCTAAATCTGCAATTACAGAGAAGGCGAACGGAAAACGGAAACAGGGAGCTCACCTTTGTCGTCGACGGTGCTGCGAGTTCGTTTTCCGCCCTCTGGTCACTCCTCCGTCGTCTCGCCCTCAGATTTCTCCAGCTCTCTCTCTCGCTCTCACTCTCACGCTCTCAGCTTTGTGTTCTGTCGAGCAAAAAGGATGACGAGACTGACTGTGTGACGCGTTTGCATGTCCAAATTGACCCCAACCTTTGGTTTAACGCACTTCTATTTATCCCCTAATTAATTTTTTGGTTTTTATCATATTTTTTTAATTTTCTAAATTCTCCAATCCATAATTTATCGAGGAATGGAAACTAGTTTAATAATTTATTGAAACCCTCGCGCTCCCTCCAAAACTTTATTCCACTCAAAGCAAGCAAAGGTTGGAGATTGAAGAGCCATGACATTGACTCCACATGGCAATGGCGTTAGTGGAAGAATAAAAAATGTAGCTTTGACTTTCTACTCAGATAACTTAGCTCTCATTGCTATAATTTTCCCCTTCATTTATCCTTCATGTAATGTCTTTTTCCCTTGATTGCAGAAGTGCTGCTTTAATTTTGAGTGTAATATACATCATTTGTTGACCTCATTATTTTGTAGAATATAGAATTACTTTCTTGATTGAGTGGTTTCTTACTTGGTAAGAGTTCGGTTTTTCTTTTTGAAAGCAAATGGTTTAGTTTCTCTATTGTAAAACCCTCAATTTACCATGCTTGTCCGAAGCATTCATAAATGTAGCAAATGTTTCCCCTTTGGAAGCTAAGATTAGTGAGCAAAGATTGCTTATGTAAAGGAAGATAACTTATTACGAAGTTTCCTTTTTATGTCTTCCCCAATAGATTTTTGGCTTTTCATTTGTTGAGTTGTGCTTGATTTGGTTGCATCATGTGTCATTATTTGAGGATACCCAAAGGTTTATTGGTTTGATGAAGGAAATTGCGGTTGATTTGGAAAAAGATAAGTAGTCTCATATAGTTATCTGAATATCATTTCTTTGTATTTAATTTTAGTATTCTCCCCTATTTTCTTGTTAGACAATGATGCAAGGAGAGAAGCACGACAATTTCAGTTAAACTGAATAGTTTTTAACAGGACCTATAATCCTCTAGGTGAAACTTTTGGAATTCATCAGGACATAAGGAAATTATATGAAATAATATTCATAATTGAAAATGTGATTCCCCTTGCTCTTTCATATTGAAGTTCTTAAATATGTGATTATGTGAAGGGGATCTAAATGTGATTATGCGGAGAGGATATAATAATTTTTTAATGATAAAGAATCATAAAGTTACTGAATTGTGATTCAAAGATAATAGTTTAAGCATTTCTGCTTCACTGATCATATAGTAATTGTAAAATATTTTAGGTGAAAGGCCTTGAAGATACAGTTGTGAAGTTGTTGGATAAATATGAAAATTTTACATATTTTTTATCTGCAGTTAGAATATATTTAAAAGTAAAATGGCTTAAAAGAACGTGAATTTTATTAAATACATATAATTTGATAATTTTAAGAGAATATATTAACATTAAAAGAGTTAATATCTTATTGAAAAAATTGAAAATACTAAAAATACTTAATTAGATACATTTGATTTGATTTTTTGTACATAGAATATTCAATATTATGTTTTTGTAAATTTTATTAGTTAAATTTTTATTTCTTGGAATACTCACACTAACATCAAGTTATTGGGGTCTTTAGAATAATTTTATTTTTTTATTAAAGAAAGATGTGACCTTTTTATTTCTTTTAATTTTCTCTCTATGTGTCTTTTCTTCCATTATGAGCAATATGGAATTCTCCGCTCCCTCCATTATTTATCTATTTAAATAAAATAACACTGTTTTGTTATAAAATAGAATCCCAGACAGCAATTAATTTAATATCTAATATTGATCGTTATTTAAGGCACTAACAGTGAGAAAAAAACTCAGATCACTTAACATTAAAATCAATGGCTTAAATTCTACCTTATAACAAAACTGATATTATTTTATTTAAATAGAGAAACATTAGAGAGAGTCCAACGACGAAAAAGTTGCCTTCGGTATTACGAGATCCATTTTCTCTCATTTTTCTCCAACGCTTTCCTCCTCTCTCTCTTTAGCGGCAACGTGGGTTTTTTAAAAGCAACCTAAAGCTGCTTCACTTGCTTCTTCAGTATGTTGGGACTCATAAATGAGTTTTCACGATCGTTAAGCCAAACATCAAAAAACATCTTGAAGCAGATTTTGAAGTGAAAAAAACAAGTCAGTTTATATGCTTCCAACGTAATACCAAATACGACATCAATTCGTTGGTAGGTTAGAAATATTAAACCAAGTATTGGCGTGTTGGTAGGATATATGTCAATCAGGGGAACCTAAATGACATATAACTAAAAAAGAAATACTCAATCGAATATTTTAAATAGAAGTTAGTTAAAGAGTTAGATTTAATTTTAAATATAAGATTTAATACTAATTGTCTCTCATATCTATAATTTTTCTCTAAACTACTTTATCTAATATATAAACTGATATATACTACAATATTACATATGGATATTTTAGGAAGATCATATTATATTTATTATAATTAATTTATCTTATTTTCTTAATCTACTTAAATTAATTAAATATCTCTTATATTAAATTATTAAGAGAGTAATTTATTGATAAACACATTAATAAATTGTGTTTCTTTTTTATATAGGTAACATTCCTCGATCTCTTTTCAACATGCCTTATATGAGAGAGTTTAACCTTAGCATCAACTAATTATTTAGTAATTTGTTGGAAGATTTGTGCTATCGACTCCCTTTACTTGAAATCTTTATGGTTGTTTCAAATTAATTAGAGTGAAACATTCTATAAGTAATTGCACATTTATGAAAGGATTATACATGGGTGGCAACCTTTTTAATGGTATACCCTTATCCAATCACACATAGGACATATTTGGATTAGCTTTTGGAGAATAGATTTTGGAAAAAATAGATTTTAGAGAATAGATTTTAGGAAGAATAGATTTTAAAAATAAAGATATTTGGATGATTAGTAGTAGAATCACTTTTCATATTGATAAATTACCAAAAAGGGTATGATTTGATTAAAAGTAGGAGAGATGAAAGAGAGTAGAGGAGAGGAGAGAGTGTAGAGAGGAGAGAGGAGAGATGATAGAGGAGAGAGATGAGAAAGGAGAGAGGATATAGGAAAAAGTAGGGGTAATATAGTAATTGGATAGTCCATAAGCTCTTTTACTATTCCAAAAACTATTTTTAGCAGCTTATTCAAAACTATGGTTTTAGCTAAAATCATTTTTAGACAAAAATAGCTGTTTGTTTAAAATTTTCCTTGCCCAAATCACTTTTCAAACCTTATTCCCAAACACACACTCAAACCCCTATTTCTTAACCTACATTTAATTAATTAAATAAATTAGGATTATCCAAAAAGTAGCCAACTATTTTAAGCATAACAAAACTTGTTTAGTTTATGTAATATCAAATGATGCATTTGTACATAGTATACATAGGTATATACTCCATCAGTCTTAAATGTTAGAGCTAGATAATTAATTTTAGATATTAAAAAATTAGTTAAGTTAATAATTTATAAGCTAGTTTTCCTAAAGTACCCATTCAAATTATTTTCATTAGAAACTACTCCCATAATAAAAAATCTCTTAATATGCCCGATTAATAAGAAGAATTTAGAAAAAAAATTATAAATTTAGGAGACAAAATAAATTTTAATTTTACATTTAAAACTAAACAATTATATTAACTCTTCCAATTAAAACCGGAGGGATCAATACGCAAAAATTATTACTCACAGTTTCTTCTTTTTTAAGATTCCATCCTTTCTTTTAGAAATGTTAGTATCTATCAGTGTTTTATTTTCAAGTTCATTGGCAATCTTGATAAACTTGAACAATTAGATTTGTCACAGAATTATTTAAGTAGAAATATTCCTTCGAATATACTCAGCATCTCAACAATAATACCACTGTACCTTGGAGGAAATTTCCTCCCTGACCATCTCCCATCATATACAGGAAATGGCCTTCCCAACTTAAAAAACTTTTAGTGCGGAGAAGAACGAACTTACTGGACAAATTCCAAAAAGCATAGCACAATCTTCTAAACTCTACAAGTTATTTCTAATAGGGAATAATTTAATGGAGATGTACTCAATGTTGTTGGGAATTTAACCAACTTGGTAGCATTATATTTGAATGGGATGTGAGATATTTATTATAATATAACCTATTTAGATATTAATTAGGATAATTAATAAATATTTCTGAATGTGCCACGTAGTCATTTGGCCTAGTTTAAGGTGGGTTGTCCACTTAGTTTATTAAGGTTAATTTTCTGATTGTGAAGATTAACAATTCAGTTTTATCATGTGATAGTTTTCTGAGTCCAGAGCGATAATCTAATTTTTTAGCTCACTCTCAAAGGTTCCCCACTGGTGCCTATTCACCAGCTGGAAGAACCTGTTATTTTTTTAACAATATTATCTGATTGACATGTATCTAATTTGAGTTCCAGTTCTTCTCAGATTAATCAAGCTAATAGCGAGAGGTAACTTTAAGTCTTCCACGATATCTCATATTTGTTTTATACTTATATATATATATAATCTGGATTGATTATATTGAATTTGAGATGTTTATATTCTAACATGGGAATGATTTGAATGGGTTGATTCATCTACAATTAACAAATGACAAAGCCTTCAACTTTTTGATGTCAGTCACAACAAAATGCAAGGGGCCATTGTTGAAGAACTTTGCCAAGTGAAAAGTTTGAGTAAGTTGTATCTCTCTAACAACATGGTTTCAGGAATAATTCCAAGATGCCTTGAGAATCTTATATACTTTGTAAAAGTTGGACTTCAGCTTGAACAAATTGACTTATTATATTCCCTGTTCTTTTTCGAATCTCAAAGATATCTTGGTCATGGACTTATCCTCCAATGCATTTAGAAGAATTCCCCCTTAGGTGTCCAACTTAAAAATAATTACACACTTGAACTTGTCAAGAAATCAACTTTCAGGAAGCATTCCTACAACAAGGGAAGCTTACAAAGTTTGCAAAACCTATCCTTGGCTCATAATCATTTACAAGGTTCTATACATGAATATTAGGAGAAATGATAAGCATTAAGTTTTTAGATCTTTCTCAAAATTAATTGTCCGGTGAGATTCCAAAGTCACTAGACTCACTTACCCATTTGAAATACATTAACCTTTCCTACAATTTATTGCAAGGAGAAATTCCAAATGGTGAGCCTTTTAAAATTTTACAGCGAAATCTTTTATTATGAATAAATATCTTTGTGGGAAGCTCCAACTACAAGTACATCCATGTATAAAAGGAAAAAAAAAGCACAGGTCAGCTAAAATGATTCTTTTGATCAAATATTTATTGCCTATCATGTTGGCAATCATTTGGTTGGTTCTTGTATAGTGTTTGTCAAGTGCAGGAAGGACCGAGTAAGTGGTTGGTTGGTCTCTTATTATGAACTTTTGTAAGGAACAAATAGATTTAACAAGAGTAATCTTCTCGGCAAGGGAAGTTTTGGATATGTATACCAAGCAATTCTTTCAAGTGGAGAAAATTTGAAAGTTTTCAACACTTGGAACAAGCATTAAGGAGTTTAAATGTTGAATGTGATACCCTATGCAATTTACATATTAAGATCATTAGCAGTTGCTCAAATGATGATTTTAAATCTCTCATAATGGAATTCATGCCAAATGAGAGTCTTGATAGATGGTTGTACTCCTATAGCTATTGTTTAGACATTTGCAAAGGCTGAATATATTGCTCAACGTGGCATCTACGTTGGAGTATCTTCATCATTGTTCTTCTTTGCCAATGATTCATTGTGATGTAAAGCCGAGCAATATTTTGTTGGACGAAGATATAGTGGCCCATCTTAGTGATTTTAGAATCGCCAAATTGTTAGACTTTGGGCAATCAATACTTTGGCTACGTTTAGATATATGGCACCAGGTGATGATTTAGTAATCTTATTATGTTTTATTTTACTATTTCTCTAACGTTCTTTTATACATTAATACATAAAACATAACATGTTCATATAACATGTACATCTAATAAGAATCTATATATTTTGTTCACATTCCATGGCTTATATTAACAATGATAAATATTCACAAGGTTTTTAACAACAAGTAATATTTTCTGTTTCGACATAATTGTTAATTTACTTAGGATTCAAATTGGCTTTCAGAGTATGGATCAAAAGGAGCTATTTCTCTGAAAGGAGATGTATATAGTTTTGATATTTTGCTTATGGAAACACTTATGAGGAAGAAGCCGACGGAAGATATATTTGGTCAATGTCTAAATTTAAAAAAATGGGTTAGGGAATCAACACCACATGAAATTAATAATATTATAGATGACAGTTTAGTTTGCTACATAGAGAGAGTAAAAATATTGGTAACATAATACCACATATTTCATCGATTTTTGAATTGGTCTTGAGTTGTTGCATTGATGTACTTGAGGCACGACCTGATATGATCAATATTGTGGCATCATTGAAAAAAATAAGTCATATTTATGCAAAATGTTAGAGGCACCAGCCACTAGGTTAATAACTGTTAAATTCAAATTTTAGTAGATTATTATTTCCTTAACCCTTTGGCTTGTTTTATTTGTGGAACATCTTGTAAAATGAAGTGGTGACGATATTTTCTGTCTCAATATATATATCCCAACATATATAGACACACATAAGCTGTTTGGTGTGAACTATGAGACTTAACACAATTAACATTTAGTTGGGTTCCTTAAACATATAGTTAGGAATTTAATCTCTGGAGATGTGTATGGATAGAGCCCTTTCATGAGGTTTACGATGCAAAGGGTGGAGTTTGACTTTGAGGTCTAGTTACAAGTCAAGCACTCCATGGGGGTTGATTTAATGTGTTATATGGGGTCACTTTATCGCTTAGACAACGCAACGATGCTGAAAATATAATCGATAATGCTACTTCTTTATTGCTTTTATGGATATCTTTTAATTATTTTAAATTATCTATGCCCTTTCATATCTCATAAGTCGAGCACGATATGTGCCTAAAATTTTGTATATTGATGATATATATATATATATATTATAATATAGCCAACTAGACTTGACCATAAACAATTAATATTATACAATGCACAATTTTGCTTCTTTTTCTTCTCATCACCTTGGATGGTGCAACTTTTAATCGATAAGTCATATCGTTCACATCAATATTTAAGTTGAATATGATTACATTCAATTAAAAAAAATATATTGCCTTATAAAAAAAATCTTTAGGTGTCTATCAAACAAAATTGTGGGGTAATCCTTGCACTACCCATAGCCAAAAATCTTTAGATAATTTAAGTAAATATAAGATGGTTGTTAGTTTGTTTACTCATACATTTGGGAATATTCTTAAATCGGAATAATATTTTTATGATAACTTATTGGTAATTTCTAAAAAGCTCCTTAGATTCTCCGAACAAGATATTATTTGAATTCTTAGAATATGTTTAGGTGGTCTTTTCTAGGATTTAAATTATATTATATATTATCTTTTCTTCTACGCAACATTTTCATACCATCAAATTAAATAATGTAATATTAAATTTATGGTTATCTACTGAATTTCTATTCTTTAGAGAAATTAAATGAGTGTTACTTTAAATTTCAATTTAAGACGATTATGCAATTTTCTGCTTTTAGACATTGTAACATATGGGGTTTCATTTTTAACCTATTCGTGTGCGCACTTCTTTCTAAACTGAATTATCAACAAAATAGCTAATATTTCTTTTTTGAAAGAATTAACAAATAGTTTTAAAATCTTCTAAGAAATGATTTCATACTTTACTTAACATTAAAATATAACAAAAACACTTATTATTTTTAAATTTATATATGTTTGTTTGGTCTCCAAATACAAATCAAATTTAACTATAACATACTCTCTTCAACAAAAAATAAAAAAATTCAGATTTTGCGGAGGTTTTTAGTTCTCGACAAGAAAATTTTTCACAAACTCAATCTTATGTGTTCATCCTACTAATAAATGTAAGAAAGGTATTATTAGCTTGAGTTTCAATTGTTTGTGGCTTTTGAAATATACATACAAAAATGCATACTCTTTTTACAACACATAATATTTTTCGAATTTTCTTTTGAGTAAATTAAGATGATATTGCCAAAATAAAATATACATAAGGATGTGTGTGTGTGACTTTGTGGTCTACTTACAAGTCAAGCACTCCAATCAATTAACGTACTTTATGGGGTCCTGTTTATTTTCCTACATTAACATAAACAACAGTTTTACCGCGTAACATTCAATAGATTCACAATACTCATAAGTCTTGCTTTACAACGTAATTTATGGGGTCTTGCTTTTATGGGACAGCTTTTAATTATTTTAAGCTATCTGTGCCCTTACATATCTCATAAGTCTAGCACGATGTGTGCCTATAATTTTTATATTGATATATACATATATATATATATATATATATATATATATATTATAATATAGCCAACCAAACTTGACCACAAACATTATTAATAAAGATGCACGATTTTGCTTCTCTTTCTTCGCATCACCTTCTTAGATGGTGCAACTTTTAATCTTTAAGTTATTTATGCCTTTGAAAAAGATTTTCTTATAGGCGTCAGACCCATATTATTCAAATTATGAGTTAAGTTTAACAAAATCTTTTAAGACAATGTCATGCATCTTTAAAGAAATAAAAATTTTGAGAGGTTTATGTTATTGAGGTGAAATTGAGGTTTTGCAAGAGTTTTATTTTAGAAATACTCTGAAATTAAAATAATCTGTTTATTATTATAACTTTTTTTTTGTAATTTCTACAATTTTTTAATAAATTTAGAAGTTCCCTAAATTCTTCGAACAAGATTTTCTTTAAATTCTTACATGTTTGGGGTGGCATTTAGTAGGATTTAGATTTTAGATTCTATATTGTCTTCAAATTTATATATGCTTGATTGGTCTCCAAATATAAACAAGATATCAAATATATTGTGACTAAAGCCTACAGCTTCAACGAAAACTAAATTAGACAAAGATTTGCGAAGGATTTCACGAAAAATAAATACAGCTCCTAATAATGAAGGTATCAAACAAAGTTTACTTGAGACGTGGGTTCGCTACGACCAAAATATATCTCATAGGTTAAAGAATATTCATAAAACTATTTAAAAATTAATCACTAAAACTATTTTTATATATAGGCAATAAAATTCCAAATCACACTCTATAAGGTTGAGCTATATTTGTGGTATTTTTTTAAGTCATTTGTGGTATTTTGTTTTGAGTAAATTAAGATGATATTAACAAAATATGTCTCACACCTCAAAGAATATTAGCCAAAGTATTTAAAGATTAACCACTAAAATGATTTTCATATCTAATAAAAAATTCAAACTCACACAGGGTACAAATATATTAATATAAACTAATAAACCAACCCTAATTTTTTTAGGATGTTATGATCATCCTTTGAATATAATTGTTCAAAATGCTTTGAAAAATTGCACATAAGGACCTCTTCAAGTCTCTGGCGTAAAAAAACTAATTTATAAATAATTAATTTATTGAACGTAGTTGAGATGTATAGTATACTTCAATATATTATCCAAAATTGCACATAATGACCCCTTCAAGTCTCTTGCGGGTTGTGCCTTTTGAAATATAAACACAAAAATACATCTCTTTTTTCCACACACAATATATCAAACCTGTCTGTAACAAAAAAAAAACAATTAAACCTGTCAGAAAAAAATTTAAAATATTTACAATTTTACATGTGTTTTTGAAGCTAATTATGGTATTTTCCTCTGGGTAAACTAAGATGATATTATTTACCAAAATGAAATATACACAAGCAAAATCAAATAATGCAATGAAAATGAAAATGTGTTCCATAAAGTGACAAAGTCCTCTCATCGTTAACTATAACGTGCGTTATGGGGTCACTCTATGGCAAATACCATTTTTTATTATACAATTTACTTTACTGTGTGTTTATTGAAATATTAAAGCCATATAAGACCAACAGCAGAGAATATAAATTAATTTTAAACATAACAAAAGTCAATCAAGTAAAAGTTTTTATTATTTGAAAGTCTATACGTATAGCAGTGTGTGGAATTGAGTTTGCACATCTTGAATTTGATTTCTAATCTAACGAGTATAAAATGACGTGCTTGTGTAATTCCTAGAAGTGCCAGACTTAAAATTTGACAAGTGAGAAGCTAAACATGGGGAAACCTTCCTGCTTTGTTTTCCTCTTCTTACTTCATTGCTTCAGGGTTTCCTCAGCGTCAATTGATACAAACATCATCACTGACAAATATGCACTTCTTGCCTTTAAATCTTCAATCACTTCAGATCCATACGATTCCTTAACCGATTGGTATGTCTCTTCTTCCCATGCAATTGGATTGGTGTCACCTGCAATATTCGTGGTTCATTCTTTGAATCTAAGCGCCATGGATCTTAAAGGCACCATATCTTTGCAGTTGGGAAATCTCTTGTTCCTTGTTGAACTTGATCTTAGTGACAACAATTTTCATAGTCAAATCTCTGAAGAGTTAGTTCAACTACATCGATTGAGATTATTCAACTTGAGTTACAACAACTTTCATAGACAAGTTCTAACATGGATAGGAGATTTATCCATGCTTGAGTACTTAGATTTTCGAAATAACAATTTTAATGGAGTTATTCCATCATCTCTATTCAATTTGTCAAAGTTAGAGATGTTGGATTGGAATTTTAATTTAATTGAAGGGACTATTCCATTTGAGGTAGGAAAACTTGAGCACTTGAAGATTTTACGACTTGCGAGTAACAAGCTTTTAGGAGTCATTCCCTAAATAATTTTCAACTTGTCTTCACTTGAAAGACTGAATCTCTTTTATAATAGTTTGTCAGGTATGTATTAGAATATTTTTAATATCTATACTTGTTTTTTCTATAATTGATTAGCATGATTTTATATTATCATGGAGGAACCTAGGTTTGTCTAGATTGCTCTTTTTTTTAGTATTTTTGTTGTTGAATTTCTTCCTCTCTTTTTTCATAATATTAACTTAATCCTATTACTAGGTGTCCTAATCTTAAAGTTTATAACTACCCTTCCCAATATAAATATCTCATCAGAAATCAAACTTAAAACCTAAAGAAATATAGTGAGGTCTTATACTATTAGACAAATTTTATGTTGATATTTCTTATATTATATTCCCAACACTTTTCTGTGATACTTTCTTTTAATCCCAAAGTGAATATAAAGGAAATGGTATACTTTTTAGAATCTATGACTTTGATGAAAATAAATTTGAAATGTGATTTTGTTTCCACGCATTTAGTTCGAACTTATATATAATTTTCACACACATGTAAAGGTGAAGCCATAATATGCATAAAAAATCTTCAAAAAATGAAATAAAATGATGAAAAGGACATACTAGTTGGGATTTCAATGCTTCTTTCTTGCCTTCTATGTTTCATTTCCCCCTATTTTCTTTTCAATGACAAGTTTTTTAGTTTTTTTAAATATAGACAATCCATCAAAATTTATCAACGAAACGCACATGGATCTTAAAAACAAACACATGCCTTACATGAAAAATAATTTATATGTAGCATTTAAGGGTAGTGGTTTTTTAAAAAGAAAATTAAGACAATGCCTTTTTTTTATCAAAATTAAGACAATGATTCAATTATTTGAAATGATTCAGAGATTAATAATCTATACGCATGCATGTATACATACCTACATACCTATATATATATATATATATATATGTTTGTATAGGTATATGTGTATATTTATGTTTATTGAAATATTAAAAGGGATTGTCATCCAATCTTTGAATAGGTTAGTACATCCATACCATGGGGGAAGAAAATACTATTATAATATTAATCTCAATCAGTATTTGAAAATAAATATTTAAGTTATGTTATTAAAAGTTTTTTGAAGATATTTTTTCTTAAAATGAGTAAGTCTTATAAGCAAAACATTTATTTTTTATTTGGATATACGTGTAGAATCTAAATTTTATATTAATTTTATTATTTATTATTAATTTTTTGCTTATAAAAAGTTTGTAGTTAACAAAAATCATTTTTTTTTGAAAATATACCTTTTTTATATATGCATAATTTTCACACACATGTCAAAAACTATAGTAAACTATTGAATTATTAGAAAAACCGATAGCCTAAAGAAAAATACAAGTTGTCTCATGTGCGTAATAATTATAAACTGCACCAATAATCTTATTTGACCTATGGATGTTGATCTTGAATTGTCCTTATATAGGACTTATTTAGCTAGTAATAAATTTAATATTTGAAAACAGTTATATATTTATATACATTATATTCTTAGCTTAACCTTTTAACGATATGTCTTATACTTAAGTATATCTTTTATTTTTATTTTCTTTAATGAAACGCAACACTACTTTTTATTATCTCTTTCAATATTATAATAATTTTTGGTATGTATATATAATTTGCCCAGGAATCATTCCAAGTGAGATTGGATATCTGACAAACCTCAAAGTCCTAAATCTTTACAGCAACAATTTGCAAGGTAAGACTTTTAATTATATGATTGTCTTATACCATTTGTGGCTTTTTACTTTTGAATAAAAAATAATTTTAAAATGGAATTTTACTTTCCATTTTTTCATTCATTTTAAATAACTATAAGAAGTTTTGTAATGTTTGGGGGGAAATGACAGGAAAAAAAGACTGTAAAATGATAAATAGTAAAGTAGGACTTTATATTAATAATTTCATATTTACTTTTAGTAATATTTGATCTATTGTTAGTAACATGTCTAGTTTAAAATTTATCATTTTCAAAGTCTTTTTTTGTCATTTTCTTTAATGTTTATCTATTTTTCTTTTTATTTGACAAGAGACACAAGTAATGATGATGCTTTCTTTTAATCCCAGAGTGAATATATTTTTTCTGACTATATGATTATGCCGATTTTGCCAACTTTATTAACAAATTAACTCTACTTCTATACACATACAGACACACACAAATACCTATTATATATTTATATATATATATATATATATTATACAATTCACTTTAATTTACCTTGTGTTTATTGAAATATTTAAAGGGCCCATATAACACTACTTAGAGTCACAGAGAAACAAACACACATTACAGTTTACATTATATATAGGAAGTTTTACATATTTAATTAAACTATCAAGTCCAAAAAGATAGCAATAATAAATCTAAATTACAGAATAATAATTGTAGTTGTATTTTATTATTTAAAATATAGTTTTGTTATTTCTCAAATATGTGAAATTAAATTAATTGTTGATTATCTCTTTCAATATTTATATAGTGAAGCAATAATGTTTGCTATACATATATAATTTTCCCTGGAAACATTCCAAGTGTGATTGGATATTTGACAAACCTCCAAATCCTAAATCTTGGCAACATCAGTTTGTTTTTGTTTGTATCTCTCAAATGAAAAATAATTTTTTCTTTTCATTCTTTTACTCATTTTAAAGAACCGTAAAAAATTTATGTTTATAGTAAAAATCTTTAAATGAGAAATAAGATAATTTTGGATCCTTAGAATCCTGCTAAAATCCCTTTAAAATATCCCATAACCTAAATAAGGGCTACACTTTTACGTAATTCTTAATCAGGTCAAAAGGCCTCATTAGATATCTCAGAATATGATCAAATGACCACATTGCTCCTATCATTGAAAAGAAAAGAGATGGCACAAAGAGAGAAGTTGCCTCAATCTATACTTGTTGCACTCGTGTTGCTATGAGTATATATTTCATATTTATGATTTATGTGGGTGATTAGAAATAAGAAGTTTGATAAATGTTCTATAACATAAATCATTGAAAATTTTTTCACCAAAATGCCCTCCCTCACTTTTGCCACTCACTCCTCCCTCTTCAGTGAAAAAGTTTCTACCATAAGCTGTCGCACAAGCACTGTTCACACATTAATGACCGCATTAATGCCGCTTTCTCGTCCAAAGAGATTTAATGGAGTCTTATATCGTTAAATTAAAGTTTTTGATAAACTCTATCCCTATTTATTTGTGCACTACCTATGGAGCTGTAAACACTGCCCCCATTGATTTCCTTCGATTCCTTGGGCTTTAACCATCTCGGCCCACTTTTTCCCCATTCAGCGCATTAGCCTATTCTCTTGGTTTTTATTCATACCTTTGGATACAATCCAACAAATTATTCTTGCCTCGCCGTCCCAATTCACAACTTTCATGTCTTTTTGTGGCTTTGTGCACTTCACACACCATCACTTTCCACCATCAAACCCTCACTTTCAATTTTGAAATTCCAAATACAAGATGATGCCCCTGTTCGAATGAGCTGGTCACTTCTCAACACTCAAAACCATGGATTGCAATAATTTTAAGTGTGCGTGGATTCTCTTCAAACTAAAATTTTAAAAGGGTTTTTGACATAAACTTTAGTTTGAGAAAATTTTAAAATAATTATATTTATTCAAAAGGGCATATAGACCAAACCATGATTTTAAATAAGTTCCTTGGAATAGTTTCTAAGATAAGAAAATAACTTACAGATTATCCAATTATTATTTTACTCATACTTTTTCTGGCACTCTCTATCTTTTGTTCTCCCTCTTCTCTCTCGTATGCTCTTCTTTGTCGCCTCCATGTCACCGTCGTTGTGCCTTCGCCTCCACCGTCTTCGCCTCCATTAGCTGTCGCTTCTCTCTCCTATGGTCGATTGTGGAGGAGGGATGGAGGAGATGGTCATCCAGATCTGGGGTCATTAAAGGTCGCTGCTTAGTCTGAGGGATGGAGGAGGGAAGAAGAGGAAGAACATGAATAGTGATGCATAGAGAGGGTAGTAGAAATTGGATGGGATTGCTAGTTAGAAGAAGAGAGAAAGAATAGAGAAGATGTATAGGAATAGCAGGGTCTGACTAGTGAATAGTAATGGTAGACTATTTATATTTTATCTTATATTATTTATGATAATTTATCAATTATAAAAATCCAGATAATAATCATCTAGACACTTATTTATTCAAAATCTCTTTTTTTTATAAACTTTTATTATAATAGCTTATCCAAAAGCCCTTTAAAAATCTCTTTTTTTTATAAGTCATTTTTTAAAACCTATCAAAACGGGCCCTAAATCTTTTATCCATAATTTTTTACTTTATTCATGAGGAAAAATTAATTATCAATTATCATTCTCTTTAATTTAGTGACCATTTTTATCCCCTTCTTTACAGCAAGCAAATATTATAGTAATTGATTCTTACACGTGTCCGCGTGACAGTGAGGCTCTTCCATTACTCCCCGATTATTCCTCCTCTATATCTCATCGTGACTGCTCCCAATCACCAAAATCAAATTCTCCACTAACTCCTCCGCCTCTCGCCAACATCTCTTTGATCCCAACTTACTCTCTTCTCCGGCGCCTTCTCACTTCTGCCTCCTCGTTGCCCCAAATGGTATCGTATCATTCTAATGCTCCAACTTCCCTCTGATTCAACTGCATAATCTTATTTTGTTTGTTTGCATTCTTCCTTCAGCCATCCTTTTTAGTCCCATGTGGTTTCCATTAGCAGTTTCCATGCATTCGGTCAGTGAGAGCGAATCATTTCTAACTTTTTACGAGGTTCATGGCTCGAATGTGATTCCTGATTTGATATTGACCCACAATAATGGTGTACAATTTCCCTCTCCCTATGTCCTTTTTACTATCACGCATGATGACATTTCCCAGACGGGTGGTGGTCATCCTTGTCCACGCTTATTTATTATTAATTTTTATTTTTATTTTTAAAAAGTTTGTAGTTAACAAAAATCATTCCATGGGTTTCTTATTTTTCACTTTATTACAGTTAATTGAAGAAATTCATAATCTTATTTCTTGAATGAGATTAATACAGTTCACATAATATTAAGAATTTCTCATAATTAATTAAACCATCAAGTCCAAAAGGATAATAACAATAAATCTAAATTAATCTAAATTACGGAATAATAAACTAAACTGTAGTATAAACCACAGTGTAATGAGCCCAGATTATTACATGTGTCTTCAGAAATACAAATTTGACTCATGTAAGTATATAACAATCTACACCTTTGTATAAAAAACAATACACCTTCTGACAATATATATATATATATATATATATCAACGAATCATACATTGATCCAAAACAAAAAGCAAGCCTTACATAAATATAATATATATGATCATTTAAGACTTAACAGTTCGTGACATTTTAAAAATAATTTTAAATTTATATTATCATTTAGAGTATATTAGTGTTTCTTTTTTCTCAAAATGAATAAGACTTAAACGATATTAAAAAAATTATAAATTTATATCTTTTACCTATGAACTTATGAAATTACTTGGAAATGTATAATACAAAGTAGAAAATTAAACTATCATTCTTACAAATACTATAAATTGATAATATATACACACACATATGCATGGTACATCAATTGTTTAACTCTTAGAAGATGGCGATCAATATGGTGTCATAGAGATTTCTTGTTTTGTTTTTTTATTAATTATATCATTTATTCTTTTCATGCACCTTTATTAATTTAATGTCAAATATCAATTAATGCCAATAAATTAAAGCTTTTTATCTATCTTAACTTATTCTCTATTAAAATTGAAATAGGTAAAATTCCATCCTCTCTCTTCAACATTTCTACTTTAAGAAAGGTAGATTTAAAGAAAAAAATTTGATTGGTAATCTTCCAATATCAATTGGCAATAGAACGTTGCTAGAAGAATTATATCTACTATACAACTCCTTTACAGGTATGCTCAATCTATATATTCCTTCATTTTATGCTCTAACAAAACTTTTATTTACCATTCATGCGTTTTCTATATTGCTTGCAAACTTTTAAACTGAAATTATATTCTTGTAAACATTAGATAAATTTAATTCAAAGTATAACTAATTTGGTTGTTGATTTGAAATAGGTGAAATTAATTCCATAATCTCTCTTTAGCACACCCTTTTAAAAGAATTTTAAGGTCCAATTGGTAATTGATATTGGCAGTGTCCCTTTAAAATTGACATCCAAAAAAATTACATGATAGAGTATTCTATTAATTTTAAATCTTTTATTAACAAAACTCCATGTATTATTTATAGAGTATTAAGTTAATATTGTCACTCTTACTACTAAGTAATTCACAAATATTTTATATCTATTTATAGGTGAAACTCCTTCATTTATTTGGAACACGCCTTCTTTGAGATATGTTGAACTTGACAACAATCATTTCAAGGGTAATTTGCTAGAAGAAATGTGCAATCAACTTCCTTTACTTGAAGTCTTTAGTGTTACTGATAATCAATTAGAGGGAAGCATTCCACAATCAATAAGTAACTGCACATCTTTAAAAAGATTACTTTTGGGTAGTAACTCATTTACAGGTATGTACTTACTTGCGTTTTTTTTTATTTTTCTAAACTCATTGTTTTTCATCTAATTCAAATTGTTCATTCATATACAATGAGGCTTGTGTATAGCTTGTGATTACAATCATAAAAAAAACAAGGAAAGTTAAAATCATGAATACATATAACCACATAATATTTAATTTGTAGAATATAATTAATGAGCCTCGTTTTATGCCAGTACTTTTTTCTTGTAGATTTTATCATTCTTCTAATAACTTTAAGTGTAATAATATATATATATATATATAGTGTGTTCTGTCTTATTCGTTATACATATTTAAATAATTCTATATTATTTATTTGAAATGAAAATTATATGATATATTTTTTTTAAAAATTACAATTATGGATTAAAAATGTAAAATAAATAAAAATATTTGGATAATTATAAAATTTTAATTACAAATTATAATATATAAATTAAAAAAATAAATAAAACTTAAAAGATGCTTGTTCAACCATTTTTTTATATCCCCTGATGAACAAGAATCTGAGATAAATTTCCTGAATAGACAAATGACCGCAAAAGTAGTTTAATACTTTTTGCTACACACGATTAATTGGCAATGCACAAATAATCTATATAGTCAAACTTCACTCGCTCGCTTGCCATTATTAGAAGGTAAGCAATTTGATGGATACAAGAAATTTGCTCTCTCCGTTTCTAATATTCAATTATTTAGAATTAGTAAGACACATGTAGCTTTTTTTTTCTTGTTATAGTGTGGGTATATTATATGCAAACGATATTATTTGCTTTATTTTTTTTTTAATTTTAAAGTCCGCACAGTTATAAAAATATTTTTTTTAGCAAAATAAAAATATTATTATGTATCAGTTATATATCATATATTATATTAAGAAGATTATATGCAAATACTATGAGCTATTTTATTTGTCTATTTACAAATCCATTCATCCTTTTTATAAGCAGTTGATACTAGTCAATTATACTTAAATGCAACCTTTTTACAAGCATGATCGTATTCCATTTAATTTTTATTATTTTCTTTGTTTTTCAATCATTTTCTCTAATATAATAAGTTTAAAAGGAGATTTTTTTGACATTTTATTAATATTATTGAAATATAACTAATGATTTACAATTCCAAAATTATGAAAGCTAAGATCACGAATAAAAGGATATATAACATTATAAACTGGTGGGACCATATGAAATTTAAAACATGAAAAGCTCCATATCATACATAATATTCTCACATGTTGTTGTTTTTATTATATATTTATAGATTTTATCATTTTCCTATTAACTTAAACTCTATATTTTTTTCTCCCCCTTTTCTTAAAGAATACATCATTTTCCTGTTTAATTTCATTTTATTCATTTGTATTACACAAATTTATTAATTTTCTATTAAATAATTGTTTTAATTACAACATAAAACACTTTAATTTTAAAATAAATCTTCTATCACCATGTCATCTCAGGATAGTTTATGATTTCCCTAATTTTTTATTTCAAAAAAATCACAAAGACTTAAAATAGTAAAAATATTTTAGTTGTATATATTATTATTTGAAATATATACAAGTCATCATTGTAACGTTTTTTATGTATAGATTTTGTAACCAGAAGGCATTGGCAAATTTGATAGACTTACTAAACTTGATCTTAAAAGGTCATATTATTTAATTTTATTAAAATTGAATATTGAAAATAAGGTCTTCTCCTTACTTTTATTTAAATATATAAATATATATATACATTATTATTAATAAATAAATTAATATATATTATTTCTTTAATTAATTACTTCATTAAATTTTTAATAAGATTAATATTTTATAAATTCTAAAATATTAATTTTTGAAATTTCTGGCTATTTTATTTAATTTCATTATATATATATATATTAGTATTTAAGTCCATAGAATGCAACTTAGTTTTACAAAGAGTGTAAAATAAAAATCACCCGGGTAAAGAACGATTTTACATGTAGTATTTTAGTAAATATTTTTTGCAATGTAGCATTTTGGTATATCTTTTTAAGTTTTATATATATTTTATTTTAAATAATAAAAAATAAAATTTATTTTTTATATATTTTTATGCAACCTTTGTAAAATTAAAATTGAGTAATCAATAAGTAAATGTACATTTTTGACAAAGTAAATTTATAGATATGTTGAAAAAAAAGGACATATGACACAAGTATATTTTGGTGGCAACTCATTTCCTAGTACCCTTTTATCTATTATTTATGTATTTATTTTAAAAGTGTGTCTATCATGTTCATTTAAATGTGCTAATATGAAAACAAATAATGATCAGCATAAAACTTTAACATTGAGACGCTTGTTTTTAGTAGGGGATATTTTTGTAGTAATGTTTTTCTTGCCACACTAAATTTGAGACAGACCGCATAGTATATACTCGTTAGTCTACTCCTGCATATAGATTATTACAAATCGTAGAAGAGATAATATGTATTGCTTTTTGGAATATAAAATGATGTATTCTTATATTCCATACACGCTATATATATAATGTATTAACTATTTTATCTTTTTTCACTATTCCCTTTTGACAATGCTATTCATCCATCAATGCTTTTGTGTCCAGGTTTTATACCCAAAGGGATAGGCAATATTGATAAACTTAATATCTTAGACTTGTCCTATAATCATTTGAAAGGACCTATTCCTTCCAACCTATTCAACATTGACAAGAATTGCCCTCCAGGTTAATTCCCTTTCTGGCATTCTCCCATTATATTTAGGAATTGGCCTTCCTTCCTTGAACACGTTATGGTTGGAGGAAAATGAACTAACGGGGACAAATTCCAAACAGCATATTAAATACTTCTGAGCTCATTACGTTAAGTTTGTCATCAAACAAATTTAGTGGAGCTATACCAAATGTAATTGGAAATTTAACAAAATTGATAAACTTAGCTCTAGATGGGAATGATTTGACTGGGTTGATTCCACATGCAGTAAATAAATTATATGGCCTTCAACGTTTAAGTCTCAGTAACAACAAATTGCAAGGGTTCATTATAAATGAACTTTGCCAACTCAAAAGTCTAAGTGAGTTGGATCTTGCCAACAACATGTTTTCGGGAGTGCTTCCAAGATGTCTCGGGAATATTACTTCTTTGCAGAAGTTGAATTTTAGCTCTAACCAATTAATTTCTCATATACCTTCTTCTCTTTGGAGTCTCAAAGAAATCTTGGTTTTAGACATATCCTCCAATGCACTTAGCGGAATAATTTCTCCAGAGGTATCAAACTTGAGAGCAATTATACTTTTAACTTGTCAAGAAATCAAATTTCAGGAAGAATTCCTACGACTATGAGTGGCTTACAAAGTTTGATAACTCTATCTTTGGCTCACAACAAGTTACAAGGGCCTATTCCAGAATCACTTAGCGGCATGATAAGCATAGAGTCTATGGATCTTTCCTATAATTATTTGTTAGGTGTGATTCCAAAGTCTTTAGAGTCATTACTCTATCTTAAATATATTAATCTTTCCTACAATTTATTGTATGGAGAAATTTCCAACAGTGGGCCTTTTCAAAATGTTACTGCTTAATCTTTTATGATGAATAAAGATCTTTGTGGGAGAACCCAACTACATGTCCAACCATGTAGGAACAAAAACAAGCAGTTATTAGATAAAGTGATATTGATCTTGAAATTCTCATTGCCTATCTTGGTTGTTTCAGTAATTGCCTTTCTAAAGCATAAGAGAGAAAATGATAATTATTCAACCAAAAAGGATGTAACAAATTTGGATACAATAACCAGGATATCATACTATGAGCTTCTACATGGAACAAATAGATTTGATGAGAGAAATCTTCTTGGATCTGGAAGTTTTGGATCAGTATATAAAGCAATCCTTCCAAATGAAAAGATAGTTGCCGCCAAAGTATTTAACTTGGATGTGGAAGAAGCATCGAGAAGTTTTGATATTGAATGTGCTGCCATGTGCAATTTACGCTATCGAAATCTCATTAAAATCATCAGTAGTTACTCAAATGACCATTTCAAATCTCTAATAATGGAATTCATGGAAAATGGGAGTCTTGACAAATGGTTGTACTCTCACAACTATTATTTAGATATCTTACAGAGATTGAATATAATGATTGATGTGGCAACAAGTTTGGAGTATCTTCATTATGATTCTCCTACGCTAGTTGTTCATTGCAATGTGAAACCAAGCAACGTTTTGCTGGATGAAGAAATGGTGGATCATCTTAGTGATTTTGGTATTGCTAAATTGTTTGGTGAAAGAGAATTGGAAATTTATACCAAAACTTTAGCTACAATTGGTTATATGGCACCAGGTAATGCTTTGATAATAATACTTTGGATTTATTTTCATGTTCTTTTGTTTGCTATACTTGATAAAATTTTAAAATATTAAATTTCTTGCAATATTTTTATGTTTTCATATATAAATATTTGAATTGATGACACAAAAGAAAAGTTTAACAAAAAACCTTATATTATGTTTTGATATCTTGAATTTATACTAATAATTCAAATTCACATATAGAGGACAGATGGGAAGGAGTTGTTTCTACCAAAGGAGATGTATATAGTTATAGCATCATGCTAATGGAAATGTTTACAAGGAAGAAGCTGGCAGATGAGATGTTTGTTCAAAGATTAAGTTTGAAAGATTGGGTGAGAAAATTAACACCGCATTCAATCATCAATATCATAGATGTCAATTTGACGCATAGAGAAAATTATATTGCTAATAATATATTATCTCATATATCATCAGTTTTTGAGTTAGCATTAAATTGCTGCATTGACTTTCCTGATGCACGACTTACTATAATTGATGTTGTAGTATCATTGAAAAAAAATCAAGGCTTTGTTTATGGAAAAAGCTAGGGATATTGCTAGGTGACTAATTGTTAAATCAAATTTTGACGATTATTTATTTAGCCTCCTGTTTTATTTTTATTTTTATTATTGTAACAAGTAATCTTGTAAGTTGGAGTGATTATCTATATGCGGTAATAATATAAAAGTACTTGAAATTTAAAATTTTCTAACTCTTCATGTTTCATTTTTTTATTATTACAATAGATCTGAATTATAAAAACATAAATCTACTCTTTTCCATCGGGTAACTTTATTTAGCTTGCAGTTTAATTTTGAAAAAAAAAAAATTCTTTTAAGATTAATCAAAGTGAGCCCAATTTTGTTTCTTCTTCTCCTCTATCATCTTATATTTTTAAGCATCTTGTTAATAAATAAAATCCCACTATAAGTTGTATTATGTTTGAGCAATTAAATAATTTTTTCAGTCAAATGGCTTCTTTTAAGATTTAGATTTAGATATCATATGATATACATACCTAAAGGATTAATTAAAGTATTAAACCTCCCAAACTCACCCTATCACATGACCAAAACCGCCAAAGGTTTAGGAAATCAACTCTAACTTCATAATATGCTCACTCTAACTATACTAAAACCCTAGAAATAAGGGGGGAAATACATTAAAAAGCTAATAGAATAGATTATTTGTAAGATAACTATTTTATCCCCATTTTGACATTCAATATATTCCTAAAACAAAAGCTTAGAAAAGAATATTATTTCATAATACAAGACCTCAGCATGAAGGTTCACAAATCATATCTCATAAGTTTACCACTATATTCCATGCATAAGTGTTCATTATAAACAAAATGGAGAAGAATAAATAATATTAAATAAAATCCTCATTTTATTTAAATATTTAAATATCCATGAGCAAATGATATAATTCTGACAAATTGGCTCAATAATATAATACTTGAGAAAATTGGTACTTTAATTAAAAGTATAGCACATAGTAAAAATATAATTTAAAAAATTATCATGGGAAGCTATTCTCTTACCTAGTGTGTTATCAAATACATGCAATTTACTTTACTAGCAAATTACATATGATATCCACTCTTTAAAGCTTTGATTCCCTAAACAAAACTATAATCATTATCCTTTCACAACCTTTATAAGAATTCACAAAATTCATTTAATAAAATCCTTTTACTTAATTAACGGTAATCATCTTATAAATATGATTATTAACATTCAAATATCCATCCAATTTACTTAAATTATTTATCAATAATTATGGATATCCCAATAGATAGATCCACCATTTTAAGTTTATGTCATTTTAAAAATATACAAGGAACCCTGTGGCCTTGTAGCCTAGTAATATGGAAACTCTCTTATATGTAAGTGGTCACAGGTTCAATATATCGTATAACCTAATCTTAGACAATTAATGCCTGCCCCTCTAATTAAAAAAATATAAAAGGAACAATATTCACTTCAACCTTCCTCTATATAATGCAATATTTGAATTAAATCAATAATATATCACCATAGTTAACTAATAACTTCAAAAATGACCCAATCAAGCATAAAGGAAAAACTACCTTTCTCTCATTTTAGACATGCTTCAAGTTTCGACTTAGCAATCCATATCACCATAACATACTTCTAGGCAAATCCCAATACATTACAAAATTTCACCATAGAAATTAAATAACTTTAAGGCTGAATTTTGGTCTATGTTAGACCACACTTAGTTCCTCCTCAAATATAATTCCTTCTTCACACATTTCATCAAACACCCTAAGGGCATTACAAAATCAAGCCATAGTCATAAATTATCGACATCACAATTTTTCAACTGGTTTTACATTTTTCTATGTCTATTTTCTTAACATGATCTAAGTTGATACAGAGAGAAACAAGTTATATCCTTCTGTTCGCTCTTTTTTATACATAGTTCAAGCTTCCATTTAATTGCTCAAACTTCACTACCGTGTCTATATATATATAAATACATAAATGCATACATACAATCATATATATATATATTCAAGCAATAAGTATATCCTTTAAGTTTCAACATAAAATTGAACAATCTTAATCCAACTAAATTCCTCTTCTACACATTTTAATAAACATCTTGTCTGCACCAAACATTCAAAAAGTTCATCAACTTCTTAATCTTCAAATCTCTTATTCAACAATTTTCAAACACCCCTATATAGAATTACTATGCTACAGAAATTCAAGTCTTTATCGAGAATCAACTCAAACAAAGAAAACAGAACGTAAATCCGTCTTATTCCTATTACAACAACCAAAACAGTTAGAGTGAAATTTCCTATCCTAATAAGCTCCTTAAAATATAGTTTCAACTTGTATAAACTTCCATTTTCTCTCCTAGATCAAGCACAACCCATAGGAAAACACCATGATAAAAAAATGACTTGAAGCTCAACACGAGTTCAAAGACGAACAGCATATTTTTTGAAATGTCTTGTATATCCATAACATGAGAGAAAATGTAATTTACATTTGTCATTTATTTTTCTGATAGAAAGCCTATATTTTCTATGAATTCATTCAATCATGGATGACGACTTCACCTAGTTTCCTGCCACATAAAGGTTTCTTTGCCACATGTAAATCAAACACTAATGGATGGAATAATGATAAGCTAGATAATTATTTCCTAAGTAATCGCAACCACATGGTATGAAATGATTCACCATGGATCTATCATTTAAAAAAAACAAATAAATAAGAAACGAAGTACCAATTGATTTTCATTCTTTCACATAACTCACTCACCCATAATACGATGAAAGTGGTAGCACTAGCATCTCCTTTTGCCAAAAAAATGTTTTTTGTTTTCATGAATGGCAAAATTCCTAATTCATTATCATCAAGAGAAGGAAAATACCTAGGACTATAACTCCTTGCCACATATCTTCCATGCTCTGGAGCTATATAAATAATTAGACCATGCGAATCATTACCATCTTTTGAAGTGCCATCCTACTACCTACCTGAAAGCCAAAATATATTCTTAAGCTTGAAGTATACAACCACCAGTTAATTCCAGAGAGCTTGAAATGTCACAGGTCAATAGTCAATAAAATGGCAATTTATTGGCATAGGATGAAAAACAATAATGCACAAAAGCTGCCCATTTAACCAAATTACTCGAAAATGACTGTTATTTTAAGACCAATAAAGTAATAAGAGAAATGCAATCTGATTAAAGGATGATAATCATATCAAATGTGAACATAAATGACCAACATATTTGCAAGCCACCTAAAATTAACTCACATAACTGATTTGAGCTCTGGGAACATGTTCACAGACTAAAAAACTCGTAAGACAAATAAATTAGGATATAAATTCCAGTGATCACATTGAAGCTCCCAAGAAACAGGCATTCCCTATTCCCTAGTGTATTTAATGGTCACAAGTTACAAGGCATTGCCATAAAATAGGATGGAGAACAAACAACTATACCAGAGAAATTCAAGATGAAAGACACCCAAATTATTCCAACCTAAGGGATAACAATTGAAGGACATATGCTAGCATTACTAGGTTTACCCCCTCAAATTGCATATAGACCAAAGTCAAAAGATATTCATGCAAGTTTTCGTTGCAACACATTTTACGAGGACTCACAAGTCCAGCACCAGCTTTATGTCTCTAGAAAAGCTGCATCATTGTATCGCTCTTCCTCTATGGCTTTCTGAAAAAAAAATTAAAATAAAAATCCATAAAAGCTAATGAGCAAGAAAACACAAAATTTTAAAAGCAAGTAAAGAGATCTTTTTGTCTGAAAAGCATTGCATGAGTTCGAATTCTTACATTGAGATGAGATATTACTCTTCCAACACTGTCATTGGTAGCTGAAGCAGCAATTGCCACCTTAATCCTAGCAGCATCTTCATAATCCTCCATGTGCATAGCACGGCTTAACTGAGACTGTTTAGCACAAAACCATTTTTGCATTAAAATGCCTCCAAATAGAAAGATTAGCTAGTAGCTTGCATTTCATAACACCAAATAATTGCTATTTTAGTTTAGTAGATTTCTCAGCTATGAAGTTATGTTCATATATGCGATACTAGTTAGTTTCCCTTATAGCTCCATAAAAACTCCTTTAGGTCTATTATAAAAATATCACCATGACAGCTATAATGTACAGGAGTTCATCGCAACGAGAATGTCATGAACATTTTTTCATTTTTCTCCAAAACTAGATTATAATTAATCTTTATCCAGACTTCTTGCATATGACATGTCATAAGCAATAGAGGAGAAATGTTTCAAAAGCTATATTGTCTCAAAGAATGAGCAAGGAATATTAAGTATGAGACGTGATGCTACATTAAAAGAAGATAACAATCAAGTTTAATAATATAAGCAGTAAACTAGATGTGGGAATTTAAATCAATTATTGTTTACTTGATCTGGACCCTAAAGAAAATAAGATCATTATACCAATAGTGGCTTAAGAAAGAATTCAGGATGCAAAAGTAATCTCACAGAGGAAGGAAATTGGATTGTTGTGTGGGATTGCTAATTAACCAATACAATAAGTCAGTAAGTAATGGATAAAACTTAATCTTGGCCAAGACTGGGTGTTCATTCAAAATATATCTAAGGGATAAAAGTACAAAACCTATTAGTGTGCCTAGGATCCCCTTTTACTCGTGTTCTGTGATACAACCATAAAATTGAATTTTTCTTATGTTTGGATGGGAAGAAAATTAGGGAGAAAAGAATTCAAAAATAATAAATGTTTTTATCATTTTAAAAAAAAAATTCTTCCTAGTATGCCCTCATCCCTATTTTCCCCTCACTTTTCTTTCCATCCAAACATAGCCTTAGTAAAAATGCAAACGCTGACATTGAATATTAATGATCATAGAAGCAGCTCAATCAACCGCTAATCTTGACAAGGTTACATACATTTATAAATTAGTAATACCTTTTTAAAGTTATGATCTTTGCTAAGGGCACAATATAAATTATAGTTGCCTTAGTTTGATGATAATTACTCACAAAGTCCTTATAATAGACTACCATCTACCACAATTTTCTCAAAAGAAAAGGTGAGATGTTTTCATAACCAAACCCAAAGTAAAAGGCTAAAATCCATTTTCATAATGTCAGCAAAATATTTGAGAAAGTAAGCTGAGCAGTATAACGCCCAATCAATGACAACACTTCATAACAATTCATTTTAAAATAAAATCGAAATCGTTGAGGTCTTCTATAATCTAGGAATATATCTACATCACATCACGAACTAAATGACAACACTTCATAACAATTCATTCAAGCAGTTGATGCGCTTTCAAAAGGGGGACGAAACTTGTTTTTCACATATCTTGCATAAGATAGGAATAGCAGAAGTTATCAACATTATCCCTGATTAAAAGTCTCGTATATCCACTCAACAGTGGTCAGAACACTTGAGGTTCTACACTACCAACAAGGCAAGAAACACTAATATAAATTTCTAAAGCAACTTAAACCGAATATATTATGTAAAAGGAAAATTTTAAAAACAAATCCCAATTCAAATCGATTGATGATATGAATGGATCCAACTTATATAAGCATCAGCCAGCTCAAAGTGATAAGCATTGACTACAGAAATAGCCTTTTAAAAAAACAGAAGACATGAACCCAAGGATCCTCATTTGAAATTCAACACAGATTCATGTATAAAAAGATGAATCTAAAAATGAAACCAGAAATATATACAAGATGACTTCAAAACTGAAAATACCTGAAAGTGCTGGGGCTTGAGATTTTCTTTAACAAGCCGATGGAGGAATCAAATCCACAAATAGAGCCATCACTCGGGGCTTTGAATTCTTCCTTGACTTCCCCATTGTTCTTCTCCATTCTCAACCTGCGAAAATGAATTATAGGTAATAGGAATATTTTGTGAATCTTCAAGCTCGTGTAAGGAAACCAACTGTTGTATCTTTTCTGAATGATAACGAGATGTGTACGGCATTGGTTTAGCCGAATGAGTTTGTATATTGCATGTTTTTGTTTCTTTTTTTTTTTTTTAAAAAAAACAGCATGTATTGAAGGTTGGCTGTTTTTTCTTTTGTTGGTTACAAAATTTCTTCTTAAGTCCTAAATTGAAATTGAAGCTTGTTAATATTAGAGAAGTGTCAAAATATAAATTGTGATTATGAAATTTAGAGCCAAATGTCCAAAATACCAATTGTTTTATTAAAAATAAAAGAGAATTGTATTTGATGTTTAGGGGCATTTTTTGTCTTTAAAGTTTCAATTTAGGATTTATCAATTTTAAGAATTTTTTAGGGATTTTCCCTTTCTTCTAATTGTATTCTGTTTTAAATTGTTAACTTTTTAAATAAGAAAAATTCTCCTGTTTTTTTTTATTTAAAACACGACTGGAACTACAATAAAGTGGTACTCCTCAAAGATTAAATACGCTATAAATAGTCGTATATCTCAACTCTTTGTGAGTTGAACCCATGGATGATGGGTTCTAAATAAGGGACTTTTTTATAAATAAGTAAATGGATTTGTAAAATATAATCTAGCTGGAAGATACCGGGCCTCGCAGAAGATCAATGATTCAAACCCAGGTTTGTGTTGAGTGGACTTCAATGGAGATAATTTTGAGATTTAATAGAACACAACCCAACAAAACTCCTGTTAATAATTTCTATTATTTTTTTTAAGCCTAGTCCATATCGAAAACTTCAGCCCATGCTTCTCTTTCTTTGAAGGTTTGTGTAATTAATTTAATTGATTTTGTTGTACCAAAAAAATTTTAATTGATTTTGAGAATAAAATTTAAGTTTATTTTCAATTTAAGATTATTTTATAATGATTTGATTATGGTATGAATAACAAATTTCAATTGAAAAAATGTGCGCAAATTTATATATGAGTTAGCAACAATATTTTTTTCTTTTTATAGGAAAAAGCTATATCTCGCACGGAGTAATAGCTAGTTTTTGTTATTGATAATAGATCAAACTATATTAAAAGATAAAACGATTACAAACATAAACTACAACTCATATCAGATACTAAATGGGGAGGTTGGAAAGTAAGAACAACAAGAAAATAAAAAAAAAAGGGGCCGGAAAATCAAAAAGAGGTGAAATAGGAAAAGTTTCCATAGGATGTGATTGTTTGAAGGCTATATATAGCTAGTTCAAAACCACCAAGTACTTGGATGGACTATTTGTGATCATTCAAGTTTAACCAATAATCTTATGGGTGTATATTCTCGTACATGAAATTAGTCACTTGATAATAGTATTGGATACCGATGAATAAATTAAAAGAGATAACTAGTTCAAATTGAATAGTTCAAAAAAAAATAACACTACAAAAAAACAATAATTTGGCAACGACTTTTTAGCGGCGACACTTTTTGTCGCCGCTGAAAATAGATTTTCAGCGGCGACTTAATCTGTCGCCGCTAAAAGTCATGAGTTTCCGCGGTGAGATACAAGTCGCCGCTGAAAGTAAGACTTTTAGTGGTGACTTTATTTTGTCGCCGCTGAAAGGCGTACTTTCAGCGGCGACTCTATTTTGTCACCGTAAAAGGTAAGAAGTAGAAATTTTTATAGGCACTTTTCTGCGGCGACACTGATTGTTGCTGCAGAAGGTTTTAGTATCTGCAGCGACAGGGTATCCGTCGCGGCAGAAACCCTGTAGTTTCTGCGGCGACATTTTTTGTCGCCGCGGAAGGGTGTTTTTAGCGGCGACTTTGGTGATCATACAATTTTCCCCCCTAAATTGATTTTAAACAACTCTGTAATATATGTAATTAAATTATTAAATAATTTTATTTTTAAATAATAAAAAAAAATTTCACATGTGATTTTGATAAAGAAATATTATAAAAATAATAATGTGATATGTATAAAGGAATGAAATGAAACAGGGATATGTACGTAAAAAAGATATTATAAATGTGTGTGAGTGAGTGTGAGAGTTGGTATGTGTGTTAGAGATAATGTGGGAAAGGAGATAGACGATGGAGAGATATGTGTTAGAGAGAGATAAGGAAAGAGAATATACGTAAAATGCGTACATACAAACATAAATTTGTAGTTACTGTTGTATATACTCTTTGTTGCTGTATTTCATGTAACATTTCAACTTCTTATAAAAATGATTTATAAAGTATTATTGAGTGTAAAAGTGTTTGTTTGAAATTAAAAAGTCTCAAAAGTACAATTTTAGAAAAAGAAGAAAGGAAAGAATAATTATGAAAAATATCTTCGGGTTAAGAAAAAATAAGAAAAAGTAATAAAATGAGTAATTTGGGTGTTTATAAAATTATAAAAGAGTTTATTTTCCAAAAAGAGACCCAAATGATTTAATAGCTATTTTTCGAGAATTATAGGCATATTTTCTTATAAAATTCAAGAAAAATAGTTAAAGATTATTATTTATTCATAAAATTTTATAAAAATTTACTAATGAGTTGAAAAATCTATTAAGGGAAAATATCATTTTTTTATTGAGTGGATTATTTTCTAAAAGTGTTATGGTTCAGGAATTTAGCAAACTTTAAAATCATGCTAGCAAAAGATAAATATATATTTTTGGCAAAAAATTTCAAATAGTATTGGGTAGCAGAGTGGTCAGGGACGGAGGATGAAAATCAGAGGTCCCGTGTTCGAACCTTGGTGACTGCAGAAGTGGAATTTTTTTATTTTCCCTGGCGTGCGAAATTACAATTCTACCCCTCATTTCTTTTTCTGCAGAGCCCGTACTCTTTCCTCATTGTCTCTGAAATCTTTCAGCAGCTGCGGGGGAAGAGAGGCAGCGGGAGAGCGGCGACAGAGGTAGCTTCACGCCAGCGATGCCGTGTGTTCAGCCTCCGCAGTGTTCCGTCAATTCCCCTTCTGTGTCGCACCGTTGGAGTCATTGTATCATTCGGCAAGCTTTATTCTGCCTATAAATGGAGCCAACGGGGAAGCTGAAGGTCGTCACTAATGGGAGAGGAGTGACCGAGGGTTGACACTATTGTGAGTCACCGCTGCAGTTTTTACCATTGTCGCCGCCGTCATGCGGTGTGCCGTCACTACCGTCGCTATAACCATGGTACTACTGTTGCCACTGTAGCAAGTCTATACTTTCAACTTCCTCATTCCTGTCGTCGTCACTATGAAGGGTAGAGCTTTGTGCGTTGAAGGAACTGGTGAGCGAGGAAGGATTGGGTATGAGAATCAGTGGTCGTGAAGTGTGATGAGGTTCTGCTGGGGCATCGGCAGCCAAGGTAAGAAATTGGTTATGTTATGTTTTTGGTTTTCAGAGATTCATGGTTGTTACTGGAAAATGGTTTCCCCATTGTTTTTCTCACTTGTTGCCGTGAGTGAAGTAAGAAAGTATTACAATTTCTGTTGAGTGTGTTTCTCTGATATGGCCGCCGACTCCTCTGTTTTGGGCCAGTAACCATGTTATTGATTCCATTACTCTCTGCTTGGTTGAATCCTGTTTAGTTGGTGAGAATTAAATTGTTATGGGTGGTACTGATGTGAACTAATATGAACAGAAGCATGGGGTTATGTGGTTATGTAAAGGTTCCTGCTATTTCGTGTATTTGGACAAGTGATATTGTTGTTGTTGTTAGGGGCTTTTGGTTGAAACTGAATGGGCTGTTGAGGTTGTGCATTCTGTTGCTTGAATGATATATTCTTTCCATGCATGCTCTGTGAAGTCCCCTATGTATTTATATGTGTAGAAATGCCCCCAAAGGAAAGAGGAATCAAAAACATGTGGTTAGGTGGAGGTTTTTGTTGTTGATGTATGAATGATCTAAGGACATGCCTTGTGTGCGCGCTGTGGAGATGTATATATATACATACTGCAACCAAGTGGCTTTAATAGTATAGTATACATGTATATGCAGCTGTTGTTTTGAAGAAAATGGGTCCATATAAATGTACATATATATTTGGGTCAATGTATGATGAATTACTGAATAAAGCTTGCTGTGTTTTGTGTTGAGAGATTTGGGAATCTAGTTCTAAATGATGAATTAATATTTGAAAGTTGGAATAATGGTTTTGATGCTAAATACATGAAATGATGTGTGATGCATGCATTGTTAAGTTTTGGCATAAGGATTAAGAAAAGTTAAAGCTTTGGGTGCACTGAAAGTATTTTAATATGAAATAAGTATTAGAGATGCTTAGGCCAATTGTCTAAGAATAGAAACTGAAAGTGAGTAGCGAGCTCACTGTTCTGCAAATGAAAGTGTAAGATTGGTAAAGCAGTGATTGTATAATTGATTAAAAGGAGTTGTGTCTATCTGTGGTGGTTCTGTTCAGTGGTTGTATAGTTTGAGAAACCCTTGCTATGTTCTGTTTTATACGGATTCTAAGTTCTCGGAAGAGTACTTTGGAATTTTGGTCTCCTTAGAATATGGAATTCCATATTGTTAGCTTGTAATGAAAGGGAATATTAGGTTAAAGATGATTTATTTTTGTTGCAATGTTGATTAGAATGTTAATATATTATTTCGGGATGTCAGGGAATTGAGATGTGATTAGAATCGAAAGTGATTGGTTGAAACGGGTAAAGATTTTGGAGCGTGACAGGTGAGTGAATAACGTTCCCTACAAATTTACATTTTCAAATGCATTGTTATTTCAAATGCATTGTTATTTTAAACGATGAATTTCAAGTATAGATTTCGAAAAGCAAGTTTTATGAAATTGTGGTTTAAATCGTTAGAAATGATTTTCTTTCGATTAATTTACAAAAGATTACGGTTATACATGAAAATGGATAAAGAAGCTTTAGAAAAAGATTTGACAGTGAACTGATGTTATTCATGAAATATTTTTCTGTGAATTGCATATGTTTTTACAGTAACTTGATTTTGTATGTTCATGCTGGGGTAACAGAAATTCAAAGTGACTTTATCAATGATTATGATATTTGAAACGATTGAGATGTTTACATGTGAAAAGGACCCCACGCATGATGAAAATGTTTTAGGACGGAATACAGAACGCTGGTTGCTAACAGCAGTACTGTTAGTCCTTGGTGCACCTTGGTATTCGAGCTCGACAGTTTGTGGCATAGCCACCAGAATTATTTCGTGGGATTCGTTCTCGCGACAGTTTGTGGCATAGCCACCAGAATTATTTCGTGGGATTCGTTCTCGCGACAGTTTGTGGCCTTGAGCCACCAGAATTATTTCGTGGGATTCGTTCTCGCGACAGATAGTGGCTTCGAGCCACCAGAATGGTTAGTTACCCTCGTGGACTGTGTGTCCACGTCTGTTTTCGTTCTGTTGAAGTCCTACAGAAAGATCATGGTTTTGAAAAGATTGTTTTGAATGAGTTATTTGAAACAGTTAGTTCATATGGTTATTTCCCCTGAAATACAAATGTTGACAAAAAGGTTTGAATTAGATTTCAAAGCGATATGAAATACATTTTAATATGAGTATGCATTGATTATTTTCCGCATTCTTTAAATCATGTTTTTGGGACGTTATTCACGAGTAGATTATTTGGATTCAGATAGTGCAGGTGACTTTAAATCCTTTCGCTGAGCAGTGAAAAGCCTCGTTGCAGATCCGAATCGTCATTTTTGACAAATACTACTTTTGATGTACTTACTGTTCTAAAGAACTTGTAATGTTTGGAAAAGAAGGTAAATGCTCCACATAGATCTTAGAAAAGATTGTGTTATTTTGAAAAATGTTATGGAAACTTTAAACGTTGTATTTGAGGTTTTAGGCTTTCGGAATATGAAATTGTTCATATTCCGTGCCGGTCACGGTCCAAATTTTGGGACGTGACAGTTTGGTATCAGAGCCAAAAGTTTTTCTATGGCTAAGTGGAGCAGAGATACTTCGGTTGGGTCTCAATTATCGTTATGATCCCGGGCATAATTATAATTGAGGCATTACTGAAGATCTCATTAAGAAATTTGAAAGTATTTTGTTTTCCCTATGGTTTTGAAAACATGTTTTTCCTCGAAAATTGAATATTTTATATGGTTTTTGGCGTATAGTTAAATACCGCTTAAACGTCTATAGTCTGAAAGAAGCTCTAGAAGTGATGTGGCTTCGGACAAAGGCTCTGCTCAGCAAAGTGATTTACCCCTAGAGGGAGAGGACATGGTCATAGGGGAGTTAGGTGTCAGGGAAAGTCGATCCCTTAAACCTTTATAAGGATCTTATTTAAAGTCAAACCATTAGAATCCACTGTCCCTTGTTATTTCTATACTATCTAAGCGTGTGACTTGAGAAGAAACCTATAGCGTTATTAAGGTGGATAATATTTTAGTCAAATTATTAGAATGCATTAAGTTGGATTTTCCTAAGTTCACATGTTTTTGTTACAGAGAGGAACTTACAGAATTTGGTATGGGGGTAGTGAATAGAGGTGTGTAAACTCATTTTGAGTAGATTTTGAAGCTTTGATTAGATGAAATCAAGTTAAGGGTTAATGTTTAGGTTATTATGATTTTGGGTTCTCCTAAAAAAAAGTACATTGAAATGTTAAAGGCTATGAGTTTCAAGTTTGAGAAGTGATTTCAAACTCTATGAGGTTTTGCATTGGTAAGCTAAGAGAATAAAATTTGCTTAAATATATATATCAAGTCTATGGTATAAAGGTGTTTACGTGTTTGTTTAGTGCTGTAAAATATTGATTACCCCTTGTTAGTTAAGGCCAAAATATGAGTTGAATGGTTTACAATAGATAACTATTGAGTCCAGATTTTAGGTGAAGTGTATAAAGTAGTCTATATATGGAAATTGGTTAATTGACACTAATACATTGGAACTTAGGGAAGTCAAGGATTAAAGATACCCATGTTTTAAAACTCAAGCATGTATTGCAAGTGTATTTTAGATGGAACTCAAACATAGTAGGTACCTAAAGGCTTAAGGGTGAAGTATGGTATAAATTACTTGGAAGGGTGGTGGACAGCTTTAGGGGTTTGAAGTATTAGTCATAGAAACTTGTAAATGATTATAATTTGTTGTTTAAATGTTCTAAGAAGGTTTAAAATAGTGTTCAAGTGTTACGGTATGATTAAGGTTAAATATAAAAATGGAGATTGATTTAAGGATTTGATATACATTGATCTTAATGGTTGTTTAGTAACTCTAAGAGTATAGAGAAGCATGAGCAGCATTTGCGAATACTATTGCAAAGGTCGAGAGGACTGCGGCTTTACGCTAAGTTTTTCAATTGATTTTTGGTTGACCGAAGTCACTTTATTGGGGCACGTGGTGTCAAAAGACGGTATTCAGGTTGATCTTAGTAAGATTAAGGCAGTCAAAGGTTGGCCACGACCTACTTCGGTAACTGAGATTTGTAGTTTCTTAGGCCTTGCAGGATATTATCGTCATTTTGTTCAAGATTTTTCCAAGAATAGCGGCTTCGATGATAAGATTAACTCAGAAGAATGTGAAAATTCATGTGGGATGATAAGTGCAAAGAAAGTTTTCAGAAGTTGAAGCAGTCTTTGATTTATGCTCCTGTGTTAATCTTACCTTCAGGAGTCGGAGGATATACAGTATATTGCGATGCGTCTCAAATTGGGTTAGGCTGTGTGTTAATGCAGAATGGACGAGTGATTGCTTATGCCTCTAGAAAGCTTAAGATATACGAGCAGGATTATCCAACTCATGATTTAGAAATGGCCGTAGTGGTTTTTGTTAAGATTTGAAGACATTATTTGTATGGTGAAATTTGTGAGATTTTCATGGATCACAAGAGTCTCAAGTACATTTTTTTTTTAACAAAAGAATTTGATCTCAGACAAAGAAGATGGATGGAATTGTTAAAGGACTATGATTGTAAGATTATGTACCATTCCGGAATAGCAAATGTGGTGGCTCATGCTCTAAGCAGAAAGTCTATAGGTAGTTTGGCATGCAAAGGCTGAAAGGAGACCGTTAGTACAGGAGATTCATAAAGTAGTGCATGAGGGAATGGTGTTTGAAATTGCTAATAAAGAATCGTTTTTAGCTCATTTGTAAGCTTGTTCCCCCTTAAGTGAGCAGAGTAAGGAAGCTCAATACTTTGGCCCGTAGTTGTGCAAGTTGCGAGATTCAATCCTTAAGGGAAGTATTAATGAATTTATGTTTGACCAGGAAGGTGTTCTGAGGTGCGAAGGCAGGATTGTGTGCCACAAGCCTAAGAGTTAAGAAGACAAATTCTAGAACAAGCTTATCATTCTACTTATACTATCCACCGTAGTATAACTAAGATGTGCTAGGACTTGAACCAATTGTACTCGTGGCATGGTATGAATAGTGGTGTGATATGTTGCACATTGTTTGGTGTGTTAACAAGTTAAAGCGGAATATCATAAGCCTACGAGACAGTTACAACGGTTAGAAATACTTGAGTACAAATGGGAAAATATATCAATAGATTTTTTTCGCTGGATTGTCCCATATTGTTAAAGGTTTTGACTCTATTTGGGTAATTGTTGTTAGATTGACTAAGTCTACTCATTTTCTTTCTGTGAAAATGACGGACAGTGTGGCTAGATATGCCGAGATTTACATTGAAGAGATTCTTTCAGTGATATTGTTGTGGTATAATCATTCTAAGGAAGTAAATACCCAGGAAATGAAGAGTGAGATGTGGATCAAGTACCTGCATTTAGTCGAGGGCAAAGGTGCGCATATTTTCAAATTTGGAGGACCAAATTTCTTAAGAGGGGAAGAATGTTATGGTTCAGGAATTTAGCAAACTTTAAAATCATGCTAGCAAAAGATAAATATATATTTTTGGCAAAAAATTTCAAATAGTATTGGGTAGCAGAGTGGTCAGGGACGGAGGATGAAAATCAGAGGTCCCGTGTTCGAACCTTGGTGACTGCAGAAGTGGAATTTTTTTATTTTCCCTGGCGTGCGAAATTACAATTCTACCCCTCATTTCTTTTTCTGCAGAGCCCGTACTCTTTCCTCATTGTCTCTGAAATCTTTCAGCAGCTGCGGGGGAAGAGAGGCAGCGGGAGAGCGGCGACAGAGGTAGCTTCACGCCAGCGATGCCGTGTGTTCAGCCTCCGCAGTGTTCCGTCAATTCCCCTTCTGTGTCGCACCGTTGGAGTCATTGTATCATTCGGCAAGCTTTATTCTGCCTATAAATGGAGCCAACGGGGAAGCTGAAGGTCGTCACTAATGGGAGAGGAGTGACCGAGGGTTGACACTATTGTGAGTCACCGCTGCAGTTTTTACCATTGTCGCCGCCGTCATGCGGTGTGCCGTCACTACCGTCGCTATAACCATGGTACTACTGTTGCCACTGTAGCAAGTCTATACTTTCAACTTCCTCATTCCTGTCGTCGTCACTATGAAGGGTAGAGCTTTGTGCGTTGAAGGAACTGGTGAGCGAGGAAGGATTGGGTATGAGAATCAGTGGTCGTGAAGTGTGATGAGGTTCTGCTGGGGCATCGGCAGCCAAGGTAAGAAATTGGTTATGTTATGTTTTTGGTTTTCAGAGATTCATGGTTGTTACTGGAAAATGGTTTCCCCATTGTTTTTCTCACTTGTTGCCGTGAGTGAAGTAAGAAAGTATTACAATTTCTGTTGAGTGTGTTTCTCTGATATGGCCGCCGACTCCTCTGTTTTGGGCCAGTAACCATGTTATTGATTCCATTACTCTCTGCTTGGTTGAATCCTGTTTAGTTGGTGAGAATTAAATTGTTATGGGTGGTACTGATGTGAACTAATATGAACAGAAGCATGGGGTTATGTGGTTATGTAAAGGTTCCTGCTATTTCGTGTATTTGGACAAGTGATATTGTTGTTGTTGTTAGGGGCTTTTGGTTGAAACTGAATGGGCTGTTGAGGTTGTGCATTCTGTTGCTTGAATGATATATTCTTTCCATGCATGCTCTGTGAAGTCCCCTATGTATTTATATGTGTAGAAATGCCCCCAAAGGAAAGAGGAATCAAAAACATGTGGTTAGGTGGAGGTTTTTGTTGTTGATGTATGAATGATCTAAGGACATGCCTTGTGTGTGCGCTGTGGAGATGTATATATATACATACTGCAACCAAGTGGCTTTAATAGTATAGTATACATGTATATGCAGCTGTTGTTTTGAAGAAAATGGGTCCATATAAATGTACATATATATTTGGGTCAATGTATGATGAATTACTGAATAAAGCTTGCTGTGTTTTGTGTTGAGAGATTTGGGAATCTAGTTCTAAATGATGAATTAATATTTGAAAGTTGGAATAATGGTTTTGATGCTAAATACATGAAATGATGTGTGATGCATGCATTGTTAAGTTTTGGCATAAGGATTAAGAAAAGTTAAAGCTTTGGGTGCACTGAAAGTATTTTAATATGAAATAAGTATTAGAGATGCTTAGGCCAATTGTCTAAGAATAGAAACTGAAAGTGAGTAGCGAGCTCACTGTTCTGCAAATGAAAGTGTAAGATTGGTAAAGCAGTGATTGTATAATTGATTAAAAGGAGTTGTGTCTATCTGTGGTGGTTCTGTTCAGTGGTTGTATAGTTTGAGAAACCCTTGCTATGTTCTGTTTTATACGGATTCTAAGTTCTCGGAAGAGTACTTTGGAATTTTGGTCTCCTTAGAATATGGAATTCCATATTGTTAGCTTGTAATGAAAGGGAATATTAGGTTAAAGATGATTTATTTTTGTTGCAATGTTGATTAGAATGTTAATATATTATTTCGGGATGTCAGGGAATTGAGATGTGATTAGAATCGAAAGTGATTGGTTGAAACGGGTAAAGATTTTGGAGCGTGACAGGTGAGTGAATAACGTTCCCTACAAATTTACATTTTCAAATGCATTGTTATTTCAAATGCATTGTTATTTTAAACGATGAATTTCAAGTATAGATTTCGAAAAGCAAGTTTTATGAAATTGTGGTTTAAATCGTTAGAAATGATTTTCTTTCGATTAATTTACAAAAGATTACGGTTATACATGAAAATGGATAAAGAAGCTTTAGAAAAAGATTTGACAGTGAACTGATGTTATTCATGAAATATTTTTCTGTGAATTGCATATGTTTTTACAGTAACTTGATTTTGTATGTTCATGCTGGGGTAACAGAAATTCAAAGTGACTTTATCAATGATTATGATATTTGAAACGATTGAGATGTTTACATGTGAAAAGGACCCCACGCATGATGAAAATGTTTTAGGACGGAATACAGAACGCTGGTTGCTAACAGCAGTACTGTTAGTCCTTGGTGCACCTTGGTATTCGAGCTCGACAGTTTGTGGCATAGCCACCAGAATTATTTCGTGGGATTCGTTCTCGCGACAGTTTGTGGCATAGCCACCAGAATTATTTCGTGGGATTCGTTCTCGCGACAGTTTGTGGCCTTGAGCCACCAGAATTATTTCGTGGGATTCGTTCTCGCGACAGATAGTGGCTTCGAGCCACCAGAATGGTTAGTTACCCTCGTGGACTGTGTGTCCACGTCTGTTTTCGTTCTGTTGAAGTCCTACAGAAAGATCATGGTTTTGAAAAGATTGTTTTGAATGAGTTATTTGAAACAGTTAGTTCATATGGTTATTTCCCCTGAAATACAAATGTTGACAAAAAGGTTTGAATTAGATTTCAAAGCGATATGAAATACATTTTAATATGAGTATGCATTGATTATTTTCCGCATTCTTTAAATCATGTTTTTGGGACGTTATTCACGAGTAGATTATTTGGATTCAGATAGTGCAGGTGACTTTAAATCCTTTCGCTGAGCAGTGAAAAGCCTCGTTGCAGATCCGAATCGTCATTTTTGACAAATACTACTTTTGATGTACTTACTGTTCTAAAGAACTTGTAATGTTTGGAAAAGAAGGTAAATGCTCCACATAGATCTTAGAAAAGATTGTGTTATTTTGAAAAATGTTATGGAAACTTTAAACGTTGTATTTGAGGTTTTAGGCTTTCGGAATATGAAATTGTTCATATTCCGTGCCGGTCACGGTCCAAATTTTGGGACGTGACAAAAAGTATATTTAATGAAAGTAAGATCTTTGGCGGCGACAAAATATAGTCGCCGCTGAAAGTCACATTCAGTGGCAACTTCTTTTTGTCGCTGCTTAAAGGTGACCTTCAACGGCGACTTTGTTTTGTCGCCGCTAATACATTTTTTATATGTTAGGGCACTTTGTATTTCCTCATTTCTTCAATTCATCGATCGCTCTCTCTTCTTCACTGCGTCGCCGCTCCCGTCTGCATGTTGACCTAGCGGAACCTCATCTCCACAGCCCACAACGCTCTTCAGGTTTTTGCCTTGTTTCTTCTTCTTCTTCTTCTTCCATTTTCGCTTCTTCAGTCAGTTGAAACTGTGGCCTAGGCTCATCGGAGTCACTCATCGTCCTCGGCTGCTTTCCTTCCTTGCTCGACTCTTTGGTTAATCTCCCTTTGTCGATCTGGTTGCTACCTCTGTCGGCCTTATCTTCTTCTTCTTCTTCCATTTTCGCTTCTTCAGTCAGTTGAATCCGTGCCCTAGCCTCGTCAGAGTTGCTCACCGTCCTTGGCTGCTTTCCTTCCTTGCTCAACTCTTTGGTCAATCTCCCTTTGTCCATCTGCTTGCTACCTCTGTCAACCTTCATTTGTGTTGCTTCCTCGCTCTATCCTTTAGTTTAATTTTGCCCAGATTGTTCTGCTTACTTTCTGGAGTTTCATTTGAGGAGGTGTAGTTGGATTTGGAAGGTTTTCAGATTTTGTCAGGAGTAATCTGTGGAATTTCATCGGCGAAAGAAGGTAATTTGAGCTTCATGATACTTTTCACTTTCTTTCTATGATGTTACTGCTTCGCTGCTGTGGCTACTTCATCCAATTTCATCCAATTCTGTTTGTTGCTTCTGTTTCAAACACATGCTTGATGTACCCTTGTTACATTAACACTGGAATTGAGGCAATCCATTTTAACCCTATTTCTCTGTGTCTTAGAAACCGTGTTAGGAGGATCTCACACACTGATATGCATCTCTCTGATTATATTAGATGCTGCAGAAACATCGCGTATGTCCAACATCCGTATGTCCAACATTGCATTTGTTGGGTTACAGGAATTAGAGACTAATTGGATATAGAGTATAAGAAAACTATTCTGTGATATATCAATAATTTTTTTTTAATTTTTAATTGTTGATATATGAATTTTTGTTTATCTGATTGAGATAAAAAATTTCAATTTTATTATATCTCTATTTAATTTCTAATTTAATTTCAATTTTTATATATGTTGATTGTTGGGTTATTGGTACGGAAGGAGAACAATTTTGTTTTCCAACAGTTTCATTGTCTTTAAAGAATCCAGATTCAAAATTTCAATTTATTTTTTATATTTGTTTTCAATTTATAGCGTTCTCCAATTACTGTCACCATCTTCATTGTTCGTGAAGGTCCTAAAAATCGTTTCCTTTAATTTGGTTTTGATTTTATACGATTATATTTGTGAAATCATTGCCCATACAATTTTGCCTTGCTTTATTGTTGTGAAAACCACCGGAAACTGAGAGGGGGTTATGCGTTTCATTTATTTGAAAGGGGCTGACTCGTTTTGGGCCCTATTATGTGTTGGGCTTTATCGTTTCATTTACATTTAATTCAGTTTCCAGTAAGAAGACGTTTTTTTGTCCTTTGAATTATTCTAGCAATTAGTATTTCTAGCAATTACATTTATATAAAATATCTAACATATGACTTTTGTCCTAAAAGGTGACATCATTGTCTACACAGAGCCATGTCAGTGATGAACTCATAAGTTTATCAATTGATCCATTGACGACGGTGAATCGCTATTCCATGTTCATAGGCAATGGATTTTGTTTTCACACAAAAGACCGTGCAACAGGAAAAAAAACCCAAAACAGTGGAATTCTAGCTAAGGGTGATGACACTAATGCTGACAAAGAATATTATGGTGTGTTAGAGCATATTTATGAGTTGTCTTACATAGGCAACAGAAAAGTATATTTGTTTAAGTGCCATTGGTGGGATGTGGCTCATTATGACAAAGGATATAAGGTTGATAAGTACGGGTTCATAAGTATCAATACGCGATACTCATTACAAACAAATGAACCATTTATTCTAGCATCTCAAGCTGACCAAGTTTTTTATGTGGATGATATTGTTGCACCCGGTTGGCTCATTGTTGTCAAAACAAACCCCCGCGACTTGTTCAATGTACCAACTGATAATGCTAATGATGATAGTGGGGTTCATGATCCTATGGTTGATACAGAACCTTATCAACAATTGGTGGTAGACTTAAATGTTTATCGTACGAGTTCAACACAACTTGATGATATTATCATTGACTTATATGGAGAAGATGGACAAACGCAGACCTTAGCTCAAGGAGAACCATCACAAATTCATCAAAATAATGCCATTAATACTGGATTTAGTGATGAAGAGGATATTCTTGATGACTTTGATAGTGATACTGAAGCAGAAAGTGACACAAACATTGAAATAGAAGAAACAGATGAATCAGAAGACAATGATGAAAGTGATAGTGCGACAGAAGATTCAAATGAATGAAATTATTTGATATGGTATATTTTATCTACATTGATTATTGTTTGATTCATTGTTTTTTCCTAAATGAAATGTATATTTTTTTAGGATATGTCAGGATTAAAGAGAGGTTGAGGTGGGAAAAGTCTTTCTGTTAGATCTAATGACAACACAAATAGCGGAGGTACATGCTCTACACCTCAATCAAGACCTGATATTTCACCTCTATTACTGCAACAACAACTTCAGGAAATGCCTGTCAACTCTCCTCCTACTCCCCATACTCAAAATAGTAGTGCAGGTAAGTTTATTTTAATTTTTTAATAATTGATTTACATCGCTTGTAACATTTAATTGTTCTAATTCAACTTCAATGCTAGGCTCTTCTACTGCAATCAACAAGCGTAGAGGAGTTTACAAGTCTATTAATGTGAATTTAAAGACTGCACAAGGAACGAAGATTCGAGTCAAATTTTCAGATTCAATGTCAAGAGCAATTGGTCCAGAAGCAAGAGACTTTTCTAATTATTGTGGTTTAACTCTTAGAACCACAATCTCTTTCAGGGATGGTGGAGGTAGTTGGAAGAATATTTTTGAAAAATATGGTCAAGATATGATTTTAAAAATAAAGGTATTTATGTCAAATTTGTACTTATTTTAATTTATTTGTATTATTATATAAAGTGTTTATATTTATTTGTTTCAGGATAAATTTGAACCTGCTGATGAAATTACTGAAGAAAAGTTTCATATAGCTATATCAATTATTTTACAAAATGCATTCAGAAATTGGAAGAACAATTTGCACTCGCACTACAAGAAATATGAGACTGATGAGGATAGGTTGGCTGATCCTCCTCAAACTATTAGTTTTCAAGATTGGGAGTGGTTATTAATATATTTTAAGTCTGATATATTTAAGGTATCTCACTATCCTTGTTAATAAATTATATTTTTTTTCAATTATTAAATTCTTATTAGTTACTACATTTTGTTGTAGAACAAAAGTATAAGGAACATGATAAATCGAGAAAAACAAATGACTAAACATACTTGTGGTTCTCGATCATTTGCAGAGATTGAGTATGCTATAGTAAGTTCAATCTATCATCACTATAATTTAAATTTTCAATCATTTTTTTTAAATCTAATTTTTATATTTTCTTGTATGTTATTATTTTGTAGAGAGATCCTACTATTGGACAACCTATTCCTCCTGACCAGCTGTGGGAGATAACGCATACTAGGAAGACATTAGACGGACAAGTAGTATGGGCTGATCCACACTCTGAACAGCTTCATGTACGCATTGTTATTTAATATCTTATTTTGATTTACTTTTATTTTTAATCTAATAGTTTATGTTTTTATTATAGAGTCGTATGTACGAACTTTCTCAACAGCAAGACCAAGATTTAGAGAGTGATGCTGGAATGACGTCAGAGGAAATATTGGTGACAGTTCTTGGTGAGAGGTCAGGGTATGTAAGAGGGAAAGGGTATGGAGTGGAACCTTCAAGAAAGAGAAATCGCCCTCAATCTACTGATAGTTCAGTTGTGGAGAGTGTACGTGCCCAACTGCAGCAAGAGTTTGATAAAAAATTTCAAGAGGAGAGAGAAAAAATGGAGGCTGAGCGTGCAGTAGAGCGTGCAAAGATGGAAGAAGAGCGTGAAAAGATACAACAAGAGCGTGTCCAATTCGAGCAAAGACTAATGGAACAAATTGAGCAAAGAATACAAGCTCAATTCGCTGCCTTAATGCAGAAGGGACAACCACATACAGCTACTTCTAGTCATAGTATTGAACCTTCTATATAAAATTTATGTATAAATTAAACAATTTTATTTTAATTTTAAATATGTCTTCATATTTTATACGATAATAAAAATATTTATTAATATTATTAGATTATAGTTTATTTAGTTATTTATCATTTATTATTATATTGTATTTTTTATATTACAGAAATTATAGGAAAAAATATAAAAAATAATATTAATTTTGTATCTTTAGGCGGCGACATGTTTGTCGCCACAGAATCACCTTTACCTTTAGGCGGCGACAGTTTTGTCGCCGCAGAATCTCCTTTAGGCGGCGACAGTTTTGTCGCCGCTAATTCATCTTTAGGCGGTGACTTCAAATTGTCGCCGCCAATATGTATAGGCGACAGTCTCATAGGCGGCGACTTAGTGGCGGCGACTTAGCGGCGACAAAATGTCGCCATTATAGGGATTCAGCGGCGACTTTTAGACCTTCAGTGGCGACTTTTGTCGCCGCTGAAAATCTTTTTTTTTTTGTAGTGTAACTAGCTCAAATTGAATAGGTGTGCACGCAATTTCTAGACACGGATTGATTTGATTTGGTTTTGTTTTTGTCAAAATAGAATTCAACCAAAGTTAATGACTACTAGTTTATGTGCTAAAAAATCTTGGGGATTTCTACCGCAAAAATGGAAAGGAAGAGGAGTCTAAAGACAGAAATAAAAACTAACATATTGGTCCTTATACTATTTTTTTTATAAGCACATATATCCTCCTATGTATTGTAACAATTATATTTAAATATAGTCATATCTTCTAATAGATATTTGAATATTAATTCATTATATTATGATAGATTAAGTCCTTTTGGTAGATCTAATCTTATTAGTTAGTTCTTACATTATTTACAAAATGGTAAGCAGGAGAATGATAGTCAAGTTTCAAAAGATATTTAATAACAATAAGGTCTCAAAGCAATTTCTGGCAACTAATACTCACTTTTGCAATATTGCTGGATATAATATTTTGATAAAGCTTGACCTATGGATGATTGATGGAGTAGTAGGATGATGGAATGAATTAGTGGTAGCTCCACCATGAATTGTGGACATCATCCCATAGATAGTACCACACCCACTAGGACTAATAGCTTGTATTTATTTGTTTAATTACTATTTCTTAATTATTAACTATACTATTATAAATCTACACCCACTAGTGCACTGCCATTAATGAAATATTGCTCCATTATCAATATTGGAGTTGTTATTGTGGCCCACTACCATATGTCCATTTTTTTATATACAAACTACCATATGTTAATGTTATCATTATAGTTACCACTACGATAATATTAACCTTATCGCCAAAGTTATCATCAATATATTCATCGATGCTAAATATATATATATATATATATATATATATATATATATATAATTTTTAAGCAATGAAAACGTCTTGTCTATTCATACCCATTTCTTCTACGCACTAAATTGACATCAAATCAAATCGTGTAATGCGGAATTAGCCATATTAAACACGTCTTCTATGTAAAAGTACAATGTATCCACACTAGTATTTTCCCACTAACGTTCTTTATGGGGTATATCTATCGCTTACATAGACTTAGACCACAGATGAAATAGCGATTGAAAAAAATGTGGTCTTCTAAATGAAATTATACAACAAGCAATTTGTAAAAGCCCTATATACAAACTAAAAAACAGCAAATTAATGACAAAATTTAATGACGGAAATTTTGTCACTAATCAATTTAGCGACATATTAGTGACTGAAATAGATTAGCAACGGATTTTTTTGCATCACTAAAAAAGCCGTAACTAATTAATTTATGAGCTTATTTTATACATCAATCGTCAGGACTCATTTTGAGTTACGACATCTAATTAAGTTCTTACTATACATAAAAACAATAACAGAAAAAAGAATAGTAATTAAGTAAATACTGCAGTTAGTTTTTAAAATGAATGGTGATGAAAATCCAATATCAATAGTATCTATTAGTGTCACACTTTCAACAATTCAAGCCTTTCACATCTTACCTACAAATTTGATTTTTCCACCATCATTCTTAATGGGTCATGATGAAGTTGTTTCTTGTAATGAATTTGTAAATAAACATAGAAAAGATCATTTATAAACAAATTATTCTCTCAATATAAATTATGGAAGAAAAGAAAATTTAAGATACTAATTGACAAATGGCCAACAATTGGATTGGAGTAATTTGTGAAAGGACTTGAATCTTGCATGACGAGTTAATGTTTTGTTACTAATGAGATTGCATTATGTACTGTTGAACCTCACAGCTCACATATTGTCAATAAGGGATTGGTTGTGCTTGATTTGATTAATTGAGTTTCTATTATAAGGAAATTGTTGAATTATTTAAAATTATTTTGCTTTAAAAACATTTAGATTAAGTAAAAAATTTCTATGAAGAAAATTGGTTAAAAATATTTGTTTAAAAATTTTATTGATTATATAGACTTGAATTCGACTTTATATATTTTCATACACATAAAATATTGATACCCTAAAAAATTTTATACACAAAAAAATATAGGTACTCAAATTCAGATTATGATTGAATTATAATCTTTCAATTTGGAATTGAGTTTTTTGCCTGGACTTTGATTTGGAATTGGACATGTGTAAAATGACGTTGTTTGAGAATTTCTAGATGCACAACACTTGCAAATTTGATAAGTGTGATACGCTAAACATGCAAAAACCTCATGCCTTTGTTTTCACCTTCTTATTTAATCTCATTTGTTTATAACACCCATACATTTCTATAAATAGAATTTTATAAAGTCTATAAATTAAAATTGATGGATCAAATAATAAAGACCCAATTAAAAAAACTAAAACTCTGATAAACTATAAGGATTTATGAATTAAGTTTTTTCCCCTTAAATTAGGTATTCCAATTTTTGAATAAGTCATGCATCCAAAACTTGAATAGCTAAATTATCAAAACATTTATCAGCATTAATAGCTGCCACAATACTTTTTTTCTTAATTTATATAACTAATTATATTGGAAGGATAATGTGTATTTAAGAGAAAGCCTAACTGTAGTTCTATTGTGTCGTTTACAACATGTTGTTTTGTAAAATGAGTAAGCCTAAAGGACATATATACAACATGCTTAATTAAAATTAAATTATACATTCGCGCGTATGCTATAAAGTTGATACTGACATTTGTTTTCAATATTTCAATGAAGCGTTGCTATTGATATTGGCAATAATCTTCCATTGCTAAGGATGATAGGCCTATCATCCAATCAGCATTCTAGTTCAATGCTGTTTTTAATATTTAACAGTTCTATGCTTCAAGCCATTAATCTTGGCACGAATAGCTTCTCTGCGAATCTCCCAATAAATATATGCTTTGGGCTTCCAAAGCTTGAAGTACTTTATCTATATGAAATTGAAACTGACTTGTCAGGAAAAATGCTCTCTATATGGTATCAGTGCAATGAATTAGTAGATTAAGAATTAAGCAAAAACAATTTCGATTGAGGAATCATACCAAGTAACATTGCAAATTTTAGACCTTGATTATTTGGGTTTAGGACATTGCAAATGCCTTTTTTTTGTTTCATCAAAACTGTTTTTGAATGATATATATATATATATATGGTTTCCAGTATTTTTTTTAAGATCATATAAATTTTAGAAATTTATTTTCCACATTCCATATTTCCAAAACAAATCCAAGAAAGAAATAATGGTTTTCTTAATGAACCAAGGAGTGCCTTAAATTTTTCCTTGTATTCTCTGTATGCTTATGTTTTGTTAACCTCAAACTTTAATCTATTATAAAATTAAAAAATAAACTAGATCTGATAAAATATTGATTAGACCACTTCAGCTTATGTCATGACTTATTTACAATAATGATATATTTGTCTTCAACTTTGGGATTGGCCTCACAAATTTCCATTTACCCCTAATTTGCTGTTGCTTTTTGATTTACTTGAAGAAATCTTCTTCATTATTGATTTATGTGAATGATCTTTGATTGATTGATTTTAGGTGGGGACGAGATTTTCAGTGATGATTTTGTAATGAGGAAGAAACATGAGGGGCCTTTTCTTTTACATTTATGGGGTCCTGTTTATTTTTCCTACATTAACATAAACAACATAGTTTTACAGCCTCTAACATTCAATAGATTCACAATAATCAACATGTTTATTTCCAATAGCTAATAGATCCACGATACTCTTACTTTAGTATTTTTCTTCAATTTTCTGTTTTAGTTCTTTTTGTAATTTCCTTTATAATATTAGTTACATTACATTCATTCTTAATCCATGAATCTTCAATTTTTTTCAGGAAAAATCCCCAGAAAATACCACATGAATTATGAAATTCTAAAAATGACATACAAATATATAAAGGGACGGATTGATCACAAGTATCAATATGTGATTTCAATATTTGTAGAAATAGACAAAACCTGGGTTATGGGCATTAACTACATTAATAATAAAGTTGATAACACGTATAATGATTTTAATATTTTGTGGCTTTTCAAATGTACATGCACGTTTTGTCACATACAATATAAAATCTATAAAATATAGAAAAAAAGAAAATAAAAGATGTGCTATTATATGTGTTTTCTAAGTCAATTGTGGTATTTTTCTTTGGGTAAACTAAAATGATATAATCAAAATAAAATATACCTAATGCTAAATAAAGAGACACACATCGAAATTATTGGATATGAAATATGAGACCAACCATAGTTGACACTTAGTTAGTTTCTTTAAGCATCTAGTCAGGTATTTGATCCCTAAAAATATGTATAGAGAAGGTCTCATAACTAGCACTAAATCCCCTTTGCAAAGTTTATTAGATACAACGCAGTGATACTTGAAAATATGATCGATAATGCTACTTCTTTCTTTCTTTTATGGGACAGCTTTTAATTATTTAACGTTCTTTGCGTCACATATCTCACAAGTCTAGCACGATGTGTGCCTATAATTGTTTTATCTTGATATATATATATATATATATATATATATATATATATATATATTATGATATAGCCAACCAAACTTGACCGCAAACTGCATTAATAAAGATGCACGATTTTGCTCCTCTTTCTTTGCATCACCTTCTTAGATGGTGCAACTTTTAATCTTTAAGTTATTTATGACCTTAATAAAGATTTTATATGGACACCAGACCCATATCGTTCAAATCATGAGTTAAGTCTAACAAAATCTTTTAAGGCACTGTCGTGCATCTTTACAGAAATAAAAATCTTGAGAGTATTTTTTTAGAAATACTCTGAAATCGGAATAATATGTTTATTATTATAACTTTTTGTTGGTCATTTCTACATTTTTTAATAAATTTAGAATTTTCCTTAATTCTTCGAACAAGATATTCTTTAAATTCTTAGAACATGTTTGGGGTGGCCTTTCTAAGATTTAGATTTTAGATTCTATGTTGTCTCAAATTTATATATGTTTGATTGGTCTCCAAATATAAACAAGATATCAAATATTGTGACTAAAACCTACAGCTTCCACTGGAAAATAAATTAGACAAAGATTTGCGAATGATTTCATGAAAAAATAAATACAGCTCCTAATGAAGGTGTCAAACAAAATTTAGTTGAGACGTGGGTTCGCTACGGCCAAAATATATCTCATAGCTTAAAAAATATTCACAAAAGGTTTTTAAAAATTAATCACTAAAACGATTTTCATGTATAGGCAATAAAATTCAAACTCACACTCCTATAAGGATGAACTATATTTGTGGTATTGTCATTTGAGTAATTAAGATGATATTACCAAAATATGTCCCACACCTCAAAGAATATTTGCAAAAGTATTTAAAGATTAACCACTACAATGATGTCATGATCATCCTGTCAAGATAATTTTTCAAAATGCTTTAGAAAATTTCACATAATGGCCCCTTCAAGTCTCTGGCGTAAAAAGCGGATTATGAGATTGAGTGTTGTGGCTTTTGAAATATACACACAAAAATACATCTCTTTTTTCCACACACAATATATCAAACCTGTCAGAAAAAAATAAAATATGCACTATTTTACATGTGTTTTTGAAGCTAACTATGGTATTTTCCTTTGGGTAAACTAAGATGATATTATTGCCAAAATGAAATATACACAAGTCAAGCAAAATGAAATAATGCAATGAAAATGAAAATATGGTCCATAAAATGACAAAGTCCTCTCATCGTTAACTATAACGTGCGTTATGGGGTCACTATATATTGCAAATACCATTTTTGATTATACAATTTACTTGACTGTGTGTTTATTGAAATATTAAAGCCATATAAGACAAACAGCAGAGAATATAAATTAATTTTAAACAAAATAAAAGTCAATAAAGTAAAAGTTTTTATTATTTGAAAGTCTATACGTATAGTAGTGGGTGGAATTGATTTTGCACATCTTGACTTTGATTTCTAATCGAACGAGTATAAAATGACGTACGTATTAATTCCTAGATGCGCAAGACTTAAAATTTGATAAGTAAGATATGCTAAACATGAGAAAACCTTCTTGCTTTGTTTTCCACTTCTTACTTCATTGTTTTATGGTTTCCTTAGCGTCACTTGATACAAACATCATCACCGACAAATATGCACTTCTTGCCCTTAAATCTTCAATCACTTCAGATCCATACGATTCTTTAACTAATTGGTCTGTCTCTTCTTCTCCATGCAATTGGGTTGGTGTCACCTGCAATACTCGACATGGAAGGGTTCATTCCTTAAATCTTAGAGCCATGGATCTCAAAGGCACCATATCTCGACAGCTGGGAAATCTCTCATTCCTTGTTAAATTAGATCTCAGTGACAACAATTTTCAAGATCAAATCCCTGAAGAGATAGTTCGACTACATCGATTGAGACTATTCAACTTGAGTTACAATAATTTTCATGAACAAGTTCCAACATGGATAGGAGATTTATCCATGCTTCAGTACTTAAATTTTCAAAATAACAGTTTTAATGGAGTTATTCCATCATCTCTGTTTAATTTGTCAAAGTTAGAGATTTTGAATTTGAAGTTTAATTTAATTGAAGGGACTATTCCACTTGAGGTAGGAAAACTTGAGGACTTGAAGATTTTACGACTTGCATATAACAAGCTTTCAGGAACCATTCCTCAAATAGTTTTCAACTTTTCTTCACTTGAAATATTGAGTCTCTCTTATAATAGTTTGTCAGGTATGTTTTGGCTTATTTTTAATATCTATATTTGTCTTTTCTATAATTGATGGTCATGATTTTATATTATCATGGGGGAACCTATGTTTTTCTAGATGGTTTTTTTTTTTTTTTTGCATTTTTGTGCATTTCTTCCTGTTTATTTTTTTTATAATATTAATCAGATCCTATTATTATGCATCCTAATTTTAAGATTCGTGGCTACCATTATCAGCATAGATGTCTCATCTAGAAATTGAACACATGACCGAGAGAAATCTAGTAGAACCTTACAATACTAGACTAACTCTATATTGGTATTTCTTATTGTTTATTCCCAACATTTTTCTGTTAATAATAGTGCGAAAATATCTAAGGCCACTGTCAGTCTTTAAAAAAATTATTATTCCTTTTTTTAATCCAAAATTTTTATTATTTCATGATTAAAAAATTTCTGAAGGTTTTGTTTTTCAAAATGAGTAAGCTCTACAAGCAACGTATTTGGAACGTTTAATTTTGATTGGAATAATCTAAGCAATAATTAATTTTATTTTTATAATTAAACTTTAAAAAATTGTAGTTAACAAATTAAAAATAATTCTTTTGGAAGCCTTCCAATAAATATGTGTTTTCAAAGAAATGAGTAATACTAAGGCCAATTGGATTATGTGTCTCAAGCCTTTTCCCCTTATAATCTCTATGGCATGACAGGACGCAAGCAATATGTTTATTAGTTTGAAACTTTTAATAATATTACCTTCTCAAAAATGATATAATTGTTGTTATGTTTTATCATTTAGAATATATTTGTGCGATTTCTAACAAAAAAGTGCAAGTTTTATTACATTTGTTTTTAAGAAATATAAATATATGTCATGTACAAATATAATAACTTGCTATGCTTAAAGAATTGTTACCACTAACATTACTTTCTTTCCCATTCCCTAATATTTGAAGGAGGCATTCCAAATGAGATTGGTGATCTTTCACAACTAAAGATGTTATATCTTGGAGGAAATCAACTTGTTAGTTCTATACCATCTTCATTATTTAACAATTCAGTGCTGCAGCAAATTGGTCTTGAAAGAAATCAATTATCTGGTAGTCTCCCAACAAGTATATGTTCTGGGCTTCCAAAACTTGAATTGTTTTCTGTGAATGGAAATGAGTTGTCTGGTGAAATACCCTCCATTTGGCATCAATGCAAAGAATTAACAGAATTACAATTGGGGGATAACAAATTCAAAGGAGGAAACATACCAAGTGACATTGCAAATTTGACCAAACTCTGGCAGCTATATCTTAGTAACAGCAACCTGCAAGGTAAGAGTTTTGATTATATGATAGTCTTAAATTTTGTTTCCAGTATTTTGATATAATCACTATTTTGCATATAGATTTAAATAATAATGATTTTTCTATATTCCTTTTAAAGGAATGGAATGTGATACTTTCTTATAGTCCCAAAGTAAATATGAACAAAATATTACACTTTTCAGAATCTATGACTTATGTGAAAACGTATTTATATGTGTATTAGATTGTGTATTTTTTTTCTTTTTTCCTTTTTCACTTTCTAGAATAAAAACAAATTTGAAATGAGATTTTGTTTCAGGGCATTTAGGTTTAATTTATATATAATTTTCACACACATGTAAAGGTGGGGAATAAGTTGCATACAAAATCTTCAAAAATAAATAAATAAATAAATAAAATGATGAAAAAGGCATACTAGTTGAGATTTCAATGCTTATTTCTTGCCTTTTATTTTTCATTTTCCCCTATTTTCTTTTCCATGACAAATTTAGTTTTTTCAATATAGACAATCCATCAAAAATTTTTAACAAAACGAATATAGATTTTAATAAAAACACACGCTTTACATGAAAAATAATTTATATGTATCATTTAAGGGTAGTGACTTTTTAAAAAAAATTATTGATTAATAAGATGACTTTTTTCTTTATCAAAATTAAAATGAGGATTCAATTCTTTGAAATAATTTAGAGATTAATAATCTATACACATGCATGTATACATATATATATATATGTATATGTATGTGTATGTGTATGTGTATGTGTATGTGTATGTGTATGTGTATGTGTATGTGTATGTGTATATGTATGTTTATTGAAATCTTGAGAGGGCCTTTCAGACCAAAAAAATACTAAAGGGCCCATACAATACTAGAGTCACGGGGAAACAAACAATGCTAGCCATAAATTAGCCTTAATGCATTTATCTTAGATTTAAAGAAAAATAATTTTTCTGTATTCCTTTTAAAGGAATGGAACCTGATACTTTCTTTTAGTCCCAAAGTAAATATGAACAAAATATTACACTTTTCATATTCCTTTTTTATCCATTTCTTCTTATTTTTTCTAATATGTTTTATTTTTTTAAGAATAAAAACAATTCGTCATCCAATATTTGAAATAGTTAGTAAATCCATACTATGGGAAAGAAAATACTGCTATAATATTAATTCCTATCAGTAAAATTCTATCAATATTTAAAAATAAATGTTTAAGTTCTGTTATTAAAAGTTTTTTGAAATTATTTTTCCAAAATGAGTAAGCCTTATAAGCAACACATTTAATTTTCATTTGGATATACCGAGTATAATCTAAATTTTATATTAATTTTATTATTTATTTTTAATTTTTTAAAAAGTTTGTAGTTAACAGAATCATTTGTTTGGGATACAATTGTCTGGGTAGCAAGCGCCAATTGAATTCGATATGTCTCTTATTTTTCACTTTATCACAGTTAATTGAAAAATTCATAAGCTTATTTATTGTTGAATGAGATGAATATAGCTCACATAATATATAGGAATTTCTCACAATGAATATAAATTACCATATGAATGTTTGCAAGCAAAGAATTTTAATTATATGAATGTTCTATACCATATGTGGGTTTTTTGTTTTCATCTTTGGAATAAAAAATAATTTTAAAGCAAGATTTTATTTTTCTTATTTTTTCATTCATTTTAAAGAACCATAAGAAGCTTTGTAATGTTTATCAATTTTTATTTTTATTTGATACATACACATATAAGGGTGATGCTTTCTTTTAATCCCAATGTAAATATACCTTTTTTATATATGTATAATTTTCACACATGCCAAAAAATAAATACCGGGAGCCTGGAGAAAAATAAATTAATGAATATTTGTTACTTGATGAGGTGTCGCATTCCTTTTTTAATAAAAAGTAGAAAATTAAACTATTGTTTATTAATACTATAAATTGATAACATGTTTGCACATGTAGGTATGGTCAACTTTTTTTTTAACTCTTAGAAGATGACGACCAATATGGTTTCATAGAGCCTTCTTATTTCATTTTATTATGAATTATATCATTTTTTTTTATTCTTTTCATGCACCTTTATCAATTTAAGGTACATGAAAAGAATAAAAAATTAGTTATTAGCCACCCGAATTAAAATGGTATTATCCTTTTGAAAATGAATTAATTGTTATTGTGTTTTATCATTTAGAATATATTCGTGTGATTCTAACAAAAAATATAAATCTTAAATTACTAAATTAACTCTGTATTAATACCTGATTTTCGATTTTATTGATTTGCTTAGCTTCTATGCCTCAAAATCTAACTATTTCTATTTGTGCACTACCCATGCGGCCGTAAATACTTCCCACAGTAATTCCCATCTCGGCCCACTTCCCCATTCAGCTCATTAGCCCATTTTCTTGGTTTTCATTTATACCTTTGGATACAATCCAACGAATTATTCTTACCTTATTGTCACAACTTTCATTTCTTTTATACTTTGTAGCTTTGTTCACTTCACTCGCCATCACTTTCCACCATCAAACCCTCGATTTCAATTTTTAAATTCCAAGTACAAGGTGATGTCCCTAGAAGATGACTATCAATATGGTTTCATATGGCTTTCTTGTTTCTTTTTATTATTAATTATATCATTTTTTATTCTTTTCACGCACCTCTATCAATTTAAACTCAAAGATCAATTAATACAAATAAAGTAAAGCCTTTTAATTATCTTAGCTTATTCACTATTAAAATTGAAACATGTGAAATTCCATCATCTCTCTTCAACATTTCTACTTTAAGAAGTATAGATTTACAGAAAAATAATTTGATTGGTAATCTTCCAATATCAATGGGCAATGGAACATTGTTGGAAGAATTATTTCTATAATACAACAACTATGCTCAATCTATTTATCCCTTGATTTTATGCTCTAACAAAATTTTCATTTACTATTTATACTTTTTCTATATGGCTTGCAAATTTTTAAACTGAAATTGCTTTTAAGAGTAAAAATTGTAGCATATTTGATATGTTTCACGTAAGAAAATTGTTCTTCTGCAAATTAAAAAATCTATTTATTATATTATCTACATAATGTGTAATTGAAAGTATTTTAATTTATTAAACAAACAAAATAAAATTTCAACTTTTTTTAGCCTATGATGAATTCATTATCATAATTCAAAGTTAGATTCTCGTGAACATTAGATAAATTTAATTAAAAATATAACTAATTTGGTTGTTCATTTGAAATAGGTGAAATTTATTCCATAATCTCTCTTTAGCATATCCTTTCAAAAGAATTTTAAGATCGGTAATTGATATTGGAAGATTCCCTTGAAAAATTGAATTCCAGAAAAATTAAATCATAGAGTATTCTATTAATTTTAAACCTTTAATTAACAAAATTCCATGTATTATTTATAGAGTGTTAAGTAAATATTGCATGTCTTACTACCAAGTAATTAACAAATATTTTATATTTATTTATAGGTGAAATTCCTTCATTTATTTGGAACATGCCTTCTTTGAGAGATGTTGAACTTGACAGCAATCATTTAAAGGGTAATTTGCTAGAAAAAATGTGCCATCAACTCCCTTTACTTGAATATATTAGTGTTGTTGATAATCAACTAGAGGGAAGCATTCCACAATCAATAAGTAACTGCACATCTTTAAAAGGATTATATTTGGGTGGTAACTCATTTACAGGTATGTACTTACTTGCGTGTATTTTTTTCTTTTTAATTTTTTTCTAAACTCATATATTGTGTTTTATCTCATTCATATTGTTCATTCACATATAATGGGGCTTGTGTATAGCTTGTGATTACAATCATAAAAAAAAAAGTTAAGATCGTGAATATAATTTGTACTTACTTCTTTCTTGTAGATTTTATCATTCTTCTAATAACTTTAAGTGTAATAATATACATAAATTGTGTTCTCTCTTATTTGTTATATAGACTTTAATAATTCTATATTATTTATTTGAAATTAAAATTATATGAGATATTTTATAAAAAATACAATATGGAATTAAAAATGTAATATAAATAAAAAATATTTGGAAAAGTATATAAATTTAATTTCAAATTATAATATATAAATTAAAAAAATTAAATAAAACTTAAAAAATGCTTGTTCAACAATTTTTGATATCCCCCTGATCTGATGAACAAGAATACGAGATGAATTTTCTGGATAGACAAATGACCGAAAAAGTAGTTTAATGCTTTTTGCCACGCATGATTAATTGGCAATGCACAAATAATATATATAGACAAACTTCACCCACTCACTTGCAATTATTAGAAGGTAAGCAATCTGATGGTTAGAAGAAATTTGCTCTCCCCTTTTCTAATATTTAATTATTTAGAATTAGTAAGACCCGTGTAGTTTTTTTCCTTGTTATAGTGTGAGTATATCATATGCAAACGATATTACCTGCTTTATTTCTCTTTTAATTTTAAAGTCCATACAGTTATAAAAATGGTTTTTTAGCAAAATAAGAATGCTATTACTTATCAGTTATATATCATATATGTATATTAAGAAGATTATATGCAAATATTATGACCTATTTTATTTTTCTATTTACAAATCTATTCAGCTTTTTTTATAAGTAGTTGATCCTAGTTAATTATATTTAAATGCAACCTTTTTACAAGCATGGCAATATTCCATCTAATTTTTATTATTTTCTTTGTTTTTTAATCATTTTCTCTAATAGAATAAGTTTAAAATGAGATTCCTTTTTTCCTCATTTTATTAATATTATTGACATATAAATAATGATTTATAATTCCAAAATTATTGAAGCTAAGATCACGAACATAAAGATATAGAAAATCATGAACTAGTGGGACCACATGAAATTTAAAACATGAAAAGCTCCACATCATATATAATATGCCCACATGTTGTTGTTTTTATTATATATTTATAGATTTTGTCATTTTCCTATTAATTTCAACTCTATATTTTTTCTCTCCCTTTTCTTAAATAATACATCTGTTTAATTTCATTTTGTTTTCATTTGTATTACACAAATTTATTAAATTTTCTATTAAATAATTGTTCAATAATAATAACATAAAAACACTTTAATTTTAAAATAAATCTTCTATAACCAGGTCATCTCAGGATAGTTTATGATTTTCCTAATTTTTTATTTCAAAAAGTTTACAAAGAGTTAAAAATAATAAAAATATTTTAGTTGTATATATTATTATTTGAAATATATAAAAGTCATCATTGTAACTTTTTTATGTCTGGATAGACTCAAAAAGTTTATAAACGTATAGTCAAATTTGATAGACTTAACTTGTCAGACTTGATCTTAACAGGAACTATTATTTAATTTTATTTAAATTTAATATTGAAAATAAGGCCTTCTCCTTATTTTTATTTAAATATATAAATATATACACAATTATTATTCATAAATAAATTAATATATATAATATTTATTTAATTAATTACTACATTAAGTTTTTAATACAATTAATATTTTATAAATTCTAAAATATTAATTTTTGAAATTGTTGGCTATTTTATTTAATTTTATTTTTTATAAATATTATATATATTAGTATTTAAGTCTATAGATTGTGACTTAGTTTTAAAGAGTGTAAAATCGAAATCGCACTGGGAGAGAACAATTTTACTTGTAGTATTCTAGTAAATATTTTTTGCAAGGTAGCATTTTGGTATATCTTTTTACGATTTATATTTTATTTTATTTTAAATAATAAAAAAATATTTAAAATGTATTTTATTTTAAAAGGTAGCACACAGATGATTGCATATCGTAGAAGAGATAATATGTAGTGATTTTTGTAATATAAAATGATGTATTCTTATATTCCATACATGTTATATAAAACATATTAACTATTTTATCTTTTTTCCCTATTCCCTTATGAAAATGCTATTCATCCATCACTGCTTTTGTGTCCAGGTTTTATACCCAAAGGGATAGGCCATCTTGACAAACTTAATGTCTTAGACTTGTCAAATAATCATTTGAAAGGACCTATTCCTTCCAACATATTCAACATTTCAACATTGACACTCTTGGCTCTTGGTGGTAATTTTCTCTCTGGCATTCTCCCATCATATTTTAGGAATTGGCCTTCCTAACTTGAACATTTTATGGTTGGAGGAAAATGAACTAACGGGACAAATTCCAAACAGCATATCAAATACTTCTGAGCTCATTACGTTAAGTTTGTCATCAAACAAATTTAGCAGAGCTATACCCAATGTAATTGGAAATTTAACAAAATTGATTGAATTAGCTTTGGATGGAAATGATTTGACTGGGTTGATTCCACACACAGTTAATGAATTACATGGCCTTCAACGTTTAAGTCTTAGCAACAACAAATTGAAAGGGTCTATTCTAAATGGACTTTGCCAACTGAAAAATCTATATGAATTGGATCTTGCCAACAACATGTTTTCAGGAGTGCTTCCAGGATGTCTCGAGAATATTACTTCTTTGCAGAAGTTAAATTTAGGCTTTAACCAATTGATTTCTCATATACCTTCTTCTCTTTGGAGTCTCAAAGAAATATTGGTTTTAGACATATCCTCCAATGCACTAAGTGGAACAATTTCTCCAGAGGTATCAAACTTGAAAAAAATTATACTTTTAAACTTGTCAAGAAATCAATTGTCAGGAAGAATCCCTACAACTATGGGTGGCTTGCAAAGTTTGACAACTCTATCTTTAGCTCAAAACAAGTTACAAGGGCCTATTCTAGAATCACTTAGTGGCATGATAAGCATGGAGTCAATGGATCTTTCCCATAATTATTTGTCTGGTGTGATTCCAAAGTCCTTAGAGTCATTACTCTATCTTAAATACATTAATCTTTCCTACAATTTCTTGTATGGAGAAATTCCTAACGATGGGCCTTTTCAAAATGTTACTGCTCAATCTTTTATGATGAATAAAGATCTTTGTGGGAGAACCCAACTACATGTCCAACCATGTAGGAAAGGAAACAAGCACTTATCAGATAAAGTGATATTGATCTTGAAATTCTCATTGCCTATCTTGGTTGTCATTTTGGTTGTTTCAGTCATTGCTTTTCTAAAGCGTAAGAGAGAAAATGATAATTATTCAACCAAAAGGGAGTTAACTAATTTGAGTACAATAACAAGGATATCATACTATGAGCTTCTACATGGAACAAATGAATTTGATGAGAGTAATCTTCTTGGCTCTGGAAGTTTTGGATCAGTATATAAAGCAATCCTTCCAAATGAAAAGATAGTTGCTGTCAAAGTATTTAACTTAGATGTGGAAGAAGCATCGAGAAGTTTTGATATTGAATGTGCTGCCACGTGTAATTTACGCCATCGCAATCTCATTAAAATCATTAGTAGTTGCTCAAATGACCATTTCAAATCTCTCATAATGGAATTCATGACAAATGGGAGTCTTGACAAATGGTTGTACTCTCATAACTATTATTTAGATGTCTTACAGAGATTGAACATAATGATTGATGTGGCAATAGCTTTAGAGTATCTTCATAATGATTCTTCTACACTAGTTGTTCATTGCGATGTGAAACCAAGTAATGTTTTGCTGGATGAAGAAATGGTGGCTCATCTTAGTGATTTTGGTATTGCTAAATTGTTTGGTGAAAGAGAACTAGAAATTTATACTAAAACTTTGGCTACAATTGGCTATATGGCTCCAGGTAATGCTTTAATAATAATACTTTAGATTTATTTTCATGTTCTTTTGTTTGCTATGCTTAGTAAAATTTTAAAATATTAAAATTTTAGCCATATTTTTATGTTTTCATGTGTAAATATTTGCATTTATGACACAAAAGAAAAGTTTAATGAAAAACCTTATATTATGTTTTGACATCATGGCATTTATACTAATAATTCAAATTGACATATAGAGTACGGATTGAAAGGAGTTGTTTCTGCCAAAGGAGATGTGTATAGTTATGGCATCATGGTGATGGAAATATTTACAAGGAAGAAGCCAACAGATGATATGTTTATTCAAGGATTAAGTTTGAAAGATTGGGTGAGAAAATCAACACCACATTCAATCATCAATATTATAGATGCCAATTTGCTCCAAGAAGAAAATCATAATACTGATAATATATTATCTCATATATCATCAGTTTTTGAGTTAGCATTAAATTGTTGCATTGACTTACCTGAGGCACGACTTACTATAATTGATGTTGTAGTATCATTGAAAAAAATCAAGGCTTTGTTTATAGAAAATGCAAGGGATACTGCTAGATGAATAATTGTTAAAAATCAAGTTTTAGCAATTATTTCTTTTAGCCTTCAGGTTTTTTTTGTTGTTGTTGTAACAATTAATCTTGTAAATTGGAGCGATTATTTGTATGTTGTAATAATATATGAAGTATTGAAATTTGAATTTTTTTAACTTTACATATTTCATTTTTCTTATTAACACAATATATCTGGATTATAAAAACATAAGTTCACTCTTTTCCTTCAGATAAATTTTATTTAGCTTGTAGTTTATTTGTGGAAGAAAAGTTTTTCTTTTAAGATTAATCAAAGTGAGCCTGATTTTCTTTCTTTTTCTCCTATATCCTGTTATGTTTTTTAAACGTCTTGTTATTAGATAAAAACCCACTATAAATTGTTTTATGTTTGAGCAATTAAATAACTTTCTTAGTCAAATGGATTAATTAAACCACTCAAATTCACCCTATCACATAACCAAATTTAAGAAATCAACTCAAACTTGATAATATACTCACCCCAACCATACTCAAACCCTAGAAATAAGGGGGTAAATAAATTAAAAAGCTAATAGAAGAGATGAGTTGTAAGATAACCATTTTACCCCTATTTCACTATTCAATATATTCCTAAAACAAAACCTTAGAAAAGAATATTTCATAATACAAAACCTTAGCATAAAAGTTTACATATAATATCTAAGTTTATTGCTACATTCATGCAGAAGTGTTCATTATAAACAAAATGAAGAAGACTAAATAACATTAAATAAAATCCTCATTTTATTTAAAAATTTAAATATCAATGAGCAAATGATATAATTCTCACAAATTGTCTCAATAAAATAATACTTGAGAAAATTAGTACTTTAATTAAAAGTATAGCACGTAGTAAAATTATCATTTGAAAGATTCCTATGGGATACTATTCACTTACACATTATATTGTCAAATGCCCTTATTCCCAAAATAAAACTACAATCATTATCCTTTCACAACCTTTATAAGAAATCACAAAATTCATTTAATGAAATTCTTCTACTTAATTAACGGTAATATTCTTATAACTATGATTATGAACATTCAAACATTCATCCAATTTACTTAAATTATTTAGCAATAATTTTGGATATCCCAATGGCTTTGTAGCCTAATAGCATAGAAGCACTCCTATAAACAAAAGGTCATGGGTTCAATCCCTTGTATAATCTAACCTTAAGCACTTAGTGCATGCCCCTTTAATTCAAAAAAAATAAAATAAAATGAACAATCTTGACTTCAACCTTCCTTCTATAGAATGCAATATTTGAATTAAATCAATAATATATCACCATAGTTAACTAATAACTTCAACAACAACCCAATCAAGCATAAAGGAAAAACCCTTTTCTCTCATTTTAGACATGCTTCAAGTTTCAACGCATATCACCATAATATACTTTTAGGCAAATCCCAATACTTTACAGAATTTAATATAGAAATTAAATAACTTTAATGCTAAACTTTGGTCTATGTTAGACCACACTTATTTCCTCAAATATAATTTCTTCTTCACATATTTCATCAAAAACCCCAAGGGCATTCCAAAATCAAACCATAGTCATAAATTATCAACAGCACAATTTTTCAACTAGAATACATTTTTCTATGTCTACTTCCTTAACATAATCCAAGTTGATATAGAGAGAAACAATTTAAATCCTTCTCTTCTCTCTTTTTTATACATGCTTCAAGCTTCCATTTAATTTCTCAAACTTCACCACAATGTTCTATATATATATTCAAACAATAAGTATACCCTTTTAAGTTTCAACATAAAATTGAACAATCTTAATCCAACTAAGTTTCTCTTCTACACATTTTCAGAAATACCTTATTTGCACCAAACATTCAAAAAGTTCATCAACTTCTTAATCTTCAAATCTCCTGTCCAACAATTTTCAAACACCCCTATATGGAATTACTTGCTACCCAAATTCAAGTCTTACTAAGAATCAATTCAAACCAAGAAAACATAATGTAAATTCATCTTCTTCCTATTATAGCAACCAAAACAGTTAGAGTCAAATTTCCTATACTAATAAGCTCCCTAATATTTAATTTCAGCTTGTCTAAACCTTCATCTTCTCTCCTACATCACGCATAACCCATAAGAAAACACCATAATAAAAAATAACTTGAAGATCAACACACACCCACACACATGATAACTACACAAAAGCAAGGAAGGAGAGAACTTTTGTAACATACCGATACAATCAAAGCACTGAAGAACATATTTGAAGTTCTGCTCACAACATCCACGGAACAAGTGCCAAGCAGTGGTAGAAGAAGCTTGGCTGGGAGAGGTAGTGGGCTAACCAAAAGAGGAGATGACGACGCTAAACAAGATAGAGGAGGAAGAAGAAGACTTCTACCATTACTGCATAGTAGCAAACGAGATTAAAGAATGAAGAGGGAGGAAGAAGAACTGAAGCTTCGCATACACATACCGTTAGTAAGAAGGAAGGTTATATTGAATGTTGGCTCTAGCGAGAATCCGATGACCTTCAATACAGGGGTGCATTATGCGAGCACTGAATAATTTTCCTCAATTTTTTTCTTCCAGTCCCTCTCTATTATGCTTCCTCACTGATAGGAAAATAATAGATCCTGGAGAAATATCGGAAGGGATATATATTTTCAAACTATAATTTAAAATTTTTTTAACTCATCCAAATATGTTTTTATGGTTAGATAAAAAATGGTATTTAAAACCAAATCTCATTTTATATCCAATTATATCTTCCTTGGTGGATAAGCCCAAGACTTAGCAACCATGCAGAATTTACTCTCAATTGATTATGGTGCAAAGGTTAAACAAGAAGAGAGTGTGTGACAAGGGCATACATGTAATCTGTGATTTCTTCCTATTTTCTCTCTAATGGTGGAAAGAAAATCTCAGAAGAAGATACAATGGATCCTACATATGAGTTATACACCTTATTTTCTCTCCCACTTTAAAGAGAAATACTTAGGCTTTGTTTGGTTCAATAGAATGGAGGGTAGGGGAGGGTAAGGGATATATGTAGAGAAGAAAAAAGATGTTTCTTGTTTGGTTAAGGAGGGGAGGATAGGGGAGGGGCGGGACATTTATTAGAAATTGACAAATACACCCTTATTATTTTGTTTATAATGTGCATTGGCATTTCCTTCATTATCTAAATTATGTTCATATTCCTCTTTTTCCTCATGTAGTTCTTCAAGAGGTTGGAGATCTTTTCTACCAAGTTTTGGAATCTGATCAGCATTCTGCATTCTGACTGACTCCTTTACATAATTTTTGTCAAATTCCTTCTTCTTATCATGAGAATGCCACATTTTCATGTTTGGTAAGAGGTAATGAAAGATCATATCCCAATCCCATTTTACATAGGATTCCCCAATACCACCCTTCAGGTATTGCAATTTGCATAACTATTTTCTTATTTTTGTTTTTTAAATTTTAATTTTTTTTCTATTTTGGAACAATATTCTGATATTAAAAACCAACTTCTTACTGCCACATGTCACTGATGCCGTTACCACTAGCTGTCAGCATTCGGTGACTGCCCCTATCGCTGACCTTTGTTAGAGCCCGACCGCCACCACTACTAACAACGTCCCTCAATGTCCGCCACCATCACCGATGTCCACTGTCACTGATGACCGCCAACAATCATTACTACCACCCATAATGTCTACAATTAGTGATGACCACTGATGACTGCCACTACCACCAACAACCTTTGTCATCGGTGAGTGACAGTGTCTCTGATAACCACTACCGTCGACAACTGCCACCAATTATTTTATAAGTTAATGATAGGAATGATTATTTTTTGCTCGTCTACACTGTCTCTCAATCCTCTAACTCTTCGTTCGTCGCACTGCACTATCTATTCTAACTCTCATATTTTCTTCATTCTCAAAGCTAGTTTTAAAAACAATTGTTTCAAAAAAGTTCTTATGTTTTTTGTTTTCAAATACAATTTTTCAACTTGCTTGTTTTCTTTTTTGGGGTTGGCATGTGCTTTCCTGTATGAATTAGGGAAACAGAGACTAAAAGTTATCTTGTATATTATCACAACCCTAGTCATATATTGTCTCTCCCTAGCATGCCTGAGAACTTGTTTGTTTCGTGAAGAATGGAAGATGGGTTTTGCAAACTAATCAATGCCACATATTGCCTTGCGCTATTGAAAAATGAACAGGGAAAGAGAAAAAAAATCCATTGATGGGTTTAGATCTGCATCGCCATTGCCTCCATTTGTGAAGGATGTCCCGTCACCTTCTGAGAATAAAATGGGGAGGTGAAGGGAGGAAGTGGGAGAGTTTGAGATGGAAGGGAAAGGGATTGAGAAAGAGAGAAGATTGACAAAATGGTAATTAATAAGCTGTAGGTACTTTTATTTTTTAAAACAATAAATTAATGGGAATGGGTAGGTTGACATGTGGATTAAAATTATATGAATTAGAACATCTTTATTGGGCAGAGTTTAGATGTGCTAACTCTTGGAGTACTAAGTATTTCTCCACTTTTCTTTTCCCCATATTTCTTCTCGTATATAGATAAGGAAAACACATTTTCCCCTAATTCTTTTCCCCTCTCATTTTCTCTCCAACCAAATGGAGGGTTGGTATGGTTGAGAAATGTAATGTGAGTGTTATGGCAAATGATTGTGTGGGAAGTGAAACAAGGGCACGACTCAAGGTGACTGAGTATGAGTGTCTAGGCCTAAACAACATCGTTGAAGGTAGAGGAGAGGAAGTGAACGGGAAAGCAAAGGAGAGAAACCCAACTCTTTAAGGGTGAGGGCGAATCATGCCATCCACTCTCTACCATCTATCTACTCCAAAAATTGTATCAACAATCTTATTAAGCCACTTCAGCTTATGTCATGAATTATTTACAATAATGTTGATTGATCTTTAAAATTAATTATTGTGAATCTTCCATGTTATTAAGGGTCGGAAGAGTATTATTTATAATTAACAAATATAATTTATTGTTAAATTTTATATTAGGAAACTTTCTATTAAATCTAGCTAAAATATTAAAATTTAATTCAGGCATACGCTTTTACAAATTCTTAAGCACACCAAAATGCGTCATTATAAATTTCTGAATCTTATTAAAAGACCATGTGAAGTTTAAAAGAAAAAATTAAAAGTACATTGGTGTAGGTCTGATTTCGATTTTAATTATTTCACAAAAAATTAATTGGAACTTTTCACCATATTAAGATGAATCAAGATTAAACGTAACTAGTCAAAAATATGGAACAAAATAAATTAAATATAAGCAAGTGTTTGAATCTATGTACTATCTAGAAAGCCCTATTTTTAGATAAGCAAGTGTTTGAATCTATGTACTATCTAGAAAGCCCTATTTTTAGATCTAATAAGAAGTGTTTTTCCCACATTTTTGACATCTTTTAATTTGGTAAATGAATTTCATTTCATCTTGACATGGTAACAACATTTCAATCAAATCTAATTTAAATAATCAAAATTGAAATCATTAAGTAACCACAGAGAAGCATTCTGGTATTTTAACAACATTAAAAAAATCCCAAATCTAATTCTAGGGTTTTTTCATTCCTGTTTCATTGTCGAAGAAAATTGGGATTTTTAGGGTTCTATGTTGTGTGCTTCAAAGGTTTTGTCAATGGACTCTATACGTTTATGCTTTTGTTGAAATATTAATTTCATCTTTCCCGAAAAATGGGAAATCGTTTACGGTTTACGCGGGTTGATTTTTTCTTTATTCCATTACCTTTCATATGTTGATGTGTATGCTCTCTCATTTATCTAGGGATGTGTTTGGTGCTTATTGAGTAACCCGTTGATTATCTAAGCATGATTTTCAAGGGGTGTTGGCAAAAGCGTAGTTTGTCCTCTCATTTTTTATGTTGGAAATGTTATTTTTGTCTTTCCAGAAAAATCAGAAATCGTTGATAGGGTATAGGGATTGATTTTTGTTTAATCCATTTAACTTTCATACATTGATGAATGTGCATATTCATTTCTTGTGATACGTGTGGTGCTTATTGAGCAAGTCGATGATTATGTAAGCAAGATTTTAAGGGATGTTGGCAAAAGCGTAGTTTGCCCCTTTATTGAGAATACTTTAGAGCTAATCAGGTTTCTATCCTAATTTGTGATTTGTGGTTATTATGGTTTTAACTCTGCGGAATGTGATATAGCAAACCACAATGTCTTAGTAGAATTAGAATGTAGTTTTTAGTTTAACATTTGAAATGTATGCTGGGTCCCCATTCATCCTATCGTTCGCTGGGCTATTGTATTATAACTAATTTTGGTCTTGGTTCCAAAAATTCTAAAATTCATGAACTAACTAATCAACAAGCTCTGTATCTTGAACTGAGGAGTCATGGTCTAGTTGTATGATCCGTTCTGATATGGTTATCTTTGTAGGACGATCTTTTTGCCCAGCACCTCATCATAATCCCTTCTCAGCAGGTAAAAAAGAATATGATGCAAGAAATGGTTAAACTATCCATTTTTTGGTTGTGGTCCACAAAGTTAAGCTGTTCACAATGTCTAATGTATCTTCCAAAGAGTTTGACTGTTTTTTCACCACAGTTAAGCTATTCTTAAATCCAAGTAGTTATGAATACAGAGCAAACAACATGTCATAGAAACTTAAAATGGACCTCCCACTGGAAGGATGGTTTAAACTAAATGTTGATGATGCCATGTCCATAACCTATTATATTGCAGGTTGTAATGGTATAATAAGGGACTCTAAAAGCAATTGGGTGATGGGTTTTACACATTTTATTGTATCGTGTAATTCTTATGATTATGAATAGTGGACTATCTTGAAATGGCTTCTACTTACATGGGACTATGGCTATAGAAAGATTATCTTTGAGTCAGATTCAATGCTCCTTATTGATATGTTGGAAAGGGAGAATAATACTCACATTGACAGCCTATTTTTTTTTACAAATTAATCAATTGATTAGTAGATTATAGGAGGTGCAATTAAAATACATTCTAAAGGAGAAGAACAAAATGGCAGATGCATTTGCAAAGGAGGGCCTCTCTAGATCTTTAATATATATTATATTTCTGTTCTATTTGAGGGAACTACTTGATACTGTGTGTTTGATATTAATTTCCTTTCCCCATTAGTATAATATATTTGTATTAGTCAACAACCCTTACTTCTTATCAAAATAAAAAAAACAATATCAGGTCATGTGTATGGGCTTCACCGTATGTGTTTGACTTGGTTTATATGGTCTTCATCTTATGTCATTGTAAAACAAAATTACCTTCACATAGTCAATGAGAGTTGACACAAATAGTAAGAAACATTCTCGTATCCCATAAGGACGTAAATTTGATTCTCGATACTATCGTAAGGGTTTCTTTAATAGGCGATCTCATAAGTCCATTATAAATGCTCTTTGAGCCCTAGGACTATGTCATAGCCTTGATGGGGGATTGGTGCCGAATTTATCTAAACTTTTTTATATAAAAAAAATTACCTTCACATATTCCATAGTTTTTTCCTAGAATACGATTGTAATAATAGAATAATTATGCTTTTAAAAAAACTATTTTCATATTATCCTTTAATCAAAACCACACTTTGATAGCAAAGTGGCAAGTGACCTCATGAAAAATTTAATTAAAAAAAAACGAGTTTAGAAACATACTTGTTAAATATGAAAAATTTGATAAAAAATTTACTCATTCAATTTTTAATATAAAGTCTAATTAAGAAGTTAATTTTAATTTTAAATATAAATTTTTTTATTAATTGTTTTCAAATTATTTTTATTAATACCCCATAATAATAATAAAATAAAATAAATTAAAATGTTTTAATAAAAGTACAGTGATGTTAACTAAAACTAATCCTGAGGAATACATGAATTTCGAGGCTCTAAATATAATAGTCACCACGTGTCACTTTGCCATTCGGTTTTCATAGCCTGGAATGGCAGGTGAAGAATTCTGTCCAAGAGAAAAACTTTTGTGAAGAACTCTCAAATCGTTTCTAATAAAATTTTTCTTGGAGACCTAAAAAAATGTGAGAAAGTTGTTTGGCGAATTGGAAATTAGCATTCCTTGTTTCATATGTGAAAGCTCACAAAAATGCTTAGAAATGACGAGGAAGAAATCGTTCCCAGAGCTTCGTCGAGCACCCGGGTCCAAGCCAGACTGGATCCTTTCTTGGTAGCGTGTAGGTACTTCAGCTTATGGACCTGTTTGGTTGCCATCCTTTGTATCACTGTCAACATCCTCTCTGCTGTGTGCTCCTTCAATAACGGATATGATGTGTATTACTTTTTCTTTCCCTTGTGATTGTTTAATTAAATTTTGCTTCATCTTGTTTCTGCTGTTTATTTCTTGTTGTTGTGAGTGGGTTTTAGGTTTTCGATGGCATATTCCGGTGTTAAGCTGTGTTGATAGCTTTTGTTGTGGTTGTGACCAAGACGGAATGTAGTTTCATAACCAAGTTTTGGCAGGTTCCTTTTTGACTTACAGTTTAATTTGTCAGCTTTCTGAGTAATTTGGTCATTATGTGTTAATGATTATTATAACATTGAGGATTGCATTTGAATTTCTCCGTTGTGGTGTTATCTTAGTATCGTGTCAAATGTCTCAATAAATTTTGCTGTATTTTATAGGTTTTGGGATACTGGGTTGTAGGGGTATGCTGCAGATTTTGTATATCTCTATTTTACTTAGATTTTTGGTTGTTTTTCCCATTATGTTCTTCTATTAATGAACTTGTCTTCATTTTCTTGGACCACTGACACCTTAATCAGCAACGTTTAATTTGTAAACTTATAGAAGCATTATTAGTTGGTAAATTCTATTTGGTGTAATGGGTGTTCATTAGCTTTGGCCACTAATAAATACTAAGAGATATTATTAATTATGAATTGTTGTTTGAATTCTACCAAGCCTATCTTGTGTAATAAAGCATGTTCTTGTTGTTATTGTATTATTTGAATTTCTGAAAGTGTTGTGCAACTTGGTACTGAATAGGAGTTAATTGTTTTTCTTTTATGTTTTGTTTGGAAGAGAAATGAGGCTCAAAACCTAAAAATTACATAAAACAATACAACAGAACAATAGAAAACAAAACAATAAGCTACCTCTATCTACTTTGAACTAATTCGTCCTATTATATACCTCTACAATTTCTAGTCTTTCATTTTATTTTAATCTTTCAAAAATAACTCACAATTTCTTTGTCTTTCCGTATATTTTCATCTCTTTAGATAAGCTCTCTTTTTTCCTGAATAGGAGCTAATTAAGTTAATATCAAGACACATAACCTTGTCTTGTTCCTGAAATATGGTTTTCTTTCTGTAGTGTTGCAGTAATGACAAGGGCTTTCCATGACTATCTTGGGGAGAGAAAGGATCTTGTTCTTCTTCAGAATATATCATGCTATTTGCTTCTTGCTTGTGGCGTAGTTTATCTTGTCTCAGTAAGATTTTTGCACACGCCAAACTATTAGATCAAAGAATGCTTACACATAGAAACTTTCTATAGTGAGAAAATTATAGATGTTAAAACACTTAATTGTTTGATTTGGCAAAACCCAAACTAGTCCAGGTTATGTTGTTAACAGACTTTCTTACCTTGCTTACTTTGTAATACCAATTCAAGGGAATACTATGCATTGGTTTTCTGAAAAGCGGCAGGAAACCATAAGAGAGCAAGCAATCAAGGATCTAAAGCTAGGCTATCAACTTGCTGTGTTATGACATATTTATGGGCTGATTTCTGTTTACATGATTGTATCTCTAATTGTCTATCATTCCTATACATATAAGATCCTAATAAACATCTTGCACAAACCACAAATTAGTGATGCTAATGAACTAGAGACTAGAAAGCTCTTAAACTTTATTTTATCACATTGCATTCAATACTATACAAAAAGTTGATGCATTCGATCACTCTGCTCCGGCTCTTGGAATTTTCATAATACTAGAATGCATAATAGTTGGTTGCATAATCATGCTGTAATTGAAAAATGTGAATTTGTAGAGATGTTAGACTTGCATTTTTGGCCTGTTAAATTGTTCTAGTCAATCATCCCAAGAATCTCTTCCCTTGTTTATGGATTGTTGTTTCTTTTCAAGTCCATCATTGATGGTAGAAATCATGCACAAAGAACAATGTCTTGGAGCAGTTTCTAGTCTTAATTGCTCTCAGATGTTTTATATGCTCCTATTTTAATGCCCATTTTATAAAAGCATTGCTCTTATTAGAAATGTGACATGCTTCTATGGCCACGTACGAGCAGTTGCAACAGCTTAAAGAGGAGCTTGAACAACTACTACTCCCAAAAAGTGTTTGAAACTTTCCAAATGAATTATGACTGACTTAACTCATTACTTAGTGCAAAGGTATTTCCACTAGTAAAAACATGAATATTGGTTGAAGTTTGTTATTTAAGTTTGGGGATTTGAACTACATACATATGCAAAAAGCATGGGTCTTCATCCCTGTTTTTGCTGTTATGGTTGTCCATTCTAGATAAAAAGTGAATTTTATTCTTTAAGTGGGGCACTTCATAGTAAATCGGTAAAAATAGTATACATAGTTATGTTTTGACTGCCCTTATTTTAAATTAAACTGATTTTTTTTTATTTAGTCAATAGTACCACTACCCAATTTTTGAGTGTAAAGAGTTTCAATTTTTCTTAATAACTTTTCTTTCTGAAATTTGACCTTGTGTTTTATTTCTTACAAGGAAGAGGCTGCTTACCACTAGTTAACAATTTCTTGTTGGTAAATTAAACTGGACATGATTGCATGGGAAGATCTAAAATTAATAGTGGTTCATTATTAATTATTGTAATCCATTTTTTATCATGGGTAAAAAATAATTAAACAAATTTACATGTCAAGATAAAAATGCTTACTATATATGATGAGAAGATCTTTTAGTTTTAGATAATAGAAAGGCAAGTAAAAAGCTTGAAAAATATAAAGCCAGAAATGAATCCTAGTAAACATTAAAAAACTTAGCAAAAAAATTTTAGTTTATCGATTGAAGTATTTTTCTTTTAAACAAATTCAATCCTGAATGTTAATAATTTAGAATTATTTTGTGGGATTTATTCTCGAGACAGTTAGTGGCTTCGAGCCACCAGAATGGTTAGTTACCCTCGTGGACTGTGTGTCCACGTCTGTTTACGTTATGTTAAAGTCCTACAGAAAAGATTATGGTTTTAAAAGTATTGTTTCTAAACGATTGATTTGAATGATTATTTTAGATTGATTTGAAATGGTTATTTCAGGTTGATTGAAATGATTATTTCATATTGTTGTTTTCCTTGAAATACAAATGTTTACAGAAAGGCTTGCATCAAATTATGAAATACATTTTCAGCATGATTATGCATTGTTGACTTCTGCATTCTTTTAATCATGTTTTTGGGATGTTATTCACGAGTAGATTATTTGGCCTCAGATAGTGCAGGTTACCCTAATCCTCCCGCTGAGCAGTGAAGAGCCTCGTCGCAGATCCGAAGCGTTGTTTTGAACAATATTGATTTTAATGTAATTATCTTTATTAAATACTTATATTATTTTGATAAAAGGGTAAATGCTCCACATGGTCTTTAGAAAAGATTTTGTTTATTATGGAAATTGTTATGGAAAATTCAAATGTTTTATTTAAGGTGTTAGGCTTTTAGAATATGAAATTATTCATATTTTGTGCCAGTCACAGTCCAAATGTTGGGACGCGACATGTTGCTATATAAGTAGTTGGTGATCTTGAAGCAAAGGCAATATCAATCCCTTTGTCTTTGAGTGCATATAGGATTCCTTCGGCCTGAGGATACATAGATGGCATTTCACGCTTGGATAGACACTCACTGAACTATATAAATTTTGTACAGATTCTGATGAGAATAAAAATGTGAATGTTTAAAAGATGAGAAATTTATAATGTTCTCAAGTTATTATTTATGGGGTAAACAAACCAAATTGTCTAAAATAAAGTTTTGAAGGTAACGTTTCGGATTTTCAAATGTCAACTTAGCCTCAACTTTTCTTTTTGCCCAAGAAATGAAAATAATATCAACTTCACACATGGTACAAGTGTATGAGATATAAATGAAACAGACTTTCTACAATGAAATATTGATCAATTACCCATGTGATTATTCTATTATATATGTTAAAACTAGATGAAAAACTACATAAATTATTTGAGTTATATACACTACAAAAAAATTGACTTTCAGTGGTGACAAAAGTCGCCACTGAAGATACAAAAGTCGCCGCTGAAGACCTTTAGCGACGATATTTTGTCGCCGCCAAGTTACCGCCTATGAGACTGTCGCCTATACATATTGGCGGCGACAATTAAAAGTCGCCACTAAATGTTAACAATTAGCGGCGACAGATAAAGCTGCCGCCTAAAGTGGAATCTTGGCGCCGCCTAAAGGTTATTCTACTGCGAAAGTTAATATTATTTTTTAAATTCTTTTCTAGTATTTTTCTTATATGAAAAAATATAATTTAATAACAAAAATAATGATAAATAATTAAATAAACTAGAATCTAATAATATTGATAAATAATTTCGATAATCGTATAAAAAATAAATTACTTCAATTACTTAAATATATTTAAAAATATTTAGTTTATACATGAACATTACATAGAATGACCAATACTAAGAGTAGAAGAAGTAGGCGCATGTGATTGCCAAACAAAACATAAGCAAATATACAACAACAGTTTGCAATGGGCACTGCGACTCGTGCAAAATGCCTTCAAATACAATTCTCCGGAAGCTTCTCTCTTTAATTTGCAATAGACCCAGCACACAGAGTCTGAAATATTCCTTCCTATACACAGAGAGAAAGCAATCAATATGAACATCTATATAGAATAATTAAAGTAATGAAAGCATAGAGCAAATTAATTGAAAACGCATATTAGTAGAAAAAAGGAAAAGAAGAGAGGAAGGGAATAGGAAAGATCGGTGGAGTGAATATATATTTATATATGAGGAAGCGGCTGTATGGGGACTTTTGGGGAAGGCATAGCAATTTGGGGTTGGGGATTGTAAATGTCACCGTCAAAGGAATAATAGACCAATTCATTTCACATGCCACAACACTCGTCTTCGCCCCACCACAACTCCAGATTCTCATGCAACTTGTAATTATAGAGTCTCCTATCAGAATATTATTTAGTCAAACTACTTGTTCATATATTATCTCTTTCTTTCTTTAATAGAAAAAATAGAGTAAGAAGAGAAGAATAATTAATCACTTTTGACCTGTGCATCTCCGATCCCACAACTATATATGAAGTTATTAATCATGGATCGATCTTCTCTGAAAAGACGGCACCTGTATATGTGTGTGTGTATATATATTGTCGACCCTACACAACAATACATCGTCACTTATAATAGATCAATCATCACTGGTTCGTTTTCTTTCTCTGTCCTCTCTATTCTGCCACCCATTAATTCCATTTAATTATTTCTCCCATTATATGATCATCTACCCAAACCATTTCACTGAACGAACCCCTTTGTAACTCCAATGAGAAATCTTCATAAGACAAGCCAAACAAGACGAGTTAATCAGCAAGTTTACAACCTATACTATAAATTTCAAATCACATAGCTACCTAAAATATTTTGAGGAGTACCACCGAAAGCAGAAATATTCATAAAACCAAGGGAAAAGAATATACACTGCATTTGATGATATGGGAAAAAGATCAATACTTAACCGATATATATAGCAATCGCCAGGTATACGGAAAAAGATCATCTCAGAAGTACAAGAGATGACGGATCAGAAAAGTGCCTTGAGTATATGTTCATGTCCAAATCTGTTATGATCAGGAATTTTAATTAATGGATATATGTATATTCATTGTAGAATATCTCATATGGGAAGCATTGGCTGAATGGTTCAAAAGGCAAAAAGAAAACGTTTGGCCCATGTTCGAGTCCCAGCTGGTGCAGAAGCGTAATTCATTTTATCCTCAGACGCGTGAAATTTCTTTTTCCCCTCTGTTCATTTTCACCAAATCCCCAACCTTCTCCCACATTTTTTTCTCTTGCGAGCAGAGATGGCAGGGCAGCAGCGTGGCATAGGTGAAGAGTGGCAGAGGTTCAGCGTGCGGCGCGGGAGGAGAGTACACGGCAAGGAAGGTCTCTGCCATTGTCCTTAAGAAGCAACCCGCCCCGCTCTCTTTCTTTTTCTGTCGTCAATGAGGTTGCTGTGAGAGTGAGAGTGGAAGGCGCAGGAGTGTCGTGAGCTCAGTGAGTTGGGTTCTAGCGCCAGTGAATACTCCTTCCAGTAAACCACCCTCGTGGTTGTTGTCGTCGCCGTGTTGCAGCTTTCTGTCACCGTTCTTTGCTACTGTAGCAAGTCTTGGAATTCAATTTCCAGTTTGCTCTTCGGTGGTTGGTTTTGTGGACGCTGTGGGTAAGCTTCTTAAACCATAATCCTTATTCAAATTCTTTCTTTTCTTTCTGGCTAGTTATCGTGAGCAGTTGAGCTCACTCCGCTCAGTTTGGTAACTCTGGCGTTCCCCTATTTTGGGGTGTCTGTTATGGTTAACAGAGGGAAGGAAGTTGAGAAGCTAGGCTCGGTCATTTTCCTGCTCTGTCCCGTGGTTTTGTTGTTGTGAATCCCAATTGTGGGAAGGGTGGTAAGTCTCACCCTTTTTCCTTGTTTTCTCTGCGACCGTGGCTGTTATTGCTTGTGCTGTGGATTGCTATTTTGGCAATTCCTGATATTGTTTGCTCTGTTGGGAAGGTTTCTATGGTAATGTGAATAATCCATGGTTATTCTGGGTTGTTGCTGCCGTGTGCATATACTGTTATGTTGCTGTGGTGTATGTGTGATCCGATGCACATTGGGGGTATGGGAAAATTGTCGGGCAAATGTGGAGACAGAAAGAGTATGTGTGTTTGCAGCCAGGTGTTATTTCTGTTGGTGGGTTAAAATTGGATACATGATTTAAGCCTTTGATATTTTAGCCTGTTGAAAATAATCCATGGGTTACCCAAAGTAATATAGGAATTTTTTTAGATATTTCAGTTGAGTTAAAGGCATAAAAGTGATTGTTAAGGATTAGTGACTGGAGTATTGAATCTTTAAATTGAATAATTAATGGTGTATTAGTGGTGGAAGTGATAAGTTAGGGATGCTTATTATGGTCGAAAACTTTAAACAGAATGTTAATATGTTGTTTTAATATCAGGGGATTGAGAAGTAATCTTGTAGCAAGTGTTTGGTGGGAGAAGTAGCGGTTTAGGAACGTAGCAGGTGAGTGAATAACGTTCCCTAAAATTTACATTTTCAAATGCATTGTCATTCAAATGATGAATTTCACATATGAATTTCGAAAAGCAGATTTTACGAAAGTATGGTTTAAATCATTAGAAATGATTTTCTTTCGATCGATTTATAAAAGATTACGATTATGCATGAAAATGGATAAAGAGGCTTTAGAAAAAGGTTTGACAGTGAACTGATGTTATTCATGAAATATTCCTACGTGAATTGCATATGTTTTTACAGTAACTTGATTTTGAATGTTCATAATGAGGTTTTTTTGAAATTCAAAGTGGCTTTATCAATGATTATGGTATTTGAAACGATTGAGATCATTACATGTGAAAAGGACCCCACGCATGACAGAAATGTTTTAGGACAGAATACAGAACGCTGGTTGCTAACAGCAGTACTGTTAGCCCTTGGTGCACCTTGGTTACTCGAGCTCGATAGTTAGTGGCAATGCCACCAGAATTATTTCGTGGGATTTATTCTCGTGACAGTTTGTGGCCTTGAACCACCAGAATTATTTCGTGGGATTTATTCTCGCGACAGTTCGTGGCCTTGAGCCACCAGAATTATTTCGTGGGATTCATTCTCGCGACAGTTAGTGGCTTTGAGCCACCAGAATGGTTAGTTACCCTCGTGGACTGTGTGTCCACGTCTGTTTTCATTCTGTTAAAGTCCTATGGAAAGACTATGGTTTTGACAAGATTGTTTTACATCAATTGATTTGAAATGATTGCTTCAAATTGTTTCTCTGAAACAATAATGTTTACATAAAGAGTATGGTTTCGAAAGGATTACTATTAAATGATTGATTTGAAATGGTTATTTCGAAACTGTTTCCCTGAAAGAAAATATTTACGGAAAAGTTTGCATCGAAATACGAAATATTATTGGAAACATGTTTATGCATTGTTTATTTCCGCATTCTTTTAAATCATGTTTTTGGGACGTTATTCACGAGTAGATTATTGGCTTCAGATAGTGCAGGTGACCCTAATCCTCCGGCTGAGCAGTAAAGAGCCTCGCTGTCGATCCGAAGCATCGTTTGACAACTACTACTTTTGATGTAATTACTTTCTTAAGAACTTGTATTATTTTGGAAAGGATAGTGCTCCGCATAAACCTTAGAAAAAGATTTCGTATGATTTTGAAAATGTTATGGAAAATTTCAAGGTTTTACTTAATGTGTTAGGCTTTCAGGATATGAAATAATTATATCCTGTGCCGGTCACGGTCCAAATTTAGGGTCGTGACAAAATCCAATGAAGGAGCCAACAGAGGAGGAACTAGCGACGCCATTGTTTGCATTGCATGGCCTGTGTATCTTGATGTCAGACAACACACGCGTTCTAACTGCAAAATTTCTTTACAATGAGATATGTTCCCTTTGCAACCAAGAATGCAATTGACTATAAGGTAATGTAATTGACTTCACCGGATCCTCTACTACACAAAAAACATTCACATCTTGAATCACCCAACATTCATTTTTGTCATAATACATTATAAGAATACAAGTTGAATTCATGTTAATATTTAATAAAATCCTCTATAATGATGCATAATTCATGTCAATAACACCCACACACATATAATGATGCATAAAATTCACGTTATCTAAGACCTGCCATTTTGAATACATAGTACATTCAGGATAGAAATTAGTCCTCGAAGCCTCTGTATGGAATTATAGGTTGTCTACAAAACATTTGTTGAAAAGCAGAGCCATGGCAGCCAACAAATCCAAACCAAGCTACTAGCACAAAAATCATAAGGAAGCAACGCCTACAAAACACGATGGAGACCTTTGCATTGTAAAGACTATGATTATACATGTAGTCAACATGCTAAGCATCTGATTAGCCAACTACAAAATCTGGTTTCAATACAATCAAAGATTCATCAGAGCTCACTTGTGCAACAAATGATGACCAACCCTAACTGGTGACTCATGGACCCAACTGAGATTCCGGCGGTGTAGTAAACAAGAATGAAGATCATGCCACCGAAGCCCCAATAGAATAGATTATTTCCCCCGCATCCATCCATGGTTTGTTAGGTTGCTTATTAATTTTGCATAGTCACCCAATCCGTGTTAGCTTTACTCTTTTCTTCCTGAGTCAGCCACAGGGAATGAATCCGTAAATACTACTACTAGGCGATATTTGATGTGTGAAAGCTCGAGATTTTGCCAACAATTTATAAATCAATTAGACTCCAACAGAACAGATAAATTAGAGTCAGAGAACTCACCCAGCAGGATCCAGAACAGAAAGGAAAGGAGAAAAGCTTCTAGCTGCCGAGATCTAAACGAAGAAGGGTTAGAGATGGAAATTGCAGCTAGGGTGGAAATCGCTCTGTTCTTTCAGACGAAGAAAACTGTGATCCCCAGCTATAGCATTGATGAAGTCATGATCTCTTCTCTGACTTGCGCTTTTGCCCTCACACCGCTCGCACTACCTCTGCTCCTCACGCCGCCTTCTCTCGCTTTTTTTTTCCTTTAAGATCATTACCTGGGCGGGCTTTTCTTCTTAGGTGGGGTGGCAAAATAATTTGATCTTTAGTAGCGGCGATTAAAAAAGTCACTGTTGAAAAGTCTACTTTTAACGAAGACAAAAAAATCGCCGTTAAAAGTCTGACTTTTATTAAATAATTTTTGAAAAATGATTTACTTAATAAAATAATAATATTTTTTTAATAGCTTCTTCAACTTATTAGAGAATTTTTTTAAAATTATTTGGGCAAATGATAACTTTTAACTATTTTTTTAAGTTTTCTAAAAAAATAGGTATGTAATTCTCAAAAAATAACTATTAAATCATTTAGGTCTCTTTTGGGGAAATGAACTCTTTCATAATTTTTTAAGTATTCAAAATACTCATTTTATAATTTTTTTCCTTCATTTTTCCTAACTCTAAATTATTTTTAATGATTATTCTTTCCTAAAATGCAGTAACAGAGGACATTTGTAACAGTAACTAAGATACTAGATTATTATTATTTAAATGATTATATATATTATTCTTTTTGGGGAAATAATGATTATTATTTAAATATGACATCATTCAATAATTTAATTATATATATTAGATAGTTGCTTAAAACTTATAAAAGGGTGAAAAATTATAGGAAGACTTTTAGCGGCGACATTTGTCGCCACTGAAGGTGAGAAAAGTGGCTGCTGAAACTAAAAGTCTTACCTTCAGTGGCGACAACCATAGTCGCCGCTGAAAATCAACTTTTAGCGGCGACTTTTTTTGTCGCCGCTAAAAAGTCGTCGCCAAAAGTCTATTTTCTTGTAGTGATAAGAACAAGCCTTAAGCAATACAAAAGATATTAATTAATATACAATAAAGACAAGATGTGGGAGAACTTGACAGACTACGATATTCTTAAATGCCTCCACCTTCACCTTCTAGTTTCCCATCTCTCGGCCTCTACCAACCTCTTAGGGATTGAATTCCGAAAGTAGTTAAATATTCTCCTACTGGCTTCGATACTATATTCAAAGTATTAATTAATATAAAATAAAAATATGTATATATAATATAAGCTAAAATATACAAAGCCATAAAATTTAGGTGAGTTGAATATTTATGTAACGTCTGCTGCAATATTTTAATTAAAACTCATGTTTCAGTTGATTTCTTCCATTGTTGCAACTTACGCAAGATGTAGTGCATGCAGTTTTTGTACTTAGATTAGGAAATCAGACAGGCATAAAGATCAATAAGTTTAGGTTTTGCATCACTTAATCCCACAATTAGATCAGGATCATACATATCTAGAAAATGTAATTCATTTTAGGGAATCCATTTCAGCAAAGATTCTGACTATTAAAAGAGCATACTAAGTTGGAAAAGAATGCAAAACAAATATGGGGCATAAAATGGCCATTGAGTAAAAAGGATGAGTATATGAGTTAAACACTTTCCATTATAATATCTAAGAAAGAATCATGAAAGTAATATAAAAAATGAAGTCTCTTGTTTTTCCAAAGTGAGGCAAGTCTATTTGAAGGTATATTCAGTGGCAGCACTTGCAGCACTCAAATCCACAGAAAATGAGGGATTGTTAATAAATAATTTGCATCGCATTTTTCCGAGAAGGATAAAATGCTATGGCATATCATAATATGTGAAGGGTTATTAATTATATAAACGGTCTAAATTCACAACTTGCTTCTAAATAGACAGAAACATGCCTTATAAATGGTGCTAGACAATGTTGAGAAATGATGTGATATGAGATAGAAGAGTGAAGAATTACAGAGATGGTTCCAAAATTGTTTTGTATTTGTATATACTAGAAAAGTATAAATCGTTAAATTCCCTTATTTGTGTACTTCATAATATTGATGTAATGAATGAGAGAGTCATCTATTTTTTAGCTGTGACTGGTGGCTTACGGTTGACTCAAAAACAGTTAGTTCAAGAAATAGAAGTTGGGAGCAACAGTGTTGAATTGTTTCAAGCAAAACAACATGAGAATATTTTATCTGAAATGATGTTAACATATGCTCTGTTTTTTTGAAAGGAAACAGAGGTAAGCCAAGTAATGTTGTAGGATATTAACAAAGAAATAATAATAATAATAATAATAATACTTTTTATTATTATTTATAGGTTATGTGAAACTTTTAACAATGCTCTCAAACTCTAATTGTAGACGTAAATATACGTTGTACAATTATTCGTTAGTATTGAAAGAGATATTTTCTATAGATTGGTTTAGGGTTCAATTTAAAAAATTAAAAAAAAAATGTTTCAAATTAGTCATCTTCCTTTTAAAGGAAAATACTTGTGTGTCAAGATTTTTTTTTTTAAACAAGACATTTTGGGCCAGTTAATTATAGGTGACATTTATCCAAATTTAAAACATCAATTAAACTTCAAATTGCATCGTAAATATAAATAGGGATTGAATTTAGTAGAAAGGTTTATCTCTTCATAAAAAGGATATATTCACAAATAGCATTATCAAAACTTAGTGGTCAAATTTGAGTGTAAATTACTATATATAATTATTTCATAAAATTTTTATAATGTATAGATTTAATAAAAATAATGAAAATTTAAGACAAAAACTCCGCCTACGCATGTAGCCGGTCCCAAGCCCGGGTAAAGGAGGAGGGTTGTGTTAGGCCCCGACAGCCAACGTAAAACCTGTCGAATCTTATGAACATGGACATACGAAGAAATTGCGCTAATACTAGGTCGTTGCCCGTAAGTGACGCGCTGTATGGCTCGAGTATAGTGAGAAGTGAGCAAGGGCCGCTGCATCGTCGCCCGGATGTAGTGTTAAATGAGCAAGGGCTACCGCTCTCTTATAGACGGAGGCGGCTAAAGAAGCTAGTTCAGGAGAGAAAGATCAGATTTGGCACTTGGAATATTGGAACTATGATCGAAAAAGCGTGGGAGGTGGTGGGCGTAATGGTAAAGCGTAAGATTAACATCTTATGCCTTCAGGAAACTAGATGGGCTGGAGAAAAATCTCGGGAAATCAATGACTTCAAATTTTGGTACACAGGTAGAACAGGCACGAGGAATGGTGTTGGTATCATTGTGAATAAAGAGTGGAAGACGAATGTGGTGGATGTTAAAAGGATTGATGACAGAATTATATCTTTAAGAATAATTATTGGTAGGGATACAATCAATGTTATTAGTGCTTATGCACCTCAAGTGGGAACAGAAGCACATCTTAAGGAAAAGTTTTGGGAAGATTTGGAGGGTCTGATTCAAAGTATACCACTTACTGAGAAGATTTTTATTGGTGGGGACCTTAATGGTCATGTTAGTAAGGAAGCAGGGCAATATGCAGGGGCTCATGGTGGTTTTGGTTTTGGAGAAATTAATAATGAAGGGCAATCTATCCTTGAGTTTTCATTAGCTTACAACTTTAAAATTGTCAACACTTGCTTTAAGAAGCGGGAGGAGCACTTGATAACTTACAAGAGTGGGGTCCACAGGTCACAGATTGATTTCTTTTTGGTAAGGAGCCATGACAGAAGACTTTGTACAGATTGTAAAGTGATCCCAGGGGACGGTGTGACAACTCAGCATAGGTTAATGGTTCTTGACATGCGTATTAAGTGTGGGAAGGAAAAGCGTCGACATGTTTTAAACACAAGAGTCAAGTGGTGGCAGCTAAAGGGGGAGAAGAGGGAAACTTTTAAAAAAGTTATGTTAAATGAAGGGGTTTGGGAGGCACAAGAAAATGCTAATATCATGTGGAAGGAAATGGCTGAGAAGGTCCGAGCGGTTGCTAAAGTAATTCTAGGAGAATCTAAAGGTTTTGGTCGACGAGATAAGGAGACTTGGTGGTGGAATGAGGATATACAAGAGAAAGTTAAGTACAAGAGAGACTGTTTCAAAGCTATACACTTATGTAATAATACTGAAAATTGGGAAAACTATCGTTTAGCTAAGAAGGAAACTAAGAAGGCAGTGAGTATAGCTCGGTTGAAGGCTTTTGAGGAATTCTATAAAGAGTTAGGGACAAAGTCGGGAGAACGTAAGATTTATAAGATTGCAAGAGACAGGGAAAGAAAATCAAGGGATTTAGATCATATACGATGTATTAAGGATGAAGAAGGTAAGGTCTTGGTTGCAGATAGTGATATTAAAGAACGGTGGGAAACCTATTTCTACAAATTGTTTAATGACGAAGGAGGAGGGTCGAGTTATGAGCTAGAGGATTTAGCACGAGAAGTTGAACCAAATTTAGCATTTTACCGTAGGATCCGTGTTGGTGAGGTTAAAGAGGCGCTTAAGAAAATGGAAAATAGTAAAGCTGTTGGACCTGACGGTATCCCTATTGAAGTTTGGAAGTGTTTAGGTGAAGTGGGGGTGGTGTGGCTTACTAAACTTTTTAATGTGATCTTAAGTTCTAAGAAAATGCCGGATGACTGGAGGAAAAGTACTTTAATTCCTATTTACAAAAATAAAGGGGATATTCAAAATTGTGCAAATTACAGGGGGATAAAGCTTATGAGTCACACTATGAAGTTGTGGGAAAAGGTAATTGAACACAGGTTGAGATTAGAGACTGATATTACTGAGAATCAATGTGGTTTCATGCCGGGTAGGTCTACAATCGAGGCGATTTATTTATTAAGGGGGTTAATGGAAAGGTACCGGACTAAAAGAAGAGACTTACATATGGTCTTCATTGACTTAGAAAAAGCATACGATCGAGTGCCAAGGGAGGTGCTTTGGAAAACTTTGGAAAAGAAAGGTGTACGCATAGCATATATCAAGACAATAAAGGATATGTATGAGGGGGTAACAACCACTGTTAGAACGTCTGGGGGCGAAACAAAGGATTTTCCCATAAGGATTGGCCTACACCAGGGATCATCCTTGAGTTCGTATCTATTTAATCTAGTAGTGGATGTTCTAACAAAGCCTATTCAAGAAGAAATCCCTAAGTGCATGCTTTTTACGGACGATATAGTTCTTGTGGCGGAATCAAGAGAAGAGATTAATTTTAAACTTGAGTTATGGAGAAGTACTTTAGAGTCGAAGGGTTTTCGTCTGAGTAGAAGCAAGACGGAATATATGCATTGTAATTTTGATAAGAGGCAAGCTAGAAGTAACTTGGAGGTCAGATTGGGAGATCAAGTTATTCCACAAATAGATAAGTTCAAATATTTGGGATCAATTATACAGAAGGACGATGAAATTGTGGAGGATGTTAATCATAGAATTCAGGCCGGGTGGTTCAAATGGAGAAAGGCTACTGGGGTTATATGTGATCGGAAAGTGCCAGATAAGGTAAAAGGAAAGTTTTATCGCACTGCTATAAGACCAGCAATGCTTTATGGAAGTGAATGCTGGGCTTTAAAAGGACACCAAGAACATAAAGTTGGGGTAGCTGAGATGAGGATGTTGAGATGGATGTGTGGGCATACAAGAAAAGATAAGATTCGTAACGAACACATACGGGGAAGAGTTGGAGTGGCACCTATTGAAGAGAAAATGGTAGAGAACCGTCTTAGGTGGTTTGGACACGTGCAAAGAAGGCCAATGGATGCGCCGATGCGGAGGGTGGATCAAACGGTATGGACACCGGTTAAAAAGAATAGAGGAAGGCCAAAGAGAACGCTCAACGAGGTCATTGAGCGGGATCTCCTAGTCAATAACCTATCCAAGGATTTAGTTTTTGATAGAGCACAATGGCGTCGTATGATCCATGTAGCCGACCCCATTTAATGGGATAAGGCTTGTTGTTGTTGTTGTTGTAATGAAAATTTAAGACAAAGGAATACTTCACATGTTCTTTCTTATTATAAAAAAATACGGTAACTAGTAGAAAGGTAACTTTTATATAAAATGCGCTCCTAGACACTGACTCTAAAACTAAATTAGTGGGTCAAAAATAATAATGAAAGCTCCAATCAAAATATTAAAATTGTTAAGTCAGTTTCACATAGAAAATTGTAGAAGGACTAAGATTATTGGGTGATATTACAAAGTGATATAAAGTACTTCTTAAATTCTTAATATATGACCTAATTAAAGAGTTGTTATTGATATTAAATCTAAGACATATTTATCATATTTATCAATTTTTTTTAAATTATCCCTATTAATACTCTTCAATAATATTTAATTAAGAGAGGAAGAGAAAGAATTAAAAAAGATTATTGGGATACTTTAAAAAAAGATATCATATAACTAATTTAACTAACTTCTTTAATCTAATTAAATTAGTTAAATATGTTTGATATTATGGATTTGATGAGGAGTATATGTTTTGGTTAGAGTTAAGAAAATGTATTTAAAAAAGACAAGTATAGTATACCCAACAAGCTAATTATTTTTTTCTAGTTGCATTTTTTAAGTTTGTGGATCGAATGGGGTCTACTCACAACGCGTCAATATTAGTTTGCGTACAAATTGGAGTATCAGATATAATACATCCAATCTAATTAGTCTAAAATTAAAGACTTTTGATATGTGTCGTCTTCTTCTCACTAACTACTTTGTTTTGGGAATTAAGTTACTTAGAAAGGAAGTTTGATGATTTAAGTTGGGAAAATCTCTACACTAAAATTCAATTATTCATCATACAACAATTTATGTAAGTATTTTCAAATAAAAAATTAGAGTGCAAGCTAAACTATTTAATTTTACGCTGCAATTAGAATGAATCTAAATGGAATGTTATAGAGGTGCATCATAGGGTAAATACATCCAACCGAACACTGTTCTCACTTAAGTAAGAAATATACCTAAATGGAATGAAGAAAATATATGCATTTTTCGCATTGATATATATATATATATATATATATATAAAGAGAGTAAAGAAGATTGTATCTGTAATTTTTAAATTCGTTTCAATTTTTTTGGTTCAAAAATTCATTTGTGTAATATCACATCACATTGATGTTATATGATTGCAGCTTGTAACCAATCAATACATTCAGCTTGAACCAAAATAAATTAGATGGCAATCAAAATAGATTTAAAAAATATTTAATAACTTAACTATTATTATTTGATAAGTGAGAATTAATTAAAATGGATGGACCAAAATAAATAAGACCAGCAATACTTTATGGAAGTGAATGTTGGGTTTTAAAAGGATAATAAGAGCATAAAATTAGGGTAACTGATATTAAGATGTTGAGGTGGATGTGTAGGCATGCAAGAAAAGTTAAGATTTATAATGAATAAATACAGGGAAGAGTTGGAGTAGCATCTATTGAAGAGAAATTGGTAGAGAACCGTCTTAGGTAGTTTATACATGTGCAAAGAAGGCCAAGGGATACGCCGGTTAGGAGGGTTGATCAAATAGTATGGATTCTGGTTAAAAGGAGTAAATGAAGACCAAAGAGAACACTCAGCTAGGTCATTGAGCGGGATCTCCTGGTCAATAACCTATCCAAAAATTTAATTTTGGATAGATCACAATGGTGTTGTATGATCTATGTAGCCGACACCATTTAATAGGATAAGGCTTGTTGTTATTGTTGTTGGATGGACCACAATGATAATTAATATACACATACATCTAATGAGAGATGAAAATGAAAATACGGTCCACGAAGTTAAATTATGCCTCACAAAGAGATAATTTCTTCACTTCACTAACGTGTTTTACGATCCCTCTATAGCCTATACATACAACATCCTACTATTGTTTCTTAGTTGTATATCTCACATTATAATTTTATTTATGGTATAATTTAACCCTTGATATTTTAAATTTGGATAAATACATATCAACCCTAGTTAACTGCCCAAAACATATGTTAAAAAGTCAATGAGGTTTGGATCAAGTCCATGAACCATTCGTAAGGAATTATTGATGAGATTGTTGAAGATGATCAGGAGTAAAGCGACAAGGAGATTGCTTCTCTTCGCAGATTGGTTTAGGGTTCAATTTAAAAAGTAAAAAATAAATGTTTGAGATTAGTCATCTGCGTTTTAAAGGAAAATACTTATGTTTGAGTGAACATTACTATATATAATTATTTCATAAAATGTTTATACTGTATAGATTTAATAAAAATAATGAAAATTTAAGACAATGGAATACTCCCCCAGTTCTTTCTTATTATAAAAATATGTAACTTTTTTTTTGTATACATGAGGGCTACGCGCCCGAATCAAATAAGACTAATTTAGAAGGATATTAGATCTCAAACACTCAGTGATAGCCATAGACTCCAAATATGGAAGGCAAACATATAATATTTCCATAGAGTTCAATCTTTTTTTGGCCAAAACATACGCAACCTTATTTTCAGTTATAAGAATATACTGTAGCTTGATATCACATGCTTAAGTGTAGAAGTCTCTTTATCTAGGCCACTAGCAAATTATATGTATCAATATTAAGGTTTGCCAACTATCTATGACATTCTTTGAATCAGATTCAAGAATAATTTTTTTTATCTGTAGATCCCAAATTAGTTAGAGTCCTTTATACACAACTCATTACTTTATTTCAATCACAATACAATAGCCAGCTTACTTGTAAAAAGTGAAAAAATTGAAACTTAATTTTGGTTCCTTAATTTTGGTTCAATCATTCCTTGGGAGTATCACTTCTATTGTGGTTATAGTTGTGGTACTTGGGGAAGCATCATAACTTGTGGGTACCAAAGTTTAAGCATGAGGATAATGGACAGCTCTCCCTGCCCAACATTATTATCGCTAAGGGAAAGGGTACTTCGTCCTACCTTTAGATTGTGAGTGAGTCCATCTACTTTTTAAAAAAATTGTACAAAAAAAAGTGATTATGAAGAATAGATTTTAGAGAATAGTTTTTGTAAAAAAGTGATCTTAAATAAATAAGTGTTTTAATAATTATTATTAAAATGATTATTTTAATAAGTAAATTACTATAAATGGCATGAGGTAAAATGATAATTATACAAAATATAATTTTAAATTTATATTTACTGTTTGATACTAAAATAATAAATAATATGCATACATAATATATGATTTATTTGGTAATTAATAATAGATAATTAAGAATTTATACTTAAAATTTTTAATAATTAGAAATTTAATTTTATACGGTCAACAAAGCCAGCTCCAGAAATGATCTCAGCTTCCACCAATCTGGGATCTTTAGCCTCCGGCTTCGATGAACAGAAAGTTGGACTTTGGGAAGTTTGTGCTTGACCTCTCTCCACAACATATTCACAGCATCGGATTATTATCTTTTGGCTGGAAAAGGAAAATGCAGTACGCACCATTGGCATGACAAAAGACTGCTTTTAGCGACAGTGGACAAATGTAAATCTAAATGTCCAGACTTGCCATTCTTTCACTAATCAGGGATTTGCTCACCAGTAAGTTCTGTGTTCTGCATGATTATTTTGGAAACATTACAAATTGAGCTTCATGTTATATTAGATAAGAGAATGACTCAAATGAATATGATCAATTTGCAAGACGTTTGTATTTATTTTTTCTTTATTTCTCTCCAAATATATTATATATATGCAATATCCAGTTATGTTATTTTCAATTTCAAATTAGTTACAAGCAATATTGAATGAATCCTACTATCTACTATATATTTTCTATACATTTCTTTCTTAATATTATCATTTTCATATATTTTTCCTTATTATAAAAAGTACCCTAATTAGTAAAAGGTAACTTTTTTTATAAAATGCGCTGGTAGGCTCTGACGGACTCTAAAGCAATTGATATCGATGCTAATTAATGGTTCGAAAATAATCCTCATTTTCTATTTGAAAGGAGCAAGAACGTGAGCCCCTTGGAAGTTCAAGACTCTTCCTTAGGCACATTTAAAAAGTGAAACACCAGAAACTAGAATTTAACTGCCATTATTAGAGATGACGTAATAAATTTAAGATCAACAAGTTTATTATTAGTAGACTCATTAGAAATTAAAATTTTAACTTGTGATATATAGCACATCACTTCCTCCATCTCTAACTAGAAGACCTAATTTTTAGGGTTGTGGTATCCCTAATTGTAAGTCACATTACAAAGTTATCGGAGTAATTAAAATTACTACATGTCCCTCTCTTACTTAATAAAGATGTATTTAATTAATTAATGTTGAAATATAGTGGCATGGGATATTTCTTCTTTCTGTTTTTTATTTCTATTTTCTTCTAAATAAAATTATTTTGCCTATTTCATGTACTACTTTAAGACTTGAGATCCTCTAAAGCTAGCCTGTCATTATTTCTTCCAGCGAGGGGTGTCAAAATAAAGTTGATATTACCAAAACAAAATATAGATAAGTGTGTGTCTATATATGTAAGTTACTTCGTATGAAATAGAGTGACTTTGAGATCTACTCACAAGTCAAGCACTATATTTATTAATAATTCGATGATATCATACATCCAATCAATTGAAGTCTGTAGACTTTTGATATACATATATTTAGACTTTTGATATATATATATATATATATATATATATTGTGAAGGATAGGGATCATATTAACGTTATCTTGGAGGTCCTTTATATATGTCCGACTAGTATAACTATAAATGAAATAAATAGAGGAAAATCTCACCACTTCAATTTTAAAATTTTAATTCAGTTTTTTACGCATTTCTATAGCAATCAACTATTCTCAATAATCAAATAACAAAAAAAAATTATTTAGGATTTCGAAATTCAAATGATATTTTTATGGAATTTTCCCTTAAAATAATGTAATGGAAATGAAAATATAGTCTAAGAAGTTAAATTATGCTTCATAAAGAGATATAGTTTCTTCTCATCACTAATGTTTTTTATGGGGTTCCCCTATGACCAACACCATGTAGTAATATTGAAAATGATATAATAGCATCTAACCCTAAATTTTTGAAAATGATAAAATATTGAAAATGGTATTTTTGAATGATGTCCATAATGAAGAGTTCATACGGAATTCTCAATGAATTTGTTGAAGAAAAATATTAATCTTTTATTGTGATCTGAGTCCTTACTAAATATATAAATCAATTAAAGTCTGTAGACTTTTGATATATATATATATATATATATATATATATATATATATGTTGTGAAGGATAGGGACCATATTAACGTTATCTTGGAGGTACTCTCTATATATGTCCTACAAGTCTAACCATAAATGAAATAGGTAGGGGAAAATCTCACCGCTTGAATTTTAAAAATTTTAAATCAATTTTGTATACACTTATGTAGTAATTGACTATTTTTAATAAGCAAATAACAACATATTTTTATAAAAAATATTAATTTAAGATTTTGATATTCAAATGATATTTTTGTGATATAATTTAACCCTTTAAATTTGAATCAATAAATGTCACCCATAGTTAAGTCATTAAGAAAAACCAATAAGGTTTGAATCATGTCCATGAAGAGTTCATAAGGAATTCTCGATTAGTTTGTTGAAGAAAACTATTAATCTTTTATAGCGATTTGAGTCCTTACTAAATTTATAAATTTTTAGCATTGACATATATATAGTAAAGAAGATCGTATCTAGATCTAAATGTTAATTCTTATTTTTATTATCACATTGATGTTATATGATTTCTGTGTGTAACCAACCAATATAAATAGCTTGAACCAAAAATAATTAGATTGGCCATAATAATAAATGTACGTTAAAGCCTTTTTAATTGGCTTATTTTAATGATTAAGCTGTGTTTATTTTTATTTAAAGTAACAAAAGTCCATATCATTAATCTTATAAAAACAAAGAGGACATCTCAACTGCGACTTCTAAAATCTACTTACAAGTCAAGCCTGCCATTCTTCATCCAAGCTTCATCTCCTTTGCGTTTTTTCAGGGTTCTACCACACTTGACCACAAATTAAATAAAATAATTAAGGCAGGGAATCAAGTAGCATACAACATTATAAAGTATTTTTTAGTAGTACTAAATATTTTAAAAATATTTATTACTACTGAGAAAAATATTTTAGGATACTAAATGTGTAAAAAAATTAGTTTAAAATACTATTCGTCTATTAATAATATTAAAAACCCTTTAAAATATTTAAAATTTAGAAAGAGAGATTCCCAACGTTTAAAGACTTTGGGTATTTTTTTTATAAATGCACAAATTATGAAAGATAAAACTGATTATTTAGGCGATAATAACATTAGAATGCTGGATATACTAATTTACCTATTCAAAATATCGTCCTCTTGATGTGATAATGCTACTTCTTTCTTTGTTACGTAACTTTTTTATAGTTATAGTTATTTGTGTCTCTACAAAGCTCACAATCAAGTCTATAGCACGTGAACACAAATGAAATAACTAGGGATGAGTTGATAACGGAAGAAATGAGGGAAAATTAATAAAAATTTCTTATTGTAACTCTTTTACTTTAAAGATAAATTGCATGCAGTAAAAAAAGGTTATATTTTTTGAAGATATATTGTACTTGGTTCTTAAACAAATTAAGTATCTTTATGAAATAATAGTTTTGCAATGGATAATTTTCCAACAATTTTTCCAAAAAAAAAACTATACAACACATAATACAATTTTTACAAAAAAAAAAAAGCTGAACTATTATTTATGTGTGTGTTTAATTTTGAAGTCGGTTGTTGTATTTTCCTTTTGGTAAACTTAGATGATATTACTAAAATAAAGCATATACACACACATGAACACATATGACATAAGTGTGTGTGTGTGTGTGTGTGTAAGTGTTCTTGTGAAATGGAAGGTTGCTAGAATATATCTCACCGCTCAAAGAATATTCATAAAAGTATTTAAAAATTAACAAATAAAATTGTTTTTATTTCGGCAATAAAATTCAAAACTCACTCTTAGGATGTTAGTATGAAGTATCCTTCGATAATATGATGTTAGTTTAGCAAAACTTGATGTTTAAAAAGTCTACCATATGCCATTTAACTATATTTTTTTAAGATGCATGATCTATTTTACACCAGTACTATTATATACTAATTGTTATAAATAAAAAAAAGACACAAAATAACAAGAATTATTGTCCTCAGTTTCTAGAGGAATGAACTGTGAAGAAGAATCATCGCATATTCTTATTTGAAAATAGAGGGGCTTCGCTCTGAAAATACTTTTGCCCAGTTTCTGAATTTTAGTGGCCGAATTTGAGGGAACATTACTATATATAATTATTTTGTAAAATTTTTATAATGTAGATATTTAATAAAAATAATGAAAATTTAAGACAATGGAATACTCCCCCTATTCTTTCTTATTATAAAAAAAATACAGTAACTAGTAAAAAGATAGCTTTTATATAAAATGCTCTCGTAGACTCTGATAACTCTCTGAAAATAAATTAGTGGTTCAAAACTAATTATGAAAGCTCCAATCAAAATATTAAAATTGTTAAGTAAGGTTCACATAGAAAATTGTAGAAGGACTAAGATTATTGGGTGATATCACAAAAGCACAAAATGATATAAAATATTTTTCTGGTATTTAATATAGGACTTAATCAGGGAGTTATTATTGATCCTAAATATAAAATATATTTTTTATATTTCTCAATTTTTTTAAATTATCCTAATTGATACTCCTCAACAACATTTAAGTAAAAAAGTGAGGGAAATAATTAGAGAAGATGATTTGAGTGTTTTAGAAAAATACGTTATATTAACTAATTTTCTTAATCTAATTAAATTAGTTAAATATGTCTTATATTAAAGATTGGAGGAGTATATATTTTGGTTTTTTGAGTTAAGAAAATGTATTTAAAAAAGACAAGTAAAATATACCCAACAAGCTAATTATTTTTTTCTAGTTGCATTTTTTAAGCTTGTGGATCAAATGGGGTCTACTCGCAAGTCAAGAATACGCCCATATTAGTTTTCCTATAAATTGGGGTATTATTAGATATAATACATCCAATCTAAATTGTCCAAAAATTTTCACATGTCTGGTCTTCTTCTCACTAGCTTGTTTGTTTCGGGAATTAAGTTACTTTTGTGGCTATAAATAAGCCTACAACACTTGGCCACAAGTGTGATGATATAGATGCATGTGGTCTTCTATGTGAGAAATTATGAAAGATGATATTTTCTTCTTCAAATATCTTTAATTTTATGGTTATTTGTGTCCTTATTAATTTTTTCTTTTTAGGTAAGACCATGTTTAGACCTCCATGAGTTAAGTCTATCTAAATCTAAATATTATTATTAATACACTTTTATTTGATGTGAGAAAAAAAATATAATCAATATTGTTATTTTACATTGAACAAATTGTTGAAAAATATCTAATTGCAAAATGTATTATTCGAATATACTTTAAATTTTTTTTAAGAACTAAAGTGAAATCTATTTTTAGTTAGTGCAATCTTCTTTAGATGTGTGCAGCTTATCTTTAACTATATGCAAAAAAGTAGTATTATGAATTAATATTGATTCATTCTGATTCGGCTTCCATTAAAAAGAATGCTGACAAAACATATGAGTCTTTAATAACTCATTCTACCCTACAAATCTTGAAAGTTCTCACTCTATCCCAGTGGGGACAAGATTTAAACAAAATAAAAACTTTTGGGATAAACTTTGATCATATTGGATATAATTATCATAATTATGTTGATGCATGGTATTATGTATTCTGGGATCAAAATAAACTTTTTAAACATACTTGGTTTATTTATTTCAAAACAAAAACCAAGTACAATTTCCCTCAATGGTTTGGACACTGGTGAGATTTCTTTGGACCTATTCCAGAGATATTTCCTGCAGAAGTAGTTTGAGCTTTTTAAACAGAAGTTCAATATTGAAGAAAACCCTTTTCCTGTTAAACTATATTATTTTTCAAACTTATCTGTATCTTGGATATTTTCATGGAGTTACAGGTTTTCACAAACTGAAGGATCAAGATTCCTGCCTATACTTCAAAGACTCTCGTCTGTAAAGTGGTGGCCTAAATTTGATCTTTTCAGAATAAATACACAAGCAGTCGAGAGATGGTTCAAACAGAATCCTCAGTATCTCTGTATGACAGAACACAGCAAGTTCCTAAATCAAAAGAATAGGGTACAGGTCGTCCTCGCCTCAACAAACGATAAGGTTAACCTTATCAACCAATTGAGTTCCATGCTCCAACTCTTACAGTAACAGGAGCATACCCCTTCTACAAGTCAAACAGATTCTGCACCACCTTCAGAGAAAGATGATGAAGAAGAATTTGTCGTCGACTTAGATGAAGACTAAACTATCCAGAGACTTAGTTGATCGAGAAATTTGTCCTAGGTTTTTGGTAAAACAAAACTTGTAAAGTATTGTTACTATTCAAACAATAAAAATCACTATAGCAGTATTATTTAAACAGTAAGTCACTGTAATGTCGGCAGAAAACTGTAGTGTCTACAGATACTGTATAAATAGTGTTATGATGCGGAACTGTGCAAACAGTAAAAAATTATCCACATCAGAACACTATTCAAACAGTAACAGCTCCTGCCTTCTTAAGTTGCATTTATTTCCTTCTAAGAGCAGGTTCAGTTCCCCTCTTTACACTTAGAGAGAGATACTCTGAGTCTAGAGAGAGAGTCTCCTCCTCTTCTTTCTCTTCCTATTCCTTCTGTATCCCTTCCTCTCTTCTTGTAAGTGTTTATGTTTTGATAAACTTTTACTTTCAGTTTGTTTAAAGCTTTCTTTTCCTTGCTTTACATATCATTGCCTCTTTTTATGAGCTAAGCTTGGCCGGTTTTATCGCCTTTTAGTTCATTCAAGAGCATCCCTTCTGCATGCATTTTATAATTCTGTAATGCATTAACTGGTCCTTCCAGTGCTCTACTTCCTTTTCTTTAATTTCTCCCCTCTCCCCTTCAATCCTTCGAGGTCTCTCCCCTTAGTTGGCTTTGATACCAACTACAGGGAGAGACCTTGAAGGATTGAAGGGAAGAGGGGAGAAATTAAAGAAAAGGAAGTAGAGCACTAGAAGGACCAGTTAATGCATTACAGAATTATAAAATGCATGCAGAGGGGATGCTCTTGAATGAACTAAAAGGCGGTAAAACCGGCCAAGCTTAGCTCATAAGAGGAGGCAATGATATGAAAAAGAAAGAAAAGAAAGCTTTAAACAAACTAATCCTTTCAGAAAAACATTTAAAGCCACTTGGTTAGGGTTTTGTGATAGAATTCTGGCTCTATGTTGATAATATTCATAGCCCTATTTTGCTTAGAAAAGGCTAGTAGTTATCCAAACTCCACCAACTACTAGTGCTTCAATCCAAGGAATTAATAATTCTTCAATCATACCCTAAACAGTGTATGAAAAAGATGAAGACTTAAGGTCTGATTTAAGATCTGTAGAGTCTACAACTTATTCATCAATGGATATGGGAAATATAAGTGTCATTGAAAATGATTTTCAGATTGACAAACAAACTTTGTAAAAACAATTTTACTCGGAAGAATACAATATCCAGAGAAAATGGTTTTTTGAAAAATTCAAAGGATCTAGTAGAAAAAAAATTCAAGAAAAATTCTACAGATTCCTTGAAAGAGCCCAAGTGAATATTCCATTTTTTGATTGGTTTAGTGAATACGCTAAAACTACAAAATTGGATTATCCATTTGATCAAACTGTTGGTGTTATCAAACACTGGAAAAGTTGGATTCATAAAGAAAGGTAAATTTTTATTCATCATACCACTATGGATCCAGAAGGTAAAGATACTAACAAAAGGGAGAAAGTTAATTATTGAGCTTTCCTTTTACTTTACTTCATTTCTTTTCTTTCTCGCAATTTTATTTTCTTTCTTTGTTCTTACTTTTTATTGCTTTATTATTTACTTGCACTTTTACTTATTTTGTTCTTTTACTTTCTATTTTTTACTTTTTAAAATTCCGCATATTTAAATTCTGTTATTTTAATCATGTCTTCATTTCGCTCCTTCTCTTTTAAACGAGGATCTTCCTCAAACTCTTCTTCTTCAAACCCTCCCCTAAACGATGAGGAATTAAACGAAGCAAAATTCGCTTCAAACAAAAGAATTTTTAAAGAAGAAATTTCTTTTCAAAACATAAATCAAAACATTGACAACTGGACTTTACCTCCTATTGCCATAAATACGCTTTACGCGCAAACTGAGGATAAAAAATGGTTTTCAAAATCCAATCATATAATTAGGACTGTTGAAGAATCAGTTTATATCAAACCTAATAAAGAGAATTTTTTCCTTCTTTCAAAAAAGTTGATTGAACGTCACTAAAAATAATATAATTTCTTAACATAAAACCTCTTTTCAGAAAAGGCTGGAATGTATCATGTTTACTAGTACTTTTAGACGGTAGACATAATATATATCAAGATGCTATTTTAGCAATGGCAGAAACTGGCCTTCATGCAGGATTTGTTTATTTCAATTGTTTTCCTAATAGAATGATGGATTTAAACGATGAAAACGTCCTCAAAGGTATTAAACTTAAAATTAAACTTCATGGTTTGAACATGTTGCTAGGATCTATACCAGCTACCCTAATTTATAGGATACAGTATAGGGTCTCTAACATGTCAACTTCTTATGTTCAAATTCCAGCTAAAACTGACCAAACAACGATTTTCTTAACTGATTTTCAAAATGTTGATATAACTATTCCAAAAATTATCATGTGGAATGATGTTGTATTACCAGATGAGTAGATTATAGAGAAAGCAGCACAGCCTACTCTAGAACCTACTTCGCAGTTAAAGAAAATTACCCAAACTTCTGATGGATCTGTCAGGTTATCCTTGATCGATCCAGAAGATCAATTTCTCAAACTCAAAGATCTAATGCTTCAGTATATGAAGACTGTAGATCTGTCCAAACAGAATCATCTAGATTCTCTTGTTCTTTAATTCCTAGACCGCCTTTTGTCATATATGGAATGGCATCTGAAACACCCATAGTAGTTATCTAAACTCCACCAACTACTAGTGATAGAACAGGGTACTTATCAACCAATTGAGTTCCATGCTCCAACTCTTACAGCAACAGGAGCATACCCTTTCTACAAGTCAGATAGATTCTGTACCACCTTCAGAGAAAGATAATGAAAAAGAATTTGTTGTCGACTTAGATGAAGACTAAACTATCCAAAGACTTAGTTGATCGAGAAATATGTCCTAGGTTTTTGGTAAAAAAAATTTGTAAAGTACTGTTACTGTTCAAATAGTAAAAATCACTGTAGCAGTACTATTTAAACAGTAAGTCACTGTAATGTCGACAGATATTGTGTAAATAGTTTTATGATGCGGAACTATGCAAACAGTAAAAAATATCCACGTCAGAACACTGTTCAAACAGTAACAGCTCCTGCCTTCTTAAGTTGCATTTATTTCCTTCTGAGAGGAGGTTTAGTTATGCCCCCTCCTTACACTTAGAGAGAGATACTCCGAGTCTAGAGAGAGGTCTCCTCCTCTTTTTTCTCTTCCTACTCCTTCTGTATCCCTTCCTCTTCTTGTAAGTGTTTATGTTTTAATAAACTTTTATTTTCAATTTGTTTAAAGCTTTCTTTTCTTTCCTTTTCATATCATTGCCTCCTCTTATGAGCTAAGCTTGGCTGGTTTTACCGCCTTTTAGTTCATTCAAGAGCATCCCCTCTGCATGCATTTTATAATTATATAATGCATTAACTTGTCCTTCTAGTGCTTTACTTCCTTTTCTTTTCTCCCCTCTTCCCTTCGATCCTTCGGGGTCTCTCCTCGTAGTTGCATTAGCTCAAGGATATGAGTCCTTAGATATTTTTGTACAATGAATTTTACAATATGTATTTTTTGAGAAATTTTTCCTATTTTTATAAAAAGAAACCATAGACTTGTTTTATTGTAAATCTTTTATTTCCAAAAAATGAAACTATTTAATAAGCAAAATAGAATTGGTTGTTTTATTTGACCGAGAAAGGAAATTTGATGATTTAAGTTGGGAAAATCTCTACCTCAATAGACTAAAATGCACCATGTCATGTTCTTTTTTTTGTTTTTTTACTTTTTCTCTAATTTTCATGATTTTTGAGCGGTCCATATACTTGTAAATTTGATCATTTATATTCATGATTTGATACACACGCGTAAGAAAAAATATTTTCCATGCATATTTTCTTTTATATTTATTATCTTTTCTTACATACATAACTATATACTCTCAAAAATTCAATTATTCGTCAGACAACAATTTATGCAAGTATTTTGAAATAAGAAATTGGAGAGAAGCATAAGTATTTAATTTTATTCTGCAATTCAACTGAATCTAAAATCTAAGGAACTCATCTTTTGGAGACAAATATAAAATTTGAGATAATTTAAGAATTCTTCCAAACTTTTGAAACATTATCCATAAGTTTACAAGTCTTCTAACTTATAAGAAGTCAAGCCTATCATACTTTACCAAAAACTTATGTTTCTTCTTCTGAAAAGGATATATAACATTGAATATTTTTTTGAATACTTTGGATTTCTTGCAAATTATTTGCACAAGCTTCAAATTAATGTTCTTTTGCATCTTTTTTGTCATTTTATCTCTGTCATTGTATATTGCTAGTTATTTTTCCAATTAAGATTTTATGAATTGATTTGGACTTGGATGAAACTTCTACCATCATATCTGATATTTTTGAGTGGTTTATAATTATATTTTTTGTAGAAATTTTTTCAAGAGTATAATTTTGAGACTATTCAACTTGAGCTATAAGGACTTTTATGGACAAGTTTCCAACATAGATAGGAGATTTATCTATGCTTGAATATTTTTATTTTTGAAATAGTAGTTTTAATGGATTTATTATGCTGTCTCTATTCAATCTGTCAAACTTGGAGGAGTTGAATTGGATTTATAATTTAATTGAAGGGACTATTCCACTTAAAGTGAGAAGACTTGAGCACTTAAAGAAGTTACTACTTGCGCTTAACAAACTTTTAGGAACCATTTCCCAAATAGTTTACAACGTATCTTCACTTGAAATATTGAGTCTCTCTTATAATAGTTTGTGAGTTATATTTTTGGAATATTTTTAATATCTATACTTGCCTTTTCTATAATTGATTAGCATGATTTTTTATTATCTTGGAGGAATCTAGGTTTGTCTGGAATGCTTTTTTTTCTCACATTATTTTGCGCATTTTTCTATCTAATTTATATAACATTAACTAAATTATATTATTAGGTATCTTAGTTTATGAGTTCGTAGTTACCCCTCCCATCATAGATGTCTCATATTTACATCGAATGGATTTTTATTTTGTTGTAATTTGCAAGAGGTATGTATTTATTTTTTTTATTTCTCTCCAAATATATTATATATATGTATATATACACAATATCCAGTTATGTTATTTTCAATTTCAAATTAATTATAAGCAATATTGAATTAATCCTCCTATCTATTATCTATTATCTATTTTCTATTTTCTATACATTTATTTCTTAATATTATCATTTTCATATATTTTTCCTTATTATAAAAAGTACCGTAATTAATAAAAGGCAACTTTTTTATATAATGCGTTGGTAGGCTCTAACGGACTCTCTAAAGTAATTGATATCGATACTAAATTAACGGTTCAAAAATAATACTAAAAGATTCAATCAAAATATTGAAATTGTTAAGTGAAGTTCAAAAAAAAATCTGGTGCTTAATATTTGAAAAGTCTGCTAACAAGGTTCTTTTGGATTTACCCTTTCTATGGCCTACAAGACTGATAATAAATAAAATTAGGGAAGCATACACTATATTTTTCTTTATTTTTAATTTGATATCTATATTTGTTTTTTCTTTTTACTAAAGTATTTAATTTTATTCTGTTAATACTGTTAATCCTTGTAACTTTGTTCTATTAACATTGTTAGTCCGTTTATATAAACTAATTATGTTAATAAATTAAAATTAAAGAATTTAATAAGAAAAAATTAGTGTAAATATTAAATTAAAACTTGAGGAAAAGTATAAGTACTTACAAACGAGTTTTCCCATAAAATTATATTTCTGAAAGGGACAAAGAATCTTTTCATCACTAATGCACTTTAATAGGCTAGTATATGACCCATACAATACAATGATAATGAAAATAATAATCCTTTGTGTGATAGCGGATGACTATTAGGATCAAAGCTTTTTTTTTTTTCATCATTAGTGGATGACCCATAAAAGTCTTTTAGGCTTATTTTAATTTATTGCAATTTTAGTAATAGTTAATCAAATCAAACCCTATTTTATGTTGCATTTTATTTAGTTACTTAGGAATTTTATTTTATTTTTTGATTCCTCAAAAGAGAACGACCCAATGTTATACTATCTGTAATTCTTTATTAATTTTTTTTAAACAAGCGATATCAGATTTAGATTGTTTCACATATCTATGTTTATTTTTTTCTCTTTATCAAATTATTTAATTTTATTAGGTTAACATTGTTAGTCCCTATAATTTTGCTCTATAATATTGTTAGCCCGTGTACATAATTAATTTTGCTAATTGAATAAAATTAAATAATTTAATAAAAAATTAATTAAAACTTGAGGAAAAGTACAATTACTTACAAAATAGTTTTTCCATGAAATTATCTTCTGAAAGGGATAAAGATTCTTTTATCAGTAACGTGGGGTTACTCTATGGCCCATACAATACAATGATAATGAAAATAATGGTCCTTCATATGATAGCATATGACTATTGGGATTAAAGCTTTTTCTCATTAGTAGCGTAGTTTTCGTTCTCTTTCGTTGCGTCAATTTTTTTTGGTGACCACATATAGTTTGAAAAGTCTAAAGAGTGTTCTTTAAATAAATGTTGTTATCCACCATGACCAATGATCAAGTAAGGGGCAGAACACAAAACAAAGCATTCAATGAAAATTTAGATTGTAAAAAATAAAATATATTCTCGCTATCTACCATGACCAAGACAAAATTAAAACTTTTGTAATTTTTTGTGCCTCTTTCTCCATTTATGCTTGCTCTTTGTTTGGCTGTTAATAAGAATATATTCTGGTTTAGTGTTTTGCCAATGTCTATTTTTGGCTAGTCTCAAAGAAACTAAGCTGTTATTTATATATCCATTTTGGAAATTTACTTTTCTAAAAGAGAAAAAAATTACTGAATTGTGACTTCTGGATGTATTTAGGACAAAGACACATGATTATTTATTATCTTGGAGGAACCTAGGTTTGTCTTGATTGCTCTTTTCTCTCTCTCTCATTTTGCGCATTTTTCTATTTATTTTTTATAACATTAACCGAATCCTATTACTAGGTATTTTAGTTTATGAGTTCGTAATTACCCCTCCTATCATAGATGTCTCATATCTACATCGAATAGATTTTTATTTTGCTGTAATTTGTAAGAGGTATGTATTTATTTTTTTATTTCTCTCCAAATATATTATATATATACAATATCCAGTTATGTTATTTTCAATTTCAAATTAATAACAAGCAATATTGAATTAATCCTCCTATCTATTATCTATTTTCTATACATTTATTCCTTAATATTATCATTTTCATATATTTTTCCTTATTATAAAAAGTACCGTAATTAATAAAAGGTCACTTTTTTATATAATGTGTTGGTAGGCTCTAATGGACTCTCTAAAGTAATTGATATCGATACTAAATTAATGGTTCAAAAATAATACTAAAAGATTCAATCAAAATATTGAAATTGTTAAGTGAAGTTCAAAAAAAATATCTGGTGCTTAATATTTAAAAAGTCTACTAACAAGGTTCTTTTGGATTTACCCTGTCTATGGCCTACAAGACTGATAATAAATAAAATTAGGGAAATATACACTATATTTTTCTTTATTTTTAATTTGATATCTATATTTGCTTTTTCTTTTTATTAAAGTATTTAATTTTATTATGTTAACACTGTTAGTCCTTATAACTTTGATCTATTAACATTGTTAGTCCGTGTATATAAACTAATGATGCTAATAGATTAAAATTAAATAATTTAATAAGAAAAAAATTAGTATAAATATTAAATTAATACTTAAAGAAAAGTATAAGTACTTACAAACTAGTTTTCCCATAAAATTATATTTCTGAAAGGGACAAAGAATTTTTTTTCATCACTAATGCACTTTAATGGGTTAGTCTATGACCCATACAATACAATGATAATGAAAATAATAATCCTTCGTGTGATAGCGGATGACTATTAGGATCAAAGCTTTTTTTTCATCATTAGTGCATGACCCATAAAAGTCTTTTATGCTTATTTTAATTTATTGCAATTTTAGTAATAGTTAATCAAATCAAACCCTATTTTATAGTTTAGGTTACATTTTATTCAGTTATTTAGGAATTCAATTTTATTTTTTGACTCCTCAAAAGAAACAACCCGAGGTTGTACTATCTGTAATCTTTTATTATTTTTTTAAACAAGCGATATCAGATTTAGTTTGTTTTACATATTTATGTTTATTTTTTTTCTCTTTATCAAATCATTTAATTTTATTAGGTTAACATTGTTAGTCCCTATAATTTTTCTCTATAATAGTTAGCCCGTGTACATAATTAATTTTGCTAATTGAATAAAATTAAATAATTTAATAAAAAAAGTTAATTAAAACTTGAGGAAAAGTACAATTACTTACAAAATAGTTTTTCCATGAAATTATCTTCTGAAAGGGATAAAGATTCTTTTATCAGTAACGTGGGGTTACTCTATGGCCCATACAATACAATGATAATGAAAATAATGGTCCTTCATATGATAGCATATGACTATTGGGATCAAAGCTTTTTCTCATTAGTAGCGTAGTTTTCGTTCTCTTTCGTTGCTTCAATTTTTTTTGGTGACCACATATGGTTTGAAAAGTCTAAAGAGTGTTCTTTAAATAAATGTTGTTATCCACCATGACCAATGATCAAGTAAGGGGCAGAACACAAAACAAAGCATTCAATGAAAATTTAGATTGTAAAAAATAAAATATATTATCGCTATCTACCATGACCAAGACAAAATTAAAACCTTTGTAATTTTTTGTGCCTCTTTCTCCATTTATGCTTGCTCTTTGTTTGGCTGTTAATAAGAATATATTCTGGTTTTGTGTTTTGCCAATGTCTTTTTTGGCTAGTCTCAAAGAAATTAAGCTGTTATTTATATATCCATTTTGGAAATCTTACTTTTTTAAAAGAGAAAAAAATTACTGAATTGTGACTTCTGGATCTATTTAGAAGTAAATCCTACCATTTTTTATCTACAAGTTAACAATGGGGTTTGTTTGACTTCTAAGTACGTTTGAATATATATGATAGTTCCGAAAATAATTACTTTGAACTTCAAAAAATAAATTTCAGTTATTGAAATAAATAAGGATATAAATAGATTTTTTTTTAAAATACCGTCTTCTGCTTTTAGACAATAACAATTATGCACAGTTTTGACTTTAATTGTTTTCATGTTAATTATGTGATATGTTTTTACTCCTTCATTTTAAATTTATTTTATATACATTTCTTCTTCTTTCTAGCTAGAATAGAAATATATATCAACAAAAATATATAACACAGAAAGGGGAATTATTTATGTGTATTTTTAACATGAACTAAATGGTGGTATTCTTGTTTGAACCAATATGCTATTATCAAAATAAAAAATTCATATATGAGTGGAGATATTTAGAAGAAGTTTCTTATGAAATGGAGTGTTAGAGACTTGAGTTTCTTATGTAAAGAAGAATTATTGAGGACAAAGACACATGAAATAATGAATGTATCATATTTTATAGTGTTCCTAATTTTATTAAGGACCAAATTTATTTCTTGAAATATTAGGGAGGGGGGACTAACCTAATGGACAAGTAAATGCAAGATACTTATGTATTAAGATTTTTTAACAAGACATTTTGGGCCAATTAATTATGGGTGACATTTATCCAAATTTAAAACATTAATTAAACCTTAAATTGCCTCACAAATACTAACACTTCATAAAAGGGCATATATTCATCAAATGTTAGTGGTCGAATTTCAGTCAACGTTACTATATATAATTATTTCGTAAATTTTTTATAATGTATAGATTTAATAAAAATAATGAAAATTTAAGACAATGGAATACTCCCCCTGTTCTTTCTTATTATAAGAAAAATACGGTAACTAATAGAAAAGTACTTTTATATAAAATGGGCTTGTAGACTCCAACGGACTCTCTAAAACTAAATTAGTGGTTCAAAAATAATAATAAAAACTCCAACCAAAATATTAAAATTGTTAAGTGAGGTTCACATAGAAAATATGGTGAGCTTTGTTAGCTCCTCTAATTAAACCTCTTATTTTAATTCTCAAAGAAATTCTCCCTCATTTTTACTGATAAAATATCTTGTCATAGGGCCTATTTTTTTGGCAACTAGATCAGTTTTTTTTAATAAAAAGAACAAAGGAAGGAAAAAAGAAAAACTGATCTGTCAAGAATGTACTAAAAATAATGCTTCAACAAAAAAAAAACATTGCAAGTTTTGATAAGGTCTTTAGCTACTTACATGTATTTTTAAAGTCAATTGTTCTGTGAGGATTGAAAGATTAAAAGTTGAAGGAAAACAAAGATCTCGTAGTATTATTCATCATTGAATGAAGAAGAATATAAATGGGCTTTTATATATGTAAAAATATAGGTTAATAGGCTAAATCTATAATCCTAATATCTCATATTTATTCTTCTAAGATATGATAATATTTAAATTTAATCATAAATAATATCTGAACTTAACTCTTGATAACTAAATAATATCTGAATAAATATATCTGACATGTTGTAGTTTTCTTTGCATAAACTAAAATGATATTATCAAAATAATATTACTCCCTCTAATTCTTAATAAATGATCTTACTAATTAATTTAGTTAGATTAAAAAAGTTAAATAAATCAATTAATTATAATAAATATGATATAAAATTCGTTATAATAAACATTAAATGAATCATATTTAACAAATTCGTTATAATTTAGTTATTTTTATATCCAAAGTCACCCAAAATCTTCATTCATATGATTTTCCAAACTAACTTATGTATCCACGCAAGATATTTCTCACCGACGTTATTTTGTGGTATTCTCTTACTACACTTGTCCATAAATGAGTTTGTACGCCTTTGACTTTGATTTAGAATTGAAGTATAAAATGACGTGTTTGTGAATTCGTGGATGCACAACACTTGCAAATTTGACAAGTCTGCTATGGTAAACAATATGGGAAAGCCTCCTTCCATTGTTCTACTCTTCTTGCTTCATTGCTTCATGGTCTCCTCAGCTTCAATTGATACAAATATCACCATCGACCAATCTGCACTTCTTGCCTTTAAATTCTTTATCACTTCTGATCCCTACAATTTCTTAGATGATTGGTCTGTCTCTTCTTCTCCATGCAATTGGGTTGGTGTCACTTGTAATACTCGCCATGGAAGGGTTCATTCCTTGAATCTAAGTGCCATGGATCTCAAAGGCACCATATCTCAGCATTTAGGAAATCTCTCATTCCTTGTTGAACTTGATCTAAGTGACAACAATTTTTACAGTCAAATCCCTAAAAAGTTAGTTCGACTACATCGATTAAGATTATTCAACTTGAGCTATAACAATTTTTATGGACAAGTTCCAACATGGATAGGAGATTTATTCATGCTTGAGTGCTTGGATTTTCGAAATAATAGTTTTAATGGAGTTATTCCATTATCTCTATTCAATTTGTCAAAATTGGAGATATTGGATTGGAAGTTTAATTTAATTGAAGGGATTATTCCACTTGAGGTGGGAAAACTAAAGCACTTGAAAATTTTACAACTTTCATATAACAAGCTTTCAGGAACTATTCCCCAAATAGTTTTCAACTTGTCTTCACTTGAAAGATTAAAGCTCTCTTATAATAGTTTGTCAGGTATGTTTTGGAATATTTTTAATATCTATACTTGTCTTTTAATTCCTATAATTGATTGGAATGATTTTATATTATCATGGAGGAAACTAGGTTTGTCTAGATTGTTTTCTTGGTATTTTGTGCATTTCTTCCTTGTTTTTATAATATTAACCGGATCATATTACTAGTATCCTATTTTTGGGGTTTATGGCTATCCTTTCTAGTATAGATATTTTTTAAAACAATTGAACTTGAGACTTAGAAGAATCTAACAGGTTTTATACCACTAGAAAAATCTATATTGATATTTCTTCTAGTTTATTCCTAACACTTTTATGTTCTTCTTTTAAGAATAGAAAATAATTCATCATCCAATTTTTGAAACGGTTTAGTAAAGTCATACCAAGTGAAAAAATACTACTATAATAATAGCAAAAATATCTAAGGCGACTGTTACGAAAATTATTATTCCTTTTTTTATCCAAAAGTTTGATAAATGGGGTTATTATATCATATCTATTCAATTTGTCAAAATTAGAGATCTTAGATTAGACTTTTAAATTAATTGAAGGGACTATTCTACTTGGAAAATTTGAGTACTTGAAGATTTTACTATTTATAAGTAACAAATTTTGAGGAACTATTACTCAAATAGTTTCTAACTTATCATTACTTGAAAGATTGAATCTCTTTTATAATAGCTTGTCTGGTATATTTTGGGATATTTTTAATATATACACTTGTCTTTTCTCTAAACTAGTATACTTGATTAGCATGAAATTATATTATCATGCAGGAATTGTGTTTGTTTCATTGTTCTTGTTTTTTTTTTGACACTTTTTCTTATTTTTCCTGTATTTTCTGTAACATTTTTAAAGAATACAAAATAATTCGTCATCCAATTTTTGAAACGGTTTAGTTAAGTCACGCCACTCAGAAAAGAACACTATCATAATATCTAAAGGCGATAATCAATCCTTAAAAAAATTATTATTTCTTTTTCTATTCAAAAAATTTTATTATTCCATGATTAAAAGATGTCTAATGGTTTTATTTTTAAAATTAGTAAGCCTTACAAGCAACATATTCGAAACATTTAAATTTAATTTGAATAATCTAAATTATAACTGATTTTATTTTTATTATTAATTTTTTAAGAAAATTGTAGTTAACAAAAATAAGTTTTCTGGGAGCTTTTTGCTAAATATGTGTTTCGAAAGAAATGATGAATATCAAGGCCTTTTAATGATATAATTTTTGAACCAAATTAAATATTTTAAGGGGATTTTATTAGGATTATCCCTACTAAAAAAAGGGAGCCCTTTGAAAATCGGTTAAAAAAAACTTCCTGGGCTATCAATATTTGATGTCGCATAGTAATTTTCATGATAACTCTCACTTTTTATTTAAAAAAATGAATCCGTAAAAAGAGAAATAAAATATAATTTTGGATTATTAGAAACAAAATTGTTTGATGTATGTGCTTTTAATAAGTTTCATATTTATGATTTGTGTGGGTGATTAGAAATACAAAATTTGATGCATGTTCTATAACAATTTGTTGAGCAAATATTTGTAAGGTTTGACTATCCATTTTTCTTTTAATTTAACAACAGATACATGTAATACTTAATTTTCATGCCCATGTCAAAAAGTATAATAAAATACTTAATTATTAGAAAAACAGGGAGCCTGAAGAAAAATAAATAATCAAATATTTGTTACTTTATATGGTGTCACATTCCTTTTTTTAATAAACTAAGTTGCTGATAAGGATGATAAGAAGTACTAATTAAGTTGTAATGTTTCTTTCTAGCTCTTATTTTTCATTTTCCCTTGCATTTTCTGGGCAAGTTTTCATTAGTTTTTCTTTTCTAAAAATAAAGATAATTCATCTAAATTTCTCAACGAATCACACATTGGTCTGCCTTACATGAAAATAATATATGTGATCAATTAAGTGTCGTGGCTTTTTAAAACTAATTTTAATTTTATATTATCATTTCATTTAGAGTATATTAGTGTTTCTTTTTTCTCAAAAATGAGTAAGTTTTAAACGATATTAAAAAAATATATAAATTTGTATCTTTTAGCTATTAATTTATGACATTACTTGGAAATGCACACGTAGGTATGGTGCATCAACCTTTTTAACTCTTAGAAGATGAGAGACCAATATGGTTTCATAGAGCTTTCTTGTTTCATTTTATTATGAATTATATCATTTTTATTATTTTCATGCACCTTTATCAATTTAAGATACATGAAAAGAATAAAAAATTAATTATTAGCCACCCGAATCAAAATGGTATTACCTTTTCAAAAATGATATAATTGTTTTTGTGTTTTATCATTTAGAATATATTCGTGTGATTTCTAATAAAAAAGTGCAAGCTTTATTACGTTTATAATAACTTATGATACTTAAAGAATTGTTACCACTGACATTACTTTATTTCCCATCCCTTAATATTTGAAGGAAGCATTCCAAATGAGATTGGTGATCTTTCACAACTAAAGACATTATATCTTGGAGGGAATCAACTTGTTGGTTCTATACCATCTTCTTTATTTAACAATTCAGTGCTGCAGCAAATTGGTCTTGAAAGAAATCAATTATCTGGTAGTCTCCCAACAAGTATATGTTCTGGGCTTCCAAAACTTGAATTGTTTTATGTGAATGGAAATGAGTTGTCTGGAGAAATACCATCCAGTTGGCATCAATGCAAAGAATTAACAGAATTACAATTGGGGGATAACAAATTCAAAGGAGGAAACATACCAAGTGACATTGCAAATTTGACCAAACTCTGGCGGCTATATCTTAGTAACATCAACTTGCAAGGTAAGAGTTTTGATTATATGATGGTCTTAAATTTTGTTCCCAGTATTTTGATATAATCACTATTTTGCATTATAGATTTAGAGAATAATTATTTTTCTAGATTCCTTTTAAAGGAATGAAACCTGATACTTTCTTTTAACCCTAAAATAAATATGAACAAAATATTACACTTTTCGGAATCTATGACTTCCATTAAAATATATTCATATGTGTATTAGATTGTATATTTTTTGTCTTTTTCCCTTTTTCACTTTCTAGAATAAAAATAAATTTGAAATGAGATTTTTTTTCTAGGCATTTAGGTCGAATTTACATATAATTTTTACACACATGTAAAGGTGGGGAATAAGTTGCATACAAAATCTTCAAAAAAATGAAATAAAATGATGAAAAAGACATACTAGTTGAGATTTTAATGCTTATTTCTTGTTTTTTTTTTCATTTCCCCCTATTTTCTTTTCAATGACAAGGTTTTTAGTTTTTTTAATATAGACAATCCATCACAATTTTGTCAACGAAACTAATATGGATCTTAAAAAAAAACGCACGCTTTACATGAAAAATAATTTATATGTATCATTTAAGGGTAGTGGCTTTTTTAAAAAATTATTGATTAATACGATATTTTTATCAAAACTAAAATGAGGATTCAATTCTTTGAAATGATTTAGGGATTAATAATCTATACACATGCATGTAAACATATGTATGTATGTTTATTAAAATTTTGAAAGGGCTTTCAGACCCAAAAGACATACTAAAGGGCCCATACAATACTAGAGTCATGTGTAAACAAATATTGCTAGCCACAAATTAGCCTTAACTCGTTTATCTTAGAACAGTTTGCAAGGGGTAGCATTTTTTTAAATTTTGTTATATTTTTTATGCATTTATTCTTATTTTTTCTAACATTTTTTATTTTTTAAGAATAAAAACAATTCATCATCCAATGTTTGAAATGGTTAGTAAATGCATATCATGGGAAAGAGAATATTGTTATAATATTAATCCCTATCAGTAAGGCTGTATCAATATTTAAAAATAAATGTTTAATTTTTGTTATTAATTTTTTTAAGATTATGTTTTCCAAAATAAGTAAGCCTTATAAGCAACCCATTTAATTTTGATTTGGATATACGTGTTTAATCTAAATTTTATTTTTTATTTTTATTTTTTTAAAAAGGTTGTAGTTAACAAAATCATTTTTTTGGGATACAATTGTTAGGGTAACAAGCGCCAAATGGATTCGATACGTCTCTAATTTTTCACTTTATCACAATTAATTGAAAAATTGATAAGCATATTTATTCTTGAATGAGATGAATACAGTTCACATAATATATAGGAATTTCTCACAATAAATCTAAATTACCTAGTAATAAATTTAATTTTTGGCAAACCTCCCAATCCTAAATCTTTGTAGAAACGGTTTGCAAGCAAAGAATTTTAATTATATGATTGTTTTATATCATATGTGAGTTTTTTTGTTTTCATCTCTAGAATACAAAAATAATTTTAAAGCAAGCTTTTGCTTTCTTTTTTTTTTCATTCATTTTAAAGAACTATAAGAAGCTTTGTAATATTTATCTATTTTTCTTTTTATTTGAAAACATACACATATAACAGTGATGCTTTCTTTTAATCCCAATGTAAATATACCTTTTTCATATATGTATAATTTTCACACAAGTTTCAAAAAGTATAATAAAATATTGAATTATTAAAAAATTTGGTTCCAAAAAATACATACTTTATCCATTTTTTATTTTTATTTTCTTCAATAAAACGCAAAATTAAATTCAAAAATTTCATATTGTAAACATGAATACAAAAAATACATACTTTAGAAAATTGTTCCATATGTATATATTTACAAATCCCCCAGCATGAGATGAAATCTTGGAAAAAGAAAAGGTTCACACTCTTAGCTACTCTTTCTTTTTCTTTTTAGTATTTAAATTAAACTAATTTTTTATTATCACTTTCAATATTATAATAAATTTTGCTACGCATATATAATTTGCCCAGGAATCATTCCAAGTGAGATTGGATATTTGACAAACCTCCAAATCCTAGATTTTGGCAACAACAAAATTCAAGGTAAGACTTTTAATTATATAATTGTCTTATACCATGTGTAGGTTTTGCTTTTATTTTCATCTCTCGAATAAAAAATAATTTTAAAATAAAATTTTGCTTTCCATTTTTTCCTTCATTTTAAAGAATCATAAGAAGTTTTGGTAATATTTGAGGAAAATGACAAAAAAAAAAAAACTCTAGAAAATGATAAATAACAAATTAGGACTTTGTGTTGGTAGTTCCATATCTCTTGTGGTAATACTTGATATATTATTGCTAACATACCTTATTGATAATTTATCATTTTCAGAGCCTTTTTATGTCATTTTTCCTCATGTTTTTCCATTTTCTTTTTTCTTTGACAAGAGACACAAGTAATTGTGATGCTTTCTTTTAATCCCAAAGTGAATATGTCTTTTGTGATTATATGATTGTGCCAATTTTATTAGAATTTTAAGGAGATTTTATTAGGAATCTCCCTAAAATAAAATCAGGGAGCCCTCTAAAAATTGTCCAAAAGAACTTCATGGGCTATTAATATTTGATGTGGCATAGTAATTTCAGGATAATTCCCACATTTTATTTTAAAAAAATGAATCCTTATAAAGAGAAATAAAATATAATATTGGATTATTAGAAACAAAATGTTTGATATATGTGCTTTTAACAAGTTTCATATTTATGAATTGTGTGGGTGATTAGAAATAAAAAGTTTGATGCATGTTCTATAACAGTTTGTTGAGCAAATATTTGTAATGTTTGTCTTTCCATTTTTCTTTTTATTTGACAACAGACACATGTAATAATTAAATACTAAAATATTTAATTATTTAGAAAAACAGAGAGCATGAAGAAAAATAAATTAATGCATATTTGTTACTTTATGTGGTGTCGCATTCTTTTTTTTAATAAACTAAGTGGTTAATAAGAATAATAAGAGGTGCTAGTTGAGTTTCAATGTTTCTTTCTAGCTTCTTATTTTTCATTTTCCCCACATTTTCTTGTTAGTGGCAAGTTTTCATAGTTTTTCTTTTTTTTTAAATAAAGATAATTCATCTAAATTTCTCAATGAATATTGGTCGAGAAAAAAAATGCCTTGCATGAAAATAATATATGTGATCAATTAAGAGTCCTAGTTTTTAAAACTAATTTTAATTTTATATTATCATTTCATTTAGAGTATATTAGTGTTTCTTTTTTTTCTCAAAATGAGTAAATTTTGAATGATATAAAAAAAATTATAAATTTGTATCTTTTACCTATTAATAAAAAGTAGAAAATTAAACTATTGTTTATTAATACTATAAATTGATAACATATTTGCACACGTAGGTATGGTGCATCAACTTTTCATGCACCTTTATCAATTTAAGGTACACGAAAAGAATAAAAAATTGGTTATTAGCCACCCGAATCAAAACAGTATTCCCTTCTCGAAAATGATATAATTAGTGTTGTGTTTTATCATTTAGAATATATTCGTTTGATTTCTAACAAAAAAACGTGCAAGTTTTATTACATTTGGTTTTAAGAAATATAAATGTATGTCATGTACAAATATGATAACTTGTGATACTTAAAGAATTGTTACTACTGACATTACTTTATTTCCCATCCCTTAATATTTGAAGGAAGCATTCCAAATGAGATTGGTGATCTTTCACAACTAAAGACATTATATCTTGGAGGGAATCAACTTGTTGGTTCTATACCATCTTCTTTATCTAACAATTCAGTGCTACAGCAAATTGGTCTTGAAAGAAATCAATTATCTGGTAGTCTCCCAACAAGTATATGTTCTGGGCTTCCAAAACTTGAATTGTTTTATGTGAATGGAAATGAGTTGTCTGGAGAAATACCATCCAGTTGGCATCAATGCAAAGAATTAACAGAATTACAATTGGGAGATAACAAATTCAAAGGAGGAAACATACCAAGTGGCATTGCAAATTTGACCAAACTCTGGCGGCTATATCTTGATAACAGCAACCTGCAAGGTAAGAGTTTTGATTATATGATGGTCTTAAATTTTATTCCCAGTATTTTGATATAATCACTATTTTGCATTATAGATTTAGAGAATAATAATTTTTATAGATTGCTTTTAAAGGAATAGAACGTGATACTTTCTTTTAATCCCAAAGTGAATAGGAACAAAATATTACACTTTTAAGAATCTATAATTTTGATGAAAACATATCCATATGTTTATTAGATTGTGTATTTTTTTTTCTTTTTTACTTTTTAAATTTCTAGAATAAAAACAAATTTGAAATGAGATTTTGTTTCCAGGCATTTAGGTCGAATTTATATAATTTTCACACATGAAAAGGAGGGGAATAAGTTGCGTACAAAATCTTCAAAAAACAAAATGAAATAAAATGATGAAAAGGACATACTAGTTGGGATTTTAATGCTTATTTCTTGCCTTTTATTTTTCATTTCCCCCTATTTTCTTTTCAATGACAAGGTTTTTTAATTTTTTTTAATATAGATCCATCAAAATTTGTCAACTAAACGAATATGGATCTTAAAAAAAACAAACGCTTTACATGAAAAATAATTTATATGTATCATTTAAGGGTAATGGCTTTTTTTAAAAAATTATTGATTAATACGATAGTTTTTTTATCAAAATTAAAATGAGGATTCAATTCTTTGAAATGATTTAGGGATTAATAATCTATACACATGAATGTACACATACATATATATATGTATGTATATGTATATGTATATGTGTATGTGTATGTGTATGTGTATGTTTATTGAAATCTTGAAAAGGCCTTTCAGACCCAAAAAAAATATTATAGGGCCCATACAATACTAGAGTCACGCGGAAACAAATAATGCTAGCCACAAATTAGCCTTAACTCATTTATCTTAGAACACTTTGTTAGGGGTAGTTTTTTTTTTTTAATATTTGTTATATTTTTTTATGCATTTCTTCTTATTTTTTCTAACATTTTTTATTTTCTTAAGAATAAAAACAATTTGTCATCCAATATTTGAAATAGTTAGTAAATACATACCATGGGAAAGAGAATATTATTATAATATTAATCCCTATCAATAAGATTATATCAGTATTTAAAAATAAATGTTTAAGTTCTGTTATTATAACCAAACCATTTAATTTTGATCATGCCTTCATTTATTTATTTATAGGTGAAATTCCTTCATGTAATTCTGTTACCAAGGAATTAAGAAATATTTTATATTTATTTATAGGTGAAATTCCTTCATTTATTTGGATCATGCCTTCTTTGAGATATGTTGCACTTGACAACAATTATTTAAAGGGTAATTTGCCTAAAGAAATGTTCCATCAACTCCCTTTACTTGAAGTCTTTGGTGTTACTGGTAATCAATTAGAGGGAAGCATTCCACAATCAATAAGTAACTGCACATCTTTAAAAGAATTATATTTGGCTATTAACTTATTTACAGGTATGTACCTACTTGTGTGTGTTTTTTTCTTTTTAATTTTTTTTCTAAACTCATATTGTTTTTCATCTCATTCATATTATTCATTCACATACAATGGGGCTTGTGTATGTATAGCTTGTGATTACAATCATAAAAAATTAAAGAAAGTTAAGATCATGAACAGACGGAAGCACATAATATTTAATTTGTAGAATATAATTAATAATCCCATGTTTTATGCCGCTACTTCTTTCTTGTAGATTTTATCATTCTTCTACTAACTTTAAGTGTAATAATATATATAAATTGTGTTCTCAATTATTCGTTATATATACTTTAATAATTCTATATTATTTATTTGAAATGAAAATTATGAGATATTTTTAAAAAAATTATAATATGGAATTAAAAATGTAAAATAAATAAAAATATTTGGAAAAGTATATAAATTTAATTTCAAATCATAATATATAAATTAAAAAATTAAATAAAACTTAAAAAATGCTTGTTCAACAATTTTTGATATCCCCCTGAAAAACAAGAATATGAGATGAATTTTGGAAAAGTATATAAATTTAAACAAATGACCGAAAAAGTAGTTTAATGCGTTTTGCCACACATGATTTATTGGCAATACACAAATAATCTATATAGACAAACTTCACCCACTCACTTGCAATTATTAGAAGGTAAGCAATCTGATAGTTAGAAGAAATTTACTCTCCCCTTTTCTAAAATCAATTATTTAGAATTAGTAAGAACCGTGTAGTTTTTTTTCCTTGTTATAGTGTGGGCATATTATATGCAAACGATATTACCTATTTTATTTCTCTTTTAATTTTAAAGTCCGTACATTTATAAAAAAAATGTTTTTTAGCAAAATAAGAATATTATTACTTATCAGTTATATATCATATATGTATATTAAGAAGATTATATGCAAATTTTATGACCTATTTTATTTTTCTATTTACAAATCTATTCAGCTTTTTTATAAGTAGTTGATCCTAGTCAATTATATTTAAATGCAACCTTTTTACAGGCATGACAATATTCCATCTAATTTTTATTATTTTCTTTGTTTTTCAATCATTTTCTCTAATAGAATAAGTTTAAAATGAGATTCCTTTTTTCCTCATTTTATTAATATTATTGAAATATAACTAATGATTTATAATTTCAAAAATTATTGAAGCTAAAATCACGGACAGAAATATATAGAAGATCATGAACTAGTGGGACCAGATGAAATTTAAAACATGAAAAGCTCCACATCATATATAATATGCCCACATGTTGTTGTATATATTTATAGATTTTGTCATTTTCCTATTAATTTCAACTCTATATTTTTTTCTCTCCCTTTTCTTAAATAATACATCTGTTTAATTTCATTTTGTTTTCATTTATATTACACAAATTTATTAAATTTTCTATTAAATAATTGTTCAATAATTATAACATAAAAATACTTTAATTTTAAAATAAATCTTCTATAATCGGGTCATCTCAGGATAGTTTATGATTTTCCTAATTTTTTATTTCAAAAAGTTTCTGAAGACTTAAAAATAATAAAAATATTTTAGCTGTATATCTTATTATTTGAAATATATAAAAGTCATCATTGTAAATTTTTTATGTCTAGATAGACTCAAAAAGTTTATAAACGTATAGGCAAATTTGATAGACTTAACTTGTCAGACTTGATCTTAAAAGGAACTATTATTTAATTTTATTTAAATTGAATATTGAAAATAAGGCCTTCTCCTTATTTTTATTTAAATATATACATATATACACAATTATTTTTCATAAATAAATTAATATATATAATATTTATTTAATTAATTACTACATTAAGTTTTTAATACAATTAGTACTTTATAAATTCTAAAATATTAATTTTTGAAATTGTTGGCTATTTTATTTTATTTTTTTATAAATATTATATATATATATATATTAGTATTTAAGTCTATATATTGTCACTTAGTTTTAAAAAGAGTGTAAAATCAAAATCGCACTGGGAGAGAACAATTTTACTTGTAGTATTCTAGTAAATATTTCGCAAGGTAGCATTTTGGTATATCTTTTTACGATTTATATTTTATTTTATTTTAAATAATAAAAAAAATTATTTAAAATGTATTTTATTTTAAAAGGTAGCACACAGATGATTGCATATCGTAGAAGAGATAATATGTCGTGATTTTTGTAATATAAAATGATGTATTCTTATATTCCATACATGTTATATATAAAACATATTAACTATTTTATCTTTTTTCCCTATTCCCTTATGAAAATGCTATTCATCCATCAATGCTTTTGTGTCCAGGTTTTATACCCAAAGGGATAGGCCATCTTGACAAACTTAATGTCTTAGACTTGTCAAATAATCATTTGAAAGGACCTATTCCTTCCAACATATTCAACATTTCAACATTGACATTCTTGAATCTTGGTGGCAATTTTCTCTCTGGCCTTCTCCCATCATATTTAGGAATTGGCCTTCCTAACTTGAACAAGTTATGGTTGGAGGACAATGAACTAACTGGACAAATTCCAAACAGCATATCAAATGCTTCTAATCTCATTAGGTTAGATTTGTCATCAAACAAATTTAGAGGACCTATACCCAATGTAATTGGAAATTTAACAAAATTGATTGGATTAGCTTTGGATGGGAATGATTTGACTGGGTTGATTCCACATACAGTTAATAAATTACATGGCCTTCAACGTTTAAGTCTCAGCAACAACAAATTGCAAGGGTCCATTATCAATGAACTTTGCCAACTCAAAAGTCTAAGTGAGTTGGCTCTTGCCAACAACATGTTTTCAGGAGTGCTTCTAAGATGTCTTGGGAATATTACTTCTTTGCAGAAGTTGAATTTTAGCTCTAACCAATTGATTTCTCATATACCTTCTTCTCTTTGGAGACTCAAAGACATTTTGGATTTAGACATATCCTCCAATGCACTAAGTGGAACAATTTCTCCAGGGGTGTCAAACTTGAGAGCAATTAGACTTTTAAACTTGTCAAGAAATCAATTTTCAGGAAGAATCCCTACAACTATGGGTGGCTTACAAAGTTTAATAACTCTATCTTTGGCTCAAAACAAGTTGCAAGGGCCTATTCCAGAATCACTTAGCGGCATGATAAGTATGGAGTCAATGGATCTTTCCCATAATTATTTGTCTGGTGTGATTCCAAAATCATTAAAGTCATTACTCTATCTTAAATACATTAATCTTTCCTACAACTTATTGTATGGAGAAATTCCAACAGATGGGCCCTTTCAAAATCTTACTGCTCAATGTTTCATGATGAATAAAGATCTTTGTGGAAAATCTCAACTACAAGTGCAACCATGTAGGAAAGGAAACAAGCACTTACCAGATAAAGCGATGTTGATCCTAAAATTCTCATTGCCTATCTTGGTTGTCATTTTGGTTGTTTCAATCATTGCCTTTCTAAAGCGTAAGAGAGAAAGTGATAATTATTCAACCAAAAGGGATTTAACTAATTTGGATACAATAACCAGGATATCATACTATGAGCTTCTACATGGAACAAATGGATTTGATGAGAGTAATCTTCTTGGCTCTGGAAGTTATGGATCAGTATATAAAGCAATCCTTCCAAATGAAAAGATAGTTGCTGTCAAAGTATTTAACTTGGACGTGGAAGAAGCATCGATAAGTTTTGACACTGAATGTGCTGCCATGTGCAATTTACGCCATCGCAATCTCATTAAACTCATCAGTAGCTGCTCAAATGACCATTTCAAATCTCTAATAATGGAATTCATGGAAAACGGGAGTCTTGACAAATGGTTGTACTCTCATAACTATTATTTAGATGTCTTGGAGAGATTGAACATAATGATTGATGTGGCAATAGCTTTGGAGTATCTTCATCATGATTCTCCTACGCTAGTTGTTCATTGCGATGTGAAACCTAGCAACATTTTGCTGGATGAAGAAATGGTGGCTCATCTTAGCGATTTTGGTATTGCTAAATTGTTTGGTGAAAGAGAACTGGAAATTTATACCACAAATTTGGCTACAATTGGCTATATGGCACCAGGTAATGCTTTAATCATAATATTTTAGATTTATTTTCATGTTGTTTTGTTTTCTATGCTTTTAAAATATTAAACTTCTAGTAATATTTTTATGTTTTCATATGTAAATATTTGAATTGATGACACAAAACCTTATACTATGTTTTGACATCTTAAAATGTATACTAATAATTCGAATTCATATATAGAGTATGGATCGGAAGGAGTTATTTCTACCAAAGGAGATGTGTATAGTTATGGCATCATGCTAATGGAAATGTTTACAAGGAAGAAGCCAATAGATGAGATGTTTGTTCAAGGATTAAGTTTGAAAAATTGGGTAAGAGAATCAACACCGCATTCAATCATCAATATTATAGATGCCAATTTGATGCATAGAGAAAATCATATTGCTAATAATATATTATCTCATATATCATTAGTTTTTGAGTTAGCATTAAATTGTTGCATTGACTTACCTGAGGCACGACTTACTATAACTGATGTTGTAGTATCATTGAAAAAAGTCAAGGCTTTGTTTATAGAAAATGCTAGGGATATTGTTAGGTGAATAATCGTTAAATCAAGTTTTGACGATTATTTCTTTAGCCTTCTAATATTTTATTTTTATTTTTGTTATTGTAACAAGTAATCTTGTGAATTGAAGTGATTATCTGTAAGCGGTAATAATATAAAAGTATTTGAAATTTAAATTTTTTAACTCTTCATGTTTCATTTTTCTTATTATTACAATTGATCTTAATTATAAGAACACAAGTCCTTTTTTTTCTTCATGTAACTTTATTTAGCTTGGAGTTTAGTTTTGGAAAAAGAATTTTTCTTTTAAAAGTAATCAAAGTGAGTCCAATTTTGTTTCTTTTTCTCCTCTATAATCTTCTTATATTTTTGAAGCGTTTTATTATTAGATAAAAACCCACTATAAATTGTACTATATTTGAGCAATTAAATAATTTTTTCAATCAAATGGCTTTTTTTAAGATTTAGATTTAGATATCATATGCTATACATATCTAAAGGATTAATTAAACCTCCCAAACTCACCCTATCACATGACCAAAACCACCTAAGGTTTAGGAAATCAACCAAAACTTCATAATATGCTCACCCCAACCATACTCAAACCCAAGAAATAAGGGGGAAATATATTAAAAAGCTAATAGAATAGATGATTTGTAAGATAACCATTTACCCGCATTTCGACATTCAATATATTCCTAAAATAAAAGCTTAGAAAAGCATATTATTTCATACTACAAGACCTCAGCTTGAAGGTTCACAAATAATATCTCAGAAATTTACTGCTATATTTCATGCATAAGTGTTCATTATAAACAAAATGGAGAAGAATAAATAATATTAAATAAAATCCTCATTTTATTTAAACATTTAAATATCCATGAGCAATGATACAATTCCAACAACTTGCCTCAATAAAATAATACTTGAGAAAATTGATACTTCAATTAAAAACATAGCATGTAGTAAAAATATAATTTTAAAAAAAATCTTATGGGACACTATTCACTTACTTAGTGTATTGTCAAATGCTTGCAATTTTTAGCCATTTAGTTCTAAACTTCAAAATCCTAATTTGGATATTGACATTTTTCTAGTATTTATAATATTTAGAGTCTCAATTTAGGATTTATCAAATTTTAAATTTTTTTAGCGATTTTCCCTTTCTTCTAATTTTATTCTATTTTAAATTGTTAACTTTTTAAATAAGAAAAATTATTTAAAAAAATACAATCATTATAGTTTACTAGCAACTTCCATATGATATCCACTCTTTAAAACCCTTATGCCCAAAACAAAACTATAATCATTATCCTTTCACAACCTTTATAATAATTCACAAAATTCATTTAATAAAATCCTTTTACTTGATTAACAGTAATCATCTTATAAATATGATTATTAACATTCAAATATCCATCCAATTTACTTAAATTATTTAGCAATAATTATAGATATCCCAATAGGTAGATCCACGATTTTAAGCTTATGTCATTTTAAAATTATAGAATAAATCCAATGGCCTTATAGCCTAATAGTATAAAAACTCTTTTATAAGCAAGAGGTCACGGGTTCAATCCCTCTTATAACCTAACCTTAGGCAGTTAGTGCATGCCCCTCTAATTAAAAAAATATAAAAGGAACAATCTTGACTTCAACCTTCCTTCTATAGAATGCAATATTTGAATTAAATCAATAATATATCCCATAGTTAACTAATAACTTCAACAACAACCCAATCAACCATAAAGGAAAAACTCCACACCAATCAACCATAAAGGAAAAACTCCATTTTAGACATGCTTCAAGTTGCGACTTAGCAATCCATATCACCATAAGTGCATAACATACTTTTAGGTAGAGGTGGTAAAGCGGGCTGGCCCGCCAGCACTGGCGGGCTGTGCAGCCCGCCCCAAAATGGGCTGGCATTTTGCCAGCCCGAGCCTGCCCCGTTTTAGGGGCGGGCCAGCCCGCAGCCCGCCACTCTTTTTTTTTTTTTTTAATTTTTAATATTTTTAAAAAATTATTTTTAAACTTTTAGAATACTAATAAAAAATTTCTAATATTATATTAGTATAATTAAAATATAGTTAATGTTATACTCTTAAAAAATTTTACTTTTTATAAAAAAATATCAAATTTTATAACTATAAATCTAAATAAACATTAACATAATATTAATCAATTATAATATGTCAGTACATATTAACAAATAGGTAATTATCTTTACTAGTATTCAATAATAAAAATATTTAAAGTAATATTTGGGTAAAATAAAGAATAATATTAATAATTTATAAAAAAAAAAGCGGGCTGGCGGGCTGGCGGGCTGGCCCGCTTAAAAACGGGCCAGCCTGCCAGCACTGGCGGGCTGGGCGGGGCGGGCTGTGCAGCCCGCCCCAAAACGGGCTGGCATTTTGCGAGCCCGAGTCCGCCCCGTTTTAATATAAAACGGGCCCAGCCCGCGGGTTGGGCCCGTTTTACCAGCTCTACTTTTAGGCAAATCCCAATACCTTACAAAATTTCAATATAAAAATTAAATAACTTTAATGCTGAACTTTGGTCTATGTTAGAACACACTTAGTTCCTCCTCAAATATAATTCCTTCTTCACACATTTCATCAAATACCCTGAGGGCATTTCAAAATCAAGCTATAATCATAAATTATCAACAGCACAATTTTTCCACAAGTTTTACATTTTTCTATGTCTATTTCCTTAACATGATCCAAGTTGATACAGAGAGAAACAAGTTATATCCTTCTCTCTGCTCTTTTTTATACATACTTCAAGCTTCCATTTAATTGCTCAAACTTCACCACCGTGTTCTATACATATACATATACATATACATATAAATATATATATTCAAACAATAAGTTTATCCTTTAAGTTTCAACATAAAATTGAACAATCTTAATCCAACTAAATTCCTCTTTTACACATTTTCATAAACACCTTGTCTGCACCAAATATTCAAAAAGTTCATCAAGTGCTTAATCTTCAAGTCTCTTATCCAACAATTTTCAAACATTCCTATAAAGAATTAATATGCTACCCAAATTCAAGGCCTTACAAAGAATCAATTCAAACCAAGAAAACAGAACGTAAATCCATTTTCTTCCTATTACATCAACCAAAACAGTTAGAGTGAAATTTCCTATCCTAATAAGCTCCTTAAACTATAGTTTCAACTTGTCTAAATTTCCATCTTCTCTCCTACATCATGCACAACCCACAAGAAAACACCATGATGAAAAACTGACTTGAAGCCCAACACGAGTTCAGAGACGAACAGCATATTTTTTTGAAATGTCAGGTATATCCATAACATGAGAGAAAATGTAATTTACATTTGTCATTTATTTTTCTGATAGAAAGCCTACATTTTCAATGAATTCATTCAATCATGGACGACGACTGCACCTAGTTTCCTGCCAGATCAAGGTTTCTTTGCCACATGTAAATCAAACACTAAGGGATGGAATAATGACAAGCTAGATAATTATTTCCTAAGTAATCGCCACCACATGGTATGAAATGATTCGCCACGGATCTATCATTTAAAAAAACAAATAAATAAGAAACGAAGTACCAATTGATTTTTACTCTTTCACATAACTCACTCACCCATAATACGATGGAAGTGGTAGGACTAGCATCTCCTTTTGCAAAAAAACAAAAAGTTTTTTGTTTTCATGAATGGCAAAATTCCTAATTCATTATCATCCAGAGAAGGAAAATACCTAGGACTATAACTCCTTGCCACATATCTTCCATACTCTGAAGTTATACAAATAATTAGACCATGCGTATCATTACCATCTTTTGAAGTGCCATCCCACCAACCTACCTGAAAGCTAAAATATATTCTTAAGCTTAAGTATACAACCACCAGTTAATTCCAGAGAGCTAGAAATGTTACAGGTCAATAGTCAATAAAATGGCAATTTATTGGTATAGCATGAAAAACAATAATGCACAAAAGCTGCCCATTTAACCAAATTACTCGAAAATGACTGTTATTTTAAGACCAATAAAGTAATAAGAGAAATGCAGCCTGATTAAAGGATGATAATCATATCAAACGTGAACATAAATGACCTACATATTTGCTACCTCCTAAAATTAACTCACATAACTGATTTGAGCTTTGGGAACATGTTCACAGGCTAAAAAATTCGTAAAGACAAGTAAATTAGGATATAAATTCCAGTGATCATATTAAAGCTCCTAAGAAACAGGATCTCCCTACTCCCTATTGGATTTCATGGTCAAAAGTTACAAGGCATTGCCATAAAATAGGCTGGAGAACAAACAACTATACCAAAGAAATTCAAGATGAAAGACACCTAAATTATTCCAACCTAAGTGATAGCAATTGAAGGACAGATGCTAGCATTACTAGGTATACCCAATCAAATTGCATATAGACCAAAGTCAAAAGATATACATGCAAGTTTTCATTGTAACCATTTTACGAGAACTCACAAGTCCAGCACCAGCTTTATCTCTTAGAAAAGCTGCATCATTGTACCGCTCTTCCTTTATGGCTTTCTGAAAAAAATTTAAAATAAAAATCCATAAAAGCTAATGAGAAAGAAAACACAAAATTTTAAAAGCAAGTAAAGAGAAGCTTTTTGTCTGAAAAGCATTGCATGAGTTCGAATTCTTACATTGAGATGAGATATTACTCTTCCAACACTAATGGTAGTTGCAGCAGCAATTACCACCTTAATCCTAGCAGTATCTTCATAATCCTCCATGTGCTCAGCATGGCTTAACTGAGACTGTTTAGCACAAAACCATTTTTGCATTAAAATGCCTCCAAATAGAAAGATCAGCTAGTGGCTAGCATTTCATAACTCCAAATAATTGCTAGTTTAGTTTAGTAGATTTCCCAGATTTGAAGTTATGTTCATATATGCGACACTAGTTAGTTTCCCTTGAAGCTCCATAAAAGCTCCTTCAGGTCTATTATAAAAATATCACCGTGACAGGTATAATGTACAAGAATTCATCGCCACGAGAATCTCATGAACATTTTTTCGTTTTTCTCCAAAACTAGATTCTAATTAATCTTTACCTAGACATCTTGCATATGACATGTCAAAAGCAATAGAGGATAAATGTTTCAAAAGCTATATTGTCTCAAAGAATGAGCAAGGAATATTAAGTATGAGACGTGATGCTACATTACAAGAAGATAACAATCAAGTTTAATAATATAAGCAATAAACTAATGTGGGAATTTAAATCAATTACCGTTTACTTGATCTAGACACTAAAGAAAATTGCTGTACTTCCTGTCAACTACATCTTCAGAACCAACAAGTGATTTGCTACCAAAGTGACAAAAAATTTCTCCAGACCTTAACGTGATTGTTATTGAAATAATCACTTGAAAATTATATTATTGTTGCCCTCCCTTTCGCCTCCACTCTTCTTGTATAACCTTGTCTAATTAATGAAACTCGCAACTTTTAGCTAAATCACATCACGTACAAAATCTTTCAAGTGTTAAATAATAAATTATCAGCAGATAATGCCCCGGCTATATTTCATTCTTCCGAATCATAGAAACTATAAGTTGAATTAGCTCTTAATTAAGAACCACGAAGAAACAGAATAAAATGAACTACACATCACAATTCAATTACGCGCATAAATTTACAATTCCAAATGCACCTTGAGAATTGAGACGAGAACCTCGTGCTCATCAATATCCTAAAAATGCTTACTCCATCGATCCCAATCCCATTTTATCATCTTCAGGTTCACGATTCTCCTTTTCCGAGCCGTCTTTCTCAGCCACACTGGCAGTCTTCCTCACACCCAGAGCCTCATTTCGAAGAGAATTCATGTAAGAATCGAACTGCTTGATGACGTTTCTATCTAAATCCTGGAGCATCGAGTCCCACCCCTGTTAATAGAGTCATCGGACAGCGACGGAGACCCAGAGGCCGGATTAACGCATCGACAAAGTGGAGTAACATCAACAAAAATGGAGCGATGTGAATGCAAAGAGAAGGGAAGTAAAGAGGCTAATCTCAAGGGAAAAGGGGGGAAAAACCTTTGGGGCCTAGGAAGTGAAGATTGAGAGGTGCAAAAGGCGAAGATATGGAAGCCATGGACACAGAATCTCAATCTTTGTATGTGGATTAGAGAAAGAGAGAGAATAAATTAGAAGAGAGAAAGATAAGGCTTTTTGTGAAATAGAAACAGTTTTTGTGTCGTATATGTGACAATTGGAGAAAGATTGAGTTTTGTGGATATGTGAGGAGGAAGAAAAGGAGGCGTAGTCGCCACTTGGAAAAAGGAAACGCTCATAATAAAAAACTTGAAGCACTAAACATGAAGCTGTGAAACTAGTAGTGAGTGAAATTGGGGATGGAAAGCGGAAAATCCAGCACACATGGATAAGGATTCGAGGCCGATCTTTCAGTTAAACTTTGGCAAGACATTTTTATTTTGGTTAAAAAGTTTTTCTTTTTCTATTCTTGTAATTTAACATAATTATTTTAGATTTTTCATTTTATAAATGTTATAAATATGTTAATCATAATTTTTTTTTCATATTTTCTAATCATAAAAAAATTTATAAATGATGAGTGGATCCATAGCATTGAGGAATTCCATATGGGTTAATGTCATTAGACTTATAATAACCTCTAATAATTCATATTGTACCATAACGTAAATTCATAAAATGTTAATCATAAAAAATTTGTCATATTTTCTAATCATTAGATTAACATTTCAACCGTTAAAATTTTAATCTTTTTAAAATGTTAAATTATAAAAAGCTAATAATAAAATATAAACTATTAAAATTTAATCTCGTTTAAAAATATACTAACAACATAAAAAAATATTTTATAAAATTAAAATTTAAACTATTAAAAATATTAATCTACCGATTAAATAAATGAAGAGGATAGGAAGAGGAGATACCCCTCTCCCATAAAAAAAACTACATGAATGAAAATTCTCCACTATTTTTTTTTATCTCTACATAAACATTCTATAAAATTTTACGTTAGTTATAAGAATTATAAGAAACTCATACAACTATATTTTTTTATCTAATATTGGAATAAACAATAAAACATGGGCAGAGTTGTATAAGTCATGGGGTTTAAAACTTAGATTAAAATTTTAACAAAATAATCTATTTAGAGGTTATGGTGTTATTAAAAGTGTACAATGAAACATTAAGGAATTACTATTTCTGACATATCAGAGATATCCCATCCACGTAATTTTATCATTCACAATATTTTTAATTTAGTTTTGATTTTTATGGCTTCATTAATATTTTTGTTAGATTTCATTTTCAACAATCCCGTTGTTACGTTTGACAAAAGAAAATTCAGTTTTACTTGGCAGAAAATGTTCTGTTCATTTTTTGATGTCCAAATCATTTTGAGTACATTAAATAAAAAATTAAAAGTAAGAATATATTGTTCACAAAATATATAGGATATTTTGTTATTAGAATCTCCAAATTCAAAAGATTGATCATTTCAGAGATTTTGCGAATCCAATTAAAATTGAGATGCTAGTAATATTGGAGGACTTGAAGTAATAATCTATTAGCTTTATTGATCCTCAAGTTTTGGCTTTAAGATTTGTAAGAGTGTTTAAATGAGAAAGGTATTCATTACTTGAATCTCTAAATCTAAGGAATTGATCGTTACAAAGATTTTGAATGGTAGATTGAAATTGAGCTGTTGACAATATTTGAGGACTACTTGAAATAACAGTTTGTTAGCAATATTGATCCTAAAGTTTGGGGGTGAGATTCACAAGAGTGTTCAAATTGGAGAGGCATTCATTACTATGATCTCCAAATTTAAAGGATTTATCATTCCATGAATTTTGATGGCCAGCTTGAGATTGATGTGCTGATGATATTGGAAGACATGATGGAATAATTTGTTGGCAGTATTGATTCTGAGGTTTGGAGTCAAGGTCTTCCAAGAGTCAAATCATTTGCTCTTTTTATCTCTGTTTGGTTTTCTCTTGTCACTACAAAATATTTGGAAATACTCAACCAATCCTCCCCCTTTTTACATTTCTTCAATCCCTCCAAGAATTGCTTGTTGGGGAAAAAAATTAGAACGTTAATATTAATTAATGATCATATTAATACATATCAACTTTTAAAATGATAACCCAAAAGAAAAGAAAGTTTCATTTTCATTTTTTAAATTAAAGCAACCAAAACATAGCTCAACTGAAAACAAGGATGCATGAGTCATGCGTTAGATTACTTTGTTCTCTCCTTATACTTTTGTTTCTTTTAATTTCTCAAAAGAAAAATATAAGGGTGGACATTCATGAAAAATATATTTTTTTATGAGGTTAAAATCTAATTTTATTTCTAAACTTTTCTTTAAATACACTAGACACTCCAAAATTTAAGGGTGGCACAATGTTACTTCTCAATTTAGTTATTATAATTTCTTGACTCAAAATACCTCAATCTTTATTTATTTATTTATTTATATATTCTCACTTAAAACAACTCAATTCTTATAATTCTTTAACATACTAAAATATAATTATGTAAAGTTAAAATTTAAAGACTGAAATGATAATTAAGAAAAAATTTAGTGATTAAAAATTATATTTTTATATAAATAAATAACTTGTTATTTCAAGATATCCATATCATTCACATTAAATCATTGAGTTAACATAAGTCATTTCTTTAAAATATATAGAGACATGCGTTTAGTTCAATTTAAAGTTGGAATTCATTACACACTAAAAATGGAGGCATACAGAAGAGAAGGCTGGCCAATCCATAAAAAATGGAAATCATTTCTAATTTTATTGAACAAAAAGATATTTTAACAATACAATACATACACTCGTAGAGAAATAATTTGATTTCTACAAATTTATTATGCCTTTCCCTTTTCCTTTTGTACATGAAAGTACAACATACCAAATGCTTTGTCACTAGTCCACAGCAAGTGCCTCACTTTCTTCTATTTTTTTTTTAAAAATACTATAAAATCTAAAAAAACATAATCACTAAAAAATTTTATGAATAAATAGAATGCAATGTTAATAAACACTTGATACAAGTAATGACAATAAATCCATACTATTTACTTGTCATTAGAACATTTTGATGATTGCATTTCATCTTTATGACCTCATGCTAATTTTCCCTTTTTCTTATCCCTTTTCACATTCATGCAGAGATAGTTACAGAAACTTCTTATGCAACAAGGGATCAGTGATGACTTGAGGCTCAAAGTCTGGTTTGAGGTAGCCAGCAAATGTGTCTGCACACAAATCATAACGAGCAGTCATATTGAAACCCGGCTTGTCTTTATACTTGGCTACATAAGTTGAGGTCCATGTCTGCAATTATCAAGACATATCGATTTCGTGAAAGCGATGGAGTGCATGAAATATCTGGTGCTTAGTAAGTGACCGAAATCGGCATGTGCCGGCTTTCCATCTCCCGAAGTAAAGGGGTTCTGGAATGTCTTAGTACCAACACGGTTAATGGAAGCAACAAAATAACTATCCTGAAAAGATCATAACACATAAAGTTAGTAGGCTGTTAAGGATTTCATGATAAAAGTTCTAATTACAAGTTAGAACTCTTAACTCAAGCTTTACAAGTAAAATGGTCTTGACATAATGTTAGACCCTCTGTTACCTAGAGGTTGGGAGTTTAATCTGTATAACATTCTAAATACAACATAAAAGTGAAAAGATCATTACCCACAGAAAGTACGCAGGCTGTTAAGGATTTTATAATAAAAATTCTAATTACAAGTCAGAGCACTCTAAACAATTCAAGCTTTTGAAGTAAAATGGTTTTGAAATAATATTAGAGCCTCTGTTGCCTAGAGGTTGGGAGTTTAATCTGTATAACATTCTAAATATAACATGACATGGCACATGATAAATGAGATACAGAAATGTATGCAAACAAATTAATACATGAAAAAAGAAACAGCACTACAAAATTGAGTTTAAATAATCATTTTAGGTAAAATAAAGATGTTCACTTCAGGGAAAATATCATTCCAAGTCCCCATAGTTTATTTTTGTAGTCGTCCACCCCTTTTATTTGGCTGTCTGAAATGTTAGTCCCTATATTTTGAAAAATACTTTGTTAATTTTGCTAAGATCCAATGCCTTAATGCTTCCCTAATGCCCTTCTCCCACTCACTCGCATGTTTTTGTTTTAAGGAAGTGGGATTCCTTTTTCTATTTTTAATCAGACAATTTTATAATATTTTTTAGGTCATCTTTTTACCTAGTCATCTGATGGGTTTAATTGTTTTAAGTTCACCTTAGCAAAATTAACACTGTTTGGGATAAATCATGGTCCTTCTGAGTATTTTCAAAATAAAAGGGCTAACGTTTCAAACAAAGCAAATAAAAGGGATAAGATCTCACGAAAATAAACTACAGGTACTAAAAACAAAGCACAATTAAAGCACAGAGACCTGGAGTGATATTTTCAAAACAAAGAAGCTAAAACTATAAGCTTCAAACGCAAACTAAATGTCAATCTTCATCTCCATTCATATAACTAAAGTTTTCTATAAGCTTTTAAGCTGTTTTGGAGAATTTCAAAAGAAACTAGTGCATTTTTAAATATTTCAGAACATATCGGACCAGCAATATAGGTGCTGGAGCACAGTACACATCTTGGCTTGAAATGGTATATCCATATTTGACATTGAAATACACTATATACAGATGTTCCGCAAGCATAAAATATGGTTATTCCCGACAAGTATGTTTATTCGCTTTGCAATTTGGTATTCAAAAACGTTTAATTTTAAATATCAAAGTACAGGACTAGTATTAGATCATCGGTACAAACGATCAAAATAGTGCTCAATTTAACCAAAAAAAGATCTATATGCACAACAAAATCGATTTAGTTTACAGACTTTAACATTCCAGACAATAAATTATAAATTTGAAGTAACTAACCTCTATTGGCCACATTGGCTCACTGAGTTCACCAACAGTTGCAGAAGGGTTGAAAACAATCTCTGCACCAGTCAAGCCAAAGGCTAACCAATTTAAAGGATGGTGCCTACCATAATACATATTAATAGCAATCTTCCCATATGATGTTTCAAATACAGGGTGGCCAGTATTTCCTTCCATATAATATCTGTTCTCATTGAAGTCCCCAACCCACGGTATATGGTTCTGACCAATGTCACATGTTCATCTGATTTTGAAAGTCAGAAACTCGGAATATTTTCAGCAAATAAAAGCAAGAAGTTTGTGTAAATTACCTTACGGTGCTTCCCAATTATGTTTCCACAATTTCCAATAACGATGGCAATGTTCCAGAGAACCTCTCCATGATTAATATCCCTCTCAAGAATTGGACTTATAATGACCATGTTATATTTTAATGCAAAACTTTGAAGGAACTGTGTTGATTCTCCATCAACTGGTTCAACAAATTCACACCACCTCTTCTCTCGAGTACATAAAGCAAAAGGCATCATTCATGCTTCCTGCAGGAAAGGTATATTAAATTTAAACCATTGAAGATTTTCCTATCTCAGGAAGAAGTCAATTGGTAAAAATGTTCATGCTCAAATACCTACTTGCAAGCATAATATGTTGACTCCTGAAGAGCCAGCTGCATCAATAATTGGTTTTATCTTTTCAAAGATAGCCCTCTTTTGATCCAAAAATGGAGCAGTTGTGGGAAGGGCAATAGAGTTTTGAATCAGACCAACCATAACTATTCTAGGTTTTCTCATTAGTTCTTTGTCAACATGAAATGAAAAAGCCTGAAAGAAATCAATGAAATCATCCCCAAAAGTAGAATATAGAAGGACTAGACTTGAGTAAAATTTATATACATTTATTGGTAATGAAGTTCTCAACAAAAGAAAAATGACATGTCTAAATTTTTCTTTGAAAGATCCAATCATGCGATTGAGTTGTAAAAGCTAAACACTTAGTAGAAAAAAAATACACTTCAACATATTTTTATAGAAAACTCAATAACAAAAAACATAAAAATTTGTAGCTGATGAGCCATAAGAAGAAAATGAAAGGAATTAGCGAATTGGAGGTCAAATCATTATATATATATATATGAAATTCAGGTATTTAAATGGAAAAATAAGGTTTTATTCATATTTCATACTTGGAGGTCAAATCCATGTTCCGAAAAGAGAGCTGCAGCAGATTCAAGGAGAGTAAGAGTATCAAGTTCTCTTCCACAATTAAGCCCAAGAAGCAAGCATCTAACTTCCTGCAATATTACTATAATACACCATCTGAAAGACAATTTATTTATCTATATATGATTAATGAAGTAAGTTAATAATCAAAGGAATGATAAGAATCATCATGCAGTTCAATAGATTTCAAAATTAAACAAGCATCATCATATATATTGCTTAAAAGTACTTACGGAATTTACAGGTGACAAATCTCCACCAACTATTATACATCCTTCATAATCTTTCTGTTATGGCTTGGGAAAAAAAAATTAGATAAAATAAATTTAACAATAGGTTATATATATGTGATGCAGAAAAGTTTCAGTTGAGAGGCAGTAGTAGAGTGGTTAAAGGCAGAGAAGTATTCAGGTGTCCCGTGTTCGAGCTCTAGCCAGTGCAGAAAGGGAGTTTTTTTTTCATTTTTTAGCGGTAAAATGACGAAATTGCCCCTCTGCCCTTCTACCTAATTTCCGACCACTTCTCCATTTCCTCTCTGCGTGCTGGTGGTGGCAGAGGAGCAGTGTTGCGTGAGGGAGAGCAGCGGCGGGTCAGCGTGCGGCGCGGGGAAAAGGGTTCACGGCACGGAAGGCCTGCTACCGTCCTTTAAGTCTGAAACGCTTCTCCTTTCCTTCTCATTCTGGGTTCAGACGCGAGTGAGGAAACAGAGTGTTTCTGCTGGAATTTGTCACGGAAGGTGAAGGAGAAGAACTCGACGGTCGACGCGATGAAGAATGCACTCTGTCGCTGGTTTTAGCTGCCGTCACCGTCGTGCCAGTTCCTGTTGCTGCTATAGCATTTCGGTAATTTTGTCTTAGAATTTCTGGTTTCATTCAATCCCCAGCTCGTTTTCAATGTAGTGCGGTGTTGGGAAGAGTTGATTTGAGGGGGGTAGCAGAAGAAGGGCTAGACCTGAGCGCGAATTGGAGGCAAAGTTACAGAGTCATCGACGATAAGCAGTAAGTGCCCAACGCTACTTCCGTTCTCTGCCTCGTGATTCTTGAATTTTGGTTCTGTGATCTTGATTCAAACCCTGTCGACTGTAATGAATGTGTATCTATATATCCTGATGTAATGGCTGTCGCCTGCGGTGATTGTTGGAACAGGGACCCTTTGTGTTGGTTTTAGATTGATGTTTGCCTGTGAATGTATGTGAAATTGTCGCTAGACAGGGGTGCTGTGGGTAAACATTATGTGCAGGTATAGTGTCTGATTTAGGAAACATGGGCTAAGGGTTACTGCCTTAGACTTGTAAGCAGATTGGGAATATATAAAACTTGCTTTGCTGTGTGTTTATGCTTTTTATGGTTGTTGCCCTGCGAAGTTAAGTATATGTGTAACTGAGGATGTTGCTGAGATGAACAAATAGTGGAAAGAGGCGTTAAGCATTGTTGAAGGTATATATATGTATATATACTTTATGATGTTCTGGTTTAAAACTGAAAAGAATATATGGGTATACTGATACTTAAAGGCTAGTGTTATGAATTAGAAGGAAGAAAGAAAGAGGATAAAGTAGATAAGTTAGTTACTAATATTTATAAGTGGATTTGAGAATTGACGGAAGTGAATTAATGGATTTAGTGAATGAAGAAATTGAGCAATAGTTTTGGTCCTAATTGAAATCTAATTTAAGTGTGTAATATAGTTTAGTTGGAAGGGAAGTTGATATTGGAGATAACTTTACTAAAGATGTAGAAGTTGAAATATTCACAGCAGTACGTTGGAAATACTAATGTACTATCAATTAAATGCATTTTCATGTTGAGACATCATAGGTAAAGTATTATTTGGTAAAGTTAGTAAAATAGTTAATGCTTTGATAAAAGGTGACTTGAAGGGTAGTCGCACATAATGAGTTTTTCTCTAAAGGAATAGTTGTTTACGGGGAAGATTATATATTTCTTTGAATCTATATTTTGGTAAAGGAAAGTTGGCTTCGTGCTTAAGTGGTAAGAAAGGAATAAGTGATGGAATCGATTTTATCATGGCCAAGTCAGGGCATCGAAGATGCATTCTGATGGGTTATAGATTTCTGAAGTAATTGGTTAATGGTATAGGAACTTATGTATTGAATCTTTGATTGAATGTTTAATGGTATGAAATTAGTTTAAATAATATATTAAGGATGGTTCTGTTGAAATGTTGAATGGAATGTTAATATATATTGTTTTGGGATATCAGGGAATTGAGAAGTGATTATAGTTGGAAGTTGTTTGACGGGAAGAGTAAAGGTTTAAGAGCGGACAGGTGAGTGAATAACGTTCCCTAAAATTTACATTTTTCAAATGCATTGTCATTTCAAATGATGAATTTCAAATATTGATTTCGAAAAGCAAATTTTAAGAAAGTATAGTTTAAATCGTTAGAAATGATTTTCTTTCGATTGGTTTACAAAAGAATTATGATTATGTATGAAAATGGATGAATAAGCTTTTGAAAAGAGTTTGGCAAAAGTTACATTGAAATGATGTTATTCATGAAATACATTATTATGCGAATTTCATATGATTTTACAGTAACTTGATTTTTAATGTACATGCTGGGGTTTTGAAATTCAAAGTGGTTTTTACCAACAGTTATAGCATTGAAACAGTTGAGATTATTTCATGTGAAAAGGACCCCACGCATGCTGGAAACGTTTTAGGACGGAATACAGAACACTGGTTGCTAACAGCAGTACTGTTAGTCCTTGGTGCACCTTGGTTACTCGAGCTCGACAGTTTGTGGCATAGCCACCAGAATTATTTCGTGGGATTTATTCTCGCGACAGTTTGTGGCCTTGAGCCACCAGAATTATTTCGTGGGATTTATTCTCGCGACAGTTTGTGGCCTTGAGCCACCAGAATTATTCCGTGGGATTCATTCTCGCGACAGTTAGTGGCTTCGAGCCACCAGAATAGTTAGTTACCCTCGTGGACTGTGTGTCCACATCTGTTTTTGTTCTGTTGAAGTCCTACAGAAAGATTATGGTTTTAAAAGGATTGTTTTTAAATGATTGGTAAGAAATTGTTATTTTAGATTGATTTGAAATGGTTCTTTCAGATTGTTGTTTCCTCTGAAATACAAATGTTTGCAGAAAGGTTTGCATCAGATTACGAAATATTATGAAATACATTTTTACATGATTATGCATTGTTTATTTCCACATTCTTTTAAATCATGTTTTTGGGACGTTATTCACGAGTAGATTATTTGGCTTCAGATAGTGCAGGTGACCTTAACCCTGTCGCTAAGCAGTGAAGAGCCTTGTTGCCGATCCGAAGCATCGTTTTGACAAAACTACTTTTGATGAAATTATCATTTAGAAAGTGTTTATATTATTTTGAAAAGAAGGTAAATGCTCCACATAGTCCTTAGAAAAGATTCTATTTATTTTGAAAGATAAAATGGAAAGTTTGACTGTTCTATTTAAAGTATTAGGCTTTCAGAATGTGAAATTATTCATATTCTGTGCCGGTCACGTCCAAATTTCGGGACGTGACAGTTTGGTATCAGAGCCAAAGTTTTTCTATGGCTAAGTGGAGCAGGGATACTTCGGTGGGGTCTCAATTATCGTTATGAACCCGGGCATAACCATAGTTGAGGCATTTCTGAAGATCTCTAGGAGAAATTCAAAAGTGTTCGATTTTCTTATGATTTCGAAAACGTATTTTTTCTTGAAATTGAATAATTTCTATGTTTTATGAATAGTTAAATGTCGCCTAGATGTGTACCATCTAGAGGGAGCTTTAGGGCTTCGGATCAAGGCTCTGCTCAGCGAAGTGATTTGCCTCCTCGAGGTTAAGGAAAGGGTCATAGGGGAGTTAGGTGTTGGGGAAAGTAGACCCCTTGACCTCTATAAGAATTTTATTTAAATTTAAACCTTTAAATACACCGTCCCTAGTTATTTCTATATAGGCATGAAACTTGTGAAGAAACCCGTAGCCTTACTGAAGCAGATAACATTTTAGTTAAGTTATTAGAATGCATTAAGTTGGATATTCATAAGTTCACATGTTTTTGTTCTAGAAAGGAACCTATGGAATTTTGTTTGAGGGCATTGAAAGGAGGTGTCTAAACTCATTTTGAGTAGATTTTGAAGCTTTGATTAGATGAAATCAAGTTAATGGTTAGTGTTTTGGTTATTATGATTTTGGGTTCTTCTGGGAGTACATTAGAATGTTAAAGGGTATGAATTTCGAGATTGAGGACTGATTTCAAACTATGTGAAGTTTAAGTTGTTAAGTTAAAAGAGATGAAAATTATTTAAAATATATATATCAAGACTATGGTATGGATTACGCCTTGTAGTCAGAGCCGAATTATAGGTTAAATAATTGAGGATAGATAGCTATTGATTACAGATTCGAAGTGAAGTGTATTTAAGAGAGAACTAGCGCATTGTGAACACCTAAAAGATTAAAGGTGATGCATGGTATGAATTCCTTTGATGAGCGTGGTCACTGACAAAGTTAAATGTCAGAATGTTGAGATAGATAATGTGAAAGTCTTGGGTTTTGAACTTAAAGTTAGAAATTGTTTTGGCAAGATTCTGATTTAGAATTTTATATCTATATATTGGAATAAGTCTGATGACTATGGCCGAGTGTAGAATTAAGGGTTGTTGGGCATTTTTGGCCGAGTTAAAGATGTTGATAGGCCTACTGTCAGTTTAGACCAAATTCTTGTTGTTCAAGAATTTCCTGACGTTTTTCCGGAGCCGGGTTTACCCCAGATCAAGAGATAGAATGTGGTATTGACGTCATTCAAGGCACGCAACCAATTTCTATTCCGCCTGCAGGATTACACCCTTAGAGTTAAGGGAATTAAAGATTCAGTTGCAAGAATTTCAAGATAAAGGGTTATACGACCTAATACTTCTCCGTGGGGCGTACCAGTGTTATTTGTCAAGAAGAATAAAGGATCGTTAAGACTGTGCATTGATTATCGACATCTTATCAAAGTGACAATAAAGAACAAGTAACCGTTGCCGCGTATTGGTGATTTGTTTGATCAGTTGCAAGGAGCGTAATACTTTTTAAAGGTTTACTTACGATCAGGATATTATCAATTAAATATTAAGAAAGATGTTTCAAAGACAGCATTTAGGTCTCGTTATGGTCATTACAAATTTTTGGCAATGTTCTTAATAGTGGTGCAATAATTCTATGAGTATGGAGTAGCGTGAACATCAATTGTGGGTAATGCTGTAAAGGTTGAAAGGAGATTGTTGGTACAGGAGATTCATAAAATAAGAAGTAGTCGTGTTTGAAATTGTTGATAGGGAAGCTCAGTACTCTGAACCAAAGTTGTGCAAGTTGCAGGATTCGGTCCAAGATGGAAGTAATACAGGATTTGCGTTTGATCAGGAGGGTGTTATGAGGTTCGAGGGCAGGATTTGTGTGCCTCAAGTTCAAGATTTGAGAAGGCGAATTTTAGAGGAAGCTCATCATTTTGCCTATACTATCCACTTTGGTATAACTAAGATGTATCAAAATTTGAGGAAATTATATTTGTGGCATGATATGAAGAATGATGTTGTGGATTTTGTTGCATATTGTTTGGTGTGTCAACAAGTTAAAGCGGAACATCAGAAGCCTGTATGACCGTTACTACAATTGGAAATACCTGAGAAAAAAAAAAAAATCCTATGAGGATCATCGTCGTATGGAATTGGGATTCTTAGTCAGAGATAAAGTGTTCTTAAGGGTGATAACGAAAGATGTTATAAGATTTGGGAAATAGGGCAGGTTAAGTCTGAGGTATATTGGTCCCTTTGAGATTTTGGACAAAGTAGGTGCGATAACTTATTAGAGTTGTCGGGAATTCATCTGCGTTTCATGTATCGATGTTAGGGAAGTGCTTGCATGATCCATCTCATGTTGTGGAATATCAAGAAGTTCATGTAAATGAAGACTTGTCTTATGATGAATACTCGATAGATATTATTGATGGACAAGTACAGAAGTTGCAATCGAAAGAGATTCCTTCTGTAAAAGTGTTATGACATAATCATTCAGAGGAAGAAGCTACCTAGGAAATGGAGAGTGAGATATGGATCTAATATTCGCATTTATTTGAAGACTAAGGTGAGCATATTTTCAAATTCGGAGGACCGAATTTCTTAAGAGGGGAAGAATGTTATGGCTTGGGAAAAAAAAATTAGATAAAATAAATTTAACAATAGGTTATATATATGTGATGCAGAAAAGTTTCAGTTGAGAGGCAGTAGTAGAGTGGTTAAAGGCAGAGAAGTATTCAGGTGTCCCGTGTTCGAGCTCTAGCCAGTGCAGAAAGGGAGTTTTTTTTTCATTTTTTAGCGGTAAAATGACGAAATTGCCCCTCTGCCCTTCTACCTAATTTCCGACCACTTCTCCATTTCCTCTCTGCGTGCTGGTGGTGGCAGAGGAGCAGTGTTGCGTGAGGGAGAGCAGCGGCGGGTCAGCGTGCGGCGCGGGGAAAAGGGTTCACGGCACGGAAGGCCTGCTACCGTCCTTTAAGTCTGAAACGCTTCTCCTTTCCTTCTCATTCTGGGTTCAGACGCGAGTGAGGAAACAGAGTGTTTCTGCTGGAATTTGTCACGGAAGGTGAAGGAGAAGAACTCGACGGTCGACGCGATGAAGAATGCACTCTGTCGCTGGTTTTAGCTGCCGTCACCGTCGTGCCAGTTCCTGTTGCTGCTATAGCATTTCGGTAATTTTGTCTTAGAATTTCTGGTTTCATTCAATCCCCAGCTCGTTTTCAGTGTAGTGCGGTGTTGGGAAGAGTTGATTTGAGGGGGGTAGCTGAAGAAGGGCTAGACCTGAGCGCGAATTGGAGGCAAAGTTACAGAGTCATCGACGATAAGCAGTAAGTGCCCAACGCTACTTCCGTTCTCTGCCTCGTGATTCTTGAATTTTGGTTCTGTGATCTTGATTCAAACCCTGTCGACTGTAATGAATGTGTATCTATATATCCTGATGTAATGGCTGTCGCCTGCGGTGATTGTTGGAACAGGGACCCTTTGTGTTGGTTTTAGATTGATGTTTGCCTGTGAATGTATGTGAAATTGTCGCTAGACAGGGGTGCTGTGGGTAAACATTATGTGCAGGTATAGTGTCTGATTTAGGAAACATGGGCTAAGGGTTACTGCCTTAGACTTGTAAGCAGATTGGGAATATATAAAACTTGCTTTGCTGTGTGTTTATGCTTTTTATGGTTGTTGCCCTGCGAAGTTAAGTATATGTGTAACTGAGGATGTTGCTGAGATGAACAAATAGTGGAAAGAGGCGTTAAGCATTGTTGAAGGTATATATATGTATATATACTTTATGATGTTCTGGTTTAAAACTGAAAAGAATATATGGGTATACTGATACTTAAAGGCTAGTGTTATGAATTAGAAGGAATAAAGAAAGAGGATAAAGTAGATAAGTTAGTTACTAATATTTATAAGTGGATTTGAGAATTGACGGAAGTGAATTAATGGATTTAGTGAATGAAGAAATTGAGCAATAGTTTTGGTCCTAATTGAAATCTAATTTAAGTGTGTAATATAGTTTAGTTGGAAGGGAAGTTGATATTGGAGATAACTTTACTAAAGATGTAGAAGTTGAAATATTCACAGCAGTACGTTGGAAATACTAATGTACTATCAATTAAATGCATTTTCATGTTGAGACATCATAGGTAAAGTATTATTTGGTAAAGTTAGTAAAATAGTTAATGCTTTGATAAAAGGTGACTTGAAGGGTAGTCGCACATAATGAGTTTTTCTCTAAAGGAATAGTTGTTTACGGGGAAGATTATATATTTCTTTGAATCTATATTTTGGTAAAGGAAAGTTGGCTTCGTGCTTAAGTGGTAAGAAAGGAATAAGTGATGGAATCGATTTTATCATGGCCAAGTCAGGGCATCGAAGATGCATTCTGATGGGTTATAGATTTCTGAAGTAATTGGTTAATGGTATAGGAACTTATGTATTGAATCTTTGATTGAATGTTTAATGGTATGAAATTAGTTTAAATAATATATTAAGGATGGTTCTGTTGAAATGTTGAATGGAATGTTAATATATATTGTTTTGGGATATCAGGGAATTGAGAAGTGATTATAGTTGGAAGTTGTTTGACGGGAAGAGTAAAGGTTTAAGAGCGGACAGGTGAGTGAATAACGTTCCCTAAAATTTACATTTTTCAAATGCATTGTCATTTCAAATGATGAATTTCAAATATTGATTTCGAAAAGCAAATTTTAAGAAAGTATAGTTTAAATCGTTAGAAATGATTTTCTTTCGATTGGTTTACAAAAGAATTATGATTATGTATGAAAATGGATGAATAAGCTTTTGAAAAGAGTTTGGCAAAAGTTACATTGAAATGATGTTATTCATGAAATACATTATTATGCGAATTTCATATGATTTTACAGTAACTTGATTTTTAATGTACATGCTGGGGTTTTGAAATTCAAAGTGGTTTTTACCAACAGTTATAGCATTGAAACAGTTGAGATTATTTCATGTGAAAAGGACCCCACGCATGCTGGAAACGTTTTAGGACGGAATACAGAACACTGGTTGCTAACAGCAGTACTGTTAGTCCTTGGTGCACCTTGGTTACTCGAGCTCGACAGTTTGTGGCATAGCCACCAGAATTATTTCGTGGGATTTATTCTCGCGACAGTTTGTGGCCTTGAGCCACCAGAATTATTTCGTGGGATTTATTCTCGCGACAGTTTGTGGCCTTGAGCCACCAGAATTATTCCGTGGGATTCATTCTCGCGACAGTTAGTGGCTTCGAGCCACCAGAATAGTTAGTTACCCTCGTGGACTGTGTGTCCACATCTGTTTTTGTTCTGTTGAAGTCCTACAGAAAGATTATGGTTTTAAAAGGATTGTTTTTAAATGATTGGTAAGAAATTGTTATTTTAGATTGATTTGAAATGGTTCTTTCAGATTGTTGTTTCCTCTGAAATACAAATGTTTGCAGAAAGGTTTGCATCAGATTACGAAATATTATGAAATACATTTTTACATGATTATGCATTGTTTATTTCCACATTCTTTTAAATCATGTTTTTGGGACGTTATTCACGAGTAGATTATTTGGCTTCAGATAGTGCAGGTGACCTTAACCCTGTCGCTAAGCAGTGAAGAGCCTTGTTGCCGATCCGAAGCATCGTTTTGACAAAACTACTTTTGATGAAATTATCATTTAGAAAGTGTTTATATTATTTTGAAAAGAAGGTAAATGCTCCACATAGTCCTTAGAAAAGATTCTATTTATTTTGAAAGATAAAATGGAAAGTTTGACTGTTCTATTTAAAGTATTAGGCTTTCAGAATGTGAAATTATTCATATTCTGTGCCGGTCACGTCCAAATTTCGGGACGTGACACTTTCCTCCATTGACTAGAAAACAAGTGGCAAATAAATGCCAAAGAGAAATGATCCACTGACTATATGGTCCCATTTTGAAACTTTAACCTCCATCTTTTAATATAAATTTATTCCCAGGTCTAATATCCAATCAACCAAATAGAAAGGTCTCATTAAAATAAGATCATTATACCAACAGTGGCTTGAGGAAGAATTCAGGATGCAAAACTAATCTCACAGAGGAAGGAAATTGGATTGCTGTATGGGATTGCTAATTAACCAATATAATAAGTCAATAAGTAATGGATAAAACTTAATCTTGGCCAAGACTGGGCGTTTATTCAAAACAAATCTAAGGGATAAAGTACAAAAGCCTATTAGTATGCCTAGGATCCCCTTTTACTCATGTCCTGTGATACAACCATAAAATTGAATCTTTTACCCTATGTTTGGATAGGAAGAAAATTAGGGAGGAAAGAATCCTAGGAGGGAAAACTTTCAAAAATAGTAAATGTTTTTACCACTTTAGAAAATTTTTCTTCCTAGTATTCCCTCCCCCTATTTTTCCCTCACTTTTCTTTCCATCCAAATATAGCCTTAGTAAAAATGCAGACGCTGACATTGCATGTTAATGGTCATAGAAGCAGCTCAATCAACCGCTAATCTTGACAAGGCTACATACATTAAGAAATTAGTAGTACCTTTTTAAAGGTATGATCTGTGCTAAGGGCACAATATAAGTTATAGTTGCCTTAGTTTGATGATAATTACTCACAAAATCCTTATAATAGACTACCATTTACCACCATTTTCTCAAAAGAAAAGGTGAGATGTTTGCAGAACCAAACCCAAAGTAAAAGGCTAAAATCCATTTTCATAATGTCAGCAAAATATTTGAGAAAGTAAGCTAATCAGTATAACGCACAATCAATGACAACATTCTGTAACAATTCATTTTAGAAATAAAAATCGAAATCGTTGAAGTCTTCTATGATCTAGGAATATATCTACATCACATCACCATCTAAATGACAACACTTCATAACAATTCATTCCAGCATGATGCGCTTCAAAAGGGGGACGAAACTTATTTTTCACCTAACTTGCATAAGATAGGAATAGCAGAAGTTATCCACATTATCTCTGATTAAAAGGCTCGTATATCCACTCAACAGTGGTCAGAACACTTGAGGTTCTACCACTACCAAAAAGGCAAGAAACACTAATATAAATTTCAAAAGCAACTTAAACCCAATCTATTATGTAAAAGGAAAAGTTTAAAAACAAATCCCAATTCAAATCAATTGATGATATGAATGTACCCAACTTATAATAGCATCAGCCAGCTCAAAGTGACAAGCGTGGACTACAGAAATAGCCTTTTAAAAAAAGAAGACATGAACGTAAGGATCCTCATTTGAAATTCAACACAATTTCATATATAAAAAGATGGATCTAAAAATGAAACCAGAAAGAAATACAAGATGACTTTAAAACCATAAATACCTGAAAGTGCTGGGGCTTGACATTTTATTTAAGAAGCCGATGGAGGGAATCAAATCCACAAATAGAGCCATCGCTCGGGGCCTTGAATTCTTCCTTGACTTCCCCGTTGTTCTTCTCCATGCTCAACCTGCGAAAATGAATTGTAGGTAATGGGAATATTTTGTGAATCTTCAAGCTCGTGCAAGGAAACCAACTGTTGCATCTTTTCTGAATAATAACGAGACGTGTACGGTGCCGGTTTAGCCAAATGAGTTTAGACTGTTGGATCATCGATCTCACGGAGCCCATTCTTTCCATGTATATTGCAGGTTTTTTTCTTCTTTTTTAAAAAACAACAGCATGTATTTTGCAGGTTGCAGGTTGGCAATTTTCTTTTTGTTGGTTACGAATTTTTTTTTATCTAAATTGATATTCTAAATATTATAAATGTTAGAGAAGTGTCAAGATCTAAATTAGGATAATGAAATTTAGAGCCAGATGACCAAAATACTCTTTATTTTATTAAAAAAAAAAGTGAATTGTATTTGATGTTTAGGGGCATTTTAGTCATTTAGTTTTAAACTTCAAAATCTCAATTTAGATATTGACATTTTTCTAGCATTTATAATATTTAGAATCTCAATTTAAAATTTATTAATTTCTAGGGTCTTTTTAAAGATTTTTCCTTTTTTTTAATTGTATTGCATTTTAAATTGTTAACTTTTTAAATAAGAAAAAATCTCTTTCATTTGTGTGAAGAATTAATTGCCCAAACCTATCTGATATAAAAACATCCTTAAAGGAACAGAGGGATTAGGTGATATCAAAGAAACAAACAAATCACTGTGAAGTGATTGTATTTCCTCAAACCTCGATCATTTATTTTTTTAATATAAAAATTTAAAAAATTCTAATATATTTGTTTTAACATAGAAATTATCTTAGTTCAATATAATATTTCTGAGTTTTAAAACATTAGTCATATATATTATCAAAATATAACATTAACATACAGATAAATGAATCACTTATAATAAAGCAAGCCTGCTATATAATCCACAATAATATCTAATATTTTAAAATTTAAACACAGTTAGTCTTACTATTGGCCTATACATTCTCTTGCAACTTTTCTTGAGTGAATAATTTGGTTTCAAATTTTCTTTCCATGTATTTATTTGTTTAATTACTATTTCTTAATTATTAACTATACTACTATATATAGGTCTACACCCACTAGTGCACTGCCATTATGAAATATTGTGCCATTATCAATATTGGAGTTGTTATTGTGGCCCACTACCACATGTCCATGTTATCATTATAGTTACCACTACCATAATATCAACCTTATCGCCAAAGTTATCATCAATATCATTCATGAATGCTAAATATATATATATTCAACATATTACAAAATTATTCTTTTTGATATTAAATTTTATTACCATGTATCCAATTTTAAGGTTTACAGTTACCCTTAGCACATATGTCTTATTTAAGAATTGAATTCAAGATCTAAAAGGATCTAATAGAAGCCTTAAACTGCTATATCAACTCTATATTATTATTATAAAATTATTCTATTATGGTTCTACACACACACATATACATTGAGCCAATTTGTTTATCTATTTTAAATTTGTATCTTACCTTAATTAATTCATTTCATAATTTTTATTACTTTCTTTTCTCCCATATTTAATACTTTATTAAATAGGAGTGTTTTAAAAAAATTGATACACAATTTTTACATAATAACGATAAATAAATAATTTAACTAATTTTGTTAAGAATTATTAAGGTCATTTTGTTAGCTCCAAAAAAAATGACAATTCCTACAAACGACCTTGATTATTATTTAAATGAATCAGTTATATCAATTTTCAAGGAGACATTTAGAAGTTGTTTTTGTCAAATTGATTTGACTTTCAGGCCCACTCATAAGACAAGAAATCCTCCTTCACCTACGATTCGAGATTTGTAAATCTTTGAATCCAGACACGGGAATGGATTGCATTTTCCATTATCAACGTTCTATGGAGCAGGTACTCCAAGCCACCATACTTGACCCTCAGGTCAAATAATGGAGTAGTGAATATAATTATGGCCATCCATTAAATTTCTCTTCTTGAGAGAGTGGAATTATTGTCATAATCCACTAATTTCTCATTTAGGGAAATTAAAATAGATATGATTGATATTTTAAACTTAATTAGTCTTTATTATTTAGTACTTATCCATTCCTTAATTGAAGAAATTAATTTAATTAATTTCTTCAATTAAGGAATGGAGAAGTACTAAATAATTGATAGATTAAGGAAATTAAATAAACTACTGATTTATAACAAATGTGATATGATCTTTTTAAAATATTATATATTAGTTTATAAATTAGGTAAATTATTTTAGAGAAAAAGATAAATATTAAAGATAAAATAAACTGAAATTTTATATCAAGGATTAAGACCAACCTATATTTAGGATTAGAAGAGTATTATATTGTTGGGAAAATGATGATAAAGTCCCAAAGAACATAATTAATGACCTTAAGGTCCCATGACAACTAAACAGCATATAATGACTAGTTATATATCAAAGAATAATAATAACATTTATGCTGGTCACTTGTTATTGAGACTATTTTATGATAATTAAATTCTCCTTGTGACCTCGTAGTTATTCCCTTACACGAGATTATTCAATCTAAACTGGTAGGAAGGGTTCTCATGCCGACAACCTATTGGCTTATTAGATTTCTTCAAAATAGTAATAGCGGATATATATATACAACTTGAAAGGACATGATTTGTTACTTTCACAGCTCCCCCTTCTTAATTGATATATCATGCACGTCAATGGTGACTTTTTCCTCCCCTCCACAGGTTAGGCTTCCCAAACTTATTCCTGATTCTGTACAATCTATGTTCTACTAGTGTTTGCATGCTTAGCTATAGGATTGATTTGCATTTGGGAGAAATATAAAATTATGTGTGTGTATGTGTGGATTGGATGCTCAATACTTGCAGTTTTTTATATGCCATAAACATGAGAAAACCTTCTTCCTTTGTTTTCATCTTCTTACTCCATTGCTTGATTGCCTCTTTAGCTTCGAGTGAGAATGATATCATCACTAATTACCTCTTTAGCTTCGGGTCATTTGCTTGATTACCCCTTTAGCTTCCAGTCACCTCTTTACCTTCGGTTAACTACATGCAAGCACATCCATCCCCATTCAACCTAGTTTCTCTCAATTATAAGCTTTAATCTTCATCACTCCACACCTGTACATGCCTACGACTTATAATTTGAAATTCCATTCTGATTTTAATCAGTCAAAATCATCAAGCTCTAAGCTCAATCAGTTCCTAAACATCTTCTATCCAATGACCCGAATTTCAGAACAACAACTATTTACTACTCGCATACCCCACGCGTGCTGCACTAACAGAGTAAAACCCCTAAACTACACGGTCACCAACAGAACAACCTCATCAGTCCCTATTTCTCGGTTAGCCTACACATTCAACCATCACAACCCAAGTCACATAACAGGAACCACAAAGCTCTGCCACGGAAAATCATAGCTTAATTCAGAATAATCACATCCAGAACCCAAGCCTACAATTTATAATCCAATGCAAGTCACAAAGCTCAGATCCTTTTTCATTCTCAAAAAATCAAACAATAGCTACCGTAAATCCCAGATCAATCGAAAATCACCCACACGGACACAGAATAACAGAACATCGCCAGTGTACTCTGCAAGCTAACGGATCAGCAAAGAAAGGACGTGCAGCAGACATATATTTTGATTCAAGACTTATTTCATGTTTTTAATCGGTGACCCAACCCCTAAATCTGCAATTACAGAGAAGGCGAACGGAAAACGGAAACAGGGAGCTCACCTTTGTCGTCGACGGTGCTGCGAGTTCGTTTTCCGCCCTCTGGTCACTCCTCCGTCGTCTCGCGCTCAGATTTCTCCAGCTCTCTCTCTCTCTCGCTTTCACTCTCACTCTCAGCTATGTGTTTTCTGTCGCGCAAAAAGGATGACGAGACTGACTGTGTGACGCGTTTGGATGTCCAAATTGACCCCAACCTTTGGTTTAACACACTTCTATTTATCCATCAATTAATTTTTAGGTTTTTAACTTTTTATCATAATCTTTTTTTTATTATTTTTTAAATTCTCCAATTCATAACATAATTTTTTTAAAAATTGTTAAGACAAATGATAACTATTCTTAACCATTTTTCTTAAATTTTTTTAAGAAATACCCCTTAAAAAACTCAATATTTTATTTTAATTTATTTAAAAAATGATATCTAGATCCAATAAAAAAAATTAAATTGTATATAAGTCTCAATTATAAAAGACATTAATTTATTTAACATCACCATGATGCTCTTCTCCTCATTGCTTTCGTCTTTTTCTCTCTTCGTACCTTTCACCTAGAGCTAGAAATTTAGGTTGGGCCCAACCCGTCATTTTATGTCGGGTTGGGTTGCTAAATTAGGAACCCATTTAGGTACGGGTCTTTTTGACCCGCACCCGCAGTGAGCTAACCCGCCGAATTGGCGAGTTAACCCGCTTTTTTTTAATTTTTAATTTTTTACTATTTATATTACATTTTATTAATTTTAGAGTTTTAGCCAAGTTAAAGTTTGCATTACATTTTATTTATACTAACTTTATCTTATTGAGTAATTTCTTTATATATATATATTTTATTTTATTATTATTTTACTTGTGACAGATTTATCTACGGATAGTAATAAAGTTAAAGAAATAAATATTTTGACAATTTCATATCATTCTTTGAATCCAATTAATATTGATACATATAAATTATTTTTTTAAAAATATATATGAAAATAATTTTTTTTAAAAAAAAGATATATATAAATAATTTTTTAAAACAAAAAATAAAAATTGGCGGGTTGGCAGGCTTGGGTTAGTATAATACCAACCCGTCTAGAAGTGAGCCTCTTAAGCTCAGCCCGCTTCCAGGCTAACCCGCGACGAACCAGCCCGTATCCGGCAGGTTAGCCCTCATTTCTAGCTCTACTTTCACCTCATCGCGTCCTTCTTCTTCTTTGTTATAGTTCAACACTGACCCCTAGAATGAGGACCATCGAGTACGAGTATTTAAGGGGCAAGAGCCAGTTTAATAATCTATCGAAGCCTTTCAGCGCTCCTTCCAAAACTCTGTTCCACTAAAAGTAGGCAAGGGTTGGAGATCGGAGAGCCATGGCATCTACTTCACATGGCAATGGCGTTAGTAGAAGAATAAGAAATGTAGCTTTGACTTTCTGCTCAAATAATCTAGCTCTCATTATTATAACTTTTCCCTTCGTTTATCCTTTGTTTAATGCATTTGTTCCTTGATTGCGGAAGTGCTACTTTAATTCTGAGTGTAATATACATCATTTCTTGACCTCATTATTTTACAGAATACGGAATTAGTTTCTTGATTGAGTGATTTCTTGCTTGCTAAAAGCTCAAGTTTTCTTTTTGAAAGCAAATGGTTTAGATCGTCTCTATTTTAAAATCCTCAATTTACTATGCGAGTGACATTTGCTTTAGAATTATTGTTCGAAAAATTTCTAAATGTGGCAAATGTTCCCCCATCGGAAGCTGAGATCAATGAGTAAAGATTGCTTCTGTAAAGGAAGACAGCTCATCACGAAGTTTCATTTTTATTTTTCTCCAACAGATTTTTGGCTTTCATTTGCTAAGTTGTGCTTGATTCGGTTGCATCATGTGTCATTATTTGAGGATACATGAAGGTTTATTAGTTTGATGGAGGAAATTGCAGTTGATTTGGAGAAAGATAAGTAGTCTGATATGATCATCTGGATATCCTTTCTTTGTATTTAATTTCAATGTTCCCCCTATTTTCTTGTTTGACAATGATGTAAGGAAAAAAGCATGACAATTTCAGTTAAGCTGAATGGTTTTTAGCAGGACCTATAATCCTTTAGATTAAACTTTTGGAATTCATCAGGACATAAGGAAATTATGTAGAATAATATTCATAATTGAAAATGTGATTCCCCCTTACTCTTTCATATTGAAGTTATTGAATATGTGATTATGTGAGAGGATTTAAATGTGATTATGTATGAGGAGAGGATCTAATAATTTTGTAATGATAAAGAATCTTAGAGTTACTGAATTGTGGTTCAATGATGATGGCTCAAGCATTTCTGCGTCACTGATCATATGGTAATTGTAAAATATTTTAGGTGAAGGGCCTTGAAAATGCAGTTGTGGAGTTATTAGACAAATCTGAAGATTTTGTACATTTTTATTTGCATTTCAGTCTGTTGTAGACATATACTAGCTAGGAGAATAATGTTTCTTTCTTGCTTTCTAATCTACCTTTTATAATGACTGATTTTGAGTTTTAATAATATTTTATTTGTTTAAAGATTTTATTGATTATATGGACTTGAATTCAACGTTATATACTTTCATACACATCAAATATTGATACCCTAAAAAATTTCATACACCAAAAAATATGTACTCAAATTCATATCCTTATGATCGAATTATAATAATTTAATTTGGAATTGAGTTTTCATGCCTTGACTTTGATTTAGAATTGGACAAGTGTAAAATGACGTTGTTTGAAAATTCCTAGATGCACAACACTTGCAAATTTGAAAAGTATGACAAGCTAAACATGAAAAAAGCTCAAGCCTTTGTTTTTCTCTTCTTACTTTATTATTGTTTCATAGCCTCTTTAGATTGGAGTAAAACAAATACCAGTACCGACAAATATGCACTTCTTGCCTTTAAATCCTTCGTCGCTTCTAATCCATAAAACTTTTTAGCTAATTGGTCGATTTCTTCTTCTCCATATAATTGGGTTGGTGTTAGTTGTAATACTTGCCCTATGGAAGGGTCCATTCCTTAAATCTTGATAAGATAGTTCTTAGGGGCATTATAACTTCCCAATTAGGAAATATCTCATTTCTTGTTGAACTTGATTTTAGCAACAACTATTTTCACGGTCAAATACTGGAGGAGTTAGTTCGACTAAAAAAATTGAAGCTACTCAACTTAAATTCTAATGAATTGGATAGGAAAATTCCAACTTGGATTGGGGATTTATCAAGATTGCAACACTTGAATCTTGGTAAGAATCGTCTTAGTACACTCATTCCAATATTTGCTTGCAACTTGTCAATGTTACATATCTTGGATTTAAGTTCTAATTTAATTGAAGGAACTATTTCACTTGAGGTAGAAAGATTCAAGAATTTGAATAGTTTATCACTTAGAGATAACAAACTTTCAAGAACTATTCCCCAAATAGTTTCCAACTTATATTCACTTAAATCAGTGGATTTGTCTTATAACTCTCTTTCAGGTATGCCTTGGAATAATTTTTAGATCTATATATTTTTGTGATCTAGAGGAGTATATTGGTTATCATGATATAATCCCCTGATTAAGTATGGACGATGAAGGGAATTACTTTTTTTTTTATCTTAGGCAACTTATTTTCTTTATTTTTCTTTAAGTAAAAATTAATCCACATGTCCTTGATTTACATCAATTTTAAATTAGGTCTCTGCAATTTATTTTTTAATATTAAATAAAATATATGCTTTGGGCTTCCAAAGCTTGAAGTACTTTATCTATATGAAAATGACTTGTCAGAAAAAATGCCTTCTATATGGTATCAGTGCAAGGAATTAGTAGATTAAGAATTAAGCAAAAACAATTTTGATCGAGGAATCAGACTAAGTGACATTGCAAATTTGACAAACATCTAATATTTATATATAATATTTAGTAATTAATTATCAAAACATGTAATTCAGTTGTCAATTGGCTCTAAATTAGATTGTAATTATTTTTCTTAGGATATTCCTCAATTACCAGGAAAAATAATCATATTTTATTTTTTGCTCTTTTCCTGGCAGTGGCACCTATATCAATTTAAAAATCAATGTCGGTCATATATCTATTAGTTCTCTTTAAAGTAAAATATAGTTTACTTTAAGCATTTTTAGCTTTGATTAGGTCAATTCCTTTACAGGTATGTTCAATTTGTCCATCCACTAATTTTGTTCTTTTATATTATCTCTAAAATTCTAACTCAAAAATATTTTAACTTTTTATATAAAACCAATTAAAAAGATCAGTATACTTATTTATATATACATATATGTGTATCTTCAAATAGAGTCCATTTTCAATAATCAATCATCATTTATAAGGATTAGTGCATGTTTGTTTAAATTTAAAAAAAATGTGATTTTCAAATTATTTTAAAGATTGATGATTGTTTAACTTAACTCATAAAGTCCTTACACAAGAAAGGAAAAAACTTTTTAAGAAAGTGATTCTTTTAAAAATTTAATCCTAATAGTTTATTAAAATAAGATGAAAAATATTTTTCTTAAAAAATTATTATATTAAAAAAACTTTTAAAAAATTCTTCATGTTTAGCATAATTAGCATCACTTTTTAAAGTTTAAACAAACAAGATCTTAAAGAAAAAAAAGTTGTCGCATAGAGCTTTTCCACAAGAAAATAGGGGGCAAAGGCCGAATCCAGAAAGATTTAATTAGTTTCCTATCAAAGAATACTAAGGATTTGTTTGGGATAATACTGATAAAAATGATTTTTATTTTAACTAATCTTATTATAAATTAAAATTGTGATAAAAGTCAATTAGTATAATATAATTTATGATTGGATGGATTTTTATATAAAAAGATGCTTTAAAAGTAAAATGGCTTAAAAGAAAGTGAATTTTATTAAATACATATAGATTGTACATATAATTTGATAATTTTAAGAGAATATATATTAACATTAAAAGAGTTAATATATTATTGGAAAAATTGAAAATACTAAAAATACTTAAGTAGATATATTTGATATAACTTTTTGTACATAGAATATTCAATATTATTTTTTTTGTAAATTTTATTAGTTAAATTTTTATTTCTCGGAATACTCACACTAACATCAAGTTATTGCGGTCTTTCGAATAATTTTATTTTTTTATTAAAGAAATGTGTGACCTTTTTATTTCTTTTAATTTTCTCTCTCTGTGTCTTTTCTTCTATTATGAGCAGTATGGAATTTCTCTATTGTCCGCTCCCTCCATTATTTATCTATTTGAATAACATAAGACTGTTTTGTTATAAAATAGAATCCTAGACAGCAATTAATTTTAATATCTAATATTGACCGTCATTTAAGGCACTAAGAGTGAGAAAAAAACTCAGATCACTTAACATTAAAATCAATGGCTTAAATTCTATCTCATAACAAAACTGATATTATTTTATTTAAATAGAGAAACATGAGAGAGAGTCCAACGATGAAAAAGTTGCCTTCGGTATTATGAGATCCATTTTCTCTCATTTTTCTCCAACGCTTTCCTCCTCTCTCTCTTTAGCGGCAACGTGGGTTTTTTTAAAGCAACCTAAAGCTGCTTCACTTGCTTCTTCAGTATGTTGGGACTCAAATGAGTTTTCACGATCGTTAAGCCAAACATCAAAAAACGTATTGAAGCAGATTTTGAAGTGAAAAAAACAAGTCAGATTATATGCTTCCAACGTAATACCAAATACAACATCAATTCGTTGGTAGGTTAGAAATATTAAACCAAGTATTGGCGTGTTGGTAGGATATATGTCCAGTGAGGGGAACCTCAATGACATAACTAAAAAAGAAATACTCCATCAAATCTTTTAAATAAAAGTTAGTTGAAGAGTTAGATTTAATTTTAAATATAAGATTTAATACTCACTGTCTCTCATATCTATAATTTTTCTCTAAACTACTTTATATAATATATAAACTGATATATATTATAATATTATATATGGGTATTATATTTATTATAATTAATTAATTTATCTTATTTTTTAATCTACTTAAATTAATTAAATATCTCTTATATTAAATGATTAAGAGAGTAATTTATTGATAAACACGTTAATAAATTGTGTTTCTTTTTTATATAGGTGAAATTCCCCTATCTCTTTTCAACATGCCTTATATGAGAGAGCTTAACCTTAGCATCAACTAATTATTTAGTAATTTGTTGGAAGATTTGTGCTATCGAGTCCCTTTACTTGAAATCTTTATGGTTGTTTCAAATTAATTAGAGTGAAACATTCTACAAGTAACTTCAAGGATTATACATGGGCGGCAACCTTTTTACTGGTATACCCTTATCCAATCACACACACTCAAACCCCTATTTATTAACCTACATTTAATTAATTATATAAATTAGGATTATCCAAAAAGTAGCCAACTATTTTAAGCTTAACAAAACATGTTTAGTTTATGTAATATCAAATGATGCATTTGTATATAGTATACATAGGTATATGCTCCCTTTAGAACTAGATAATTAATTTTAAGTATTAAAAAATTTAGTTAAGTTAATAATTTATAAGCTAGTTTCCTAAAGTATCCATTAAAATTATTTTCTTTAGAAAATAATCCCATAATAGAAAATCCCTTAATATCCACAATTAATAGGAAGAATTTAGGAAAAATTATTAATTTTGGGAGATAAAATAAATTTTAATTTTATATTTAAAACTAAATAATTCTATTAACTCTTATACTTAAAACTGGAGAAAGCTATACACAAAAAATATTACTCACAGTTTCTTTTTTGCGAGTCCATCCTTTCTTTTAGAAATGTTAGTATCTATCAGTGTTTTTTTTCCAGGTTCATTGGCAATCTTGATAAACTTGAACAATTAGATTTGTTACAGAATTATTTAAGTGGAAATATTCATTCAAATATACTCAACATCTCAACAATAATACGACTATACCTTGGAGGAAATTCCACTCTGCCCATCTCCCATCATATAGAGGAAATGGCCTTCCCAACTTAAAAGATTTTAGTGTGGAGGAGAATGAACTTACTGGACAAATTCCAAAAAGCATAGCACATGCTTCTAAACTCTACAAGTTATTTCTAATAGGGAATAATTTAATGGAGATGTACTCAATGTTGTTGGGGATTTAACCAACTTGGTAGCATTATATTTGAATGGGTTAATTCATCCTACAATTAACAAATTACAAAGCCTTCAACTTTTTGATGTCAGTAACAACAAAATGCAAGGGGCCATTGTTGAAGAACTTTGCCAAGTGAAAAATTTGAGTGAGTTGTATCTCTCTAACAACATGTTTTCAGGAATAATTCCAAGATGCCTTGAGAATCTTATATACTTTGTAAAAGTTGGACTTCAGCTTGAACAAATTGACTTCTTATATTCCCTGTTCTTTTTGGAATCTCAAAGATATCTTGGTCTTAGACTTATCCTCCAATGCATTTAGTGGAAGAATTCCACCTCAGGTGACCAATTTAAAAACAATTACACACTTGAACTTGTCAAGAAATCAACTTCAGGAAGCATTCCTACAACATGGGAAGCTTACGAAGTTTGCAAAACCTATCTTTGGCTCATAATCATTTACAAGGTTCTATACATGAATCATTTGGAGAAATGATAAGCATTAAGTTTTTATATCTTTCTCAAAATTAATTATCCGGTGAGATTCCAAAGTCACTAGAGTCACTTACCCATTTGAAATACATTGATCTTTCCTACAATTTATTGCAAGGAGAAATTCCAAATGGTGAGCCTTTTAAAATTTTACAGCGAAATCTTTTATTATGAATAAAGATCTTTGTGGGAAGCTCAAACTACAAGTATATCCATGTATAAAAGGAAAAAAAAAGCACAGGTCAGTTAAAATGATTGTTTTGATCAAATATTTATTGCCTATAATGTTGGCAATCATTTGGTTGGTTCTTGTATAGTGTTTGTCAAGTGCAAGAAGGACGAGTAAGTGAAAGGACCAATAGGGATTTCTTAAATTTGGATCCACCTAGAGTATCTTATTATGAACTTTTGTAAGGAACAAATAGATTTGACAAGAGTAATCTTCTCTACAAGGGAAGTTTTGGATATGTATACCAAGCAATTCTTTCAAGTGGAAAAAAATTGAAAGTTTTCAACACTTGGAACAAGGATTAAGAAGTTTAGATGTTGAATGTGCTACATTATGCAATTTATGCCATCGCAATATTATTATGATCATTAGCAGTTGCTCAAATGATGATTTTAAATCTCATAATGGAATTCATGCCAAATGGGAGTCTTGATATATGGTTGTACTCCTATAGCTATTGTTTAGACATCTTGCAAAGGTTGAATATATTGATCAATGTGGCATCTGCGTTGGAGTATCTTCATCATTGTTCTTCTTTGCCAATAGTTCATTTTGATGTAAAGCCAAGCAATATTTTGTTGGACGAGTATATGGTGACCCATCTTAGTGATTTTAGAATCGCCAAATTGTTAGACTTTGGGCAATCAATACTTTGGCTACATTTGGATATATGGCACCAGGTGATGATTTAGTAATCTTATTATGTTTTATTTTACTATTTCTCTAACGTTCTTTTATACATTCATACATAAAACATAACATGTTCGTACACTCACTCATACACGTACACCCAATAAGAAACTATATATTATGTTCACTTTCCATGGTTTATATTAACAATGATAAATATTCACAAGGTTTTTAACAACAAGTAATATTTTCTGTTTCGACATAATTGTTAATTTACTTAGGATTCAAATTGGCTTGCAGAGTATGGATCAAAAGGGGTTATTTCTCTGAAAGGAGATGTATATAGTTTTGATATTTTGCTTATGGAAACACTTATGAGGAAGAAGCCGGCGGAAGAGATATTTGGTCAATGTCTAAATTTAAAAAATTGGGTTAGCGAATCAACACCACATGAAATTAATAATATTATAGATGACAATTTAGTTTGCTACATAGAGAGAATCAAAATATTGGTAACATAATACTACATATTTCATCGATTTTTGAATTGGCCTTGAGTTGTTGCACTGACGTACCTGATGCACCACCTGATGTGGTAGATATTGTGGTATCATTGAAAAAAATATGTCATATTTATGCAACATGTTAGAGGCACTAGCCACTAGGTGAATAACTGTTAAATTCAAATTTTAGTTGATTATTATTTCCTTAACCCTTTGGCTTGTTTTATTTGTGGAACATCTTGTAAAATGGAGTAATGACGATATTTTCTGTATCAATATATATATATACATATATATATATATATATATATATATATTAAGGAATTGAATTTGAGATGTTTAGACCTTGATTATTTGGGTTTAGGAACCAATGAGTGACCTAAATTTTTCCTTGTACTCTTTATATGCTTCAGTTTTGTAAACCTCAAACTTTAATCTATTATAAAAGTAAAAAATAAACTAGATCTGATCAAATATTGATTAGGCCACTTCAGCTTGTGTAATGAATTATTTACAATAATATTGATCGATCTTTAATATTAATTATTGTGAGTCTTCCATGTTATTTTGTAGCTACAATCTTTATTGGGACACTTCATCCACTTTCGTCAATTATTTACAACAATATTAGTTCATTTTTAAAATGAATTATTGTGAGTCCATGTCACTTTATAATATTTTAAATGAATAATCACAATTACTTTTAACTTACTCTTCCAATAACTTGAACTTAGCCCAAATCGTTACAGGTCCCATTCGCCGAATATATTTGTCTTCAACTTTGTGATTGGCGTCACAAATTTCCATTTACGCCCTAATTTTCCGTTGCTATTTGATTTACTTGACGAAATTTTCTTCATTATTGATCTATGTGCAGTAATTTATATAAGATATTTTTTCACGTAGTTGCATTGCTTTTTTTATTTCTAACTCTTTCACGGAGCAAAGTAATTATCAAACAAGAATTAAAAATCATAAAAGATAAAATATATGCATAAATTTTATTCTTCTAAAAAAATTAAGTATATTTTATATATTCAAGTTAGAGACCATTGGATATTTGATTATGTTGAATCGGTGTGATCTGAAGTAATTAACTGTGGTACTTAATGCTACTTTCGGTGGAATGTCACTCAATTAGTCTATTAATCCTTTTTATTTATTAATTTGCCTCATGTCAAGAACATGCTTTGGTGATTAGTTTCAAGAGACCATCATGACAACGGGCATAAATACTAGTACTGATAAAAAAAATTAATCTGCCACAATTAAAACTTTAAATATGTGGTTGGCCTCACAAATGTCCATTTACGCCCTAATTTGCCGTTGTTATTTGATTTAGTTGAAGAAATTTTCTTCATTATTGATCTATGTGGATGATCTTTGATTGATTGATTCTAAGTGGGGAAGAGCTTTTCAGTGATGATTTTTTCATGAAGAGGAAACCTAGGAAAGGCCTTTCATTTTACATTTATGGGGTCCCGTTTATTTTTCCTACATTACCATAAACAACATAGTTTTACAGCCTCTAACGTTCAAAAGATTCACAATACTGAACAAGTTTATTTCCAATAGCCAATAGACCCACGATACCCTTGCTTGAGTATTTTTCTTCAATTTTCTTTTTTAGTTCTTTTTGTAATTTCCTTTATAATATTAGTTACATTACATTCATTCTTAATCCATGAATCTTCAAATTTTTTCAGTGAAAATCCTCAGAAAATCTGAAATTCTAACAATAGCATGCAAATATATAAATAGATGGATTTGTCGTGATTTTAATATTTGAGAATAGACGAAACTTGAGTTATGAATATTGACTACACTAATAATAAAATTGATAATACGTATAATGATTTTAATTATTTTGATAACAACATTGACTACTCATATTAAGAAGTTAGCGGTTTAAATAATATATCAAGTTAAAGGCATTGACTATACTAGTAACAAAATTGGTAACATATATAATAATTTTAATTATTTTGATAATAAGATTGACTATTCTATTTGAAAATATAGTGGTGCAAATAATAATAAATCAGGTTGTAGGCATTGACAACACTAAGAACAAAATTGACAAGACATGAAAGATTTTAAATATTAATATTAAAAATCATACTTGTGAGATATATATCTTTTTATATATTTGTATGCCCTTTTTAAAATTTCATAATTCAAATGGTATATTTTTTATATTTTTCCTTTTTTTATAGCTTTTTCTTCTCAGTCTTTATTTTCTTTAATTTAAACACTGGCAATATCATGAAAAATTGTAGCAAAAGATCCCAAGACTCGTTGTTTTATTGAAAAGTCACATTCAAATCACATATTGAGGGTTATATTAATTCCTCTTGCACGCCTTCTAGTTTAAAAAACGAAAAAACACAAGCAACCATTAGATCAAAGTACAATAATTCAAAGAATATGCAAACGAATATATATTACAAAACAATGCATCTGCTGATTTATGGATAGAAAAATCAAAGGGAGAGAATATATTTGTGACCCCTAGAAGATGGTTGTTAAGACCAATTATTCCCCTAAATTGGATAAACATCAAGCCTAACTAAAGTACTTTATTAACAAATTAAAGTACTTTTTATCAAAAGCATACTTTAGTTTCCACTTCTTTATATGAATGAAATATGTAACATTTAACATAGTAAAACTTTAAAGAATGGACAATAAAATATAACAAAAAAAATAACACTTTTTATATTCGAATTTATATTTTTTTATTTGCTCTCCAAATACAAAGAACGGAAGACGACTAAAACATACTTCTTCAAAGAAAAATAAAAGGTTACCGGTTTTGCTAAGGTTTTCACACATGAATCGTCAAAGAAACCTTTCTACAAAATTTTCCCAATAAATATAGTAAACATATATCTCACACATCAAAGAACATTCGCAAAGGCTTTGAGCTATATTCGTATAAACTAATAAACAAACCTTAATTTTATCAGGATGTTATTATCCTTCAATACAATTTTTCAAAATACTTTAAAAAATTGTGCATAACGATCCCTTCAAGTCTTTGGGTAAAAAATGGATTATTAGAACGAGTGTTGTGGCTTTTCAAATGTACATACACGTTTCGTCACATACTATATAAAATCTAAAAAAAAAAAGTAAAAAGAAAATAAAAGCCGCGCGATTTATATGTGTTTTCTAAATCAATTTGGTTTTTTTTGGGTAAACTAAAATGATATTATCAAAATAAAATATCCATAATGATATATAGAGACACACACATAAGCTGCTTGGTGTGAACTATGAGACTTAACACAATTAATATTTAGTTAGGCTCCTTAAATATATAGTCAGGAATTTAATCTCTGGAGATATGTATAGATAGAGAGGGTCTAATAATCAGCATTAAAGCCCTTTCATGAGGTTTATTATGCATAGGGATTAATCAATACTTTTGACTATCGATACTATAAAAAAATAAAAAAGGAAAAGAAGCTATTTTGGATAAATGGGAGTTGATATAATGTGTTATATGGGGTCACTTTATCGCTTAGACCATGTAATGATGCTGAAAATATTATCGATAATGCTACTTCTTTATTGTTTTTATGGGATAGCTTTTAATTATTTAAATTATCTGTGTCCTTTCATATCTCATAAGTCTAGCACGATATGTGCCTATAATTTTGTATATTGATGATATATATATATATATATATATATATATATTATAATATAGCTAACTAGACTTGACTATAAACAATTAATATTATACAATGCACAATTTTGCTTTTTTTTCTTCTCATCACCTTTTTGGATGGTACAACTTTTAATCGATAAGTCATATTGTTCACATCAATATTTAAGTTTTTTTTTTTGAGAGATATCAATATTTGGTATTACAAAGTTATATTGTTGAATATGATTACCTTCAATTAAAAAAAATTATATTGCCTTATAAAAAAAATCTTTAGGTGTCTATCAAACAAAATTGTGGGGTAATCCTTGCACTACCCATAGCCAAAAATCTTTCGATAATTTAAGTAAAACTAAGAGGGTTGTTAGATTGTTTACTCATACATTTGGGAATATTCTTAAATCAGAATAATCTATTTATTATAACTTATTGGTAATTTCTAAAAGCTTCTTAGATTCTCCGAACAAGATATTATTTGAATTTTTAGAACATGTTTAGGTGGTATTTTCTAGGATTTAAATTATATTATATATTATCTTTTCTTCTACGCAACATTTTCATACCATCAAATTAAATAATGTAATATTAAATTTATGGTTATCTACTGAATTTCTCTTCTTTAGAGAAATTAAATGAGCGTTACTATAAATTTCAATTTAAGACTATCATGCAATTTTCTGCTTTTAGACAGTGTAACATATGGGGTTTCCTTTTTAACCTATTCGTGAGCACACTTCTTTCTAAACTGAATTATCAACAAAATAGCTAATATTTCTTTTTTTTTTAAAAGACTTAACAAATAGTTTTAAAATCTTCAAAGAAATGATTTCATACTTTACTTAACATTAAAATATAACAAAAACACTTATTATTTTCAAATTTATATATGTTTGTTTGGTCTCCAAATACAAATCAAATTTAACTAAAACATACTCTCTTCAACAAAAAATAAAAAATTTCAGATTTTGCGGAGGTTTTTAGTTCTCGTCAAGAAATTTTTTCACAAACTCAATCTTATGTGTTCATCCTACCAATAAATGTAAGAAAGGTATTATTAGCTTGAGTTTCAATTGTTTGTGGCTTTTGAAATATACATACAAAAATGCATACTCTTTTTACTACACAAGTAATATTTTTCGAAGTCAATTGTGGTATTTTCTTTTGAGTAAATTAAGATGATATTGCCAAAATAAAATATACATAAGGATGTGTGTGTGGGTGAAATGAAGTGTCACTTTGAGGTCTACTTACAAGTCAAGCACTCCAATCAATTAACGTAATTTATGGGGTCCTGTTTATTTTTCCTACATTAACATAAACAACAGTTTTACAGCCTCTAACATTCAATAGATCCACAATACTCATAAGTCTTGCTTTACAACGTAATTTACGGGGTTTTGCTTTTATGGGATAACTTTTGATTATTTTAAGTTCTGTGTCCTTATATCTCTAGCACGATGTGTGCTTATAATTTTTTATATTGATATATATATATATATATATATATTATAATATAGTCAACCAAATTTGACCACAAACATTATTAATAAAGATGCCCGATTTTGCTTCTCTTTCTTCGCATCACCTTCTTAGATGGTGCAACTTTTAATCTTTAAGTTATTTATGCCTTTAAAATAGATTTTCTTGTAGGTGCCAGACCCATATCATTCAAATCATGAGTTAAGTTTAAAAAAATCTTTTAATAAAATTTTTGAGAGGTTTATGTAATTAAGGTGAAATTGAGGTTTTGCAAGAGTTTGTTTCTAGAAATACTCAAAATAATATGTTTATTATTATAACTTTTTTTGGTAATTTCTACAATCTTTTAATAAATTTAGAAGTTCCCTAAATTTTCGAATAAGATATTCTTTACATTCTTAGAATATGTTTGAGGTGGCATTTTCTAGGATTTAGATTTTAGATTATGTATTGTCTTCAAATTTATATATGTTTGATTGGTCTCCAAATATAAACAATATATCAAATATTGTGACTAAAACCTACAGCTTCAACGAAAAATAAATTAGACAAAGATTTGCGAAGAATTTCACGAAAAAAATAAATACATCTCCTAATAATGAAGGTATCAAATAAAGTTTAGTTGAGACGTGGGTTCACTATGACCAAAATATATCTCATTGCTTAAAATAATATTCACAAAACTATTTAAAAATTAATCGCTAAAATATTTTTCAAATATAGGCAATAAAATTCAAACTCACACTCCTATAAGAATGAGCTATATTTGTGGTATTGTTTTAAGTCATTTGTGGTATTTTCTTTTGAGTAAATTAAGATGATATTAACAAAATATGGCTCACACCTCAAAGAATATTAGCCAAAGTATTTAAAGATTAACCACTAAAATGATTTTCATATCTAATAAAAAATTCAAACTCACACTTGTATAGGGTACGAAATATATTAATATAAACTAATAAACTAACCCTAATTTTTTTAGGATTTTAAGATCATCCTTTCAATATAATTTTTTAAAATGCTGTAAAAAATTTCACATAAGGACCCCTTCAAGTCTCTGGCGTAAAAAAACTAATTTATTGAACATAGTTGAGATGTAGAGTATACTTCAATATATTATCCAAAATTGCACATAATGACCCCTTCGAGTCTCTTGCGTACGTGTTGTGCCTTTTGAAATATACACACAAAAATACATCTCTTTTTTCCACACACAATATATCAAACTTGTCTGTAACAAAAAAAAATCTAACCAGGCAGAAAAAAAATTAAAATATGCACAATTTTACATGTGTTTTTGAAGCTAATTATGGTATTTTCCTCTGGGTAAACTAAGATGATATTATTTACCAAAATGAAATATACACAAGCAAAATGAAATAATGCAATGAAAATGAAAATGAAAATGTGTTCCATAAAGTGACAAAGTCCTCTCATCGTTAACTATAACGTTAGTTATGGGGTCACTATGGCAAATACCATTTTTTATTATACAATTTACTTTACTGTGTGTTTATTGAAATATTAAAGCCATATAAGACCAACAGCAGAGAACGTAAATTAATTTTAAACAAAACAAAATTCAATAAAGTAAAAGTTTTTATTATTTCAAAGTCTATACGTATAGCAGTGTGTGGAATTGAGTTTGCACATCTTGACTTGGATTTCTAATCTAACGAGTATAAAATGACGTGCTTGTGTAATTCCTAGATGTGCCAGACTTAAAATTTGATAAGTGAGATGCTAAACATGGGGAAACCTTCCTGCTTTGTTTTCCTCTTCTTACTTCATTGCTTCAGGTTTTCCTCAACGTCAATTGATACAAACATCATCACTGACAAAGATGCACTTCTTGCCTTTAAATCTTCAATAACTTCAGATCCATACATTCCTTAACTGATTGGTATGTCTCTTCTTCCCCATGCAATTGGATTGGTGTCACCTGCAATACTCGCCATGGAAGGGTTCATTCTTTGAATCTAATTAGAGGGAAGCATTCCACAATCAATAAATAACTGCACATATTTACAAGGATTATTTTGAGATGGTAACTCATTTATAGGTATATACTTACTTATGTGCGTTTTTTTTATTTTTCTAAACTCATTGTTTTTCATCTAATTCAAATTGTTCATTCACATACAATTAGGCTTGTGTATAGCTTGTGATTACAATCATAAAAAAACAAAGAAAGTTAAGATCATGAACACATATAACCACATAATATTTAATTTGTAGAATATAATTAATGAGATTCGTTTTATGCCAGTACTTTTTTCTTGTAGATTTTATCATTCTTCTAATAACTTTAAGTGTAATAGTATATATATATATATTGTGTTATCTCTTATTCGTTATACATATTTAAATAATTCTATATTATTTATTTGAAATGAAAATTATATAAGATATTTTTAAAAAAATTACAATTATGGAATAAAAATGTAAAATATATAAAAATATTTCGATAATTATAAAACTTTAATTACAAATTATAATATATAAATTAAAAAAAATTAAATAAAACTTAAAAAATGCTTGTTCAACCATTTTTTATATCCCCTAATGAACAAGAATCCGATATAAATTTCCTGAATAGACAAATGACTGCAAAAGTAGTTTAATGCTTTTTGCCACACATGATTAATTGGCAATGCACAAATAATTTATATAGTCAAACTTCACCCTCTCACTTGCCATTATTAGAAGGTAAGTAATTTGATGTTAGAAGAAATTTGCTCTCTTCGTTTCTAATATTCAATTATTTAGAATTAGTAAGACACATGTAGCTTTTTTTTTTTCTTGTTGTAGTGTGGGTATTTTATATGCAAACGATATTATCTGCTTTATTTTTCTTTTAATTTTAAAATCCGCACAATTATAAAAATATTTTTTAGCAAAATAAAAATATTATTCCGTATCAGTTATATATCATATATTATATTAAGAAGATTATATGCAAATATTATGAGCTATTTTATTGATCTATTTACAAATCCATTAAGCCTTTTTATAAGCAGTTGATACTAGTTAATAATTATACTTAAATGCAACCTTTTTACAAGCATGATTGTATTCCATTTAATTTTTATTATTTTATTTGTTTTTCAATCATTTTTTTCTAATAGAATAAGTTTAAAAGGAGATTGTTTTGTCATTTTATTAATATTATTGAAATACAACTAATGATTTACAATTCCAAAATTATGAAAGCTAAGATCACGAATAAAAGGATATATAAGATTATAAACTGGTGGGACCACATGAAATTTAAAACATGAAAAGCTCCATATCATCCACAATATTCTCACATGTTGTTGTTTTTATTATATATTTATAGATTTTATCATTTTCCTATTAACTTCAACTCTATATTTTTTTCTCCCCCTTTTCTTAAAGAATACATCATTTTCCTGTTTAATTTCATTTTATTCATTTGTATTACACAAATTTATTATTTTTCTATTAAATAATTGTTTAATAATAATTACAACATAAAACACTTTAATTTTAAAATAAATCTTCTATCACCATGTCATCTCAGGATAGTTTATGATTTCCCTAATTTTTTATTTCAAAAAATTTACAAAGACTTCAAATTATAAAAATATTTTAGTTGTATATATTATTATTTGAAATATATAAAAGTCATCATTGTAACTTTTTTTATGTATAGATTTTGTAACCAGAAGGCATAGGCAAATTTGATAGACTTAACTTACTAAACTTGATCTTAAAAGGACATATTATTTAATTTTATTAAAATTGAATATTGAAAATAAGGTCTTCTCCTTATTTTTATTTAAATATATAAATATATATACAATTATTATTCATAAATAAATTAATATATATAATATTTATTTAATTAATTACTTCATTAAATTTTTAATAAGTTTAATATTTTATAAATTCTAAAATATTAATTTTTGAAATTTCTGGCTATTTTATTTAATTTCATTATATATATATATATATATTAGTATTTAAGTCCATATAATGCAACTTAGTTTTACAAAGAGTGTAAAATAAAAATCACCCGGGTAAAGAACGATTTTACATGTAGTATTTTAGTAAATATTTTTTGCAATGTAGCATTTTGGTATATCTTTTTAAGATTTATATCTATTTTATTTTAAATAATAAAAAAATAAAATTTGTTTTTTATATATTTTTATGCAACCTTTGTAAAATTAAAATTGTGTAATCAATAAGTAAATGTACATGTTTGACAAAGTAAATTTAAAGATATGTTGAATAAAAAAGGACATATGACACAAGTATATTTTGGTGGCAACTCATTTCCTAGTATCCTTTTATCTATTATTTATGTATTTATTTTAAAAGTGTGTCTATCATGTTCATTTAAATGTGCTAATATGAAAACAAATAATGATCAGCATAAAACTTTAACATTGAGATGCTTGTTTTTAGTAGGGGATATTTTTGTAGTAATGTTTTTCTTGCCACACTAAATTTGAGTCAAACATCATAGTATATACTAGTCTACTCCTGCACATAGATTATTACAGATCGTATAAGAGATAATATGTATTGCTGTTTGGAATATAAAATGATGTATTCTTATATTCCATACATGCTGTATGTATAATATATTAACTATTTTATCTTTTTTCACTATTCCCTTATGACAATGCTATTCATCCATCAATGCTTTTGTGTCCAGGTTTTATACCCAAAGGGATAGGCAATATTGATAAACTTAATATCTTAGACTTGTCCTATAATCATTTGAAAGGACCTATTCCTTCCAACCTATTCAACATTGACAAGAATTATCCTCCAGGTTAATTCCCTTTCTGACATTCTCCCATTATATTTAGGAATTGGCCTTCCTACCTTGAACACGTTATGGTTGGAGGAAAATAAACTAACGGACAAATTCCAAACAACATATCAAATGCTTCTGAGCTCATTAGGTTAAGTTTGTCATCAAACAAATTTAGCGGAGCTATACCCAATGTAATTGGAAATTTAACAAAATTGATAAACTTAGCTCTGGATGGGAATGATTTGACTGGGTTGATTCCACATACAGTTAATGAATTACATGGCCTTCAACGATTAAGTCTCAGTAACAACAAATTGCAAGGGTCCATTATAAATGAACTTTGCCAACTTAAAAGTCTAAGTGAGTTGGATCTTGCCAACAACATGTTTTCGGGAGTGCTTCCAAGATGTCTCGGGAATATTACTTCTTTGCAGAAGTTGAATTTTGACTCTAACCAATTAATTTCTCATATACCTTCTTCTCTTTGGAGTCTTAAAGAAATCTTGGTTTTAGACATATCCTCCAATGCACTTAGCGGAATAATTTCTCCAGAGGTATCAAACTTGAGAGCAATTATACTTTTAAACTTGTCAAGAAATCAAATTTCAGGAAGAATTCCTACGACTATGAGTGGCTTACAAAGTTTGATAACTCTATCTTTGGCTCACAACAAGTTACAAGGGCCTATTCCATAATCGCTTAGCGGCATGATAAGCATGGAGTCCATGGATCTTTCCCATAATTATTTGTCAGGTGTGATTCCAAAGTCCTTAGAGTCATTACTCTATCTTAAAAATATTAATCTTTCCTAAAATTTATTGTATGGAGAAATTCCCAACAGTCGGCCTTTTCAAAATGTTACTGATCAACATGTCCAACCATGTAGGAATAGAAACAAGCACTTATCAGATAAAGTGATATTGATCTTGAAATTCTCATTGCCTATCTTGGTTGTCATCTTGGTTGTTTCAGTTATTGGCTTTCTAAAGAATAAGAGAGAAAATGATAATTATTCAACCAAAAGGGATTTAACAAATTTGGATACAATAACCAGGATATCATACTATGAGCTTCTGCATGGAACAAATAGATTTGATGAGAGAAATCTTCTTGGATCTGGAAGTTTTAGATCAGTATATAAAGCAATCCTTCCAAATGAAAAAATAGTTGCTATCAAAGTATTTAACTTGGATTGGAAGAAGCATCGAGAAGTTTTGATATTGAATGTGCTGCCATGTGCAATTTACGTCATCGCAATCTCATTAAAATCATCACTAGTTGCTCAAATGACCATTTCAAATCTCTAATAATGGAATTCATGGCAAATGGGAGTCTTGAGAAATAGTTGTACTCTCACAACTATTATTTAGATATCTTACAGAGATTGAACATAATGATTGACGTGGCAACTGTCACGTCCCGAAATTTGGACCGTGACCGGCACAGAATATGAACAATTTCATATTCCGAAAGCCTAAAACCTTAAATACAACGTTTAATGTTTCCATAACATTTTTCAAAATAACACAATCTTTTCTAATGTCTATGTGGAGCATTTACCTTTTTATTCAAAATAACACAAGTACTTAATAAAGATTAAAATCAATCTTGTTCAAAAACAACGCTTCGGATCTGCGACGAGGCTCTTTACTGCTCAGCGGGAGGATTAGGGTCACCTGCACTATCTGAAACCAAATAATCTACTCGTGAATAACGTCCCAAAAAAAAAACATGATTTAAAAGAATGCGGAAATAAACAATGCATAATCATGTTGAAAATGTACTTCATAACATTTCGTAATCTGATGCAAGTCTTTCTGTAAATATTTGTATTTCAAGGAAAACAATAATCTGAAATAACCATTTCAAACCAATCGTTGAAGTAACCTTTTCAAATCAATCGTTGAAATAACCATTTCTTTCAAAATCATAACTTTTTTGTAGAACTTCAACAGAACGAAAACAGACGTGGACACACAGTCCACGAGGGTAACTAACCAATCTGGCAACTCGAAGCTGCTAACTGTCGGTGGCTCAAGGCCACTAACCTTCGCGAGTACGAAACCCACGGTGAAATCTGGTAGCTTAGCCACTACCCTTCGTGAGTACAAAACCCACGGTGAAATCTGGTAGCTGAGCCACTACCCTTCGCGAGTACGAAACCCACGGTGAAATCTGGTAGCTCAACCACTACCCTTCGCGAGTACGAAACCCACGGTGAAATCTGGTAGCCCAACCGCTACCCTTCGCGAGTATAAAACCCACGGTATAATCCCTCGAGCTCGGGTAACCAAGGTGCACCAAGGGCTAACAGTACTGCTGTTAGCAACCAGCGTTCTGTATTCCATCCTTTCTAAAACATTTCCATCATGCATGAGGTTTATTTCACATATCATACTCTCAACTGTTTCAATGCCATAACTGTTGGTAAAAACCACTTTGAATCTCAAAAACCCCACCATGTACATTTAAAATCAAATATCTGTAAAAACATATGAAATTCACATAGGAATATATTTCATGAATGACATCAGTTCAATGCAACTTTTGCCAAACTCTTTTCAAAAACTTATTCATCAATTTTCGTACATAATCATAATTCTTTGGTAACCCAATCGAAAGAAAATCCTTTCCAACGATTTAAACCATACTTTCGTAAAATTTGCTTTTCAAAATTCATATTTGGAATTCAATATTTGAAATGACAATGCATTTGAAAATGTAAATTTTAGGGAACGTTATTCACTCACCTGTCACGCTCCAAAACCTACACCCGTTTCTGCCAATCACCTCCGATTATAATCACATCTCAATTCCCTGATATCCCAAGACAATATATCAACATTCTAAACAGCATTACCACAGAAATAAATCATCTTTAACCTAATATTCCCTTCCATTACAAGCTAACAATCTATAATATGGAATTCCATATTCTGAGGAGACCAAAATTCCAAAGTACTCTTCCGAGAACTTAGAATCCGTATTAAACAGAACATAGTAAGGGTTTCTCAAACTATACATCCACTGAACAGAACCACCACAGATAGACACAACTCCATTTAATCCATTATACAATCACTGCTTTACCAATCTTACACTTTCATTTGCAGAACAGTGAGCTCACTACTCACTTTCAGTTTCCATTTTTTGACAATTGGCCTAAACATCTCTAATACTTATTTCATATTAAAATACTTTCAGTGCACCCAAAGCTTTAACTTTTCTTAATCCTTTTGCCAAAACTTAACAATGCATGCATCACACATAATTTCATGCATTTAGCATCAAAATCATTATTCCCACATTCAAATATTAATTCATCATCTAGAACTAGATTCCCAAATATCTCAACACAAAACACAGCAAGCTTTATTCAGGAATTCATCATACATTGACCCAAGTATCTATGTACATTTATACCAACTCATTTTCTTCAAAACAACAGCTGCATATTCATATACTATACTATTAAAGCCACTTGGTTGCAGTATGTATATATATATATCTCCACCGCGCACACACAGAGCCTATATGTATCCACAGATCATCCAAACAGCAACAGCAATATTTACAATACGCATACGTAGCCCATAACAAGTAAAATTTCCAAAACCAACGATGAATATGCATCAGTATTGAAACAATAGCTTCCAATGATCATTCTGTATTCTTGACAGAAAACAGGGCAGCCAATAGAAATTCGATACAACACAATACAAAGCTTAACTGAGTGCAGAAATCGCTTGCTTACCCTGCTTCACGTCACTAGAAGGTCCCCAAAGCAATACGGTATCCCAGCACCCAAACTAGCAACTCAACTTGGCAACAAACAAGGTTCAGTCGGTTGACACCCATAACAGAGAAAACCCGAATGAGCTCTCAGCATCCATCCCTCCTGAACGCTTCGCTTCAACAGCCCCCCCTTGGCGACTCAGTTACAGAATAGAGCACAGCTAACAGCGTAATCAAATGGTTGCAGACACCAACGTAGGCAACCAGAAACAAAAAGGACCGGGAGCTTGAAGATTTGCTACGGTACTAGAGCTCCCTCGACAGCGATGACCCGAAGCGTGACAGCGGCAACAACAAATGGTAAGCACTAACTCACAGCATTCTTAACAGCAATATGCGAGGAGCTCACTGTAGCTGCTACAGTAAGCCACCACACTCCCACAGACGGAGCTCAACCCACTGATTCCAGTCAAGATCCATCTCGCCACATACCTCCTTCACTGTCGACAACTACCTCTGTTCTCTCTCTGCTCTGTCGCCCCACAACTACCTCGCTCACCGCCGCTCACCAACAGAGGAGGTAGAGAGAGCTACGGCGATAACAGAGCAAAATGACATCGGTGACCGTGACTCAGACCACAGAGAATGGTGTAATCACTCAGCAACCCTCTGTGCGAAACTTCCTCACCCAAATCTTCTGCTCTCTGCGCCTCCCCCGACGACTCATTCACAGTTCCATTTATCAGGCAATGGCTCTGCGTTTGAAGGGACAACTCCAGCACAACAACTCAGGCGGAGAAATGAACGAAAGCGACGACTGGCCACACGCCATCGATTGCGTGAAGCTTCCCCCTCTCTGCGCTTCCGCTGCGCCTTCTGCGTCGCTGTGACGAACTGAGAAAAATGAAAGGAATAGCGTACTATTTTGCAGAAAAGGGGAGAGGGATATTCTTGCCATTTCACGCGGAAGAAAAGAAAAAAAAACTTCACTTGCTGTAGTCACTGGGTCTCGAACACGGACCTCAGAAATTAACCCCCATCGTTTGACCACTCAGCTAATGATACCATATTGAAATTTTCTGCACCAAATACACATATATACCTTTGCTACAATAATTTTTTATCTATTAAAATTTTAGAGTCATAACAGCAACAGCTTTGGAGTATCTTCATCATGATTCTCCTACGCTAGTTGTTCATTGCGATGTGAAACCAAGCAACGTTTTGTTGGATGAAGAAATGGTGGCTCATCTTAGTGATTTTGGTATTGCTAAATTGTTTGGTGAAAGAGAATTGAAAATTTATACCAAAACTTTGGCTACAATTGGCTATATGGCACCCGGTAATGCTTTGATAATAATACTTTGGATTTATTTTCATGTTCTTTTGTTTGCTATGCTTGATAAAATTTTAAAATATTAAAATTTTAGCCATATTTTTATGTTTTCATGTGTAAATATTTGCATTTATGACACAAAAGAAAAGTTTAATGAAAAACCTTATATTATGCTTTGACATCATGGCATTTATACTAATAATTCAAATTGACATATAGAGTACGTATCGAAAGGAGTTGTTTCTGCCAAAGGAGATGTGTATAGTTATGGCATCATGCTGATGGAAATATTTACAAGGAAGAAGCCAACAGATGATATGTTTATTCAAGGATTAAGTTTGAAAGATTGGGTGAGAAAATCAACATCACATTCAATCATCAATATTATAGATGCCAATTTGCTCCAAGAAGGAAATCATAATACTAATAATATATTATCTCATATATCATCAGTTTTTAAGTTAGCATTAAATTGCTGCATTGACTTACCTGAGGCACGACTTACTATAACTGATGTTGTAGTATCATTGAAAAAAATCAATTCTTTGTTTATAGAAAATCCTAGGGATATTGCTAGATGACTAATTGGTAAATCAAATTTTGACAATTATTTCTTTAGCCTTCTGTTTTTTATTTTTATTATTGTAACAAGTAATCTTGTAAGTTGGAGTGATTATCTGTATGCAGTAATAATATAAAAGTACTTGAAATTTAAAATTTTCTAACTCTTCATGTTCGTTTTTCTTATTATTACAATGGATCTTAATTATAAGAACATAAATCTACTCTTTTCCATCGGGTAACTTTATTTAGCTTAGAGTTTAATTTTGAAAGAATTTTTTTTCTTTTAAGATTAATTAAAGTGAGCCCAATTTTGTTTCTTCTCCTCCTCTATCATCTTATATTTTTGAAGCGTCTTGTTATTAAATAAAATCCCACTATTGTATTATGTTTGAGCAATTAAATAATTTTTTCAGTCCAATGGCTTCTTTTAAGATTTAGATTTAGATATCATATTATATAAATACTAAAGGATTAATTAAACCTCCCAAACTCACCCTATCACATGACCAAAACCACCAAAGGTTTATGAAATCAACCCTAACTTCATAATATGCTCACTCCAACTATACTCAAACCCTAGAAATAAGGGGGGAAATACATTAAAAAGCTAATAGAATAGATTATTTGTAAGATAACTATTTTAACCCCATTTTGACATTCAATATATTCCTAAAAAAAACTTAGAAAAGAATATTATTTCATAATACAATACCTCAGCATGAAGGTTCACAAATCATATCTCATAAGTTTACCACTATATTCCATGCATAAATATTTAAATATTTAAAAATCCATGAGCAAATGATATTGTCACGTCCCTATTTCTGGACCGTGACCGGCACAGAATATGAATACATCATATTCTGAAAGCCTAGCATTTTAAGTAAAACCATTAATTTCTCCATAGCATTTTTCAAAATCATACAAACATTTTCTAAGGTTCATGCAGAGCACTTTCCTTTCCAAAATAATAAAAGTTCTTAAGAAGCAATTACATCAAAAGTACTAATTATCAAACGAAGCTTCGGATCAACAGCAAGGCTCTTTACCGCTCAACTGGAGAAATAGGGTCACCTGCACTATCTGAAGCCAAAAATCTACTCGTGAATAACGTCCCAAAAATATGATTTATAAGAATGCGGAAAATAAACAATGCATAATCATCTTAAAAATGTATTTTCTTAACTCTTCATAATCTAATGCAAACCTTTTCATAAACATTTGTATTTCAGGGGAAATAACCATATGAACTAACTGTTTCAAGTAGCTCATTCAAAACAATCTTTCTAAAACCATAATCTTTCTGTAGGATTTCAACAGAACGAAAACTGACGTGGACACACAGTCCACGAGGGTAACTAACCATTCTGGTGGCTATGCCACAAACTGTCGCGAGAATAAATCCCACGAAATAATTCTGGTGGCTCAAGGCCACAATCTGTCGCGAGAATAAATCCCACGAAATAATTCTGGTGGCTCAAGGCCACAATCTGTCGAGCTCGAGAACCAAGGTGCACCAAGGACTAACAGTACTGCTGTTAGCAACCAGTGTTCTGTATTTCGTCCTAAAACATTTCTGTCATGCGTGGGGTCCTTTTCACATGTAATGATCTCAATCGTTTCAAATACCATAATCATTGATAAAATCACTTTAACTTTCCAAAAACCCCAGCACGTACCTTTGAAATCAAATTACTATGAACATATGAAATTCGCATAAACATATATTTCATGAATAATATCAGTTCACTGTCAAATCTTTTTCTAAAGCCTCTTTATCCATTTTCATGCATAATCGTAATCTTTTGTAAATCGATCGAAAGAAAATCATTTCTAACGATTTAAACAATAATTTCATAAAACTTGCTTTTCGAAATCCATATTTGAAATTCATCATTTGAAATAACAATGCATTTGAAAATGTAAATTTGTAGGGAACGTTATTCACTCACCTGCCGCGTTCCTAAATCGCTACTCTTCCCACCAAACACTTGCTGCAAAGCCACTACTCAATCCCCTGATATTTAGAAATAGTATTAATATTCTATTCCAAGCTCCAACAGGACTAAATCACCTTGAAACTACAGCCAAACATAAAGGCAAACACTTAATCATTTCTACACCTTGAACACACCCTTTTGCACAACTTTGCAACTTTTAAAATTTCTCTCCAAACTACTTAATTTTAATAATCCAACTCCACTAACTTCCTATTTCATTTTTACATATGTATCTATGTGCATATGTATAACAGTAGCACTCCTAAATCATCGACATTCTTCTTTCATTTTAAATGCAACAATACCCAATCTCCCCACAGCAGCAGATTTCAAAATTACCCTGACAATAATACATTCCCATACTTATATGCACATAGCATTTCCTGACTCAGCCCAATTCTGCAATAATACCCCAAAAACACATACACTACACACCCAGAAAACACACCGCAGCAGCGATCACAGTGCATACGCATATAAACTCATTTATTTCCTTCAACCAATCTCACGGCCTCCATTCATTTTTGATTCACATCAGCAGCATAACAGTATGCACACGGCAACAACAATCAGGATAACCATGGATTATCTATATTACCACAGAAACCTTCCCAACAGAGCAAACACTACCAGAGATTGCCAAAACAGCAATCCACAACTCAAGCAATAACAGCCACGGTTGCAGAGAAAACAAGGAAAAAGGGTGAAACTTACCACCCTTACCGCAAATGGAATCCACAGCAACCATACCACGGAACAGAGCAGGAAAAATGACTGAGCCCAGCTTCTCAATTCCTTCTTTTCTTTCGTCAATAACAGCAAGCCTCCTGATACAGGGAATGGTGGTGACACTGAAGAAAACAGAGAGCTTAGCTGCTTAAGGTAGCTATCCAGGAACATGAGTAGGGAATACGGTTCAAGAAGCTTACCTGCATCGCCCACAGAACCGACCACCGCTGAGGAAAACAGAATTGAATTTCCAACGACTTGCTACAGTAGCAGAGGATTTGCTACAGTAGCTGAGAATGGCGATGGACGATGGCTACCCGACGACTATGATGACCAAGAGGGTGGTTTCTGCGGGAAGAAGCATTCACCGGCGTTAGACCCGAACTGACAAAGCTTGCGACACCCTTCCGCCTTCTACTCTAACTCTCACAGCAACCGCACCGGTGACAGAAAAGAAAGAGAGCGGGGCGGTTTGCTTCTTAAGGACAATGGCATTGACCTCCCTTGCCGTGCACTCTCATCCCGCGCCGCACGCTGAACCCCTGTCACTCCTCACCTACGCCACGCTGCTTTCCTGCCATCTCTGCTCGCAAGGAGAGAAAAACAAATGGAGCAGAAGTCTGGGATTGGTGAAAGCGAGCAGAAGGGGGAAAAAAATTCACGGAAATGAAATACGCTTCTGCACCAGCTAGGACTCGAACACGGGCCAGATGTTTACCTTCCGCCAGTTAAACCATTCAACCAATGCTTCCCAATTGAGGCATTCTTAAATGAATATATATATATCAGCTAGTTAAAATTCCTGATTATAACATTCTTCCCCTCTTAAGAAATTCGGTCCTCCGAATTTGAAAATATGCACACCTTAGTTCTGAAATAATTGTGGGTATTTGACTCGCATCTCAGCCTCCAACTCCCAAGTAGCTTCTTCCTCTGAGTGGTTTCGCCATAACACTTTCACCGAAGGAATCTCCTTCGACCGCAACTTCTTTACTTGTCGATCAATAATAGCTAACGGATATTCATCATATGACAAATCTTCATTCACCTGAACCTCTTGATATTCAACGACATGAGATGGATCATACAAGTACTTTCGCAACATCGATACATGAAACACCGGATGTATTCCTGATAGCTCTGGTGGTAAGGCTAATCGATAAGCTACTGCACCTACTTTATCCAAAATCTCAAAGGGGCCGATAAACCTCGGACTTAACTTACCCTTTTTACCAAATCTCATAACCCCTTTTATTGGTGACACTCTTAAAAACACTTTATCTCCGGCCATGAACTCTAATTCCCTACGACGATGATCTGCATAAGATTTCTGTCGACTTTGAGCCTCCAACAACCTTTGTTGAATCACCTTCACCTTTTCTTTAGCATCTTGAACCAAATCAGGCCCTAATATCATTCCGTCTCCAACTTTGAACCATCCAATTGGAGATCTACACTGCCTCCCGTACAACGCCTCAAATGGTGCCATTTGAATACTTGATTGATAACTGTTATTATAGGCAAATTCTACTAACGGTAAATGTTTGTCCCAACTTCCACCAAAATCCATGACACAGGACCTCAACATATCCTCAACTATCTGGATTGTCCTCTCCGACTGTCCATCTGTCTGAGGATGGAAAGCAGTGCTAAGATTCAATCGAGTGCCCAAAGCTTTCTGAAATGATTTCCAAAATTGAGAAGTAAATTGGGGCCCTCTATCTGAAATAATAGACACTGGTACTCCGTGTAACCGCAAGATCTCCTCAATGTAAATCTCAGCGTATCTAGCTGCACTGTACGTCGTCTTCACTGGTAGAAAATGAGCGGACTTGGTCAATCTATCAACAATTACCCAAATAGAATCAAAACCCTTAGCAGTACGGGGCAATCCCACGATAAAATCCATAGTTATGTTCTCCCACTTCCATTCAGGTATCTCCAACCGTTGTAATGGTCCTGCCGGCTTCTGATGTTCTGCCTTAACTTGTTGGCACACTAAACAATGTGCAACAAAATTCGCCACATCATTCTTCATACCATGCCACCAAAATAACTGTTTCAAATCTTGGTACATCTTAGTTATACCAGGGTGGATAGTATAGGCAGAATGATGAGCTTCTTCAAGAATTAGCCTTCTCAACTCCTGAACTTGTGGCACACAAATTCTACCCTCGAACCTCAAAACACCTTCCTGATCAATCATAAATTCCGAATTACTTCTGTCTTTAACTGAATCCCTCAACTCACACAACTTCGGGTCTGAATACTGAGCTTCCTTAATCTGATCCCATAATGAGGAATGAGCTTGCAAATGAGCCAAAAGTACTCCCTTATCAGCAATTTCAAATACGACTCCCTCTTGTTCCACTTTATGAATCTCTTGAACCAACGGTCTTCTTTCAATCTTTATGTGGGCTAAACTATTCATAGACTTCCTACTTAAAGCATCAGCCACAACGTTCGCTTTCCCTGGATGGTACAGAATCGTACAATCATAATCCTTTAACAACTCCATCCACCTTCTCTGCCTGAGATTCAAATCCTTCTGCTCAAAGATGTACTTAAGACTTTTGTGATCCGTGAAAATCTCACAGGTTTCTCCATACAGATAATGTCTCCAAATCTTTAAAGCAAACACCACCGCAGCCATCTCTAAATCATGAGTTGGATAATTCTGCTCATGCAACTTAAGCTTTCTAGAGGCATAGGCAATAACTCGACCATCTTGCATTAACACACAGCCTAGCCCAATCCGAGAAGCATCACAATACACTGTATACCCACCAACTCCTGAAGGTAAACTTAGCACTGGAGCAGAGGTCAAAGATTCTTTTAACTTTTGAAAACTTGCCTTGCATTTCTCATCCCACACGAACTTCACATTCTTTTGGGTTAGCCTTGTCATCGGAGCTGCTATTCTTGAAAAATCCTGCACAAAACGGCGATAGTATCCTGCAAGACCTAAGAAACTTCGAATCTCAGTTACAGTAGTAGGTCGTGGCCAACTTTTAACTGCCTCAACCTTATTAGGATCAACTTGGATGCCATCCCTCGACACCACATGCCCCAAGAAAGTGACCTCAGTTAACCAAAACTCACACTTGGAAAGTTTAGCATAGAGCTGATGTTCTCTCAATCTCTGCAACACTATCCACAAATGATGTTCATGCTCTTCCTCACTCTTGGAATAAACCAGGATATCATCAATGAACACGATCACAAACTTATCTAGGAATTCTCTGAATACTCGATTCATCAAATCCATGAATGCCGCAGGAGCATTTGTCAACCCAAAGGACATTACTAAGAATTCATAATGACCATAACGAGTCCTAAATGCTGTTTTTGGAATATCTTCCTTCTTAATCTTCAACTGATGATACCCTGATCGCAGGTCTACTTTTGAAAAGTACTGCGCTCCTTGCAACTGATCAAACAAATCATCGATGCGCGGCAACGGGTACTTGTTCTTTACTGTCACCTTGTTAAGTTGTCGATAGTCAATACACAATCTCATCGATCCATCCTTTTTCTTGACAAATAACACTGGTGCACCCCAAGGAGAAGTACTAGGTCGTACGAACCCCTTATCTAGCAATTCTTGCAACTGACTTTTTAATTCCCTTAACTCAGATGGCGCCATTCTATAGGGCGAAATAGAAATTGGCTGCGTACCAGGAATGACGTCAATACTAAATTCTATCTCTCGATCTGGGGGTAATCCCGGCAATTCCTCCGGAAAAACATCAGGAAATTCCTGAACAATAGGAATTTGGTCTAAGCTGACAGTAGGCCTGTCAACATCTTGGATTACCGCCAAAAATCCCTGACAACCTTTTGCCAACATTTGCTGGGCTTTTAAAGCAGAGATTAAGTTTGTTGGCTTATCTACTTCGTTTCCAAACAACACAAACGAAGTTTCACCCGGAAAGTTAAACTTTACCACTTTCAGGTGACAATCCACCGTAGCATAGCATGAAGCTAACCAATCCATGCCCATTATGACATCAAAGTCTATCATATCAAGTATCATCAAATCGACAAAACTTTCTCTACCCTCAACAGACACTTCACAAGATTTGTACACTTGTGAAACTGACAAAGATTCCCCAACAGGGGTAGCCACAGTGAACGGACAATCAAGTCTAACTGAATTCTTATCCATCATCTTAGCAAAATATTTTGAAATATAAGAGTGTGTCGAACCAGGGTCAAACAATGCATAAGCCTTTTGAGAACATATAGAGATAATACCTGTGACCACAGCATTAGAAGCCCGAGCATCTTGCCTTGTCATTGCGTAAACCCTAGCTTGACCTTGGCCTGAAGGTTGTGCTCTCTTCTTTGGAGGTCGTCCTGATGTACCTCTACCCATAGAGGCAGAAGTTGCTCCCACAGACGGAGCTGCAAAAGTAGAAGGGTGGGGAGAAGGTCTAGCTGATCCATAACTCGAGGTTGATTGAGCAAACGGACACTCTTTCTTTATGTGACCCGGCTGTCCACAACCATAACACACCCCCAAGGACTTCAGACAAACCCCTGAATGGTGCTTCCCACACATATTACAGGTAGGCCTGGAATAACTAGACTGACTTCCTCCAGACTGAGGTCTAGTACCTCCAAACTTTGGTCCCGAATCTGGAATGCCCCCAGAAGATCTATAAGATCTGGGCGCTGGCCGCATATCAGCTGACGAGGGTTGGCCCTGAGGGCGGTTACCCTTAAATGATCCTTGGAACCTTTCGTTCCCAGTCTTCTGCTTCTTAGAAACCCCTTCTTCTTCCATGTGCCTCAACTCAATTCTCAAAGCACAGTCGACCACATCAGCATAAGAAGCAAAATGATTCAGCATCGGGGCCACAGCATCATGAATATGTATCGGTAATCCCTGAATAAACCTGCCGATTCTATCCCTCTCCGACGGAATCAAGGTAGATGCATACGAAGAAAGTTCTGTAAATCTTCTGTCATACTCAGCCACAGACATCCCAGAAGTACACTTTAACAGAAGAAATTCTTTAACTCTAGCATCCTTCTTGCTCTGGGGAAGAAAGCGCTTCAGGAAAAGATCCTTAAAATCTGCCCATGACAATAATGATACTCTATCGCCCTGAAATCCTGGTACCGTCTTACTCCACGCATTCGCAATCCCCTCAAGTCGAAACAAGGCAAACTCCACGTATTGCACATCTAAGCATCTCAAAGCCCGGCATCTCTTCTCAATTCCTTCTAGAAACTCAATGGGTTCCTCTCGAGAATCAAACCCTGAGAACTTCGGAGGATCCAACTTTATAAACTCTGATAGCCTGACTGCGATGGATTCTTCCTCTATAACCTGGGGTGTCTCTACCTGAGTCTCATGCCTAGAGGACGTAGAGATCTCAGGAGACTGTGGATGAGATGGTTCTGCCTCAGATAGAATTTCCTGAAGAGGTCTAAGGGGTCGACCTCCTCGAACCCTAGCACCCCTACGACCCTGTCCTCGACCTCGAGGAGGCACATCACTTCGCTGAGCAGAGCCTTGATCCGAAGCCCTAGAGCTCCCTCTAGACTGAACTCGTCTAGGCGGCATTTAACTATTCATAAAACATAGAAAATATTCAGTTTATAAGTTCATTTCTGAAATCATAGGAAAAAACACCACTTTTGAATTTCTTTTAGAGATCTTCAGAGATGCCACAACTATAGTTATGCCCGGGTTCATAACGATAATTGAGACTTCACCGAAGTATCTCTGCTCTGCTTAACCATAGAAAAACTTTGGCTCTGATACCAAACTGTCACGTCCCTATTTCTGGACCGTGACCGGCACAGAATATGAATACATCATATTCTGAAAGCCTAGCATTTTAAGTAAAACCATTAATTTCTCCATAGCATTTTTCAAAATCATACAAACATTTTCTAAGGTTCATGCAGAGCACTTTCCTTTCCAAAATAATAAAAGTTCTTAAGAAGCAATTACATCAAAAGTACTAATTATCAAACGAAGCTTCGGATCAACAGCAAGGCTCTTTACCGCTCAACTGGAGAAATAGGGTCACCTGCACTATCTGAAGCCAAAAATCTACTCGTGAATAACGTCCCAAAAATATGATTTATAAGAATGCGGAAAATAAACAATGCATAATCATCTTAAAAATGTATTTTCTTAACTCTTCATAATCTAATGCAAACCTTTTCATAAACATTTGTATTTCAGGGGAAATAACCATATGAACTAACTGTTTCAAGTAGCTCATTCAAAACAATCTTTCTAAAACCATAATCTTTCTGTAGGATTTCAACAGAACGAAAACTGACGTGGACACACAGTCCACGAGGGTAACTAACCATTCTGGTGGCTATGCCACAAACTGTCGCGAGAATAAATCCCACGAAATAATTCTGGTGGCTCAAGGCCACAATCTGTCGCGAGAATAAATCCCACGAAATAATTCTGGTGGCTCAAGGCCACAATCTGTCGAGCTCGAGAACCAAGGTGCACCAAGGACTAACAGTACTGCTGTTAGCAACCAGTGTTCTGTATTTCGTCCTAAAACATTTCTGTCATGCGTGGGGTCCTTTTCACATGTAATGATCTCAATCGTTTCAAATACCATAATCATTGATAAAATCACTTTAACTTTCCAAAAACCCCAGCACGTACCTTTGAAATCAAATTACTATGAACATATGAAATTCGCATAAACATATATTTCATGAATAATATCAGTTCACTGTCAAATCTTTTTCTAAAGCCTCTTTATCCATTTTCATGCATAATCGTAATCTTTTGTAAATCGATCGAAAGAAAATCATTTCTAACGATTTAAACAATAATTTCATAAAACTTGCTTTTCGAAATCCATATTTGAAATTCATCATTTGAAATAACAATGCATTTGAAAATGTAAATTTGTAGGGAACGTTATTCACTCACCTGCCGCGTTCCTAAATCGCTACTCTTCCCACCAAACACTTGCTGCAAAGCCACTACTCAATCCCCTGATATTTAGAAATAGTATTAATATTCTATTCCAAGCTCCAACAGGACTAAATCACCTTGAAACTACAGCCAAACATAAAGGCAAACACTTAATCATTTCTACACCTTGAACACACCCTTTTGCACAACTTTGCAACTTTTAAAATTTCTCTCCAAACTACTTAATTTTAATAATCCAACTCCACTAACTTCCTATTTCATTTTTACATATGTATCTATGTGCATATGTATAACAGTAGCACTCCTAAATCATCGACATTCTTCTTTCATTTTAAATGCAACAATACCCAATCTCCCCACAGCAGCAGATTTCAAAATTACCCTGACAATAATACATTCCCATACTTATATGCACATAGCATTTCCTGACTCAGCCCAATTCTGCAATAATACCCCAAAAACACATACACTACACACCCAGAAAACACACCGCAGCAGCGATCACAGTGCATACGCATATAAACTCATTTATTTCCTTCAACCAATCTCACGGCCTCCATTCATTTTTGATTCACATCAGCAGCATAACAGTATGCACACGGCAACAACAATCAGGATAACCATGGATTATCTATATTACCACAGAAACCTTCCCAACAGAGCAAACACTACCAGAGATTGCCAAAACAGCAATCCACAACTCAAGCAATAACAGCCACGGTTGCAGAGAAAACAAGGAAAAAGGGTGAAACTTACCACCCTTACCGCAAATGGAATCCACAGCAACCATACCACGGAACAGAGCAGGAAAAATGACTGAGCCCAGCTTCTCAATTCCTTCTTTTCTTTCGTCAATAACAGCAAGCCTCCTGATACAGGGAATGGTGGTGACACTGAAGAAAACAGAGAGCTTAGCTGCTTAAGGTAGCTATCCAGGAACATGAGTAGGGAATACGGTTCAAGAAGCTTACCTGCATCGCCCACAGAACCGACCACCGCTGAGGAAAACAGAATTGAATTTCCAACGACTTGCTACAGTAGCAGAGGATTTGCTACAGTAGCTGAGAATGGCGATGGACGATGGCTACCCGACGACTATGATGACCAAGAGGGTGGTTTCTGCGGGAAGAAGCATTCACCGGCGTTAGACCCGAACTGACAAAGCTTGCGACACCCTTCCGCCTTCTACTCTAACTCTCACAGCAACCGCACCGGTGACAGAAAAGAAAGAGAGCGGGGCGGTTTGCTTCTTAAGGACAATGGCATTGACCTCCCTTGCCGTGCACTCTCATCCCGCGCCGCACGCTGAACCCCTGTCACTCCTCACCTACGCCACGCTGCTTTCCTGCCATCTCTGCTCGCAAGGAGAGAAAAACAAATGGAGCAGAAGTCTGGGATTGGTGAAAGCGAGCAGAAGGGGGAAAAAAATTCACGGAAATGAAATACGCTTCTGCACCAGCTAGGACTCGAACACGGGCCAGATGTTTACCTTCCGCCAGTTAAACCATTCAACCAATGCTTCCCAATTGAGGCATTCTTAAATGAATATATATATATCAGCTAGTTAAAATTCCTGATTATAACATTCTTCCCCTCTTAAGAAATTCGGTCCTCCGAATTTGAAAATATGCACACCTTAGTTCTGAAATAATTGTGGGTATTTGACTCGCATCTCAGCCTCCAACTCCCAAGTAGCTTCTTCCTCTGAGTGGTTTCGCCATAACACTTTCACCGAAGGAATCTCCTTCGACCGCAACTTCTTTACTTGTCGATCAATAATAGCTAACGGATATTCATCATATGACAAATCTTCATTCACCTGAACCTCTTGATATTCAACGACATGAGATGGATCATACAAGTACTTTCGCAACATCGATACATGAAACACCGGATGTATTCCTGATAGCTCTGGTGGTAAGGCTAATCGATAAGCTACTGCACCTACTTTATCCAAAATCTCAAAGGGGCCGATAAACCTCGGACTTAACTTACCCTTTTTACCAAATCTCATAACCCCTTTTATTGGTGACACTCTTAAAAACACTTTATCTCCGGCCATGAACTCTAATTCCCTACGACGATGATCTGCATAAGATTTCTGTCGACTTTGAGCCTCCAACAACCTTTGTTGAATCACCTTCACCTTTTCTTTAGCATCTTGAACCAAATCAGGCCCTAATATCATTCCGTCTCCAACTTTGAACCATCCAATTGGAGATCTACACTGCCTCCCGTACAACGCCTCAAATGGTGCCATTTGAATACTTGATTGATAACTGTTATTATAGGCAAATTCTACTAACGGTAAATGTTTGTCCCAACTTCCACCAAAATCCATGACACAGGACCTCAACATATCCTCAACTATCTGGATTGTCCTCTCCGACTGTCCATCTGTCTGAGGATGGAAAGCAGTGCTAAGATTCAATCGAGTGCCCAAAGCTTTCTGAAATGATTTCCAAAATTGAGAAGTAAATTGGGGCCCTCTATCTGAAATAATAGACACTGGTACTCCGTGTAACCGCAAGATCTCCTCAATGTAAATCTCAGCGTATCTAGCTGCACTGTACGTCGTCTTCACTGGTAGAAAATGAGCGGACTTGGTCAATCTATCAACAATTACCCAAATAGAATCAAAACCCTTAGCAGTACGGGGCAATCCCACGATAAAATCCATAGTTATGTTCTCCCACTTCCATTCAGGTATCTCCAACCGTTGTAATGGTCCTGCCGGCTTCTGATGTTCTGCCTTAACTTGTTGGCACACTAAACAATGTGCAACAAAATTCGCCACATCATTCTTCATACCATGCCACCAAAATAACTGTTTCAAATCTTGGTACATCTTAGTTATACCAGGGTGGATAGTATAGGCAGAATGATGAGCTTCTTCAAGAATTAGCCTTCTCAACTCCTGAACTTGTGGCACACAAATTCTACCCTCGAACCTCAAAACACCTTCCTGATCAATCATAAATTCCGAATTACTTCTGTCTTTAACTGAATCCCTCAACTCACACAACTTCGGGTCTGAATACTGAGCTTCCTTAATCTGATCCCATAATGAGGAATGAGCTTGCAAATGAGCCAAAAGTACTCCCTTATCAGCAATTTCAAATACGACTCCCTCTTGTTCCACTTTATGAATCTCTTGAACCAACGGTCTTCTTTCAATCTTTATGTGGGCTAAACTATTCATAGACTTCCTACTTAAAGCATCAGCCACAACGTTCGCTTTCCCTGGATGGTACAGAATCGTACAATCATAATCCTTTAACAACTCCATCCACCTTCTCTGCCTGAGATTCAAATCCTTCTGCTCAAAGATGTACTTAAGACTTTTGTGATCCGTGAAAATCTCACAGGTTTCTCCGTACAGATAATGTCTCCAAATCTTTAAAGCAAACACCACCGCAGCCATCTCTAAATCATGAGTTGGATAATTCTGCTCATGCAACTTAAGCTTTCTAGAGGCATAGGCAATAACTCGACCATCTTGCATTAACACACAGCCTAGCCCAATCCGAGAAGCATCACAATACACTGTATACCCACCAACTCCTGAAGGTAAACTTAGCACTGGAGCAGAGGTCAAAGATTCTTTTAACTTTTGAAAACTTGCCTTGCATTTCTCATCCCACACGAACTTCACATTCTTTTGGGTTAGCCTTGTCATCGGAGCTGCTATTCTTGAAAAATCCTGCACAAAACGGCGATAGTATCCTGCAAGACCTAAGAAACTTCGAATCTCAGTTACAGTAGTAGGTCGTGGCCAACTTTTAACTGCCTCAACCTTACTAGGATCAACTTGGATGCCATCCCTCGACACCACATGCCCCAAGAAAGTGACCTCAGTTAACCAAAACTCACACTTGGAAAGTTTAGCATAGAGCTGATGTTCTCTCAATCTCTGCAACACTATCCGCAAATGATGTTCATGCTCTTCCTCACTCTTGGAATAAACCAGGATATCATCAATGAACACGATCACAAACTTATCTAGGAATTCTCTGAATACTCGATTCATCAAATCCATGAATGCCGCAGGAGCATTTGTCAACCCAAAGGACATTACTAAGAATTCATAATGACCATAACGAGTCCTAAATGCTGTTTTTGGAATATCTTCCTTCTTAATCTTCAACTGATGATACCCTGATCGCAGGTCTACTTTTGAAAAGTACTGCGCTCCTTGCAACTGATCAAACAAATCATCGATGCGCGGCAACGGGTACTTGTTCTTTACTGTCACCTTGTTAAGTTGTCGATAGTCAATACACAATCTCATCGATCCATCCTTTTTCTTGACAAATAACACTGGTGCACCCCAAGGAGAAGTACTAGGTCGTACGAACCCCTTATCTAGCAATTCTTGCAACTGACTTTTTAATTCCCTTAACTCAGATGGCGCCATTCTATAGGGCGAAATAGAAATTGGCTGCGTACCAGGAATGACGTCAATACTAAATTCTATCTCTCGATCTGGGGGTAATCCCGGCAATTCCTCCGGAAAAACATCAGGAAATTCCTGAACAATAGGAATTTGGTCTAAGCTGACAGTAGGCCTGTCAACATCTTGGATTACCGCCAAAAATCCCTGACAACCTTTTGCCAACATTTGCTGGGCTTTTAAAGCAGAGATTAAGTTTGTTGGCTTATCTACTTCGTTTCCAAACAACACAAACGAAGTTTCACCCGGAAAGTTAAACTTTACCACTTTCAGGTGACAATCCACCGTAGCATAGCATGAAGCTAACCAATCCATGCCCATTATGACATCAAAGTCTATCATATCAAGTATCATCAAATCGACAAAACTTTCTCTACCCTCAACAGACACTTCACAAGATTTGTACACTTGTGAAACTGACAAAGATTCCCCAACAGGGGTAGCCACAGTGAACGGACAATCAAGTCTAACTGAATTCTTATCCATCATCTTAGCAAAATATTTTGAAATATAAGAGTGTGTCGAACCAGGGTCAAACAATGCATAAGCCTTTTGAGAACATATAGAGATAATACCTGTGACCACAGCATTAGAAGCCCGAGCATCTTGCCTTGTCATTGCGTAAACCCTAGCTTGACCTTGGCCTGAAGGTTGTGCTCTCTTCTTTGGAGGTCGTCCTGATGTACCTCTACCCATAGAGGCAGAAGTTGCTCCCACAGACGGAGCTGCAAAAGTAGAAGGGTGGGGAGAAGGTCTAGCTGATCCATAACTCGAGGTTGATTGAGCAAACGGACACTCTTTCTTTATGTGACCCGGCTGTCCACAACCATAACACACCCCCAAGGACTTCAGACAAACCCCTGAATGGTGCTTCCCACACATATTACAGGTAGGCCTGGAATAACTAGACTGACTTCCTCCAGACTGAGGTCTAGTACCTCCAAACTTTGGTCCCGAATCTGGAATGCCCCCAGAAGATCTATAAGATCTGGGCGCTGGCCGCATATCAGCTGACGAGGGTTGGCCCTGAGGGCGGTTACCCTTAAATGATCCTTGGAACCTTTCGTTCCCAGTCTTCTGCTTCTTAGAAACCCCTTCTTCTTCCATGTGCCTCAACTCAATTCTCAAAGCACAGTCGACCACATCAGCATAAGAAGCAAAATGATTCAGCATCGGGGCCACAGCATCATGAATATGTATCGGTAATCCCTGAATAAACCTGCCGATTCTATCCCTCTCCGACGGAATCAAGGTAGATGCATACGAAGAAAGTTCTGTAAATCTTCTGTCATACTCAGCCACAGACATCCCAGAAGTACACTTTAACAGAAGAAATTCTTTAACTCTAGCATCCTTCTTGCTCTGGGGAAGAAAGCGCTTCAGGAAAAGATCCTTAAAATCTGCCCATGACAATAATGATACTCTATCGCCCTGAAATCCTGGTACCGTCTTACTCCACGCATTCGCAATCCCCTCAAGTCGAAACAAGGCAAACTCCACGTATTGCACATCTAAGCATCTCAAAGCCCGGCATCTCTTCTCAATTCCTTCTAGAAACTCAATGGGTTCCTCTCGAGAATCAAACCCTGAGAACTTCGGAGGATCCAACTTTATAAACTCTGATAGCCTGACTGCGATGGATTCTTCCTCTATAACCTGGGGTGTCTCTACCTGAGTCTCATGCCTAGAGGACGTAGAGATCTCAGGAGACTGTGGATGAGATGGTTCTGCCTCAGATAGAATTTCCTGAAGAGGTCTAAGGGGTCGACCTCCTCGAACCCTAGCACCCCTACGACCCTGTCCTCGACCTCGAGGAGGCACATCACTTCGCTGAGCAGAGCCTTGATCCGAAGCCCTAGAGCTCCCTCTAGACTGAACTCGTCTAGGCGGCATTTAACTATTCATAAAACATAGAAAATATTCAGTTTATAAGTTCATTTCTGAAATCATAGGAAAAAACACCACTTTTGAATTTCTTTTAGAGATCTTCAGAGATGCCACAACTATAGTTATGCCCGGGTTCATAACGATAATTGAGACTTCACCGAAGTATCTCTGCTCTGCTTAACCATAGAAAAACTTTGGCTCTGATACCAAACTGTCACGTCCCTATTTCTGGACCGTGACCGGCACAGAATATGAATACATCATATTCTGAAAGCCTAGCATTTTAAGTAAAACCATTAATTTCTCCATAGCATTTTTCAAAATCATACAAACATTTTCTAAGGTTCATGCAGAGCACTTTCCTTTCCAAAATAATAAAAGTTCTTAAGAAGCAATTACATCAAAAGTACTAATTATCAAACGAAGCTTCGGATCAACAGCAAGGCTCTTTACCGCTCAACTGGAGAAATAGGGTCACCTGCACTATCTGAAGCCAAAAATCTACTCGTGAATAACGTCCCAAAAATATGATTTATAAGAATGCGGAAAATAAACAATGCATAATCATCTTAAAAATGTATTTTCTTAACTCTTCATAATCTAATGCAAACCTTTTCATAAACATTTGTATTTCAGGGGAAATAACCATATGAACTAACTGTTTCAAGTAGCTCATTCAAAACAATCTTTCTAAAACCATAATCTTTCTGTAGGATTTCAACAGAACGAAAACTGACGTGGACACACAGTCCACGAGGGTAACTAACCATTCTGGTGGCTATGCCACAAACTGTCGCGAGAATAAATCCCACGAAATAATTCTGGTGGCTATGCCACAAACTGTCGCGAGAATAAATCCCACGAAATAATTCTGGTGGCTCAAGGCCACAATCTGTCGCGAGAATAAATCCCACGAAATAATTCTGGTGGCTCAAGGCCACAATCTGTCGAGCTCGAGAACCAAGGTGCACCAAGGACTAACAGTACTGCTGTTAGCAACCAGTGTTCTGTATTTCGTCCTAAAACATTTCTGTCATGCGTGGGGTCCTTTTCACATGTAATGATCTCAATCGTTTCAAATACCATAATCATTGATAAAATCACTTTAACTTTCCAAAAACCCCAGCACGTACCTTTGAAATCAAATTACTATGAACATATGAAATTCGCATAAACATATATTTCATGAATAATATCAGTTCACTGTCAAATCTTTTTCTAAAGCCTCTTTATCCATTTTCATGCATAATCGTAATCTTTTGTAAATCGATCGAAAGAAAATCATTTCTAACGATTTAAACAATAATTTCATAAAACTTGCTTTTCGAAATCCATATTTGAAATTCATCATTTGAAATAACAATGCATTTGAAAATGTAAATTTGTAGGGAACGTTATTCACTCACCTGCCGCGTTCCTAAATCGCTACTCTTCCCACCAAACACTTGCTGCAAAGCCACTACTCAATCCCCTGATATTTAGAAATAGTATTAATATTCTATTCCAAGCTCCAACAGGACTAAATCACCTTGAAACTACAGCCAAACATAAAGGCAAACACTTAATCATTTCTACACCTTGAACACACCCTTTTGCACAACTTTGCAACTTTTAAAATTTCTCTCCAAACTACTTAATTTTAATAATCCAACTCCACTAACTTCCTATTTCATTTTTACATATGTATCTATGTGCATATGTATAACAGTAGCACTCCTAAATCATCGACATTCTTCTTTCATTTTAAATGCAACAATACCCAATCTCCCCACAGCAGCAGATTTCAAAATTACCCTGACAATAATACATTCCCATACTTATATGCACATAGCATTTCCTGACTCAGCCCAATTCTGCAATAATACCCCAAAAACACATACACTACACACCCAGAAAACACACCGCAGCAGCGATCACAGTGCATACGCATATAAACTCATTTATTTCCTTCAACCAATCTCACGGCCTCCATTCATTTTTGATTCACATCAGCAGCATAATAGTATGCACACGGCAACAACAATCAGGATAACCATGGATTATCTATATTACCACAGAAACCTTCCCAACAGAGCAAACACTACCAGAGATTGCCAAAACAGCAATCCACAACTCAAGCAATAACAGCCACGGTTGCAGAGAAAACAAGGAAAAAGGGTGAAACTTACCACCCTTACCGCAAATGGAATCCACAGCAACCATACCACGGAACAGAGCAGGAAAAATGACTGAGCCCAGCTTCTCAATTCCTTCTTTTCTTTCGTCAATAACAGCAAGCCTCCTGATACAGGGAATGGTGGTGACACTGAAGAAAACAGAGAGCTTAGCTGCTTAAGGTAGCTATCCAGGAACATGAGTAGGGAATACGGTTCAAGAAGCTTACCTGCATCGCCCACAGAACCGACCACCGCTGAGGAAAACAGAATTGAATTTCCAACGACTTGCTACAGTAGCAGAGGATTTGCTACAGTAGCTGAGAATGGCGATGGACGATGGCTACCCGACGACTATGATGACCAAGAGGGTGGTTTCTGCGGGAAGAAGCATTCACCGGCATTAGACCCGAACTGACAAAGCTTGCGACACCCTTCCGCCTTCCACTCTAACTCTCACAGCAACCGCACCGGTGACAGAAAAGAAAGAGAGCGGGGCGGTTTGCTTCTTAAGGACAATGGCATTGACCTCCCTTGCCGTGCACTCTCATCCCGCGCCGCACGCTGAACCCCTGTCACTCCTCACCTACGCCACGCTGCTTTCCTGCCATCTCTGCTCGCAAGGAGAGAAAAACAAATGGAGCAGAAGTCTGGGATTGGTGAAAGCGAGCGGAAGGGGGAAAAAATTCACGGAAATGAAATACGCTTCTGCACCAGCTAGGACTCGAACACGGGCCAGATGTTTACCTTCCGCCAGTTAAACCATTCAACCAATGCTTCCCAATTGAGGCATTCTTAAATGAATATATATATATCAGCTAGTTAAAATTCCTAATTATAACAGATATAATTCCAACAACTTGCCTCAATAATATAATACTTGAGAAAATTGGTACTTTAATTAAAAGTATAGCACATAGTAAAAATATAATTTAAAAAATTATCATGGGAAGCTATTCTCTTACCTAGTGTGTTGTCAAATACATGCAATTTACTTTACTAGCAAATTACACATGATATTCACTCTTTAAAGCTCTGATTCCCTAAACAGAACTATAATCATTATCCTTTCACAACCTTTATAAGAATTCACAAAATTCATTTAATAAAATCCTTTTACTTAATTAACGGTAATCATCTTATAAATATGATTATTAACATTCAAATATCAATCCAATTTACTTAAATTATTTAGCAATAATTATGGATACCCCAATGGGTAGATCCACCATTTTAAGTTTATGTCATTTTAAAAATATACAAGGAACCCTGTGCCATGTAGCCTAGTAGTATGGAAACTCTCTTATAAGTAAGAGGGTACAGGTTCAATCCCTCTTATCACCTAATCTTAGGCAGTTAATGCCTGCCCCTCTAATTAAAAAAATATAAAAGGAACTATATTGACTTCAACCTTTCTTCTATATACTGCAATATTTGAATTAAATCAATAATATGTCACGATAGTTAACTAATAACTTTAACAACAACTCAATCAAGGATAAAGGAAAAACTACCTTTCTCTCATTTTAGACATGCTTCAAGTTTCGACTTAGCAATCCATATCACCATAACATACTTTTAGGCAAATCCCAATACATTACAAAATTTCACCATAGAAATTAAATAACTTTAAGGCTGAATTTTGGTCTATGTTAGACCACACTTAGTTCCTCCTCAAATATAATTCCTTCTTCACACATTTCATCAAACACCCTAAGGGCATTCCAAAATCAAGCCATAGTCATAAATTATCAACAACACAATTTTTCAACTAGTTTTACATTTTTCTATGTCTATTTTCTTAACATGATCCAAGTTGATACAGAGAGAAACAAGTTAAATCCTTCTCTTCGTTCTTTTTTATACATAGTTCAAGCTTCCATTTAATTGCTCAAACTTTACCACCATGTCTATATATATAAATACATACATACAATCATATATATATATATATATTCAAACAATAAGTTTATCCTTTAAGTTTCAACATAAAATTGAACAATCTTAATCCAATTAAATTCCTCTTCTACATTTTAATAAACACATTGTCTGCACCAAACATTCAAAAAGTTCATCAACTTCTTAATCTTCAAATCTCTTTTTCAACAATTTTCAAACACCCCTGTATAGAATTACTATGCTATCGAAATTCAAGTCTTTACTGAGAATCAACTCAAACAAGAAAACAAAACGTAAATCCATCTTCTTCCTATTACAGCAACCAAAACAGTTAGAGTGAAATTTCCTATTCTAATAAGCTCCTTAAAATATAGTGTCAACTTGTCTAAACTTCCATCTTCTCTCCTAGATCAAGCACAACCCATAGGAAAACACCATGATAAAAAAATGACTTGAAGCTCAACACGAGTTCAGAGACGAACAGCATTTTTTTTGAAATGTCTGGTATATCCATAACATGAGAGAAAATGTAATTTACATTTGTCATTTATTTTTCTGATAGAAAGCCTACATTTTCTATGAATTCATTCAATCATGGATGACGACTGCACCTAGTTTCCTGCCAGATAAAGGTTTCTTTGCAACATGTAAATCAAACACTAATGGATGGAATAATGATAAGCTAGATAATTATTTCCTAAGTAATCGCAACCACATGGTATGAAATGATTCACCACGGATCTATCATTTTAAAAAAAAACAAATAAATAAGAAACGAAGTACCAATTGATTTTTACTCTTTCACATAACTCACTCACCCATAATACGATGAAAGTGGTAGGACTAGCATCCCCTTTTACAAAAAAAAAAAAGTTTTGTTTTCATGAATGGCAAAATTCCTAATTCATTATCATCAAGAGAAGGAAAATACCTAGGACTATAACTCCTTGCCACATATCTTCCATGCTCTGGAGCTATATAAATAATTAGACCATGCGGATCATTACCATCTTTTGAACTGCCATCCCACCAACCTACCTGAAACCAAAATATATTCTTAAGCTTGAAGTATACAACCACCAGTTAATTTCAGAGAGCTAGAAATGTCACAGGTCAATAGTCAATAAAATGGCAATTTATTGTCATAGCATGAAAAACAATAATGCACAAAAGCTGCCCATTTAACCAAATTACTTGAAAATGACTGTTATTTTAAGACCAATAAAGTAATAAGAGAAATGCATCCTGATTAAAGGATGATAATAATATCAAACTTGAACATAAATGACCTACATATTTGCTACCCTCCTAAAATTAACTCACAAAACTGATTTGAGTTCTGGGAACATGTTCACAAACTAAAAAACTCGTAAAGACAAATAAATTAGGATATCACATCCTGATTAAAGGATGATAATCATATCAAACTTGAACATAAATGACCTACATATTTGCTACCCTCCTAAAATTAACTCACATAACTGATTTGAGTTCTGGGAACATGTTCACAAACTAAAAAACTCGTAAAGACAAATAAATTAGGATATAACATTGAAGCTCCCAAGAAACAGGCACTCCCTACTCCCTATTGGATTTCATGGTCACAAGTTACAAGGCATTGCCATAAAATAGGAGGGAGAACAAACAACTATACCAGAGAAATTCAAGATGAAAGACGCCCAAATTATTCCAACCTAAGTGATAGCAATTGAAGGACAGATGCTAGGATCAATAGGTATACCCAATCAAATTGCATATGGACCAAGGTCAAAAAATATTCATGCAAGTTTTCATTGCAACACATTTTACGAGAACTCACAATTCCAGCACCCGCTTTATCTCTTAGAAAAGTTGCATCATTGCACCGCTCTTCCTCTATGGATTTCTTAAAAAAATTTAAAATAAAAATCCATAAAAGCTAATGAGCAAGAAAACACAAAATTTTGAAAGCAAGTAAAGAGATCTTTTTGTCTGAAAAGCATTGCATGAGTTCAAATTCTTACATTGAGATGAGATATTACTCTTCCAACACTGTCATTGGTAGCTGCAGCAGCAATTGCCACCTTAATCCTAGCAGCATCTTCATAATCCTCCATGTGCACAGCACGGCTTAACTGAGACTGTTTAGCACGAAACCATTTTTGCATTAAAATGCCTCCAAATAGAAAGATCAGCTAGTGGCTCGCATTTCATAACTCCAAATAATTGCTATTTTAGTCTAGTAGATTTCCCAGCTATGAAGTTATGTTCATATATGCGACACTAGTTAGTTTCCCTTATAGCTCCATAAAAACTCCTTTAGGTCTATTATAAAAATATCACCATGACAGCTATAATGTACAGGAATTCATCGCAACGAGAACGTCATGAACATTTTTTTCATTTTTCTCTAAAACTAGATTCTAATTAATCTTTATCCAGACATCTTGCATATGACATGTCATAAGCAATAGAGGAGAAATGTTTCAAAAGCTACATTGTCTCAAAGAATGAGCAAGGAATATTAAGTATGAGACGTGATGCTACATTAAAAGAAGATAACCATCAAGTTTAATAATATAAGCAGTAAACTAGATGTGGGAATTTAAATCAATTATCATTTACTTGATCTGGACCCTAAAGAAATTAAGAGCATTATACCAACAGTGGCTTGAGAAAGAATTCAGGATGCAAAAGTAATCTCACAGAGTTAGGAAATTGGATTGCTGTGTGGGATTGCTAATTAACCAATACAATAAGTCAGTAAGTAATGGATAAAACTTAATCTTGGCCAAGACTGGGTGTTCATTCAAAACATATCTATGGGATAAAAGTACAAAAACCTATTTAGTGTGCCTAGGATCCCCTTTTACTCATGTTCTGTGATACAACCATAAAATTGAATTTTTCTTATGTTTGGATGGGAAGAAAATTAGGGAGCAAAGAATTCAAAAATTATAAATGTTTTTATTATTTTTTTAAAAAAAATTCTTCCTAGTATGCCCTCATCCCTATTTTCCCCTCACTTTTCTTTCCATCCAAACATAGCCTTAGTAAAAATGCAAACGCTGACATTGCATATTAATCGTCATAGAAGCAGCTCAATCAACCGCTAATCTTGACAAGGTTACATACATTTATAAATTAGTAATACCTTTTTAAAGTTATGATCTTTGCTAAGGGAACAATATAAATTATAGTTGCCTTAGTTTGATGATAATTACTCACAAAGTCCTTATAATAGACTACCATCTACCACCATTTTCTCAAAAGAAAAGGTGAGATGTTTACATAATCAAACCCAAAGTAAAAGGCTAAAATCCATTTTCATAGTGTCAGCAAAATATTTGAGAAAGTAAGCTGATTAGTATAACGCCCAATCAATGACAACACTTCGTAACAATTCATTATTTTTTGTTTAAAACGCGACTGGAATCATAACAAAATGATACTCCTTAAAGATTGAATACGTTATATATAGTCGTATATCTAACTCTTTTATCAGTTGAACTTACGGACGATGGGTTCAAATAAGGGACTTATTTATAAATAAGTAAATGGATTTATAAAATATAATCTACTGGAAGATGCTGGGCCTCGCAGAAGACCAATGATTCAAACCCAGGTTTATGTTGAGTGAACTTCGATGGAGATAATTTTGAGTTTTAACAGAACCCAACCCAACAAAACTCCTGTTAATAATTTCTATTTTTTTTAGAAAAACTAATTTATTTTTTTAAGCCTAGGCCATATCCAAGCTTCAGCCCATGCTTCTCTTTCTTTGAAGGTTTGTGTAATTAATTTAATTGATTTTGTTGTACCAAAAAAAATTTAATTGATTTTGAGAATAAAATTTAATTTTATTTTCAATATAAGATTATTTAATAATGATTTGATTATGGTATGAATAAAAAATTTCAATTGAAAAAATGTGCACAAATTTATATATGAGTTAGCAACAATATTTTTTTTCTTTTTATAGGAAAAAGCTATATCTCGCACGGAGTAATAGCTAGTTTTTATTGTTGATAATAGATCAAACTATATTAAAAGATAAAACGATGACAAACATAAACTACAACTCATATCAGATACTAAATGGGGAGGTTGGAAAATAAAAACAACAACAAAATAAAAAAGGGGGCCAGAAAATCAAAACGAGGTGAAATAGGAAAAGTTTCCATAGGATGTGTGATTGTTTGAAGTCTATATATAGCTAGTTCAAAATTACCAAGTACTTTGATAGACTATTTGTGGATCATTTAAGTTTAACTAGTAATCTTGTGGGCGTATATTCTCACTAATCAAATTAGTCAGTTGATAGTAGTATTGGATACCGATGAATAAATTAAAAAAGATAACTAGTTCAAATTAAATGGTTCAAAAAGAAAAATAACTAGCTCAAATTGAATAGGTATGAACGCAATTTCTAGACATGGATCGATTTGATTTGTTTTTTTTTTGTCAAAATAGAATTCAACCAAAGTTAATGACTACTAGTTTATGTGCCAAAAAATCTTGGGGATTTCTACCGCAAAAATGGAAAGGAAGAGGACTATAAAGAAAAACTAACATATTAGTCCTTATACTATTTTTTTTCATAAGCACATGTATCCTCCCATGTATTGAAATAATTATATTTAAAGTATTTTTAATTATTAAATATACACACATCTTCTAATAGATATTCGAATATTAATTCATTATATTATGATATATTAATTCCTTTGGGTAGATCTAATACTTTTAGTTGGTTCTTACATTATTTACAAAATGGCAAGCAGGGGAGAAATGAAGGGAATAATAGTCAAGTTTCAAAAGATATTTAATAACAATTAGGTCTGCAATTTCTTGCAACTAATACTCACTTTTGCAATTTTGTTGGATATAATAATTTGATAAAGCTTGACCTATTGATGATTGATGAAGTAGTAGGATGATGGAATAAATTAGTGGTGGCTCCACCATGAATTGTGGACATCATCACATAGATAGTACCACACCCACTAGGACTAATAGCTTGTATTTATTTGTTTAATTATTATTTCTGAATTATTAACTATACTATTATAAGTCTACACGCACTAGAGCACTGCCATTATGAAATATTGCGCCATTATCAATATTGGAGTTGTTATCGTGGCCCACTACCATATGTCCATTTTTTTTATATACAAACTACCATATGTTCATGTTATCATTATAGCTACCACTACGATAATATCAACGTTATCGCCAAAGTTATCATCCATATCATTCATCGATGCTAAATATATATATATAATTTTTAAGCAACGAAAATGTCTTGTCTATTCATACCCATTTTTTCTACGCACTAAATTGACCATAAAATCAAATCGTGTAATGCTGGATTAGCAATATTAAACACGTCTTCTATGTAAAATTACAATGTATCCACACTAGTATTTTCCCACTAACGTTCTTTATGGGGGATATATCTATCGCTTACATAGACTTAGACCACATATGAAATAGCGGTTGAAAAAAAATGTGGTCTTCTAAATGAAATTATACAACAAGCAATTTGTAAAAGTCCTATATACACACTAAAAAAGCAGCAAATTAATGACAAAAATTTAATGACGGAAATTTTGTCACTAATCAATTTAGCGACATATTAGTGACTGAAATAGATTAGCAACGGATTTTTTTGCATCACTAAAAAAGCTGTAACTAATTTATGAGCTTATTTTATATATCAAATGTCAGGACTCATTTTGAGTTACGACATCTAATTAAGTTCTTACTATATATAAAAACAATAAAAGAAAAAAGAATGGTAATTAAGTAAATACTGCAGTTAGTTTTTAAAATGAATGGTGATGAAAATCCAATATCAATAGTACCTATTAATGTCACACTTTCAACAATTCAAGCCTTTCACATCTTACCTAAAAATTTGATTTTTCCACCATCATTCTTAATGGGTCATTATGAAGTTGTTTCTTGTAATGTTGATGGTGACTTTCAGGTATATACCACAATTAATGTAGCAATGGCAAGGGTAATATAGTTCGATGACTAAATAATAATAAAATAAATAAACATAGAAAAGATCATTTAAAAACAAATTATTCTCTCAATATAAATTATGGAAGAAAAGAAAAATTAAGATACTAATTGACAAATGGCCAACAATTGGATTGGAGTAATTTTGAAAGGACTTGAATCTTGCATGACGAGTTAATGCTTTGTTACTAATGAGATTGCATTATGTACTGTTGAACCTCACAGCTCACATATTGTCAATAAGGGATTGGTTGTGCTTGATTTGATTAATTGAGTTTCTATTATAAGGAAATTGTTGAATTATTTAAAATTCTTTTGCTTTCAAAACATTTAGATTAAGTGAAAAAATTCTATGAAGAAAATTGGTTAAAAATATTTGTTTAAAAATTTTATTGATTATATAGACCTGACTTCGACTTTATATATTTTCATACACATAAAATATTTATACCCTAAAAAATTTTATACAAAAAAACTATAGGTACTCAAATTCAGATTATGATCGAATTATAATCTTTCAATTTGGAATTGAGTTTTTATGCCTTGACTTTGATTTGGAATTGGACATGTGTAAAATGACGTTGTTTGAGAATTCCTAGATGCACAACACTTGCAAATTTGACAAGTGTGATACGCTAAACATAAAAAGCCCTCATGCCTTTGTTTTCACCTTCTTATTTTGTTATTGTTTGATAGCCTCTTTAGCTTGGAGTGAAACAAACATCACCACCGACAAATATGCATTTCTTGCCTTTAATTCTAATGAAACTAGTATTTTCATGATCAAATACTGGAGGAGTTAGTTCAATTAAATAGATTGAAACTACTCAACCTAAATTCTAATGAATTGGATAAGAAATTTCCAACTTGGATCAAGATTGCACCACTTGAATCTTGGCAATAATGGTCTTAGTGCACTCATTCCAATATTTGCTTGCAACTTGTCAATGTTACATATCCTAGATTTGAATTGTAATTTAATTGAAGAGGCTATTCCACGTGAGGTAGAAAGATTTAAGATTTTGAAGAGTTTATCACTTACATATAACAAACTTTCAAGAACCATTCCCCAAACAATTTTCTACTTATCTTCCCTTGAATCATTGGATTTTCTTATAACTCTCTTTCATGTATGCCTTGGAATGATTTTTAGATCTATATCTGCTTGTGATAATTGGAATAGTATATTGGTTATCATGATATAACCCCTTGATTAAGTATGGACGATGAAGGGAATTACTTTTTTGATCTTAGGCAACTTATTTTCTTTTAGTTTTCTTCAAGTAAAACTTAATCCTTATGTCTTGATTTACCTCAATTTTAAATTGGGTATCTATAGTTTATTTTCTTTAAATTTAATCCTTTATAATTTGATCTGTTATAGATTTCAATCCTTGAGTATACAAATCGTTAATTTTAATTTGTAGAACTTCATAGATTTTATTTAATCTCATTTGTTTTTAACACCCATACATTTCTATAAATAGAATTCTACAAAGTCTATAAATTAAAATTGATGGATCAAATAATAAAGACCCAATTAAAAAAACTAAAATTCTGATAAACTATAAGGATTTATGAATTAACTTTTTTTCCTTAAATTAGGTATTCAAATTTTTGAATAAGTCATGCATAATTGAATAGCTAAATTATCAAAACATTTATCAGCATTAATAGCTGCCACAATACTTTTTTTCTTAATTTATATAACTAATTATATTGGAAGGATAATGTGTATTTAAAAGAAAGCCTAACTGTAGTTCTATTGTGTCGTCTACAACATATTGTTGTTTTGTAAATGAGTAAGCCTAAAGGACATATATACAACATGCTTAATTAAAATTAAATTATACATTAGCGCGCATGCTATAAAGTTGATACTGACATTTGCTTTCAATATTTCAATGAAGCGTTGCTATTGATATTGGCAATAATCTTCCACTGCTAAGGATGATAGGCCTATCATCCAATCAGCATTCTAGTTCAATGCTGTTTTTAATATTTAACAGTTCTATGCTTCAAGCCATTAATCTTGGCACGAATAGCTTCTCTGCGAATCTCCCAATAAATATATGCTTTGGGCTTCCAAAGCTTGAAGTACTTTATCTATATGAAAATGACTTGTCAGGAAAAATGCCCTCTATATGGTATCAGTGCAAGGAATTAGTAGATTAAGAATTAAGCAAAAACAATTTCGATCGAGGAATCATACCAAGTAATATTACAAATTTTAGACTTTGATTATTTGGGTTTAGGACATTTACATGTTATTTTCTGTAAAATGCCTTTTTTTTTTTTTGTTTCATCAAAACTGTTTTTGAATGAGATATATATATATATATATATATATATATATATATATGGTTTCCAGTATTTTTTTTAAGATCATATAAATTTTAGAAATTTATTTTCCACATTCCAATTTTCCAAAACAAATCCAAGAAAGAAATAATGGTTTTCTTAATGAACCAAGGAGTGCCATAAATTTTTCCTTGTATTCTCTATATGCTTATGTTTTGTTAACCTCAAACTTTAATCTATTATAAAATTAAAAAATAAACTAGATCTGATCAAATATGGATTAGACCACTTCAGCTTATGTCATGAATTATTTACAATAATGTTGATTGATCTTTAAAATTAATTATTGTGAGTCTTCCATTTCATTTTATAGCGACAATCTTTATTGAGCCACTTCATCAACTTTCCTCAATTATTTACAACAATATTATTTGATTTTTAAAATGAATTATTGAGTCACTTTGTAATATTTTAAATGAATAATGTCAATTACTTCTGTTTAAATAAGTATGCTTAACAAATTTTTTAGAGTCGCTGTTTAATCTGCTTAACTTACTCTTCCAATAACTTGAACTTAGCCTAAATCCTTACCGATCCCATCCGCCGAATATATTTGTGTTCAACTTTGTGATTGGCCTCACAAATTTCCATTTACCCCCTAATTTGCTGTTGCTTTTTGATTTACTTGAAGAAATTTTCTTCATTATTGATTTATGTGGATGATCTTTGATTGATTGATTTTAGGTGGGGACGAGATTTTCAGTGGTGGTTTTGTGACGAGAAAGAAACATAAGAGGGGCCTTTTCTTTTACATTTATAGGGTCCTGTTTATTTTTCCTACATTAACATAAACAACATAGTTTTACAGCCTCTAACATTCAATAGATTCACAATAATCAACATGTTTATTTCCAATACCTAATAGATCCACGATACTCTTACTTTAGCATTTTTCTTCAATTTTCTGTTTTAGTTCTTTTTGTAATTTCCTTTATAATATTAGTTGCATTACAATCATTCTTAATCCATGAATCCTCAATTTTTTTTCAGGAAATTGATCCCTCAATTAATTGACACTTAGATAGTTTATTTAAGTATCTAGTAAGGTATTTGATCCCTAAAAATATGTATAGAGAAGGTCTCATAGCTAGCACTAAATCCCCTTTGCGAAGTTTATGGTGTGTGGAGATTAGTCACTACTTCTAATAATATATACTCTAAGATTTAAAATGGAGTTTGACTTTAAGGTCTAGTCACAAGTCAAGCACTCCATGGGTGGTTGATATGACGTGTTATATGGGGTCACTTTATGGTTGATACAACGCAGTGATACTTGAAAATATGATCGATAGTGCTACTTCTTTCTTTCTTTTATGGGATAGCTTTTAATTATTTAACGTTTTTTGCGTCACATATCTCACAAGTCTAGCGCGATGTGTGCCTATAATTGTTTTATCTTGATATATATATATATATATATATATATATATATATATATATATATTATGATACAGCCAACCAAACTTGACCGCAAACAACATTAATAAATATGCACGATTTTGCTCCTCTTTCTTTGCATCACCTTCTTAGATGGTGCAACTTTTAATCTTTAAGTTATTTATGCCCTTAATAAAGATTTTATATGGACACCAGACCCATATCGTTCAAATCATGAGTTAAGTCTAACAAAATCTTTTAAGGCACTGTCGTGCATCTTTACAGAAATAAAAATCTTGAGAGGATTTTTTTTAGAAATATTCTGAAATTGGAATAATCTGTTTATTATTATAACTTTTTTTTGGTCATTTCTACATTTTTTAATAAATTTAGAATTTTCCTTAATTCTTCGAACAAGATATTCTTTAAATTCTTAGAACATGTTTGGGGTGGCCTTTCTAAGATGTAGATTTTATATTCTATGTTGTCTTCAAATTTATATATGTTTGATTGGCCTCCAAATATAAACAAGATATCAAATATTGTGACTAAAAGCTACAGCTTCCACGGAAAATAAATTAGACAAAGATTTGCGAATGATTTCACGAAAAATAAATACAGCTCCTAATGAAGGTATCAAACAAAATTTAGTTGAGACGTGGGTTCGCTACTGCCAAAATATATCTCATAGCTTAAAGAATATTCACAAAAGTATTTAAAAATTAATCACTAAAACGATTTTCATATATAGGCAATAAAATTCAAACTCACACTCCTATAAGGATTAACTATATTTGTGGTATTGTCTTTTGAGTAATTAATTAAGATGATATTACCAAATATGTCTCACACCTCAAAGAATATTAGCGAAAGTATTTAAAGATTAACCACTACGATGATGTTATGATCATCCTTGCAATATAAGTTTTCAAAATGCTTTAGAAAATTTCACATAATGACCCCTTCAAGTCTCTGGCATAAAACAACTAATTTATAGATAACTAATTTATTGAACATAGTTGAGATGTAGAGTATACTTCAGTATATTATCCAAAATTGCACATAATGTCCCCTTCAAGTCTCTGGCGTAAAAGCCGATTATGAGATTGAGTGTTGTGGCTTTTGAAATATACAAACAAAAATACAACTCTTTTTTCCACACACAATATATCAAACCTGTCAGAAAAAAAATTAAAATATGCATTATTTTACATGTGTTTTTGAAGCTAACTATGGTATTTTCCTTTGGGTAAACTAAGATGATATTGCCAAAATGAAATATACACAAGTCAAGCAAAATGAAATAATGCAATGAAAATGAAAATATGGTCCATAAAGTGACAAAGTATTCTCATCGTTAACTATAACGTGCGTTTGGTCACTATATATGGCAAATACCATTTTTGATTATACAATTTAATTGACTGTGTGTTTATTGAAATATTAAAGCCATATAAGACAAACAGCAGAGAATATAAATTAATTTTAAACAACATAAGAGTCAATAAAGTAAAAGTTTTTATTATTTGAAAGTCTATACTTGTAGTAGTGTGCGGAATTGATTTTGCCCATCTTGACTTTGATTTCTAATCGAACGAGTATAAAATGACGGGCGTGTTAATTCCTAGATGCGCAAGACTTAAAATTTGATAAGTAAGATATGCTAAACATGGGAAAACCTTCTTGCTTTGTTTTCTACTTCTTACTTCATTGCTTTACGGTTTCCTCAGCGTCACTTGATACAAACATCATCACGGACAAATATGCACTTCTTGCCCTTAAATCTTCAATCACTTCAGATCCATACGATTCTTTAACTAATTGGTCTGTCTCTTCTTCTCCATGCAATTGGGTTGGTGTCACCTGCAATACTCAACATGGAAGGGTTCATTCCTTAAATCTTAGAGCCATGGATCTCAAAGGTTCCATATCTCGACATCTTGGAAATCTCTCATTCCTTGTTAAACTTGATCTCAGTGACAACAATTTTCATGATCAAATCCCTGAAGAGATAGTTCGACTACGTCGATTGAGACTATTCAACTTGAGCTACAACAACTTTCATGAACAAGTTCCAACATGGATAGGAGATTTATCCATGCTTGAATGCTTGGATTTTCAAAATAACAGTTTTAATGGAGTTATTCCATCATCTCTGTTCAATTTGTCAAAGTTAGAGATATTGGATTTGAAGTTTAATTTAATTGAAGGGACTATTCCACTTGAGATAGGAAAGCTTGAGGACTTGAAGATTTTACAACTTGCATATAACAAGCTTTCAGGAACCATTCCCCAAATAGTTTTCAACTTTTCTTCACTTGAAATATTGAGTCTCTCTTATAATAGTTTGTCAGGTATGTTTTGACTTATTTTTAATATCTATATTTGTCTTTTCTATAATTGATTGTCATGATTTTATATTATCATGGGGGAACCTATGTTTTTCTAGATTGGTTTTTTTTTTTTTGCATTTTTGTGCATTTCTTCCAGGTTATTTTTTATAATATTAATCAGATCCTATTACTATGAATCCTAATTTTAAGATTCGTGGCTACCATTATTAGCATAGATGTCTCATCTAGAAATTGAACACATGATCTAGAGAAATCTAGTAGGACTTTATACTACTAGACTAACTTTATATTGGTATTTCTTATTGTTTATTCTCAACATTTTTCTGATAATAATAGTGCAAAAATATCTAAGGCCACTGTCAGTCTTTAAAAAAATTATTATTCCTTTTTTTAATCCAAAAATTTTATTATTTCATGATTAAATTTTTTTGAAGGTTTTGTTTTTCAAAATGAGTATGCTTTACAAGCAATGTATTTGGAACGTTTAATTTTGATTGGAATAATCTAAGCAATAATTAATTTTATTTTTATAATTAGTTTTTAAAAAGTTGTAGTTAACAAATTAAAAATAATTCTTCTGGAAGCCTTCCAATAAATATGTGTTTTCAAAGAAATGATTAATGCTAAGGCCAATTGGATTATGTGTCTCAAGTTTTTTCCTCTTATAATCTCTACGGTGTGACAGGACGCCAGCAATATGTTTATTAGTTTTAAATTTTTAATAATATTATCTTTTCTAAAATGATATAATTGTTGTTGTGTTTTATCATTTAGAATATATTTGTGTGATTTCTAACAAAAAAGTACAAGTTTTATTACATTTGTTTTTAAGAAATATAAATATATGCCATGTACAAATATAATAACTTGCTATGCTTAAAGAATTGTTACCACTAACATTACTTTCTTTCCCTTTCCCTAATATTTGAAGGAGGTATTCCAAATGAGATTGGTGATCTTTTACAACTAAAGACATTGGCTCTTGGAGGTAACCAACTTGTTGGTTCTATACCATCTTCATTATTTAACAATTCAGTGATGCAGCAAATTGGTATTGAAAGAAATCAATTATTTGGTAGTCTCCCAACAAGTATATGTTCTGGGCTTCCAAAACTTGAATTGTTTTATGTGAATGGAAATGAGTTGTCTGGCAAAATACCCTCCATTTGGCATCAATGTAAAGAATTAGTGGAATTACAATTGGGGGATAACACATTCAAAGGAGAAAATATACCTAGTGACATTGCAAATTTAACCAAACTCTGGCGGCTATATCTTGGTAACAGCAACCTGCAAGGTAAGAATTTTGATTATATTATGGTATTAAATTTTGTTCCCAATATTTTGATATAGTCACTATTTTGCATTATAGATTTAGAGAATAATGATTTTTTTATATTGCTTTTAAAGGCATGGAATGTGATACTGTATTAGAAGATGTATTTTTTCTTTTTTCCTTTTTCAACTTTCTAGAATAAAAACAAATTTAAAATGAGATTTGGTTTCTGGGCATTTAGTTCGAATTTATATATAATTTTCACACACATGTAAAGATGGGGAATAAGTTGCATAAAAAATCTTCAAAAAATGAAATAAAATGATGAAAAGGACCTACTAGTTGAGGTTTCAATGCTTTTTTCTTGCCTTTTATTTTTCATTTCCCCTATTTTCTTTTCAATGATAAGTTCTTAGTTTTTTTAATATAGACAATCAATCATAATTTGTTTGAAACGCACATTGATCTTGAAAGGACATTTCAGACAAAAAAAAATTAAAGGGCCCAAACAACCCTACTTAGAGTCCCATGGAAACAAACATTGTTAGCCACAAATAAGCAGGTTCCTTAACTCATTTATCTTATAACAGTTTGCTGGGGACACCGATTTTTTTGTTGTTATATTTTTATGCATTTCTTCTTCTTTTTTCAACATTTTTTATTTTTAAATAATAAAAAACAATTCATCATCCAATCTTTAAAAATGTTAGTACATCTATACCATGGGGAAGAGAATACTATTATAATATTAATCCCTATAAATAAGGCTATTATAAGTTCTGTTATTACAAGTGTTTTTGAAGATTTTTTGTTGCAAAATGAGTAAGCCTTATAAGCAAAACATTTAATTTTGATTTGGATATAAGAGTAGAATATAAAATTTATATAAATTTTATTATTTTTTATTTTTAAAAGTTTGTAGTTTCATTTTTTGGTACACGATTTTTGATACAAAATCGTGTACCAAAATCTAATCTTTCGAAAATTTAACAAAATCTTTTGGTACACGATTTTTTATTCTATTTATTTGTGTAACGTCCACTTCTTAAAATATAATCGTATTTATTTGTGCACTACCCATGGGGCCGTAAATAATTCCCACATTAATTCCCATCTCGTCCCACTTTTCCCCATTCGGCTCATTAGTCCATCCTCTTGGTTTTTATTCATACCTTTGGACACAATCTAACAAATTATTCTTGCCTTACCGTCCTAATTCACAACTTTCATTTCTTTTATACTTTGTGGCTTTATGCACTTCACTGGCCATCACTTTCCACCATCAAACCCGCGATTTCAATTTTTAAATTCCAAGGACAAGGTAATGTCCCTAGAAGATAATACTATAAATTGATAATATATACACTCATATGTATGGTACATCAATCTTTTTTTAATTCTGAGAAGATGATTATCAATATAGTTTCATATAGATTTCTTGTTTCTTTTGATTATATTATGGTATTAAATTTTGTTCCCAGTATTTTGATATAATCACTATTTTGCATTATAGATTTAGAGAATAATGATTTTTCTATATTCCTTTTAAAGGAATGGAACCTGATATTTTCTTTTAGTCCCAAAGTAAATATGAACAAAAGATTACATTTCCAGAATCTATGACTTCGATGAAAACATATCCATATGTGTATTATATTGTGTATTTTTTTTCTTTTTTCCTATTTAACTTTCTAGAATAAAAAAACAAATTTGAAATGAGATTTTGTTTCCAGGCATTTAGGTCGAATTTATATATAATTTTCACACACATGTAAAGGTGGGGAATAAGTTGCATACAAAATCTTCAAAAAAAAAAATGAAATAAAATGATGAAAAGGGCATACTAGTTGGGATTCAATGCTTATTTCTTGGCTTTTATTTTTCATTTTCCCCTATTTTCTTTTCAATGACAAGTTTTTTAGTTTTTTTTGATATAGACAATCCATCACAATTTGTCAACGAAACGAATATGGATCTTAAAAAACATACGCTTTACTTGAAAAATAATTTACATGTATCATTTAAGGGTAGTGGCTTTTTTAAAAAATTATTGATTAATACGATGATTTTTTATCAAAATCAAAACGAGAATTCAATTCTTTGAAATGATTTAGGGATTACTAATCTATACACTTGCATGTATACATATATATATATATATATATATATGTATATGTATATGTATGTTTATTGAAATGGGTCTTTCATACCAAAAAAATATTAGAGGACCCATACAATACTAGAGTCACGCGGAAACAAATAATGCTAGCCACAAATTAGCCTTAATTCATTAATCTTAGAACACTTTGCTAGGGGTATAGGGTTTTTTTATTTTATTTTTTGTTATATTTTTCATGCATGTCTTCTTATTTTTTCTAACATTTTTTTATTTTTTAAGTATTAAAACAATTTGTCATCCAATGTTTGAAATGGTTAGTAAATGCATATCATGGGAAAGAGAATATTGTTATAATATTAATTCATATTAGTAAGGCTCTATCAATATTTAAAAATAAATGTTTAATTTCTGTTATTAAAAGCTTTTTGAAGATTATGTTTTTCAAAATAAGTAAGCCTTATAAGCAACACATTTAATTTTGATTTGGATATACGAATATAATATAAATTTTATTATTTATTTTTAATTTTTTTAAAAAAAATTTGTAGTTAACAAAATCATTTTTTTGGGATGCAATTGTTGGGGTAGCAAGCGCCAAATGGATTCCATATGTCTCTTATTTTTAACTTTATCACAATTAATTGAAAAATTCATAAGTTTATTTAGTCTTGAATGAGATGGATACATCTCACATAATATATAGGAATTTCTCACAATAAATCTAAATTACCTAGTAATAAATTTAATTTTTGGCAAACCTCCAAATCCTAAGTCTTCCTAGCAACAGTTTGCAAGCAAAGAATTTTAATTATATTACTGTTTTATACCATATGTGGCTTCTTCTTTTTGTTTTCATCTCTAGAATAAAAAATAATTTTAAAGTAAGATTTTGTTTTCCTTATTTTTTCATTCATTTTAAAGAACCATAAGAAGCTTTGTAATATTTATCCATTTTTCTTTTTATTTGACAACATGTACATATAACTGGGATGCTTTCTTTTAATCCTAATGTAAATATATCTTTTTTATATATGAATAATTTTCACACACATGTCAAAAAGTATAATAAAATATTGAATTATTAGAAAAATTGGGTGCCAAAAAATACATATTTTATCGATCTTCTATTTTTATTTTCTTCAATAAAACCCAACACTAGATTGAGAAATTTCATATTGTAAACATGAATAAAAAAATACATACTTTAAAAAATTGTTCCATATGTATGTACAAATCCCCCGGCATGATATGGAAACTTTAAAAAAGAAAAGGTTCACACTCTTAGCTTCTCTTTCTTTTTCTTTTTAGTATTTAAATTAAACTAATTTTTTCTTATCTCTTTTGATATTATAATAAATTTTGCTATGCATATATAATTTGCCCAGGAATCATTCCAAGGGAGATTGGATATTTGACAAACCTCCAAATCCTAGTTCTTCGAAGAAACAGTTTGCAAGGTAAGACTTTTAATTATATGATTGTCTTCTACCATGCTTTTGCTTTTGTTTTCATCTCTCAAATAAAAAACAATTTTAAAATGAAATTGTTTTTTTGATTCAATTTAAAGAACCATAAGAAGTTTGGGTAATATTTGAGAAAAATAACAGAAAAAGACTGTAGAAAATGATAAATACTAAACTAGGACTTTGTGTTGGTAGTTTCACATTTATTGTTGGTAATACTTGATCTATTATTGGTAACATACTTGTTTAAGAATTTATCATTTTCAAAGGCTTTTTATGTCATTTTCCCTAATGTTTATCTATTTTTCTTTTTATTTGACAAGAGACACAAGTAATGGTGATGCTTTATTTTAATCCCAAAGTGAATATATCTTTGTACCAATTTTATTAGGATTTTAAGGAGATTTTATTAAGATTCTTCCTAAAATAAAATCAGGAAACCCTTTAAAAATCTATCAGAAACAACTTCATAATCTATTAATATTTGATGTGGCATAGTAATTTTCAGGATAATTCCCACTTTTTATTTAAAAAAAATGAATCCTTGTAAAGAGAAATAAAATATAATATTAGATTATTAGAAACAAAATGTTTGATATATGTGCTTTGTGTGGGTGATTAGAAATAGAAAGTAGAAAATTAAACTATTGTTTAGTAATACTATAAATTGATAACATGTTTGCACATGTAGGTATGGTGCATCAACTTTTTTTTAACTCTTAGAAGATGACGACCAATATGGTTTCATAGAGCCCTCTTATTTCATTTTATTAAGAATTATATCATTTTTTTTATTCTTTTCATGCACCTTTATCAATTTAAGGTACATGAAAAGAATAAAAAATTATTTATTAGCCACCCGAATCAAAATGGTATTATCCTTTGGAAAATGAATTAATTGTTATTGTGTTTTATCATTTAGATATATTCGTGTGATTTCTAACAAACAATATAAATCTTAAATTACTAAATTAACTCTGTATTAATACATGATTTTTGATTTTATTGATTTGCTTAGCGTTTATTCCTCAAAATCTAACCATTTCTATTTGTGCACTATCCATGAGGCCGTAAATACTTCCCACATTAATTCCCATCTCGGCCCACTTCCCCATTCAGCTCATTAGCCCATTTTCTTGGTTTTTATTTATACCTTTGTATACAATCCAACGAATTATTCTTCCCTTATTGTCCCAATTCACAACTTTCATTTCTTTTATACTTTGTGGCTTTGTGCACTTCACTGGCCGTCACTTTCCACCATCAAACCCTCGATTTCAAATTTTAAATTCCAAGTACAAGGTGATGTCCCTAGAAGATAATACTATAAATTGATAATATATACACTCCTATGTATGGTACATCAATTTTTTAACTCTGAGAAGATGACTATCAATATGGTTTCATATAGCTTTCTTGTTTCTTTTTATTATTAATTATATCATTTTTTATTCTTTTCATGCACCTCTATTAATTTAAAGCCAAAGATCAATTAATATCAATAAATTAAAGCCTTTTAACTATCTTAGCTTATTCAATATTAAAATTGAAACAGGTGAAATTCCATCATCTCTCTTCAACATTTCTACTTTAAGAAGTGTAGATTTACAGAAAAACAATTTGATTGGTAATCTTCCAATATCTATTAACAATGAGACATTGCTAGAAGAATTATTTCTACAATACAACAACTTTACAGGTATGCTCAATCTATTTATCCCTTAATTTTATGCTCTAACAAAATTTTCATTTCCTATTTATGCTTTTTCTATATGGCTTGCAAATTTTTAAACTGAAATTGCTTTTAAGAGTAAAAATTGTAGCATATTTGATATGTTTCATGTAAGAAAATTGTTCTTCTGCAAAATAAAAAATCTATTTATTATATTATCTACATAATGTGTAATTGAAAGTATTTTAATTTCTTAAACAAACAAAATAAAATTTCAAATTTTTTTAGTCTATGACGAATTCATTATCAGATTTCAAAGTTAGATTCTTGTGAACATTAGATAAATTTAATTCAAAATATAACTAATTTGGTTCTTCATTTGAAATAGGTGAAATTTAATTAACAAAATTCCATGTATCATTTATAGAGTATTAAGTAAATATTGCCTGTCTTACTACCAAGGAATTAAGAAATATTTTATATTTATTTATAGGTGAAATTCCTTCATTTATTTGGATCATGCCTTCTTTGAGAAATGTTGCACTTGACAACAATCATTTAAAGGGTAATTTGCCAGAAGAAATGTGTCAACAACTCCCTTTACTTAAAGACTTTGGTGTTACTAGTAATCAATTAGAGGGAAGCATTCCACTATCAATAAGTAACTGCACATCTTTAAAAAAATTATATTTAGGTGGTAACTCATTTACAGGTATGTACTTACTTGCGTGTATTTTTTTTCTTTTTAATTTTTTTCTAAACTCATATTGTTTTTCATGTCATTCATATTATTCATTCACGTACAAGTGGGCCTGTGTATAGCTTGTGATTACAATCATAAAAAAAACAAAGAAAGTTAAGATCATGAACAGATGGAAGCGTATAATATTTAATTTGTAGAATATAATTAATAATCCCATGTTTTGTGAATGTACTTCTTTCTTATAGACTTTATCATTCTTCTAATAACTTTAATTGTAATAATATATATAAATTGTGTTCTCTCTTATTCGTTATATATACTTTAATAATTCTATATTATTTATTTGAAATTAAAATTATATGAGATATTTTAAAAAAAATACAATATGGAATTAAAAATGTAAAATAAATAAAAATATTTGGAAAAATATAAAATTTTAATTTCAAACTATAATATATAAATTAAAAAAATTAAATAAAACTTAAAAAACTCTTGTTCAACAATTTTTGATATCCCCCTGATAAGCAAGAATACGAGATAAATTTTCTGGATAGACAAATGACCGAATAATCTATATAGACAAACTTCACCCACTCACTTGCAATTATTAAAAGATAAGCAATCTGATGGTTAGCAGAAATTTGCTCTCCCCTATTCTAATATTCAATTATTTAGAATTAGTAAGACACCTATAGCTTTTCTTTTCCTTGTTATAGTGTAGGTATATTATATGCAAACGATATTAACTGCTTTATTTCTCTTTTAATTTAAAAGTCCGTACAGTTATAAAACTATTTTTTTAGCAAAATAAGAATTTTATTACTTATCAGTAATATATCATATATTATATTAAGAAGATTATATGCAAATATTATGCATATTTTATTTTTCTATTCTTTTTTATAAGTAGTTGATCCTAGTCAATTATATTTAAATGCAACCTTTTTACAAGCATGACAATATTCCATCTAATTTTTATTATTTTCTTTGTTTTTCAATCATTTTCTCTAATAGAATAAGTTTAGCATGAGATTCCTTTTTTCCCCATTTTATTAATATTATTGAAATATAACTAATGATTTATAATTCTAAAATTATTGAAGCTAAGATCTCGAACAGAAAGATATAGAAGATAATGAAATAGTGGGACCACATGAAATTTAAAACATGAAAAGCTCCACATCATATATAATATGCCCACATGTTGTTGTTTTATTATATATTTATAGATTTTGTCATTTTCCTATTAATTTCAACTCTATATTTTCTCTCTCCCTTTTCTTAAATAATACATCTGTTTAATTTCATTTTGTTTTCACTTGTATTACACAAATTTATTAAATTTTCTATTAAATAATTGTTCAATAATTATAACATAAAAAAACTTTAATTTTAAAATAAATCTTCTATAACCGGGTCATTTCAGGATAGTTTATGATTTTCCTAATTTTTTATTTCAAAAAAGTTTACAAAGACTTAAAAATAATAGAAATATTTTAGTTGTATATATTATTATTTGAAATATCTAAAAGTCATCATTGTAACCTTTTTTATGTCTACATAGACTCAAAAAGTTTATAAACATATAGGCAAATTTGATAGACTTAATCTTAAAAAGAACTATTATGTAATTTTATTGAAATTGAATATTGAAAATAAGGCCTTCTCCTTATTTTTATTTAAATATATAAATATATACACAATTATTATTCATAAATAAATTAATATATATAATATTTATTTAATTAATTACTACATTAAGTTTTTAATACAATTAATATTTTATAAATTCTAAAATATTAATTTTTGAAATTGTTGGATATTTTATTTAATTTTATTTTTTTTATAAATATTATATAGATATATTAGTATTTAAGTCTATAGATTGTGACTTAGTTTTAAACAGAGTGTAAAATCGAAATCGCACTGGGAGAGAACAATTTTACTTGTAGTATTCTAGTAAATATTTTTCGCAAGGTAGCATTTTGGTATATCTTTTTACGATTTATATTTTATTTTATTTTAAATAATAAAAAAATTTATTTAAAATGTATTTTATTTTAAAAGGTAGCACACAGATGATTGCATATCGTAGAAGAGATAATATGTAGTGATTTTTGTAATATAAAATGATGTATTCTTATATTCCATACATGTTATATATAAAACATATTAACTATTTTATCTTTTTTCCCTATTAACTTGTGAAAATGCTATTCATCCATCAATGCTTTTGTGTCCAGGTTTTATACCCAAAGGGATAGGCAATATTGACAAACTTAATGTCTTAGACTTGTGGGATAATCATTTGAAAGGACCTATTCCTTCCAACATATTCAACATTTCAACATTGTCATTCTTGAATCTTGGTGTTAATTTTCTCTCTGGCCTTCTCCCATCATATTTAGGAATTGGCCTTCCTAACTTGAGCACGTTATGGTTGGTGCAAAATGAACTAACTGGACAAATTCCAAACAGCATATCAAATGCTTCTAATCTCATTACGTTAGATTTGTCATCAAACAAGTTTAGCGGAGCTATCCCCAATGTAATTGGAAATTTAACAAAATCAATTGGATTAGCTTTGGATGATAATGATTTGATTGGGTTAATTCCAGATACAGTTGGTAAATTACATGGCCTTCAATATTTAAGTCTCACCAACAACAAATTGAAAGGGTCCATTATAAATGGACTTTGCCAACTGAAAAATCTGTATAAATTGGATCTTGCCAACAACATGTTTTCAGGAGTGCTTCCAGGATGTCTCGGGAATATTACTTCTTTGCGGAAGTTGAATTTAGGCTTTAACCAATTGATTTCTCATATACCTTCTTCTCTTTGGAGTCTCAAAGAAATATTGGTTTTAGACATATCCTCCAATGCACTAAGTGGAACAATTTCTCCAGAGGTATCAAACTTGAAAAAAGTTATACTTTTAAACTTGTCAAGAAATCAATTGTCAGGAAGAATTCCTACAACTATAGGTGGCTTGCAAAGTTTGACAACTCTATCTTTAGCTCAAAACAAGTTACAAGGGCCTATTCCAGAATCACTTAGCGGCATGATAAGCATGGAGTCAATGGATCTTTCCCATAATTATTTGTCTGGTGTGATTCCCAAGTCCTTAGAGTCATTACTCTATCTTAAATACATTAATCTTTCCTACAATTTTTTGTATGGAGAAATTCCTAATGGTGGGCCTTTTCAAAATGTTACTGCTCAATCTTTTATGATGAATAAAGATCTTTGTGGGAGAACCCAACTACATGTCCAACCATGTAGGAAAGGAAACAAGCACTTATCAGATAAAGTGATGTTGATCTTGAAATTCTCATTGCCTATCTTGGTAGTCATTTTGGTTGTTTCAGTCATTGCCTTTCTAAAGCGTAAGAGAGAAAATGATAATTATTCAACCAAAAGGGAGTCAACAAATTTGAGTACAATAACAAGGATATCATACTATGAGCTTCTACATGGAACAAATGAATTTGATGAGAGTAATCTTCTTGGCTCTGGAAGTTTTGGATCAGTATATAAAGCAATCCTTCCAAATGAAAAGATAGTTGCTGTCAAAGTATTTAACTTAGATGTGGAAGAAGCATCAAGAAGTTTTGATATTGAATGTGCTACCATGTGCAATTTACGCCATCGCAATCTCATTAAAATGATCAGTAGTTGCTCAAATGACCATTTCAAATCTCTCATAATGGAATTCATGACAAATGGGAGTCTTGAAAAATGGTTGTACTCTCATAACTATTATTTAGATGTCTTGCAGAGATTGAACATAATGATTGATGTGGCAACAGCTTTAGAGTATCTTCATCATGATTCTTCTATGCTAGTTGTTCATTGCGATGTGAAACCAAGTAATGTTTTGCTGGATGAAGAAATGGTGGCTCATCTTAGTGATTTTGGTATTGCTAAATTGTTTGGTGAAAGAGAAATGGAAATTTATACTAAAACTTTGGCAACAATTGGCTATATGGCACCAGGTAATGCTTTAATAATAATACTTTAGATTTATTTTCATGTTCTTTTGTTTGCTATGCTTAGTAAAATTTTAAAATATTATTTTTTTAGCCATATTTTTATGTTTTCATGTGTAAATATTTGCATGTATGACACAAAAGAAAAGTTTAATGAAAAACCTTATATTATGTTTTGACATCATGGCATTTATACTAATAATTCAAATTGACATATAGAGTATGGATCGAAAGGAGTTGTTTCTGCTAAAGGAGATGTGTATAGTTATGGCATCATGCTGATGGAAATATTTACAAGGAAGAAGCCAACAGATGATATGTTTATTCAAGGATTAAGTTTGAAAGATTGGGTAAGAAAATCAACACCACATTCAATCATCAATATTATAGATGCCAATTTGCTCCAAGAAGAAAATCATAATACTGATAATATATTATCTCATATATCATCAGTTTTTGAATTAGCATTAAATTGCTGCATTGACTTACCTGAGGCACGACTTACTATAATTGATGTTGTAGTATCATTGAAAAAAATCAAGGCTTTGTTTATAGAAAATGCAAGGGATACTGCTCGATGAATAATTGTTAAAAATCAAGTTTTAGCGATTATTTCTTTTAGCCTTTAGGTTTTTGTTGTTGTAACAATTAATCTTATAAATTTGAGCGATTATTTGTATGTTGTAATAATATATGAAGTATTGAAATTTGAAATGTTTTTAACTTTACATTTTTTGTTTTTCTTATTAACACAATAGATCTGAATTATAAAAACATAAGTTCACTCTTTTCCTTCAGGTAAATTTTATTTAGCTTGTAGTTTAATTTTGGAAGAAAAGTTTTTCTTTTAAGATTAATCAAAGTGAGCCAGATTTTCTTTCTTTTTCTCCTTTATCCTGTTATGTTTTTTAAACGTCTTGTTATTAGATAAAAACCCACTATAAATTGTATTATGTTTGATCAATTAAATAACTTTTTTAATCAAATGAATTGATTAAACCACTCAAACTCACCCTATCACATAACCAAAAACCCTCAGGTTTAAGAAATCAACTCAAACTTCATAATATACTAACCCCAACCATACTCAAACCCTAGAAATAAGGGGCAAATAAATTAAAAAGCTAATAGAAGAGATGAGTTGTAAGATGACCATTTTACCCCTATTTCGCTATTCAATATATTCCTAAAACAAAAGCTTATAAAAGAATATATTCATAATACAAAACCTTAGCATCAAAGTTTACATATAATATCTCATAAATTTACTGTTATATTCCATGCATAAGAGTTATGTTATAAACAAAATGAAGAAGAATAAATAACATTAAATAAAATCCTCATTTTATTTAAAAATTTAAATATCAATGAGCAATTGATATAATTCTCACAACTTGTCTCAATAAAATAGTACTTGAGAAAATTGATACTTCAGTTAAAAGTATAGCATGTAGTAAAATTATCATTTGAAAGATTCCTATGGGAGACTATTCCCTTACATATTGTATTGTCAAATACCTACAAGTTACTTTACTATCAACTTCCGTATGATATCCGCTCTTTAAAGCCCCGATGCCCAAAACAAAACTATAATCATTATCCTTTCACAACCTTTATAAGAAATCACAAAATTCATTTAATGAAATCCTTCTATTTAATTAACGGTAATCATCTTATAACTATGATTATGAACATTCAAACATCCATCCAATTTACTTAAATTATTTAGCAATAATTTTGGATATCCCAATGGCTTTGTAGCCTAATAGCATAGAAACACTCCTATAAGCAAAAGGTCATGGGTTCAATCCCTTATATAACCTAACCTTAGGCACTTAGTGCATGTCCCTTTAATTCAAAAAAAAACATATAAAATGAACAATCTTGACTTCAACCTTCCTTCTATACAATGCAATATTTGAATTAAATCAATAATATATCACCATAGTTAACTAATAACTTCAACAACAATCCAATCAAGGATGAAGGAAAAAACCCCTTTCTCTCATTTTAGACATGCTTCAAGTTTCAACGCATATCACCATAATATACTTTTAGGCAAATCCCAATACTTTACAGAATTTAATATAGAAATTAAATAACTTCAATGCTAAACTTTGGTCTATGTTAGACCACACTTAGTTCCTAAAATATAATTTCTTCTTCACATATTTCATTAAAAACCCCAAGGGCATTCCAAAATCAAGCCATAGTCATAAATTATCAACTGCACAATTTTTCAACTAGAATACATTTTTCTATGTCTACTTCCTTAACATAATTCAAGTTGATATAGAGAGAAACAATTTAAATCCTTCTCTTCACTCTTTTTTTTACATGCTTCAAGCTTCCATTTAATTTTTCAAACTTTACCACAATGTTCTATATATATATTCAAACAATAAGTATACCCTTTTAAGTTTCAACATAAAATTCAACAATCTTAATCCAACTAAGTTTCTCTTCTACGCATTTTTCAGAAACACCTTATCTGCACCAAACATTCAAAAAGTTCATCAACTTCTTAGTCTTCAAATCTCCTGTCCAACAATTTTCAAACACCCCTATATGGAATTACTATGCTACCCAAATTCAAGTCCTTACTAAGAATCAATTGAAACCAAGAAAACATAAAGTAAATTCATCTTCTTTCTATTATAGCAACCAAAACAGTTAGAGTCAAATTTCCTATCCTAATAAGCTCCCTAATATTTAATTTCAACTTGTCTAAACTTTTATCTTCTCTCCTATATCACTCACAACCCATAAGAAAACACCATAATAAAAAATGACTTGAACAAGGAAGGAGAGAACTTTTGTAACATACCGATACAATCAAAGCACTGAAGAACATATTTGAAGTTCTGCTCACAACAGCCACGGAACAAGTTCCAAGCAGAGGTAGAAGAAGCTTGGCTGGGAGAGGTAATGAGCTAACCAAAAGAGGAGACGATTATGCTAAACAAGATAGAGGAGGAAGAAGAAGACTTACACCATTACTGCACATCAGCAAATGAGATTAAAGAATGAAGACGGAGGAAGAAGAACTGAAGCTTCGCATACACATACCGTTAATAAGAAGGAAGGTGATATTGAATGTTCGCTCTGGCGAGAATCTGATGACCTTCAACACAAGGGGAGCATTACGCGAGCACTGAATAACTTTCCTCAATTTTTTTCTCCCAGTCCCTCTTTACTATGCTTCCTCACCGATAGGAAAATAATGGAGCCTGGAGAAATATCAGAAGGGATATATATTTTCAAACTATAATTTAAAAACATTTTAACTCATCCAAATATTTTTTATGGTTAGATAAAAAAATGTTATTTAAAACCAAATCGCAGTTTACATCCAATTATATCTTCCTTGGTGGATAAGCCCAAGACTTAGCAACCATGTAGAATTTAGTCTCAATTGATTACGGTGTAAAGGTTAAACAAGAAGAGAGTGTGTGACAAGGGCATACATGTAATCTATGCTTTCTTCCTATTTTCTCTCTTTTGGTCAAAAGAAAATCTAAGAAGAAGATACAATGGATCCTACATGTGAGTTATACACCTTATTTTCTCTCCCACTTTAAAGAGAAATACTTAGGCTTTGTTTGGTTCAATAGAATGGAGGGTAGGGGAGGGTAAAGGATATATGTAGAGAAGAAAATAAGATGTTTCTTGTTTGGTTCAAGAGGGGAGGGGAGGGGAGGAGGGGAGTTTATTATAAATTGACAAATATACCCTTATTATGATTATAATGTGCACGGACATTTTCTTCATTATCTAAATTATGTTCATCTTCCTCTTTTTCCTCATGTAGTTCTTCAAGAGGGTCGAGATCTTTTCTACCAAGTTTTGGAATCTGATCAGCATTCTGCATTTTGATTGACTCATTTACATCATTTTTGTCAAATTCGTTCTTCTTATCATGAGAGTACTTAATCTGGTAGATCAACATGAAAGAAACACCAAGCAACACGATAATTTGCAGAACATATTTTAACTTAATGCCTTTGGACCTGTGATTTCTACTTGGTGTGCATTTTATCATAATTACTTTCTTCTCCAAATAACAAGGACATGCTACTTGCTTTGAATGGCAAATGCACCATTAAGAAATTGAAGAAAAAATGACCACTGATATAAGAATAGCACTAATACTTACATATAACATAAATAATACACATAAAGCACAACTTATATTTCCCATAATCTTCATCAACAAAGACATAAAAAACTAAAAATACCAGAGCCCTTTTGATTCTAATCCATTTCTTATCCAATGTCCTAATAAAATTCATGTAATTGGCCCTTTTTACAGTAAGATAGAAAGAAAAGCAATAGAAAACTATTAAATTTAAATAGGACAATATTATGTGCCTTGTTTAACATTTATCCCAAAAATAGAACACGTTAACACAAATGTGAGATAAAGAAAACACCAATAACAATTCCTTTGGTGCAACATTTGCAATAAAATTCCCCACAGATTTTGGCCACAACAACATTTATAGCAAGAAATTTCTTTTTAAGCAGTATTTTCAATGCCAAAATAAAATTATGATACAAAGAAATAGAAAATAGTTATTAATCATATCAAGTGAAACAATAAACTAAAAAGGATGAATCTTCAGTTTCTATGGCTACTGATACACAAAAACTTTCAGTCCAAGATTCACAAATAATGCAAAACACAAAGGTAAAGATTCCATTCCATAGTAGATTATAGGAGAGGAAGAACCAAAGCTCGTAATTTTCATAGCAATACCCCATCTTCCATATAGAGTAAGTTTAAATATGAGACCAATTTTCTAGGAATAAGCAAACAGATGAGGAGTCTAATTTTGAAATGGGCCTAATTTTAGCGAAAGAGGAAAAACCAAGAATTGAAAACAACATCAAGCAAAGGCATATTAGAGAAATGCCAGAAATGAGTGAATCAAACATTGTAAGAAAAAGAAAGAAAGTAGAAGGGGAATTGCCAGAATTAGACCCACAACAAATCCTTTGGCAGTGCTGCCTTCACGAGAAATGCCATAAATGAGCGAATCAAACATGGAAATAAGTGAACTAGCTTGGAAATCCACAGAGACACCGTCATGAGACCCAGGCTCTTCCTAGGGCAAACCCTTCGTCCAGCCCTAAACGGTGTGAGTCACATATCAGAACCCCTCACGTCCATGTCAGCACAGTCTTTGCTCTCTAGAAACCTTTCCTACGAGAACTCAAGAGGCCAAAGGATCAGGCGACATAGATGCGTAGATGAAGGTGATCAGCAAGATAAAGGAAATGAAAGAAAAAATAGGTCGATGGTAGCATTGGAATATCAAAAAATTGACATGGGGAATTTTGTCATAAAAAAAGCACCCTGTAAAAACTCACGATTTTGGAGGGGTGAGAAAATATGGGAGGGGAGCAGAAGAAGATAAAAAAAATTTCCTCCCTTCCCCTTCATTTTCTAAATCAAACAGTCATATATCCTTCCCTCCCTTACCCTCCCTTCTAAAAACCCTAACTAAACAATGCCTTAAGTATTCTAAGGCCCTATTTGGTATGTGGCATTGGGGGTTAGGACTAGGAAATGCCACATTTTCATGTTTGGTAAGAGGTAATGAGAGATCCAATCCCAATCCCATTTTACATAGGATTCCCCAATACTACCACTACAAAAAAAATTATTTTCAGCGGCGACTATAGTGGCGACATTTTGTCGCCGCCTATGAAACTGTCGCCTATACATATTGGTGGCGACAGTAGAAAGTCGCCGCCTAAAGTGGAATTTGCGATGACATAATTGTCACTGCCTAAAGCGAATTCTGCGGCGACATAACTGTCGCCGCCTAAATCTGATTATACTGTGACAGAAACTGTCGCTGACTAAAGAGGATTCTGTGGTGACAGAACTGTCGCCACCTAAAGCTGATTCTGCGGAGAGGATTATGCGGTAACATATTTGTCACCGCCTAAACTTAATATTATTTTTTAAATTTTTTATGTAATTTCTGTGATATGAAAAAATATAATTTAATCACAAATAATAAATGATAAATAACTATGTAAACCATAATCTAATAATATTAATAAATATTTTGATTATCGTATAAAATATCAAATTAGTTCAATTATTTAAATATATTTAAAATTAAAATAAAATTATTTAGTTTATACATAAACTTTATGTAGAAGGACCAAATACTATGACTAGAAGTAGCTACATGCGGTTACCCCTTCTGCATCAAGGCAGCAAATTGAGCTTGTATCCTTTGCTCCATCTGTTCCATTAGTCTTTGCTCGAATTGCACATGCTCTTGTTGCATCTTTTGACGCTTGTTATGACTCTGAAATTTTAATAGAAAAAAAAATTAATTAATTAATTTAGCAAAGGTATATGTATATATTTGGTGCAGAAAATTTCAATAGGAACAGGTTAGTTGAGTGGTTAAGTAGCGGGGATTCAACTCTGAGGTACCGTGTTCGAAACCCAGTGACTGCAGCAAGTGAAGTTTTATTTTTCTTTACACGTGAAATGACGACAATGCCCTCTCCCCTTTTCTATAGAACCGTACGCCATTCTTTTCATTTTCTCTGTTCTTCGTGGTGACGCAGAAGGCACAGCGGAAGCGCAGAGAGAGGGAAGCTTCACGCAATCGATGGCGTGTGGCCAGTCGTCGCTTTTGGCCATTTCTCCGCCTGAGTTGTCGCGCGGAGCTGTCCCTTCAAACGCAGAGCCATTGTTTGTTAAATGGAACTGAGAGTGAGTCGCCGGCCAATGCGCAGAGAGAGTAGAGAAATTGGGCGAAGAAGTTGAGTAAGTGGGTTGCTAGTGAGTAGTTGCGCCTTTCTCTGTGCCCAAGTCGTTGTCGCCGTTGCTGTGGAGCTACCTCCACCGCTACCAAATAAATGTGAGGTACTGTAGCAAGTCTGTGGGTTCAATCTCCTCCTCCTCGTCACTGTTCAGGGCGTTACTGCAGTTAGTTATGGCCGTCGTTTCTCTGTTGTCACCAGGAAAATTTCAGATTTTGAAGCTACTCTCCGGTGTCATTACTGAGTGTCGCCGTTTGGATCAATGTGGTAAGTTTCCTTGATGCATTGTTCTGTCTACTGTAGTTTGTGTTGGTTCAAGGGTGCGAAGAATTTCCCTTGCTGTGGTGGGCATGTGTGTTTAAACAATAAGTAGGGTGGCTCTGTTCTGGGATTCTTAAAAAAAATTATGGGTTGAGTCTTTATGTTGAGTGGGAGTGTTTGATGCCGTGAGAAAAGGATTCTGGATGGTAGATATATGCTTATGTTGTGCGTTGTTCATGTATATGGGTGTGAATTGTTTTGCTGTGGGAATCAGCTGCTGTGCGCTTGGGTGGTCTCTGTTATGGGACAGGGGGCTGAGTTTGATTGCATATATTCAATACTGTTGTGTATGTATACTTGCATTGGCACGGGTTCAACCAGAAAGATGAGAACAGAAGGAAGAGAGGGGAGGAACAGAGGCATTTTTTTTGTGTGTATATTGTGACTTGTGCGTGTGCTGTGTACATAAATGGATATATGTGTGATGTGATATTGTCTGGTCAGTTGTAAGGTTGTAGGAGGATTAATGGATGTATATATGTGTGTGAGGTTGCTGTTTGGGAAAGTTGCATGTCGTGTGTATAGATTCTGTATGGAGTAATTTTGTGAGAAAAGGTGGACACTGCAGTAGATAGGTATGGCTGTTTGTTGAGGATGCTGCTGATATGAACAAATAGATGGAAAGGAGACTTTGAACATTTTGGAAGTATGTATTTATATATATATGTGAATATGTGTGGGATTGCCCTGTGATAGTTTATGCCTACTGAAGGTATGGGTTGATACTTTGGTTATGTGGTTTGAGATTTTATTCTAGTTTGTATTATGTTGTCAGTGTTACCTATTAGCTGAACAGAATCTTTAGATGGAATGAACAACTACCGAAGGCTTCATGTATTTGAACTTGTGCTAGGTTGTTGTGATATCTATGTGGTTAATAATGCTGTCAATGAATTCTTGATACGAGGAGAATTAAGTTAAGTTGGGTCTTGTGAAGTTAATAAGTATGTAAATAACCTGTAGTGATAGTAAGAAATCAAAAGTACTTGTCATAGAAGACGTGAATTATATTTCTTTGTAGAATATGGAGGTTGAGAGGATTGGCAAATTTAATTGTCTATGGATGTTCAGGAAGTAGGTATATGATCTGGTATGATGATAGTAAATGAAAGGAAATTTGGATAAAGGAGAAATTTCAGTTCTTGATGGATTATGAAGTTTGAAAAGTTATAGTAAAGAGCGTTATTTTTAGAATATTAGTTATTGCTGCATGTGTCATATCTGCTAGAGAAAAGTTTATGTTGGCAAGTGTCCTATTTTCATGACTGAAAATAAATAGTTTTTGATACAAAAGAGTTGAATAGCAATCATTGATGGAACCCTTTATTTTCAGAAATTTAGGAAAATAAAAGGAAGAATGATATTCTAAAGCTAAAGGCAAGAGTAAGTGAAGGGAGTATTCCAGGTGAGTGAATAACGTTCCCTACAAATTTACATTTTCAAATGCATTATTATTTTAAATGATGAATTTCAAATATGGATTTCGAAAAGCAAGTTTTATGAAATTATGGTTTAAATCGTTAGAAATGATTTTCTTTCGATCAATTTACAAAAGATTACGATTATGCATGAAAATGGATAAAGAGGCTTTAGAAAAAGATTTGACAGTGAACTGATGTTATTCATGAAATATATATTTATGCGAATTTCATATGTTCATAGTAATTTGATTTCAAAGGTACGTGCTGGGGTTTTTGGAAAGTTAAAGTGATTTTATCAATGATTATGGTATTTGAAACGATTGAGATCATTACATGTGAAAAGGACCCCACGCATGACAGAAATGTTTTAGGACAGAATACAGAACACTGGTTGCTAACAGCAGTACTGTTAGTCCTTGGTGCACCTTGGTTACCCGAGCTCGACAGATTTCACCGTGGGTTTCGTACTCACGAAGGGTAGTGGTTGAGCTACCAGATTTCACCGTGGGTTTCGTACTCACGAAGGGTAGTGGTTGAGCTACCAGATTTCACCGTGGGTTTCGTACTCGCGAAGGGTAGTGGTTGAGCTACCAGATTTCACCGTGGGTCTCGTACTCGCGAAGGTTAGTGGCTTTGAGCCACCGACAGTTAGCAGCTTCGAGCTGCCAGAATGGTTAGTTACCCTCGTGGACTGTGTGTCCACGTCTGTTTTCGTTCTGTTGAAGTCCTACAGAAAGATTATAGTTTTTGAAAGGATTATTTTACAACGATTAATTTGAAATGGTTATTTTAAATTGTATCTCTGAAACAATAATGTTTATGGAAAGATTATGGTAATGAAGGGATTATTGATTTGAAATGGTTATATCAAATTGTTTTTCCTGAAAGAAATTGGTTACAGAAAAGTTTGCATTGAAATACGATATGTTAATCGAAACATGTTTATGCATTGTTATTTCGCATTATTTTAAATCATGATTTTCATGGGACGTTATTCACAAGTAGATTATTTGGCCTCAGATAGTGCAGGTGACCCTAATTCTCCCGCTGAGCAGTGAAGAGCCTCGTCGCAGATCCGAAGCGTTGTTTTTGAACAAGATTGATTTTTATCTTTAATAAGTAATTGTGTTATTTTGATAAAAAGGTAAATGCTCCACATAGACCTTAGAAAAGATTGTGTTTATTTGGAAAAATATTATGGAAACTTTAAACGTTGTATTTGAGATTTTAGGCATTCGGAATATGAAACTATTCATATTCCGTGCCAGTCACGGTCCAAATTTCAGGACGTGACAACGCTCTTCTTCCATCTTTGCATGCTCTACTGCATGCTCAGCCTCCATTTTTTATCTCTCATCTTGAAATTTTTTATCAAACTCTTCCTGCAATTGGGCATGCACACTCTCCACAACTGAACTATCAGTAAATTGAGGGCGATTTCTCTTCCTTGAAGATTTTGCTCCCCCTTCTTACATACCCTGACCTCTCACTAAGAATTGTCGCCAATATTTCCTCAGACGTCATTCGAGTATCACTCTCTAAATCTTGGTCTTGTTGTTAAGAAAGTTAGTGCATAAGACTCTATAATAAAAACATAAAACTATTAGATTAAAAATAAAACTAAATCAAAAAAAGATATTAAACAATAATGTGTACATGAAGCTGTTCAGAGTTTGGGTCAGCCCATACTACTTGTCCATCTAATGTCTTCCTAGTATGTGTTATCTCATACAGCTGGTCAAGAGGGATAGGTCATCCAGTAGTAGGATCTCTCTATAAAATAATAACATACAAGAAAATACAAAGATTATATTTAAAAAAAGGATTGAAAATTTAAATTATAGTAGTGATAGATTGAACTTACTGTAGCATATTCAATCTCTACAAATGATCGAGGACCACAAGTATGTTTAGTCATTTGTTTTTCTCGATTTATCGTATTCCTTACACTTTTGTTCTACAACAAAATGTAGTAACTAATAAGAATTTAATAATTGAAAAAATATAATTTATTTAGAAGGATAGTGAGATACCTTAAACATGTTAGACTCAAAATATATTAATAAAAACTAATAGTTTGAGGAGGATCAGTCAACCTATCCTCATCAGTCTCATATTTCTTATAGTGAGAGTGTAGATTGTTCTTCCAATTTCTGAATGCATTTTGTAAAATAATTGATATAGCTATATAAAACTTTTTTTCAGTAATTACATCAGCAAGTTCAAATTTATCCTGAAATAAATAAATATAAACACTTTATATAATAATATAAATAAACTAAAATAAGTATAAAAATTTGACATAAATAATACCTTTATTTTTAAAATCATATCATGACCATGTTTTTCAAAAATATTCTTCCAGCTACCTCCACATCCCTGAAAGAGACTATGGTTCTAAGAGTTAAACTACAATAATTAGAAAAGTATCTTGCTTCTAGACCGATTGCTCTTGACATTGAATCTAAAAATTTGACTCGAATCTTTACTCCTAGTGCAGTCCTCAAATTTACGTTAATAGACTTATAAACTCCTCTGTACTTGTTGATTGCAGTAAAAAAGTCTATCATCAAAATTCAATTAGAACAATTAAATGTTATATGTGATGTAAATCAATTATTATAAAATTGAAGCAAACTTACCTGCACTACTATTAATATGATTTAAAATTCATATGAATTGTTGAACCAATCAAAACACTAGTATGAGTCTACTGATAAGAATTAATCACATGTGTATAATAATGTGTATAATCACATGTGTATAATAATGTGTACAAAGAAAGGTTTCACAAAATACCAAGATCACAGAAAGGTTCAACTATTAAGAGTTTATAGGGTTAAGTGATTAAAAGTGATTAAAGGTAAAAAAAAAAAAAGTGCGATCTATACTTCACCCAGCACTTCACAAATGAATTCAAAACCAGTAGTAGAAAAAATTCCATTATAAAATGAAAACTTGCAGGCATAAAACAACATATTTTAAGATCCAAGTGCAAGAGGCATATCCCATCTTCATCAGAAATTTCAATTTCATCATCTTATAGGGTTAAGAGAACAAACATGAAGGCAACAAATACAAGACATCTCACATGAAATTGAAAAATACACGTAACTTGGCTGCACAATATAGTTCTCAGTCATATCATGGGCAATGATTGACTCCATCTTCCTTATAGCCATTAAAAAGATTTCCCATAAGAGAGAGCAAATACTATTAAAAGCTGCAAGATAAGACATCTTCATATTCAGGGTAACCGAAACAACCTTATTTTTTAGACCTCTTACATTGCATTACCATAACGAAATAAAAAATAAAAAATAAAAGCTCTTGTGATTTGGAATAAACCTTTCTCGGTGGAAGAAACGAATAGCGATGGATTCCTATGAAGCATTCAGGAACAAGAAGAAAAAATTGGACGAAGAATTCTTACGTGGTCTGTTACTTGGTGGTTGGGACGAGGGATGCCTATATCTAATTCTAAGACACTAGCCCCATTTAATCCTCACCATCAAATCCTCAATGTCGTGGTTTTCCCAGCAGCTAAAAAATATTTTAGCAAGTCATAGAGAGCAGAGGATGATTTCAAACCTTCATGGCGTCGATTACAGTGCAGAAGAAACCAGGTGTTCTTTGAAATCAACCCTTCACGGTGTCAAATTCAGCAGACAAGGCGATGGCGCACGGAAACTTCCACGAGATGGAGCCAAAGCTGATGTAATTGGGACTCTGGGACGGGGTGAGAAGCTGACAATTAGAGCACCAGACTACCAAACGATGTGGTAGCGACTAGCGAGAGCTTACTGTGAGGTTGTGATACAGCGCGCGACGCGAGAGTAGTGCACCACCTCAACGATAGCCATGAGCTCATGATGAGGGACGCCGATGCTCTACAAGGGCACATAAGCAAAAACAAAAAAGAGGAGCAGAGTAAAGTGAAGTGAACCTTGACTGGATAAATAAAATGGTCTTTAGCGGTGACAATAAAATGTATCCACCGAAAGTCTTCCTTTTACCAAATAATTTTTAGAAAATAATCCACTTAATAAAATAACAATATTTTTCCCCCAATAGCCTCTTCAACTTATTATACAATTTGTATAAAAGGTTTTGGGCAAATGATAATTGCTAACTATTTTTCTTAAATTTACTAAAAAAAAGGCATTTAATTCCCAAAAAATAACTATTCAATCAATTTGGTCTCTTTTGGGGAAATAAATTATTTCATAATTTTTTAAGCCCCAAAATACTCATTTAATGATTTTTCTTCATTTTTCTTAACTTTAAAATATTTTTAATAATTATTCTTTCCTTTATTATTTCTCTAAAATTTCACTTTTTAAATTTTAGAAAAATACTCTTGAACTCAAAAATACATTATAAATCCTTCTTATAAAAGTTGGGATGTTATATGAAATGCAACAACAAAAGCCAAATGCAATAGTAATTAAGAACGTGTATATATATATATTTTACGTCTATTCTTTCTCCCGATCTCACACGCATATCTCCCGATCTCAATCTCCTCTCCCATATTGTCTCTAATACACAGATACTAACTCTCACGATCATTGACACATATTTATAATATCTCTCTCATACATAGACCCTTGCTTTATCTCCTTCTTTTGTAGACATCATAATAATTTAATTTTATATATTAGATAGTTGCTTCATGGTCCTTTGAGAGGTGGGAAGAATGTATGCAAACTTTTAGCGGCGACAAATGGATACAAAAGTCGCCACTGAATCACACCTTCTGCGGTGACAAAAAATTATTGCCGCATGAAGTATAGACTTTTTGCTGCAACATGTGGATGTCGCTGCATATACTATTAAATGTCATCGCAGAAAAGTGGAGTAAATTTTTTTCATTTTTTGACCTTCTACGGCGATAAAAAAAGTCGCCGCTGAAAGTCAAACTTTTAGCGGTGACAAAAGTGTGTCGCCGTTAAATGTCTCACTTTCAGCGGTGACAAAATATGTCGCCGCTGAATGTCTCTCTTTCAACGGTGACATATTAAGTCATTTTTAGCGGCAACTCCTTTTGTCACCGCTGAAAGACGTCGCCAAAACCCCATTTTTCTATAGTGTACCCTTCAGGTATTGCAATTTGTATAACTGTTTTCTTATTTTTGTTTTTAAAATTTTATATTTTTTCTATTTTGGAACAATATTCTGATATTAAAAACTAATTTCTTACTGCCACATGTCACCGACACAGTTACCACTAGTTATCAGTATTCGGTGACTGCCCCTGTCGCTGACCTTTGTTAGAGCTTGTTGACACTGTCCTGATGACCGCCACCACCACTAACAATGTCTGCTAATGTCTGCTACCATCACCCTCAACATTTGCTGTGGTTGGTGACCACCGATATCCACCATCAGTGATGACCACCAACAATCATTACCACCACCCACAATGTCCGCAGTTGGTGATGACCACTAATGACTGCCACCACCACCAACAACCTTTATCGTCAGTGAGTGACAGTGTCTCTGACAACCACTACCGTCGATAACTGCCACCAATTATTTTATAAGTTGATGGTAAGAATAATTCTTTTTTGCTCATCTACATTATCTCTCAATCCACTAACTCTTCATCCATCACATTGCACTATCTACTCTAACTCTCATATTTTCTTCATTCTCAAAGCTACTTTTAAAAACAATTGTTTCAAACAAGTTCTTATGTTTTTTGTTTTCAAATACAATTTTTCAACTTGCTTGTTTTCTTTTTTTGGATTGGCATGTGCTTTCCTATATGAATTAGGGAAATAGAGACTAAAAGTTATCTTGTATATTACCGCATATTGCCTTGCGCTATTGAAAAATGAACAGGGAAAGAGAAAAAAATCAATTGATGGGTTTAGATCTGTATCGCCATTGCCTCCATTTGTGAAGGATGCCCCGTCAGCTTCTGAGAATAAAATGGGGAGTTGAAGGGAGGAAGTGGGAGAGTTTGAGATGGAAGGGAAAGGGATTGAGAAAGAGAGAAGATTGGGAAAATGGTAATTAACAAACTGTAGATACTTTTATTTTTTAAAACAATAAATTAATGGGAATGAGTAGGTTGACATGTGGATTAAAATTATATGAATTAGAACATCTTTATTGGGCAGAGTTTAGATGTGCTAACTCTTGGAGTACTAAGTATTTCTCCACTTTTCTTTTTTCCCATATTTCTTCTCGTATCTAGATAAGGAAAACACATTTTCCCCTAATTCTTTTCCCCTCTCATTTTCTCTCCAACCAAATGGAGGGTTAGTGTGGTTGAGAAATGTAATGTGAGTGTTATGGCAAAGGATTGTGTGGGAAGTTAAACAAGGGCATGACTCAAGGCGATTGAGTGTGAGTGTCTAGGCCTAAACAACATCGTTGAAGGTAGAGGAGAGGAAGTGAATGGGAAAGCAAAGGAGAGAAACCCAACTCTTTGAGGGTGAAGGAGAATCATGCCATCCACTCTCTACCATCTATCTACTCCAAAAATTGTATCAACAATCTTATTAGGCCACTTCAGCTTATGTCATGAATTATTTACAATAATGTTGATTGATCTTTAAAATTAATTATTGTGAATCTTCCATGTTATTAAGGGTAGGAAGAGTATTATTTATAACTAACAAATATAATTTATTGTTAAATTTTATATTAGGAAACTTTCTATTAAATCTAGCTAAAATACTAAAATTTAAATTTAGGCATACGCTTTTACAAATTCTTAAGCACACCAAAACGCGTCATTATAAATTTCTGAATCTTATTAAAAGACCATATGAAATTTAAAAGAAAAAAAATTAAAAGTACATTGGGGTAGGTCTGATTTTGATTTTAATTATTTCAGAAAAATTTAATTGGAACTTTGTCACATATTAAGATGAATAAAGATTAAACGTAACTAGTAAAAAATGTGGAACAAAAGAAATTAAATATAAGCAAGCGTTTGAATCTATGTACTATCTAGAAAGCCCTATTTTTAGATCTAATAAGAAGTGTTTTTCCCCACATTTTTGACATCTTTTAATTTGGTAAATGACTTTCATTTCATCTTGACATGGTAACAACATTTCAATCAAATCTAATTTAAATAATCAAAATTGAAATCATTGAGTAACCACGGAGAAGCATTCTGGTATTTTAACAACATTAAAAAAAATCTCAAATCTAATTCTAAGGTTTTTTCATTCCTGTTTCATTGTCAAAGAAAATTGGGATTTTTAGGGTTATATGTTGTGTGCTTCAAAGGTTTTGTCGATGGACTCTATACGTTTATGCTATTGCTGAAATGTTAGTTTCGTCTTTCCCAAAAATGGGAAATTGTTTACGGTTTACGCGGGTTGATTTTTTCTTTATTTTATTAACTTTCATATATTGATGTGTATGCTCTCTAATTTCTCTAGGGATGCGTTTGGTGCTTATTGAGTAACCCCGTTGATTATGTAAGCATGATTTTCACGGGGTGTTGTTAAAAGCGTAGTTTGTCCTCTCATTTTATATGTTGAAATGTTATTTTTGTCTTTCCAGAAAAATGGGAAATCGTTGATAGGGTATAGGGATTGATTTTTGTTTAATCCATTTAACTTTCATACATTGATGAATGTGCATATTCATTTCTTGTGATGCGGGTGGTGCTTATTGAGCAAGTCGATGATTATGTAAGCAAGATTTTAAGGGGTGTTGGCAAAAGCGTAGTTTGCCCATTTATTGAGAATACTTTGGAGCTAATCAGGTTTCTATCCTAATTTGTGATTTGTGGTTATTATGGTTTTAACTCTGCGGAATGTGATATAGCAAACGACAATGTCTTAGTAGAATTAGAATGTTGTTTTAGTTTAACATTTGAAATGTATGATGGGTCCCCGTTCATCCTATCGTTCTCGGGGCTATTGTATTATAACTAATTTTGGTCTTGGTTCCAAAAATTCTGAAATTCATGAACTAACTAATCAACAAGCTCTGTGTCTTTAACTGAGGAGTCATGGTCTAGTTGTATAATCCATTTTGATATGGTTATCTTTGTAGGATGATCTTCTTGCCCTGCACCTCGTCATAATCCCCCCTCAGCCAGGTAAAGAAGAATATGATGCAAGAAATAGTTAAACTATCCATTTTTTGGTTGTGGTCCACAAAGTTAAGCTATTCACAATGTCTAATGTATCTTCCAAAAAGTTTGACTATTTTTTCACCATAGTTAAGCTATTCTTAAATCCAAGTAGTTATGAATACAGAGCAAACAACATGTCATATAAACTTAAAATGGACCTCCCACTGGAAGGATGTTTAAACTAAATGTTGATGGTATCGTGTGTCTAGAACTTGTTATATTGCATGTTGTGGTGGTATAATAAGGGACTCTAAAAACAATTGGGTAATGGATTTTACACATTTTATTGGATCATGTAATGCTTATGATTTTGAATAATGGGCTATCTTGAAAGGGCTTCTTCTACTTACATGGGACCATAGCTACAGAAAGATTATCTTTGAGTCAGATTCAATGCTCCTTATTGATATATTGGAAAGGGAGAATAGTACTTACATTGACAGCATAATTTTTTTTACAAATTAAGCAATTGATTAGTATATTATGGGAGATGCAATTAAAATAAATTCTAAAGGAAAGGAACAAAATGGCAGATGCATTGACAAATGAGGGCCTCTCTAGATCTTTAATATATACTATATGTCTATTCTATTTGAGGGGAACTTCTTGATACTGAGTGTTTGATATTAATTCCCCATTAGTATAATATATTTGTATTGGCCAATAACCCTCACTTCTTATCAAAATAAAAAAAAAACAATATCAGGTCATGTGTATAGGCTTCACCGTATGTGTTTGACTTGGTTTATATGGTCTTCATCTTATGTCATTGTAAAACAAAATTACCTTCACATAGTCAATAAGAGTTAACACAGATAGTAAAGAATATGCTCGTATCCCATAAGGACGCAAATTCGATTCTAGATGCTGTCGTAAGGGTTTATTTGATAGGCGATCTCATAAGTCTATTATAAATGCTCTTTGAACCCTATAACTATGCCATAGCCTTGATGGGGGATTGGTGCCAAATTTATCTAAACTTTTTTATATAAAAAAATTACCTTCACATACTCCACAGTTTTTTCCTAGAATAGGGTTGTCATAATAGAATAATTATGCTTTAAAAAAACTATTTTCATATTATCCTTTAATCAAAACTTAAAAAAAAACTATTTTCATATTATCCTTTAATCAAAACCACACTTTGATAGCAAAGTGGCAAGTGACCTCATGAAAAATTTAATTAAAAAAAACACAGAGTTTAGAAACGTACTTGTTAACTATGAAAAATTTGATAAAAAATTTACTCATTCAATTTTTAATATAAGGTCTAAAGTTAATTTTAATTTTAAATATAAAAATATTTTTTTATTAATTTTTTTAAAATACCTTTATTAATACCCTATAATAATAAAATAAAAAAATTAATAAAAATAATTAGAATGTTTTAATAAAAATACAGTGATGTTAACTAAAACTAATCCTGAGGAATACATGAACTTCGAGGTTCTCAATAGTCACCACGTGTCACTTCACCATTCGGTTTTCATTGCCTGGAATGGCAGGTGAAGAATTATGTCCAAGAGAGACACTTTTGTGTAGAACTCTCAAACCGTTTCTAATGAAATTTTTCTTGGAGACCTCGAAAAAATGTGAGAAAGTTGTTTGGCGAATTGAAAATTAGCATTCCTTGTTTCATATGTGAAAGCTCAAAAAAATGCCTAGAAATGACGAGGAAGAAATCGTTCCCAAAGCTTCGTCGAGCACCCGGATCCAAGCCAGACCGGATCCTTTCTTGGTAGCGTGTAGGTACTTAAGCTTATGGACCTGTTTGGCTACCATCCTTTGTATCGTTGTCAACATCCTCTCTGCTGTGTGATCCTTCAATAATGGATATGATGTGAATTACTTTTTCTTTCCCTTGTGATGTTTAATTCAATTTTGCTTCATCCTGTTTCTGCTGTTTATTTCTTGTTGTTGTGAGTGGGTTTTAGGTTTTCGATGGCATATTCCGGTGTTAAGCTGTGTTGATAGCTCTTGTTGTGGTTGTGACCAAGACGGAATGTAGTTTCATAACCAAGTTTTGGCAAGTTCCTTTTTGACATTACAATTTAATTTGTCAGCTTTCTGAGTAATTTGGTCATTATGTGTTAGTGATTATTATAACATTGAGGATTGCATTTGAATTTCTCCTTTGTGGTGTTATCTTAGTATCGTGTCTTATGTCTGAATAAATTTTTCTGTATTTTATAGGTTTTGGGATACTGGGTTGGCAGGGGTATGCTGCAGATTTTGTATGTCTCTATTTTACTTAGATTTTCGATTGTTTTTCCCATTATGTTCTTCTTTTAATGAACTTGTCTTCATTTTCTTGGACCACTGACACCTTAATCAGCAACGTTTAAATTGTAAACTTATAGAAGCATTATTAGTTGGTAAATTCTATTTGGTGTAATGGGTGTTCATTAGCTTTGGCCACTAATAAATACTAAGAGATATTATTAATTATGAATTGTTGTTTGAATTCTACCAAGCCCATCTTGTGTAATAAAGCATGTTGTTGTTGTTATTGTATTATTTGAATTTCAGAAAGTGTTGTACAACTTGGTACTGAATATGAGCTAATTATTTTTCTTTTATGTTTTGTTTGGAAGAGAAATGAGGCTTAGAACCTAAAAATTATATAAAATAATACAACAGAACAATAGAAAACAAAACAATAAGTTACCACTATCTACTTTGAACTAATTCGTCTCATTATATACCTCTATAATTTCTAGTCTTTCAGTTTATTTTAATCTTTCAAAAATAACGCACAATTTCTTTGTCTTTCCGTCTATTTTCATCTCTTTAGATAAGCTCTCTTTTTTCCTGGATAGGAGCTAATTAAGTTAATATCAAGACACATAACCTTCTCTAGTTCCTGAAATATGGTTTTCTTTCTGTAGTGTTGCAGTAATGACAAGGGCTTTCCATGACTATCTTGGGGAAAGAAAGGATCTTGTTCTTCTTCAGAATATATCTTGTGGCGTAGTTTATCTTGTCTCAGTAAGATTTTTGCAGACGCCAAACTATTAGATCAAAGAGTGCTTACACACAGACACTTTCTATATTGAGAAAATTATAGACGTTAAAACACTTAATTGTTTGATTTGGCAAAACCCAAACTAGTCCATGTTATGTTGTTAACAGACTTTCTTACCTTGCTTACTTTGCAATACCAATTCAAGGGAATACTATGCATTGGTTTTCTGAAAAGCGGCAGGAAATCACCAGAGAGCAAGCAATCAAGGATCTAGAGGTAGGTTGTTAACTTGCTGTGTTATGACATATTTATGGGCTGACTTCTGTTTACATGATTGTATCTCTAATTGTCTATCATTCCTATACATATAAGATCCTAATAAACATCTTGCACAAACCACAAATTAGTGATGCTAATGAACTAGAAACTAGAAAGCTCTTAAACTTTATTTTATCACATTGCATTCAAGACTATACAGAAAATTGATGCATTCGATCACTCTGCTCTGGCTCTTGGAATTTTCATAATACTGGAATGCATAAATAGCTGGTTGCATAATCATGCTGTAATTGAAAAATGCAAATTTGTAGAGATGTTAGACTTGCATTTTTGGCCTGTTAAATTGTTCTAGTCAATCATCCCAAGAATCTCTTCCCTTGTTTATGGATTGTTGTTTCTTTTCAAGTCCATCATAGATGGTAGAAATCATGCACAAAGAACAATGTCTTGGAGTAGTATCTAGTCTTAATTGCTCTCAGATGTTTTATCTGCTCCCATTTTAATGTCCATTTTATAAAAGCATTGCTCTTATTAGAAATGTGACATGCTTCTATGGCCACGTACGAGGAGTTGCAACAGCGTAAAGAGGAGCTTGAACAACTACTACTCCCAAAAAGTGTTTGAAACTTTCCAAATGAATTATGACTGACTTAACTTATTACTTAGTGCAAAGGTATTTCCACTAGTAAAAACATGAATATTGGTTGAAGTTTGTTATTTAAGTTTGGGGATTTGAACTATATACATATGCAAAAATCATGGGTCTTCATCCTTGTTTTTGCTGTTGTGGTTGTCCATTCTAGATAAAAAGTGAATTTTGTTCTCTAAGTGGGGCACTTCATAGTAAATCGGTAAAAATAGTTTACATAGTTATATTTTGACTACCCTTATTGTCACGTCCCAAAATTTGGACCGTGACCGACACGGAATATGAATAGTTTCATATTCCGAAAGCCTAAAACCTCAAATACAACGTTTAAAGTTTTCATAACATTTTTCAAACTAAACAGAATCTTTTCTAAAGTCTATGTGGAGCATTTACCTTTTTATCAAAATAACACAAGTACTTAATAAAGATTTAAATTAATCTTGTTCAAAAACAACGCTTCGGATCTGCGATGAGGCTCTTCACTGCTCAGCGGGAGGATTAGGGTCACCTGCACTATCTGAGGCCAAATAATCTACTCGTGAATAACGTCCCAAAAACATGATTTAAAGAATGCGAAAAATAAACAATGCATAATCATATTGAAAATGTATTTCATAACGCTTCGTAATCTAATGCAAACCTTTTTGTCAACATTTGTATTTCAGGGGAAATAACAGTATGAAATAACTATTTCAAATAAATCATTCAAAACAATCTTTTCAAAACCATGACCTTTCTGTAGAACTTCAACAGAACGAAAACAGACGTGGACACACAGTCCACGAGGGTAACTAACCAATCTAGCGGCTCAAGGCCACTAGCCGTCGTGAGTACGAGACTCACGTAATAATCTGGTGGCTCAAGGCCACAATCCGTCGCGAGTACAAGACTCACGTATATCCGTCGCGAGTATGAAACTCACGTATATCCATCACGAGTACAAGACCCACGTATATCCGTCGCGAGTATGAAACCCACGTATATCCGTCGAGCTCGGGTAACCAAGGTGCACCAAGGGCTAACAGTACTGCTGTTAGCAACCAGCGTTCTGTATTCCATCCTTTCTAAAACATTTCCATCATGCATGGGGTTTATTTCACATATAATAATCTCAACCATTTCAATGCCATAACCGTTGGTAAAAACCACTTTGAATCTCAAAAACCCTAGCATGTACATTTAAAATCAAGTTACTGTAAAATCATATGAAATTCGCATAAGAATATATTTCATGAATAACATCAGTTCAATACAATTTTTGCCAAACTCTTTTCAGAAAGCTTATTCATCTATTTTCATACATAATCATAATTCTTTTGTAAACCAATCGAAAGAAAATCATTTCTAACGATTTAAACCATACTTTCATAAAATTTGCTTTTCGAAATCCATATTTGAAATTCATCATTTGAAATGACAATGCATTTGAAAAATGTAAATTTTAGGGAACGTTATTCACTCACCTGCGAGCTTTCAAACATATGACTTACTCCTACCTAGCTGCTTCCCAAATACATATCACTTTCGCTTGTTCATCCGCTTCTGACTTATTTACTTTCCTAATGTCCCAAAACATAAATGTTATTACTCTTATTGTACCTTTATATAACATATTCATAATATCTCATTTGGCATGATTCTTAGTTCTTTTATTGTATACTCCAATTCCATTTCAGTTTATCCCAAAACAAAATCATTACGAGTACTTTCAATGAATTATAGAACCAAATTATACTATATGGGTGCATCCGATTAATTCAGGCACATTACCTTATGATCAATATATTAATATTCTAACTCAATACTATATTCTCTAAAATCATCCATGAGTAATTTCTAACAACTCTACAAACACCACTTACATCTTACTGGCATTCAAGATTAACATTCCACTTTATTATCCTTTAACACTTTCTATGTGATTTGATACATGGCTTAGGTGTAGTAAAACAATTTCTAAGACCATTCAAACTTCTATTTTCCAACACCACAACATCATACATGTGTATATACATATATATATGATTAATAATAAACTTAAACTTTCATTTAACACTGTAATAATTCAAACTTAAGCTAATAAATTAACTCTTCGTCTATTTAATCATAGCTTATAACATGAAATCTCCAGTTCAACAACATCAATCTAAACATTACTTTAAAGCCTTTAATCTTGTTTTAATAATCTAAGGCTCTATTATCATAACATAAACTTTCAAAACAATTTCTTAACCCAAGAAAAGAATGCCAAAACAGCAATTTCTTCATCACTTGAAACCAAGTACAGCAAACATAATAATCCCCTAAAACATTATACATATCCTATGTGTATACCTTAATCATTAGAAGTTTTACTTGACAACTTCTTAAAAATGATGGGTCTTTACTTCCTATCTCAAATCTAATTTTTCATCCTCCAAAAAGTCTATTACAACCATAAAACTATCATCTACTTTATATCAGTTGCTAACTGTGTGGAGGCAAGAACAATACTTTTAATTAAAATAAAATACTCTCAGCTTGTTCTGTAACAAAATTGGGTTTTATACCCATAGACAACATACCATTGATCCTTGGTGCCTCACCCTCTTTTTTTTTTATTTCTTTTTACTGCAACCCCCATTGTTATATATATTCAATTCATTAAAACCAGAACAGCAGCATCATCTTATATCTATACATATATATATCCTTTCCAAAACCACATCAGTGCTCAAATCCAATTCGTTCTTTTCATAACATCATACCAAAATTTAACTTCAATTCTCCTTTGTTCCCGTTCACATGCAAATAAAAAAAATATAGAATAATGTAAGGGAAAAGGACTTCAAGCATACCACCCATCTTCCTTCTAATCCCACGCATAACCCACATAAGCCACAATAAAAATGGGTACAAATGGACATATCCACACACATCAATAATAACGAAGGAAAAAGCAGCAAACTAACTTATACCCATTGCAGCAATTAGCACAAACACAGATCAAAATGTAAGAGGAAGGGGAAAGTATTTGAAACTTTTCAATACCTATAGCAGCGACGTGGATGACGCGACTGCAGAACAGAAAAAGAAGAATATCCAGAACAGCAACTGAGCTCTGAACAGAAGACAGAAATGATGGCAAACGTGCGACAATAGTCGCTGCCAATAGCAGCTCAATCGACAAAAGCACAACGGAGTCACAGCAACGTCCGAGATCTAAGCCAAAAAGAAGAACGAAGGCAGATGAACCATGGCAAATGTCGATGACATGGTCACCGGTAAGCATCATAGACGATAGAGGCGAATGTAGACCACAGCAGTAACGTGTTCTCTGTCCAGAATCGCGAAGCTTCTACTCCCACTCTCTCTCAGTCATGCTCTCCGAAAACAGAGAAAGAAGGGAGATGTGGTTTTAAACTCAAGAGGGTATTTTAATAATTTTACACAATGGGTTGAGAAAAGTAAAAGTCCAATTCATAAGGTGCAAGGATTCGAACCCCGGACATCAAACCCGGAACCACCTTTAAACATCACTCAACTACCAACTTCTCTTAGTGTATAAGTGCAAAAATTAATACATATATTATTAAAGTAGAATTATTTCCCTAATTATTTTCTTTATTAATTTAGAGTCATTACACTTATTTTAAATTAAACTGAATTTTTTTTATTTAGTCAATAGTACCACTAACCAATTTTTGAGTGTAAAGAGTTTCAATTTTTCTTAATAACTTTTCTTTCTGAAATTTGACCTTGTGTTTTATTTCTTACAAGGAAGAGGCTGCTTACCACTAGTTAACAATTTCTTGTTGGTAAATTAAACTGGACATGATTGCATGGGAAGATCTAAAATTAATAGTGGTTCATTATTAATAATTGTAATCCATTTTTTATAATGGGTAAAAAATAATTAAACAACTTTAATAAAAATGCTTACTATATATGATGCGCAAATCTTTTAGTTTTAGATCATAGAAAGGCAAGTAAAAGCTTGATAAAGATAAAGCCAGAAATGAATCCTAGTAAATATTAAAAAACTTAGCAAAAAAATTTTAGTTTATCGATTGAAGTATTTTTCTTTTAAACAAATTCAATCCTGAATGTTAATAATTTAGAATTTGAATCCTCTCAATTGAAGTCTCCCAACTGAGAAATATTAACTATCAGATTGTAATATTATGATTAAAGTCCTTTATTTATTTCTTTTACCAAAACTTGTGACACGCCTCTTAATAAATCTAATGTCTCAAATTTTTTTAAAAAAATCTATTAAAGATAATCATATTTGAGACATGACAACATTGAGTACTAAATGTAATGCTTCTTGTAAGTTGAAGCTTATTTCAAATAGTTCTATTTCATTTAATCAAACATATAATCCCTTTTGAGATTCAGCCGTTTGGATGGAGAGAAAGAGTATATGAGTTATTCACTTTCCATTATAATATCTAAGAAAGAATAGTGAAAATAATATCAAAAATGAAGTTTCCTGTTTTTCGAAACTGAGGCAAGTCTATTTGAAGGTTTGTTCAGTGGCAGCACTTGCAGCACTCAAATCCACAGAAAGATCAACATCCTGAAACAAATAATAAAGAAACTAATGTGAGAAAATGAGGATTTCTTGTTAATAAATAATTTGCATCACATTTTTCTGAGAAGGATAAAATGCTATGGCTAACATGTGATGGGTTATTAATTATTATATAAACGGTCTAAATTCAGAACTTGCTTGTAAATCGACAGAAACATGCCTTTTTTCCCGAAATGTGTAAGAACCGCACATCATTGAATCAGAAATTATCCCAAAAAAAAATATGGGTAACAGTATAATAAACAGAACAAAAAAGAAACTATTCCAACATTGCACAAAAATGTTTTTTAAATCAAAAGGTAAGATTTACAAAAAGATGGTGCTAGACCATGTTGAGAAATTATGTGATATGAGATAGGAGAAGAATTACAGAGATGGTTCCAAAATTGTTTTGTATAGTAGAAAAAGTTATCAAGTTGAACTGTAATGCGATGCATTTGTATATACTAGAAAAGTAGAAATCGTTAAATTCCCTTATTTGTGTACTTCATAACATTGATGTAATGAATGAGAGAGTCATCTATAAATAGAAGTTGGGAGCAAGCAGTGTTGAATTGATTCAAGCAAAACAACATGAGAATATTTTATCTAAAATGATGTTAACATATGCTCTGTTTTTTTGAAAGGAAACAGAGGTAAGCCAGTCATGTTGTACGATATTAACAAAGAAATAATAATAATAATAATACTTTTTGTTATTATTTATAGGTTATGTGAAACTTTTAACAATGCTCTCAAACGCTAATTGTAGACGTAAATATACGTTGTACAATTATTCGTTAGTATTGAAAGAGATATTTTCTATAGATTGGTTTAGGGTTCAATTTAAAAAATTAAAAAAAAATGTTTCAAATTAGTCATCTGCCTTTTAAAGGAAAATACTTATGTGTCAAGATTTCTTTTTTAAACAAGACATTTTGGGCCAGTTAATTATAGGGGACATTTATCCAAATTTAAAGCATCAATTAAACTTCAAATTGCATCGTAAACATAAATAGGGATTGAATTTAGTAAAAAAGTTTATCTCTTCATAAAAGGATATATCCACAAATAGCATTATCAAAACTTAGTGGTCAAATTTGAGTGTAAATTACTATATATAATTATTTCGTAAAATTTTTATAATGTATAGATTTAATAAAAATAATGAAAATTTGAGACAATGGAATACTTCACATGTTCTTTCTTATTATAAAAAAAATAGGGTAACTAGTAGAAAGGTAACTTTTATATAAAATGCGCTCCTAGACACTGACTGACTCTAAAACTAAATTAGTGGGTCAAAAATAATAATGAAAGCTCCAATCAAAATATTAAAATTGTTAAGTCAGTTTCAAATAGAAAATTGTAGAAGGACTAAGATTATTGAGTGATATCACAAAGTGATATAAAATACTTATTGAATTCTTAATATATAACTTAATCAAGAAGTCATTATTTATCTTAAATCTAAGACATATTTATCATTTTTTTTAAATTATCCTTATAATACTCCTCAACAATATTCAATTAAGAGAGGGAGAGAAAGAATTAGAGAAGATGATTGGGATATTTTAGAAAAAGATATAATATAACTAATTTAACTAATTTTTTTTATTTAATTAAATTAGTTAAATATATCTTATATTACGGATTTGAGGAGTATATATTTTGGTTAGAGTTAAGAAAATGTATTTAAAAAATACAAGTATAATATACCCAAAAAGCTAATTATTTTTTTCTTGTTGCATTTTTTAAGTTTGTGGATCAAATGGGGTCTACTCACAACGCGCCAATATTAGTTTGCGTTGGGGTATCAAATATGATACATCCAATCTAATTAGTCCAAGATTAAAGACTTTTGATATGTGTGGTCTTCTTCTCACTAACTAGTTTGTTTTGGGAATGAAGTTACTTTTGTAGCTACAATTAAGTCTACAACACTTGGCCATAAGTGAAATAATGGAGTGTGATGACAAAGATGCATGTGGTCCTCCATGTGAGAAATTATGCAACAAGATATTTTCTTCTTCTATTGCATCATCAAATATCTTTAATTTTATAGTTATTTGTTTCTTTATTATTATTTTTTTTTCTTTTTGGGTCAGACCATGTTTAGACCTCCCTAAGTTAAGTCTATCTAAATATAAATGTTATTATTAATTAACTTTTATTTGATGTGAGAAAAATCTAAATAATCACTATTAATATTTTGTATTGGAAAAATTATTGAAAAATTTCTAATTGCAATGTATTATTTAAAGAAACCTAAAATTTGTTTAAGAACTCAAATAAAACCTATTTTTAGTTGCTGCAATCTTCTTTGGTTGTGTACAGCTTATATTTAAAGATATGCAAAATTGATATTTTGCATATAATTGAAGATATGTTACATACAATTAAAAAGAGTTGCATCAGTTCAAAAACTTAGGTCATTCGATACTTTTGTACAATAAATTTTGCAATATGTATATTTTGAGAAAATTTTCCTATTTTTATAAAAAAAACCACAAGCATTTTTCTTGTAAATTTTTTTTCTCCAAAAAATGAAACTATTTGTACAAGCAAAATAGAACTGGCTGTTTTATCTTACTTAGAAAGGAAGTTTGATGATTTAAGTTGGGAAAATCTCTACATTAAAATTCAAATAAAAAATTAGAGTGGAAGCTAAACTATTTAATTTTACGCTGCAATTCGAATGAATCTAAAATCTAAAGAACTAATCTTTTAGAGACAAATATAAAATTTAAGATAAATTTGGAGACTAATATAAAATTGGAGTATCAACAAATTATGTTGATTTTCCTATAATAACATTTTATCATGTGCAATCAATACGAAGAGATTAAGAAAAATTATGAAGTTAGGAGACAGAGTATGTTATATTATATATTGAATATTGATTATGTGATTACTTAAATTTTTTAAATAATTAATATACCTTTGGAAAACAATTTAAATCCAATGATTAAAAAAACATTTGAGAGTTGGGATATTATAGAGGTGCATCATAGAGTAAATACATCCCTCCGAACACCGTTCTCACTTAAGTAAGAAATATACCTAATATAATTTTTAAATTCGTTTCAATTCTTTTGGTTCAAAAATTCATTTGTGTAATATCACATCACATTGATGTTATATGACTGCAGATTGTAACCAATCAATACATTCAGCTTGAACCAAAATAAATTAGATGGCAATCAAAATAGATTTAAAGAATATTTAATAACTTAACTATCATTTTTTGATAAGTGAGAATTAATTAGAATGGATGGATCAAAATAAATAAGACCAGCAATGATTTATGAAAGTGAATGTTGAACTTTAAAAGGACAGCAAGAGCATAAAGTTAGGATAGCTGATATAAGGATGTTGAGATGGATGTATGAGCATACAAGGAAAGATAATATTCATAATAAACAAATACGGATAAGAGTTGGAGTGATATTTATTGAAGAGAAATTGGTAAAGCACTGTCTTTATTAGTTTGGACATGTGCAAATAAGGCCAAGGGATACAAAAAAAAAATATTCTCTCTCATCCTTGTAAATGGGACTAGAGTCATAAGTTTTATCTCATTTGTGTTCCTTTGGATCCTCAAATTAGTGATCTGCCCATCTTAGTAATATTGAAAATGATAAAATAGTATCTAATACTGTTATTTCTCAGTTATATTTAATATATAATTTTTTGTGATATAATTTACCCTTGATGTTTTAAATTTAAGTCAATACAAGTTACTCATAGTTAACTGGCCATTAAGAAAAATCATTAAGGTTTGAATCATGAAGAGTTCGTAATGGTTAGAAACAACTATTAATCTTTTATAGTGATTTGAGTCCTTACTAAATATATGATTTTTTAGCATTGACACACACACACACACACACACACACACATATGGAGTAAAGATTTGTATTATTACATTGGTGTTATATGAACCAAAATTAATTAGATGTGCCATAATAATAGGCGTACATTAAAGCCTTTTTAATTGGCCTATTTTAATAAGCTGTGTCAATTTTTATTTAATGTAACAAAAGTTCATATTATTAATCTTACAAAAACAAAAGAGAACATCTTAACTGCAACTTACTAATAAGTCAAGCCTGCCATTCTTCATCCAAGCTTCCTCTGCTATACTTGACCACAAATTAAATGAAATAATTAATACAAGGACTCAAATAGTATACAATATTTTAAAGTATTTTTTTCAGTAGTATTCAATATTCTAAGATACTTGTTATTCAGAAAAATATTTCATGGTCAAAATTGAATCACAAAATACTTGAGGATATTAAATGTTCTCAGAAAAATATTTTATGATGTTAGATACATAAAAAAATTATTTAAAAATACTAAATATCACTGCAAAATACTTTAAAGATGCTAGATTCTATTTAACCCACTATGTTAAAGACCACACTTTTTTTCTCTGGGTCGTTTAGTTGGGGATTACCAGTTATTTTCTAATAACTTTTCTGTGTTAAAGTATCAATAAATTTAATTTAATTACATATTCATTTATTAATAATATTAAAAAAACCTTTAAAATATTTATCCTCAACGATTGAAGACTTTGGGTATTTTTTTTATAAATGCACAAAGTATCAAAGATAAAACTGATTTTTATTCGATAAAACATCATAATGCTGGATATACTTTACCTATTCAAAATATCTTCCTTCATGCGAGAATGCTACTTCTTCCTTTGTTACATCAACTTGTTTTATAGAACAAATTTTGATTTTTTTTGTAGTTATTTTTGTCCCTACAAAGCTCACAATTAAGTCTATAGCACGCGATGTGCCTACACATGTAGATCGATGTCTAGCTATAGTCTATCAAACTTGACCACAAATGAAATAATGTAATGATAACGGAAGAAATTAGAGAAAATTAATGAAAATTTCTTATTGTAACTCTTTTTTACCTCGAAGATAGATGGCATGTAATTAAAAAAAAGTTATATTTGTTAAAGATAAGTTGTATTTAGGTCCTTAAATAAATTAAGTATCTTTATGCAATCAAAGTTTTGCAATAGATAATTTTCCAACAAAAAAACTGTACAACACGTAATACAATGTTTCCAAAATAAAAGCCGTACTATTTACGTGTTCTTGTGAGAATATATATATCTCACCGCTCAGATAATATTTATAAATGCGCCGGTGGGCTCTGACAGACTCTAAAGTAATTGATATCAATACTAAATCAATGGTTCAAAAATAATACTAAAAATTCCAATCAAAATATTGAAATTGTTCAGTAAAGTTCACAGTTAGATCAGGATCACACATAAGTAGAAAATGTAATTCATTTTAGGGAATTCATTTCAGCAACGATCCTAACTGCTAAAATATATTATATACAATATCCAGTTATGTTAGTTTCGATTTCAAATTAATAACAAGCAATATTTAATGAATTCTACTATATATTATCTATTTTCTATAAATTTCTTTCTTAATATTATCATTTTTCATATATTTTTCCTTATTATAAAAAGTACAGTAATTAGTAAAAGGTATTGTTTTTATATAATGCACTGGTAGGCTGTAAGGAACTCTCTAAAGCAATTGATATTTATACTAAATTAGTGGTTCCAAAATAATACAAAAAAAAAATCCAATCAAAATATTGAAATTGTTAAGTGAAGTTCATAAAAATATATCGTGATTAATATTTAAAAAGTCTACTAACAAGGTTCTTTTGGATGTACTCTTTATATATGGCCTACATGACTACTAACAAGGTTCGTTACATTAACTTTTTTTAGTGACCAAATATAATTTGAAAAGTCTAAAGAGTGCTCTTTAAATAAATGTTGTTATCGACCATGACCGATGACCTATCAATGACCAAGTACGGGAAAAATACAAAACAAATCATTTAATGAAAATTTAGATTGTAAAAAATAAAACGTATTCTCGCTATCCACCAGGACCAAGACAAAATTAATTTTTTTCTAATTTTATGTGCCTCTTTCTTCATTTATGCTTGCTCTTTGTTTGGTTGTTAATCGGAATATATTCTAGTTTGGTATTTTTCCAATGTCATCCTTTTTCTAATCTAAAAGAAATTAAGCTGGTATATATATATCCATTTTGGAAATTTTACTTTTTGAAAGAGAAAAAAATTACTGAATGTGACTTCTGGGTCTATTTAGAAGTAAATCCTACAATTTTTCATCTACAAGTTAACAATGGGGTTTGTTCGACTTCCAAGTATATGTTTGAATATGTATGACAGTTCCAAAAAAGAAATTATTTAGAACTTAAAAAAAAAATTTAAGCTATTGATTAAATAAGGATATAATAGAATTTTTTTCAAAAAAACAACACCTTATGCTTTTAGACATATAACATATATGTACAGTGTTGGCTTTAATTGCTTTCATGTTAATTATGTGATATGTTTTACCTCCTTTATTTTAAATTTATTTTATATAAATTTTTTCTTCTTTCTAGCTAGACTATCAATATACATCCCCAAAATATATAACACACAGAGACCCAAAATGGAATTATTTACGTGTATTTTTTACATGAAATAAGTGGTGGTATTTTTGTTTGAACCAATATGACATTACCAAAATAAAAAATTCATATATGAGAGGATATATTTAAAATGGAGTGTTAGAGACTTTGAGGTCTACTCTCAAGTCAAGCACGCCATGTTCCTACAAAGACGTAATATATACATCCAATCAAATTAAGACTAAAGACTTATTAGACTAATACAATGGAAATGAAAATGTGGTCCAAGAAATAAAATTACACTTTATAAAGCGACAGAAATCTTCTTCTCATCATTAACGTATTTTTGGGATTACAATATGGTCCTTGTTATGATAACGCATCTTATAGGGAAAAGTTTCTCCTCATCACTAATGTAATTTTCATGCTCTTTCATTGCATTATTGGCACAACTTGCTGTTTGAAAAGTCTACCATGTGCCATATACTCACGTTTTTGTAAGATGCATGATATATTTTACACCAGTACTATTCTATACTAATTGTTATAAATAAGTAAGACAAGAAATAACAAGAATTATTGTCCTCAGTTTCTAGAGGAATAAATTGTGAAGAATAATCATCGCATATTCTTATTTGAAAATAGAGGGGAGTCACTCTAAAAATATTTTTTCCAATTTCTAAAAATATTTTTTAGTTTAATTTTTTAGGTCTATATATATAATTTGTGGTCTACTCGCAAGTCCTGACAAGTTAAGCACTCCATGTGCCTACAAATGGGGTAGTTGATATGTGTGTGTACGTTGCAATGAAAATGAAAATACGATCCAAGAAGTTAAATTATGCCTCACAAAGAGACAATTTCTTCTCATCACTAACATGTTTTACGATCCCTCTATAGCCTATACATACAACATTTTACTGTTATTTATTAGCTGTATATCTCGCATTATAATTTTATTTATAGTATAATTTAACCCTTGATATTTTAAATTTAGATAAATACATATCACTCCTAGTTAATTAGCCAAAACACATGTTAAAAAGTCAATGAGGTTTGGATAAGTCCATGAACCATTCATAAGGAATTATTGATGAGATTGTTGAAGATGATCAGGAGTAAAGCAACAAAGAGATTGTTGCTCTTTGCAGATTGGTTTAGGGTTCAATTTAAAACATTAAGAAAAATGTTTGAGATTAGTCATCTGCCTTTTAAAGGAAAATACTTGAGTGAACATTACTATATATAATTATTTAATAAAATGTTTATAATGAATAGATTTAATAAAAATAATTAAAATTTAAGACATTAGAATACTCCGTCAGTTCTTTCTTATTATAAAAAAAAGTACGATAACATTTTTTTTTTTTTGTATATATGAGGGCTATACACCCGATTCAAATAAGATTAACTCAGAAGGAAAATATATCTTAAACATTTAGTGAGAACTATAAATTCTAAATGTAGAGAGAAAACATATAATATCTCCGTATAGTACAATCATTTTTTTGGCCAAGACACCTGCAATCTTATTTTGAGTTCTAGGAATATATTGAATTTCCTCTAGAAATTGAATTCGAGACCTAGATAAATCTAACAGTATCTTATACTATACTAACTATATGTTGGTATTTTTTTTTTGTTTATTCCCAACACTTTTCTGTTCTCTTTTAAGAATGGAAAAGAATTCGTCGGTTTAGTAAAATCACACCACATGGACTACTATAATAATAGTGCAAAATATCTAAGGTGACTGTCAGTTTTTAAAAACAATTGTTATTCCTTTTTTTAATCCAAAATTTTATTATTCCATGATTAAAAAATTTCTGAAGGTTTTGTTTTCTCAAAATGAGTAAGCTTTACAAGCAACATATTTGAAACGTTTAATTTTGATTTGAATAATCTAAGTAATAATTAATTTTATTTTAATTATTAATTTTTAAAAAAAATTGTAGTTAACAAATTAAAAATAATTCTTCTCATAGCCTTCCAATAAATATGTGTTTTGAAAGAAATGATGAATAGCAAGGCCAATTGGATTATGTGTCTAAGTGTTTTTGTCCCTTATAATCTCTGCACAATCTCTACGACGCCAAAGAATGCAAGCAATGTGTTTCTTAGTTTTAAATTTTTAATAATATTATCTTTGTAAAAATGATATAATTGTTGTTGTGTTTTATCATTTAGAATATATCTATTTTATTTCTAAAAAATGTGCAAGTTTTATTACGTGTGTTTTGAAGAAATATAAAGTTATGTCATACATTAAAACTTGTGATGTTTAAAGAGTTGTTATTAGTGACATTACTTTCTTTCACACTCCCTAATATTTGCGGGTAACAAGCTTTCAAGAACCATTTCTCAAATAGTTTTTAATTTGTCTTTACTTGAAAGATTGAGTCTCTCATAAGAATTTGTCAGGTATGTTTTAGAATATTTTTAATTTCTATATTGGCTTTTTTCTAAACTAGTATACTTGATTAACATGATATTATATTATCAAGGAGGAACTATAGGTTTGTCTTTATTGTTCTTTTTTTTCGCATTTTTCTTTTTTTTTTTCTATCATTTTTCTATAACCTTCTTAAAGAATACAAAATAATTCGTCATCCAACAAACATGTGTTTTGGACTTCCAAAACTTGAATTATTTGATGTGAATGAAAATGAGTTGTATGGGGAAATACCTTCCATTTGGCATCAATGCAATTAGTAGAATTACAATTGGGAAAAACAAATTCAATAGAGGAAACATACCAAGTGAGATTATAAATTTGACTAAACTCCAATACCTATCTATTGTGAACGGTAACATGCGAGGTAACACTTTTGATTATATGATTGTCTTAAATTTTGTTCCCATTATTTTGATGAAGTCACCATTTTGTATTAATTTAAATGCATTGAAAGTGATGCCTTCTTTTAATCCCAAAGTGAATATGAATAAAAATGGTATATTTTTAGAATCATGAGTTGGATGTGGCATAGTAATCTGGTTTTTATAGATGAAAAAATCTCCATGTGTGTGATTGGGTGATTATGTTAGACTGTGTTTTTTCTCTCACTTTATTTTCTGGAAATAAATAAATTTGAAATGAGATTTTGTTTCCCATCATTTTTAGATGGAATCTGTATATAATTTTCACACACATGTGAAGATGGGGCCATAAGTTACTTGAAAAATCTTCAAAAAATGACATAAGATATTGAATTATTAAAAACAAAGAAGTCCCATGGAATATAACCTGATAATAACGATGATGAAAAAGAGTAGTTGGAATTTCAATGTTTCTTTCTAGCCTTCTATTTTCTATATTCCCCTGTATTTTCTTTTTAGTGGCAAGTCTTTTAGTTCTCCCTGTTGTTTTAGAATCTGTCAACAAATCTCACATGGATCCTAAGAAAAAGAAAACACATCCCTTACATGAAAATAAATGTATACATATCATTTAAGGGTAGTGGCTTTTTTTTTAAAAAAATAATAATTAAGACGATGATTCAATGCTATGAAATGATTCTGGATTAATAATCTTGGCAGTAATAACAAATTAACTCAACTTCTATACATATACATACACTGATATAAAACTACAACGGAATTTTATGATTCCGCCGTTAAACATAATGTCACTAATTAATTAGTGACAGAATTCCCTGATGTTCCTTTTTCACAAATCTCGTTAGGGATGTTTGGGAGAAATCTGAGCTTGTCTCGATTGTTTTTTAGTCTTTTTTGGTGCATTTCTTTTTCCCAACATTCTTTATTTTTTTAAAGAATAAAAAACAATTCGTCATCTTAATTACTATTTTCCTTGCCCTCTGTCTTAATTATTATTTACAATTATATAGTAGAACTTCTTATTAAATTAAATTAGAAATAGTGGAAGAATTTTTTAGTTGCAAGAGCCCATTAGTTCAAACCAGTGGAAACCTCTTCCATAAGTCCATTTAAAACGTGAAACACTTGAAACTTTATTTTGGGTTCCCTTGGACCTTGGTAGTCCTACAACATAACACAGTAATGTTAAGATTAATAAGTTTATTACAACATAAAAAGTCTATTGTTCTTTAAGTTCTTCAAAAGATATATTCTTTAAATTCGTTTGGATATGTGTATCTACGTCGGATGGATTTTTACTTCGGATGGATTTTTACTTTATTGTGATTTGTGACCAATATTCAGCTTTGAAACAAAAGTAGATTATTCATATAGCTAGTAATGAACAAGTTATCCTTAATGATAGTTAGTAATTAATAAATCCACTGCTTATATAAGAAGCTAGAAGTCTACAAATTGAGCTGCATGTTATATTAGATAAGAGAATGGCTCAAATGAATATGATCAATTTGCTAGACGTATGTATTTATTTTTTCTTTACTTCTCTCCAAATATATTATATATATGCAATATCCAGTTATGTTACTTTTAATTTCAAATTAGTTATAAGCAATATTGAATGAATCCTACTATCAAAGTATTGAGATTGTTAAGTGAAGTTCATAAAAAATATATATATGGCCTACAAGATCGATCATAAATGAAATTAGGGAAATCTATATTTATACTTTTCTTTACTTTTTAATTTGATATATTGTTTATTTTTTCTCTTTATTAAATTATTTAATTTTGTTCTGTTAATATGGTTAGTCCACATGTGCTAATAGAGCAAAATTAAATAATTTAATAAGAAAAAAAATCTTTGTAAGTACCAAATTAAAACTTGACAAAAAAGTATAAGTACCTACAAAATAGTTTTCTCATAAAATTATACTTCTTAAAAGGACAAAGATTCTTTTCATCACTAAGTACTTCAAGGACTTACCCTATATATGGCCCATACAATACAATAATAATGAAAATAATGGCCCTTCATATGATAATGGATGACTATTAGGATCAAAACGTTTTCTAATTACTAACATAATTTTCGTTCTCTTTCATCGTGTCAACTTCTTCTGGTGACCAAATATAGTTTGAAAAGTCTAAAGAGTGCTCTGTAAGTTATCCACCATGACCAATGACCAAGTAAAGGGAAAAATACAAAACAAATAATTTAATGAAAATTTAGATTATAAAAAATAAAATATATTCTCGCTATCCACCATGACCAAGATAAAAATTAAAACTTTTCTAATTTTGTTGTGCCTCTTTCTTCATTTATGCTTGCTCTTTGTTTATTTGTTAATCAGAATATATTCTGGTTTAGTGTTTTGACAATGTTTTTTTCTGGCAAGTCTCAAAGAAATTATGCTGTTATTTATATATCCATTTTAAAAATCTTACTTGTTTAAAAGAAAAAAAAGTTACTGAATTGTGACTTCTAGGTCTATTTAGAAGTAAATCTTACCAGTTTTCATCTACAAGTTAGCAATGGGGTTTGTTTGAATTCCAAGTATATGTTTAAATATGTATGGTAGCTCTACTCTCAAGTCAAACACGCCATGTTTCTACAAAAATGTAATTTGATTTCTACGAAATGAAATTACACTTTATTCAGCGACATAAATCTTCTTCTCATCACTAACATATTTTTGGAGTTACGATATGGTCATTGTTATAATAACAGACCACTTATAGGGTAAAACTTCTCATTACTAATTTCTTTTTCATTGCATTAATTTCTTGCTTTTTCCAATTTCTGAAAATATTGTTCAGTTGAATTTTTTAGGTCTATATATATATATAAGTTATGTGGTGTTAAATGGAGTTATTTTGAGGTCCACTCACAAGTCAAGTACTCCATGTGCCTCACAAAGAGGCAAAGTTTTTTCTCAACACTAACGTGTTTTACAATCCCTCTCATCACTCTATGTGCCTCACAAAGAGATAAAGTTTCTTCTCATCACTAACGTGTTCTGAACGGTCCGCATGCTTGTAAATTTGATAATTTATATTCATGATTTGATACACACACATAAGAAAGAATATATTTTCCATGCATATTTTCTTTTATATTTATCTCTTTTCTTACATATATACCTATATACTCTCAAAAATTCAATTATTCGTCAAACAACAATTTATGCAAGTATTTTGAAACAAAAAATTGGAGTAGAAACAGCAGTATTTAATTTTATTCTGCAATTTGAATGAATCTAAAATCTAAAGAACCCATCTTTTGGAGACATATAAAACTTGAGATAATTTAAAAAAAAAATCAAACCTTTTAAACACTATCTATAAGTTTATAAGTCTTCTAATATACAAAAAGTCAAGCTTACCAGACTTTACCAAAAGCTTATAAGCTTCTTCTTTTGAAAAGGATATATAATACATTGAATCTTCTTATGAAGACTTTAGATTTCTTCGTAAACGAACAAATTATTTGCACAAGCTTCAAATTAATTTTATTTTGGAGTTACTCAAAAGTCTAGTATACTTTGAGTAACAAATGAAATAAAACAGTGATAATTTATGACTTGATTTGGACTTCGATGAAACTTCTACCATCATATCTAATATTTTTTTGAGTGATTTATAATTACATTTTTTGTAGAAATTTTTTCGAGAGTATAATTTTGAGACTATTCAACTTGAGCTACAATGACTTTTATAGGCAAGTTCTAACATGGATAAGAGATTTACTTATGCTTGAATATTTGGGTTTTCGAAATAACAGTCGTAATAGATTTATTTCATTATCTTTGTTCAATCTGTCAAAGTTAATAAAGTTGGATTGGATTTATAATTTAATTGAAAGGACTATTCCAATTGAAATAAAAAGACTTGAGCACTTAAAGAAGTTACTACTTGCAGGTAACAAGGTCTTAGGAATCATTCCCCAAATAATTTTCAGCTTGCCTTCACTTGAAATATTGAGTTTTTCTCATAATAATTTGTCAAGTATATTTTTGGCTTATTTTTAATATCTATATGTCTTTTCTATAATTGACTAGCATGATTTTTATTATCTTGGAGGAACCTAGGTTTGTTGGGATTGTTTTTTTGTTGTTGTTATTTTGTGTGTTTTTTCTTGTTTAGTTTTTATAACATTAACTGAATCCTATTACTAACTATTTTAGTTTCAAAGTTTATAGCTATCCCTCCCATCATAGATGTCTCCTATCTACATCAGATGGATTTTTACTTCATTGTAACTTGCAAGAGGTTTGTATTGATTTTTTTATTTCTCTTCAAATATTATATATATATACAATATCCAGTTATTTTATTTTTAATTTCAAATTAATTAGAAGCAATATTGAATGAATCCTACTATCTATTATCTATTTTTATACATTTCTTTCTTAATAATATCATTTTCATATATTTTTCCTTATTATAAAAAGTACCGTTAGTAAAAGGTAGCTTTTTGATATAATGCGTGGGTAGGCTCTGACAGACTCTCTAAAGCAATTGATATCGATACTAAATTAATGGTTCGAAAATAATACTAAAAAGTTCAATCAATATATTGAAATTGTTATGTGAAGTTCATAAAAAATATGCCGTGCTTAATATTTGAAAAGTCTACTAATAAGGTTCTTTTGGATGTACTCTTTATATCCTACTAGACTGATGATAAATAAAATTAGGAAAATCTATACTTATACTTTTCTGTATTTTTTAATTTGATATCTATACTTTTTTTATTAAATCATTTAATTATATTCTCTAAATACTGTGTAGTCCCCATAATTTTACTCTATTAATATTGTTAGCCCGTATACATAAACTAATTATATTAATAGAGTAAAATTAAAAGATTTAATAACAAAAAAAATTAATATAACTAGCAAATTAAAACTTAAGAAAAAATATAAATACCTATAAAATAGTTTTCCTATAAAATTATACTTCATAAAGGAAAAAAGATTCTTTTCTTCACTAATGTACTTTGAGGGGTTACTCTATGATCTATACAATACAATGATAATGAAAATAATGGTCTTTCACGTGATAGCGGATGCCTATTAGGATTAAACTTTTTTCTCATCACTAACATAAATTTTCGTTCTTTTCTTTTGCCATCAACTTGACCACATATAGTATGAAAAGTCTAAAGAATTATCCACCATGACCAATGACCTACCAATGACCAAGTAAGGGGAAAAATACAAAACAAATCATTTAATGAAAATTTATATTGTAAAAAATAAAATATATTCTCTCTATCCACCATAATGTATTCACGCAAGATATTTCTCACCGACGTTATTGTGGTATTCTCTCCTACTACACTTAACCATAAATGAGTTTGTACGCCTTTGACTTTGATTTAGAATTGAAGTATAAAATGACGTGTTTGTGAATTCCAGGATACACAACACTTGCAAATTTGAAAAGTCTGCTATGCAAAACAATATGGGAAAGCCTCCTTCCATTGTTCTACTCTTCCTGCTTCATTGCTTCATGGTCTCCTCAGCTTCAATTGATACAAACATCACCATCGATAAATCTGCACTTCTTGCCCTTAAATCCTTTATCACTTTGGATCTTTACAATTCCTTAGCTAATTGGTCTATCTCTTCTTCTCCATGTAATTGGGTTGGTGTCACTTGCAGTACTCGCTATGGAAGGGTGCATTCCTTGAATCTAAGGGCCATGGATCTCAAGGCACTATATCTCGACAGCTGAAAAATCTCGCATTTCTTGTTGAACTTGATCTTAGTGGCAACAAGTTTCACGATCAAATCCTTAAAGAGTTAGTTCGACTATGTCAATTGAAATTATTCAACTTAAACTATAATGACTTTCATGAACAAGTTACAACATGGATAGGATATTTATCCATGCTTGAGTGCTTGAATTTTCAAAATAACAATTTTAATGGAGTTATCTCTGTTCAATTTGTGAAAGTTAGAGATATTGGATTTGAATTTTAATGTAATTGAAGGAATTATTCCACTTGAGATAGGAAAACTTAAGCACTTGCAGATTTTATAACTTGCCAATAACAAGCTTTCATGAACTATTCCTCAAATAGGTTTTAACTTATCTTCACTTGAAATATTTATCCTCCCTTATAATAGTTTGTCCGGTATGTTTTAGAATATTTTTAATATCTATACTTGTCTTTTCTCTAAACTAGTATACTTGATTAGCATGATATTATATTATCATAGAGGAACTGTGTTTGTCTCGATTGTTTTTTTTTTTCTCTTTTTTTCTCATTTTCAGCATGTTTCTATAATCTTTTAAAGAATACAAAATAATTCGTCATCCAATTTTTGAAACGGTTTAGTAAAGTCATGCCACATAGAAAAAGAATACTATCATAATATCTAAAGGCGATCATAAGTCCTTAAAAAAATTATTATTTCTTTTTCTATTCAAAAAATTTTATACGCATCAAAATTAAGATGAGGATTTCATTCTTTGAAATGATTAAGGGATTAATAATCTATAAGCATGTATGTTTATTGAAATATTAAAAGAGCCTTTCACACCAAAAAAAATTAAATGCCTCATACAACGCTACCTTAACTCATTTATCTTATAACACTTTGCTAGGTTTTTTTTTATTTTTGTTATATTTTTTGTGCATTTCTTCTTATTTTTTCCAATAGTTTTTATTTTTTAAAGAATAAAAAAATTTGTTATCCAACCTTTGAAAATGTTAGTAAGTCCACACCATGGGGAAGAGAATACTATTATAATATTAATCCTTAACGTTCTATTAAAATACTGTTATAATATTAATACTGTTATATTCTATTAGTACTGTTATAATATTAAAAGATTTTTAAAGATTTTTTTCAAAATGAGTAAGCTTTATAAGCAACATATTTAATTTTGATTTTCATATAAGAGTAGAATATAAATTTTATATTAATTTTATTATTTATTATTAATTTTGATTTGATAACGTAAACATGTAACGGTGATGCTTTCTTTTAATTCCAATATGAATATATCTTTTTAATATATGTATAATTTTTACACACATATCAAAAATTATAATAAAATATTGAATTATTAGAAAAATTGGGAACTTAAAGAAAAATACAAATGGTCTCATGTGCGTAATAACTATAAATTGTATCAATAATCTTAGTTGACCAATGGATATTGATCTTGAATTGTTCCTAGGACTTATTTAGTTATTAATATTTCAAAATAGTTATATATTTTCTTAGTTTAAGCTTTTAACGATATGTCTTATGCTTAAGTATATCTTTTATTTTTATTTTATTCAATAAAACGCAACACTAGAATCTAAATTCAGAAATTTCATATTGTAAACATGAATATAGAAATACATACTTTTGAAAATTGTTCCATATGTATGTACAAATCCCGCAGCATGATATGAAATCTTGAAAAAAAAAAATTATACTCTTAGCTTCTCTTTCTCTTTCTTTTTAGTATTTAAATGAAACTAATTTTTTTATTATCTCTTTTAATACTATAATAAGTTTTGCTATGCATATATAATTTACCTAGGAATCATTCCAAGTGAGATTGGATATTTGACAAACCTCCAATTCCTAAGTCTTCGAGGTAACAGTTTGCAAAGTAAGATTTTTAATTATATGATTGTCTTATAAAATATGTGGCCTTTTGCTTTCCTTTTCATCTCTCAAATAAAAAATAATTTTAAAATGAAAATTTTCTTTCCATTTTTTCATTCATTTTAAAGAACCATAAGAAGTTTTGTAATGTTTGGGGAAAATAATAGAAAAAAAAATCTAAAACATGATAAATAGCAAAGTAAGATTTTGTGTTAGTAATTATATATCTATTGTTGGTAATATTTGATAACAAATCTGATTTAGAAGTTATCATTTTTAGAGTCTTTTTCTATTATTTTCCCTAATGTTTATCTATATTTCTTTTTATTTGACAAGAGACACAAATAATAGTGATGCTTTCTTTTAATCCCAAAGTGAATATGCCTCTTTTTTATTATATGATTATGAAGATAGAATTTGCCATCAGTATTAACAAATTAACTCCACTCCTACACTCATACTTACACACATGCCTATTATATATTTATATATATTTGACAATTCACTTTAATTTACCGTATGTTTATTGAAATATTAAAAGGGCCCATATAACACTACTTAGAGTCACGCAGAAATAAACAAACATTACGGCTTACATGATACATAGAATTTTTACAGATTTAATTAAACCATCAAGTCCAAAAGGAGAACAATAATAAATCTAAATTATATAATAATAAACTCATCGAATCACGTATTGAACTTATTTATTCTACAATTATTAGCCCAACCCAATTGAAAGGGTTAGTCCTTTTTGAAAATAAGTGTAGTTGTATTTGTTATTTAAAATATAGTTGAATTATTAGAAAAATTGGGTGCCAAAAAATACATACTTTATCCATCTTTTATTTTTATTTTCTTTAATAAAACGCAACACTAGATTGAGAACTTTCATATTGTAAACATGAATACAAAAAGTACATACTTTTGAAAATTGTTCCATATGTATGTACAAATCCCCCAGCATGATATGAAATATTGGAAATAAAAAAGTTCACACTCAGTTTCTATTTCTTTTTCTTTTTAGCATTTAAATTAAACTAATTTTTGCTATGCATATATAATTTTCCCAGGAAACATTCCAAGTGAGATTGGATATTTGACAGACCTCCAAGTCCTAAATCTTTACGGCAACAGTTTGCAAGATAAGATTTTTAATTATATAATTGTCTCATACCATGTGTGGTTTTTTGCTTTTGTTTTCATCTCTCCAATAAAAAAATAATTTTAAAATGAAATTTTGCTTTCCATATTTTCATTCATTTTAAATAACCATAAGAAATTTTGTAATTTTTGGGGAAAATGATAGATATGGACTCTAAAAAATGATAAATACTAAATTAGAATTTTGTGTTGGTAATTCCATATCTATTGTTGGTAATGTTTGATATATTATTAGTCACAAATTTGATCACAAATCTGATTTAAAATTTATCATTTTTAAAGTTTTTTTCATTCATTTTTTCTTAATGTTTATTCATTTTTCTTTCTATTTGACAAGAGACACAACTAATCGCGATGCTTTATTTTAATCTCAAAGTGAATATACCTTTTTTGATTATATGATTGTGCCAATTTTGCCAACAATATTAACAAACTAACTCCAATTCTACACACATATTTCTATATACCTATTATATATTTATATATAATATACAATTCATTTATTTACCGTATGTTTATTGAAATATTTAAAGGGTCCATATGGAAACAAACAAACATTACAGCTTACATGATATATAGAAATTTTCAGATTTAATTAAACCATCAAATCCAAAAGCATAACAATAATAAATCTAAATTATAGAATAATAAACTCATCAAATCACATATTTGACAAGCGTTTAAGTTCTGTTATTGAAAGTTTTTTCCAAAATGAGTAAGCTTTATAAGCAACACATTTAATTTTGATTTGGATATACAAGTAAAATCTAAATTTTATATTAACTTTATTATTTATTATTTATGTTTATTTTTAAAAAGTTTGTAGTTAACAAAAATCATTCGATGTGTCTCTTATTTTTTTATTTTATCACAGTTAATTGAAGAAATTCATAATCTTATTTCTTGAATAAGATGAATATAGCTTACTATCAACTACTCCTTTGTATAAAAAAAAACTACACCTTCTGTCAAAAAAAAAATATCAACGAATCATACATTGATCCAGAACAAAAAACAAGCCTTACATAAAAATAATATATATGACCATTTAATACTTAAGAGTTTCCTGCCTTTTTAAAAGTAATTTTAAATTTATATTATCATTTAGACTATATTAGTGTTTATTAAACGATATTAAAAAAATTATAAATTTGTATCTTTTACCTATTAACTTATGAAATTACTTGGAAATGTATAATAAAATGTAGAAAATAAAACTACTGTTCATATAAATACTATAAGTTGATAATATACACACATATATGTATGGTACATCAAATTTTTTAACTCCTAGAAGATGACGATAAATATTATTTCATAGAGCTTTCTTGTTTCGTTTTATTTTTAATTATATCATGTTTTATTCTTTTCATACACCTATATTAATTTAAGGTCAAAGATAGATTAATTTTAACAAATTAAAGCATTTTAACTATCTTAATTTGTTCATTTTTAAAATTAAAAAAGGTAAAATTCCATTATCTCTTTTCAATATTTCTACTTTAAGAATTGTAAATTTACAGAAAAATAATTTGATTGGTGAACTTCCAATATCAACTGGCAATAGAACATTGTTGGAAGAATTATATCTACAATACAACAACTTTACAGGTATGCTCAATCTATTTATCCCTTATTTTATACTCTAACAAAATTTTCATTTACTATTCATACTTTTTCTATTTTGCTTGCAAACTTTTAAACTAAAATTGCTTTCAAGAGTAAAATTGTAGCATATTTGATATGCTTTACGTAAGAAAATTGTTCTTCTGCAAAATAAAACATCTATTTATTATATTATCTACATAATGTGTAATTGAAAGTATTTTAATTTCTTAAACAAACAAAATAAAATTTCAACTTTTTTTAGCCTATGACGAATTCATTATCGGATTTCAAAGTTAGATTCTTGTGAACATTAGATAAATTTAATTCAAAATATAACTAATTTGGTTGTACATTTGAAATAGGTGAAATTAATTCCATAATCTCTCTTTGGCATATTCTTTTAAAAGAATTTTAAGGTCTAATTGGTAATTGATATTGGAAGAGATCCCTTAAAATTGATTTCCAAAATAATTAAATGATAGAGTATTCTATTAATTTTAAAACTTTAATTAACAAAATTCCATGTATTATTGATAGAGTATTAAGTTGATATTGTCAGTCTTACTACCAAGTAATTAACAAATATTTTATATTTAGTTATAGGTAAAATTCCTTCATTTATTTGGAACATGCCTTCTTTGAGATATGTTGAACTTGACAATAATCATTTAAAGGGTAACTTGCCAGGCCATCCACTCCCTTTACTTGAATCATTTGGTGTTACTGATAATCAATTAGAGGGAAGCATTCCACAATAAAAAATTAACTGCACATCTTTGAAAGGATTATATTTGAGTGGTAACTCATTTACATGTATGTACTACGTGTGTGTTTTTCTTTTTAATTTTTTTCTAAACTCATAATATTTTTCATCTCATTCATATTGTTCATTCACATACAATGTGATTACAATAAAAAAAAAAAAGAAAGTTAAAATCATGAACAGATGGAACCACATAATATATAATTTGTAGAATATAATTAATGAGCCCACGTTTTATGCACAGTACTTTTTCTTTGTCGATTTGATCATTCTTCTAATAACTTTAAGTGCAATAATATATATATATATATATATATATATTGTGTTCTCTCTTATTCATTGTATATATTTTCATAATTATATATTATTTATTTGAAATGAAAATTATGAGATATTTTTTTTAAAAATTACAACTACGGAATTAAAAAATTTTAAATAAATATAAATATTTGGATAAGTATAAAAATTTAATTACAAATTATAATATATAAATTAAAAAAATAGGTAAAGCTTAAAAAATGCTTGTTCAACTATGTTTGAGATCCCACTGATGAATAAGAATATGAGATGAATTTTCTACACATGATTAATTGGCAATGCACAAATAATCTATATAGTCAAACTTCAACTACTCACAATTATTTGAAGGTAAGCAATTTGATAATTTGCTCTCTCCTTTTCTAATATTCAATTATTTAGAATTAGTAAAACAAGTGTAGTTTTTTTTTTCTTGTTATAGTGTGTGTATATTATATGCAAACGATATTACCTACTTTATTTTTCTTTTTATTATAAAGTCCGTATAGTTATAAAAATATATTTTTAGCAAAATAAAAATATTATTACTTATAAGTTATATATCATATATGTATATTAAGAAGATTATATACAAATATTATGACTTATTTTATTTTTCTATTCACAAATCCATTCAACCTTTTTATAAGCGGTTGATACTAGTTAATTATATTTGAATGCAACCTTTTTACAAGCATGATCATATTCCATTTAATTTTTATTATTTTATTTGTTTTTCAATCATTTTCTCTAATAGAATAAGTTTAAAAGGAGATTCTTTTTTGTCATTTTATTAATATTATTGAAATATAACCAATGAGTTACAATTCAAAAATTATGAAAGCTAAGATCACGAACAAAAAGATATATAATATCAAGACATGGTGGGACCACATGAAATTTAAAACATGAAAAGCTCCACATCATATATAATATGCCCACATGTTGTTGTTTTTATTATATATTTATAGATTTTATCATTTTCCTATTAACTTCAACTCTAAATTTTTTCTCTCCCTTTTCTTCAAGAATATATCCTTTTCCTGTTTAATTTTATTTTTTTCATTTGTATTACACAAATTTATTATTATTCATAAATAAATTAATATATATAATATTTAATTAATTACTTCATTAAGTTTTTAATAAAATTAATATTTTATAAATTCTAAAATATTAATTTTTGAAATTCTTGGCTATTTTATTTAATTTCATTATATATATATATATATTAGTATTTAAGTCTATAGAATGTGACTTAGTTTTAAAAAGTGTAAAATCGAATCGCACTGAGAGAACGATTTTTATGTAGTGTTCTAGTAAATATTTTCCGCAATGTAGCATTATGGTGTATCATTTTACGATTTATATTTGATTTTAAATAATAAAAAATTATTTTTTATATATTTTTATGCAAACTTTATAAAATTAAAATTGAGTAATCAATAAGTAAATGTACATATTTTACAAAGTAATTTACAAATATGTAGGCAAAAAAAACAAGACATTTGACACAAATATTTTGGTGGCAACTCATTTACTAGTATTCTTTTATCTATTATTTATATATTTATTTTAAAAGTCTGTCTATCATGTTCATTTAAATGTGGTAATATGAAAACAAATAATGATCAGTATAAAACTTTGACATTGAGACACTTGTTTTCTTTTTAAATACGTTCTTTTTAATTAATTAGCAAGGGAGATACTTTTATAGTAATGTTTTTCTTGTAACATTAAATTTGAGATAGATAGCATAGTATATTCACTTGAGAAAATGCCATTCATCCATCCATGTTTTTGTGTCCAGGTTTTGTACCCAAAGGGATAGGCAATCTTGATAAACTTAATGTCTTAGACTTGGCCGCTAACCATTTGAAAGGACCTATTCCTTCTAACATATTCAACATTTCAACATTGACATTATTAGGTCTTGGCGGTAATTTTCTCGCTGGTCTTCTCCCATCATATTTAGGAATTGGCCTTCCTAACTTGAACATGTTATGGTTGGAGGGAAATGAACTAACTGGACAAATTCCAAACAGCATGTCAAATGCTTCTAAGCTCATTAGGTTAGATTTGTCATCAAACAAATTTACAGGACCTATACCCAATGTAATTGGAAATTTAACAAAATTGATCGAATTAGCTTTGGGTGAGAATGATTTGACTGGGTTGATTTCACATACAGTTCATAAATTACATGGCCTTCAACGTTTAAGTCTCAGCAATAACAAATTGCAAGGGTCCATTATCAATGAACTTCGCCAACTCAAAAGTCTAAGTGAGTTGGCTCTTGCCAACAATATGTTTTCAAGAGTGCTTCCAGGATGTCTCGAGAATATTACTTATTTGCAGAAGTTGAATTTTAGCTCTAACCAATTAATTTCTCATATACCTTCTTCTCTTTGGAGTCTCAAAGAAATCTTGGATTTAGATATATCCTCCAATGCACTTAGGGGAATAATTTCTCCAGAGGTATCAAACTTGAAAGCAATTATACTTTTAAACTTGTCAAGAAATCAAATTTCTGGAAGAATCCCTACAACTATGTGTGGCTTACAAAGTTTAATAACTCTTTGGCTCAAAACATTCCAGAATCACTTAGTGGCATAATAAGTATGGAGTCAATAGATCTTTCCCATAATTATTTGTCTAGTGTGATTCCAAAATCCTTAGAGTCATGACTCTATCTTAAATATATTAATCTTTCCTACAATTTATTTTAAGGAGAAATTCTCAACAGTGGGCCTTTTCAAAATGTTACTGCTCAATCTTTTATGATGAATAAAGATCTTTGTGGGAGAACCCAACTACATGTCCAACCATGTAGGAATGGAAACAAGCACTTATCAGATAAAGTGATGTTGATCTTGAAATTCTCATTGCCTATCTTGGTTGTTTCAGTCATTGCCTTTCTAAAGCATAAGAGAGAAAATGATAATTATTCAACCAAAAGGGATTTAACAAATTTGGATACAATAACCAGGATATCATACTATGAGCTTCTATATGTAACAAATGGATTTGATGAGAGAAATCTTCTTGGTTCTGGAGTTTTGGATCAGTATATAAAGCAATCCTTCCAAATGAAAAGATAGTTGCTGTCAAAGTATTTAACTTGGACGTGGAAGAAGCATCAAGAAGTTTTGATATTGAATGTGCTTCCATGTGCAATTTATGCCATCGCAATCTCATTAAAATCATCAGTAATTGCTCAAATGACCATTTCAAATCTCTAATATTAGAATTCATGACAAATGGTAGTTTTCACAAATGGTTGTACTCTTATAACTATTATTTAGATGTCTTACAGAGATTAAACATAATGATTGATGTGGCAACAGCTTTGGAGTATCTTCATAATGATTCTCCTATGCTAATTGTTCATTGCGATGTGAAACCAATCAACGTTTTGCTGGATGAAGAAATGGTGGCTTATCTTAGTGATTTTGGTATTGCTAAATTGTTTGGTGAAAGAGAATTGGAAATTTATACCAAAATTTTGGCTACAATTGGCTATATAGCACCAGGTAATGCTTTAATAATAATATTTTATATTTATTTTCATGTTCTTTTGTTTGCTATGCTTTATAAAATTTTAAAATATTAAATTTCTTGCAATATTTTTATGTTTTCATATGTAAATATTTGAATTTATGACACAAAAGAAAAGTTTAAGGAAAAACCTTATATTATGTTTTGATATCTTGAATTTATACTAATAATTCAAATTCACATATAGAGTATGGATCGGAAGGAGTTGTTTCTACCAAAGGAGATGTATATAGTTATGGCATCATGCTAATGGAAATGTTTACAAGGAAGAAGCTAACAGATGAGATGTTTATTCAAGGATTAAGTTTGAAAGATTGGATGAGAAAATTAACACCACATTCAATCATCAATATTATAGATGTCAATTTGATGCATAGAAAACATCATATTGCTAATAATATATTATTTCATATATCATCACTTTTTGAGTTAGCATTAAATTGCTGAATTGACTTACCTGAGGCACAACTTACTATAACTGATATTGTAGTATCATTGAAAAATATCAAGGCTTTGTTTATAGAAAATATTAGGGATATTGCTAGGTGAATAATTGTTAAATCAAGTTTTGGCGATTATTTCTTTAGCCTTATGGTTTTTTTTTGTTTTGTTATTGTAACAAGTAATCTTGTAAATTGGAGTGATTATTTGCATGTGGTAATATAAAAGTATTTGAAATTTAAAATTTTCTAACTCTTCATGTTTCGTTTTTCTTATTATTACAATAGATCTGAATTATAAGAACCTAAGTTCACTCTTTTTCTTTAGGTAACTTTATTTAGCTTGCAGTTTAATTTTGGAAGAAGAATTTTTCTTTTAAGATTAATCAAAGTTAGCTCGATTTTGTTTCTTTTTCTCCTCTATGTTCTTATGTTTTTGAAGTGTCTTGTTATTAGATAAAAACCCATTATAAATTGTATTATGTTTGAGCAATTAAATAATTTTTTTCAATCAAATGGATTCTTTTAAGATTTAGATTTAGATATCACATGATATACATGCCCAAATGATTAATTAAATGTCCCAAACTCACCCTATCACATGACCAAAACCGCCAAAGGTTTAGGAAATCAACTCAAACTTCATAATATGCTCACCCCAACCATACTCAAACCCTAGAAAGGGGGGGGAATACATTAAAAAGCTAATAGAATAGATTATTTGTAAGATAACTATTTTACCCCCATTCGACATTCAATATATTCCTAAAACAAAAGCTTAGAAAAGAATATTATTTTATAATACAAGACCTCAGCATGAAGGTTCACAAATAATATCTCAGAAGCGCTATATTCCATGCATAAGTGTTCATTATAAACAAAATGGAGAAGAATAAATAACATTAAATAAAATCCTCACTTTATTTAAACATTTAAATATCCATGAGCAAATGATATAATTCCAACAACTTGCCTCAATAAAATAATACTTGAGAAAATTGGTACTTTAATTAAAAGCATAGAAAGAAGTAAAAATATAATTTAAAAAATTCTTAAGGGATGCTATTCATCTTACCTTGTCAAATACCTGCAATTTACTTTATTAGCAAATTCCATATGATATCCACTCTTCCCTGATGCCCAAAACAAAACTATAATCATTATCCTTTCACAACCTTTATAAGAATTCAAAAAATTCATTTAATAAAATCCTTTTACTTAATTAACGGTAATCATCTTATAAATATGATTATTAAAATTCAAATATCTATCTAATTTACTTAAATTATTTAGCAATAATTATGGATATCTCAATAGGTAGATCTACCATTTTGAGTTTGTCATTTTAAAAATATAGAAGGAACCCAATGGCCTTGTAACCTAACAGCATGGAAACTCCCATATAAACAAGAGGTCACATGTTCAATCCCTCTTATAACTTAATCTTAGGCAGTTAGTGCCTGTCCCTTTAATTAAAAAAATATAAAAGGAACAATCTTGACTTCAACCTTCCATCTATAGAATGCAATATTTGAATTAAATCAATAATATATCACCATAGTTAACTAATAACTTAAACAACCCAATGAAGCATAAAGGAAAAACTCCATTTCTCTCATTTTAGACATGCTTCAAGTTTCGACATAGCAACCCATATCACCATAACATACTTTTAGGCAAATCCCAATACCTTACAAAATTTCAACATAGAAATTAAATTTCTCCAGACCTTAACCTTAACGTGATTGTTATTGCAATAATCACTTGAAAATTATAATATCGTTGCCCTCCCTTTCGCCTCCACTCTTCTTGTATAACCTTGTCTAATTAATGAAACTCGCAACTTTTAGCTAAATTACATCACGTACAAAATCTTTCAAGTGTTAAATAATAAATTATCAGTAGATAATACCCCGGGCTTTATTTCATTCTTCGGCATCATAGAAACTATAAGTTGAATTAGCTCTTGCTTAAGAACCCCGAAGAAATAGAATAAAATGAACTACACATCACAATTCAATTACGCTCATAAATGTGCAATTCCAAATGCACCTTGAGAATTGAGACGAGAAGCTCCTGCTCATCAATATCCTAAAAATGCTTACGCCATCGATCCTAATCCCATTCATCATCTTCGAGTTCACTATTCTCCTTTTCTAGCCGTCCTTCTCAGCCACACTGGCGGTCTTCCCCGCACCTAGAGCCTCATTCTGAAGAGAATTGACGTAAGAATATAACTACTTGATGATGTTTCTAACTAAATCCTGGAGCATTAAGTCTGACCCCCTGTTAACAGAGTCAGCGGACGGCAACGAAGACCCAGAGGCCGGATTAACGCATCGGCAAAGCGGAATGGCATCAGCAGAAATGGAGTGATGTGAATGTAAAGAGAAGGGAAGTGGAGACGGTGATCTCAAGGGAAAAGAAAAAAAAACTTTGGGGCTTGGGAAGTGAAGATTGGGAGGTGCAGAAGGCGAAGATATATGGAAGCCATGGACGTAGAATCTCAATCTCTGTATGCCGATTAGAGAAAGAGAGAGAATAAATTAGAACAAGAGAGAAAGATAAAAGCTTTCTATGAAATTGAAACAGTTTTTTGTGTCGTATATGCGAATATTGGGGAAAGATTAAGTTTTGTGGATACGGGAGGAGGAAGAAAGTGAGGCGTAGTTGCCACTGGAAAATGAGAAAACGCTCATAAAAAAAACAAAACTTGAAGCACTAAACATGAGGCTGTGAACCTGGCAGTGAAATTGGGGATGGAAAGCAGAAAATCCAGTAACACATGGATAAGAATTTGAGACCACCAATCTTTCTGTTAAACTTTGGCAAGACTTTTTTATTTTGGTTAAAAAGCTTTTATTTTTCTATTCATGCAATTTAACATAATTATTTTAGATTTTTCATTTTATAATTGTTCTAAATATTATGATGAGTGAATCCATAGCATTGAAGAATTCCATATGGGTTAATGTCATTTATACTTATAACAACCTCTAATAATTCATGTTGTACCATAACGTAAATTTATTTTTCTTATCTATGAAGTTGTAACTTGTAACTCTTGAATAATGTTAGAAGTTCATAAATAAAAGCTTAAATAATTGTACATACAAATCGGAAGTGGGTATCTCCTCTTCCTTTGCCATCATTTTCTAGTCATTGAATTCAACGGTTTGGATTTTAATCTTTTTAAAATACTAAATTATAAAAAATTAATAATAAAATATAAACTATTAAATTTTAATCTTAATAGTTTAAAAATGTACTAAAAAATAAAAAAAAAAATATTTTATAAGTAATTTAAAAAATTAAAATTTGAACCATTAAAAATCTGAACCTACGTGTCAAATAGAAGAAGAGGATGGAATGGGAAGAGTAGAGACCCCTTTCCCGTAAAAAATCTACATGAATCAGAATTCTCTATTATTTTTTATCTATATATAAAAATTCTATAAAATTTTATGTTATTTATAAGAATTATAAGAACCTGAAATAACCATATTTTTTTTATCTAATATTTGGATCAACTATAAAACATGGGCAGTGTTGTATACGTCATGGGGCTTAAAACTTAGAATAAAATTTTAACAAAATAATCTATTCAGAGGTTATGGTGTTATTAAAAGTGTAAAATGAAACATTAAGGAATTACTATTTCTGACATATCAGAGATATCCCATCCATATAATTTTATTATTCACAATATTTTTAATTTAGTTTTGATTTTTACGGCTTCATTAATGTTTTTCTTAGATTTCGTTTCCAACGATCCGTTGTATATATTTGACAAAAGAAAATGCAGTTATCACAGAGGAAGGAAATTGGATTGCTGTGTGGGATTGCTAATTAACCGATACAATAAGTCAGTAAATAATGGATAAAACTTAATCTTGGCCAAGACTGGGTGTTCATTCAAAACATATCTAAGGGATAAAAGTACACAAGCCTATTAGTGTGGGATCCCTTTTTACTCATGTTTTGTGATATAACCATAAAACTGAATTTTTTACGATGGGAAGAAAATTAGGGAGAAAAAAATAAGGAAAATTTTCAAAAATAATAAATGTTTTTACCATTTTAGAAAATTTTTCTTCGTAATATTCTCTCCTCCCTATTTTTCTCTTACTTTTTTTCCATCCAAACATAACCTTAGTACGCTGACATTGCATGTTAATGGTCATAGAAGCAGCTCAATCAACCGCTAATCTTGCAAGGCTACATACATTTATAAATTAGTAATACCTTTTTAAAGTTATGATCTTTGCTAAGGGCACAATATAAGTTATAGTTGCCTTAGTTTGATGATAATTACTCACAAAGACTACCATTTATCACCATTTTCTCAAAAGAAAAGGTGAGATGTTTGCATAACCAAACCCAAACTAAAAGGCTAAAATCCATTTTCATAATGTCAGCAAAATATTTGAGAAAGTAAGCTAATCAGTATAAGGCCCAATCAATGACAACACTTCGTAACAATTCATTTTAGAAATAAAAATCGAAATCATTGAAGTCTTCTATGATCTAGGAATATATCCACATCACATCACCATCTAAATGACAACACTTCATAACCATTCATTCAAGCAGTTGATGCGCTTTTAAAAGTTGGACGAAACTTGTTTTCCACATAACTTGCATAAGATAGGAATAGCAGAAGTTATCAACATTATCTCTGATTAAAAGGCTCGTATATCCACTCAACAGTGGTCAGAACACTTGAGGTTCTACTACTACCAACAAGGCAAGAAACCCTAATATAAATTTCAAAAACAACTTAAACCCAATCTATTATGTAAAGGGAAAATTTTAAAAACAAATCCCAATTCAAATCAATTGACTATATGAATGAACCCAACTTATATAAGCAACAACCAGCTCAAAGTGACAAGCATTGACTACAGAAATAGCCTTCTAAAAAAAGAAGACATGAACGCAAGGATCCTCATTTGAAATTCTACACAGTTTCATATATAAAAAGATGGATCTAAAAATGAAACCAGAAAGAAATACAAGATGACTTCAAAACCGAAAATACCTGAAAGTGCTGGCTTGAGATTTTCTTTAAGAAGCCGATTGAGGGAATCAAATCCACAAATAGAGTCATCGCTCGGGCCCTTGAATTCTTCCTAGACTTCCTTGTCGTTATTCTCCATGCTCAACCTGCGAAAATGAATTACCGGTAATGTGAATATTTTGTGAATCTTCAAGCTTGTGTAAGGAAACCAACTGTTGTATCTTTTCTAAATAATACGCGAGACGTGTACGGCGCTGGTTTAGCCAAATGAGTTTGAGCCGTTGGATCATCGATCTAGTGGAGCCCATTCTTTCCATGTACATTGTAGGGTTTGTTTTTTCTTTTAAAAAAACCAGCATGTATTTTGCAGTTTGAAGGTTGGCTATTTTTCCTTTTTGTTGGTTACGAAATTTAGTCTAAAACCTAAATTGAGACTCTAAATATTGTAAATATTAGAGAAATGTCAATATCTAAATTGGGATTATGAAATTTAGAGCCCAATAGCCAAAATACTCCTTGTTTTATTAAAAAAAAAAGTGAATTGTATTTTATGTTTATGGCATTTTGGTCATTTGGTTCTAAACTTTAAAATCCTAATTTGTATCTTAACATTTTTCTGACATTTACAATATTTAGATTCTCAATTTAGGATTTATCAATTTCTAAAACCTTTTTAGATATTTTCCCTTTTTCTAAGTGTATTCTATTTTAAATTGTTAACATTTTAAATATGAAAAATTCTCCTTTGTTTGTTTGAAGAATTAATTGCCCAATACTATCTGATATATTTTTATATATAACATATTGGTACTTTACCAATAAATATTGATTTAGATGATAAGGAGTTAATGTATAATCTATAAAAGTATAAATTTAAATTTTATTACTCACATTGTTGGTGATAGCCCAAATTATGAGAAAATGATGTATATGTCCCAGATAAGGGACTTATTTATAAATATAATCAAGCTGGAAGATGTTGGGCCTCGCAAAAGACCAATGCTTCAAGCCCAGGTGTATGATTAGTTGACTTCAATGGAAATAGTTTTGAGATTTAATTTAATCGAACCCAATAACACTCTTGTGAATTATTTCTATTTTAAAAAAACAATTGTTTTTTTAAGCCCAGTCCATATCAAGCTTCAGCCCATGCTTCTCTTTCTTTGAAGTTTTATGTAATTAATTTAATTGATTTTGATTGTAACAAAAACAATTTAATTGATTTTGAGAATAAGATCTAATTTTATTTTCAATCTGAGATTATTTTTATAATGATTTGATTATGGTAGGAATAAAAATTTTCAATTGAAAAAATTAGCACAAGTCTATGAGTTAGCAACAATATTTTTTTATTTTCATAGAAAAAAGCTATATTTCGCATGAGTAATAGCTAGACTTAAGTATAATTTATATATATCTATTGGTAATCAAGTTCTCAACAAAAGAAAAATGACATGTCTAAATTTTTCTTTGAAAGATCCAATCATGTGATTGAGTTGTAAAAGCTGAACACTTAGGCATTATTTTGGTTAGGGGGTTTTGGAGGGGAGGAAAGAGGAGATATAAGTGTGTTTGGTTGGGAAAAATGAGGAGAGGGGAGGGGAGATTTTTTGCCTTTATGTGCTCCCCTCCCCTCCCCCATCTCCCCTCCAAAAGTGGGGGTTTTTGGAGGGGAGAATTTTTTTTTAGTAAATTTTGACAAATTTGCCCTTTTTATTTTTTTAATATTCAAATTATACCCTCTTGACTTAAAACCTTTTTTTTTCATTTTCCTCAAGCATATTTTTACTTGATTGCTTAAACCTAATAAGTATGGTTAAATAATTTATATATTATATTAATATATATATAATAATTATAAAATTAATGAGAGACAATATTAAAATTTTATCATATTTTTTATTTTTTTTATTTTATCATATATATAAATGAGATAAAAAAATTTGAGATTCATAAATTAATAAATAATAATTTTGATATGAATATTGTAAATAAAGAGTAAATAAATTTAAATAAAGAGATAATAGTATATTTGTTAACTTTTAATTAACTCACCTTCTCTCCCCTTCTAAACCAAACAAGAAACATCATTTCTTCTACACCCATAATTTTCCCTACCCTCTTTTAACTTAATTTAATATACCTTCCCTTAAGTTGAACTAAACAAAACCAAAGGGAAGAAAATACACTTCAACATAGAAAACTCAATAACAAAAAATATAAATATTTATTGCTGATGAGCTTAGAATGGCCCAACTCAAGCCCAGGTGTATGATTAGTGGACTTCAATGGAAATGCTTTTGAGATTTGATTGAATCCAACCCAACAACACTCTTGGGAATGATTTCTATTTTTTTAAAAACACAATTGTTTTTTAAGCCTAGTCTATATCCAAGCTTCAGCCCATGCCTCTCTTTCTTTGAAGTTTTATGTACTTAATTTAATTGATTTTGAGAATAAGATCTAATTTATTTTCAATCTAAGATTATTTTTTATAATGATTTGATTAAGGTATGAATAACAATTTTCAATTGAAAAAATTAGCACAAATTATATATGAGTTAGCAACAATATTTTTTTATTTTTATAAAAAACTATATTTCGGATGGAGTAATAGCTAATTTTTTGTTGTTGTTGATAACAGATCAAACTATATTAAAAGATAAAATGATTACAAACATAAAACACAACTCATACATCAGATACTTAATTGGTAGGTTGGAAAATAAGAACAATAACAAAATAAAAAAGGGGCAAGAAAATAAAAAAGAGGCGAAAGAGGAAAAGTTCCTATAGGAAGTGTGATTGTGTGAAGGCTATAGATAGTAGTCTTGTGAGTCTACATTTATATGAATCAGATTAGTCAATTGCTAATAATACTAAATATCAGTGGATAAATTAAAAAAGATAATTAGTTCAAATTGAATATTTTAAAAAGAGTAATAACTAGTTCAAATTTAATAGGTATGCACACAATTTTTTGAGTACGGAACGATTCGATTTGTTTTTTTTTTTGTCAAAATAGAATTCAACTAAAGTTTATGACTACTAGTTTAAGTGCTAAAAAATCTTGGGGATTTCTACCGCAAAAATGGAAAGGAAGAGAAGTCTAAAGACAGAAATAAAAACTAACATATAGGTCCTTATATTAATTTTTTTCATAAGTACATATATCTTTATATATATATTAAAATGATCATATTTAAAGTATTATCAAGTATTAAATGCGGATACCACTTTCAATAGAGTTGAACATTGATTCACTATATTATGATAGATTAACTCCTTTAGCTAGATATAACCTCGTTATTTGGTCCTTACATTATTTACAAAATGTAAGTTGAAGAGAAATGAAGAGAATGATAATCAAGGTTCAAAAGATACTTAGTAACAATTAGGTCTCAAAGCAATTTCTTGCTACTAATACTCAATTTTGCAATATTGCATGATATAATAATTTGATAAAGCTTGCCCTATTGATGATTGATGGAGGAGCGGTAGGATGATGGAATAAATTAGTGGTTGCTCCACCATGACTTGTGGACATCATCACATATATAGTACCTTTCTATTATCTAGTGGAGCATAAATATTATCAACGCAACCTTCAATTCGGATTTTATAGCCTAAATGATACTAGCGTGGTTGTAAGTTCAAACCCTCTATAAAAAGTATAATGAATATATGAGTAATGACATTGTTTCCCTCTTTTCCAACAAAAATAGGATGATTGCAAGGATTAAAATTAGATTATGTGTTATTTTTTGATTGGTCTAGAGTTTATATGAGCTGGCACTATAGGAGTATACAATAATTTCTCTATTGAGAAAATGAGCTCCATTCTTAATTAGGAGTTATATAACTAATTTATAAAGATTAAAAAAATTAATTATGTTAATTATTTATAAGAATATATGTTCAATTTTCTAAAATACCTTATTTGATTATTTACACTCATCCTTGTAAAAACATCTTAAAGGAACAAAGGGAGTATGGGATATAAAAGACAAACCAACTCACTGTGAAGTGATTGTGTTTCCTCAAACCTCGATCATTTATTTTTTTAATATATAAATTTAGAAATTTTCTAATATTTTTGTTTTTAATATAGAAACTATCTTAGTTCAATATAACATTTGGAATTTTAAAACATCAATCATATATATAATCAAAATATAACATTAACACACAGATAAATAAATCACTTACAATAAATCAAGTCTACTCTATATTCTCCAATAATATCTAATATTTTGAAATTAAAACACAGTTAATAATTTACTTACTATTGGCCTATACATTCTGTTGCAACATTTCTTGAGTGAATAATTTGGTTTCAGATTTTTTCCATGTATTTATTTGTGTAATTCCTATTTCTTAATTATTAACTATACTACTATATATAGGTCTACACCCACTAGTGCACTGCCATTATGAAATATTGTGCCATTATCAATATTGGAGTTGTTATTGAGGCTCACTAACATATGTCCATGTTATCATTATAGTTACCACTACGATAATATCCACCTTATCCCCAAAGTTATCATCAATATCATTCATGGATGGTAAATATATATATATATATATATATATATATATGTATTCAACATATTACAAATTATTCTTTTTGATGATAGACTCTTGCAAAATTATTCTAAAATTACCTTAATTCATAATTAGTTAAACTCTTACAAAATAAGATAATAGACGCCCAGTCAGTATATCAATTATGACATTGCAATTTGCAACTAAATGTTTAATTAACATCAAATTAATTTGTTAAATTGTGCTTGTTTTAAATCATGGTGATACAAGATATTCTTAATTCTTTCTCTTTTTGGGGTAAAGCTTTTCAAATTCTTAGGATATGTTTAGATGAAAATCTCTTGATATTTTTAAGTAACGAAAATGTCTTGTCTATTCATACCCGTTTTTTCTACGCAATAAATTGACCATCAAATCAAATTGTATAATGCTAAATTAGCAGTATCGAACACGTCTTCTATGTAAAAGGACAATGTATCCACACTAGCATTTTCCCACTAACGTTCTTTTCGGGGTATATTTATCGCTTACATAGACTTAGACCACAGATGAAACAGCGATTAAAAAAAAAGTGGTCTTCTAAATGAAATTATACAACAAGCAATTTGTAGAAGTCCTATACACACACTAAAAAAAACAGCAAATTAATGACAAAATTTACTGATGGAAATTTTGTCACTAATCAATTTAGCGACGTATTAGTGACGAAAATAGATTAGCGATAGACTTTTTTCCATCACTAAAAAAGCTGTCACTATTTTCTTAGGTTAGTTTATACATCAATCGTCAGGACTCATTTTGAGTTACGACATCTAATTAATTTCTTACTATAAAAAAGACAACGAAAGAAAAAAGAATAGTAATTAACTAAATATTGCACTTATTTTTTAAAATGCGTGGTGATGAAAATCCAATATTAATAATACCTATTAGTGTCACACTTTCAACAATTCAAGCCTTTCAAATCTTACCTAAAAATTTGATTTTTCCACCATCATTTTTAATGGGTCATGATGAAGTTGTTTCTTGTAATGTTGATGGTGACTTTCAGGTATATACCACAATTAATGTAGCAATGGCAAGGGTAATATAGTTCGATAACTCAATAATAATAATAAAATAAATAAACATAGAAAATATCATTTAAAAACAAATTATTCTCTCAATATAAATTATGGAAGAAAAGAAAATTTAAGATACTAATTGACAAATGGCCAACAATTGGATTGGAGTAATTTGTGAAAGGACTTGAATCTTGCATGACGAGTTAATGCTTTGTTACTAATGAGATTGCATTATGTACTGTTGAACCTCACAGCTCACATATTGTCAATAAGGGATTGGTTGTGCTTGATTTGATTAATTGAGTTTTTATTATAAGGAAATTGTTGAATTATTTAAAATTCTTTTGCTTTAAAAACATTTAGATTAAGTAAAAAATTTCTATGAAGAAAATTGGTTAAAAATATTTGTTTAAAAATTTTATTGATTATATAGACTTGAATTCGACTTTATATATTTTCATACACATAAAATATTGATACCCTAAAAAAATTTATACACAAAAAAATATAGGTACTCAAATTCAGATTATGATCGAATTATAATCTTTCAATTTGGAATTGAGTTTTTATGCCTTGACTTTGATGTGGAATTGGACATGTGTAAATGACGTTGTTTGAGAATTCCTAGATGCACAACACTTGCAAATTTGATAAGTGTGATACGCTAAACATGAAAAAACCTCATGCCTTTGTTTTCACCTTCTTATTTATTATTGTTTGATAGCCTCTTTAGCTTGGAGTGAAACAAACATCACCACCGACAAATATGCATTTCTTGCCTTTAATTCTAATGAAACTAGTATTTTCATGATCAAATACTGGAGGAGTTAGTTCAATTAAATAGATTGAAACTACTCAACCTAAATTCTAATGAATTGGATAAGAAATTTCCAACTTGGATCAAGATTGCACCACTTGAATCTTGGCAATAATCGTCTTAGTGCACTCATTCCAATATTTGCTTGCAACTTGTCAATGTTACATATCCTAGATTTGAATTGTAATTTAATTGAAGAGAGTATTCCACTTGAGGTAGAAAGATTTAAGATTTTGAAGATTTTATCACTTACATATAACAAACTTTCAAGAACCATTCCCTAAACAATTTTCTACTTATCTTCACTTGAATCATTGGATTTGTCTTATAACTCTCTTTCATGTATGCCTTGGAATGATTTTTAGATCTATATCTGCTTGTGATCATTGGAATAGTATATTGGTTATCATGATATAATCCCTTGATTAAGTATGGACGATGAATGGAATTACTTTTATGATCTTAGGCAACTTATTTTCTTTTAGTTTTCTTCAAGTAAAACTCAATCCTTATGTCTTGATTTACCTCAATTTTAAATTGGGTATCTATAGTTTATTTTCTTTAAATTTAATCCTTATAATTTGATATGTTATAGATTTCAATCCTTGAGTATACAAATCGTTAATTTTAATTTGTAGAACTTCATAGATTTTATTTAACCTCATTTGTTTATAAAACCCATACATTTCTATAAATAGAATTCTATAAAGTCTATAAATTAAAATTGATGGATCAAATAATAAAGACCCAAATAAAAAAACTAAAATTCTGATAAACTATAAGAATTTATGAATTAAGTTTTTTTCCCTTAAATTATGTATTCAAATTTTTGAATAAGTCATGCATCCAAAACTTGAATAGCTAAATTATCGAAACATTTATCAGCATTAATAGCTTCCACAATACTTTTTTCTTAATTTATATAACTAATTATATTGGAAGGATAATGTGTATTTAAGAGAAAGCCTAACTGTAGTTCTATTGTGTCGTTTACAACATATTGTTGTTTTGTAAATGAGTAAGCCTAAAGGACATATATACAACATGCTTAATTAAAATTAAATTATACATTCGCGCGCATGCTATAAAGTTGATACTGACATTTGTTTTCAATATTTCAAGGAAGCGTTGCTATTGATATTGGCAATAATCTTCCATTACTAAGGATGATAGGCCTATCATCCAATCAGCATTCTAGTTGAATGCTATTTTCAATATTTAACAGTTCTATGCTTCAAGCCATTAATCTTGGCACGAATAGCTTCTCTGCGAATCTCCCAATAAATATATGCTTTGGGCTTCCAAAGCTTGAAGTACTTTATCTATATGAAACTGACTTGTCAGGAAAAATGCCCTCTATATGGTATCAGTGCAATGAATTAGTAGATTAAGAATTAAGCAAAAACAATTTCGATCGAGGAATCATACCAAGTAACATTGCAAATTTTAGACCTTGATTATTTGGGTTTAGGACATTTACATGTTATCTTCTGTAAAATGCCTTTTTTTTGTTTCATCAAAACTGTTTTTGAATGATATATATATATATATATATATATATATATATATATATATGGTTTCCAGTATTTTTTTTAAGATCATATAAATTTTAGAAATTTATTTTCCACATTCCAATTTTCCAAAACAAATCCAAGAAAGAAATAATGGTTTTCTTAATGAACCAAGGAGTGCCTTAAATTTTTCCTTGTATTCTCTGTATGCTTATGTTTTGTTAACCTCAAACTTTAATGTATTATAAAGTTAAAAAATAAACTAGATCTGATCAAATATGGATTAGACCACTTCAGCTTATGTCACGAATTATTTACAATAATGTTGATTGATCTTTAAAATTAATTATTGTGAGTCTTCCATTTCATTTTATAGCGACAATCTTTATTGGGCCACTTCATCAACTTTCCTCAATTATTTGCAACAATATTATTTGATTTTTAAAATGAATTATTGTGAGTCACTTTGTAATATTTTAAATGAATAGTGTCAATTACTTCTGTTTAAATAAGTATGCTTAACAAATTTTTTAGAGTCACGATTTAATCTGCTTAACTTACTCTTCCAATAACCTGAACTTAGCCTAAATCGTTACCGATCCCATAGGCCGAATATATTTGTGTTCAACTTTGCGATTGGCCTCACAAATTTCCATTCACCCCCTAATTTGCTGTTGCTTTTTGATTTACTTGAAGAAATCTTCTTCATTATTGATTTATGTGGATGATCTTTTATTGATTGATTTTAGGTGGGGACGAAATTTTCAGTGATGATTTTGTGATGAGGAAGAAACATAAGAGGGGCCTTTTCTTTGACATTTATGGGGTCCTGTTTATTTTTCCTACATTAACATAAACAACATAGTTTTACAGCCTCTAACATTCAATAGATTCGAAATAATCAACATGTTTATTTCGAATAGCTAATAGATCCACGATACTCTTACTTTAGTATTTTTCTTCAATTTTCTGTTTTAGTTCTTTTTGTAATTTCCTTTATAATATTAGTTACATTACATTCATTCTTAATCCATGAATCGTCAATTTTTTTCAGGAAAAATCCCCAGAAAATACCACATGAATTCTGAAATTCAAAAGATGACATGCAAATATATAAAGGGACGGATTGATCACAATTATCAGTATGTGATTTCAATATTTGTAGAAATAGACAAAACCTGAGTTATAGGCATTAATTACATTAATAATAAAGTTGATAACACGTATAATGATTTTAATATTTTGTGGCTTTTCAAATATACATACACGTTTTGTCACATACAATATAAAATATATAAAATATAGAAGAAAAGAAAATAAAAGATGTGCTATTATATGTGTTTTCTAAGTCAATTGTGGTATTTTTCTTTGGGTAAACTAAAATGATATGATCAAAATAAAATATACCTAATGATAAATAAAGAGACACACATCGAAATTATTGGATGTGAAATATGAGACCAACCATAGTTGACACTTAGCTAGTTTATTTAAGTATCTAGTAAGGTATTTGATCCCTAAAAATATGTATAGAGAAGGTCTCATAGCTAGCACTAAATCCCCTTTGCGAAGTTTATGGTGTGTGGAGATTAGTCACTACTTCTAATAATAGATACTCTAAGATTTAAAATGGAGTTTGACTTTAAGGTCTAGTCACAAGTCAAGCACTCCATGGGTGGTTGATATAACGTGTTATATGGGGTCACTTTATGGTTGATACAACGCAGTCATACTGGAAAATATGATCGATAATGCTACTTCTTTCTTTCTTTTATGGGACAGCTTTTAATTATTTAACGTTCTCTGCGTCACATATCTCACATGTCTAGCACGATGTGTGCCTATAATTGTTTTATCTTGATATATATATATATATATATTATGATATAGCCAACCAAACTTGACCACAAACTACATTAATAAAGATGCACGATTTTGCTCCTCTTTCTTTGCATCACCTTCTTAGATGGTGCAACTTTTAATCTTTAAGTTATTTATGACCTTAATAAAGATTTTATATGGACACCAGACCCATATCGTTCAAATCATGAGTTAAGTGTAACAAAATCCTTTAAGGCACAGTCGTGCATCTTTACAGAAATAAAAATCTTGAGAGTATTTTTTTAGAAATACTCTGAAATCGGAATAATCTGTTTATTATTATAACTTTTTGTTGGTCATTTCTACATTTTTTTAATAAATTTAGAATTTTCCTTAATTCTTCGAACAAGATATTCTTTAAATTCTTAGAACATGTTTGGGGTGGCCTTTCTAAGATTTAGATTTTATATTCTATGTTGTCTTCAAATTTATATATGTTTGATTGGTCTCCAAATATAAACAAGATATCAAATATTGTGACTAATTAGACAAAGATTTGCGAATGATTTCACGAAAAATAAATACAGCTCCTAATGAAGGTATCAAACAAAATTTAGTTGAGACGTGGGTTCGCTACGGCCAAAATATATCTCAGCTTAAAAAATATTCACAAAAAGTTTTTAAAAATTAATCACTAAAACGATTTTCATATTTAGGCAATAAAATTCAAACTCACACTCCTATAAGGATGAACTATATTTGTGGTATTGTCATCTGAGTAATTAAGATGATATTACCAAGATATGTCCCACACCTCAAAGAATATTTACAAAAGTATTTAAAGATTAACCACTACAATGATGTCATGATCATCCTATCAAGATAATTTTTCAAAATGCTTTAGAAAATTTCACATAATGGCCCCTTCAAGTCCTGGCGTAAAACAACTAACTTATAGATAACTATTTTATTGAACATAGTTGAGATGTAGAATATACTTCAGTATATTATCCAAAATTGCACATAATGTCCCCTTCAAGTCTCTGGCGTAAAAAGCGGATTATGAGATTGAGTGTTGTGGCTTTTGAAATATACACACAAAAATACATCTCTTTTTTCCACACACAATATATCAAACCTGTCAGAAAAAAAATTAAAATATGCACTTTTTTACATGTGTTTTTGAAGCTAACTATGGTATTTTCCTTTGGGTAAACTAAGATGATATTATTACCAAAATGAAATATACACAAGTCAAGCAAAATGAAATAATGCAATGAAAATGAAAATATGGTCCTTAAAGTGACAAAGTCCTCTCATAGTTAACTATAACGTGCGTTATGGGGTCACTCTATGGCAAATACCATTTTTGATTATACAATTTACTTGACTGTGTGTTTATTGAAATATTAAAGCCATATAAGACAAACAGCAGAGAATATAAATTAATTTTAAACAAAATAAAAGTCAATAAAGTAAAAGTTTGTATTATTTGAAAGTCTATAAGTATAGTAGTGTGTGGAATTGAGTTTGCACATCTTGACTTTGATTTCTAATCGAACTAGTATAAAACGACGTTCGTGTTAATTCCTAGATTCGCAAGACTTAACATTTGATAAGTGAGATATGCTAAACATGAGAAAACCTTCTTGCTTTGTTTTCCACTTCTTACTTCATTGCTTCATCGTTTCCTCAGCGTCACTTGATGCAAACATCATCACCGACAAATATGCACTTCTTGCCCTTAAATCTTCAATCACTTCAGATCCATACGATTCTTTAACTAATTGGTCTGTCTTTTCTTCTCCATGCAATTGGGTTGGTGTCACCTGCAATACTCGACATGGAAGGATTCATTCCTTAAATCTTAGAGCCATGGATCTCAAAGGCACCATACCTCGACAGCTGGGAAATCTCTCATTCCTTGTTAAACTGGATCTTAGTGACAACAATTTTCACAATCAAATCCCCGAAGAGATAGTTCGACTACGTCGATTGAGACTATTTAACTTGAGCTACAACAACTTTCATGAACAAGTTCCAACATGGATAGGAGATTTATCCATGCTTGAGTGCTTGGATTTTCGAAATAACAGTTTTAATGGAGTTATTCCATCGTCTCTATTCAATTTGTCGAAGTTAGAGATCTTAGATTTAAAGTTTAATTTAATTGAAGGGACTATTCCACTTGAGGTAGAAAAATTTGAGGACTTGAAGATTTTACAACTTTCAGTTAACAAGCTTTCAGGAATCATTCCCCCAATAGTTTCCAACTTTTCTTCACTTAAAATATTGAGTCTCTCTTATAATAGTTTGTCAGGTATGTTTTGTCTTATTTTTAATATCTATATTTGTCTTTCTATAATTGATTGTCATGATTTTATATTATCATGGGGGAACCTTTGTTTTTCTAGATTTTGTTTTTTGCATTTTTTGTTCATTTCTTCTAGTTTATTTTTTATAATATTAATCAGATCCTATTGCTATGAATCCTAATTTTAAGATTCGTGGCTATCATTATTAGCATAGATATCTCATCTAGAAATCGAACACATGACCTAAAGAAATCTAGTAGGACCTTACATTACTAGACTAACTCTATATTGGTATTTCTTATTGTTTATTCCTAACAACTTTCTATTAATAATAGTGCAAAAATATCTAAGGCCACTGTAGTCTTTAAAAAATTATTATGCCTTTTTTTTAATCCAAAAATTTTATTATTTCATGATTAAAAATTTCTGAAGGTTTTGTTTTTCAAAATCAATAAGCTTTACACGCAATGTATTTGGAACGTTTAATTTTGATTGGAATAATCTAAGCAATAATCAATTTTATTTTATAATTAATTTTTAAAAAAATTGTAGTTAACAAATTAAAAATAATTCTTCTGGAAGCCTTTCAATAAATATGTGTTTTCGAAGAAATGATTAATACTAAGGCCAATTAGATTATGTGTCTCAAGTTTTTTCCCCTTATTATCTCTACGGCGTGACAGGACGCGAGCAATATGTTTATTAGTTTTAAACTTTTAATAATATTATCTTTTCTAAAATGATATAATTGTTGTTGTGTTTTATCATTTAGAATATATTTGTGCGATTTCTAACAAAAAAAGTGCAAGTTTTATTACATTTGTTTTTAAGAAATATAAATTTATGTCATGTACAAATATAATAACTTGTGATACTTAAAGAATTGTTACCACTGACATTACTTTATTTCCCATTCCCTAATATTTGAAGGTGGCATTCCAAATGAGATTGGTGATCTTTCACAACTAAAGACATTATATCTTGGAGGAAATCAGCTTGTTGGTTCTATACCATCTTCATTATTTAACAATTCAGTGCTGCAGCAAATTGGTCTTGAAAGTAATCAATTATCTGGTAGTCTCCCAACAAGCATATGTTCTGGGCTTCCAAAACTTGAATTGTTTTATGTGAATGGAAATGAGTTGTCTGGCGAAATACCATCCATTTGGCATCAATGCAAAGAATTAACAGACTTACAATTGGGGGATAATAAATTCAAAGGAGGAAACATACCAAGTGACATTGCAAATTTGACCAAACTCCAAAACATATATCTTGGGAATAGCAATTTGCAAGGTAAGAGTTTTGATTATATAAAGGTCTTACATTTTGTTCCCAGTATTTTGATATAATCACTATTTTGCATTATAGATTTAGAGAATAATAATTTTTCTAGATTCCTTTTAAAGGAATAGAACGTGATACTGTCTTTTAGTCCCAAAGTAAATATGAACAAAATATTATATTTTTTAGAATCTATGACTTCGATGAAAACATATCCATATGTGTATTAGATTGTGTATTTTTTTCTTCTTTTTTTTAACTTTCTATTATAAAAACAAATTTGCAATGAGATTTTGTTTCCGGGCATTTAGGTCAAATTTATATATAATTTTCACACACATGTAAAGGTGGGGAATAAGTTGCATACAAAATCTTCAAAAAGAAAAAAGAAATAAAATGATGAAAAAGGCATACAAGTTGAGATTTCAATGCTTATTTCTTGCCTTTTATTTTTCATTTTCCCCTATTTTCTTTTCCATGACAAATTTAGTTTTTCAATATAGACGATCCATCAAAATTTGTCAACGAAACGAATAAAGATTTTAATAAAAACACACGCTTTACATGAAAAATGATTTATATGTATCATTTAAGGGTAGTGACTTTTTTTAAAAAAATATTGATTAATAAGATGACTTTTTTTTATCAAAATTAAAATGAGGATTCAATTCTTTGAAATGATTTAGAGATTAATAATCTATACACATGCATGTATACATACATATATGTATATGTATATGTATATGTATGTGTATGTGTATGTGTATGTGTATGTGTATGTGTATATGTATATGTATATGTTTGTTTATTGAAATCTTGAGAGGGCCTTTCAGACCCAAAAAAATATTAAAGGGCATATACAATACTAGAGTCACACGGAAACAAACAATGCTAGCTATAAATTAGCCTTAACGCATTTATCTTAGAACAGTTTGCTAGGGGTAAGTTTTTTTTTTTAATTTTTTTATATTTTTTATCCATTTCTTTTTATTTTTTCTAATATGTTTTATTTTTTTAAGAATAAAAACAATTTGCCATCCAATATTTGAAATAGTTAGTAAGTCCATACCATGGGAAAGAAAATACTGCTATAATATTAATCCCTATCACTAAAATTCTATCCATATTTAAAAATAAATGTTTAAATTATGTTATTAAAAGTTTTTTGAAGTTATTTTTCCAAAATGAGTAAGCCTTATAAGCAACACATTTAATTTTGATTTGGATATACCGAGTATAATCTAAATTTTATATTAATTTTATTATTTATTTTTAATGTTTTAAAAAGTTTGTAGTTAACAAAATCATTTGTTTGGGATACAATTGTTGGGTAGCAAGCACCAATTGAATTCGATATGTCTCTTATATTTCACTTTATCACAGTTAATTGAAAAATTCATAAGCTTATTCATTGTTGAATGAGATGAATATAGCTCACATGATATATAGAAATTCTCACAATAAATATAAATTATCATATGAATGTTTGCAAGCAAAGAATTTTAATTATGTGAATGTTCTATACCATATGTGGGTTTTTTGTTTTCATCTTTGGAATAAAAAATAATTTTAAAGCAAGATTTTACTATCCTATTTTTTTTTATTCATTTAAAAGAACCATAAGAAGCTTTGTAATGTTTATCAATTTTTATTTTTATTTGATACATACACATATAAGGGTGATGCTTTCTTTTAATCCCAATGTAAATATACCTTTTTTATATATGTATAATTTTCACACATGTCAAACGTATAATAAAATATTAAATTATTAGAAAAATTGGTTGCCAAAAAATACATACCGGGAGCGTGAAGAAAAATAAATTAATGAATATTTGTTACTTGATGAGGTGTCGCATTCTTTTTTTTTTAATAAAAAGTAGAAAATTAAACTATTGTTTATTAATACTATAAATTGATAACATTTTTGCACATGTAGGTATGGTACATCAGTTTTTTTAACTCTTAGAAAATGACGACCAATATGGTTTCATAGAGCCTTCTTATTTGATTTTATTATGAATTATATCATCTTGTTTTATTCTTTTCATGCACCTTTATCAATTTAAGGTACATGAAAAGAATAAAAAATCAGTTATTAGCCACCCAAATTAAAATGGTATTATCCTTTTGAAAATGAATTAATTGTTATTATGTTTTATCATTTAGAATATATTCGTGTGATTTCTAACAAAAAATATAAATATTAAATTACTAAATTAACTCTGTATTAATACATGATTTTTGATTTTATTGATTTGCTTAACGTCTATTCCTCAAAATCTAACCATTTCTATTTGTGCACTACCCATGAGGCCGTAAATACTTCCCACATTAATTCCCATCTCGGCCCACTTCCTCATTCAACTCATTAGCCCATTTTCTTGGTTTTTATTTATACCTTTGGATACAATCCAACGAATTATTCTTGCCTTATTGTCCCAATTCACAACTTTCATTTCTTTTATACCTTGTGACTTTGTGCACTTCACTGGCCATCACTTTCCACCATCAAACCCTCGATTTCAATTTTTAAATTCCAAGTACAAGGTGATGTCCCTAGAAGATGATACTATAAATTGATAATATATACAATGGTACATCAATTTTTTTAACTCCTAGAAGATGACTATCAATATGGTTTTATATTGCTTTCTTGTTTCTTTTTATTATTAATTATATCATTTTTTATTATTTTCATGCAACTCTATCAATTTAAAGTCAAAGATCAATTAATACAAATAAATTAAAGTCTTCTAATTATCTTAACTTGTTCAATGTTAAAATTAAAACAGGTGAAATTCTATCATCTCTCTTCAACATTTCTACTTTAAGAAGTGTAGATTTACAGAAAAATAATTTGATTGGTAATCTTCCAATATCAACTGGCAATGGGACATTGTTGGAAGAATTATATCTACTATACAATAACTTGACAGGTATATTCAATCTATTTATCCCTTGATTTTATGGTATAACAAAATTTTCATTTACTGTCATACTTTTTCTATATTGTTTGCAAATTTTTAAACTGAAGTTGCTTTTAAGAGTAAAAATTGTAGCATATTTGATATGTTTCACGTAAGAAAATTGTTCTTCTGCAAAATAAAAAATCTATTTATTATATTATCTACATAATGTGTAATTGAAAGTATTTTAATTTCTTAAACAAACAAAATAAAATTTCAACTTTTTTTAGCCTATGACGAATTCATTATAAGATTTCAAAGTTAGATTTATGTGAACATTAGATAAATTTAATTCAAAATATAACTAATTTGGTTGTTCATTTGAAATAGGTGAACTTTATTCCATAATCTCTCTTTAGCATATCCTTTTAAAAGAATTTTAAGATCGGTAATTGATATTAGAAGATTCCCTTGAAAAATGAATTCCAGAAAAACTAAATCATAGAGTATTCTATTAATTTTAAACCTTTAATTAACAAAATTTCATGTATTATTTATAGAGTATTAATTTGATATTGTCACTCTTACTAATAAATAATTAACAAATATTTTATATCTATTTATAGGTGAAATTCCTTCATTTATTTGGAACATGCCTTCTTTGAGATATGTTGAACTTGACAACAATCATTTCAAGGGTAATTTGCTAGAAGAAATGTGCCATCAACTCCCTTTGCTTGAAGTCTTTAGTGTTCCTGGTAATCAATTAGAGGGAAGCATTCTACTATCAATAAATAACTGCACATCTTTAAAAAGATTATTTTTGGGTGGTAACTCATTTACAGGTATGTACTTACTAGCTTTTTTTTCTTTTTAATATTTTTTCTAAACTCATATATTGTTTTTCATCTCATTCATATTATTCATTCACATACAAGTGGGCTTGTGTATAGCTTGTGATTACAATCATAAAAAAACAAAGAAAGTTAAGATCGTGAACAGATGGAAGCGCATAATATTTAATTTGTAGAATATAATTAATAATCCCATGTTTTATGCTTGTGTATAACTTGTAGATTTTATCATTCTTCTAATAACTTTAAGTGTAATAATATATATATATTGTGTTCTCTCTTATTCGTTATATATACTTTAATAATTCTATATTATTTATTTGAACTTAAAAGTATACGAGATATTTTAAAAAAATACAATATGGAATTAAAAATGTAAAATAAATAAAAATATTTGGAAAAGTATATAAATTTAATTTCAAATTATAATATATAAATTAAAAAAATTAAATAAAACTTAAAAAACACTTGTTCAACAATTTTTGATATCCCCCTGATGAACAAGAATACGAGATGAATTTTTTGGATAGACAAATTATCTAAAAAGTAGTTTAATACTTTTTGTTACACATGATTAATTGGCAATGCACAAAAAATCTATATAGACAAACTTCACCCACTCACTTGCAATTATTAGAAGGTAAGCAATATGATGGTTAGAAGAAATTTGCTCTCCCCTTTTCTAATATTCAATTATTTAGAATTAGTAAGACCCGTGTAGTTTTCCCCCCTTGTTATAGGGCTTGTTTGGTTTCTTTTAAAACTATGATTTTAAAAGTCCTTTTGGGTAAAACTTAAGTTTAGAAATTTTTTTAAATAAATAGTCATATTTGTTCAAACGGGCTTTTGGACTAAACTATAGTTTAAAACTAAGATTTCAGATAAGCTGGTAAGAGTAGCTTATAGAACAGTAAAATAACTTATGAACTAACCAATTACTATATTATCCCTATTTTTTCTTATACCCTCTCTCCTCTCTTCTACTTTTTCTTACACCATCTCTCTTTTCTTTTCTTACACCCTCTATCCTCTCTCCTCTTATATCTTATCTTTTCTCATTTAATACTCATACCATTTTTCATAATTTACCAATAATAAAAGTACTTATAGAAATAATTATCCAAACACTCATTTATTCAAAATTATTTTTTTTTCATAACTTCTTCTCAAAAAGCCCTTTTCTATAAGCTACTCAAAAGTCCTTTTTTTTCATAAACCCATTTCTAAAATCTTATCTAAACACACACATAGTATGGGTATATTATATGCAAACAATATTACCTGCTTTATTTCTCTTTTCATTTTAAAGTCCGTACATTTATAAAAATGTTTTTTTAGCAAAATAAGAATATTATTACTTATCAGTTATATATCATATATGTATATTAAGAAGATTATATGCAAATATTATGACCTATTTTATTTTTCTATTTACAAATCCATTCAGCTTTTTTATAAGTAGTTGATTCTAGTCAATTATATTTAAATGCAACCTTTTTACAAGCATGACAATATTCCATCTAATTTTTATTATTTTCTTTATTTTTCAATCATTTTCTCTAAAAGAATAAGTTTAAAATGATATTCCTTTTCTCCTCATTTTATTAATATTATTGAAATATAATTAATGATTTATAATTCCAAAATTATTGAAGCTAAGATCACGAACATAAAGATATAGAAGATCATGAACTAGTGGGACCACATGAAATTTAAAACATGAAAAAAGCTCCACATCATATATAATATGCCCAAATGTTGTTGTTTTTATTATATATTTATAGATTTTGTCATTTTCATATTAATTTCCACTCTATATTTTTTATCTCCCTTTTCTTAAATAATAAATCTGTTTAATTTCATTTTCTTTTCATTTGTATTACACAAATTTATTAAATTTTCTATTAAATAATTTTTCAATAATTATAACATAAAAACACTTTAATTTTAAAATAAATCTTCTATAACTGGGTCATCTCAGGATAGTTTATGATTTTCCTAATTTTTATGTCAAAAACGTTTACAAATACTTAAAAATAATAAAAATATTTTAGTTGTATATATTATTATTTGAAATATATAAAAGTCATCATTGTAACTTTTTTTTATGTCTACATAGACTCAAAAAGTTTATAATTGTATAGTCAAATTTGATAGACTTAACTTGTTAGACTTGGTCTTAAAAGGAACTATTATGTAATTTTATTTAAATTGAATATTGAAAATAAGGCCGTCTCCTTATTTTTATTTAAATATATAAATATATACACAATTATTATTCATAAATAAATTAATATATATAATATTTATTTAATTAATTACTACATTAAGTTTTTAATACAATTAATATTTTATAAATTCTAAAATATTAATTTTTGAAATTGTTGGATATTTTATTTAATTTTATTTTTTATAAATATTATATATATATATATATATATATATATTAGTATTTAAGTTTATAGATTGTGACTTAGTTTTAAAAAGAGTGTAAAATCGAAATCGCACTGGGAGAGAACAATTTTACTTGTAGTATTCTAGTAAATATTTTTCGCAAGGTAGCATTTTGGTATATCTTTTTACGATTTATATTTTATTTTATTTTAAATAATCAAAAAAATTATTTAAAATGTATTTTATTTTAAAAGGTAGCCACAGATGATTGCTTATCGTAGAAGAGATAATATTTAGTGATTTTTGTAATATAAAATGATGTATTCTTATATTCCATACATGTTATATATAAAACATATTAACTATTTTATCTTTTTTCCCTATTCCCTTATGAAAATGCTATTCATCCATCAATGCTTTTGTGTCCAGGTTTTATACCCAAAGGGATAGGCCATCTTGACAAACTTAATGTCTTAGACTTGTCAATTAATCATTTGAAAGGACCTATTCCTTCCAACATATTCAACATTTCAACATTGACACTCTTGGCTCTTAGTGGTAATTTTCTCTCTGGCATTCTCCCATCATATTTAGGAATTGGCCTTCCTAACTTGAACACATTATGGATGAGTGAAAATGAACTTACTGGACAAATTCCAAATAGCATATCAAATGCTTCTAAGCTCATTACGTTACATTTGTCATCAAACAAATTTAGCGGAGCTATACCTAATGTAATTGGAAATTTAACAAAATTGATCGAATTAGCTTTGGATGGGAATGATTTGACTGGGTTAATTCCATATACAGTTAATAAATTACATGGACTTCAACGTTTAAGCCTCAGCAACAACAATTTGAAAGGGTCCATTATAAATGGACTTTGCCAACTGAAAAATCTGTATGAATTGGATCTTGCCAACAACATGTTTTCGGGAGTGCTTCCAGGATGTCTCGGGAATATTACTTCTTTGCAAAAGTTGAATTTTAGCTCTAACCAATTGATTTCTCATATTCCTTCTTCTCTTTGGAGTCTAAAAGAAATCTTGATTTTAGACATATCCTCCAATGCATTAAGTTGGACAATTTCTCCAGAGGTATCAAACTTGAGATCAATTATACTTTTAAACTTGTCAAGAAATCAAATTTCAGGAAGAATCCCTACAACTATAGGTGGCTTGCAAAGTTTGAAAAATCTATCTTTGGCTCAAAACAAGTTACAAGGGCCTATTCCAGAATCACTTAGCGGCATAATAAGCATGGAGTCCATAGATCTTTCCCATAATTATTTGTCTGGTGTGATTCCAAAGTCCTTAGAGTCATTACTCCATCTTGAATACATTAATCTTTCCTACAATTTCTTATATGGAGAAATTCCTAACGGTGGGCCTTTTCAAAATGCTACTGCTCAATCTTTTATGATGAATAAAGATCTTTGTGGGAGAACCCAACTACATGTCCAACCATGTAGGAAAGGAAATAAGCACTTATCAGATAAAGTGATGTTGATCCTGAAATTCTCATTGCCTATCTTGGTTGTCATTTTGGTTGTTTCAGTCATAGCCTTTCTAAAGCGTAAGAGAGAAAATGATAATTATTCAACCAAAAGGGATCTAACAAATTTGGATACAACGACTAGGATATCATATTATGATCTTCTACAGGGAACAAATGGGTTTGATGAGAGTAATCTTCTTGGCTTTGGAAGTTTTGGATCAGTATACAAAGCAATTCTTCCAAATGAAAAGATAGTTGCAGTCAAAGTATTTAACTCAGATGTGGAAGAAGCATCGAGAAGTTTTGATGTTGAATGTGCTGTCATGTGCAATTTACGCCATCGCAATCTCATTAAAATAATTAGTAGTTTCTCAAATGGTCATTTCAAATCTCTAATAATGGAATTCATGGAAAATGGGAGTCTTGACAAATGGTTGTATTCTCATAACTATTATTTAGATGTCTTGCAGAGATTTAACATAATGATTGATGTGGCAATAGCTTTGGAGTATCTTCATCATGATTCTCCAATGCTAGTTGTTCATTGTGATGTGAAACCAAGCAATGTTTTGTTGGATAAAGATATGGTGGCTCATCTTAGTGATTTTGGTATTGCTAAGTTGTTTGGTGAAAGAGAATTGGAAATTTATACCAAAACTTTGGCTACAATTGGCTATATGGCACCAGGTAATGCTTTAATAATAATACTTTGGATATATTTTTATGTTCTTTTGTTTGCTATGCTTTATATTTTTATGTTTTCATGTGTAAATATTTGAACTTATGACACAAAAGAAAAGTTTAACATTGTGCCAGTTTGGCAAACCCTTGCGGGTGGTTGAAAAACCTTATATTATGTTTTGGCATCATGACATTTATACTAATAATTTATATTGACATATAGAGTACGGATCGAAAGGAGTTGTTTCTGCCAAAGGAGATGTGTATAGTTATGGCATCATGCTGATGGAAATATTTACAAGGAAGAAGCCAACAGATGAGATATTTGTTCAAGGATTAAGTTTGAAAGATTGGGTTAGAAAATCAACACCACATTCAATCATCAATATTATAGATGCCAATTTGCTCCATAGGGAAAATCATAATACTGATAATATATTATCTCATATATCATCAGTTTTTGAGTTAGCATTAAATTGCTGTATTGACTTACCCGATGCACGACTTACTATAACTGATGTTGTAGTATCATTGAAAAAAATTAAAGCTTTGTTTATAGAAAATGCTAGGGATAATATTAGATGAATAATTGTTAAAGTTCAAGTTTTAATGATTATTTCTTTAGCCTTCTAGTTTTGTTGTTGTAAATTGGAGTGATTATTTTTATGATGTAATAATATATAAAGTATTTGAAAATTTCTAACTCTACATATTTTGTTTTTCTTATTAACACCATGGACATGAATTATAACAACCTAAGTCCACTCGTTTCCTTTAGGTAACTTTATTTAGCTTAGAGTTTAATTTTGGAAGAAGAGTTTTTCTTTTAAGATTAATCAAAGGGAGCCCGATTTTGTTTATTTTTCTCCTCTATCATATTCTTATATTTTTTAAACGTCTTGTTATTAGATAAAAACTCACTATAAATTGTATTATGTTTGACCAATTAAATATATTTTTAGTAAAATGGATTAATTAAACCACCCAAACTATCCTATCACAACCAAAAATGCCATAGGTTTAGGAAATTAACTCAAACTTCATAATATGCTCACCCCAACTATACTCAAACCCTAGAAATAAGGGGGAATACATTAAAAAGCTAATAGAAGAGATGATTTGTAAGATAACTATTTTATCCCTTTTTTGCTATTCAATATATTCCTAAAACAAAAGCTTAGAAAAGAATATTTCATAATACAAAACCTCAGAATGAAGGTTTACAAATAATATCTGTCACGTCCCTATTTCTGGACCGTGACCGGCACAGAATATGAATACATCATATTCTGAAAGCCTATCCTTATAAGTAAAACCATTAATTTCTCCATATCATTTTTTTCAAAATCATACAAACATTTTCTAAGGTTCATGCAGAGCACTTTCCTTTCCAAAATAATAAAAGTTCTTAAGAAGCAATTACATCAAAAGTAGTTCTTATCAAACGAAACTTCGGATCAACAGCAAGGCTCTTTACCGCTCAGCTGGAGAAATAGGGTCACCTGCACTATCTGAAGCCAAAAATCTACTCGTGAATAACGTCCCAAAAACATGATTTAAAAGAATGCGGAAATAAACAATGCATAATCATGTTGAAAATGTATTTCTTAACACTTCTTAATCTAATGCAAACCTTTTCGTAAACATTTGTGTTTCAGGGAAAATAACCGTATGAAATAACTGTTTCAAATAACTCATTCAAAACAATCTTCTCATAACCATGATCTTTCTGTAGGATTTCAACAGAACGAAAACTGACGTGGACACACAGTCCACGAGGGTAACTAACCATTCTGGTGGCTCGAAGCCACTAACTGTCGCGAGAACGAATCCCACGAAATAATTCTGGTGGCTACGCCACAAACTGTCGCGAGAATAAATCCCACGAAATAATTCTGGTGGCTACGCCACAACCTGTCGAGCTCGAATACCAAGGTGCACCAAGGACTAACAGTACTGCTGTTAGCAACCAGCGTTCTGTATTCCGTCCTAAAACGTTTCTATCATGCGTGGGGTCCTTTTCACATAACATAATCTCAATCGTTTCAAATATCATAATCATTGATAAAGTCACTTTGAATTTCTGTTACCCCAGCATGAATATACAAAATCAAGTTACTGTAAAAACATATGCAATTCACAGAAAAATATTTCATGAATAACATCAGTTCACTGTCAAATCTTTTTCTAAAGCCTCTTTATCCATTTTCATGCATAATCGTAATCTTTTGTAAATTAATCGAGAGAAAATCATTTCTAACGATTTAAACCATACTTTCATAAAACTTGCTTTCCGAAATCCATATTTGAAATTCATCATTTGAAATAACAATGCATTTGAAAAATGTAAATTTTAGGGAACGTTATTCACTCACCTGGAATTCTCTAAATATAATTTATTCTTGCTCTAAGCTTTAGAATATCAATCTCCCTTCATTTCCCTAAATCCCGAAAATAAAGCATTCCATGAGCTAACAGACAAAAACCACAATTTGAACAGTTTCAATCTTTGCAAACAGCCATAATCATTCACTAAAAGTCTTATCTTTATTTCTTTTCCAAACTGTTAAATTCCATATTCCATCCAAGAGTGACATTCAGCTCTTTTATCTCATAGTGCTTTTGATTTAACCCAATCACCATAAGTTACACAAATACTTGTTAATACTTGAATATTCTAAATATTTCACATTATCTCCTTCTCCATTTCTTCCCAAAACAGCAAGCTTTCACACATAATATAGTTACTTCCAAAAGTAATCTGGGTTGAAACATACACATTTCCAGTTTTCATACTTCCAGATTATCTTATTCCTATCAAAAGCAACTCTATTTCCTTTATCTTCTTTCTTCTAACTCATAACCGTAACCTCATTCCTTTGTCAACATAACCACGCACACACCTCAGCAGCATACACAGTGCACAATCCACAGAAACAAAGTGACAGGAATGCTCATTGTTCATAACCATTGACAGCACACATGCATATATACAATCGTTTCCAACAGTAACATAAATCATTTCTTTGGACAGCGGTCTTAACAGAACAATGGCTTAACATACTCATACACACAGCAGCAATGTCCACAAACAACAGAAGAAGAAAGTTCCGACAACATACCACGCACTGTTAAAATTCCATGGAGGTTATGCAACTCCAACATCCTTCATTCTTCCATACTTCCTTCCTTTCCTAAACCCAGAGATCACACACCCTCCCCGCGAAGCACTGCAAAGCAGCGACAGAGAAGAATGCCAAAGATATAAAGTTGCTACGGTGACAATAGATGACAGCGACGAGAACAGTCGTCGGTCCTAACAATGACACCCCAAAACAGGGGAACACCGGAGTCCAAACTGAACGGAGTGAGCTCAACTGCTCAAGATAACTAGCTGGAAAGAAACGAAAGAATTTGAATATGGATTATGGTTTAAGAAGCTTACTCACAGCGTCCACAGAGCCGACCACCGAAGAGCAACCTGGAAATTGAATTCGAAGACTTGCTACAGTAGCAGAGACTTGCTACAGTAGCAAAGAACGGTGACGAACAGCTGCAACACGGCGACGACAACAACCACGAGGGTGGTTTACCGGAAGAAGTAACCACTGGCGCTAGCACCCAGCTCACTAAGCTTGCAACACTCCTGCGCCTTCCATTCTCCCTCTCACAGCAGCGTCATTGCCGACAGAAAAAGAAGGAGAGCGGGGCGGAAAGCTTCATAAAGATGATGACCGAGACTCTCCGTGCCGTGTACTCTTCTCCCACGCCGCACGCTGAGCTCCTGCCGTCCCGCACCTTCCCACGCTGCAGCCTGCCGTCTCTGTTCGCGGCTCGCAGGAAGAAAGAAGAAAATGATGAAGAAGAGCAGAGGATTCGGTGGAAATAGACAGAGGGGCAAAATGGTAATTTCACGCGTCTGAGAAAAAAAACAATTCACCTCCGCTTTCGCTGCGACTCGAACCCTGGCCGGATGGTTTCCCCTTCGCCACGTGAACCACTCAGCTAACACTTCTCATTCGAAATATTCTACACTGAATATACATATATGTTAACTAAATTCCTGATCATAACATTCTTCCCCTCTTAAGAAATTCGGTCCTCCGAATTTGAAAATATGCACACCTTAGTTCTGAAATAATTGTGGGTATTTGATTCGCATCTCAGCCTCCAACTCCCAAGTAGCTTCTTCCTCTGAGTGGTTTCGCCATAACACCTTTACTGAAGGAATCTCCTTCGACCGCAACTTCTTCACTTGCCGATCAATAATGGCCAATGGATATTCATCAAAAGACAGGTCCTCGTTCACCTGAACTTCCTGATATTCAACAACATGAGATGGATCATACAAGTACTTTCGCAACATCGATACATGAAACACCGGATGTATCCCTGATAGCTCTGGTGGTAAGGCTAATCGATAAGCTACTGCACCTACTTTATCCAAAATCTCAAAAGGGCCGATAAACCTCGGACTTAACTTACCCTTTTTACCAAATCTCATAACCCCTTTCATTGGTGACACTCTTAAAAACACTTTATCTCCGGCCATGAACTCCAATTCCCTACGACGATGATCTACATAAGATTTCTGTCGACTTTGAGCCGCCAACAACTTCTGTTGAATCACCTTCACCTTTTCTTTAGCATCTTGAACCAAATCAGGCCCTAATATCATTCCGTCTCCAACTTCGAACCATCCAATTGGAGATCTACACTGCCTCCCGTACAACGCCTCAAATGGTGCCATTTGAATACTTGATTGATAACTGTTATTATAGGCAAATTCTACCAATGGTAAATGTTTGTCCCAACTTCCGCCAAAATCCATGACACAGGACCTCAACATATCCTCAACTATCTGAATTGTCCTCTCTGACTGTCCATCAGTCTGAGGATGAAAAGCAGTGCTAAGATTCAATCGAGTGCCCAAAGCTTTCTGAAACAATTTCCAAAATTGAGAAGTGAACTGGGGCCCTCTATCTGAAATAATAGATACTGGGACTCCGTGTAACCGCAAGATCTCCTCAATGTAAATCTCAGCGTATCTAGCTGCACTGTACGTCGTCTTTACTGGTAGAAAATGAGCAGACTTGGTCAATCTATCAACAATTACCCAAATAGAATCAAAACCTTTAGCAGTACGGGGCAATCCCACGATAAAATCCATAGCTATGTTTTCCCACTTCCATTCAGGTATTTCCAACCGTTGTAACGGTCCTGCCGGCTTCTGATGTTCCGCCTTAACTTGTTGGCACACTAAACAATGTGCAACAAAATTCGCCACATCATTCTTCATACCATGCCACCAAAACAACTGTTTCAAATCTTGGTACATCTTAGTTATACCAGGGTGGATAGTATAGGCAGAATGATGAGCTTCTTCAAGAATTAGCCTTCTCAACTCCTGAACTTGTGGCACACAAATTCTACCCTCGAACCTCAAAACACCTTCCTGATCAATCCTAAATTCTGAATTACTTCTGTCTTTAACTGAATCCCTCAACTCACACAACTTCGGGTCTGAATACTGAGCTTCCTTAATCTGGTCACATAATGAGGAATGAGCTTGCAAATGAGCCAAAAGTACTCCCTTATCAGCAATTTCAAATACGACTCCCTCTTGTTCCACTTTATGAATCTCTTGAACCAACTGTCTTCTTTCAATCTTTATGTGTGCTAAGCTGCCCATAGACTTTCTACTTAGAGCGTCAGCTACTACATTCGCCTTTCCCGGATGATACAAAATCGTACAATCATAGTCCTTCAACAACTCCATCCACCTTCTCTGCCTGAGATTCAAATCCTTCTGCTCAAAGATGTACTTAAGGCTTTTGTGATCCGTGAAAATCTCACAGGTTTCTCCGTACAGATAATGTCTCCAAATCTTTAAAGCAAACACCACCGCAGCCATTTCTAAATCATGAGTTGGATAATTCTGCTCATGCAACTTAAGCTTTCTAGAGGCATAGGCAATAACTCGCCCATCCTGCATTAACACACAGCCTAGCCCAACCCGAGAAGCATCACAATACACTGTATACCCCCCGACTCCTGAAGGTAAACTTAGCACTGGAGCAGAGGTCAAAGATTCCTTTAGCTTTTGAAAACTTGCCTCACATTTCTCATCCCACACGAACTTCACCTTCTTTTGGGTTAGCCTTGTCATCGGAGCTGCTATTCTGGAAAAATCCTGAACAAAACGGCGATAATATCCTGCTAGTCCTAAGAAACTCCGAATCTCCGTTACCGTAGTAGGTCGTGGCCAGCTTTTAACTGCCTCAACCTTACTAGGATCAACTTGGATGCCATCCCTCGACACCACATGCCCTAAGAAAGTGACTTCAGTTAACCAAAACTCACACTTGGAAAGTTTAGCATAGAGCTGATGTTCTCTCAATCTCTGCAACACTATCCGCAAATGATGCTCATGCTCTTCCTCACTCTTGGAATAAACCAGGATATCATCAATGAACACGATCACAAACTTATCCAGGAATTCTCTGAATACTCGATTCATTAAATCCATGAATGCTGCAGGAGCATTTGTCAAACCAAAGGACATTACTAAGAATTCATAATGACCATAACGAGTCCTAAATGCTGTTTTTGGAATGTCTTCCTTCTTAATCTTCAACTGATGATACCCTGATCGCAGGTCTACTTTTGAAAAGCACTGCGCTCCTTGCAACTGATCGAACAAATCATCGATGCGCGGCAACGGGTACTTGTTCTTTACTGTCACCTTGTTAAGCTGTCGATAGTCAATGCACAATCTCATCGATCCATCCTTCTTCTTGACAAATAACACTGGTGCACCCCAAGGAGAAGTACTAGGTCGTACGAACCCCTTATCAAGCAATTCTTGCAACTGACTTTTTAATTCCCTTAACTCAGATGGCGCCATTCTATAGGGCGGAATAGAAATTGGCTGCGTACCAGGAATGACGTCAATACTAAATTCTATCTCTCGATCTGGGGGTAATCCCGGCAATTCCTCCGGAAAAACATCAGGAAATTCCTGAACAATAGGAATTTGGTCTAAGCTGACAGTAGGCCTATCAACATCTTGGATTACCGCCAAAAATCCCTGACAACCTTTTGCCAACATTTGCTGGGCTTTTAAAGCAGAGATTAAGTTTGTTGGCTTATCTACTTCGTTTCCAAACAACACAAACGAAGTTTCACCCGGAAAGTTAAACTTTACCACTTTCAGGTGACAATCCACCGAAGCATAGCATGAAGCTAACCAATCCATGCCCAGTATGACATCAAAGTCTATCATATCAAGTATCATCAAATCGACAAAACTTTCTCTACCCTCAACAGACACTTCACAAGATTTGTACACTTGTGAAACTGACAAAGATTCCCCAACAGGGGTAGCCACAGTGAAAGGACAATCAAGTCTAACTGAATTCTTATCCATCATCTTAGCAAAATATTTTGAAATATAAGAGTGTGTCGAACCAGGGTCAAACAATGCATAAGCCTTTTGAAAACATATAGAGATAATACCTGTGACCACAGCATTAGAAGCCCGAGCATCTTGCCTTGTCATTGCGTAAACCCTAGCTTGACCTTGGCCTGAAGGTTGTGCTCTCTTCTTTGGAGGTCGTCCTGATGTACCTCTACCCATAGAGGCAGAAGTTGCTCCCACAGACGGAGCTGCAAAAGTAGAAGGGTGGGGAGAAGGTCTAGCTGATCCATAACTCGAGGTTGATTGAGCAAACGGACACTCTTTCTTCATGTGACCCGGCTGCCCACAACCATAGCACACCCCCAAGGACTTCAGACAAACCCCTGAATGGTGCTTCCCACACATATTACAGGTAGGCCTGGAATAACTAGTCTGGCTTCCCCCAGACTGAGGTCTAGTACCTCCAAACTTTGGTCCCGAACCTGGAATGCCCACAGAAGATCTATAAGATCTGGGCGCTGGCCGCATATCAGCTGACGAGGGTTGGCCCTGAGGGCGGTTACCCTTAAATGATGATCCTTGGAACCTTTCGTTCCCAGTCTTCTGCTTCTTAGAAACCCCTTCTTCTTCCATGTGCCTCAACTCAATTCTCAAAGCACAATCAACCACATCAGCATAAGAAGCAAAATGATTCAGCATCGGGGCCACAGCATCATGAATATGTATCGGTAAACCCTGAATAAACCTGCCGATTCTATCCCTCTCCGACGGAATCAAGGTAGATGCATACGATGAAAGTTCTGTAAATCTTCTGTCATACTCGGCCACAGACATCCCCGAAGTACACTTCAACAGAAGAAATTCCTTAACTCTAGCATCCTTCTTGCTCTGGGGAAGAAAACGCTTCAGGAAAAGATCCTTAAAATCTGTCCATGACAATAGTGATACTCTATCCCCCTGAAATCCTGATACCGTCTTACTCCACGCATTCGCAATCCCTTCAAGTCGAAACAAGGCAAACTCCACGTATTGCACATCTAAGCATCTCAAAGCCCGGCATCTCTTCTCAATTCCTTCCAGAAACTCAATGGGTTCCTCTCGAGAATCAAACCCTGAGAACTTCGGAGGATCCAACTTTATAAACTCTGATAGCCTGACTGCGATGGATTCTTCCTCTATAACCTGGGGTGTCTCTACCTGAGTCTCATGCCTAGAGGATGTAGAGATCTCAGGAGACTGTGGATGAGATGGTTCTGCCTCAGATAGAATTTCCTGAAGAGGTCTAAGGGGTCGACCTCCTCGAACCCTAGCACCCCTACGACCCTGTCCTCGGCCTCGAAGAGGCACATCACTTCGCTGAGCAGAGCCTTGATCCGAAGCCCTAGAGCTCCCTCTAGACTGTACTCGTCTAGGCGGCATTTAACTATTCATAAAACATAGAAAATATTCAGTTTATAAGTTCGTTTCTGAAATCATAGGAAAACACCACTTTTGAATTTCTTTTAGAGATCTTCAGAGATGCCACAACTATAGTTATGCCCGGGTTCATAACGATAATTGAGACCCCACCGAAGTATCTCTGCTCTGCTTAACCATAGAAAAAACTTGGCTCTGATACCAAACTGTCACGTCCCTATTTCTGGACCGTGACCGGCACAGAATATGAATACATCATATTCTGAAAGCCTATCCTTATAAGTAAAACCATTAATTTCTCCATATCATTTTTTTCAAAATCATACAAACATTTTCTAAGGTTCATGCAGAGCACTTTCCTTTCCAAAATAATAAAAGTTCTTAAGAAGCAATTACATCAAAAGTAGTTCTTATCAAACGAAACTTCGGATCAACAGCAAGGCTCTTTACCGCTCAGCTGGAGAAATAGGGTCACCTGCACTATCTGAAGCCAAAAATCTACTCGTGAATAACGTCCCAAAAACATGATTTAAAAGAATGCGGAAATAAACAATGCATAATCATGTTGAAAATGTATTTCTTAACACTTCTTAATCTAATGCAAACCTTTTCGTAAACATTTGTGTTTCAGGGAAAATAACCGTATGAAATAACTGTTTCAAATAACTCATTCAAAACAATCTTCTCATAACCATGATCTTTCTGTAGGATTTCAACAGAACGAAAACTGACGTGGACACACAGTCCACGAGGGTAACTAACCATTCTGGTGGCTCGAAGCCACTAACTGTCGCGAGAACGAATCCCACGAAATAATTCTGGTGGCTACGCCACAAACTGTCGCGAGAATAAATCCCACGAAATAATTCTGGTGGCTACGCCACAAACTGTCGAGCTCGAATACCAAGGTGCACCAAGGACTAACAGTACTGCTGTTAGCAACCAGCGTTCTGTATTCCGTCCTAAAATGTTTCTATCATGCGTGGGGTCCTTTTCACATAACATAATCTCAATCGTTTCAAATATCATAATCATTGATAAAGTCACTTTGAATTTCTGTTACCCCAGCATGAATATACAAAATCAAGTTACTGTAAAAACATATGCAATTCACAGAAAAATATTTCATGAATAACATCAGTTCACTGTCAAATCTTTTTCTAAAGCCTCTTTATCCATTTTCATGCATAATCGTAATCTTTTGTAAATTAATCGAGAGAAAATCATTTCTAACGATTTAAACCATACTTTCATAAAACTTGCTTTCCGAAATCCATATTTGAAATTCATCATTTGAAATAACAATGCATTTGAAAAATGTAAATTTTAGGGAACGTTATTCACTCACCTGGAATTCTCTAAATATAATTTATTCTTGCTCTAAGCTTTAGAATATCAATCTCCCTTCATTTCCCTAAATCCCGAAAATAAAGCATTCCATGAGCTAACAGACAAAAACCACAATTTGAACAGTTTCAATCTTTGCAAACAGCCATAATCATTCACTAAAAGTCTTATCTTTATTTCTTTTCCAAACTGTTAAATTCCATATTCCATCCAAGAGTGACATTCAGCTCTTTTATCTCATAGTGCTTTTGATTTAACCCAATCACCATAAGTTACACAAATACTTGTTAATACTTGAATATTCTAAATATTTCACATTATCTCCTTCTCCATTTCTTCCCAAAACAGCAAGCTTTCACACATAATATAGTTACTTCCAAAAGTAATCTGGGTTGAAACATACACATTTCCAGTTTTCATACTTCCAGATTATCTTATTCCTATCAAAAGCAACTCTATTTCCTTTATCTTCTTTCTTCTAACTCATAACCGTAACCTCATTCCTTTGTCAACATAACCACGCACACACCTCAGCAGCATACACAGTGCACAATCCACAGAAACAAAGTGACAGGAATGCTCATTGTTCATAACCATTGACAGCACACATGCATATATACAATCGTTTCCAACAGTAACATAAATCATTTCTTTGGACAGCGGTCTTAACAGAACAATGGCTTAACATACTCATACACACAGCAGCAATGTCCACAAACAACAGAAGAAGAAAGTTCCGACAACATACCACGCACTGTTAAAATTCCATGGAGGTTATGCAACTCCAACATCCTTCATTCTTCCATACTTCCTTCCTTTCCTAAACCCAGAGATCACACACCCTCCCCGCGAAGCACTGCAAAGCAGCGACAGAGAAGAATGCCAAAGATATAAAGTTGCTACGGTGACAATAGATGACAGCGACGAGAACAGTCGTCGGTCCTAACAATGACACCCCAAAACAGGGGAACACCGGAGTCCAAACTGAACGGAGTGAGCTCAACTGCTCAAGATAACTAGCTGGAAAGAAACGAAAGAATTTGAATATGGATTATGGTTTAAGAAGCTTACTCACAGCGTCCACAGAGCCGACCACCGAAGAGCAACCTGGAAATTGAATTCGAAGACTTGCTACAGTAGCAGAGACTTGCTACAGTAGCAAAGAACGGTGACGAACAGCTGCAACACGGCGATGACAACAACCACGAGGGTGGTTTACCGGAAGAAGTAACCACTGGCGCTAGCACCCAGCTCACTAAGCTTGCAACACTCCTGCGCCTTCCATTCTCCCTCTCACAGCAGCGTCATTGCCGACAGAAAAAGAAGGAGGGCGGGGCGGAAAGCTTCATAAAGATGATGACCGAGACTCTCCGTGCCGTGTACTCTTCTACCACGCCGCACGCTGAGCTCCTGCCGTCCCGCACCTTCCCACGCTGCAGCCTGCCGTCTCTGTTCGCGGCTCGCAGGAAGAAAGAAGAAAATGATGAAGAAGAGCAGAGGATTCGGTGGAAATAGACAGAGGGGCAAAATGGTAATTTCACGCGTCTGAGAAAAAAAACAATTCACCTCCGCTTTCGCTGCGACTCGAACCCTGGCCGGATGGTTTCCCCTTCGCCACGTGAACCACTCAGCTAACACTTCTCATTCGAAATATTCTACACTGAATATACATATATGTTAACTAAATTCCTGATCATAACAATATCTTAGAAGTTTTCCGCTATATTCCATGCATAAGTATTCATTATAAACAAAATGGAGAACATAAAAAAACATTAAATAAAATCCTCAATTTTATTTAGACATTTAAATATCAGTGAGCAAATGATATAATTATGACAACTTGCCTCAATAAAATAATACTTGAAAAAATTGGCACTTTAATTAAAAGTATAGCATGTAGTAAAAATATCATTTGAAAAATTCTTATGAGACGTTATTCATTTACCTATTGTATTGTCAAATACCAACAATTTACTTTACTAGCAACTTCTATATGATATCACTCTTTAAAACCCTTATGCCCAAAACAAAACTATAATCATTATCCTTTCACAACCTTTATAAGATTTCACAAAATTCATTTAATGAAATCCTTCTACTTAATTAATGATAATCATCGTATAACTATGATTATTAACATTCAAACATCCATCCAATTTACTTAAATTATTTAGAAATAATTTTGGATATCCCAATAGGTAGATCCACCATTTTAAGTTTATGGCATTTTAAAAATATAAAAGGAACCCAATAGCCTTTTAGCGTAATAGTATGGAAACTTTCCTATTGGCAAGAGGTCTCTCTTATAACCTAACCTTAGGCAGTTAATACTTGCCCCTCTAATTCAAAAAAAAAATATACAAAAGGAACAATTTTGACTTCAACCTTCCTTCTATAAAATGCAATATTTGAATTAAATCAATAATATATCACCACATTTAACTAATAACTTGAACAACAACCCAATCAAGCATAAAGGAAAAACTACCTTTCTCTCATTTTAGACATGCTTCAAGTTTCGACTTAGCAATCCATATCACTATAAGATACTTTTAGGCAAATCCCAATACCTTACAAACTTTCAACATAGAAATTAAATGACTTTAATGCTGAACTTTGGTCTATGTTAGACCATACTTGGTTCCTCAAATATAATTCCTTATTCACACATTTCATCAAACACAGTAAGGGCTTCCTAAAATCAAGCAATAGTCATAAATTATAAACAGCACAATTTTCCAACTAGTTTACATTTTTCTACGTCTACTTCATTATCATGATCCAAGTTTATATAGAAAGAAACAATTTAAATCTATCTCTTTGCTCTTTTTTATACATGCTTCAAGCTTCCATTTAATTGCTCAAACTTCACCACCATGTTATATATATATTTAAGCAATAAGTATACCTTTTAATTTTCAACATAAAAATGAACAATCTTAATCCAACTAATTTCCTCTTCTATACATTTTCACAAACACCTTGTCTGCACCAAACATTCAAAAAGTTCATCAACTTCTTAATCTTCAAATCTCTTGTCCAACAATTTTCAAACACCCCTATATGGAATTACTCTACTACCCAAATTCCAGTCCTTATCGAGAATCAATTCAAACCAATAAAATATAATGTAAATCTATCTTCTTCCTATTATAGCAACTAAAACAGTTCGAGTGAAATTTCCTATCCTAATAAGCTCCCTAAACTTTAATTTCAACTTGTCTAAACTTTCATCTTCTCTCCTGGATCACGCACAACCCACACGAAAACACCATAATAAAAAAATTGACTTGAAGCTCAGCACACACACCCACACACACGGTAGCTAAACAGAAGCAAGGAAGGAGAGAACTTTTGTAACGTACAAATACAATCAGTGCACTGAAGAATAGATTTGAAGTTTTGTTAACACACATCCACGAAACAACGTCGTCTAAAGCAGAGGCAGAAGAAACTTAGCGTGTAGAGCTAGTGGGCTAACCAAAAAAAGAGACGACAGTACTGAACATGAAAGAGGAGGAAGAAGAAGACTTCAAAATTACTGCACAGTAGCGGTAAACCAAACTCACGCCCACACTGATAGTGAAAAGGGAAAACGAGATAAAGGAATGAAGAGGGAGCAAGATGACTGAAGCTTTGCATACACATACCATTAGTGAGAAGGAAGGTGATATTGAATGTTGGCTCCGGTGAGAATCCGATGATCTTCAACACAGGGGAGCATTGTGAGAGTGATGAATAATTTTCCTAAATTTTTTTTCTCCCGGTCCCTTTCTACTGTGCTTCATCACTAATGGGAAAATAACAGAGCTAGGAGAAATATCAGAAGGGATATATATTTTTAAACCATAATTTTAAGAAATATTTTAACTAATCCAAATATATTTTTATGGTAGATAAAATGTTATTTAAAACCAAATCTTATTTTACAACCAATTATATCTTCCTTGGTGTATAAGTCCACGACTTAGGAACAATGAAAAATTTACTCTCAATTGATTATGGTGTAAAGATTAAACAGGAAGAGAGTGTGCGATAAGGGCATACATGTAATCCACACTTTCTTCCTATTTCCTCTACAATGGTGTAGAGAAAGTCTAGGAAAAAGATACAGTGGATCCCACATGTGAGTTCCATACCTTATTTTCTCCCCTACTTTGAAGAGAAATACTTGGGTATTCTAAAGCCTTGTTTGTTATGTGGGGTTGGGGTTGGGACTAGGAAAAACCATATTTTCATGTTTGGTACGAGGTAATGAGAGATTCAATTACAATCCCATCCTACAAGGGATTCCCCAATACCACCCCTTTGGTATTGCAATTTGCAGAACTATTTTCTTGTTTTTGTGCTTTAAATTTTTTTTGGAAAAATGTCCTGCCTTTAAAAAGCAACTTCTTATAGCCACATGTTGCTGCAACTGTTGGTGATTGCCCCTGCTGTTGACCTTTGTTGGAGCCCGCGACCACCGTGCTGATGACTGACACCACCACCAAATATGTCTGCCGCCACCACCCTTGACATTCGCTATCGGTGATGACCACTAACAACTGCCGCTTCCACCAAATATCGTTAGCGAGTGACATTGTCTACATCAACCACTGTCGCCAGCGACCGCCACCAATGATTATTTAAGTTAATCGTAAGAATAATTATTTTTCGCTTGTCTATATTGTCTCTCAATCCTCTAACTCTTCATCCGTCATCACTGTGCTCTCCACTCTAGCTCTCATATTTTTTTAATTCTTAAAGTTAGTTTTAAAAACAATTATTTCAAAGAAGTTTTTATGTTTTTTTTTGTTTTCAAATACAATTTTCAACTTGCTTGTTTTCTTTTGTGGGGTTGGTATGTGCTTTCCTGTGTGAACTAGGGAAACAAAGACTAAAATTTATCTTGTATATTATCACAGCCCTACTCATATACTATCTCTCCCTAGCATGCCTGAGAACTTGTTTTGTTTCATGAAGAATGGAAGAAGGGTTTTGCAAAATATTCAATGCCACATATTACCTTGTGCTGTTGAAAAATGAACAGGGAAGGAGAAAAAAAATCCATCAATGGGTTTAGATCTATATCGTTATTGCCATTATTGGTGGATGATGTCGTGCTGCTGTTGACTGCTGAGAATAAAATTGGGAGGTGAAGGGAGGAAATAGGAGAGTTTGAGATGGAAGGGAAATGGATTGAGAAAGAGAGGGGCAAAAATGGTAATTAACAAACTCTAGGTACTTTTATTTTTTAAATTAATCAGAATGGGTAGGTTGACATGTATATTAAAATTATATGAACTAGAGCATCTTTATTAGGTAGAGTTTAGGTGTGCTAGTACTCTTAGTGTACTAAGTTTTTCTCTACTTTTCTTTCTTCCAATTTTTCTTCTCGTATAGGGAAAACACATTTTTTTCCTTATTTTTCTTTCCTCTCTCATTTTCTCTCGAACCAAATAGAGGGTTGGTATGGTTTAGAAATGTAATGTGAGGGTGATGGCAAAGGATTGTGTCAGAAGTTAAATGAAGGCGGCACTCTGGGCGATTGAGTGCCTAGAAATGGCGAGGAAGAAATCGTTCCTGGAGCTTCATTGAGCAACCGGGTTTGAGCTAGACCGGATCCTTTCTTGGTAGTGTGTAGTGCTTGAGCTTATTGATTTGTTTGGCTGTCATTCTTTGCATCGCCGTCAACATCCTCTCTGTTGTGCGTTACTTCAAGCACGGATCTGATGTGTGTTACTTTTTCTTTCCCTTGTGCATGTTTAATTCAATTTTGCTTCATCTTGTTTTTGTTGTTTATTTTTTGTTGTTGTGTGTGGGTTTTAGGTTTTTGATGGCATATTCCAGTGTTACGTTGTGTTGATATCTTTTGTAGTGGTTATAGCCGAGGACGGAATGGAGTTTCATAACCAAGTTCTGGTAGGTTCCTTTTTTGATGTTATAGTTTAATTTGTCAACTTTTTGAGTAATTTGGTCGTTATGTGTTAATGATTATTATAATGGTATGGATTGCATTTGAATTTCTCCTTGCTGCTGTTATCTTAGTGTCGTCCCTAATGTCTTATTAATTTTGCTGTATTTTATAGGTTTTGGGATATTGGGCTGGCAGGGGTATGCTACAGATTTTGGATGTCTCTATTTTACTTAGATTTTTGGTTATTTTTCCCATTATGTTTAGATTTTTGGTTATTTTTCCCATTATGTTCTTTTAATGAGCTTGTCTTCATTTTCTTGGACCACTGACGCCTTAAACATCAACATATAAATTGTAAACTTCTAGAAGTATTAAACATGTTGAGTTGGTAAATTCTATCTGGTGTAATGGCAAACTTATCGTACATATTAGCTTTGGCCACTAATAAATGCTAATATTAATTAATGAGAGATATTATTAATTATGAATTGTTGTTTGAATTCTGCCAAGCCCATCTTGTAAGATAAAGCACATTATTGTTGTATTATTTGAATTCTGGAAAATGTTGTGAGACTTAGCACTGAATAGGAGCTAATTGTCTTTTTAATTCTTTTTGTTAGGAAGAGAAATGAGGCTCAGAGCCTAAACATTACATAAAATAGTACAACAGAACAAAAGAAAGCAAAACAATCAACAACCCCTATATACTTTAAACTAATTCATACCACAATATCCCTCCACAATTTCTAGTCTTTCAGTCTATTTTCATCTTGCAAAACTAACTCACAATTTCTTTGTCTTTCCGTCTATTTTCATCTCTTTAGATAAGCCCTCTTTTTTCCTGAATAGGGGCTAATTAAGTTAATATGAAGATGGATATACTTTGTCTGGTTCCTGAAATATGGTTTTCTTTCTGCAGTGTTGCAGTACTGACAAAGGCTTTAATTGACTATCTTGTGGAGAGAAAGGATCTTGTTCTTCTTCAAAATATATGCATTGGTTTTCTGAAACGTACCCACCAGCAGCAGGAAATCACAAGAGAGCAAGCAATCAAGGATCTAGAGGTAGGCTGTTAACCTACTGTGTTATGACCTGTTTATGCGCTGATTTCTGTTTACGTGACTGTATCTCTAATTGTCTGTCGTTCCTATACGTATAAGATCCTAATAAACATCTTGCACAAACCACAAATTAGTGAGGCTAATGAACTAGAGACTAGAAAGCTCTTGAACTTTATTTTGTCACATTGCATTCAAGCCTATACAGAAAATTGATGTATTTGATCACGCTACACTGACTCTTGAAATTTTCATAATACTGGAATGCGTAAATAGTTGGTTACATAATCATGTTGTAATTGAAAATTTCGAATTTGTAAAGATGGTAGACTTGCATTTTTGGCCTGTTAAATTGTTCTAGTCAGTCATTGCAGAATGTCTTCCCTTGTTTGTGGATTGTTGTTTTTTTTCAAGTCCATCATTGATGGTAGAAATTAGGCACAAAGATCAATGGCATGGACTAGTTTCTAGTCTTAATTGCTCTGATAGAATTTGGACACTTTATCTGCTCCTATTTTAATGTCCATTTTATAAAAAGCATTGCTCTTATTAGAAATGTGACACGCTTCTATGGCCACTTACAAGGAGTTGCAACAGCGTAAAGAGGAGTTTGAACAACTGCTTCTCCCATAAAGCGTTCGAAACTTTTCAAATGAATTGTGACATACTTAACGCATTACTTAGCGCAAAGGTATCTCCACTAGTAAAAACATGAATTTTGGTTGCTGATTTATTGCTTGACAAGGTTGTTTGTTCGTTCTTTATAGCAATCGAAGTTTGTTATTTAAGTTTGGAGATTTAAACTATATCCACAGGCAAAGAGCATGGGTCTTCATCCCTGTTTTTTGCTATTGTGGTTGACCATTATAGGTAAAACACTAAAAAAATAAAGTTTTAGCGACAACTTTTCAGCGGTGACATTTTGAAAGTCCTAAGTTTATGCGGCGACAATAAAGTTGTCGCTGAAAGTAAGACTTTCAGTGGCGACTTTATTTTGTTGCCGCTGAAAGAAAGACTTTCTGTGGTGACACATATTGTCGCTGCAGAAGGTTATAGTATATGCAGCAACATACATGTGTCGGGGCAGAAAGTCTATAGTTTCTGCGGCGACATTTTTTTGTTGCCACAGAAGGTAGGATTCAGCAGTGACTTTTGTAATTTGTAGCCGCTAAAAGTCTTCATACAATTTTTTCCAAATTTGGAGAGATTTTAAGCAACTATCTAATATATAGATTTAAATTATTGAATAATGTCATTTTTAAATAAAAAATAAAGGAATTTCACATGTTATTGTTATAAGAAGAGATTATACAAATAATAATGTGATGTCTGTGAAAGAAGGAGATGAAGCAGAGGTATGTGCATGAGAGAGATATTATAAATGTGTGTCAATGAGCATGAGAGTTGGTATGTGTGTTAGAGAAAATATGGGTAAGGAGATAGAGAGAGGGGGATGTGTGTGTGAGAGATAAAGAGAAAGAAGGGATGTAAAATATATACATACATTCTTAGTTACTGTTGCTCATGCCATATGTTACTGTATTTCATGTAACATCCCAACTTTTATAAAAAGGATTTTTAAGGTATTATTGAGTTTAAGAGTATTTTTCTAAAATTAAAAAGTCTCAAAAGTAAATTTTAGAAAAAGAATTAAGGAAAGAATAATCATTAAAAATATTTTTAGGTTAAGAAAAATTAAGAAAAAAATCATAAAATGAGTATTTTGGGGGCTTAGAAAATTATGAAAGTGTTTATTTCCTCAAAAGAGACCCAAATGATTTAATAGCTATTTTTAGAGAACTAAAGGTTTAGTTTCTTAGAAAATTAAAGAAAAATAGTTAGAGGTTATCATTTGCTCAAACAATTTTATAAAACTTCCCTAATGAGTTGAAGAAGCCATTGGAGGAAAAATATAATTATTTTATTAAGAGAATTATTTCTTAAAAATATTTGGTAAAAGTGAGACTTTCAATGGTAACTTTTTTTGTCGCCGCTGAAAGTATTTAATATTTTATTAGGGATCTCCTTCTCTTATTTCTCAATGTTGATAACTTCAGAGAAAAATCGAAACATCGAGAGCGGGAGACAGAAGGAGAGCACGAGAGAAGGACCAAGGGATTGTGACGTTGGAGGAGTGACCGAAGGTGAAGATCAAACTTGTGACGTTGTCGGCCATCTGAGGTAAGTTCTCTGACTCCATCTTCAATCTATCTCCTCTGCTTTCTTTTGATTATGAGGTGGGTCAGTGATTAAAGTTAAGATTTTGAGTAGCTTTTGGTTGATTAAGTGAAAATGAGTAAGAATCTTCTAAATTTCTTTACAATTTGTGTCAATCTCATCTTTGATTTCTTCTTTTATCAGGTGTTGAGAATGTTACTCATAATCATTTGAATATTCTTTTGTCTAAGATATATCTCTTGCTTTGGCTTTGCTTGTTCCTTGCCCTGTCACGTCCCAAAATTTGGACCGTGACCGGCACGGAATATGAACAGTTTCATATTCCGAAAGCCTAAAATCTCAAATACAACGTTTAAAGTTTCCACAATATTTTTCAAAATAAACATAATCTTTGCTAAGGTCTATGTGGAGCATTTACCTTTTTAACAAAATCATACAAACATTTTCTATAGTATAATTTCATCAAAAGTAGTTTTGTCAAAAAAATGACGCTTCGGATTGGCAACGAGGCTCTTCACTGCTCAGCGGGAAGGTTAAGGTCACTTGCACTATCTGAGGCCAAATAATCTACTCGTGAATAACGTCCCAAAAACATGATTCAAAAGAATGCGGAATTAAACAATGCATAAACATGCTAAAAATGTATTTCATAATATTTCTTAATTTGATGCAAATATTTCCGTAAATATCTGTACTTCAGGGAAAACAACAATCTGCAATAACCATTTCAAATCAATCTGAAATAACTATTTCAAATCAATTGTTGTAAAACAATCCTTTCAAACCATGATCTTTCTGTAGGACTTCAACAGAACAAAAACAGACGTGGACACACAGTCCACGAGGGTAACTAACCATTCTGGTGGCTCGAAGCCACAAACTGTCGCGAGAATGAATCCCACGAAATAATTCTAGTAGCTCAAGGCCACAAACTGTCGTGAGAATAAATCCCACGAAATAATTCTGGTGGCTATGCCACAAACTGTCGAGCTCGAGTAACCAAGGTGCACCAAGGACTAACAGTACTGCTGTTAGCAACCAGCGTTCTGTATTCTGTCCTAAAACATTTCCATCATGCATGGGGTTTATTTCACATGAAATAATCTCAATCGTTTCAATGCCATAATCATTGGTAAAAACCACTTTGAATTTCTAAAACCCCAGCATGAACATTCGAAATCAAGTTACTGTAAATGTTATGGCCTAAGATTTAAAAATGGAATATGTATATATTTGGTGCAAGAAATTTCAATGTGAACCGGGTAGCCGAGTGGTTAGAAGGAACAGGCTGTAGCTTTGGGTTCTGTGTTTGAATCCCAGCTACCACAAAAGTGTATATATTTTCATTTTTCAGCGCGTGAATTTCCTATGTTGCCCTCCTGTCATTTCTTCCTGCAGCCGTACCCCCCTTCTTCATTTTGTCTGAATTTCTTCAGCGGCTGCAACGGGATGAAAGACAGCAGCAGAGCGACGACAGAGAGAAGTTTACGCCACCGGTACCGTGCGAGTCATTCTCTGCCTCGTGCCATCCATCTCCTGTCGTGTTGTCGCCACTGGTATGTCGTGTCGTGAGGAAGGTTCTAGTTCTGCCGATAAATAGAGCCAGCAGGGAGAAATTTGGGTCGTCACGGAGAAATCAGGAGAGAAATCATGTAGTAGCAAGGTGGTGTGGCGATCAGCGTGTTGGGTGCCTCTGTTCTGGAGTTCTATTTGCTGGGTCACCGTCGTGTTTGGGTACCGTTGTTGCCGTGTACATTCCGTTCACTGTAGCAATTCCCAAATCCTCAATTCTTTTCATTTCTGTCTGTCATGGCCTATGGGCATGACAGATGCGTGAGGCTATGTGAGAGGGTCGGAGGCAGGGGAGGTAGTGCTTGGGCCAGGCAGAGCTATGGTAAGCGTATCGTGAATCTCAGCCGGTGACGCTTACCCAGTGGTCTCTATCCATTGTTGTGCAGGTATTGAGATTTTGACCATTATTCTCCTTCATTTCCTATCTTGATCAGTAGTGATTGCTCCGGGATACTTTGTGTTGTGGCTGTCGACTCCCCTGTTCTGGTCTGTGTCCGTGTATCTGATTTTCCAAAGTTGTGCTGGAGGCCGTGAGTTGAGGAGTTTGCAATCTCTGTTGCGTGTTATGTTGCCCGACTCCTCTGCTCTTGGCTAATTGTTATGTGTGAAATTTCCATTACTCCTTTGGTTTCTCCATGTGTTTTGTTGAATGTGTGAGCGGTGCTGTTCTGAATTAAAAGAAGTATTTATGTACATGTGAGTTGCTATCTTTGGGTGAGAAAACAGAAGGAAGAGGAGGAGGAAAGTGAACTGGAGCATATTATTTGTGTGAATGTGTCGCTGCATGTGTGTGCTGGGATAATTGGTTGGTAGTTCTGGCATTCGGATTGAGGGAGATTGGTATTTATATGTATAGGATGGGTATGCATGCAATGTGAAGGTATTTATATCTGTGTGTGTGTGGTTATGATGCCAAAGGGAAGAGGGAAACAGAGCATGCTAACTTTCTATTGAGGGATTTGGGTCTGTGATGATTTGGTGTTAGGACTTTGAAGATAGAAAGGACTGTGATTTTGGTTAAAGGAATGTTTATACATGAGTGTATATGTATGCTGTTATGCTGCAGCCGTGTGCGTGTGTTCTTTGTATGCAATGAATGTGTAGTGGGAATGATTTGAAGCAGGATTAAGCCCATTTATATTTTAACCTGTTGAAAGGAAGGTATTGCACACCAGAAGCAGTGTAGGAAATTTTGAGCCATTATAGTTGAGTTAAAGGCTAAGAGGAGTGATTTAAATTATGTTTGTAAGGGCGTTGATATGGGATGATGGCCCTAAGCCCATGAAAATAAAGTATAGGAGTGAAGGATTGAGGTTTAAAAGATAAGTGAGGAATTTAACTTAAAGTGATGGGTTAGGAAATTGTAAGAAGGAATAAGTGATTGGATCCTTGAGTTAATGTATGGCAGTATGAAATTTATTGAAATGATAGATTAAGGATAATTATTTCTGATAGAACGTTGATATGTTATTTCGGGATACCAGGGAATTTAGAAGCGAGAACAACCAGAAGTTATTGGCAAAAAAGAGTAACAGTTTAGAAGCGTGGCAGGTGAGTGAATAACGTTCCCTAAAATTTACATTTTCAAATGCATTGTCATTTCAAATGTTGAATTCCAAATATGAATTTTGAAAAGCAAATTTTAAGAAAGTATGGTTTAAATCGTTGGAAAGGATTTTCTTTCGATTGGGTTACCAAAGAATTATGATTATGTACGAAAATTGATGAATAAGTTTTTGAAAAAAGTTTGGCAAAAGTTGCATTGAACTGATGTCATTCATGAAATATATTCCTATGTGAATTTCATATGTTTTTACAGATATTTGATTTTAAATGTACATGGTGGGGTTTTTGAGATTCAAAGTGGTTTTTACCAACAGTTTATGGCATTGAAACGGTTGAGATTATGATATGTGAAATAAACCCCATGCATGATGGAAATGTTTTAGAAAGGATGGAATACAGAACGCTGGTTGCTAACAGCAGTACTGTTAGCCCTTGGTGCACCTTGGTTACCCGAGCTCGATGGATTTCACCGTGGGTTTCGTACTCACGAAGGGTAGTGGCTAAGCTACCAGATTTCACCGTGGGTTTCGTACTCACGAAGGGTAGTGGCTAAGCTACCAGATTTCACCGTGGGTTTCGTACTCACGAAGGGTAGTGGCTAAGCTACCAGATTTCACCGTGGGTTTCGTACTCACGAAGGGTAGTGGCTAAGCTACCAGATTTCACCGTGGGTTTCGTACTCGCGAAGGTTAGTGGCCTTGAGCCACCGACAGTTAACAGCTTCGAGCTGTCAGAATGGTTAGTTACCCTCGTGGACTGTGTGTCCACGTCTGTTTTCGTTCTGTTGAAGTCCTATGGAAATATTATAGTTTTTGAAAAGATGGTTTTACAACGATTAATTTGAAATAGTTATTTCAAATTGAATCTCTCAAATAATAATGTTTACGGAAAAGATTATGGGCCTGAAAAGATTATGTTTTTCCTGAAAGAAAATGTTTACAGAAAATGTGGCATTGAAATACGAGATGTTGGAACATGTTTATGCATTGTTTATTTCCACAATCTTTTAAATCATGTTTTTCATGGGACGTTATTCACGAGTAGATTATTTGGCTTCAGATAGTGCAGGTGACCCTAATCCTCCGGCTGAGCAGTAAAGGGCCTCGATGTCGATCCGAAGCATTGTTTGACAGATATTACTTTTGATGTAATTACTTTCTTAAGAACTTGTATTATTTTGGAAAGGCTAATGCTCCACATAAACTTTAGAAAAGATTTCGTATGATTTTGAAAAACATTATGAAAACTTTAGACGATGTATTTGAGGTATTAGGCTTTCGGAATATGAAACTATTTATATTCCGTGCCGGTCACGGGCCAAATTACAGGACGTGACAGTAAAAATATATGTAATTCACGTAGGAATATTTCGTGAATAACATTAGTTCACTGTCAAATCTTTTTCTAAAGCCCCTTTATCCATTTTCATGCATAATCGTAATCTTTTGTAAATCGATCGAAAGAAAATCATGTCTAATGATTTAAACCATAATTTCGTAAAACTTGCTTTTCAAAATCCATATTTGAAATTATCATTTGAAATGATAGTGCATTTGAAAAATGTAAATTTTAGGGAACGTTATTCACTCACCTGCCACGCTCCTAAATCGTTACTCTTTTCTGCCAATCAACTTTCCATTAATTCCACTTCTCAATCCCCTGGAACCCCGAAACAAAATATTAACATTCTAAAAAATCTCAACAGAAAAAATTCATCTTTAACCAATTTGGGCTCAACGTCCCCCCAAAAGCTTTAATGGTTATTGATCATGGCTTAACCACTCCAAAACTTGTTTCATAAAAATTTACTTTCAGTGCATTCAAAGCTTTAACCTTTCATAATCTTTTTGCCAAGACTTAACATGCATCACACATAACAACAGCACTATAACCATAACTTTTTACTTTAAATCTATAGATTCCAAGCTTTGGACTCACCTACATTTAAAATATTGGTTTCAATTTTCAGCTTCCTCAACTCAACTCAATACTCACCAATCAACCATGGAATCCATAAATATAAACATGAAAATGTTCATTTCCGTAGCATGACATTAGCTTTATATATATATATATATATATATATATATATATTTTCTTTCAAATCATTACCCTTACCCTTCATATATATACACACACACATAAGCCGTCCTGACATAATATCACAACACTCATCCCAATTTTTCTCTTATTTGCTCTTTATCAATTCACTTCCGGTTGTTCTCACTTCTAAATTCCCTGATATCTCGAAATAACATATTAACATTCTATCAGAAATAATTATCCTTAATCTATCATTTCAATAAATTTCATACTGCCATACATTAACTCAAGGATCCAATCACTTATTCCTTCTTAAAATTTCCTAACCTATCACTTTGAGTTAAATTCCTCATTTGTCTTTTAAACCTCAAACCTTCAATCCTACATTTTGTTTTCATGGGCTCAGGGCCATCATCCCAATTCAACCCCTTTCAAAACATAATTTAAATCACTCCTTTTAGCCTTTAACTCAACTATAATGGCTCAAAATTTCCTATACTAATTCTGGTGTGCAATACATTCCTTTCAATAGGTTAAAATACAAATGGGTTTAATCCTGCTTTAAATCATAACCCACCAGCAGCAATAAACACCTGGCTGCAAACACACCCTCTTCCTATCCAATGACAACCAAACAATTACCAACATACCCAGTGTTTACCAGAACACATACACATGCCATAACAGCACAACAACATATGCACACGGCCTTCCCTGATCAAACCATTCCCAATACACATTCACTGCACACAAAGAACACACACACGGAAGCAACACAACAGCATATATATACTCATGTATAAACATTCCTTTAACCAAAATCACAGTCCTTTCTTATATTCAAAGTCCTAACACCAGATCATCACAGACCCAAATCCCTTAATAGAAAATTTGCATGCTCTGTTCCCCAAAAAATTAATTTGCATTCGAGGCATAAAGCCATTCTCACAGACATTGCCATGAAAGAATAACAACCATTTTAATAATTTCCTCAGGAGCACAGATCATCACCGAGGGAAACAGAGGAGTGAAGAAAACAAACTCACCTTAAAATGGTACAACACCGAGGAGTAATGAAAACCCAACGGTGATCCCAGCTCTTGAATTCTTGGCACGATTGATATCTATGGTGACGGAAGAAACATATCCCACGACAAATAACAGCCACCAATATTTGGCAACTCCGGTTACAGAATAGAGCACAGCTAACAGTGTAATCAAATGGTTGCAGACACCAACATAGGCAACCAGAAACAAAAAGGACCGGGAGCTTGAAGATTTGCTACAGTACTAGAGCTCCCTCGACAGCGATGACCCGAAGCGTGACGGCGGCAACAACAAATGGTAAGCACTAACTCACAGCATTCTTAACAGCAATATGCGAGGAGCTCACTGTAGCTGCTACAGTAAGCCACCACACTCCCACAGACGGAGCTCAACCCACTGATTCCAGTCAAGATCCATCTCGCCACATACCTCCTCCACTGTCGACAACTACCTCTGTTCTCTCTCTGCTCTGTCGCCCCACAACTACCTCGCTCATCGCCGCTCACCAACAGAGGAGGTAGAGAGAGCTACGGCGATAACAGAGCAAAATGACATCGGCGACCGTGACTCAAACCACAGAGAATGGTGTAATCACTCAGCAGCCCTCTGTGCGAAACTTCCTCACCCAAATCTTCTGCTCTCTGCGCCTCCCTCGACGACTCATTCACAGTTCCATTTATCAGGCAATGGCTCTGCGTTTGAAGGGACAACTCCAGCGCGACAACTCAAGCGGAGAAATGAACGAAAGCGACGACTGGCCACACGCCATCGATTTCGTGAAGCTTCCCCCTCTCTGCGCTTCCGCTGTGCCTTCTGCGTCGCTGTGATGAACTGAGAAAAATGAAAGGAATAGCGTACTGCTTTGCAGAAAAGGGGAGAGGGATATTCTTGCCATTTCACGTGGAAGAAAAGAAAAAAAAACTTCACTTGCTGCAGTCATTGGGTCTCGAACACGGACCTCAGAAATTAACTCCCATCGTTTGACCACTCAGCTAATGATACCATATTGAAATTTTCTGCACCAAATACACATATATACCTTTGCTACAATAATTTTTTTTTTCTATTAAAATTTTAGAGTCATAACATTGCCCATATTTTGGTATATAGGAGTTTTTGTTGCATCTTTCTTACCGTTGTACTACTTGCTGAGGCACCCATCTTTCATTAATAAAAAAAAATTCAGCAGGTTATGACCTCCCCAAAACATTATTCTTTTAGAATCAATTTTTTTTGTTTTTTGAAGATGTTAGATTATCCACAAATGTTTAAGGCTATGAACCCTGGGCGAAATTTCAAGCTGTACTTGGACGGTTTACAAATTAGTTGTGCAAAACACATACCATGTATCTATCTAACCTCATAGGCAGCACTCTGAGACCCTGGCCTGAGTCTTGTTAACAGTGCAAATTCTTTCAGATAATCTCTTGCTTAGAATGCTGGTTCCATTTCTTAGTCTTGTAGATAGCGGGCAAGTGTGCTTATTGCTTTTAGATTTGCAAAGGACAGTGAAAATATAGCAGCTACTAGTGATGTGGCAATTGTCCCAGCGCTCACAAATGAATGTAATGCAATGTACATTGCAGGAGTGAAATCTGAGGAGATCATGTCTAGGTTATAAATACAAAAATAGTAACATCTGAAGCTCTGCTTAAGATTAACAAGTTGTTAAGCATATATACTCATGAGAGTCTACATTGTTGTGTTAATATGTCAGTTGATCAAGATGATTCAAACACCAACATGAAGTATGCTAAAATTGGTCAAAGTGGGATTGGAAGAATGAAAGCAGTCAGCTCAAATTGATTAATGAAAGCAGTCGTCTTTATTGTGATTGTGGTCAGCAGCAATGTAATGTAGATTGTGCTTCTAACCATTGCTATTTGATTTTTAACTGCAAATATTAGTTATCTAAATGACTGCACATCCTTAAGTTCTTTCATAGGACTCTATTTTGGCAAAACTATTTTTTATTGGATTTGATACAAAAGTTTAATACTTGTGGTTCATGACACTTGTACTTCTTTCTTTATAGGTTGTTGCACTATTTAAATCATATTTTAGTGACTGAGACATGTTCAATAATAGAATGGTATATTTTTAAGATTCAGAGACCAAAATATGTGTGTACTCAATTGCAAGAAGAGGTTTAATAAAAAAATTTAAGAGGAGAAAAATGGAAGCAGAGTATGCAAAGATGGAAGAAGCACACATGCAATTCGAGCAAAGACTAATGGAGCAAAGGATACAAGTTTAATTCACTGTCTTGATGTAGAGGAGTAACCAGAGAGACATCTACTTCTTTTACTTCTAGTATTGGTCCTTCTATATAATGTTGATGTTTCAACTAAATATTTTTATTTTATTTTTAAATATGTTTAAGTAATTGATGTACTCTGATATTTAAAAGGATAATATGAATTATTCATTAATGTATTTTGGTTCATTTAGTTATTTATTATTTTATTTTTATAAGCCCATTACAAGTTTTTATTTAAAAAAATTAAGAAAAAGAATTTAAAAGCAATTATTAACTTTTAGCGGATCGCCGCTGATTCCACATTAGGCGGCAATAATTTTGTCGCCATAGAATCCACTTTCAACGGCGACAAATACTTTGCCTTTGGTGGTGACCTTGGGTTTAACCCTTTTTGTTGAATTTTCAGCGGTGACTGATTATTGACATTCAGCGACGACTTTTAATTATCACCGCTGATGCTTATAGGCGACAGTCTTATAGGTGATAGCTTGACGGTGACAAAAAATCATGACTAAAGGTTTTCAACAGCAACTTTTGTTCTTTCAGCGGCGACTTTTGTCACGCTGAAAGTCATTTTTTTTGTAGTGAAAAATAAATTTTGTTTTGTAAGTTGGGCAATTCACGGTTAATAGGTAAAAGTTATATACACAGTTCTATTTTGACTATCTTGATTTTTAAATTAAACTGAATTTTTTTATTTAGTCAATGGTACCACTACTTTTTTAAGGTTGAGTGTAAAAAATTTCTATTCTTCTCAATAAGTATACTTAATGAATTTTGAATTTATGTTTGCTTTTTCGCAAGGATGAGGCTACTTACCACAAACTAACAACTTGTTGGTAAATTAAACTGGACGCGACTGCATGGGAAGATCTAAAATTAGTAGTGGTTCATTATTGATAATAATTGCAATCCATTTTTTAATGGTTAAAAAATAATTAAACAACTTCACATGTCAAGATAAAAATGCTTACTAGGTATGATGGGCAGATCTTTAAGTTTCAGATATGGTTATTGACTTATTTCCTCCATTTAAAGTTGAAATTTCTTTTATAAGCAAATCACAACTCGATATCTTTTGGTAAAGAAAGATCTCAATCTCAATGCGAAAAGCAAAAGGTGAAAACTTGATGTGGTACGAGGATTATTGAAAGAAACAACGCTCGAAAAATAATTGCAACTACGGTAACTAATATATTCTCGTGCGTGTGAGATGACATACACACACACACACACACACACATATATCTTCGACATACAGAATCTATGTCGTCATTTATCACTTGAATAATTGAATAATATAAGCTATTATAAATTTTTATATATTGAAAATGATAACTTTTTTGGAAACAGAAAGGCAAGCAAAAGCTTAAAAAAGATAAAGCCAGAAATGAATCCTAGTAAATATTCAAAAACTTGGCAAAAAATTTTTAGTTTATCCATTGAAATGCTTTTAAAAAAAAAAACAAATTAAACCCTGAATGTTAATAATTTATAATTTCAATCCTCTCAATTGAAATCTCCCAACTGAGGAATATTAACTATCAGATTGTCATATTATGATTAAAGTCCTTTATTTATTTCTTTTACAAAATTTTGTGACACGTCTCTTAATAAATCTAATGATTAATATCTCTCAATTTTTTTTCATATACAGTTATATTAAAGATAATTATATTTGAGACATCACATCATTGAGTAGTAAATGTGACGCGTCTTGCAAGTGGAAGCTTATTTCAAAGAGTTTTGTTTTATTTAATCAAACGTATAATCTCTTTCGAGATTCAGCCTACGTTTGGATAGAAAAAAAATTGAGAGGAAAATATGGGGAATAGAATATTAAGAAGGAAAAATTTTTAAAATGGTAAAAAAATTACCATTATTAAAGAGTTTTTCCTTCTAATTCTTTCCTCCATAATTTTCTTCCCATCCAAATATAGGGTTAAATTGCAAAGGCATTTTACCCTAACAAGTTCCCTTATCGATATTTGAATTTATGTTCCCTTCCTTAGGGGATGAGGCAATTTACCATTTCAACTAATTACTTGTTCAAAATTGTTTGTTTGAGTCATTTAAGACCCGTTTAGATTGGCTTTTAGAGAATGACATATAGAAAAAAGAAATGATTTTAAAGTGCTTTTGAATAAATTCTTTTAGAGAAGAGCTTATGAAAAAAAAGTGAATATAAATAAATGAGTGTTTGGATAGTCATTACCATAATAACTCTTGTGATTGATAAATTGCCAGAAAGGGTATGAGATAAAAAAAATAATTATCATCACCGTACACCACCAGCGTCTTGTCCCATCAGCATGATCTCTCTCTCATCTTACTATAGAGATCTCTCTAGCAAACAATGATGAATATAGGAGAATGGTGGTAGCAACAGAGCAGATGACGAGCACCACTTGAAAATGACACCTTGACGATGGAGGAGCTGAAGATGAGAAGCATTAATATAGGAAGAAGACAAAGACCAGCGACCCACGCGATGATGACAGAGCTGGAGAAGATTTGAATTTGAATTGAGGATGATAACCCAGTGACACCAGCGTCAATGGACAGCAAAGCTAGTGGAGAATACCAGAGACGAAAGGAGGAAAGAGAGGAAAGAGTAGGAAAAATAGGGACAAAATGATAATTAGGCAATCCATAAGCTATTTTTTTTATTCTAGAAGCTATTCCCATGAGTTTTTCTAAAACTACAGTTTTAAATTATGGTTTGATACGTAAGCCCTTTTAGACAAATATGACTGCTTATTTTAATTTTTTTTAAACTAAAATTTGAGTTAGAAACCCTTTTTAATCCTTAATTTTATACAAAACCAAACACACACTTAGACCCTATGGCACTTTTGTTGGACAAAAAAAATGTGGAGATGCCCAGGAGCAAAGGCCCAAAGCTATTTTTAAATTTTCCACATGACTCCTAGCTTCCCGCTTTCCAAAACTTGCTTGAGCACTCTCTCACTCCCTCTCTTCAAGATCTATCAATGCCTCTTTGGGATGGTAAGTTCCATTCAATGTATGTAAAAAAACCGTTAGTCTATAGATTTCTCATGCTAAGTGCTAACTAACCATTCGCACTTTCAGATTAACATCTTCTTCGTCCTTTACTTCCTCCTGTTAGGTTGCTCATAAACTGATTCAAATTTTAACGTTGTCACATCCCCCGCTTGCTTTTCATTTTTAGGTAAGATCCTAATCTGAACTCGGCTAATCTTTTTCTGTTTATTCTGAATCCTTTCATTTTTAATCCGCTTAACAAAGTGAAGAAAAAGAAGTGCTTCAACTCAGAATGACTATCATGTGGATCTGAGTCTAAATCTGATATGTACTCTTTCAGATTTCAAGCCATATCATATCTGAATCAGTTGGTACCTTTCTTGTATTCAAGTTTTAGGATGTAATTTAAAAATGAATACTTAAAGGATAAAATTAGATATTGGGCCTCAATTTTGGATTATGGATTTAAAGAGGTTTTGGGTATATTATGCATGCGTGATTGGATTTTGAATTTTTGATGATATTTCAAGTATTGCAATATTTTGGTTCTGTAAACTTCGTTTGAAAGATATTATTCCTTGTGCTGATTCTAGGCAATTTAAGTAAATCCGTATTCTGGGTAATCTTAAATAGCAGAAAAGGATTGTCATTTCCCAGATTTCTTATTTTAGGTGATTCCTTTTGTTCTATATTATCTACAGGTTAGAAAGATAGAGTTTCTCTTACTCTACAAATATGTGATCTTTGTTTGACAAAATTCTGGTCTTGTCAGCGATTTGAAGGAGGCAAATGGATACTGTCTACAGAGAATTAGTTGACATCAAAGTAGAGGTGGAAAAGCTTAAGATAGAATGCCTGACTTAAAACAGAACTTGTTGAGACCTTGAAGAATGCACGCAATGAAAAATATCTGAAATTTCAAGAGATTATGCAGCAAAAAGAGAAATAGGGCCACGAATTGCATCTTAAGTCTGAAGAGATATGCGAACTGAGGAAAGTCCATAAAGATCTCAAGTCTAATTTGCTTGAAAAAGAAATGCATACCATGCATTTGAGTTGAGAGAATAAGAAGATACAATCTAATTTCACTGAGAGATTATCCAAACTGGAAGAAGTGAATAAAGAGCTAGTGTTGACTTTAGATGAACTGACAACTAAAAACAGTGAGTTGGAGCAGAATGCTTGTGTCAACAACAAGAAATAGAAATGATTTTATAATGAAACTGGAGGAAGACAATAGAAATAGGCATGATAAATGAAATGGAAGATTGAACAGTTTAGACATCTTGAAGAAGCTCACGAAAAACTTTAAAGCCAGTTCCAATCTGACAAGGAGCAGTTGGAGAAGGAGAAATCTGCACTCCTCCAAGAGATCTCTTCCCTACAGACTAGTTTAGATCCCTTCCCTACACACAAGGAGCAGTGGGATAAGGAGAAGCAGTACAATCCCCGTTTAGAGATGTGCAACCATGCATTAGCTCACCAAGAGAGCAAGAGGAAACTCCTAGAGGCTGAAATATCTGAATTCAAGTCATGGTTTGAGAATGTTTTTACCCAGTGTGAAGAAGAAGGTCAAAGATTTAGAGCTTCACCATTCAGATGAATGAAGAAATAGCAGAGCTAAGAAATTCTCTGGGAAAAAAAGAGACGTTAGTGAGAGAAATGGAACTTAAAATTGTTGTGCTTGAACAAGAGAATCAGGAATTAGGAGATTCACTTAAAGAACTAAGGGAAGCTAAAATCCAAAATGCTGGAGCGAATTCTTTACTATCGAAGCTCCGTAACAAGCTTAGGTAGTTGGAAGAGGCACACAGACTGTGCCTCAACTATGCAGTCTAGAGAATGTCAATGGGGATATCAAGTTGAAAAGGTGGAGGCAGATATTAGGACCTACAATTCTTCATTGACCAGTAAAGAAAAGAAGCAAGGATCTTCTGATGGAACTGGAAAATTGTCATTACGCGACTGAAAAATATTCTACTAAACTCTTAATCTATAAACCAGAACTCTTGGAGGCTTATAACAAATTATTTATTGCAGAAACAGATAAAGCTGTTCAAGTTAGAGCAAAAGAAGATATGACTCTTCTCTCTGCTGTGCAATTGGGAGAGAAAGACATGCTGGAGAAAGAGCTTGAACTATATAAAAAAATGCTTGAAGAATTATCAGAAAGTCAACTTGTCTTGAAAGACAACTTTTGCAAATGGAAAACACCCTAAAATATGAAAAACGTCTTGCACTTGAGGCACAAGAAAAGCTAGAGCTTGATATAGCTATGGCTTGCATGCAGCAAGAGTCCTTGAAAAAAACAGTGGCTTCTGCGACTCTGGCACTATTGGTTGCAGATAATGCTCTTAAGCAGGAGAAAGAGAATCTTTTGAAGTTTAAAGAGGAGAAAGACCAACTTATAAAGCACTTGCAGGAACTAGCCACGTCATTAGAGCAAGATTTTATGCGTGCTCCGTCTTTCGCTTTCTCGGAACAAGTGGGAAAGTGGGTTGAGGTTGGAGTGCCTACTGGGGCCTTAAAAGATGCAGAATATCTGACTAAGCAAGAAATCGAAGAAAAGAACTTGAGCATAATGAAATCAGAACTGGAAGTTAACAATTTGCTTGAGAAGGTTGCTTATAAGGAAGAATCGATCTTGCATTTGAAACAAGAATCAGAGCAGCTTCAAGCCTCACTCGAGAAAAAGAAGATGGAAACTGAAGATCTGGTAGAAAAACAGAGGTCCATGGAAAGCATAATTGGAGAGCTTGAGTTTGAGAAAGGAATCTTGCAACAAGACATCAAGAAGTTATCAACCGAAAGGGAGGGTATGCTGGCACATATGGAAGGCATGTGTGAAAGGATTGAGGAATTATCTTGTGGGGATCTGCTATTGATGAAGACTCTTGGCTATACGTTGAATACTTCTGTTGATGGAGATGACTGGTCAACAGATCTTGTTGACTTTGACAAGCTACATGTTTCTACCGTAAATAGTGAAAATGGTCATTTTTCTGCCATGACTAAGAAACACGAAGCAAATTTTGATGGGCGAGCTCCACTAAGAGAGGTTAACAATTTGCACATTGAAACAACCTTAAAGTCCGATGTCGCCTTAGGGTTACTTTAAAAATTTAAACCAATGATTGCATATAGTGCAACTTCGGGTCGTTCTCTCTAAGGAGCCAAAATGTGAAATTAAATTCCTAAATAACTAAATGCAATGCAACCTAAATTAGAAAATGAGATTTATTTTGACTGACTAACAATTAAATGCAATGAATTAAAATATATTTAAAAAAAATATTTTTAGTATTTTTAGTTTAAAGAAAGGAATAATGAATGATAATAAGTGAAAAGAATAAATTCAAAGTGATTAATAATAATAAAAGCAATCTTCCAATTCAATAACGCAGGTAATTATAGCTTCAACAGATATAGGAGTTATAAATAATGAATTAATAATTATAATTAAGCTTTTAATCTAACAACTCGTTCACCTCGACTTGTCACAAAATATTTTCTAAATCCTAATTTATTAACTGCCACCAGAATAATAAAATAGGACTAAAGATTAATGTCAAATGTCAAGCCACCTTGAAATACAACGATTCAATAATTCAGGCCACCTTGAAAAATCATAAAATATTCACAATAATCTCAATTCAATATCTGACCTAAATCAAAGTAAATAAAATTAAAGTTAATTAAAGATTAATGTCAAATGTCAAGCAAAAATTCAGTCACAATAATCCTCAATAAATATAATTAAATCATTTTAAACATTTTCAATAATTATAAAATTAATTCTAAAACCTAGGAGTCATAATATAATTATTGGGTAGAGAATTAGAGTAACTTATACTCCCCTTTGAGATCTCAAGCTCATGCCTTTATCATAATTAGAGAATTAAAATGTTTAGCCGCACATGGATATCACCACCAACTTCAAGTTTTTACTGAAAGACATGATTAATGGCAAGAGGAAACAGAAGTCTGTTGCTGTCCTGCTCGTGTTGTTTTCTCCGTAAGCGTCGCTGTCCTGTTGCGTTGAGGATGGAATGATGATGATGATGATGACGACTTCAGGACGCAGTGCGCACAGGAGATAAGAGGTTCTGTGAGATGTTGGAGTAGATGTAGATGGAGGTGAATGGTGTATTATGGTCACTGCGTAGTCACAGCGTTGATGAGCGTCCAGTTCTCTCCTGGCTTTGTTCTATCACGGCTTTAGGAAGATGATGGCGTCGCTGGAGGTGTTGCTGTGGTTTATTGCTGCTATCGGTGTTTGGGTATGTGGTTGGAGGAAGATGAAAGCTTGTTGCATGAGTGTGATGAATCTCCGTCTCAGCTTTGAATGAATCTCAATGGCTCCTGTGCGGTGTGTGTGTATTTGCTTTTCAATTCAATTCACTTCGCTAGCCGCCACCAGTCTCCTGTGCGTGTATGAATGCTTTTTTAAAGCATTTGAATAGGAAAAAAACCTAATGAGCCAAATTGTAAGGTTTGGCCTATTGGATCTTATCGTGTAATTTCTAGTTTTATGACCCTTTGTTGTCATTTATGAATTCTGATTTATCCTAAATTCTTGAAATATAAAATCACAATAATGTAATATCTTTTATTCCAAAAATAATTGTTTGGGAGAAATCATAAAAATATGACAATTATGCCCCTATTAAACACTAATTTAATATAAGGCATATTAATTCAATTAGTGCACAAATAATATAATTAAGGACCTCAATGTTGATAAAAACCCACTAAAATGATATGAATAAAAATATAAAAATATGGGTTTGTCACTCATGTAGATCAAAGAAGAATTCTGAAAAAGCTGAAGAAATGCAGTAAAGGTAAATTAAAAAAAATATCCTTTTTATGATTTAATGCTCTTACCATTGACTTGTATTAGCGTCTTGATTTACATGATATACACTTGCTCTCAAAAGCTACATTTTGGAGTCGCGTTAGTATCAGGAGAAATTCTAACTTAGCAAAGTCAATGTTGCTAAATGGTAAACGAAACTCATAATAACGTTTTATTCTTCAACTTTATTCCATAAGTTGCTCATAAAAGCTTCTTACAAAATATTATAAAAAACAAAAGAGCATGAATATGAAATTTTTTAGCCATATGATACAAGTGACCTAAACACATGTAGGAATAATTTCCTAGGCCATCTGGTGCTGTACTTTGTTTTGGTGATAATGCTGTTGTACTTTTTGTTCCACTTGATAAGTCATCTAAGATTCTTTCTTATTTTATTTTATTTTGGGAACATGCATGATTTTCTCGTGTCTCCAGCAAGCTAAATAATCATTGTATTTTAATTCTCTCAAAGAAATCCACAAATCAGCACTAACTGTTAGATATGGAGAAGTGGATGATAAAATAAGTGAACTCCACTGATATGCTTGTTTCAGTAGCTACCACATGTTTTACAGAAGGCCGATTTGTATGAGTAGGCCATTTCCATTTGATTATTTTGGTACTTTAATGGAAAAACACCAAATAGAGTAGGAATTAGTGTTCTAAATATAGTTTACATAGAAGTATGAAGAAGCCATTGTTTGCTGGTTTATCAGAATTCTAAAAGTTCAAAGATGAGTAAATGACAAATTACTACCTTTCCAGTTAGTTGCCTAATTTTAACCCATTTGCAAAACTTATGGTACAACTAACTTTTTATGGATTTGCTAATTTGTTGACGAGTTGAATCATATAGTTCACTTTCGGACTCTTTTTTTATTATTATTAATCAAAAAGCCTGAATTTGAAAGTTTGACGTTTCTTTAGGTCTAACAATTCAATTTCTGCTTGTTCTTCTTTGATGCATTCTGGTTTTAAGAAAATCTTGTAAGCCTTCTCTCAATGCTCCTAGGTTTACCCCATTTCCTACCAAAATGCTTGTTACTACCATTTTTGAGACCCGAAATTGCTATTTCCCACTATCAAACATGTAATATATATGTATGTGTGTATGTATGTATGTATGTGTGTGTGTGTGTGTGTGTATGTATGTATGTATGTATGTATGTATGTATGTATGTATGTATGTATGTATGTATGTATGTATGTATGTATGTATGTATGTATGTATGTATCTATGTAACTCTTTCCACCCAAAGAAGATGAGAAAATAGCAATTCTACAATGTAACCATTGCAGGACACATTGGAAATGTGAAAGCAAATTTTGAGAAGAAAAAATGATAGAAGTTTTTTACCTCTTGGATGTTCCTGTTATCGTCATCAAAAAAACAGCATAGAATTAAATGGAACCCCAGTCCTTGAATGAATTCTTTGAAAATGATCTGTTTTATGTGTCCAAATCAAACATATTTCCTGCAATATGAGGAAAAAAATGATAAACACAAATATGTCATTACTACCATTTTCAGATTCCATTTAGTTCAGGAAACAATCTTTTTTCCCCTTCTTTTGGGTGTTAAGGCATTCTCTAAAAGGTTGGGGGAGACAAAAAGACCTGCAACCACAACCTTTAGAAGTACACTTTTTTCAGCATAGCACTTATCTCCGACTGCAGAAGCCAGTGCTCAACTCTATTTTTCTCTCAGTGCATCGAAGATGATGATATACAACTAATAGAACAAGGAAAAGAAAGATTAGAGTATGATTCAATAAACGCACGTGAGCCACAAACATTGACTTGATGCTCAATTTATCAAGAAATATTCTTGCTATATCAGCGGTTGGTTATCTAGAAGCAATAGCAATATCAATCCCTTTGTCTTTGAGTACATATAGGATTGCTTTGGCCTGAGGATACATAGATGGCATTTCACGCTTGGATCCACACTCACTGAAATTCGGCTTGGCGTAAGCAACTGAATTATATATTAAAGTTTCTAAACTTTTTCAGGAGAACCATCTTTAGTTGTACTGATTTGGAAGTTCCTTTCTTTTTTTTTCCTTGATAGGTTGGGCTCACCCACGATATAAGAGTAGGGCAAAGTCTTCCTTCTAAGCAATACTAATGTTGGGTAGGACAAGCCGTCATTACTCTCAGACATAAATTTAGGCATTCAGGAATTAAGATACTTTTCCCAGTATCGCGACTAGAACTACAACAAAATAGTACTCTCTAGGAATCGAATACGTTTCAATGGTCACATGTCTCACCCTTTTATCAGCTAAACTTAGAAACGATGGGTTGAAAGTTTATTTTTATTACATTCAATATGACATAATTTCCTTACATCATGAATATATTACTGGGTAAATTAATGGCTTGGCTTTAAATTGTCAGCCTTTGAGGTTTGTTAGGTTCAACCCTTAACCTCTACATGATAAATTTTTTACAAATTTTGATGAGAATAAAAATATGATGTTTAAAAGATGAGAAATTTATAATGTTCTCAAGTTATTTCTAGGGCAACCAAACTAAATTGTCCAAAATATAGTTTTGAAGGCAACGTTTCTGATTTTCAAATGTCAACTTAGCCTCAACTTGTTTTTATTGCCTAAAAAATAAAAATAATCTCAACTTCAGACGAGGTATACATGAAAATGACTTTCTACAATGAAATATTGATCAATTATCAATGTGATCATTCTATTATATATGTTAAAACTATATGAAAAACCCCATAAATTATTTGAGTTATATAAGAACAAGCCTTATGTCACGTCCCAAAATTTGGACCATGACCGGCACAGAATATGAATAGTTTCATATTCTGAAAGCCTAAAACTTTAAATAAGACGTTTTGAAATAAGAACCATAATAAATTGTATCTCATAAATCAACAGAATCTTTTCTAAGGACTATGTGGAGTATTTACCTTCTTTTTCAGAATTATACAAACACTTTCTAAATAATAATTTCATCAAAAGTAGTTTTGTCAAAAATGACACTTCGAATCGGCAACGAGGCTTTTCACTGCTCAGCGGGAAGGTTAGGGTCACCTGCACTATCTGAGGCCAAATAATCTACTCGTGAATAACGTCCCAAAACATGATTTAAAACAATGTGAAAATAAACAATGCATAATCATGTTAAAAATATATTTCATAATATTTCGTAATCTGATGCAAACCTTTCTACAAACATTTATATCTCAGGGGAAACAACAATCTGAAAGAACCATTTCAAATCAATATGAAATAACCATTTCAAACCAATCATTTAAAACAATCCTTTCAAAGCCATGATCTTTCTGTAGGACTTCAACAGAACAAAAACAGACGTGGACACACAGTCCACGAGGGTAACTAACCATTCTGGTGGCTCGAAGCCACAAACTGTCGCGAGAATGAATCCCACGAAATAATTCTGGTGGCTCAAGGCCACAATCTGTCGCGAGAACGAATCCTACGAAATAATTCTGGTGGCTATGCCACAAACTGTCGAGCTCGGGTAACCAAGGTGCACCAAGGACTAACAGTACTGCTGTTAGCAACCAGTGTTCTGTATTCCGTCCTAAAACATTTCCATCATGCGTGGGGTCATTTTCACATGTAATGATCTCAATAGTTTCAAATACCATAATCATTGATAAAGCCACTTTGAATTTCAAAAACCCCAGCATGAACATTCAAAATCAAGTTACTGTAAAAACATATGCAATTCACATAGGAATATTTCATGAATAACATCAGTTCACTGTCAAATCTCTTTCTAAAGCCTCTTTATCCATTTTCATGCATAATCGTAATCTTTTGTGAATCGATCGAAAGAAAATCATTTCTAATGATTTAAACCATGTTTTCGTAAAATTTGCTTTTCGAAATCCATATTTGAAATGACAATGCATTTGAAAAATATAAATTTTAGGGAACGTTATTCACTCACCTGCCACACTCCAAAACCTTTACCCGTTCAGCCAATCACATCCGATTACTTTCACTTCTCAATCCCCTGGTATCCCGAAACAAAATATCAACATTCTATTCAACGTTTCAACATAAATAATCAGCCTTGATTTAATATTTCAACTAATTACATACCATTAACCAATTGCTTCTATAATCTATACCCCATTAGAAGGCATCTTCGGTGCCCTGACTTGACTATGATTAAATCAATTCAATTACTTATTCCTTTCTTACCACTTCCAAAACTATCACTTTGAGTTTAACTCTTAACTTGAATATTCCTTTAGTTTCTAAACTTGCTTGTTATCTTCAAATATAGCTTAGAGTTTACTTTACTCTATTCCTTCTTTGAATCTCATTTCAATTATCAACTCTATAAAGCTTCAAATCAACACTTAGAACCCTTTAAACATATTTCAAATGAGATTTATAAATATAATTCTCTTATTTCATATTATGGTACCTTAAAACAATAGGTCTTAAATCTCAGCTCTTTCTCACTGCTTAAAACCCACCAAAAGCAATATAGATACAAACACATGCTGTCAACATAACTCCCCGTGGCAGCAGCAACGAAATACATATATATATATCATATCTACCATCATCTTCTTCAAGATTAACGTACATACACACCATAACAACAACCCATACTTTTAAACATCATTGATCCTTCATTCCTCACTCATTTGTCCCTTCATCCATCGTCTCATATATATATTTCCATAACAGTAGCTTACTTATATATATACATATGTATTCAGTTTCAGCGTCTTCTTCCTCTCTCTTTTTTAAAGCTACATTGCACACCATCATATTCTAATCTTGAATCACAGCAGCACTATTTATACATACATACATACATATATATATATATATTAGAAAAATAGCAATGGCGTCCTCAGATCTTCTTCCCTATTTTCTGTTGTTGTTTTTTTTTCCAACCCATAACAGCAACTAAGGTATATACATATGTATATATGCCATCAAACAGCCCACTTACTGAAGCATAGTCATCTCTTTGTTTTTTTTTCAAATAGCTACAGTGTACTTCAACCTTAACATGTGTAGCTCAAAGGAAATAATGGCTAAAGGAGGCATAGGGTACTTACCATACATCCCTCACGGTGGCCTTCAGTAGCCACAGCTCGCTGGACCTTACAGCTTATGGCAATCGGGAAGAGGAGGTTGAAGATATAGACTTGCTACAGTACCTATATGCACTTGACAGCGAAGAAAATTAGAAATGGCGCTCACCGACAGCACAATAACTGATAGAGGACTACCGAAATGTGCTTTAATGGTGGCTAGTGACACTTCTTCCTCTCCAGTAGCTCACGGATGCACCTCCCTCAACCCTCACTTTGTTCTTCGCTGTAGATGGAAACTACAAGGGATAAAATAGCTTCTGCGGTAACAGCCCTACAGCAAAGAAACTGACTGAAGCAAGGTGGTGGCAGCGTCTGGTCACACGGTAACAGACTTTGCGTGGCGTGAAGCTTTCATCCTTCTATGATCTCTCATTGTCTTCCTTCCTCTGCTTCAGCTGACACCCGAAGGAAAATGAAAAAAGGAAAGTATGGTTTCTGAATAATAGGTAAGAGGGACATTTCAGTAATGTCACATGCCTAAAAAAAATAAAATCTTTCCTTTCCAACTGCTGGGATTCGAATCAGGCACCACAGGATTAATTACAATGCCATAAACCACTCATCTAAGCACTTTCTCATGAAATTTCACTGTAAGAAAATATATATACATCATCTTAAATTAATTTCATATCTGTGAAAATTTCAGGGCCATTACACCTTAAGAAACACAAAAGATGAACTGAAATCAAGGTCACATCAAAATGATTAACTGTAATTTATCAAAGAATAAAATTTTATTGGATAATGGATTCTATCACCGAGCAAAGTTCAGCTTGGTCTAGTTGCCAAACACAAGACCCAAAATTAAGACAGAGAAACCATTAGGCATCCAAAGAATATGACAATTTAACTCGGTTCTCAAGGAAATTTAATCATATTCTATAATGAAGTAATGGCAATTAATCCATAGAAACATGTCCTTTTAGCTCATATAAGATCTGAAAACTAAAACTACTCAATCTACACCACTGATGAAGCATTTTGCTTGGAAGCACCACACGTAGTTTTCTCTCTAAAACGAAAACCTATATCCCAAGGAAAACCAAAAAAGAAAAGCAATACTAGATTCAACCAAACACCAAAAAAAATGGAAAAAGGAAAAAAAATCAAAATCAAAATCAATGGTCATGAAGAAATCAATGATATCCTACCAGTAGAAAAGTTAGAGGGTGTAATCGAGGTCGAAAAAGTCGTGGGAGAACTTTAGGGATTGAACTCCAATGGTCGTTAAATATTCTTACAGGAGCTTCGATGCTATATTTAAGATATTAATTAATATAAAATGAAAATATGTATATATAATATAAGCTAAAATATACAAAACTATGAAATTTAGGATAGTTGCATATTTATGTAACATTTGAAGCAATATTTTAAAATGTTTTGGAGTATATGTAACTGACATAAAATCTAGAAAATTTTTGCATATCTTAGCCTATAATATGCATGAATTAACGGTTTAACTCACCACTTCAAATTTTATATAAGTATTGAGCATTTAATAAAAGGGGTTTTAACTGTTGAAACATATGGGTTTCAAGTTTGAATATGTTTATGACTAACTGATCATGGAGTGGTATAAAGGAAAAAAAATATTGAGCAACATGTGCAATTTTGCCTTTCATCTCCATGATGTGTGAACTTTTGCCTTATTGACTTAGGATGTTCCAAGAGCTGGGGAATGCAAGGTTCAATAAATTCATCATTTATGTGTGTTTGGAAAAGAAAAAAAAAAGTATTTTTAGACCCAAACTATGGTTTAGATCTAAAATCACCCAAACACTAATCTTAGTGGCAAACTTTATTTTTGGGCAAAATTATAGTTTGGGTTATTGTAAACTATAGTTTTGTATAAGTAAGATCCACCAACTTTTAAAATATTTTTCAGATATTAAGTATAGAAAATGATCATTTTAACCTTATAAATTTTTGTTATCTTATTTCTCATTTCTTATTTACCTCATTCACTTTATAATAACTTGCCTATAAAAAAAAGTCATTCCAATAGCAACCATCCAAACGTTTATTTCTTTAAAATTATTTTTTATACAAAATATATTTTTTAGAATCACTTTAAAATTAATTTTATCTAGAAGCTAAACTAACTCCATAAAAGTTATAAAATTGCTTTTGGTACGTAGCAAAATTAACCATCCTCTGAGATAAAAAAAATAAGGGAGAGATGTGATATATTTTGACTGGAATATTGAGATACCACGTGAAGACATCAATACACAGATTTCTTAGCTAAGAATGCTCATCAACTAAATGAAGATATGATTTACATATTTAGGACTTATGCTACCATTCAACCAATGAAGAGGCTTTCATATTTCATTTCCTTTGCTTGAAGCAAATGTCCATTATTTCCAATACAATATTATGCAAATTTCACCATCAGCATATGGTGAATGTATACTTACTTCTTTTTTTTTGCATATAAATCTTAATATAAATTATTTTATCAACAATCTATATATTTATTTGCAGATTTTCTGTAATGACTCTAAATTAATAAAGAAAATAATTAGGGAAATAATTTTACTTTAATAATATATGTATTAATTTTTGCACTTATGCACTAACAGAAGTTGGTAGTTGAGTGATGTTTAAAGTTGGTGGAAGGGGTTTGATGTCCGGGGTTCGAATCCTTGCACCTTATGAATTGGACTTTTACTTTTCCCAACCCATTGTGTGAAATTATTAAAATACCCTCTTGAGTTTAAAACCACATCTCCCTTTCTCTGTTTTCGGAGAGCATGACTGAGAGAGAGTGGGAGTAGAAGCTTCGCGATTCTGGACAGAGAACACGTTACTGCTGTGATCTACATTCGCCTCTGTCGTCTATGATGCTTACCAGTGACCATGTCATCGACATTTGCCATGGTTCATCTGCCTTCGTTCTTCTTTTTGGCTTAGATCTCGGACGTTGCTGTGACTCCGTTGTGCTTTTGTCGATTGAGCTGCTATTGGTGGCGACTATTGTCGCACGTTTGCCATCATTTCTGTCTTCTGTTCAGAGCTCAGTTGCTGTTCTGGATATTCTTCTTTTTCTGTTCTGCAGTCGCGTCATCCACGTCGCTGCTATAGGTATTGAAAAGTTTCAAATACTTTCCCCTTCCTCTTACATTTTGATCTGTGTTTGTGCTAATTGCTGCAATGGGTATAAGTTAGTTTGCAGCTTTTTCCTTCGTTATTATTGATGTGTGTGGATATGTCCATTTGTACCCATTTTTATTGTGGCTTATGTGGGTTATGCGTGGGATTAGAAGGAAGATGGGTGGTATGCTTGAAGTCCTTTTCCCTTATATTATTCTATATTTTTTTTTTATTTGCATGTGAACGGGAACAAAGGAGAATTGAAGTTAAATTTTGGTATGACGTTATGAAAAGAACGAATTGGATTTGAGCACTGATGTGGTTTTGGAAAGGATATATATATGTATAGATATAAGATGATGCTGCTGTTCTGGTTTTAATGAACTGAATATATATAACAATGGGGGTTGCAGTAAAAAAGAAATAAAAAGAAATAAAAAAAAAGAGGGTGAGGCACCAAGGATCAATGGTATGTTATCTATGGGTATAAAACCCAATTTTGTTACAGAACAAGCTGAGAGTATTTTATTTTAATTAAAAGTATTGTTCTTGCCTCCACACATTAGCAACTGATATAAAGTAGATGATAGTTTTATGGTTGTAATAGACTTTTTGGAGGATGAAAAATTTGATTTGAGATAGGAAGTAAAGACCCATCATTTTTAAGAAGTTGTCAAGTAAAACTTTTAATGATTAAGGTATACATATAGGATATGTATAATGTTTTAGGGGATTATTATGTTCGCTGTACTTGGTTTCAAGTGATGAAGAAATGGCTGTTTTGGCATTCTTTTCTTGGGTTAAGAAATTGTTTTGAAAGTTTATGTTATGATAATAGAGCCTTAGATTATTAAAACAAGATTAAAGGCTTTAAAGTAATGTTTAGATTGATGTTGTTTGAACTGGAGATTTCATGTTATAAGCTATGATTAAATAGATGAAGAGTTGATTTATTATTAGCTTAAGTTTGAATTATTACAGTGTTAAATGAAAGTTTAAGTTTATTAATCATATATATGTATATACACATGTATGACGTTGTGGTGTTGGAAAATAGAAGTTTGAATGGTCTTAGAAATTGTTTTACTACACCTAAGCCATGTATCAAATCACATAGAAAGTGTTAAAGGATAATAAAGTGGAATGTTAATCTTGAATGCTAGTAAGATGTAAGTGGTGTTTGAAGAGTTGTTAGAAATTACTCATGGATGATTTTAGAGAATATAGTATTGAGTTAGAATATTAATATATTGATTATAAGGTAATGTGCATGAATTAATTGGATGCACCCATATAGTATAATTTGGTTCTATAATTCATTGAAGGTACTTGTAATGATTTTGTTTTGGGATAAACTGAAATGGAATTGGAGTATACAATAAAAGAACTAAGAATCATGCCAAATGAGATATTATGAATATGTTATATAAAGGTACAATAAGAGTAATAACATTTATGTTTTGGGACATTAGGAAAGTAAATAAGTCAGAAGCGGATGAACAAGCGAAAGTGATATGTATTTGGGAAGCAGCTAGGTAGGAGTAAGTCATATGTTTAAAAGCTCGCAGGTGAGTGAATAACGTTCCCTAAAAATTTACGTTTTCAAATGCATTGTCATTTCAAATGTTGAATTTCAAATATGAATTACGAAAAGCAACTTTTACGAAAGTATGGTTTAAATCGGTAGAAATGATTTTCTTTCGATAGATTTATAAAAAATAAGATTACGATTATGCATGAAAATGGATAAAGAGGCTTTAGAAAAAGATTTGACAGTGAACTGATGTTATTCATGAAATATTTATATGTGAATTGCATATGTTTTTACAGTAACTTGATTTTGAATGTTCATGCTGGGGTTTTTGAAATTCAAAGTGGCTTTATCAATGATTATGGTATTTGAAACGATTGAGATTATTTCATATGAAGTAAACCCCATGCATGATGGAAATATTTTAGGACGGAATACAGAACGCTGGTTGCTAACAGCAGTACTGTTAGTCCTTGGTGCACCTTGGTTCCTCGAGCTCGACAGTTTGTGGCCTTGAGCCACCAAATTATTTTGTGGGAGCTATTCTCGCGACAGTTTGTGGCCTTGAGCCACCAGAATTATTTCGTGGGATTTATTCTCGCGACAGTTTGTGGCCTTGAGCCACCAGAATTATTTCGTGGGATTTACTCTTGCGACAGTTTGTGGCCTTGAGCCACCAGAATTATTTCGTGGGATTCATTCTCGCGACAGTTAGTGGCTTCGAGCCACCAGAATGGTTAGTTACCCTCGTGGACTATGTGTCCACGTCTGTTTTCGTTCTGTTGAAGTCCTACAGAAAGATTATGGTTTTAAAAGGATTATTTTTAAATGATTGGTTTGAAATGGTTATTTCAGATTGATTTGAAATGGTTCTTTCAGATTGTTGTTTCCCCTGAAATACAAATATTTACGGAAAGGTTTGCATCAGATTACGAAATATTATGAAATACATTTTTAACATGATTATGCATTGTTTATTTCTGCATTCTTTTAAATCATGTTTTTGGGACATTATTCACGAGTAGATTATTTGGCCTCAGATAGTGCACGTGACCCTAATCCTCCCGCTGAGCAGTGAAGAGCCTTGTCGCAGATCCGAAGCGTTATTTTTAAACAAGATTGATTTTAATCTTTATTAAGTACTTGTGTTATTTTGATAAAAAGGTAAATGCTCCACATAGACTTTAGAAAAGATTCTGTTTATTTGAAAAACGTTATAGAAACTTTAAACGTTGTATTTAAGGTTTTAGGCTTTCGGAATATGAAACTATTTATATACCGTGCCGGTCACGGTCTAAATTTTGGGACGTGACATTTTCTTTTGAAGCTTGAAGAAAGTGAGAGATTTCTTTGCATGGTTATGATTAAAAGTAATGGGTTAGATTTTTCTGTTAGTTTTATTTCTTAACATTTTCCATCCTATAACATAGATATGAGGTAGGAAGCTCCTGACTTCTCGCTAAGTGTTTTCAATCATACATATAATTTAACTATAACAACTCTTTCTTGTTTAAAAGTGTAAAATGTTTCCATAGAATAAAAAATGTTTGTACAACATTGAAACCAGATAACTCCAAGCTTGGTAACTATCTTTTAATAAATCTACTTCAATAATATGAAAAGTCCATTCAATTCAAATAGACTATCACCTCAAACTAAAAGGTCCTAGGCTTTGTTTGGTTACTTTAATAGAAATGGAACAATATTACCATATATAAAGATCGACGTACACAACATCTATTATCTCTCATTGCCTAACAATAGTTATATGAATTTTTCTATTATGTTTTAGTGGAGTCTTTTGGTTAATAATTTATCTAAAATTGTTGTTGATAGAGCAAAACACAATGACATTATATGATCTATGTAGCCGACTCTACTTAATAAGATAATGGTGTTTCTTAGCCAAGGGGGAAAATGACATTTCTCATTTAAAAAGTTACTTTTCATTTCATTCCCTTTTCCATTCCAAACAGAGAGTTAAGTATCAGCTTAAATCTCTAAAATGGTTCAATAAAGGGATATTAACACTGGCCTCTGTTTTTGGTTGCAAACTCAAGCCAAACTGAAAATGGATCATAATTCTTTTTCAATGTGAAACACCCATCAATGCCACTATAGTAATTTAATTAAAAGTCATGTTTCAGTTGGTTTCTTCCATTGTTGCAACTTCCACAAGATGTAGTGTTTGCAGTTTTTGTACTTAGATTAGGAAACCAGACAGGCATAAACATTAGTAAGTTTAGGTTTTTGCATAACTTGAGCCACAATTAGATCATGATCATACATATCTAGAAAATGTAATTCATTTTAGGGAATTCATTTCAGCAACGCTCCTAGCTGCTAAAAGAGCATACTAAGTTAGACAAGAATGTAAAACAAATATGGGGCATAAAATGGCCGTTGAGTAAAAAGAATGAGTATATGAGTTATTCACTTTCCATTATAATATCTAAGAAAGAATCATGAAAATAATATCAAAAACGAAGTCTCCTGTTTTTCCAAACACCCATCCCTCTCTGTTGTGCTGCATCACCGATAGGAAAATAATGGAGTGAGGAGAAATATCGGAATTCGGAAGAGATATTATATTTTTTCCCCATTCGTTTTTCTTTTCAATATTTTGGATTTGAAATACAAGAACCCTTTTAGTCCACTCTTTATCTTTAGGTAGCTTTATAGACTTTGGAATTTTATTTTGGAAGAAAAGATTTTTTAATTAATCAAAGTGAGCAATACATTTTTTTCTTCCTTTTCTCTTCCATCCTTGCTTATGGTTTCCAAACGTCTTGATATTAGAGAAAACCTCATTTAAATTGTACTCCTTGGATTTTATTTAACTAATTTAATAAAATTAAGAAAGATTGTTAAATTAGTTAATATGACATATTTTTACTAAAACATCACAATCATCATTTTCTTTAACTCCTTACCTCCCTCTTTTAATTATTATGAATAGGGTATCAATAAAATTAATTTAAAAAAGAGTTGATAAATATAAAAAATATCTTATATTTAAGAATAAGATTAACTTTCCAATTAATTACTATATTAAATATCAGAGTAGTAACATATATTGAATCTTGGTAGTAAGAATAAATAATGTTGATGTTCTGAAACAGAGTAGCAAGTATATTCCCAATCATTCAGCCAACATTAAAGTATAAACCCATTCAACCTGTACAGTGAATGATTCATTCATCAAACAATAGCTATGGTTTCAAAAAAATTGATTATTTCTTGCACTTCTCGGCATGATTCCTTTAAACAAATTCATATAGTTCAGATTAGATGGTAATGATTAACTGTTCCCATTTTAACATCTCTAACACCAAACTACAACAACGGCATTTCAGTCCCAATCCAACTACAATAAGAGGGCGTAATCCAGTGGCGTCGGTGGGCGGGTTGATTCAAACCATGCTCTCAGGCAACACTTGAATACTTCCCCAGAACTGGCTTTGCTGCTTTCGTCTCACAAAAGAGAGAAACTTCGATCAGAACCATAAAACATGTAGTATTAAGTAAAACCTCTAGATTTTGTTCGTAAAGAATTGCATGCGTGCATGTACGTAATATCATATAGCTGAGGTTTAAAAATAGTTGGTAACGCTTCAATCAAATTGATGATGAGGAATCTGAGGAAAATGATGATGGATGACGTGTTAGAATATATTCATGAAATCACTAAATGACGAATCCATCAAAACATGAGAAAAGTAGAAAGCATTAACATCCTGAAAAGTAGAAATCGTTAAATTCCCTTATTTGTGTACTTCATAAAATTGATGTAAAGAATGAGAGAGTCATCTATTTTTTAGCTGTGACTGGTGTTTTAGGGTTGACTCAAAAACAGTTAATTAGCACAAGAAATAGAAGTTGGGAGCGAGCAGTGTTTAATTGTTTCAAGCATACCATTAAGCACAAAACATGAGATTATTTTATTTGAAATGATGTTAACATATGCTCTGTTTTATTTTTTTGAAAGGAAACAGAGGTAAACCAAGTAATGTTGCGGATATTAACAACGAAATAATAATACTTTTTATTATAGGTTATAAAATATGCATTCACCCCAACCAAGGGTTATGGATCACCATTATCTATTTTTTATTTACTCCTTCAAATATAATATTTTCTAATATTGTACACATTTTAAAAGTGATAAATAAAATAAGACACATCTTAATTACTATTTTCCTTGCCCTCCGTCTTAATTGTTATTTACAAATTATATAGTAGAACTTCTTATTAAATTAAATGAGAAATAGTGATAGAATTTTTTTAGTTGTAAGAGCACATTTGTTCAAACCAGAGGAAACCCCTTCCTTAAGCCCATTTAAAAAGTGAAACACTTGAAACTTGATTTTGGGTTCCCTTGGACCTTGGTAATCCCATAACATGACACGGTAATATTAAGATCCATGAGTTTATTATTACCAAGACAAATCGTGTCTAGTGTGAGTTATTCATAATATGATAAATTAATATTTAAATTTTTATTAGAAAAAATATTAATATTTAATATCAGACAATATCTTAAATAAAATTCTTCCAATAGAAAAATATCTATATTTAGCAAAAAAAATACTATTATAAGACTTATTGGAAGTTTCTAAATATTCTCAATAAATTTATAAATTCTTTATACTCCCTATTGTCCCTATTATAGGAGCCCTTTTGGAACAAAAATTTAGTCCATATTATAAGAGCCTAACATAATTATTAATGATTCTTTTCCAAATGTACCCTTAGCTATAAAGGTAGGGGGAGAGAGAATTATAAATGTAGGAGATGGGCTAAAAATGTCATATTTTTAATTAAGAATATATTTAGAAAATTTTATCATTTTATGATAAATTTAATAATTTCATTGTCATTTATTGGTCTGTGTGACTTAGTTGAAATATTCTTATAATATGGGTTAAATGGAGTATTTGCATTTAAACAAATTTTGGTTCTTATAAGAGATGGAGTAACAACTATAAATCCTAAAGAGACTCATTCCTTCACCTAGAAATGAATTAAAGGGCGTTAGATATCAATCATTATCATACAAATATCAATTTCTTCAGCTACACTGACATTAATTCTTCACCTATAACATTTAATCTATCCATCTACCTTCACATTAAAAAATCTATCCATGCTCATATTTATTTTTTTAGTGACTTCTAACATATTTCACTAAAATCAAGGAGAATCTTAAAATTCATTAATTTTATTTAAAATATTAATAAATTTATTACTTTGTCCAATTAAATATACTACTATAGTCCTTATTATTGTAAGTTTATTTGTAGAAAAAAATTTGGAGTTAAATATAAGTTCACTTAAGAGATTATTAATGACTTGTTTTCAATTGGACCCTTATTATTCTTGTTGGAAACAGAAATAAAGAGAGAGATGTGAAAATTATTTGTAAATGTAAAGAGAAAATAAGATTAAATTTAACTTTTTTATTATTTAAAGTATATTTAATAATTTTATTATTATTTAGTACGTAAGAATTAATTAAAATAAATTTATGATAAGACTAGAGTAGTAATTAATATACACGAACATCTAATGAGAGATAAAAAGAGAATGATTCTTTAGATGGAGTTAATTTATGCGTAAGATGCTTAATATACTCTGTTTTTGGAATGGAAATACAAAGGTAACCCATAGTAATTAATGTTGCAGGGTATTTACAAATTATGTTGATTTTTTTATAATACTATTTATAATTATATACATTATAATTACTCTTTAATAAGATCTTTTATCATTTGTAATCGATAAGGAGAATTTAAAATTTTTTTATAAAATTAGAAGACAAAAAATATAATATTATATTATGTATTTAATATTGATTATGTGATTACTGGAATTTTTTTTAATAATTAATATACCTTTGGGGAAAAAATTAAATTTAATGATTAAAAAAAAACATTTGAGAGGTTGAGATATTATAGAGATGCATCATAGGGTAAATACATCCCCTTGACCCATGTTCTCACTTGCGTAAGAAGTATACGTAAACAGAAGGAAGAAAATATATGCATTTTTGTCATTGATATGTGTGTGTGTGTGTATATATATATATAAAAGAATATTGTATCTCTAATTTTTAAATTCTTTTCTTTTCAAAAGAAAATAAAAGAATATTTAGTACTTCTTTATATATATATATATATATATATATATATATATATGATTTCCTCGTGTAACCTATCAATACATTCAATTTGAACCAAAATAAATTAGATGGCAATCAAATGAACAAGTCTTGGAACTATATATTATACTCTTCCAGTACTTAATATATAATATATAGTACTTGATTAAAGAGTTTATTTTAATATTAAATATAAGATTTATTTTTTAATTTTTTAATTAATTTTTAAATTATTTCTATTAATACTTCCTCAATACTAATTAAGTAAGAAAAGAAAAAAAAAATTGTGAAAGATAATTAAGGTATTTAAAAAAATTATATCAACTAATTTAATTAATTTTTTAATATAATTAAATTAGTTAAATAGATTTTATATCAAATAAGGTATGACAAAATGAATTAGAGTTACGTTTCTGCTTATCTCTATTTTCTGTTGAAAAAACAGAGATAAACAGGATACCCTTTGCTTTGTGTCTTCTTATTCTCCCAACATTAATTAATAAAGATGTATTTAATTAATTAATGTTGAAAAATAGTGGCATTGGATATTTAATTGAGGATAAATATAGTAGAGGGATTGCAAATGTCATATTCTTAATTAAAGATATATTTGAAAATGAATTAAGGGGCGTTAGATATCAATCAAATCATACAAATGTCAATTTCTCCAGCTAGCCAGACATCAATTCTTCACCTATAACATTTAATCTATCTATCTACTTTCATATCAAAAAATCTATCCATCTACCATTATGCTCATATTTATTTTCCAGTCATTTATAATATATTTTATTAAAATCAAAGATAATCTTAAAACTCCTTAATTTTATTTAAAATGTTAATAAATTTATAACTTTGTCTAATTAAATATATATACTTTAAAAAATATACTACTGTGGTCCTTATTATTATAAGTTCATTTGTAGATTTTTTTTTGACCTAAATATATATAAGTCCACTTAGAGTTCATTAATGATTTTTTTTCAACTCACTCTTTATTATTCTTGTTGGAAACCAAAAAAAGGGAGAGAAAGGTGATAATGATTTGTAAATATAGAGAGAGGATAATATTAAATTTAAAAAATTTATCAATTTAAGGTATATTTAATAACTTAATTATCATTCTTTAGTATGTAAGAATTAATTAAAATAGATTTATAATAAGTGTAGAGTAATACACAAACATCAAATGAGAGATAAAAGGGGAAACTAGTACTTAAAATTTAATCCTTCTCAAAATTTAATCCTTCTCTCTCATCCTTGTAAATGGGACTAGAGTGGTAAGTTTCATATCATTTGTGTTCTTTTGGGTCCTCAAACTAGTGATCTCCCCTCTCATTCCTCCAATATCTGAATCAGTGTCCTTTCAGTTTTTTATTTTTTTTGATCAAAGTCTATGTGAGTTAAGTTCATTAGGATTAGAGCATATTTTCATATTAGCTCAAAGAAGGCTTCGCATAGAGATACTTATCATTTTCTTTTATTATTTTTTTTAAAAAAAACACATGTACTATGCATAAGTCTTTCACGTGCCATTAGCAAAAATCAAGCTTTTGTAAGTCTACTTCTAAGTCCAACCTGCCACCAATTAATTACAAGTTGATAGATATCAATATCATACATTCATGAGGAAGAAAATTACATTCATGAGGACATCTCAATGCGACTTGTAAAATCTACTTACAAGTCAAGCCTGCCATTCTACATCTAAGCTTCCTCTCAATTTTGCTATACTTGACCACAAATTAAATGAAATAATTAATCCAAATGCATATAACATTATAAAGTAGTTTTTTAATAGTACTCAATATTCAAAAAATATTTGTGGTTACTGAGAAAAATACTTCATGTTCAAAATAGAACAACAAAATATTTGAAGATATTAGATGTTATTAAAAAATATTTTAGAATGTTAGATGCATAAAAAAATTAATTTACGTCTAGCTCCTAGGTATTTAGGTTTACGCCTAAGGATAATTGACGATTTTTCCCACACAACATTGGTATCACTAGGGGAAAGGGAGACTTTACCCTACCTTTGAATTGTGGGTCAATTTATCCCTTTCATAGAAATTTTGTAAAAAAAAAGTGATTATGAAAAATATATTTTAGAGAATATTTTTTGTTAAAAAAAGTGACCTTAAAGAAATAAATATTTTGATAATTATTATCAGAATAATATTTTTAATAAGTAGATTATAAAAAAATATGTGGTAAAATGATAATTACATAAAGTATATTTTAAATTTATATTTTCTGTTTGACACTAAAATAATAAATAATACACACACACACATATATGATTTATTTATTAATTAATAATAAATAATTAAGAATTTATACTTAAATTTTTTATTTTCTTGTACGTAATTAGAAATTTTATTTTATACGGTCAACAAAGCCAGCTCCAGAATTGATCTCCGCTTCCACCAATCTGGGATCTTTAGCCTCCGGCTTCGATGAACAGAAAGTTGGACTTTGGGATGTTTGTGCTTGACCTGTCTCCACAACATATTCACAGCATTGGATTATTATCTTTTGGCTGGAAGAGGAAAATGCAGTACGCACCAGTGGCATGACAAAAGACTGCTTTTAGCGACAGTGGACAAATGTAAATCTAAATGTCCAGACTTGACATTCTTTCACTAATCAGGGATTTGCTCACCAGTAAGTTCTGTGTTCTGCATGATTATTTTGGAAACATTACAAGTTTGTCAAAAGCAAATTACATCTCAATAACAAAGTAGTTTTGGTGAGCATTTTGAAGACATTATCTAGAGAGAAGCAATGTGATTTGTGATTTGTCGCTTTAACTATTTTAAGAGAATGAACAAGAGACATTAACTACATCAGATGGATTTTTGCTTTATTGAGATTTATGACCACTATTCAGCTTTGAACGAAAAGTAGATTATTTATATAGTTAGTAATGAACAAGTTATCTTTAATGATAGTTAGTAATTAATAAATCCACTACTTATATAAGAAGCTAGAAATCTACAAATTGAGCTGCATGTTCTATTAGATAAGAGAATGACTCAAATGAATATGATCAATTTGCAAGACGTTTGTATTTATTTTTTCTTTATTTCTCTCCAAATATATTATATATATGCAATATCCAGTTATGTTATTTTCAATTTCAAATTGGTTACAAGCAATATTGAATGAATCCTACTATCTACTATATATTTTCCTTACATTTCTTTCTTAATATTATCATTTTCATATATTTTTCCTTATTATAAAAAATACCCTAATTAGTAAAAGGTAACTTTTTTTATATATATAAAATGCGCTGGTAGGCTCTGACGGACTCTAAAGCAATTGATATCGATGCTAATTAATGGTTCGAAAATAATCCTCATTTTCTGTTTGAAAGGAGCAAGAAAGTGAGCCCATTGGAAGTTCAAGACTTCAAGGCTCTTCCTTAGGCACATTTAAAAAGTGAAACACCAGAAACTAGAATTTGACTTCCATTATTAGAGATGACGTAATAAATTTAAGATCAACAAGTTTATTATTATTATACTCATTAGAAATTAAAATTTTAACTTGTGATATATAGCACGTCACTTCCTCCATCTCTAACTATAAGACCCAATTTTTATGGTTGTGGTGTCCCTAATTGTAAGTCACATTACAAAGTTATAGGAGTAATTAAAATTACTACATGTCCCTTTCTTACTTAATAAAGATGTATTTAATTAATTAATGTTAAAATATAGTGGCATGGGATATTTCTTCTTTCTGTTTTTTTTTTCCATTTTCTTCTAAAGAAAATTATTTTGCCTATTTCATGTACTACTTTAAGACTTGTGATCCTCTAAAGCTAATCTGTCATTATTTCTTCCGGCGAGGGGTGTCAAAATAAAGTTGATATTACCAAAACAAAATATAGATAGATAAATGTGTGTCTATATATATATATAAGTTACTTCGTATGAAATGGAGTGACTTTGAGATCTACTCACAAGTCAAGCACTATATTTATTAATAATTCGATGATATCATACATCCAATCAATTGAAGTCTGTAGACTTTTGATATACATATATTTAGACTTTTGATATATATATATATATTGTGAAGGATAGGGATCATATTAACGTTATCTTGGAGGTCCTTTATATATGTCCGACTAGTATAACTATAAGTCCAACCTGCCACCAATTAATTACAAGTAGATAGATATCAATATCATACATTCAGGAGGAAGAAAATTACTTTGTCTATTTCTTGTACTACGTAAGACTTGTGATCCTCTAAAGCTATTATTACTTCCGGCGAGGGGTGTCAAAATAAAGATGATATTACCAAAACAAAATATAGATAAGTTTGTGTCTATATATATATATATATATATAAGTTATTTCGTATGAAATGGAGTGACTTTGAGGTCCCCTCACACAAGTCAAGCACTGTATCTGCTAATGGTTCGATGATATGGTACATCCAATCAATGAAAATGAAAATGCAGTCTAAGAAGTTAAATTATGCTTCATAAAGAGGCACAGTTTCTTCTCATAACTAATGTTTTTATAGGGTCCCCTATGGCCTATACAATGTAGTAATATTGAAAATGATAAAATAGCATTTAATTAACCCTAAAGTTATTTCTTAGTTGTATCTAATATAATAATTTTTTTGTGATATAATTTAACCCTTGATGTTTTAAATTTGAATCAATACATGTCACCCATTGTTAACTGGCCATTAAGAAAAATCAATGAGGTTTGAATCACGTCCATGAAGAGTTCATAAGGAATTCTCGATGCGTTTGTTAAAGACAACTATTAATCTTTTATAGTGATTTGAGTCCTTACTAAATATGTGTAACCAACCAATATAGATAGATTAAACCAAAATTAATTAGATGTGCCATATTTTAATAAACGTACGTGAAAGCCTTTTTAATTGGCCTATTTTAGTAAGTTGTGTTTATTTTTATTTAAAGTAACAAAAGTCCATATTATTAATCTTACAACAACAAAAGAGGACATCTCAACTGCGACTTCTAAAATCTACTTACAAGTCAAGCCTGCCATTCTTCATCCAAGCTTCCTCTCAATTTTGCTGTACTTGACTACAAATTAAATGAAATAATTAATGCAGATGCATATAACATTCTGAAGTATTTTTTTAATAGTGCTTAATATTCTAAAAATATTTATTGTTACTGAGAAAAATACTTCATGATCAAAATTGAACCACAAAACATTTAAAGATGTTACATGTTATTAAAATTTTTTTTAGAATACTAGATGTATAACAAATTAATTTAAAATATTAAATATTAAATACTTCAAGATACTAGGTTCTACTTAACACGCTATATTAAAGACCACACCTTTTTCTTTAGTTCATTTAGTTGGTGATTACGTATACTCAGTTATTTTCTAATAACTTTTTGTGTTAAAGTATCAATAAATTTAATTTAATTACATATTCATCTATTAATGATATTAAAAACCCTTAAAAATATTTATAATTTAGAAAGAGAGATCCTCAACTTTTAAATACATTGGGTATTTTTTTTTATAAATGCACAAAGTATCAAAGATAAAACTGATTTTTATTTGATAATATATAACATTATAATGATGGATATACTTTACCTATTCAAAATATCGTCCTTGATGTGACAATACTACTTCTTCCTTCGTTACATTAACTTTATCAATTTTTGTTAAATTATCTTATAGATACACTCTATCAACAACAAGTAAGTAAGAGGGAGAGGGAGTTAGGGAATATTATTAAATTTTTTTAAAAAATATAATATATTAACTAAATTAATTAACTTCATAATTTAATCAAATTAATTAAATATATATTATATTTAAGATTGGAAGAGTCTTATATATATGTATATATACACACACACACATACATTATACTTCCTCTTGTCTTAATATAAGAGCTAGAATTTTTTAAAGAGATTGATTAAACTAAATAAATCAGTTAATTATAATAAAATTTTATGTCTCAAGATGAAAATATATCCAAATTAGTCATTTAGTTTTTATATTAATTATAAATAACTGATTTATTTAGTTTACTTAATCTATTAAAAAACTTTAACTAAATCTTATATTAAAGACTAAATATAGTACTAATATGTATCCAATTTAATTGTATGTCGTTTAATTTTGAAGGATAAAAAATTTGTTTATTAAATCGATTAAACAGGACACCGCCAATTTCGGGGATGGATTTTCTCCTCAGTCAGCTGCCTTCACTGTGTTCTTGTCGTTGCCATTTTTATAAAGTTTTCTCTTTTTTTTTTAATAATTTCTTTTTGGAGATAATCTCACCTTTAATAGAGTTAGTTGAAGGGGTAAAGTGGGGGCCTCGCCTCTACCCTGTTGCTCATGAAATGATAACCAAAGTTGTTTTTATTTCACACGAATAAGATTCTATACTAATTGTTATAAATAAGAAAGACAAAAATATAACAAGAATTATTGTCCTCAGTTTCTAGAGGAATGAACTGTAAAGAAGAATCATGGAGGGCAAAGATACATAAAATAATAAATGTATCTTATTAAGGACCAAATTTATTCCTTGAAATATTAGGGAGGAAGGACCACCCTATTGGACAGCTACATGAAAGATAAAATATTTCATGGCAAGTCATTGAAGTAAACGATATATACATAATTTATTATAACTACCATTTGATAGGACCTGTTATCATGTGTAATTAATATAGAGTTTAGAAAAATATTACAAAATTGGGACACAAATAATATAATATTATTCTATATATTGATATTGATTATGTGATTATTGAATTTTTTTAAATAATTAATATACCTTTGGAAAAATATTTAAAGCCAATGATTAAAAAGAAAAAGAAAATATTTGAGAGTTGGGATATTATAGAAGTGCTCTTTAAATAAACGTTGGTATTCACCATGACTACTGATCAAGTAAGGGAAAAAAATATAAAACATGGGGTTAGTTTTAGTTATAACTAGGGGTGTACATGGGCTGGGCAGTCCCCCTGCCCAGTGCCCTGCCCAAAAAAAGTATGGGATGTATTTTGTAGCCTGATACTCAGCTCTACCTGGTAAAAGCCCTAATAATTTTGGGATGGGCATGAGCGGGTTAGGCATGCCCAAGTCGTGATGCCATGCTCATGTTGTGAAAAAAATCTACAATTATGAACTTCTAAAATAATACCATATTCATGTGTCTTCAAGAGTTAAATAATATCAATAATTCACTAAAAATAAGGCAACAACAATAATAATTAAAATCTTGAGATCCATTATATATAAAAAATAAGCATTGAAGTCTAAGTAGTTTATAATTATAACTTTGTATCAATTTCCCCAATATTGACAAAGATAAAGCATCTAAAAAAATAAAATAAAAAATTATAATTTGTAATATAATCGTATGATAATTTACAAAGTTAAAGAAAAAAAATTAGTATAATTATAAATATTAAAAAATATAACTTACCTACTTAACTACTCATATTTTTAAAATGACCTTCTAGTCATCAGTAGCTATCGTATTCTCCCTTCTAAGATAGAGAAAAAATAAAAAATAAAAGAAATGGTGCCCATGGGCAAGGCAGGGCAGGGCAGTCCCTATACCCGGTGCCCAACCCAAAAAATACATGGGCTGTATTTTGCACCCCGATGCCTAGCCCTACCCTATATTTATTGGGCCCAGCAGGGCATTTTTATTGCGGGCTTGGGTTGACATACTGGGCTGCGGGCTTTGTGCATAGCCCTAGTTATAGCTCTTTTCATTCAAGCATTTCAACAAATAATTTATCAGCATTTTAGAATATATTCATTGAACAATCTCCATAACCTATTCCCCTGTTTCACGAGTTTTGAAGGGTGAAGGAAAACAGAAGGAAATATCAAGACTGGTAGCAATGGGGGAAGAGATTATGTGATTATGTGGAAATGTAACAGAAAAAGACATTGACCAAGAGGAAATTTTCTGTTACAATCCACACACAAAGAAAAGAGGAGAGAAAAGAGGAAATTTTCTGTTACAATCACACATCTCGTTAGGGATGCTTGGGAGAAATCTGAGCTTCTCTCGATTGTTTTTTAGTTTTTTCTGGTGCATTTCTTTTTCCCAACATTCTTTATTTTTTTAAAAAATAAAAAACAATTCGTCATCTTAATTACTATTTTCATTGCCCTCTGTCTTAATTATTAATTACAATTATATAGTAGAACTTCTTATTAAATTAAATGAGAAATAGTGGAAATATTTTTTAGTTGCAAGAGCCCATTAGTTCAAACCAGTGGAAACCTCTTCCATAAGTCCATTTAAAACGTGAAACACTTGAAACTTTATTTTGGGTTCCCTTGGACCTTGGTAGTCCGACAACATAACACAGTAATGTTAAGATCAATAAGTTTATTACAACATAAAAAGTTTATTGTTCTTTAAGTTCTTCAAAAGATATATTCTTTAAATTCGTTTGGATATGTGTATCTACGTCGGATGGATTTTTACTTTATTGTGATTTGTGACCAATATTCAGCTTTGAAACAAAAGTAGATTATTCATATAGCTAGTAATGAACAAGTTATCTTTAATGATAGTTAGTAATTAATAAATCCACTACTTATATAAGAAGCTAGAAGTCTACAAATTGAGCTGCATGTTATATTAGATACGAGAATGGCTCAAATGAATATGATCAAATTGCAAGACGTTTGTATTTATTTTTTCTTTACTTCTCTCCAAATATATTATATATATATGCAATATCCAGTTATGTTACTTTTAATTTCAAATTAGTTATAAGCAATACTGAATGAATCCTACTATCAAAATATTGAAATTGTTAATTGAAGTTCATAAAAAATATATATATGGCCTACAAGAGCGATCATAAATGAAATTAGGGAAATCTATATTTATACTTTTCTTTACTTTTTAATTTGATATATTGTTTATTTTTTCTCTTTATTAAATTATTTAATTTTGTTCTGTTAATATGGTTAGTCCACATGTGCTAATAGAGCAAAATTAAATAATTTAATAAGAAAAAAATCTTTATAAGTACCAAATTAAAACTTGACAAAAAGTATAAGTACCTACAAAATAGTTTTCTCATAAAATTATACTTCTTAAAGGGACAAAGATTCTTTTCATCACTAAGTACTTCAAGGACTTACCCTATATATGGCTCATACAATACAATAATAATGAAAATAATGGCCCTTCATATGACAGTGGATGACTATTAGGATCAAAACGTTTTCTAATTACTAACATAATTTTCGTTCTCTTTCATCGTGTCAACTTCTTCTGGTGACCAAATATAGTTTGAAAAGTCTAAAGAGTGCTCTTTAAGTTATCCACCATGACCAATGACCAAGTAAAGGGAAAAATACAAAACAAATAATTTAATGAAAATTTAGATTATAAAAAATAAAATATATTCTCGCTATCCACCATGACCAAGATAAAAATTAAAACTTTTCTAATTTTGTTGTGCCTCTTTCTTCATTTATGCTTGCTCTTTGTTTATTTGTTAATCAGAATATATTCTGGTTTAGTGTTTTGACAATGTTTTTTTCTGGCAAGTCTCAAAGAAATTATGCTGTTATTTATATATCCATTTTAAAAATCTTACTTGTTTAAAAGAAAAAAATGTTACTGAATTGTGACTTCTAGGTCTATTTAGAAGTAAATCTTACCATTTTTCATCTACAAGTTAGCAATGGGATTTGTTTGAATTCCAAGTATATGTTTAAATATGTATGGTAGCTCTACTCTCAAGTCAAACACGCCATGTTTCTACAAAAATGTAATTTGATTTCTACGAAATGAAATTACACTTTATACAGCGACATAAATCTTCTTCTCATCAATAACATATTTTTGGAGTTACGATATGGTCATTGTTATGATAACAGACCACTTATAGGGTAAAACTTCTCATTACTAATTTCTTTTTCATTGCATTAATTTCTTGCTTTTTCCAATTTCTGAAAATATTTTTCAGTTGAATTTTTTAGGTATATATATAAGTTATGTGGTGTTAAATGGAGCTATTTTGAGGTCTACTCACAAGTCAAGTACTCCATGCGCCTCACAAAGAGACAAAGTTTCTTCTCAATACTAACGTGTTTTTCAATCCCTCTCATCTCTTGCACTAATGTGTTTTACAATCCCTCTCATCACTCCATGTGCCTCACATAGATAAAGTTTCTTCTCATCACTAACGTGTTCTGAACGATCCGTATGCTTGTAAATTTGATAATTTATATTCATGATTTGATACACATGCATAAGAAAGAATATATTTTCCATGCATATTTTCTTTTATATTTATCTCTTTTCTTACATATATAACTATATACTCTAAAAAATTCAATTATTCGTCAAACAACAATTTATGCAAGTATTTTGAAACAAAAAATTGGAGTACGAACAGCAGTATTTAATTTTATTCTGCAATTCGAATGAATCTAAAATCTATAGAACCCATCTTTTGGAGACAAATATAAAATTTGAGATAATTTAAAAAAAAAAAATTCAAACCTTTTAAACACTATCTATAAGTTTACAAGTCTTCTAATTTACAAAAAGTCAAGCCTACCAGACTTGACCAAAAGCTTATAAGCTTCTTCTTTTGAAAAGGATATATAATACATTGAATCTTCTTCTGAAGACTTTGGATTTCTTCGTAAACGAACAAATTATTTGCACAAGCTTCAAATTAATTTTATTTTGGAGTTACTCAAAAGTCTACAATACTTTGAGTAACAAATGAAATAAAACAGTGATAATTTATGACTTGATTTGGACTTCGATGAAACTTCTACCATCATATTTGATATTTTTTTAGTGGTTTATAATTACATTTTTTGTAGAAATTTTTTCAAGAGTATAATTTTGAGACTATTCAACTTGAGCTAAAACGACTTTTATGAACAAGTTCCCAACATAGATAGGGGATTTATCTATGCTTGAATATTTGTATTTTTGAAATAGTAGTTTTAATGGATTTATTACACTATCTCTATTCAATATGTCAAAAGCAAGATATATGAATTCATGGTTTTAATTGTTATCAATTATTTTTCTTGAAAATAGTTTATTATGTACATTTCATGAGTTGAATAATTATCCATATGAATTAAAGAAATCTTTCGATAAGTTATTTTAATTTTCATGCTGGGGTTTCGTGATTATGAAGTATATTTAGCAAAAATTGTTGCATTGAAACGTGTTGTGATTATTAAATGTCAAATGGACCCTAGGCACGCTGGAAAGGTTTTCAAAAAGAATAGAATACAGAACACTGGTTATTAACAGCATTACTGTTAGTCCTTGGTGCATTATGGTTAAACCCGAGCTCAATAGATATTCGTGAGTCTCGTACTCATGCCAGTTATTCGTGGGATTTTTTCTTGTGCCTGTTCTCATAGGTCCTCTACCTGCACTTATTATTCGTGGGTTTTGTACATGTGCTTGTTGTCACGGCCCTATTTTTAGACCGTGACCGGCACAAAATATAAATACATCATATTCTGAAAGCCTAGCATTTTAAGTAAGACCTTTAAATTTTCCATAGCATTTTTTCAAAATCATACAAAATATTTTCCAAGGTTCATGCAGAGCGTTATCCTTTCCAAAATAATAAAAGTTCTTAAGAAGCAATTACATCAAAAGTAGTATTTATCAAACGAAGCTTCAGATCAACAGCAAGGCCCTTTACCGCTCAGCTGGAGGATTAGGGTCGCCTGCACTATCTGAAGTCAAATAATCTACTCGTGAATAACGTCCCAAAACATGATTTAAAAGAATGCGGAAAATAATCAATGCATAATCATCTTAAAAATGTATTTCTTAACACTTCGTAGTCTAATGCAAACCTTTTCGTAAACATTTGTATTTCAGGGGAAATAACCGTATGAACTAACTGTTTCAAATAACTCATTCAAAACAATCTTTTCAAAACCATGATCTTTCTGTAGGACTTCAACAGAACAAAAACAGACGTGGACACACAGTCCACGAGGGTAACTAACCATTCTGGTGGCTCGAAGCCACTAACTGTCGCGAGAATGAATCCCACAAAATAATTCTGGTGGCTATGCCACAAACTGTCGCGAGAATAAATCCCATGAAATAATTCTGGTGGCTATGCCACAAACTGTCGCGAGAATAAATCCCATGAAATAATTCTGGTGTCTAGGCCACAAACTGTCGAGCTCGAGTAACCAAGGTGCACCAAGGACTAATAGTACTGCTGTTAGCAACCAGCGTTCTGTATTCCGTCCTAAAACATTTCCATCATGCGTGGGGTCCTTTTCACATGTAATTATCTCAATCGTTTCAAATACCATAATCATTGATAAAGCCACTTTGAATTTCAAAAACCCCAGCCTGAACATTCAAAATCAAGTTACTGTAAAAACATATGCAATTCACATAGAAATATTTCATGAATAACATCAGTTCACTGTCAAATCTTTTTCTAAAGCCTCTTTATCCATTTTCATACATAATCGTAATCTTTTGTAAATCAATCGAAAGAAAATCATTTCTAACAATTTAAACCATTCTTTCATAAAACTTGCTTTCCGAAATCCATATTTGAAATTCATCATTTGAAATAACAATGCATTTGAAAAATGTAAATTTTAGGGAACGTTATTCACTCACCTGCAATAATCTGATATAGTTTATCCTTACTCTAGATTTCAAGATATCGTTCTCCCTTCATTTTCCTAAATTTCCAAAATAAGACATTCCGTAAGCTTACATTCGAAACCACCTTTCAAACAGATTTTATATTCGTAACAATTATAACTATCACCAAAATCTATGTTTGGAGAAGAAAAATCCCTAATCACAAGTTAACTTTGGAAATTTCAAATCTTGTGTCCATAGAATACATGTTGCCTTATACCTCCCTTATAAATCTCATGAAAACACCTCAACCCAACATGATATAATTCATTCTTTTAAGTCTCTTTAGACATACTTCAGACTTCCGTCTCATAATTAATGTTTTATCTTGTACTATGATGGCAAATATAGCAGCATGATATGCATATATAAACTGAAATTTCCCCCTCCAATTCTCCTCGACCGATTAAGGCATGCATATACATACTCATGTGCTATCCAAGACAAAATCTTATTCCTAATGACAGCATCTATGCTCCCCCAACAGCATGGATTTCTTCTTTCTCACTCTCTCTCTAAATATATATTTTTGCACAGAATCACATACCTACCGAACATCTATCGCCATGCATATAAATAAACACACATGGTTCATAGCCCATAGCAGCATCAGCGTTTTATATACATACATATACCCAAACAGCAGCCCACAAATACACACAGCAGCAACACAGCAATATATGCACACGGTAGCAGCAACCCAACATGCATCCACTGGTATACATATCGCAACAGAAACTTTACTATCACAGCAAACACAACAGTCCACGGTCACAGAGAAAACAAGGAAAAAGGGTGAAACTTACCACCCTTACCGCACCTGGGATTCACAGCAACAACACCACGGAATAAAGCAGGAAGATGACAGTGCACAGCGTCAATCCACTCCCTCTAGCACTCACGGCAATGGCCTAAAATAGAGCAGCGGTGACGGCACCAAACGTAAATTAGTGAGCTCTATCACTCAGCAACCGCTTAAGAGGAAAGATGGAGTTGAATACAAAATGTGAACTAAGGAGCTTACCACTTCACTAACCGAAAGGATCACGACAGAAACCAGTCGGGAAATGGAATCAACGACTTGCTACAATAGCAAAGGATTTGCTACAGTAGAACGAAAATGGTGTCGGACATAAGCTACACAGCGACAGCGCTAACCTTGAATATGGTCTACTGGAAGGAGTGTTACCGGCGTTATATCCCAAACCCAGAATCCCGCGATACTCCTGCGCTCTCCACTCAACCTCTCACGGCCACCTCACTACCGATGGAAGAATGGAATAGGAAAGGAATACCTCAACTTAAAGGCGACCCGCAGGACCTCCGTGCCGTGTACTCTTCTCCCGCGCCGTAAGCTGAGCTTCTGCCGTCCAGCACCTAACCCGCACTGCTGCCCTGCTGTTGCTGCTCGCAGGAAGGAAAAAAAATGAGGGAGAAAGTCAGAGGTTCGGTGAAGAATGGATAGAGGGGCAAAAGAGTAATTTCACGCGTCTGAGGAAAAAATGAATTTCACTCTCGCTCCCGCTGCGACTCAAACACGGGCCAACCATTTTTCCCTTCGCCTCTTGAACCATTCGGCTAACGCTTCCCATACGAAATATTCCACCATAAATATACATATAACCGTTAATTAAAATTCATAATCATAACACTTGTTTTGTGGCCTCGTGCTACAGTTGGTTATTTATCCTTGTGGATTGTGTATCCATGCCTATTTTCATGGCCTTGAGTTGCGCCGGATTAGTTAGTTACCCTTGTGGACTATGTGTATACGCCTGTTTTTGTTCTGTTGAAATCCTACAAAAATAGGATTGATGAAATGATTTTTTTTAAATGGTTGTCCTGAAATAAGATGTTTATTGCAATATTTGCATTAAATTTCCAAATGTTATGATTTATATTTAAACATGTTGAAATTATTTATTTCCACACTTTAAGTTATATTTTTGGGACATTATTCACGAGTAGATTATTTTGGTTTTAGATAGTGCAGTTGACCCTACTCCTCCAGCTGAGCAGTAAAGAGCCTCACATTCGATATGAATCATTGTTTTTGGAATATCAAATTATAATGTAATTATAAATTTATGAAATATTTGTATTATTTTATTTGAAGTTTAGATACTCTACCTAGTTTATAGACAAGATTCTAGTTATTTTGAAAACGTCTGTATGTGATTTAAAACATTCGCAATCTATTGTAAGATTGTCGGAAAGTCAGTTATACAAAGACGATCCTATCAAAATTCCTACAAATGACTAGCTTTTGATTAAAATGTAATATATATTATTATTATGGTTTTAAAATTTTTATTTAAGATTTTTGGCAGAAGGAATATGAATTTATTCATATTCTGTGCTAGTCACGGCTCAAATTTTAGAATGTGACAAAAATGATTAATGATAAGGGAAGGTAAATGCCTTAGCAAGCCATAATTTAATTTATTATGCAAACCAATATGCACTTGTGAGGTGTTAAATGAGATATTTACAAAAAATATATACACATATGTATTTATGTATATATATTCATAAAATGTTCACACTTTCATAGTATAATTAAACAAGGGTTAATCTCTAACCATCCTTTTACCTATCATATATCCTCTGACTTAATCCATGGGCTACGTAATTCATCCATGTCACTAACTATTCAACAAGCTCACTAATCATATGATATAGACCTGCTAAAATCTACAAAACCTAAGACCAAATCATGGGTTCTACCCTTAGCTCAACTCGAAGGGTGTCACAAGCCATAATGAATAAGTGGGCAAAGAAGGACCAACCAGTGTACACATGGCGGCCTTACCACCTTATATCCTCTTGTAAAAATTCACTTACTTATATGCTTTATTATGTCCCTATCATCACCTATCATCCCTTGCTTAATACTATGATTTTAAATCACCCATTGTACTTTATACATTCATACATTTTTAATATAACTTTTTAAGTTACTTAATTATTGCAAACTTGACAAATTAAAATTAGGATGATACTAAACAAACATATATGCATTGATGTTTGGTACATAATTTTTTTTTATTCTAGAAGAAAATAGGAAATGTACTTATGCCATTTTTTTGATAGAAAATACTTTTCGAGTACCGAACATTGTATTAATTTCTAATGATAGGTAAAAAGATTCTTTCCTTTTTTTTCTGGTACAACAAGTTTTGGAAAAGGTTGGGCTCATCCACGATCTAAGAGTAGGATGAAGTTTTCTTTCCTTTTAAACAATACTAATGTCGGGTAGGGCGAACCGTCTATTACCCTTAGGCATAAACCTAGGCATCCAGGATCTAGGATGTCTCCCCAAGTGTCGCGAATGGAACCACAAAAAAGTAGTATTCCCTAAGGATCGAACACGCTCTAAATGATCACATGTCTCACCCCTTGGATAAATATATATTCATGTTAGAAAATTTCAAATAGTAATGGGTAGCAGAGTGGTCAGGGACGGAGGATGAAAATCAGAGGTCCTGTGTTCGAATTCTGGTGACTACAGAAGTGGAAGTTTTTATTTTCTCTGGCGTATGAAGTTACAATTTTACCCCTCCTTTCTTTCTTTTTCCTCTGTCGAGCCGGTAAGATGTTCATTATTGTTTTTGCAATGTCTCAGCGGCTGCAGAGGAAGGCGACGGCGGGCGAACAGCGCAGGAGATTATTGCACGCCATCGATGCCGTGTTCTGTCCATTTCCCTCTGTATTATCACGCTCGAGGTGTCAATCTTTCCACAGTGCCATCGTCATGTTAAAGGGGGCAGAGGAGTATTGAATGAGGGAAGCAGTGGGAAATCGGTGAAGGGCGAGTTTGAGTGTGTTGCCATTGTCGGTAGGGCAGGGAGTTCTTCTTTTAGACATGAAGCAATGGAAAAGAGGAAGGGATCTAGACTGGCTAAGCTATGACAGAAACTGTAGAATCTTCGACAGTAGTGGTGAGTTCTCTGACTCTGCTCTCTGTCATTTGGATTTTGAGCTCTGGGGTTTGTCCTGGGAATCACAAAAGGTTAATGCATCTGGGTATGTGGTTCTGTATGGTTTCTGTATTATGCATCTCTGCTCCGTGATCCGACCAAGACATTTAGACATGTCTCGGTGTGGAAATCTGGAATTTTTAGATATTTATGTCCCTTCTTTATTCTAGAAACTTTTGTGGTGGTTATCCTTGTTAATTTCCTATGGTATATGTGGTTATATGTAAGAGCTTGCTACGATGCGTATGTGTGGACTTTGTTATGGGACTGAAGGGGGGCTGAATGTATGCATTACTGCTTGGGAAATGTTCGATCTGCAAGTATGTATCTGTTTCTATTTTTCTTTGTTGCTGTAAACTGCGATGCCAGCAGTTCTCTGGCAGTGGTGGCGCCATTTGCCTCTGTCAAGAGTCTCCATGTTACTGTAGTAAATCTAAGATTTTTCCGTCTCCTTCCTGCTGGGCTCCGTGAATTGCTAAGTGGGTGTGTAAACTTCGTGGCACCTCTTCTCAGAATTTATTTATCTTTTTTCAATCCATGTCTGTCAAGGGTCTATGAGTGTGGGCTGCTGTTAAAACTGAATAAGAATGTGTGAGTGGTGCTGTTCTAAATTAAAAGAAGTATTTATATACATGTGAGTTGCTATCTTTGGGTGAGAAAACAGAAGGAAGAGGAGGAGGAAAGTGAACTGGAGCATATTATTTATGTGAATGTGTCGCTGCATGTGTGTGCTGTGATGATTGGTTAGTAGTTCTGGCATTCGGGTTGAGGGAGATTTGTATTTATATGTATATGATGGGTATGCATGCAATGTGAAGGTATTTATATCTGTGTGTGTGTGGTTATGATGCCAAAGGGAAGAGGGAAACAGAGCATGCTAACTTTCTATTGAGGGATTTGGGTCTGTGATGATTTGGTGTTAGGACTTTGAATATAGAAAGGACTGTGATTTTGGTTAGAGGAATGTTTATACATGAGTGTATATGTATGCTGTTATGCTGCTGTCGTGTGTGTGTGTTCTTTGTATGCAATGAATGTGTATTGGGAATGATTTGAAGCAGGATTAAGCCCATTTATATTTTAACCTGTTGAAAGGAAGGTATTGCACACCAGAAGCAGTATAGGAAATTTTGAGCCATTATAGTTGAGTTAAAGGCTAAGAGGAGTGATTTAAATTATGTTTGAAAGGGCGTTGATATGGGATGATGGCCCTAAGCCCATGAAAATAAATTATAGGAGTGAAGGATTGAGGTTTAAAAGATAAGTGAGGAATTTAACTTAAAGTGATATGTTAGGAAATTGTAAGAAGGAATAAGTGATTGGATCCTTGAGTTAATGTATGGCAGTATGAAATTTATTGAAAGGATAGATTAAGGATAATTATTTCTGATAGAACGTTAATATGTTATTTCGGGATACCAGGGAATTTAGAAGCGAGAACAACCAGAAGTTATTGGCAAAAAGAGTAACAGTTTAGAAGCGTGGCAGGTGAGTGAATAACGTTCCCTACAAATTTACATTTTCAAATGCATTGTTATTCCAAATGATGAATTTCAAATATGGATTTCACAAAGCAAATTTTATGAAAGCATGGTTTAAATCGTTAGAAATAATTTTCTTTTGATTGATTCACAAAAGATTACAATTATGCATGAAAATGGATAAAGAGGCTTTAGAAAAAGATTTGACAGTGAACTGATATTATTCATGAAATATTCCTATGTGAATTGCATATGTTTTTACAGTAACTTGATTTTGAATGTTCATGCTGGGGTTTTTGAAATTCAAAGTGGCTTTATCAATGATTATGGTATTTGAAATGATTGAGATAATTACATGTAAAAAGGACCCCGCGCATGATGGAAATGTTTTAGGACGGAATACAGAACGCTGGTTGCTAACAGCAGTACTATTAGTCCTTGGTGCACCTTGGTTACTCGAGCTCGACAGTTTGTGGCATAGCCACCAGAATTATTTCGTGGGATTTATTATCGTGACAGTTTGTGGCCTTGAGCCACCAGAATTATTTCGTGGGATTCATTCTCGCGATAGTTAGTGGCTTCGAGCCACCAGAATGGTTAGTTACCCTCGTGGACTGTGTGTCCACGTCTGTTTTTATTCTGTTAAAGTCCTACAGAAATGTTATAGTTTTCAAAGAAATGGTTATTTCAATGATTGATTAGAAATTTTTATTTCAACGATTGATTTGAAATGATTATTTTAAATTGTATCTCTAAAACAATAATGTTTACAGAAAGATTATGGTCTTGAAAGGATTACTTTTTTGAAATGGTTTTTTCAAATTATTTTTCCTGAAAGAAAATGGTTACAGAAAAGTTTGCATTAAAATATGAGATGTTTGAAACATGTTTATGCATTGTTTATTTCTGAAAATCTTTTAAATCATGTTTTTTCTTGGGACGTTATTCACGAGTAGATTATTTGGTCTCAGATAGTGCAGGTGACCCTAATCCTCCCGCTGAGTAGTGAAGAGCCTCGTCGCAGATCCGAAGCGTTGTTTTTGAACAAGATTGATTTTAATCTTTATTAAGTACTTGCGTTATTTTGATAAAAAGGTAAATGCTCCACATGGACCTTAGAAAAGTTGTGTTTATTTTGAAAAATGTTATGGAGACTTTAAACGTTGTATTTGAGGTTTTAGGCTTTCGGAATATGAATCTATTCATATTCCGTGCCGGTCATGGTCCAATTTTTGGGACGTGACAGTTTGAGCCAAAGTTTTTCTATGGCTAAGTGGAGCAGGGATACTTCGGTGGGGTCTCAATTATCGTTATGAACCCGGGTAGAACCATAGTTGAGGCATTTCTGAAGATCTCTTTAGAAAATTTAAAAGAGTTTTGTTTTCCTATGGTTTTGAAAACCTATTTTTTTCTTTCCTCATAAATTGAATAATTTCTATGTTTTTGGCGTATAGTTAAATGACGCCTAGACATCCGCCAGTTGGATGAAGCTCTACAAGTGATAAGACTTCGGATTGAGGTTTTGCTCAACAAAGATAATTGCCCCATAGAGGGAGAGGACAAGGTCATAAGGGAGGTAGGTGTTGGTGAAAGTTGACCCCTTAAGCCTCTGTAAGAATCTTATGTAAAGCCACACTATCAAATCCAATGTCCCTAGTTATTTCTATATTATATAGACATGAAACTTGTGAGGAAAAAAAAACATATCGTTATTGAAGCGGATAATATTAGAATGCATTAAGTTGGATCTTCTTAAGTTTACATGTTTTTGTTCTAGAGAGGAACCTATGGAATTTTGTTGAGGGCATTGAGAGGAGGTGTCTAAACTCGTTTTGAGTGGATTTTGAAGCTTTGATCAAGTGAAATCGAGTTAATGGTTAGTGTTTTGGTTATTATGATTTTGGGTTCTTCTGGGAGTACATTAGAATGTTAAAGGCTATGAATTTTGAGATTGAGGATCGATTTCAAACTATGTGAAGTTTAAGTTGTTAAGTTAAAAGAGATGAAAATTATGTAAAATATATATATATATATATATATATCAAGTCTATGAGATGGATTACGCCTTGTAGTCAGAGCTGAATTTTAGGTTAAATAATTGAGGATAGATAGCTATTGATTACATATTCGAATTGAAGCAGCGCATTGTGAACACCTAAAAAATTAAAGGTGATGCATGGTATGAATTCCTTTGATGAGCGTGGTCACTGACAAAGTTAAATGTCAGAATGTTGAGATAGATAATGTGAAAGCCTTAGGTTTTGAACTTAAAGTTAGAAATTGATTTGGCAAGATTTTGATTTAGAATTTTATATCAATATATGGGAATAAGTCTGATGACCATGGCCAAGTGTAGAATTAAGGGTTGTTGGGCATTTTTGGCTAAGTTAAAGATGTTGATAGGCCTACTGTCAGTTTAGACCAAATTCTTGTTGTTCAAGAATTTCCTGACGCTTTTCCAAAGGAATTGTCAGGTTTACCCCAGACCGAGAGATAGAATGTGGTATGGACGTCATTCAGGGCACGTAGCCAATTTCTATTCTGCCTGTAAGATTACACCCTTAGAGTTAAGGGAATTAAAGATTCAGTTGCAAGAATTTCAAGATAAAGGGTTTGTACGACCTAATACTTCTCCGTGGGGCGTACCAGTGTTATTTGTCAAGAAGAATAATGGATCGTGAAGACTGTGCATTGATTATCGACAGCTTGTCAAGGTGACAATAAAGAACAAGTAACTGTTGCCGCGCATCGATAATTTGTTTAATCTGTTGCAAGAAGCGTAATACTTTTTAAAGGTTGACTTACGATCAGGATATCATCAATTAAATATTAAGAAAGATGTTCCAAAGACAACATTTAGGTCTCGTTATGGTCATTACGAATTTTTGGCGATGTTCTTAATAGTTGTACAGTAATTCCAAGAGTAAGGAGGAGCATGGACATCATTTGCGGATAGTGTTACAAAGGTTGCGAGAACGACAGCTTTATGCTAAGTTGTCTAAGTGTGAGTTTTGGTTGTTTGAGGTCACCTTCTTGGACACGTGGTGTCAAAAGACGGTATTCAGGTTAATTCTAGTAAGGTTGAGGTAGTCAAAAGTTGGTTGCGACCTTCTACGGTCACTGAGATTCGAAGTTTTAGTCTTCCAGGATATTATCACCGTTTTACTTAAGATTTTTTCCAGAATAGCGGCTTCGATGACAATATTAACTCAGAAGAATGTGAAGCTCGTGTGGGATGATAAGCGCAAAGAAAATTTTTAGAAGTTAAAGGACTCTTTGACTTCTGCTCCCATGATTGCCTTCAGGAGTTGGAGGGTATACAGCGTATTGTGATGTTTTTGAATCAGTCTAGGCTATGTGCTAAAGCAGAATGGACTAGTGATTACTTATGCCTTTAGAAAGCTTAAGATGTATAAGCAAAATTATCCAACTCATGATTTAGAAATGGCCGTTGTGGTGTTTGTCTTAAAGATTTGGAGACATTGATGAAACGTGTGAGATTTTTAGTGATCACAAGAGTCTCAAATACATTTTTGAATAGAAGGATTTGAATCTTAGGCAAAGAAGGTGAATGGAATTGTTAAAGGACTATGATTGTTAGATTTTGTACTATCCAGGAAGAGCGAATATGGTGGTGGTTCAAGATGCTAAGGAACGGGTGAAAGTGATTCGACAAAGGTTGTTGACGGCTCAAAATCGGCAGAAATCATACGTAGATCATCGTCGTAGAGAATTTGAATTCATAGTTGAAGATAAAGTACTATCAAGGGTATCTCTAATAAAAAGTGTTATGGCGTAATCATTCAAAGGAAGAAGCTAGTTAGGAAAGGAAGAATGAGATGTGGATTAAGTACCTGCATTTATTCGAGAGCGAAGGTGCCCATATTTTCAAATTCGGAGGACCGAATTTCTTAAGAAGGGAAGAATGTTATGGTTCAGGAATTTGTCAAATTTTAAAATCATGCTATCAAAGGATAAATATATATTCATGGTAGAAAATTTCAAATAGTAATGGGTAGCAGAGTGGTCAGGGACGGAGGATGAAAATCAGAGGTCCTGTGTTCGAATTCTGGTGACTGCAGAAGTGGAAGTTTTTATTTTCTCTGGCGTATGAAGTTACAATTTTACCCCTCCTTTCTTTCTTTTTCCTCTGTCGAGCCGGTAAGATGTTCATTATTGTTTCTGCAATGTCTCAGCGGCTGCAGAGGAAGGCGACGACGGGCGGACAGCGCAGGAGATTATTGCATGCCATCGATGCCGTGTTCTGTCCATTTCCCTCTGTATTGTCACGCTCGAGGTGTCAATCTTTCCACAGTGCCGTCGTCGTGTTAAAGGGGGCAGAGGAGTATTGAATGAGGGAAGCAGTGGGAAATCGGTGAAGGGCGAGTTTGAGTGTGTTACCATTATCGGTGGGGCAGGGAGTTCTTCTTTCAGACATAAAGCAACGGAAAAGAGGAAGGGATCTAGACTGGCTAAGCTATGACAGAAACTATAGAATCTTCGACGGTAGTGGTGAGTTCTCTGACTCTGCTCTCTATCATTTGGATTTTGAGCTCTGAGGTTTGTCCTGGGAATCACGAAAGGTTAATGCATCTGGGTATGTGGTTCTGTATGGTTTCTGTATTATGTATCTCTGCTCCGTGATCCAACTGAGACATTTAGACATGTCTCGGTGTGGAAATCTGGAATTTTTAGATATTTATCTCCCTTCTTTATTCTAGAAACTTTTGTGGTGGTTATCCCTGTTAATTTCCTATGGTATATGTGGTTATATGTAAGAGCTTGCTACGGTGCGTATGTGTGGACTTTGTTATGGGACTGAAGGGGGGCTGAATGTATGCGTTACTGCTTGGGAAATGTTCGATCTGCAAGTATGTATCTGTTTCTATTTTTCTTTGTTGCTGTAAACTGCGATGCCAGCAGTTCTCTGGCAGTGGTGGCGCCATTTGCCTCTGTCAAGAGTCTCCATGTTACTGTAGTAAATCTAAGATTTTTCCGTCTCCTTCCTGCTGGGCTCCGTGAATTGCTAAGTGGGTGTGTAAACTTCGTGGCACCTCTTCTCAGAATTTATTTATCTTTTTTCAATCCATGTCTGTCAAGGGTCTATGAGTGTGGGCTGCTGTTAAAACTGAATAAGAATGTGTGAGCGGTGCTGTTCTAAATTAAAAGAAGTATTTATATACATGTGAGTTGCTATCTTTGGGTGAGAAAACAGAAGGAAGAGGAGGAGGAAAGTGAACTGGAGCATATTATTTATGTGAATGTGTCGCTGCATGTGTGTGCTGTGATGATTGGTTAGTAGTTCTGGCATTCGGGTTGAGGGAGATTTGTATTTATATGTATATGATGGGTATGCATGCAATGTGAAGGTATTTATATCTGTGTGTGTGTGGTTATGATGCCAAAGGGAAGAGGGAAACAGAGCATGCTAACTTTCTATTGAGGGATTTGGGTCTGTGATGATTTGGTGTTAGGACTTTGAATATAGAAAGGACTGTGATTTTGGTTAGAGGAATGTTTATACATGAGTGTATATGTATGCTGTTATTCTGCTGCCGTGTGTGTGTGTTCTTTGTATGCAATGAATGTGTATTGGGAATGATTTGAAGCAGGATTAAGCCCATTTATATTTTAACCTGTTGAAAGGAAGGTATTGCACACCAGAAGCAGTATAGGAAATTTTGAGCCATTATAGTTGAGTTAAAGGCTAAGAGGAGTGATTTAAATTATGTTTGAAAGGGCGTTGATATGGGATGATGGCCCTAAGCCCATGAAAATAAATTATAGGAGTGAAGGATTGAGGTTTAAAAGATAAGTGAGGAATTTAACTTAAAGTGATAGGTTAGGAAATTGTAAGAAGGAATAAGTGATTGGATCCTTGAGTTAATGTATGGCAGTATGAAATTTATTGAAATGATAGATTAAGGATAATTATTTCTGATAGAACGTTAATATGTTATTTCGGGATACCAGGGAATTTAGAAGCGAGAACAACCAGAAGTTATTGGCAAAAAGAGTAACAGTTTAGAAGCGTGGCAGATGAGTGAATAACGTTCCCTACAAATTTACATTTTCAAATGCATTGTTATTCCAAATGATGAATTTCAAATATGGATTTCAAAAATCAAATTTTATGAAAGCATGGTTTAAATCGTTAGAAATAATTTTCTTTTGATTGATTCACAAAAGATTACAATTATGCATGAAAATGGATAAAGAGGCTTTAGAAAAAGATTTGACAGTGAACTGATATTATTCATGAAATATTCCTATGTGAATTGCATATGTTTTTACAGTAACTTGATTTTGAATGTTCATGCTGGGGTTTTTGAAATTCAAAGTGGCTTTATCAATGATTATGGTATTTGAAATGATTGAGATAATTACATGTAAAAAGGACCCCATGCATGATGGAAATGTTTTAGGACGGAATACAGAACGCTGGTTGCTAACAGCAGTACTATTAGTCCTTGGTGCACCTTGGTTACTCGAGCTCGACAGTTTGTGGCATAGCCACTAGAATTATTTCGTGGGATTTATTCTCGTGACAGTTTGTGGCCTTGAGCCACCAGAATTATTTCGTGGGATTCATTCTCGCGACAGTTAGTGGCTTCGAGCCACCAGAATAGTTAGTTACCCTCGTGGACTGTGTGTCCACGTCTGTTTTCATTCTGTTGAAGTCCTACAGAAAGGTTATAGTTTTCAAAGAAATGGTTATTTCAATGATTGATTAGAAATGTTTATTTCAACGATTGATTTAAAATGATTATTTTAAATTGTATCTCTAAAACAATAATGTTTACAGAAAGATTATGGTCTTGAAAGGATTACTTATTTGAAATGGTTATTTCAAATTATTTTTCCTGAAAGAAAATGGTTACAGAAAAGTTTGCATTGAAATACGAGATGTTTGAAACATGTTTATGCATTGTTTATTTCTGAAAATCTTTTAAATCATGTTTTTTCTTGGGACGTTATTCACGAGTAGATTATTTGGCCTCAGATAGTGCAGGTGACCCTAATCCTCTCGCTGAGCAGTGAAGAGCCTCGTCGCAGATCCGAAGCGTTGTTTTTGAACAAGATTGATTTTAATCTTTATTAAGTACTTGCGTTATTTTGATAAAAAGGTAAATGCTCCACATGGACCTTAGAAAAGTTGTGTTTATTTTGAAAAAGATTATGGAGACTTTAAACGTTGTATTTGAGGTTTTAGGCTTTTGAAATATGAAACTATTCATATTCCGTGCCGGTCATGGTCCAAATTTTGGGACGTGACAGATCATATCAGTCTCATCCAAGTATGGCTTATTGTGACTGGAATATTCAAGATTAGGGAATACTACCCACTCAAATAAAACTCTATGCGGGCAATTGCTAATGCAAGAGAAAATGACTTCCCTTATTCCCTAAAAATAGGGCCAAAAAAAATCAAATCTATAGCATTAACTTGTTCATTATCTGGACTTTAAATGGTAGAATTTACTAAAATAATGATGAAGTAGATAAAGCCAGGTACTTAAAACTGGACTATATTAAACCAATTGAAACAGTGGTTCAAGGCTTAGTGGTTGAAACAAGATCAATTTAATCATAATTAAAATAATATAGTTTAATCAAAATATACAAAGATATTCATCATAACAATAAAAGGAATAATATTTAAATAAAAAAGAATATTAATCCACAAGTAAATAAAATTTTCATATATAAACTACACATAATCTAACATAGTAGAGTTATTAAAGCCCAAATCTAACAGATTATTTTTTTAATTCTTTCAACTCAAAATGACGTCATTTCAGGCTCAATAGAAAAACAAAATCTAACCCCATCAACCTATCTAAAAGTCTTGACCATACTGGCTCGAGAACTAGTTCACTTATTATTGGTTTGATGGATTGATTTATATTAGGTCTTAATAATACGGTATTTCTTTTTGGAAATCAAAGACAATAAACATTATACATACATAGGTGGGCTAAGAAATAAATCACATAAGTTTGTTTATCTCTAAAACACCATAAATATCTCACACAGAAAACTTTGCATAATATGCTTCTCAGAAAAATAGGATTCTTTCATTTTCTTCTTCTTCTGATGATATTTCTATAATCAACTTTCTTCCTCTGGATTATCCCTAATTGCATTATCCTTATCCTTCAACCCAAATGATATGATATCATTTGAATCAGATTACAGATCTGGACCTTACTCCTAACAGCGTAAGCAAAAAGCCTCATAACTTTATAAAGTCGTCTTAGCTTCCAGCCTCATTGCAAATATGACCTGGGAATACAAGGACCATTGACCTAGCAGATTCAAAGCATATTGGTTAATGGATTCTTCAGTCTTCAAAGCTGTCAAGATGACTTGGGAACAGTTTTTGGTACGTACATCTCACTGAAAATTGTGAGGAAGAAAAAACACTTGCAAGTTTATTGATTTCCTTGATTCCGGAATCTTGAGCAGAATAATTCTATGATGAAGATGTTGCTAGTAATAACGGTTTTCTTATTCCTCTTGATACCCCATGCATTTTCCTGGTTATCGTTTAATTTCTCCACTTTCCAGTCCATAGGTGATGTTATATCATATGAAAAATCAGCTCGCCTGGACAAAACATTCGGATACATCGAATTGGTAGGTTCCAGTTCTAATGTTGGTCGAGCCACATATCACAAGCCGATGCACCTTTGGGACAAAGCCACCGGAAAACTCACCGATTTCTCCACCAGACTCACCTTTGTGATTGATTCACAGAACAACAGCAATTTCGGAGATGGCATGACCTTCTTCTTAGCCCCTAATGGTTCAAAGCTACCAAATAGCCCAACAGATGCTGAAGGAGGTTCTATGGGTTTGATCATTGGTGGCAATGAAACGATATTTAATTCAACAGATAATCCATTTGTTGCTGTGGAGTTTGATATCTATCCTAATAAAGACTGGGATCCTGAAGGGATACATGTGGGTATTGATATCAATTCTATTAGATCCGTTACTAATTTGTCATGGAACGCTGATATCCCAGGAGGCAGAACAAATGAGGCTTTCGTCAACTACAATGCAACTACGCATAATTTGAGCATCTCATTAACTGGTGGTTTTAGTATTGATACTGAACATCTTCATCAAGTTGTGGACCTAAGAGAGAAACTTCCTGAATGGGTTACTTTTGGTTTCTCGGCAGCCACAGGATTATCATTTGCAATACACAGGATCAATACATGGAGTTTCTACTCAGAGGAGTTTACAGATAGTTCTCCCACTCCATCGAACCGAAAAGGTAGAACTGCTGCAGCACTTGCAATAGGAATAGGGGTTGGAGGGTTTGTTTTAGTTTGTGTGGTGGTATTGTTTGTCTTGAGGAAGAAGAAAAGGAAAATGGAAGATGATGATACGTCTGATGACAACAATAATGATGATGATTTTGAAAGAGGAACAGGTCCTAGAAAGTTCTCATATGCTGAACTAGCGAGTGGTGCAAATTATTTTAAAGAAGAGCAAAAGCTTGGACAAGGAGGATTTGGAAGTGTCTACAGAGGTTTTCTCAAAGATTCAAACTCCTATGTCGCCATAAAGCGAATATCAGAGACTTCTAAACAAGGAAAGAAAGAGTTTGCTTCGGAAGTAAGAATTATCAGTCAACTAAGGCATCGGAACTTGGTGCAGCTAGTCGGTTGATGTCATGAAAAGAAAGAACTATTGTTGGTTTATGAGTATATGCCAAATGGAAGTTTAGATTATCATCTCTTCAATAACCAAATGGTGCTGACATGGTCAATTAGGTTTAAAATAGCTCATGGCCTGGCTTCTGCATTATTGTACCTGCATGAAGAATGGGAACAATGTGTTCTTCACAGAGACATAAAATCAAGCAACATCATGCTAGACTCAAATTTCAACGCAAAGCTTGGAGATTTCGGATTAGCAAGATTTGTAGACCATGGAAAAGGAGCACAGACTACAGCTTTGGCTGGTACTTTGGGCTATATGGCTCCTGAATGTCTCACTACCGGAAGGACTAGTAAAGAATCTGATGTATACAGTTTTGGAGTTGTTGCTTTGGAAATAGCTTGTGGAAGAAAATCCATCACCCGCATGGCTCCAGAAAATGAAATAAGCATAGTGAATTGGGTATGGCAACTCTATGGAAGTGGAAAACTTCTTGAAGGGGTGGATTCAAGACTAGAAGGAGATTTTGACTATGAACAAATCAAATGTTTGATGACTGTTGGGCTGTGGTGTGCTCATCCTGATCATAATCGTAGGCCTTCAATAAGGCAAGCAATTCATGTGCTTAACTTTGAAGCTCCATTTCCTAGTCTTCCTTCAAGTTATCCTACACCAACATATCATGAATTTCAAGTGTGGACGTCATTTTCAAATCCATCCATCACCACAAGTTCTTCTTCAGAGGTAGTCAAAACCATAACATGAGCTTTAGTTTTAACACAAACTCTTTTGGTTGTTTCACTGCAATTTCTTGTGATGTTTCACAAACAGTCTCACTTCTGTATTTGCTCAAAAATTAATTCCTGATGTTTTGTTCGTATTTCTTGGTTTTGATTGACAGTAATCTTAAAAATAAAACGTAAATAGAGAACCTATGATTGGTTTTTAGATTTTTACCTAGAGATTCTAAACTGCGGGTAGAAACAACGTTTGACAGATATTCCTAAATTTTGCTCCAATTTTCGGCAAATAAAGAGGAGCCTCGACTCTTTTTTAAATTTAGTACTCCCTCAAATTCTAAACATAGAAACTAGGTAACTAATGTATATAGATTAAAAAAATAATTTAGTTATTTGTGAAAAAATGTATACATATTAATTTTTGTAAAGTATTCATTCTAATAATTTGTATGTGAAACTATTCTATTGATAAAAAAACTATTTTAATATATACAATCTATTGGGAGAGTTTTACAAAAACAATTATAAATTTAAGAGAAAAAGTGAATTGTGATTTTACATTGAAGATTTAAACAAAACTCTGCATAACCTCTTTCTTTTGAGATCAAAAGGAGTATTTAAGGGACCAAGTTGATGTTCTATATGTTTTCTCATTTTATAAGAAACCGAAATTATATGTTATAGTATTGTCATTTGTGTACTCAGGCCACTTGAGAGACCTAGATGAAGCCCTTCCTCAACCGCGTAATCTGCATTTACTATATTCCGTATTATAAAAACTTGATTTCTATTGTTGGAAGTGATCGAGGGGGAAAAAAATCAATTATGCCGACCAGAAAATGTCAATTTCACTACCAATTCTTAACTACGAAATTTACGTAGGTGATTATTTTTTAGTCATATATACAATTGAAGTCCCCAACTTCTCTAAAAACAAAGGGACAGACAAAATTTGGACGAGTTGAACATAATATGCGGGCAACGTACTCTTCCAATGGAGTTCAATAATATGTATTTATTTGAGAAAGGATATGCACTTGCTGCTTCAATTTTTTTTCCTAGTTACTTCTTTTATAAAATATATGTACTCCCTCTGCTCCTTATTATAACTACCTAGAAGGTCTTTTTATTCTTATTTTAAGAAACCAATAAGCTCATTAATTATTATTTTTTTCACATTTTGCTCTTATTATTACAGGGGCATTAGAGAGGCCCTTAACCCTGAAATTACTATAATAGGCAATTGGGAACTGAATCAGATTACAGGTTCTCTCTTAAAACTTGTTATACGTTCTCATTCTAACATAATCTTAAAAGTTCCATGTTGCAAGCCTCACGATTTATATTAGTCTTTTTGAATGGGCTGTCATTAATCAAAAGAGATATTTACAGCTAATCCTACATTTACTCTGTGCTTTCATCATCTGTCACTTCCCAAAATTTAGAGGTGACCGGAACAGAATTGAGAAAACTCACATTTTATAAACCTTTAAATATCATAGTTAACATAATAATTTTGGACATACATAAGCCATTTTACAATTAATCATATATTAACATATTTATACTTTATAGAATGATAAATACCACACAATATATAATTGTTATTACATCTCAAAAATATAAGGCACGACAAGAATCCCGCCTCTAGATTATATAGAGCACCTACGAATTTTGATTAGCCATGAAAGTCTTCTCTATTTTGCTGGAGGAACAAAATCAATGGTCTTATTTGAGGCCTAAATAATATACTCGTGAATAACGTCATAAAAATATGATTAAAATAGTGCGGAAGTAAATAATGCATAAATATATTTCAAATAACATTTCATGTTTCGATGCAAATTTTTCCATAAATATTTTTATTTTAGGAAAAACAATTTGAAATAACTATTTCAAATCAATTGTTTTAAAAATAATCCTTTCAAAACCATAATCTTTCTGTAAGACTTCAATAGAACAAAAACTGACGTTGATACACAGTCCACAATGATAACTAACTAATCTGGCGATTCGAAGCCACTAATATAAAAGTGGACACACAGTCTACAAGGGTAAATAACCATGCGTAGCACAAGGCCACGAAACAGACGTGGACACATAGTCTACAAGGGTAAATAACCATCAGACATGACCCGAAGCCACCAAATAGGCGCAAGTATGAAACCTACACATAACAAACGCAGGTACAAACCTACGAATAACATATGCGAGAATAAATCTGTCACGTCCCAAAATTTAGACCGTGACCGGCACAGAATATGAATAATTTCACATTCTGAAAGCCTAACCCCTTAATAAAATATTCAAATTTCCCATAACAATTTCCATAATAAACAAAATCTTTTCTAAAGACTATGTGGAGCATTTGCCCTTTTTGTCAAAACAATACAAGTACTTAATAAAGATTAAAATCAATCTTGTTCAAAAACAACGCTTCGGGTCTGCGACGAGGCTCTTTACTGCTCAGCGGGAAGATTAGGGTCACCTGCACTATCTGAAGCCAAATAATCTACTCGTGAATAACGTCCCAAAAACATGATTTAAAGAATGCGGAAAATAATCAATGCATACTCATATTAAAATGTATTTCATATCGCTTTGAAATCTAATTCAAACCTTTTTGTCAACATTTGTATTTCAGGGGAAATAACCATATGAACTAACTGTTTCAAATAACTCATTCAAAACAATCTTTTCAAAACCATGATCTTTCTGTAGGACTTCAACAGAACGAAAACAGACGTGGACACACAGTCCACGAGGGTAACTAACCATTCTGGTGGCTCGAAGCCACTATCTGTCGCGAGAACGAATCCCACGAAATAATTCTGGTGGCTATGCCACAAACTGTCGCGAGAATAAATCCCACGAAATAATTCTGGTGGCTCAAGGCCACAAACTGTCGCGAGAACGAATCCCACGAAATAATTCTGGTGGCTATGCCACAATCTGTCGAGCTCGAATACCAAGGTGCACCAAGGACTAACAGTACTGCTGTTAGCAACCAGCGTTCTGTATTCCGTCCTAAAACGTTTCTATCATGCGTGGGGTCCTTTTCACATGAAATAATCTCAATCGTTTCAATGCCATAATCATTGGTAAAAACCACTTTGAATTTCTAAAACCCCAGCATGAACATACGAAATCAAGTTACTGTAAAAATATATGCAATTCACAAAAGAATATTTCATGAATAGCATCAGTTCACTGTCAAATCTTTTTTTCTAAAGCCTCTTTATCCATTTTCATGCATAATCATAATCTTTTGTAAATCGATCGAAAGAAAATCATTTCTAACGATTTAAACCATAATTTCGTAAAACTTGCCTTTCGAAATCTATATTTGAAATTCATCATTTGAAATAACAATGCATTTGAAAATGTAAATTTGTAGGGAACGTTATTCACTCACCTGGAACGCTCCACCAATTGACTTTTGCTTTAAGCTATAGAATACCATTCTCCCCTTTATATCTATTTTTTTCCCCAAGTTTTCTGAAAATAAAATGTTCCATCAATGATTACTATACATCTCATTAGTACGGAAGACTATTTCCTTTACATAACACTTGAAATATGAAAAACCACAACCTTTGACTATGAAAACTTTCAAACCTTACAACCACATTAAATTTGACTAATCTTTACCCAATTATGTCTATTTGTCCTAATCTATCCTTCTATCACACTTAATGAACATCCATAGACAAATAAATTCATCACATTTCTCAAACTCCCTATTTCCATAAAGAAATGTAATTCACCTCTTCCATACCAAGTACTTTTGATTTAATACCATCACTGGAAGATATTTACAAACTTATTAACTTCCATTAGCTTCCCAATTCATTTACACATATATGCATATCAGCAACAATTCCCATCTTCCCTTCAAGCTAATTAACATTACACACATAATTCAGATTCCACTTAAGACCAAACTATTACTCAAATTTCTTCATTCCCTAACTTCATCCATAATCCGTGACATCCCATATCAATTGCTAAATTCATTACCACTTTTACTTATCGCTTAAACTTCAACTTTATATTCTTAATTCTATTGATTTCAAGATTACTCTAGGACCAATATCCCATATAACACGTCACCCAAACTCTACTCCATACTTAACAAGTTGCTGAATAGAAACATGGAGGAATACAAATCCACATATTTCAATTCCATTACTACCAAAAATCACGCAGAACCCTTTACGCATGAATTGTTCATGATCAAAGATATCATATAGCCTTACTTAATATGTAATACATGATATTCCAGCATTAAACCACTCGGCTTCCCCCAAAAGAACAAAGTTGTACAGTATTTATCAACACAAAATCCATCAATCTGTAACTACCTCGTTCAAACTCATATATGCATTCTGTTCACACTTAACTTTGATTCAAAACTGTCAGGATCACTTTCAAAAGAAAACTAAGAAATCAAAACAACACAGCACACTATCCACAATTCCTACTCAATCCAAAGGACTAACCCAAGAGCTGCAACACCCACGCAACAACAGACTTCTGTTCCTCTTTCCACTCGATTTCACCCACACACATACTCATACAGAACACAGCAATCCAACACCCTGCTTAAACACATACGCACAACAGCAGCAACATCGCACAATACATGTACACAAAGACTGGCAAACACCAACGTTTCCAGCATTCCCCACAGCACACATATATGTATGAACATGTATATATATATTCCCTTAATCAGAAACCCATAACTGACAAAAAGGGAATAACAGCCATTACAGTAACTTCTACAGTAGCCTGAGCATCATCGAGGGAACAGAAGAGAGAGGGAGGAAACAACTCACACTAAAATGGCACACAACACCGAAGAGGAATGACAACCACCGTCGACCCCAACTTCTGAATTTCTGGTGATGATTGTTGCTTACGGTGATGGAAGAAACAGAGCTCAACCATAACGAAGGAACAACTACTGCTGAAAGCAACTCCGACGTGAGTTACAAAACACGGCAATGGGGTTTCCCAGTGAACAGTGTCAATAGTTTTCACTCTTCGAGCTCACTCTCTCAGCTTCATCGACCGGTGAACTATCATACCAGGGGCGGGGCTAATAAGTTTTCCCCACTCGACGCCGGCAGCCCTCACAAGCTTCAACTTCTCTCGCTTCCCCCTTTCCCCTGCTCTCGCCACTCTGCTCTACTTAAAGGACTTCTGGCACTGAGTAAGGTGACTACTCCAGCAGTGACAACACAAGCAGAGCAACTGGCTAAAGCAATTCCTGACCACACGGTACTCTTGCTTGAAACCTCACCGCTGCGCCGCTGGACTTCTCACTCCGCTGCAGCCGCATGAATCAGCGCAAATAAAGAAAAGGGAGGTACGGCGTCTGTATTGAATAAAGAAGCAGGGCAAAAATGGAAATTCCATGCGCCAGGAAAAATAAAACCTTCTGCAAGTGTTGGAGCTCGAACTGGGGACCTCATGCACAGTGATGACGTTGCCAACCACTCAACTAACCTATTCCATTGATAATTTTAGCACCATATATATATAAACCTTCTTTTTTTTTTTTTTTTTTTTTTTCCGGGCCATAACATTCTTCCCCTCTTAAGAAATTCGGTCCTCCGAATTTGAAAATGGGCTCATCTTAGTGCTTAAATAAATAGGGGTACTTGATCCGCATTTCACTCTACCTATCCCAAGTAACTTCTTTCTCTGAATGATTACGCCACAACACTTTCACTGAAGGAATCTATTTCGATCATAACTTCTTTACTTGTTTATTAATAATAGCTACCAGATATTCATCATGTGACGAGTCTTCGTTCACCTGAACCTCTTGATATTCCATAACATGAGATAGATCATACAAATAATTCCGTAGTATCAATACATAAAACACTAGATAAATCCCCAACAATTCCAATAGAAGGGCTAATCTATAAACTATCGCGCCAACTTTGTCCAAAATCTCAAAGGGACCAAAGTACCTTGGACTCAACTTACCCCTTTTTCCCAAATCTCATAACCCCTTTCATCGGCGATACTTTTAAGAACACTTTATCTCCTACTATGAATTCCAATTATCTACGATGAAGGTCTGCGTAGGATTTCGATTGGCTTTGAGCTATTAACAACCTTTGTTGAATTACTTTCACCTTCTCTTTAGCATCTTTAACCAAATCTGGTCCTAATATCTTTCTGTCACCAACTTTAAACCATCCAAATGGGAGATCTGCATTACCTTCCATAGAATACCTCTAACAGTGCCATCTGAATACTTGCTTAATAACTATTATTATAGGCAAATTCCACTAACGGAAAATGTTTAACCTAACTTATACCAAAATCTATGATACAAGACCTCAACATATCCTCAACTATTTAGATTGTCCTTTCTGATTGTCTATTTGTCTGATGAAGAAAAACAATGCTTAAATTCAATCGAATACCCAATGCTTTCAGAAATGATTCCCAAAATTGAGAAGTAAACTGGGGCCCTCTATCTGAAATGATGGACACTAGGACTCTGTGCAATTGTAAAATCTCCTCAATGTAAATCTCGGCGTATCTAGCCGCACTGTACGCCGTCTTGACTGGAAGAAAATGAGCAAACTTAGTCAATCTGTCAACAATCATCCAAATGGAGTCAGAACTTTTAACAGTTCGAGGTAATCCATAGATAAAATCCATAGTTATGTTTTCCCATTTCCACTCAGGTATTTCCAACCGCTGTAACGGTCCTACAGGCTTCTGATGTTCCACTTTAACTTGTTGACACACCAAACGTGCAACAAAATCTGCCACCCCACTCTTCATACCATGTCACCAATACAATTGCTTCAAGTCTTGGTACCTCCTAGTTACACTACGGTGGATAGTATAAGAAGGATAATGAGCTTCCTCAAGAATCTGCCTTCTCAACTCTTGGACTTGTGACACACAAATCTTGCTCTCATACCTCAGAACACCTTCCTAGTCAATCGTAAATTCTGTATTAACACACAGCCTAACCCGATTCGAGAAGTATCACAATATACTGAATACCTTCCAACTCCTGAAGGCGAACGTAACACTGGAGCAGAAGTCAAAGATTCTTTTAACTTTTGAAAACTTTCTTCGCACTTATCATCCCACACGAACTTCACATTCTTCTGAGTTAATCTTGTCATTGGAGGCGCTATTCTTGAAAAAATCCTAAACAACACAACTATAATATCCTACAAGGCCTAAGAAACTCCAAATCTCAGTGACCATAGGAGGTCGTGGCCCACTCTTGACTACCTCAACCTTGCTAGAATTAACCTGAATACCGTCTTTTGACACGTGTCCAAGAAAGTGACCTCAAATAACCAAAACTCACCCTTAAAAACTTAACATAAGGCTGCTGATCTCGCAACCTTTGCAACAATATCCGCAAATAATGTTTGTGCTCCTTCGTACTATTGGAATTACTGTACAACTATTAAAAGCACCGAAATCAAATCCTTAAATCAATTTCCATCTTTTACCTTTTAAAGCCCGTAATCATACTGTAGCACTTGAACACTATATTAAACCTTCTTAAACCTTAAAACAACAATTAATAATCATTTATAAGTTTCCCTGACTAATAATTCAGACCTTTGAAGCTGTCCACAACCCATCTAGGTAATTCATACCATACGTCACCCTTATGCCTTTTGGTACTTACTATGTTTTAGTTCCCTCTTGAATACACTTGCAATTCATGATTAAGTTTTAAAATATGGGCATCCTCAGCCCTAACTCCCCAAAAATCCCAATGCATTTAGCATCCATTAACCAATTGTAATATAAAATACTCAAGCAATGAGCAAATATTGTTCCATTCATTTCTTTAAAACCACAATAATTAACTTCACCTAAAATTCTCTTCAAAATCCCATCTTAAAATATATTAAACACTTCACTTCAAATCTAGACTCAGTAGTTATCTATCCCAAACCATTTAACTCATGTTTCACCCTTGACTAACTAGAGAAATCAAAGTTTATAACACTAAACACACCTTCACACCCCACACTTGGAATATGCATTTAAACAAATTTTATTTCTCTTTGCTTACCAATGCAAGACTTCATGGAGTTTTTTTTTTTTTTTTTTTTTAAAATTAGTTCTCGAGCTCAAAACTCATAGCCATTAACATTCCAAAGTACTTTCAGGAGAACCCGAAATCACAATAACCAAAACACTAACCATTAACTTGATTTCATCTAATCAAAGTTTCAAAATCCACTCAAAACAAGTTTATACACTTTTTTTCAATGCCCTCAAACAAAATTCCATAGGTTCCTCTTGAGAATAAAACCCGTGAACTTAGGAAAATCCCACTTAATGCATTCTAATAACTAAAATATTAACCGTTTCAGTATCGCTACTGGTTTCTTCAAAAGTTTCATGCCTAGATAATATAAAAATAACAAGGGACTGTGGATTCTTATGGTTTGGCTTTAAATGAGATTTCTTATAGAGATCTAAGGGATCGACCTTCCCCTAAACATAACTTTCCTATGACCCTGTCCTCTCCCTCTAGGAGGCAAGTCACTTCGCTGAGCAGAACCTCTGTCCGGAGTCTTATCACTTCTAGAACTTCTTCCAATATGGTGGACGTTTAAGCGTCATTTAACTATACGCAAAAAAATATAGAAAATATTTAATTTTCAAGGAAAATATGGTTTCAAAATCACAAGAAAACCAAAACACTTTTGAATTTCCCATAGAGATCTTCGGAAATGCCTCAACTATGGTTATGCCCGGGTTCATAACGATAATTGAGACCCCACCGAAGTATCCCTGCTCCACTTAGCCATAAAAAACCTTTGGCTTTGATACCAAACTGTCACGTCCCAAAATTTAGACCGTGACCGGCACAGAATATGAATAATTTCACATTCTGAAAGCCTAACCCCTTAATAAAATATTCAAATTTCCCATAACAATTTCCATAATAAACAAAATCTTTTCTAAAGACTATGTGGAGCATTTGCCCTTTTTGTCAAAACAATACAAGTACTTAATAAAGATTAAAATCAATCTTGTTCAAAAACAACGCTTCGGGTCTGCGACGAGGCTCTTTACTGCTCAGCGGGAAGATTAGGGTCACCTGCACTATCTGAAGCCAAATAATCTACTCGTGAATAACGTCCCAAAAACATGATTTAAAGAATGCGGAAAATAATCAATGCATACTCATATTAAAATGTATTTCATATCGCTTTGAAATCTAATTCAAACCTTTTTGTCAACATTTGTATTTCAGGGGAAATAACCATATGAACTAACTGTTTCAAATAACTCATTCAAAACAATCTTTTCAAAACCATGATCTTTCTGTAGGACTTCAACAGAACGAAAACAGACGTGGACACACAGTCCACGAGGGTAACTAACCATTCTGGTGGCTCGAAGCCACTATCTGTCGCGAGAACGAATCCCACGAAATAATTCTGGTGGCTATGCCACAAACTGTCGCGAGAATAAATCCCACGAAATAATTCTGGTGGCTCAAGGCCACAAACTGTCGCGAGAACGAATCCCACGAAATAATTCTGGTGGCTATGCCACAATCTGTCGAGCTCGAATACCAAGGTGCACCAAGGACTAACAGTACTGCTGTTAGCAACCAGCGTTCTGTATTCCGTCCTAAAACGTTTCTATCATGCGTGGGGTCCTTTTCACATGAAATAATCTCAATCGTTTCAATGCCATAATCATTGGTAAAAACCACTTTGAATTTCTAAAACCCCAGCATGAACATACGAAATCAAGTTACTGTAAAAATATATGCAATTCACAAAAGAATATTTCATGAATAGCATCAGTTCACTGTCAAATCTTTTTTTCTAAAGCCTCTTTATCCATTTTCATGCATAATCATAATCTTTTGTAAATCGATCGAAAGAAAATCATTTCTAACGATTTAAACCATAATTTCGTAAAACTTGCCTTTCGAAATCTATATTTGAAATTCATCATTTGAAATAACAATGCATTTGAAAATGTAAATTTGTAGGGAACGTTATTCACTCACCTGGAACGCTCCACCAATTGACTTTTGCTTTAAGCTATAGAATACCATTCTCCCCTTTATATCTATTTTTTCCCCAAGTTTTCTGAAAATAAAATGTTCCATCAATGATTACTATACATCTCATTAGTACGGAAGACTATTTCCTTTACATAACACTTGAAATATGAAAAACCACAACCTTTGACTATGAAAACTTTCAAACCTTACAACCACATTAAATTTGACTAATCTTTACCCAATTATGTCTATTTGTCCTAATCTATCCTTCTATCACACTTAATGAACATCCATAGACAAATAAATTCATCACATTTCTCAAACTCCCTATTTCCATAAAGAAATGTAATTCACCTCTTCCATACCAAGTACTTTTGATTTAATACCATCACTGGAAGATATTTACAAACTTATTAACTTCCATTAGCTTCCCAATTCATTTACACATATATGCATATCAGCAACAATTCCCATCTTCCCTTCAAGCTAATTAACATTACACACATAATTCAGATTCCACTTAAGACCAAACTATTACTCAAATTTCTTCATTCCCTAACTTCATCCATAATCCGTGACATCCCATATCAATTGCTAAATTCATTACCACTTTTACTTATCGCTTAAACTTCAACTTTATATTCTTAATTCTATTGATTTCAAGATTACTCTAGGACCAATATCCCATATAACACGTCACCCAAACTCTACTCCATACTTAACAAGTTGCTGAATAGAAACATGGAGGAATACAAATCCACATATTTCAATTCCATTACTACCAAAAATCACGCAGAACCCTTTACGCATGAATTGTTCATGATCAAAGATATCATATAGCCTTACTTAATATGTAATACATGATATTCCAGCATTAAACCACTCGGCTTCCCCCAAAAGAACAAAGTTGTACAGTATTTATCAACACAAAATCCATCAATCTGTAACTACCTCGTTCAAACTCATATATGCATTCTGTTCACACTTAACTTTGATTCAAAACTGTCAGGATCACTTTCAAAAGAAAACTAAGAAATCAAAACAACACAGCACACTATCCACAATTCCTACTCAATCCAAAGGACTAACCCAAGAGCTGCAACACCCACGCAACAACAGACTTCTGTTCCTCTTTCCACTCGATTTCACCCACACACATACTCATACAGAACACAGCAATCCAACACCCTGCTTAAACACATACGCACAACAGCAGCAACATCGCACAATACATGTACACAAAGACTGGCAAACACCAACGTTTCCAGCATTCCCCACAGCACACATATATGTATGAACATGTATATATATATTCCCTTAATCAGAAACCCATAACTGACAAAAAGGGAATAACAGCCATTACAGTAACTTCTACAGTAGCCTGAGCATCATCGAGGGAACAGAAGAGAGAGGGAGGAAACAACTCACACTAAAATGGCACACAACACCGAAGAGGAATGACAACCACCGTCGACCCCAACTTCTGAATTTCTGGTGATGATTGTTGCTTACGGTGATGGAAGAAACAGAGCTCAACCATAACGAAGGAACAACTACTGCTGAAAGCAACTCCGACGTGAGTTACAAAACACGGCAATGGGGTTTCCCAGTGAACAGTGTCAATAGTTTTCACTCTTCGAGCTCACTCTCTCAGCTTCATCGACCGGTGAACTATCATACCAGGGGCGGGGCTAATAAGTTTTCCCCACTCGACGCCGGCAGCCCTCACAAGCTTCAACTTCTCTCGCTTCCCCCTTTCCCCTGCTCTCGCCACTCTGCTCTACTTAAAGGACTTCTGGCACTGAGTAAGGTGACTACTCCAGCAGTGACAACACAAGCAGAGCAACTGGCTAAAGCAATTCCTGACCACACGGTACTCTTGCTTGAAACCTCACCGCTGCGCCGCTGGACTTCTCACTCCGCTGCAGCCGCATGAATCAGCGCAAATAAAGAAAAGGGAGGTACGGCGTCTGTATTGAATAAAGAAGCAGGGCAAAAATGGAAATTCCATGCGCCAGGAAAAATAAAACCTTCTGCAAGTGTTGGAGCTCGAACTGGGGACCTCATGCACAGTGATGACGTTGCCAACCACTCAACTAACCTATTCCATTGATAATTTTAGCACCATATATATATAAACCTTCTTTTTTTTTTTTTTTTTTTTTCCGGGCCATAACAAAATCCCACGAATAAGTGTCGCGAATATGAAAATCACGTATATCCATCGAGCTCAGGTAACCAAGGTGCACCAAGAACTAATAGTATTACTATTAGCAACTAGAGTTCAGTATTCTGTCATTTCTAAAACGTTTTCAACATGCGTGGGGTCTTTTTCACATGTAATGATCTCAATCGTTTCAAATGCCATAAATTTAAGTAAGAATACTTTAAATTTCAAAACCCCAGCATGAACATTTAAAATCGAATGTCAAGATACTTATAGAAACATATGAAAATCACATAGGAATATTTCATGAATCAAATCAATTCAATATAACATTTGCCAAATTCTTTTTCTAAAACTTCTTTAACTATTTTCATGCATAATCATAATCCTTTTATAAACCAATTGAAAGAAAATCATTTCTAATACTTAAAACTATGAATTTGTAAAACTTGCTTTTTGTAAATCATATTTAAAATTCAACATTTTAAATGAAATAACCATTTATTAAAAATCCTATTTTAAGGGATGTTATTCACTCACCTAACATTTTTGCAACTTCTCTTATTTACTCCTTATAACTTTTATCAAGATTTCCCATCTTCACCCACCTATATATAAATGAAAAAAAAATATACTTAATAATCTATAAGTTATATGACTCTCTTCTAATATTAACCCCATAATCAGCAACTATGATAATTTAAAGTTCTAAAACCCCATTATCTATGTTTCATCGTTTCTTTAAATACAAAATTATAGTTTCCACTTGGCATCCACTAGCAACCTTATATCAATACTTTCCCATAGGGGTGTCCAAACATGTCCCATCCCGGTTGTGCTAACCTGGTCCCGATAATTTTGAGATGGGTCCGTCCTGTCCTGAGAAGAACCGGGACTGGAAATCATTAGGACAAGATAGAGGGAAGGTCGGGACAGGATGGGTCTTGGCCTGACCCTCAGGACTCCCGTCCCGTCCCAACCCCATTTTTTTTATAAAAAAATATATTACATTCTCTTATATTACTCACTTTGTACACTCGTCTCAGGCTCTCCATCTCTCTTCTCTTACGCTTTACTTACTCACGGTCACAGGTCTCGCCAGTCGCCACTCTCATACAAATATTTACTTACAAATATTCTTATACAGATATTTTTATTCTTCCTTACTGTTATTTTTCCCCTCTTATCTATATAAGTTATGATTTTATATTAGGGAGGAATGTTTGTATTTAAAGAAAGTTACTGTAGTATTTTATATGGAATGGTTTACTGAGATAATTTTATTATAATATTTTTTAGAAAAAAAATAGGATCAGGAATTCCCGTCCTGTCCTGAACCCATCCCAGTCCCAAAATTCGGGAAGGATGGGACACAGGACGCATTTTGTGTCCCGTGCACTATACCGGAATGAGACACAGGATGGGGTTATCCCGGTCTCAACCCGTCCCATGAACACCCCTACTTTCCCATAGCCACATACTATTTACCAAAAAGAAGCTTATATAATTAATCCTTCATTCAAAGTTGTCTACTTAGTTCACATTCAATTATAACACTATAACCATCTATCATCAACAATATACTTCACCCAATTAAATTATTTGCCAACTAATAGCGTATCCTTGCACCCTTTATATATGTAAATATATATATATATATATATATATTGTTAAACTTGTAATAACTACTCCTCAAGTTTTAGACTTGCTTATGTTTTGACTCTAAGTTCATCTTTTAAATTCATTGGGGCACTTAAATTAAACAAAAACCATTTCTTTCCCACTGAAATAAGACTGACATAACAAGAAAATGGGAAGGAATTGATACATTTTGATTCTATTGTTATTAAATGCCTCTTCTGGGTTTCCATACATGCTTAGGTGTATTAAAAATAATTTTGAGCACTTGTTCTTTGTTTTTTGTGTCTCAGAACAGTAACATCTTTTCATCCTTAATGTTCCAAACATTTAAACTTAACTGGCATTAATCATCATGTAGCTATTAACTTCAACATGCCCATATATCCTAAATTTTCGGACAGCACCCTTATTAAATTTGCATCAAGTTTTACCTCCAAACATGGTAGAAGTATTTGGGACTATGATTCAAAAAAGGAAAAGCATCAATCCGCAAATTGTAATCCATTTTCCATAACTTCAAATTTCAACGCCTTACGCCTCACACAGAGACCCATATATAACTCTTGTGCCATTCACTTAATTAACATATATGCATTCTAACCTTTAAAATAACATTTCACACAGCAGGAAAACCTTCATAAGAAAAATTCCAGCTTCCAAACTCAACCACATAGCATCCAACTTGCGTCTCATCATTATTCCAACAACAACAAATATAATTCTTTTACTATTTGGCCTTTAAACCATCTTTCACTCTCTATCCTAAACCCAAGGTCATTCTCCTTAAACAGAACCTCCAGATTCAAAAGTCATTCTTTTCTGCACAAATCAACACATATAAAATGAAATCAATCACCACAAGCTTAATTCTACCATTTAAAAAATTTTCAGATCCCAAAGCCTCTACATTATGAACTTTAATCATCACGTTGCTTCTCTAATACCTCATATGAGCCTCATCAGCAAATCTGGAATTTTTTTCAGATTTGTAAAATAATGTAGCTTAACGTTTCAGTTTCAGCAACTCTCTCAACACACCTAGGGGTATATATATACGCACATTACCCAAATGCCCTACACAGCTCTTTGAAACATTAAATGATAAGGCTTAAATCATTTTCCCAACTCAAAATCCTCAAGGGCCATACCTCATCACTTCTAATCCTCTTATATACTCCATTTAGACTTCCTTTAGCCTTAAAGCCCCAAATTCTAACCAATTAAATCACTTCAGACATAGAGCACCCAGAAACCAAATGCATGAGCCAACTCAGACTCAAACGGAACAAAGAAATCAGAGTTAGAGAACACACTGCCGTTGGTCAATAGTGTCGTAAGCTCATCCGTTCTCCTCCGGCATCGCGAGCTCACCCAACCTCCTCTAACATCGCAAGCTTGTCCGGTTATTCTCCCTCACCTCTAGCAACGCTTCTGCAGAACAGAAAAGAAAAGAGAAAAGCTTCCAACTGCCGAGATCTAAATGAAGAAGGGTGACCACAGCGGGTGAGCGACGGAAATTGCAGTTAGGGTGGAAGTTTAGGCGAGATTGAGAAGCTTCTCCTCTGCTTGCTCGGTCGACCTCTCCTCCTCCGGCGACAGCTCCCTTTTTTATTATCCCTGGTCGTCACTCCCACCATGTGTCTCTCTCACCATCGGTCTCTCTCCCTCTCTCGACCGTCACATGCTTGCTTTGTTCTTTCAGACGAAGAAAACAGCGATCTCTAGCTGCGAGCTCTTCTCCGACCTCTGGTTCTGCCCAGTCTCAACTGATCTCTCTCTCATTCACTCTCTCGCTCTCCCTCTGCCTCCGCCGTTCTGTTTTCTCACCTGCTCCCTCTCTCTTTCCCTTATCACAAGGGAAATTTATTATTTTATTAATATTATTTATTTATGTTTTATTTTTTTATTTTTTTTGGATCCTTACACCATCGATCAAACTTCTGATTATGGACATAGTTGGTAGATGATAAAAGTCATGAAACTTAAAATTCAAGTTTGAATGCAAGAAGATAGGTACTCAACCAGAAGGACCACTCCTGATGGCTGCTACGGGGACCATTTGAAGGACCATTTAAAGGAAAGGAGACCCAATTGACGTACCTGACAGATTCATAGCCATTGGCTTAGGGATTGATTGGTCGCTATTCAAATTGATGACTTCGCTAGTGTGTGGGACCAACTTGAGGAAAGCAATGACCAGAAACACATGGAGAACACAATCTCATTGGATTGTGGGGAAAACAAAACACTAGCAAGTCTCCTGATTTCTTCGTCTCCTCCATAAACATCTCAAAAGATTTTAGCAGAATAATTTTCAGGTGAAGATGTTGCTAGTACCAGTTTTCTTCCTCCTGATACCCCATGTGTTTTCCTTAAACTTTAGCTTCACCAGGTTCCAGGATCATGACAGAATATCATATGAAAAAACTGCTCACCTGGTAGGAACATCCATCGACTTGGTAACCTACAATGACAGTGTCGGTCGAGCCACATATAATGAATCCATGCACTTGTGGGACAAAGCCACCGGGAAACTCACAGATTTCATCACCAATTTTACCTTTTTGATTGAATATTCAGGGAGCAACTACAATTTTGGCGATGGAATGGCCTTCTTCTTAGCTCGTACAGATTCAAAATGTTATGGTCAGGAAAAGTTAATAGAGAAAAATTAAGTTTACAAAGGGTATATATATATTTGTTACAGTTAAGGTCAGTTAAGGTCGATGAAGTCACACTAGCTGAATGGTCCAAACGCTGAGGATGAATACGCAGGTCACGAGTTCGATTGCGGTGAAGATTTTTTTCTTTTAGGCGTGTGAAATTACAAAAATATCCCTATCCCTTTTCTGTAGAAAACGTACCTCCCTCTCCATTTTCTCAAATTTCTTCGGCGGTTCAGCAGGGGAGCTAGTGAGAGTAGCAGCGAATGCGTCACGCCATCGATGCCTTGTAGCCAGACTTTGCTTCTGCCAGTGTCACTGCGGTGTAGTGCTATCATCGCCGGATCATTTTCCTCTCATGGGCTATATAAAATTTCTTCCTTTTCCATTCTCCGTCGGTGATAGTACGAGGGAGAGTGAGGGAGATCAGAGAAGCTTTGTGAACCTATAGCCGAGAAGTCTCATCGTTGTGTTTACTGTTAGTTTTCGCCATCTGAGATGATCCCCGGTGACCGTGTTATAGTTGTCTGCCGTTGCTCGTCAGTCATCTTCTTTTCGGTTTAGATCTCAGTCGCTGTTGAGATTCTGTTTGCTTTCATCTACTGTATGGCTGTCGCTAGTAGCTTTGCCGTCATATGCCGTTACTTTCCTCGTCCATTCTGAGCTCGCTACTGTTATTGCTGGAGATTCTTCTCTTTCCCATTCTATCTGGTGTCGCTGTGTGGAGACAGAGTGAGTGACCATGAAGAGAAAAGGAAGGAAAGCAGGGAGCATTGCATCGCCGGAAGTGAGGGAGAGGCCGACTATTGTGCGCTGGAGAAGAGTTTTGACTGAGGTGAGTTTTCTGTGATTGCTTTGTTTTGCGGATTATGTTGAGAAAAAACAAAACAAGGCCATGTGAAGAAAAAGAAAAATAAATAAACAAAGTTTGGAGTTGAACGTGTGTGTATATATATATGCTCAGGGGTTATTGGGTAAGAGTGGAAGAGTAAGAAGTTTGATAATGTTGCTGCTGTGTTTGTACTCTCAGTGTGTGGTAAGCCTAACACCTCTCCTCCATTGATTGTTTCTAGCTTTGAGTTGGGTGATTTGGATTTTTCCTCTGGTCACTGAGAATGTGAAGGAAGTGAAGATTATATTTGATTTTCAAAAATAAACCCACTCTGTGTTGAGTTTAACTAGAGTGTATATGTGTGTTCTGCTATTCGGGATTATAGACTCTGAGAGTAGGAACCTATGTTTTGTGTGGTTATCTAGTTCTGGGGTCAATGGTCTTGGATATTTTATTTGTAAATTAAATAAGAGTAAGGATTTGAAATTTTCAGCTTTAAGTCAAACGGCCCTTCGGATTGACAGCAAGGTTCTCTACTGCCCAGCGGAAGGATTAGGGTCACCTGCACTGTCTGAGGCCAAAATAATCTACTCGTGAATAACGTCCCAAAAACATGATTAAAATATGGAAATCGTAAATGCATAATCATGCTAAAAATGTAATTCAGGCAATATACAATATGAAGTAACCATGTCAAATCAATCATTTAATAGTAATCCTTTCAAAACCATCATCTTTCTTCAGGACTTCAACAGAACGAAAACAGACGTGGATACACAGTCCACGAGGGTAACTAACCATCAGACGCGGCCCAAAGCCACAAAACAGACGTAGGTATGAAACCCACGAATAACAGACGCAGGTACGAAACCCACGAATAACAGACGTAGGTACAAAACCCACGAATAACAGACGTAGGTACGAAACCCACGAATAACCATCGAGCTCGGATAACCAAGGTGCACCAAGGGCTAACAGTACTGCTGTTAGCGACCAGCGTTCTGTATTCCATCCTAAAACGTTTCCATCATGCGTGGGGTTTATTTCACATGAAATAATCTCAATCGTTTCAATGTCATAACCATTAGTAAAATCACTTTAACTTCCCAAAGACCCCAGCATGTACATTTGAAATCAAATTACTGTAAAAACATGGAATTCGCAACAGAATATATTTCATGAACAACATCAATTCAATGCAACTTTTGCCAAACTCTTTTCTAAAGCTTATTAATTCATTTTCATATATAATCATAATTCCTTTGTAAACCAATCGAAAGAAAATCATTTCTAACGATTTAAACCATACTTTCGTAAAACTTATTTTTCGTAATTCATATTTGAAATTCATTTGAAATGACAATGCATTTAAAAATATAGATATTAGGGAACGTTATTCACTTACCTTCCATGCTCCTACAACGGTACTCTTCTCGCCAAACTCTTTCGATTATTTCCACCTTTCAATTTCCTGGCATGCCGAAACAATACATTATCACTCTAAATAAAGTCTCGACAGAATCAAATCATCTTTAACCTAAGATTCCATTTCATTTCCCACTATTAATCGTTCACAAAGATTTAATACATAAACTCCTAAACCACCATTCACCCTTAACAGATATGATTTCTCCAAGCAAGAATTTCCAAACTTGGCAACTTAAACTTGGTTCCAATATGCTAAGTTTAATACTAGCTTCTTTTCACAAACTTTCTTCTTTGATTAACTCAGATTTGAAATTTGACCTGGCCACTACCACCCACTAGAAAATTTAAAACAAAACATGCTTAAACCAAGACATGTGATAGTTGGTTAGATCCCAGGTTACTATGTTGACCATCATATCTCCTAAGTTCCAACCCAACCAAATCCATGACCTCTCAGCCATCTGATTCACTTGCCAGAATATATATCCACTTATGCAGATCTGCTCACGACATTCCCTAGCCAAGATTGTCTTGCAACCAGCACCCCAACGCATACACTGCACAAGGAACACATGCACCTGCAGAAAGCAACAGCGACCGAGTATACACATCCCTGCCTTCCCTTACAACCAGCCCATCACCACTCGCCCATCAGTCCCGCAGATTAATCCTTAACATTTCTAGACATTATTCAAACAAGAAGAGTGCAGTGGAAATCAATTATGGCTAAAGTTTCAAAACAGAGGAGTCGGCAACCCCAAACATAAGAGCAACAATCACATCCTACAAGTATATCTATACCCCTATATACTTCAACATACAAGCTCACACAGCAGCCTCTACAGCATAAAGGCACACCACAGAAATAGGACAGAACTATCGAGGAACCTTACCTGCAACCGCGACACCCATCAACGGCAACCGAGAAAGATCCTAGAAATTGAAATTTCCCCCAATGATAGTAGAGGAGGTGCGACAACTACGACCGACTACAGCAATGCCTTGAACAGCGACGGCGATGAAAAGAGGGAGCTTGCACGAATAGACTTGCTACAGTACCTTGGTGTTTCTGGCAATGACGCATAAATGACGATAAAGCTGTCTAAATCCCCCCACTGGGTCTACCTCCAGCGTCAGTCACCACACACACCAACAATGCCGCTCGCATCCTTCCCCTGATTCCCCCTGCTCCCCGCATTTTAAAATCAACCAGAGTAAATACCTCAGGCGATGGGTCAATTTGATGGCGACGGCACCACAGAGTCTGAGCACACGGCACCGATAGCATGAACTCACCTCCCTCGTCGCTCACCAGTCGCCTCCCTTGCCTCTGTCACCGCTGCACAATCTGTAAAAGAACAAAGAGTGCGTACGACGACCAAAAGGGAAAGAAGAAAAAAAGAAAGGGGAAATATGAACTTCACGCGGAAGAGAAAAAAAAACACCCCCTTCAGTGCACTCGGATTCGAACACGGGCTTGCTGGTTAATTTCCGCACATAATGACCACTAAGCTACCTCACACACAATGAAAAATTCTCTGTGGAAAATATATATATATATACCTTAATTACATTGATTTATCCAGATAAACTTATGGCCATAACAATAATAATTCTGAGTTAAAGTGAAAGACTTGAGCTTTTGAAAGTAAAACTGTTAGAAAAGAGAAAGAAGAGCTATTGTTGTTGCCTATGTTTAAATCTGTCTTGGGTTGCTTTGTGTTAGGAAAATTGAATTTGTAGCTTGTTGATGGATGTTGGGAGGGTATTTTGAAGTTGGAAAATAATGTCAAAGTAAGAGAAAGTGAGTAACTAATAGCTGGAATTTTTAGATTATAAGATGAGCGATTTGCATTGTTTCGATATCTATTAGATGCTTGGAAGAAATAAAAGTTATTTGTTCTCCTACATTAAAATTTGGGTACTGCACGGTTTCATGATATTGATGGAAATTCTAGATAGATGATTTTAAAATATATGCTTGAATGAGCATACTTATATACTCACGGAAGTAGTGGATAAGAATTGAGTGGATGCTCTTTTATATATAAGAATTTGGTTTAATTTAAGTTTGACAAGCTCTCGGTGGAATTATTGGAAGGTGTCACGTCCCGAAATTTGGACAGTGACCGGCACAGAATATGAATAATTTAACATTCTGAAAGCCTAACACATTAAATAAAACATTCAATTTTTCCATAATGTCTTTCAAATAAACACAACCTTTTCTAAGGTCTATGTGGAGCATTTACCTTTTTATCAAAATAACACAAGTACTTAATAAAGATTAAAATCAATCTTGTTAAAAAAACAACGCTTCGGATCTACGATGAGGCTCTTTACTGCTCAGCAGGAGGATTAGGGTCACCTGCACTATCTGAAGCCAAATAATCTACTCGTGAATAACGTCCCAAGAAAATCATGATTCGAAAGAATGTGGAAATAAACAATGCATAATCATATTGAATTTGTATTTCATAACGTTTCGTAATCTGATACAAACCTTTTCGTAAACATTTGTATTTCACAGAAAACAACAATCTGAAATAACTATTTACAATTAATCGTTGAAAAACAATCCTTTCAAAACCATAATTCTTCCGTAGGACTTCAACAGAACAAAAACAGACGTGGACACATAGTCCACGAGGGTAATTAACCAATCTGGCAGCTCAAAGCCGCTAACTGTCGGTGGCTCAAGGCCACTAACCTTCGTGAGTACGAAACCCACAGTGAAATCTGGTAGCTCAACCACTACCCTTCGCGAGCATGAAACCCACGGTGAAATCTGGTAGCTCAACCACTGCCCTTCGCGACTACAAAACCCACGGTGTAATCTGGTAGCTCATCCACTACCCTTCGCGAGTATGAAACCCACGGTGAAATCTATCGAGCTCGGGTAACCAAGGTGCACCAAGGACTAACAGTACTGCTGTTAGCAACCAGCGTTCTGTATTCCATCCTAAAACATTTCCATCATGCGTGGGGTCCTTTTTACATGTGATGATCTCAATCGTTTCAAATACCATAATCATTAATAAAGCCATTTTGAATTTCAAAAACCCCAACATGAACATTCAAAATAAAGTTACTGTAAAAACATATGCAATTCACGTAGGAATATTTCATGAATAATATCAGTTCACTGTCAAATCTTTTTCTAAAGCCTCTTTATCCATTTTCATGCATAATCGTAATCTTTTGTAAATCGATCGAAAGAAAATCATTTCTAACGATTTAAACCATACTTTTGTAAAACTTGCTTTTCGTAATTCATATTTGAAATTCAACATTTGAAATGATAATGCATTTGAAAATATAAATTTTAGGGAACGTTATTCACTCACCTGCCATGCTCCTAAATCGTTACTCTTTTCAGCCCAACAACTTCGATCATATTCGCTTCTAAATCCCCTGGTATTCCGATATAGTATATTAACATTCTATTTAAAGCTTTAACAAAAGTAATTATCCTTAGTCTGATATTTCCTTTCATTACATGCCATCAACCATTCAATCAAAGATTCAATACATATGCTTCTAACCAACAACCAATGCTCCCTTACACTATAACCCATCATGAAAGCAAACACTTATTCATTTATAAATATTAAACATGGCCTTAGCACAGATTTATGACTTCCACAATTCATTTATATATATATATAAGAGTATGTTTTTAATACCCCACTTAAGCTAAATTAACTATACATTACCTTAAGGCCTTTATGCTTGTTTTAATTATACCTAACATAAGCTTCCAAAACAACTTCTAGAATGCCAAAACAAAAATTCTTCATTCCCCCAAAACTAGGTACAGTGAACACAATAATTCCCTCAAACAATATACACATCCTACATATATTCCTTGACCATATGAAAACTTTACTTGACAAGTTCTTAAAACTATGGGTCATTGCTTGCATCTCAAATCAAATTTCCATCCACCAGAAATTTTGTAACTACAATATATACACCAAAACAGTCAATGCTTTGAACCTTCAGCATAAATATTTCAGCTCAACATCTCATTCTAGCCACTCTTTATATACTCAAACACATCCACTCCAATCACATACAGCAAGCCATTCTTCTCTCTTTTCTTTCTTTTCTCCACTAAATCAGAAAGCTACCATATGACACTGACAGAACAACAGTCAACAATGTCCTCATCTCTCCTTAATTCTATATATTCCCAATTTCCAATTCATCTATGCCTATACATACATGCACCATGAAACTTCACACCCCCAAATAGTATATCGCGAGCATATAACGAGACAACAGTGATTTATGCATTCTTCCTCCCATCAAAACCAAATCCATGGCATTAATCAACAAATCTGATTCACCCACATATATGAACACAGATACAACACACGTAATGCACACACACATATATATATACATATATATACATATATCCTTCACATCAGCAGCAACGAATAGCAATAACAACTTCAATCACATACACCCCCTCTTCCTTGCAGTTTCACACACAGACAGAGTACCCAGAGAAAATGAAATCATCACCCAATAGCACAGCGTCTAAACAACCAATTTATGCATCCATATATTATTAGAACGAAGATCCTAACTTCAAAACTCTGATGGCTAAGCCACTATTTCTGCTCTTTTCTTTATTCTCATATATTAACAGAATATTTGATCAGAAAAGTACTGGTTGCCAGAGAATTATGCAGAGGAGTAGAAGAAACTTACAGTGTTCCACCCACGGCAGACTTCACGATAGCCAGACGAAGAATAACTACTAAACAAAGAAAGAATGCAGAAAAGCTTTCAACTTCCATGGCCTCTTCCCCAGCGACGCTAAACAGAGCAAATTGGCAAGCGATTGATAACACATACACGCGACAACAGCCTAAACGATGGAAAGAGATGAAATTGGAATGGGTTCCTCTCTCACTTCTGGTGGTGTGCACATAGATGACATAGTCGCCAGACAAATAAGGAAGGAGGGGGACGACGGTGGATGGCAGAATGAGTAACATAAATGGCCAATTCCATAGTCACTAGAATAGTGAGCTCATGTCCCCCTCTCTTCTCTCTCGCTGTCGATGCCCCAGAAAAATATAGCCAGGCAGAGGGAAAATAGGGGTCGGTGATGATGGAACAAGGCAGAGGAAGCACTAGCGGAAGCAATCAACTGAAACACGACATCGGTGGCGTGGAGCGTTCGCCGCTACTCTCACTGGCTCCCTACTGTCTCGCTGGCTTGCCGCTGAGAAAACTGAAGAAATGGTATGGTGGCTGCAGGATAAACGAGGGAGGGAAAAATGGAAATTTCAAGCTGGAAAAAGAAAAAAAAACACGCTTGTAGATGACAAGGTTCGAACACGGGTAAGCTGGATTTACTCCCGTCCCAATAGCCACTCAGCTAACACTCCCTATTGCCAATTTTTTGCAAGGAATAAATATATATACCTTTGTTGACTAAATTTTTATCTATAAAATTTCAGAGTCATAACAGAAGGAATCAATATTGCTCATATATACGTAAATATTTATTGTTGTGGTGGTGAAATTTATTAAATTTGAGCTTGGAAAAAGGGGAAAGATGGAGGCGATATCTAAATGTTAAATATTGAATTTATTAACTGAGGGTGATAAGTTTTATTATTATTTAAATGGTCATGATGTTATTTGGGAAAATGAGGATTAAAGTTTAGGTTCTCCTTCTATTTTAAGGTGTTATAAATTGAATATTGCAATATGATTTTAGATTGTCAAAATAAATAATTAGAATTTTAATATTTTGTTCTAGGATATCAGGGATTTGAGAAGTAAAAATAATTGGAAGTTGTTTAGCTTTGAAGAGTAAAGGTTTGGGAGCGTAACAGGTGAGTGAATAACGTTCCCTAAAATTTATATTTTCAAATGCATTGCCATTTTAAATGATGAATTTCAAATATGGATTTCAAAAAGTAAATTTTATGAAAGTATGGTTTAAATCGTTAGAAATAATTTTCTTTCGATGGGTTTACAAATTGCATTGAATTGATGTTATTCATATGATTTTACAGTAATTTGATTTTAAATGTACATGCTGAGGTTTTTTGAGATTCAAAGTGGTTTTTACCAACGGTTATGGCATTGAAACGGTTAAGATTATTGCATGTGAAATAAACTCCATGTATGATGGAAATGTTTTAGAAATGATGAAATACAAAATGATGTTTGCTAACAGCAGTACTGTTAGCCCTTGGTCCACCTTGGTTACCCAAGCTCGACGGATATACGTAGGTTTCATACTCGCGATGAATATACGTGGGTCTTATACTCGCAGCGGATATACGTGGGTCTTGTACTCGCGACGGATTGTGGCCTCGAGCCACCAAATTAGTACGTGGGTCTCTTACTCGCGACGGCTAGTGGCCTTGAGCCGCTAGATTGGTTATTTACCCTCGTGGACTGTGTGTCCACGTCTATTTTTTGTTCTGTTAAAGTCTTACAGAAAAGATTAAGATGTTGAAAGGGTTTGTTTTACAACAATTGATTTGGAATTGTTATTTCAAATTTTTTCTCTGAAACAATGATGCCTACAGAAAGATTATGGTTTTAAAATGATTGTTTTTAAATAATTGATTTGGAATGGTGATTTCAGATTGTTGTTTCCCCAAAAATACAAATGTTTACAAAAAGGTTTGCATTAATTTATGAAATGTTATGAAATATATTTTTACATGATTATGCATTGTTAACTTCCGCATTCTTTTAATCATGTTTTTGGGACGTTATTCACGAGTAAATTATTTGGCCTCAGATAGTGCAGGTGACCCTAATCCTCCCGCTGAGCAGTAAAGAGCCTCGTCGTAGATCCAAAGCATTGTTTTTGAACAAGATTGATTTTAATCTTTATTATGTACTTGTGTTATTTTGATAAAAAGGTAAATGCTCTACATAGACCTTAGAAAAGATTGTGTTTATTTTGAAAAATGTTATGGAAACTTTAAACGTTGTATTTGAGGTTTTAGGCTTTCGGAATATGAAACTATTCATATTCCGTGCCAATCACGATCCAAATTTCAGGTCGTGACAGTTTGGTATTAGAGCCAAAAGTTTTTCTATGACTAAGTGGAGTAGAGATATTTCGGGACATGACACAAGACTCCCTAATATTCCAACAGTGGCAGGAGGTGGTTTGGGTCTGATTATTGGTGGTAAGGAAACGATGTTTAATTAAACAGATTATCCATTTGTTTCTGTGGAGTTTGATATCTTTCCCAATACCGATGGCAATACAAAACCTGCTGGCTGGGATCCTTCGTATGTACATGTAGGTGTCTATATCAATTCTATTAAATCTAATACTACTGTGAATGGAATGTTAATATCACAGGTGACAGAACAAATGAGGCTTTGATCAGTTACAATGCAAGTACGCATAATTTAAGCATCTCATTTACTAATGGCTTTGATTCTTCTAACAACACTGCGTGGCAATATCTTCATCAAATAGTTGGCCTCTGGAAGTACCTGCCTGAATGGGTTACTTTTGGTTTCTCAGTTGCTACAGGAGCTTCATTTGCAACCCACAGGATCAATAAATGGAGTTTCTACGCAGAGGACCTCCCAGATATTCCTCCTAGTCTAAGCACAAGAAACGCAACAGCACTAGCAATAGGATTAGGGATTGGAGGGTTTGTTTTAGTTTGTGGTGTGGTATGGTTTGTCCTATGGAAGAACAAAAAGAAAATGGAAGATGATGAGTCTGATGAGAACATGAGTGATGACAATTTTGAAAGAGGAACATATCCTAAAACGTACTCGTATGCTGAACTGGCAAGTGCTGCAAATTATTTCAAAGATGAGCACAAGCTTGGACAGGGAGGATTTGGAAGTGTCTACAGAGGTTTTCTCAAAGATTCAAACTCTAATGTAGCCATAAAGAGAATATTAGAGGATTCTAAACAAGGAAAGGAGTTTGCTTCGAAAGTAAGAATAATAAGTCAACTAAGGCATTGAAACTTGGTGCAGCTAATCGGTTGGTGTCATGAAAGGAAAGAACTATTGCTAGTTTATGAGTACATGCCAAATGGAAGTTTAGATTCTCATCTCTTCAACAACCAAAGGTTGTTGACATGGCCAATTAGATTTAAAATAGCTCAAGGGTTGGCTTCTGCATTATTGTACCTGCACGAAGAATGGGAAAAATATGTAGTTCATAGAGACATAAAATCAAGCAACATCATGCTAGACTCCAACTTCAATGCAAAACTTGGAGATTTCGGATTAGCACGGTTTATAGACGACGCAAAAGGAGCACAAACTACGGCTTTGCCAGGAACTATGGGATATAGGGCTCCTGAATATGTCACAACTGGAAGGGCTAGTAAAGAATCCGATTTATACAGTTTTGGAGTTGTTGCTTTGGAGATAGCTTGTGGAAGAAAACCCATCAACCCTAGGCATTATTTGGTTGGGGGTTTTGGAGGGGAGGGGAGGGGAGGAGAAAGTGTGTTTGGTTGGGAAAAATAGAGGAGAGGTGATGGGAGATTTTTTGTCTTTATGTGCTGCCCTCCTCTCCCTTACCTCCCATCCAAAATGAGGGGCTTTTGGAGCGGAGAGAATTTTTTACTCCTTTTTGACCAAACTGTACTTTCACTATTTTTAATATTCCAATTATACCCTCAATTTTTTTTTATTTTTCTCACACCTAATTTTTTTTAATTGCTAAAACTTAATAAGCATAATAAAATATTTATATATTATATTAAAATATATAATAATTATAAAATTAATAAGAAATAATGTTAAAATTTTATCATATTTTTTAATTTTATTATATATATAAATGAGATAAAATTAAAAAAAATAATAATTTTGATATAAATATTGTAAATAAAGAGTAAATAAATTTAAATAAAGAGATAATGGTATATTTGTTAACTTTTAATTAACTCATCTCTACTCCCCTCTTCTTCCCAACTAAACAAAAAGCATCATTAATTAACTTTTCCTATATTTTTCTACCCTTCTTTAAATTAACTTAACATATTCTCCTCTCAGGTGAACCAAACAATGCATAAGACCTCAGAGAACGAAATAAACATGGTGAATTGGGTATGGGAGCTCTATAGAAGCGGGAGAATTCTAGAAGCAGTTGATCCAAGGCTACAAGGAGATTTTAACCAAGAACAAGTCAAATGTCTCATGATTGTTGGGCTGTGGTGTGCTCATCCTGATCATAACCATAGGCCTTCTATAAGGCAAGCAATTCATGTGCTTAACTTTGAAAGTCCATTTCCTTGTCTGTCTTCAAGTTATCCCATATTGACATTTAATGAATTGCCAGCATCATTTTCAGTTTTTTCCAGCTTCAATGCTTCAGATGTAATTCAAAACAAGTATATAAGGTCTAGTTCCAACACAAACTCTTCTGGTTTCACTACAACTTCTGATGATATTGTTTCAACAAGTGTATCACTTATGTACTCGCAAAAATTAATTATGGTTTTTGTATGTTTGTGCTGACTGCTCGATATTCCTAATGTATTATTCTCATTTCTTGTAAGTTAATCCCAGCTTCTCTTGCTATTGGAACAAATGGTTTATATTCAGCTCTATTATCACACTGCAGTGCTTTAATTCTAGTGTTAAATTGATTCTCAACCAAGGTTTTAAAATGCTTAAATGCAGCAATTGCTTCTCCTTTGTGCTTAAGTGGATATAACCAGGTGAACCGACTAAAGTCATCAATAAAATTAATATAGAAAATATGTCCGCTACTTGATTGAATATGAATCTGTATGTATTAATTCTAAAGGCGTTGAGGCATGAGACTCAGAATTTTAAAATGGTAAGAACTTTGATTTCCCTGATTGTCATGCTTCACATACATAATTGTCATTGATAGCAATATTTTTATTACATTTATTTAAAACTTGTCTCACCACCTTAGTACTCGGGTGTCCTCGAGTATTGTGCCACTTGAGGAATTCTGAGTATGCTGAATCCGAACCAGAAACATGTTCAGGCACATAAATTTGGGGTTGAAACTTGCTTTCCACCATGGGATACATTCCTTCCTTGGGTGTTCCTTGAATTAGTAGCTTTTCGTATCCTTCACAGCACAGCCATGATTAGTAAACTTTAAATCCACGGAATTATCATGAATCAGTCTATTAACACTCATGAGGTTCTTAGTTGTAGATGGTAGATAAAGAACATGCGTAAGTAATAATTTAGACTTACAGGGAATAGATACAGTGCCAATACCCAGAATACGACTTCGTTCTCCATTACATGTAGTGAGATACGACTTACCAGTGGGTGTAACACTGTCAAAACACTTTAGGGGTCACATGGTAGTTAGCCCCATTATCCATGTACCATGCCGGATCCATCACAGCATTGGGGTTGGCATAATAAGTGTTATGGTCTGGAAATAAATTAATACATAAAATAAATTTAGCAAAGGGATATATATATGTGATGCAGAAAAGTTTCAGTTGAAAGGCAGTAGTCGAGTGGTTAAAGGCAGAGAAGTTATTCAGATGTCCCGTGTTCGTGCTCTGGCTAGTGCAGAAGGGGAGTTTTTTTTTTCATTTTTAGAGGTGAAATGGAAAAATTGCCCTTCTACCCTTTTACCAAATTCCTAACCATTTCCCCATTTCCTCTTGGTGTTCTGGTGATGGCAGAAGAGCAGCGTTGCGTGAGGGAGAGCAGCAACAGGTCAGTGTGCGGCGCGGGGAAATGGGTTCACGGCACGGAAGGTCTATGACCATCCTTTAAGTCTGAAACACTTCTCTATTTTTTTTCTCATTCTGGTTTATAGACACGAGAGAGAAAGCAGAGGGATACATCCGTCACCAGAACACCGCTGAGTCTGAGTCACAATCGGTAGGAGAAGAGAGATGAGGGTCGACGCTATTGTGTCGCCGCTGGGGTCAATCGTCACCATCATTGTATTGTTGGCGGTAGTTGTCATCGTGGGTTCTGAACAGGGCACTGTGACTTCTTGGGTATTTAGTCCCCTCCTGACAATGATGAAGTGTTATGGTTAAAGGGAAGGAAATAGAAAGATCAGAAATTGTGAGCGACGGTGGGAAAGGGAGAAGCTAATTGGTGACGCCAGAGACAGCGTTGCAGAGTTGTCGGCAATAGGCAGTAAGTACCTGACCCTGTCTCCATTTTCTTTCACTCGGTATTATTGGTTCTGGGTATTACACTTATGGATAATCGGTGTATATGCCTGTTGTGCTGTTATGAATTTCAAAGCATATAAGTATATAGAGATATATGAGTTATGCAGCGGAAGGATAATTGGTTCTCTGTTTCCTTTGTTTACCGAGTCTAGGAAGGAAGAAAAGAGAAAGAATAGTTGTCACACGGTGGTGATGCTTGTGTTGATATTGAAATTTTATATGGTAAGTATTCTCTTTTCCCTTCCACCTTTTTCTGGCTATCTGAGAGTTTGGGGGTGCTCTGTCCGATCAAGGTTGAAGCTTGTGAGAGAAATTTTGACTTGTTGAGGTTAGCTGATTACGGAAGCTATTTAACTTGAAATGTAGTTTAAATCAATGAGTTTGACTACTGCAATTTTCCTTTGCTATTGTTAATTGTTGCTGGTGTGCGCTGTGTATATGTATTTATGGGGGAAAATGTAGAGATGAAAGGGGAAACAGTGCATGCTATCATGTGTTGAGTGGAAAGGTGTATCTATGTATGTGTGTGCGTGATTATATTGACAAAGGGATGAGGAAACAGAAACAGGTGGTTATATGGAATGAGGTTGCTGTTATGAGTGAGAAAGAAAGAATATAAAGAAGATAGAGTTGCTATTGATAGGAATATATATATATATATATGAAATAGGAAACTAATGGAAGTGAATTTGTTAGAATTAAGTAGTAAAGAGAGGAATTTGTGAGCTTATGCCTTTGTGATGTGAGATATTGGACTGGTATTTAGGTTTGTTAATGAAAAAGGGGTGTTAAGTTGTATGGTGGAATATGATATCGGTTTGAAAGTTTTTAAAATTTACTATGGTTAAAGTTGGAATTTTTCATAGTTGAAGGTTATAGCTTTTATAATTCAAGCGTTAAAGGGGATAGAAATGGTTATTAAAGGAATTGTTGGAATATTTCAATGTTAGTAAATGCATATGAGATTGTTGTGGCGGTGTCAAATAAACAGAAATTTTTGATGGATATATATAAATGCATGTGTATGCACAGAGATGAATTATGGAAGTTATAAAGTTGTGTAACGATTGTGTTAAGGTTTAAAAATGAGCAAGTGCTTGCCTTCATGAGTGGTTGTAGTTAAAGATAGTCATTTCTGTTGAAGAGTTGAATAGAATGTTAATATGTTATTCTGGGATACCAGGGAATTGAGAAGCGAGAACAATTGGAAGTCGTTTGGTGGAAAGAGTAACGGTTTAGGAGCGTGACAGGTGAGTGAATAACGTTCCCTACAAATTTACATTTTCAAATGCATTGTTATTCCAAATGATGAATTTCAAATATGGATTTCAAAAAGCAAATTTTATGAAAGCATGGTTTAAATCGTTGGAAATAATTTTCTTTCGATTGATTCACAAAAGATTACAATTATGCATGAAAATGGATAAAGAGGCTTTAGAAAAAGATTTGACAGTGAACTGATATTATTCATGAAATATTCCTATGTGAATTGCATATGTTTTTACAGTAACTTGATTTTGAATGTTCATGTTGGGGTTTTTGAAATTCAAAGTGGCTTTATCAATGATTATGGTATTTGAAATGATTGAGATAATTACATGTAAAAAGGACCCCACGCATGATGGAAATATTTTAGGACGGAATACAGAACGCTGGTTGCTAACAGCAGTACTGTTAGTCCTTGGTGCACCTTGGTTACTCGAGCTCGACAGTTTGTGGCATAGCCACCAGAATTATTTCGTGGGATTCATTCTCGCGACAGTTTGTGGCCTTGAGCCACCATAATTATTTTGTGGGATTTATTCTCGCGACAGTTTGTGGCATAGCCACCAGAATTATTTCGTGGGATTCGTTCTCGCGACAGTTAGTGGCTTCGAGTCACCAGAATGGTTAGTTACCCTCGTGGACTGTGTGTCCACATCTATTTTCGTTCTGTTGAAGTCCTACAGAAAGATCATGGTTTTGAAAAGATTGTTTTGAATGAGTTATTTGAAACAGTTAGTTCATACGGTTATTTCCCCTGAAATACAAATGTTGACAAAAAAGGTTTGCATTAGATTTCAAAGCGATATGAAATACATTTTCAATATGATTATGCATTGTTTATTTTCCGCATTCTTTTAAATCATGTTTTTGGGACGTTATTCACGAGTAGATTATTTGGCTTCAGATAGTGCAGGTGACCTTAACCCTTTCGCTGAGCAGTGAAGAGCCTTGTTGCCGATCCGAAGCATCATTTTTGACAAAAACTGCTTTTGATGAAATTATCATTTAGAAAGTATTTGTATTATTTTGAAAAGAAGGTAAATGCTCCACATAGATCTTAGAAAAGATTTTGTGTAAAAAAAAAAATGTTATGGAAACTTTAAACGTTGTATTTGAGGTTTTAGGCTTTCAGAATATGAAACTATTCATATTCTGTGCCGGTCACAGTCTAAATTTTGGGACGTGACAATAAGCCTGTGGTGAATAACCAGAAAATTTATCAGTTGGCCGATGATAAGAAAAATGATGCTTCTCAGGACGCTGATAACAGTTTGCTATCGTATGACCAGGGCGTTGACAATAATAACAGATAACTCTTCGACCATTGTTTCCTCCTCCACGTCTTCCTCGTGAGTGCCCTCCTCTCGAACCTCGTGATCCACACGCCAGCCTCCACGATTCTTCCCCGATGCTGAGTGATCTGAACGAGAACGATTTTGATCAGACTGATAATTTCCTCGTTAAGCAACATTCGCTGAAGATTGTATCCTCATTCGACAATTGACTGAGCCGCCTTAGTTGGCTTTCCAATGCAAGCACAGCACCTTGGGCCTCAACCCAAGTAAGATCGGGCTTATCAACAAGCTTTACCACCACAGCATTATAATCACCGTCAATCCCATTTAGTGTATGCAGAATGAGGTCATCAGTTGCAACTCGAGATTCAGCAAGGGCAAGCTCGTCGGCTATGCTCTTCATCTTGGCCAAGTACACGTCCATTTTCAAGGCTTTTCTCCTGGTATTGTGGAGTTCGTTCTTCACCACTATCACTCGTGCTTTGGTCGACGCACAGGTGAGTGCTCGTGCACTGATCTAAAGATATTCGGCCGTCCGACAATGGAGTAAGTATGCTCCAATATCTTGTATTCCTCAACCACCCAACCAGAATCCTATCAACCGAATACCAATCTTCGTATTCCGGGTTAGACTTAGTTCCTGTACCATCACGCATGAGTTGACGGGGGGCGCTCACGGTACCATTAATATGGGCTTCCAACCGGTTTCCTACCAATAAGTGGGAGAACAAAGGATTCCCACACAAGATATTTCGTGCGACTCAACTGTATCGCCGCCGTCGGACTCGAGGAACTGAACAATGGATAGGTGTTTGTACTAGGTGAGGATGAGGACCCAGTGTCAGATACTGATGAGTGAAGCATACTTGCTCTCATAACGACAAAAAAATAGCTGAGAGGTATTTGTGAATGATGATCTGAGTCACCGAAGGAATAGTGCCAGCTATATATACTCCTCAGTACAACATTCCAGAAAATGATACAGCCGTCAATGTATAACAGTACGAATAGATGCTGACACGTATACTAATAGAGGAAATACACAAATCTATATAATAATCCACATAATCTTTATAGCTAAGTATAATATATACAATTAATTAGGTTCTAATATTTTTTATTCTTATTATAAAAAACTAATAATCTTATTAATTATTATTTTTTATATTTTTTATTAACTGATATTTAATATTTTATAAATAAGCCCACCGGAACTCTATTTTTTAAAAAGAGTTAAAATTTAAAAAAATCATCAAATTAAAATAAATTTAATAATTTAATTTTTATTTTTTTAATATGGGAGAAATAATTAAAAATACCCTGCTTACTTTACTGATATACCAACTTTAATTATATCATTTTATCAAGTGAAAAAAGAGAGAGAAAAGAAAAGAAACTTGGATTGTAAATGGCATATTGAAGACTGTGGAATGAACTACCCAGTCAAATAAAAATCTATGCGGACGGCAATAGCTAATGCAAGAAAATAACTTCCCTAATGGTGCCAACAACAAAAGCAAATCCTTAGCATTATATTAACATGTTAATTAGCTGGACTTGAAATGACATAATTTACTAAAATAAAGACCAAGCATTTCCTTATGGGAATCAAAGACGAGGGTAGGTAGTTAGGCAAAGAAAAAAATCTCATTAAGTTTGTTGCTTTCTAAAACTCCATGAACATCTCGATCACCCCAGGAAAAATTGAGCAGAATATGCTTCTCTGCCGAATAAGATTCTGTCATTTTCTTCTTATGATAATGATATTGCCATCATCAATTTTCTTCCTCTTGATTATCCCTAATTACATTTTCCTTATCCTTCAACACAAATGATATCCATCAACATATCATTTATGCAAAACAAAAGCTTCATAGCTTTATGCAACTGTGAACAGCTTCAAAGTTAATGGATTCGTCAGTCTTCAAGTTATTGATTTCCTCCTGGAAGGAACAGCTTTTGGTACGTACATGTCACTGAACCATATTGTGGGGAAGAAGGAAAAACACTCACAAGTTTATTGATTTTTCTTCAACTCTGAAAGCTTGAGCAAAATAATTTTATGAAGAAGATGTTGCTAGCAATAACAGTTTTCTTCCTTTTTATACCCATGTATTTTCCTTGTTATCCTTTAATTTCTCCACTTTCAAGCCCAATGATGACATATCATATGAAAAATCAGCTCGCCTTGAACAACTATCCAGATACATCCAATTGGTAAGCTCCAGTAATAGTGTTGGTCGAATCACATATCAAAAACCGTTGCACCTGTGGGACGAAGCCACCGGAAAACTCACAGATTTCTCCACCAGATTTACCTTTATCATTGATTCACAGAACAAAGATGATTTTGCAGATGGCATGGCCTTCTTCTTAGCCCCTAATGGTTCAAGGCTTCCTATTATCCTAAACGAGGCTGTTGGAGGTTCTATGGGTTTGATTATTGGTGGCGGTGAAACGATATTTAATTCAACAGATAATCCATTTGTTGCTGTGGAGTTTGATATATATTCCAATAAAGACTGGGATCCTCCAGGTGTACATGTGGGTGTCGATATCAATTCTATTAAATCTGTCACCAATGTCACATGGTATGCTAATATCACAGCAGGCAAAAAAAATGAGGCTAACATCATCTACAATGCAAGTACACATAATTTAAGCATCTCATTCACTGGTTTTGATAGTTCTAACAACATTGTGTGGCAATAACTTCATCAAATAGTGGACCTAAGAATGTACCTGCCTGAATGGGTTACTTTCGGTTTCACAGCAGCCACAGGACAATTAGTTGCAATACACCAGATCAATACATGGAGTTTCTACGCAGAGGAGTTCACAGATAATGCTAACACAAGCCCGAGCCCAAGCATGAGTCGAACAGTTAGAAACACCACAGCTCTTGCAATAGGATTGGGGGTTGGAGGGTTTGTTTTAGTTTGTGGGGTGGTATTGTTTGTCATGAGGAAGAACAAAAAGAAAACAGAAGATGATGAGTCTGATGAGAAGAGTGATGATGATTTTGAAAGAGGAACAGGTCCTAAAAAGTAGTCTTATGCTGAACTGGCAAGTGCTGCAAATTATTTCAAAGATGAGCACAAGCTTGGACAGGGAGGATTTGGAAGTGTCTACAGAGGTTTTCTCAAAGATTCAAACTCCGATGTAGCCATAAAGAGAATATCAGAGGATTCTAAACAAGGAAAGAAGGAGTTTGCTTCGGAAGTAAGAATAATCAGTCAATTAAGGCATCGAAACTTGGTGCAGCTAATTGGTTGGTGTCATGAAAGGAAAGAACTATTGCTAGTTTATGAGTACATGCCAAATGGAAGTTTACATGCCAAATGGCGGGTACTTTAGGCTATATGGCTCCTGAATGCTTCACTACTGGAAGAGCTAGTAAAGAATCTGATGTCTACGGTTTTGGAGTTGTTGCTTTGGAGATAGCTTGTGGAAGAAAATCCATTAATCAAAAGGCTCCAGAAAATGAAATAAGCATAGTGAATTGGGTATGGCAGCTCTATGGAAGTGGGAAACTTCTTGAAGCAGTGGATTCAAGACTAGAAGGAGATTTTGACCATGATCAAATCAAATGCCTGATGACTGTTGGATTGTGGTGTGCTCATCCTGATAATAATCATAGACCCTTAATAAGGCAAGCAATTCGTGTGCTTAACTTTGAAGCTTCATTTCCTAATCTCCCTTCTAGTTATCCCATGCTAACATACAATGAATTTCAATTGTGGTCATCATCATTTTCAAATCCACCCACCACCAATTCTCAAGAGGTAGTCAAAACCATAGCATGCATAAGCTTTAGTTCCAAAACAAACACCTCTGCTTTCACTGGAACTTCTGATGATGTTTCACCAACAGAATCATTTGTGTACTCGCGCAAGAATTAAATCTGGCTATTGTAATTTTTGGACATTTCACATGTTCCTACTGTATTATTCACATTTGTTGGATTGTTACAGAAATCTGGAAATATGAATGGACAGAGAAATTATATTTTTGCTTGATTTTCAACTAAAGATTCTAAACTGTTGCTTGAAAGAATTTTGGTATAGTCCAAAGTTGATATTGAACTGAGATTCCTAACAGTTTGCACAAAGCATTTGCATAAAAAAGAGAAGTTCAAGCACTTCAAGAAATTTAGTAACGTTCTTAGATAAATTTAGCTCTTGCATTTGGGTTAATAAGTTGTTTGAAATATATGCAAGTTCCTCCAGTTTTAGATAATCAAAGTACCCTTCATAAGCTTTTAGAGTGTATCAAAAAGAATTACCACATCAACTAAAATACTAATCATATTTGGATCCCTCTTCAAACATTCAATTGAAGAAAGAGATAAAAATAGCTGTAAGAAAGTAAATTCCATAAGAGTCCTACTATATATCTGTCTCTCTTTTCCTTTGGATAATCAAGATAAATTTAAATCCTGAATAACACATCTAATTATAATGGAGGTAAAATTTTCATGTAGAAGGGCTTTGGCCACTTAAACGCAAGATCTCGAGTTTAAGTTAGTGTAAATATAAAAAATGCGTTTGGGAGAATTACCACTAATTGGATCTAACAATACTTGAATTCGACCCAATCAGATGGTTATATATAAAAAAATTAACCAAGTCAACTATAACTAATTAATTAAAGTGAGACAACTACTAGTAACATTTGAATTTTCAAATAAAAAGTAATATTTATACTGAAATCTAAGGTCCCGTTTGCTTCAACTTCTTGAGATTCTTAGGAATACTCTTTAATAATCATCATATATTATTCAAATATAAGATTTTTTTATTATTATTTGGTTCTAATTAATATTATCATTTAGTTTACCATAACCTGAGAATAGTGATCTCTCCTATGGTAATCATCATTCCCTAAAAATTGTGAATATAGAGATTCATAACCTTATAGACATGTCCAATTGATGTCCATCCTTAATCTTATATCTCTCTTACTTCATTGCCCTCCGCTTACAAAATTCTACGATTATATTAACTAATTATTATCACTTTAGTCCATTTTGATGTATAATTTAATTGAAGAGTTGATATTGGTCCTAAATATAAGACCTATTTATCATATTTATTAATTTTTTTTAAATTACCCCTATTAATACTCCCTCACTAATAATCAAGAAAAATATATTATATTAATAACTAACTTAACTAATTTTCTTAATATAATTAAATTAATTAAATATGTCTTATATTAAAGATAAAAGGAATATCATATTAGTATATTTTATTCTCTATCACTATCACCGCATTTCATTTTATCTTTTCCAACAGCCAAACGGGCTATTATAAGAAAATATTTGCAATCATATAACATTAAACGGGCTATATATGAAATTGAAAACCATATAACATTGAACTTGTAGATTCCGGTATATAGCTAGATTGATAACACAGAAAACACAACAATTATATGTGTGAAAGAAAAGGAATACAATATCGAGTGTGTACCCATAAACAAGAAAAATTAAATAGAGAGCATTTATATAGTTTTAGAACACACCTATGCTTTTTATGTTAGATATCAATAGACATTCAAAATAGAAGAATCAAAATGATAGTTTGCCAAATGCCATTTATAATGTTATTTTTCTTGAAATAAAAAAGAACCGAAATATAAATGTAAGTAATGGTAGCCTAATGGAGGCTCTCATCTCTTCTAATTTAGTCAATTGGTTCGGAATATAATTCCTTAAAATATATGTATGGGAAAAACTTAAATTGAGAGAAGTTTACCTTTTTGTTCTTAATACGTAAGAGAGATTTATCTTTTGCTGCTAGTACACTTCTAATATCCCATAGAAGGAAAGCAAACAAAATGTAGAGCATATTATATAAGGAGAAGATATATAACATGGTATTCTATTTTCTTCCAATAGAAGACACCCACATATATATATGGGGGAAAATGAATATGTAAGCTTTTCTTCCATTTTATCCTTTGTTATTAATTGAGGAGAGATATGAGAGAATATAAAGTACAAAAAATATTAAGGGTAAACTTAAAAATGTTATCAATTTAATTTAAGATAAATTTAACGACTTAACTACAATTTATTGATATGTAAAAATTAGTTAAAAGTGTCTTATAATAAAATAAGTACCAGAGATAGTATAACTTCATGCAACTAACTGCACAATTGCTACTTAATTAGGGGGGAAACAACTACTTTGAATTCAAGAAAGCTGACCACCCTAATAGCCAATTGCACCAGCAAGTTTTTTAGCTTCTTTTGTAGATTCGTTGGTCTTAAAATTGAATTACGTAATGCGACCCAAAAAAAAAAAGGACAAGAGATAACTATTTAAGTGTATTATAAGGATAAGATAACGTAAAACTCAGCTTGGTGCTAGATTTGAGATTAATGTTCTACGGGGTAAAAAGTACGGTATTTAGTGATTGTTTTGATGAAAACGACCTCATTCTAGCTCTAGAATGAATTAGGACTAAAATCCTGTATTAAATTAGATGAAATAAGACTCTAAATAAAAACTGAACTCGTACCTGTCAGCTGTCTTGTCACATTACATATATTCAGTATTTCGTCTTGAGTTAACTAAAATTACTGAGTAAAACTCTCTAATGGCGCCACTCCCTAATGCTCTCTCTTATGGTCATGAAATGTCCAACTTCCTAATGCTCCGTTTGGATTGAAAGAAAAATTGAAAGGAAAAAAAATGAGAGGGGAGAAGATGGAGAGAAAAAAATATTGGAAAGAAGATGATATCGTCTTTTCTATCTTGATATATGAGAGAAAATATAGGGAAGAGAAAATAGGCAAATACTGGAATGATTGAAATACCTTTATACTTATATAAAAATATATCATGTATAAAATTAAATTAACTATCACAATGGAAAAATCATACCAGCATTATCGTCAATAAACAATTTAAAATCAAATTACTTGATAAAAATATATATATCCATGTTATTATATTTTAAAACCAAATAATTTTATGCCACAAAAAATTTAATTTATCAAGGAAAAAATTAAAAAGTGGATATTTTTGAAATTAAATATAATAAAAAGAAATAAATAAATTATATTATTATCCAATATTAAAAATATAATATAAAAATGAAATGTTAAAGTGGACTGTAACCCTGTGCTTGGATTGAGGGAAAAGATGAGAGGAAAGAAAAATAGGATAAAAAAGTAGGGAGAAAATGGGTTTTTCCCTGCTTGGATAAAAGAGAAAATAGGAGATAAAGAAAAAAGAGGAAGAAAAAGAGTGGGTCCCACGCTCTATTTCTCCCCAAAATTTTCACTCCACCTATAGAGAGATTTTATCATTCCACTATCTATCCTCCCATGTATCAAGCTTTTATTTTCTTTTCTCTATATTTTCTCTCTTTCATCCAAGTAACATGGGGAATTATATTATTATGCAAGTTTTCTATTCTTCTCATTTTCTTTTTTCTTATTTTTTTTTCTTCCAAATTTTCTTTCAACTCAAGCAGAGCTTAAGGGCATGATTAGAAAATTAGCTCTCTCCTCATTTTCTCTCCATATGTGTAGAGAAGAGTTGGAGAGAAAATTGGATGGGTCTAACCTAATTTTTCTCCCCAAGTTCTCTTCCCCCCACTTTTCTTCCCTTATCTAAACAAGAGAAAACTTGTCTCCCTCCCCATTTTCTCTCCTATTTTTCTTTCATCCCCATTTTCTCTCAATCCAAACAAGGGGTAAATAGTTTTTCATGTTTCTTTTGATTATTAGATTCTACATAAAAAAAAAAAGTAGCATTTTGATATCTTATAGGCACAAAATAACGCAAGTTTTGAGTTTTTTTTTTACCAATTTTCAAAAGAAAAATACTCTAAAATTATGGCAGAAGATAGGTACTCAACCAGAAGGACCATTATTGATGGCTGCTACGGGGACCATTTGAAGGACAATTTTAAAGGAAAGGAGACCCAATTGACGTACGTGACAGATTCATAGCCATTGGCTTAGGGATTGGTCGCTACTCAAATGGATGACTTCCCTAATGCGTGGGACCAACTCGAGGAAAGCAATGACCAGACTAACACAGAAGCACTTGGAGAAACACTGAAATCATTGGATTGTGGGGAAGACAACACTCGCAAGTCTCTTGATTTCTTCGTCTCCATAAACATCTCACTCTGAAAAGATTTTAGCAGAATAATTTTCAGGTGAAGATGTTGCTAGTACCAGTTTTCTTACTCTTGATACCCCATGTTTTCCTTAAACTTAAGCTTCACCAGGTTCCAGGATGATGACAAAATATCATTAGAAAAATCAGCTAGCCTCGTAGGAACATCCTTCTACTTGGCATTCGACAGTAACAGTGTCGGTCGAGCCACATGTTACCAACCGATGCACTTGTGGGACAAAGCCACCGCGAAAATCGCAAATTTCTATACCAACTTCACCTTTGTGATTGATTCACAGGGAAGCTACAATTTTGGCGATGGGATGGCCTCAAAGCTTCCTAATGATCCAAAAAAGTGGAAGGAGGTGCTATGGGTCAGGTAATTGGTGGTCAACAAACGATCCTTAATTCAACAGATCATCGATTTGTTGCCGTGGAGTTTGATATCTTTAACAATTCAAATTCTGTTAGCTGGGATCCTCCGTATGTACATGTGGGTGTCGATATCAATTCTGTTAAATCTAATACTACTGTCCAATGGTATGCTGATATCACATGAGGCCAAACAAATGAGGCTTTAAACAGCTACAATGCAAGTACACATAATTTAAGCATCAGGTAGTAGTTCTGATACTTTTAAAATCATATTTTTATATATTTATTTATATTATTTTAATAAGTTTTTGTCATGATTTTAATTTTTAATTATATTATTTATATACTATTTAAATTAATATACCTTACATTAAAAGTATATAATAAGAGCATAATGGTCATATTTTTAATAATTTTTCTCAAACAATTATTTTTTAAATAAAAAATATTATATTATTATGATTTTATATTTAAAAATATTAAGAAAAACTGAGATTCATAAATAACAATGAATGATTATTAATTTAAAAATTATACTAGAGGACCCATCGGTTAAACTTTATAATTTGGCCATTAGCCCTTTATTAATGTGCAGCAAAGCAGAGAGGAGGTGTGCAGCGAGAACTAGGGAGCACTGTGCCGCGTCGTCACCATCATCCTCCATCTCCACCTCCCTTCCAGCAACCACCTCTATCCCATCGTCACCTCCATCTTCATCACAGCAAGCAACCAGAACAGCGAGCACGGAGAGCCGCGGACGCCACCTCCCTTTCATCATCCACCCACATCCATCTTCCTCCACAGTAGCATCTCCCATCCACGCCATAACCCACTCCACATTTCATCCTCCATCATTCGGTCACGACTCATCTCACTCTCCCTCCGCCTCCTGTATGTTATAGCAGACGCAGTCGACGGCACACAAGAGCAACAGTCACGACGGCAAGCAGTGAGAACAGAGCGACAGAAACAGAGTGCATCTACGCACGCGACAGTAACGACGTGAACAGTACGACGGTGCAGTGAAAGCTTGATGGTGGCATCGTTTTCCATGGAAGTCCATGGCTAATGTATCCTAATCTTCTTATTCAATGACAAAAGCATGATGTCAGATCTAAATTATTCTAATTTTCTATTTATTAATTATCTTATAATTTTTAAGTCTTAAGATAATTTTATAATTATTAAAAAGTTATTAAATGATTTATTTATGTTTATTGAGAATTATGGTAACTAGATTATTGTTTAGTATTTAATAATAAATTGATTATAATTTAATTTTATTACTCTGTTTTGAGTTAATACTTTGTATTGAGGTTTTAATAAATATTTAGTGATTTGTCAAGATGGCTTGAATTATTGGATATCTCTTGCTGGCTTTAATCCTATTTTTATAAATTATTGATTTATGATTGAATATTAATTTTTAATATCTTTAGTTCTATTTTATTATTTTGGTGATATTTAATAAATTATGACTTTAAAAAATATTTTATAACAATTCAAGGTAGATCAATTATTAGATTAAAGGCTTAATTATAATTTTTAATTAATTATTTATAACTCTCATATCTGTTGAAGCCATGTATAATGACCCTAGAAAATTCTTAGATATTATAATAATTTATTTAAGAATATATATTTTCTTGCAGTGAAATTATAAGAGGAAGTGACTAGCTGAGTGGTTGGAAATAGGAGAGTTGAGTAGTGTTATGGCCTAAGAAAATTATTGTATTTTTAAAATTTATTTAGCAAAGGAATATATATTGTTTTGTGCAAAATTTGTCAATGGGAGCAGGTCAGCTGAGTGCTTGAAGGCAGAGGAAGTAAACATAAGGTCCTGCATTCGAGACCTGGTAACTATAAGGGCAAATGTTTATTTTCTTTTTATCCCAGGCAAAATTACTAGTGTACCCTTCCTTCTTTTTCTTTCCCTCTATGGTCGTTGTACGCATTTCTTCTTCTGCAGATTTTTTAGCGGCAGTAGAGGAAAGGGAGATGGCAGGTGAGTGGCGAGGGAGGTACGTTCACGCCATCGGTGCCGTGTGACCAGACGCTGCTGTGTCATCACCATCAAAGTTGACATATCACCTGAAATCTCTATTTTTCAATGCTTTTTAACGCTGCGAGCAGAGGAAACATGGATGGACGCGAGAAGCCTAGCTGGTGCATATGGTTGTCGACGTTGTGGGAAGTCTCTGTGGCGGGGTTCAGATAGCTTCATTGTCACGTCCCTATTTCTGGACCGTGACCGGCACAGAATATGAATACATCATATTCTGAAAGCCTATCATTTTAAGTAAAACCATTAATTCTCCATAGCATTTTTCAAAATCATACAAACATTTTCTAAGGTTCATGCAGAGCACTTTCCTTTCCAAAATAATTAAAGTTCTTAAGAAGCAATTACATCAAAAGTAGTTCTTATCAAATGAAACTTCGGATCAACAGCAAGGCTCTTTACCGCTCAGCTGGAGAAATAGGGTCACCTGCACTATCTGAAGCCAAAAATCTACTCGTGAATAACGTCCCAAAAACATGATTTAAAAGAATGCGGAAAATAATCAATACATAATCATCTTAAACATGTATTTCTTAACACTTCATAATCTAATGCAAACCTTTTCGTAAACATTTGTATTTCAGGGGAAATAACCGTAGGAAATAACTGTTTCAAATAACTCATTCAAAACAATCTTTTTATAACCATGATCTTTCTGTAGGATTTCAACAGAACGAAAACTGATGTGGACACACAGTCCACGAGGGTAACTAACCATTCTGGTGGCTCGAAGCCACTATCTGTCGCGAGAACGAATCCCACGAAATAATTCTGGTGGCTATGCCACAAACTGTCGCGAGAATAAATCCCACGAAATAATTCTGGTGGCTATGCCACAAACTGTCGAGCTCGAATACCAAGGTGCACCAAGGACTAACAGTACTGCTGTTAGCAACCAGCGTTCTGTATTCCGTCCTAAAACGTTTGCATCATGCGTGGGGTCCTTTTCACATGTAAATATCTCAATCGTTTCAAATATCATAATCATTAAGAAACCCACTTTGAATTTCTGTTACCCTAGCATGAACATACAAAATCATGTTACTGTAAAAACATATGCAATTCGCAGAGAAATATTTCATGAATAACATCAGTTCACTGTCAAAACTTTTTCTAAGGCTTCTTTATCCATTTTTATGCATAATCGTAATCTTTGGTAAATTAATCGAAAGAAAATCATTTCTAACGATTTCAACTGTACTTTCATAAAATTGGCTTTTCGAAATTCATATTTGAAATTTAACATTTGAAATGACAGTGCATTTGAAAATGTAAATTTTTAGGGAACGTTATTCACTCACCTGCCACGCTCCTAAACAGCTACTCTTTCAGTCCAACCACTTCAATTGCTTTCCTTTCTAAATCCCCTGGTATTTTGAAATAGCATTTTAACATTCTAACTAAAGTTCCAACAGAAATAAAGTATCTTTAACCTAACATTCCAACTCATTTTCTTTAATATAATTATTCATCACTTGAAAACACCACACAGCAAGCTATATCAATATAATCTTTCCATTCAATTCAACACAACCCACTATGGCATGCTTCTGCCTCCTCTTCCCTTTGACAGCATGACCACATACACACATATATACCTTCACACTGCATGCATACCCAGCGCATACATATACATACGCATAACAGTACAATTCTCCAATCCTTTCTTCTTTCCTTAATTCGCAAATACCCACAGCAGATTCATATTTATCATGACAGTAATACATTCCCAACCCATGTATCCACAGCAACTTTAGCAACACAGGCATAAGAACATTCATATACATTTTCTCAGTCCCCCCTTATACTGTCAACTAACGCCACCGCACACACGCATCCACATATATATATCTCCACAGCCTAACAAACATAATGCACATATACAATCGTTTCCAACAGCAACATAAATCATTTCTTGGGACAGCGGCCTTGACAGAACAATGGCTTAACATATTCATACACAACGCACCAATTAGCCCACGCATACAACTATCAAACCAAACCAGTGACCATCATCACCGACGTCACATACACAACTCTGTTTCTCACATTACCACAGAACACATACCTTTCGGCTGCCAGAAGTAGTTCACAGACAACACAGCAGGGAGCAAGGAACAGCTCAGCACACAGAAGCTGGAACCCACCTACGACCAGTGCCACCAATTACCGAGTTAAGCCTTTCTGCGACTCGGAAAACAGGGGAGTACCGACGATACAACCCGAACAGAGTGAGCTCTATGCGCACGATAACAAGCCAGAAGAAAAGAGGTTTGAATGCGGATATCGGTTTAAGAAGCTTACCCACGGAATCACTCGCCGAAAGCAGCTGAAACTGGACCTCCGAGACTTGCTACAGTAGCAATGGATTTGCTACAGTAGCACGACAATGGTGTCGGACCGAAGCTACACGGCGACGGTGCTCACTGTGAATGTGGTCCACCGGAATGAGTGTTTACCGGCGCTAACCTGACTCACTGCACTCGCGACACGCCTGCACCTTGCATTTCTAACTCTCACCGCAGCCTCACTGTCGATGGAACCAGAAAGGATCGGCGGAATGCTACTTGAAGGCGTCCAGCCGAGCTTCCGTGCCGTGTACTCTTCTCCCCCGCCGCACGCTGAGCTTCTGCCGTCCCGCACCTACCCCGCTGCAACCTGCCGTCTCTGTTCGCGGCTCGCAGGAAGGAAGAAGGAAAATGATGAAGAAAAGCAGAGGATTCGGTGGAAATAGACAGAGGGGCAAAATGGTAATTTCACGCGTCTGAGAAAAAAACAATTCACCTCCGCTTTCGCTGCGACTCGAACCCTGGCCGAATGTGTTTCCTTTCGCCGCTTGAACCATTTGGCTAACACTTCCCATTCGAAATATTCTACAAAGAATATACATATATATTAACTAAATTCCTGATCATAACATTCTTCCCCTCTTAAGAAATTCGGTCCTCCGAATTTGAAAATATACATACCTTAGATCTGAAATAATTGCGGGTATTTGATTCGCATCTCAGCCTCCAACTCCCAAGTAGCTTCTTCCTCTGAGTGGTTTCGCCATAACACCTTTACTGAAGGAATCTCCTTCGACCGTAACTTCTTTACTTGTTGATCAATAATGGCTAACGGATATTCATCATAAGACAGGTCCTCGTTCACCTGAACTTCCTGATATTCAACAACATGAGATGGATCATACAAGTACTTCCGTAGCATCGATACATGAAACACCGGATGTATCCCTGATAGCTCTGGTGGTAAGGCTAATCGATAAGCTACTGCACCTACTTTATCCAAAATCTCAAAGGGGCCGATAAACCTCGGACTTAACTTACCCTTTTTACCAAATCTCATAACCCCTTTCATTGGTGACACTCTTAAAAACACTTTATCTCCGGCCATGAACTCTAATTCCCTGCGACGATGATCTGCATAAGATTTCTGTCGACTTTGAGCCACCAACAATCTTTGTTGAATCACCTTCACCTTTTCTTTAGCATCTAGAACCAAATCAGGTCCTAATATCATTCCATCTCCAACTTTAAACCATCCAATTGGAGATCTACACTGCCTCCCGTACAACGCCTCAAATGGTGCCATTTGAATACTTGATTGATAACTGTTATTATAGGCAAACTCTACTAACGGTAAATGTTTGTCCCAACTTCCACCAAAATCCATGACACAAGACCTCAACATATCCTCAACTATCTGGATTGTCCTCTCCGACTGTCCATCCGTCTGAGGATGAAAAGCAGTACTAAGATTCAATCGAGTGCCCAAAGCTTTCTGAAATGATTTCCAAAATTGAGAAGTAAACTGGGGCCCTCTATCTGAAATAATAGATACTGGGACTCCGTGTAACCGCAAGATCTCCTCAATGTAAACCTCAGCGTATCTAGCTGCACTGTACGTCGTCTTTACTGGTAGAAAATGGGCAGACTTGGTCAATCTATCAACAATTACCCAAATAGAATCAAAACCTCTAGCAGTACGGGGCAATCCCACGATAAAATCCATAGTTATGTTTTCCCACTTCCATTCAGGTATCTCCAACCGTTGTAACGGTCCTGCTGGCTTCTGATGTTCCGCCTTAACTTGTTGGCACACTAAACAATGTGCAACAAAATTCGCCACATCATTCTTCATACCATGCCACCAAAACAACTGTTTCAAATCTTGGTACATCTTAGTTATACCAGGGTGGATAGTATAGGCAGAATGATGAGCTTCCTCAAGAATCAGCCTCCTCAACTCCTGCACTTGTGGTACACAAATCCTACCCTCGAACCTCAAAACACCTTCCTGATCAATCATAAATTCCGAATTACTTCTGTCTTTAACTGAATCCCTCAACTCGCATAACTTCGGGTCTGAATACTGAGCTTCCTTAATCTGATCACATAATGAGGAATGAGCCTGCAAATGAGCCAAAAATACTCCCTTATTAGCAATTTCAAATACGACTCCCTCTTGTTCAACTTTATGAATCTCCTGTACCAACGGTCTTCTTTCAATCTTTATGTGTGCTAAACTATTCATAGACTTCCTGCTTAAAGCATCAGCCACAACGTTCGCTTTCCCTGGATGGTACAGAATCGTACAATCATAATCCTTTAACAACTCCATCCACCTTCTCTGTCTGAGATTCAAATCCTTCTGCTCAAAGATGTACTTAAGGCTTTTGTGATCCGTGAAAATCTCACAGGTTTCTCCGTACAGATAATGTCTCCAAATCTTTAAAGCAAACACCACCGCAGCCATCTCTAAATCATGAGTTGGATAATTCTGCTCATGCAACTTAAGCTTTCTAGAGGCATAGGCAATAACTCGACCATCTTGCATTAACACACAGCCTAGCCCAATCCGAGAAGCATCACAATACACAGTATACCCACCAACTCCGGAAGGTAAACTTAGCACTGGAGCAGAGGTCAAAGATTCCTTTAACTTTTGAAAACTTGCCTCGCATTTCTCATCCCACACGAATTTCACATTCTTTTGGGTTAGCCTTGTCATCGGAGCTGCTATTCTTGAAAAATCCTGAACAAAACGGCGATAATATCCTGCAAGTCCTAAGAAACTCCGAATCTCCGTTACCGTAGTAGGTCGTGGCCAGCTTTTAACTGCCTCCACCTTACTAGGATCAACTTGGATGCCATCTCTCGACACCACATGCCCTAAGAAAGTGACCTCAGTTAACCAAAACTCACACTTGGAAAGTTTAGCATAGAGCTGATGTTCTCTCAATCTCTGCAACACTATCCGCAACTGATGTTCATGCTCTTCCTCACTCTTGGAATAAACCAGGATATCATCAATGAACACGATCACAAACTTATCCAGGAATTCTCTGAATACTCGATTCATTAAATCCATGAATGCCGCAGGAGCATTTGTCAAACCAAAGGACATTACTAAAAATTCATAATGACCATAACGAGTCCTAAATGCTGTTTTTGGAATGTCTTCCTTCTTAATCTTCAACTGATGATACCCTGATCGCAGGTCTACTTTTGAAAAGTACTGCGCTCCTTGCAACTGATCAAACAAATCATCGATGCGCGGCAACGGGTACTTGTTCTTCACTGTCACCTTGTTAAGCTGTCGATAATCAATGCACAATCTCATCGATCCATCCTTCTTCTTGACAAATAACACTGGTGCACCCCAAGGAGAAGTACTAGGTCGTACGAACCCCTTATCTAGCAATTCTTGCAACTGACTTTTTAATTCCCTTAACTCAGACGGCGCCATTCTATAGGGCGGAATAGAAATTGGCTGCGTACCAGGAATGACGTCAATACTAAATTCTATCTCTCGATCTGGGGGTAATCCCGGCAATTCCTCCGGAAAAACATCAGGAAATTCCTGAACAATAGGAATTTGGTCTAAGCTGACAATAGGACTATCAACATCTTGGATTACCGCCAAAAATCCCTGACAACCTTTTGCCAACATTTGCTGGGCTTTTAAAGCAGAGATTAAGTTTGTTGGCTTATCTACTTCGTTTCCAAACAACACAAACGAAGTTTCACCCGGAAAGTTAAACTTTACCACTTTCAGGTGACAATCCACCGAAGCATAGCATGAGGCTAACCAATCCATGCCCAGTATGACATCAAAGTCTATCATATCAAGTATCATCAAATCGACAAAACTTTCTCTACCCTCAACAGACACTTCACAAGATTTGTACACTTGTGAAACTGACAAAGATTCCCCAACAGGGGTAGCCACAGTGAAAGGACAATCAAGTCTAACTGAATTCTTATCCATCATCTTAGCAAAATATTTTGAAATATAAGAGTGTGTCGAACCAGGGTCAAACAATGCATAATCCTTTTGAGAACATATAGAGATAATACCTGTGACCACAGCATTGGAAGCCCGAGCATCTTGCCTTGTCATTGCGTAAACCCTAGCTTGACCTTGGCCTGAAGGTTGTGCTCTCTTCTTTGGAGGTCGTCCTGATGTACCTCTACCCATAGAGGCAGAAGTTGCTCCTACAGACGGAGCTGCAAAAGTAGTAGGGTGGGGAGAAGGTCTAGCTGATCCATAACTCGAGGCTGATTGAGCAAACGGACACTCTTTCTTCATGTGACCCGGCTGTCCACAACCATAACACACCCCCAAGGACTTCAGACAAACCCCTGAATGGTGCTTCCCACACATATTACAGGTAGGCTTGGAATAACTAGTCTGGCTCCCCCCAGACTGAGGTTTAGTACCTCCAAACTTCGGTCCTGAATCAGGAATGCCCACAGAAGATCTATAAGATCTGGGCACTGGCCGCATATCAGCTGACGAGGGTTGGCCCTGAGGGCGGTTACCCTTAAATGATCCTTGGAACCTTTCGTTCCCAGTCTTCTGCTTCTTAGAAACCCCTTCTTCTTCCATGTGCCTCAACTCAATTCTCAAAGCACAGTCAACCACATCAGCATAAGAAGCAAAATGATTTAGCATCGGGGCCACAGCATCATGAATATGTATCGGTAATCCCTGTATAAACCTACCGATTCTATCCCTCTCCGACGGAATCAAGGTAGATGCATACGATGAAAGTTCTGTAAATCTTCTGTCATACTCGGCCACAGACATCCCCGAAGTACACTTCAACAGAAGAAATTCTTTAACTCTAGCATCCTTCTTGCTCTGGGGAAGAAAACGCTTCAGGAAAAGATCCTTAAAATCTGCCCATGACAATAATGATACTCTATCCCCCTGAAATCCTGGTACCGTCTTACTCCACGCATTCGCAATCCCCTCAAGTCGAAACAAGGCAAACTCTACGTATTGCACATCTAAACATCTCAAAGCCCGGCATCTCTTCTCAATTCCTTCCAGGAACTCAATGGGTTCCTCTCGAGAGTCAAACCCTGAGAACTTCGGAGGATCCAACTTTATAAACTCTGATAGCCTAACTGCGATGGATTCTTCCTCTATAACCTGGGGTGTTCCTACTGGAGTCTCGTGCCTAGAGGACGTAGAGATCTCAGGAGACTGTGGGTGAGATGGTTCTGCCTCAGATAGAATTTCCTGAAGAGGTCTAAGGGGTCGACCTCCCCGAACCCTAGCACCCCTACGACCCTGTCCTCGGCCTCGAGGAGGCAAATCACTTCGCTGAGCAGAGCCTTGATCCGAAGCCCTAGAGCTCCCTCTAGACTGAACTCGTCTAGGCGGCATTTAACTATTCATAAAACATAGAAAATCTTCAGTTTTTAAATAAATACGTTTCTGAAATAATAGGAAAATACCACTTTTGAATTTTTCTTAGAGATCTTCAGAGATGCCACAATTATAGTTATGCCCGGGTTCATAACGATAATTGAGACCCCATCGAAGTATCCCTGCTCTGCTTAACCATAGAAAAACTTGGCTCTGATACCAAACTGTCACGTCCCTATTTCTGGACCGTGACCGGCACAGAATATGAATACATCATATTCTGAAAGCCTATCATTTTAAGTAAAACCATTAATTCTCCATAGCATTTTTCAAAATCATACAAACATTTTCTAAGGTTCATGCAGAGCACTTTCCTTTCCAAAATAATTAAAGTTCTTAAGAAGCAATTACATCAAAAGTAGTTCTTATCAAATGAAACTTCGGATCAACAGCAAGGCTCTTTACCGCTCAGCTGGAGAAATAGGGTCACCTGCACTATCTGAAGCCAAAAATCTACTCGTGAATAACGTCCCAAAAACATGATTTAAAAGAATGCGGAAAATAATCAATACATAATCATCTTAAACATGTATTTCTTAACACTTCATAATCTAATGCAAACCTTTTCGTAAACATTTGTATTTCAGGGGAAATAACCGTAGGAAATAACTGTTTCAAATAACTCATTCAAAACAATCTTTTTATAACCATGATCTTTCTGTAGGATTTCAACAGAACGAAAACTGACGTGGACACACAGTCCACGAGGGTAACTAACCATTCTGGTGGCTCGAAGCCACTATCTGTCGCGAGAACGAATCCCACGAAATAATTCTGGTGGCTATGCCACAAACTGTCGCGAGAATAAATCCCACGAAATAATTCTGGTGGCTATGCCACAAACTGTCGAGCTCGAATACCAAGGTGCACCAAGGACTAACAGTACTGCTGTTAGCAACCAGCGTTCTGTATTCCGTCCTAAAACGTTTGCATCATGCGTGGGGTCCTTTTCACATGTAAATATCTCAATCGTTTCAAATATCATAATCATTAAGAAACCCACTTTGAATTTCTGTTACCCCAGCATGAACATACAAAATCATGTTACTGTAAAAACATATGCAATTCGCAGAGAAATATTTCATGAATAACATCAGTTCACTGTCAAAACTTTTTCTAAGGCTTCTTTATCCATTTTTATGCATAATCGTAATCTTTGGTAAATTAATCGAAAGAAAATCATTTCTAACGATTTCAACTGTACTTTCATAAAATTGGCTTTTCGAAATTCATATTTGAAATTTAACATTTGAAATGACAGTGCATTTGAAAATGTAAATTTTTAGGGAACGTTATTCACTCACCTGCCACGCTCCTAAACAGCTACTCTTTCAGTCCAACCACTTCAATTGCTTTCCTTTCTAAATCCCCTGGTATTTTGAAATAGCATTTTAACATTCTAACTAAAGTTCCAACAGAAATAAAGTATCTTTAACCTAACATTCCAACTCATTTTCTTTAATATAATTATTCATCACTTGAAAACACCACACAGCAAGCTATATCAATATAATCTTTCCATTCAATTCAACACAACCCACTATGGCATGCTTCTGCCTCCTCTTCCCTTTGACAGCATGACCACATACACACATATATACCTTCACACTGCATGCATACCCAGCGCATACATATACATACGCATAACAGTACAATTCTCCAATCCTTTCTTCTTTCCTTAATTCGCAAATACCCACAGCAGATTCATATTTATCATGACAGTAATACATTCCCAACCCATGTATCCACAGCAACTTTAGCAACACAGGCATAAGAACATTCATATACATTTTCTCAGTCCCCCCTTATACTGTCAACTAACGCCACCGCACACATGCATCCACATATATATATCTCCACAGCCTAACAAACATAATGCACATATACAATCGTTTCCAACAGCAACATAAATCATTTCTTGGGACAGCGGCCTTGACAGAACAATGGCTTAACATATTCATACACAACGCACCAATTAGCCCACGCATACAACTATCAAACCAAACCAGTGACCATCATCACCGACGTCACATACACAACTCTGTTTCTCACATTACCACAGAACACATACCTTTCGGCTGCCAGAAGTAGTTCACAGACAACACAGCAGGGAGCAAGGAACAGCTCAGCACACAGAAGCTGGAACCCACCTACGACCAGTGCCACCAATTACCGAGTTAAGCCTTTCTGCGACTCGGAAAACAGGGGAGTACCGACGATACAACCCGAACAGAGTGAGCTCTATGCGCACGATAACAAGCCAAAAGAAAAGAGGTTTGAATGCGGATATCGGTTTAAGAAGCTTACCCACGGAATCACTCGCCGAAAGCAGCTGAAACTGGACCTCCGAGACTTGCTACAGTAGCAATGGATTTGCTACAGTAGCACGACAATGGTGTCGGACCGAAGCTACACGGCGACGGTGCTCACTGTGAATGTGGTCCACCGGAATGAGTGTTTACCGGCGCTAACCTGACTCACTGCACTCGCGACACGCCTGCACCTTGCATTTCTAACTCTCACCGCAGCCTCACTGTCGATGGAACCAGAAAGGATCGGCGGAATGCTACTTGAAGGCGTCCAGCCGAGCTTCCGTGCCGTGTACTCTTCTCCCCCGCCGCACGCTGAGCTTCTGCCGTCCCGCACCTACCCACGCTGCAACCTGCCGTCTCTGTTCGCGGCTCGCAGGAAGGAAGAAGGAAAATGATGAAGAAAAGCAGAGGATTCGGTGGAAATAGACAGAGGGGCAAAATGGTAATTTCACGCGTCTGAGAAAAAAACAATTCACCTCCGCTTTCGCTGCGACTCGAACCCTGGCCGAATGTGTTTCCTTTCGCCGCTTGAACCATTTGGCTAACACTTCCCATTCAAAATATTCTACAAAGAATATACATATATATTAACTAAATTCCTGATCATAACATTCATTACCGAAAACACCATAGTACTATAGCAATTTCCCAATCTTTCAATTTTCTTCCTTTCTGTTTATTGATAGCAATTGGCCTCTGCGTGAAGTCGTGAAAGTGATTGTGCGAACAGGAGAAAGAAGTGGGTACAGTGGACAGAGCTGTGGCAGTGAGTTAGAGGCAGGCAGAGTGGCAGTGAAAGCTGTGTGAATCTCTGCCAGCGATGTGTACCTAGTAAATTCTACCTGACATTGTGAAGGTATTAGAATGTTTGGGTGCTCTTTCCTTTCCTTCCTATTTTAGGCAATATTGATGTTGCAATGTTGTCGTCTCACTCTTCCCATATTTTGTTTCTATTTCCATTGAACTGTACACCGTGTATATGTGTTTGTGTGTGCGCTGTGATATGGTTTGGTCAGCCGTGAGGTTATAGGAGGATGAATGGATGTATATGTATGCTCAATGATGATGCTAAAGGAATAGATATATATATAATGTACCAGTGTAGTATATATGTATGTATAAGATGGTCTTGGACAGGGGAATGTCGTGTACAGGTACATATATGTGATTATGTTGTCAAATGACAGAGGAGACAGAGACATGTCATAATAGGTTGGGTTATAGTGGATGGAAAGAGTATACATATGGATTTAGCTTGCAATGGGGTATATTATATATATATATGATGGTGATATACTTAGGGAATGTGGCTGCTGTTTTGGAACTGGTTGCTGTATATATATATGAAATGTTGTTTGGGATATACATAGACATATATATGTATATATAGATAGCCACTGCCTTGAGAATTAAAGTCTGTGCATGTGATGTTGTTATGGTACATTGAAGCATAAACTTTTGAAACCAAAAAGGACAAATGTCATGGGCTTGCTGTGTGGTATTTTCAAGTGCTGGACAATTATGTTAAAGAGAATGAGTTGAGATGCTTTGAACTTTGTTTTCCAAAAGCTTGCATTGGAAATTTGGACCTCTGGATTTCATTGTGTAGGGCATCCATTTTTTTCTTTTAAACATTGGGAAAGTTTAACCATGGGAATATTATAAGATATTCCTTTCCTAAAAGTAATTAGGACCATGGGTAATGCTTGTTATCTGGGGTGGTTGGAAGCCTTTGCTATATGATTGTATGTTATTTGATTGAAACAATGTGAATTGGTTGATGGTTTAGGAGTTTATGTATTGAATCTTTGAATAGAATGTTAATATATGTTATTTCGGGATACCAAGTAACTGAGAAGTGAGAATAATCGAAAGTGATTGGTTGAAAATGGTAACGGCTTAGGAGCGTGGCAGATGAGTGGATAATGTTCCCTAAGAATTTACATTTTCAACTGCATTGTTATTTCAAATGTTGAATTTCAAATATGAATTACGGAAAACAATTTTTTATGAAAGTATGGTTTAAATTGTTAGAAATGATTTTTCTTTCGATTGGTTTATAAAGGAATTTTGATTATGTATGAAAATGAATGAATTAGCATTTTGAAAAGATTTTCGCAAAAGTTGCATTGAACTGATGATTATTCATAAAACATATTCCTATACAAATTTCATATGTTTACACAATAACTTGATTTTAAATGTACATGTTGGAGTTTTTAAAATTCAAAGTGATTTTTACCAACAGTTATGGCATTGAAACGGTTGATATACGTGGATTTCATACTCGCGACGGATATACGTGGGTCTCGTACTTATGACAGATATACGTGGGTCTCATACTCGCAATGGATATAGGTGGGTTTCGTACTCGCAACGGATATATGTGGGTCTCATACTCGCAACGGATATACGTGGGTCTCTTACTCATGACGGATATACTTGGGTCTCGTACTCGCGACGGATTGTGGCATCGAGCATTTTGAAAGGATTGTTTTCAACAATTGATTTGAAATTGTTATTTCATATTGTTATTTTCCCTTAAATACAAATATTGTTAGAAAGATTTGCATCAAATTACGAAATATTATGAAATACATTTTTAGCATGATTATGCCTTGTTAATTTCCGTATTTTTAATTATATTTTTGGGATATTATTCAATAGTAGATTATTTTGGCTTCAGATAGTACAGGTGACCCTAATCCTCCTGCTGAGCAGTAAAGAGCCTCGCTGTTGATCTGAAGCGTCATTTTTGACAAATACAACTTTTGATGTAATTACTTTTCTTAAGAACTTGTATTATTTTGAAATGGCAACAGCTCCACATAGACCTTAGAAAAGATTCTGTTAATTTTAAAAAATGTTATGGAAAATTCGAATGTTTGATTTAAGGTGTTAGGCTTTTAAAATGTGAAATTATTCATATTCTGTATCGGTCATAGTCTAAATTTTGGGACATAACAAGTAGGAGGTCCCCTATTCGAATCCTAGCACCTGCAGAAGTAGGATTTTTATTTTTTCCAGCTGCATTAAATTACCGAATTGCCCCTCTATCCTTTTTATTTCTGAAACACTTCCTCCTGCCATTTGGTTCAGCGACAGCGAGAGAGAGAGAATAGGAGGCTGAGAGTGATGCCGGAGGAGTGACTAGAGGCTAGAGACGAGCTCACGATGTCGTCGTTGTTGGAGATCATCATCTTCCTCATCTTCAAAACATAAAGTGTGAGAGACAGAGGCAGAAAGTGAGTGAGAATGGAGAGAGTGTCACTGGTAAAGGGAGGTAGAAGAGTGCATCCAAGAATAGATTTTGACAAAGGTGGCCCTCTGATTTCATTCCCACCTTTGGTTTTCTTGATCTGTACATTTTAGGTTTGGGTTACCTGACCAAAATTGAAGCTAAAGAGAAAATACAATGTAGCTCGATTGAAGTTTTATACTGATAGCATGAGTTGGGTAGTCTTACTGAAGTTAAGAGCTTAATGTTTTGATTTTGTGTTTGGTTTCTCTGGATTTTGATTTTAAGTTAGATTGTTGTTTTGGTGATGACTGAGTAGTTGGAATTGATTTAATAAGTCATGGATTATGTTGGGTAAGGTTTGTCCAATGAATGAACATGGGAGGTAATTTACGTTGTGGTCATTGAGAAATGCAGATTTTTGAATGTTGAGATAGTCGAGTAATGTGGAAGCCTTGGGTTTCGAACTTGAAGCGATAAACTAATTTGGAAAGTTTTTGATTAAGAATAAGGCAACAAAGATAATAATTAAAATATTGAGTCCATTGCATATAAAAAATAAGCGTTGAAGTCTAAGTAGTTTGTAATTATAACTTTGCATCAATCTCCTCAATATCGACAAAGATAAAATATCTAAAAAAATAAAATAAATAATTATAATTTATAATGTAATCATATGATAATTAACAAAGTTAAAAAAAAGAAAAAATTAGTATAGTTATAAATATTAAAAGATATAACTTACCTACTTAACTACTCATATTTCTAAAATTACCTTCTAGTCACTAGTAGCTATCTTATTCTTCCTTCCAAGATAGAGAAAAAAATAAAAAAAAAATAAAAGAATGAGTGCTCATGGGCAGGGCAGGTCAGCCCTTTTACTCGATGCCCAGCCCAAAAAATGTATGAGCTATATTTTGCAGCCCGATGCCCAGCCCTACCCTATATTTATTAGGCTAGGCAGGGCATTTTTATTGTAGGCTCGGGCGGGCATATGGGGCTGCAGGCTTTGTGCACAACCCTACTCTTTAGGGATCGAATACGTTTCAAATAGTCACATGTCTCACCATTTCATCAGCTAAACTTATGGAGGATGGGTTGGAAGTTTATTTTTATGACATTCAAGATCACATAATTTCCTTACATTATGAATATATTACAGGGTAAATTAATGGCTTGGCTTTAAATTGTCAGCTTGTTAGGTTCAACCCTTAACCTCTACATGATAATTTTTTTACAAATTTTGATGAGAATAAAAATATGAATGTTTAAAAGATGAGAAATTTATAATGTTCTCAAGTTATTTCTAGGGCAACCAAACTAAATTGTCCAAAATATAGTTTTGAAGGCAACGTTTCTGATTTTCAAATGTCAACTTAGCCTCAACTTGTTTTTATTGCCTAAAAAATAAAAATAATCTCAACTTCAGACGAGGTATACATGAAAATGACTTTCTACAATGAAATATTGATCAATTATCAATGTGATCATTCTATTATATATGTTAAAACTAGATGAAAAACCCCATAAATTATTTGAGTTATATAAGAACAAGCCTTAAGCAACACAAAAGATGAACTGAAATCAAGGTCACATCAAAATGATTAACTGTAATTTATCAAAGAATAAAATTTTATCGGATAATGGATTCTATCACCGAGCAAAGTTGAGCTTGGTCTAGTTGCCAAACACAAGACCCAAAATTAAGACAGAGAAACCATTAGGCATCCAAAAAATATGACAATTTAACTCGATTCTCAAATAAATTTAATCATATTCTATAATGAAGTAATGGCAATTAATCCATAGAAACATGTCCTTTTAGCTCATATAAGATCTGAAAACTAAAACTACTCAATCTACACCACTGATGAAGCATTTTGCTTGGAAGCACCACACAGAGTTTTCTCCCTAAAACGAAAACCTATATCCCAAGGAAAACCAAAAAAGAAAAGCAGTACTAGATTCAACCAAACACCAAAAAAATAGGAAAAGGAAAAAAAAATCAAAATCAAAATCAATGGTCATGAAGAAATCAATGATATCCTACCAGTAGAAAGGCTAGAGGGTGTAATGAAGGTCAAAAAAGTCCTGGGAGAACTTCAGGGATTGAACTCCAATGGTTGTTAAATATTCTCACAGGAGCTTCAATGCTATATTTAAGATATTGATTAATATAAAATAAAAATATGTATATATAATATAAGCTAAAATATACAAAACTAAGAAATTTAGGACAGTTGCATATTTATGTAACATTTGCTGCAATATTTTAAAATGTTTTGGATTATATGTAACTAACAAAATCTAGGAAATTTTTGCATATCTTAGCCTATAATATGCATGAATTAACGGTTTAACGCACCACTTCAAATTTTATATAAGTATTGAGCATTTAATAAAAGGGGTTTTAACTGTTGAAATATATGGGTTTCAAGTTTGAACATGTTTATGACTAACTGATCATGGAGTGGTATAAAGGAAAAAAAAAATATTGAGCAACATGTGCAATTTTGCCTTTCTTCTCCATGATGTGTGAACTTTTGCCTTATTGGCTTAGGATGTTCCAAGAGCTGGGGAATGCAAGGTTCAATAGTGTTTTTAGACCCAAACTATGGTTTAGGTCTAAAATCACCCAAACACTAATCTTAGTGGCAAAAATTATTTTTGGACAAAATTATAGTTTGAGTTATTGTAAACTATAATTTTGTATAAGTAAAATCCATCAACTTTTAAAATATTTTTCAGATATTAAGTATAGAAAATGATCATTTTAACCTTATAAATTTTTGTTATCTTATTTCTCATTTCTTATTTACCTCATTCACTTTATAATAATTTATATAAAAAAAATTATTCCGATAACAACCATCCAAATGTTTATTTCTTTAAAATTATTTTTTATACAAAATATATTCTCTAGAATCATTTTAAAATTAATTTTATCTAGAAGCTAAACTAATTCCATAAAAGTTATAAAATTGCTTTTGGTACGTAGCAAAATTAACCATCCGCTGAGATAAAAAATTAAGGGAGAAATGTGATATATTTTGACTGGAATATTGAGATACCACGTGAAGCCATTCAATACACAGATTTCTTAGCTAAGAATGCTCATCAACTAAATGAAGATATGATTTACATATTTAGGACTTATGCTACCATTCAACCAATGAAGAGGCTTTCATATTTCATTTCCTTTGCTTGAAGCAAATGTCCATTATTTCCAATTATGCAAATTTCACGATCAGCATATGGTGAATGTATACTTACTTTTTTTTTTGCATATAAATCTTAATATAAATTATTTTATCAACAATCTATATATTTATTTTCATGTTATTGACGCTCACACAAGTACAAATCCCTTTGACAAGATAATTTTTCTTTTTGCAGATTTTCTTTTGAAGCTTGAAGAAAGTGAGAGATTTCTCTGCATGGTTATGATTACAAGTAATGGGTTAGATTTTTCTGTTAGTTTTATTTCTTAACGTTTTCCCTCCTATAACATAGATATGAGGTAGAAAGCTCTTGACTTCTCACTAAGTGTTTTCAATCATACATATAATTTAACTATAACAACTCTTTCTTGTTTAAAAGTGTAAAATGTTTCCATGGAATAAAAATTGTTTGTACAACATTGAAACCAGATAACTCCAAGCTTGGTAACTATCTTTTAATAAATCTACTTCAATAATATGAAAAGTCCATTCAATTCAAATAGACTATCACCTTAAACTAAAAGGTCCTAGGCTTTGTTTGGTTACTTTAATAGAAATGGAACAATATTCCCATATATAAAGATCGACGTACACAACATCTATTATCTCTCATTACCTAACAATAGTTATATGAATTTATTTTTTATTTTTTAGTGGGGTCTTTTGGTTAATAATTTATCTGAAAATGTTGTTGATAGAGCAAAACAAAATAACCTTATATGATCTATGTAGCTGACTCTATTTAATAAAATAATAGTGTTTCTTAGCCAAGGGGGAAAATGACATTTCTCATTTAAAAAGTTACTTTTCATTTCATTCCCTTTTCCATTCCAAACAGAGAGTTAAGTATCATCTCAAATCTTTAAAATTGTTCAATAAAGGGATATTAACACTTGCCTCTGTTTTTGGTTGCAAACTCAAGCCAAACTGTAAATGGATCATAATTCTTTTTCAATGTGAAACGCCCATCAATGCCACTATAGTAATTTAATTAAAACTCATGTTTCAGTTGATTTCTTCCATTGTTGCAACTTCCACAAGATGTAGTGTTTGCAGTTTTTGTACTTAGATTAGGAAACCAGACAGGCATAAACATTAGTAAGTTTAGGTTTTTGCATAACTTGAGCCACAATTAGATCATGATCATACATATCTAGAAAATGTAATTCATTTTAGGGAATTCATTTCAGCAACGATCCTAACTGCTAAAAGAGCATACTAAGTTAGAAAAGAATCTAAAACAAATATGGGGCATAAAATGGTCGTTGAGTAAAAAGAATGAGTAAATGAGTTATTCATTTTCCATTATAATATCTACGAAAGATTCATGAAAATAATATCAAAAACGAAGTCTCCTGTTTTTCCAAACACCCATCCCTCTCTGTTGTGCTGCATCACCGATAGGAAAATAATGGGGTGAGGAGAAATATCGGAATTCGGAAGAGATATTATATTTTTTTCCCGTTTCGTTTTTCTTTTCAATATTTTGGATTTGGAATACAAGAACACTTTTAGTCCACTCTTTATCTTTAGGTAGCTTTATAGACTTTGGAATTTTATTTTGGAAGAAAAGATTTTTTAATTAATCAAAGTGAGCAATACATTTTTTTCTTCCTTTTCTCTTCCATCCTTGCTTATGGTTTCCAAACGTCTTGATATTAGAGAAAACCTCATTTAAATTGTACTCCTTGGATTTTATTTAACTAATTTAATAAAATTAAGGAAGATTGTTAAATTAGTTAATATGATATATTTTTACTAAAATATCACAATCATCATTTTTTTAACTCCTTACCTTCCTCTCTTAATTATTATTGATAGAGTATCAATAAAGTTAATTTAAAAAAGAGTTGATAAATATAAAAAATATTTTATATTTAAGAATAAGATTAACTTTTAAATTAGTTACTATATTAAATACCTGAGTAGTAACATATATTGAATCTTGGTAGTAAGAATAAATAATGTTAATGTTATGAAACAGAGTAACAAGTATATTCCCAATCATTCAGCCAACATTAAAGCATAAACCCATTCAACCTGTACAGTGAACGATTCATTCATCAAACAATAGCTATGGTTTCACAAAAATTGATTATTTCTTGCACTTCTCGGCATGATTCCTTTAAACAAATTCATATGGTTCAGATTAGATGGTAATGATTCACTGTTCCCATTTTACCATCTCTAACACCAAACTACAACAATGGCATTTCAGTCCCAATCCAACTACAATGAGAGGGCGTAATCCATTGGCGTCGGTGGGCGGGTTGATTCAAACCATGCTCTCAGGCAACACTTTAATACTTCCCCAGAACTGGCTTTGCTGCTTTCGTCTGCACAAAAGAGAGAAACTTCGATCAGAACCATAAAACACGTAGTATTAAGTAAAACCTCTAGATTTTGTTCGTAAAGAATTGCATGCATACATGTACGTAATAACATATATCTGAGGTTTAAAAATAGTAGGTAACGCTTCAATCAAATTGATGATGAGGAATCTGACAAAAATGATGATGGATGACGTGTTAGAATATATTCATGAAATCACTAAATGACGAATCCACCAAAACATGAGAAAAGTAGAAAGCATTAACATCCTGAAAAATAGAAATCGTTAAATTCCCTTATTTGTGTACTTCATAAAATTGATGTAAAGAATGAGAGAGTCATCTATTTTTTAGCTGTGACTGGTGTTTTAGGGTTGACTCAAAAACAGTTAATTAGTACGAGAAATAGAAGTTGGGAGCAAGCAGTGTTGAATTGTTTCAAGCATACCATTAAGCACAAAACATGATATTATTTTATTTGAAATGATGTTAACATATGCTCTGTTTTATTTTTTATTTTTTGAAAGGAAACAGAGGTAAACCAAGTAATGTTGCGGATATTAACAACGAAATAATAATACTTTTTATTATAGGTTATAAAATATGCATTCACCCCAACCAAGGGTTATGGATCACCATTATCTATTTTTTATTTACTCCTTCAAATATAATATTTTCTAATATTGTACACATTTTAAAAGTGATAAATAAAATAAGACACATATTAATTACTATTTTCCTTGCCCTCCGTCTTAATTATTATTTACAAATTATATAGTAGAACTTCTTATTAAATTAAATGAGAAATAGTGGAAGAATTTTTTTAGTTGTAAGAGCCCATTTGTTCAAACCAGAGGAAACCCCTTCCTTAAGCCCATTTAAAAAGTGAAACACTTGAAACTTGATTTTGGGTTCCCTTGGACCTTGGTAATCCCATAACATGACACGGTAATATTAAGATCCATGAGTTTATTATTACCAAGACAAATCGTGTCTAGTGTGAGTTATTCATAATATGATAAATTAATATTTAAATTTTTATTAGAAAAAATATTAATATTTAATATCAGACAATATCTTAAATAAAATTGCTTCCAATAGAAAAATATCTATATTTAGCAAAAAAAATACTATTATAAGACTTATTGGAAGTTTCTAAATATTCTCAATAAATTTATAAATTCTTTATACTCCCTATGGTCCCTATTATAGGAGCCCTTTTGGAAGAAAAATTTAGTCCATATTATAAGAGCCTAACATAATTATTAATGATTCTTTTCCAAATGTACCCTTAGCTATAAAGGTAGGGGAGAGAGAATTATAAATGTAGGAGATGGGCTAAAAATGTCATATTTTTAATTAAGAATATATTTAGAAAATTTTATCATTTTATGATAAATTTAATAATTTCATTGTCATTTATTGGTCTGTGTGACTTAGTTGAAATATTCTTATAATATGGGTTAAATGGAGTATTTGCATTTAAACAAATTTTGGTTCTTATAAGAGATGGAGTAACAACTATAAATCCTAAAGAGACTCATTCCTTCACCTAGAAATGAATTAAAGGGCGTTAGATATCAATCATTATCATACAAATATCAATTTCTTCAGCTACACTGACATTAATTCTTCACCTATAACATTTAATCTATCCATCTACCTTCACATTAAAAAATCTATCCATGCTCATATTTATTTTTTAGTGACTTCTAACATATTTCACTAAAATCAAGGAGAATCTTAAAATTCATTAATTTTATTTAAAATATTAATAAATTTATAACTTTGTCTAATTAAATATACTACTATAGTCCTTATTATTGTAAGTTTATTTGTAGAAAAAAATTTGGAGTTAAATATAAGTTCACTTAAGAGATTATTAATGACTTGTTTTCAATTGGACCCTTATTATTCTTGTTGGAAACAGAAATAAAGAGAGAGATGTGAAAATTATTTGTAAATGTAAAGAGAAAATAAGATTAACTTTAACTTTTTTATTATTTAAAGTATATTTAATAATTTTATTATTATTTAGTACGTAAGAATTAATTAAAATAAATTTATGATAAGACTAGAGTAGTAATTAATATACACGAACATCTAATGAGAGATAAAAAGAGAATGATTCTTTAGATGGAGTTAATTTATGCGTAAGATGCTTAATATACTCTGTTTTTGGAATGGAAATACAAAGGTAACCCATAGTAATTAATGTTGCAGGGTATTTACAAATTATGTTGATTTTTTTATAATACTATTTATAATTATATACATTATAATTACTCTTTAATAAGATCTTTTATCATTTGTAATCGATAAGGAGAATTTAAAATTTTTTTATAAAATTAGAAGACAAAAAATATAATATTATATTATGTATTTAATATTGATTATGTGATTACTGGAATTTTTTTTAATAATTAATATACCTTTGGGGAAAAAATTAAATTTAATGATTAAAAAAAACATTTGAGAGGTTGAGATATTATAGAGATGCATCATAGGGTAAATACATCCCCTTGACCCATGTTCTCACTTGCTTAAGAAGTATACGTAAACAGAAGGAAGAAAATATATGCATTTTTGTCATTGATATGTGTGTGTGTATATATATATATATATATAAAAGAATATTGTATCTCTAATTTTTAAATTCTTTTCTTTTCAAAAGAAAATAAAAGAATATTTAGTACTTCTTTATATATATATATATATATATATATATATATGATTTCCTCGTGTAACCTATCAATACATTCAATTTGAACCAAAATAAATTAGATGGCAATCAAATGAACAAGTCTTGGAACTATATATTATACTCTTCCAGTACTTAATATATAATATATAGTACTTGCTTAGAGAGTTTATTTTAATATTAAATATAAGATTTATTTTTTAATTTTTTAATTAATTTTTAAATTATTTCTATTAATACTTCCTCAATACTAATTAAGTAAGAAAAGAAAAGAAAGAATTGTGAAAGATAATTAAGGTATTTAAAAAAATTATATCAACTAATTTAATTAATTTTTTAATATAATTAAATTAGTTAAATAAACTTTATATCAAATAAGGTATGACAAAATGAATTAGAGTTACGTTTCTGCTTATCTCTATTTTCTGTTGAAAAAACAGAGATAAACAGGGTACCCTTTGCTTTGTGTCTTCTTATTCTCCCAACATTAATTAATAAAGATGTATTTAATTAATTAATGTTGAAAAATAGTGGCATTGGATATTTAATTGAGGATAAATATAGTAGAGGGATTGCAAATGTCATATTCTTAATTAAAGATATATTTGAAAATGAATTAAGGGGCGTTAGATATCAATCAAATCATACAAATGTCAATTTCTCCAGCTAGCCAGACATCAATTCTTCACCTATAACATTTAATCTATCTATCTACTTTCATATCAAAAAATCTATCCATCTACCATTATGCTCATATTTATTTTCCAGTCATTTATAATATATTTTATTAAAATCAAAGATAATCTTAAAACTCATTAATTTTATTTAAAATGTTAATAAATTTATAACTTTGTCTAATTAAATATATATACTTTAAAAAATATACTACTGTGGTCCTTATTATTATAAGTTCATTTGAAGATTTTTTTTTTGACCTAAATATATATAAGTCCACTTAGAGTTCATTAATGATTTTTTTTCAACTCACTCTTTATTATTCTTGTTGGAAACCAAAAAAAGGGAGAGAAAGGTGATAATGATTTGTAAATATAGAGAGAGGATAATATTAAATTTAAAAAGTTTATCAATTTAAGTTATATTTAATAACTTAATTATCATTCTTTAGTATGTAAGAATTAATTAAAATAGATTTATAATAAGTGTAGAGTAATACACAAACATCAAATGAGAGATAAAAGGGGAAACTAGTACTTAAAATTTAATCCTTCTCTCTCATCCTTGTAAATGGGACTAGAGTGGTAAGTTTCATCTCATTTGTGTTCTTTTGGGTCCTCAAACTAGTGATCTCCCCTCTCATTCCTCCAATATCTGAATCAGTGTCCTTTCAGTTTTTTATTTTTTTTGATCAAAGTCTATGTGAGTTAAGTTCATTAGGATTAGAGCATATTTTCATATTAGCTCAAAGAAGGCTTAGCATAGAGATACTTATCATTTTCTTTTATTATTTTTTTTTTAAAAAAAACACATGTACTATGCATAAGTCTTTCACGTGCCATTAGCAAAAATCAAGCTTTTGTAAGTCTACTTCTAAGTCCAACCTGCCACCAATTAATTACAAGTAGATAGATATCAATATCATACATTCATGAGGAAGAAAATTACATTCATGAGGACATCTCAATGCGACTTGTAAAATCTACTTACAAGTCAAGCCTGCCATTCTACATCTAAGCTTCCTCTCAATTTTGCTATACTTGACCACAAATTAAATGAAATAATTAATCCAAATGCATATAACATTATAAAGTATTTTTTTAATAGTACTCAATATTTAAAAAATATTTGTGGTTACTGAGAAAAATACTTCATGTTCAAAATAGAACAACAAAATATTTGAAGATATTAGATGTTATTAAAAAATATTTTAGAATGTTAGATGCATAAAAAAATTAATTTACGTCTAGCTCCTAAGTATTTAGGTTTACGCCTAAGGATAATTGACGGTTTTTCTCACACAACATTGGTATCACTAGGGGAAAGGGAGACTTTACTCTACCTTTGAATTGTGGGTCAATTCATCCCTTTCATAGAAATTTTGTAAAAAAAAAGTGATTATGAAAAATATATTTTAGAGAATATTTTTTGTAAAAAAAAGTGACCTTAAAGAAATAAATGTTTTGATAATTATTATCAGAATAATATTTTTAATAAGTAGATTATAAAAAAATATGAGGTAAAATGATAATTACATAAAGTATATTTTAAATTTATATTTTCTGTTTGACACAAATAATAAATTAATACACACACACACATATATATGATTTATTTAGTAATTAATAATAAATAATTAAGAATTTATACTTAAATTTTTTATTTTCTTGTACGTAATTAGAAATTTTATTTTATACGGTCAACAAAGCCAGCTCCAGAATTGATCTCCGCTTCCACCAATCTGGGATCTTTAGCCTCCGGCTTCGATGAACAGAAAGTTGGACTTTGGGATGTTTGTGCTTGACCTGTCTCCACAACATATTCACAGCATTGGATTATTATCTTTTGGCTGGAAGAGGAAAATGCAGTACGCACCAGGGGCATGACAAAAGACTGTTTTAGCGACAGTGGACAAATGTAAATCTAAATGTCCAGACTTGACATTCTTTCACTAATCAGGGATTTGCTCACCAGTAAGTTCTGTGTTCTGCATGATTATTTTGGAAACATTACAAGTTTGTCAAAAGCAAATTACATCTCAATAACAAAGTAGTTTTGGTGAGCATTTTGAAGACATTATCTAGAGAGAAGCAATGTGATTTGTGATTTGTCGCTTTAACTATTTTAAGAGAATGAACAAGAGACATTAACTACATCAGATGGATTTTTGCTTTATTGAGATTTATGACCACTATTCAGCTTTGAACGAAAAGTAGATTATTTATATAGTTAGTAATGAACAAGTTATCTTTAATGATAGTTAGTAATTAATAAATCCACTACTTATATAAGAAGCTAGAAATCTACAAATTGAGCTGCATGTTATATTAGATAAGAGAATGACTCAAATGAATATGATCAATTTGCAAGACGTTTGTATTTATTTTTTTCTTTATTTCTCTCCAAATATATTATATATATGCAATATCCAGTTATGTTATTTTCAATTTCAAATTGGTTACAAGCAATATTGAATGAATCCTACTATCTACTATATATTTTCCTTACATTTCTTTCTTAATATTATCATTTTCATATATTTTTCCTTATTATAAAAAATACCCTAATTAGTAAAAGGTAACTTTTTTTTTATATATAAAATGCGCTGGTAGGCTCTGACGGACTCTAAAGCAATTGATATCGATGCTAATTAATGGTTCGAAAATAATCCTCATTTTCTGTTTGAAAGGAGCAAGAAAGTGAGCCCATTGGAAGTTCAAGACTTCAAGGCTCTTCCTTAGGCACATTTAAAAAGTGAAACACCAGAAACTAGAATTTGACTTCCATTATTAGAGATGACGTAATAAATTTAAGATCAACAAGTTTATTATTATTATACTCATTAGAAATTAAAATTTTAACTTGTGATATATAGCACGTCACTTCCTCCATCTCTAACTATAAGACCCAATTTTTATGGTTGTGGTGTCCCTAATTGTAAGTCACATTACAAAGTTATAGGAGTAATTAAAATTACTACATGTCCCTTTCTTACTTAATAAAGATGTATTTAATTAATTAATGTTAAAATATAGTGGCATGGGATATTTCTTCTTTCTGTTTTTTTTTTCCATTTTCTTCTAAAGAAAATTATTTTGCCTATTTCATGTACTACTTTAAGACTTGTGATCCTCTAAAGCTAATCTGTCGTTATTTCTTCCGGCGAGGGGTGTCAAAATAAAGTTGATATTACCAAAACAAAATATAGATAGATAAATGTGTGTCTATATATATATATATAAGTTACTTCGTATGAAATGGAGTGACTTTGAGATCTACTCACAAAGTCAAGCACTATATTTATTAATAATTCGATGATATCATACATCCAATCAATTGAAGTCTGTAGACTTTTGATATACATATATTTAGACTTTTGATATATATATATATATATATATATATATATATATTGTGAAGGATAGGGATCATATTAACGTTATCTTGGAGGTCCTTTATATATGTCCGACTAGTATAACTATAATTCCAACCTGCCACCAATTAATTACAAGTAGATAGATATCAATATCATACATTCAGGAGGAAGAAAATTACTTTGTCTATTTCTTGTACTACGTAAGACTTGTGATCCTCTAAAGCTATTATTTCTTCCGGCGAGGGGTGTCAAAATAAAGATGATATTACCAAAACAAAATATAGATAAGTTTGTGTCTATATATATATATAAGTTATTTCGTATGAAATGGAGTGACTTTGAGGTCCCCTCACACAAGTCAAGCACTGTATCTGCTAATGGTTCGATGATATGGTACATCCAATCAATGAAAATGAAAATGCAGTCTAAGAAGTTAAATTATGCTTCATAAAGAGGCACAGTTTCTTCTCATAACTAATGTTTTTATAGGGTCCCCTATGGCCTATACAATGTAGTAATATTGAAAATGATAAAATAGCATTTAATTAACCCTAAAGTTATTTCTTAGTTGTATCTAATATAATAATTTTTTTGTGATATAATTTAACCCTTGATGTTTTAAATTTGAATCAATACATGTCACCCATTGTTAACTGGTCATTAAGAAAAATCAATGAGGTTTGAATCACGTCCATGAAGAGTTCATAAGGAATTCTCGATGCGTTTGTTAAAGACAACTATTAATCTTTTATAGTGATTTGAGTCCTTACTAAATATGTGTAACCAACCAATATAGATAGATTAAACCAAAATTAATTAGATGTGCCATATTTTAATAAACGTACGTGAAAGCCTTTTTAATTGCCTATTTTAGTAAGTTGTGTTTATTTTTATTTAAAGTAATAAAAGTCCATATTATTAATCTTACAACAACAAAAGAGGACATCTCAACTGCGACTTCTAAAATCTACTTACAAGTCAAGCCTGCCATTCTTCATCCAAGCTTCCTCTCAATTTTGCTGTACTTGACTACAAATTAATTGAAATAATTAATGCAGATGCATATAACATTCTGAAGTATTTTTTTAATAGTGGTTAATATTCTAAAAATATTTATTGTTACTGAGAAAAATACTTCATGATCAAAATTGAACCACAAAACATTTAAAGATGTTAAATGTTATTAAAAAATATTTTAGAATACTAGATGTATAACAAATTAATTTAAAATATTAAATATTAAATACTTCAAGATACTAGGTTCTACTTAACACGCTATATTAAAGACCACACCTTTTTCTTTAGTTCATTTAGTTGGTGATTACGTATACTCAGTTATTTTCTAATAACTTTTTGTGTTAAAGTATCAATAAATTTAATTTAATTACATATTCATCTATTAATGAAATTAAAAACCCTTTAAAATATTTATAATTTAGAAAGAGAGATCCTCAACTTTTAAATACATTGGGTATTTTTTTTTATAAATGCACAAAGTATCAAAGATAAAACTGATTTTTATTTGATAATATATAACATTATAATGATGGATATACTTTACCTATTCAAAATATCGTCCTTGATGTGACAATACTACTTCTTCCTTCGTTACATTAACTTTATCAATTTTTGTTAAATTATCTTATAGATACACTCTATCAACAACAAGTAAGTAAGAGGAAGAGGGAGTTAGGGAAGATTATTAAATTTTTTTTAAAATATAATATATTAACTAAATTAATTAACTTCATAATTTAATCAAATTAATTAAATATATATTATATTTAAGATTAGAAGAGTCTTATATATATGTATATATACACACACACACACATACATTATACTTCCTCTTGTCTTAATATAAGAGCTAGAATTTTTTAAAGAGATTGATTAAACTAAATAAATCAGTTAATTATAATAAAATTTTATGTCTCAAGATGAAAATATATCCAAATTAGTCATTTAGTTTTTATATTAATTATAATTAACTGATTTATTTAGTTTACTTAATCTATTAAAAAACTTTAACTAAATCTTATATTAAAGACTAAATATAGTACTAATATGTATCCAATTTAATTGTATGTCGTTTAATTTTGAAGGATAAAAAATTTGTTTATTAAATCGATTAAACAGGACACCGCCAATTTCGGGGATGGATTTTCTCCTCAGTCAGCTGCCTTCACTGTGTTCTTGTCGTTGCCATTTTTATAAAGTTTTCTCTTTTTTTTTTAATAATTTCTTTTTGGAGATAATCTCACCTTTAATAGAGTTAGTTGAAGGGGTAAAGTGGGGGCCTCGCCTCTACCCTGTTGCTCATGAAATGATAACCAAAGTTGTTTTTATTTCACACGAATAAGATTCTATACTAATTGTTATAAATAAGAAAGACAAAAATATAACAAGAATTATTGTCCTCAGTTTCTAGAGGAATGAACTGTAAAGAAGAATCATGGAGGGCAAAGATACATAAAATAATAAATGTATCTTATTAAGGACCAAATTTATTCCTTGAAATATTAGGGAGGAAGGACCACCCTATTGGACAGCTACATGAAAGATAAAATATTTCATGGCAAGTCATTGAAGTAAACGATATATACATAATTTATTATAACTACCATTTGATAGGACCTGTTATCATGTGTAATTAATATAGAGTTTAGAAAAATATTATAAAATTGGGACACAAATAATATAATATTATTCTATATATTGATATTGATTATGTGATTATTGAATTTTTTTTAAATAATTAATATACCTTTGGAAAAATATTTAAAGCCAATGATTAAAAAGAAAAAGAAAATATTTGAGAGTTGGGATATTATAGAAGTGCTCTTTAAATAAACGTTGGTATTCACCATGACTACTGATCAAGTAAGGGAAAAAAATATAAAACATGGGGTTAGTTTTAGTTATAACTAGGGGTGTACATGGGCAGGGCAGTCCCCCTGCCCGGTGCCCTGTCCAAAAAAAGTATGGGCTGTATTTTGTAGCCTGATACTCAGCCCTACCTGGTAAAAGCCCTAATAATTTTGGGCTGGGCATGAGCGGGCTAGGCATGCCCAAGTCGTGATGCCATGCTCATGTTGTGAAAAAAATCTACAATTATGAACTTCTAAAATAATACCATATTCATGTGTCTTCAAGAGTTAAATAATATCAATAATTCACTAAGAATAAGGCAACAACAATAATAATTAAAATCTTGAGATCCATTATATATAAAAAATAAGCATTGAAGTCTAAGTAGTTTATAATTATAACATTGTATCAATTTCCCCAATATTGACAAAGATAAAGCATCTAAAAAAATAAAATAAAAAATTATAATTTGTAATATAATCGTATGATAATTTACAAAGTTAAAGAAAGAAAAAATTAGTATAATTATAAATATTAAAAAATATAACTTACCTACTTAACTACTCATATTTTTAAAATGACCTTCTAGTCACTAGTAGCTATCGTATTCTCCCTTCTAAGATAGAGAAAAAATAAAAAATAAAAGAAATGGTGCCCATGGGCAAGGCAGGGCAGGGCAGTCCCTATACCCGGTGCCCAACCTGAAAAATATATGGGCTGTATTTTGCACCCCGATGCCTAGCCCTACCCTATATTTATTGGGCTGAGCAGGACATTTTTATTGCGGGCTTGGGTTGACATATTGGGCTGCGGGCTTTGTGCATAGCCCTAGTTATAGCTCTTTTCATTCAAGCATTTCAACAAATAATTTATCAGCATTTTAGAATATATTCATTGAACAATCTCCATAACCTATTCCCCTGTTTCACGAGTTTTGAAGGGTGAAGGAAAACAGAAGGAAATATCAAGACTGGTAGCAATGGGGGAAGAGATTATGTGATTATGTGGAAATGTAACAGAAAAAGACATTGACCAAGAGGAAATTTTCTGTTACAATCCACACACAAAGAAAAGAGGAGAGATATGTGGAAATTGAGCATAGCGTCGAGGCATGTTTTATTTTTTTGCCTAATAAGAAATAAGAATGTCATATGTGTTGGTGCTGTTAACCTTTTAAGTTATGTGATTTTGAAGTTATGAGTCCAAAGTACGTCGAGATGATTCTTCCAACAATTTATTCAATATGCTTGATTCTTTAGATATTAAAAAGGATTTATGCGGGGGATTCTTTAGATATGATTCTCCATTCCCATTAAATGATGCTAAAAGTATATACTCCGTTTTTTCGAATGGAAAAACAGAGCTACACCATAGTAATTCATGTTGCAGGGTATTAACAAATTATGTTAATTTCTCTATAATACAATTCCTAATCATGCATATTATAACTACCCCTCATAAGACTCTTTATCATATACATCAATAAGGAGAGTTTAAAAAAAAATTATAAAATTGGGAGACAAAAAGTATAATATTATGTATTGAATATTGATTATGTGATTACTGAATTTTTTTTAATAATTAATATACCTTTGGAAAAACATTTAAGTCCAATGATTAAAAAGAAAAAAAATATTTGAGAGGTCGGGATATTATAGTGATGCATTATAGAGTAAATGCATCCTCTCGAATCATGTTCTCACTTAAGTATAAAGTATACCTAAATGGAATGAAGAAAAGATATGCATTTTTGTAATTGATATATATACATATATATATATATATAGTAAAGAAGATTGTATCTCTAATTTTTAAATCCGTTTTTCTTTTTTTGTTTAAAAATTCGTTTCATTAATATCACATCACATTGATGTTATATGATTTATGCGTGTAATCAACCAATGTATTCAGCTTGAATTAAAATAAATAAGATGTGTCATAATAAACGTGAAAGCCTTCTAAATTATTTGCCAATTTAAATTAAATATTCAGGTTGAACCAAAATTACTTAGATGGCAACCAAACGCAAATCTTTGGAACTATATATTATACTCCTCGGATGCTTAATATAATATATAGGATCAGATTATAGACTTAATATTAGAACTAAATATGTGACATATTTTTTATATTTATTAACTTTGCTTTTTAAATTTTGGTCCATATTATAAGTGCCTAACATAATCATTGATGATTCTTTTCTAAATCTACGCTTAATTATAAATATAGGAGAGAGAGAATTATAAATGTAGAAGAGAGATTAAAAACATATCCATCTACCATTATGCTCATATTTATTTTTCAGTGACTTCATTAATTTTATTTAAAATATTAACAAATTTATAAATTTGTCCAATTAAATATACATGCTTTAAAAAATATACTACTATGGTCCTTATTATACGTCTATATGTAAAATAAATTTTTGGTCATAAATATAAGTCCACTTAGATGTTATTATTGATTTTTCCAATTTCATCCTTATTATTCTTGCTGAAAACAGAAAAAAAGAGATAAATGTGATAATTATTTGTAATCGGAAAGAGAGAATAAGATTACATTTAATTTTTTTATCAATTTAAGATATATTTAATAACTTAGCTATCATTCTTTAGTATACTTGAGAATTTAAGTTCTTTAAAAGATATATTCTTTAAATTCGTTTGGATATGTGTATCTAGGTGGGATGGATTTTTTACTTTATTGTTATTGTTATCTAGGTGAACAAGTTATCTTTAATGATAGTTAGTGATTAATAAATTCACTACTTATATAAGAAGCTAGAAGTCTACAAATTGAGATGCATGTTATAGTAGATAAGAGAATGACTCAAATAAATATGATCAATTTGCAAGACGTTTGTATTTATTTATTTTATTTCTCTCCAAATATATTACATACAATATCCAGTTATGTTACTTTAAGTTTCAAATTAATTACAAGCAAATATTGAATGAATCCTACTATAGAAATATTGAAATTGTTAAGTGAATTTCATAAAAAATATCTCGCGCTTAATATTTGAAAAGTCTACTAACAAGGTTCTTCTGGATGTACTCTATATATGGTCTACAAGACTGATCTTAAATGATATTAGTAAAATCTACACTTATACTTTTCTTTACTTTTTAATTTGATATCCATACTTTTTTTTTCTCTTTATTAAATTAATTAATTTTATTCTGTTAATATTATTAGTCCTTGTAGCTTTACTCTATAGTAATGTTAGTCCGTGTACATAAGTAAATTATACTAATAGAACAAAATTAAATAATTTAATAACAAAAAAAATTAGTATAAGTATCTACAAAATGATTTTCTATAAAATTATACTTCGGAAAGGGACAAAGATTTTTTTATCAGTAACGTACTTTAAGGGATTACTCTAAAGCCCATACAATACAATGATAATGAAAATAATAGTTCCGCAGGTGATAGCATACGACTATTAGGATCAAAGTTTTTTCTTATCATTAGCATAATTTTTTTTGGCTAGTCTCAAAGAAATTAAACTGTTATTTATATATCAATTTCAAAAATCTTACTTGTTTAAAAGAAAAAAAGTTACTTAATTGTGACTTCTAGGTCTATTTAGAAGTAAATCTTACCAGTTTTCATCTACAAGTTAGCAATGGGGTTTGTTTGGCTTCCAAATATATATGTTTGAATATGTATGGTAGTTCTAAAAAAATTACTTTGAACTTAAAAAAGTAAATTAAGTTATTGAGGTAAATAAAGATGTAATAGAATTTTTCTTTTTTTAAAAATACCACCTTCTGCTTTTAGACATACAACAATATATGTACAGTGTTGGCTTTAATTAATTGTTTTCATGTTAATTATGTGATATGTTTTGCCTCCTTTATTTTATATACATTTCTTATACATACCTAAATATATAACACACAGAGACCCAAAATGGAATTATTTACGTGTATTTTTAACAGGAACTAAGTGGTGGTATTTTTGTTTGAACCAATATGATATTACCAAAATAAAAAATTCATATATGAGAGGAGATATTTAGAAGCAGTTTCTAATAAAATGGAGTGTTAGAGACTTTGAGGTATACTCTAAAGTCAAGCACCCATGTTCCTACAAAGATATAATATATACGTCCAATCAAATTAAGACTAAAGACGTTCGAGGTGTTCTCTCGTATCAGACTAATGGAATGGAAATGAAAATGTGGTCCACGAAATGAAATTACACTTTATACCGCCACGGAAATCTTCTTCTTATCACTAACATATTTTTAGGGTTACGATATGGTCCTTGTTATAACAGATCACTTATAGGGTAAAACTTCTCCTCATTACTAATTTCTTTTTCATTGCATTAATTTCTTTCCTTTTCCAATTTCTGAAAATATTTTTGAGTTGAAATTTTTAGGTCTATATATATATAAGTTATGTGGTGTTAAATAGAGTTATTTTGAGGTCTACTCACAAGTCAAGTACTCCATGTGCCTCACAGAGAGGTAAAGTTTCTTCTCAACACTAACGTGTTTTACGATCCCTCTATATCCTTCTTGCACTAATATGTTTTATAATCTCTCTCATCTCTTGTTCTGTTACGATAACTGATCCAAGACAACTTGTAATAACGTGTTTTACAATCTCTCTCATCACTCCATTGGCCTCACAAAGAGATAAAGTTTCTTCTCATCACTAACGTGTTTATCCAAATTTAAAACATCAATTAAATGTCAAATTGCATCGCCAATATAAATAGGGATTGAATTTAATAGAAGGGATAAAACTTTTATAAAGAGGAAATAGCATTATCAAATCTTAGTGGTCGAATTTGAGAAAACATTACTATATATATAATTATTTCATACAATTTTTATAATATATAGATTTAATAAAAATAACAAAAAATTAAAACAATTGAATATTTTATTATAAAAAATGCGATATAATATTCTAAAAATACTTATATATAACATTAGATTATATATTATTTTATAAGTTAGGTAAACTAGTCTAAAAAAATGATGAATATTAGATATAAAATAGATTATCCAAACATATCTAAAATTTATTTAAGAACTTAAGTGAAATCTATTTTTAGTTGGTAAATTTTCTTTGGATGTGTATATTTTATTTTTAACTATATATTGCATATAATTAAAAAAGAGTTGCACCAGTTTAAGGACATGAGCTCTTAGATAGGTTTATGCAATAAATTTTACAATATGTATTTTTTGAGAAAATTTTCCTATTTTTATAAAAAAACCACAGACATGGTTTTTTTGGTAATTTTTTTATCTCCAAAAAAATGAAACTATTTATACAAGCAAAATAGAATTGGCTGTTTTATCTGACTCAAAGGAAGTTTGATGATTGAAGTTGGAAAAATCTCTACCCTCAATGGACTAAAATGTGTCATGTCTTCTTGTTTCTTTTTCTTTTCCTTTAATTTTCATGATTTCTGATTGGTCCGTAAGCTTGTAAATTTGATAATTTATATTCATGATTTGATACACATGCGTAAGAAAGAAAATATTTTTCACGCATATTTTCTTTTATATTTATTCTCTTTTCTTACATACATAACTATATACTCTCAAAAATTCAATTATTCGTCAAACAGCAATTTATGCAAGTACTTTAAAATAAAAAATTGGCGTAGAAGCAGCAGTATTTAATTTTATTTTGCAATTCGAATGAATCTAAAATATAAGGAACTCATATTTTGGAGACAAATATAAAATTTGAGATAATTTAGAAATATTTTCAAACCTTTTAAACACTATCCATAAATTTACAAGTCTTCTAACTTATAAAAAGTCAAGCCTACCAAACTTTACCAAAAGCTTATAAGCTTCTTCTTTTGAAAATGATATATAATACATTGAATCTTCTTCTAAAGACTTTGGATTTCTTCGTAAACAAACAAATTATTTGCACAAGCTTCAAATTAATGTTATTTTGGGGTTACTTAAAAGTCTACCGTACTTTGAGCACCAAATGAAATAAAACAGTGATAATTTATAATTTGATTTGAACTTCCATGGAACTTCTACCATCATATATGATATTTTTTTTAGTGGTTTATAATTACATTTTTTGTAGAAATTTTTTCAAGATTATAATTTTGAGACTATTCAACTTGAGCTTCAATGACTTTTATAGACAAGTTCTAAGAGGGATAAGAGATTTATCTATGCTTAAATATTTGAGTTTTCGAAATAATAGTCATATTCGATTTATTTCATTATCTGTTCAATCTGTTAAAGTTGAAAAAGTTGGATTGGATTTATAATTTAATTGAAAGGACTATTCTACTTGAAATAAGAAGATTTAAGCACTTAATGAAATTAATACTTGCGGGTAACAAGCACTTATGAATCATTCCAAAAATAATTTTCAACTTATCTTCACTTGAAATATTAAGTTTCTCTCATAATAATTTGTCAGGAATGTTTTTGGCTTATTTTTAATATCTATGTTTGTCTTTTCTAGAATTGATTAGCATGATTTTGTATTATCTTGGAGGAACCTAGGTTTATTTGGATTGCTTTTTGTTTGTTTGTTATTTTGTGCGTTTTTTCTTGTTTAATTTTTATTACATTAATTGAATCCTATTAATAAGTATTTTAATTTTAGGATTTATAACTACCCCTCCCATCATATATATCTCCTATCTACATCAGATAGATTTTTACTTTATTGTAATTTGCAAGAGGTTTGTATTGATTTTTTTCTTTATTTCTCTTCAAATATTATATATATATACAATATCCAGTTATTTTACTTTTAATTTCAAATTAATTAGAAGCAATATTGAATGAATCCTACTATCTATTATCTATTTTTTATACATTTCTTTCTTAATATTATCATTTTCATATATTTTTCCTTATTATAAAAAGTACCGTAATTAGTAAAAGGTAACTTTTTTATATAATGTGTGGGTAGGCTCTCACAGACTCTCTAAAGCAATTGATATCGATACTAAATTAATGGTTCAAAAATAATACTAAAAACTTCAATCAAAATATTAAAATTGTTACGTAAAGTTCATAAAAAATAGATCGTGCTTAATATTTGAAAAGTCTACTAATAAGGTTCTTTTGGATGTACTCTTTATATCCTACTAGACTGATCATAAATAAATTAGGGAAATTTATACTTATACTTTTCTGTATTTTTTAATTTGATATTTATACTTGTTTTTTCTTTATTAAATAATTTAATGATGTTCTGTCAACACTATTAGTCCTCATAACTTTACTCTAATAATATTGTTAACTCACGTACATATGCTAATTGTGCCAATAAATTAAAGGATTATTTTAATAAGAAAAAAAATTAGTACAAGTATCAAATTAAAACTTGAGGAAAAGTATAAGTATTTACAAAATAGTTTTCCCATAAAATTATATTTTCCAAAGGGACAAAGATTCTTTTCATCACTAATGTACTTTGAGGGGTTACTCTATGATTCATACAATACAATGATAATGAAAATAATGGTCCTTCATGTGATAGCAGAAGACTATTAGGATTAAAGCTTTTTCTCATCACTAACATAATTTTCGTTCTTTTATTTTGGCATCAACTTCTTCCACATATAGTTTGAAAAGTCTAAAGAGTACTCTTTAAATAAATGTTGTTATCCACCTTGACCAATGACCAAGTAAGGGGCAAAATACAAAACAAATCATTTAATGAAAATTTAGATTGTAAAAAATAAAATATATTCTCGCTATCCACCATGATCATGATCAAGATGAAATTAAAAACTTTTCTAATTTTTTGTGCCTCTTTCTTCATTTATACTTGCTCTTTGTTTGGTTGTTAATCGGAATATATTCCGGTTTAGTGTTTTTCCAATGTCTTTTTTGGCTAGTCTCAAAGAAATTAAGCTGTTATTAACGAAATAAAATAAATTAAGCTCTTCGTTTGTCTGTTTTTTGGAACCAAGATGATATTACCGAAATAAAAAAAAATACATATATATATGAGAGGAGATATTTAGAAGCAGTTTCTTATGAAATGTAGTGTTAGAGACTCTGAAGTCTACTCTCAAGTCAAGCACGCCATGTTCCTACAAAGATGTAATATAGACATCCAATCAAATTAAGACTAAAGACTTTCAAGGTATTCTCTCATATTAGACTAATGCAATGGAAATAAAATTACATTTTATAAAGTGATGGAAATCTTCTTCTCATCACTGACGTATTTTTGGGGTTACAATATAGTCCTTGTTGTGATAAAATAGTACAAAAATGTAATAAAAATAGTGCTTCAACAAAAAATAAAACATTGCAAGCTTTGATAAGGTCTTTAGAAATTTACATGTATTTTTAAAGTCAATTGTGTGAGGATTGAAAGATTAAAAGTAGAGAGAAAGCAAATATCACATAGTATTATTAATTATTGAATAAATAAGAACATAAATAAGTCATTATATAGGTAAAAATGTAAGTTAATAGGCTAAATTTAAAATTTTATTCTAATACTAATATCTTAGATTTATTATTCTATGATATGGTAATATTCAAATTTAATCTTAAATAATATATAAACATAATTCTAAATAAATAAATAATATCTCAACAAATATACTAACATGTTACAGTGTCCTTTGGTAAACTAAAATGATTGCCAAAATAATATATACTCCCTATTATCCTTAATAGAAGATCTTATAGATTAATTTGGGTAGATTAAATAAATTAGTTAATTATAATAAATGTGATATAATATTTCTAAAATATTTGTGTATAACATTAGATTATATATTAGTTTATAAGTTAGATAAATTAGTCTAAAAATAATTATAAATATTAGATATAAATAAATTAAGATTTTTTATTTATAATTAAATCTAACTCTCTAACTATTGATACATTAAGTAACATAGTAATATATATATACACACACACAAACACAAATATCTAAAAGCTATTTTCACGTGACTTTAAAGTCTACTCGTAAGTCAAACACGCTATGTACCTACAAATGTTATTGGGCGGTTGAGATAATAAATCCAATTAATTAAAGTCTGTAGACTTTTGATATGTATGTTTGTGAAAGGTTGGGACAATATATGTCCCAGCAAGCTTGTTCCCACTAGTAACCTTCTTCCACATCTACGTGTGCCACATGCGGAAATCCACCGTATGGGGCTTCCCCATAATTCTACATTTAATATCCACCGTATGGCCATAAATTAAATGACCATGTGTACACTGTCCCATATCACTACTCCATCCATATAGGACCCGTTTGATTTATCTTAGAGAAGTTCTTATAAAGAATAAATAATTTAAAAGCTTTTTTGGAAAAACTATTCTCTATGAAAAATAAGTAATTATGAATAAAATAAGTATTTTAATGGTTATTATTATAATAAATTTTGTAATTGGTAAATTATTAGAAATAGTATAAAATAAAAAATAAATATTTATTACTATTTATCATCATCACCCGGCATTGCCTCCAATTCCCTCTATAGCCAGTGATGACGACATAAGAAGAATACACCAACATTGGTGTCACCTCTAGTTCCCTCCATAACTAGCGATAGCATTGATGGTGACAGAAGAAGAAGATAACAACGACGCCATCGCCTACACATCCGTGAACATTTGTACTCTCATGGTTGGTGAATTGAACCACATTGCATCCTCGAAGAAGTGAGAGCAGAGGCAGAAGCAGTGACAGAGGAGTTGGGAGAGAGCCAAAGTGGAAAGAGGAGAGAGAGTGTCAACAAAATAATAGTAAGGGATAACCCATAAACTATTTTTCTTACCCATAAGCTATTCCTATATGCTTATTCGAAACTATAATTTGACCTATAAGTTCTTAAGAATATTAGAAGGATATTTATTTAATTTTTAACCCAAATCAAGCCCTTAAACTAATATTTTCTTGATTTCCAAACAGGCACATCTACTATATGTGAACGAATTACTATCAACCATATGATACAATCCCCATAATTCATATCCTCTTTTCAAACCCAAATACCTATTATTATAACTTATTATTAATGAGACTAAAATAAAATACACAACTCATAGGATCACTATTTGAAAATATGATCCTTCATGTGATAATGGATCACTATTTGGATCAAAGCCTCAATAGTTATGGTAACATAAAACGAGTCATATTTAACAAATTTGTTATATTTTAGTTATTTTTATAGCCGAAGTCACCCAAAATCTTCATTCTTAGAATTTTCCAAACCAAACTTTTTTTTTGTGTTTGTGAAGGGACAATAATGCATCCACGCAAGATATTTCTCACCGACGTTATTTTGTGGTATTCTCTCCTACAACACTTAACAATAAATGAGTTTGTACGCCTTTGACTTTGATTTAGAATTGAAGTATAAACTGGCGTGTTTGTGAATTCCTGGATGCACAACACTTGCAAATTTGACAAGTCTGCTATGCTAAACAATATGGGAAAGCCTTCTTCCATTGTTCTACTCTTCTTGCTTCATTGCTTCATGGTGTCCTCAGCTTCAATTGATACAAACATCACCATCGACAAATCTACACTTCTTGCCCTTAAATCCTTTATCACTTCGGATCCTTACAATTCCTTGGCTAATTGGTCTGTCTCTTCTTCTCCATGCAATTGGGTTGGTGTCACCTGCAATACTCGCTATGGAAGGGTGCATTCCTTGAATCTAAGGGCTATGGATCTCAAAGGCACCATATCTAGACAGCTAGGAAATCTCTCATTCCTTGTTGAACTTGATCTTAGTGACAACAAGTTTCACGGTCACATCCCTGAAGAGTTAGTTCGACTACATCAATTGAAACTATTCAACTTGAGCTACAACGACTTTTATGGACAAGTTCCAACATGGATAGGAGACTTATCCATGCTTGAGTACTTGGGTTTTGGAAATAACAATTTTAATGGAGTTATTCCATCATCTCTGTTCAAATTGTCAAAGTTAGAGAAATTGAATTTGAATTTTAATTTAATTGAAGGGATTATTCCACTTGAGGTGGGAAAACTTGAGCACTTGAAGATTTTACAACTTGCGGGTAACAAGCTTTCAGGAAATATTCCTCAAATAGTATCCAACTTATCTTCACTTGAAATATTTATTCTCCCTTATAATAGTTTTTCAGGTATGTTTTGGAATATTTTTTACTTGTCTTTTCTCTAAACTAGTATACTTTATTAGCATGATATTATATTATCATAGAGGAACTGTGTTTGTCTCTATTGTTCTTTTTTTCTCATTTTTTTCTTATTTTTTCAGCATTTTTCTGTAATCTCTTTAAAGAATACAAATTAATTCGTCATATAATTTTTGAAACAGTTTAGTAAAGTCATGCCACATAGAAAAAGAATACTATCATAATATATAAAGGCGATCATTAGTCCTTAAAAAAATTATTATTTCTTTTTCTATTCAAAAAAATTTATACGCATCAAAATTAAGATGAGGATTTCATTCTTTGAAATGATTAAGGGATTAATAATCTATAAGCATGTATGTTTATTGAAATATGAAAAGAGCCTCACCCAAAAAAAAATTAGAGGCCTCATACAACACACCTTAACTCATCTATCTTATAACAGTTAGTTTGCTAGGGGTAGCGTTCTTTTTTTTTGGTTATATTTTTTGTGCATTTCTTCTTTTTTTCCAACATTTTTTTATTTTTTAAAGAATAATTTTTTTTTTTCATCCAATCTTTGAAAATTTAGTAAGTTCACACCATGGATGGGGAAGATAATACTGTTATAATATTAATCTCCCAATCAATAAAATTCTATTAAAATACTGTTATAATATTAATACTGTTATATTCTATTAGTACTGTTATAATATTAAAAGTTTTTTTTTCAAAATAAGTAAGCTTTATAAGCACACATTTAATTTTGATTTTGAGAGTAGAATATAAATTTTATATTAATTGTATTATTTATTATTAATTTTTATTTGATAACGTACACATGTAATGGTGATGGTTTCTTTTAATTCCAATGTGAATATATCTTTTTAATATATGTATAATTTTCGCACACATATCAAAAAGTATAATAAAATATTGAATTATTAGAAAAATTAGGAACTTAAAGAAAAATACAAATGGTCTCGTGCGTAATTACTATAAATTGTACCAATAATCTTAGTTGATCTATGGATATTGATCTTGAATTGTCCCTACATAGAACTTATTTAGCTATTAATATTTCAAAATAGTTATATATTTGCTTAGCTTAACCTTTTAACCATATGTCTTTTGCTTAAGTATATCTTTTATTTTTATTTTATTCAATAAAACGCAACACTAAATTGAGAAATGTCATATTATAAACATGAATACAGAAATACATACTTTTGAAAATTGTTCCATATGTATGTACAAATCCCCCAGCATGATATGAAATCTTGGGGGGGAAAAAAGTTCACACTCAGTTTCTATTTCTTTTTCTTTTTAGTATTTAAATTAAACTAATTTATGCTATGCATATATAATTTTTCCAGGAAACATTCCAAGCGAGATTGGATATTTGACAAATCTCCAAATCCTAAATCTTCACGGCAACAATTTGCAAGGTAAGACTTTTAATCATATGATTGTCTTATACCATGTGTGGCTTTTTGCTTTTGTTTTCATCTCTCGAATAAAAAAATAATTTTAAAATGAAAGTTTGCTTTCCATATTTTCATTCATTTTAAAGAACCATAAGAAATTTTGTAATTTTTAGGCAAAATTATAGATATAGACTCTGAAAAATGATAAATACTAAATTAGGATTTTCTGTTAGAAATTCTATATCTATTATTGGTAATGTTTGATCTATTATTAGTCACAAATCTAATTTAAAATTTATCATTTTTAGAGTTTTTTATATACGTTTAAATCTTTATCCATTTTTCTTTTTATTTGACAAGAGACACAAGTAATCGCGTGGTTTCTGTTAATCTCAAAGTGAATATACCTTTTTTGATTATATGATTGTGCCGATTTTGCCAACAATATTAACACCACTTCTACACACATACCTATTATATATTTATATATATTATACAATTCATTTAATTTACCGTATGTTTATTGAAATATTTAAAGGGCCCATATAATACTGAAACAAATAAACATTAAAGCTTACATGATATATAGGAATTTTCACATATTTAATTAAACCATCAAGTCCAAAAGCATAACAATAATAAATCTAAATTACAGAATAATAAACTCATCAAATCATATATTTGACAAGTGTTTAAGTTCTGTTATTGAAAGTCTTTTTGAAGATTTTTTCCAAAATGAGTAAGCTTTATAAGCAACACATTTAATTTTGATTTGGATATACAAGTAAAATCTAAATTTTATATTAACTTTATTATGTATTATTTATGTTTATTTTTAAAAAGTTTGTAGTTAACAAAATTCATTCGATGTGTCTCTTACTTTTTATTTTATCACAGTTAATTGAAGAAATTCATAATCTTATTTCTTGATTAAGATGAATATAGCTTACTATCAACTACACCTTTGTATAAAAAAAAAAAACTAAACCTTCTGGCAAAAAAATAAATAAATCAACGAATCATACATTGATCCGGAACAAAAAGCAAGCCTTTCATAAAAAATAATATATATTATTATTTAATACTTAAGAGTTTCCTGGCTTTTTAAAAGTAATTTTAAATTTATATTATCATTTAGACTATATTAGTGTTCTTTTTTTCTCAAAATGACCAAGTCTTAAACGATATTAAAAAGATTATAAATTTGTATCTTTTACCTATTAACTTATGACATTACTTGGAAATGTATAATAAAAAGTAGAAAATTAAACTACTGTTCATATCAATACTATAAGTTGATAATATACACACATATATGTATGGTACATCAAAATTTTTAACTCCTAGAAGATGACGATCAATATTGTTTCATAGAGTTTTCTTGTTTCGTTTTATTATTAATTATATCATGTTTTATTCTTTTCATGCACCTCTATTAATTTAAGGTCAAAGATTGATTAATTTTAACAAATTAACTATCTTAGTTTATTCATTATTAAATTCAAACAGGTGAAATTCCATCATCTCTCTTCAATATTTCTACTTTAAGAATTGTAGATTTACAGAAAAACAATTTGATTGGCAATCTTCCAATATCAACTGGCAATGGAACATTGTTGGAAGAATTATATCTACAATACAACAACTTTACAGGTATACTCAATCTATTTATCCCTTAATTTTATACTATAACAAAATTTTCATTTACTATTCATACTTTTTCTATATTGCTTGCAAACTTTTAACTGAAATTGCTTTTAAGAGTAAAAATTGTAGCATATTTGATATACTTTACTTAAGAAAATTGTTCTTCTTCCAAAAAATCTATTTATTATATTATCTACATAATGTGTAATTGAAAGAGTATTCTATTATTCTATTAATTTTACAACTTTAATTTACAAAATTCCATATATTATTGATAGAGTATTAAGTTGATATTGTCAGTCTTACTACCAAGTAATTAGCAAATATTTTATATTTATTTATAGGTGAAATTTCTTCATTTATTTGGAACATGCCTTCTTTGAGAAATGTTGAACTTGACAACAATCATTTCAAGGGTAATTTGTTAGAAGAAATGTGCCATCAACTCCCTTTACTTGAAGTCTTTAGTGTTACTGATAATCAATTAGAGGGAAGTATTCCACAATCAATAAGTAACTGCACGTCTTTGAAAGGATTATATTTGGGTGGTAACTCATTTATAGGTATGTACTTACTTGACTATGTTTTTTTTTCTTTTTAATTTTTTTCTAAACTCATATATTGTTTTTCATCTCATTCATATTGTTCATTCACATAGAATGGGGCTTGTGTATAGCTTGTGATTATAATCATAAAAAAAAAAGAAAGTTAAGATCATGAATAGATGGAACCACATAATATTTAATTTGTAGAATATAATTAATGAGCCCATGTTTTATGCCAGTACTTTTTCTTGTATTATAATATTAAAAATGTTTCAGATCCCAATGATGAACAAGAATACCAAATGAATTTCTAAAGAGACAAATTGCTGAAAAAGTAGTTCAATGCTTTTTCCCAAACATAATTAATTGGGAATGCACTAATAATTTATATAGTCAAACTTCACCTACTGACTTGCAATTATTATAAAGCAAGAAATTTGATGGTTAGAAGAAATGTTCTCTCTCTTTTTCTAATATTCAATTATTTAAAATTAATAGGATATGTTTACTATCTTAATTTTTTAATATAAAAGTTCGTTGAATATTTTAGATAAATTAAAAAATTAAATAAATTAATTCATATTATAGTTAATATAAAAATTAATTGATTAATTTAAATATATAAATATATATAATTATTATTTGTAACTAAATTAATATATATAATATTTATTTAATTAATTATTACATTAAGTTTTTAATTAAATTAATATTTTATAAAATCTAAAATATTAATTTTTGAAAACTTTAGCTATTTTATGTAATTTCACTTTTATAAATATTATATATATATATATATTAGTATTTAAGTCTATAGATTGTGACTTAGCTTTAAAAAGAGTGTAAAATCAAAATCTTACTGGGAGAGAATGATTTTATATGTAGTACTAGTAAATATTTTTCTCAACGTAGCATTTTGGTATAGTTTTTTACGATTTATATTTTACTTTTTAAATAATCAAAAATAAATTTTATTTTTTTATATATTTTTATGCAACCTTTATAAAATTAAAATTGAGTAATCAATAAGTAAATCTACATATTTGATAAAGTAAATTTACAAATATGTTGGCAAACAAAACAAGACATTTGACACAAATATATTTTGGTGGCAACTTGTTTACTAGTATCCTTTTATCTATTATTTATGTATTTATTTTAAAAGTTTGTTTGTCATGTTCATTTAAACGTGGTAATATGAAAATAAATAATGATCAGTATAAAATTTTAACATTGAGACACTTGTTTTCTTTTTAACTACGTTCTTTTAAAATCAATTAGCTGGGGAGATATTTTCTAGTAATATTTTTCTTGTAACACTAAATTTGAGACAGATAACATAGTATATTCCTTAGAATATTCCCTTATGAAAATGTTATTCATCCATCAATGTTTTTGTGTCCAGGTTTTGTACACAAAGGCATAGGCAATCTTGATAAACTTAACATCTTATCCTTGTCCATCAATAATTTCAAAGGATCAATTCCTTCCAATATATTCAACATTTCAACATTGACACTCTTGAGTCTTGGTGGTAATTTGCTCTCTGGCCTTCTCCCATCATATGTAGGAATTGACCTTCCTAACTTGAACACGTTATGGTTGGATGGAAATGAACTAACTGGACAAATTCCAAACAGCATATCAAATGCTTCTAAGCTCATTAGGTTAGATTTGTCATCAAACAAATTTAGTGGAGCTATACCCAATGCAATTGGAAATTTAACAAAATTGATTGAATTAGATTTGGATGGGAATAATTTGATAGGGTCGATTCCACATACAGTTAATAAATTACATGGCCTTCAACGTTTAAGTCTCAGCAACAACAAATTGAAGGGGTCCATTATAAATGGACTTTGCCAGCTCAAAAATCTATATGAATTGGATCTTGCTAACAACATGTTTTCGGGAGTGCTTCCAGGATGTCTCAGGAATATTACTTTTTTGCAGAAGTTGAATTTTAGCTCTAACTAATTGATTTCTTATATACCTTCTTCACTTTGGAGTCTCAAAGAAATCTTGGTTTTAGACATATCCTCCAATGCATTAAGTGGATCAATTTCTCCAGAGGTATCAAACTTGAGAGCAATTATACTTTTAAACTTGTCAAGAAATCAAATTTCAGGAAGAATCCCTACAACTATGGGTGGCTTGCAAAGTTTGATAAATCTATCTTTGGCTCAAAACAAGTTACAAGGGCCTATTCCAGAATCACTTAGTGGCATGATAAGCATGGAGTCCATAGATCTTTCCCATAATTATTTGTCTGGTGTGATTCCAAAGTCCTTAGAGTCATTACGCCATCTTGAATACATTAATCTTTCCTACAATTTCTTGTATGGAGAAATTCCTAATGGTGGGCCTTTTCAAAATGTTACTGCTCAATCTTTTATTATGAACAAAGATCTTTGTGGGAGAACCCAACTACATGTCCAACCATGTAGGAAAGGAAACAAGCACTTATCAGATAAAGTGATGTTGATCCTGAAATTCTCATTGCCTATCTTGGTTGTCATTTTAGTTGTTTCAGTCATAGCCTTTCTAAAGTGTAAGAGAGAAAATGATAATTATTCAACCAAAAGGGATCCAACAAATTTGGATACAATAGCTAGGATATCATATTATGATATTCTACAGGGAACAAATGGGTTTGACCATAGTAATCTTCTTGGCTCTGGAAGTTTTGGATCAGTATATAAAGCCATCCTTCCAAATGAAAATATAGTTGCTGTCAAAGTATTTAACTTAGATATGGAAGAAGCATCGAGAAGTTTTGCTGTTGAATGTGCTGCCATGTGCAATTTACGCCATCGCAATCTCATTAAAATCATCAGTAGTTGCTCAAATGACCATTTCAAATCTCTAATAATGGAATTTATGGCAAATGGGAGTCTTGAGAAATGGTTGTACTCTCATAACTATTATTTAGATGTCTTGCAGAGATTGAACATAATGATTGATGTGGCAACAGCTTTAGAGTATCTTCATCATGATTCTTCTATGCTAGTTGTCCATTGCGATGTGAAGCCAACCAACGTTTTGTTGGATGAAGAAATGGTGGCTCATCTTAGTGATTTTGGTATTGCTAAATTGTTTGGTGGAAAAGAACTGAAAATTTATACCAAAACTTTAGCTACAATTGGCTATATGGCACCAGGTAATGCTTTAATAATAATCTTTGGATTTATTTTCATGTTCTTTTGTTTTCTATGCTTTATAAAATTTTAAAATATTAAATTTCTAGCAATATTTTTATGTTTTAATATGTAAATATTTGAATTGATGACACAAAAGAAAAGTTTAACGAAAAACTTTATATTATGTTTCTTGAAATTTATACTAATAATTCAAATTCATGTATAGAGTATGGATCGGAAGGAGTTATTTCTACCAAAGGAGATGTGTATAGTTATGGCATCATGCTAATGGAAATGTTTACAAGGAAGAAGCCAACAGATGAGATGTTTGTTCAAGGATTAAGTTTGAAAGATTGGGTGAGAAAATCAACACCACATTCAGTCATCAATATTATAGATGTCAATTTGATGCATAGAGAAAATCATATTGCAGATAATATATTATATCATATATCATCAGTTTTTGAGTTAGCATTAAATTGCTGCATTGACTTACCTGAGGCACGACTTACTATAACTGATGTTGTAGTATCATTGAAAAAAATCAAGGCTTTGTTTATAGAAAATGCTAGGGATATTGCAAGGTGAATAATTGTTAAATCAAGTTTTGGCGATTATTTCTTTAGCCATCTGGTTTTTTTTTTGTTTTTGTTATTGCAATAAGTAATCTTGTAAATTGGAGTGATTATCTGTATGCGGTAACAATATAAAAGTATTTGAAATTTAAATTTTTTTAACTCTTCATGTTGCCTTTTTCTTATTATTACAATGGATATGAATTATAAGAACCTAAGTCTACTTTTTTCCTTTAGGTAACTTTATTTAGCTTGGAGTTTAATTTTGGAAGAAGTGTTTTTCTTTTAAGATTAATCAAAGTGAGTCTGATTTTGTTTTTTTTTCTCCTCTATCATCTTCTTACGTTTTTGAAGTGTCTTGTTATTAGATAAAAACCTACTTAAACTATGTTATGTTTGAGCAATTAAATAATTTTTCAGTCAAATGGCTTCTTTTAAGATTTATATATCATATGATATCAAATGGCATGTAGTAAAATTATCATTTAAAATTTTTTTATAGGACGCTGTTCACTTAACTATTGTGTTGTCAAATACTTGTAATTTACTTTACTAGCAAATTCCATATGATATCTACTCTTTAAAGCCCTGATGCCCAAAAAAAAACTATAATCCTTATCCTTTCACAACCTTTATAAGAATTCACAAAATTCTTTTAATAAAATCTTTCTACTTAATTAACGGTAATTATCTTATAAATATGATTATTAACATTCAAATATCCATCCAATTTACTTAAATTATTTAGCAATAATTATGGATATCCCAATAGGTAGATCCACCATTTTAAGTTTTTGTCATTTTAAAAGATATAAGAGGAACCAAATGGCCTTATAGCCTAGTAGCATGGAAACTCTTCTATAAGCAACAGGTCACAGGTTCAATCCCTCTTATAACCTAACCTTAGGCAGTTAGTGACTGGCCCTCTAATTAAAAAAAATATAAAAGGAACAATCTTGACTTCAACCTTCCTTCTATAGGATACAATATTTGAATTAAATCAATAATATATCACCATAGTTAACTAATAACTTCAACAACAACCCAATCAAACATAAAGGAAAAAGATCCTTTTCTCTCATTTTAGACACGCTACAAGTTTCGACTTAGCAATCCATATCACTATAACATACTTTAGGCAAATCCCAATACCTTACAAAATTTCAACCTAGAAATTAAATAACTTTAATGCTGAATTTTGGTCTTTGTTAGATCACATTTAATTCATGCTCAAATATAATTCCTTCTTCACACATTTCATCAAACACCCTAAGGGCATTCCAAAATCAAGTCATAGTCATAAATTATCAACAGCACAATTTTTCAACTAATTTTACATTTTTCTATATCTATTTCCTTAACATGATCCAAGTGGATATAGAGAGAAACAAATTAAATCCTTCTCTTCGCTCTTTTCTATACATACTTCAAGCTTCCATTTAATTGCTCAAAATTCACCACCGTGTTCTATATATATATATTCAAATAATAAGTATATCCTTTAAGTTTCAACATAAAATTGAACAATCTTAATCCAACTAACTTGCTCTTTTACACATTTTCATAAACACATTGTCTGCACCAAACAGTCAAAAAGTTCATCAACTTCTTAATCTTCAAATCTCTTATTCAACAATTTTCAAACACTACTGTATAGAATTACTATGCTATCGAAATTCAAGTCTTTATCGAGAATCAACTCAAACAAAGAAAACAAAACTTAAATCCATCTTCTTCCTATTACAGCAACCAAAACAATTAGAGTGAAATTTCGCATCCTAATAAGCTCCTTAAAATATAGTGTCAACTTGTCTAAACTTCCATCTTCTCTCCTAGATCAAGCACAACCCACAGGAAAACACCATGATAAAAAAAATGACTTGAAGCTCAACACGAGTTCATAGACGAATAGCATATTTTTTGAAATGTCTAGTATATATATAACATGAGAGAAAATGTAATTTACATTTGTCATTTATTTTTCTGATAGAAAGCCTACATTTTCAATGAATTAATTCAATCATGGTTGACTAATGCACCTAGTTTCCTGCCAGATCAAGGTTTCTTTGCCACATGTAAATCAAACACTAATGGATGGAATAATGACAAGCTAGATAATTATTTCCTAAGTAATCGCCACCACATGGTATGAAATGTTCACCACAGATCTATCATTTAAAGAAACAAATAATAAGAAACGAAGTACTAATTGATTTTCAAACCTTCACATAACTCACTCACCCATAATACAATGAAAGTGGTAGCACTAGCATCTCCTTTTGCAAAAAAAAAAAATCTGTTTTCATGAATGGCAAAATTCCTGATTCATTATCATCCAGAGAAGAAAAATACCTAGGACTACAACTCCTTGCCACATATCTTCCATGCTCTGGAGTTATACAAATAATTAGACCATGCGGATCATTACCATCTTTTAAAGTGCCATCCCACCAACCTACCTGAAAGCCAAAATATATTCTTAAGCTTGAGTATACAACCACCAGTTAATTCTAGAGAGCTAGAAATGTCACAGGTCAATAGTCAACAAAATGGCAATTTATTGGTATAACATGAAAAACAATAATGCACAAAAGCTACCCATTTAATCAAATTACTCGAAAATGACTGTTATTTTAAGACCAATAAAGTAATAAGAGAACTGCAGCCTGATTAAAGGATGATAATCATATCAAATGTGAACATAAATGACCTACATATTTGCTACCCTCCTAAAATTAACTCACATAACTGATTTGAGCTCTGGGAACATGTTCACAAGCTAAAAAACTTGTAAAGACAAATAAATTAGGATATAAATTCTAGTGATCACATTGAAGCTCCCAAGAAATAGGCACTCCCTACTCCCTATTGGATTTCATGGTCACAAGTTACAAGGCATTGCCATAAAATAGGATGGAGAACAAACAACTATACCAGAGAAATTCAAGATGAAAGACACCCAAATTATTCCAACCTAAGGAATAGCAATTGAAGGACAGAGGCTAGCATTAATAGGTTTACCCAATCAAATTGCATATAGACCAAAGTCAAAAGATATTCATGCAAGTTTTTGTTGCAACACATTTTATGAGAACTCACAAATCTAGCACCAACTTTATCTCTTAGAAAAGCTGCATCATTGTACCGCTCTTCCTTTATGGCTTTCAGTGGCGATAAAAGCAGTTGTTGCTGAAAGTAAGACTTTCTGCGATGATATATTATTGTCATCGTAGAAGGTATGGTAAAAAAAGGTTATGGCAACGATATTTCAGCTGCGACAAAACATCATCGCCGCTAAAAGTCAGATTTTCAGCAGCAACACTACTTTGTCGCCTCTAAAAGTAAGAATTTCAAACTCTTCCTTCTTTAATTCATTTAAAGGCTCTAAAGTAACTATCTATCATATAATTAAATTATTGAATAATGTCATTTTTAAATAATAAATATTGTGGTTTGACATGTTATTATAGTAAGGAGAGATTATATAGTTAATAACATGATGTTTGTAAATGAAGGAGATGGAGTAGGGGTATATGCATGAGATATATATCTGTATGAGCGTGAGAGTTAATATCTATGTGTTATAAATAATGTGAGGGAGGAGATAGAGACAAGGAGATGTGTGTGTACGTAAGAAATCAGGAGAAAGAAGGAACATAAAATACATACGTACATGTAAGGAATTGCAAGACACACAGCAGAAATTAACTTAAAAATTTTTCCATTCCCTGCCAGGATCTACCGTATGTGTTTAAGTCAAGTGGAAAGAAGTATTACCCTCAGTATTCAGTCGCGACTTTCTCAGCTTCTGGTTATGACGTCCACACCTTCTCTCCGCGGCTCATGATCTCTTTTCGACTGCAAGAAGTCAATGACTCAGGTTAGTTTCCTCTACTGGTATCCACACGAACAACATTCTAACCACAAACAACGTGCTAGCGCCTCCTGTCCCTCCAGGGCTTACTCAATAATCCGTCCTCTCCTTCTCTATTTTGGTAGTTTCTTATCTGCAAACCTTTTTGCGGATTCCCGTTCACCCTTTTTTTCTGTCCCAATTGTAGCTCCTAAATATCAGATATATAGGATGATATGCGTGTTACCTCAGACTTGGATTTTTGGAATTAATCTTATATTAATTATGAAATTAATACAATATCATATATTGTATAATTTGATAAGAAACTAATTAAATAAATAGTGTTTGTATTAAATATGTCCCACAGATTTAATTCACCCATTTATTTAATTTAAAATAAAGATAAGATGGAATTACATTTGATCTATTCTCATAAATCAAATTTGAGATATCATATCAATTTGAATTTCAAATTCAAACGTGATAGAAATTTAATTTTATCCTTATAAATTAAATCTTATAAACATCTCTTATATGAGATATCATATCAATTTGAATTTTAAATTCAAACGTGATAGAGATTTAATTTATCCTTATAAATTAAATCTTGTAAATATCTCTTATATATAATATATATATACGAATTTATATATATACGAATATAAATATATACATCCACCCTGGATCATTTATTGAATCTGGACATGTCTTAGATTCAATGAATCTAGACATCATAGCTCGTGTTGGGCTATTTTGTGTGTGACCCTGTAGGCCCATATAAAGTTGGCAGTGGGCCATTTACTATACTGACTCACAAGTCGTAAGCGGTCTCTAGCAAGACATCACGACTACCCAAATCATATGAGGATCGATGAATGATGTAACCTTTTATACAGCCATATCATGTCCCTTTTGTCACACGATATTTTGGTCATGGATGAGGCATAGAGAATGTCATCCTCCTATTCCTTACCGGTACTTTCTCGATCCCTGAGTAGTCTGACTATAGAAATGGAACTACCTTTCCATTACAGTATGGCCATACATTTCTCAGACTCACTCATCGAGGGGCCTAGTAATATGTCTCTATGAATATGAGGGACAAATTCCATCTTGACCATTCATATTCCTCCGCACGGAAAACCACTAAGCCCGAACATAGTCTTTATGATCACTCGGTCAAAAGTGACTTTTGACTCGGTCAAAGCTGAGCGTTTATCATGTAGGAATCCATGATGATCTCAGGTCAAAGGGCATAGTGACATGGTTTGTATATGAGAGAAGCTTATGACTTAACCCATATAACTCTCTCATAGCGGGTCGGTCCAACACCTTGTACTCTTACATGTGCCTATGACTTTGATTTATATCTCTATACATCTTTAAAGTCATACTGGTCTTATTTTATCTCTGCTCCCGCATAGATGATCGACCAGGGATATTTAGGATAAGATCATGAGTTATCCAAGGATGGTCATCACAGTAAACATGCAAATAATATGATAACACAATTAACAAATTCATAAATTAACAATATTCATAAGACAATGATTGGCCCCTAGGGCACAATTTCCAATAGTACATTCTTATTTAATATTACATTTACCCTCTGCTACTGCATTTCATATAACATCATATCTTTTATAAAAAAACATTATAAAGTATTATCGAGTGTAAGAGTATTTTTTTCAAATGAAAAATGATATTTGTGAGAAAGAATAATGAAAGAATAATGGTTAAAAATATTTTGGGATGAAGAAAAATTTAAAAAAATATCATAAAGTTAGTATTTTTGGGGCTTAGAAAATTATGAAAGAGTTTGGTCCCCCAAAAGAGACTCAAATGATTTAATAGTTATTTTTGGGGAATAAAAAGCTTATTTTCTTATAAACATGAAGAAAAATAATTTGAAGTTATCATTTATCCAAAAAAAAATTATACAAATTTTCCAATAAGGTCAAGAATATATTGGGGAAGAAATATCATTATTTTATTAAGTGGATTATTTCTTAAAAATTATTTAGTAAAAGTAACACTTTTAGCGGTGACACTTTTTGTCGCCACTGAAAACTTGTATTAGTGGCGACATTTTGAAAGTTAGTTTTAGCGGCGACAAAAAGTGTCGCCGTTGAAGGTAGTTAGGGTTATTTTCCTGAACGCGCCCTAACATTTCATTTCTTCGGCTTTAGCGGGGTGAGAGACAGAGAGCGAGCGATACAGAGAGCAAGAGCCACGGCGATTTTACTGGAGAGTAACGGAGGCCGTCGTAGTGATAATGAGAGGTCGAAGAGTGTGGATTGAAGCTTAGAAGCGGGAAATTTTGTTTTGGTGAATGCAACTGTGGATTAAAGCTTCGACCGGTAGCTAGGGTTGATTTGGGTGATGAAAATTGAAGCTTAGAAGGGGAAAATCTTATTTTGGTGTTGTTTAGTGGATTCGTAAGCTGTCTGACGTTAAACTGATCACCGTCATCTGTTCATGAACTGTAAATTTCTTCTTTTAGCTCTGCAACAGAAGTCACCGAAGAAGGTGAGTTTTTCCTATATTTCATCTTTGTCTTCTCCAATATGTGATTTGGCCATTGAATGTTAGCTGTTGAACCCAATGTATGGTTAAAACCCAGTAGCTAGGGGTGTCTTGTGCTCTGTCTTGTATAAAACCTAGCAGTTAGGGGTGTTGTATAGTGTGCTAGCTGTTGAACATGAAGGTACTAATAATTGCTTAGTGGTAAATGGGAGAGTTACTTGACAATGAAATAATTGCTTAGAGTTCCTTAGTGGTAGTGGTAGTGGTAGATGAGAGCATGTTGATGATTAGGGGACTGAGAGAGTTGTTAATAGTATAGGAGAAGAGGATGTGGAAAAGTAACAGGTTTAACCATGGTTGAACCCCTCGATTATATCAATCCCTCGTGATTTGGGTTTAGATTATTCGTGATTTAGGTTTAGATTACCACAAAATTTATGCTTGTGAGAATGATTTCATATTGTATTGGGGGGAGCACACAAATGCAGAATCATGTCCTAAGTGTAATATACCTAGATAGAATTTAAACAAAAAGAAAGGGAAGAAGGTTCTACATAAAGTCTTAAGGCATTTTCCTATAACACCAAGGCTACAAAGATTGTATATGTCAAGAGATACAGCTAAAGAAATAGGGTGGCACAAGGAGAAACACTCGAATGATGATGTACTGAGGCATCCATCTAATTCTTTAGCTTGGAAACACTTTGACAACTAGTTCCCTAACTTCTCTGCTGATCCAAGAAGTGTTCAACTGGGTTTAGCAAGTGATGGATTTCAACCTTTTAGGAATATAAGTGACAATCATAGTATCTGGCCTGTTGTCTTAGTGCCATATAACTTACCACCATGGCTTTGTATGAAAAGCCCATACTTTATGATGACACTTCTTATTCCTGGTTCAAAGTGTCCAGGTGATAAAATAGATGTTTACCTCCAACCAATGATTCAAGAGTTGAAGCAATTGTGGGAAGTAGGGATACATACGTATGATGCATATTGTCAATCAAATTTTATAATGTATGCAGCAATATTGTGGACTATAAATGATTTTTCTGCATATGGAAACCTTTTAAGGTGGTCAACTAAAGGTAAACTTGCATGTCCATATTGCCATAAAGACACTCATTGTATTTTGATAAGGAGCAAGTTGTCTTACATGGGGCATCGACGCTTTCTTCCACAAAATCATTCATAGCGTAAAAATAAGGTATCATTTGATGGTAAAGAAGAGCCTATGAATCCACCAATTCCATTGATTGGAGATGAAGTACTAAAGCAACTACAACACTTAGGTGATGTGTCATTTGGGAAGGGTACAAAATGAGTGTCATACACATAATAGTGCTTACAATTGGAGGAGAAGAAGTATTTTTTTCCAATTGCCTTATTGGAAAAACTTGCTAATACGGCATAATCTTGATGTGATGCATATAGAAAGAAATATTTCTCATAACATTGTGTGCACGGTGATGGATTTGGTTGGAAAGATGAAGGATACAATTAAAAGTAGGTACGACTTGATAGACTTAGGTATTAGGAGTGATATGCACCCAGTTGAAGATGGTAATAATGTTTCTATTCCTCTTGCTCCTTACACATTGTCTCCTAAGAACAAACAATCCCTTTTAAAATTCTTGGCTAACTTAAGAGTGCCTGATACTTTTTCATCTAATATTTCAAGATGTGTTAACATTCAAGAGCGAAAATTGTTTGGTTTGAAGTGTCATGATCACCATGTGTTATTGCAAGAGATCTTTCCAATTGCAATATGTGGGTTATTACCTTCTAAGGTGTGTGAACCAATTATAGAGTTAGGAAGATTTTTCAAAAATCTTTGTTTAAAGTCTTTGTCTTGTGAAGTACTTGACAAACTCTAAAGTCAGATAATATTGATATTATGCAAGTTAGAGACGATCTTCCCACCTACTTTCTTTAATGTGATGGTTCACTTGCCAATACACTTGGCAAGGGAGACAAAAGTTGCTAGACCACTTCAATATCGTTGGATGTATCCAATAGAAAGGTAACATTCATCAATTGCATTGTATATTTATAATTCATATTCATATAATGTTTATTACTTTTAATGCATTAGGTATTTGTGGATACTCAAATAGTATATTCATAATAAAGCTTGGCCTAAAGGATCAATTGTAGAAGGATACTTGGCAGATGAAAGTCTCACATTCTGTTCAAGATATTTGAAAGATTTTCCTACAAAATTTAATGTGCCACGTAGGAATGATGACACCAATGATGATATGAACCCTGAGTTTATAATATTTAAGAAAAATGGTCAAGCTAGGGGGCATTGTAAGTCAATTTCTCTTCCCTATAAAGAATATTGTCAAGCAAGAATGTATGTGCTACAAAATTGTGAACAAGTTTGGCCATTTGTAGAGTAAGTTGCCTGACTCGAGCAAAAATGTACTTGTCATATTGCATTTTTATCTTATTGCTATTATATATTGTAGGGAATATGCAACAGAGCTTGAAGCGCATGGATCAAGGAGTAAGTAAAGCCAATATGAGTTTCCTCAATGGTTTCATTCACGAGTAAATTATAATATTTTGAGCCTTAGTATTTCTAGCAATTACATTTATATAAAATATCTAACATATGACTTTTGTCCTAAAAGGTGACATCATTATCTACACAGAGCCATGTCAGTGATGAACTCATAAGTTTATCAATTGGTCCATTGACGATGGTGAATCGCTATTCCATGTTCATAGGCAATGGATTTCGTTTTCACACAAAAGACCGTGCAACAGGAAAAAAATAAAACAGTGGTATTCTAGCTAAGGGTGATGACACTAATGCTGACAAAGAATATTATGGTGTGTTAGAGCATATTTATGAGTTGTCTTACATAGGCAATAGAAAAGTATATTTATTTAAGTGCCATTGGTGGGATATGTCTCATTATGACAAAGGATATAAGGTTGATAAGTACGGGTTCATAAGTATCAATACGCGATACTCATTACAAACAAATGAACCATTTATTCTAGCATATCAAGCTGAGCAAGTTTTTTATGTGGATGACACTGTTGCACTTGGTAGGCTCATTGTTAAAACAAACCCATGCGACTTGTTTAATGTACCAACTGACAATGCTATTGATGATAGTGGGGTTCATAATCCTATGGTTGATATAAAACCCTATCAACAATTGGTGGTAGACTTAAATGTTTATCGTACGAATCCAATACAACTTGATGATATTATCATTGACTTATATTGAGAAGATGGACAAATGTAGACCTTAGCTTAAGGAGAACCATCACAAATTCATCAAAATAATGCCATTAATACTGGATTTAGTGATGAAGAGGATTTTCTTGATGACTTTGATAGCGATACTGAAGTAGAAAGTGACACAAACATTGAAATAGAAGAAACAGAGGAATCAGAAGATATTGATGAAAGTGATAGTACGACAGAAGATTTAAATGAATGAAATTAATTGATATGGTACATTTTATCTACATTGATTATTGTTTGATTGATTGTTTTTTCTAAATAAAATGTATATTTTTGTAGGATATGTCAGGATTAAAGAAAGGTCAAGGTAGGAAAAGTCTTTCTGTTACATCTAATGACAACACAAATAGCAGAGGTACATGCTCTACACCTCAATCAAGACCTATTATTTCACCTCTATTACTGCAACAACAACTTCAGGAAATGCCTGTCAACTCTCCTCCTACTCCCCATACTCAAAATAGTAGTGCAGGTAAGTTTGTTTCAATTTTTTAATAATTGATTTACATCGCTTGTAACATTTAATTATTCTAATTCAACTTCAATGATAGGCTCTTCTACTGCAATCAACAAGCGCAGAGGAGTTTACAAGTCTATTAATGTGAATTTAAAGACTGTACAAGGAACGAAGATTTGAGTCAAATTTTCAGATTCCTTGTCAAGAGCAATTGGTCCATAAGCAAGAGACTTTTCTAATTATTGTGGTTTAACTCTTAGAACCACAGTCTCTTTCAGGGATGGTGGAGGTAGTTAGAAGAATATTTTTGAAAAATATGGTCAAGATATGATTTTACAAATAAAGGTATTTATGTCAAATTTGTATACTTATTTTAGTTTATTTGTATTATTATATAAAGTGTTTATATTTATTTGTTTCAGGATAAATTTGAACCTGTTAATGAAATTACTGAAGAAAAGTTTCATATAGCTATATCAATTATTTTACAAAATATATTTAGAAATTGGAATAACAATTTGCACTCTCACTACAAGAAATATGAGACTGATGAGGATCGGTTGGCTGATCCTCCTTAAACTATTAGTTTTCAAGATTAGGATTTGTTATAAATATATTTTAAGTATGACATATTTAAGGTATCTTACTATCCTTCTAAATAAATTATATTTTTTCAATTATTAAATTCTTATTAGTTACTACATTTTGTTGTAGAACAAAAGTATAAGGAACATGATAAATCGAGAAAAATAAATGACTAAACATACTTGTGATCCTCGATCATTTGCAGAGATTGAATATGCTACAGTAAGTTCAATCTATCATCACTATAATTTAAATTTTCAATTAGTTTTTTTAAATCTAATTTTTGTATTTTCTTGTATGTTATTATTTTGTAGAGAGATTTTACTACTGGATGACCTATTCCTCCTGACCAGCTGTGAGAGATAATGCATACTAGGAAGACATTAGATGGACAAGTAGTATGGGCTGACCCACACTCTGAACAATTTCATGTACGCATTGTTATTTAATATCTTATTTTGATTTACTTTTATTTTTAATATAATAGTTTTATGTTTTTATTATAAAGTCGTATGCACAAACTTTCTCAACAACAAGACTAAGATTTAGAGAGTGATGCTCGAATGACGTCAGAGGAAATATTGGCAATAGTTCTTGGTGAGAGGTCAGGGTGTATAAGAGGGAGATGGTATAGAGCGAAACCTTTAAGAAAGAGAAATTGCCCTCAATCTACTGATATTTCAGTTGTAGAGAGTGTACGTGCCCAACTGCAGGAAGAGTTTGATAAAAAAATTCAAGAGGAGAGAGAAAATATAAAGGCTAAGCATGCAGTAGAGCTTGCAAAGATGGAAGAAGAGCATGAAAAGATACAACAAGAGCATGTGCAATTCGAACAAAGACTAATGGAATAAATGGAGCAAAGAATACAAGCTTAATTCGCTGCCTTGATGCAAAAGGGACAACCACATGCGGCTACTTCTAGTCATAGTATTGAACCTTCTATATAAAATTTATGTATAAATTAAACAATTTTATTTTAATTTTAAATATGTCTTCATATTTTATACGGTAATGAAAATATTTATTAATATTATTAGATTATAGTTTATTTAGTTATTTATCATTTATTATTTATTAATATATTGTATTTTTCCATATTACAGAAATTATAGAAAAAAATAAAAAAATAATATTAATTTTTGTATCTTGTCGCCGCAGAATAACCTTTAGGTGGTGACAGTTTTGTTGCCGCTAATTCCACTTTAGGCGGCGACTTTCAATTGTCGCCACCAATATGTATAGGCGATAGTCTCATATGCGGCGACTTAGCGGCGGTAAAATGTCGCCACTATAGGGATTCAGCAGCAACTTTTAAACCTTCAGCGGCGATAATTTTTTTTGTAGTGATTCTAATTAATCTTTATCCAGACATCTTGCATATGACATGTCATAAGCAATAGAGGAGAAATGTTTCAAAAGCTACATTGTCTCAAAGAATGAGCAAGGAATATTAAGTATGAGACGTGATGCTACATTAAAAGAAGATAACAATCAAGTTTAATAATATAAGCAGTAAACTAGGTGTAGGAATTTAAATCAATTATCGTTTACTTGATCTGGACACTAAAGAAAATAGTTGTACTTCCTATCAATTACATCTTCAGAACTAACAAGCGATTTGCTACCAAAGTGACAAAAATTTTCTTCAGACCTTGATGTGATTATATTGCAATAATCACTTGAAAATAATAATACTATTGCCCTCATTTTAGCTAATGAAACCCCACTCTTCTTGTATGACCTTGTCTAATTGATGAAACTCAACTTTTAGCTAAATTACATCACGTACAAAATCTTTCAAGTGTTAAATAATAAATTATCAGTAGATAATGCCTCGGGTTATATTTCATTCTTTCAAATCATAGAAACTATAAGTTGAATTAGCTCTTAATGAAAAAGCACGAAGAGACAGAATAAAATAAACTATGCCTCACAATTCAATTACTCGCATAAATTTACAATTTCAAATACACCTTAAGAATTGAGACGAGACGCTCGTGCTCGTCAATATCCTAAAAATGCTTACGCCATCGATCCCAATCCCATTCATCATCTTCGGGTTCACGATTCTCCTTTTTCAAGCCATCCTTCTCAGCCACACTGGAGGACTTCCCCGCACCCAGAGCCTAATTCTGAACCATTAAAACTATTAATCTATCGATTAAATAAAAGAAGAGGATGATAAGGGAATAGTAGAGACCCCTCTCACAAAAAAAAAATCTACATGAACTAGGATTCTCCACTATTTTTTGTCTCTACATAAAAATTCTATAAAATTTTACCTTAGTTATAAGAATTATAAGAAGCTAATACAACTATATTTTTTATCTAATATTGTAATAAACTATAAAATGTTATAAAACTAGCCAATAAATCCACAAGATTAAAAGGAGAGAAAAGATAAAGACAATATAATGATAGAAGTATATTGTATTCTTTCACTCAGTCTACAACACAAATGACATGTACTTTATAGGCAATAATGACTTAGGGAAATTTGAAGAGATGGAAGATGAAGAGGTAGATAGAGATGGAAGATGAAGAGTAAGATAGACATCCACAATGTAATATTCATAATACTCTCCCTTGGATGTCCATTATTTAATAATGTGCCTAAAAAAACTTTAATTAGAAATAACCCTAGAGGATAAAAACCTATTGAAAGAAAAAGAGTACATATTTAATTGATACACTCACAGTGCTGCCTCATTAAAAACTTTGCTAGAAAAATCTAGTGGGACAAAACCTCAGTCAAGGGAAAAAGAGTACAACGTGTATTGACTCCCCCTTTTTACAACGTCAATTGATATATCTAAATCAGCGAAGTCCGATATCATGTACGAGCTTTTCAAATATTGTTGCTGGAAGTGACTTAGTGAACAAATCTGTTAGATTTTCGTTATAACGGATTTGTTGGATATTAATCTCACTATTATTTTGAAGATCATGTGTGAAAAAGAATTTTGGAGAAATATGTTTTGTCCTATCTCCTTTGATATACCCTTCTTTTAGTTGGGTAATACATGCAGTATTATCTTTATATAGGACTATTGGGATTATTTTACTAGTTGACAATCTACAAGTAGTACGTATATGATGTATTATCAATCTTAACTATACACATTCTCGACTTGCTTCATGTATCGCTATTATTTCTGCATGATTAGATGATGTGGCTGATATAGTTTGTTTTATTGATCGCCATGAAATAGTTGTATCATTACATGTGAACAAATAGACTCTTTGTGATCTACCAACATGTGGATCAGATTGAAATCCATCATCGGCATAGCCGACAAAATCAATATTGTATTCATTTGAATAAAATAATCCCATATCCATTGTACCCTTCAAGTAACGAAGAATATGCTTAACCCCATTCCAATGTCTTCGTGTTAGTGAAGAACTATATCTTGCTAGTAAGTTAACAGCAAATAATATATCTGGTTGTGTGTAACTAGCAAGATACATAAGCACACCAATTGCACTAAGATAAGATACTTTTGAACCAAGTAGTTCTTCATCACTTTCTTGAGGTCTAAAGGGATCTTTATTTTTTTTCAAAGATCTTATAATCATCAGAATGCATAATGGATGTGATTTATCCATATAGAAACATTTTAAAACTTTTCTTGTGTAAGTTTCTTGATACATGAAGATCCCACTTTTTAGATGCTCAATTTGTAGTCTAAGGCAAAATTTTGTTCTTCCCAAGCCCTTCATTTCAATCTCTTTCTTTAAGCAATTCACCGTTTTGGAAATCTCTTTATGAGTTCCAATGATATTTATATTATCGACATAAATAACAATTATAGCAAATTCATTTCCAGATCTTTTTATAAAAATGCATGGACATATTTGATAATTCCTATATCCTTCTTTCAATAGATATTCACTAAGTCGATTATACCACATGCGCCCTGATTGTTTCAATCTATATAAAGACTTATTTAACTTAATTGAGTACCATTCTCGAGAACTTGAATTGTATGTTTTTGGCAACTCAAATCCGTCAGGGAGACTCATATAAATGTCATTGTCAAGTGAACCATATAAATAGGCTGTAACAACATCCATTAAATGCAAATTGAGGCCTTCATTTACTGCCAGACTAATTAGATATCGAAAAATAGTTGCATCCACTATTAGTGAGTATGTTTCTATGAAATCAATACCAAGTCTTTGTGTAAATTCTTGAGCAGCAAGTCGTGCTTTGTATCTTACTACTTCACCATTTTCATTTCTTTTTCTCACAAAAACCCATTTATATCCAACTGGTTTTACATATTCAGGTGTAAGAACCATAGGGCCAAAAACTTTTCATTTTCTAATGATTTTAATTTTGCCTCAAATGCGTCTTTCTATTTTTGCCAATTATCTCTTTGTTTGCATTCGCTAATAGACTTTGGTTCATGATCCTCATAATCATTTATTACTTCAAGCGCTACATTATATGCAAAACTATCATCAACGTTGACTTTATCTCAATCCCATCGTATTCTATTAACAACATAATTTATTGAGATCTCATTATTTTTACATATTTTAGGTACATGAGTTTCTCTCAGAATTAGGATATTAATGTTGTCAAAGGACTCTTCTGGAGTCACTAAATTTTATTGAATATCCTCGACCTGACCATCCATATTTGTAGCTCCTTTTCTTTTTTGAGGATTTTTAATCTTTGGAACTGATGGGTCTGCTTCAAGCGTGCTTTTGATCCATTTGCATAAGTGGATTGTCTAATAAGGACATCAATTCTGATAGGAGTATTCATAGACAGAACATGTGACTTGGTCACTTTCTTGGGGTCAGTGAATGCGTCTGGCAATTGATTGGCTAGACTCTGTAAATGAATTATCTTTTGAACTTCTAGCTCACATTGTTTTATACGAGGATCAAGATGAGATAATGATAATTCATTCCAACTAATTTTATTTTCCAGCTCCTTATTGTCTCTCCCTAATGTTAGAAATTTTGACAAGCTATAAATAAATCTCCTGTTGTTGGCTATAAATATTTTATTATAGAAGGAGATTCATATCCAACATATATTCCCATCTTTCTTTAAGGACCCATGTTAGTGTGTTATGGTGGAGCAATTGGAACATATACCACACATGCAAAAGTCCTTAAATGAGAAATATTATGTTCCTGACAAAAACCATTTGTAAAGGGGAGACCTTGAGATAACTAGTTAGCCTGATACAAATTAACATGGTTGCATGCAAAATTGCATTCCCCAAGTAGATATTGGGAGATTTGATTTCATAAGCAATGGTCTGGCAATCAATTGCAAACATTTAATTAATGATTTGAAGACCATTTTATGTATGAACATGTGCTACAGTATGTTCAACATCGATTCCCAGAGATATACAATACTCATTAAAAGCTTGTAAAGTAAATTTATCAGCATTATCTAGACGTATTTTTTTATGGGATAATTTGGAAAATGTGCTCTTAATCTAATTAGTTGAGCAAGTAATATCGCAAACGCCAGGTTTCGAGAAGATAATAAGAAAACATGTGACCATCTTATTGATGCATCAATTAGAACCATAAAATATCTAAATGGTCCACATGGTGGGTGTATCGACCCACAAATATCTCCCTGTATACGTTCTAAAAATGTGAGAGACTCACTTTCTATTTTTATTGATGATGGTCTAATAATTAATTTCCTTTCAAAACATGCAACACATGAGAAAATATGGGATTGTGGAATTGATTGTCTTCTCAATGAATATCCACATGAATTCTCAATTATTTTTTGCATCATTATTGTCCCAAGATGGCCTAACTGGTCATGCCAAATATTAAATTTATTCTCACTTGCAAACTTCTGGTTTGCAATAACATGTATTTCAATTGTACTAATAAATGTGTAGTACATTCCAGAGGAAAGAGTAGAGAATTTTTCTAGTGTGCATTTTCTACCAGAAATCATATATGTGATAACAAGATATTCCTAGTTTTCTTTATTTGTTATTTCAATATAGTATCCATTTCTGCGAATATCCTTGAAACTCAACACATTTCGGTTTAATTTGGAGGAATAAATGCACTATCAATGTATAATTGTGTTTCTCCAAGTAACAATATATTAGCTCTTCCAAACACCTCAATCATATGTATACTTCCAGATATGGTCTGGACATTGGCTTCTCGCATAACCAAAGAAGAAAAATATTTTGCGTTTTTGAATATTGTATGAGTTGTTGCACTATCAACGAGATAAAAATCTTCTTTATTAATGTCAATGAGTGACATCTTCATTAATAGGAACATAGCAAATGAAAAAGAAATTCAAAAAGAATTAATGAAAAGAAATACAAATAATTTTATTTATTGGGATAAATAACTTCATAGTAAGTAGAAACCTTTTCTTTATTGAGAGAATTATAACTTTATTACAGCAAAAGGAAAACACACATAATCATAAAAGTTAGCTTATTTTTGGACACTCCCATCACCAATTAGGTCACCAATTCTTCCATTAGGATCAGCAAACAAATGAGCAACATCTAAATGAGTCATATCTATGTTGCCATAATCAGAATCACTTTCTTTCCCAGCAAAATTTGTTTCTATCTTTGGCTCTTTGCCTTTATTTTTATTTTTCCTTTTGATTGATTATTGGTATAGTTCAACCAAATATCTTAGTGTATGATAAATACGAGCCCAATGACCTTTGCCACCACAATGATGATATAAATTTTTAACATAATTATCATTCCCACTAGTTGCCTTTTTATGGTTATCATCATTGTCTGCCCACCTTGATTGGTAATGACGACCACAACCACCTCGTCCACGGCCTCATCCATAGCCACGGTCGCGCCCACATCCACGTCCCTGATCACGGGATAATTCATTTGTCACTATATTCACTTTTGGGAATGCAGTAGAGCTAATTGGACGGGATTCATGATTCCTCATTAGAAGCTCATTATTTTCTTCAGCCACCAAAAGGCAAGAAATCAGTTCATAATACTTTTTAAAACCTTTTTTACGATATTGTTGCTGTAATAACACATTGGATGCATGAAATGTGGAGAATATTCTTTTTAACATGTCATCATCAGTAATTTTCTCTCCACATAGTTTCAGTTAAGAACTAATTCTAAATAATGCACAATTATACTCACTGACTAATTTAAAATCTTGCAAATATAAATGCATCCATTCATAACGAACTTTCGGAAGAATAATAGTTTTCTGGTGGTTATACCTTTCCTTTAGGTTGTTCTAAAGAACAAGTAGGTTTTTGACAGTTAAATCTCAGTTTTTAGTCCTTCATCCAAGTGAAGGCTTAGAAAGATCATGGCCTTGGCTTTGTCTTTGTTGGATTCCTGATTGTCATCCTTAATAGTGTCTCCTAAACCTATGGCATCTAGATGGATTTTTGCATCTAGTATCCAGGATAGATAATTCTTTCCAATAATATCAAGAACCTCAAACTCAAGTTTTGTAAGATTCAACATGATGATACTATCATAAAAGTATAACAAAAGTTAAATGGAGATCAAGATTAAGAATGTTGAATAATTAAAAAGTAATCCAATATGAAACTATAATTCAACATGAAAGTAATATAGAAACTTACCTTCTGATGATAGACCTTACAATAACGTCAATTTATAGAGCAGTCGTGCCGATAACGTGTTATAAAATTAGCAACCAATCCACAAGATTAAGAGGAGAGAAAAGATAAAGACAAGAAAAATGATAAAAGTATATTGTATTCTTCCACTTCGTCTACAACACAAATATCATGTACTATTTATAGGTAATAATGAACTAGGGGAATTTGGAGAGATGGAAGATGAAGAGATAGATAGAGATGGAAAATGAAGAGAAAGATAGGCATCCATAATTTAATATTCATAATATAAAACATGGGCAGAGTTGTATAAGTCATGGGGTTTAAAACTTAGAATAAAATTTTAGAAAAATAATCTATTTAGAGATTATAGTGTTATTAAAAGTATAAAATGAAACATTAAGAAATTAATATTTTTGACATATAAGAGATATCTCATCCACGTAATTTTATTATTCACAATATTTTTAATTTAGTTTTGATTTTTATGGCTTCATTAATATTTTTGTTAGATTTCGTTTTCAACGATCCTATTGTTATGTTTGGCAAAAGAAAATGCAGTTATCACTTGGCAGAAAACATTATGTTGATTTTTAGATATCCAAATAATTTTGAGTACATTAGAATATAAAATTAAAAGTAAGAATATATTGTTCACAAAAGAAGACTACATTTCATTTAAGGGTGGACATTCATGAAAAATATATTTTTTATTAGGTTAAAATCTAATTTTACTTCTAAATTTTTCTGAAGTGCACTAGACACTCCAAAATTTAAAGGTGGCACAATGTTACTTCTCAATTTAGTCAATTTAATTATTATAATTTCTTGACTCAAAATAACTCAATCTTTATATACATATATATACACACACTTAAAACAACTCAATTCTTATAATTCTTTAACATACCAAAATTTAACTATGCTAAGTTAAAGTTTAAAGATTTAAATGATAATTAAAAAAAATTAGTGATTAAAAATTATATTTTCCCATACAAAGAAATATTTCAGCAATACAATACATGTAGAGAAATAATTTGTTTTCTACAAATTTATTCTACCTTTCCTTTTTCCTTTTGAACATGAAACTGCAACATACCAAATGCTTTGTCACTACTCCACAGCAAGTGTCTCACTGTTTTTTCCATTTTTTTTAAGAAAAATCACTATAAAATTTTAAAAAAAATATATAATCACTAAAAAATTTTATAAGTGAATAAAATGCAATATCAATAAGTACATACTACTAACTTGTAATTAAACTTTTTTATAATTATATTCATTCTTTAATACCTCAATGACTTTCTTTTAATTATTTCCTTAGGTAAAATCAAGTCTTATAATTACTAAAAAATCCTATACCAAATAAATAACATATAATGACAAATTCTGATATAGGCAACGATAATAAGTTCATATTGTTTACTTGTCATTAGGATATTTTGATGATTATATTTTTTTCTTGTGAGCTCGTACTAATTTTCTCTTTTCCTTATCCCTTTTCACATTCATACAGAGATAGTTACAAAGACTTCTTATGCAACAAGGGATCAGTGATGACTTGAGGCTCAAAGTCTGATTTGAGGTAGCAAGCAAATGTGTCTGCATACAAATTATAACGAGCAGTCATTCTGAAACCCCGCTTGTCTTTATACTGCCTACATAAGTTGAGGTCCATGTCTGCAATTATCAAGCCATCCCGGTTTAGTGAAAGCGATTGAGTGGATGAAGCATCTGGTGCTGAGAAATGACTGGATTCATAAAAGTGACCAAAATCGGCATGTGCCGGCCTTTCATCTCCTGAAGTAAAGGGGTTCGGGAATGTCTCAGTACCAACACGGTTAATGGAAGCAACAAAGTAACTATTTGCTATTGCTGCATTACGAGCCTGAAAAGATCAAAACACATAAAGTACGTAGGATGTTAAGGATTTCATTATAAAAATTCTAAGTACAAGTAAAAACTCGTAACAACTCAAGTTTTACAAGTAAAATTATCTTAACATAATGTTAGAGCCTGTTACCCAGAGGTTAGGCGTTTAATCTGTATAACATTCTAAATACAACATAAAAGTGGAAAGATCATTACACACAGAAAGTACGCAGGCTGTTGAGGATTTTATAATAAAAATTCTAATTACAAGTCAGAGCACTCTAAACAACTCAAGCTTTTGAAGTAAAATGGTTTTGACATAATATTAGAGCCTCTGTTGCCTAGAGGTTGGGAGTTTAATCTGTATAAAATTCTAAATATAACATGACATGTCACATAATAAATGAGATACAGAAATGTATACAAACAAATTAATACATGAAAAAAGAAACAGCACAACAAAATTGAGTTTAAACAATCATTTTAGGCAAAATAAAGATGTTCACTTCAGGGAAAATACCACTCCAAGTCCCCATAGTTTATTTTTGTAGTTTTCCACCCCTTTTATTCGGCTGTCTGAAACGTTAGTCCCTTTATTTTGAAAAATACTTAGAAGGAATGAGCTGGCTTAAACAGTGTTAATTTTGCTGAGATCCAATGCCTTAATGCTTCCTTAATGCCCTTCTCCCATTCACTTGCATGTTTTTGGTTTTAAGGAAGTGGGATTCCTTTTTCTGTTTTTAATCAGACAATTTTATAATATTTTTTATGTCAACATGTTTTTACCTAGTCACCTGATGGGTTTAATGGTTTTAAGTTCACCTTAGCAAAATTAACACTGTTTGGGACAGTTCATGCTCCTTCTGAGTATTTTTCAAAATAAAAGGACTAAAGTTTCAAACAAAGCAAATAAAAGGGATAAGATCTCACGAAAATAAACTATAGGGACTAAAAACAAAGCACAATTAAAGCACAGAGACCTGGAGTGATAGTTTCCCAACATAGAAGCTAAAACTATAGCTTCAAACACAAACTAAATGTCAATCTTCATCTACATTCATATAACTAAGGTTGTCTATAAGCTTTTAAGCTGTTTTGGAGCATTTCAAAAGAAACTAATGCATTTTTAAATATTTCAAAACATATCGGACCAGCAATATAGGTGCTGGAGCACAATACACATCTTGGCTTGAAATGGTATTTCCGTATTTGACATTAAAATACATATATACATATGTTCCGCAAGCACAAAATATGGTTATTGTTGAGATGTTGTAGTTTAGAATTAATTATTAATTAATTAATAATTATTTAATTAATATTATCTTTTGTTAGTTTTTTAATTAATTATCTACAATTAAGTTTAGATATTATTTAGGATCATATTTAAATATTAAATTATTATATCTTAGAAGAATAAATCTGAGATATTAGGATTATGATAGATTCTAGATTTAGCCTATTAACTTATATTTGTGCCTATATAAAGGCCTCTTTGTATTCTTATTCATTAAAAAGAATTAATAATATTTTGAAACTTTTTCTCTCTACTTGCAATCCTTCAAATCTCCACCTGGTATCAGAGCAGGAATATTAAATCTTGGTTAAGGTCTTAATGAAAAAGAATAAGAAAAATGTTATGCCTGAAGAGAAGGCATGCTTTCAAATAAAAATTAGTGTGTAACCCAAGTGGGTTATGATAGAAGAGGGTAACTTGGGTCTCTTCTTATAAAATCTCATAAGTTATGGGATTAATTTATCTACCTCAAATGAAGTTAGATTAGTATGTAAACCCACGTGGGTTACAATGGAAGAGGGTAACTTGAGTCTCTTTCCACAAAATCTCATAGGTTATGGGATTAATTCTTCTACTTCAAGTGAGGTTAGATTAGTGTGTAAATCCAAGTGGGTTACTATGATTGTATGAGTAAGTTGCTCTATGATAGAAGAGGATAACTTGAGTCTCTTCTCACAAAATTTCATAGGTTATGGGATTAGTTCATCTCCCTCACGTGAGGTTAGATTAGTGTGTAAACCCAAGTGGATTACCATGATTGTATAAGTATGTTGCTCTTAAATAATACATATGACAGAAGAGGATAACTTGGGTCTCTTCCCATAAAATCTCATAGGTTATGAGATTAGTACATATAATTCTTCATCAAGTTTCTCTCTTACAAATATTCTTGTTAGGCATCCAACAATGATATTCTTCGTCAAGTTCACAACTTTATCTTAACATTCAGATTCAAGATCTAATCAATTTCAATTGAGTAGTCACTACTGGTTTAATGATTCAAAGTTATGGTTCTTCTATAATGATGCTGCTCACATCCAAACTACCTCATAACTTAAGGGGAGTGTTGAGAGCACAAGCATTCAAACTGTAGATCCAGCTTGAGGGGAAGTGTTAAGATGTTGTAGTTTAGAATTAATTATTAATTAATAATTAATTAATATTATCTTTTGTTAGTTATTTAATTAATTATCTACAAGTTTAGATATTATTTAGGATCATATTTGAATATTAAATTATTATATCTTAGAAGAATAAATTTGAGATATTAGGATTATGATAAATTCTAGATTTAGCCTATTAATTTATATTTTTACCTATATAAAAGTTTATTTGTATTCTCGTTCATTAAAAAGAATTAATAATATTTTAAAACTTTTTTCCTCTACTTTCAATCCTTCAAATTTCCATAGTTATTCCCGACAAGTAAAGTATGTTGATTAGCTTTGCAATTTGGTATTCAAAACAAATTTAATTTTACATATCAAAGTACAGGACTAGCATTAGATCATTGGTACAAAAATGGAGCAGTTGTGGGAAGGGCAATAGAGTTTTGAATCAGACCAACCCTAACTATTCTAGGTTCTCTCATTAGTTCTCTGTCAGCATGAAATAAGAAAGACTGAAAGAAATCAATAAAATCATCAGCACAAGTAGAATATAGGACTAGACTTAAGTATAATTTATATATATTTATTGGTAATCAAGTTCTCAAAAAAAAAATGACACGCCTAAATTTTTCTTTGAAAGATCCAATCATGTGATATGGAGTTGTAAAAGCTAAACACTTATTAGAAAAAAAATACACTTCAACATGGTTTTATAGAAAACTCAATAACAAAAAACATAAAAATTTGTAGCTGATAAGCCTGGAATGGCCAAACTCGTGTAACATCATAAGAAGAAAATGAAAGGAATTAGCGAATTGGAGGTCAAATCAATATATATATATATATATATATATGAAATTCAGGTATTTAAATGGAAAAAATAAGGTTTTATTCATATTTCATACTTGGAGGTCAAATCCATGTCCCGAAGAGAGAGCTGCAGCAGATTCAGGGAGAGTAAGCGTATCAAGTGCTCTTCCACAATTAAGCCCAAGAAGCAAGCTGCTAACTTCCTGCAATATTACTCTAATACACCATCAGAAAGACAATTTATTTATCTATATATGATTAATGAAGTAAGTTAATAATGAAAGGAATGATAAGAATCATCCTGCAGTTCAATAGATTTCAAAATTAAACAAGCAACATCATATATATTGCTTAAAAGTGCTTAAGGAATTTATAGGTGACAAATCTCCACCAACTATTATACATCCTTGATATTCTTTCCTCCATTGACTAGAAAACAAGTGGCAAATAAATGCCAAAGAGAAATGCTCCACTGACTATATGGTCCCATTTTGAAACTTTTAATATAAACTTCTTCCGAGATCTAATACCAAATCAACAAAGTAGAAAGGTCTCATTAAATTAAGATCATTATACCAACAGTGGCCTGAGAAAGAATTCAGGATGCAAAACTAATCTCACAGAGGAAGGAAATTGGATTGCTGTGTGGGATTGCTAATTAACCAATACAATAAGTCAATAAGTAATGGATAAAACTTAATCTTGGCCAAAACTGGGTGTTTATTCAAAACAAATCTAAGGGATAAAAGTACAAAAGCCTATTAGTGTGCCTAGGATCCTCTTTTACTCATGTTCTGTGATACAACCATAAAATTGAATCTTTTACCCTATGTTTGGATGGGAAGAAAATTAGGGAGAAAAGAATACTAGGAGGGAAAACATAAAAAAATAGTAAATGTTTTTACCATATTTGAAATTTTTCCTTCCTAGTATTCCCTCCCCCCTATTTTCCCCTCACTTTTCTTTGCATCCAAACATAGCCTTATTAAAAATGCAGACGCTGACATTGCATGTTAATGGTCATATAAGTAGCTCCATCAACCGCTAATCTTGACAAGGCTACATACATTAATAAATTAGTGATACCTTTTTAAAGTTATGATCTTTGCTAAGGGCACAATATAAATTATAGTTGCCTTAGTTTGATGATAATTACTCACAAAGTCCTTATAATAGACCTACCATTTACCACCATTTTTCCAAAAGAAAAGGTGAGATGTTTGCAGAACCAAACCCAAAGTAAAAGACTAAAATCCATTTACATAATGTCAGCAAAATGTTTGAGAAAGCAAGCTGATCAGTATAACGCCCAATCAATGACAACACTTCGTAACAATTCATTTTAGAAATAAAAATTGAAATCGTTGAAGTCTTCTATGATCTAGGAATATATCTACATCACATCACCATCTAAATGACATAACAATTCATTCAAGAAGTTGATGCGCTTTCAAAAGGGGGCCGAAATTATTTTTCACATAACTTGCATAAGATAGGAATAGCAGAAGTTATCTCTGATTAAAAGGCTCGTATATCAACTCAACAGTGGTCAGAACACTTGAGGTTCTACCACTACCAACAAGGCAAGAAACGCTAATATAAATTTCAAAAGCAATTTGAACCCAATCTATTATGTAAAAGGAAAATTTTGAAAACAAATCCCAATTCAAATCAATTGATGATATGAACGTACCCAACTTATATAAGCATCAGCCAGCTCAAAGTGACAAGCGTTGACTACAGAAATAGCCTTTTAAAAAAAGAAGACATGAATGCAAGGATTCTCATTTGAAATTCAACACAGTTTCATATATAAAAATATGGATCTAAAAATGAAACCAGAAAGAAATACAAGATGACTTCAAAACCGAAAATACCTAAAAGTGCTGGGGCTTGAGATTTTCTTTAAGAAGCCGATAGGGGGAATCAAATCCACAAATAGAGCCATCGCTCGGGGCCTTGAATTCTTCTTTGAATTCCCCGTTGTTCTTCTCCATGCTCAACCTGCGAAAATGAATTACAGGTAATGTGAATATTTTGTGAATCTTAAAGCTCGCGTAAGGAAACCAGCTGTTGTATCTTTTTTGAATAATAAGGAGACGTGTACGGCGCAGGTTTAGCCAAATGAGTTTGGACCGTTGGATCATCGATCGCGTGGAGCCCATTCTTTCCATGTATATTGCATTTTGTTTTTTGTTTTTTTTTAAAAAAAAGCATGTATTTTGCAGTTTGAAGGTTGGCTATTTTTTCTTTTTGTTGGTTACGTAATTTCTTCTCAAAACTTAAATTTGAGACTCTAAATATTGTGAATATTAGAGAAGTGTCAAAATTTAAATTGAGATTATGAAATTTAGAGCCAAATGACTAAAATACTCCTTGTTTTATTAAAAAAGTAAATTATATTTGATGTTTAGAGGTATTTTGGTCATTGAGTTCTAAACTTTAAAATCTTAATTTAGATCTTGATATTTTCTGGCATTTACAATATTTAGAGGCTCAATTTAAAATTTATTAATTTTTAAAATCTTTTTAGGATTTTCCCTTTCTTCTAAATGTATTCTATTTTAAATTGTTAACTTTTTAAATAAAAAAATCTCCTTTATTTATTTGAAGAATTAATTGCCCAATATTATCTTATATTTTTTATACACAACATAATACTCTATCAATAAATATTGATTCAGATGATAATTATTTAATACATAATCTATAAGGTCATAAATTAAAATCTTGTTGTTTGATGAGAGAGATATTATCACCTTGTTGGTGATGACTCAATTCATAAAAAAATTATGTATATGTCCCAAATAAGGGACTTATTTATAAATAAATACATGAATATTCTTTTGCTACAAAAATTGTTAGAAATAAGTTGGGCTCACCTACGATTCAAAGATAAGGCGAGCTATCAATTATCCTCAAGTGTAAATTTAAGTACCTAAAAGGTAAGATATATCCCTAAGCGTTATGACTGAAACTATAATAAAGTAATACTCTATAGCAATCAAATACGTTTTAAATAATATTATGTTTCACCCTTTTGTTAGTTGAATCTACAGATGATAAGTAATAAGTACATGAATTTGTAAAATATAATCAAGCTGGAAGTTGCTCGGCCTGGGAGAAGACCAATGCCTCAAGCCCAGGGTTATGATTAGCGGACTTCAATGGAGATAGTTTTGAGATTTAATAGAACCCAACCTAACAACACTCGTGGGAATAATTTTTAGTTTTTAAGAAAAAACAATTTGGGTGTTTTTTTTAAGCCCAGTCCATATCCAAGCTTCAGCCAATGCTTCTCTTTATTTAAAGTTTTATGTAATTAATTTAATTGATTTTGAGAATAAGATTTAATTTTATTTTCAATCAGATTATTTTTTATAATGATTTGATTATGGTATGAATAACAATTTTCACTTCAAAAAATTAGCACAAATTTATATATGACTTAGCAACAATATTGTTTTCTTTTTATAGAAAAAAGCTATATTTCATGAGCTCCTTGTGACCTCCTAGTTATTCCCTTATACTAGATTATTCAATCTAAACTGGTAGGGAGGCTTCTCATGCCGACAACCTATCGGCTTGTTAGATTTCTTTAAAATAGTAATAGAGGATATATATACAACTTGAAAGGACATGAGTTGTTACTTTCACAGCTCCCCCTTCTTAATTGATATATCATGCACATCATTGGGGACTTTTTCCTCCCCTCCACAGGTTAGGCTTCCCAAACTTATTCCTGATTCTGTACAATCTATGTTCTACTAGTGTATGCATGCTTAGCTATAGGCTTGATTTGCATTTGGGAGAAATATAAAATTATGTTTGTGTATGTGTGGATTGGATGCTCAATACTTGCAGTTTTTCATATGCCATAAACATGAGAAAACCTTCTTCCTTTGTTTTCATCTTCTTACTTCATTGCTTGATTGCCTCTTTAGCTTCGAGTGAGAATGATATCACCACTAATTACCTCTTTAGCTTCGGGCCATTTGCTTGATTACCTCTTTAGCTTCCAGTCACCTCTTTACCTTCGGTTAACTACATGCAAGCACATCCATCCCCATTCAACTTAGTTTCTCTCAATTATAAGCTTTAATCTTCATCATTCCACACCTGTTCATGCCTACAACTTATAATCTGAAATCCCATTCTAATTTTAATCAGTCAAAATCATCAAGCTCTAAGCTCAATCAGTTCCTAAACATCTTCTATCCAATGACCCTATTTCTCGGTGAGCCTACACATTCAACCATCACAACCCAAGTCACATAACAGGAACCACAAAGCTCTGACACGGAAAATCAAAGCTTAATTCAGAATAATCACATCCAGAACCCAAGCCTACAATTTATAATCCAAAACAACTCACAAAGCTCAGATCCTTTTTCATTCTCACAAAATCAACCAATAGCTACCCTAAATCCAAGATCAATTGAAAATCGCAATCGCCAGTGTACTTCTCGGCAAGCTCACAGATCAGCAAAGAAAAAACATGCAGCAGCCATATATTTTGATTCAAGACTTATTTCATGTTTTTAATCGGTGACCCAACCCCCAAATCTGCAACGACAGAGAAGGCGAACGGAAAACGGAAACAGGGAGCTCACCTTTGTAATCGACGGTGCTGCGAGTTCGTTTTGGGCCCTCTGATCACTCCTCCGTCGTCCCGCCCTCAGATTTCTCCAGCTCTCTCTCTCGCTCTAACTCTCACTCTGCTCTTGCTCTCTCTCGGGTCGCTCACTCGCTCTCAGCTTTGTGTGTTCTGTCGAGCAAAAAGGAAGACGAGATTGACAGAAAGAGGGAAGGCTGGTCTGACCGAGGCTTGAGAGAGTAAGGTGTAAGCTGTAGAGGGTATCTGAAGACAGGCGTGGCAAATGGGTTACATGAGAGAGGGCGATATGTCTTTAGGTGTGACACTTAGACGACGTACCGTTTTGCTACGTGGAACTAAAAATAACGGAGGCGGAAATATAATTAGATTAAAAAAAATTTAAAAATTTATTTGGTAGATTATAAATAAATATAGAATTATATATTTTTTATAATGTAAGATAAAATAATTTCAAATATTTTTTTATATCTACGGATAAAATAATCTAAAATATTTTTTTTAATTTAGGAAATGTTAAAATTATCTAAAAATTTTATAACTTCGGGTAAAATTATTTAAAATATTTCACTTTTACTTCTATCATTTCATTTTCTAACTTTTTAAATAAAAATAAATGACTTAAAATATTAAAAATAAAAATAGAAGTAGAAATGACTTCTATTATACAAAATAAAGAAAGTAGAAGATTCTACTTCTACTTCCACTTCCATATTACTAAACATGTCATTCGTGTTAACACAATAAAAGTCTATTTATCCCCTAATTAATTTTTAGATTTTTATCGTACTTTTCTAAATTTTTTGAGTACTCTAAGTTTCCTAAACACTACATTACATGTCATAATTCAGATTTTTCTCTCTTTGTCCAACCCATAATATAATTTTCCTAGAATATTTAAGATAAATAATAACTCCTAACTATTTTTCTTGAATTTTTTAAGAAAATGACCCCTTAAAAATATGAATATTTCATCTTAATTCATTTAAGTCTTTTTTATAGAAATATTCTCTTCCATAATTTTATAAGTATTTAAAATACTATTTCCATTATTATTTTTCTTAATTTTTTGAGCCTTCATTATTTTTCTAGGAATTATCTTTTCTTTTATTATTTCCTTAAAGTTCCTTTTTAAACCTATTTAATTTCAGAAAAATATTTCTATTTCTTCACAATTTCCTAATTATTTCTTTACCCTAATTTTGAGATGTTACATTATTCACACTTGGGCACTTGGATTGTTACAGCCCTAAACTTGGACCGTGACCGGCACAGAATATAATTATTTCATATCCTGAAAGCCTAACACATTAATTAAAACCTTGAAATTTCCCATAACATTTTCAAAATCATACAAAAACTTTTCTAAGGTTTATGCGGAGCATTATCCTTTCCAAAATAATACAAGTTCTTAAGAAAGTAATTACATCAAAAGTAGTATCTGTCAAACGATGCTTTGGATCAATAACGAGACTCTTTACTGCTCAGCCGGAAGATTAAGGTCACCTGCACTATCTGAAGCCAAATAATCTACTCGTGAATAACGTCCCAAAAACATGATTTAAAAGAATGCGGAATATAAACAATGCATAATCATATTGAAAATGTATTTCATAACGCTCTAAAATCAAATGCAAACCTTTTTGTCAACATTTGTATTTCAGGGGAAATAACCGTATGAACTAACTATTTCAAATAACTCATTCAAAACAATCTTTTCAAAACCATGATCTTTCTGTAGGACTTCAACAGAACGAAAACAGATGTGGACACACAGTCCACGAGGGTAACTAACCATTCTGGTGGCTCGAAGCCACAAACTGTAGCTAGAATGAATCCCACGAAATAATTATGGTGACTCAAGGCCACAAACTGTCGCAAGAATGAATCCCACGAAATAATTCTGGTGACTCAAGGCTACAAACTGTCGCAAGAATAAATCCCACGAAATAATTCTGGTGGCTCAAGGCCACAAACTGTCGCGAGAATAAATCCCACGAAATAATTCTGGTAGCTATGCCACAAACTGTCGAGCTCGAGTACCAAGGTGCACCAAGGGCTAACCGTACTGCTGTTAGCAACCAGCGTTCTGTATTCCATCCTAAAACATTTCCATCATGTGTGGGGTTTATTTCACATGAAATAATCTCAATCGTTTCAATGCCATAATCATTGGTAAAATCACTTTAACTTTCCAAAACCCCAGCTTGTACATTTGAAATCAAATTACTGTGAAAACATATGAAATTCGCGTAAAAATATATTTCATGAATAACAACAGTTCAATGCAACTTTTGCCAAACTCTTTTCAAAAGCCTCTTTATTCATTTTCACACATAATCATAATTCCTTTGTAAACCAATCGAAAGAAAATCATTTCTAACGATTTAAACCATACTTTCATAAAATTTGTTTTTTTTTAAATCCATATTTGAAATTCATCATTTGAAATAACCATGCATTTGAAAAATATAAATTTTAAGGAACGTTATTCACTCACCTGCCGCGTTCCTAAATCGCTACTCCTCCCACCAAACACTTGCTGCAAAGCCACTTCTCAATCCCCTGATTTTTTAAAATAGTATATTAATATTCTATTCAAAGTTCCAACAGAAATAAATCACCTTTAAACTACAGCCCAACATAAAGGCAACCACTTAATCATTTCTAAACCTTGAACACACCCTTTGCACAACTTTGTAACTTTCAAAATTCCTCTCCAAACTACTTAATTCTAATAATCCAACTCCATCAACTTTCTATTTCATCTTTACATATGTATCTATGTGCATATGTATAACAGTAGCAATCCTAAATCATCGACATTCTTCTTTCATTTTAAAAGCAACTTTCATGCTTATATGCAAATAGCAACAATGCCCAATCTCCTCCCCACAGCAGCAGATTTCATATTTACCAAGACAGTATAATACATTCCCATACCTATATGCACATAGCATTTCCTGACTCAGCCCAATCCTGCAACAATACCCCAAAAACACATACACTACACACCCAGAATACACACAGTAGCAGCGACCACAGTGCATACACATATATACTCATGTATTTCCTTCAACCAAGCTCACAGCCTCCATTCATTATTGATTCACATCAGCAGCATAACAGAATGCACACGACAGCAACAAACCAGGATAACCATGGATTATCTATATTACCACAGAAACCTTCCCAACAGAGCAAACCATATCAGGAATTGCCAAAACAGCAGTCCACAACACAAGCAATAACAGCCACGGTCGCAGAGAAAACAAGGAAAAAGGGTGAAACTTACCACCCTTACCGCACTTGGGATTCACAGCAATAACACCACGGAACAGAGAAAGAAAATGACCGAGCCTAGCTTCTCACTTCCTTCTTTCCTTCTATCAACTACAACAAGCATCCTGATACGGGGAATGACGATGACACTGAAGAACAGAGTGAGCTTAGTTGCTCACGGTAGTAATCCAGGAATAGAAGAAAGAATATGAGTATGGAATATGGTTCAAGAAGCTTACCCACATCGCCCACAGAATCGACCACTGCGGAGGAAAACATAAATGAAATTCAAAGACTTGCTACAGTAGCAGAGAATGGCGACGGACGACTGCTATCTGGCGACTGCGATAACCACGAGGATGGTCTACGGGAAAAAGCATTCACCGGCGCTAGAACCCAACTCACAGAGCTCGCGACACCCCTGTCTTCCACTCTCACTCTCACAGCGACCTCACAGATGACAGAAAAAGAAAGAAAATAGGGCGGGTTGCTTCTTAAGGACAACGACAGAGACCTTTCTTGCCGTGTACTCTCCTCCCATGCCACACGCTGAACCTCTGCCACTCTTCACCTATACCCCGCTGCTGCCCTGCCATCTCTGCTCGCAAGGAAAAAAATGGGGGAGACGGTCGGGATTTGGTGAAAGTGAACAGGGAAAAAAGTAATTCACAGAATGACTTACGCTTCTGCACCAGCTGGGATTTGAACACGGGCCAAACGTTTTCTTTTTGCCTTTTGAACCATTCAGCCAACGTTTCCCATACAAGATATTCTACATTGAATATACATATATTCGTTAATTAAATTTTCTGATCATAACATTCTTCCCCTTTTAAGAAATTTGGTACTCCGAATTTGAAAATATACTCACCTTAGCTTTGAAATAATTGTGGGTATTTGATTCGCATCTCACCCTCCAACTCCCAAGTAGCTTCTTCCTTTGAATGGTTTCGCCATAACACCTTCACCGAAGGAATCTCCTTCAACCGTAACTTCTTTACTTGTTGATCAATTATAGCTATCGGGTATTCATCATATGACAGGTCCTCGTTCACCTGAACCTCCTGATATTCGACAACATGGGAGGGATCATACAAGTACTTTCGTAATATCGATACATGAAACACCGGATGTATCTCTGATAGCTCTAGTGGCAAGGCTAATCGATAGGCTACCGCACCTACTTTATCCAAAATCTCGAAGGGGCCGATAAACCTCAGACTTAGCTTACCCTTTTTACCAAATCTCATAACCCCTTTCATAGGCGACACCCTTAAGAACACTTTATCTCTGACCATGAATTCCAATTCCCTATGACGATGATCTACATAAGATTTCTGTTGACTTTGAGCCGTCAACAACCTTTGTTGAATCACTTTCACCTTTTCTTTAGCATCTTGAACCAAATCAGGCCCTAATATCATTCCGTCTCCAACTTCGAACCATCCAATTGGGGATCTACACTGCCTTCCGTACAACGCCTCAATTGGTGCCATTTGAATACTTGATTGATAACTATTATTATAGGCAAACTCTACTAACGGTAAATGCTTATCCCAGCTTCCGCCAAAATCCATGACACAGGACCTCAACATATCCTCAACTATCTGGATTGTCCTCTCCGACTGTCCATCAGTCTGAGGATGAAAAGTAGTGCTAAGATTCAATCGAGTGCCCAAAGCTTTCTGAAATGATTTCCAAAATTGAGAAGTAAACTGGGGCCCTCTATATGAAATGATAGACACTGGGACTCCGTGTAACCGCAAGATCTCCTCAATGTAAGTCTCAGCGTATCTAGCCACACTGTACGTCGTCTTCACTGGTAGAAAATGAGCGGACTTGGTCAATCTATCAACAATTACCCAAATATAATCAAAACCTTTAGCAGTACGGGGCAATCCCACGATAAAATCCATAGTTATGTTTTCCCACTTCCATTCAGGTATTTCCAACCGTTGTAACGGTCCTGCCGGCTTCTAATGTTCCGCCTTAACTTGTTGGCACACTAAACAATGTGCAAAAAAATTCGCCACATCATTCTTCATACCATGCCACCAAAATAACTGTTTCAAATTTTGGTACATCTTAGTTATACTAGGGTGGATAGTATAGGCAGAATGATGAGCTTCCTCAAGAATCAGCCTTCTCAACTCCTGAACTTGTGGCACACAAATCCTACCCTCGAACCTCAAAACACCTTCCTGATCAATCATAAACTCTGAATTACTTCTGTCTATAACTGAATGCCTCAACTCGCACAACTTTGGGTCTGAATACTGAGCTTCCTTAATCTGATCACATAACGAGGAACGAGCTTGCAAATGAGCCAAAAATACTCCCTTATCAGCAATTTCAAATACGACTCCCTCTTGTTCAACTTTATGAATCTCCTGTACCAATGGTCTTCTTTCAATCTTTATGTGTGCTAAACTATTCATAGACTTCCTGCTTAAAGCATCATCCACAACGTTCGCTTTTCCCAGATGGTACAGAATTGTACAATCATAATCTTTTAATAATTCCATCCACCTTCTCTGCCTGAGATTCAAATTCTTCTGTTCAAAGATATACTTGAGACTTTTGTGATCCGTGAAAATCTCATGAGTTTCACCGTACAAGTAATGTCTCCAAATCTTTAAAGTAAACACCACTGCAACCATCTCTAAATCATAAGTTGGATAATTCTGCTCATGCAACTTAAGCTTTCTAGAGGCATAGGCAATAAGTCGCCCATCTTGCATTAACACACAGCCTAGCCCAATTCGAGAAGCATCACAATATACTGTATACCCACCAACTCCTGAAGGTAAACTTAACACTGGAGCAGAGGTCAAAGATTCCTTTAACTTTTGAAAACTTGCCTCACATTTCTCATCCCACACAAACTTCACATTCTTTTGGGTTAGTCTTGTCATCGGAGCTGCTATTCTTGAAAAATCCTGAATAAAACGGCGATAATATCCTGCAAGTCCTAAGAAACTTTGAATCTCAGTTACCGTAGTAGGTCGTGGCCAGCTTTTAACTGCCTCAACCTTACTAGCATCAACTTGGATGCCGTCTCTCGACACCACATGCCCTAAGAAAGTAACTTCAGTTAACCAAAACTCACACTTGGAAAGTTTAGCATAGAGCTGATGTTCTCTCAACCTCTGCAACACTATCCGCAAATGATGTTCATGCTCTTCCGCACTCTTGGAATAAACCAGGATATCATCAATGAACACGATCACAAACTTATCTAGGAATTCTCTGAATACTCAATTCATTAAGTCCATGAATGCCGCAGGAGTATTTGTCAAACTAAAGGACATTACTAAGAATTCATAATGACCATAACGAGTCCTAAATGCTGATTTTGAAATATCTTCCTTCTTAATCTTTAACTGATGATACCCTGATCGCAGATCTACTTTTGAAAAGTACTGCGCTCCTTGCAACTGATCAAACAAATCATCAATGTGAGGTAAGGGGTACTTGTTCTTTACTGTCACCTTGTTAAGCTGTCGATAATCAATACACAATATCATCGATCCATCCTTCTTCTTGACAAATAACACCGGTGCGCCCCAAGGAGAAGTACTAGGTCGTACGAACCCCTTAACTAGCAATTCTTGTAACTGACTTTTTAATTCCCTTAACTCAGACAGCGCCATCCTATAGGGTGGAATAGAAATTGGCTGCGTACCCGAAATGATGTCAATACTAAATTCTATCTCTCGATCTGGGGGTAATCCTGGCAACTCCTCCGGAAAAACATCAAGAAATTCCTGAACAATAGGAATTTGATCTAGACTGACAGTAGGCCTATCAGCATCTTGGATTATCGCCAAAAATCCCTAACAACCCTTAGCCAACATTTGCTGGGCTTTTAAAATGGAGATTAAGTTTGTTGGCTTATCTACATCGTTCCCACACAACACAAACGAAGTTTCCCCCGGAACGTTAAACTTTACCACTTTTAGGTGACAAACAACAGTAGCATAACATGAAGCTAACCAATCCATGCCCAGTATTACATCAAAGTCTATCATATCAAGGATTATCAAATCAACAAAACTTTCTCTACCCTCAACAGACACTTCACAAGATTTGTACACTTGTGAAACCGACAAAGATTCCCCAACAGGGGTAGCCATAGTGAAAGGACAATCAAGTCTAACCGAATTCTTACCCAATATCTTGGCAAAGTATTTTGAAACATAAGAATGTGTCGAACCAGGGTCAAACAATGCATAAGATTTTTGAGAACATACAGAGATAATAGCTGTGACCACAGAATTAGAAGCCCGAGCATCTTGCCTTGTCATCGCGTAAACCCTACCTCTACCCACTGAGGTAGAAGTTGCTCCCACAGACGGAGCTGCAAAGGTAGAAGGGTAGGGAGAAGGTCGAGCTGACCCATAGCTCAAAGTTGATTGAGCAAACGGACACTCTTTCTTTATGTGACCCGGCTGTCCACAACCATAACACACCCCCAAGGTCTTCAGACAAACCCCTGAATGGTGCTTCCCACACATAGTACAGGTAGGCCTGGAATAGCTAGACTGGCTCCCTCCAAACTGAGGTCTAGTACCTCCAAACTTTGGTCCCGAATCAGGAACGCCCACAGAAGATCTATAAGATCTGGGCGCTGGCCGTATATCAGCTGACGAGGGTTGGCCCTGAGGGCGGTTACCCTTAAATGAAGATCCTTGGAACCTTTTGCTCCCAGTCTTCTGCTTCTTAGAAACCCCTTCTTCTTCCATGTGCCTCAACTCAATTCTCAAAGCACAGTCAACCACATCAGCATAAGAAGCAAAATGATTCAGCATTGGGGCCACAGCATCATGAATATGTATCGGTAATCCCTGTATGAACCTGCCAATTCTATCCCTCTCCGACAGAATCAAGGTAGATGCATACGATGAAAGTTCTATGAATCTTCTGTCATACTCAGCTACAGACATCCCAGAAGTACATTTTAACAGAAGAAATTCTTTAACTCTAGCATCCTTCTTGCTCTGGGGAAGAAAATATTTCAGGAAAAGATCCTTAAAATCTGCCCATGACAATAATGATACTCTATCCCCCTAAAATCCTGGTACCGTCTTACTCCACACATTCGCAATCCCCTCAAGTTGAAACAAGGCAAACTCCACGTATTGCACATCTAGGCATCTCAAAGCCCGGCATCTCTTCTCAATTCCTTCCAGAAACTCCATGGGTTCCTCTCGAGAATCAAACCCTGAGAACTTCGGAAGATCCAACTTTATAAACTCTGATAGCCTAACTGCTATAGATTCTTCCTCTATAACCTGGGGTGTTTCTACTTGAGTTACGTGCCTAGAGGACATAGAGATCTCAGGAGACTGTGGAGGAGATGGTTCTGACTCAGATAGAATTTCCCGAAGAGGTCTAAGGGGTCAACCTCCCTAAACCCTAGCTCCTCTATGACCCTGTCCTCAACCTCGAGGAGGCACATCACTTCACTGAGCAGAGCCTTGATCCGAAGCCCTAGAGTTCCCTCCAGATGGTACACGTCTAGGCGGTATTTAACTATTCATAAAACAGAAAATATTTAGTTTTAAGAAAAATACGTTTTCAACATCATAAGAAAGCATCACTTTTGAATTTCCTTTTAGAGACCTTCAGAAATGCCTCAACTATAGTTATGCCTAGGTTCATAACGATAATTGAGACCCCATCGAAGTATCCCTACTCCACTTAACCATAGAAAAACTTGGCTTTGATACCAAACTGTCACGGCCCTAAACTTGGACCTTGACCGGCACAGAATATAATTATTTCATATCCTGAAAGCCTAACACATTAATTAAAACCTTGAAATTTCCCATAACATTTTCAAAATCATACAAAAACTTTTCTAAGGTTTATGCGGAGCATTATCCTTTCCAAAATAATACAAGTTCTTAAGAAAGTAATTACATCAAAAGTAGTATCTGTCAAACGATGCTTCGGATCAATAATGAGACTCTTTACTGCTCAGCCGGAGGATTAGGGTCACCTGCACTATCTGAAGCCAAATAATCTACTTGCGAATTACGTCCCAAAAACATGATTTAAAAGAATACGGAAAATAAACAATGCATAATCATATTGAAAATGTATTTCATAACGCTTTGAAATCAAATGCAAACCTTTTTGTAAACATTTGTATTTCAGGGGAAATAACCGTATGAACTCTCAACTATTTCAAATAACTCATTCAAAACAATCTTTTCAAAACCATGATCTTTCTATAGGACTTCAACAGAACAAAAATAGATGTGGACACACAGTCCACAAGGGTAACTAACCATTCTGGTGGCTCGAAGCCACGAACTGTCGCGAGAATGAATCCCACGAAATAATTCTAGTGACTCAAGGCCACAAACTGTCGCAAGAATAAATCCCACAAAATAATTCTGGTGGCTCAAGGCCACAAACTGTTGCGAGAATAAATCCCGCGAAATAATTCTGGTAGCTCGAGTACCAAGGTGCACCAAGGGCTAATAGTACTGCTGTTAGCAACCAGCGTTCTGTATTCCATCCTAAAACGTTTCCATCATGCGTGGGGTTTATTTCACATGAAATAATCTCAATCGTTTCAATGTCATAATCATTGGTAAAATCACTTTAACTTTCCAAAACCCCAGCATGTACATTTGAAATCAAATTACTGTGAAAACATATAAAATTTGCATAAAAATATATTTTATGAATAACAACAGTTCAATGCAACTTTTGCCAAACTCTTTTCAAAAGCCTCTTTATTCATTTTCATACATAATCATATTTCCTTTGTAAACCAATCGAAAGAAAATCATTTCTAACGATTTAAACCATACTTTCATAAAATTTGTTGTTTTTTTTTTGAAATCCATATTTAAAATTCATCATTTGAAATAACCATGCATTTGAAAAATGTAAATTTTAGGGAACGTTATTCACTCACCTGCCGCATTCCTAAATTGCTACTCCTCCCACCAAACACTTGCTGCAAAGCCACTTCTTAATCCCCTGATTTTTTGAAATAGTATATTAATATTCTATTCAAAGTTCCAACAGAAATAAATCACCTTTAAACTATAGCCAAGCATAAAGGCAACCACTTAATCATTTCTAAACCTTGAACACACCCTTTGCACAACTTTGTAACTTTCAAAACTCCTCTCCAAACTACTTAATTCTAATAATCCAACTCCATCAACTTTCTATTTCATCTTTACATATGTATCTATGTGCATATGTATAACAGTAGCAATCCTAAATCATCGACATTCTTCTTTCATTTTAAAAGCAACTTTCATGCTTATATGCAAATAGCAACAATGCCCAATCTCCTCCCCACAGCAGCAGATTTCATATTTACCAAGACAGTATAATACATTCCCATACCTATATGCACATAGCATTTCCTGACTCAGCCCAATCCTGAAACAATACCCCAAAAACACATACACTACACACCCAGAATACACACAGTAGCAGCGACCACAGTGCATACACATATATACTCATGTATTTCCTTCAACCAAGCTCACAGCCTCCATTCATTATTGATTCACATCAGCAGCATAACAGAATGCACACGGCAGCAACAAACTAGGATAACCATAGATTATCTATATTACCACAGAAACCTTCCCAACAGAGCAAACCATATCAGGAATTGCCAAAACAGCAGTCCACAACACAAGCAATAACAGCCACGGTCACAGAGAAAATAAGGAAAAAGGGTGAAACTTACCACCCTTACCGCACTTGGGATTCACAGCAATAACACCACGGAACAGAGCAGGAAAATGACCGAGCCTAGCTTCTCACTTCCTTCTTTCCTTCTATCAACTACAACAAGTATCTTGATACGGGGAATGACGATGACACCGAAGAACAGAGTGAGCTTAGTTGCTCATGGTAGTAATCCAGGAATAGAAGAAAGAATATGAGTATGGAATATGGTTCAAGAAGCTTACCCACATCGCCCACAGAACCGACCACTACGGAGGAAAACAGAAATGAAATTCAAAGACTTGCTACAGTAGCAGAGGATTACTACAGTAGCAGAGAATGGCGATAGATGACTGTTATCCGGTGACTGTGACAACCACGAGGATGGTCTACGGGAAGAAGCATTCACCGGCGCTAGAACCCAACTCATAGAGCTCATGACACCCCTGCCTTCCACTCTCACTCTCACAGCGACCTCACAGATGACAGAAAAAGAAGGAGAGCGGGGCGGGTTGCTTCTTAAGGACAACGGCAGAGACCTTTCTTGCCATGTACTCTCCTCCCGTGCCGCACGCTGAACCTCTTCCACTCTTCACCTATGCCCCACTACTGCCCTGCCATCTTTGCTCGCAAGGAAAAAAAATGGGGGAGACGGTCAGGATTTGGTGAAAGTGAACAGAGGGGAAAAAGGAAATTCACAGAATGACTTATGCTTCTGCACCAGCTGGGATTCGAACACGGGCCAAATGTTTTCTTTTTGCCTTTTGAACCATTCAGCCAACGCTTCCCATAGGAGATATTCTACAATGAATATACATATATTCGTTAATTAAAATTCCTGATCATAACATGGATCTTTGCAATAATGGTTTCAATGGATTTATTTTGTCATCTCTATGTAATCTATCAAAGTTGGAGATTTTAGATTGGAATTTTAACTTTATTTAAGGGACTATATTGCCTAAGATAGGGAGCCTAAAGTGCATGAAGATTCTACAATTTTTAAAGAATAAGTTTTCTGCAGCAATTCCACAAATAATTTTTAACTTATCTTCACTTGAAAGATTGAATTTGTCTTATAACAGTTTACCTAGTATCTCTAGATGAATTGTAGAATCTCTATTCGATCTTTCTATGGACAAGTCTATACATTTCACTAGAACAAATCAACTCATGATGCCTAAAATTAAATTATATTATTTCCTCATTTTTTGAGATTGGTAATCTTCCACATCTACGGATAATATATATTTCAAATAATAAATTTTCTAGATCTATACTAGCTTCTATATTTAATAGTTTAGTGTTTCAATACATTGAACTTAATAACAATATTAGCTTCTCTGGTAGCCTCCCAACAAATGTATGTTTTGGGCTTTCAAAACTTACGAGACTTTATTTAAGTGGAAATGATTTTTCCGGTCAAATACCTTTTATTTGGCATCAATGCAAAGAGGTTAGATTTAAGCAATAACATATTCAAAGGATGAATCATTCCAAGTGACCTTGGAAATTTGACCAACTCCTATACTTATTTGGCGCATAGTAGTTTTCATTATTCTTCATCTCTAGTATAGAAATGTTACCCATTTTTTAATATAAGAGTTAGTTGATATTTTTAAATAGATTAAGAAAACTAAATAATCAATTAATTATAACTAATATAAGAATCAATTAACTAATTTGAGTATATTAATGAGTATCTATAATATAAATTAATCTTGAGAGTCTAAATTTAGTCATAATTACTTAATTTATCTAATTTTTTTAATATTTAATCTATTGTAAATTAACTATTATATGTATATACTATTCTCAATCGTATTTTACAAATATAAATTTTGACCAGCAGGACACACACTATAACACTAAGAAGATGGAATCATATTATTATGATTCCATAAAGATTTCTTGCTTCATTATGTAGTTTTATCTCATTTTTACTCTTCCCAAACACGCCAAGATCAATTTAACATAAACTATATATGAATGTCGGTAGAGACTTATTGGTTCAACCGTTTGCAGGTCTACAATGGTAAATTATCAATTATTTATCTGCTTAGTTTAATTTCAAACAGGTGAAACTCTATTGTCTCTTCTCAATATTTCTTCATTGAGAGTAATAAATCTAAGTCGAAACAACCTACAAGGTAATATCCCAATATCAATTGGCAATGTACGCTACTCGAAATGTTAGATCTAAGTCACAACTCCTTTACGGGTATGCTCTATTTATGCTTAAAATTCCATTTATTAAATTCCTCTTGAATGTTTAGGCTTAATTAATAAACAAGGTTTGGATTGTTGCCATTATAATAATGATTATAATTGTGCTCATTTATAATTTTTAACAGGCAAAATTCCATCATCTATCTTTATCCTTTCTTCTTTAATAGTAGTGTATTTATCAAACAAACAATTTAAAAGGTAGACTACCATCATCAATAGGCAATTGTACGTTGCTGGAATATTTATATCTAAAAGAAAACTCCTTAACAGGTATGTGCTCAATCTACCGAGTCATTAATTTTATTCTTTAGTAAAATTCCATTTATCATATATAATATATATGTTGGTATGGGAGAAAGCAAAGCTAGTTCTATATTATCTCCAAAATTTCTAATTGAAGCGGAATCAGTTTTCTATGGTCAATAACAACTTGGAACATTAATTGAAGAAAAGAAGCTGCACAGTACACGGATTCTTTGATAGAAAAGGCGATTATTAATAGTATAACATCAATAATCTTTTCAGTTAAAAAAAACGTCAAATATCTTTTTGCTCACTCTAAGTTTTAAATAGGAGAAATTCCACCATCTCCTTCAGCGTTTCTTCTTTAAGAGAAGTATATTTAACTAGAAACAAATTAAATGGTAGTCCACCAATGTCAATTGGCAATCAAATAATGCTGGAATATTTACATCTCGTTTCATTTATAGGTATGGTCAATCTATTTATCTATCAATTTTATGCTTTAAAAAAATACAATTTGTTATTATTTGCAAAGCTTGTTCTAGGTGAAATACATAAATTGTGTTTTTTCCCTAGGTAAAATTCCTCAATCTATTTTCAACACCTCTTCTTTGATAGAGGTTTATCTTTCCGAGAACAATTTAAGTGGTAATTTGTGCCAAAAGAGATGCATCATCAACTCTCTTTATTTAAAGTCTTTGGCGCTGAATAATCAATTAAAGGGAAATATTACAAAATCAATAAGTAACTGTGAATCTTTGTTAGTATTATTTTTGGGTATGAACTCATTCTCAGGCACGCTCAAAATCATATATACATGGATACCTTTCTATATGAGCTAAGTGTGTCTTTATAACTTTATCACATGATTAGTACGTATTTTCATTCAAACATGCTAATTTTGGAAAGAAATGATTGCAAGATTTAAAATTTAATGATATTTTCGAACACATAAAAAACATATGAACTGTTTTGTCAATTTTCACTACTTTATTCTATTATATAAATGTTATCATCCATAAGTTTTTTCTTGAGTTAATCCAAAAGAACTTTCTGTTTCCAGGTGTTGTCCCAAATGAGATAGGCAATCTTGATAAGCTTGAAGAGTTGGATTTATTGGACAATAATTTAAATGGACCCTTTCCTTCACATATATTCAACATTTCGCATTGACATGGGTCTCCCTTGCCAATAATTCCCTTTCTAGCTTTCTCCCATCAAATTTAGGAATTGGCCTCCCAACGAAGGAATTGAGCTTGGGATAAAATCAATTTATTGGACAAATTCCAAACAGTATTACAAATGTTTTTGAGCTCACTGTGTTAGATTTATCAGGGAATCAAGTGCTTGGGAATCTAACAAACTTGATGGCATTATATTTAGATAGGAATGATTTGAATGGGTTGATTTTGAATACAATTAACAGAATGCAAAGCCTTCAACTTTTAAGTCTTAGTAACATCAAATTGCAAGGGCACAGCATAGATGAATTGTGTCAAATCAAAAGTTTGAGTGAGTTGTATCTAGCCAACAATATGTTTTCCGGAATGATTCTAGCATGCGTCACAAATACTTCTTTGCGGAAGTTGGATTTAAGCTTTAACAAATTGATTTCTCATATACCCTATTCTGTTTGGAGTCTTGAAGATATAGTAGTCTTAGACTTATCCTCCAATACATTGAGCGGAAGAATTCCTCTAGAGGTATCAAACTTGAAAGCAATTATACTCTTGAAGTTGTCAAGAAATCAAATTGTAGGAAACATCCCTGCAACTGGGGGTGGCTTGCAAACTTTGCTAAAATTATCCTAGGCTCATAAAAAATAACAAGGGCATATTTATAAATCCCTTGGTGGAATGATAAGTTTTGACCTCTTGAATCTCTGTCAAAATTACTTGTCTAGTGTGATTATGAAGTCATTGGAGTCACTTGTCCATCTAAAATACATTAACCTTTCATACAATTTATTGCCAGCAGAAATTCCAAATGGTAAGTCTTTTAAAAATTTTACAGCTGATTCTATTAGGAACGAAGATCTTTGTGGGAAGCCCCAACTATTAATTCAACTATGTAAGAAAAGAAACAAGCATAACTCAAGTAAAGTTATGTTGTTGATAAAATATTCATTGCCTGTTGTAGTTGTCATTTTGGTTATTGTTTTATGCATAGTCTTTCCAAAGCATAAGAGAGATGAAGTTAATGACTCAACTAATAAGGACTCAATAAATTTTGAGACCCCAATGATGAGAATATCCTATGATGAGCTTTTACAAGGAACAAATTGATTTGACGAGAGTAATTTTTTGAGAAGAAGTTTTGGATCAGTCTACAAAACAATTCTTCCAATTGGAAAAATTGTTACTATTAAATTATTTAACTCAAGCCTATAAGGAGCATTAAGTAGTTTTGAAACTGAATTTGCTGCTTTGTACAATAGATGTCATCGCAATCTCACTAAGACAATTAGTGATTGCTCAAATGGTGAATTTAAATCGTTAATAATAGAATTCATGTCAAATGGGAGTCTTGAAAAATGATTGTACTCTAATAACTATTATGTAGATATCTTGTAAAGGTTGAATATAACGATTGATGTGGCCGCTACTTTAGGATATCTTCATCATGGCTCCCATACACCAATTGTTCATTGTGACATAAAACTGAGCAACATATTATTGAACAAAGATATGGTAGCTCACCTTAGTAATTTTGGTAATGCCAAATTGTTAGGCGAACGGCATACAGAAATTTATACCAAGACTTTGGCTAAGATAGGCTACATGACACTAGGTAGTTATTTAATAACAAAATCTTTATTATTTAATTTTTATTTTTCACTCCATGTTTCATGAAATCTTATATTATTCTATTACCAACAAATATTTGTCATTTTTACACGTGACTATTTGTAGTTTTGCAATAAAAAGCCACAAACATATATGTATATATCCCTTTCTTGTCATGATGATTTTTTTTTTATTAATTGTTGAACTTGACATAGAGAGTATGGATCACAAGGAATTGTTACCTTTAAATGAGACGTATATAGTTATGGTATTTTGTTGATGGAAATGCTTACCAAAAAGAAGCCAACAGATAAGATGTTTATTCAAGGTCTGAGTTTGAAAGACTCGGTTAGCAATTCAACACCTCATTCCATCATTAATATTCTGAATACCACTTTGTTGCGAAAAGAAGATCAAAATATTGGAAGCATATTGTCACATATCACCACTTCTTGAGTTGGCCTTAGATTGTTGCATTGATTTACCTTGGGCACGTATTGATATGAAGGATGTGTTGGTATTAATTAACAAAATCAAGACCTCGTTTATAAAAAATGTTGGAGACACCACTAACTACTCGAATATTTATTAAATCAAATTGTAATTATTGTTTTTTAGGGCCGTTTGGTTAGTAAAAATTGGAGGTGGTAAAGGGAAAATTGAAATTTTCCACTGACGGCAGCCATTTAGTTCAACATTTTCCTGGCAATGATTTTCCAGTGAAGGTAGATTTTCCATTGTATATGGGAAAATTGGATCCCACCTATTTTGGTGGAATCTGATTGGCAGAAAATGGCGAAATACGAATTTGCCCTTAAGAAGTCGTCTCCCCATGAGGTACTCCTCGTTCGTGCTCAAGAACGTGCCTAAATTGAAGAAAGTTTCTAAGTCAGAAATCTTCCCAGAGCATGGAAACATGAAAAATGGGTTCCCTTCATAGTTGTAATCGAGAGAATGAAAGCTCCTGGAACCTAACATGAATGAGACGATGTTGGATTTTGTAGTCCTAGAAGCTCCTGAAAAAATCTAAGAATTTATAGAATTAATAAATCTCTGAACTGAGCTTTAACTTTCTCTTTGTCATCTAAGCTTGTGTGTGTTCTTGTGATTTATAACTACCTCTATTTGTGATATAAAAATTCAATTTTATACTAGAGAAATTTATTTTAATATGTACATAATCCTCTCAATTCAACTCTAAATTTGATAAAAATGAACTATCACTAAAAACCTCTTTTAAGTTTAGCTTCTAAAGGAATAAAATCAGTTTAAAATTCATTATATTTTGAAAAATATAACTGAAAGAAGAAACAAAGGTTGGAGACAAATATAAGTAATAAAATAAAATAAGTAATTGTTTATTTTTTATATAAATAAATTATTTTTATTTCTATATTCCAAACATTACAAACACACGGGAATATAAAAAAAAATATAAATATATATGCTTTTATAGGTATAGTTATTTATTTATACTATAGTTATGTAGACACTTTATTTTATTCATTTTAAACACTATTACTTTTTGCAAAGTAATCAATTTAGTAAGTACCTAATATTTAACTCTACTATTGTCAATAATATATTAGTTAAAATAGTAATTAAGTAGCCTTATCCATATAAAAGAAAAAATAATACGAGTTCAAAATTTAGAAAGTACATAGAGGTAAAAAATCTTTATGTTCTAAATAATTATACTTCTTCAATTTTGATAATCATAAGATTGTAATTTGATATATTAATTATTATTTATAATTATATTTTATTAAATATTTTACACAGTTTGAAAAAAAGTTATATAAAATAAGAGTAAATTTGTTGACAGTGACTATCAGGTCTTCTAAAGTCAAACGGGCCACCATATGACTTATGTTTGTTCCCACCATGAGTGAACAAAACATTCATACAAGCTTTCTTTCACTAACGTTGGTTTTGGGCTACTCAATAGTCTGCTAAAGATTATTCACGTGTCAAATGTTCCTTTTATGGGTCAGATTGTTCACACCATGAGTTTACCCTACTAAAGCTGAAGATAATTCTTATAAACACTGTACTACTTGAGAAATAATACTACTTGAGAGATGAATAACTTGTCAATATTATCTCCCTTTAATTATATTTATAAGGTATAAAGAGAAAATTTTTTATCCTATCTATAAATTATAACATTAAATTTTTTATAGGACTATACAATTTTTCTTTTCACTTGTTATATAGATTTTATATTCTTTGAGTAGAGTGTATTTTAAACAGGGGAAAATGAAAGTATTAAATTTTAAAATATAGTTCATAAGATTTAAAATTTTTATTGCTTCCAGTGAAATATATTAGAAATATCTTATAAATATGATTAAATAAATAAATGCTAGGAGATGAAAAAAAAAGTGAGAAATGAAGGGAAAAAATTCAAAAAAAAAAAAATCTGCATTTGCTCATTACCCAAAACAATGACGTAAGCCTCGTCTTATATTTTATTCTATTGTTATATAAATTTTTAGAAAATAATTAGGCTAACGTACTCTATAGTGTCAAGATATTTTATTATGTTCATGCCAACAGCAAATTCATTCATTTAAAGTTACCATAAACCAAGGCTTTTGCTGTACCCAATTAAGCAAACAAACCACACGAAAGAAAGTTTCCAATTTTTTTATTATTGTTAAGTGCTTTGTACGTGATTATTATCTCTAATTAATTTTTCAAATATTAAAATTGAATAACTTATTTTAAACTGGCCAAAATTTACGAATCGAAAATGGATAATCCCAATTAAATTCTAACAAAATACCTAAATTTAAATTTAGGCCTATACTTTTAATAAATTCCTAATCTGATTAAGATTAGGGATTTCTGTATCTTGTTAAAAGATCTTTTAAACAATGTTTTAGAAATCAATTTTTTTATTCTGAAAATAAACAAGAATTTTGGATTTTATCAACAAACAATCAATTTTTGTTCGATTGTGATTTAGGTTTTGACTACTTAAAGCTAGTTATTATTTTAAGTTTTTTTCCTACAGTACCTGTTTGCCAATCAACTCATGTTTTTAATAATAATTAGATATATATTCTCAATCAATCCTTAATTAATTATCTTCCTGCTGGCGGTAATATATATCTAGATTAACAAAATGAAGAGGGCAATTATTTGTCTTGGTCTTGTGCTTCGAGTTTATCGTTCTAGTTTTGGAAATGTTTGTTTGTTTTGTATAATCAAAACTAAAATCAGAATCCAACACAAAATTTCTAATTAAATCCCAAATTTTTGTTTCTTTTTATAATCAAACAAAAATTTAATTTCTAAGAAATTGTTAAAACAACTCCAAGTTACACCAACTTTCAATTTTTCTTTTTAACTACGTAAGGACATTTTAGTTTTTTTTAGCAACATTTAGAAATCCCGAATAAGGCTTCTTAGCCTAATTAGGGACTTGTTAAAAGCGTAGGCCTAAAATTAAATTTAGGTATTTTGACTGAATTTAATTAAGATTTTTCCATTGAATATGGCATATTCATATATTCGAAAAGTATAATTATTAATTTAAATGAATATAATTGATCTTGGCAAATAAGATGAATGATACGGGTGAGTATATCAATTATGGCATTGCAAATTGCAACTAAATATTAAATTAACATTAAATTAATTCGTTAAATTGTGCTTGTTTTAAATCATGGTGGAGCAGTATATTATTTGAACTCTTTCTTCTTTTGGGGTGAAGCTCTCTAAATTCTCAAGATATGTTCAGCTGAAAATATCTTGATATTTTTAAGCAACAAAAATGTCTTGTATTCAAACCTATTTTTTCTTCGCATTAAATTGACCATCAAATCAAATTGCAAATAATATTGAACACGTCTTCTATATAAAAGGACAATGTATGCATACTAGCTTTTTCCCACTAACGTTCGTTTTAGGATATATCTATCGCTTACATAGATTTAGATTACAGATGAAATAGTAATGAAAATAAAAATGAAAATGTGGTCTTCCAACTGAAATTATACAAGAAGCAATTTGCGCTAAAAAGAAACAGCAAATTAGTAACATAATTTAGTGATGAAAATTTCATCACTAATCAGTTTAACGATAGATTAGTAACAAAAATAGATTAGCGACAGACTTTTTTCATCACTAAAAAACCTGTCACTAATTTATTAGCTTAGTTTATCCATCAATGGTCAAGACTTATTTTGAGTTACGACATCTAATTAAGTTCTTACTATATAAAAAACAACGAAAGAAAAAAGAACAGTAATTAAGTAAATATTGCAGTTGTTTTCTAAAATGCGTGATGATAAAAATCCAATATTAATAGTACCTATTAGTGTCACACTTTCAACAATTCAAGCCTTTCACATCTTACCTAAAAATTTGATTTTTCCACCATGATTTTTAATGGGTCATTATGAAGTTGTTTCTTGTCATGTTGCTGGTGACTTTCAGGTATATACCACAATGAATGGTAGCAATGGCAAGGGTAATATAGTTCCATGACTAAAAAATAATAATAAAAAGACCATTTAAAAACAAATTATTCTCTCAAGATAAATTATGGAAGAAAAGAAAACTTCAGATGCTAATTGATTAATGGCCACCAATTGGATTGGAGTAAGTTGTGAAAGTCCTTGAATCTCGCATGACGAGTTAATGCTTTGTTACCAATGAGATTGCATTATGTACTGTTGAACCTCATATTGAGTCAATCAGGGATTGGTTGTGCTTCATTTGATTTATCGAGTTCCTATTATAAGGAAATTGTTGAGTAATTCAATTTTTTTTTGTTTTAAAAAATTTAGATTAAGTAAAAATGTTTCTATAAAAGAAATTTGGTTAAAAATATTTGTTTAAAAATGTTATTAGTTATATGGACTTGAGTTTGAGCGTATATACTTTCATACACATTAAATATTGATATTCTATAAATTTTTTTACACAAAAATATAAGTATTTAAATTCAGATCCTTATAATTGCTAAAATTTTTAAATGGATACTTTTAACTAATTTTTTTCTTTTTATTATTTGTAAGTCTATAATTAATCACGATAATTCAATTTGGAATTGAGTTTTCATGCCTTGACTTTGATTTGGAATTGGACAAGTATAAAATGACGTTCTTTGAGAATTTCTAGATGCACAACGCTTGCAAATTTGACAAGTGTAATAGGCTAAACATGGGAAAACCTCATGCCCTTGTTTTCCTCTTACTTCATTATTGCTTCATAGCCTCTTTTCAGTTTGGAGTGAAACAACATCACCACTGACAAGTATGCATTTCTTGCTCTTAAATCCTTCATCACTTATTATCCATACAACTTTTTAGCAAGTTGGTCGATTTTTTTTTGTCTCTATATAATGGGGTTGGTGTCAGTTGTAGTACTCGCTATGGAATGGTCTATTTATTGAATCTTGGTAAGATTGGTCTTAAGGGCATTATAACTTTCTAATTAGGGAATCTATCATTTCTTGTTGAACTTGATCTTAGCAACAACTATTTTCTTGGTCAAATACTAGAGGATTTAGTTTGATTACGTAGACTGGAACTACTCAGTTTAAATTCTAATGAATTGGATGGGAAAATTCCAATTGGATTAGGGATTTATCAGGATTGCAAATCTTGAATCTTGACAATAATCGTCTTAGTGGACTCAATCCAATATGTACTTACAACTTCTCAAGGTTACATATCCTGTATTTAAGTTCTAATTTAATTGAAGAGAATATTCCACTTGAGATGCAAAGATTTAAGAATTTTAAGAGTTTATCACTCACATATTACAAACTTTCAAGAACCATTCCCCCAAATAAGTTCTAATTTATCTTCACTTGAATCAATGGATTTGTCTTATAACTCTCTTTCAAGTATGCCTTAGAATATTTTTTAGACCTATATTTGTTTGTGATCTAGACAAGTATATTGGTTATCATGATACAATCCCTGGACTAAGTATGGACGATGAAGGGAATTACTTTTTTTATTTTAGGCAACTTTTCTTTCATTTTTTCTTTAAGGAAAAATTAATCCCTATGTCCAGATTTAATTCAATTTAAACTTAATCCTTATAATTTGATCCGTTATAAATTTCAATCCTTGAGCATACAGATCATTTTTAATTTATAAAGCTTCATGGATTTTATGTAATCTCATATGTTTTTAGCGAGCATGCATTTGTATAAATAGCATTCTATAAAGTCTATAAATTAAAATTGATGGATCAAATAATAAAGATCCAATTAAAAAAACTAAAATTCTAAATTAAGATAAACTATAAGAACTGGTGAATTAATTTTTTTCTTTAAATTAGGTATTTAAATTTCTCAATAATAAGTCACGCCTCCAAAACTTCAATAGCTAAATTATTAGAACATTTGTCACCATTAATAACTGCGGCAATACTTTTTTCTTAATTTATTTAACTAATTAGATTAGAAGGATAATGGGTATTTAAAATAAAGCCTAATTATAATTCTATTATATAACACCTTACTCTAGGGTCACTTATTAGAGTTATCTAGCTATTATATGACCCAATTGGTACCCTACCAAAAAGTTTAAATTTTTTTTTCTTTAATAACTTTATACCAATGACATTGATTTTTCTTAAACTTTTTAAAAAATCATATCTTTTAATCTACACATCCAAAATTTACAAGCTACTATCCATTTTATCGCTTTAGATGTCTACTTTTATCTTGTAAAATCTCAAGGTTTAACTCATGCAATTGATCTGTTTCTCTGAATAGAAACAATCCACAGTTCATGATAAAATTGTAGCTTCTACTATTTATGCATTTTAGCTATGCTTTAGCATAGCAATCGCCTTAACTTGCACTTCTCCTATCTTTCCTTATGCAAGTTATTTACATTCCAATACATACTCTTAACTTATTTAATTAAATTATACGAACATGTGTAATATCTACACAACAACCGCACATAGATAAATAATAGATCACTAATGATAACTAAGTGGATGCCTTCAAGCTTCTGTCTCCAAATTTTCCCCACAAGCTTGGGAAACTTGCTCTCCGTGGGTACATGGTTAAAAAAGGGGTGAGATTTGAGGGAATCTTAGTAGCAAAACCACAACTCAATATATAATGTGTAATGGTAATTTACTAAGCATATATACAACCAATGCAACAACACCTTACAAGCAAATACACATGGCCATGGCACAACTCAAACATGGTATTACATGTTCAAAAGCATCATTATAGCTTCCATAGCAAATAATAATGCAAACAACAAAACACAAACTATATAAGAGTAATAAATTCTACTACCTTTTGTTTCTTTATCCCAATTACCTCCTCTTGCTTGGACTTCTTTGATTTCCTTCCTTGCGTCTTGTTGAAGATCTTGGGTACAAAGTAAAACTTAGGAATCATATATATAAGGGAGATTAAGCACATTCTTTGGTGCTTCAATTTCCTAATAAATCTTTTTTCTAAACTCCCCCAAACCCTCACTTTAAGTTTAAATCTTAACCTCATTATTTTTCTTTAATTTCTAAACTTGCTTATTATCTTCAAGCGTAACTTAGAGATTAACTCTACTCTATTCCTTCTTTCAAACTCATTTCAATACTCAATTCTATAAAACTTCAATTTTCTCTCGCTGCCATTGAACTTGACGAAGTAGGAAAATGAAAAGGAGTTGTTAAAACTCCATATACTTTCTTTTTATCATTATACTCCCAAATCAGTGAGCTCACTAGCTCATTTTCAATTTCAATCTTTAAACATTTGAGCTCAACAGCATGTTCTTAAAGACTTTTAACTTGCCTTGAATATGACTAAACAACTCCAACACTCGTCTTATATTAAAATATCTTCACTGCACTAAAAGTCTCACCCACTTAAATCTGAAAATTTTCCAGATTAAAGCAACACTCAAATCGCCATTTTGACACTTTTAACAGAGTTTTGATAATTTAAAAAAAATAGTTGTTAGGCATTTATGAATGGAAACAGCAATTCCCCACTAAATTTTCAGCTTCAAAATTCAAACCTCATAGCTTCCAACTTGCATATCATCATTATTCACCCAACGACATGTACAATCCTCATATATACTTTGGTATTTAAACTTCCTTTCTCTCTCTATCATAAAATCCAGCGCATTTCTCCCTGAAACGGTAAATCCTTGGTTTGACAGTCACTACTGTTGTATACCTTGCAAAGACAGCAAGTTCCTATTCGAAAATCACAACCCAATCTTTAAACCACACAGCTTCCAGCTTCAAAATCATGGTTTTGTACCTTCATTATCAACTTTCCAACAACCAGCAGCAGATATGCATAAATATACATATCCTATAACACCGACGTCCTACTCTATAAAGCCATTATACTCTTTTAAGCCCTATTTTCAGAGGATTCAAAACTGCACACACAGAAACTGTAAAGCTCTGTTTTGAAATTTTTAACCCATAACAGAACACATACATGCAGTGACCAATACTCATGATTTTAGTTTTCAAGTGGTAAACCTTTAATCTTACAAAATCGACCATTTTCCACACAGAGCTTCAACATTGTTCGGCTCGCTCACCCAAGACGGCAGAAAATCCCAGAAATCAAAGGTAGAAATAGGGCTAGGAAGCTCACCTTAGTCGAGCTCCGTCGTCGCAAGTTCGTTTCCCCCCTTCCGGTCACTCTTCTTCGACGTCGCTCTCCTCTGGTCTTCGCTCCTGTCTCAGGTCCGTTCTCTCTCTCAAGCACTCCTTGCTTTCTGAAGAAAGGAAGAAGTCGACGATGAGAGAAAAGAGAGAGAAGGGCTGGTGTTTGACAGGGGAGAAGGCACGTGTAACTGAAGGAGACAGATGGTAGATGTCTAGATGAGTTGGCTAAGAGAGTATCATGTGTCCTTTGACGTACAAATAAGTGATACCGTTTGACTTAATATAATAAAAATTTATCTATCCTCTAATTTAATTTTAGGTTTATATTAAAATTTGTATTGAATTTTTTAAATACTCTAAGTTTCTTAAAAAATGCATAATTCAGATTTTCTTTCTTTTATAGATTCTCCAGCACATAATATAATTTTTTTAAAATTTTATCACAAACGATAATTCTTAATTATTTTTCTTAAATTTTTAAGAAAATAAGTATTTAATTTTCAAAAATAGCCATTAAATTATTTGGGCATTTTTTGAAAAAAGAAACTCTTCTATAATTTTCTAAATCTCAAGAATACTTATTTCTTATTTTTTTTGTTTTTTAACCCTAAAATATATTTAATGATTATTCTTTCCTTCCTTCTTTCTTTAAAATTTTACCTTTAAGACTTTTTAATTTCATGAAAATACTATTTACCTCAATAACTCTTTATAAATCTATTTTATCAAAATTTAGTATGTTATATTTTTTTTGGTAAAGAAATTTTTGGAAAGAGATTGGGCTCACTTACGATCTAAAGATAAAGCGAAGTCTCCTTTCATCTTATGTGATACTAATATTGGGTAGGGTGAACTGTCTATTACTTTTAAGTGTAAACCTAAGCATCCAAGAATTAGGATACTTCCACAAGCGCCGCGACTAGAATCATAACAAAGTAGTACTCTCTAAGGATTGAATACATTAGAAATGATATGTGTCTTCACTTTATCAGTTGAACCTACTAAAAGACACACACACACATATATACAACATGTAAATTTTTCTCTAGTACATATTAACTTACTATAATTAATTAAAACTAAATTATACATGCCCGCGTATGCTATAAAGTTGATACTGACATTTGTTTTTAATATTTCAAGGAAGCGTGGCTATTGATATTGGCAATAATCTTCCATTGCTAAGGATAATAGACCTATCATCCAATCCGCTTTCTAGTTCAATACCATCTTCAATATTTAACAGTTCTGTGCTTCAGACCATTAATCTTGGTACAAATAACTTCTCTGGTAATCTCCCAATAGATATATGCCTTGGGCTTCCAAAGCTTGAAATACTTTAACCATATGAAAATGACTTGTCTGAAAAAATGCCCTCTCTATTGTATCTGTGTAAGGAATTAGTAGATTTAGAATTAAGCAAAAACAATTTCGATGGAGGAATCATACCAAGTGACATTGTAAATTTGACCAAACTCCAATATTTATACCTTGTGAACACCAACTTGGAAAGTAGAAGTTTTAATGATATCTATTATCTTTTAATTATTTATCTTAAATTATATACTGATTGCTTATTTTCTTCTTATTTAATGGGTATGACTTATGACATCTAGTTAGGATAATTTAGTAATTCTATTTGTAGAGAAAAACATGCATGACAATTAATTATCAAAACATGTAATTCAGTTGTCAATTGGCTCTAAATTACATTGTAATTATTTTTCTTAGGATATTCCTCAATTACCAGGAAAAATAGATCAATAAAAAAGACATGTACTTGAATGGAGTAATACAAGAGTAATAAAATGTTTTTTTCTTTTTTCGCAAGCTTCATCAACTTGATTGAAATGTTTCGTGAGTATATATATATATACACCAAGATCATGCAACTTTTGGATCTTTATACATGTGAAGAAGAAAAAGGCACGTATCGGCATATATATGATAGTAAGTTGATAGGAGCTGACTATAGAAAAAATGGAAGTAAACTTCATTTTCGATTGAATCAAATTCTTAACAAATTAAATATCTTGGTTCCTTGTATAAAAATATAAGGAAAAATGTCAAAAAGAAGTATAGATTCTTTTTAAGGATGGGCTCCAATAAAAGTCCATCAAAAGGATGTTATCCAAAATAAGTCAGTTAATTAGAAGGAAAATAATTCACAGGCACTACTACAGAAAACTCATTACATAAGTTGTATTAGCCTATTTTAAAGATGTAATTAATATAATTAATATGACTTTATTATTTCACTCCATAGTTATATTTTATTTTATTTTCTCTTTTCATGTCAGTGGCAGCTATATCAATAAGTATTATTTTAGGGAAAAAGAAAATAGGAAAAAAATGTAGTAAGGAGATATTAAGATATGTATTGAATAACTATGAGTTTTGGAAGCGACAACTGGTAACCTTATCCATTGATGAGTGAGATAAATCGAAGTTGTCCTCTATTTTTTTTCTACAAATTTTTTTAAAAAATAGTTGGCTCACCCACGATCTAAGGATAGAGTGAAATCTCATTTCCTCTTAGACGATACCAATATTGGGCAGGGTGAGCTATCTATTACCCTTAAGCATAAACCTAAATACCTAGGAATTAAGATATCTCTCTAAGTGTTGCGACTGAAACCACAATAAAGTAGTACTTTCTAGGGATCGAATACATTCCAAATAGTCGCATGTCTTACTCTTTCATCAGTTGAACCCATAAACCATGGGTAAGTTGTCCTCTATTTAATTTGCTAATGTTGGGCAAGGAGGGGTTGAAATATAAACTTTCCCTACTAGTTATACATAGATATTTACAACAAACTCATGATAGGGGTATATTCAAATTGTGAACTTGTGCTATGAGAGACTGACAAGATATCAATTGCTCCAACAACATATGCTGCTATATATATGATAGGTTACACACCATCAATTCATTCAACTAAAAGTTATGGAGTTTTACAGAGAAACGAAACATCTCCCCATAGATGGGAACAAAATATACTAAGATAAGATTTTAGGGGGAAGATTTAACATATTTTAGTTCGGTTTTATTTCATTTCATAGATCTTCTTGTGTATATTTAATATAACTTTTCGTAGGGGATAAGGCCTCTTTTTGGTGTATATGGCTTTTCAAGTTAATTTCACGATGAGCACGATAGCACAGTATTTATCATTGTGGTGAGATATGAACTATTTAAATCTAATTTAAACAGTATAAATTTAAAATTTTTAATCTATAATTTTTAAATAATAAATTTATTTTTTGAGTAAAATTGATTGATATAAGATTATCTTTATTTTAAATTTTACATATATTAAAAAAATATATTTAAAATATAAAAATTAAATTAGATTAAATCTAAACCATTCAAAATCAATATAAACCGATCAAATAGGTGATGAGCTCACAATGTGCTCGCGTTCCCTTACCCCTTAACGCAATATCCGATGTGGAAGTAGACGTCCATGGAGTCTGAGCATAAGGTGATTTATTCATAGCCTAGAGCATTTATAAAAGGGGCTTAGGATCCGCAATTCAAATATTATTGAACCTCTATGACAGAAGAATCATTGTCTAACATATATTATCTTTTCTATCTATTATTTTTCTCCAAACCACTTTATCTAACTTATAAATTGATATATACTCTAATATTATATATAAATATTTTAAAAAAATAATATTTTATTTATTATAATTAAATAATTTATCTCATTTTTTTAATTTATTTTAATTAATTAAATAATTCTCATATTAAATAATTGAAGGAGTAATTTATTGATAAACACATTAATAAATTGAATCTCTTTTATATAGGTGAAATTTCTCTATCTCTTTTCAACATGCCTTCTATAAGAGAGACTTTTCGGTTGTTTCAAATCAATTAGAGGATAAACATTCCAAAATAAATAAGTAACTGAAGAATTATACATGGGTGACAACCTTTTTACAGGTATACCCGTATTCCAATCACATGCACGCACACACCTATTTCTTAACCTACATTTAATTAATTAAATAAATTAGGATTTTCCTAAAAATAGCCAACTATTTTAAGCTTAACAAAACATGTTTAGTTTTTGTAATATCAGATGATGCATTTGTGTATATAGTGTACATAGGTATATGCTCCCTCTAATTTTAAATACTAGAGCTAAATAACTAATTTTATATATTAAAAAACTTAATTAAATTAATAATTTATCAACTAGTTTCTTTGAAATACCCATTAAATTTTTTTTATTAGAAACTACTCCTATAATAAAAAATCTTTTAATATGCACGATTAATATGAAAAGGAAAAAATTATAAATTTATAAGATAAAATAAATTATAATTTTATATTTAAAATTAAACTATTCTATTAACTCTTACAATTAAAATCCAACAACAATACACAAAAATTATTACTCATAGTTCTTTCTTTTTTGCGAGTCCATCCTTTCTTTTAGAAAGATTAATATCTATCAGTTTTTTTTTCTTCAGGTTCTATACCCAAAGGCATTGGCAATCTTGAGAAACCTGACCAATTAGATTTGTCACAAATAATTAAGTGAAAATATTCCTTTGAATATATGACTGTACCTTAGAGGCAATTTTCTCTATGGCCATCTCCCATCATATCTACAAAATGGCCTTACCAACTTAAAAGATTTTAGTGTGGAGGAGAACGAACCTATTGGACAAATTCCGAAAAGTATAGCACACACTTCTAAACTCTACAAGCTATTTCTAAGAGGGAATAAATTTAATGGAGATGTACCCAATGTTCTTGGGAATTTAACCAACTTGGTAGCATTATATTTGGATGGGAATGATTTGAATGGCTTAATTCTGAATACAATTAATAAATTACAAAGCCTTCAACTTTTTGATGTTAGTAACAAGGAGATGCAAGGAGCCATTGTTAAAGAACTTTGTCAAGTCAAAAGTTTAAGCCAGTTGTATCTCACGAACATGTTTTCGGGAATAATTCCAAGATGCCATGAGAATCTTGCTTCTTTGCAAAAGTTGAACTTCAGCTCAGCTCGAATAAATTGACTTCTTATATTCCCTCCTCTTTGGAATCTCAAAGATATCTTTGTCTTGGACTTATCCTCCAATGCATTTAGTGGAAGAATTCCACCTCAGGGGTCCAACTTGAAAACAATTACACAATTAAACTTGTCAAGAAATCAACTTTCAGTAAGCATTGCTTCCTACAACGATGGGAAGCTTACAAAGTTTGCAAAACCTATCCTTGGCTCATAATCATTTACAAGGTTCTATATCTGAATCCTTTGAAGAAATGATAAGCATTGAGTTCTTAGATCTTTCTCAAAATTATTTGTCCAGTGAAATTCCAAAGTTACTAGAGTCACTTAACCACTTGTCTTCGAAAGTTTTCAACTTAGACTTCGAACAAGCATCAAGGAGTTTAAATATTGAATATCACACTGTACTTTATAGTCACTTATTGTCACGACCCAAAATTTGGACCGTGACCGGCACAGAATATGAATGATTTCATACTCCGAAAGCCTAAAACCTTAAGTAAAACGTTGTAACCCATAAACCAGATTTGTATTTCATAGTTCAAGACAAGTCTTGTGTAGGAATCTCGGCAGGATCGTCGATGGATAATCGACCTCCCGATGATCCTACCACAGACTAGCAACATTCAAGTTTTCAAAATGTTTTCCAAAATCAACATAATATTTTCTAAGGTCAAGGTGGAGCTTCACCCTTTTCAAAGTAATACAAGTTCTTAGGAAAAGCAATTACATCAAAAGTAGTATTAAACGGCACTTCGGATCGACAACGGGCTCTTTACTGCTCAGCGGGAAGATTAGGGCCACCTGCACTATCTGAAGCCAAACAAATCTACTCGTGAATAACGTCCCAAAAACATGATTAAAATAATGCAAAAATCAACAATGTATCATCATGCTAGAAATGTATTACATAATATTTCGTAATTTGATGCAAGCCTTTCTATCACATTTATATTTCAGGAAAATCACAATCCTTTCAAAAACCATAATCTTTCCGTGGGACTTCAACATAACGAAAGCAGGCGTGGATACACAGTCCACGAGGGTAAATAACCAATCTAGCAGCTCAAGGCCACTAGCCGTCGTCAGTATGAGACTCACGTAATAATCTGGTGGCTCGAGGCCACAATCTGTCGCGAGTACGAGACCCACGTGTATCCGTCGCGAGTATAAAACCCACGTATATCGGTCGCGAGTATGAAACCCACGTATATCCGTCGAGCTCGGGTAACCAAGGTGCACCAAGGACTAACAGTACTGCTGTTAGCAACCAGTGTTCTGTATTCCGTCCTAAAACATTTCCATCATGCATGGTGTCCTTTTCACATGTAATGATCTCAATCGTTTCAAATACCATAATCATTGATAAAGCCATTTTGAATTTCAAAAACCCCAGCATGAACATTCATAATCAAGTTACTGTAAAAACATATGCACTTCACGTAGGAATATTTCATGAATAACATCAGTTCACTGTCAAATCTTTTTCTAAAGCCTCTTTATCCATTTTCATGCATAATTGTAATATTTTGTAAATCGATCGAAAGAAAATCATTTCTAACGATTTGAACCATAATTTCGTAAAACTTGCTTTTCGAAATCCATATTTGAAATTTATCATTTGAAATAACAATACATTTAAAAATGTAAATTTGTAGGGAACGTTATTCACTCACCTGCTACGCTCCTAAACAGCTACTCTTTTCAGCTCAACCACTTTGATTACTATCACTTCTCAACCCTCTGACATTCCAACATAACATGTTAACCCTCTAGGTATACACTTAACGGCAATCAATCATACTAAATTTACTATCAATCAGAGACATCGCCATTGGCCACGATTAAGTTGATTAAAACACTAATTCATTTCCAATAAATCCTTAAACATGATCTTTGCACAGATCTGAAACCTTCCACATTCAACCATTTAACACTTCAAAAGCTCTATCGGCTTCCAAGTCCTTTCATTTATCATAACACTCTGGACCACAACAATTTTGTCAACACAGCAGTACATACCCATGTATACGTATTTATATACCAAAGAAAATGATCAGGGCCTTAAATCTTAATTCTTTTCCTTCTTGTCGCCACCCCCAAGCACATATATTCCCAACGCATGCAAACACAACAACCACAACAGCATGCGTATGAACATACATATATACATTTTCTCACTCAACACCTTAGAACTGCCCACCGTCATCACAGCACACGCATACTCACATATTATATTCACAGCCCAACAAACATACCAAAACCAACCCAGCGACCATCGTCACCGACGGCACACACAACTCTGTTTCCTATAATACCACAAAACACATACCTATCGGCCGCCAGAAGGAGTTCTCAGTCAACACAGCAGGGAGATGAATGGCTCAGTACACAGAATCTGGAACCCACCTACGGCCATTGCAACAACAACTTCAAAGTTTATCTACCCTGCGATTCTATCCGAAAATAGAAACAGAGTGCAAAGACGAAAGCGACCAGCGCGAAAAGACCAATGGAGGAAAAATGTGCACTAACCTCCAGCGAAAAATCACAGAACCAAACTTTCCAATTCCCTCCTCTCTGCCAATCACAGAAATGTCCAAGCTTGCGGAATCCAACAACAGCTACCGAACAGGACCCCCAGCTCCAACATTTCCCAGTGGCAACAGAAGAGACGCGACGACCGTGACTGGCTACAGCAATCCCTGAACAACGACGGCGACAAGAAAGAAGCTGGATAATGACTTGCTACAGTGCCACAATCGATCTCGCGACAAGGACTCACCCACACGACCGTGACCCAGCACTCTAAAACAGAGGAACCCAACACTGATGACCACCACACCCCTCGTTGTCTCTCCCGACTGCCTCTCCCTTTGATTTCTCCCCTGCCTGCGGCACTTAAAGGAGAGAAGCAATCAAGCGATGCGCCGCTTCCAGGACGACGGCACAGCAGAGGAGATTGACAACACACTGCGACGACTGACCACACGCAAGGCTAGCCGAAAGCTTCTAACCTGCTCGCTGTTTCCCCACCTGCGTCCCGCCTGCGTCCCGCCTGCGTCGCTGCTGAAATCAGAGGTCTGAAGGGAGAGGGGTACGGTGCAGAGAAAAAAGAAGGGGAGGGCAAAATAGTAATTTCGCATGCTGAAAATCAAAAATAAACCGCACCCTGCGGCAGCTGAGACTCGAACGCAGCACGTCAGAGACATCTCCCGCGTCTTCAGCCACTCAGCTGGGAAGAAGCATTACCCTCAGTGTTTCTCAGTGACTTCCACAGCTTCTCTCCATGGCTGGTGATCTCTTTCCGATCGCAAGAAGATGTCCACAGCTTCTCTCCGTGGCTCATGCTCTCTTTCTAATCGCAAGAAGTCGATGCCTCAGGTCGGCTTCCTCTACTGGTATCTACACGAACAGCGTTCCAACCACGAACGACGTGCTAGCGTCTCTTGTCCCTCCAAGGCTTTCTCAAGAATTCGTCCTCTCCGTCTCTACTTCAGCAGTTTCTTATCTGCAAACCTTTTTGCAGATTCCCTTCGGCTTTTTGTGTTATGTGTTGTCTTTAAAACGTAGCTCCTAAAATCAGATATATAGGATGCTCTGCGTTTTCTTCAACCGAATTGAATTTTAGAATTAATCTATATTAATTCTGAAATTAATACAATATCACATATTGTATAATTTGATAAGAAACTAATTAAATAAATAATATTTGTATTAAATCCGTCCTACAGATTTAATTCACCTATTTATTTAATTTAAAATAAAGATAAGACTGGACTATATTTGATTTATTCTCATAAATTAAATTTGAGATATCATGTCAATTTGAATTTCAAATTCAAACGTGATAGAGATTTAATTTATCCTTATAAATTAAATCTTGTAAATATCTCTTATATGAGATATCCTATCAATTTGAATTTCAAATTCAAACGTGATAGAGATTTAATTTATCCTTATAAATTAAATCTTGTAAATATCTCTTATATGAGATATCCTATCAATTTAAATTTCAAATTCAAACGTGATAGAGATTTAATTTATCCTTATAAATTAAATCCTATATATCCCTTATATATAATGTATATATACGAATATAAATATAAATAAATATATACATCAACCCTGGATCATTCATTGAATCTGGACACGTCTTAGATTCAATGAATTTGGACATCATAGATCGTGTTGGGCTATTTTGTGTGCGACCCTATAGGCCCATATGAAGTTGGCAGTGGGTCATTTGCTATACTGGCCCACAAGTCGCAAGTGGTCTCTAGCAAAACATAATGACTACCCAAATCATATGAGGATTGATACACGATATAACCTTTTATACAACCATATCATGTCCCTTCTGTCACGCGATATTTTGGTCATGGATGAGGCATGGATAATGTCATCCTCCTATTTCTGACCATTACTTTCTCGATCCCTGAGTAGTCTGACTATAGAAATGGAACTACCTTTCCATTACAGTATGGCCATACATTTCTCAAACTCACTCATCGAGGGGCCCAGTAATAACTCTCTACGAATGTGAGGGACAAATTCTATCTTGACCATTCATATTCCTCCGCATGAAAAACCACTAAGCCCGAACATAGTCTCTATGATCACTCGGTCAAAAGTGACTTTTGACTAGGTCAAAGCTGAGCGTTTGTCATGTAGGAATCCATAATGATCTCATGTCAAAGGGCATAGTGACATAGTTTGTATATGAGAGAAGCTTATGATGTAACCCATTCAACTCTCTCATAGCGGGTCGGTCTAACACCTTGTACTCTTACATGTGCCAATGCCTTTGATTTATATCTCTATACATCTTCAAAGTCATACTGGTCTTATTTCATCTCTGCTCCCGCACAGATGACCGACCAGGGACATTTATGATAAGATCATGAATTATCCAAGGATGGTCATCACAGTAAACATGTAAATAATATGATAACACAATTAATAAATTCATAAATCAATAATGTTCATAAGACAATGATTGGCCCGTAAGGCACATTTTCCAACAGATTGAGTCATATCTCCGTTGGCAGAATCAAAAGGTTAAATAAAGAAGGAATTCTTCCATCTTTAAACCATTCAGAGTTTGATTCTTGTATGGACTGCATAAGGGAAAAGCAGACTAATAAGTCACATAAGGGGGCTAAAAGAAGTTCTCAGTTGCTAGAAATTATACACGGATATTTGTTACCCTGATTTGACTGCGCATAGTCAAAAGTACTTTATCACCTTTATTGATGATCACTCAAGATACATGTATGTCTACATGCTTTATAAAAAAGTGAGGCACTAGATGCTTTCAAGGAATATAAAGTAGAAGTAGAAAAATAGATTGGGAAACCAATCAAGATCGTGAGATCAGACCGTGGTGGTGAGTATTATGGCAGATACACTAGTGAAGGATAAGCAGCATGTCCATTTGCTGAATTTCTTCGAGAGCAAGGTATAGTGGCTCAAATACACTATGCCTGGATCACCTGACATGAATGGTGTAGTTGAAAGAAGAAATATGACCTTGTTAGACATGGTTAGGAGCATGATGAATATCTCCAAACTGTTGTCTTCTCCGTGGAAGGGAGCACTCAAGACAGCCACATACATATTGAACAGGGTTCCAACAAAGGCAGTGTCTAAGACACCATTTGAAATCTGGAAAGGATGAAAACCCAGTTTAAATTATTTCAAGGTATGGGGTTGTCCTGCGGAAGTAAGAGTGTATAATCCACAGGAGAAGAAGTTGGACCCTAAGATCATTAGAGTTTACTTTGTAGGCTATGCGGAGAGGTCTAAGGGTTATAAGTTTTATTGTCCTCTACCTTCTACAAGGTTTGTAGAGTCTAGGAATGCCAAATTTCTTGAGAATGATGTGATTAATGGGAGTGATTATCCATTGGATGATCATATAGAGCAAACCACCGATATCATTCATGAGGGGACATCAACAGTCAATTATTATCCCACTGTTGGGATTGACATTGAACGTGATGTAGACCTTGTAGCTCAAGTTAACAGTGCTGAACAACATAGACACATACCTGATGGTCAACCTATCACACAAGTGGAATCACAACAAAATGTGATAGAGGATTTCATTGTTCAACAACCTGGTTCAACCCAAGAGGTTGAATTAAGGAGGTCAACTAGAGAGAGAAGAATTGCATTACCTGATGACTATGTAGTGTATTCTGCTGAGGTTGACTGTGATGTAAGTATTGAGAATGATCCTTTATCATTTACTCAGGCTGTGAAGAGTGTGAACTCTAAGTTATGGCATGATGCTATGATTGATAAAATGAATTCCATGGCAAACAACCATGTTTAGGAACTGGTAGAGTTGCCTAGTGGGCATAAGGTTATCGGCTGTAAATAGGTTTACAAAACTAAGAGAGACTCACAAGGTAACATCGATAAATACAAGGCTAGGTTGGTTGCAAAGGGATTCACTAAAGTGGAAGGAATCGATTACAGTGAAACCTTTTCACCTGTATCTAAGAAAGATTCATTCCGTATCATCATGGTATTAGTTGCCCATTTTTATCTAGAGTTACACCAGATGGATGTTAAGACTGCTTTCCTCAATGGTGAACTGGAGGAAGAAGTCTACATGAAATAACCTGAGGGATTTATTGCAGAAGGTAAAGATCAATTGGTATGCAAGCTGAAGAAATCAATATATGGTTTGAAACAAGCTTCACAGAAGTGGTACTTGAAGTTCCATGAAGTGATCACGTCATTTGGTTTCGTTGAGAACATCATGGATGATTGTATATACCACAAGGCTAGTAGGAGTAAAATCATATTTTTAATTTTGTATGTGGATGACATACTACTTGCTACCAATGATCTGGGACTATTACGTGAGGTGAAACAGTTTCTGTTCAAGAGCTTGACATGAAATACATGGGTGAGGCTTCTTATGTCATTGGCATAAAGATCCATAGAGATATAACCCAATGTCTTATAGGCTTATCTCAAGAGGCTTACGTTGTCAAAATTCTTGAACGATTCAGGATGCAGAACTGTTCATCTAACGTGGCTCCTATTGAAAAAGGAGACAAGTTTAATCTAAGTCAATGTCCTGAAACTGAACTTGATAGGAAACAGATGGAAAAGGTCCCATATGCCTCATCAGTAGGAAGCTTGATGTATGCACAGGTTTGTACAAGATCTGACATCACTTTTGCTGTGGGTATGTTGGGAAAAGATACCAAAGTAATCCTGGGGAAGCACATTAGACAGCTGCAAAGAAGGTGTTTAGGTACCTATAAGGCACTAAATACTACATGCTCACATACATGAGAAAAGACAATTTGGACGTAATTGGATACTCAGATTCATATCTTGGAGGAAGCGTAGACTCAAACAAGTCTACATCTGGTTACATCTTCCTATTGGCAGAAGGAGCTATATCGTGGAGAAGCGCTAAGCAAACTTAAACAGCTCCTTCTACCGGTGATGCTGAGTACATTGCGTGTTTTTAAGCAAGTTTACAAGCTATTTGGATAAGGAATTTCATTGCTAGGCTTAAGATTGTGGATTCAGTCTTTAAGCCAATCAGAATGTACTATGATAACATAGCTGCGGTGGCCATAGCGAACAACAAAAGGAATAAAAGTCGCAGCAAGTTTGTTGAACTTAAATTCCCTTGCTTAAAAGAGAGAGTTCAGGATGACTAAGTTTCCGTTGAACGTATTAGTACATTGGACATGTTGGCTAATCATTTGACTAAAGGGTTGAAGCCGAACATCTTTGTCACATATGTACCTCATATGGGACTTCGTCCTACTTTTGATGAGTGGAGGCATGAGCAATGAAATTATATTTTGTGGTTTATCATTTCAATTTGTGATTGTATACATTTTGTGTTATTGAAATTGATAAACATTGAGACAGGAACCTATGAACATTGAGTTCATATATATTGTGATACCCATTAAGTGATGGGGCTACTTGTAATACATGGAAGGTAATACCCGATAAAAGGGGACTTATCGCCTTGATTCTTGTAATACGACATTAGTTTACCTAGACAGGGCAATGACAATGAGTATACGGGCCAAGTGGGAAAATGTGAGATATTTATTATATAACTTATTTAGATATTAATTAGGATAATTAATAAATATTTTTTAGTGTAGCCCGTAGTCATTGGGCCCAATCTAAGGTGGGTTAGTGACTCAGTTTATTTAAGGTTAATTTTCTGATGGTGGAAATTAACAATTCATTGATTGTGAGATCTCTTTCCGAGTCCAGAGCGAAACATAATTCTCAACTCGCTTCTGAAGGTTCCCCACTGGTGACGGCTAAAAATAAGTTACCATCGCTGTGCCTAATCACCATATGGAAGAACTTGTTGTTTATCTAATAGTGTTCTCTTTTGAAAGGTATCTCATTTGATTCTAGTTCTTCTCAGATCAATCAAGCTAATGGCGAGAGATAACTTTAAGTCTTCCGCTGCATCTCATATAGGTTTTATATTTGAGTATGTTATAATATGGATTGGTTATACTATGATTGAGATGCTTATTTTCTAACACTATTCCTATACAACTCCTTCTTTTAAACTCATTGGAGCACCCAAACTTACAAAAATCCAATTCCTTTTTGCTGTCATTGAGCTGACCGAAACAGGACAAATGAAAAGAACTGTTGAAATTCATTTTTATTCCCATGAAACACCTCCTGTATGCTTCTAAATATAGCTTGGGTTTAATAAAATAATTTAGAACACTTGGCCTTCACTTTTACACCTCAAACAGCAGTATTTTTTCTTAAATTTTACTTCTAAAATTTCAACCCAATAACTATTCATACATTTATTCTTATATCTCACATCGTGTAAGCATATATAATCATAATTTATTCTTCAAGAAAGTCTTATGTAGCCTCCTTCATAATCTGGAAAATATTTTCCAGATTTCTCGAAAGTATCCCCCAAAGAAAACTCAACATATAGCAGCATCATTTCCTCATAAGCAACGTGATATATAGCCCACCTAAGCTTTATTTCACAGCTCTCCATGATTATTTAACTACAGCTTCCTTTCTCTCTCACTAGAATCCTATTTTAAACATCATATTCATCCCCAAAAAGTCTCAAATGGCAGAAATAATGATGGGAGGGTGCTTAGAGGACTTACACACCAACACTGGCGGCAAAGGGAATGGACGAGACTAAAGACCATAGTGGAAGCAATGTGATTTGGAGCTCTCCACACCTCGCATATCCAACAATAGGAGCTGTCCATGACACCTGACTTCTCTCAGCCATTTCATTGAATACCTTAGCCGCACTACCCATAAACCCAAACTTAGCATACACATCAACCAGAGCCGTGGAAACATACACATTCGAGAAAATCCCAGATTTCACAACGCCAACATGTATCCGCTGATTTCATATATTGTTAAGAAAATTTACTCCATTTCCCTTTGATTTCATATAAACCAAAGCTAGACAGCAGCAACAATAAGTCTCTGCTTTCAAAATCTTCATCCAAAATAGAGAAGGCACGTGCAGTGACTATATTACAAGATTTAAGCTAGTTTTCATGATTAGAAGTTTAATACTATACTTAATCAGTGATTTAACTTAAAAGTCCCAAATTTAATCGGTTAACCCAGGCTAAAAAAAATCAAAGAGAACAGAGGAGTCGGAGGTGAAGACGGACTCACCTCAGGTGGCCAACGGCGTCGCGAGTTCGGTCACCATCCTCCGAGCACCATCCAACATCGCGTCCCCCCTGTCCGACGCTATCCTCATATGAGCTCCTGCTTTTCACTCCACTCAACGCAAAATCATTGAATCAGAGAAGATGCAAACAGAGAAGGGTAGAAGAGACCCACCACCGTCAACCTCAGGCGTCGCGACTGTGGTAATTCTTGCGTGATCATCTCTCTCGCTCTCTCTCTCTCACTCTCACACTTTCGTTCTCGCTCCCTCTCTTCTCTGTTGCAGACGACAGTGATGAAGAACGAAGAATGAAGAATGAAGAATGAGAGGAGAACGATCGGCTGAAGAGAGTGAGGTGTTAAGGGTGAGAAAATTAATTGTCCCATGTGCAGAAGCTTAGCCCATGACCCTGGGACCGTTTAACTTGGGTCAATTAAGGGTAAATTTTGTTTTTTGTATAAAAATGTTTAAAAAATTATTTGGTTTATCCACAATTCAAAATTTAAAAGTAGGTCAAAATTTTCCTTCTTCTTAAATAATATTAATATCAGACAGGGTGAGCTGTCTATTATATTCAGGTATAAACCTAAATACTTAAGAGTTAGGATACTTCCCAAAGCGCTACAATTATAACTACAATAAAATAGTACTTCACAAAGATTAAACATATTTTAAATGATCATATGTCTCACTCTTTTACTAGTTGAATCTACTAATAATGGGTCTCAATCTAAAACCTATCTTCACAACTAGAGGTAATTTGGGCTCTATAAATTGGGTTTAATCTTGGCCCGTATCACTTTTAGAATTAGAGTGATGAATTTACTATTTTACTTTTCTCTATAAATATTGAAATTACTAAATAATTTTTAATAAATAATCCTCTTAATAGAATAAGGATTTTCTTTCTCCTCTAACTTCTTTAACTCATGAGAGATTTCCCCTAAAATTTTTAGGGCAACCAATAGCCTCTAACTATTTTTCTTGAATGTTTCAAGAAAAATGACCTTTAATTTTTAAAAAATAGCTATTAAATTATTTGAGCATATTTTGTAGAAATAAACTCTTTCATAATTTTATAAGTCCTTAAAATACTCTTTTCATGATTTTTCTTAATTTTCCTGAATAACAAAATATTTTTAATGACTATTCTTTCCTTTATTTTTCAAAAATTTTATCTTTGAAACATTTTAATTTAAAAAAATACTCTTGACCTCAATAATACCTTATAAATATCTTTTATTAAAATTTGTGATATTATAGTGAATGCGCTACCCTATGCAATTTACATCATTGCGATCTTATTAAGATCATTAGCAGTTGCTCAAATGATAATTTTAAATCTCTCATAATGGAATTCATTCCAAATGAGAGTCTTGATAGATGGTTGCACTCATATAGTTCTTCTTCGCTAATGGTTCATTGTGATGTAAACCCGAGTTATATTTGTTGGATGAAGATATGGTGGCCCATATTAATGATCTTGGAATTGCCAAATTGTTAGCCTTTGGGCAATCAAAAATCTATACCAAAACTTTGGCTACATTTGGATATATGGAACCAAGCGATGATTTAGTAATCTTATTATGTTTTATTTTATTTATCGTTCTTTTAACCATTCATTGATAAAAACACAACAAATTCATACACTCACACTCATACACGTACATCCAATAAGAAACTATATATTATGCTCACTTTCCATGGTTTATATTAATAATGATAAACTTTTTAACAAGTAATATCTTCTGTTTCTACATAATTACTAATTTACTTAGGATTCAATTTGGGTTGCAAAGTATGGATCAAAAGGAGATATTTCTGTGAAAGGAAATGTATATAATAGTTTTGATATTTTGCTTATGGAAACACTTACCAAGAAGAAGCCAACAGATGAGATATTTGGTCAAGGTCTAAATTTAAAAAAAAAATTAGGGTTAGCAAATCAACAACACTTTCAATTATTAATATTATAGATGACAATTTTCTGCATAGAGAGAATCAAAATATTGGTAACATAATACCACATATTTCATCGATTTTTTAATTGGCCTTGAGTTGTTGCATTGATGTACTTGAGGCACGACCTGATATGACAAATATTGTGGCATCATTGAAAACAAATAAGGTCATATTTATGCAAAATGTTAGAGACACCAACCACTAGGCGAATAACTGTTAAATTCAAATTTTGGCTTATTATTATTTCCTTAACCCTTTGGCTTGTTTTATTTGTGGAACATCTTGTAAAATGGAGTCATGACAATATTTTCTGTATCAATAAATATATATATCCCAATATATATTAAGGAATTGAAATTTGAGATGTTTAGAGCTTGATTATTTGGGCTTAGGACATTTACAATGTTATTTTCTGTAAAATGCCGTTTTATGTATCGTCAAAACTGTTTTTGAATGATATATATATATATATATATATATATATATATGTGGTTTCCATTGTTTCTTAAGATCATATAAATTTTAGAAATTTATTTTCCAAAACAAATACAAAAAATAAATAATGGTTTTCTTAATGAACCGAGGAGTGCCCTAAATTTTTCCTTGTATTCTCTATATGCTTATGTTTTGTAAACCTCAAACTTTAATCTATTATAAAAGTAAAAAATAAACTAGATTTGATCAAATATTGATTAGGCCACTTCAGTTTATGTAATGAATTATTTATAATAATATTGATTGATCCTTAAAATTAATTATTGTGAGTCTTCCATGTCATTTTTGTAGCGACATTATTTATTGGGCCACTTCATCAACTTTCATCAATTATTTACAAAAACATTAGCTGATTTTTAAAATGAATTATTGTGATTCCATGTCAGTTTGTAATATTTTGAATGAATAATCAATTGCTTCTGTTTAAATAAGTATTATTAACAAATTTTTTTTGAGTCGAGGTTAATCTGCTGAACTCACTCTTGCAATAACTTGAACTCGGCCCAAATTTCCATGTGCCTCTTAATTTGCCGTTGTTTTTTGATTTATTTGAAGAAATTTTATTCATTATTGATTTATGTGGATGATCTTTGATTGATTAATTCTATGTGGAGAAGAGCTTTTCAGTGATGATCTTTTTGTAATTTCCTTTATAATATTAGTTACATTACATTCATTCTTAACCCATGAATCTTCAATTTTTTTTTCAGAAAAAATCCCCAGAAAATATTACATGAATTCTAAAATTTTAAAAAGGGCATACAAATATATAAAAGGATAGATTAGTTATAAGTATAAATATGATATTTCAATATTTGTGAAAAAATATGAAATATAAATTATGGGTATTGACTATACTAATAATAAAATTGACAATACATAAAATGATTTTAACTATTTTGATAATAAGATTAACTATTCACACTAAAAAATTAGTGGTTAAAATAACATATCAGGTTATAAGCATTGAATACACTAGTAACAAAATTAGTAACATGTGTAATAATTTTAATAATTTTAATAACGAGATTGACTATTATATTTAACAACTTAGGGGTGCAAATAATAATATATAAGGTTGTGAGTATTAATAACATTAATAATAAAATTGACAACACATATATAAAGATTTAACTACTTTAATAACAAAAATGACTATTCCATTTAGGATCTAGGGCAATTCATCTTTTTTCATAAATATTGATACTTATAATATATATGTCCTTTTATATATTTGTATGCCATTTTTAAAATTTTATAATTCAAATAGTATTTTATTAGATTTTTCCTTCTTTTTATTCTCATTCTTTATTTTCTTTATATCTAAACACTTCCAATATCAGGAAAAATTGTAGCAAAAGATCCCAAGACACGTTGTTTTGATTGAAAAGTCACGTTCAACTCACATATTGAGGATTATATTAATTCCTCTTTCATGCCTTCTAGTTTTAAAAAGTAAAAAACACAAACAACTATTAGATCAGAGTATAAGAATTCAAAGAATATGCAAATGAATATATATATATATATATATATATATATATATATAGTACAAAACAATGCATCTGCTGATTTATAGATAGAAAAATCAAAGGGAGAGAATGACATTTGTGTCCCCTAGAAGACGGTTGTTAAGACTTCAATTAGTCCACTAAATTGGATAAACATCAAGTCTAACTAAAGTACTTTATCGACAAATTAAAGTACTTTTTATACCAAAAGCATACTTTAGTTTCCACTTCTTTATATGAATGAAAACTTTTACTTTCACTTATTTTATTATATATATTTTCATATCTGGAAAAATAGTAAATATATATTTGCGTGTATATTAATCTGGTGGTCGACATTCTTGTTAAAGTTTAAACATTTTTAATTTCAAAATATCTTTCCTCATTACTAAGGAGCACTTTAAACTTATACTGAGTGTTTTTATAAAATTATTTTAAGAGATTAGCTATACAAAAAATTAATTTAAGATACTATATACTATTAAAAAATATTTTGGGGAGTTGTATGTATCTTATCTCTTATTAATTTGTAAAAATTAAAAAAATTATATATTAATTTTTTAAAATACTCATATGATCTTAAATGTAAAATTTAATTTAAAATATAAATTATGTTTTATATTTAAAATTAGAACAATATCATTCTAATTATCTGTACCAGAATTTACCTATATGATAAAATCCTCCTAATATTTGAATTTAATAAAAAATTAAAAAATATATAAATTTAAGATATAAAATAAATTAAAATTTTATATTTAAAAATAAAATACTTTTTTTATTAATTGAACATACATAGTATCACGTGACTTGGACGGCACAACAACAAATCTTAAATTTTGTCGTTCAAATTCATATTTGTTTGTTTGGTCTTCAAATACAAGGATTAGTCACTACTTCCAACAATAAATACTCTAAAATTACCTAAAAAGAAGAAGCTATTTGGTGTGATATGGAGTGTGACTTTGAGTCACAAGTCAAGCACTCCATGAGTGGTTGATATAACGTGTTATAAAGGGTCACTTTATAGCTTATATCACGCAATGATACTGAAAATATGATCGATAATGCTACTTCTTTCTTGCCTTTGTGGGACAGCTTTTAATTATTAGGTTCTCTGTGTCCTTACATATCTCATAAGTCTAGCATGATGTGTGCCTATAATTTTTTTATATTGATGATATATATATATATATATATATTATAATATAGCCAACTAGACTTGACCATAAACAATTAATATTATACAATGCACAAGTTTGCTTCTTTTTCTTCGCATCACCTTCTTAGATGGTGCAATTTTTAATCTTTAAGTTTTTTGTGCCCTTAAGAAAGATTTTCTTATGGCCCAAACCCATATAGTTCAAATCATGAGTCACATCTAGAGAGATGTCAATATCTAGTATCACAAAACATCTTAAATAGGATTACTTCAATAAAAAAAATACATACACTAATAAAAATAATCTTTAAGTTTCTACCGTACAAAATTGTGGGGTAATTCATGACTACACATAGTTAAAAATCTTGAGATAACTTAAGTAAAACTGATATGGTTGTTAGATTGTTTTATTCATAGTTTTGGGAATATTCTTAAATCGAAATAATCTATTTATTATTATAACTTATTGGTAATTTCTACATCTTTTAATAAACTTAGAAGTTCCTAAGATTCTTCGAACAAGATATTCTTTGAATTCTTAGAACATGTTCAGGTGGCCTTTTATAGGATTTAGATTAGATTATATATTATCTTTTCATCTACGCAACATTTTCATACAATCAAATCAAATAATATACTATTAAATTTATGGTTATTTCCTGTATTCTCGTCTTTAGAGAGATTAAATGAGTGTTACTTTAAATTTCAATTTAAGACTATTATGCAATTTTCTGCTTTTAGACATTGTAACATATGAAGTTTTATTTGTGCTTGCGCACTATATCTTTATTCTTTCTAAACTGAATTATCAACAAAATAGCTAATATTTCTTTTTTGAAAAGAATTAACTAATAGTTTTAAAAATCTTGCAAGAAATGATTTCATACTTTACTAAACATTAAAATATAACAAAAACACTTCTTATATTCAAATTTATATATGTTTGTCTGGTCTCCAAATACAAATCAAATGTAACTAAAACATGCTTCCTTAAAAAAATTCAGGTTTTGCGGAGGTTTTTAGTTCTCGTCAAGAAAAGTTTTCACAAACTCAATCTTATGCGTACATCCTACCAATAAATGTAAGAAAGGTATTATTAGATTGAGTGTCAATTGTTTGTGGCTCTTGAAATATATATACAAAAATGCATACTCTTTTTACCACATATAATATTTTTCGAAGTCAATTGTGGTATTTTCTTTTGTGTAAATTAAGATGATATTGCCAAAATAAAGTATACATAGGGATGTGTGTGTGTGAAATGAAGTATCTCTTTGTGGTCTACTTACAAGTCAAGCACTCCAATCAATTAACGTAATTTATGGGGTCCTGTTTATTTTTCCTACTTTAACATAAACAACATAGTTTTACAGCCTCTAATATTCATAGATTCACAATATTCAGCATGTTTATTTCCAATAGCCAATAGATCCACGATACTCTTACTTTGGTATTTTTCTTCAATTTTCTTTTTTAGTTCTTTTTGTAATTTCCTTTATAATATTGGTTACATTACATTCGTTCTTAACCCATGAATCGTCAATTTCTTTTATGAGAAAACCCCCAAAAAATACCATATGAATTCTAAAATTTTAAAAAGGATATACAAATATATAAAAGGACATATTGGACACAAGGAATAATATGTAATTTTAATATTTGTGTGAAAAGATGAAAATTGAGTTATGGGCATTGACTACACTAGTAATGAAATTGACAATATGTATAAAGATTTTAACTTTTGAAATAACAAGATTGACTACTCACATTAAGAAGTTAGTGGTTCAAATAATATATCAGATTATAGATATTAGCTATACTAGTGACAGAATTGATAATACGTCTAATGATTTTAATTATTTTGATGACGAGATTGACTACTCAATTTCACAATTTAGTAGTGCAAATAATAATAGATCAAGTTGTTGGTATTGGCAACACTAATAATTTAAATTGACAACACAGGTAAAGATTTTAACATTTTTGATAATGAGACTGACTACTCCTTTTAAGTTGTGGGGCAATTTCATATTTTTTTTTATAAATATTGAAATCCCATATTGATACTTATGACATTTATGTCATTTTATATATGTGTATACTCTTTTTATAATATAAATAGTATTTTATTGAGATTTTTTCTTTTTATCTCTTTGCTTCTCGGTCTTTATTTTCTTTATATCTAACACTTGCAATATCGGGAAAAATTGTACCAAAAGATCCCAAGACTCGTTGTTTTATTGAAAAGTCACATTCAACTCACATATTGAGGATTATATTAATTCCTCTTGCACGCCGTCTAGTTTAAGAAATAAAAAAACACAAAAAACCATTAGATCAGTGTACAAGAATTCAAAGAATATGCAAATGAATATATATTACAAAACAATGGATCTGCTGATTTATAGATAGAAAAATCAAAGGGAGAGAATGACATTTATGTCCCCCTAGAAAATGGTTGTTAAGACTTCAATTAGTCCCTTAAATTGGGTGAACATCAAGTCTAACTAAAGTACTTTATCAACAAATTAAAGTACTTTTTTTTTATCAAAAGCATACTTTATTTTCCACTTCTTTATATGAATGAAGACTTTCACTTTCACTTACGTTTATTATATATTGTCATATCTGGCAAAAAGGTATATATTTGCGTGTACATTAATCTGGTGGCCGACATTCTCATTAAAGTGTAAACATTTATGTTATAAAATATCTAACATTTAACAGAGTAAAACTTTAAAGAATGGACAATAAAATATAACAAAAAATAACACTTTTTATATTCGAATTTATATTTGTTTGTTTGGTCTCCAAATACAAAGTATGGAATATGACTAAAAAATACTGCTTCAAAGAAAAATAAAAGGTTACCGGTTTTGCTAAGGTTTTCACGCAGGGATCGTCAAAGAAACTTTTTTACAAATTTTTCCAAACAAATATACCAAACAATTTTAGTTGAGATATGGACTCAGTACAACCAAAATATATCTCATACCTCAAAGAATATTCGCAAAAGTATTTAAAGATTAGCCACTAAAATAATTTGCATATTGGCAATAAAATTCATACTGACACTTCTATAGTTTGAGCTATATTCGTATAAACTAATAAACCAACCTTAATTTTATAAGGATGTTATCATCCTTCAATACAATTTTTCAAAATACTTTAAAAATTGCGCATAACGATCCCTTCAAGTCTCTGGGTAAAAAGTGGATCATTAGAACGAGTGTTGTGGCTTTCCGAGTGCACATCCACGTTTTGTCACATACAATATGTGTGTGTTTGGTTTTAACCAAAATCTAGATTTTGAAAAAATTTAAAATAAACAGCTATATTTATTCAAAAGGGTTTTTGGATTAAACTATAGTTTAAAATTAAGATTTCAGATAAGCTGATCAGAATAGCTTTATGGAATAGTAAAAGAGCTTATGAACTAACCAATTACTATATTACTCATACTTTTTCTTACACCATCTCCTCTCTCCTCTCTCTTCTACACTCTTTCTCCTCTCTCATCTCTCATCATTTAATACTTATACCCTTTTTTATAATTTACCAATAATAAAAATACTTTTATAAATAATTATCCAAACACTTATTTATTCAAAATGTGTATTTGGTTTTCCATAGCCAAGGTTTTAAAACGTAGGTTTGGGCAAAATCTAGATTTGGAAGCAAACAACTATATTTGTTCAAAAGGGTTTTTGGACCAAACCATGGTTTAAAACTAAAGTTTCAGATAAACTGGTCAGAATAGCTTATGGAATAATAAAATAGCTTATGAACTAACCAATTACTATATTACCCATACCTTTTCTTACACCCTCTCTCCTACTTTTTCTTACACCCTCTCTATTTTCTTTTCTTACACCCTATCTCCTCTCTCATTTCTTTTCTACACTTTCTCTCATCTCTCATATCTCTTTCACACCCTCTCTCCTCTCTTATCTCTCATCTCTTCTATATTTAATAATCATACAATTTTTTATAATTTACTAATAATAAAAATACTTTTGGAAATAACTATCCAAACACTCATTTATTCAAAATCACTTTTTTTTAATAAGTTCTTCTCCAAAACCATTTTCTAAAAACTGTCCAAAAGCCTTTTTTTCATAAGCCCTTTTCCAAATTCTTATCCAAAAATCACTTTTTGTATAAACTTTTCTCCATAATCTCTTTGCTAAAAGCTACCCAAAAGTCATTTTTTTATAAGTCATTTTCCAAAATCTTAGTCAAAAGGGCCCTATATATAAAATCTATAAAAAAAAATAAAAGATGCGCTATTTATGTGTTTTCTAAATCAATTGTGGTATTTTTATTCAGGCAAACTAAAATGATATTATCAAAATAAAAAAATACATAATGATACATAAAGAGACGCACATATAGCATCTGTTTGGTGTGAATTATGAGACTTTACACAGTTGGCACTTAGTTAGGCTCCTTAAGCATCTAATTAGGATTTGATCCCTGGCGATACGTATAGATAAAGAGGGTCTCATAACTAATACTAAAGTCCCTTCAAGAGGTTTTCGATGTGTAGAGATTAGTCATTACTTCTGACCATAGATATTCTAAGTTTACCTTAAAAAAAGAAAGAAAAGAAGCTATTTGGTGTGAAATGGAGTTTGATGTCTAGTAACAAGTCAAGCACTGCATGGGTGGTTGATATAACGTGTTATATGGGGTCACTTTATGGCTTACACAACGCATTGACACTGAAAATATGATCAATAATGCTACTTCTTTCTTGCTTTTATGGGACATCTTTTAATTATTTTAAGTTCTCTTTGTCCTTACATATTTCATAAGTCTAGCATTATGTGTGCCTATAATATTTTATATTGATGATATATATATATATATATATATTATAATATAGCCAACTAGACCATAAACAATTAATATTATACAATGCACAATTTTGTTTCTTTTTCTTCGCATCACCTTCTTGGATGGTGCAACTTTTTATCTTTAAGCCATATCTTTCAAATCATGAGTCAGGTCCAACAACATCTTTAAGTTTCTTGGAGAGATGTCAATATTTGGTATCACAAGGTATGTTGAATAGGATTGCCTTCAATAAAAAAATACATATACTTAGAAAAAAATCTCTAGGTTTCTATCGTACAAAATTGTGGGGTAATCCATGTGCTACCCATAGACAAAGTAAAAATGAGATGGTTGGTAGATTGTTTTACTCATAGATTTGAGAATATTCTTAAAGCTGAATAATCTATTTATTAATATAACTTATTGGTAATTTCTACATCTTTTAATAAATTTAGAAGTTCCTTAAATTCTTCGAACAAGATATCCTTTGAATTCTTAGAACATGTTCAGGTGGCTTTTTCTAGGAGTTAGATTAGATTATATATTATCTTTTCTTCTACGCAACATTTTCATACCATCAAATTAAATAATATAATATTAAATTTATGGTTATAGACTGAATTTCTCTTTTTTAGAGAGATTAAATGAGTGTTACTTTAATTTTTTTTTTGCTACAGAACGAGGGCAATAGCCCTATACAAATAAAATTAATCTATATGGGGATTAACTCCTAAGCACTCGTTAGCAACAATAGATGTCAAATGTGAAGGACAATCATGTAAAATTCGTGTGGTATTCAAGCTATCTTTAGTCAGCACATCTGCCAATTTATTCCGTTCTCTAGAAATATGCTGGATCTTCACATCCCAAGATAGGTCGAGAAGACTCTTTATTTGGGATACCAATAGGCTGTATGTATGACCTGTTAAATTAGCTAGCATTTGAATAATGTTCTTGGCATCACTTTCCAACATAATTTTTCTAAAACCTAGATCCCAAGCAAGTTTGAGATCTTTATAAATGATCCACTATTCAGCCTCTATGACTGTATAAGATCCCAGTTTACTCATAAATCCAGCAATCTAATTTCCTAAATAATTTCTAATGACTCCGCCACATTCAGCTCTATTTTGTCCTGTAGTCACAGCTCCATCTACATTTACTTTGATCCATCCCAAAGTGGGAGGATGCCACTTATATGAATTTGAAGTTGTGCTATCATTAGATACACCATCCTCCAGAACTAGCACAAAGCTCCTCCATGTTTGCATAATAACCAAATAAGGCTCTAAAGGCTTTAAGTACTTTCCCTCAAAAGTGTTATTGTTCTTCCACTTCCACAAATTCCAAATTGTTACTCTCCAAATTAATCCCCAACTATTAACACCATCTAATCCCAACTCTCTCTTGAGATTTAAAGCAAACCAATCTAGCAGGTGGGCTGCAAAGAATGAGTGTTACTTTAAATTTCAATTTAAGACTATATTATGCAATTTTCTTCTTTTAGACATTGTAACATATGAAGTTTCATTTTTAACCTATTCGTGCTTGAGCACTATATCTTAATTCTTTCTAAACTGAATTATCAACAAAATAGCTAATATTTCTTTTTTTGAAAAGAATTAACTAATAGTTTTAAAATCTTGTAAGAAATGATTTCATACTTTACTTAACATTAAAATATAACAAAAACACTTCTTATATTCAAATTTATATATTTTTGTTGGTCTCCAAATACAAATCAAATGTAACTAAAACATACTCGCTTGAACTAAAAATAAAAAATTTCAGGTTTTGCGGAGGTTTTTAGTTCTCGTCAAGAAAAGTTTTCACAAGCTCAATCTTATGCGTACATCCTACCAATAAATGTAAGAAAGGTATTGTTAGATTGAGTGCAATTGTTTGTGGCTTTTGAAATATACATACAAAAATGCATACTCTTTTTACTGCACATATAATATTTTTGGAAGTCAATTGTGGTATTTTCTTTTCTGTAAATTAAGATGATATTACCAAAATAAAATATACATAGGGATGTGGGTGTGAAATGAAGTGTCACTTTGAGGTCTACTTACAAGTCAAGCACTCCAATCAATTAACGTAATTTATGGGGTCCTGTTTATTTTTCCTACATTAACATAAACAGTATAGTTTTACAGCCTCTAACATTGAATAGATTCACACTACTCAACATGTTCATTTCCAATAGCCAATAGATCCACGATCCTCTTACTTTAGTATTTTTCTTCAATTTTCTTTTTGAGTTCTTTCTGTAATTTCCTTCATAATATTAGTTACATTACGTTCATTCTTAACCCATGAATCTTCAATTTCTTTTCGAGGAAAATTCCTAGAAAATACACATAAATTCTGAAATTCTATATAAATACATAAAAGGATGCATTAGTAACAAGTATTAATATATGATTTCAATATTTATGAAAAAAAGACAAAACTTAAGTTATAGGCATTAACTATATTAATAATAAAATTGATAATATATATAATGATTAAAATGATTGATTACTCACATTAAGAAATTAATAGTTCAAATAATATATCAGGTTGTAGGTATTGACTTACACTAGTAATGAAATTGGTAGCATTGTAATAATTGTAATCATTTTGTAATGAGATTGGCTATTCTGTTTGACAACTTAGTGGTGTAAATAATAATAGATTAGGTTATAGGCATTGAAAATACTAACAAAATTGACAACACATGAAAGATTTTAACAATTTTGATAATAAAATTGTCCACTCTATATAAATATTGAATTCCATTTTGATAATTGTAACATATATGTCATTTTATATATTTGTATGCCATTTTTAAAATTTTATAATTTAAATGGTATTTTTTTTTGGAAAATTTACCTTCTTTTTATCCCCTTTTCTTCTCCGTCTTTATTTTGTTTTATATCTAAACACTTTCAATATCAGGAAAAACTATAGCAAAAGATCCCAAGACTCGTTGTTTCAATGAATGGACAATAAAACATAACAAAAAATAACACTTTTTATATTCAAATTTATATTTGTTTGTTTGGTCTCCAAATACAAAGTATGGAATATGACTAAAACATACTGCTTCAAAGAAAAATAAAAGGTTACCGGTTTTGCTAAGGTTTTCACGCATCGATCATCAAAGAAAACTTATTACAAATTTTTGCCAACAAATATACTAAACAATTTTAGTTGAGATATGGACCCAGTACAGTCAAAATACATCTCACACCTCAAAGAATATTCCCAAAAGTATTTAAAGATTAGGAGCTAAAATAATTTTCATATTGACAACAAAATTCAAACTCACGCATCTATAGCGTTTGAGCTATATTCGTATAAATTAATAAATCAACCTTAATTTTATCAGGATGTTATCATCCTTCAATAATTTTTTTTTTCAAAATGCTTTAAAAACTTGCGCATAACGATCTCTTCAATTCTCTGGGTAAAAAGTGGATTATTAGATCGAGTGTTGTGGCTTTTCAAATATACATACACGTTTTGTTACATACAATATAAAATCTATAAAAAAAATAGAAAATAAAATATGCGCTATTTATATGTGTTTTCTAAGTCAATTGTGGTATTTCTCTTTAAGTAAACTAAAATGATATTATCAAAATAAAATATACATAATGATAAAAAAAATAGACACACATAGAAGTTATTTGGTGTAAAACATAAGACCTACGTACAGTTGGTATTTAGCTAGTTTATATAAGCATCTAATCAGTTATTTGATCCTTAAAGATATGTATAGAAAGGGTCTCATAGCTAGCACTAAAATCCCTTCGCAAAGTTTATAGTGTATGGAGATTAGTCACTACTACTTCTGACAATAGATACTCTAAACTACCTATAAAAAAGAGAAGCTATTTGGTGTGAAATGGAGTTTGACTTTGAGGTCTAGTAACAAGTCAAGCGCTCTATAGGTGGTTGATATAACGTGTTATATGGGGTCACTTTATGACTTATACAATGCAGTGATACTAAAAATATGATCGATAATGCTACTTTTTTCTTTCTTTTATGGGACAGCTTTTAATTATTTTATGTTCTTTGTGTTACGTATCTCACAAGTTTAGCACGATGTGTGCCTATAATTTTTTTATCTTGATATATATATATATTATGATATAGCCAACCAAACTTGACCGCAAACAATATTAATATATATCACCTTCTTGGATGGTGCAACTTTTAATCTTTAAGTTATTTATGCTCTTAATAAAGATTTTTATATGAACACCAGACCCATATCGTTCAAATCATTTGTTAAGTCTAACAAAATCTTTTAAGGCACTGTCATGCATCTTTACAGAAATAAAAATCTTGAGAATATTTTTTTTAGAAATACTCTGAAATCGGAATAATCTGTTATTATACTTTTTGTTGGTAATTTCTAAATTGTTTTAATAAATTTAGAATTTTCCTAAATTCTTCGAACAAGATATTCTTTAAATTCTTAGAACATGTTTGGGGTGGCCTTTTCTAGGATTTAGATTTTAGATTCTATATTGTCTTCAAATTTATATATGTTTGATTGGTCTCCAATTATAAACAAGATATCAAATATTGTGACTAAATCCTACAGCTTCAACGACAAATAAATTAGACAAAGATTTGCGAAGGATTTCACAAAAAGTAAATACAGCTCCTAATGAAGGTATCAAACAAAATTTAGTTGAGACGTGGGTTCGCTACTGCCAAAATATATCTCATAGCTTAAAGAATATTCACAAAAGCATTTAAAATTTAATCACTAAAACGATTTTCATATATAGGCAATAAAATTCAACTCACACTCCTATAAGGATGAACTATATTTGTGGTATTGTCTTTTGAGTAATTAAGATGATATTACCAAAATATGACTCACACCTCAAAGAATATTAGGAAAAGTATTTAAAGATTAACCACTACAATGATGTTATGATCATCCTTTCAAGATAATTATTCAAAATGCTTTAGAAAATTTCACATAATGACCCCTTCAAGTCTCTGGCGTAAAAAAACTAATTTATAGATAACTAATTCATTGAACATAGTTGCATTGTAGAGTATACTTCAATATATTATCCAAAATTGCGTATAATGTCCCTTTCAAGTCTCTGGCGTAAAAAGCGGATTATGAGATTGAGTGTTGTGGCTTTTGAAATATACGCACAAAAATACATCTCTTTTTTCCACACACAATATATCAAACCTGTCAGAAAAAATTAAAATATGCACTATTTTACAGTGTTTTTGAAGCTAACTATGGTATTTTCCTTTGGGTAAACTAAGATGATATTATTACCAAAATGAAATATACACAAAGTCAAGCAAAGTGAAATAATGCAATGAAAATAAAAATATGGTCCATAAAGTGACAAAGTCCTCTCATCATTAACTATGACGTGCGTTATGGGGTCACTCTCTGGCAAATACCATTTTTGATCATACAATTTACTTGACTGTGTGTGGAATTGAGTTTGCACATCTTGACTTTGATTTCTAATCGAACGAGTATAAAATGACGTGCGTGTTAATTCCTAGATTCGCAAGACTTAACATTTGATAAGTGAGATATGCTAAACATGAGAAAACCTTCTTGCTTTGTTTTCCACTTCTTACTTCATTGCTTCATGGTTTCCTCAGCGTCACTTGATGCAAACATCATCACCGACAAATATGCACTTCTTGCCCTTAAATCTTCAATCACTTCAGATCCATACGATTCTTTAACTAATTGGTCTGTCTCTTCTTCTCCATGCAATTGGGTTGGTGTCACCTGCAATACTCGACATGGAAGGGTTCATTCCTTAAATCTTAGAGCCATGGATCTCAAAGGCACCATACCTCGACAGCTGGGAAATCTCTCATTCCTTGTTAAATTGGATCTTAGTGACAACAATTTTCACAATCAAATCCCTGAAGAGACAGTTCGACTACGTCGATTGAGACTATTCAACTTGAGCTACAACAACTTTCATGAACAAGTTCCAACATGGATAGGAGATTTATCCATGCTTGAGTGCTTGGATTTTCGAAATAACAATTTTAATGGAGTTATTCCATCGTCTCTATTCAATTTGTCAAAGTTAGAGATCTTGGATTTGAAGTTTAATTTAATTGAAGGGACTATTCCACTTGAGGTAGGAAAACTTGAGGACTTGAAGATTTTACAACTTTCACTTAACAAGCTTTCAGGAACCATTCCCCAAATAGTTTCCAACTTTTCTTCACTTGAAATATTGAGTCTCTCTTATAATAGTTTGTCAGGTATGTTTTGGCTTATTTTTAATATCTATATTTGTCTTTTCTATAATTGATTGTCATGATTTTATATTATCATGGGGGAACCTTTGTTTTTCTAGATTTTTTTTTTTTGCATTTTTGTGCATTTCTTCTAGTTTATTTTTTTATAATATTATAATCCTATTACGATGAATCCTAATTTTAAAATTTGTGGCTACCATTATCAGCATAGATGTCTCATCTAGAAATTGAACACATGACCTAGAGAAATCTAGTAGGAACTTATATTACTAGACTAACTCTATATTGGTATTTCTTATTGTCTATTTCTAACATTTTTCTATTAATAATAGTGCAAAAATATCTAAGGCCACTGTAGTCTTTAAAAAATTAGTATTCCTTTTTTTAATCCAAAAAAATTATTATTTCATGATTAAAACATTTCTGAAGGTTTTGTTTTTCAAAATAAGCTTTACAAGCAACGTATTTGGAACGTTTAATTTTGATTGGAATAATCTAAGCAATAATTAATTTTACTTTTATAATTAATTTATAAAAAAAATTGTAGTTAACAAATTAAAAATATTTCTTCTGGGAGCGTTCCAAGAAATGTGTTTTCCAAGAAATGATGAATACTAAGGCCAATTGAATTATGTGTCTCAATTTCCCCCTTATAATCTCTACGGTGTAACAGGACGTAACCAATACGTTTCTTAATTTTAAACTTTTAATAATATTACTTTTTCGAAAAAGATATAATTGTTGTTGTGTTTTATCATTTAGAATATATTTGTGTGATTTCTAACAAAAAAAGTGCAAGTTTTATTACATTTGTTTTTAAGAAATATAAATATATGTCATGTACAAATATAATAACTTGTAATACTTAAAGAATTGTTACTACTGACATTACTTTATTTCCCATCCCTTAATATTTGAAGGAAGCATTCCAAATGAGATTGGTGATCTTTCACAACTGAAGGAATTGTATCTTGGAAGGAATCAACTTGTCGGTTCTATACCATCTTCATTATTTAACAATTCAGTGCTGCAGCAAATTAGTCTTGACATAAATCAATTATCTGGTAGTCTCCCAACAAGCATATGTGCTGGGCTTCCAAAACTTGAATCGTTTTATGTAGATGAGAATGAGTTGTCTGGCGAAATACCCTCCATTTGGCATCAATGCAAAGAATTAACAGAATTACAATTGGGGGATAACAAATTCAAAAGAGGAAACATACCAAGTGACATTGCAAATTTGACCAAACTCCAAAACCTATATCTTGGTAACAGCAAGCTGCAAGGTAAGAGTTTTGATTATATGATGGTCTTAAATTTTGTTCCCAGTATTTTGATATAATCAGTATTTTTCATTATAGATTTAAAGAATAATGATTTTTCTAGATTCCTTTTAAAGGAATGGAACCTGATACTTTCTTTTAGTCCCAAAGTAAATATGAACAAAATATTACACTTTTCATAATCTATGACTTCGAGTAAAACATATTCATATGTGCATTAGATTGTGTATTTTTTTTCTTTTTCCCTTTTTCACTTTCTAGAATAAAAATAAATTTGAAATGAGATTTTGTTTCTGGCCATTTAGGTCAAATTTATATATAATTTTCATACACATGTAAATATAGGGAATAAGTTGCATACATAATCTTCAAAAAAAAAATGAAATAAAATGATGAAAAAGACATACTAGTTGAGATTTCAATGCTTATTTCTTTTTCTTTTTTTTCATTTTCCCCTATTTTCTTTTCAATGACAAGTTTTTTAGTTCTTTTTAATATAGACTATCCATCACAATTTGTTAACGAAACGAATACGGATCTTAAAAAAACATACGCTTTACATGAAAAATAATTTAGATGTGTCATTTAAGGGTAGTGGCTTTTTTAAAAAATTATTGATTAATACGACGATATTTTGTCAAAATTAAAATGAGGATTCAATTCTTTGAAATGATTTAGGGATTAATAATCTATACACATGCATGTATACACACACACACACACATATATATATATATGTGTGTGTGTGTATGTGTGTATATGTGTGTATGTGTGTTTATTGAAATCTTGAAAGGGCATTTCATACCCAAAAAAATATTAAAGGGCCCATACAATACTAGAGTCACGCGGAAACAAACAATGCTAGCCACAAATTAGCCTTAACTCATTTATTTTAGAACTATTTGCTAGGGGTAGTTTTTTTTTTAATTTTTGTTATATTTTTTATGCATTTCTTCTTCATTTTCTAACATTTTTTATTTTTTTAAGAATAAAAGCAATTTGTTATCCAATGTTTGAAATGGTTAGTAAATGCATATCATGGGAAAGAGAATATTATTATAATATTAATTTATATCTCTATCAATATTTAAAAATAAATGTTTAATTTCTGTTATTAAAAGCTTTTTGAAGATTATGTTTTCCAAAATAAGTAAGCCTTATAAGCAACACATTTAATTTTGATTTGGATATACAAATATAATATAAATTTTATATTAATTTTATTATTTATTTTTAATTTTTTAAAAAATTTTGTAGTTAACAAAATCATTTTTTTGGGATTCAATTGTTGGGGTAGCAAGCGCCAAATGGATTCTATGTCTCTTATTTTTCACTTTATCATAATTAATTGAAAAATTCATAAGCTTATTTAGTCTTAAATGAGATAAATACATCTCACATAATATATAGGAATTTCTCACAATAAATCTAAATTACCTAGTAATAAATTTAATTTTTGGCAAACCTCCAAATCCTAAATCTTCGTAGCAACAGTTTGCAAGCAAAGAATTTTAATTACATGATTGTTTTATACCATATGTGGCTTTCTTTTTTTCATCTCTAGGATAAAAAGTAATTTTAAAGCTACATTTTGCTTTCCTTTTTTTTTTTTCATTCATTTTAAAGAACCATAAGAAGCTTTGTAATGTTTATCTTTTTTTTTTATTTGAAAACATACACATATAACAGTGATGCTTTCTTTTAATCCCAATGTAAATATAACTTTTTTTATATATGTATAATTTCCACCCACATGTCAAAAAGTATAATAAAATATTGAATTATTAGAAAAATTGGGTACCAAAAAATACATACTTTATCCATCTTTTATTTTTATTTTCTTCACTAAAACGCAACACTAGATTCAGAAATTTCATATTATAAACATGAATACAAAAAATACATACTTTAGAAAATTATTTCATACGTATGTATGTACAAATCCCCCACCATAATATGAAATCTTGGAAAAAGAAAAGGTTCACACTCTTAGCTTCTCTTTCTTTTTCTTTTTATTATTTAAATTAAACTAATTTTTTAATATCTCTTTCAATATTATAATAAGTTTTGCTATGTATATATAATTTGCTCAGGAATCATTCCAAGTGAGATTGGATATTTGACAAACCTCCAAATCTTAGATCTTAGCAGTAACAATTTGCAAGGTATGACTTTTAATTATATGATTGCCTTATAACATGTGTAGCTTTTCCTTTTCTTTTCATCTCTTGAATAAAAAATAGTTTTAAAATGAAATTTTGCTTTATTTATTAGCCACCCGAATTAAAATGATATTATCCTTTTGAAAATGAATTAATTGTTATTGTGTTTTATCATTTTAGAATATATTCGTGTGATTTCTAACAAAAAATATAAATCTTAAATTACTAAATTAACTCTGTATTAATACCTTATTTTCGATTTTATTGATTTGCTTAGAGTCAATTCCTCAAAATCTAACCATTTCTATTTGTGCACTGCCCATGAGGCCGTAAATACTTCCCACATTAATTCCCATCTCGGCCCACTTCCCCATTCAGCTCATTAGCCCATTTTCTTGGGTTTCATTTATACCAATGGATACAATCCAACGAATTATTCTTACCTTATTGTCCCAATTCACAACTTTCATTTCTTTTATGCTTTGTAGCTTTGTGCACTTCACTCGCCATCACTTTCCACCATCAAACCCTCGATTTCAAATTTTAAATTCCAAGTACAAGGTGATTTCCCTAGAAGATAATACTATAAATTGATAATACATACACTCATATGTATGGTACATCAATTTTTTTTAACTCCTAGAAGATGACTATCAATATGGTTTCATATAGCTTTCTTGTTTCTTTTTATTATTAATTATATCATTTTTTATTCTTTTCATGCACCTCTATCAATTTAAAGTCAAAGATCAATTAATACCAATAAATTAAAGCCTTTTAATTCATACGTATGTATGTACAAATCCCCCACCATAATATGAAATATTGGAAAAAGAAAAGGTTCACACTCTTAGCTTCTCTTTCTCTTTCTTTTTATTATTTAAATTAAACTAATTTTTTAATATCTCTTTCAATATTATAATAAGCTTTGCTATGTATATATAATTTGCTCAGGAATCATTCCAAGTGAGATTGGATATTTGACAAACCTCCAATCCCTCAGTCTACGCGAAAACCATTTGCAAGGTAAGACTTTTAATTATATGATTGTCTTATGCGCTTTTTGCTTTTGTTTTCATCTCTCAAATAAAAAATAATTTTAAAATGAAATTTCGCTTTACTTTTTCCATTCATTTTAAAAAAATATAAAAAAAATTATAATGTTTGAAAAAAATAATAAAAAAAGACTCTTAAAAATGAAAAATATCAAAATACTACTCCGTGTTAGTAATTCTATATCTATTGTTGATAATATTTGATCTATTATTAGTAATAGATATGATTTAAAATTTATTATTTTTAGATTTTTTATCAAAAATTAAGACGATGGCTTTTTTTTTATCAAAAATTAAGGGGAGGATTCAATTCTCCAAAATGATTCAGGGATTAATAATCATATATGCATGCATGTATATATACATTGTATATGTATATGTATATTGAAATATTGAAAGCGCCTTTCAGCCCAAAAAAAATATTAAAGGGCCCATACAACACTAGAGTCACGCAGAAACAAACAATGCGGCCATAAATTAGCAATTCTTTAAACCCATTTATCTTCAAATAGTATGCTAGGGGCAGGGATTCTTTTTGTTATATTTTTTTGTGCATTTCTTCTTATTTTTTCCAATCTTTTTTTTTTATTTTTTTAAGAATAAAAACAATTCGTCATCTAATCGTTGAAATGATTGGTAAATGCATACAAAGGGCGAAGAGAATACTTTTTAGGATAGTAATTTTTAGGATACTTTATTTTACTATACAACTTCATAGGCTATTAATATTTGATGTTGCATAGTAATTTTTTGGATAATTTCTACTTTAATGGTGATGCTTTCTTTTAATCTCAAAGTGAATATGCCTTTGTTGATTATATGATTATGCCATTTAATTTTGATTTGGATATACAAATATAATCTAAATTTCATATTAATTTTATTATTTTTTTTTAATTTTTAAAAAAGTTTGTAGTTAACAAAATAATTTTTTCGATATACAATTGTTGGGTAGCAAGCGCCAATTGAATTCGACATGTCTCTTATTTTCACTTTATCACAATTAATTGAAAAATTCATAAGTTTATTTATTCTTGAATGATATGAATACATCTCACATAATATATAGGAATTTATCACAATAAATCTAAATTACCTAGTAATAAATTTAATTTTTGGCAAACCTCCAAATCCTAAATCTTCCTAGCAACAGTTTGTAAGCAAAGAATTGTAATTATATTACTGTTTTATACCATATGTGGCTTTTTTTTTTTCATCTCTAGAATAAAAAATAATTTTAAAGTAAGATTTTGTTTTCCTTGTTTTTTCATTCATTTTAAAGAACCATAAGAAGCTTTGTAATATTTATCTATTTTTCTTTTTATTTGAAAACATGTACATATAACTGGGATGCTTTCTTTTAATCCTAACGTAAATATATCTTTCTTATATATGAATAATTTTCATACACATGTCAAAAAGTATAATAAAATATTGAATTATTAGAAAAATTGGGTGCCAAAAAATACATATTTTATCCATCTTTTATTTTTATTTTCTTCAATAAAACCCAACACTAGATTGAGAAATTTCATATTGTAAACATGAATACAAAAAATACATACTTTAGAAAATTGTTCCATATGTATGTACAAATCCCCCGGCATGATATGGAATCTTTAAAAAAGAAAAGGTTCACACTCTTAGCTTCTCTTTCTTTTTCTTTTTAGTATTTAAATTAAACTAATATTTTCTTATCTCTTTCGATATTATAATAAATTTTGCTATGCATATATAATTTGCCCAAGAATCATTCCAAGTGAGATTGAATATTTGACAAACCTCCAAATCCTAGATCTTGGTAGCAACAGTCTGCAAGATAAAACTTTTAATTATATGATTGTCTTATACCATGTGTTGCTTTTGCTTTTGTTTTCATCTTTCGAATAAAAAACAATTGTAAAATGTAATTGTGCTTTTCTTCATTCATTTTAAAGAACCATAAGAAGTTTTAGTAATATTTGAAAAAATGATAGAAAATGATAAATACTAAAGTAAGACTTTGTGTTAGTAGTTTCATAACTATTGTTAGTAATACTTGATATTGGTAACATACCTATACCTAATTGAAAATTTATCATTTTCATAACCTTTTTATATCATTTTCCCTAAAGTTTATCTATTTTCCTTTTTCTTTAGCAAAGACACAAGTAATGGTGATACTTTCTTTAAATCCCAAAGTGAATATGTCTTTTTTGATTATATGATTGTGCCAATTTTATTAAAATTTTAAGGAGATTTTATTAAGATTCTTCCTAAAATAAAATTAGGAAACCTTTTAAAAATCGATCAGAAACAACTTCATAGTCTATTAATATTTGATGTGGCATAGTAATTTCAAGATAATTCCTACTTTTTATTTAAACTATAAATTGATAACATGTTTGCACACGTAGGTATAGTTTTTTTTTTTTAACTCTTAGAAGATGACGACGAATATGGTTTCAAAGAGCCTTCTTATTTAATTTTAGTAAGAATTATATCATTTTTTTTATTCTTTTCATGCATCTTTATCAATTTAAGGTACATGAAAAGAATAAAAAATCAGTTATTAGCCACCCAAATTAAAATGGTATTATCCTTTTGAAAATGAATTAATTGTTATTGTGTTTTATCATTTTAGAATATATTCGTGTGATTTCTAACAAAAAAATATAAATATTAAATTACTAAATTAACTCTGTATTAATACATTATTTTCGATTTTATTGATTTGCTTAGCGTCTATTTCTCAAAATCTAATCATTTCTATTCGTGCACTACCCATGAGGCCGTAAATACTTCCCACATTAATTCCCATCTCGGCCCACTTCTCCATTCAGCTCATTAGCCAATTTTCTTGGTTTTTATTTATACCTTTGGATACAATCCAACCAATTATTCTTGCCTTATTATCCCAATTCACAGCAACTTTCATTTCTTTTATACTTCGTGGCTTTTTGCACTTCACTCGCCATCACTTTCCACCATCAAACCCTCGTTTTCAAATTTTAAATTCCAAGTACAAGGTGATGTCCCTAGAAGATAATACTATAAATTGAGAATATACACACATATATATATGTATGGTACATCAAGTTTTTTAACTTCTAGAAGATGACTATCAATATGGTTTCATATAGCTTTCTTGTTTCTTTTTATTATTAATTATATCATTTTTTATTCTTTTATTGCACCTCTATCAATTTAAGTAAAAGATCAATTAATACCAATAAATTAAAGCTTTTTAATTATCTTAAATTGTTCATTATTAAAATTGAAACAGGTAAAATTTTATCATCTCTCTTCAATATTTCTACTTTAAGAAGTGTAGATTTACAGAAAAACAATTTGATTGGTAATCTTTCAATATCAACTGGCAATGGGACATTGTTAGAAGAATTATTTCTACAATACAACAAGTTTACATGTATGCTCAATCTATTTATCCCTTGATTTTATGCTCTAACAAAATTGTCATTTACTATTTATGCTTTTTCTATATGGCTTGCAAATTTTTAAACTGAAATTGCTTTTAAGAGTAAAAATTGTAGCATATTTGATATGTTTCACGTAAGAAAATTGTTCTTCTGCAAAATAAAAAATCTATTTATTATATTATCTACATAATGTGTAATTGAAAGTATTTTAATTTCTTAAACAAACAAAATAAAATTTCAACTTTTTTTAGCCTATGACGAATTCATTATCAGATTTCAAAGTTAGATTCTTGTGAACATTAGATAAATTTAATTCAAAATATAACTAATTTGATTGTTCATTTGAAATAGGTGAAATTTATTCCATAATCTCTCTTTATCATATCCTTTTAAAAGAATTTTAAGATTGGTAATTGATATTAGAAGATTCCCTTGAAAATTGAATTCCAGAAAAATTAAATCATAGAGTATTCTATTAATTTTAAAACTTTAATTAACAAAAATCCATGTATTATTTAAAGAGTTTTAAGTAAATATTGCCTGTCTTACTACCAATGAATTAACAAATATTTTATATTTATTTATAGGTGAAATTCCTTCGTTTATTTGGAATATGACTTCTTTGAGATATGTTTCACTTAGCATCAATTATTTAAAGGGTAACTTGCCAGAAGAAATGTGTCATCAACTCCCTTTACTTGAACTCTTTGGTGTTGCTGGTAATCAATTAGAGGGAAGCATTCCACAATCAATAAGTAACTGCACATCTTTAGAAGTATTATATTTGGGTGGTAACTCATTTACAGGTATTTACCTACTTGCGTGCGTTTTTTTTTCTTTTTAATTTTTTCCTAAACTCATATATTGTTTTTCATCTTATTCATATTGTTCATTCACATACAATGGGGCTTGCGTATAGCTTGTGATTACAATCATAAAAAAACAAAGAAAGTTAAGATCATGAATAGATAGAACCACATAATATTTAATTTGTAGAATATAATTAATAATACCATGTTTTGTGAAGGTACTTCTTTCTTGTATATCATATCATTCTTCTAATAACTTTAAGTGTAATAATATATATAAATTGTGTTCTCTCTTATTCATTATATATACTTTAATAATTCTATATTATTTATTTGAAATTAAAATTATATGAGATATTTTAAAAAATTACAATATGGAATTAAAAATGTAAAATAAATAAAAATATTTGAAATATATAAAAATTTAATTTCAAAGTATAATATATAAATTAAAAAAATGAAATAAAACTTAAAAACACACTTGTTGAACAATTTTTGATATCCCCCTGATGAACAAGAATACGAGATGAATTTTCTGGATAGACAAATGACTTAAAAATTAGTTTAACGCTTTTTACCACACATGGTTAATTGGCAATGCATAAATAATCTATATAGACAAACTTCACCCACTCACTTGCAATTATTAGAAGGTAAGCAATCTGATGGTTAGAAGAAATTTGCTTTCCCCTTTTCTAATATTCAATTATTTAGAATTAGTAAGACACGTGTAGTTTTTTTCCTTGTTATAGTGTGAGTATATTATATACAAACGATATTACCTGCTTTATTTCTCTTTTAATTTTAAAGTCCGTACAGTTATAAAAATGCTTTTTTTTAGCAAAATAAGAATGACATTACTTATCAGTTATATATCATATATGTATATTAAGAAGATTATATGCAAATATTATGACCTATTTTATTTTTCTATTTACAAATCTATTCAGCTTTTTTATTAAATGCAACCTTTTTACAAGCATGCCAATATTCCATTTAATTTTTATTATTTTCTTTGTTTTTCAATCATTTTCTCTAATAGAATAAGTTTAAAATGAGATTCCTTTTTCCTCATTTTATTAATATTATTGAAATATAACTAATGATTTATAATTCCAAAATTATTGCAGCTAAGATCACGAACAGAAAGATATAGAAAATCATGAACTAGTAGGACCACATGAAATTTAAAACATGAAATGCTCCACATCATATATAATATGCCCACATGTTGTTGTTTTTATTATATATTTATAGATTTTGTCATTTTCCTATTAATTTCAACTCTATATTTTCTCTCTCTCTCTCTTCTTAAATAATACATCTGTTTAATTTCATTTTGTTTTCATTTGTATTACACAAATTTATTAAATTTTCTATTAAATAATTGTTCAATAATTATAACATAAAAACACTTTAATTTTAAAATAAATCTTCTATAGTCGTGTCATCTCAGGATAGTTTATAATTTTTCTAATTTTTTATTTCAAAAAGTTTACAAAAACTTAAAAATAATAAAAATATTTTAGTTGTATATATTATTATTATTTGAAATATATAATAGTCATCATTGTAACTTTTTTATGTCTAGATAGACTCAAAAAGTTTATAAACGTATAGGGAAATTTGATAGACTTAACTTGTGAGACTTGATCTTAAAAGGAACTATTATTTAATTTTATTTAAATTGAATATTGAAAATAAGGCCTTCTCCTTATTTGTATTTAAATATATAAATATATACACAATTATTATTCATAAATAAATTAATATATATACTATTTATTTAATTAATTACTACATTAAGTTTTTAATACAATTAATATTTTATAAATTCTAAAATATTAATTTTTAAAATTGTTGGCTATTTTATTTTATTTTTTTATAAATATTATATATATATATATATATATATTAGTATTTAAGTCTATAGATTGTGACTTGGTTTTAGAAAGAGTGTAAAATCGAAATCGCACTGGGAGAGAACAATTTTACTTGTAGTATTCTAGTAAATATTTTTCGCAAGGTAGCATTTTGGTATATCTTTTTACGATTTATATTTTATTTTATTTTAAATAATCAAAAAAATATTTAAAATGTATTTTATTTTAAAAGGTTGCACACAGATGATTGCATAACGTAGAAGAGATAATATGTAGTGATTTTTGTAATATAAAATGATGTATTCTTATATTCCATACATGTTATATATAAAACATATTAACTATTTTATCTTTTTTCCCTATTCCCTTATGAAAATGCTATTCATCCATCAATGCTTTTGTGTCCAGGTTTTATACCTAAAGGGATCGGCAATCTTGATAAACTTGATATCTTAGCCTTGTCCAATAATCATTTGAAAGGAACTATTCCTTCCAACATATTCAACATTTCAACATTGACAAATTTGAATCTTGGTGGTAATTTTCTCTCTGGCCTTCTCCCATCATATTTAGGAATTGGCCTTCCTAACTTGAACATGTTATGGTTGGACGAAAATGAACTGAATGGACAAATTCCAAACAGCATATCAAATGCTTCTAAACTCATAAGGTTGGATTTGTCATCAAACAAATTTAGCGGAGTTATACCCATTGTAATTAGAAATTTAACAAAATTGATAAACTTAGCTCTGGATGGGAATGATTTGACTGGGTTGATTCCACATACAGTTAATGAATTACATGGCCTTCAACGTTTAAGTCTCAGCAACAACAAATTGAAAGGGTCCATTATAAATGGACTTTGCCAACTGAAAAATCTATATGAATTGAATCTTGCCAACAACATGTTTTCAGGAGTGCTTCCAGGATGTCTCGGGAATATTACTTCTTTGCGGAAGTTGAATTTAGGCTTTAACCAATTGATTTCTCATATACCTTCTTCTCTTTGGAGTCTCAAAGAAATATTGGTTTTAGACATATCCTCCAATGCACTAAGTGGAACAATTTCTCCAGAGATATCAAACTTGGAAAAAATTATACTTTTAAACTTGTCAAGAAATCAATTGTCAGGAAGAATCCCTACAACTATAGGTGGCTTGCAAAGTTTGACAAATCTATCTTTGGCTCACAACAAGTTACAAGGGCCTATTCCAGAATCACTTAGCGGTATGATAAGCATGGAGTCAATGGATCTTTCCCATAATTATTTGTCTGGTGTGATTCCCAAGTCCTTAGAGTCATTACTCTATCTTAAATACATTAATCTTTCCTACAATTTCTTGTATGGAGAAATTCCTAATGGTGGGCCTTTTCAAAATATTACTGCTCTATCTTTTATGATGAATAAAGATCTTTGTGGGAGAACCCAACTACATGTCCAACCATGTATGAAAGGAAACAAGCACTTATCAGATAAAGTGATATTGATCTTGAAATTCTCATTTCCTATCTTGGTTGTCATTTTGGTTATTTCAGTCATTGCCTTTCTAAAGCGTAAGAGAGAAAATGATAATTATTCAACCAAAAGGGAGTTAACTAATTTGAGTACAATAACAAGGATATCATACTATGAGCTTCTACATGGAACAAATGAATTTGATGAGAGTAATCTTCTTGGCTCTGGAAGTTTTGGATCAGTATATAAAGCAATCCTTCCAAATGACAAGATAGTTGCTGTCAAAGTATTTAACTTAGATGTGGAAGAAGCATCGAGAAGTTTTGATATTGAATGTGCTGCCATGTGCAATTTACGTCATCGCAATCTCATTAAAATCATCAGTAGTTGCTCAAATGACCATTTCAAATCTCTCATAATGGAATTCATGACAAATGGGAGTCTTGACAAATGGTTGTACTCTTATAACTATTATTTAGATGTCTTGCAGAGATTGAACATAATGATTGATGTGGCAACAGCTTTAGAGTATCTTCATCATGATTCTTCTACGCTAGTTGTTCATTGCGATGTGAAACCAAGTAATGTTTTGCTGGATGAAGAAATGGTGGCTCATCTTAGTGATTTTGGTATTGCTAAATTGTTTGGTGAAAGAGAACTAGAAATTTATACTAAAACTTTGGCTACAATTGGCTATATGGCACCAGGTAATGCTTTAATAATAATACTTCATATTTATTTTCATGTTCTTTTGTTTGCTATGCTTAGTAAAACTTTAAAATATTAAAATTTTAGCCATATTTTTATGTTTTCATGTGTAAATATTTGCATTTATGACACAAAAGAAAAGTTTAATGAAAAACCTTATATTATGTTTTGACATCATGGCATTTATACTAATAATTCAAATGGACATATAGAGTACGGTTCAAAAGGAGTTGTTTCTACCAAAGGAGATGTGTATAGTTATGGCATCATGCTGATGGAAATATTTACAAGGAAGAAGCCAACAGATGAGATATTTGTTCAAGGATTAAGTTTGAAAGATTGGGTGAGAAAATCAACACCACATTCAATCATCAATATTATAGATGCCAATTTGCTCCAAGAAGAAAATCATAATACTAATAATATATTATCTCATATATCATCAGTTTTTGAGTTAGCATTAAATTGTTGCATTGACTTACCTGAGGCACGACTTACTATAACTGATGTTGTAGTATCACTGAAAAAAATCAAGGCTTTGTTTATAGAAAATGCAAGGGATATTGCTAGATGAATAATTGTTAAAAATCAAGTTTTAGCGATTATTTCTTTTAGGTTTTGTTGTTGTTGTTGTAACAATTAATCTTGTAAATTGGAGCGATTATTTGTATGTTGTAATAATATATGAAGTATTGAAATTTGAAATTTTTTAACTTTACATATTTCATTTTTCTTATTAACACAATATATCTGAATTATAAAAACATAAGTTCACTCTTTTCCTTCAGGTAAATTTTATTTAGCTTGTAGTTTAATTTTGGAAGAAAAGTTTTTCTTTTAAGATTAATCAAAGTGAGCCAGATTTTCTTTCTTTTTCTCCTCTATCCTGTTATTTTTTTTAAACGTCTTGTTATTAGATAAAAACCCACTATAAATTGTTTTATGTTTGAGCAATTAAATAACTTTCTTAGTTAAATAGATTAATTAAACCGCTCAAACTCACCCTATCACATAACCAAAACCACCTCAAGTTTAAGAAATCAACTCAAACTTGATAATATATTGACCCCAACCATACTCAAACCCTAGAGATAAGGGGGAAATAAATTAAAAAGCTAATAGAAGATATGAGTTGTAAGATAACCATTTTACCCCTATTTCGCTATTCAATATATTCCTAAAACAAAAGCTTAGAAAAGAATATTTCATAATACAAAATCTTAGCATTAAAGTTTACATATAATATCTAAGTTTATTGCTATATTCCATGCATAAGTGTTCATTATAAACAAAATCAAGAAGAATAAATAACACTAAATAAAATCCTCATTTTATTTAAAAATTTAAATATCAATGAGCAAAAAATATAATTCTCACAACTTGTCTCAATAAAATAATACTTGAGAAAATTAGTACTTTAATTAAAAGTATAGCACGTAGTAAAATTATCATTTGAAAGATTCCTATAGGATACTATTCACTTACACATTGTATTGTCAAATGCCCTTATGCCCAAAACAAAACTATAATCATTATCCTTTCACAACTTTTATAAGAAATCGCAAAATTCATTTAATGAAATTCTTCTACTTAATTAACGGTAATCATCTTATAACTATGATTATGAACATTCAAACATCCATCCAATTTACTTAAATTATTTAGCAATAAATTTGGATATCCCAATGGCTTTGTAGCCTAATAGCATAGAAGCACTCCTATAAACAAAAGGTCATGGGTTCAATCCCTTGTATAACCTAACCTTAAGCACTTAGTGCATGCTCCTTTAATTCAAAAATAAAAAAAAAAATAAAATCAACAATCTTGACTTCAACCTTCCTACTATAGAACGCAATATTTGAATTAAATCAATAATATATCACCATTAACTAATAACTTCAACAACAACCCAATCAAGCATAAAGGAAAAACCCCTTTATCTCATTTTACTTTACATAATTTAATATAGAAATTAAATAACTTTAATGCTAAACTTTGGTCTATGTTAGACCACACTTATTTCCTCAAATATAATTTCTTCTTCACATATTTCATTAAAAACCCCAAGGGCATTCCAAAATCAAGCCATAGTCATAAATTATCAACAGCACAATTTTTCAACTAGAATACATTTTTCTATGTCTACTTCCTTAACATAATCCAAGTTGATATAGAGAGAAACAATTTAAATCCTTCTCTTCGCTCTTTTTTATACATGCTTCAAGCTTCCATTTAATTTCTCAAATTTCACCACAATGTTCTATATATATATATATATATATATGTTAAAACAATAAGTATACCCTTTTAAGTTTCAACATAAAATCGAACAATCTTAATCCAACTAAATTTCTCTTCTACACATTTTCAGAAACACCTTATCTGCACCAAACATTCAAAAAGTTCATCAACTTCTTAATCTTCAAATCTCCTATCCAACAATTTTCAAACACCCCTATATGAAATTACTATGCTACCCAAATTCAAGTCCTTACTAAGAATCAATTCAAACCAAGAAAACATAATGTAAATTCATCTTCTTCCTATTATAGCAACCAAAACAGTTAGAGTCAAATTTCCTATACTAATAAGCTCCCTAATATTTAATTTCAGCTTGTCTAAACTTCCATCTTCTCTCTTACATCATGCACAACCCATAAGAAAACACCATAATAAAAAATGACTTGAAGATCAACACACTCCCACACACATGATAACTACAGAGAAGTAAGGAAGGAGAGAGCTTTTGTAACATACCAATACAATTAAAGCACTAAAGAACATATTTGAAGTTTTGCTCACAACAGCCACAAAACAAGTTCCAAGCAGAGGTACAAGAAGCTTGGCTGGGAGAGGTAGTGGGCTAACCAAAGAGTAGACGACGATGTTAAACAAGATAAAGGAGGAAGAAGACTTCTACCATTACTGCACAGCAACAAACAAGATTAAAGAATGAAGAGGGAGAAAGAAGAACTGAAGCTTCACGTACACATACCGTTGGAGGTGATATTGAATGTTGGCTCTAGCTAGAATCCGATGACCTTCAACACAAGGGAGCATTACTCGAGCACTGAATAATTTTCCTCATTTTTTCTCCCAGTCCCTCTCTACTATGCTTCCTCACCGATAGGAAAATAATGGAGCCTGGAGAAATATCGGAAGGGATATATATTTTCAAACTATAATCTAAAAACATTTTAACTCATCCAAGTATGTTTTTATGGTTAGATAAAAAATGTTATTTAAAACCAAATCTCATTTTACATCCAATTATATCTTCCTTGGTTGTCACGTCCCGAAATTTGGACTGTGACCGGCACAGAATATGAATAGTTTCACATTCTGAAAGCCTAAAACTTTAAATGAAATGTTTTGAAATAAAAATAATAATAAATTGTATCTCATAAATCAACAGAATCTTTTCTAAGGACTATGTGGAGCATTTACCTTCCTTTTAAAATAGTACAAGCACTTTCTTAATGATAATTATATCAAAAGTAATTTTGTAAAAAATGACGCTTCGGATCGGCAACGAGGCTCTTCACTGCTCAGTGGGAAGGTTAGGGTCACCTGCACTATTTGAGGCCAAATAATCTACCCGTGAATAACGTCCCAAAAAACATGATTTAAAGAATGCAGAAAATAAACAATGCATAATCATATTGAAAATGTATTTCATAACGCTTCGTAATCTAATGCAAACCTTTTTGTCAACATTTGTATTTCAGGAGAAATAACTATTTCAAATAAATCATTCAAAACAATCTTTTCAAAACCATGATCTTTATGTAGGACTTCAACAGAATGAAAACAGACATGGACACACAGTCCACGAGGGTAATTAACCATTCTAGTGGCTCGAAGCCACAAACTGTCGCGAGAATGAATCCCACAAAATAATTCTGGTGGCTCAAGGCCACAAACTGTCGCGAGAATAAATCCCACGAAATAATTCTGGTGGCTCAAGGCCACAAACTGTCGAGCTCGAGTACCAAGGTGCACCAAGGGCTAACAGTACTGCTGTTAGCAACCAGCATTCTATATTCCATCCTAAAATGTTTCCATCATGCATGGGGTTTATTTCACATGAAATAATCTTAATCGTTTCAATGCCATAATCATTGGTAAAATCACTTTAACTTTCCAAAATCAAATCAAATTACTGTAAAAACATATGAAATTCGCATAAGAATATATTTCATGAATAACAACAGTTCAATGCAACTTTTGCCAAACTCTTTTCAAAAACCTCTTTATTCATTTTCATACATAATCATAATTCCTTTGTAAACCAATCGAAAGAAAATCATTTCTAACAATTTAAACCATACTTTCATAAAACTTGCCTTTCGTAATTCATATTTGAAATTCAACATTTGAAATGACAATGCATTTGAAAATATAAACTTTAGGAAACGTTATTCACTCACCTACTAAGCTTCCAAAATAAAACTTATTCTTCCAAGACTTCCCAAAATAATTGCCCTTATTGCAACTCAAACATCTGGAGTTCCTTCTTCCAAAGTACCTTATCCTGTTTCTCTTTGTTTCCTTGGTGGCTCGGGGAAATATCAAATCCTATATTAATTATCCATGTAATATTTATTAGTACTTAAAACCTTAATGCATAACATTTACATAATAAATCCCTCTTTCACACCCAAACTCTAAACCCTTTGTTATTAGCTCTCTAATCTTTTCATTTTTCTTTAGCTCCAAATTTTGTCTACTTCCGTAGTTGAACACTTTATCTTTATTTAAAACATTATACCTATACGGCCTTATATTTTAAATCTGAATTTTATTTCCAGATTTAAGATAATGCACACATCATTCAAATCTAATAGGCATTCATCCTCCCTTCATCCCAATAACATATACTATATATTTTTATTACTTTAGAGAGAGAGAAAAACATCTCTCAAAGTAAGCTTCAGACAATCATTATATAACTGTAAAATTCTAACTTCAATAAAGACCGAAAGTACATACATCATAAAAGGAATTAAGATGTTAAAATCACCAACCATCACACTCATATGCCATCGAGTGTGTGTATTATGTTCTTTCCTTCTCTTTCTATCTTAATCAAATATTATTCCTTTTTATTTCAAAGACACTTTCCTTGACTAAAATAAACCGAACATTCCAATTTTCAAATCAAGTTTGGACTACATTTTCAAACACTTTCTTTTCAGCTCAATACGGTAGAAAATTCACACATGTATACATATTCTTTAAAAGCTTCATTGATCTTTTACTTTTTACCTCTCTAACCATTAACCCAACACCATGGTGCTAACATAAGCACAACAACTTAAAAATTTAAACCAGTTTTCAGATTTATATATATATATATATATATAACTTTATATCTCCTATCAACATGCATTACAACAATCCTCAAATACATCATGCAGACTCATGTATATATATATCTGTGCAACTTCTCAAAATAGCAACTAAATATGTATATATATATCAGAACAGCAGCAACCAAACTTTCCCTATAGCCGCAACACTCAACCAATAGAGGGGAACAATTTCAATCCCCCCACACATATATATGCATACTTCTCTCCTTCTAATCAGTAACTCCAAGCATATACACACACAAGCCATACAAAAACAAAATCGTAGAATAACTCTCTCATTCAATCATCATAGCTCGGCAAGTAGGGAAAATGGAAATTTAAATCATCCCATGATAGTGAGCACTGATCCAACAGAAGAAAGAAGTGGTTCATACGTACCACTATCCCAAAGGAACTGAATAGAGATAAGGAAGTAGCTCGGAGAACTTGCAGTAACTACCATACCAAACCATGCACCCCGACGTTTAATACTCACGATGTAACTCAAACAACAGTAGAAAGGAAATTCAGAGACTTGCTACAGTACAATGGAGACACTTGACAGCACGGCTACCCTCTTTTCTTCTGTTGCTCCCTGCCTTACTCTCCCGTCGCCATCACTACACTGCTAATCCACTATCGCCAGCGACCCCCACTTCCCCCGCGACTCATTCCTCTAATTTCTTTATGCTCACACCCTCACTACAGCTCGCTGTCGATAGAAATTGCAATGGGGGGAAAGGAGTGGCTCGGCTAAAAGGTGATGGAAAGACTTTTCGTGCCGTGGAAGCTCTCGCCGCGCTGTTCACTGACTCTGCTCCTAACGCAGCGCTGAATCGCTGCTCTGAGACACGATCGCACCGAAGAGAAATGAGGAAAGGAATTTGGGAGTAGGTAAAAAGAACATAAGGCATTTTTTTGAAATTTCACGCTGGAAAAAAAAATTAAAACTCACGTAGCACCCAGGGATCGAACACGTGACCTACAGATTCATTCTCCGCCTCTGAACCACTCTACTAACGTCTTCTCATCAACCTTATATGCAACAAAAAATATATATACCCTTTAAAAAGTTTTGGGCCATAACATTGGTGGATAAGCCCAAGACTTAGCAATCATGCATAATTTACTCTCAATTGATTAAGGTGCAAAGGTTAAACAAGAAGAGAGTGTGTGTGATAAGGGCATACATGTAATCTATGCTTTCTTCCTATTTTCTCTCTAATGGTGGAAAGAAAATCTAGGAAGAAGATACAATGGATCCTACATGTGAGTTATACACCTTATTTTCTCTCCCACTTTGAAGAGAAATACTTAGGCTTTGTTTAGTTCAATATAATGGAGGGTAGGGGATATATGTAGAGAAGAAAATAAGATGTTTCTTGTTTAGTTCAGGAGGGGAGAGAAGTTTATTATAAATTGTCAAATATACCCTTATTATTTTATTTATAATGTGCATGGGCATTTCCTTCATTATCTAAATTATGTTCATCTTCCTCTTTTTCCTCATGTAGTTCTTCAAGAGGTTGGAGATCTTTTCTACCAAGTTTTAGAATCTGATTAGCATTATGTATTCTGACGACTCCTTTACATTATTTTCATCAAATTCCTTCTTCTTATTATGAGTGCTTAATCTGGTAGATCAACCTAAAAGAAACACCAAGCAACAGGATACTTTGCAGAACATGCTTTAACTTAATGCCTTTGGACCTGTGATTTCTACTTGGTGTGTGTTTTATCATGATCACTTTCTTCTCCAAATAACAAGGACATGTTACTTGCTTTGAATGGCAAATGCACCATTAAGAAACTGAATAAAAAATGACCACTGATATAATAATAGCACTAATACTTACATATAACATAAATAATACACACAAAGCACAACTTATATTTCCCAGAATCTTCATCAACAAAGACATAAAAATCTAAAAATACCAGAGCCCTTTTGATTCTGATCCATTTCTTATCCAATGTCTTAATAAAATTCATGTAATTGGCCCTCTTTACCGTAAGATAGAAAGAAAAGCAACAGAAAACTGTTAAATTTAAATAGGACAATATTATGTGCCATGTTTAACATTTATCCAAAAAAATAGAACACGTTAACACAAATGTGAGATAAAGAAAACACGAATAACAATTCCTTTAGTGCAACATTTACAATAAAATTCCCCACAGATGTTGGCCACAACAACATTTATAGCAAGAAATTTCTTTTTAAGCAGCATTTTCAATGCCCAAATAAAATTATGATACAAAGAGATAGAAAATAGTTATGAATTAAATCATGTGAAACAATAAACTAAAAAGGATGAATCCTCAATTTCTATGGCTACTGATACATAGAATCTTTCAGTCCAAGATTTACAAATAATACAAAACACAAAGGTAAAGATTCCATTCCATAGTAGATTATCGGAGAGGAAGAACCGAAGTCCATAATTTTTATAGCAATACCCCATCTTCCATATAGAGTAAGTTTAAATATGAGACCCATTTTCTAGGAATAAGCAAACAGATGAGGAGTCTAATTTTGAAATGGGCCTAATTTCAACAAAAGAGGAAAACCAAGAATCGAAAACAATATTAGGAAAAGGAATGTTAGAGAAATGCCAGAAATGAGTGAATCAAACATTGTATGAAAAAGAAAGAAAGCAGAGGGAGAATTGCCAGAATTATACCTACAACGAATCCTTCGTCAATGCCACCTTCACTAGAAATGCTAGAAATGAGCGAATCAAACATGGAAATAAGTGAACTAGCTTGGCAATCCACAAAGACACCTTTATGAGACCTAGTTTTTCCTAGGGCAAACCCTTCGTCCAGCCATGAACGATGTGAGTCACAAATCAGAACCCCTCACGTCTATTTCAGTACCACCTTTGCTCTCTAACCTCTCCTACGAGAACTCAAGAGGTCGAAGAATCAGGCAACATAGATGCATAGATGAAGGTGATCAGCAAGATGAAGGAAATTAAAGAAAAAAATAGGTCGAGGGTAGCATTGGAATATCAAAAAAATTGACATGGGCAATTTTGTCATAAAAAGAGCACATGTAAAAACTCACGATTTTAGAGGGGTGAGAAAGTATGGGAAGGGAGCAGAAGAAGATAAAAAAAATTTCCTTCCTTCCCCTTCATTTTCTAAAACAAATAGCCATACATCCTTCCCTCCCCTCCTTTCTAAAACTCTAACTAAATAATGCCTTAAGTATTCTAAGGTCCTATTTGGTACGTGGCATTGGGGGTTATGACCAGGAAATACTACATTTTCATGTTTGGTAAGAGGTAATGACCGATCCAATCCCAATCCCATCTTATAAAGGATTCCCCAATACCACCCTTCCGGTATTGCAATTTGCATAACTATTTTCTTATTTTTGTTTTTTAAATTTTAATTTTTTTCTATTTTAGAACAATATTCTGATATTAAAAACTAACTTCTTACTGCTATATGTCATCGACACCGTTACCACTAGCTATCAGTATTCAGTGACTGCCCCTGTCACTGACCTTTGTTAGAGCTCATTGCCACTATGCTGATAACTGCCACCACCACTAATAACGTCTGCCAATGTCTGCCACCATTAGCCTCAACATTTACTGTCATTGATGACCACTGATATCCACTGTTAGTGATAACTGCCAACAATCAGTACCACCACCCACAACGTTCACAGTTGGTGGTGACCACTGATGACTGTCACCACCACCATCAACAACCTTTGTCGTCTGTGAGTGACAGTGTCTCTAACAACTACTACCGTCGATAACTGCCACCAATTATTTTATAAGTTGATGGCAAGAACAATTATTTTTTGCTCATCCATATTATCTCTCAATCCTCTAACTCTTCGTCTGTCGCATCACACTATCTACTCTAACTCTCATATTTTCTTCATTCTCAAAGCTAGTTATAAAAACAATTGTTTCAAAGAAGTTCTTATGTTTTTTGTTTTCAAATACAATTTTTCAACTTGCTTGTTTTCTATTTTGAGGTTGGCATGTACTTTCCTGTATGAATTAGGGAAACAGAGACTAAAAGTTATCTTGTATATTATCACAACCCTACTCATATTAGATCTGCATTGCCATTGCCTCCATTTATGAAGGATGCCCTGTCAGCTTCTGAGAATAAAATGGGAAGGTGAATGGAGGAAGTGGGAGAGTTTGAGATGGAAGGGAAAGGGATTGAGAAAGAGAGAATATTGGCAAAATGGTAATTAACAAACCATAGGTACTTTTATTTTTTAAAACAATAAATTAATGGGAATGAGTAGGTTGACATGTAGATTAAAATTATATGAATTAGAACATCTTTATTGGGCAGAGTTTAGATGTGCTAACTCTTGGAGTACTAAGTATTTCTCCACTTTTCTTTTTTCCCATATTTCTTCTCGTATATAGATAAGGAAAACACATTTTCCCCAAATTCTTTTCCCCTCTCATTTTCTCTTCAACCAAATGGAGGGTTGGTGTGGTTGAGAAATGTAATGTGAGTGTTATAGAAAAGGATTGTGTGGGAAGTTAAACAAGGGCACAACTCAAGGCAATTGAGTGTGAGTGTCTAGGCCTAAACAATACCGTTGAAGGTAGAGGAGAGGAAGTGAACGGGAAAGCAAAGGAGAGAAACCCAACTCTTTGAGGGTGAAGGCGAATCATGCCATCCACTCTCTACTATCTATCTACTCCAAAACTTGTATCAACAATCTTATTAGGCCACTTCAGCTTATATCATGAATTATTTACAATAATGTTGATTGATCTTTAAAATTAATTATTGTGAATCTTCCATGTTATTAAAGGTCAGAAGAGTATTATTTATAACTAACAAATATAATTTATTGTTAAATTTTATATTAGGAAACTTTCTATTAAATCTAGCTAAAATATTAAAATTTAAATTCAGGCATACGCTTTTACAAATTCTTAAGCACATCAAAATGCGTCATTATAAAATTTTGAATCTTATTAAAAGACCATATGAAGTTTAAAAGAAAAAAATTAAAAGTACACTAGTGTATGTCTGATTTCGATTTTAATTATTTCAGCAAAATTTAATTGGAACTTTGGCACCATATTAAGATGAATCAAGATTAAACGTAACTAGTCAAAAATGTGGAACAAAAGAAATTAAATATAAGCAAGTGTTTGGATCTATGTACTATCTAGAAAGCCCTATTTTTAGATCTAATAAGAAGTGTTTTTCCCACATTTTTGACATCTTTTAATTTGGTAAATGAATTTCATTTCATCTTGACATGGTAACAACATTTCAATCAAATCTAATTTAAATAATCAAAATTGAAATCATTGAGTAACCACGGAGAAGCATTCTGGTATTTTAACAACTTTAAAAAAATCCAAATCTAATTCTAGGGTTTTTTCATTCCTATTTCATTGTCGAAGAAAATTGGGATTTTTAGGGTTCTATGTTGTGTGCTTCAAAGGTTTTGTCGATGGACTCTATACGTTTATGCTTTTGTTGAAATGTTAGTTTCATCTTTCCCGAAAAATGGGAAATCGTGTACAGTTTATGGTGGACGTGGGTTATTTTTTCTTTATTCCATTAACTTTCATAAGTTGATGTGTATGCTTTCTAATTTCTCTAGGGATGAGTTCGGTGCTTATTGAGTAACCCTTTGATTATGTAAGCATGATTTTCACGGGGTGTTGGCAAAAGCGTAGTTTGTCCTCTCATTTTATATGTTGAAATGTTATTTTTGTCTTGGTTCAAAAAATTTTGAAATTCATGACCTAACTAATCAACAAGCTTTGTATCTTGAACTAAGAAGTCATGGTCTAGTTGTATGATCCGTTCTGATATGGTTATCTTTGTAGGATGATCTTCTTGCCCAGCACCTCATCATAATCCCTCCTCAGCCAGGTAAAGAAGAATATGATGCAAGAAATGGTTAAACTATCCATTTTTTGGTTGTGGTATACAAAGTTAAGCTGTTCACAATGTCTAATGTATCTTCCAAAAAGTTTGACTATTTTTTCACCACAGTTAAGCTATTCTTAAATCCAAGTAGTTATGAATACAGAGCAAACAAAACTTAAAATGGACGTCCCACTGGAAGGATGGTTTAAACTAAATGTTGATAGTGCTATGTCCAGAACCTATTATATTGCAGGTTGTGGTGGTATAATAAGGGACTCTAAAAGCAATTGGGTGATTAGTTTTACACATTTTATTGGATCGTGTAATACTTATGATTCTGAATAGTAGACTATCTTGAAAGGGCTTCTACTTACATGGGACCATGGCTATAAAAAGATTATCTTTGAGTTAGATTCAATGCTCCTTATTGATATGTTGGAAAGGGATAATAATACTCACATTGACAGCCTATTTTTTTTACAAATTAAGCAATTGATTGGTAGATTATGGGAGGTATAGTTAAAATACATTCTAAAGGAGAAGAACAAAATAGCAGATGCATTGGCAAAGGAGGGCCTCTCCAGATCTTTAATATATACTATATGTCTGTTCTATTTGAGGAAACTACTTGATACTGAGTGTTTGATATTAATTTCCTTTCCCCATTAATATAATGTATTTGTATTGGCCAACAACACTTACTTCTTATCAAAATAAAAAAAAACAATATCAGGTAATGTGTATGGGCTTCACTGTATGTGTTTGACTTGGTTTATATGGTCTTCATCTTATGTCATTGTAAAACAAAATTACCTTCACATGGCCAATGAGAGTTGACACAGATAGTAAAAAATATGCTTGTATCGCATAAGAACGAAAATTCAATTCCCTATACCGTCATAAGGGTTTCTTTAGTAGGCGATCTCATAAGTCCATTATAAACGCTCTTTGAGCCCTAGGACTATATCATAACCTTGATGGGGGATTGGTACCGAATTTATCTAAACTTTTTTATATAAAAAAATTACCTTCATATACTCCACAGTTTTTTCCTGGAATATGATTGTCATAATAGAATAATTATGCTTTAAAAAGCCTATTTTCATATTATCCTTTAATCAAAACCACACTTTGATAGCAAAGTGGGAAGTGACCTCAAGAAAAATTTAATTAAAAAAAACACAAGTTTAGAAATGTACTTGTTAAATATGAAGAATTTGATAAAAAATTTACTCATTCAATTTTTAAGATAAGGTCTAATTGAGAAGTTAATTTTAATTTTAAATATAAAAATATTTTTTTTTATTTTTTCTCAAATTACCTTTATTAATACCTCATAATAATAAAATAAAAAAATTAATAAAAATAATTAGAATGTTTTAATAAAAATACAGTGATGTTAACTAAAAATAATCCCGACAAATACATGAACTTCGAGGCTCTCAATATTATAGTCACCACGTGTCACTTCGCCATTCGGTTTTCATTGCCTGGAATGGCAGGTGAAGAATTCTTTGAAACTTTTGTGAAGAACTCTCAAACCGTTTCTAATAAAATTTTTCTTGGAGACCTCGAGAAAATGTGAGAAAGTTGTTTGGCGAATTGGAAATTAGCATTCCTTGTTTCATATGTGAAAGCTCACAAAAATGCCTAGAAATGACAAGCAAGAAATCGTTCCCAGAGCTTCGTCGAGCACTCGAGTCTAAGCCAGACCGGATCCTTTCTTGGTAGCGTGTAGGTACTTCAGCTTATGGACCTGTTTGGCTGCCATCCTTTGTATCATTGTCAACATCCTCTCTACTGTGTGCTCCTTCAATAACGGATATGATATGTATTACTTTTTCTTTCCCTTGTGATTATTTAATTCAATTTTGCTTCATATTGTTTCTGCTGTTTATTTCTTGTTGTTGTGAGTGGGTTTTAGGTTTTCGATGGCATATTCCGGTGTTAAGCTGTGTTGATAGCTTTTGTTGTGGTTGTGACCAAGACGGAATGTAGTTTCATAACCAAGTTTTGGCAGGTTCCTTTTTGACATTATAGTTTAATTTGTCAACTTTCTGAGTAATTTGGTCATTATGTGTTAATGATTATTATAACATTGAGATTTGTATTTGAATTTCTCCTTTGTGGTGTTATCTTAGTATCGTGTCTAATGTCTCAATAAATTTTGCTGTATTTTATAGGTTTTGGGATACTGGGTTAGCAGGGGTATGCTGCAGATTTTGTATGTCTCTATTTTACTTAGATTTTCGGTTGTTTTTCCCATTATGTTCTTCTTTTAATGAACTTGTCTTCATTTTCTTGGACCACTGACACCTTAATCAGCAACGTTTAAATTGTAAACTTATAGAAGCATTATTAGTTGGTAAATTCTATTTGGTGTAATGGGTGTTCATTAGCTTTGGCCACTAATAAATACTAAGAGATATTATTAATTATGAATTGTTGTTTGAATTCTACCAAACCTATCTTGTGTAATAAAGCATGTTCTTGTTGTTATTGTATTATTTTAATTTCAGAAAGTGTTGTACAACTTGGTACTGAATACGAGCTAATTGTTTTTCTTTTATGTTTTGTTTGGAAGAGAAATAAGGCTCAGAACCTAGAAATTACATAAAACAATACAACAGAACAATAGAAAACAAAACAATAAGCTACCACTATCTACACTACAAAAAAATATAGATTTGGTCATGACTTTTCAGTGGCGACAAACAAAGTCGCCGCTGAAAATGACTTTTAGTGGCGACAATTTTTTATCGCCACTAAAAGTTTGTCTTTCGGCGGCGACTTCCTTTGTCACCGCCGAATGTGGGAAATGAAAAGTTTTACTCCACTTTTTTGGGGCGATAATAAATGTCGCCGCAAAAGATAATAGTATATGCAGTGACTCGCGGGTGTCGCAGCAAAAAGTCTACACTTTCTGCGAAATATGTGTTATGCGGCGAGTTTTATATCCTTCAGCGACGAAAAATGTCGCCGCTAAAAGTCATACATTCTTTCCACACTTCACTAAAATAACTATCTAATATATAAAATTAAATTATTATGATGTCTACGGAAGAAGGAAATGAAGCAAGGGTCTATGTATGAGAGAGATATTATAAATGTATGTCAATGAGCTTGAGAGTTAGTATTTGTTTATCAGAAACAATATAGGAGAGGAGATAGAGAGAGGGAGATGTGTGTGTGTGAGATCGAGAGAAAGAATAGATATAAAATGTATATATATGTTCCTAATTACTATTGCTTTTGTTATTTGTTGCTACATTTCATATAGCATCCCGGCTTTTATAATAACGATTTATAAGGTATTTCTGAGTTTAAGAGTGTTTTTCTAAAATTTTAAAAATAAAATTTTAGATAAATAATAAAGAAAATAATAATTATTAAAAATATTTTAGAGTTAAGAAAAATGAAGAAAGAAATCATAATATGAGTATTTTTTACTTGAAATTCATGACACAATTTATTTACTTAAAAGAGAAATAATTGTTTGAATAGTTATTTTTTGGGAAATAAATGCCTATTTTCTTAGATAATTTAAGAAAAATAGTTAGAAATAATCATTTACCTAAAACCTTTTATGAAAAATGTCTAATAAGTTGAAGAAGCTATTGGGGGGAAAATATTATTACTTTAAAAGTGAATTACTTTTAAAAATTATTTTAAAAAAAAGACTTTTAGCGGCGACAAAAAATGGTCGCCACTGAAAGAATTTTTAGCGGTGACAAAATATTCTTTAGTGGCGACCCTTTTTTGGCGGCGACTAAAATGTCGCCTCTAAAAGTCATTTCAGCGGCGACATTTTATAGTCGCCGCTAAAGCCCAATTTATTTACCCTATCGCGCAGTCGGCTTTATCACTTCGCTTTCATCTCGTTTTCCATTTATGTGCCCTAGCAGAGCATCGGCGTCCCTGTTCTCGAGCTCACGGCGTCCCTGATCATGAGCTCACGGCGATAGTGCACTTGTACGTCGAGGTTGGGTTCACTGCTCCTCTGTTCCATTTAGTGGTTTCTGTGCCCTAGCAAAGCGTCGGCATCCCTGTTCCCGAGCTCACGGCTTCCCTGATCACGAGCTCATGGCATCCCTAATCACGAGCTCACGGCGGCGGTGCACTCGTGCGTCGAGGTTGGGTTCACTGCTCCTCTGTTCCATTTAGTGGTTTCTGTGCCCTAGCAGAGCATCGGCGTCCCTCATGGCGGTTGAGGAAGAAAGAGCTGTTGAGGTACTGGTTCCTCACGTCGGCGTCCTTCAGGTACTGGTTCCTCTCTCCCTCCAATCTTCTACACCAACGCGGTGCTTGTCCGCGGAGGTTTCTCTGTAATTTTCATTTCACAAAAATTTGTTGCAACTGAACATATCAAACAGATCAAATTCTATATTGTTTCTATATTGTTTCAACTGAACAGATCAAACAGATCAATTTTGAGGTGTGTGTTGATCAAATTCTACATTGTTTCAATCTTAGCCTCATGAATCGGTGAAAAAGTTAAGTGCTAAAAAAATAAATTATATATTGTTTCTGATTATTAGGTCTTTATCTCATCGAACAGATCAAATTCCTAATTCATTTTATTTTTCTGGTATCCAATCGAATTGGATTGGAATATGGAATATCATAATAATGGTAGACATAGAATCCATTTCTATAACTTCTGTTGCTTACTTTTTTATGATCCATGCTTGAGTCATTTTGTTTGTTTAGGTTCAGGAAGAGAATGAAAAACTTGGGAGGCTGTCTTGTTTTGGAGTAATGAGTATCCGAACACCTTTTTTTTTTGGCATTAAAACTATGGTTTTTGCTGTCTTGGATTACCTCAAGGTTTATATCTATGGTTATGCAAAGTTATCTTACACAGATTCGGATATTTTTTAGAGAGACTGCAACACTAAGGCAGCTGTTCATCATAGTATTATTACCCTTCAAAATGATTGGAAAAACTTCAGCACAATGTTTCCTGAACCTATTATATAGAGCAACATTTTCTATGACCAAGGCTTTTCAAAATGCTTTTTCTCATACCGGAGATGTGCTTTAAGCAAATATATTAGAAAAATGTATTTAGTTAAGTTTACTAGTAAAATGATTCTTTAAAGATTTTATTTCCTTAATTAAGTATAACTTGTCATTTATGAATAACATGTATAAAAGAAATGATAGTAAAAACTAGATATTTACATATTTAATGTGTTGAATTCGAAATGAATCCGGTGCCGACACTCATTTGTACAATATAAGAAATATCTTCCTTCTATCTTTTTTGGCGGGAGATACAAAAATTGATTGTAGCTATCTTCTTTTCTGGTGTAAGTACATGTATGGTTATATAAGATAAGCTTCGGGTTCAAACTAAGCATCAGTAGGTACAATTGTTATACAATTGGGTGTGGCTTTGATGTTGGATTTAGCTTTGTATTTTTAGTTTCGTTTTAGCTAATATAACAATTGTATAATTAAGTACTTTAAAAGGTATCTACTTAGATGCATGTTAATTTATGCTTATTACAAGAGTATAGAAAGTAACTAAAATAAGCCTGTTGTAATATTTCCTTAAGTCTAATATGACTAGATTTCATAGATATTGTGTATGTGAGAAGGACAAAGAGACTATCATCTCTTAGATTTAGTGATATACTATTTAGGAAGCTCCTAATACTATTTATCATATTAATATATATATTATTTATATACTGATATGGTTGTTGGCTTTTATTGTTGTATGTTTAGGGAATATAAATGGATAAAATCTAGTTATATATTAGAGACAGAGGCAACATATCATATATTAGAGGAGTAGATGGTTTTCTAGACTGGGCATTTAGTCAACCTAGCATTTAATGTTGTTATATATTGTTGTTTAATGTACCAACTGGCAATGCTATTGATGATGGTGGGGTTCATGATCCTATGGTTGATACAGAACCTTATCAACAATTGGTGGTAGACTTAAATGTTTATCGTGCGAGTTCAATACAACTTGATGATATTATCATTGACTTATGTGGAGAAGATGGACAAACGCAGATCTTAGCTCAAGGAGAACCATCACAAATTCATCAAAGTAATGCCATTAATACTGGATCTAGTGATGAAGAGGATTTTATCGATGACTTTGATAGTGAAACTGAAGCAGAAAGTGACACAAACATTGAAATAGAAGAAACAGATGAATCAAAAGACATTGATGAAAGTGATAATGCGACGGAAGATTCAAATGAATGAAATTAATTGATATGGTACATTTTATCTATATTGACTATGGTTTGATTCATTATTTTTTTTCTAAATGAAATGTATATTTTTGTAGGATATGTCAGGATTAAAGAGAGGTCGAGGTGGGAAAAGTGTTTCTGTTAGATCTAATGACAACACAAATAGTGGAGGTACATGCTCTACACTTCAATCAATACCTCCTATGTCACCTCTATTACTGCAACAGCAACTTCAAGAAATGCCTGGCAACTCTCCTCCTACTCCCCATACTCAAAATAGTAGTGCAGGTAAATTTTTTTCAATTTTTTAATAATTGATTTATATCGCTTGTAACATTTAATTGTTCTAATTTAACTACAATGGTAGGCTCTTCTACTGCAATCAACAAGCGCAGAGGAGTTTACAAGTCTATTAATGTGAATTTAAAGACTGCACAAGGAACGAAGATTCTAGTCAAATTTTCAGATTCCATGTCAAGAGCAATTGGTCCAGAAGCAAGAGATTTTTCTAATTATTGTGGTTTGACTCTTAGAATCACAATCTCTTTCACAGATGGTGGAGGTAGTTGGAAGAATATTTTTGAAAAATATGGTCAAGATATGATTTTAAAAATAAAGGTATTTATGTCAAATTTGTATACTTATTTTAGTTTATTTGTATTATTATATAAAGTGTTTACATTTATTTGTTTTAGGATAAATTTGAACCTGCTGATGAAATTAGTGAAGAAAAGTTTCATATAGCTATATCAATTATTTTACAAAATGCATTCAGAAATTGGAAGAACAATTTGCACTCTCGCTACAAGAAATATGAGACTGATGAGGATAGGTTGGCTGATCCTCCTCAAACTATTAGTTTTCAAGATTGGGAGTGGTTGTTAATATATTTTAAGTCTGACATATTTAAGGTATCCCACTATCCTTCTAAATAAATTATATTTTTTTTCAATTATTAAATTCTTATTATTTACTACATTTTGTTGTAGAACAAAAGTAAAAGGAACATGATAAATCGCGAAAAACAAATGACTAAACATACTTGTGGTCCTCGATCATTTGCAGAGATTGAGTATGCTACAGTAAGTTCAATCTATCATCACTATAATTTAAACTTTCAATCATTTTGTTCAAATATAATTTTTGTATTTTCTTATATGTTATTACTTTGTAGAGAGATCCTACTACTGGACGACCGATTCCTCCTGACCAGCTGTAGGAGATAACACATACTAGGAAGACATTAGACGGACAAGTAGTATGGGCTAACCCACACTCTGAACAGCTTCATGTACGCATTGTTATTTAATATCTTACTTTGATTTACTTTTATTTTTAATCTAATAGTTTTATTTTTTTATTATAGAGTCGTATGCACGAACTTTCTCAACAACAAGACCAAGATTTAGAGAGTGATGCTCGAATGACATCAGAGGAAATATTGACGACAGTTCTTGGTGAGAGGTCAGGGTATGTAAGAGGGAAAGGATATGGAGCAGAACCTTCAAGAAAGAGAAATTGCCCTCAATCTACTGATAGTTCAGTTGTGGAGAGTGTGCGTGCCCAACTGCAAGAAGAGTTTGATAAAAAATTTCAAGAGGAGAGAGAAAAAATGGAGGCTGAGCGTGCAGTAGAGCGTGCAAAGATGGAAGAAGAACGTGAAAAGATACAACAAGAACGTGTGCAGTTCGAGCAAAGACTAATGGAACAAATGGAGCAAAGAATACAAGCTCAATTAGCTGCCTTGATGCAGAAAGGACAACCACATGGGGCTACTTCTAGTCATAGTATTGAACCTTCTATATAAAATTTATGTATAAATTAAACAATTTTATTGTAATTTTAAATATCTTCATATTTTAGATGATAATAAAAATATTTATTAATATTATTATATTAGAGTTTATTTAATTATTTATTATTATATTATATTTTTTTATATTACAGAAATTATTAGAAAAAATACAAAAAATAATTTTCATTTTTGTATCTTTAGGCGGCGACACTATGTCGCCGCAGAATCATCCTTAGGTGGCGACATCTTTGTCGCCGCAGAATGACCTTTAGGCGGCGACAGTTTTGTCGCCGCTAATTCATCGTTAGGCGGTGACAAATTTGTCGCCGCTAATTCCACTTTAGGCTGCGACAGATTTGTCGCCGCTAATTCATCTTTAGGCGGCGAGTTTTATTTGTCGCCGCAAATATGTATAGGCGACAGTCTCATAGGCGGCGACTTAGCGGCGACAAAATGTCGCCCCCTATAGTGATTCAGCGGCGACTTTTAAACCTTCTGCGGCGACAAATGTCGCCGCTGAAACTCAGTTTTTTTGTAGTGCTACTTTGAACTAATTCGTCTCATTATATACCTCTACAATTTCTAGTCTTTCAGTTTATTTAATCTTTCAAAAATAACTCACAATTTCTTTGACTTTCTGTCTATTTTCATCTCTTTAGATAAGCTCTCTTTTTTCCTGGATGGGAGCTAATTAAGTTAATATCAAGACACATAACGTTGTCTTGTTCCTGAAATATGGTTTTCTTTCTGTAGTGTTGCAGTAATGACAAGGGCTTTCCATGACTATCTTGGGGAGAGAAAGGATCTTGTTCTTCTTCAGAATATATCATGCTATTTGCTTCTTGCTTGTGGCATAATTTATCTTGTCTCAGTAAGATTTTTACAGACGCCAAACTATTAGATCAAAGACTGCTTACACACAGACACTTTCTATATTGAGAAAATTATAGACGTTAAAACACTTAATTGTTTGATTTGGCAAAACCCAAACTGGTCCAGGTTATGTTGTTAACAGACTTTCTTACCTTGCTTACTTTGTAATACCAATTCAAGGGAATACTATGCATTGGTTTTCTGAAAAGCGGCAGGAAATCACTAAGAGAGCAAGCAATCAAGGATCTAGAGGTAGGTTGTTAACTTGCTGTGTTATGACATATTTATAGGCTGATTTCTGTTTACATGATTGTATCTCTAATTGTCTATCATTCCTATACATATAAGATCCTAATAAACATCTTTCACAAACCACAAATTAGTGATGCTAATGAACTAGAGACTAGAAAGCTCTTAAACTTTATTTTATCACATTGCATTTAAGACTATACAGAAAATTCATGCATTTGATCACTCTGCTCTGGCTCTTGGAATTTTCATAATACTGGAATGCATAAATAGTTGGTTGCATAATCATGCTGTAATTGAAAAATGCGAATTTGTAGAGATGTCAGACTTGCATTTTTGGCCTGTTAAATTGTTCTAGTCAATCATCCCAAGAATCTCTTCCCTTGTTTATGGATTGTTGTTTCTTTTCAAGTCCATCATTGATGGTAGAAATCATGCACAAAGAACAATGTCTTGGAGTAGTTTCTAGTCTTAATTGCTCTCAGATGTTTTATCTGCTCCCATTTTAATGTCCATTTTATAAAAGCATTGCTCTTATTAGAAATGTGACATGCTTCTATGGCCACGTACGAGGAGTTGCAACAGCGTAAAGAGGAGCTTGAACAACTACTACTCCCAAAAAGTGTTTGAAACTTTCCAAATGAATTATGAGTGACTTAACTCATTACTTAGTGCAAAGGTATTTCCACTAGTAAAAGCATGAATATTGGTTGAAGTTTGTTATTTAAGTTTGGCGATTTGAACTATATACATATGCAAAAAGCATGGGTCTTCATCCCTGTTTTTGCTGTTGTGGTTGTCCATTCTAGATAAAAAGTGAATTTTGTTCTCTAAGTGGGGCAATTCATAGTAAATCGGTAAAAATAGTATACATAGTTATATTTTGACTGCACTTATTTTAAATTAAACTGAATTTTTTTTATTTAGTCAGTATTACTAAAGAGTTTCAATTTTTCTTAATAACTTTTCTTTCCGAAATTTGACCTTGTGTTTTATTTCTTACAAGGAAGAGGCTGCTTACCACTAGTTAACAATTTCTTGTTGGTAAATTAAACTGGACATGATTACATGGGAAGATCTAAACTTAATAGTGGTTCATTATTAATAATTGTAATCCATTTTTTATAATGGGTAAAAAATAATTAAACAATTTTACATATCAAGATAAAAATGCCTTACTATATATGATGAGTAGATCTTTTAGTTTTAGATAATATAAAGGCAAGTAAAAGCTTGAAAAAGATAAAGCCAGAAATGAATCCTAGTAAATATTTAAAAACTTAGCAAAAAAAATTTAGTTTCTCGATTGAAGTATTTTTCTTTTAAACAAATTCAATCCTGAATGCTACTAATTTAGAATTTGAATCCTCTCAATTGAAGTATCCCAACTGAGAAATATTAACTATCAAATCCACAGAAAGATCAACATCCTGAAACAAATAATAAAGAAACTAATGTGAGAAAATGAGGGATTTCTTGTTAATAAATAATTTGCATCACATTTTTCTGAGAAGGATAAAATGCTATGGCTAACATGTGAAGGGTTATTAATTATTATATAAACGGTCTAAATTCAGAACTTGCTTGTAAATAGACAGAAACATGCCTTTTTTCTTGAAATGTGTATGAACCGCACATCATTGAATCAGAAATTATGCCAAAAAAAAATATGGGTAACAGTATAATAAACAGAACAAAAAGGAAACTATTCCAACATTGCACAAAAATGTTTTTTTAAATCAAAAGGTAAGATTTACAAAAAGATGGTGCTAGACCATGTTGAGAAATGATGTGAGATGAGATAGAAGAGTGAAACTTTAACAATGCTCTCATACGCTAATTGGAGACGTAAATATACGTGGTACAATTATTCATTAGTATTGAAAGAGATATTTTCTATTATTTTATATTTATTCCAAAACATGCATAAAATCACACATGACATAATTATAAAATATGCATTCACCCCAACGAAGGGTTATGGATCACCATTATCTATTTTTTTATTTCCTCCTTCAAATATAATATTTTTCCAATATTTACATTTTGCAAGTGATAAATGAACGAAGGCACATCTTAGTTACTATTTTCCTTACCCTCCGTCTTAATTATTATTTACAAATTATATAGTAGAACTTATTAAACTAAATGAGAAATAATGGAAGAATTTTTTAGTGTCCGTTTAGAAAGAAAGAAAATTAAGATTTTAAAAAGGTTTTTTTTGCCTAAATCTTAATTTGAAAACTAATATTTTTTACAAATTACTATTTTACCATTACTTTTTCTTATACCCCCTCATCTCTCCTCTCTCCTCTACCTTCTCTCATTTATTTTATCTTTTTTCTACCCTCTCTCCTCTATCTCTTTCTCTTCCACCCTCTCTTATCTCTCCTCTATCATATTTTTAATAAAATCATACCATTTCTGGTAATATTCTAATTATAAAAGTCTTTCTGGTAATAACTATCTAAATATTTATTTATTTAGAATCAATTTTTTTCCATAAATTCTTCTCCAAAAGTTTTTTTTCTAAAAGCTATCTAGAAACTCCTTTTATTTATAAACACTATTCCAAACTCTTTTTTAACGGGTAATAACTATAATGCCATGCATTTGTATATATTAGTTCTTAACAACTGGCTCAACTGTAATACATACAACTCATTATAAAAGTTGTGATTTGATGAAATATGTAATTCCATTAGAATACCATACAATTGATAATTACCTTTCCAGTGATCTTACTGTACAGTGAAGCACATCTTTTACCGTGGACTCAAAATGCGTAGTGGGGTCATAGCTCTACGAGTAATGTAATGTCAGTCAGTAAAACTAAATTATTCAAATAAAATGGGAAAAAAAAACCCTCAGCTAGAATAATAAAGATGATAAAATCTCACATCCCTTATGACAGAAATAAACCAAAGACAAAAGTCAAAAAGGATATTTGGTTGTGTAGAGACTTAAACCATTTAACTCCAAAGCTAAAATTTTTTAATCAAAGCGGTCTTTTACATGGAATGCCATTTCTATGGATACCCTAGTTCTAGTTTCCTTTTACAAGCTATGAGGAAAAGAAAGCAAGTGAAAAAACATAAAATAATTCAAAGAGATTATACTTACAGCAGAGATGAAGCAACCATCGGCTTCGCCATCATTCACAGGTTCATATCTGTCAATTCCACCTCAGGTCGGTCGGTCTCTGCTTCTGTTGAGACAAAGGCAGTATATTTTCCTTTTGCTGCAACATTGTGAGAATAAGAACAGTAGAAAAGATACCTGCAGTTACCATGAATACCAAGAATCAGTTCCTTAAAAGTTGGAATCAGAAATTTACCACTAAAAGTCCATTATTTTACTCACATTCACCTCTATTATTTGTCATTCATAAGAAATCGATAGCATAATGTATCCCCATTCACATTTTAATTTTATTAGTCTCACTATCCCACTACTTCACCATTGTCATTCTTTGGAGTTAAAGGCAGGTCTTTATTACTTCATACCTAAGAAGGCGATTATTTGTTCTTTCATCACTTGTGATTATTAAATGAATGAAGGATTGGGTTTGCCCTTACATATCTGATTTACGACCAAGTTGTTGTTGCGGCAGAATGACCTGTGCTGAGTGAGAATCATGGGTATCTGGAATAGGATGACTCATAACACATATAGCGCGTGAAACTTTTCCGACATTTTTGACCTATTAGTCAATAAAATATTGGCAGATTAAGATTAAACTCATCATCAGACATAGAGATCAATTATATTACTTTCCAGTTTAAACCATGAAAACTTGTATTTCTAATCACTTAATAAACATGAGAGAAGCTAATAGTCTAAATACCCTTAAGAAATCAAACAAGATACCTTATCAGGTAGATATGATGGATCACACACAACTTTCTTGCATTTAGCTGTTTCTCCTTCAGATGTCACACCGATGACTTTCCCACTATCATCAAACTCAACCTGCTCAGTAGAAAATAAACAGTGAGAAACTTGAAACATAAAATAAAAATATTAGGAAAAGAAAAACAGAGGACATAAAAACTGGGGAAGACAAAATGAACTTATTTAAATTAGTTTCAAATGGAAAGATAGAGAAGAAATACCCATACAATTCAATTTAATTTCTTGATAATAATGATTCATCATTATGAATTCAAGTAGACGATTCATCATCTTTCTATTATAAAGAAGGTATCAAATTCAAATATTCTATATGGAAACCTGAAAAATTTGCTTTACTTTATAAGTTTTAGAGGTAAAATAGGTTAAGGAGATATAAACTATATCTGCACACAAGAGTGTCACCATTTGTGTGTTAGAGAATCAGAGAGAGCAAGAAAGACAAAAAGCAAAATTCTTTATATAATTTGCTTCAGTATTCCATAAAGCACATGGATGTCCTTGTTTTGTCCATCAGCACATGAAACCAAATTAGAATGAGGGAATAAGTTATGACATAGAAGGAAGTGGGAGATAGAAAAATATGGACTGTGAAAACTTTTTTGACTTATGGGCTAATTACATTGCAATATCCACCAAGCTGAGATAAATTTTACCTCTTAGACACAGTAAGAGTATTCCTTAGGACATATGAGGAAAACACTTTGCAAGTAAACCAGATAAAGTCCTTTATCCTTTTCTTTTTCTTTTTTTCATCGTTTAACACTTATAAACCTACAGGGCATCTTATAATAGAAATACATGAAGGTGCAAGCTTTTCAACTCTTCTAGTAATTCAAACAATCTTCCAGAATACTGAAGCATGATATAATGGACTTACCTTGCATTCTGGTTTGTTGAGCATGTAAGTTCCACCATATACTGCACTTAAACGTGCAAATGCCTGTTTGCCATCAAAAAGATGAATGTTAGCTCCAGATGTATAATAACTTCAGATGAAAGAGAGACATGGAAAACCTGAGGCAATTCTCTCAGTCCATGTAACGGATATATGTAAGGCGAGCCTCCTTGAAAACGTGCTAGGGACTCTGCATAAAGCTAGATAACATTGAAAGTAGTATTAATTTCTTATGTAGGTTACCAAGTGATTCTATCTACACAAACATCAAAAGAATCAACTGAAAGCTATAATCCAGAAGATCCCATGAAGGAAATATAGAGGAAGCCTGAGGAATCAAGTTAATAACATTTGGTATATCCAACAGTCATGGAATAAAATGGCCCACAAGAATATGTCCGTGCAAAGGAAGAAACAAAACTATAATTGTTAGCTTACAATATTCTTCATAGTATCACAAGAAAGAAAAAGAAAACGCTATATGCCAGATGACTATGTGGAACTTAACCTTGTGATTTACCCCTTAGGAGTCAAATGAAGGATAAACATAAAGAATGATATCTTAATGAACATTTTTATGTTGAATTGTAGAAAATGGAGAAATCATTTAACGTTCTCTAAACATTGGAAGATAACTTGTATAGCTTATACCTTTATTCTTTCCACGAAGTCCTTAGCTGGATGATCCAAGTAACTATCATCTCTATGAAGTGCCAAAGCATGACCAATAAAATCAATTGTATCATCTTCCAACCCATATTTCCTACATTTTCAAGAACCATTCAATATTTTAAACATGACTTGAATCAAAGAATTACACTGTATTAAGATAATTTCTAACTAAAAATATCTTATCACCTTCAACACCAAAGAAAGCCAAAACAACGCCCAACTACTGTAATGTTAAATTTGCCAAACATTCATTGAAATGAAAATGTAAAAGCTGTAAATCTAATGTTTATATTGATATAATATTTTCTTTCTTTGGTTGGTCCTGTATCTGTCATGTCCCGAAATTTGGACCGTGACCGGCATGGAATATGAATAGTTTCATATTCCGAAAGCCTAAAATCTCAAATACAACGTTTAAAGTTTCTATAACATTTTTCAAAATAAACACAATCTTTTCTAAGGTCTATGTGGAGCATTTACCTTCTTTTCAAAATAATACAAGTTCTTTAGAAAAGTAAGTACATCAAAAGTAGTATTTGTCAAAAACGACGCTTCGGATCGGCAACGAGGCTTTTCACTGCTCAGCGAAAGAGTTAGGGTCACCTGCACTATCTGAGGCCAAATAATCTACTCGTGAATAACGTCCCAAAAACATAAGTTAAAGAATGCGGAAATAAACAATGCATAATCCTGTTGAAAGTGTGTTTCATAACATTTCATAATCTGATGCAAACCTTTCTGTAAACATTTGTATTTTAGGGAAAACAACAATCTGAAATAACTATTCCAAATCAATCATTTGAAAATAATCATTTCAAAGCCATAATCTTTCTGTAGGACTTTAACAGAACGAAAAACAGACGTGGACACACAGTCCATGAGGGTAACTAACCATTCTGGTGGCTCGAAGCCACTAACTGTCGCGAGAATGAATCCCACGAAATAATTCTGGTGGCTCAAGGCCACAAACTGTCGCGAGAATAAATCCCACGAAATAATTCTGGTGGCTCAAGGCCACAAACTGTCACGAGAATAAATCCCACGAAATAATTCTGGTGGCTATGCCACAAACTGTCTAGCTCGAGTAACCAAGGTGCACCAAGGACTAACAGTACTGCTGTTAGCAACCAGCGTTCTGTATTCCGTCCTAAAACATTTCCATCATGCGTGGGGTCCTTTTCACATGTAATGATCTCAATCGTTTCAAATACCATAATCATTGGTAAAGTCACTTTGAATTTCAAAAACCTCAGCATGAACATTCAAAATCAAGTTACTATAAAAACATATGCAATTCACATAGGAATGTTTCATGAATAACATAAGTTCAATGCAACTTTTGCCAAACTCTTTTCAAAAACTTATTCATCTATTTTCATACATAATCATAATTCTTTTGTAAACCAATCGAAAGAAAATCATTTCCAACGATTTAAACCATACTTTCGTAAACCTTGCTTTTCGTAAATCATATTTGAAATTCAACATTTTCAATAAAATAATAATGTATTTAAAAATATAAAATTTTTTAGGGAACGTTATTCACTCACCTGCGAGCTTTTAAACATATGACTTACTCCTACTGTCACGCTCCAAAACCTTTACGCACTTTAGCCAATCACTTTTGATTAACAACAGTTCTCAATTACCTGGTATTCCCAAACAATATATTAATGTTTTATTCAAAGTTTCAACAGAAATATACAATCTTTCCCGCCATCAACTACCCCCTTAGAGAAAAACTCATTATGTGAATGCCCTTCAAGTCACCATTATCAAAGCGTTAGCTACTTCCCTAATTTACCATACCAAATAATACTTTCCTTATTATGCCTCGACATGAAAATGCATTTAATTGATAATAAGTTAGTATTTCCAATGTAATGCTGTGAACATTTTCAACTTCGACATCTTTAGAAATGCTATAACTATAATCAGCTTCCCTTTAAGCTAAACTACCTTACATACTTAATTCCGATTCCAATTAAGACCAAACTATTGCTCCAATTCCTTCATTCCCTAACCCAGAACTTCCCTTTCATCAGTTTCTCAAATCCACATATACCCATACATATATATATAGGCATATTGGCAGCCCACTTATTTACTTTCTTTCTTTGTTCAAATTCCTACATCAGCATTTAAGTGTCAATATACCCGTATATATCCTTTTCATTTTCAAAACCATATCAACAGCATCTATGCATGTATATATATACTTCCAATAATGTTCAATCTCATCCCCACGGCAGCAAACTTCCAATCTACTATGACAGTATTATACTCACAAACATACATGCATACGGCGTTCCCTGACCAAAACCATTTCTTCAAGGATACCCAAATACACATACATTGCGCAAAAATTAACATATACACTAAGTAGCAGTAACCCAGCATAAACATATTCATGTGTAAATATCCCTTCGACCAAGCTCACAGCCCCCCTTATTTGATCAAAACAAATCCTTTCCCAACACCATAACACAGACCCAGGTCACCTAACAGAACTTAGCGTGCTCTGTTTCCCCAAAATTTAACTTAGATCAGAGGTACCCCACTACAACAAGGGAATCATAACCATCCCAATTAAATCCATAAGGGCACTGATCATCATTGGGGAAACTGAAGAGAAAAAGAGGAAGAAAACAACTCGCTCAGAAATGGCACACTAACCTGTAGAGATGACAAATATCCAACGACCCCAGCTCCTGCTCTCAGATGACAACCGTTGCCTATGGTGACAAAAGAAACAGAGCCCAAATAGAAAGAACACTACAATCACCAACCACCACAACAGATCCGATCAAGCACAGGGAAGAAGCTCAGTGAATTGAAATAGTTGCGGTCACCAAAACGCTTACCCATAACGAGGGAACAACCACTACTGAAAATATCTCTGACGTGAGTTACATAACACAGCGATAATGAACAGTGTCACGAGCTTTCTCCCTTTGGTCTCACCCTCTCTCTGCTTCCCCAACGTGTGAAATGTCAGACCAGTCGGCGGGGTAATGAGTTTTCCCCACTCGACGTCGGTAGGTCACCCAACAGAAGGCTTCAACTTCGATCGCCTCCCCCTTTCTCCTGCTCTCGCCACTCTGCTCTACTTATTGGACTTATGGTACTGTTTGAGGCGACGACTCCGGTGGTGACAACACAGGCAGAGCAACTGGCTGAAGGAACAACTGACCCCACGGCATCGCTTGCTTGAAATCTCACCACTGCGCCGCTGGACTCCTTCCTCTGCTGCTGCCGCGTGGATCAGCGCAAATGAAGAAAGAATGTACGGTTGGCAGAGTAAAGAGGAAGGAGAGCATTATAGTAATTTTGTTCACTAAAAAACAAAAGAAGAAGAAAAAAAAATACCTTTTACAGCTGCTGGGACTCGAACGCCAAACCTCAGACATAAACTCTTGCCCCTTGACCACTCAACTACTGACTCCACATAGCCATTTACTGCATCAATATATATATATATCCCTTATTAAATTAATGTTATCTATAAAATTTTTCAAGCCATAACAGTATCATTCTATTCTTCCGTAATGATCAATTAAGAAAAACTTTCAGTGCATGAAGAAATGAACATTTCCAAGTCTAGTAAATGGTACTATTCATCTGATTGAGAGTTCTTTAATGATAAAACTTTTTCATTGCCTAATTTGATGTGCAAAGTCCTATGCTTACGTAGAAAGGGCAAAATGAGTGAAGAAAAACAATTTTTTAACTAGGGTAGGTTGAATTTGAAGGATAAGAAAGGGAAGTGGATGCATACGAAATCAGCTGCCTTGCTGTAACTTGGTTCAAATCTAGCCCTTCATGAGATTTTGGATCACTCTCTTCATAGTCTTGTACGTAAATGAAGAACTTTCGAGCACGGCGCTTCTCAAACAATCCCATCAATGGAGATTTTAGCGCTTCAACATCTGTGGCTGGAGCTTTGTAAATCTAAAAGGTAAAGTATGCTGTCATAAGATTTTAGCTCTCTCCCTCACCAAAATTCATAACAAAAACCTCCATTTCCCCTCTCTTCAAATGGAGGAGGGCCTTTTATTGAATAAGTCGGTTGGACCATCATTTCCTCTGACTATGACTTTTCCCATTTCTTTTCTTCCCTTTCATCCATCCAACTCATTTCATCTCAAATGCTTTCTTTTACTCTTTTTTAATTCCCAACTAAATGATTCATCGTAAGTTAAGAAAGGAATTTATCATTTTTCTACTTTGAAAGATTCATCACAAGTTATACATGTACACGTCCCAGCTAATTGCCAGCAATAATGGCTTATGAGTTATGCATGATAACGCCCATTTTTCAAACCTCCACCCTTCTTTCCCAAGATCATAAGAGTCTTGAGAAGCTCTTGACACCCTTCGTACGTGTTAGTTATTATTAACTCGATAAAAAATAAATAAATCTTGAGAAGCTCTTGTTCTATTCACATTTGAGAATACTGAATTCACGAGTCTGTATCGAAAGCTTCTTAATTCCGTTTGGTGTTGTGTTTATCTTTCAATTGCTTAAACCCGTCATCGCCATACAATACCATTAATACGTCTCACTGCTTCTTTATCCACTCTAGTTATTATTTCAATTACTCCATACATTTTGCCAACAGAAAATAATTAGTTGTGCTATCATTTAATCTAACCACAGGAGATATGTCTTATACGGATATTATTATCTCATTTCTTAAATATAATAATTAGTTGACTAATTTAAATAAATTAAAAAAATTAAATAAATAAATAAATTATAACAAATATGTCATGATTCCTCAAAATACTTATATATAAAATTAGATTATATATAAGATAAATTGATTTAGAAAAAAATAATAATAAATATTATATATAAAATATATTTACGGCTTACATTTATGATCAAATCAAATTCTTAGATTAGTTTCTATATTAAAAAAATGAGGTACTATATACTGTAACAATGTTTTAAATAATTATCTCCGCCTACACAAGCCAGTGCTCAACTCTACATTTTTCTCGATGTGTCAAAGATGATGATATATCAACTAATAGAACAAGGAAAAGAAATACTAGAGTAAGATCCAATGAACGCACCTGAGCCACAAACATTGACTTGATGCTCAATTTATCGAGAAATGTTGCTGCTATATAGGCAGTTGGTGATCTAGAAGCAAAGGCAATATCAATCCCTTTATCTTTGAGTGCATATAGGATTCCTTCGGCCTGAGGATACATAGATGGCATTTCAAGCTTGGATCGACACTCACTGAACTATATATAATTTTGTACAGGTTCTGCTGAGAATAAAAATGTGAATGTTTAAAAGATGAGAAATTTATAATGTTCTCAAGTTATCATTTATTGGGTAAACAAACCAAATTGTCTAAAATAAAGTTTTGAAGGTAACATTTCGGATTTTCAAATGTCAACTTAGCCTCAACTTTTCTTTTTGCCCAAAAAACAAAAATAATATCAACTTCACACATTGTACAAGTGTATGAGATATAAATGAAACACACTTTCTACAATGAAATATTGATCAATTACCAATGTGATTATTCTATTATTTATGTTAAAACTACATGAAAAACACCATAAATTATTTGAGTTATATAAGAACAAGCTTTAAACAACACAAAAGATATTAATATAAAATAAAGACAAGTTGTGGGAGAACTTGACAGACTACGATATTCTTAAATGCCTCCGCCTTCACCTTCTAATTTTCTATCTCTCTTCCTCTACTAAACTCTTAGGGATTGAATTCCGATAGTAGTTAAATATTCTCATAGTGGCTTCGATGCTATATCCAAAATATTAATTAATATAAAATAAAAATCTTTATATATAATATAAGCTAAAATATACAAAACCATAAAATTTAGGTGAGTTGCATATTTATGTAACGTCTGATGCAATATTTTAATTAAAGCTCTTGTTTCAGTTGATTTCTTCCATTGTTGCAACTTACGCAAGATGTAGTGCATGCAGTTTTTGTACTTAGATTAGGAAATCAGACAGGCATAAACATCAATAAGTTTAGGTTTTGCATCACTTAATCCCACAATTACATCAGGATCATACATATCTAGAAAATGTAATTCATTTTAGGGAATCCATTTCAGCAAAGATTCTGACTATTAAAAGAGCATACTAAGTTGGAAAAGAATGCAAAACAAATATGGGGCATAAAATGGCCATTGAGTAAAAAGGATGAGTATATGAGTTAAACACTTTCCATTATAATATCTAAGAAAGAATCATGAAAGTAATATAAAAAATGAAGTCTCCTGTTTTTCCAAAGTGAGGCAAGTCTATTTGAAGGTTTATTCAGTGGCAACACTTGCAGCACTCAAATCAACAGAAAATGAGGGACTGTTAATAAATAATTTGCATCGCATTTTTCCGAGAAGGATAAAATGCTATGGCATATCATAATATGTGAAGGGTTATTAATTATATAAACGGTCTAAATTCACAACTTGCTTCTAAATAGACAGAAACATGCCTTATAAATGGTGCTAGACAATGTTGAGAAATGATGTGATATGAGATAGAAGAGTGAAGAATTACAGAGATGGTTCCAAAATTGTTTTGTATTTGTATATACTAGAAAAGTAGAAATCGTTAAATTCTCTTATTTGTGTACTTCATAATATTCATGTAATGAATGAGAGAGTCATCTATTTTTTAGCTGTGACTGGTGGCTTACGGTTGACTCAAAAACAGTTAGTTCAAGAAATAGAAGTTGGGAGCAACAGTGATGAATTGTTTCAAGCAAAACAACATGAGAATATTTTATCTGAAATCATTTTAACATATGCTCTGTTTTTTTGAAAGGAAATAGAGGTAAGCCAGTAATGTTGTAGGATATTAACAAAGAAATAATAATAATACTTTTTATTATTATTATTTATAGGTTATGTGAAACTTATAACAATGCTCTCAAACGCTAATTGTCGACGTAAATATACGTTGTACAATTATTCGTTAATATGGAAAGAGATATTTTCTATAGATTGGTTTAGGGTTCAATTTAAAAAATTAAAAAAAAAAAGTTTCAAATTAGTCATCTGCCTTTTAAAGGAAAATACTCATGTGTCAAGATTTTTTTTTAAACAAGACATTTTGGGCCAGTTTAAATATAAATAGGGATTGAATTTAGTAGAAAGGTTTATCTCTTCATAAAAAGGATATGTTCACAAATAGCATTATCAAAACTTAGTGGTCAAATTTGAGTGAACATTTCTATATATAATTATTTCATAAAATCTTTATAACGTATATATTTAATAACAATAATGAAAATTTAAGACAATGGAATACTTCACATGTTCTTTCTTATTATAAAAAAAATACGGTAACTAGAAGAAAGGTAACTTTATATAAAATGCGCTCCTAGACACTGACTGACTCTAAAATTAAATTAGTTAAATATATTTGATATTATGGATTTGAGGAGTATATGTTTTTGTTAGAGTTAAGAAAATGTATTTAAAAAAGACAAGTATAGTATACCCAACAAGCTAATTATTTTTTTCTAGTTGCATTTTTTAAGTTTGTGGATCGAATGGGGTCTACTCACAACGCGTCAATATTAGTTTGCGTACAAATTGGAGTATCAGATATAATACATCCAATCTAATTAGTCTAAAATTAAAGACTTTTGATATGTGTCGTCTTCTTCTCACTAACTAGTTTGTTTTGGGAATTAAGTTACTTAGAAATTGATGATTTAAGTTGGGAAAATCTCTACACTAAAATTCAATTATTCATCATACAACAATTTATGTAAGTATTTTCAAATAAAAAATTAGAGTGCAAGCTAAACTATTTAATTTTACGGTGCAATTGGAATGAATCTAAATGGAATGTTATAGAGGTGCATCATAGGGTAAATACATCCATCCGAACACTGTTCTCACTTAAGTAAGAAATATACCTAAATGGAATGAAGAAAATATAAGAGAGTAAAGAAGATTGTATCTGTAATTTTTAAATTCGTTTCAATTTTTTTGGTTCAAAAATTCATTTGTGTAATATCACATCACATTGATGTTATATGATTGCAGCTTGTAACCAATCAATACATTCAGCTTGAACCAAAATAAATTAGATGGCAATCAAAATAGATTTAAAAAATATTTAATAACTTAACTATTATTATTTGATAAGTGAGAATTAATTAAAATGGACAGACCAAAATAAATAAGATCAGCAATACTTTATAAAAGTGAATATTGGGCTTTAAAAGGATAGTAAGAGAATAAAATTAGGGTAACTGATATGAGGATATTGAGATAGATGTGTAGGCATACAAGAAAAGTTAAGATTCATAATAAATAAACACAGAGAAGAGTTGAAGTGGCACCTATTGAAGAGAAATTGGTACAGAATCGTCTTAGGTAGTTTAGACATATGCAAAGAAGGCCAAGGGATATGCTAGTTAGGAGGGTTGATCAAATAGTATGGATTCCGGTTAAAAGGAGTAAATGAAGACTAAAGAGAACGCTCAACTAGGTCATTGAGCGGGATCTCCTAGTCAGTAACCTATCCAAAAATTTAATTTTGGGTATATTACAATGGCGTTGTATGATCCATGTAGCCGACACCATTTAATAGGATAAGGCTTGTTGTTATTGTTGTTGGATGGACCAAAATGATAATTAATATACACATACATCTAATGAGAGATAAAAGGGGAAACTAGTACTAAAACTTTAATGACATGTCATGACAAAAAACAAAATTCTCTCTCATCCTTGTAAATGGGACTAGAGTGGTAAGTTTTATCTCATTTGTGTTCCTTTGGATCCTCAAATTAGTGATCTGCCCATCTTAGTAATATTGAAAATGATAAAATAGTATCTAATACTGTTATTTCTCAATTATATTTAATATTATAATTTTTTGTGATATAATTTAACCCTTGATGTTTTAAATTTAAATCAATACAAGTCACCCATAGTTAACTGGCCATTAAGAAAAATCATTGAGGTTTGAATCATGAAGAGAACATCTTAACTGCAACTTCTAAAATCTACTAATAAGTCAAGCCTGCCATTCTTCATCCAAGCTTCCTCTGCTATACTTGACCACAAATTAAATGAAATAATTAATGCAAAGACTCAAGTAGTATATAACATTCTAAAGTATTTTTTGAGTAGTATGCAATATTCTAAAAATATTTGTTGCTACTGGGACAAATACTTTATGGTCAAAATTGAACTACAAAATACTTGAAGATATTAGATGTTCTTATAAAAATATTTTAGGATATTAGATGCATAAAAAAATTTGTTTAAAAATATTAAATATCACTGCAAAATACTTCAAGACCCTAGATTCTATTTAACACACTATGTTAAAGACCACATTTTTTTCTTTGTGTCATTTAGTTGGGGATTACCAGTTATTTTCTAATGACTTTTTTGTGTTAAAGTATCAATAAATTTAATTTAATTACATATTCATCTATTAATAATATTAAAAAACCTTTAAAATATTTAAAATTTATAAAGAGAGATCCTCAATTATTAAAGACTTTGGGTATTTTTTTATAAATGCACAAAGTATCAAAGATAAAACTGATTTTTATTCGATGATAACATCATAATGCTGGATATACTTTACCTATTCAAAATAACTTCCTTGATGCGAGAATGCTACTTCTTCCTTTGTTACATCAACTTTTTTTTATAGAACAAATTTTAATTTTTTTTATAGTTATTTTTGTCCCTACAAAGCTCACAATTAAGTCTATATATCACGCGATGTGCCTACACATGTAAATCGATGTCTATCTATAGTCTATCAAACTTGACCACAAATGAAATAATGTAATGATAACGGAAGAAATTAGAGAAAATTAATGAAAATTTCTTATTGTAACTCTTTTTTACCTCGAAGATAGATGGCATGTAATTAAAAAAAAAGTTATATTTGTTAAAGATAAGTTGTATTTAGGTCCTTAAATAAATTAAGTATCTTTATGCAATCAAAGTTTTGCAATAGATAATTTTCCAACAAAAAAACTGTACAACACGTAATACAATGTTTCCAAAATAAAGCCGTACTATTTACGTGTGTGTTTAATTTTGAAGTCAATTGTTGTATTTTCCTTTCGGTAAACTTAGATGATATTGCCAAAATAAAGAATATATATACACACATACACACATGTTACATAAGTATTATATATATATATATATATACACGAAAGCTGTGTTCTTGTGAGAATATATATATCTCACCGCTCAAAGAATATTTATAAATGCGCCGGTGGGCTCTGACAATTTATATCAATACTGAATCAATGGTTCAAAAATAATACTAAAAAGTCCAATCAAAATATTGAAATTGTTACGTAAAGTTCACAGTTAGATCAGGATCACACATAACTAGAAAATGTAATTCATTTTAGGGAATTCGTTTCAGCAACGATCCTAACTGCTAAAAGAGCATACTAATTATAAGTTGGAAAAGAATGCAAAACAAATGTGGGGCATATATGGCCATTGAGTAAAAAGAATAAGCATGAGTTTTTCACTTTCCATTATAATATCTAAGGAAGAATCATGAAAATAATATCAAAAATGAAAAGATCAACATCCTTAAACAAATAACAAAGAAACTAATGTGAGAAAATGAGGGATTGTTTGTTAATAAATAATTTCCCTCACCATTTTTCAGAGAGGGATTAAATGCTATGGCATATCATAATATGTGAAGGGTTATTAATTATTATATAAACAGTCTAAATTTACAATTTGCTTCTAAATTTATTTTATTTGAAATCATCTTAACATATGCTCTGTTTTTTTGAAAGGAAACAGGTAGGCCAAGTAATGTTGTAGGATATTAAGATATTAAGAAAGAAATAATAATAATAATAATAATAATAATAATACTTTTTATTATTATTTATAAGTCGTAAGTGAGTCTATCCCTTTGTAAAATATTTTATACTAAAAAAACAAAGAGTGATTCTGAATAATAAATTTTAGAGAATAATTTTTATAAAAAAAGAGATATTAAAAAAATAAGTATTTTAATAATTATTATTAGAATAATTTTTTTAATAAGTAAATTATTAAAAATGGCATGAGATAAAATGATAATTACATAAAGTATAATTTTAAATTTATATTTTCTGTTTGATACTAAAATAATAAATAATATTCGGACACATATATATGATTTATTTGGTAATTAATAATAAATAATTAAGAATTTATACTTAAATTTTTTACTTTCTTGTACATAATTAGAAATTTAATTTTATACGGTCAACAAAGCCAGCTCCAAAAATGATCTCCGCTTCCTCCAATCTGGGATCTTTAGCCTCCGGCTTCGATGAACAGAAAGTTGGACTTTGGGAAGTTTGTGCTTGACCTCTCTCCACAACATATTCACAGCATTGGATTATTTTGGAAACATTACATGTTTGTCCATTTTTAACTACATGAAATGGTTGCCTTACCCACACCATTCCCCACTGAAGATAAGTAAAAAAGAAAAAAATAACGACAACAAAGGAATCAGTTACAGTTATATAACAATTACAAAGAGGGATGCAACTCATGCATCCAAATTTCTCACCCCCAAGAAAAAACCTCTCCACAGACAATTGGATCAGTTGCCCAAAATATTGATTTCACAATACTTAGAGATCTACTGTTCTTAAGAGGTTCATCATCTTCAAATGAATCCACAACATGCACGTATGGGAAAACAACATCCTTCCTCAAATGGGACACATTTTTGGGGTAGCGGCCAAAATCGACCACAACCTGAATGGATTCATTCCCCTGATCCCGCAGGAACCTGAAGGCATTGGGGTGTGTCATTGGAATAACATGGTCTCGACCTCCAGACCTTTGCCAGTACTTGGATTGCAGCAAATAGTCAATCCAATCAATCTGATACCAGAAACAAGCTATTATTAACTTCAACCGCAAAATCCTTCATAAAGAAAAATGTATATTGAGCTCAGGTGGTCTGGAGAAAGGGAACTGAGAAGTTACATATAATTTGGATCATTACTCCTAATAATGTGGATTCCCATCTCCAGAACATTCAAAGGATCTATAGATCAGAAATATATACTCAGATTATTTGATAATTATTTATTAGTATTGAAAGAGATATTTTCTATAGTATTAAAATAAATTTATTTTACGTTTATTCCAAAACATGCATAAAATCACACATGACATAATTATAAAATAATTATAAATGAAAGAAGTCACATCTTAATTACTATTTTCCTTGCCCTCCGTCTTATTAAATTCAATGAGAAATAGTTGAAGAATTTTTAGTTGTAAGCCCATTAGTTCAAACCTGAGGAACCATCTTCCTTAAGCCCATTTAAAAAGGGAAACACCTGAAACTTGATTTTAGATACCCTTGGACCTTTGTAGTCAGACAACATAACACTGTAATGTTGAGCTCAATAAGTTTATTATTACTAAGACAAATTGTGTCTAGTGTGAAACTGATTAGTTATTTAATATGATAAATTATTTAAATTTTTATTAGAAGAAATGTTAATATTTAAATCTAATAGTATCTTGAATAAGATTACCTTCAATAGGAATATATATATATATATAGCTAAAAAAATATTATTATAAGATTTATTGGAAGTTTCTAAATATTCTCATTAAATTCATAAGTTCTTTAATTTCTTCAAAAAAATATATCCTTTAAATTTGTTAGATATGTGCATCTCCCTCAGATGGATTTTTATTTTATTGTGATTTGTGACCAATATTCAGCTTTTGAACCAAAAGTAGATTATTCATATAACTAGCAATGAACAAGTTATCTTTAATGATAGTTAGTAATTAATAAATCCACTACTTATATAAGAAGCTAGAAGATTACAAATTGATATGCATTTTATATTAGATAACAGAATGACTCAAATAAATATTATTAATTTGTGAGAGGTTTTTATTTATTTTTTCTTTATTTCCCTCCAAATATATTATATACAATATCCAGTTATGTTAGTTTCAATTTCAAATTAAAAACAAGCAATATAATGAATTCTACTATCTATTATCTATTTTATATAAATTTCTTTCTTAATATTATCATTTTTCATATATTTTTCCTTATTATAAAAAGTATGATAATTAGTAAAAGGTAGCTTTTTATATAATGCGTTGGTAGGCTCTAAGGAATTTTCTAAAGCAATTGATATTTATACTAAATTAGTGGTTCAAAAATAATACTAAAAAATCCAATAAAAATGTTGAAATTGTTAAGTGAAGTTCATAAAAATATCTCGTGATTAATATTTGAAAAGTCTACTAACAAGGTTCTTTTGGATGTACTCTTTATATATATGGCCTACATGACTATTCTAAATTAAATTAGAGAAATCTATACTTATACTTTTCTTTACTTTTTAATTTGATATCTATACTTACTTTTCTCTTTATTAAATTATTTAATTTTATTCTATAAATACTGTGTAGTCCCTATAATTTTATTTTATTAATATTGTTAACTCATATACATAAATTAATTGTGTTAATAGAGTAAAATCAAAAGATTTAATCATAAAAAAGTAAATATAAGTACCAAACTAAAACTTAAGGAAAAGTATAAATACCTATAAAATAGTTTTCCTATAAAATTATATTTATGAAAGGGACATAGATTCTTTTCATCACTAGCTTACTTTAAGGGGTTACTCTATGATCCATACAATACAATGATAATGAAAATAATAGTTCTTCACGTGATAGCGTATGACTATTAAAATTAAAGTTTTTTTTATTATTAACGTAATTCTCTTTCTCCTTCGTTACATTAACTTTTTTTAGTGACCAAATATAATTTGAAAAGTCTAAAGAGTGCTCTTTAAATAAATGTTGTTATCGACCATGACCGATGACCTATCAATGACCAAGTAAGGGGAAAATACAAAATAAATCATTTAATGAAAATTTAGATTGTAAAAAATAAAATGTATTCTCGCTATCCACCAGGACCAAGACAAAATTAATTTTTTTCTAATTTTATGTGCCTCTTTCTTCATTTATGCTTGCTCTTTATTTGGTTGTTAATCGGAATATATTCTAGTTTGGTATTTTTCCAATGTCTCTCTTTTTCTAATCTAAAAGAAATTAAGCTGGTATGTATATATCCATTTTGGAAATTTTACTTTTTGAAAGAGAAAAAAATTACTGAATGTGACTTCTGGGTCTATTTAGAAGTAAATCCTACAATTTTTCATCTACAAGTTAACGATGGGGTTTGTTCGACTTCCAAGTATATGTTTGAATATGTATGACAGTTCCAAAAAAGAAATTACTTAGAACTTAAAAAAAAAATTAAGCTATTGGTTAAATAAGGATATAATAGATTTTTTTCAAAAAAAAAACCACCTTATGCTTTTAGACATATAACATATATGTACAGTGTTGGCTTTAATTGTTTTCATGTTAATTATGTGATATGTTTTACCTCCTTTATTTTAAATTTATTTTATATAAATTTCTTCTTCTTTCTAGCTAGACTATCAATATACATCCCCAAAATATATAACACACAGAGACCCAAAATGGGGCTTGTGTATGTATAGCTTGTGATTACAATCATAAAAAAAACAAAGAAAGTTAAGATCATGAACACTAACCACATAATATTTAATTTGTAAAATATAATTAATGAGCCTCGTTTTATGCCAGTACTTGTTTCTTGTAGTTTTTATCATTCTTCTAATAACTTTAAGTGTAATAATATATACAAATTGTGTTCTCTCTTATTCATTTGAAATGAAAATTATATGAGATATTTTAACAAAAATTATAATATGGAATTAAAAATGTAAAATAAATAAAAATATTTGGATAAGTATAAAACTTTAATTAAAAATTATAATATATAAATTAAAAAATTGAAATAAAACTTAAAAACCTCTTGTTCAACCATGTTTAAGATCCTACTGATGAACCAGAATGTGAGATGAATTTTCTGGAGAAACAAATGACCGAAAAAAATAGTTTAATGCTTTTTTGCCACACATAATTAATTGAGAATGCACAAATAATCTATATAATCAAACTTCATCCACTCACTTGCAATTATTAGAAGGTAAGCAATTTGATGGTTAGAAGAAATTTGTTTTCTCCTTTTCTAATATTCAATTATTTAGTATTAGTAAGACATGTGTAGTTTTTTTTCCTTGTTATAGTTTGGATATATTATATGCAAACGATATTACCTAATTTATTTTTCTTTTAATTTTAAAGTCTGTACAGTTACAAAAAATATTGAGCAAAATAAGAATGTTATTACTTATCAGTTATATATCATATATGTATATTAAGAAGATTATATGTAAATATTATGACATTTTATTTTTCTATTTATAAATCCATTCAGCCTTTTTATAAGTAGTTGATAGTAATCAATTATATTTGAATGCAACCTCTTTACAAGCGTGCCAATATTCCATCTAATTTTTATTATTTTCTTTGTTTTTCAATCATTTTCTCTAATAGAGTAAGTTTAAAATGAGATTCTTTTTTTCATCATTTTTTTAATATTATTGAAATATAACTAATGGTTTAGAATTCCAAAATTATGAAAGCTAAGATCATGAACAAAAATGTATAGAAGATCATGAACTGGTAGCGTCACATGGAATTTAAAACATAAAAAGCTCTACATCATATATAATATGCCTACAAACATGTTTTTATTATATATTTATAGATTTTATGATTTTCCTATTAACTTCAACTCTATATTTTTTTTCTCTCTCCCTTTTGTTCAAAAATACATCCTTTTCCTGTTTAATTTTTTTTATTTTTATTACACAAATTTATTAAATTTCTTTCTTCAAATTTATTTTTATTTTCATTAGTATTCACTTTTTCTTTAAGCTTAAATAACTATTTAATTCATCTCATGGCAAACTAGGGAGCATAATAAAACATAAACATAATTTAAATACAAGAATAAGTAAAATTGTTATCTTTGAGTTTTATCCCTTTCTCTCCTTATTTATTCTCCTCTTTTCCTTACTTAGATATTCTTTCTCCAAGTCTCTAACTCCACTTCTATAATGTCCAATAGTCATAAATAAACATCTAAACATTGATTGCCTACTCTATTAGAATAATTGAAGTTACTAATTTCTCATTACTATTACCCTTACTTGGTTTCTTAAAATAAAGCCACAGGACACAGAGCACAACAATGGCGTCTTCATCTCTCTCTGGTTTTGTTTTCTTTCTCCTTCTCATTCTCTTGCTCTCACGTGTACTCCAGCCTTTTCCATAAACTCAAACACATGCTGTAACACTCATACCAGCAGCAATGGCGTTTAAACCAGCACCCAGAACAGCGACATATATACATACCAGAAAGCTACAGTGCACACCATCAGCAAGCTTCTCTTTCTCTGTCTCTCTCGGTCTATAGCTCTCTCTCTCTCTAAAACTTGCATATACAGAGCATCGAAAGTGAAGATAGAAATCAGAAAGCTCAGCATAGCTGCCGACAATGTCACGAAGCTTTCTCTCCTCCTTCTCCGACGAAGACGCGATCGCTGCTCTGTCGTGCGTTTTTGCTTTGCTACTGCTCGTGCTCTGTTTTGGCTTTCTCCACTCTCTCTCTTGCTTCCCGTCTCGCTTACTCTGTCTCACTTTGCTCGCTCTCTCGGCTGAAGACAGAGATGATGAATGGAGAATGAGAGAAGAGTGATCTCTCGTCTCTCTCACTCTCGTCCTTGCTCTACCTGTCTGTCATCTCCCTCTCGCATCTCTGCCTCCGTCGGCCTCTGCTTCCCTGTCGCTGCTTGTTCTGATGACAGAAGAAGGAATACAATGGGGCGTGAAGGAGACTCTTGGCAGAGGAGTACTCGGGAAGCTTGGGCAGGTTAGGCGTATGGAGGAAGACTGATGAAATTGATCTGACAGAGGGAACACGCGGGAGAGAGTGTACTTCAGTGGGGAAGAAGACAACTCTTGGTTATCTTATTTTGAACGTTTCTCATTTTTTTTGTAATCTTCAAATACTCCTAAAAACTAGGATTTTTTTAATAATAAATTCTCTAATTTATAGGATAAATTTTTAAAATATTTATACAAAAAATAACTTCTAATTATTTTTTATTTTTTTAAAAATATATTTTTAATTTTTAAAAAATAATTATTAATTTTTTTGGGGTTTTTGAGATAAATAAATTCTTTTATAATTTTTTAGCTCTTAAAATACCCATTTTATAATTTTTTAAATTTTTTCTAAATTTTAAAATATTTTAAAATACTTATTCTTTCTTTTATTTGTTATAAAATTTTATCTTTAAAATTTTTTAATTTAAAAAATATTCTTAATCCCAATATTTTTTTTATAAATCTCTTTTATGAAATTAGGATGTTACAATACATCATTTTTCTATTTAATTTTAATTTTTTATTTACATTACGCAAATTTATTAATTTTTTATAAAATAATTATTCAATAATTACAACATAAAAACCTTTTATTTTAAAATAAATCTTCTATAAACATGTCAATCTCATCTCGGAATAGTTTATGATTTTCCGATTTTTTTTTATTTCAAAAAATTTACAAAAACTTAAAAATAATAAAAATATTTTAGTTATATATATTAGTATTTGAAATATATAAAAGTCATCATTGTAACTTTTTTTAATGTCTAGATTTTGTAACCCAAAGGCATAGGTAAATTTAATAGACTTAACTTGTTAGACTTGATCTTAAAAGGACCTATTAGTTAATTTTATTTAAATTGAATATTGAAAATAAGGTCTTCTCCTTATTTTTATTTAAATATATAAATATATATATTTAATTATTATTTCTAAATAAATTAATATATAATATTTATTTAATTCATACCACATTAAGTGTTAATGATAATCAATAAGAGAGAAATATTCCACAATTAATAAATAATTGTACATCATTAAAAGGATTATATTTGGTATAAACTCATTCGTAGGTATGCTCAAACTTATCCCATACCTTTCTTTATGAGTTATCTGTGTTTATAACTTTATCACATTTTTAGTATTTTCATTCAAACCGGCTAATATGAACAGAAATGTTGGTAAGCTTTAAAATTTAGTGATATTAAAAACACGCACACACACACTTTTTATATAATTCCTATCCTTCTTTTGCAGAATTAAAAAAAAAACAGGACATGCTCTTTTAGTAGTGTATATATTCTAACATTAAAACTTGAGGCATGAATTTTACAATATTTATTTTTAGTTTTATTAAATGTTCTCTGAAGATCACATGCTGTAGAATCCTTTCTCAAAAAGTACCATTGGTGCGGGGATTAATTTACAATGACATGTTAAAGCTCATTGTAAATTAATCACCGCACTCGAATTAGTTTATTTAAGTACGCACTTACTAGCATAGCAAAACTTTAATTTCAAGAAGAAAAAATTGGAAAGGAATCGAAATCAAAGGGATATTTGGAGTTTTCTTGTAATGTAAAGAAGTGAATTCAAATTTTTGAAACATATGTATGTTACATATATAGACACACACACACACACACAAAACATATTACCTGTTTTGTCAATTTTCACAACTTTATATAAATGTTATATATCTATGTCCGTCAGTTTTTTAAGTTAATTACCAAATAGCTTTTTGTTTTCAGGTCGTATACCCAAGGAGATAGGCAATCTTGATAAGCTTGAAGTGTTGTCTTTGGCAGATAATAATTTCAATGGATCATTTCCTTCCTATATATTTAACATTACGGCATTGAGACGTGTCTACCTTAACAGTAATGCCTTCTTTGGCTTTCTCCCATCAAATTTAGGAATTGGTCTTCCCAACATGAAGGAATTGGTTTTGACAGATAATCTACTTATTGGACAAATTCCAAATAGTATCTCAAATGCTTCTAAGCTCATTAACTTAGATTTATCATGGAACAAATTTAGTGGAGATATACTGACCGCAGTTGGGAATCTAACAAATCTGATGGCATTATATTTGGATGGGAATGATTTGAATGGGTTGATTCCAAATACAATTAGCAGACTGCAAAGCCTTCGACATTTAAGTCTTAGTAATAATATATTGAAAGGGCCTATCATAAATGAAGTGTGTCAAATCAAAAGATTGAGTGAACTGTATCTAGCCAACAACATGTTTTTAGGAATGATTCCTACGTGTCTCACAAATACTTCTTTACGAAGGTTGAATTTCAGCTCCAACAAATTAATTTCTCAAATACCCTCTTCTCTTTGGAATCTCAAAGATATGTTGATACTAAACTTATCCTCCAACGCATTGATCAGAACAATTCCACTTGAGGTATCAAATTTTGTTATGGCCTGAGATTCTTTTTAAATAAAATATTTATATATATATTATTAATTCAATTAAGCAATGGAATATGTATATCTTTTGTGCAAGAAATTTCAATATGATCAGGTTAGCCGAGTGGTTAGAAGGCGCAGGTTGTAGCATTGGGCTCTGCGTTTGAATCCCAGCTGCCACAAAAGTGGTATATTTTCATTTTTTAGCGCATGAACTTACTATTTTGCCCCTCCTATCATTTCTTCCTACAGCCGTACCCCCTTTCTTCATTTTCCTATGAATTTCTTCAACGGCTGCAATGGGACGAAGGACAGCGACAGAGCGACGATAGAGAGAAGTTTACGCCACCGGTACCGTGCGAGTCATTCTCTGCCTCGTGCCATCAATCTTCTGTCGTGTTATTGCCACTGGTGTGTCGTGTCGTGAGGAAGGTTCTAGTTCTGCCAATAAATAGAGCCAGCAGGGAGAAATTTGGGTCATCACGGAGAAATCAGGAGAGAAATCATGTAGTATAGCAAGGTGGTGTGGCGATCAGCGTGTTGGGAGTCTCTGTTCTGGAGTTCTATTTGCTGGGTAACCATCGTGTTTGGGTACCGTTGTTGCCGTGTATGTTCCGTTCACTGTAGCAATTCCCAAATCCTCAATCCTTTTCATTTCTGTTTGTCATGGCCTATGGCCATGGCATATGCGTGAGGCTATATGAGAGGGTCAGAGGCAGGGGAGGTGGTGCTTGGGCCAGGCAGAGCTACGGTAAGCGTATTGTGAATCTCAGCCGGCGACGCTTACCCAGTGGTCTCTATCCATTGTTGTGCAGGTATTGAGATTTTGGCCATTATTCTCCTTCATTTTCTATCTTGATCAGTAGTGATTGCTCTGGGATACTTTGTGTTGTGGCCGTCGACTCCCCTGTTCTGGTTTGTGTCCGTGTAATTGATTTCCCAAAGTTGTGCTGGAGGCCGTGAGTTGAGGAGGTTGCAATCTCTGTTGGGTGTGTGATCCCTGCGTGATGTGGTTGTGTGTTTTGGCAAATTGGTATTCAGCTATTGCGTGTTATGTTGCCCGACTCCTCTGCTCTTAGCTAATTGTGATGTGTGAAATTTCCATTGCTCCTTTGGTTTCTCCATGTGTTTTGTTGAATATGTGTGTGGGTAGAATCATGAGGAAAGAAGAAAATGCAGAGGTCTGAGGTTGTGTGGGAATTTCAGTTGTTGGGGTTGGTTCTCTAGATTGAGTGGGAATGGCGTTGCTGTGTGAATTTTTCTGTTGTTGTGAATGTATATGTTGGGTGTACGTGTTCTGGGAAGTCCTTGTGTATTTATGCGTGTAGTAATGATATCAAAGGAAATAGGAGACAAACATGTGGTTAAGTGGAGTTTCTGCTATTGCTATAAGAATGATCTATGGTCATGTTTTATGCTTTGTGTGTGTGTGCCGTAAAGATATATGTATATATATTTATACTGCACCCAAGTAGCTGTGATAGTGTTATGTATGTATGTGTAGATTATGTGAGCAGAGATATGGTTTGAGTTTGAAAGGGAAGTGGTTGGATTAAACAATGAGAAAATGGTCAACAATTATAGAATTGGATATTTTACTTATTGAAGTTAGATGCTTTAATGTATGTAAAGAGACACTGAAGTATAGAAGAAATTCAAGTACCAAATCAAGCAAGTTGAAGCTAAAGTTGAATGGAAATATTAGAGAACTGTTAGTGCGGGGATTAGAGTTTGGGTGAAGGTTTTGGAGCATACATGTTGAGTTTATGATTGAAGGGGTGATGTCATTCACTTAAATTAAAATAATAGATTAAAGATGAATTATTTCTGTTGAACTTTGAATAGTATGTTAATGCATGATTATTTGCGGGATACCAGGGGATTGAGCAACGAAAGCCATCGGAAATTGTTTGACAGGAATAGTAAAGTTTAAGAGTGTACCAGGTGAGTGAATAACGTTCCCTAAAAAAATTTATATTTTTAAATACATTGTTATTTTATTGAAAATGTTGAATTTCAAATATGATTTATGAAAAGCAAGGTTTACGAAAGTATGGTTTAAATCGTTGGAAATGATTTTCTTTCTATTGGTTTACAAAAGAATTATGATTATGTATGAAAATAGCTGAATAAGTTTTTGAAAAGAGTTTGGAAAAAGTTGCATTGAACTGATGTTATTCATGAAATATATTCTTATGCGAATTTCATATGTTTTCACAGTAATTTGATTTCAAAGGTACGTGCTGGGGTTTTTGGAAAGTTAAAGTGATTTTACCAATGGTTATGGCATTGAAACGATTGAGATTATTTCATGTGAAATAAACCCCACGCATGATAGAAATATTTTAGGACGGAATACAGAACGCTGGTTGCTAACAGCAGTACTGTTAGTCCTTGGTGCACCTTGGTTACTCGAGCTCGACAGTTTGTGGCATAGCCACTAGAATTATTTCGTGGGATTCATTCTCGCGACAGTTTGTGGCCTTGAGCCACCAAAATTATTTCATGGGATTTATTCTCGCGACATTTTGTGGCCTTGAGCCACCAGAATTATTTCGTGGGATTCGTTCTCGCGACAGTTAGTGGCTTCGAGCCACCAGAATGGTTAGTTACCCTCATGGACTGTGTGTCCACGTTTGTTTTTGTTCTGTTGAAGTCCTACAGAAAAGAGTATAGTTTTAAAAGGATTGTTTTACAATAATTGATTTGAAATAGTTATTTCAGATTGATTTGAAATGGTTACTGTAGATTGTTGTTTTCCCTGAAGTGCAGATGTTTACGGAAATGTTTGCATCAAATTAAGAAATAATATGAAATACATTTTCAGCATGTTCATGCATTGTTTAATTTCGCATTCTTTTAAATCATGTTTTTGGGACGTTATTCACGAGTAGATTATTTGGCCTCAGATAGTGCAGGTGACCCTAACCTTTCCGCTGAGCAGTGAAGAGCCTCGTTGTCAATCCGAAGTGTTTTTTTTTTTTGACAAAATTATTTTTGATATAATTATCCTTAAGAAAGTGCTTGTATATTTTGAAAGGAAGGTAAATGCTCCACATAGTCCTTAGAAAAGATTCTGTTGATTTATGAGATACAATTTATTTTGGTTTTTATTTCAAAACGTTTCATTTAAAGTTTTAGACTTTCAGAATGTGAAACTATTCATATTCTATGCCGGTCACGGTCCAAATTTTGGGACGTGACAGTTTGGTATCAAAACCAAAAGTTTTTCTATGGCTAAGTGGAGCAGGGATACTTCGGGGGGGTCCCAATTATCGTTATGAACCCGGGCATAACCTTAGTTAAGGCATTTCTGAAGATCTCTATGGGAAATTTAAAAGTGTTTTGGTTTTCTTGTGATTTTAAAATCATATTTTTCTCAGAAATTGAATATTTTCTATGTTTTTGGCGTATAGCTAAATGACGCTTAGACATTCACCTTGTTGGAAGAAGCTCTATAAGTTATAAGACTTCGAATGGACGCGAGGCTTAGCAAAGAGAATTGCCCCATAGAGGGAAAGGACAGGGTCATAGGGGAGTTAGGTGTTGGAAAAAGTCGACCCTTTAGACCTTTATAAGAATCTTATTTCAAAGCTAAACCATTAAATCTACTGTCACTAGTTATTTCTATATTATTATTTCTATATTATATAGGCATGAAACTTGTGAAGAAACCCATAACGTTACTGAAGCAGATAATATTTTAGTCAAGTTATTAGAATGTATTAAGTTGGATTTTCCTAAGTTCAAAGGTTTTTGTTCTCGAGAGGAATTTATAGAATTTCGTACGAGGGTATTGAAAAGAGGAATAGGAACTTGTTCGGATATATTTTGAAGCTTTGATCAAGCTAAGAATTATTGTTTTGGATATTATGATTTCAAGTTCTCTCAAAAGCACTCTGGAATGTTAAAGGCTATGTGTTAGAGCTTGAAAACTAATTTTAAAACTCTATGAAACTTACATGGGTAAGCTAAGAAAAGTAAAATTTGTCTAAATGTTTGTTTAGGGTTGTAAACCTCTGATTACTCTCGTTAGCCAAGGTCGAGACATGAGTTAAGTGGTTTGGAATAAATAAGTATTGATTCCAAATTTTAAGTGAAGTATGCTAAGTATTTTAAATATTATAGCTTTAATGTGAGATTTTTGAAGGAAATCTTTAGATTTTTGAAGGAAATCTTTGGGGTGAAGTTAATTATTTTGGCCTTAAAGAAACGATTGGAGTTATATTAAAAAAAAAATATTATTTTAGTATTTTACATTACAATAGGTTGACTAATGTTAAAAGCATTGGGATTTTTGAATATGGGAGTTAGGGTTGAAGATACCCATATTTTTAAAACTTAAACATGTGTTGCAAGTGTATTTAAGAGGGAACTAAGACATAGTGAGCACCTTAAGGCTTAAGGGTGGTGTATGGTATGAATTACCTGGATGGTTTATGGATAGTTTCGAAGTCTGAATTTTTAGTTAATAAAACTTATAATTGATTATTAATTTCTATTTTAATGTTTTAAGAAGGTTTAAAACAATATTCAAATGTTATGGTATGATTAAGGACTTTAGAAGGTTAAGATGGAGATTGGTTTAAGGATTTGATATACAGTGATCTTAATAATTGTTTAATAACTTTAAGAGTACGAAGAAACACGGACATCATTTTTGGATAGTGTTGCAAAGGTTGAGAGAACGGCAACTTTATGCTAAGTTTTACAAGTGTGAGTTTTGGTTGTTTGAGGTTACTTTCTTGGATACTTGGTGTCAAAAGATGGTATTTAGATTAATTCTGGCAAGGTTGGGACAGTCAAAAGTTTGCCACGCCCTACTACAGTTATCAAGATTTGAAGTTTCTTAGGTCTTGCAGGATGGTATAGTCGTTTTGTGCAATATTTTTCAAGTATAGTAGCTCTGATGACAAGATCAACTGAGAAGAATGTGAAGTTTGTGTGGGATGTTAAGTGCAAAGAAAGTTTTCAGAAGTTGAAGGAATCTTTGACTTCTGCTCCAGTGTTAAGCTTACCTTCAAGAGTTGAGGGTCTATAGTGGATTGTGATCTTTCTCAAATCGAGTTAGGATGTATGTTGATGAAGAATGGGCGAGTGATTGCTTCCCACGATTTGGAAATGGCTGTAGTGGTGTTTGCCTTAAAGATTTGGAGACATTATCTGTATGGTGAAACTTGTGAGATTTTCACTGATAACAAGAGTCTCAAGTATAATTTTGAACAGAAGGATTTGAATCTCAGACAAAGAAGGTGGATAGAATTGTTACAAGATTATGATTGTTTTATTATGTATCATCCGAGAAAAGTGAATGTGGAAGCTGATGCTCTAAGCAGAAAGTCTATGGATAGCTTGGCGCATGTAAAGGTTAAAAGAAGATTGTTAGTACAAGAACTTTATAAAGTGAACCAAGAAGGAGTTATATTTGAAATTGCGGATAAAGGAGCGTTTTTAGCTCATTTGCAAACTCGTTCCTCCTTAAGTGATTAGATTAAGGAAGCTCAGTATTCTGACTTGAAGTTGTGCTTTGAGCCACCAGAATGGTTAGTTACCCTCATGGACTATGTGTCCACGTTTGTTTTTGTTCTGTTGAAGTCCTACAGAAAAGATTATAGTTTTAAAAGGATTGTTTTACAATAATTGATTTGAAATAGTTATTTCAGATTGATTTGAAATGGTTACTGTAGATTGTTGTTTTCCCTGAAGTGCAGATGTTTACGGAAATGTTTGCATCAAATTAAGAAATAATATGAAATACATTTTCAGCATGTTCATGCATTGTTTAATTCCGCATTCTTTTAAATCATGTTTTTGGGACGTTATTCACGAGTAGATTATTTGGCCTCAGATAGTGCAGGTGACCCTAACCTTCCCGCTGAGCAGTGAAGAGCCTCGTTGTCGATCCGAAGCGTTTTTTTTTTTTGACAAAATTACTTTTGATATAATTATCCTTAAGAAAGTGCTTGTATTATTTTGAAAGGAAGGTAAATGCTCCACATAGTCCTTAGAAAAGATTCTGTTGATTTATGATATACAATTTATTTTGGTTTTTATTTCAAAACATTTCATTTAAAGTTTTAGACTTTCGGAATGTGAAACTATTCATATTCTGTGTCGGTCACGGTCCAAATTTTGGTACGTGACAAATTTGAGAACAACTATACTATTGAACTTGTCACAAAATCAAATTTTAGGAAACATCCCCACAACTATGGGCACCTTGGAAACATTGCAAAAACTATCTTTGTCTCATAACAAATTGCAAGGGCACATTCCTGATTCATTTAGTGGCATGATAGATATTGATTCCTTAAATCTCTCCCAAAATTATTTATCTGGTGTGAATCCAAAATCCTTAGTTACTTATCCATATGAAGCATCTAAATTTTTCATACAATTTATTGCATGGAGAAATTCCAAATAATGGGCCTTTTCATAATTTTACATATGAATCTTTTATGATGAATGAAGATCTTTGTGGGAAGTCTAAACTAAAAGTTCATCCAGGCAAAAAAAGAAACAATCACATCTCAACCAAAATGGGGCTTGTGATCGAATACTTAGTGCCTATCATTTCTGCAATCATTTTGGTTGCTTCATGCCTAATATTTCTAAAGTTTACGAAGGATCATGTTAGTCATGAGATGACTAATCGAGACTTCTTAAATTTGGACACGTCAATGAAGATATCCTATTATGATCTTTTGCAAGCAACAAATAGATTTGATGAGAATAATTTTCTTGGCAGGGGAAGTTTTGGATCAGTATACAAAGGAATTCTTTCAAGTGAAAAGATAGTTGCTGTCAAAGTATTTAACTCAAACTTAGAAGAAGTATCAAGGAGTTTTGATATTGAATGTGCTGCCATATGCAAATTACGCCATCAAAATCTCATAAAAATATAAGTAGTTGCTCCAATGATGATTTTAAATCCCTAATAATGGAATTCATGTCAAATGGGAGTCTTGATAGATGGTTGTACTCCTATAACTATTGTTTAGATATAATGCAAAGATTGAACATAATGATTGACGTGGCATCAGCTTTAGAGTATCTTCATCATGGTTCTTCTACACCAGTAGTGTCACGTCCTAAAATTTAGACCGTGACCGGCACAGAATATGAATAGTTTCATATTCTGAAAGCCTAAAACCTAAAATACAACGTTTAAAGTTTCCATAACGTTTTTCAAAATAAACAGAATCTTTTCTAAAGTCTATGTGGAGCATTTACCTTTTTATCAAAATAACACAAGTACTTAATAAAGATTAAAATCAATCTTGTTCAAAAATAACGCTTCGGATCTGCGACAAGGCTCTTCACTGCTCAGCGGGAGGATTAGGGTCACCTGCACTATCTGAGGCCAAATAATCTACTCGTGAATAACGTCCCAAAAACATGATTTAAAGAATGCGGAAAATAATCAATGCATAATCATATTAAAATGTATTTCATATCACTTTGAAATCTAATTCAAACCTTTTTGTCAACATTTGTATTTCAGGGGAAAATAACCGTATGAACTAACTGTTTCAAATAACTCATTCAAAACAATCTTTTTAAAACCATAATCTTTCTGTAGGACTTCAACAGAACAAAAACAGACGTGGACACACAGTCCACGAGGGTAACTAACCATTCTGGTGGCTCGAAGCCACTAACTGTCGCGAGAACGAATCCCACGAAATAATTCTGGTGGCTATGCCACAAACTGTCGCGAGAATAAATCCCACGAAATAATTCTGGTGGCTCAAGGCCACAAACTGTCGCGAGAACGAATCCCACGAAATAATTCTGGTGGCTATGCCACAAACTGTCGAGCTCGAATACCAAGGTGCACCAAGGACTAACAGTACTACTGTTAGCAACCAGCGTTCTGTATTCTGTCCTAAAACATTTCCATCATGTGGGGTCCTTTTCACATGTAATGATCTCAATCGTTTCAAATACCATAATCATTGATAAAGCCATTTTGAATTTCAAAAACCCCAGCATGAACATTCGAAATCAAGTTACTGTAAAAACATATGCAATTCACGTAGAAATATTTCATGAATAACATCAGTTCACTGTTAAATCTTTTTCTAAAGCCTCTTTATCCATTTTCATGCATAATCATAATCTTTTATAAATCAATCGAAAGAAAATCATTTCTAACGATTTAAACCATACTTTCATAAAACTTGCTTTTCGAAATCCATATTTGAAATTCATCATTTGAAATAACAATGCATTTAAAAATGTAAATTTGTAGGGAACGTTATTCACTCACCTACGAGCTTTTAAACATATGACTTACTCCTACCTAGCTGCTTCCCAAATACATATCACTTTCGCTTGTTCATCCGCTTCTGACTTATTTACTTTCCTAATGTCCCAAAACATAAATGTTATTACTCTTATTGTACCTTTATATAACATATTCATAATATCTCATTTGGCATGATTCTTAGTTCTTTTATTGTATACTCCAATTCCATTTCAGTTTATCCCAAAACAAAATCATTACGAGTACCTTCAATGAATTATAGAACCAAATTATACTATATGGGTGCATCCAATTAATTCATGCACATTACCTTATAATCAATATATTAATATTCTAACTCAATACTATATTCTCTAAAATCATCCATGAGTAATTTCTAACAACTCTTCAAACACCACTTACATCTTACTAGCATTCAAGATTAACATTCCATTTTATTATCCTTTAACACTTTCTATGTGATTTGATACATGGCTTAGGTGTAGTAAAACAAATTCTAAGACCATTCAAACTTCTATTTTCCAACACCACAACGTCATACATGTGTATATACATATATATGATTAATAATAAACTTAAACTTTCATTTAACACTGTAATAATTCAAACTTAAGCTAATAATAAATCAACTCTTCATCTATTTAATCATAGCTTATAACATGAAATCTCCAGTTCAAACAACATCAATCTAAACATTACTTTAAAGCCTTTAATCTTGTTTTAATAATCTAAGGCTCTATTATCATAACATAAACTTTCAAAACAATTTCTTAACCCAAGAAAAGAATGCCAAAACAGCCATTTCTTCATCACTTGAAACAAAGTACAGCGAACATAATAATCCCCTAAAACATTATACATATCCTATATGTATACCTTAATCATTAAAAGTTTTACTTGACAACTTCTTAAAAATGATGGGTCTTTACTTCCTATCTCAAATCAAATTTTTCATCCTCCAAAAAGTCTATTACAACCATAAAACTATCATCTACTTTATATCAGTTGCTAATGTGTGGAGGCAAGAACAATACTTTTAATTAAAATAAAATACTCTCAGCTTGTTCTGTAACAAAATTGGGTTTTATACCCATAGATAACATACCATTGATCCTTGGTGCCTCACCCTCTTTTTTTTTATTTCTTTTTATTTCTTTTTTACTGCAACCCCCATTGTTATATATATTCAGTTCATTAAAACCAGAACAGCAGCATCATCTTATATCTATACATATATATATCCTTTCCAAAACCACATCAGTGCTCAAATCCAATTCGTTCTTTTCATAACGTCATACCAAAATTTAACTTCAATTCTCCTTTGTTCCCGTTCACATGCAAAAAAAAAAATATAGAATAATATAAGGGAAAAAGACTTCAAGCATACCACCCATCTTCCTTCTAATCCCACGCATAACCCACATAAGCCACAATAAAAATGGGTACAAATGGACATATCCACACACATCAATAATAACGAAGGAAAAAGCAGCAAACTAACTTATACCCATTGCAGCAATTAGCACAAACACAGATCAAAATGTAAGAGGAAGGGGAAAGTATTTGAAACTTTTCAATACCTATAGCAGCGACGTGGATGACGCGACTGCAGAACAGAAAAAGAAGAATATCCAGAACAGCAACTGAGCTCTGAACAGAAGACAGAAATGATGGCAAACGTCGCCACCAATAGCAGCTCAATCGACAAAAGCACAACGGAGTCACAGCAACGTCCGAGATCTAAGCCAAAAAGAAGAACGAAGGCAGATGAACCATAGCAAATGTCGATGACATGGTCACCGGTAAGCATCATAGATGATAGAGGCGAATGTAGATCACAGCAGTAACGTGTTCTCTGTCCAGAATCGCGAAGCTTCTACTCCCACTCTCTCTTAGTCATGCTCTCCGAAAACAGAGAAAGGGAGATGTGGTTTTAAACTCAAGAGGGTATTTTAATAATTTCACACAATGGGTTGGGAAAAGTAAAAGTCCAATTCATAAGGTGCAAGGATTCGAACCCCGGACATCAAACCCCTTCCACCAACTTTAAACATCACTCAACTACCAACTTCTCTTAGTGCATAAGTGCAAAAATTAATACATATATTATTAAAGTAGAATTATTTCCCTAATTATTTTCTTTATTAATTTAGAGTCATTACAAGTAGTCCACTGTGATGTAAAGCCGAGTAATATTTTATTGGATAAAAATATGGTGACCCATTTGAATGAATTTGGAATTTCTAAATTATTAAGTGATAGTCAATCGGAAATTTATACTAAAACTATGGCTACAATTGGTTATATAGCACTAGGTGATAATTTAGCTAGTAATCATATTAAATTTTATTTAATTTCTATTTCTTGTATTCATTTATATCTACATACACATGTTCACAAACACACAAGCTTATATATGTACATGCACATGCAAAAAGGAACTAGAAGTTATTCGACTATTTAACTTAGCATTCAAATGTATACGCAGAGTATGGATCAAAAGGAGCTGTTTCAATCAAAGGAGATATATACAGTTTTGGTATTATGCTTATGGAAATACTTACAAAGAAGAAACCAACAAATGAGATGTTTGTTCAAGGTTTAACTTTAAAAGAATTTGTTAACAAATCATCGCCACATGCAATCATCAATATCCTTGATGGCAATTTGCTGCACATAAGCAACCAACAAATTGGTAATATGCTACTGAATATATCATCAGTTTTTGAGTTGGCTTTAAATTGTTGCAATGAAGTATCTGAGGCAAGACCTAATATGTCAGAGGTTGTGGTGTCACTGGAAAAAAATAAGTCCATGTTAATGCAAAATATTCAAGGACCAACTCGTTAATTAACTATGTGTAAATCAAATTGCATTTGTTACAGTTTTTAATGCTTTGGATTGTTTTATTATGGAACATGTCATATGAAGGGATAATGTCTCTTGTCTTCAAGTTAGTTTTGAACTTGAATAGTAGCTAGTATCATATAATTCATTCCTTTTCTTCCTTCACGATAACTGTATAAAGTTTGGAAATTGTTTTGTTTTTTACCGCTTTCCAATTTTATTTCTGCCGACAATTGTATGAAATGATTGTCTAAGTGAATTGAAATATTTCTTAACATTTTTCTGTTTCTTTATATTCTCTCTATACTGATGTTTTGGAAATCTAAGTGAATTGTTCTATCCTTTATTATAAGATACTCCTTAAGTTTGTTTGAATATTAAATGTATTTTTACCCATTTTATCCTTAATTAATATGCTCTCTCATTATCTTTTTCCTATAGATTTTCTCTTATTTTTTCCTCACTCTAATATACTCATTTAATAAGTATATATTTGGGGAAGAAAGTACATTTCCTTTATGCTTATTAATTTTAATTAATTTTAATATATTTCTTGAATAAATTGAAATCTTATAATAAGGGAAGGAGGGAGTATAATATATAAAGCAAATAACAGTAAAGTGGGATAGGGGATCAAGGTAGTAAGATCCCATAACAAAACAAAATCCCTCAGTAGAAATAATACTTTTTTTTTTGGTACAAAGTTATTTTTTCGCCTTCAGTATAAAGTTGAAATAACACTTAGCAAACCAGTCGTCTTCCTTCTCCATTGTGGACCCAACAAAGCCCATCTTCAATTGGCCCAATTAAAGGAAATGGGCCAATAAAAATATCATCCCAAGCTTCAAAACAGATTTATGTATAGACCAACGGGAGTTGATTTGAGTGGTAAGTGGCTCGGTATTGATTAAGCGAGGTCTCGAGTTTGAGCCTTGACATATGCAGAAAATCTCCGATGGGAGACTCACCCACCATGGCCAGGTGTGCGAAGTGAGTTGGATCCGAATATAGTCGGAGCAAAACTCTGGTGAATTGGGTGGGCAATAAAAAAGAAGATTTATAAGTATAGTCACTCATCGTCCATAGGTTCAATTGGCAAAATGATGAAATATATGACTATTTGGAGCGTATTTGATATATGAAAAGTACTATTTTATTATGGTTCCAGTCGTGGCTCTTAGGGAGGCATCTTATCTCCTAGGTGCCTAAATTTATGCCTAACGTAATAGACGGCTCGTCCTACTCGATATTTGTATTGCTTAAGAGGAATAGAGACTTAGCTCTGCTCTTAGATCATAGATGAGTCCAACTCCTTTATAAAAATTTTTGTATAAAAAAAATTTGTAAGTACAATTTCATTTTATTTGGGTCACCTTTAAAGTATGTTTTAGTTTTATTCTATTTTATGTTTTACGTCAAAACATGCAATTCAATTTCAAGGAAAAAGTAGAAAGAAGGAAGATTTTATCATGTGCTTCTAGGTGAGCTTAATTTATTTCTGAAAAATTTGTAGCGAAACAAAAAATTACTCTATGTTACGAAAATCAGGTCAAGTGTATGGGTTTCAACGTGTGTGTTGGGCCTGGTTTATATGGCCTTCATCTTATGTCATTGTAAAGTAAAATTACCTTCACATACTCCACAGTTCGTTCCTGGAATAGATTGTCTCGAATAATAGTAGAATAATTATGCTTTGGAAAAAACTATTTTCATATTATCCTTTAATTAAAACTACACTTTGATAGCAAAGTGGCAAGTGACCTGGTCACATAAAGAGAGAAACACGAGTTCAAATTGTGTGAAACGTACTTGATAAATATGAAAAACTTGATAAAAAAATTATTCATCTAGTTTTTAATATATAATCTAATTAAAAAATTAATTTTAATTTTAAATATAAAATATACTTTTTATTTTTATTAATTTTTCTCAAAATACCTTATTAATACCCTATGACAATAATCAAGTAAAAAAGAAAAGAAATTAATGAAGATGATTAGAATATTTTAATAAAAATATAAGATATTAATTAACTTAATTAATCCCTAATTAAGGACAAGATAGGAGGAGTACATGAACTTTGAGGCTCTCAATATTTATAATCACCATGTGTCACTTTGCCATTCGGTTTACATTGCCTTGAATGGAAATTGAAGAATTCTAAGAGAGAAACTATCGTGAATAATTTTCAAACCGTTTCCAACAAAAATTTTCTTGGAGATCTAGAGAGAATGTGGGAAAGTTTTGTTTGGTGAATCGGAAATTAGCATTCCTTGTTTCGGATGAGAAAGCTCACGAAAATGCCAATCGTTCCCGAAAATTTTTCGAGTACCCGGGTTTGAGCCAGGCCAGATCCTTTCTTGGTAGCGTGTAAGTGCTTCAGCTTATTGACCTGTTTGGCTGCCATCCTTTGTATCGCCACCAACATTCTCTCTGCTGTGTGCTCCTTCAATAACGGATTGAATGTGTATTACTTTTCCTTTCCTTTCTGCGTGTTTAATTCAATTTTACTTCATCTTGTTTCTGTTGTTTATTTCTTGTTGTTGTGAGTGGGTTTTAGGTTTTCGATGGTATATTTCGGTGTTAACCTGTGTTTATAGCTTTTGTTATGCTTGTGGCCAAGACAGAATGTAGTTTTATAATCAAATTCTAGCAGGTTCCTTTTTTGACATTACAGTTTAATTTGTCATCTTTCTGAGTAATTTGTCATTATGTGTTAATGATTATTATAACGGTGTGGATGAAATATTCTCCTTGCTGATGTTATCTTAGTGTCGTGTATAATGTCTCAATTGCTGTATTTCATAGGTTTTGGTAGCAGGGGTAAGCTACAGATTTTGTATGTCTCTAACTTACTTAGATTTTTGGTTGTTTTTCCCATTATGTTCTTCTTTTAATGAGCTTGTCTTTATTTTCTTGGACCACTAACACCTTAAACAACAACGTATAAATTGTAAACTTATAGAAGTATTAAACCCGTTTAGTTGGTAAATTCTATCTAGTATAATGGCAGACTTATCGTGTTTATTAGCTTTGGCCACTAATGAATACTAATATTAATTAATGAGAGATATTCTTAATTATGAATTGTTGTTTGAATTATGGCAAGCCTATCTTGTGTGATAAAGCATGTTGTTGTTATTGTATTATTTGAATTTCGGAAAATGTTGTGATACTTAGCACTAAATAGGAGCTAATTGTTTTTTTGTTTAGAAGAGAAATGAGACTCTGAGCCTAAAAATCACATAAAACAATACAACCGATCAATAAAAAGGAAACAATCAGCTACCACTATTTACTTTGAACTAATTCATCCCGTAATATCCTTTTACAATTTCTAGTCTTTCAATCTATTTTAATCTTTCAAAAATAACTCACAATTTCTTTGTCTTTCTGTCTATTTTAATCTATTTAGATAAGCTATCATTTTTTCTGAATAGGAGCTAATTAAGTTAATATCAAGACACATATACCTTGTGTGGTTCCTGAAACATGGTTTTCTTTCTGCAATGTTGCAGTAATGACAAGGGCTTTCCCTGACTATCTTGGGAGAGAAAGGATCTTGTTCTTCAGAAGAATATATCAAGCTATTTGCTTCTTGCTTGTGGCGTAGTTTATGTTGTCTCGGTTAGATTTCTACATACACCAAACTATTAGATCAAAGATCTTTGCTTACACACACACACTTTCTATATTGAGAAAATTATAGACGTTAAAACACTTAATTGTTTGATTTGGCAAAACCCAAACTAGTCCAGTTTATGTTGTTAAGAGACTTTCTTACCTTGCTTACTTTGTAATACCAATTCAAGGGAATACTATGCATTGGTTTTCTGAAACGTATCCCCCAGCAGCAGGAAATCACTAGAGATTAAGCAATCAAGGATCTAGAGGTAGGCTGTTAACCTGCTGTGTTATGACATATTTATGGGCTGATTTCTGTTTACGTGACTGTATCTCTAATTGTCTATCATTCCTATGTATATAAGATCCTAATAAACATCTTGCACAAACCACAAATTAATGATGCTAATGAACTAGAGACTAGAAAGCTCTTAAACTTTATTTTATCACATTGCATTCAAGCCTATACATAAAATTGATGCATTTGATCACTCTACACCGGCTTTTGGAATTTTCATAATACTAGAATGCATAAAGAGTTGGTTGCAATCGAAGTTTGTTATTTAAGTTTGGCTATTTGAACTACATCCAGAGGCAAAAAGCATGGGTCTTCATCCTTATTTGCTGTTGTGGATGTCCATTTTAGATAAAAAGTGAATTTTCTCTTGTAAGTCGAGCACTTCACACTAAATAAATAAAATTAATGTACACAATTCTGTTTTAAGTGTCCTGATTTTTAAATTAAACTGTATTTTTTATTTAGTCAATAGTATCACTATCCTTCTAAAGTTTAGAGTGTAAAGAGTTCATTTTTTTCTCAATGAGTGGCTTGAAATAGTTTTTGAAGGGGAAAAAAGTCAATTTATACTCTTCCACCATAATACCAAATGCACCCTAAATCTTTCAGGACATCAATTCGTTGGTAGGTTAGAAATATTAAACCAGGTATTCGTGTGTAGGATATATGTCAAGTCAGGTGAACCTAAATGATATTGTAGATCAACAAGTCATATAACCAAAAAAGAAATGCTCCTCCAAGTACTTTAAATAGAAGTTAGTTGGAGAGTTAGATTTAGTTTTAAATATAAGACTTTAATTCATATTGGCTCCCATATTTGTTCTTGTCCTCCAAACCACTTTATCTAAATATAAACTAATATATACTCTAATATTACATATGGATATTTTAGAGAGATCATATCACATTTGTTATAATTAATTAATTTACCTTATTTTCTTAATATACTTAAATTGATTAGCTATTATATTAAGTGATTGAGGAAGTAATTTATTAATAAATACATTAATAAATTTTGTCTCTTTTTATAGGTTAAATTCGTCGATCTCTTTTCAACATGCCTTCTATGAGAGAATTTTACCTTGGCATCAACCAATTATCTGATAATTTTCCAAATGATGTGTTATTGACTCCCTTTACTTGAACTCTTTAAGGTTGTTTCAAATCAATTAGAATGAAACATTCTAAAATCAATAAGTAATGGCACATTATGGGCGGCAACCTTTTTACAGGTATACCCTTATCCAATCACACACATGACATCTATTTCTTAACCTACATTTAATTAATTAAATAAATTAGGATTCCAAAAAGTAGCTAACTATTTTAAGCTTAACAAAACATGTTTAGTTTGTGTAATATCAAATGATGCATTTGTATATAGTATACATAGGTATATACTCCCTCTAGTCTTAAATGTTAGAGCTAGATAACTAATTTTAGATATTAAAAAAAATAATTAAATTAATAATTTATTGGCTAGTTTCCTTAAAGTACCCATTAAAATTATTTTCATTAGAAACTATTCCCATAATGAAAAATCCCTTAATATGAACGATTAATAAGAAGAGTTTAGGGAAAAATTATTAATTTATGAGACAAAATAAATTATGATTTTACATTTAAAACTAAACCATTCTATTAACTCTTAAAATTAAAATTGGAGGGAGGAATATACAAGAGTTATTACTCATAGTTTCTTCTTTTTTGCAAGTCCATCCTTTTAGAAATATTAGTATCTATCAATGTTTTTTTTTCAGGTTCTATAACCAAAGGCATAGGCAATCGTGATAAACTTGAACAATTAGATTTGTCACAATATTATTTAAGTGGAAATATTCTTTCGAATATATTCAACATCTCAACAATAATACGACTGTGGCTTGGAGGAAATTTCCTCCATCTCCCATCATATATGGGAAATGGCCTTCCCAACTTGAAAGAGTTTAGTGTGGAGGAGAACGAACTTACTGGACAAATTCCAAAAAGCTTAGCACATGCTTCTAAACTCTACGAATCATTTCTAAGAGGGAATCAATTTAATGGAGATGTACTCAATGGTTCATAAAATGGTTTTTATGAACTTTTGCAAGGAAGAAATAGATTTAACTAGAGTAATTTTCTTGGCAAGGGAAGTTTTGTATCTGTATACCAAAAAATTCTTTCAAGTGAAAAACTAGTCGCTTTGAAAGTTTTCAACATAGACTTGAAACAAGCATTAAGGAGTTTAGATGTTGAATGTGTTACTATATACAATTTACGTCATTGCAATCTTATTAAGATCATTAGTAGTTGCTCAAATGATGGTTTTAAATCTCTCATAATTGAATTCATGCAAAATGAGAGTCTTGATAGATGGTTGTACTCTTATAACTATTGTGTAGACATCTTGCAAAGGCTGAATATATATTGATCGATGTGGAACCTGTGCTGGAGTATCTTTATCATGGTTTTTCTTTGCCGGTTCATTGTGATTTAAAGCCAAACAATGTCTTGTTGGATGAAAATATGGTGGCCCATCTTAGTGATTTTGGAATCGCCAAATTGTTAGACTTTGGGCAATAAAAAATCTATACCAAAACTTAGGCTACATATAATTTGGATATATGGCACAAGTGTTGATTTAGCAATCGCCTTGAGTTGTTGCACTGGTGCACCTGAGGCACGACCTGATATGATAGATATTGTGGCATCATTGGAAAAAAACAATAAGGTCATATTTATGCAAAATGTGGATAACTGTTAAATTCAAATTTTAGTTGATTATCATTTCCTTAACATTTGGCTTGTTTTATTATTTGCTGAACATCTTGTAAAATGCAGTGATGACGATATTTTCTGTATCAATATATATATATATATATATATATATATATTAAGGAACTGAAATTGAGATGTTTAGACCTTGATTATTTGGGTTTAGGAAATTTACATGCTATTTTGTTTCGTCAAAACTGTTTTTGAATGATATATATATATATGGTTTCCATTATTTTTTAAGATCATATAAATTTTAGAAATTTATTTTCGACATTCCAATTTTCCAAAACAGATGCAAGAAAGAAATAATGGTTTTCTTAATGAACCAAGTGGTGCCCTAAATTTATCCTTGTATTCTGTATATGCTTATGTTTTGTAAACTTCAAACTTTAATCAATTATATTAATCAAAAATAAATTAGGTCTGATCAAATATGATTATGTAACAAAATATATGTTGGCACTTCCCTTTCTTTCTTTCCTTTGTTATTAAAAAAAGAATTTAAATCACCAGAGCCCATAGAAAGTTAAAACCTGAGGATAATCACATAATCTCTTATGATCATTTTGTATTATCTTGGAGGAACCTAGGTTTGTCCAGATTGCTTTTTTTTATTTGTTATTTTGTGCATTTTTTCTGTTTATTTTTTATAATTTTAATTGAATCCTATTATTAAATATCTTAGTTTTGAGGTTTTGTGGTTATCCTTCAATATCTTCTCTAAAAATCCAAGTTGATACCTATATGAATATAGCGGTATTTTATTAATATTTCTTCATGTTTATTCCCAACACTTCTTTTAAGAATGAAAAATAATTCGTTGGTTTAGTAAACTCATACCCATGGAAAAACAATACTGTTATAATAATAGTATAAAGCCTTTAAAAACAATTGTTATTCCTTTTTTTTAATCCATAACTTTTATTATTCCGTGATTAAAAAATTTCTGAAGCTTTTGTTTTTCCAAATGAGTAAGTTTTACAAGCAACGTATTTAGAACGTTTAATTTTGATTTGAATAATCTAAGTAATAATTAATTTTATTTTTATTATTAATTTTGAAAAAATTGTAGTTAACAAATTAAAAATAATTCTTCTGGGAGCCTTCTAATAAATATGCGTTTGGAAATAAATGATGGATAGCAAGGCCAATTGAATTATGTGTCTAAGTTGTTTGTCCATTATAATCTTTGCGGCCCTACAGGACACAAGAAATGTGTTTTAGTTTTAAAATTTTAATGATATTATCTTTTTTAAATTGATATAATTGTTATTGTGCTTTATCATTTAGAATATATTTGTTTTATTTCTAAAAAATGTGCAAGTTCTATTACATCTGTTTTGAAGAAATATAAATTTATGTCATGTACATAATAACTTGTGATGCTTAAAGAGTTGTTACTAGTTACATTACTTTCTTTTCCACTCCCTAATATATGAGGGTATAACAAGTTTTCAGGAACTATTCTTCAAATAGTCTTTAACAAGTCTTTATTTAAAAGACTGAGTCTCTATGATAATAGTTTGTATGTTTTGAAATATTTTTAATATCTATACATGTTTTTTCTCTAAACTAGGATACTCGATTAGGATGCTATTGTTATGATCAGGAATTTAGTTAACATATATGTATATTCAGTGTAGAATATTTCGAATGAGAAGTGTTAGCTGAGTGGTTCACGTGGCGAAGGGGAAACCATTCGGCCAGGGTTCGAGTCGCAGCGAAAGCGGAGGTGAATTGTTTTTTTTCTCAGACGCGTGAAATTACCATTTTGCCCCTCTGTCTATTTCCACCGAATCCTCTGCTCTTCTTCATCATTTTCTTCTTTCTTCCTGCGAGCCGCGAACAGAGACGGCAGGCTGCAGCGTGGGAAGGTGCGGGACGGCAGGAGCTCAGCGTGCGGCGTGGGAGAAGAGTACACGGCACGGAGAGTCTCGGTCATCATCTTTATGAAGCTTTCCGCCCCGCTCTCCTTCTTTTTCTGTCGGCAATGACGCTGCTGTGAGAGGGAGAATGGAAGGCGCAGGAGTGTTGCAAGCTTAGTGAGCTGGGTGCTAGCGCCAGTGGTTACTTCTTCCGGTAAACCACCCTCGTGGTTGTTGTCGTCGCCGTGTTGCAGCTGTTCGTCACCGTTCTTTGCTACTGTAGCAAGTCTCTGCTACTGTAGCAAGTCTTCGAATTCAATTTCCAGGTTGCTCTTCGGTGGTCGGCTCTGTGGACGCTGTGAGTAAGCTTCTTAAACCATAATCCATATTCAAATTCTTTCGTTTCTTTCCAGCTAGTTATCTTGAGCAGTTGAGCTCACTCCGTTCAGTTTGGACTCCGGTGTTCCCCTGTTTTGGGGTGTCATTGTTAGGACCGACGACTGTTCTCGTCGCTGTCATCTATTGTCACCGTAGCAACTTTATATCTTTGGCATTCTTCTCTGTCGCTGCTTTGCAGTGCTTCGCGGGGAGGGTGTGTGATCTCTGGGTTTAGGAAAGGAAGGAAGTATGGAAGAATGAAGGATGTTGGAGTTGCATAACCTCCATGGAATTTTAACAGTGCGTGGTATGTTGTCGGAACTTTCTTCTTCTGTTGTTTGTGGACATTGCTGCTGTGTGTATGAGTATGTTAAGCCATTGTTCTGTTAAGACCGCTGTCCAAAGAAATGATTTATGTTACTGTTGGAAACGATTGTATATATGCATGTGTGCTGTCAATGGTTATGAACAATGAGCATTCCTGTCACTTTGTTTCTGTGGATTGTGCACTGTGTATGCTGCTGAGGTGTGTGCGTGGTTATGTTGACAAAGGAATGAGGTTACGGTTATGAGTTAGAAGAAAGAAGATAAAGGAAATAGAGTTGCTTTTGATAGGAATAAGATAATCTGGAAGTATGAAAACTGGAAATGTGTATGTTTCAACCCAGATTACTTTTGGAAGTAACTATATTATGTGTGAAAGCTTGCTGTTTTGGGAAGAAATGGAGAAGGAGATAATGTGAAATATTTAGAATATTCAAGTATTAACAAGTATTTGTGTAACTTATGGTGATTGGGTTAAATCAAAAGCACTATGAGATAAAAGAGCTGAATGTCACTCTTGGATGGAATATGGAATTTAACAGTTTGGAAAAGAAATAAAGATAAGACTTTTAGTGAATGATTATGGCTGTTTGCAAAGATTGAAACTGTTCAAATTGTGGTTTTTGTCTGTTAGCTCATGGAATGCTTTATTTTCGGGATTTAGGGAAATGAAGGGAGATTGATATTCTAAAGCTTAGAGCAAGAATAAATTATATTTAGAGAATTCCAGGTGAGTGAATAACGTTCCCTAAAATTTACATTTTTCAAATGCATTGTTATTTCAAATGATGAATTTCAAATATGGATTTCGGAAAGCAAGTTTTATGAAAGTATGGTTTAAATCGTTAGAAATGATTTTCTCTCGATTAATTTACAAAAGATTACGATTATGCATGAAAATGGATAAAGAGGCTTTAGAAAAAGATTTGACAGTGAACTGATGTTATTCATGAAATATTTTTCTGTGAATTGCATATGTTTTTACAGTAACTTGATTTTGTATATTCATGCTGGGGTAACAGAAATTCAAAGTGACTTTATCAATGATTATGATATTTGAAACGATTGAGATTATGTTATGTGAAAAGGACCCCACGCATGATAGAAACGTTTTAGGACGGAATACAGAACGCTGGTTGCTAACAGCAGTACTGTTAGTTCTTGGTGCACCTTGGTATTCGAGCTCGACAGTTTGTGGCGTAGCCACCAGAATTATTTCGTGGGATTTATTCTCGCGACAGTTTGTGGCGTAGCCACCAGAATTATTTTGTGGGATTCGTTCTCGCGACAGTTAGTGGCTTCGAGCCACCAGAATGGTTAGTTACCCTCGTGGACTGTGTGTCCACGTCAGTTTTCGTTCTGTTGAAATCCTACAGAAAGATCATGGTTATGAGAAGATTGTTTTGAATGAGTTATTTGAAACAGTTATTTCATACGGTTATTTTCCCTGAAACACAAATGTTTACGAAAAGGTTTGCATTAGATTAAGAAGTGTTAAGAAATACATTTTCAACATGATTATGCATTGTTTATTTCCGCATTCTTTTAAATCATGTTTTTGGGACGTTATTCACGAGTAGATTTTTGGCTTCAGATAGTGCAGGTGACCCTATTTCTCCAGCTGAGCGGTAAAGAGCCTTGCTGTTGATCCGAAGTTTCGTTTGATAAGAACTACTTTTGATGTAATTGCTTCTTAAGAACTTTTATTATTTTGGAAAGGAAAGTGCTCTGCATGAACCTTAGAAAATGTTTGTATGATTTTGAAAAAAATGATATGGAGAAATTAATGGTTTTACTTATAAGGATAGGCTTTCAGAATATGATGTATTCATATTCTGTGCCGGTCACGGTCCAGAAATAGGGACGTGACAGTTTGGTATCAGAGCCAAGTTTTTTCTATGGTTAAGCAGAGCAGAGATACTTCGGTGGGGTCTCAATTATCGTTATGAACCCGGGCATAACTATAGTTGTGGCATCTCTGAAGATCTCTAAAAGAAATTCAAAAGTGGTGTTTTCCTATGATTTCAGAAACGAACTTATAAACTGAATATTTTCTATGTTTTATGAATAGTTAAATGCCGCCTAGACGAGTACAGTCTAGAGGGAGCTCTAGGGCTTCGGATCAAGGCTCTGCTCAGCGAAGTGATGTGCCTCTTCGAGGCCGAGGACAGGGTCGTAGGGGTGCTAGGGTTCGAGGAGGTCGACCCCTTAGACCTCTTCAGGAAATTCTATCTGAGGCAGAACCATCTCATCCACAGTCTCCTGAGATCTCTACATCCTCTAGGCATGAGACTCAGGTAGAGACACCCCAGGTTATAGAGGAAGAATCCATCGCAGTCAGGCTATCAGAGTTTATAAAGTTGGATCCTCTGAAGTTCTCAGGGTTTGATTCTCGAGAGGAACCCATTGAGTTTCTGGAAGGAATTGAGAAGAGATGCCGGGCTTTGAGATGCTTAGATGTGCAATACGTGGAGTTTGCCTTGTTTCGACTTGAAGGGATTGCGAATGCGTGGAGTAAGACGGTATCAGGATTTCAGGGGGATAGAGTATCACTATTGTCATGGACAGATTTTAAGGATCTTTTCCTGAAGCGTTTTCTTCCCCAGAGCAAGAAGGATGCTAGAGTTAAGGAATTTCTTCTGTTGAAGTGTACTTCGGGGATGTCTGTGGCCGAGTATGACAGAAGATTTACAGAACTTTCATCGTATGCATCTACCTTGATTCCGTCGGAGAGGGATAGAATCGGCAGGTTTATTCAGGGTTTACCGATACATATTCATGATGCTGTGGCCCCGATGCTGAATCATTTTGCTTCTTATGCTGATGTGGTTGATTGTGCTTTGAGAATTGAGTTGAGGCACATGGAAGAAGAAGGGGTTTCTAAGAAGCAGAAGACTGGGAACGAAAGGTTCCAAGGATCATCATTTAAGGGTAACCGCCCTCAGGGCCAACCCTCGTCAGCTGATATGCGGCCAGCGCCCAGATCTTATAGATCTTCTGTGGGCATTCCAGGTTCGGGACCAAAGTTTGGAGGTACTAGACCTCAGTCTGGGGGAAGCCAGACTAGTTATTCCAGGCCTACCTGTAATATGTATGGGAAGCACCATTCAGGGGTTTGTCTGAAGTCCTTGGGGGTGTGCTATGGTTGTGGGCAGCCGGGTCACATGAAGAAAGAGTGTCCGTTTGCTCAATCAACCTCGAGTTATGGATCAGCTAGACCTTCTCCCCACCCTTCTACTTTTGCAGCTCCGTCTGTGGGAGCAACTTCTGCCTCTATGGGTAGAGGTACATCAGGACGACCTCCAAAGAAGAGAGCACAACCTTCAGGCCAAGGTCAAGCTAGGGTTTACGCAATGACAAGGCAAGATGCTCGGGCTTCTAATGCTGTGGTCACAGGTATTATCTCTATATGTTTTCAAAAGGCTTATGCATTGTTTGACCCTGGTTCGACACACTCTTATATTTCAAAATATTTTGCTAAGATGATGGATAAGAATTCAGTTAGACTTGATTGTCCTTTCACTGTGGCTACCCCTGTTGGGGAATCTTTGTCAGTTTCACAAGTGTACAAATCTTGTGAAGTGTCTGTTGAGGGTAGAGAAAGTTTTGTCGATTTGATGATACTTGATATGATAGACTTTGATGTCATACTGGGCATGGATTGGTTAGCTTCATGCTATGCTTCGGTGGATTGTCACCTGAAAGTGGTAAAGTTTAACTTTCCGGGTGAAACTTCGTTTGTGTTGTTTGGAAACGAAGTAGATAAGCCAACAAACTTAATCTCTGCTTTAAAAGCCCAGCAAATGTTGGCAAAAGGTTGTCAGGGATTTTTGGCGGTAATCCAAGATGTTGATAGGCCTACTGTCAGCTTAGACCAAATTCCTATTGTTCAGGAATTTCCTGATGTTTTTCCGGAGGAATTGCCGGGATTACCCCCAGATCGAGAGATAGAATTTAGTATTGACGTCATTCCTGGTACGCAGCCAATTTCTATTCCGCCCTATAGAATGGCGCCATCTGAGTTAAGGGAATTAAAAAGTCAGTTGCAAGAATTGCTTGATAAGGGGTTCGTACGACCTAGTACTTCTCCTTGGGGTGCACCAGTGTTATTTGTCAAGAAGAAGGATGGATCGATGAGATTGTGCATTGACTATCGACAGCTTAACAAGGTGACAGTAAAGAACAAGTACCCGTTGCCGCGCATCGATGATTTGTTCGATCAGTTGCAAGGAGCGCAGTGCTTTTCAAAAGTAGACCTGCGATCAGGGTATCATCAGTTGAAGATTAAGAAGGAAGACATTCCAAAAACAGCATTTAGGACTCGTTATGGTCATTATGAATTCTTAGTAATGTCCTTTGGTTTGACAAATGCTCCTGCAGCATTCATGGATTTAATGAATCGAGTATTCAGAGAATTCCTGGATAAGTTTGTGATCGTGTTCATTGATGATATCCTGGTTTATTCCAAGAGTGAGGAAGAGCATGAGCATCATTTGCGGATAGTGTTGCAGAGATTGAGAGAACATCAGCTCTATGCTAAACTTTCCAAGTGTGAGTTTTGGTTAACTGAAGTCACTTTCTTAGGGCATGTGGTGTCGAGGGATGGCATCCAAGTTGATCCTAGTAAGGTTGAGGCAGTTAAAAGCTGGCCACGACCTACTACGGTAACGGAGATTCGGAGTTTCTTAGGACTAGCAGGATATTATCGCCGTTTTGTTCAGGATTTTTCCAGAATAGCAGCTCCGATGACAAGGCTAACCCAAAAGAAGGTGAAGTTCGTGTGGGATGAGAAATGTGAGGCAAGTTTTCAAAAGCTAAAGGAATCTTTGACCTCTGCTCCAGTGCTAAGTTTACCTTCAGGAGTCGGGGGGTATACAGTGTATTGTGATGCTTCTCGGGTTGGGCTAGGCTGTGTGTTAATGCAGGATGGGCGAGTTATTGCCTATGCCTCTAGAAAGCTTAAGTTGCATGAGCAGAATTATCCAACTCATGATTTAGAAATGGCTGCGGTGGTGTTTGCTTTAAAGATTTGGAGACATTATCTGTACGGAGAAACCTGTGAGATTTTCACGGATCACAAAAGCCTTAAGTACATCTTTGAGCAGAAGGATTTGAATCTCAGGCAGAGAAGGTGGATGGAGTTGTTGAAGGACTATGATTGTACGATTTTGTATCATCCGGGAAAGGCGAATGTAGTAGCTGACGCTCTAAGTAGAAAGTCTATGGGCAGCTTAGCACACATAAAGATTGAAAGAAGACAGTTGGTTCAAGAGATTCATAAAGTGGAACAAGAGGGAGTCGTATTTGAAATTGCTGATAAGGGAGTACTTTTGGCTCATTTGCAAGCTCATTCCTCATTATGTGACCAGATTAAGGAAGCTCAGTATTCAGACCCGAAGTTGTGTGAGTTGAGGGATTCAGTTAAAGACAGAAGTAATTCAGAATTTAGGATTGATCAGGAAGGTGTTTTGAGGTTCGAGGGTAGAATTTGTGTGCCACAAGTTCAGGAGTTGAGAAGGCTAATTCTTGAAGAAGCTCATCATTCTGCCTATACTATCCACCCTGGTATAACTAAGATGTACCAAGATTTGAAACAGTTGTTTTGGTGGCATGGTATGAAGAATGATGTGGCGAATTTTGTTGCACATTGTTTAGTGTGCCAACAAGTTAAGGCGGAACATCAGAAGCCGGCAGGACCGTTACAACGGTTGGAAATACCTGAATGGAAGTGGGAAAACATAGCTATGGATTTTATCGTGGGATTGCCCCGTACTGCTAAAGGTTTTGATTCTATTTGGGTAATTGTTGATAGATTGACCAAGTCTGCTCATTTTCTACCAGTAAAGACGACGTACAGTGCAGCTAGATACGCTGAGATTTACATTGAGGAGATCTTGCGGTTACACGGAGTCCCAGTATCTATTATTTCAGATAGAGGGCCCCAGTTCACTTCTCAATTTTGGAAATCGTTTCAGAAAGCTTTGGGCACTCGATTGAATCTTAGCACTGCTTTTCATCCTCAGACTGATGGACAGTCAGAGAGGACAATTCAGATAGTTGAGGATATGTTGAGGTCCTGTGTCATGGATTTTGGCGGAAGTTGGGACAAACATTTACCATTGGTAGAATTTGCCTATAATAACAGTTATCAATCAAGTATTCAAATGGCACCATTTGAGGCGTTGTACGGGAGGCAGTGTAGATCTCCAATTGGATGGTTCGAAGTTGGAGACGGAATGATATTAGGGCCTGATTTGGTTCAAGATGCTAAAGAAAAGGTGAAGGTGATTCAACAGAAGTTGTTGGCGGCTCAAAGTCGACAGAAATCTTATGTAGATCATCGTCGTAGGGAATTGGAGTTCATGGCCGGAGATAAAGTGTTTTTAAGAGTGTCACCAATGAAAGGGGTTATGAGATTTGGTAAAAAGGGTAAGTTAAGTCCGAGGTTTATCGGCCCTTTTGAGATTTTGGATAAAGTAGGTGCAGTAGCTTATCGATTAGCCTTACCACCAGAGCTATCAGGGATACATCCGGTGTTTCATGTATCGATGTTGCGAAAGTACTTGTATGATCCATCTCATGTTGTTGAATATCAGGAAGTTCAGGTGAACGAGGACCTGTCTTTTGATGAATATCCATTGGCCATTATTGATCGGCAAGTGAAGAAGTTGCGGTCGAAGGAGATTCCTTCAGTAAAGGTGTTATGGCGAAACCACTCAGAGGAAGAAGCTACTTGGGAGTTGGAGGCTGAGATGCGAATCAAATACCCACAATTATTTCAGAACTAAGGTGTGCATATTTTCAAATTCGGAGGACCGAATTTCTTAAGAGGGGAAGAATGTTATGATCAGGAATTTAGTTAACATATATGTATATTCAGTGTAGAATATTTCGAATGAGAAGTGTTAGCTGAGTGGTTCACGTGGCGAAGGGGAAACCATCCGGCCAGGGTTCGAGTCGCAGCGAAAGCGGAGGTGAATTGTTTTTTTTCTCAGACGCGTGAAATTACCATTTTGCCCCTCTGTCTATTTCCACCGAATCCTCTGCTCTTCTTCATCATTTTCTTCTTTCTTCCTGCGAGCCGCGAACAGAGACGGCAGGCTGCAGCGTGGGAAGGTGCGGGACGGCAGGAGCTCAGCGTGCGGCGTGGGAGAAGAGTACACGGCACGGAGAGTCTCGGTCATCATCTTTATGAAGCTTTCCGCCCCGCTCTCCTTCTTTTTCTGTCGGCAATGACGCTGCTGTGAGAGGGAGAATGGAAGGCGCAGGAGTGTTGCAAGCTTAGTGAGCTGGGTGCTAGCGCCAGTGGTTACTTCTTCCGGTAAACCACCCTCGTGGTTGTTGTCGTCGCCGTGTTGCAGCTGTTCGTCACCGTTCTTTGCTACTGTAGCAAGTCTCTGCTACTGTAGCAAGTCTTCGAATTCAATTTCCAGGTTGCTCTTCGGTGGTCGGCTCTGTGGACGCTGTGAGTAAGCTTCTTAAACCATAATCCATATTCAAATTCTTTCGTTTCTTTCCAGCTAGTTATCTTGAGCAGTTGAGCTCACTCCGTTCAGTTTGGACTCCGGTGTTCCCCTGTTTTGGGGTGTCATTGTTAGGACCGACGACTGTTCTCGTTGCTGTCATCTATTGTCACCGTAGCAACTTTATATCTTTGGCATTCTTCTCTGTCGCTGCTTTGCAGTGCTTCGCGGGGAGGGTGTGTGATCTCTGGGTTTAGGAAAGGAAGGAAGTATGGAAGAATGAAGGATGTTGGAGTTGCATAACCTCCATGGAATTTTAACAGTGCGTGGTATGTTGTCGGAACTTTCTTCTTCTGTTGTTTGTGGACATTGCTGCTGTGTGTATGAGTATGTTAAGCCATTGTTCTGTTAAGACCGCTGTCCAAAGAAATGATTTATGTTACTGTTGGAAACGATTGTATATATGCATGTGTGCTGTCAATGGTTATGAACAATGAGCATTCCTGTCACTTTGTTTCTGTGGATTGTGCACTGTGTATGCTGCTGAGGTGTGTGCGTGGTTATGTTGACAAAGGAATGAGGTTACGGTTATGAGTTAGAAGAAAGAAGATAAAGGAAATAGAGTTGCTTTTGATAGGAATAAGATAATCTGGAAGTATGAAAACTGGAAATGTGTATGTTTCAACCCAGATTACTTTTGGAAGTAACTATATTATGTGTGAAAGCTTGCTGTTTTGGGAAGAAATGGAGAAGGAGATAATGTGAAATATTTAGAATATTCAAGTATTAACAAGTATTTGTGTAACTTATGGTGATTGGGTTAAATCAAAAGCACTATGAGATAAAAGAGCTGAATGTCACTCTTGGATGGAATATGGAATTTAACAGTTTGGAAAAGAAATAAAGATAAGACTTTTAGTGAATGATTATGGCTGTTTGCAAAGATTGAAACTGTTCAAATTGTGGTTTTTGTCTGTTAGCTCATGGAATGCTTTATTTTCGGGATTTAGGGAAATGAAGGGAGATTGATATTCTAAAGCTTAGAGCAAGAATAAATTATATTTAGAGAATTCCAGGTGAGTGAATAACGTTCCCTAAAATTTACATTTTTCAAATGCATTGTTATTTCAAATGATGAATTTCAAATATGGATTTCGGAAAGCAAGTTTTATGAAAGTATGGTTTAAATCGTTAGAAATGATTTTCTCTCGATTAATTTACAAAAGATTACGATTATGCATGAAAATAGATAAAGAGGCTTTAGAAAAAGATTTGACAGTGAACTGATGTTATTCATGAAATATTTTTCTGTGAATTGCATATGTTTTTACAGTAACTTGATTTTGTATATTCATGCTGGGGTAACAGAAATTCAAAGTGACTTTATCAATGATTATGATATTTGAAACGATTGAGATTATGTTATGTGAAAAGGACCCCACGCATGATAGAAACGTTTTAGGACGGAATACAGAACGCTGGTTGCTAACAGCAGTACTGTTAGTCCTTGGTGCACCTTGGTATTCGAGCTCGACAGTTTGTGGCGTAGCCACCAGAATTATTTCGTGGGATTTATTCTCGCGACAGTTTGTGGCGTAGCCACCAGAATTATTTCGTGGGATTCGTTCTCGCGACAGTTAGTGGCTTCGAGCCACCAGAATGGTTAGTTACCCTCGTGGACTGTGTGTCCACGTCAGTTTTCGTTCTGTTGAAATCCTACAGAAAGATCATGGTTATGAGAAGATTGTTTTGAATGAGTTATTTGAAACAGTTATTTCATACGGTTATTTTCCCTGAAACACAAATGTTTACGAAAAGGTTTGCATTAGATTAAGAAGTGTTAAGAAATACATTTTCAACATGATTATGCATTGTTTATTTCCGCATTCTTTTAAATCATGTTTTTGGGACGTTATTCACGAGTAGATTTTTGGCTTCAGATAGTGCAGGTGACCCTATTTCTCCAGCTGAGCGGTAAAGAGCCTTGCTGTTGATCCGAAGTTTCGTTTGATAAGAACTACTTTTGATGTAATTGCTTCTTAAGAACTTTTATTATTTTGGAAAGGAAAGTGCTCTGCATGAACCTTAGAAAATGTTTGTATGATTTTGAAAAAAATGATATGGAGAAATTAATGGTTTTACTTATAAGGATAGGCTTTCAGAATATGATGTATTCATATTCTGTGCCGGTCACGGTCCAGAAATAGGGACGTGACAGCTATATTATATTATCATGGAAGAACTGGGTTTGTCTTGATTGTTCTTTTGTTTTGTTTTGTTTTTTGCATTTTTTCTAGCATTTTTCTCTAATCTTCTTCTTAAAGAATACAAAATAATTCGTCATCCACAAACGTGCGTTTTTCGCTTCCAAACCTTGAATTATTTGATGTGAATGGAAAAGAGGTGTATTTGGTACTAGGCATTGGAGAGGTTGAGACTGGTATTAATATTAGCATAGCCTATTTTAACATGTTTGATATGTGACTTGAGCAATACCTGCGCGGGGATTGTCTAATAACCCCACCAGCTCTGGCATTGAAAAATAAAAAATCAATCTTAGAATTGGAGTGTGGGTGCGCTCAACTTCTTTTTAAAAAATTTTATATAAAAAAAAGAGTTATATGGGGAAATACCCTCCATTTGGCATCAATGCAATTAGTAGAATTACATTTGGGTATAATAGAGGAAACATACCAAGTGAGATTGCAAATTTGACCAAACTCCAACGCTTATCTTTTGGGAAGAGCCACTTGCGAGGTAAAACTTTTGATTATATGATTGTCTTAAATTTTGTTCCCATTCTTTTGATGAAGTCACCATTTTGTATTGATTTAAATGCATGGAACGTGATGGCTTCTTTATAGATGGATTTGACATAGTAATCAGGTTTTTATAGATGAAAACATCTCCATGCCTGTGGATGGTTGATTGTGTTAGACTGTGTTTTTTTCCCCTTTACTTTCTGGAATATAAATAAATTTGAAATGAGATTTTGTTTCCCATCATTTTTAGATGGAATCTGTATATAATTTTCACACACATGTGAAGGTGGGGCCATAAGTTACTTGAAAAATCTTCAAAAAATGAAATAAGATATTGAATTATTAAAAAACAAGTCCCATGGAAAATAATTAACCTGATAATATTGATGATGAAAAAGAGTAGTTGGTATTTCAATGTTTCTTTCTAGCCTTCTATTTGCCATTTTCCCCTGTATTTTTTTTTTTCAATGGCAAGTCTTTTCGTTCTCCCTGTTGTTTTAGAATCTGTCAACGAATCTCACATGGATCCCAAGGAAAAAAATACATCCCTTACATGAAAATAAATTTATACATATCATTTAAGGGTAGTGGCCTTTTTTTTAAAAAAAAAAATTAAGACGATGATTCAAGGCTGTGAAACGATTCCTGATTAATAATCTTGGCAGTAATAACAAATTAACTCAACTTCTATACATATGCATACACTGATATAAAACTACAATGGAATTTTATGATTCCGTCGTTAAACATAATGCCACTAATTAATTAGTGATAGAATTTGCTGATGTTTCTATTTTACACATCTTGTTAGGGATGCTTTGGAAGAATCTGGGCTTGTCTCGATTGTTTTTTAGTCTTTTTTGGTGCATTTCTTCTTTTTTTCCCCAACATTCTTTATTTTTTAAAAGAATAAAAAAACAATTCGTCATCTTAATTACTATTTTCCTTACCCTCCGTCTTAATTATTATTTACAATTATATAGTAGAACTTTTTATTAAATTTTTTTTTGTTACAAAGAACTTATTAAATTAAATGAGAAATAGTGGAAGAATTTTTTAGGTGTAAGAGCCCATTTGTTCAAATCATATGAAACCTCCTCCTTAAGCCCATTTTAAAAGGGAAACACTTCAAACTTGATTTTGGGTTCCCTTAGACCCAAAGTAATGTTAAAATCAGTAAGTTTATTGTTACCAAGATAGATGGTGTCTAGTGTGAAAAGGATTAGTTACTCACAATGTGGTTAATCTATATTTAAATTTTTGCTAGAAGGAATGTCAATATGTGATATCTGAAAGTGTCACGAATAAAATTACTTCCAATAAAAAGATATGTATATTTAACCAAAAAAAAAACTATTATAAGACTTATTGGAAGTTTCTAAATATTCTCATTAAATTTATAAATTCTTTAAGTTCTTCAAAAAATATATTCTTTAAATTCTTTTAGATATGTGTATCTAGATAGGATGGATTTTTACTTTATTGTGATTTGTGACTAATATTCAGCTTTGAACCAAAAGTAGATTATGTATATAGCTAGTAATGAACAACTTATCTTTAATGATAGTTAGTAATTAATAAATCCACTACTTATTTGAAAAATATCTCGTGGTTAATATTTGAAAAGTCTACTAACAAGGTTTTTATGGATGTGCTCTTTATATATGGCTTACAAGACTGATCATAAATGAAATTAGGGAAATCTATATTTATAATTTTCTTTACTTTTTAATTTGATATCTATGCTTATTTTTTTCTCTTTATTAAATTATTTAATTTTGTTTTGTTAACATGGTTAGTCCACATGTGCTAATAGAGTAAAATTAAATAATTTAATAAACAAAATCTGTATAAGTACCAAATTAAAACTTTGAGGAAAAGTATAAGTATCTACAAAATAATTTTTCTATAAAATTATACTTCTTAAAGAGACAAAGATTTTTTTTCATCACTAACGTACTTTAAGGAGTTAGCTATGGCCCATACAATACAATAATAATGAAAATAATGGTCCTTCATATGATAGTGGATGACTATTAGAATCAAAACTTTTTCTAATCATTAACATAATTTTCGTTAATTCTCTTTCATTGCGTCAATCTTTTCTGGAGACCACATATAGTTGGAAAAGTCTAAAGAGTGCTCTTTAAGTTATCCACCATGACCAATGACCAAGTAAGGGGCAAAATACAAAACAAATCATTTAATGAAAATTTAGATTGTAAAAAATAAAATATATTCTCGCTATCTACCATGACCAAGATAAAAATTAAAATTTTTCTATTTTTTTTTTGCCTCCTTTTCATTTATGCTTGCTCTTTGTTTGGTTGTTAATCGGAATATATTCTGGTTTAGTGTTTTGCCAACGTCTTTTTTCGGATAGTCTCAAAGAAATTAAGCTGTTATTTATATATCCATTTTATAAATCTTACTTTTTTAGAAGAGAAAAAAAAATACTGAATTGTGACTTCTGGGTCTATTTAGAATTAAATCCTACAATTTTTCATCTACAAGTTAACAATGGGGTTTGTTTGACTTCCAAGTATATGTTTAAATATGCATTATGGTTTTGAGAACATTACTTAGAACTTAAAAAAAAAATTTAAGTTATTGGAGTAAATAAGGATATAATAGATTTTTTTAAAAAAATACCACATTATGCTTTTCATATAACATATATGTACAGTGTTGGCTTTAATTGTTTTCATGTTAATTATGTGATATGTTTTACCTCCTTTATTTTAAATTTATTTTATATAAATTTCTTCTTCTTTATAGATAGACTATCAATCTACATCCCCAAAATATATAACACACAGAGACCCAAAATGGAATTATTTACGTGTATTTTTAACATGAACTAAGTGGTGGTATTTTTGTTTGAACCAATATGATATTACCAAAACAAAAAATTCATAGATGAGAGAGGAGATATTCAGAAGCAGTTTCTTATGAAATGGGGTGTTAGAGACTTTGAGGTCTACTCTCAAGTCAAGCACGCCATGTTCCTACAAAGATATAATATATACATCCAATAAAAATTAAGACTAAAGACGTTCCAGGTGTTTTCTCATATCAGACTAATGCAATGGAAATGAAAATGTGGTCGCCGAAATGAAATTACACTTTATACAGGGACATAAATCTTCTTCTCATCACTAACATATTTTAGGATTATGATATAGTCCTTGTTATGATAACAGACCATTTGTAAGGCAAAATTTCTCCCCATCACTAATTTCTTTTTCATTGCATTAATTCTTTTTCCAATTTCTGAAAATATTTTTTAGTTGAATTTTTTAGGTCACACACACACACACACACACATATATATATAAAAGTTGTGATATATAAAAGATAACTTCCTTCCAGTTCTACTTCTCCCCATCTACTCAGGAAGGAAGTTTGATGATTAAAGTTGGGAAAATCTCTACCCTCAACGGACTAAAATGTCCCATATCTTCTTGTTTTTTCCCCTCTAATTTTCATGATTTCTGAACGGTTCTTATGCTTGTAATTTTGATCATTTATATTCATAATTTGATACACACCAGTGAGAAAGAAAATATTTTCCATGCATATTTTCTTTTCTGTTTATTCTCTTTTCTTACATACATAACTATGTATTCTAAAAAATTCAACTATTCATCGGACAAAAATTTATGCAAGTAATTTGAAATAAAAAAATGGAGTAGAAGTATAAGTATTTATTTTTATTCTGCAATTCGAATGAATCTAAAATCTAAGGAACTCATCTTTTGGAGACAAATATAAAATTTGAGATAATTTAGAAATTTTTCCAAACCTTTTAAACACTATCCCTAAGTTTACAAGTCTTCTAACTTACAAGAAGTCAAGCCTATCAGACTTTACCAAAAGTTTATACCAAAAATATAAATACCTGCAAAATAATTTTCCCATAAAATTATACTTTTGAAAGGAACAAATATTATTTTCATCACTAACGTATTTTAAGGGGTTACTCTATGACCTATACAATATTAATTGTCCTCAGTTTCTAGAGAAATGAACATTGAAGAAGAATCATCGCATATTCTTATTTGAAAATAGAGGGGCGTCACTCTGAAAATATTTTTTAGTTGAAAGGTCTATATATATACAAGTTATGTGGTGTTACTCAAGCACTCCATGTGCCTACAAATGGGTAGTTGATATGTGTGTATGCTTGTGAAGAATAGGGACAAATATCCTTCCTACAATATATGTCCCATAAGTCTAACCATAAATGAAATAATGCAATGAAAATGAAAATGTGGTCCAAGAAGTTAAATTAAGGCTCACAAAGAGACAAAGTTCCTTCTCATCACTAACGTGTTTTACAATCCCTCTATAGCCTATACAAGCAATATTGAAAAAAAAAAAAGGTAAAATAATATGCAGTATCCGTCAGTTGTATATTCAACATTATAATTTTATTTGTAGTATAGTTTAACCCTTGATATTTTAAATTTGGATAAATACATTTCACCGATAGTTATCCGGCCAAAACATTTGTTAAAAAATCAATGAGGTTTGAATCAAGTCGATGAACCATTCAAAACATTTGGGTTAGGCCATGTTTAGACCTCCATGAGTTATGTATAATCTAAATCTAAATGTTGTTATTATTATTAAACTTTTACTTAAAGTGACAAAAATCTATATAATCAGTATTGTTATGTTTATATTGAAAAAGTTGTTGAAAATTCTTTAATTGCAAAATTTATTATTTAAATATATCTGAAATTTCTTTAAAAACTCAAGTGAAACATATTTTTAGTTGGTGCTATCTTCTTTGATTGTATTCAGCTTATCTTTAGCTATATAAAGATATGTTGTAGACAATTAAAAATGAGTTGCACCACCTTAAGGACAGTCTTTAGATACTTTTGCGCAATAAATTTTGCAATATATATTTTTGATAATTTTTTCCTAGTTTTATAAAAAAAAAACTACATACATGTTTTTTTTTGTAAATTTTTATCCCTAGAAAATAAAACTATTTATACAAGCAAAATAGAACTGGATGTTTTATCTTACCCATAAAGGAAGTTTGATAATTTAAGTTGGGAAAATCTCTACCCTCAACAGACTAAAATGCGCCATGTCTTCTTCTTCTTCTTCTCTTTTCCTCTAATTTCCATGATTTATGGACGGTCCATATACCATAGTACGCACGCGCAAGAAAGAAAGTATTTTCCATGCATATTTTCTTTTCTGTTTATTCTCTTTTCTTACATACATAACTATGTATTCTAAAAAATTCAACTATTCATCGGACAAAAATTTATGCAAGTAATTTGAAATAAAAAAATGGAGTAGAAGTATAAGTATTTATTTTTATTCTGCAATTCGAATGAATCTAAAATCTAAGGAACTCATCTTTTGGAGACAAATATAAAATTTGAGATAATTTAGAAATTTTTCCAAACCTTTTAAACACTATCCCTAAGTTTACAAGTCTTCTAACTTACAAGAAGTCAAGCCTATCAGACTTTACCAAAAGTTTATACCAAAAATATAAATACCTGCAAAATAATTTTCCCATAAAATTATACTTTTGAAAGGAACAAATATTATTTTCATCACTAACGTATTTTAAGGGGTTACTCTATGACCTATACAATATTAATTGTCCTCAGTTTCTAGAGAAATGAACATTGAAGAAGAATCATCGCATATTCTTATTTGAAAATAGAGGGGCGTCACTCTGAAAATATTTTTTAGTTGAAAGGTCTATATATATACAAGTTATGTGGTGTTACTCAAGCACTCCATGTGCCTACAAATGGGTAGTTGATATGTGTGTATGCTTGTGAAGAATAGGGACAAATATCCTTCCTACAATATATGTCCCATAAGTCTAACCATAAATGAAATAATGCAATGAAAATGAAAATGTGGTCCAAGAAGTTAAATTAAGGCTCACAAAGAGACAAAGTTCCTTCTCATCACTAACGTGTTTTACAATCCCTCTATAGCCTATACAAGCAATATTGAAAAAAAAAAAAAAAAGGTAAAATAATATGCAGTATCCGTCAGTTGTATATTCAACATTATAATTTTATTTGTAGTATAGTTTAACCCTTGATATTTTAAATTTGGATAAATACATTTCACCGATAGTTATCCGGCCAAAACATTTGTTAAAAAATCAATGAGGTTTGAATCAAGTCGATGAACCATTCAAAACATTTGGGTTAGGCCATGTTTAGACCTCCATGAGTTATGTATAATCTAAATCTAAATGTTGTTATTATTATTAAACTTTTACTTAAAGTGACAAAAATCTATATAATCAGTATTGTTATGTTTATATTGAAAAAGTTGTTGAAAATTCTTTAATTGCAAAATTTATTATTTAAATATATCTGAAATTTCTTTAAAAACTCAAGTGAAACATATTTTTAGTTGGTGCTATCTTCTTTGATTGTATTCAGCTTATCTTTAGCTATATAAAGATATGTTGTAGACAATTAAAAATGAGTTGCACCACCTTAAGGACAGTCTTTAGATACTTTTGTGCAATAAATTTTGCAATATATATTTTTGATAATTTTTTCCTAGTTTTATAAAAAAAAACTACATACATGTTTTTTTTGTAAATTTTTATCCCTAGAAAATAAAACTATTTATACAAGCAAAATAGAGCTGGATGTTTTATCTTACCCATAAAGGAAGTTTGATAATTTAAGTTGGGAAAATCTCTACCCTCAACAGACTAAAATGCGCCATGTCTTCTTCTTCTTCTTCTTCTTCTTTTCTTTTCCTCTAATTTCCATGATTTATGGACGGTCCATATACCATAGTACGCACGCGCAAGAAAGAAAATATTTTCCATGCATATTTTCTTTTATGTTTATTCTCTTTTCTTACATACTTAACTATATACTCTCAAAAATTCAACTATTCATCATATAACAATTCATGCAAGTATTTTGAAATAAAAAAATGGAGTAGAAGTATAAGTATTTAATTTTATTCTGCAATTCGAATGAATCTAAAATCTAAGGAACTTATCTTTTGGAGACAAATATAAAATTTGAGATAATTTAGAAAATTTTCCAAACCTTTTAAACACTATCCCTAAGTTTTCAAGTCTTCTAACTTACAAGAAGTCAAGCCTATGAGACTTTCCAAGTGAGATTTTATGACTTGGTTTGGAATTCGATGAAACTTCCGCCATAATATCTAATATTTTTTTAGTGATTTATAATTACAATTTTTGTAGAAATTTTTTTAAGAGTATGATTTGGACATGGAGAAGTATAAATGTGTATTATTCCAAGATGTTCCATACTTGCACTTGCAGCTGTAATTGATTTGATAAACATGGGAAAACTTGCTTCTTTTGTTTTCATTTTCTTGCTTCACTTCTTTATCGCCTCCCTAGCATGGAGCGAGATGGATTACTTCATCGACAAATCTAACCTTCTTGCTTTTAAATCATCTATCACGGTGGATCCAAACAATCTCTTGGCTAATTGGTCTATTTCTTCTTCTTCTCCATGTGATTGGATTGGTGTTCGATGCAATACTCGCCATAGAAGGGTCTATTCCTTGGATCTTAGTAACACAGGCCTTAAAGGCATCGTATCTCCACAACTAGGATATCTCTCATTCCTCGTTAAACTTGATCTCAGTGACAACAATTTTCATGGTCAAATCCCTAAAGAGTTAGCTCAACTACGTCGATTGAGACTATTCAACTTGAGTTACAACAATTTTCATGGACAAGTTCCAACATGGATAGGAGATTTATCTATGCTTGAGTGCCTGGATTTTCGAAATAACAGTTTTAATGGAGTTATTCCATCATCTCTGTTCAAATTGTCAAAGCTGAAGATCTTGGATTTGATGTTTAATTTAATTGAAGGGATTATTCCACTTGAGGTAGGAAAACTTGAGGAGTTGAAGATTTTACAACTTGCATGTAACAAGCTTTCAGGAACTATTCCCCAAATAATTTCCAACTTGTCTTCACTTGAAATATTGAGTCTCTCTTATAATAGTTTGTCAGGTATGTTTTGGCTTATTTTTAATATCTATATTTGTCTTTTCTATAATTGATTGGCATAATTTTATATTATCATGGAGGAACCTAGTTTTGTCTAGATTGCTTCTTCTTCTTTTTTGTATTTTTGTGCATTTCTTCTTGTTTATTTTTTATAATATTAATTAGATTCTATGACTAGATATTCTAATTTTAGAGTTCATGGCTACCCTTCACAGTATAAATGTCTCCTCTAAAAATCGAACTCGAGGCTTAGAGGAATTTAACAAGGCCTTACACTGCTATACTAACTCTATATTGATATTTCTTCTTGTTTATTCCCAACATTTTTCTCTTCTTCTTTTAAGAATAGAAAATAATTCATCATTCAATTTTTGAAACGGTTTAATAAAGTCACACCACATGGAAAAAATAATATTATAATAATAGTGCAAAAATATCTAAGGCGAGAGTCAGTCTTTAAAAAAATTATTATTCATTTTTTAATCCAAAAATTTTGTTATTCTATGATTAAAAACTTTCTGAAGGTTTTGTTTTTCAAAATGAGTATGTTTTACAAGCAACGTATTTGGAACGTTTAATTTCTTTCAAAATGTGTTTTGAAAGAAATGATGAATAGCAAGGCCAATTGAATTATGTGTGCCATCGGACGCGATCAATGCGTTTCTTAGTTTTAAAGTTTTAATGATATTACCTTTTCAAAAATGATATAATTATTGTTGTGTTTTATCATTAAGAATATATTTGTTTTATTTCTAAAAATGTGCAAGTTCTATTACATGTGTTTTGAAGAAATATAAATTTATGTCATATACATAAAAACTTGTGATGTTTAAAGAGTTGTTACTAGTGACATTACTTTCTTTCCCATTCCCTAATTTGAAGGAGGCATTCCAAATAAGATTGGTGATCTTTCACAACTAAAAACATTGGCTCTTGGAAATAATCAACTTGTTGGTTCTATACCATCTTCAGTATATAACAATTCAGTGCTGCAGCAAATTAGTCTTGGCATAAATCAATTATCTGGTAGTCTCCCAACAAGTATATGTTCTGGACTTCCAAAACTTGAATTGTTTTATGTGAATGGAAATAATTTATCTGGCGAAATACCCTTCATTTGGCATCAATGCAAAGAATTAACAGAGTTACAATTGGGGGATAACAAATTCAATGAAGGAAACATACCAAGTGATATTACAAATTTGACCAAACTTTGGCGGCTATATCTTGGGACTAGCAACTTGCAAGGTAAGACTTTTGATTATATGATGGTCTTAAATTTTGTTACTAGTATTTTGATATGGTCACTATTTTGCATTATAGATTTAGAGAATAATGATTTTTCTAGATTCCTTTTAAAGGAATGGAACCTAATACTTTCTTTTAATCCCAAAATGAATATGAACGAAATGGTATTCCGTTTAGAATCTATGACTTCAATGAAAACATCTCCATATTTGTGTTAGACCGTATTTTTTTTTTGTTTTTCCTTTTTTAACTTTATGGAAAAAACAAATTTGAAATGATATTTTATTTCCAGGCGTTTAGTTCGAATTTATATATAATTTTCATACACATGTAAAGGTGGGGCCATGAGTTGCATAAAAAATGGTCAAAAATGAAATAAAATGATGAAAACGACATACTAGTTGGGATTTCAATGCTTCTTTTTTGCCTTTTATTTTTCATTTCCCCCTATTTTCTTTTCAGTGACAAGCTTTGTGGTTTTTATTTTTAATATAGACAATCTATTAGAATTTGTCAACAAAACTAATGTCTGTTAAGGCGCCGCGTCATGCATATGTATATGTGTATACGTATGTACATTGAAATATTAAAAGGCCCTTCCAAACCAAAAAAACAATTAAAGGACCCATACAACACTACTCAGAGTCACACAGAAATAAACATTGCCAGCCACAAATCATCAATTCCTTAATTATTTATCTTATAACAGCATGCTAGGGGCAGGGATTTTTTTATTTTTGTTATATTTTTGTGCATTTCTTCTTATATTTTCCAACATTTTTTTTATTTTTTTAAAGAATAAAATTTGTCATCCAATCTTAAAAGGTTAGTAAATCCATACCGTGGGGGAAGATAATCCTATTATACTATTAATCCCAATTAGTAAGGCTCTATTAGTATTTAAAATTAAATATTTAAGTTCTGTTATTAAAAGTTTTTTTGAAGAGAATACTATATATAATTTGATAATATACACACATATGTATGGTCCATCAATTTTTTTAACTCCTAGAAGATCACGATCAATATAATTTCATAGAGTTTTCTTGTTTCATTTTATTATTAATTATATCAATTTTTATTCTTTTCATGCACATATATTAATTTAAGGTCATATCAATTAATGTCAACAAATTAAAACCTTTTAACTATCTTAGCTTTTTCCCTATTAAAATTGAAACAGGTGAAATTCCGTCATCTCTCTTCAACATTTCTACTTTAAAAATTGTAGTTTTACGGAGAAACAATTTGCTTGGTAATCTTCCAATATCAATTGGCAATGGGATATTGCTGGAAGAATTATATCTAGAATATAACTCCTTTACAGGTATGCTCAATCTATTTATCCCTTGATTTTATGCTCTAACACAATTTTCATTTACTATTCATATTTTTTCTATATTACTTTGAAACTTTTAAACAGATTGTTGCACCTATATCGTCTGTAAAAATCTATTCATTATATTATCTACATAGTGTGTAATTGAAAGTATTTTAATTTCTTAAACAAAAAACTAAAATTTCAACTTTTTTTAGCTTATAACGAATTCATTATCAGATTCAAAGTTAGATTCTTGTAAACAGTTGATAAATTTAATGCAAAATATAACTAATTTGTTTGTTCATTTGAAATAGGTGAAATTAAAAGAATTTGTCAACGAATCTCACATGGATCCCAAGAAAAACACATGCCTTATATGAAAAATAATTTATATGTATCATCTAAGGGTAGTGGCTTTTTTTAGAAAAAAGAATTAAGATGATGATTTTTTTCTTATCAAATTTAAGACGAGGATTCAATTCTTTGAAATGATTCAAGGATTAATAATATATATGCATACATGCATATATATATATATATATATATATATATATATATATACCTCTCTCGATATATGTTTGCATAGGTATATGTGTATATGTATGTTTATTGAAATATTAAAGGGCCTTTTAGCCCAAAAAAAAGTTAAAAGGCCCATACAACAGTTTTCAAGGGGCAGGGTTTGTTTTTTATTTTTGTTATATTTTTTTATGCATTTCTTCTTATTTTTTCCAATCTTTTTTATTTTTTTAAAGAATAAAAAACAAATTGTCATCCTTTGAAAAGGTTACTATATCCATACCATAGGAGAAGAGAATACTATTATAATATTAATTCTAATAAGTAAGGCTATATCAATATTTGAAAATAAATGTTTAAGTTATGTTATTAAAAGCCTTTTGAAGATTTGTTTTTCAAAATGAGGAAGCCTTACAAGCAACACATTTAATTTTGATTTGGATATATGAGTAGAATCTAAGTTTTATATTAATTTTATTATTTATTATTATTTTTAAAAAGTTTGTAGTTAAAAAAATCTTTGTTTTGGGATACAATTGTTTGGGTAGCAAGCCCCAATTGGATTATGATGTGTCTCTTATTTTTCACTTTATCACATTTAATTGAAGAATTCATAATTTTATTTATTTGATAACATACACATGTAACAATGATGCTTTCTTTTAATCCCAATATGAATATGCCTTTTTTATATATGTATTTAAATTAAACTATTTTTTATGATTTGTTTTAATATTATAATAATTTTTTCTATGCATATATAATTTGCCCAGGAATCATTCCAAGTGAGATTGGATATTTGAAAAACCTTCAAATCCTAGATCTTAGCAGCAACAGTTTGCAAGGTAAGACTATTAATTATATGATCGTCTTATACCATGTATGGCTTTTGTTTTTGTTTTCATCACTCGAATAAAAAATAATTTTAAAATGAAAATTTGCTTTCCATTTTTTCATTCATTTTAAAGACCATAAGAAGTTTCATAATGTTTTAGAAAAATAAACTCTAAAAATAATAAATTATTAATCAAGTCTATTACCAACAATAAATTAAGCATTACTAACAAACAAACAAACATTTATATATATTACACAATTCACTTTAATTTACTGTATGTTTATTGAAATATTACAAGCACCCATATAACATTATTCAGAGCCACACGGAAACAATCAAACTTTACAGTTTACATGATATATAGGAATTTTCACATATTTAATTAAACCATCAAGTCAAAAAGGATAACAATATTAAATCTAAATTACAGAATAATAAACTCATCACATCACATATTCAGCTTATTTATTCTACGATTATTAGCCCAGCCTAATTGAAAGGGTTAATCCTTTTTGAAAATAAGTGTAGTTATATTTTATTATTTAAAATATAGTTGTGTCATTTCTAAAAAATGTGCAATTAAATTAATTATTGATTATCTTTCAAAATTTGTATAGTGAAACAATAATGTTTGCTACGCACATATAATTTTCTCAAGAAACATTTCAAGTGAGATTTGGATATTTGACAAACCTCCAAATCCCAAATTTTGGCAACAACAGTTTTTTTGTTTTTTTGTATCTCTCGAATGATAAATAATTTTAAATGAGATTTTGCTTTCCATTTTTTTCATTCATTCTAAAGAACCGTAAGAAATTTGTCAAAAAGTTGTGTTTATAGTAAAAATCTCTAAAAAGAGAAATAAGATAATCTTGGATCATTATAATCCTAATAAAATCCCTTTAAAATCCCCCAAAACCTAAATAAGGCCTATACTTTTAACTAATTATTAATGAAGCCAAAAAGCCTCATTAGATATCTTAGAATCTGATCAAATGACCACAATGACTCTATCATTACAAAGAGAGAAGTCGCCTTAGTCGAAACTTGTCGCACTCGTGTGTTGCTATGAGTAGTGCGTATTACTGTCAGCGTGAGATAAAATTATTTGCATCAACCATCAATTTATTGGAAAAATCCCATTTTTGCCAAATTAAAGCTCTCAAACTATACTGGGTTATTTTAATCTTTAATAACATTCAGAAATTCCTAATGAGATCTCTTAACCTGATTATGAATTAACAAAAAATGTAAGTCATATTTAGATTTAAATATTTTAAGGGATTTTATTAGGATTCTCCTTAAAAAAATAGGGAGCCTTTTAAAAATGGGTCATAAAGAACTCCATGCACTATCAATATTTGATGTGGCATAGGGTGCTTATGTGCTTTTAACAAGTTTCATATTTATGATTAGAAATAAAAAGTTTGATGTATGTTCTATAACAGTTTGTTGAACACATATTTGTAATGTTTGTCTATCCATTTTGCTTTTTATTTGACAATAGACACATGAAATAATCGTGATGCTTTCTTTGAACGATTTGACTTTCTTTTATATGTATAATTTTCACACCCATGTCAAAAAGTATAATAAAATATTTAATTATTAGAAAAACCGAGAGTATGAAGAAAACTAAATTAATCAATAGTTGTTACTTCATTCCCCCCGCATTTTCTTGTTGACAGCAAGCTTTCATTAGCTTTTCTTTTCTAAAAATAAAGATAATTTATCTAAATTTCTCAACGAATCACACATTGGTTGAGACCAAAAAGCATGCCTTACATGAAAATAACATATTTGGTCATTTAAGAGTGGTGGCTTTTTAAAAATAATTTTAATTTTATATTATCATTTCATTTAGAATATATTAGTGTTTCTCTTTTCTCTTAAAATGAGTAAGTTTTAAACGATATTACAAAATTGTAAATTTGTATCTTTTACCTATTAACTTATGACATTACTTGGAAATGTATAATAAAAAGTAGAAAAATAAACTATGGTTCTTATAAATTGATAATATATACACTCTAATTTTAATAAATTAAACTATTTTAACTATCTTAACTTGTTTACTTTTAAATTGAAACAGGAGAAATTCCATCATCTCTCTTCAATATTTCTTCTTTAAGAATTGTAGATTTACAAAAAAACAATTTGATTGGTAATCTTCCAATATCAACTGGCAATGGGACATTGCTGGAAGAATTATATCTACAATCCAACAACTTTATAGGTATGCTCAATCTATTTATCTCTTGATTTTATACTCTAACAACATTTTCATTTACTATTTATGTTTTTTCTATATTGCTTTCAAACTGAAATTGCTTTTAAGAGTAAAAATTGTAGCATATTTGATATGTTTTACGTAAGGAAATTGTTGCACTTAGATCTTCTACAAAAATCTATTTATTACATTATCTCCATAATTTGTAATTGAAAGTATTTTAATTTCTTAAACAAAAAACTAAAATTTCAAATTGTTTTAGCCTATGAATAATTCATTATCAGATTCAAAGTTAGATTCTTGTAAACATTATATAAATTTAATGCAAAATATAACTAATTTGGTTGTTCATTTGAAATAGGTCAAATTAATTCCATGATCTATCTTTAGCATATCCTTTTAAAAGAATTTGAAGGTCCAATTGATAATTGATATTGGAAGAGTCCCTTTAAATTTGATTTCCAAAAATATTAAATTATAGAGTATTCTATTAATTTTAAACCTTTAATTAACAAAATTCCATTTATTATTTATAGAGCATTAAGTTGATATTGTCAGTCCTACTACCAAGTAATTAACAAATATTTTATATTTATTTATAGGTAAAATTCCTTCATTCATTTGGAACATGCCTTCTTTGAGACATGTTGCACTTGACAGCAATCATTTAAATGGTAATTTGCCAGAAGAAATGTGCATTCAACTACCTTTACTCGAAGGTTTTGGTGTTACTAATAATCAATTAGAGGGAAGCATTCCACAATCAATAAGTAACTGCACATCTTTAAAAGAATTATATTTGGGTGGTAACTCATTTACAGGTATGTACTTACTTGCATGTGTGTTTTTTTCTTTTTAATTTCTTTCTAACTTTTTCAAACTCATACTTGTTTATATAAACTCATATTGTTCATTCACATACAATGGGACTTGTGTATAGCTTGAGATTACGATCATAAAAAATAACGAAGAAAGTTAAGATTATGAACAGATGAAACCAAATAATATTTAATTTGTATAATATAATTGATGAGTCCATGTTTGATGCCAGTACTTTTTTATTGTAGATTTTATTATTATTCTAATAAATTTTAGCATATATATATATTGTGTTCTTTCTTATTTATTTGAAATGAAAATTATATGAGATATTTTTTAAAAAATTACAACTATGGAATTAAAAAATATAAAATAAATAAAAATATTTGGATAAGTATAAAAATTTAATTACAAAATATAATATATAAATTAAAAATTAAATAAAACTTAAAAAAAGATTGTTCAACCATGCTTGAGATCCCGCTGATGAACAAGAATACTAGATGAATTTCCTGAAGAGACAAATTGCCAAAAAAGTAGTTAATGCTTTTTGCCATACATTATTAATTAGCAATGCACAAATAATCTAGGGGAAAGGTATATCCTGCACCCTAAACTAATTTTAGAAGAGCAATTAGTACCTTAAATTAATTTTAGAGAAGCGAATAGCACCATAAAGTATTTAAAAGTGTAATTAGCACCCTTAACTAATTTTGGAGGTGCAACAACCACCCTAAAATATTTAAATTAGTACAATTTTACCCTTTTATTGACAGAAACATAAATTTCTACTTGATCAATGTCACGTGAGCTTTTTATTTTAACACATTATTATTTAAAAAGTCAGATATATAATACTGTTCAAATAAGAATACTGAATAAATTCTAAAATTGACATTGTATATAATTCATATGTGAAGATTAAAAAATTTTATGGTTTATTTAGTACAATTTGTTAAAATAATACACACATGTAGCCTTTTAAATAATAATATATTGAATTAAAAAGTTTATGTGTCATGTATAAAATGAAATTTAATGTTTTTATTAGAGTACTGATTATACCTTTAAATACTTTAGAGTACAAATTATTTATTCAAAATTAGTTTAAAGTGCCAGATACACGTTTACCCAATAATCTATATAGTCAAACTTCACCTACTCACTTTGCAATTATTAGAAAGTAAGCAATTTCATGGTTAGCAGAAATTTGCTCTCTCTTTTTATAATATTAAATTATTTAGAATTAGTAGGACATCGTGTAGTTTTTTTTCTTATTATAAAGTGGGTATATTATATGTAAACGATACTACTAGCTTTATTTTTCTTTTAATTTAAAAGTCGGTACAATTATAAAAATATTTTTATGAGCAAAATAAAAATGTTATTACTTATCAGTTATATATCATATATATATTAATTAGAAAGATTATATGCAAATATTATGATCTATTTTACTTTTCTATTTACAAATTTATTCAGCCTTTTTATAAGTAGTTGATACTAATCAATTATATTTAAATGCGACCTTTTTACTCATGATAATATCCCATCTAATTTTTATTATTTTCTTTGTTTTTCAATCATTTTCTCTAATAGAATAAGTTTAAAATGAGATTCTTTTTTCCTCATTTTAGTAATATTATTGATGAAATATAACTAATGATTTACAATTCCAAAATTATGAAAGCTAAAATCACGAACAGAAAGATATAGAATATCATGAACCGATGCGACTATATGAAATTTTAAAACATGAAAAGCTCCACATCATATATAATATGCCCACATGTTGTTGGTTTTATTATATATTTATAGATTTTATCATTTTCCTATTAAATTCAACTCTATATTTTTTTCTCTCTCCCTTTTCTTAAAGATACATCCTTTTCCTCTTCAATTTCATTTTTATTCATTTGTATTACACAAATTTATTAATTTTCTATTAAATAATTATGCAATATTTACAACATAAAAACTTTAATCTTCTATAACACCATGTCATCTCTGGATAGTTTATGATTTCCCTAATTTTTTATTTCAAAAAAATTACAAAGACTTATAAATATTTGTTTTATATATTATTTGAAATATATAAAAGTCATCATTGTAACTTTTTTTATGTCTAGATTTTGTAACTCAAAGGCATTGGCAAATTTGATAGACTTAACTTGTTAAACTTGATCTTAAAAGGACCTATTATTTAATTTTATTTAAATTGAATATTGAAAATAAGGTCTTCTCTTTATTTTTGTTTAAATATATAAATATAAACACAATTAGTATTTGTAAATAAATTAATATACATAGTATCTATTTAATTAATTACTACATTAAGTTTAATATTTTATAAATTCTAAAATATTAATTTTTGAAATTCTTGTCTATTTTATTTAATTTCCTTTTTATAAATATTATATGTGTGTGTGTGTGTATTTAAGTCTATAGAATGCGACTGAGATTTTAAAAAGAGTGTAAAATCGAAATCGCACTAAGAGAGAACCATTTTACATGTATTCTAGTAAACATTTTTCGCAAAGGAGCATTTTGATATATCTTTTTATGATTTATATTTTCTTTTATTTTAAATGATCAAAAATAATTTTTATTTTGTATATATTTTTATGCAACCTTTATAAAATTAAAATTGAGTAATCAATAAGTAAACGTACATATTTGACAAACTAAATTTACAAATATGTTGGCAAAAAGAAAAAAGAAATTTGACACAAATATATTCTAGTAATATTTTTCTTGTAACACTAAATTTAAGATAGATAGCATAGTATATTCCTTACTATATTCCCTTATGAAAATGTTATTCATCCATCAATGTTTTTGTGTCCAGGTTTTGTACAGAAAGGCATAGGCAATCTTGATAAACTTAACGTCCTATCCTTGTTTGGTAATAATTTAAAAGGATATATTCCTTCCAATATATTCAACATTTCAACATTGACACGCTTGAATCTTGTTGGTAATTTTCTTTCTGGTATTCTCCCATCATATTTAGGAATTGGCCTTCCTAACTTGAACATTCTAAGGTTGAGTGAAAATGAACTAACTGGTCAGATTCCAGACAGCATATCAAATGCTTCTAAGCTCATTACGTTACATTTGTCATCAAACAAATTTAGCGGAGCTATACCCAATGCAATTGGAAATTTATCAAAATTGATAAACTTAGCTCTGGATGGGAATGATTTGACTGGGTTGATTCCACATACAGTTAATAAATTACATGGCCTTCAACGTTTAAGTCTCAGCAACAACAAATTGCAAGGGTCCATTGTCAATGAACTTTGCCAACTCAAAAGTCTAAGTGAGTTGGCTCTTGCCAACAACATGCTTTCTGGAGTGCTTCCAGGATGTCTCGGGAATATTACTTCTTTGCAGAAGTTGAATTTTAGCTCTAACCAATTGATTTCTCATATTCCTTCTTCTCTTTGGAGACTCAAAGACATTTTGGATTTAGACATATCCTCCAATGCACTAAGTGGAACAATTTCTCCAGAGGTGTCAAACTTTAGAGCAATTAGACTTTTAAACTTGTCAAGAAATCAATTTTCAGGAAGAATCCCTACAACTATGGGTGGCTTAAAAAGTTTAATAACTCTATCTTTGGCTCAAAACAAGTTGCAAGGGCCTATTCCAGAATCACTTAGTGGCATGATAAGCATGGAGTCAATGGATCTTTCCCATAATTATTTGTCTAGTGTGATTCCAAAATCCTTAGAGTCATTACTCTACCTTAAATACATTAATCTTTCGTACAACTTATTGTATGGAGAAATTCCAACAGATGGCCCCTTTCAAAATTTTACTGCTCAATGTTTCATGATGAATAAAGATCTTTGTGGGAAATCTCAACTACAAGTGCAACCATGTAGGAAAGGAAACAATCACTTACCAAATAAAGTAATGTTGATCCTAAAATTCTCATTGCCTATCTTGGTTGTCATTTTGGTTGTTTCAGTCATTGCCTTTCTAAAACGTAAGAGAGAAAATGATAATTATTCAACCAAAAGGGATTTACCAAATTTGGATACAATAACCAGGATATCATACTATGAGTTGGTACATGGAACAAATGGATTTGATGAGAGTAATCTTCTTGGCTCTGGAAGTTTTGGATCAGTATATAAAGCAATCCTTCCAAATGAAAATATAGTTGCGGTCAAAGTATTTAACTTGGACGTGGAAGAAGCATCGAGAAGTTTTGATATTGAATGTGCTGCCATGTGCAATTTACGCCATCGTAATCTCATTAAAATCATTAGTAGTTGCTCAAATGACCATTTCAAATCTCTAATAATGGAATTCATGGTAAATGGGAGTCTTGACAAATGGTTGTACTCTTATAACTATTATTTAGATGTCTTACAGAGATTGAACATAATGATTGATGTGGCAACAGCTTTGGAATATCTTCATCATGATTCTCCTACGCTAGTTGTTCATTGCGATGTGAAACCAAGCAACGTTTTGCTGGATGAAGAAATGGTGGCTCATCTTAGTGATTTTGGTATTGCTAAATTGTTTGGTGAAAGAGAACTGGAAATTTATACCAAAACTTTGGCTACAATGGGCTATATGGCACCAGGTAATGCTTTAATAATAATATTTTGGATTTATTTTCATGTTGTTTTGTTTTATGTGCTTTATAAAATTTTAAAATATTAAACTTCTAGCAATATTTTTATGTTTTCATATGTAAATATTTGAATTGATGACACAAAAGAAAAGTTTAACAAAAAACCTTATATTATGTTTTGACATTTTGAAATTTATACTAATAATTCAAATTCACATATAGAGTACGGATCGGAAGGAATTGTTTCTATCAAAGGAGATGTGTATAGTTATGGCATCATGCTAATGGAAATGTTTACAAGGAAGAAGCCAACAGATGAGATGTTTGTTCAAGGATTAAGTTTGAAAGATTGGGTGAGAAAATCAACACCACATTCAATCATCAATATTATAGATGCCAATTTGATGCATAGAGAAAATCATATTGCTGATAATATATTATCTCATATATCATCAGTTTTTGAGTTAGCATTAAATTGCTGCATTGACTTACCTGAGGCACGACTTACTATAACTGATGTTGTAGTATCATTGAAAAAAATCAAGGCTTTGTTTATAGAAAATGCTAGGGATATTTCTAAGTGAATAATTGTTAAATCAAGTTTTGGCGATTGTTTCTTTAGCCTTCTGTTTTTTTGTTTTTTTTTTGTTATTGTAACAAGTAATCTTGTAAATTAGAGTGATTGTCTGAGTATGCAGTAATAATATAAAAGTATTTGAAATTTAAAATTTTCTAACTCTCCATGCTTCTTTTTTCTTATTATTACAATGGATCTGAATTATAAGAACTTAAGTCCACTCTTTTTCTTCAAGTAACTTTATTTAGCTTGAAGTTTAATTTTGGAAGAAGAATTTTTCTTTTAAGATTAATCAAAGTGAGCTCTATTCTGTTTCTTTTTCTCCTCTATCTTATATTTTTGAAGCGTCTTGTTATTAGATAAAAATTCATTATAAATTGTATTATGTTTGAGCAATTAAATAATTTTTTCAGTCAAATGGCTTCTTTTAAGATTTAGATTTAGATATCATATGATATATATACCTAAAGGATTAATTAAAGCTCCCAAACTCACCCTATCACATTACCAAAAACCGCCAAAGGTTTAGGAAATCAACTCAAACTTCATAATATGCTCACCCTAACCATCTTAATGGCCTTGTAGACAGTAACATAGAAACTCTCCTATAAGTAAGAGGTTATGGGTTCAATCTTCTTATAACCTTACCTTAAGCAGTTAGTGCCTACCCCTTTAATTTAAAAAAAAATATAAAAGGAACAATCTTGACTTCAACCTTCCTTCTATAGAATGCAATATTTGAATCAAATCAATAATATATCACCATAGTTAACTAATAACTTCAACAACAACCCAATCAAGCATAAAGGGAAAACTCCCTTTCTTTTATTTTAGACATGCTTCAAGTTTAATCGTAGCAATCCATATCACTCTTAGCCAAGTCCCAATACCTTACAAAATTTCAACATACAAATTAAATAACTTTATTGCTGAACTTTGGTCTATGTTAGATCATATTTAGTTCCTCCTCAAATATAATTCCTTCTTCACACACCCTAAGGGCATTCCAAAATCAAGCCATGGTCATAAATTTCAACTAGTTTTACATTTTTCTATGTCTATTTCCTTAACATGATCCAAGTTAATACAGAGAGAAACAATTTAAATCCTTCTCTTCGCTCTTTTTTATACATAGTTCAAGCTTCCATTTAATTGATCAAACTTCACCACCATGTTCTATATATATATATATATTCAAACAATAAGTATACCCTCTTAAGTTTCAACATAAAATTGAACAATCCTAATCCAACTAAATTCTTCTACACATTTTCACAAACACCTTGTCTGCAACAAACATTCAAAAAGTTCATCAACTTCTTAATCTTCAAATCTCTTGTCCACCAAATTTCAAACACCCCTATATAGAATTACTATGCTACCCAAATTCAAGTCCTTACCAAGAATCAATTCAAACCAAGAAAACAAAACATAAATACATCTTCCTATTACAACAACCAAAACAGTTACAGTGAAATTTCCTATCCCAATAAGCTCCTTAAACTTTAGTTTTGACTTGTCTAAACTTCCTTCTTCTCTCCTATATCACGCACAACCCACAGGAAAACACCATGATAACGACTTGAAGCTTAACACGAGTTCAGAGATGAACACTATATTTTTTGAAATGTCATATATCCATAACATGAGAGAAAATGTAATTTACATTTGTCATTCATTTTTCTGATAGAAAGCCTACATTTTCCATGAATTCATTCAATCATGGATGACGACTACAACTAGTTTCCTGCCAGATCAAGGTTTCTTTGCCACATGTAAATCAAACACTAATGGATGGAATCATGACAAGCTAGATAATTATTTCCTAAGTAATCGCCACCACATGGTATGAAATGATTCACCATGGATCTATCATTTAAAAAATAAATAAATAAGAAATGAGTACTAATTGATTTTTACTCCTTCATATAACTCACTCACCCATAATACGGTGAAAGTGGCAGCACTAGCATCTCCTTTTGCCAAAAAAAAAAGTTTTCTATTTTCATGAATGGCAAAATTCCTAATTCATTATCATCAAGAGAAGGAAAATACCTAGGACTATAACTCCTTGCCACATATCTTCCATGCTCTAGAGTTATACAAATAATTAGACCATGCGGATCGTTACCATCTTTTGAATTGCCATCCCACCAACCTACCTGAAAGCCAAAATATATTCTTAAGCTTGAAGTATACAATCACCAGTTAATTCCAGAGAGCTAGAAATGTCACAGGTCAATAGTCAATAAAATGGCAATTTATTAGCATAGCATGAAAAACAATAATGCCCAAAAGCTGCCCATTTAACCAAATTACTTGAAAATGATTGTTATTTTAAGACCAATAAAGTAATAAGAGATAAAGGATGATAATCATATCAAACGTGAACATAAATTACCTACATATTTTCTACCCTCCTAAAATTAACTCGCATAACTGATTTGAGCTCTGGGAACATGTTCGCAGACTGAAAAGCTCGTAAAGACAAATAAATTAGGATATAAATTCCAGTGATCACATTGAATCTCCTAAGAAACAGGCAATCCCTACTCCTTGGATTTCATGGTCACAAGTTACAAGGCATTGCCATAAAATAGGATGGAGAACAAACAACTATACCAGAGAAATTCAAGATGAAAGACATCCAAATTATTCCAACCTAAGTGATAGCAATTGAAGGACAGATGCTAGCATTACTAGGTTTACCCACTCAAATTGCATATAGACCAAAGTCAAAAGATATTCATGCAAGTTTTCGTTGCAACACATTTTACGAGAACTCACAAGTCCAGCACCAGCTTTATCTCTTAGAAAAGCTGTATATCATTGTACCGCTCTTCCTCTATAGCTTTCTGAAAAATTTTTAAAACAAAAATCATAAAAGCTAATGAGCAAGAAAACACAATTTTAAAAGCAAGTAAAGAGATGCTTTTTGTCTGAAAAGCATTGCATGAGTTTGAATTCTTACATTGAGATGAGATATTACTCTTCCAACACTGTCATTAGTAGCTTCAGCAACAATTGCCACCTTAATCCTACTAGCATCTTCATAATCCTCCATGTGCACAGCACGGCTTAATTGAGATTGTTTAGCACAAAACCATTTTTGCATTAGAAAGCCTCCAAATAGAAAGATTAGCTAGTGGCCCGCATTTCATAACTCCAAATAATTGCTATTTTAGTTTAGTAGATTTCCCAGCTATGAAGTTATGTTCATATGTGCGACACTAGTTAGTTTCCCTTATAGCTCCATAAAAACTCCTTTAGATCTATTATAAAAATATCACTGTGACAGCTATAATGTATAGGAATTTATCGCAACGAGAATGTCATGAACATTTTTTCATTTTTCACCAAAACTAGATTCTAATTAATCTTTATCCAGACATCTTGCATATGGCATGTCATAATCAATAGAGGAGAAATGTTTCAAAAGCTACATTGTCTCAAAGAATGAGCAAGGAATATTAAGTATGAGACGTGATGCTACATTAAAAGAAGATAACAATCAAGTTTAATAATATAAGCAGTAAATTAGATGTGGGAATTTAAATAAATTATCGTTTACTTGATCTGGACACTAAGGAAAATTGTTGTACTTCTTGTCAACTACATCTTCAGAACCAACAAGTGATTTGCTACCAAAGTGACAAAAATTTTCTCCAGACCTTAACGTGATTGTTATTGCAATAATCACTTGAAAATTATAATATTGTTGCCCTCCCTTTCGCCTCCACTCTTCTTGTATAACCTTGTCTAATTAATGAAACTCGCAACTTTTAGCTAAATTACATCACGTACAAAACTTTCAAGTGTTAAATTATCAGCAGATAATGCCCCTGGCTATATTTCATTCTTCCAAATCATATAAACTATATGTTTAATTAGTTCTTAATTAAGAACCACGAAGAAACAGAATAAAATGAACTACACATCACAATTCAATTATGCGCATAAATTTGCAATTCCAAATGCAACTTGAGAATTGAGACGAGATGCTCCTGCTCATCAATATCCTGAAAATGCTTACGCCATCGATCCCAATCCCATTCATCATCTTCGGGTTCATGATTCTCCATTTTCTAGCCATCCTTCTTAGACACACTAGCGGTCTTCCTCGCACCCCAAGCCTCATTCCGAAGATAATTCATGTAAGAATAGAACTGCTTGATGACGTTTCTAACTAAATCCTGGAGCATCGAGTCCCACCCCTGTTAACAGAGTTATCGGATGGCGATGGAGACCCAGAGGCCGGATTAACGCATTGGCAAAGCGGAGTGGCATCAGCAGAAAGGGAGTGATGTGAATGCAAAGAGAAGGGAAGTGAAGAGGGTGATCTCAAGGGAAAAGAAGAAGACATTTTGGGGCCTTGGAAGTGAAGATTGGGAGGTGCAGAAGGCGAAGATATGGAAGCCATGGACACAATCTCAATCTATGTATGTGGATTAGAGAAAGAGAGAGAATAAATTAGAAGAGAGAAAGATAAAAGCTTTCTGTGAAATAGAAACAGTTTTTTGTGTCTCATATGCGAATATTAGAGAAAGATTGAGTTTTGGGGATATGCGAGGAGGAAGAAAGTACAGAGTAGTCACCACTGGAAAAATAAGAAAACGAGAAAACGCTCATAAAAAAAACAAAACTTGAGGCTGTTAACCTGGCAGTGAAATTGGGGATGGAAAGCAGAAAATCCAGCAACACATGGATAAGGATTAGAGACCGATCTTTTTGTTAAACTTTGGCAAGACTTTATTATTTTGGTTAAAAAGTTTTTCTTTTTCTATTCTTGGAATTTAACATAATTATTTTAGATTTTTTATTTTATAGTTGTTATAAATATTATGATGAGTGGTTCCATAGCATTGAAGAATTCCATATGGGTTAATGTCATGAGACTTATAATAACCTCTAATAATTCATGTTGTACCATAACATAAATTCATTTTTCTTATCTATGAAGTTGTAACTTGTAACACTTGAATAATGTTGGAATTTTATAAATAAAAGCTTAACCTAAAAAAATAATTGTACATAAAAAATCGGAAGAGGGTCTCTCCTCTTCCTTTGCCATCATTTTCTAATCATTGGATTAACATTTCAACCGTTTAAATTTTAATCTTTTTAAAATACTAAATTAAAAAAAAAATTAATAATAAAATATAAACTATTAAATTTTAATCTCAATAGTTCAAAAATATACTAAAAATATATATATATGTATTATAAGTAATTAAACAAAAATTAAAATTTGGGCCATTAAAATCTTAACCTGAGGGTCAAATAAAAGAAGAGGATGGAATGGGAAGAGTAGAGACCCCTCTCCCGTAAAAAAATCTACATGAATGAGAATTCTTCATTATTTTTTATCTCGACATAAAAATTTTATGTTAGTTATAAGAATTATAAGAATCTAATATAACCATAGGTGTTATTAAAAGTGTAAAATGAAACATTAAGAAATTACTACTTCTGACATATCAGAGATATCTCATCTATATAATTTTATTATTCACAATATTTTTAATTTAGTTTTGATTTTTATGGCTTCTTTAATGTTTTTCTTAGACTTCGTTTTCAATGATCCGTTGTTATATTTGACAAAAGAAAATGCAGTTATCACTTGGCAAAAAATGTTTTGTTCATTTTAAGATGTATAAATAATTTTGAGTACATTAAATATAAAATTAAGATAAGAACATTTCATAAGGGTGGACATTCATGGAAAATATATTTTTTTATTAGGTTAAAATCTAATTTTACTTTTAAAATTTTCTTAAGTGCACTAGACACTCCAAAATTTAAAGGTGGCACAATGTTACTTCACAATTTAGTTCTTATAATTTCTTGACACACTTAAAGCAACTCAATTTTTATAATTCTTTAATATAATAAAGTTTAGATAAGTTAAAGTTTAGGGACTAGAATGATAATCAGGAAAAAATTCAGCGATTAAAAATTATATTTTCCCATAAATAAATAACTTGTTATTTCAAGATATCCATATTATTCACATTGGCAAATTAAGTTCACATATGTCATAAATTGTAGGGTCAATTCTTTGAAAGGAAAATAAATATCCTTAAGTATTACTCTAATGCACCATCAGAAAGACAATTTAATTATCTATATATAATTAATGAAGTAAGTTAATAATCAAAGGAATGATAAGAATCATCCTGCACTTCAATAGATTTCAAAATTAAACCATATATTGCTTAAAAGTGCTTAAGGAATTTACAGGTAACAAATCTCCACCAACTACTATACATCCTTGATTTTCTTTCCTCCATTGACTAGAAAACAAGTGGCAAATAAAATGCCAAACAGAAATGCTCCACTTACTATATGGTCCCATTTTGAAACTTTAACCTCCGTCTTTTAATATAAACTTCTTCCCATATCTAATACCCAATCAACAAAGTAGAAAGGCCTCATTAAAACAAGATCATTATACCAACAGTGGCTTAAGAAAGAAATTCAGAATGCAAAACTAATCTGACAGAGGAAGGAAATTGGATTGCTGTGTGGGATTGCTAATTAATCAATACGCCAAGATTAAGTTTTATCCATAAATTGTGTAATAGATTCTATGACTTTTATTGAAATTGGGTGTTTATTCAAAACAAATCTAAGGGATAAAAGTACAACAGCCTATTAGTGTACCTAGGATCCCCTTTTACTCATGTTCTAGGATACAATCATAAATTGAATCTTTTACCCTATATTTGGATGGGAAAAAATTAGGGAGAAAATAATTCTATGAGGAGAAACTTTCAAAAATCGTAAATATTTTTACTATTTTAAAAAATTTTCCTTCATAGTATTCCCTCCCCCTATTTTCCCCTCACTTTTCTTTCCATCCAACTATAGCCTTAGTAAAAATGCAAAGGATGACATTGCATGTTAATGGTCATAGAAGTAGCTCAATCAACCGCTAATCTTGACAAGGCTATATACATTAATAAATTAGTAATGCCTTTTTAAAGTTATGATCTTTGCTAAGGGTACAATATAAGTTATAGTTGCCTTAGTTTGATGATAATTACTCAAAAAGTCCTTATAATAGACTACCCTTTACCACCATTTTCTCAAAAGAAAAGATGAGATGTTTGCAGAACCAAACCCAAAGTAAAAGGCTAAAATCCATTTTCATAATGTTAGCAAAATATTTGACAAAGTAAGCTAATCAATCAATGACAACATTCCGTAACAATTCATTTTAGAAATAAAAATCGAAATCATTGAAGTCTTCTATGATCTAGGAATATATCTACATCACATCACCATCTAACACTACAAAAACAATGAGTTTCAGCGGCGACATTTGTCACCGCAGAAGGTTTAAAAGTCGCCGCTGAATCACTATAGTGGCGACATTTTGTCACCGCTAAATCGCCGCCTATGAGACTGTCGCCTATATATATTGGCAGTGACAAATAAAAGTCGCCGCCTAAAGATGAATTAGCGGCGACAAAACTGTCGCCACCTAAAGATGATAATGCGGTGACAAAGCTGTCGCCGACTAAAGTGGAAGCATAAAGATGAATTAGCGGTGACAAAACTATTGCCGCCTAAATATGATTTTGCGGCAACAAAGATGTCGCTGCCTAAAGATGATAATGCGGCGACATAGTGTCGCCGCCTAAAGATACAAAAATGAAAATTATTTTTTATATTTTTTCCTATAATTTCTGTAATATGAAAAAAATATAATATAATAATAAATAATTAAATAAACTATAATATAATAATATTGATAAATATTTTCATTATCATCTAAAATATGAAGATATTTAAAATTACAATAAAATTGTTTGATTTATACATAAATTTTATGTAGAAGGTTCAATACTATGACTAGAAGTAGCCCCATGTGGTTGTCCCTTCTACATCAAGGCAGTGAATTGAGCTTGTATTCTTTGCTCCATTTGTTCCATTAGTTTTTGCTCGAACTGCACATGCTCTTGTATCTTTTCACGCTCTTCTTCCATCTTTGCACGCTCTACTGCACGCTCAGCCTCTATTTTTTCTCTCTCCTCTTGAAATTTTTTATCAAACTCTTCCTGCAGTTGGGCACACACACTCTCCACAACTGAACTATCAGTAGATTGAGGGCGATTTCTCTTCCTTGAAGTTTCCGCTCTATATCCTTTCCCTCTTACATACCCCGACCTCTCACCAAGAACTGTCGCCAATATTTCCTCTGACGTCATTCGAGCATCACTCTCTAAATCTTGATCTTGTTGTTGAGAAAGTTCGTGCATATGACTCTATAATAAAAACATAAAACTGTTAGATTATTGATAAAAGTAAATCAAAATAAGATATTAAATAACAATGTGTACATGAAGCTGTTCAGAGTGTGGGTCAGCCCATACTACTTGTCCGTCTAATGTCTTCCTAGTATGCGTTATCTCCCACAACTGGTCAGGAGGAATAGGTCATCCAGTAGTAGGATCTCTCTACAAAATAATAATATACGAGAAAATACAAAAATTAGATTTAAAAAAATGATTGAAAATTTAAAGTATAGTGATGATAGATTGAACTTACTATAGCATACTCAATCTCTGCAAATGATCGAGAACCATAAGTATGTTTAGTCATTTATTTTTCTCGATTTATCATGTTCCTTATACTTTTATTCTACAACAAAATGTAGTAACTAATAAGAATTTAATAATTAAAAAAATATAATTTATTTAGAAGGATAGTGAGATACCTTAAATATGTCAGACTTAAAATATATTAATAACCACTCCCAATCTTCAAAACTAATAGTTTGAGGAGGATCAGCCACCTATCCTCATCAGTCTCATTTCTTGTAGTGAGAGTGCAAATTGTTCTTCCAATTTCTGAATGCATTTTGTAAAATAATTGATATAGCTATATGAAACTTTTCTTCACTAATTTCATCAGCAGGTTCAAATTTATCCTGAAACAAATAAATGTAAACACTTTATCTAATAATAAAAATAAACTTAAATAAGTATACAAATTTGACATAAATACCTTTATTTTTAAAATCATATCTTGACCATATTTTTCAAAAATATTTTTCCAACTACCTCCACCATCCCTGAACGAGATTGTGGTTCTAAGAGTCAAACCACAATAATTAGAAAAGTCTCTTGCTTCTAGACCAATTGCTCTTGACATTGAATCTGAAAATTTGACTTGAATCTTCATTCCTTATGTAGTCTTTAAATTCACATTAATAGACTTGTAAACTCCTCTGCGCTTGTTGATTGCAGTAGAAGAGCCTAGCATTAAAGTTGAATTAGAACAATTAAATGTTACAAGCGATGCAAATCAATTATTACAAAATTGAAACAAACTTACCTGCACTACTATTTTGAGTATGGGGAGTAGGAGGAGAGTTGACAAGCATTTCCTGAAATTGTTATTGCAGTAGCAGAGGTGAAATATCAGGTCTTGATTGAGGTGTAGAGCATGTACCTCCGCTATTTGTGTTGTCATTAGATCTAACAGAAAGACTTTTCCCACCTCGACCGCTCTTTAATCCTGACATATCCTACAAAAATATACATTTCATTTATAAAAAAACGATCAATCAAACAATAATCAATGTAGATAAAATATACCATATCAATTAATTTTATTCATTTAAATCTTCCATCGCACTGTCACTTTCATCGATGTCTTCTGGTTCATCTGTTTCTTCTATTTCAATGTTATGTCACTTTCTGCTTCAGTATCACTATCAAAGTCGTCAAGCAAATCCTCTTCATCACTAAAACTAGTATTAATAGCATTATTTTGATGAATTTGTGATGATTCTCCTTGAGCTAAGGTCTGCGCTTGTTCATCTTCTCCATATAAGTCAATGAAAATATCATCAAGTTGTGTTGGACTCGTACGATACACATTTAAGTCTACCACCAATTGCTGATAAGGTTCTTCTTTAACCATAGGATCATGAACCCCACTATCGTCAATGGACCAATTGATAAACTTATGAGTTCATCACTGACATGGCTCTGTGTAGACAATGATGTCACCTTTTAGGACAAAAGTCATCGGTTAGATATTTTATATAAATGTAATTGCTATAAATACTATGGCTGAAGATGTTATTACTTACTCGTGAACAAAACCATTGAGGAAACTCATATTGACTTTGCTCACTCCTTGATCCATGCGCTTCAAGCTCTGTTGCATATTCCCTACAATATATGATAGCAATAAGATAAAAATACAATATGACAAATACATTTTTGCTCCAGTCAGACAACTTACTCCATAAATGGCCAAACTTTTTCACAATTTTGTAGGACATACATTCTTGCTTGACAATATTCTTCATAGGGAAGATAAATTGACTGACAATGCCCCCTAGCTTGACCATTTTTCTTAAATATTATAAACTCAGGGTTCGTATCATCGTTGGTGTCATCATTCCTACGTGGCACATTAAACTTTGTAGGAAAATATTTCAAATATCTTGAACAGAATATGAGACTTTCATCTGCCAAGTATCCTTCTGCAATTGATCTTTCAGGCCGAGCTTTATTACGAACATACAATTTAAGTGTCCGCAAATACCTAATGCATTAGAAGTAATTAACATTCCATAAATATGAATTATAAATATACAATGCAATTGAAAAATGTTACCTTTTTATTGGATACATCCAACGATATTGAACTGGTCCAGCAACTTTTGCCTCCCTTGCCAAGTTTATTGGCAAGTGAACCATCACATCAAAGAAAGCAGGTGGGAAGATTGTCTCCAACTTGCATAAAGTCAATATTATCTGACTTTGGAGTTTGTCAAGCACTTCATAAGACAACGACTTCGAACAAAGATTTTTGAAAAATCTTCCCAACTCTATAATTGGTTCACACATCTTAGAAGGTAATAACCCACGTATTGCAATTGGGAAGATCTCTTGCAATAACACATGGTGATCATGACTCTTCAAACCAAACAATTTTTGCTCCTGAATGTTGACACATCTTGAAATATTAGATGAAAAAGTATCAGGCACTCTTAAGTTAGCCAAGAATTTTAAAAGGGATTGTTTGTTCTCAGGAGACAATGTGTAAGGAGCAAGAGGAATATAAACATTATCACCATCTTCAATTAGGTGCATATCACTCCTAATACCTAAGTCCATCAAGTCGTACCTACTTTTAACTGTGTCCTTCATCTTTCCAACCAAATCCATCACCGTGCACACAATATTTTAAGAAACATTTCTTTCTATATGCATCACATCAAGATTATGCCGTATTAGCAAGTACTTCCAATAAGGCAACTGGAAAAAAAATACTTTTTTTCTCCAATTATAAGCATTATTCTGTGTATGACGCTTTCTTTTTGTACCCTTGCCAAATGTCACATCACCTAAGTGTTGAAGTTGCTTGAGCACTTCATCTCCAGTCAATGCAACTGGTGGATCCATGTGCTCTTCTTTACCATCAAATGATACCTTATTTTTGCGCCATGGATGATTTTGTGGAAGAAAGCGTCGATGCCCCATGTCAGACAACTTGATCTTTATCGAAATACAATGCGTGTCTTTGTGGCAGCATGGACAAGCAAGTTTACCTTTAGTTGACCACCCTGAAAGGTTTCCATATGCGGGAAAATCATTTATAGTCCACAATATTGCGACATGCATGATAAAATTTGATTGACAATACGCATCATACGTCTATACTCCTAATTCCCACAATTGCTTCAACTCCTAAATCATAGATTGAAGATAAACATCTATGTCATCACCTGGACACTTGGACCAGGAATAAGAAGTGTCATCATGGAGTATGGGCTTTTTATACAAAGCCATGGTGGCAAGTTATATTGCACTTGTCACGTCCCTATTTCTGGACTGTGACCGGCACAGAATATGAATACATCATATTCTGAAAGCCTAGCATTTTAAGTAAAACCATTAATTTCTCCATAGCATTTTTCAAAATCATACAAACATTTTCTAAGGTTCATGCAGAGCACTTTCCTTTCCAAAATAATAAAAGTTCTTAAGAAGCAATTACATCAAAAGTACTAATTATCAAACGAAGCTTCGGATCAACAGCAAGGCTCTTTACTGCTCAGCTGGAGAAATAGGGTCACCTGCACTATCTGAAGCCAAAAATCTACTCGTGAATAACGTCCCAAAAACATGATTTATAAGAATGTGGAAAATAAACAATGCATAATTATCTTAAAAATGTATTTTCTTAACACTTCATAATCTAATGCAAACCTTTTCATAAACATTTGTATTTCAGGGGAAATAACCGTATGAACTAACTGTTTCACATAACTGATCCAAAACAATCTTTTCATAACCATGATCTTTCTGTAGGACTTCAACAGAACAGAAACAGACGTGGACACACAGTCCACGAGGGTAACTAACCATTCTGGTGGCTCGAAGCCACTAACTGTCGCGAGAACGAATCCCACGAAATAATTCTGGTGGCTATGCCACACACTGTCGCGAGAATAAATCCCACGAAATAATTCTGGTGGCTCAAGGCCACAAACTGTCGCGAGAACGAATCCCACGAAATAATTCTGGTGGCTATGCCACAATCTGTCGAGCTCGAGTACCAAGGTGCACCAAGGACTAACAGTACTGCTGTTAGCAACCAGCGTTTTGTATTCCGTCCTAAAACGTTTTCATCATGCGTGGGGTCCTTTTCACATGTAAAGATCTCAATCGTTTCAAAATATCATAATCATTGATAAAGTCACTTTGAATTTCTATTACCCCAGCATGAACATACAAAATCAAGTTACTGTAAAGCAATTCACAGAGAAATATTTCATGAATAACATCACTTCACTGTCAAATCTTTTTCTAAAGCTTCTTAATCTATTTTCATGCATAATCGTAACCTTTTGTAAATTAATCGAAAGAAAATCATTTCTAACGATTTAAACCACAATTTCGTAAAACTTGCTTTTCGAAATCCATATTTGAAATTCATCATTTGAAATAACAATGCATTTGAAAATGTAAATTTGTAGGGAACGTTATTCACTCACCTGCCACGCTCCTAAACAGCTACTCTTTCAGCCCAACCACTTTGATTACTATCACTTCTCAACCCTCTGACATTCCAACATAACATGTTAACCCTCTAGGTATACTCTTAACGGCAATCAATCATACTAGATTTACTATCAATCAGAGACATCGCCATTGGCCACGATTAAGTTGATTAAAACACAATTCATTTCCAATAAATCCTTAAACAGGATCTTAACACAGATCTGAAACCTTCCTCATTACAATCATTTAGAATTTCAAAATCTCAATTGGCAGTCCTTCCATTTATCATAACACTCGGATCACAACAATTTGCCAAAACAGCAGCATATACCCCTGCATGTGCATCTACATATTTACCAGAAAAAGATCAGGGTCATATTCTAATTCTTTTTCCTTCCTACCGCCACCCCCTAAACATATTTAATCCCAACGCAAGCAAACATAGCAACCATAGCAGCCCAAGTATATGAACATACATATACCCAAATATATATCTCTTCACGGCCTAGCAAACATAATGCATATATATATACACAATCGTTCCCAACAGCAGCAGCAGAAATCATTTCGAGTAACCACGACTTTAACAGAACAATGGCCTACACATACATAGCGTACCAAACCAGCCTTACATACATATACCGAAACCAAACCAGTGACCATCATCACCGACGGCACACACAACTCTGTTTCCTATAATACCACAGAACACATACCTATCGGCCGCCAAAAGGAGTTCACAGACAACACCGCAGGGAGCAATGAACGGCTCAGCACACAGAAGCTGGAACCCACCTGTGGCCAGAGCAACCAATTACCAAGTTCAACCTCTCCACAGAATCAATCGCCGAAAAGCAGCTGAAACTCAACCTCCGAGACTTGCTACAGTAACAATGGATTTGCTACAGTAGCACGACAATGGTGTCAGACCGAAGCTACACGGCGACGGCGCTCACTGTGAATGCGGTCCACCGGAAGGAGTGTTCACCGGCGCTGCACACAGAACACCGAATCCCGCAGCACTCCTGCGCTCTTCACTCAAACTCTCGCTGCCACCTTGCTGCCGATGGAAGCATGGAATGCGAAAGGAATGCCTTAGATATACAGGCGAGCAGCGAACCTTCCGTGTCGTGCACTCCCTTCCCGCGCCGCACGCTGAACTTCTGCCGTCTCGCACCTGCCGCGTCGCTGCCTGCCGTCCCGCACCTGCTGCGTCGCAGGAAGGAAGAACGAAAATGATGAAGAAAACAGAGGTTCGGTGGGAAATAGACAGAGGGGCAAAATGGTAATTTCACGCGTCTGAGAAAAAAAAATTCACCTCCGCTTCCGCTGCGACTCGAACCCTGGCCGAATGTTTTTCCTTTCGCCGCTTGAACCATTCGGCTAACACTTCCCATTCGAAATATTCTACAATGAATATACATATATGTTAACTAAATTCCTGATCATAACATTCTTCCCCTCTTAAGAAATTCGGTCCTCCGAATTTGAAAATATGCACACCTTAGTTCTGAAATAATTGTGGGTATTTGATTCGCATCTCAGCCTCCAACTCCCAAGTAGCTTCTTCCTCTGAGTGGTTTCGCCATAACACTTTCACCGAAGGAATCTCCTTCGACCGCAACTTCTTTACTTGTTGATCAATAATGGCTATCGGATCTTCATCATATGACAGGTCTTCGTTCACCTGAACCTCTTGATATTCAACAACATGAGAGGGATCATACAAGTACTTTCGCAACATCGATACATGAAACACCGGATGTATCCCTGATAGCTCTGGTGGTAAGGCTAATCGATAAGCTACCGCACCTACTTTATCCAAAATTTCAAAGGGGCCAATAAACCTCGGACTTAACTTACCCTTTTTACCAAATCTCATAACCCCTTTCACTGGTGACACTCTTAAAAACACTTTATCTCCGGCCATGAACTCTAATTCCCTACGACGATGATCTGCATAAGATTTCTGTCGACTTTGAGCCGCCAACAACCTTTGTTAAATCACCTTCACCTTTTCTTTAGCATCTTGAACCAAATCAGGCCCTAATATCATTCCGTCTCCAACTTCGAACCACCCAATTGGAGATCTACACTGCCTCCCGTACAACGCCTCAAATGGTGCCATTTGAATACTTGATTGATAACTGTTATTATAGGCAAATTCTACCAATGGTAAATGTTTGTCCCAACTTCCGCCAAAATCCATGACACAGGACCTCAACATATCCTCGACTATCTGGATTGTCCTCTCCGACTGTCCATCAGTCTGAGGATGAAAAGCAGTGCTAAGATTCAATCGAGTGCCCAAAGCTTTCTGAAATGATTTCCAAAATTGAGAAGTAAACTGGGGCCCTCTATCTGAAATAATAGATACTGGGACTCCGTGTAACCGCAAAATCTCCTCAATGTAAATCTCAGCGTATCTAGCTGCACTGTACGTCGTCTTTACTGGTAGAAAATGAGCAGACTTGGTCAATCTATCAACAATTACCCAAATAGAATCAAAACCTCTAGCAGTACGGGGCAATCCCACGATAAAATCCATAGTTATATTTTCCCACTTCCATTCAGGTATCTCCAACCGTTGTAACGGTCCTGCCGGCTTCTGATGTTCCGCCTTAACTTGTTGGCACACTAAACAATGTGCAACAAAATTCGCCACATCATTCTTCATACCATGCCACCAAAACAACTGTTTCAAATCTTGGTACATCTTAGTTATACCAGGGTGGATAGTATAGGCAGAATGATGAGCTTCCTCAAGAATTAGCCTTCTCAACTCCTGAACTTGTGGCACACAAATTCTACCCTCGAACCTCAAAACACCTTCCTGATCAATCATAAATTTCGAATTACTTCTGTCTTTAACTGAATCCCTCAACTCGAACAACTTCGGGTCTGAATACTGAGCTTCCTTAATCTGATCACATAATGAGGAATGAGCTTGCAAATGAGCCAAAAATACTCCCTTATCAGCAATTTCAAATACGACTCCCTCTTGTTCAACTTTATGAATCTCCTGTACCAACGGTCTTCTTTCAATCTTTATGTGTGCTAAACTATTCATAGACTTCCTGCTTAAAGCATCAGCCACAACGTTCGCTTTTCCCGGATGGTACAGAATCGTACAATCATAATCCTTTAATAATTCCATCCACCTTCTCTGCCTGAGATTCAAATCCTTCTGTTCAAAGATGTACTTAAGGCTTTTGTGATCCGTGAAAATCTCGCAGGTTTCTCCGTACAGATAATGTCTCCAAATCTTTAAAGCAAACACCACCGCAGCCATCTCTAAATCATGAGTTGGATAATTCTGCTCATGCAACTTAAGCTTTCTAGAAGCATAGGCAATAACTCGACCATCTTGCATTAACACACAGCCTAGCCCAATCCGAGAAGCATCACAATACACTGTATACCCACCAACTCCTGAAGGTAAACTTAGCACTGGAGCAGAGGTCAAAGATTCCTTTAACTTTTGAAAGCTTGCCTCGCATCTCTCATCCCACATGAACTTCACATTCTTTTGGGTTAGCCTTGTCATTGGAGCTGCTATTCTTGAAAAATCCTGAACAAAACGGCGATAATATCCTGCTAGTCCTAAGAAACTCCGAATCTCCGTTACCGTAGTAGGTCGTGGCCAGCTTTTAACTGCCTCAACCTTACTAGGATCAACTTGGATGCCATCCCTCGACACCACATGCCCTAAGAAAGTGACCTCAGTTAACCAAAACTCACACTTGGAAAGTTTAGCATAGAGCTGATGTTCTCTCAATCTCTGCAACACTATCCGCAAATGATGCTCATGCTCTTCCTCACTCTTGGAATAAACCAGGATATCATCAATGAACACGATTACAAACTTATCCAGGAATTCTCTGAATACTCGATTCATTAAATCCATGAATGCCGCAGGAGCATTTGTCAAACCAAATGACATTACTAAGAATTCATAATGACCATAACGAGTCCTAAATGCTGTTTTTGGAATATCTTCCTTCTTAATCTTCAACTGATGATACCCTGATCGCAGGTCTACTTTTGAAAAGTACAGCGCTCCTTGTAACTGATCAAATAAATCATCGATGCGCGGCAACGGATACTTGTTCTTTACTGTCACCTTGTTAAGCTGTCGATAATCAATGCATAATCTCATCGATCCATCCTTCTTCTTGACAAATAACACTGGTGCACCCCAAGGAGAAGTACTAGGTCGTACGAACCCCTTATCTAGCAATTCTTGTAACTGACTTTTTAATTCCCTTAACTCAGACGGCGCCATTCTATAGGGCGGAATAGAAATTGGCTGCGTACCAGAAATGACGTCAATACTAAATTCTATCTCTCGATCTGGGGGTAATCCCGGCAATTCCTCCGGAAAAACATCAGGAAATTCCTGAACAATAGGAATTTGGTCTAAGCTGACAGTAGGCCTATCAACATCTTGGATTACCGACAAAAATCCCTGACAGCCTTTTGCCAACATTTGCTGGGCTTTTAAAGCAGGGATTAAGTTTGTTGGCTTATCTACTTCGTTTCCAAACAACACAAACGAAGTTTCACCCGGAAAGTTAAACTTTACCACTTTCAGGTGGCAATCCACCGTAGCATAGCATGAAGCTAACCAATCCATGCCCAGTATGACATCAAAGTCTATCATATCAAGTATCATCAAATCGACAAAACTTTCTCTACCCTCAACAGACACTTCACAAGATTTATACACTTGTGAAACTGACAAAGATTCCCCAACAGGGGTAGCCACAGTGAAAGGACAATCAAGTCTAACTGAATTCTTATCCATCATCTTAGCAAAATATTTTGAAATATAAGAGTGTGTCGAACCAGGGTCAAACAATGCATAAGCCTTTTGAGAACATATAGAGATAGTACCTGTGACCACAGCATTGGAAGCCCGAGCATCTTGCCTTGTCATTGCGTAAACCCTAGCTTGACCTTGGCCTGAAGGTTGTGCTCTCTTCTTTGGAGGTCGTCCTGATGTACCTCTACCCATAGAGGCAGAAGTTGCTCCTACAGACGGAGCTGCAAAAGTAGTAGGGTGGGGAGAAGGTCTAGCTGATCCATAACTCGAGGCTGATTGAGCAAACGGACACTCTTTCTTCATGTGACCCGACTGTCCACAACCATAACACACCCCCAAGGACTTCAGACAAACCCCTGAATGGTGCTTCCCACACATATTACAGGTAGGCCTGGAATAACTGGTCTGGCTTCCCCCAGACTGAGGTCTAGTACCTCCAAACTTTGGTCCCGAATCTGGAATACCCCCAGAAGATCTATAAGATCTGGGCGCTGGCCGCATATCAGCTGACGAGGGTTGGCCCTGAGGGCGGTTACCCTTAAATGATCCTTGGAACCTTTCGTTCCCAGTCTTCTGCTTCTTAGAAACCCCTTCTTCTTCCATGTGCCTCAACTCAATTCTCAAAGCACAGTCGACCACATCAGCATAAGAAGCAAAATGATTCAGCATCGGGGCCACAGCATCATGAATATGTATCGGTAATCCCTGAATAAACCTGCCGATTCTATCCCTCTCCGACGGAATCAAGGTAGATGCATACGATGAAAGTTCTGTAAATCTTCTGTCATACTCAGCCACAGACATCCCAGAAGTACACTTTAACAGAAGAAATTCTTTAACTCTAGCATCCTTCTTGCTCTGGGGAAGAAAACGTTTCAGGAAAAGATCCTTAAAATCTACCCATGACAATAATGATACTCTATCCCCCTGAAATCCTGGTACCGTCTTACTCCACGCATTCGCAATCCCCTCAAGTCGAAACAAGGCAAACTCCACGTATTGCACATCTAAGCATCTCAAAGCCCGGCATCTCTTCTCAATTCCTTCTAGAAACTCAATGGGTTCCTCTCGAGAATCAAACCCTGAGAACTTTAGAGGATCCAACTTTATAAACTCTGATAGCCTGACTGCGATGGAATCTTCCTCTATAACCTGGGGTGTCTCTACTAGAGTCTCGTGCCTAGAGGATGTAGAGATCTCAGGAGACTGTGGATGAGATGGTTCTGCCTCAGATAGAATTTCCTGAAGAGGTCTAAGGGGTCGACCTCCCCGAACCCTAGCTCCCCTACGACCCTGTCCTCGGCCTCGAGGAGGCACATCACTTCGCTGAGCAGAGCCTTGATCCGAAGCCCTAGAGCTCCCTCTAGGCTGTACTCGTCTAGGCGGCATTTAACTATTCATAAAGCATAGAAAATCTTCAGTTTATAAATAAATACGTTTCTGAAATCATAGGAAAACACCACTTTTGAATTTCTTTTAGAGATCTTCAGAGATGCCACAACTATAGTTATGCCCGGGTTCATAACGATAATTGAGACCCCACCGAAGTATCTCTGCTCTGCTTAACCATAGAAAAACTTGGCTCTGATACCAAACTATCACGTCCCTATTTCTGGACCGTGACCGGCACAGAATATGAATACATCATATTCTGAAAGCCTAGCATTTTAAGTAAAACCATTAATTTCTCTATAGCATTTTTCAAAATCATACAAACATTTTCTAAGGTTCATGCAGAGCACTTTCCTTTCCAAAATAATAAAAGTTCTTAAGAAGCAATTACATCAAAAGTACTAATTATCAAACGAAGCTTCGGATCAACAGCAAGGCTCTTTACCGCTCAGCTGGAGAAATAGGGTCACCTGCACTATCTGAAGCCAAAAATCTACTCGTGAATAACGTCCCAAAAACATGATTTATAAGAATGCAGAAAATAAACAATGCATAATTATCTTAAAAATGTATTTTCTTAACACTTCATAATCTAATGCAAACCTTTTCATAAACATTTGTATTTCAGGGGAAATAACCGTATGAACTAACTGTTTCACATAACTGATCCAAAACAATCTTTTCATAACCATGATCTTTCTGTAGGACTTTAACAGAACAGAAACAGACGTGGACACACAGTCCACGAGGGTAACTAACCATTCTGGTGGCTCGAAGCCACTAACTGTCGCGAGAACGAATCCCACGAAATAATTCTGGTGGCTATGCCACAAACTGTCGCGAGAATAAATCCCATGAAATAATTCTGGTGGCTCAAGGCCACAAACTGTCGCGAGAACGAATCCCACGAAATAATTCTGGTGGCTATGCCACAATCTGTCGAGCTCGAGTACCAAGGTGCACCAAGGACTAACAGTACTGCTGTTAGCAACCAGCGTTCTGTATTCGGTCCTAAAACATTTTTATCATGCGTGGGGTCCTTTTCACATGTAAAGATCTCAATCGTTTCAAAATATTATAATCATTGATAAAGTCACTTTGAATTTCTGTTACCCCAGCATGAACATACAAAATCAAGTTACTGTAAAAACATAAGCAATTCACAGAGAAATATTTCATGAATAACATCACTTCACTGTCAAATCTTTTTCTAAAGCTTCGTAATCTATTTTCATGCATAATCGTAACCTTTTGTAAATTAATCGAAAGAAAATCATTTCTAACGATTTAAACCACAATTTCGTAAAACTTGCTTTTCGAAATCCATATTTGAAATTCATCATTTGAAATAACAATGCATTTGAAAATGTAAATTTGTAGGGAACGTTATTCACTCACCTGCCACGCTCCTAAACAGCTACTCTTTCAGCCCAACCACTTTGATTACTATCACTTCTCAACCCTCTGACATTCCAACATAACATGTTAACCCTCTAGGTATACTCTTAACGGCAATCAATCATACTAGATTTACTATCAATCAGAGACATCGCCATTGGCCACGATTAAGTTGATTAAAACACAATTCATTTCCAATAAATCCTTAAACAGGATCTTAACACAGATCTGAAACCTTCCTCATTACAATCATTTAGAATTTCAAAATCTCAATTGGCAGTCCTTCCATTTATCATAACACTCGGATCACAACAATTTGCCAAAACAGCAGCATATACCCCTGCATGTGCATCTACATATTTACCAGAAAAAGATCAGGGTCATATTCTAATTCTTTTTCCTTCCTACCGCCACCCCCTAAACATATTTAATCCCAACGCAAGCAAACATAGCAACCATAGCAGCCCAAGTATATGAACATACATATACCCAAATATATATCTCTTCACGGCCTAGCAAACATAATGCATATATATATACACAATCGTTCCCAACAGCAGCAGCAGAAATCATTTCGAGTAACCACGACTTTAACAGAACAATGGCCCACACATACATAGCGTACCAAACCAGCCTTACATACATATACCGAAACCAAACCAGTGACCATCATCACCGACGGCACACACAACTCTGTTTCCTATAATACCACAGAACACATACCTATCGGCCGCCAGAAGGAGTTCACAGACAACACCGTAGGGAGCAATGAACGGCTCAGCACACAGAAGCTGGAACCCACCTGCGGCCAGAGCAACCAATTACCGAGTTCAACCTCTCCACAGAATCAATCGCCGAAAAGCAGCTGAAACTCAACTTCCGAGACTTGCTACAGTAACAATGGATTTGCTACAGTAGCACGACAATGGTGTCGGACCGAAGCTACACGGCGACGGCGCTCACTGTGAATGCGGTCCACCGGAAGGAGTGTTCACCGGCGCTGCACACAGAACACCGAATCCCGCAGCACTCCTGCGCTCTTCACTCAAACTCTCGCTGCCACCTTGCTGCCGATGGAAGCATGGAATGCGAAAGGAATGCCTTAGATATACAGGCGAGCAGCGAACCTTCCGTGTCGTGCACTCCCTTCCCGCGCCGCACGCTGAACTTCTGCCGTCTCGCACCTGCCGCGTCGCTGCCTGCCGTCCCGCACCTGCTGCGTCGCAGGAAGGAAGAACGAAAATGATGAAGAAAACAGAGGTTCGGTGGGAAATAGACAGAGGGGCAAAATGGTAATTTCACGCGTCTGAGAAAAAAAAATTCACCTCCGCTTCCGCTGTGACTCGAACCCTGGCCGAATGTTTTTCCTTTCGCCGCTTGAACCATTCGGCTAACACTTCCCATTCGAAATATTCTACAATGAATATACATATATGTTAACTAAATTCCTGATCATAACAGCACTAACACAACAGGCCAGATACTATGATTGGCACTCATATTCCTAAAAGGTTGAAATCCATCACTTGCTAAACCCAGTCGAACACTTCTTGGATCAGCAGAGAAGTTAGGGTACTAGTTGTCAAAGTGTTTCCAAGCTAGAGAATCAACTGGATGCCTCATTACCTCGTCATTTGAGTGTTTCTCCTTGTGCCACCTCATTTCTTTAGCTGTGTCTGTTGACATATATAGTCTTTGTAGCCTTGGTGTTATGGGGAAATGCCGCAAGACTTTATATGGAACCTTCTTCCCTTTCTGTTTGTTTAAATTCCATCTAGGCATCTTACACTTAGGACATGATTCTGCATGTGTGTGCTCTCCCTAATACAATATGCAATCATTCGCACAAGCATCAATTTTATGGTAATCAAAACCCAAGTCACGAATTATCTTCTTTGCTTCATAGAATGAAGTTGGCATTAAAGCCCCCTCTGGGAGAACTTCTTTTAATAAGCCCAACAACACATCCATAGATTTATTACTCCAATGGTTAAGGCATTTCACTTGAAGCAACTTTACAATGAAAGAAAATTTAGACATCTTGACACAACCTGGATAAAGTTCAGTTTCAACATCTTTTAACAAGTCAAAGAACCTTTTAGCCTGTACATTAGGCTCTTCGCTGTCACAGTGACTAGTATTTGTATAATCCACACATGGAATTCCATATGCATCGCATATCATCCTTGTAAAGTTTTCACTAGCAGTAGCATTCTTTTTGTCATTACTAGAAGTTCTACAATCTGTCTGAAATCTTCTAATTTTCCCATGCAAGTCCCACACCGTATAACTATTCCAAAAACCCTTGCTCAATAAGTCTATCCTGACATCTCTTCTCCCTTTAAATATAACATTCATGCATCTTCTGCAAGGACAATGTACTTGACTTCCCACGCCAGGTTGACTAAATGCCCCTTCTAGAAAAGTATCAACTCCTCTAATATATGATAGGTTACCTCTGTCTTTAATATGTAGCCAACTTTTATCCATTTTTATTCCCTAAAAAGGTAAACCTATGATATAACAAGAAAATTCCAACAACATATTAGTATATAAATAGTATATATATTAATATGATTTATAATTGATATGAATTGTCAAGGGAAATAATACATAGTTTGAATCATGGGAAGGTAAGTGACCAATCAATTCCCACTGTAATTGCTAAGCAACACTATTAATATTCCTTTCTATATAAATAGTATACATACTAAGCATATACAATTTGATATTCCTTTCTAATAAAATTTACTCAGTCCCTTCATTATCATTTCAATTTACATATTTTTTTCCTTCTGTGATTATCCCATTATTTGTCACTGTTCAAGTGCGATCGGCCACAAATATGTTCAACAATAATCACAAGAATTTAAGATCCTTTGATAAATTATAAAAATAATGACACATCAATGCATCAAGGAACCTGTAAACTTCACATTGGGTAAATTGGCATATAGTATAAGGTAGCTATGCCTATGGACATTCTTATTCTAACAAACTGATGTTTTCAATATGGCTTAAGTTGGAACCATTGCTACTACAAAATTGTCATCTACAATGACTCTACAAAAGCTTTGCCTCTCATCAACATCGATCATCCTCTCAACGATTGAATCATATAATTACACAACCTATTGATGCAGGACTAAATTATTGGATTTAAACTCATATTAAGAGAAGCTAACTACTGTATCTATTCCTTGACCTGCCATGGTCATCAAATAGATATTGAAGCTGTCATCATGGATATTTAACCTGTGAAGTACAGGGCCATTCTTTAAAGATTTCAATCTTACGCTACTATTTTTAACATTTTGCTACTCCAACTTTAATCATCCTATGATCTTGTTGATCTATTGAAAATGGTTGACATAGGAACATTATTGATAAAGTGCAATATTGGATAATACAATAATATATATATATAAGAAAATCTGAAAATAACAACACAATAAGTTGTTAATAATTTCATCAACCCATTAACAAGCAAAAGAAGTTTGTTTTGAATACTTTTCTCTACTATTTTCTTTCACTGTCAAAAAGTGTTAGTACAAAGCATGAGAATATACAAAAGAAAGAAAAAGGAAATTTAGAAAAGGGATAAACAACAGCAACTATATTAAAGTAATAACCCTACCACCTCATCTGCAATAATGACACAGAGTGCCATCCAGTGGAGCTAGGAGAGTGTTTTAAAAAGGAAAAGCTTTAAGATAATCAGATCCATAATCACCAAAAAAGGATCATTTATCCTTTAGTTCATTACATTAAATCATTTGAGGCTAGACAAGTATTAATACACTACTCTATAATTAATATATATAAATGCGTTATTATTAATTAAAGTTTTAGGGTGAGGAATGAATGAGCATTATATTGAAGGATGACAAGAGAAGGAAAAAGTGGGAAAGAAGAATCTAGTACTATCTCTTGAGAAATGTGATGGGGTTTTGCAGCAACAGAGAGCAAGCTAAGAGGAGAAGAGATCCATATGTTGGGGAATAACTTGAAAAGGAATAACTTAAAGCATAGATCTTGTGAAATTATTGATCCTTTTGATATAAAGCTTCATTAAATTAAACCAAGCATGGAAAGCAACAGAGAAGCTCCAGCTGGTTCATGCAAATGTATGTGAACCCATGAATGCACCTTCATACATTGAGAGAAATCCATGTTATATGAAAGAATTTATAAAGCAAATGAAGGGAATATTCGAGATGAATGGTGCTCATGTGTTATTCTTTGGGAATTGAAGTTCCTCAAGTTTCAAAAGGCATTTTCATTTCTCAGAAAAGTTATGCGGCAGTATTGTCAAAAGTTTTCTTTAACTAATTACAAAGCTGTCGATCAAGCTACTGTCAATCAAGCTTTATGGCATAGAAAAATTATGAATCATTCGAAGGTTAAGGAAGAATCTGTTGCAGAGAACTTGACCAAATGAATTGATTCAAGCATTATATTCAATCCATTCCTTTCAAGCCAAGACTACTAGGTAAGTATTGGGCCACAATGTTCCTTCTCTAAATTGGCTTCCGATGTGAGCCCTGGAAAAACATAAACCAAAATGGGTAGCAATGTTCCTTCAATCCATTCAAAGCGACGGCTAGCAAATGTACAGAACACCGTCAAATTACCCAAATTTCACAAACCCTAAAGCTCAGAAACCCCAGAAAATGTACAGAACAGCAAAAAATTACCCAAATTTTAGAAACCCCAAAGCTGAGAAACCTAGAAAATTGACAGAACAGCATCAACTTACTTTGAATGATAGCGATGGTTTCAGGCGAACGACGGTAAAGAGACCAGTTCTTGAGACCAAGTGGGTCTGAAGCTGAGGAGGAGTGACTGCCAACGAGGTCTGACTCAACAGTTATGCATTGGCCAAGGCGAACGACTACCAACGGTTATGGGAACTGGCAGTAGCTATCCAGCGAGGACCAACTCAACAACTATGACTTGGCCAATGACAGCGATAACCGACTTGGCGAACGACGGCGAGGAGTGACTGGGAGCATGATGGGCGACTGGGTGAGGAAGGGACAGAGCGCCACTGCGGGGTTAACCTACCTATCGCCAGAAGAAATTATTCGAGGAGGGGGGCCTGGGTGAGTTATAAAATGTATTAGCGACGACAACGCAAGTCGTCGCTAATAGTCTACTTTCAGCGGCGATAAGAACAATCGCCGCAGAAAAGTATAGCACAAATTTTTCATTCTTATTGCTTCTGCGGCGACAATGAGAGGTCGCCGCTGAAAGTATGTATTTTAGCGGCGACAAATTAAAGTCGCCACTAAAAGTACTTCTTTCAACGACGACTTTTTTATCGCCGCTGAAACTCAAGACTTTCGGCAGCGACAGTCGCCGCTGAAAATCCATTTTTAGCGGCGACTTTTTTTGTCGCCGCTGAAAAGTCGTGGCTAAATCTATATTTTTTTGTAATGTAAATGACAACACTTCAGAAAAGTTCATTCAAGCAGTTGATGGGGTTTCAAAACGGGGACAAAACTTATTTTTCGTATAACTTGCATAAGATAGGAATAGCAGAAGTTATCAACATTATCTTTGATTAAAAAGCTCGTAATATCCATTCAACAGTGGTCAAAACACTTGAGGTTCTACCACTACCAACAAGGTAAGAAACACTAATATAAATTTCAAAAGCAACTTAAACCCAATCTATTATGTAAAAGGAAAATTTTAAAAACAAATCCCAATTCAAATCAATTGATTATATGAATGTACCCAACTTATATAAGCATCAGCCAGATCAAAGTGACAAGCGTTGACTACAGAAATACCCTTTTAAGAAAAGAGAAGACATGAACGAAAGGATCCTCATTACAACACAGTTTCATATATAAAAAGATGAATCTAAAAATGAAACCAGAAAGAAATACAAGATGACTTCAAAACCGAAAATACCCGAAAGTGCTGGGGCTGGATATTTTCTTTAAGAAGCCGATGGATGGAATCAAATCCACAAATAGAGCCATCACTCGGGACCTTAAATTTTTCCTTGACTTCCCCATTGTTCTTCTCCATTCTCAACCTGAGAAAATGAATTACAAGTAATGGGAATATTTTGTGAATCTTCAAGCTCGTGTAAGGACACCAACTGTTGTATCTTTTTTGAATAATAACGAGACGCTTACGGCGCTAGTTTAGCCAAATGAGTTTAGACCGTTAGATCATCGATCTCGCGAAGCCCATTCTTTCAATGTATATTTCATGTTTTTGCTTCTTTTGAAAACAAAACCAGCATGTTTCATGAAGCTTATATTATTCCATGCATATTTGTTAGGCGAAGGGCATACGGAAATTTATACCAAGACTTTGGTTACGATAGGCTATATGACACTAGGTAATTATTTAATAACACACTCTTTATTATTTAATTTCTATTTTTCACTCCATGTTTCATGAAGTCTTATATTATACATTATATTGCCAAGTCAAATGAAATATTTTCTTAACTATGAAATCAATTATGAGAAGTGGAATCGATTTTGATTATACAAAATGGATTTGGTTATGTGACATCAATTTTAGTTATTTAATTTCTAAATTACTATATTTTGCTTTGTTTTATAGTACTAGCTATACATCGATTGATTGGTATAGTTATACATTACATTGCCAAATCAAATGAAATATTTTCTCAGCTATGAAATCGATTCTAATTAGTGGAATCGATTTTAATTATATGAAGTTGATTTAGTTATGTGAAATCTATTTTAATTATTTGATTTCTAAATTACTATATTTTACTCTGTTTTATAGTACTGAAAATTGAAGATTTATAATCAATCAAAATAAAAATGACACAAATTTGCAATATAGTCATTTGTATGTTTTCATACCTAATTTTCCATCACTTTAAACCAAGCAAATATAAAAAATTTTATCAAACCATTTTCTTTTTTAGTGTTAACCAAGCATCCACTCTATCGGCAATTTTCCATTACATTCTCTTTCTTTCCATTCCAACCCTTTCATTGAACCAAATAGCCCTTACTCTTTTTTTTCCCTTTTATTTTTCTGTTTAAATTTTAACTTGGAAAGATGGAATGATGATGATGATTTTGTATTATATATTTTATGATGCCTATAAATTTTGAACATTGGCATATTGCAAATTTATTTAGTATTGCATTTAAATAATGGGAACATTGTAAAGTTGCTGGGTACCTAGTACTATAGATCTAAAGTACCATTGCTACCCAATTTTCACATTTATTTTATACTCCTTAAATTATAAATATAATATCTATCTTATAGTGTAATTTACACTATAAAATAGATTTTATATTTAGGCCAGAAGGGATATACTTTTTAATTTTTTTATACTTGGGAGGGGGAAATGTGGGAACCCCAGTAAATTAAAAAAAGAAGTAGGTGTAGCATAGGTCCTAAATTATAAAGTAGAATACCTTGTTTAGATTTTATTTTCTTTTTAGATTGGATTCTTTGGTATCTTAGATCTGGTGCCACTTTCAACTAAAGGATATAGTAGGGCTCAAACTAATCTAAATCGAATTTGGCATATTATAAAGTAAATCAAAACTTTTCCACTAAATATTTAACTTTATTCCATCCCCATGACTCAAACTTAAGACCTCCAGATGTTTCAAATTTTTCATAAAAATTTATTAAATAAAATAATTATTTATACTTAAGTATAACCTGACATTCAAATAATAAAATAAAATAAGTAATTGTTTATTTCTTTATATAAGTAAATTATTTTTTATTTATATATTCCAAACATTACAAAAATACATGGGAATATAAAAAATATATATAACTATGTATAATTTTATTGTTATAGTTATTTATTTATACTATAGTTATGTAGACACTTTGTTTTACACCTTTTAAACACTATTAATTTTTGCAAAGTAATCAGTTTAATAAGTACCTAATATTTAACTCTATTATTGTCAACAAGTTATTGGTTGAGGTGGTAAGTAGCTTAATCCATATAAGGGAAAGAAGAATACAATTTCAAATTTTAGAAAATATTGAGAGGTAAAAATTCTTTATGTTCTAAATAATTATGTTTCTTCAATTTTGATAATTATAATATTATAATTTGATATATTAAATGTTATTTATAATTGTATTTTATTAAATATTTTACAAAGTTTGAAAAAAAAAGTTATATGAAACGAGTAAATTTGTTGACATAAAAATATTTTTCTTCTTCTCTCTCCTAAAGCAACCTAGGTAACATTAAAAAGTCTTCCCTCCCTTCCCTTCTAATCAATCCAAATAAAATAATATTAACATCCCTCTCTTTTTTTGGTTGAACCAGACAAATTAAACACAAGGACTATTTGGTATGACGGGTTAGTTGGGGGAGAAATTTTTTTCTCTAAGTTGAATTTAAAAAAAATAAAAATTTAAAAAGTAGGGTTAAAAGTTCTTAATTAATTTTTCTTATTTTAATATTATATATTCTGTTTATTAAAATTTTATAACTCCACTTGTCTAAAAAATTAGTTTAAATCCAACTCAAAAAAAAAAAAAATATATTCTCCCCTCCTCTCCAAATACCAAATAACCCTTAAAGAATTCTTCCTCCCAATAAACTAACCTTTAGATTGTGCTCTTCCTTTAAATTTGTTCATTACACTCTCACTTCTTCCCTTTATTCCTAAGTAAAATTTAGTCGTTGTCAATTTGATTAGTGACTATCAGGTCTTCTAAATTCAAACGGGGCACCATATGACTTATGTTTGTTCACCCCACGAGTGAACATAACGTTCATACAAGCTCTTTCTCATTGTTGTTGTTTTTGGGCTAGTCAATGGTCTGCTAGAGATTATTCATGTGTCAAATGTTCTTTTTATGGGTCAGATTGTTCACACCATGAGTTTACCCTACTAAAGCTGAAGATAATTCTTATAAGCACTGTACTACTTGAGAAATAATATTAATTGAGAGATGAACAACTTATCAGCATTGTATCTCTTTAATCATATTTATAAGGCATAAAAAGAAAAAATTTTATCCTATCTACAAATTATAACATTAAATTCTTTATATGACTATACAATTTTTCCCTTCACTTATTATTATACAGATTTTATATTCTTTGAGTATAGTGTATTTTAAACCGAGGAAAAGGAAAGTATTAAATTTTAAAATATAGTTAATAAGATTTAAATTTTTTATTACTTCTAGTGAAATATATTAAAAATATATTATAAATAGGATCAAACAAATAAACGCTAGAAGATGAAGAAAAAAATGAGAAATGAAGGAAAAAATTAAAAAAAATAAATAGAAAAGTATCTGCATTGCTCAGCACCCAATTAAGCTAACAAACCAAACCAAAGAAAGTTTCAAATTTTTTTATTATTGTTAAGTGCTTCGTATGTGATTATTATCTCTAATTAATTTTTCAAATATAAAATTTGAATAACTTATTTTAAACCGGTCAAAATTTACGAATTGGAAATGGATAATCCCAATTAAATTTTGTCAAAATACCTAAATTTAAATTTAGGCCTATACTTTTAATAAATCCCTAATCTGAATAAGATGTTTTATTAGGGATTTTTTAATGTTGTTAAACGATCTTTTAAACAATTGTTTAGAAATCAATTTTTTTATTCTGAAAATAAACAAGAATTTTGGATTTTATCAATAAACAATCAATTTTTGTTTGATTGTGATTTCGGTTTTGATTACTTAAAGCTAGTTATCATTTTAAGATTTTTTTCCTACAGTACCAGTTTGCCAATCAACTATGTTTTTAATTATTATTAGATACATATTCTCAATCAATCCTTAATTAATTATATCTTCCTGGTGGCGGTAATATATATCTAGATTAACAAAATGAAGAGGACAGATATGTACCTTAGTCTTGTGCTTCGAGCTTATCGTTCTAGTTCTGGAAATGTTTGTTTGTTTTTTATAATCAAAATTAAAATCAGAATCAAACACAAAATTGATAATTAAATCCAAAATTTTTATTTATTGTTATAATCAAACAAAAAAATTGATTTCTAAAACATTGTTCAAACAAATCTGAGTTACACCAACTTTCAATTTTTCTTTTTAATTATACAAGGACATTTTGATCTTTTAACAACATTCAGAAATCCCTAATAAGGCTTTTTAGCCTAATTCGGGATTTGTTAAGAGCGTAAGTCTGAAATTGGATTTAAGTATTTTGATATTTTTAAGCAACAAAAATGTTTTGTCCATTTAAACCTATTTTTTCTGCGTACTAAATTGATCATCAAATCAAATTGTGTAATGTTGAGTTAACAATATTGAACAGTCTTCTATATATATAAAAGGACAATGTATCCACACTAGCTTTTTCCCACTAACGTTCTTTTCAAGATATATTTATGGCTTACATAGATTTAAACTGTGGTCTTCCAGCTGAAATGATACAACAAGCATTTTGTACAAGTCCTATATGCACGCTAAAAAGAAACAGCAAATTAGCGACATAATTTAGTGATGAAAATTTCATCACTAATCAATTTAACAATAGCTTAGTGACAAAAATATATTAGCGACAGATTTTTTTCCGTCACTAGAAAAACTGTCACTAATTTATTAGCTTAGTTTATACATCAATCATCAGGACTCATTTTGAGTTATGAGATCTAATTATAAAAAATAACAAAAGAAAAAAGAACAGTAATTAAGTAAATATTGAGTTGTTTTCTAAAATGCATGGTGATGAAAATCCAATATTAATAGTACCTATTAGTGTCACACTTTCAACAATTCAAGCCTTTAACACCTTACCTAAGAATTTTGATTTTTCCCAGTATCATTCTTCATGGGTCATTATGAAGTGTTTCTTGTCATGTTGATGGTGACTTTCAGGTATATACCACAATGAATGGTAGCAATGGCAAGGGTAATATAGTTCGATGACTCAAAAATAATAAAAAAATAAATAAACATAGAAAAGACCATTTAAAAACAAATTATTCTCTCAAGATAGATTATGGAAGAAAAGAAAATTTAAGATGCTAATTGATTAATGGCCACCAATTGGATTGGAGTAAGTTGTGCAAGTACTTGAATCTTGCATGACGAGTTAATGCTTCGTTAATAATGAGATTGCATTATGTACTGTTGAACCTGACATATTGAGTCAATAAGGGATTGGTTGTGCTTGATTTGATTAATCGAGTTTCTATTATAAGGAAATTGTTGAGTAATTGAAAAACATTTTGTTTTAAAAACATTTAGATTAAGTAAAATGTTCCTGAGAGAAAATTGGTTAAAAATATTTGTTTAAAAATGTTATTAGTTAGAGTTAGGAAAACAGTGGGCCTGTTTTCTCAAGAAATGGGTCAGGAACGGGCTGCCCAGCCTACCAATCCATTTTTTATAAATTATTAATATTATTATTTATTTTACTCAAATATTATTTTAAATACTTTTATTATTGAATACTAGTAAAAATAATTACTTATTTATTAATATGTGTCCACATATTATAATTGATTAATATTATGTTAATATTTATTTATATTTACAGTTATAAAATTTATGATTTTTTTATAAAAATAAGAATTTTTAAGAATATAACATTAATAATCTTTTAATTATACTAATATAATATTAGAAATCTTTTATTAGTATTTTAAAAATTTAAAAATAATTTTTTAAAAATATTAAAAATTTTAAAAAAAATGGGCGGGCTGTGAGCTCGGGCTGACATTTGAGGTGAGCTACACAGCCTGCCCCCTTTTGGGCCCACCGCCTTTTGGGCTCGCCCCTTTAACATGCTAACCTATTTTTCCACCTCTATTATTAGTTATATGGACGTATATACTTTCATACACATAAAATATTAATATTCTAAAAAAATTTATACACAAAAATTTTAAGTACTCAAATTCATATCCTTATGATTGGTAAAATTTTTAAATGGATACTTTTAACTAATTTTTTTCTTTTTATTATTGTAAGTCTATAATTAATTACAATCATTCAATTTGGAATTGAGTTTTCATGCCAGGACTTTAATTTGGAATTAGACAAGTATAAAATGACGTTCTCTGAGAATTCCTAAATGCACAACGCTTGCAAATTTGGCAAGTGTAATAGGCTAAACATGGGAAAACCTCATGCCTTTTTTTTCCTCTTCTTATTTCATTATTGCTTCATAGCCCATCAGTTTGGAATGAAACAAAGACCACCACTGACAAATATGTATTTCTTGCTCCGAAATCCTTCATCACCTTTGATCCATACAACTTTTTAGCTAATTGGTCGGTTTTTTTTCCTCCACGTAATTAGGTTGGTGTCAGTTACACTACTCGTAGAAGGGTCTATTTATTGAATCTTGGTAAAATTGGTCTTAAGGGCATTATCACTCTCCAATTAGAGAATCTATCATTTCTTGTTAAACTTGATATTAGCAACAACTATTTTCATGGTCAAATTCTGGAGGATTTAGTTTGATTACGTAGATTGAAACTACTCAAATTAAATTCTAATGAATTGGATGGGAAAAATTCCAATTTGATTAGGATTTATCAAGATTGCAACACTTGTATAATCCTCATATATACTTTGGTATTTAAACTTCCTTTCTCTCTCTATCATAAAATCCAGCGCATTTCTCCCTGAAACGGTAAATCCTTGGTTTGACAGTCACTACTGTTATATACTTTGCAAAGACTGCAAGCTCCTAATCGAAAATCACAACCCAATCTTTAAACCACATAACTTCCACCTTCAAAATGATGGTTTTGTACCTTCATTGTCAAATTTCCAACAACCAGCAGCAGATATGCATAGATATACATATCCTATAACACCCACGTCATAATCTATAAAGCCGTTATACTCTTTTAAGCCTTATTTTCAGAGGATTCAAAGCTGCACACACAGAAACGGTAAAGCTCTCTTTTGAAATTTTTAACCCATAACAGAACCCATACATGCAGTGACCAATACTCATATTTTAGTTAGATTCCAAGTGCTAAAGCTTTAATATTACAAAAACGACCATTTTCCACACAGAGCTTCAACTTTGTTTGGCTCACTCACCCAAGACGGTAGAAATCCCAGAAATCAAATGTAGAAATAGAGTTAGGAAGCTCACCTTAGTCGATCTCCGGCGTCGTAAGCTCGTTTCCCCCCTTCCGGTCACTCTTCTTCGACTTCGCTCCCCTCTGATGGTCGCTCCTTTCTCAGGTCCGTTCTCTCTCTCTTAAGCACTCCTTGCTTTCTGAAGAAAGGAAGAAGTGGACGATGAGAGAGAAGAAAGAGAGAAGGGCTGGTGTTTGACAGGGGAGAAGGCACGTGTAACTGAAGGAGACAGATGTTAGATGATTTGGGTAAGAGAGCGTCATGTGTCCTTTGATGTACAAATATGTGAAACCAGCTCGCCCCAACAATAGTATTATTTAGGGCCGGTTAGATAAGAGTTTAAAAAAGGATTTATAAAAAAAAAGATTTTTAAATAACTTTTAAAAAAAGATTTATGTAGAAAAGTTTATGGAAAAAAAGTAGCTTTGAATAAATGAGTGTTTAGATAGTTATTTCTAGTACTTTTATTATTGGTAAATTTTGAAAAAATATATGATTATTAAATATATGAGATATGAGAGATAAGAAATAATAGATGAGAGAAGAGAGATAGTGTAGAAGAGATATGAGAGAGGAGAGAGGCATGTAGAAGAGAGATGAGAGAGGGTGTAAGAAAACATAGGGGTAATATAATAATTAGTTAGTCCATAAACTCTTTTACTGTTCTATAAGCTACTTTGACCAACTTATCTAAAACCTTAGTTTTAAACTATAATTTGGTCCAAAAGCCATTTTGAACAAATATAACTGTTTATTTTAAAATTTTTTAAAACTTAGGTTTTGCTTAAACCTAAATTTTAAATTTAAGTTTGGAAAGTTTCCAAACACCTATTTAAAAGAGAGACTTCGCTTTATCTGATAAGTCTATTTTTTTATTTTTATATTAAAAAAGTGATACCGATTGACTTAATTTAATAAAAATATATCTATCCTCTAATTTAATTTTAGGCTTATATTAAAATTTTTATTAATTTTTTTAAATATTCTAAGTTTCTTAAAAAGTAGTTAGAATTCAGATTTTTGAAAGTTTCTCCCGCCCATAATATAATTTTCTTAGAATTTTAGTGGAAATGACAACTCCTAATTATTTTTCTTAAATATTTTTAAGAAAATAAGCTTTTAATTCTTAAAAATAGCTATTAAATTATTTAAGTTTTTTTTTTTAAATAAACTTTCGTAATTTTCTAAATCTCAAGAATACTCATTTCTTATTTTTTAATTTTTAAGCCCTAAAATATCTTTAATGATTATTATTTCCTTCTTTCTTTATTTAAAATTTTATCCTTTAAGATTTTTTAATTTCATAAAAATAGTATTGACCTCAAGAAATTTTTAAAAATCCCTTTTATCAAGGGATGTTATATAGTCATTTAAAACCTATTGAAATGTTGTTCTGTAAAATGAATAAGCCTAAAAGATATATATACAACATGTAAATTTTTCTCTGGTACAAATTAACTTATGAAGCTTAATTAAAATTAAATTATATATATGCGCGCATGCTATAAAGTTGATACTGACATTTGTTTTTAATATGTAAAGGAAGCGTTGCTATTGATATTGGCAATAATCTTCCATTGCTAAGAATAATAGACCTATCATCCAATCCGCTTTCTGGTTCAATACCATCTTCAATATTTAACAGTTCTGTGCTTCAAGCCAATAATCTTGGTACAAATAACTTCTTTGGTAATCTCCCAATAAATATATGCTTTGCGCTTCCAAAGCTTGAAGTACTTTATCTATATGAAAATGACTTGTTTGAAAAAATGCCCTCTATCGGTGTAAAGAATTAGTAGATTTAGAATTAAGCAAAAACAATTTCGATGGAGGAATCATACCAAGTGACATTGTAAATTTGACCAAACTCCAATATTTATACCTTGTGCACACCAACTTGGAAAGTGTGAGTTTTAATTATATCTATTATCGTTTAATTATTTATCTTAAGTTATATACTGATGGCTTATTTTCTTCTTATTTAATGGGTATGACTTATGACATCTAGTTTGAATAATTTAGTAATTCTATTTGTAGAGAAAAACATGCATGACAATTAATTACCAAAACATATAATTCAGTTGTCAATTGGCTCTAAATTAGATTGTAATTATTTTTCTTAGGATATTCGTCAATTACTAGGAAAAATAGATCAATAAAAAAGACATTTACTTGAATGGATTAGTACAAGAGTAAGAAAATGTTTTTCTTTTTCTTTTTTCGCAAGCTTCATCAACTTGATTGAAATGATTTGTGAGTGTGAGTGTGTGTGTGTGTGTATTCCAAGATAATGAAACTTTTGGAACTTTATACATGTGAAGAAGAAAAAGGTACGTGTGGGCATATATATGATAGTAAATTAGCCTTTTTTAAAGATGGAATAAATAAAATTAATATGACTTCATTATTTCACTCTATAGTTATATTTTATTTTTTTTTGCTCTTTTCATGGAAGTGGCAGCTATATCAATAAGTACTATTTTAGGGAAAAAGAAAATAGGAGAAAATGTAGTAAGTGTTATAAAACTAGAAAGATTAGGAGGAGAGAAGAGATGGGGACAAGAAAATCAGACAAATATATATTATATTCTTTCTTCTGCTTTACAATACAAATGGTATGGCCTATTTATAGGCATAGAAGTTGAAGATGAAGAGTCCATTAATTAATGGAGGAATAAATGAAGAGTCTAATAATTAATGGAGGAGTAATGAAGAGTCTAGTAATTAATGGAGGAATAATGACTTAGGGAATTTGAAGAGGAAGAGGGAGATGGAGATGGACATCTATATTCTAATATTCATAACACTCCCCCTTAGATGTCCATTCTTTAATTATGTGCCTCATTAAAAAACTTTAACTAGGAAAAACCCTGTGGGATAAAAACCTAGTAAAGAAAAAAAGTACACATTTAATTGATACACTTACAGTGCTGCCTCATTAAAAACCTTGCTAGTAAAACCCAGTGGGACAAAACCTTAGCAAAGGGAAAAAGAGTACAGCGTGTATTGACTCCCCCTTTTTGCAACGTCAATTGATATCTTTGAATCTACGAAGTCCAATATCATGTACAAGCTTTTCAAATATTGTTGCTGGAAGTGACTTGGTGAACAAATTTGCTAGATTTTCCTTAGAACGAATTTGATGGATATCAATCTCACCATTCTTTTGAAGATCATGTGTGAAAAAGAATTTTGGGAAAATATGTTTTGTCCTATCTCCTTTGATATACCCTTCTTTTAGTTGGGTAATACATGCAGTATTATCTTCATACAGGACTGTTGGGATCATTTTACTATATGACAATCCACAAGTAGTACGTATATGATGTATTATCAATCTTAACCATACACATTCTCGACTTGCTTCATGTATCGCTAGTATTTCTGCATGATTAGATGATGTGGCTGATATGGTTTGTTTCATTGATCGCCATGAAATAGCTGTACCATTACATGTGAACAAATAGCCTGTTTGCGATCTACCAACATGTGGATCAGACTGAAACCCAGCATCAGCATATCCGACAAAGTTAGTCTTGTGTTCATTCGAATAAAATAATCTCATATCTATAGTACCATTCAAGTAACAAAGAATATGCTTAATCCCATTCCAATGTCTTCGTGTTGGTGAAGAACTATATCTTGCTAGTAAGTTAACAGCAAATGATATATCTGGTCTTGTGTGACTAGCAAGATACATAAGCACACCAATTGCACTAAGGTAAGGCACTTCTGGGCCAAGTAGTTCTTCATCACCTTCTTGAGGTCTAAAAGGATCTTTATCTTTCTCCAGAGATCTTACAATCATTGGAGTGCATAATGGATGTGATTTATCCATATAGAAACGTTTTAAAATTTTTCTCGTGTAAGTTTCTTGATACACGAAGATCCCATTTTTCAGATATTCAATTTGTAGTCCAAGGCAAAATTTTGTTCTTCCCAAGTCCTTCATTTCAAATTCTTTCTTTAAGCAATTCACCGCATTGGAAATCTCTTCAAGAGTTCCAATGATATTTATGTCATCGACATAAATAGCAATTATAGTAAATTCATTTCTAGATCTTTTTATAAAAATGCATGGACATATCTGATCATTCTTATATCCTTCTTTCAATAGATATTCACTAAGTCGATTATACCACATGCGCCCTGATTGCTTCAATCCATATAAAGACTTATTTAACTTAATTGAGTACCGTTCTCGAGAACTTGAATTGTATGCTTTCGGCAACTCAAATCCATCAGGAAGACTCATATAAATGTCATTGTCAAGTGAGCCATACAAATAGGCTGTAACAACATCCATTAAACGTAAATCGAGGCCTTCATTTGCTGCCAGACTAATTAGATATCGAAAAGTAGTTGCATCCACCACTGGTGAGTATGTTTCTACGAAATCAATACCAGGTCTTTGTGTAAATCCTTGAGCAACAAGTCGTGCTTTATATCTTACTATTTCACCATTTTCATTTCTTTTTCTCACAAAAACCCATTTATATCCAACTGGTTTTACATCTTCAGGTGTAAGAACCACAGGGCCAAAAACTTTTCATTTTTCTAATGATTTTAATTCTGCCTCAATTGCGTCTTTCCATTTTGGCCAATCATCTCTTTGTTTGCATTCGCTAATAGATCTTGGTTCATGATCCTCATCATTATTTATTACATCAAGCGCTACATTATATGCAAAAATATCGTCAATGTTGACTTTATCTCGATCCCATCGTATTCTATTGACAACATAATTTATTGAGATCTCATTATTTTCACATATTTCAGGTACCTGAATGTCTCTCGAAATTGAGATATTAATTTGTCAAAGGACTCTTCTGGAGTCACTAAATTTTGTTGAATATCCTCGACCTGGCCATCTATATTTATAGCTCCTTTTCTTTTTCGAGGATTTTTATCTTTAGAACCGATGGGTCTGCCACGCTTCAAGCGTGCTTTTGGTCCATTTGCATCAATAGATTGTCCAATAGGGACATCAATTCTGATAGGAGCATTCACAGCTGGAACATGTGACTTGGTCACTTTCATGGTTCCCACTCGAGGTGGGAAAACAATGATGATAACCACAAAAAGGAAACTAGTGGGAATGATAATTATATTGAAAATTTATGTCATCGATGTGGTGGAAAAGGTCATTGGGCTCGTACTTGTCGTACACCAAGACATTTGGTTGAATTATACCAAGAATCGCTCAAAAGGAAAAATAAAAATAAAGGCAAAGAGCCAAAGATAGAAACAAATTTTGCTGGGGAAGAAAGCGATTCTGATTATGGCAACATGGATGTTACTCATTTAGATGTTGCTGATTTCTTTGCCGATCTTAATGGAAGAATTGATCACCTAATTGGTGATGGGAGTGTCCAAAAATAAGTTAACTTTTATGATTATGTGTGTTTTCCTTTTGTTATAATAAAGTTATAATTCTCTCAATAAAAAAAAAGGTTTCTACTTACTATGAAGTTATTTCTCTCAATAAATAAAATTATAAGTTTTTCATTAATTCTTTTGTGTTTCTTTTGCTATGTTCCTGTTAATGAAGAATGTCACTCATTGACATTAATAAAGAAGATTTATGTCTCGTTGATCGTGCAACAACTCATACAATATTCAGAAATGCAAAATATTTTTCATCTTTGGTAATACGAAAAGCCAATGTCCAGACTATATCTGGAAGTATAAAGATGATTGAAGGGTTTAGAAGAGCTAATATATTGTTACCTGGAGGAACACAATTATACATTGATAGTGCATTTTATTCCTCCAAATCTAACAGGAATTTGTTGAGTTTCAAGGATATCCGTAGAAATGGATACCATATTGAAACAACAAATAGAGAAAATCAGGAATATCTTGTTATCACAGATATGATTTCTGATAAAAAATGCACACTGGAAAAATTTCCTGCTCTTTCCTCTGGAATGTACTACACATTTATTAGTACAATTGAAACACATGCTATTGCAAACCAGAAGTTTGCAAGTGAGAATAAATTTAATATTTGGCATGACCGGCTAGGCCATCCTGGGACAATAATGATACGAAAAATAATTGAGAATTCATGTGGACATTCGTTGAGAAGAGAATCAATTCCACAATCACATATTTTCTCATGTGCTGCATATTCTGAAGGGAAACTAATTATTAGACCATCATCGGTAAAAATAGAAAGTGAGTCTCTCACTTTTCTAGAACGTATACAGGGAGATATTTGTGGGCCGATACACCCACCATGTGGACCATTTAGATATTTTATGGTTCTAATTGATGCATCAACAAGATGGTCACATGTTTGCTTATTATCTTCTCGTAACCTGGCGTTTGCGAGATTACTTGCTCAACTAATTAGATTAAGAGCACATTTTCCTGATTATCCCATCAAGAAAATACGTTTAGACAATGCCGGTGAATTTACTTCACAAGCTTTTAATGAGTATTGTATGTCTCTGGGAATCGATGTTGAACATTCTGTAGCACATGTTCATACACAAAATGGTCTTGCAGAATCATTAATTAAACGTTTGCAGTTGATTGCAAGACCATTGCTTATGAAATTGAATCTCCCAATATCTACTTGGGGACATGCAATTTTACATGCAGCGATGTTAATTCGTATCAGGCCAACTAGTTATCTTAAGGTCTCCCCTTTACAAATGGTTTTTGGTCAGGAACCAAATATTTCCCATCTAAGGACTTTTGGATGTGCGGTATATATTCCGATTGCTCTGGCAAACAATGATGATAACCACAAACTCAAGTTTTGTAAGATTTGACATGATGATACTATCATAAAAGTATAACAAAAGGTAAATAGAGATCAAAATTAAGAATATTAAATAATTAAAAAATAATCTAATATGAAACTATAATTCAACATGAAAGTAATATAGAAACTTACCTTCCGATGATAGATTTTACAATAATATCAGTTGGCCAGAGCACCTCGTGCTGATAACGTATTATAAAACTAGAAAGATTAGGAGGAAAGAAGAGATGGGGACAAGAAAATCAGACAAATATATATTATATTCTTCCTTCTGCTTTACAATACAAATGGTATGGCTTATTTATAGGCATAGAAGTTGAAGATGAAGAGTCCATTAATTATTGGAGGAATAAATGAAGGGTCTAATAATTAATGGAGGAGTAATGAAGAGTCTAGTAATTAATGGAGGAATAATGACTTAGGGAATTTGAAGAGGAAGAGGGAGATGGAGATGGACATCTATATTCTAATATTCATAACAGTAAGGAGATATTAAGATATGTATTGAATAACTATGAGTTTTGGAAGCGACAACTAGCAACCTTATCCATTGATGAGTCAGATATATCGAAGTTGTCCTCTATTTAGTTTGCTAATGATGGCCAAGGCGGGGTTGAAATATAAATTGTCCCTATTAGTGAGTGATACATAGATATTTACAACAAACTCATGATAAGGATATATTCAAATTGTGAACTCGTGCTCTGAGAGACTGACCAGATATCAATTGCTCCAACAACATATGCTGCTATATATATGATAGGTTACACACCATCAATTCATTCAACTAAAAGTTATGGAGTTGTACTGAGAAACAAAACATCCCCCCATAGGTGGGAAAAAATATACTAAGATAAGATTTTAGGTGGAAGACTTAACATATTTTAGTTCGGTTTTGTTTCATTTCATAGATCTTCTTCTGCATATTTCATGTAACTTTTCGTAAGGGATAGTGCCTCTTTTTGGTGTATATAGCTTTTCAAGTTAATTTCACGAATGAGCACGACAGCACAGTACTTATAGTTGTGGTGAGATATGAATTATTTAAATACAATTTAAACTGTATAAATTTAAAAGTTTTAATATATAATTTTTTAAATAATAAATTTATTTTTGAGTAAAATTGATAGATATAAGATTATCTTTATTTTAAATTTTACATATGTTAAAACAAAAATATATTTAAAATATAAAAATTAAATTAGATTAAATCCAAACCATTCAAAATCAATAAAAACCGTTCAAATAGGTGATGAGCTCACAATATGCTCGCATTCCCTTACCCCTTAAAGCAATATCCGATGTGGCAGTAGAAGTCCATGCAGTCCGAGCATAAGGTGATTTATCTAACTTATAAATTAATATATACTCTAATATTATATATAGATATTTAAAAAAAATAATATTATATTTATTATAATTAAATAATTTACTTTATTTTTTAAAATTTATTTAAATTAATTAAGTAACTCTCATATTAAATGATTGAAGGAGTAATTTATTTGTAAACACATTAATAAATTGAATCTTTATATAGGTGAAATTCCTCTATCTCTTTTCAACATGCCTTCTATGAGAGACACTTTTCTGTTGTTTCAAATCAATTGAAGGATAAACATTCCAAAATAAATAAGTAACTGAAGAATTATATATGGGTGACAACCTTTTTACAGGTATACCCGTATCCAATCACATGCACGCACACACCTATTTCCTAACCTACATTTAATTAATTAAATAAATTAGGATTTTCCTAAAATAGCCAACTATTTTAAGCTTAACAAAACAGGTTTAGTTTATGTAGTATCAGATGATGCATTTGTGTATATAGTGTACATAGGTATATGCTCCCTCTAATTTTAAATGCTAGAGCTAAATAAATAATTTTATATATTAAAAAAATAATTAAGTTAATAATTTATCAACTAGTTTCCTTAAAATACCCATTAAATTTTTTTATTAGAAACTACTCCTATAATAAAAACTCTTTTAATATGCACGATTAATATGAAAAAGAAAAATTTATAAATTTATAAGATAAAATAAATTATGATTTTATATTTAAAATTAAACTATTATATTAACTCTTACAATTAAAATTGAACAACAATACACAAAAATTATTACTCATAGTTCTTTCTTTTTTGCGAGTCCATCCTTTCTTTTAGAAATATTCATATCTATCAGTTTTTTTTTCCTTCAGGTTCTATACCCAAAGGCATTGGCAATCTTGAGAAACCTGACCAATTAGATTTGTCACAAATAATTAAGTGAAAATATTCCTTTGAATATATGACTGTACCTTAGAGGCAATTTTCTCTATGGCCATCTCCCATCATATCTACAAAATGGCCTTGCCAACTTAAAAGATTTTAGTGTGGAGGAGAACGAACCTATTGGACAAATTCCGAAAAGTATAGCACACACTTCTAAACTCTACAAGTTATTTCTAAGAGGGAATAAATTTAATGGAGATGTACCCAATGTTCTTGGGAATTTAACCAACTTGGCAGCATTATATTTGGATGGGAATGATTTGAATGGCTTAATTCTGAATACAATTAATAAATTACAAAGCCTTCAACTTTTTGATGTTAGTAACAAGAAGATGCAAGGAGCCATTGTTGAAGAACTTTGTCAAGTCAAAAGTTTAAGCCAGTTGTATCTCACTAACATGTTTTCGGGAATAATTCCAAGATGCCATGAGAATCTTGCTTCTTTGCAAAAGTTGAACTTCAGCTCAGCTCTAATAAATTGACTTCTTATATTCCCTCCTCTTTGGAATCTCAAAGATATCTTTGTCTTGGACTTATCCTCCAATGCATTTAGTGGAAGAATTCCACCTCAGGGGTCCAACTTGAAAACAATTACACAATTGAACTTGTCAAGAAATCAACTTTCAGTAAGCATTGCTTCCTACAACGATGGGAAGCTTACAAAGTTTGCAAAACCTATCCTTGGCTCATAATCATTTACAAGGTTCTATATCTGAATCCTTTGAAGAAATGATAAGCATTGAGTACTTAGATCTTTCTCAAAATTATTTGTCCAGTGAAATTCCAAAGTTACTAGAGTCACTTACCCACTTGTCTTCGAAAGTTTTCAACTTAGACTTCGAACAAGCATCAAGGAGTTTAAATATTGAATATCTCACTTTACTTTATAGTCACTTATCAGAGGTGTTTATCAGTTTTAGAACCACATGTGACTCAATTAGTATCATTAATAAGCCCAAACGCTTAAAAACGTTTCTTTAAAACTTTGGTACCAATAGCATTGATTTTTTGAAATATTTTGAAAAATCATATCTTTTAATCAATATATCTACTTTTACCCTATAAAATCTTAGGGCTTAACTCATGCAATTTCCCAGCCTCTGATTAGAAGCAAATTCATAGTTCATCCATGTTTGATGAAATTATAGTAGTGTAGTTACTACTAACCATGTATTCTAGCTATGCTTTAGCATAACATTTACTTTAACTTGTGCTTACTTCTCCTGATTTTCCTTATGAAGGTTAATTACATACTATCACATGCTCTTAACTTGTTTAATTAGATTAAACAAACATATATACACACACACACACACACACATATACTAACAACCACAAATAGATAAATAGTCCAACTAATGATAGCTAAATGGCTTCCTTTAGGGCTTCACGTCCATATTTCCTCCACACACTTTCTCTTATCTTTCAACCAACTTGCTCTAACTATAGGTATATGGGAGAAAAGGGGATGAGATTCGGGGAAATCTCAGTAGCAAAACTTTAACTCAATATACAATGTACAATGGTAATTAACTAAGCATGTAAACGGCCAATGCAAGAACAATACTTTACAAGCAAATATACATGGCCACGGCGCAACTCAAGCAAGGATATTACATGTTTAAAAATATAATCATAGCTTATATGGTAAATAAACATGCAAACAACCAATTACAAACTATATAAGAGTTAATAAGTTTCACTACCTTTATCTTTCTCCTTTCCACTTGTACCTTTTTCTTGATTCCTTTCCTTGTATATTGTTGGAGAGCTTGGGCACAAAACAAAACCTAGGAATTATATATGTATAAGGCAGATTAATGCACACTCTTTGGTGCTTTAATTTCATAATAAATCTTTCTCAAAACTCCCCCCAAACTCTCACTTTGAGTTTAAGTCTTAACTTTATTATTTTCTTTAGTTGCTAAACTTGTTTATTGTCTTCAAACTTAACTTAAGGCCTATACCTATACAACTTCTTTTAAACTCATTGGATCACCCAAACTTATAAAAATCCAATTCCTTTTTGCTGTCATTGAGCTGACCGAAACAGGACAAATGAAAAGAACTGTTGAAATTCATTTTTATTCCCATGAAACACCTCCTGTATGCTTCTAAATATAGCTTGAGTTTAATAAAATAATTTAGAACACTTGCCCTTCACTTTTACACCTTAAACGGCAGCATTTTTTCTTAAATTTTACTTCTAAAATTTCAACCCAATAACTATTCATACATTTATTCTTATATCTCACATCATGTAAGCATATAATCATAATTTATTCTTCAAGAGAGTCTTATGTAGCCTCCTTCATAATCTGGAAAATATCGTCCAGATTTCTCGAAAGTATCCCCCAAAGAAAACTCAACATATAGCAGCATCATTTCCTCATAAGCAACGTGATATATAGCCCACCTAAGCTTTATTTCACAGCTCTCCATGATTATTTAACTACAGCTTCCTTTCTTTCTCACTAGAATCCTATTTTAAACATCATATTCATCCCCAAAAAGTCTCAGATGGCAGAAATAATGATGGGAGGGTGCTTAGAGGACTTACACACCAACACTGGCGGCAAAGGGAATGGACGAGACTAAAGACCATAGTGGAAGCAATGTGATTTGGAGGTCTCCACACCTCGCATATCCAACAATAGGAGCTGTCCATGACACCTGACTTCTCTCAGCCATTTCATTGAATACCTTAGCCGCACTACCCATAAACCCAAACTTAGCATACATATCAACCAGAGCCGTGGATACATACACATTCGAGAAAATCCCAGATTTCACAACGCCAACATGTATCCGCTGATTTCATATATTGTTAAGCAAATTTACTCCATTTCCCTTTGATTTCATATAAACCGAAGCTAGACAGCAGCAACAATAAGTCTCTGCTTTCAAAATCTTAATCCAAAATAGAGAAGGCACGTGCAGTGACTATATTACAAGATTTAGTGTGTGTTTGGGAATAAGGTTTGAAAAGTTCTTTTGGGTAAAATCTTGGTTTGGGGAAATTTTAAATAAACAGTTATTTTTGTCCAAAAGTGATTTTGGCCAAAACCATAGTTTTGAATAAGCTACTGAAAATAGCTTTCGGAATAGTAAAAGAACTTATGGACTATCTAATTACTATCTTACCCCTACTTTTTCCTATATCTTCTCTCCTTTCTCATCTCTCTCTATCCTCTCTCATCTCTCATCTCTCTTCTCCACCCTATCTCCTCTCTCTTCTCTACACTCTCTCATCTTTCTTCTCTACTCTCTCTTATCTCTCATACTTTTAATCAAATCATACCCTTTTTGGTAATTTACTAATATGAAAAGTGATTATACTACTAATCATCCAAACATCTCTATTTTTAAAATCTATTCTCCAAAAGCTAATCCAAACAGGCCCTTAAGCTAGTTTTCATGATTAGAAGTTTAATACTATACTCTATCAGTAATTTAACTTAAAAGTTCCAAATTTAATTGGTTAACCCAAGCTAAAAAAAAATCAAAGAGAACAGAGGAGTCCGAGGTGAAGACGGACTCACCTCAGGTGGCCAACGGCACCATCCAACGTCGTGTCCCCTCTGTCCGACACTATCCTCATCTGAGCCCTTGCTTTTCACTCAACTCAACCCAAAATCATTGAATTAGAGAAGGTGCAAATAGAGAAGGGTAGAAGAGACCCACCACCGTCAACCTCAGGCGTCGCGAATATGGTAATTCTTCCGTGACCATCTCTCTCGCTCTCTCTCTCACTCTCTCACTCTCATACTCTCGTTCTCGCTTTCTCTCTTCTCTGTTGCAGACGACAATGATGAAGAATGAGAGGAGAACAATTGGCTGAAGAGAGTGAGGTGTTAAGGGTGAGAAAATTAATTGTCCCATGTGCAGAAGTGTTATGATTATGAATTTAATTAACGGTTATATGTATATTCTCTGTAGAATATTTCGAATGGGAAGTGTTAGCCGAATGGTTCAAGTGGCGAAGGAAAAAGAATTCGGCCAGCGTTCGAGTCGCAGCGAAAGTGGAGGTGTATGTTTTTTTTTCCTCAGGCGCGTGAAATTACCATTTTGCCCCTCTGTCTATTTCTCACTGAACCTCTGCCTTTCTTCATCATTTTCCTTCTTCTTTCCTGCGGGCCGCGAGCAGAGAAGGCAGGCTGCAGCGCGGGTAGGTGCGGGACGGCAGAAGCTCAGCGTGCGGCGTGGGAGAAGAGTACACGGCACGGAAGCTTGGCTGGACGCCTTTAAGAAGCATTCCGCCGATCCTTTCCTTTCTGTCGTCAACGAGGCTGCGGTGACAGGGGAGTTTGGGTGGTGAACGCTGGAGTGCCGCAGATTCTGGAGTCGGGTTTTAGCGCCGGTAAGCACTTCTTCCGGTGGACCACATTCAAAGTGAGCGCCGTCGCCGTGTAGTTCTGTCCGGCACCATTGTCGTGCTACTGTAGCAAATCCATTGCTACTGTAGCAAGTCTGTGATTTCCAGTTTCGTCTTGTTTCTGCTGTGATTCCGTTCGGGGAGTGAAGTGGTAAGCTCCTTGGTTCACATTCAATAAGCAGTTTCATCTTTCCTCTTAAGTAGCGGCTGTGTGGCATAGCTTACTCTTTTCGGTCTGTGTCGTCGGATTGCTCTGTTTCAGGCCGTTGCCGTGGGTGCTAGAGGAAGTGGATTGACGCTGTGCACTGCCATCTTCCTACTTTGTTCCGTGAGTCGGTTGCGGTGATTTCTCAATAGTGAGCAGGGTGGTAAGTTTCACCCTTTTTCCTTAGTTTTTCCGTGATCGTGCTTATGGTTCTGGCGTTGTGAACTTGCGGATTTGGGAAATGGTTTCTGTCGCAATGTGTTTAATCTTTGGATGCATGCTGGATTGCTGCAGTGATATATATATATATATGTTATCATACTGTGCTCACGGGTTCTGTGAAGATATGCATGCTGTGTGCTATCCATAGTTATGATCGATGAGCATTGCTGTCACTTTGTTTCTGTGGTGGTGCGCTGTGTATGTGCCTGTTATGCTGCTGCTGTGTGTGCGTGTTTGTGTGCATGGGTGTTCGATATGCAGCATATGTGTTTTGGGATATTGTTGAAGCTTGCACCTATGTGTGGGTAATATTAAGTAATGAAGGAAGAGGTGATTGGAGACTTTTACTGTGATGCGTATATATATGTATGCGCTGGGTATGCATACAGTGTGAAGGTATATGTGTGTGTATGTGGTCATGCTGTCAAAGGGAAGAGGAGGTAGAAGCATGCCATAGTAGGTTGTGATGGATTGAATGGAAAAAGTATATTGATATAGCTTGCTGTGTGGGGTTTTCAAGTGCTGAATAATTATATTAAAGAAAATGAGTTGGAATGTTAGGATAAAGATACTTTATTTCTGTTGGAACTTTAGTTAGAATGTTAAAATACTATTTCAAAATACCAGGGGATTTAGAAAGGAAAGCAATTGAAGTGGTTGGGCTGAAAGAGTACTGTTTGGGAGCGTGATAGGTGAGTGAATAACGTTCCCTACAAAGTTACATTTTCAAATGCACTATCATTTCAAATGATAATTTCAACTATGGATTTTGAAAAGCAAGTTTTACGAAATTATGGTTTAAATCATTAGACATGATTTGCTGTTGATCCGAAGCTTCATTTGATAAATACTACTTTTGATGTAATTGCTTCTTAAGAACTTTTATTATTTTGGAAAGGATAATGCTCTGCATGAACCTTAGAAAATGTTTGTATGATTTTGAAAAATGCTATGGAGAATTTAAAGGTTTTACTTAAAATGCTAGGCTTTCGGAATATGATGTATTTATATTCTGTGCCGGTCACAGTCCAAAAATAGGGACGTGACAGTTTGGTATCAGAGCCAAAGTTTTTCTATGGTTAAGCAGAGCAGAGATACTTCGGTGGGGTCTCAATTATCGTTATGAACCCGGGCATAACTATAGTTGTGGCATCTCTGAAGATCTCTAAAAGAAATTCAAAAGTGGTGTTTTCCTATGATTTCAGAAACGTATTTATTTATAAACTAAATATTTTCTATGTTTTATGAATAGTTAAATGCCGCCTAGACGAGTTCAGTCTAGAGGGAGCTCTAGGGCTTCGGATCAAGGCTCTGCTCAGTGAAGTGATTTGCCTCCTCGAGGTCGAGGACAGGGTCGTAGGGGTGCTAGGGTTCGGGGAGGTCGACCCCTTAGACCTCTTCAGGAAATTCTATCTGAGGCAGAACCATCTCATCCACAGTCTCCTGAGATCTCTACGTCCTCTAGGCATGAGACTCAGATAGAGACACCCCAGGTTATAGAGGAAGAATCCATCGCAGTCAGGCTATCAGAGTTTATAAAGTTGGATCCTCCGAAGTTCTCAGGGTTTGATTCTCGAGAGGAACCCATTGAGTTTCTGGAAGGAATTGAGAAGAGATGCCGGGCTTTGAGATGCTTAGATGTGCAATACGTGGAGTTTGCCTTGTTTCGACTTGAGGGGATTGCGAATGCGTGGAGTAAGACGGTACCAGGATTTCAGGGCGATAGAGTATCATTATTGTCATGGGCAGATTTTAAGGATCTTTTCCTGAAGCGCTTTCTTCCCCAGAGCAAGAAGGATGCTAGAGTTAAAGAATTTCTTCTGTTGAAGTGTACTTCTGGGATGTCTGTGGCTGAGTATGACAGAAGATTTACAGAACTTTCTTCATATGCATCTACTTTGATTCCGTCGGAGAGGGATAGAATCGGCAGGTTTATTCAGGGATTACCGATACATATTCATGATGCTGTGGCCCCGATGCTGAATCATTTTGCTTCTTATGCTGATGTGGTTGACTGTGCTTTGAGAATTGAGTTGAGGCACATTGAAGAAGAAGGGGTTTCTAAGAAGCAAAAGACGGGGAGAGAAAGGTTCCACGGATCTTCATTCAAGGGTAACCGCCCTCAGGGCCAACCCTCGTCAGCTGATATGCGGCCAGCGCCCAGATCTTATAGATCTTCTGTGGGCATTCCTGATTCGGGACCGAAGTTTGGAGGTACTAGACCTCAGTCTGGGGGGAGCCAGACTAGTTATTCCAGGCCTACCTGTAATATGTGTGGGAAGCACCATTCAGGGGTTTGTTTGAAGTCCTTGGGGGTATGTTATGGTTGTGGACAGCCGGGTCACATGAAGAAAGAGTGTCCGTTTGCTCAATCAACCTCGAGTTATGGATCAGCTAGACCTTCTCCCCACCCTTCTAATTTTGCAGCTCCGTCTATGGGAGCAACTTCTGCCTCTATGGGTAGAGGTACATCAGGACGACCTCCAAAGAAGAGAGCACAACCTTCAGGCCAAGGTCAAGCTAGGGTTTACGCAATGACAAGGCAAGATGCTCGGGCTTCTAATGCTGTGGTCACAGGTATTATCTCTTTATGTTCTCAAAAGGCTTATGCATTGTTTGACCCTGGTTCGACACACTCTTATATTTCAAAATATTTTGCTAAGATGATGGATAAGAATTCAGTTAGACTTGATTGTCCTTTCACTGTGGCTACCCCTGTTGGGGAATCTTTGTCAGTTTCACAAGTGTACAAATCTTGTGAAGTATCTATTGAGGGTAGAGAAAGTTTTGTCGATTTGATGGTACTTGATATGATAGACTTTGATGTCATACTGGGCATGGATTGGTTAGCTTCATGCTATGCTTTGGTGGATTATCACCTGAAAGTGGTAAAGTTTAACTTTCCGGGTGAAACTTCGTTTGTGTTGTTTGGAAACGAAGTAGATAAGCCAACAAACTTAATCTCTGCTTTAAAAGCCCAGCAAATGTTAGCAAAAGGTTGTCAGGGATTTTTGGCGGTAATCCAAGATGTTGATAGGCCTACTGTCAGCTTAGACCAAATTCCTATTGTTCAGGAATTTCCTGATGTTTTTCCGGAGGAATTGCCGGGGTTACCCCCAGATCGAGAGATAGAATTTAGTATTGACGTCATTCCTGGTACGCAGCCAATTTCTATTCCGCCCTATAGAATGGCGCCGTCTGAGTTGAGGGAATTAAAAAGTCAGTTGCAAGAATTGCTAGATAAGGGGTTCGTACGACCTAGTACTTCTCCTTGGGGTGCACCAGTGTTATTTGTCAAGAAAAAGGATGGATCGATGAGATTGTGCATTGACTATCGACAGCTTAACAAGGTGACAGTAAAGAACAAGTACCCGTTGCCGCGCATCGATGATTTGTTTGATCAGTTGCAAGGAGCGCAGTACTTTTCAAAAGTAGACCTGCGATCAGGGTATCATCAGTTGAAGATTAAGAAGGAAGACATTCCAAAAACAGCATTTAGGACTCGTTATGGTCATTATGAATTCTTAGTAATGTCCTTTGGTTTGACAAATGCTCCTGCGGCATTCATGGATTTAATGAATCGAGTATTCAGAGAATTCCTGGATAAGTTTGTGATCGTGTTCATTGATGATATCTTGGTTTATTCCAAGAGTGCGGAAGAGCATGATCATCATTTGCGGATAGTGTTGCAGAGATTGAGAGAACATCAGCTCTATGCTAAAATTTCTAAGTGTGAGTTTTGGTTAACTGAGGTCACTTTCTTAGGGCATGTGGTGTCGAGGGATGGCATCCAAGTGGATCCTAGTAAGGTTGAGGCAGTTAAAAGCTGGCCACGACCTACTACGGTAACTGAGATTCGGAGTTTCTTAGGTCTTGCAGGATACTATCGCCGTTTTGTGCAGGATTTTTCAAGAATAGCAGCTCCGATGACAAGGCTAACCTAAAAGAATGTGAAGTTCGTGTGGGATGAGAAATGCGAGGCAAGTTTTCAAAAGTTAAAAGAATCTTTGACCTCTGCTCCAGTGCTAAGTTTACCTTCAGGAGTTGGTGGGTATACAGTGTATTGTGATGCTTCTCGGATTGGGCTAGGCTGTGTGTTAATGCAAGATGGTCGAGTTATTGCCTATGCCTCTAGAAAGCTTAAGTTGCATGAGCAGAATTATCCAACTCATGATTTAGAGATGGCTGCGGTGGTGTTTGCTTTAAAGATTTGGAGACATTATTTGTACGGTGAAACTTGTGAGATTTTCACTGATCACAAGAGTCTTAAGTATATTTTTGATCAAAAGGATCTGAATCTCAGACAGAGAAGGTGGATGGAATTGTTAAAGGATTATGATTGTACGATTTTGTATCATCCGGGAAAGGCGAATGTAGTAGCTGATGCTCTAAGTAGAAAGTCTATGGGTAGCTTAGCACACATAAAGATTGAAAGAAGACCGTTGGTTCAAGAGATTCATAAAATGGAGCAAGAGGGAGTCGTATTTGAAATTGCTGATAAGGGAGTACTTTTGGCTCATTTGCAAGCTCATTCCTCATTATGGGATCAGATTAAGGAAGCTCAGTATTCAGACCCGAAGTTGTGCGAGTTGAGGGATTCAGTTAAAGACAGATGTAATTCGGAGTTTATGATTGATCAGGAAGGTGTTTTGAGGTTCGAGGGTAGAATTTGTGTGCCACAAGTTTAGGAGTTAAGAAGGCTAATTCTTGAAGAAGCTCATCATTCTGCCTATACTATCCACCCTGGTATAACTAAGATGTACCAAGATTTGAAACAGTTGTTTTGGTGGCATGGTATGAAGAATGATGTGGCGAATTTTGTTGCACATTGTTTAGTGTGCCAACAAGTTAAGGCGGAACATCAGAAGCCGGCAGGACCGTTACAACGGTTGGAGATACCTGAATGGAAGTGGGAAAACATAACTATGGATTTTATCGTGGGGTTACCCCGTACTGCTAGAGGTTTTGATTCTATTTGGGTAATTGTTGATAGATTGACCAAGTCTGCTCATTTTCTACCAGTGAAGACGATGTACAGTGCGGCTAGATACGCTGAGATTTACATCGAGGAGATCTTGCGGTTACACGGAGTCCCAGTGTCTATTATTTCAGATAGAGGGCCCCAGTTTACTTCTCAATTTTGGAAATCATTTCAGAAAGCTTTGGGCACTCGATTGAATCTTAGCACTGCTTTTCATCCTCAGACTGATGGACAGTCGGAGAGGATAATCCAGATAGTTGAGGATATGTTGAGGTCCTGTGTCATGGATTTTGACGGAAGTTGGGACAAACATTTACCATTGGTAGAATTTGCCTATAATAACAGTTATCAATCAAGTATTCAAATGGCACCATTTGAGGCGTTGTACGGGAGGCAGTGTAGATCTCCAATTGGATGGTTCGAAGTTGGAGACGGATTGATATTAGGGCCTGATTTGGTTCAAGATGCTAAAGAAAAGGTGAAGGTGATTCAACAAAGGTTGTTGGCGGCTCAAAGTCGACAGAAATCTTATGCAGATCATCGTCGTAGGGAATTGGAGTTCATGGCCGGAGATAAAGTGTTTTTAAGAGTGTCACCAATGAAAGGGGTTATGAGATTTGGTAAAAAGGGTAAGTTAAGTCCGAGGTTTATCGGCCCCTTTGAGATTTTGGATAAAGTAGGTGCAGTAGCTTATCGATTAGCCTTACCACCAGAGCTATCAGGGATACATCCGGTGTTTCATGTATCGATGTTGCGAAAGTACTTGTATGATCCATCTCATGTCGTTGAATATCAAGAGGTTCAGGTGAATGAAGATTTGTCATATGATGAATATCCGTTAGCTATTATTGATCGACAAGTAAAGAAGTTGCGGTCGAAGGAGATTCCTTCGGTGAAAGTGTTATAGCGAAACCACTCAGAGGAAGAAGCTACTTGGGAGTTAGAGAGTGAGATGCGAATCAAATACCCGCAATTATTTCAAACTTAGGTGTGTATATTTTCAAATTCGGAGGACCGAATTTCTTAAGAGGGGAAGAATGTTATGATTATGAATTTAATTAACGGTTATATGTATATTCTCTGTAGAATATTTCGAATGGGAAGTGTTAGCCGAATGGTTCAAGTGGCGAAGGAAAAAGAATTCGGCCAGCGTTTGAGTCGCAGCGAAAGCGGAGGTATATGTTTTTTTTTCCTCAGGCGCGTGAAATTACCATTTTGCCCCTCTGTCTATTTCTCACCGAACCTCTGCCTTTCTTCATCATTTTCCTTCTTCTTTCCTGCGGGCCGCGAGCAGAGAAGGCAGGCTGCAGCGCGGGTAGGTGCGGGACGGCAGAAGCTCAGCGTGCGGCGTGGGAGAAGAGTACACGGCACGGAAGCTTGGCTGGACGCCTTTAAGAAGCATTCCGCCGATCCTTTCCTTTCTGTCGTCAACGAGGCTGTGGTGACAGGGGAGTTTGGGTGGTGAACGCTGGAGTGCCGCAGATTCTGGAGTCGGGTTTTAGCGCCGGTAAGCACTTCTTCCGGTGGACCACATTCAAAGTGAGCGCCATCGCCGTGTAGTTCTGTCCGGCACCATTGTCGTGCTACTGTAGCAAATCCATTGCTACTGTAGCAAGTCTGTGATTTCCAGTTCCGTCTTGTTTCTGCTATGATTCCGTTCGGGGAGTGAAGTGGTAAGCTCCTTGGTTCACATTCAATAAGCAGTTTCATCTTTCCTCTTAAGTAGCGGCTGTGTGGCATAGCTTACTCTTTTCGGTCTGTGTCGTCGGATTGCTCTGTTTTAGGCCGTTGCCGTGGGTGCTAGAGGAAGTGGATTGACGCTGTGCACTGCCATCTTCCTACTTTGTTCCGTGAGTCGGTTGCGGTGATTTCTCAATAGTGAGCAGGGTGGTAAGTTTCACCCTTTTTCCTTAGTTTTTCCGTGATCGTGCTTATGGTTCTGGCGTTGTGAACTTGCGGATTTGGGAAATGGTTTCTGTCGCAATGTGTTTAATCTTTGGATGCATGCTGGATTGCTGCAGTGATATATATATATATATGTTATCATACTGTGCTCGCGGGTTCTGTGAAGATATGCATGCTGTGTGCTGTCCATAGTTATGATCGATGAGCATTGCTGTCACTTTGTTTCTGTGGTGGTGCGCTGTGTATGTGCCTGTTATGCTGCTGCTATGTGTGCGTGTTTGTGTGCATGGGTGTTCGATGTGCAGCATATGTGTTTTGGGATATTGTTGAAGCTTGCACCTATGTGTGGGTAATATTAAGTAATGAAGGAAGAGGTGATTGGAGACTTTTACTGTGATGCGTATATATATGTATGCGCTGGGTATGCATGCAGTGTGAAGGTATATGTGTGTGTATGTGGTCATGCTGTCAAAGGGAAGAGGAGGCAGAAGCATGCCATAGTGGGTTGTGATGGATTGAATGGAAAAAGTATATTGATATAGCTTGCTGTGTGGGGTTTTCAAGTGCTGAATAATTATATTAAAGAAAATGAGTTGGAATGTTAGGATAAAGATACTTTATTTCTGTTGGAACTTTAGTTAGAATGTTAAAATACTATTTCAAAATACCAGGGGATTTAGAAAGGAAAGCAATTGAAGTGGTTGGGCTGAAAGAGTACTGTTTGGGAGCGTGACAGGTGAGTGAATAACGTTCCCTACAAAGTTACATTTTCAAATGCACTGTCATTTCAAATGATAATTTCAACTATGGATTTTGAAAAGCAAGTTTTACGAAATTATGGTTTAAATCATTAGACATGATTTGCTGTTGATCCGAAGCTTCATTTGATAAATACTACTTTTGATGTAATTGCTTCTTAAGAACTTTTATTATTTTGGAAAGGATAATGCTCTGCATGAACCTTAGAAAATGTTTGTATGATTTTGAAAAATGCTATGGAGAATTTAAAGGTTTTACTTAAAATGCTAGGCTTTCGAAATATGATATATTTATATTCTGTGCCGGTCACGGTCCAAAAATAGGGACGTGACAAGAAGCTTAGCCCATAACCCTGAGACCGTTTAACTTTGGTCAATTAAGGGTAAATTTCTTTTTTTTTTGTATAAAAATTTTTGAAAAATTGTTGGGTTTATCGACAATCCGAAACTAGGACAAAATTTTCCTTCTTCCTAAATAATACTAATGTCAGGTAGGTCGAGCCGTCTATTATATTCAAATGTAAACCTATGTACCTAAGAGCTAAGATACTTTTCCAAGCGTCGCCATTATAACTACAACAAAGTGGTACTCCCCAAATATCGAATATACTTCAAATGATCATATGTCTCACTCTTTTACTAGTTGAACTGGGTCCCAATCTAAAACCTATCTTCACAACTAGAGGCAATTTGGCCTCTATAAATTGGGTTTAATCTTGGCCCATACCACTTTTAGAATTAGAGAGATGAATTGACTATTTTACCTTTCTCTATAAATATTGAAATTACTAAATATTTTTTAGTAAATAATCCTCTTAATAGAATAAGAATAAGGATTTTCTTTCTCCTATAACTTCTTTAACTCAAGAGAGAATTTCCCTAAAATTTTTAGGGCAACCGATAGCCTCTAACTATTTTTCTTGAATTTTTCAAGAAAAATGGCCTTTAATTTTCAAAAAATAACTATTAAATTATTTGGGCATATTTTGTAGAAATAAACTCTTCCATAATTTTATAAGTCCTCAAAATACTCTTTTCATGATTTTTTTCTTAATTTTCCTGAACAACAAAATATTTTTAATGACTATTTTTCCTTTATTCTTTTTCAAACATTTTATCTTTGAAACATTTTAATTTCAAAAAAATACTCTTGACCTCAATAATACCTTATAAATATCTTTTATTAAAAGTTGTGATGTTACAGTGAATGCGCTACCCTATGCAATTTACATCATTGCAATCTTATTAAGATCATTTGATAACTTTAAATCTCTCATAATGGAATTCATTCCAAATGAGAGTCTTGATAGATGGTTGCACTCATATAACTATTGTTTAGACATCTTATAAAGGCTGAATATATTGATGGATGTGGTATCTGGCTAGAGTATCTTCATCATAGTTCTTCTTCGCTAATGATTCATTATGATGTAAAGCCGAGTAATATTTGTTGGATGAAGATATGGTGGCCCATATTAATGATCTTGGAATTGCCAAATTGTTAGCCTTTGGGCAATCAAAAATCTATACGAAAACTTTGGTATATGGCACAAGTGATGACTTAGTAATCTTATTATGTTTTATTTTATTTATCGTTCTTTTATACATTCATAGATAAAATATAACATGTTCATACACTCACACTCACACGTACATCCAATAAGAAACTATATATTATGCTCACTTTCCATGGTTTATATTAATAATGATAAATATTCACAAGGTTTTTAACAAGTAATATTTTCTGTTCTACATAATTATTAATTTACTTAGGATTCTATTTGGCTTGCAAAGTATGGATCAAAAGGAGCTATTTCTGTGAAAGGAAATGTATATAGTTTTGATATTTTGCTTATGGAAACACTTACCAGGAAGAAGCTAACATATGAGATATTTGGTCAAGGTCTAAATTTAAAAAAATTAGGGTTAGCGAATCAACACTACATTCAATTATTAATATTATAGATGACAATTTTCTGCATAGAGAGAATCAAAATATTGGTAACATAATACCACATATTCATCGATTTTTGAATTGGCCTTGAGTTGTTGCACTGATGTACTTGAGGCACGACCTGATATGACAAATATTGTGGCATCATTGAAAACAAATAAGGTCATATTTGTGCAAAATGTTAGAGACACCAACCACTAGGTGAATAACTGTTAAATTCAAATTTTGGCTTATTATTATTTCCTTAACCCTTTGGCTTGTTTTATTTGTGGAACATCTTGTAAAATGGAGTCATGACAATATTTTCTGTATCAATAAATATATATATCCCAATATATATATATATATTAAGGAATTGAAATTTGAGGTGTTTAGACCTTGATTATTTGGGCTTAGGACATTTACAATGTTATTTTCTGTAAAATGCCGTTTTATGTATCGTCAAAACTGTTTTTGAATGATGTGTGTGTGTGTGTGGTTTCCATTATTTTTTAAGATCATATAAATTTTAGAAATTTATTTTCCACGTTCAAATTTTCCAAAACAAATACAAAAAAGAAATAATGGTTTTCTTAATGGACCGAGGAGTGCCCTAAATTTTTCCTTGTATTCTCTATATGCTTACATTTTGTAAACCTCAAACTTTAATCTATTATAAAAGTAAAAATTAAACTAGATTTGATCAAATATTGATTAGGCCACTTCAGCTTATGTAATGAATTATTTATAATAATATTGATTGACCTTTAAAAGTAATTATTGTGAGTCTTCCATGTCATTTTTGTAGCGACATTATTTAGTGGGCCACTTCATCAACTTTCATCAATTATTTACAAAAATGTTAGCTGATTTTTAAAATGAATTATTGTGAGTCCATGTCACTTTGTAATATTTTGAATGAATAATCAATTGCTTCTTTTTTTTTTGGTACAAAATTTGTTAGAAAGAGGTTGGACTCACCCACGATCCAAAGGCAGGGCGAAGTCTCCCTTCCTCTTAGGCGATACCAATGTTGGGCAGGGCGAGCCGTCTATTACCCTCAGGCGTAAACCTAAGCACCCAAGAGCTAGGATACCAATGAATAATCAATTGCTTCTGTTTAAATAAGTATTCTTAACAATTTTTTTTGAGTCGAGGTTTAATCTGCTTAACTCACTCTTGCAATAACTTGAACTCAGCCCAAATCATTACTGATCCATTCACCGAGTATTTTCGTGTTCAACTTTAGGGTTGGCCTCATAAATTTCCATGTGCCCCTTAATTTGCCGTTGTTTTTTGATATATTTGAAGAAATTTTCTTCATTTTTGATTTATGTGGATGATCTTTGATTGATTAATTCTAAGTGGAGAAGAGCTTTTTAGTGATGATCTTTTTGTAATTTCCTTTATAGTGTGTGTTTGGATAAGATTTTGGAAATAAACTTATGAAAAAAAAGGGCTTTTAGGTAGCTTATAGAAAAGGGATTTTGGAAAAGAGCTTATGAAAAAAAAAGTAATTTGAATAAATGAGTATTTGGATAGTTATTTTCAGAAGTATTTTTATTATTGGTAAATTACAAAAAAGGGTATGAGTATTAAATGAGGAAAGATAAGATATAAGAGGAGAGATGGTGTAAGAAAAGAAAATAGAGAGGGTGTAAAAAAAAGTATGGGTAATATAGTAATTGGTTAGTTCATAAACTATTTTACTGTTCCATAAGCTACTCTGATCAGCTTATTTAAAACATTGGTTTTAAACTATGGTTTAGTTCAAAAGCCCATTTGAATAAATATAGCTATTTGTTTTAAAAATTTTACAAACCTAGGTTTTGCCCAAAAGAATTTTTAAAACCATAGTTTTCACTCCAACCAAACAGGCCCATAATATTAGTTACATTACATTCATTCTTAAGCCATGAATCTTCAATTTTTTTTTCAGAAAAAATCCCCAGAAAATACTACATGAATTCTAAAATTTTAAAAAGAGCATGCAAATATATAAAAGGATAGATTAGTTATAAGTATAAATATGATATTTCAATATTTATGAAAAAATATGCAATATGAATTATGGGTATTGACTATACTAATAATAAAATTGACAATACATAAAATAATTTTAACTATTTTAATAACAAGATTAACTACTCACACTAAAAAAGTAGTGATTCAAATAATATATCGGGTTATAAGCATTGAATACACTAGTAACAAAATTAGTAACATGTGTAATGATTTTAATAATTTTAATAATGAGATTGACTATTATATTTAACAATTAGGGGTGCAAATAATAATATATAAGGTTATGAGTATTAATAACATTAATAACAAAATTGACAACACATATAAAGATTTTAACTTGTCACGTCCCGAAATTTGGACCGTGACAGGCACAGAATATGAATATTTTCATATTCCGAAAGCCTAAAACTTTAAATGAAACGTTTTTGGAATAAAACCTAATGAATTGTATCTCATAAATCATCAGAATCTTTTCTAAGGACTATGTGGAGCATTTACCATCTTTTCAAATAATACAAACACTTTCTAAATAATAATATCATCAAAAGTAGTTTTGTCAAAAATGATGCTTCGGATCAGCAACAAGTGTTATGGTCTGGAAAAATAAAAATAAAAATAATAATAATAAAAACAAAAATTTCTATTGAGCAATATAATATGTATATTTGGTGCAAGGAAATTCAATATGTACAAGTTAGTTGAGTGGTTAAGCAGTGGGGATTCAACTCCAGGGTATCGTGTTCAAGCTCTGGCAAACGCTGAAGGGAAGGTTTTTATTTTTTTTAGGCAGGCAAAATTACCAAAGTGCCCCTATCCCCTTCTCTGCATAAACTGTACGCCATTGTTATTTTCTCTCTGGACCTCTTCAGCGGTGCAGGCGGAAGGAAGCGGCGAGAGCACAGGGCGAAGATCGTCACGCCATCGATGCCGTGTGTTCAGTCTCCTGCCGCCTACACCGTGTTGTCGCCGCTATGTCGCTTCAGTAGGTAAGTTCATTTGCTGATAAATGGGGTCGGCAGGAACAAATGTGTGTCGCGGAAGGTTGAAGGAAGTGCGGAGGGTAGTTGTCGAGAGAGGCGCTGCTGTGGTTTCATTCGGTCGTCAATATACCATCTGGGTTCACAGCTGCTTCCTCACAGTTCATGCTTTGGGGAAGGTATTGTAGCAAATCTTCAAGCTCTCGGCCCTTTTTGGTTTCTGGTTGCCTGAGTTAGTGTCTGCAACCATTTGATTACGCTGTTAACTGTGCTCTGTTCTGCAACCGAGTCGCCAAGGGGGGTTATTCTAGTGAAGGTTCAAGAGGGATGAATGTTGAGAATTCATTTGGGTTTTTTTCTCTGGTATGGGTGTCAACCGACTGAACCTTGTTTGTTGCCAAGTGGAGTTGCTAGTTTGGGTGCTGGGATACCGTGTGCATTGGGGACTTTCTAGCGACGTGAAGCAGGGTAAGCAAGCGATTTCTGCACTCAGTTAAGCTTTGTATTGTGTTGTATTGAATTTCTGTTGGCTGCCCTATTTTCTGTCGAGAATACCGAATGATCATTGGAAGCTATTGTTTCAATACATATGCATATTCATCGTTGGTTTTGGAAATATTACTTGTTGTGATGGGCTACGCATGCGTGCATTAAGTATTGTAAATATTGTTGTTGCTATATGGATGATCTGTGGATATATAGATATGTGGGTAATGAATTGGGAAGAAGGAAGAGGAGGAGGAAAGTGAACAGGAGCATATTATTTATGTGAATTGCGTGTATGGAATCCTAGGGGAGATGGTCGGACAATATATGAATATATATATGCTTATAAATGAATTTCTTTGGCTTGCTGTCTCGATGCATATACATGTTGCTGTTCTGGGAAGCATGTGTGTGTATATATATGTGTGGTTGTGGCTGTTGGAAAGAAGAGATGTGGAAACAGAAGTATGTTAGTAGGAAGTTGGTTGCTGCTGTTATGCATGGTATGTGTGTGTATATGTTGGTAAAGATGATCTGGTAAGAAGAATTAAACTAGACGTAAATGGAAACTGATGGTTGGAATTAAAGGCTAAAAGGAGAATGATGATATGTTTTCATAATGTGGGAAAATGGATTTGGTTTAGATCAGTTATGGAAATAAGGATGTGGAGTTAAATAAAGATTATGAATTGATAGAGGTTTCTAGAAATTGATTGTTGTCATAAGATTGAAAAACTTGCGGAAATTAAAAGGTTATGATTTTGGATTTCGAGTAAATAAATAGCATTTGGGATTTAAAATGATTATTTATGATTCCTGATGGAATGTTTTATTTAGGGAAAACTTAGGGAAATAAAGGAAAGCTGATATTCTGAAGCGGAGAGCAATAGTAAGATAAATTGGAGTATCACAGGTGAGTGAATAACGTTCCCTAAAATCTATATTTTTCAAATGCATTGTTATTTCAAATGTTGAATTTCAAATATGATTTACGAAAAGCCAGTGTTACGAAATTATAGTTTAAATCGTTAGAAATGATTTTCTTCCGATTGGTTTACTAAGAAATGTTGATTATGTATGAAAATGGACAAATAAGTTTTTGAAAGGAGTTTGGCAAAAGTTGCATTGAACTGATGTTATTCATGAAATATTTCTTTTGAAGTTCATGTTTTCACATTAATCCGATTTCAAAAGTACGTGCTGGGGTTTTGGAAAGTTAAAGTGATTTTACCAGTAGTTATAACGATTGAGATTATTTCATGTGAAATAAACCCCACGCATGATGGAAACATTTTAGGATGGAATACAGAACGCTGGTTGCTAACAGCAGTACTGTTAGCCCTTGGTGCACCTCGGTTACTCGAGCTCGACAGTTTGTGGCATAGCCACCAGAATTATTTTGTGGGATTCGTTCTCGCGACAGTTTGTGGCCTTGAGCCACCAGAATTATTTTGTGGGATTTATTCTCGCGACAGTTTGTGGCATAGCCACCAGAATTATTTCGTGGGATTCATTCTCACGACAGTTTGTGGCTTCGAGCCACCAGAATGGTTAGTTACCCTCGTGGACTGTGTGTCCATGTCTATTTTCGTTCTGTTGAAGTCCTACAGAAAGATCATAGTTTTGAAAGGATTGTTTTCAATGATTTAGTTGAAATAGTTATTTCAAATTGAATATATGAAACGATAATGTTTACGGAAAAGATTATGGTCTTGCAAGGATTATTGATTTCAAATGATTATGTCAAATTGTTTTCCTTGAAAGAAAATGGTTACAGAAAAGTTTGCATTGAAATACGAGATGTTTGATACATGTTTATGCATTGTTAATTCGCATTATTTTGAATCATGATTTTCTTGGGACGTTATTCACGAGTAGATTATTTGACCTCAGATAGTGCAGGTGACCCTAATCCTCCCGCTGAGCAGTAAAGAGCCTCGTCGCAGATCCGAAGCGTTGTCTTTTTAACAAAATTGATTTTAATCTTTATTAAGTACTTGTGTTACTTTGATAAAAAGGTAAATGCTCCACATAGACCTTAGAAAAGATTGTGTTTATATTGAAAATGTTATGGAAACTTTAAACGATGTATTTGAGGTCTTAGGCTTTCAGAATGTGAAAATTTTCATATTCTGTGCCGGTCACGGTCCAAATTTTGGGACGTGACAACAAGGCTCTTTACTGCTCAGCGAAAGGGTTAAAGTCACCTGCACTATCTGAAGCCAAATAATCTACTCGTGAATAACGTCCCAAAAACATGATTTAAAAGAATGCGGAAATAAACAATGCATAATCATGTTGAAAATGTATTTCATAATATTTCGTAATTTGATGCAAACCTTTCTATAATCATTTGTATTTCAGGAAAAATAACAATATGAAATAACTATTTCAAATCAATCGTTGAAGTAACCATTTCTTTCAAAACCATAATCTTTCTGTAGTACTTCAACAGAATGAAAACAGACGTGGACACACAGTCCACGAGGGTAACTAACCATTCTGGTGGCTCGAAGCCACTAACTGTCGCGAGAACGAATCCCACGAAATAATTCTGGTGGCTCAAGGCCACAAACTGTCGTGAGAATGAATCCCACGAAATAATTCTGGTGGCTCAAGGCCACAAACTGTCGTGAGAATAAATCCCACGAAATAATTCTGGTGGCTATGCCACAAACTGTCGAGCTCGAGTAACCAAGGTACACCAAGGACTAACAGTATTGCTGTTAGCAACCAGCGTTCTGTATTCCGTCCTAAAACATTTCCATCATGCATGGGGTTTATTTCACATGTAATAATCTCAGCTGTTTCAATGCCATAACCGTTGGTAAAAACCACTTTGAATAAAAAAAAAAAACCCAGCATGTACATTAAAAATCAAGTTACTGTAAAATCATATGAAATTCGCATAAGAATATATTTCATGAATAACATCAGTTCAATGCAACTTTTGCCAAACTCTTTTCAAAAGCTTATTCATCCATTTTCATACATAATCATAATTCTTTTGCAAACCAATCGAAAGAAAAATCATTTCTAATGATTTAAACCATACTTTCATAAAATTTGCTTTTCGAAATTCATATTTGAAATTCAACATTTGAAATGACAATGCATTTGAAAATATAAATTTTAGGGAACGTTATTCACTCACCTGCCACGCTCCTAAACCGTTACTCTTTTCAGTCCAACAACTTCGATTACATTCACTTCTCAATCCCCTGTTATCCCGAAATAATATATTAACATTCTATTTAAAGCTTCCACAGAAATCAATCATCCTTAGACTATCATTTCAATCTATAACACTATCAACCACAACTCAATTCAATATTGGGGTTAGCACCTTAAAGCTTCAAATCAATTATAATAGCTCACAATAGTTCTAATGCTATTTTTAATATTCAAAACATTCTCTTTACCAAGTTGAAATACTTATAAGCTTAACTATATCTCAAAACATAACCCAAAATTTACAACCCATTTATGGCATGCTTCTGTCTCCTCTTTCATGGACCACATTATCACATGTATTATATATATTCTTACATAGTGCACACATACGCAATATATACATATCAACAGCACACCCTTCTCCTATAATTCTTGCTTCCTTCATTTAAATCCCTAACAACAGCACCATATATATATATATGCATATTCTTTCACAATGCATGCATACCCAAGATGTATTATTCAAACAGCATAAATGCATAACCTCAATAACCCATTCTAATTCAACCTAGGGCACCATAACCTGACAACAACAGAGTATACATATACCCATGGTAATGCCCACACAATAACATCACTATTCACACACTCCCTTTTTCCTCTCTGTTTCACACACATACACACAACTAAATATTGGCTAGGCACCAACATCCACATACCCCCACATCATAGCAGCTATAGTAAGCATATACAACAATGCAAGTTAATACCTCCCAGTTAGCTTTCAAGTCTGAAACAATAACCCCTGGCCTATACTTCCTAAACCAGACAGTATGCATGTACATATACATACCCTCGGCATTCCTCGTCCAACAACAATTCCAATAACATCACAGCAACAACAATAACCATCCAATAACGGCAACAGATACACACTCAGCTTCAAGTTTAAAGGCGACCCCTCAACCTCTGCCCAGTCCATTCATCGGGTTTTCCCAAAATAGAGAAATCTAACATAATGCCCAACTCACACGTAATTCACAGTAACCGTACCCAAGAACCAACACAACCAAATATTCACATAGCTCGATAGAAACAGAGTAACCGATATATGCACAGTTCATATTTATCGACAGTAAATAGAGAACCACTGAATTCACCCAGAACACATTGCATAGCTTGACGGGGTTACAAGAATACTCACCTATTCAGCTTACAGTTCATAGGGAGTCCCCAATACAACACACTATCCGGCAATCTTCTGTCCAACCGTAGCTCGGCAACAGAGGAGAGGTGATGAAGATGTGTTGGTTCACTAATTCCTTATACCCAGCGATCCTCAGCAACACCAGGAGGCAAACATCGGAAAAAAAAATCGATTTTACAGTTGGGACAGAGTCTGGAAATGCGCCCTCAATCCTTACTCAAATGGGTTTTGTTTCTTGCTAACAGAAAGTGGGGCAGGGAAGGAGGAAAGCTTCCCACCTTGCGACTCAAAGCTGACAGAATCCTATTTTAGAATGTGACGGCAGTGACAGCACACAGCATGACGACGGCGACAATGGCAAAAACTGCAGCGGTGACTCACCATAGTGTCAACCCTCGGTCACTCCTCTCCCATTAGTGACGACCCTCAGCTTCCCCGCTGGCTCCATTTATTGGCAGAATAAAACTTGCCGAATGTTACAACGACTCCAACGGCGCGACACAAAAGGGGAATTGACGGAACACTGCGGAGGCTGAACACACGGCATCGCTGGCGTGAAGCTACCTCTGTCGCCGCTCTCCCACTGCCTCTCTTCCCCTGCAACCGCTGAAAGATTTCAGAGACAATGAGGAAAGAGTACGGGCTCTACAGAAAAAGAAAGGAGGGGTAGAATTGTAATTTCGCACGCCAGAGAAAATAGAAAAATTTCCACTTCTGCAGTCACCAAGGTTCGAACACAGGACCTCTGATTTTCATCCTCTGTCCCTGACCACTCTGCCACCCATTACTATTTGAAATTTTCTGCCATGAATATATATTTATCTTTTGATAGCATGATTTTAAAGTTTGATAAATTCCTGAACCATAACATAACTACTTTAATAACGAAAATGACTGTTCCATTTACGATCTGGGGCAATTCATCTTTTTTCATAAATATTGAAATCTCATATTGATACTTACAATATATATGTCCTTTTATATATTTATATGCCTTTTTAAAAGTTTATAATTCAAATAGTATTTTTATTAGATTTTTCCTTCTTTTTATTCTCATTCTTTATTTTCTTTATATCTAAACACTTCCAATATCAGAAAAAATTGTAGCAAAATATACCAAGACTCGTTGTTTTGATTGAAAAGTCACGTTCAACTCACATATTGAGGATTATATTAATTCCTCTTTCATGCCTTATAGTTTTAAAAAGTAAAAAACACAAACAACTATTAGATCAGAGTATAAGAATTGAAAGAATATGCAAATGAATATATATATAGAGAGAGAGAGTACAAAACAATGCATCTGCTGATTTATAGATAGAAAAATCAAAGGGAGAGAATGACATTTGTGTCCCCTAGAAGACGGTTGTTAAGACTTCAATTATTCCCCTAAATTGGATAAACATCAAGTCTAACTAAAGTACTTTATCAACAAATTAAAGTAATTTTTATACCAAAAGCATACTTTAGTTTCCACTTCTTTATATGAATGAAAACTTTTACTTTCACTTATTTTATTATATATTTTCATATCTGGCAAAAAACTATATATTTGCGTCTACATTAATCTGGTGGCCGACATTCTGATTAAAGTGTAAACATTTATGTTATAAAATATCTAACATTTAACAGAGTAAAACTTTAAAGAATGGACAATAAAATATAACAAAAAATAACACTTTTTATATTCAAATTCATATTTGTTTGTTTGGTCTTCAAATACAAGGATTAGTCACTACTTCCAATAATAAATACTCTAAAATTACCTAAAAAGAAGAAGAAGAAGAAGAAGAAGCTATTTGGTGTGATATGGAGTGTGACTTTGAGTCACAAGTCAAGCACTCCATGAGTGGTTGATATAACGTGTTATAAAGGGTCCCTTTATAGCTTATATCACGCAATGATACTGAAAATATGATCGATAATGCTACTTCTTTCTTGCCTTTGTGGGACAGCTTTTAATTATTAGGTTCTCTGTGTCCTTACATATCTCATAAGTCTAGCATGATGTGTGCCTATAATTTTTTTTATATTGATGATATATATATATATATATATATATTATAATATAGCCAACTAGACTTGACCATAAACAATTAATATTATACAATGCACAAGTTTGCTTTTTTTCTTCGCATCACCTTCTTAGATGGTGCAATTTTTAATCTTTAAGTTTTTTGTGCCCTTAAGAAAGATTTTCTTATGGCCCAAACCCATATAGTTCAAATCATGAGTCACATCTAGAGAGATGTCAATATTTAGTATCACAAAACATCTTAAATAGGATTACCTTCAATAAAAAAAAATACATACACTTATAAAAATAATCTTTAAGTTTCTACCGTACAAAATTGTGGGGTAATTCATGACTACACATAGATAAAAATCTTGAGATAACTTGAGTAAAACTGATATGATTGTAAGATTGTTTTATTCATAGATTTGGGAATATTCTTAAATCGAAATAACCTATTTATTATTATAACTTATTTGTAATTTCTACATGTTTTAATAAATTTAGAAGTTCCTAAGATTCTTCGAACAAGATATACTTTGAATTCTTAGAACATGTTCAGGTGGCCTTTTATAGGATTCAGATTAGATTATATATTATCTTTTCATCTACGCAACATTTTCATATCATCAAATCAAATAATATACTATTAAATTTATGTTTATTTCCTGTATTCTCTTCTTTAGGAAGATTAAATGAGTGTTACTTTAAATTTCAATTTAAGACTATTATGCAATTTTCTGCTTTTAGACATTGTAACATATGAAGTTTTATTTTTAACCTATTCGTGCTTGCGCACTATATCTTTAGTCTTTCTAAACTGAATTATCAACAAAATAGCTAATATTTCTTTTTTGAAAAGAATTAACTAATAGTTTTAAAAATCTTGCAAGAAATGATTTCATACTTTACTTAACATTAAAATATAACAAAAACACTTCTTATATTCAAATGTATATATGTTTGTCTGGTCTCAAATACAAATCAAATGTAACTAAAACATGCTTCCTTCAAAAAATTCAGGTTTTATGGAGGTTTTTAGTTCTCTTCAAGAAAAGTTTTCACAAACTCAATCTTATGCGTACATCCTACCAATAAATGTAAGAAAGGTATTATTAGATTGAGTGTCAATTGTTTGTGGCTCTTGAAATATACATACAAAAATGCATACTCTTTTTACCACATATAATATTTTTCGAAGTCAATTGTGGTATTTTCTTTTGTGTAAATTAAGATGATATTGCCAAAATAAAATATACATAGGGATGTGTGTGTGTGAAATGAAGTATCTCTTTGTGGTCTACTTACAAGTCAAGCACTCCAATCAATTCACGTAATTTATGGGGTCCTGTTTATTTTTCCTACATTAACATAAACAACATAGTTTTGCAGCCTCTAATATTCATAGATTCACAATATTCAGCGTGTTTATTTCCAATAGCCAATAGATCCACGATACTCTTACTTTGGGATTTTTCTTCAATTTTCTTTTTTAGTTATTTTTGTAATTTCCTTTATAATATTGGTTACATTACATTCGTTCTTAACCCATGAATCTTCAATTTCTTTTATGAGAAAACCCCCAAAAAATCCCAAATGAATTCTAAAATTTTAAAAAGGATATACAAATATATAAAAGGACATATTGGTCACAAGTAATAATATGTAATTTTAATATTTGTGTGAAAAGATGAAAATTGAGTTATGGCATTGACTACACTAGTAATGAAATTAACAATATGTATAAAGATTTTAACCTTTTTGATAACAAGATTGACTACTCACATTAAGAAGGTAGTAGTTCAAATAGTATATCAGATTATAGATATTAGCTATACTGTAACGAAATTGATAATACGTCTAATGATTTTAATTATTTTGATGACGAGATTGACTACTCAATTTCACAATTAAGTAGTGCAAATAATAATAGATCAAGTTGTTGGTATTGACAACACTAATAATTTAAATTGACAACACATGTAAAGATTTTAACAATTTTGATAATGAGATTGACTACTCCTTTTAAGTTGTGGGGCAATTTTATATTTTTTTTATAAATATTGAAATCCCATATTGATACTTATGACATTTATGTCATTTTATATATGTGTATACTCTTTTTATAATATAAATAGTATTTTATTGAGATTTTTTCTTTTTATCTCTTTTCTTCTCGGTCTTTATTTTCTTTATATCTAACACTTGAAATATCGGGAAAAATTGTACCAAAAGATCCCAAGACTCGTTGTTTTATTGAAAAGTCACATTCAACTCGCATATTGAGGATTATATTAATTCCTCTTGCACGCCGTCTAGTTTAAGAAATTAAAAAACACAAACAACCATTAGATCAGTGTACAAGAATTCAAAGAATATGCAAATGAATATATATTACAAAACAATGGATCTGCTGATTTATAGATAGAAAAATCAAAGGGAGAGAATGACATTTATGTCCCCCTAGAAGATGGTTGTTAAGACTTCAATTAGTCCCCTAAATTGGGTGAACATCAAGTCTAACTAAAGTACTTTATCAACAAATTAAAGTACATTTTTATCAAAAGCATACTTTATTTTCCACTTCTTTATATGAATGAAAACTTTCACTTTCACTTACGTTTATTATATATTGTCATATCTGGCAAAAAAGTATATATTTGCGTGTACATTAATCTGGTGGTCGACATTCTCATTAAAGTGTAAACATTTATGTTATAAAATATCTAACATTTAACAGAGTAAAACTTTAAAGAATGGACAATAAAATATAACAAAAAATAACACTTTTTATATTCGAATTTATATTTGTTTGTTTAGTCTCCAAATACAAACAAGTATGGAATAAGACTAAAAAATACTGCTTCAAAGAAAAATAAAAGGTTACCGGTTTTGCTAAGGTTTTCACGCATGGATCGTCAAAGAAACTTTTTTACAAATTTTTCCAAACAATTTTAGTTGAGATATGGACTCAGTACAACCAAAATATATCTCATACCTCAAAGAATATTCGCAAAAGTATTTAAAGATTAGCCACTAAAATATTTTGCATATTGGCAATAAAATTCATACTGACAATTCTATAGTTTGAGCTATATTCGTATAAACTAATAAACCAACCTTAATTTTATAAGGATGTTATCATCATTCAATACAATTTTTCAAAATACTTTAAAAATTGCGCATAACGATCCCTTCAAGTATCTGGGTAAAAAGTGGATTATTAGAACGAGTGTTGTGGCTTTCCGAGTGTACATCCACGTTTTGTCACATACAATATGTGTGTGTTTGGTTTTAACCAAAATCTAGATTTTGAAAAATTTTAAAACAAACAGTTATATTTGTTTAAAAGTGCTTTTAGATCAAATTATAATTTAAAATTAAAGTTTTAGATAAGCTGATCAGAGTAGCTTTATGAAATAGTAAAAGAGCTTATGAACTAACTAATTACTATATTACCCATACTTTTTCTTACACCCTCTCTCATCTCTCCTCTCTTATCTCTCATCATTTAATACCTATATCATTTTTTCATAATTTACCAATAATAAAAATATTTTTATAAATAACTATCGAAACACTTATTTATTCAAAGTGTGTATTTAGTTTTCCTATAACCAAGGTTTTAAAACGTAGGTTTGGGCAAAATCTAGGTTTGGAAGCAAACAACTATATTTGTTCAAAAGGGTTTTTAGATTAAACCATGGTTTAAAACTAAAGTTTCAGATAAACTGGTCAGAGTAGCTTATGGAATAATAAAAGAGCTTATGAACTAACTAATTACTATATTATCCATACTTTTTCTTACACCCTCTCTCCTCTCTCCTACTTTTTCTTACACACTCTCTATTTTCTTTTCTTACACCATCTCTCATCTCTCCTTTCTTTTCTATACTTTCTCCCATCTCTCTTTTACACCCTCTCTCCTCTTTTATCTCTCATCTCTCATGTATTTAATAATCATACAATTTTTTGTAATTTACCAATTATCCAAACACTCATTTATTCAAAATCACTTTTTTTTCATAAGCTTTTCTCCAAAAGCTATTTTCTAAAAGCTGCCCAAAAGTTCTTTTTTCATAAGCCATTTTCCAAACTCTTATCCAAAAATCACTTTTTTTATAGACTCTTCTCCATAATCCCTTTGTTAAAAGCTACTCAAAAGCCATTTTTTTTCATAAGTCATTTTTCAAAATCTTAGCAAAACGGGCCCTATATATAAAATCTATAAAAAAACAAAAGATGCGCTATTTATGTGTTTTCTAAATCAATTGTGTTATTCAGGCAAACTAAAATGATATTATCAAAATAAAATATACATAAAGAGACGCACATATAGCAGCTGTTTGGTGTGAATCATGAGACTTTATACAGTTGGCACTTAGTTAGGCTCCTTAAGTATCAAATCAGGATTTGATCCCTGGCAATGCGTATGGATAAAGAGTGGTCTCATAACTAATACTAAAGTCCCTTCAAGAGGTTTTCTATGTGTAGAGATTAGTCATTACTTCTGACCATAAATATTCTAATTTTACCTTAAAAAAAGAAAGAAAAGAAACTATTTGGTGTGAAATGGAGTTTGAGGTCTAGTAACAAGTCAAGCACTGCATGGGTGGTTGATATAACGTGTTATATGGTGTCACTTTATGGCTTACACAACGCATTGATACTGAAAATATGATCAATAATGCTACTTCTTTCTTGCTTTTATGGGACATCTTTTAATTATTTTAAGTTCTCTTTGTCCTTACATATTTCATAAGTCTAGCATTTTGTGTGCCTATAATATTTTATATTGGTGATATATATATTATAATATAGCCAACTAGACCATAAACAATTAATATTATACAATGCACAATTTTGTTTCTTTTTCTTGGCATCACCTTCTTGGACGGTGCAACTTTTTATCTTTAAGTCATATCTTTCAAATCATGAGTCAGGTCCAACAACATCTTTAAGTTTCTTGGAGAGATGTCAATATTTGGTATCACAAGGTATGTTGAATAGGATTGACTTCAATAAAAAAATACATATACTTATAAAAAAATCTCTAGGTTTCTATCGTACAAAATTGTGGGGTAATCCATGTGCTACCCATAGACAAAGTAAAAATGAGATGGTTGGTAGATTGTTTTACTCATAGATTTGAGAATATTCTTAAAGCTGAATAATCTATTTATTAATATAATTTATTGGTAATTTCTACATCTTTTAATAAATTTAGAAGTTCCTTAAATTCTTCGAACAAGATATCCTTTGAATTCTTAGAACATGTTCAGGTGGCTTTTTCTAGGATTTAGATTAGATTATATATTATCTTTTCTTCTACGCAACATTTTCGTACCATCAAATTAAATAATATAATATTAAATTTATGGTTATCGACTGAATTTCTCTTTTTTAGAGAGATTAAATGAGTGTTACTTTAATTTTACAGTCAAATGTGAAGGATAATCATGTAAAATTCGCGTAGTATTCAAGCCATCTTTAGCCAAAGCATCTGCCAATTTATTCCGTTCTCTAGAAATATGTTGGATCTTCACATCCCAAAATAGATCAAGAAGACTCTTTATTTGGGACACCAATAAGCTGTATGTATGACCTGTCAGATTAGCTAGCATTTGAACAACATTCTTGACATCAGTTTCCAACATAATTTTTCTAAAACCTAAATCCCAAGCAAGTTTGAGACCTTTATAAATGGCTCACTGTTCATCCTCTATGACTGTACAAGATCCTAGTTTACTTATAAATCTAGCAATCCAATTTCCTAAATGATCTCTAATGACTCTGCCACATCCAGCTCTATTTTGTCCTGTAGTCACATCTCTGTCTACATTTACTTTGATCCATCCCAAAGTGGGAGGATGCCACTTATATGAATTTGAAGTTGTGCTATCATTAGATACACCATCCTCCGGAACTAGCTCAAAGCTCCTCCATGTTTGCATAATAACCAAATAAGGCTGTAAAGGCTTTTTAAGTACTTTCCCTGAAAAGTTTTATTGTTCCTCCACTTCCACAAATTCCAAATTGTTACTCCCCAAATTAATCCCCCCAACTATTAGCACCATCTAATCCCAACTCTCTTGAGATTTAAAGTAAACCAATCTCATAGGTGGGCTGCAAAGAATGAGTGTTACTTTAAATTTCAATTTAAGACTATATTATGCAATTTTCTTCTTTCAGACATTGTAACATATGAAGTTTCATTTTTAACCTATTCGTGCTTGAGCACTATATCTTTATTCTTTCTAAACTGAATTATCAACAAAATAGCTAATATTTCTTTTTTGAAAAGAATTAACTAATAGTTTTAAAATCTTGTAAGAAATGATTTCATACTTTACTTAACATTAAAATATAACAAAAACACTTCTTATATTCAAATTTATATATTTTTGTTTGGTCTCCAAATACAAATCAAATGTAACTAAAACATACTCGCTTGAACAAAAAATAAAAAATTTCAGGTTTTGCGGAGGTTTGTAGTTCTCGTCAAGAAAAGTTTTCACAAACTCAATCTTATGCGTACATCCTACCAATAAATGTAAGAAAGGTATTATTAGATTGAGTGCAATTGTTTGTGGCTTTTGAAATATACATACAAAAATGCATGCTCTTTTTACTGCACATATAATATTTTTCGAAGTCAATTATGGTATTTTTCTTTTCTGTAAATTAAGATGATATTACCAAAATAAAATATACAAAGGGATGTGGGTGTGAAATGAAGTGTCACTTTGTGGTCTACTTACAAGTCAAGCACTCCAATCAATTAACGTAATTTATGGGGTCCTGTTTATTTTTCCTACATTAACATAAACAGTATAGTTTTACAGCCTCTAACATTGAATAGATTCACACTACTCAACATGTTCATTTCCAATAGCCAATAGATCCACGATCCTCTTACTTTAGTATTTTTCTTCAATTTTCTTTTTGAGTTCTTTCTGTAATTTCCTTCATAATATTAGTTACATTACGTTCATTCTTAACCCATGAATCTTCAATTTCTTTTCGAGGAAAATTCCTAGAAAATACACATAATTCTGAAATTCTATACAAATACATAAAAAGATGGATTAGTAACAAGTATTAATATATGATTTCAATATTTATGAAAAAAAGACAAAACCTAAGTTATAGGCATTAACTATACTAATAATAAAATTGATAACATATATAATGATTAAAATGATTGATTACTCATATTAAGAAGTTAGTAGTTCAAATAATATATCAGGTTGTAGGCATTGACTACACTAATAACAAAATTGGTGGCAATGTAATAATTGTAATCATTTTGTAACGAGATTGGCTACTCTTGACAACTTAGTGGTGTAAATAATAATAGATTAGGTTATAGGCATTGAAACTACTAATAACAAAATTGACAACACATGAAAGATTTTAACAATTTTGATAATAAACTTGTCTACTCTATATAAATATTGAATTCCATGTTGATACTTGTAACATATATGTCATTTTATATATTTGTATGCCATTTTTAAAATTTTATAATTCAAATGGTATTTTTTTTGGCAAATTTCCGTTCTTTTTATCCCTTTTTCTTCTCCGTCTTTATTTTGTTTTATATCTAAACACTTGCAATATCAGGAAAAACTATAGCAAAAGATCCCAAGACTCGTTGTTTCAATGAATGGACAATAAAATATAACAAAAAATAACACTTTTTATATTCAAATTTATATTTGTTTGTTTGCTCTCCAAATACAAACAAAGTATGGAATATGACTAAAACATACTGCTTCAAAAAAAAAAATAAAAGGTTACCGGTTTTGCTAAGGTTTTCACGCATAGATCGTCAAAGAAAACTTTTTACAATTTTTTTCCCAATAAATATACTAAAAAATTTTAGTTGAGATATGGACCCAGTACAATCAAAATATATCTCACACCTCAAAGAATATTCCCAAAAGTATTTAAGATTAGGAGCTAAAATAATTTTCATATTGACAATAAAATTCAAACTAACGCATCTATAGGGTTTGAGCTATATTCGTATAAATTAATAAATCAACCTTAATTTTATCAGGATGTTATCATCCTTCAATAATTTTTTTTCAAAATGCTTTAAAAACTTGCGCATAACGATCTCTACAATTCTCTGGGTAAAAAGTGGATTATAAGATCGAGTGTTGTGGCTTTTCAAATATACATACACGTTTTGTTACATACAATATAAAATCTATAAAAAAAATAGAAAATAAAATATGCGCTATTTATATGTGTTTTCTAAGTCAATTGTGGTATTTCTCTTTAAGTAAACTAAAATGATATTATCAAAATAAAATATACATAATGATAAATAAATAGACACACATAGAAGTTATTTGGTGTAAAACATAAGACCTACGTACAGTTGGTATTTAGCTAGTTTATATAAGCATCTAATCAGTTATTTGATCCTTAAAGATATGTATAGAAAGGGTCTCATAGCTAGCACTAAAATCCCTTCGCAAAGTTTATAGTGTATGGAGATTAGTCACTACTACTTCTGACAATAGATACTCTAAACTACCTATAAAAAAGAGAAGCTATTTGGTGTGAAATGGAGTTTGACTTTGAGGTCTAGTAACAAGTCAAGCGCTCTATAGGTGGTTGATATAACGTGTTATATGGGGTCACTTTATGACTTATACAATGCAGTGATACTAAAAATATGATCGATAATGCTACTTTTTTCTTTCTTTTATGCGACAGCTTTTAATTATTTTATGTTCTTTGTGTTACGTATCTCACAAGTTTAGCACGATGTGTGCCTATAATTTTTTTATCTTGATATATATATATATATATATATATATATTATGATATAGCCAACCAAACTTGACCGCAAACAATATTAATATATATCACCTTCTTGGATGGTGCAACTTTTAATCTTTAAGTTATTTATGCCCTTAATAAAGATTTTTATATGAACACCAGACCCATATCGTTCAAATCATTTGTTAAGTCTAACCAAATCTTTTAAGGCACTGTCATGCATCTTTACAGAAATAAAAATCTTGAGAATATTTTTTTTAGAAATACTCTGAAATCGGAATAATCTGTTATTATACTTTTTGTTGGTAATTTCTAAATTTTTTTAATAAATTTAGAATTTTCCTAAATTCTTCGAACAAGATATTCTTTAAATTCTTAGAACATGTTTGGGGTGGCCTTTTCTAGGATTTAGATTTTAGATTCTATATTGTCTTCAAATTTATATATGTTTGATTGGTCTCCAATTATAAACAAGATATCAAATATTGTGACTAAATCCTACAGCTTCAACAACAAATAAATTAGACAAAGATTTGCGAAGGATTTCACAAAAAGTAAATACAGCTCCTAATGAAGGTATCAAACAAAATTTAGTTGAGACGTGGGTTCGATACTGCCAAAATATATCTCATAGCTTAAAGAATATTCACAAAAGCATTTAAAATTTAATCACTAAAACGATTTTCATATATAGGCAATAAAATTCAACTCACACTCCTATAAGGATGAACTATATTTGTGGTATTGTCTTTTGAGTAATTAAGATGATATTACCAAAATATGACTCACACCTCAAAGAATATTAGGAAAAGTATTTAAAGATTAACCACTACAATGATGTTATGATCATCCTTTCAAGATAATTATTCAAAATGCTTTAGAAAATTTCACATAATGACCCCTTCAAGTCTCTGGCTTAAAAAAACTAATTTATAGATAACTAATTCATTGAACATAGTTGCATTGTAGAGTATACTTCAATATATTATCCAAAATTGCGCATAATGTCCCTTTCAAGTCTCTGGCGTAAAAAGCGGATTATGAGATTGAGTGTTGTGGCTTTTGAAATATACGCACAAAAATACATCTCTTTTTTCCACACACAATATATCAAACCTGTCAGAAAAAAATTAAAATATGCACTATTTTACAGTGTTTTTGAAGCTAACTACGGTATTTTCCTTTGGGTAAACTAAGATGATATTATTACCAAAATGAAATATACACAAAGTCAAGCAAAGTGAAATAATGCAATGAAAATAAAAATATGGTCCATAAAGTAACAAAGTCCTCTCATCGTTAACTATAACGTGCGTTATGGGGTCACTCTCTGGCAAATACCATTTTTGATCATACAATTTACTTGACTGTGTGTGGAATTGAGTTTGCACATCTTGACTTTGATTTCTAATCGAACGAGTATAAAATGACGTGCGTGTTAATTCCTAGATTCGCAAGACTTAACATTTGATAAGTGAGATATGCTAAACATGAGAAAACCTTCTTGCTTTGTTTTCCACTTCTTACTTCATTGCTTCATGGTTTCCTCAGCGTCACTTGATGCAAACATCATCACTGACAGATATGCACTTCTTGCCCTTAAATCTTCAATCACTTCAGATCCATACGATTCTTTAACTAATTGGTCTGTCTCTTCTTCTCCATGCAATTGGGTTGGTGTCACCTGCAATACTCGACATGGAAGGGTTCATTCCTTAAATCTTAGAGCCATGGATCTCAAAGGCACCATACCTCGACAGCTGGGAAATCTCTCATTCCTTGTTAAATTGGATCTTAGTGACAACAATTTTCACAATCAAATCCCTGAAGAGACAGTTCGACTACGTCGATTGAGACTATTCAACTTGAGCTACAACAACTTTCATGAACAAGTTCCAACATGGATAGGAGATTTATCCATGCTTGAGTGCTTGGATTTTCGAAATAACAATTTTAATGGAGTTATTCCATCGTCTCTATTCAATTTGTCAAAGTTAGAGATCTTGGATTTGAAGTTTAATTTAATTGAAGGGACTATTCCACTTGAGGTAGGAAAACTTGAGGACTTGAAGATTTTACAACTTTCACTTAACAAGCTTTCAGGAACAATTCCCCAAATAGTTTCCAACTTTTCTTCACTTGAAATATTGAGTCTCTCTTATAATAGTTTGTCAGGTATGTTTTGGCTTATTTTTAATATCTATATTTGTCTTTTCTATAATTGATTGCATGATTTTATATTATCATGGGGAACCTTTGTTTTTCTAGATTTTTTTTTGCATTTTTGTGCATTTCTTCTAGTTTATTTTTTTATAATATTATAATCCTATTACGATGAATCCTAATTTTAAAATTTGTGGCTACCATTATCAGCATAGATGTCTCATCTAGAAATTGAACACATGACCTAGAGAAATTTAGTAGGACCTTATATTACTAGACTAACTCTATATTGGTATTTTTTATTGTCTATTTCTAACATTTTTCTATTAATAATAGTGCAAAAATATCTAAGGCCACTGTAGTCTTTAAAAAATTAGTATTCCTTTTTTTAATCCAAAAAAATTATTATTTCATGATTAAAACATTTCTGAAGGTTTTGTTTTTCAAAATAAGCTTTACAAGCAACGTATTTGGAACGTTTAATTTTGATTGGAATAATCTAAGCAATAATTAATTTTACTTTTATAATTAATTTATAAAAAAAATTGTAGTTAACAAATTAAAAATATTTCTTCTGGGAGCGTTCCAAGAAATGATGAATACTAAGGCCAATTGGATTATGTGTCTCAATTTCCCCCTTATAATCTCTACGGTGTAACAGGACGTAAGCAATACGTTTCTTAATTTTAAACTTTTAATAATATTACTTTTTCGAAAAAGATATAATTGTTGTTGTGTTTTATCATTTAGAATATATTTGTGTGATTTCTAACAAAAAAAGTGCAAGTTTTATTACATTTGTTTTTAAGAAATATAAATATATGTCATGTACAAATATAATAACTTGTGATACTTAAAGAATTGTTACTACTGACATTACTTTATTTCCCATCCCTTAATATTTGAAGGAAGCATTCCAAATGAGATTGGTGATCTTTCACAACTGAAGGAATTGTATCTTGGAAGGAATCAACTTGTCGGTTCTATACCATCTTCATTATTTAACAATTCAGTGCTGCAGCAAATTGGTCTTGACATAAATCAATTATCTGGTAGTCTCCCAACAAGTATATGTTCTGGGCTTCCAAAACTTGAATCGTTTTATGTAGATGAGAATGAGTTGTCTGGCGAAATACCCTCCATTTGGCATCAATGCAAAGAATTAACAGAATTACAATTGGGGGATAACAAATTCAAAAGAGGAAACATACCAAGTGACATTGCAAATTTGACCAAACTCCAAAACCTATATCTTGGTAACAGCAAGCTGCAAGGTAAGAGTTTTGATTATATGATGGTCTTAAATTTTGTTCCCAGTATTTTGATATAATCAGTATTTTGCATTATAGATGTCACGACCTGAAATTTGGACCGTGACCGGCACAGAATATGAATAGTTTCATATTCCGAAAGCCTAAAATCTCAAATACAACGTTTAAAGTTTCCACAACATTTTTCAAAATAAACATAATATTTTCTAAGGTCTATGTGGAGCATTTACCTTTTTATCAAAATAACACAAGTACTTAATAAAGATAAAAATCAATCTTGTTCAAAAATCACGCTTCGGATCTGCGACGAGGCTTTTCACTGTTCAGCGGGAGGATTAGGGTCACCTGCACTATCTGAGGCCAAATAATCTACTCGTGAATAACGTCCCAAAAACATGATTTATAAGAATGCGGAAAATAAACAATGCATAATCATCTTAAAAATGTATTTCTTATCGCTTCGTAATCTAATGCAAACCTTTTCGTAAACATTTGTATTTCAAGGGAAATAACCGTATGAACTAATTGTTTCAAATAACTCATTCAAAACAATCTTTTCATAACCATGATCTTTCTGTAGGACTTCAACAGAACGAAAACAGACGTGGACACACAGTCCACGAGGGTAACTAACCATTCTGGTGGCTCGAAGCCACAACTGTCGCGAGAATGAATCCCACGGAATAATTCTGGTGGCTACGCCACAAACTGTCGCGAGAATAAATCCCACGAAATAATTCTGGTGGCTCAAGGCCACAAACTGTCGCGAGAACGAATCCCGCGAAATAATTCTGGTGGCTATGCCACAAACTGTCGAGCTCGAGTACCAAGGTGCACCAAGGACTAACAGTACTGCTGTTAGCAACCAGCGTTCTGTATTCCGTCCTAAAACATTTCCATCATGCGTGGGGTCCTTTTCACATGTAATGATCTCAATCGTTTCAAATACCATAATCATTGATAAAGTCACTTTGAATTTCAAAAACCCCAGCATGAACATTCAAAGTCAAGTTACTGTAAAAACCTATGCAATTCACATAGGAATGTTTCATGAATAACATAAGTTCAATGCAACTTTTGCCAAACTCTTTTCAAAAAGCTTATTCATCTATTTTCATACATAACCATAATTCTTTTATAAAGCAATCGAAGAAAAATCATTTCTAACGATTTAAAACATACTTTCATAAAATTTGCTTTTTGAAATCCATATTTGAAATTCATCATTTGAAATAACAATACATTTAAAAATGTAAATTTGTAGGGAACGTTATTCACTCACCTGCCATACCCTTGAACCTTTACTCTATTCAGCCAATCCCTTTTCAATTATTTTCACTTCTAAATTCCCTCCATGATCAACGACGATGACTTGCACAGCGACGGAGATAGGAAAGAGGTTTGGGAATCTGGACTTGCTACAATGTTACAGGATATAGATCATCGGCGACAGTAGCACCACTCTAACAGCGACAGTGACTCGGCACAGAGGATGGCGATAACGAACGGATCATGACAGAAGCAAGACGAAGATTGGAATCAAGGACTTGCTACAGTAGCAGAGACTTGCTACAGTAGCAAAGAACGGCGACAAATAACTGCTACACGGTGACGGCGATAACCGCAAGGGTGGTATACCGGAAGGAGTATTCACCTGCGGTAACCCGGACACAGGACTCATGACACACTTGCAGAACTTGCCTTCTGCTCGCGCTCAATGCAACCTCGTTGCTGACCGAAAATGAATGGAGTGGGGAAGGATTTCTTCTTAAGGACGATGGCAGAGACCTTCCGTGCCGTGTACTCCCTTCCCGCGCCGCACGCTGAACCACTGTCGCCGTTCACCTACGCCGCGCTGCTGCCCTGTCATCTCTGTTCCCAGCCTGCGGCATCGCTGGAATCTGAAGTCTGAAGGAAATAGAGATACGGCACAGAGAAAAAGAAGGGGAGGACAAAATGGAACTTTTGCACGCTAAAAAAAATTCTCCCTTGCAGTACCCAGGGATCGAACACGGGATCTCATAAGTTAATTCTCGCCTCATAACCACTCAGCTAACGTCTTCACTTTGCCATTATTCATAACATATATATATATACCTCTTTAATAAATTTTAAATATATATTATTTTATTTTTTTTTTCTTTTCCTTTTATACAAAATTTCTGGCCATAACAATAGATTTAAAGAATAATGATTTTTCTAGATTCCTTTTAAAGGAATGGAACCTGATACTTTCTTTTAGTCCCAAAGTAAATATGAACAAAATATTACACTTTTCATAATCTATGACTTCGAGTAAAACATATTCATATGTGCATTAGATTGTGTATTTTTTTTCTTTTTCCCTTTTTCACTTTCTAGAATAAAAATAAATTTGAAATGAGATTTTGTTTCTGGCCATTTAGGTCAAATTTATATATAATTTTCATACACATGTAAATATAGGGAATAAGTTGCATACATAATCTTCAAAAAAAAAAAATGAAATAAAATGATGAAAAAGACATACTAGTTGAGATTTCAATGCTTATTTCTTTTTCTTTTTTTTCATTTTCCCCTATTTTCTTTTCAATGACAAGTTTTTTAGTTCTTTTTAATATAGACTATCCATCACAATTTGTTAACGAAACGAATACGGATCTTAAAAAAACATACGCTTTACATGAAAAATAATTTAGATGTGTCATTTAAGGGTAGTGGCTTTTTTAAAAAATTATTGATTAATACGACGATATTTTGTCAAAATTAAAATGAGGATTCAATTCTTTGAAATGATTTAGGGATTAATAATCTATACACATGCATGTACACACACACACACACACATATATGTGTGTGTGTGTGTGTGTATGTGTGTATATGTGTGTATGTGTGTTTATTGAAATCTTGAAAGGGCATTTCATACCCAAAAAAATATTAAAGGGCCCATACAATACTAGAGTCACGCGGAAACAAACAACGCTAGCCACAAATTAGCCTTAACTCATTTATTTTAGAACTATTTGCTAGGGGTAGTTTTTTTTTTTTTAATTTTGTTATATTTTTTATGCATTTCTTCTTCTTTTTCTAACATTTTTATTTTTTTAAGAATAAAAGCAATTTGTTATCCAATGTTTGAAATGGTTAGTAAATGCATATCATGGGAAAGAGAATATTGTTATAATATTAATTCATATCAGTAAGACTCTATCAATATTTAAAAATAAATGTTTAATTTCTGTTATTAAAAGCTTTTTGAAGATTATGTTTTCCAAAATAAGTAAGCCTTATAAGCAACACATTTAATTTTGATTTGGATATACAAATATAATATAAATTTTATATTAATTTTATTATTTATTTTTAGTTTTTTAAAAAATTTTGTAGTTAACAAAATCATTTTTTTGGGATTCAATTGTTGGGGTAGCAAGCGCCAAATGGATTCTATGTCTCTTATTTTTCACTTTATCATAATTAATTGAAAAATTCATAAGCTTATTTAGTCTTAAATGAGATAAATACATCTCACATAATATATAGGAATTTCTCACAATAAATCTAAATTACCTAGTAATAAATTTAATTTTTGGCAAACCTCCAAATCCTAAATCTTCGTAGCAACAGTTTGCAAGCAAAGAATTTTAATTACATGATTGTTTTATACCATATGTGGCTTTCTTTTTTTCATCTCTAGGATAAAAAGTAATTTTAAAGCTACATTTTGCTTTCCTTTTTTTTTCATTCATTTTAAAGAACCATAAGAAGCTTTGTAATGTTTATCTATTTTTTTTATTTGAAAACATACACATATAACAGTGATGCTTTCTTTTAATCCCAATGTAAATATACCTTTTTTTATATATGTATAATTTCCACCCACATGTCAAAAAGTATAATAAAATATTGAATTATTAGAAAAATTGGGTACCAAAAAATACATACTTTATCCATCTTTTATTTTTATTTTCTTCACTAAAACGCAACACTAGATTCAGAAATTTCATATTATAAACATGAATACAAAAAATACATACTTTAGAAAATTATTTCATACGTATGTATGTACAAATCCCCCACCATAATATGAAATCTTGGAAAAAGAAAAGGTTCACACTCTTAGCTTCTCTTTCTTTTTCTTTTTATTATTTAAATTAAACTAATTTTTTAATATCTCTTTCAATATTATAATAAGTTTTGCTATGTATATATAATTTGCTCAGGAATCATTCCAAGTGAGATTTGATATTTGACAAACCTCAAAATCTTAGATCTTAGCAGTAACAATTTGCAAGGTATGACTTTTAATTATATGATTGCCTTATAACATGTGTAGCTTTTCCTTTTCTTTTCATCTCTTGAATAAAAAATAATTTTAAAATGAAATTTTGCTTTATTTATTAGCCACCCGAATTAAAATGATATTATCCTTTTGAAAATGAATTAATTGTTATTGTGTTTTATCATTTTAGAATATATTCGTGTGATTTCTAACAAAAAATATAAATCTTAAATTACTAAATTAACTCTGTATTAATACCTTATTTTCGATTTTATTGATTTGCTTAGAGTCAATTCCTCAAAATCTAACCATTTCTATTTGTGCACTACCCATGAGGCCGTAAATACTTCCCACATTAATTCCCATCTCGGCCCACTTCCCCATTCAGCTCATTAGCCCATTTTCTTGGGTTTCATTTATACCAATGGATACAATCCAACGAATTATTCTTACCTTATTGTCCCAATTCACAACTTTCATTTCTTTTATGCTTTGTAGCTTTGTGCACTTCACTCGCCATCACTTTCCACCATCAAACCCTCGATTTCAAATTTTAAATTCCAAGTACAATGTGATGTCCCTAGAAGATAATACTATAAATTGATAATACATACACTCATATGTATGGTACATCAATTTTTTTTAACTCCTAGAAGATGACTATCAATATGGTTTCATATAGCTTTCTTGTTTCTTTTTATTATTAATTATATCATTTTTTATTCTTTTCATGCACCTCTATCAATTTAAAGTCAAAGATCAATTAATACCAATAAATTAATATCAATTAATATCAATATTAAAATTGAAACAGGTGAAATTCCATCATCTCTCTTCAACATTTCTACTTTAAGAAGTGTAGATTTACAGAAAAACAATTTGATTGGTAATCTTTCAATATCAACTGGCAATGGGACATTGTTAGAAGAATTATTTCTACAATATAACAAGTTTACATGTATGCTCAATCTATTTATCCCTTGATTTTATGCTCTAACAAAATTGTCATTTACTATTTATGCTTTTTCTATATGGCTTGCAAATTTTTAAACTGAAATTGCTTTTAAGAGTAAAAATTGTAGCATATTTGATATGTTTCACGTAAGAAAATTGTTCTTCTGCAAAATAAAAAATCTATTTATTATATTATCTACATAATGTGTAATTGAAAGTATTTTAATTTCTTAAACAAACAAAATAAAATTTCAACTTTTTTTAGCCTATGACGAATTCATTATCAGATTTCAAAGTTAGATTCTTGTGAACATTAGATAAATTTAATTCAAAATATAACTAATTTGATTGTTCATTTGACATAGGTGAAATTTATTCCATAATCTCTCTTTATCATATCCTTTTAAAAGAATTTTAAGATTGGTAATTGATATTAGAAGATTCCCTTGAAAATTGAATTCCAGAAAAATTAAATCATAGAGTATTCTATTAATTTTAAAACTTTAATTAACAAAATTCCATGATTATTTATACACGTGTAGAATTAGTTAGAAGAAATCTGATGGTTAGAAGAAATTTGCTTTCCCCTTTTCTAATATTCAATTATTTAGAATTAGTAAGACACGTGTAGTTTTTTTCCTTGTTATAGTGTGAGTATATTATATACAAACGATATTACCTGCTTTATTTCTCTTTTAATTTTAAAGTCCGTACAGTTATAAAAATGCTTTTTTTTAGCAAAATAAGAATGACATTACTTATCAGTTATATATCATATATGTATATTAAGAAGATTATATGCAAATATTATGACCTATTTTATTTTTCTATTTACAAATCTATTCAGCTTTTTTATTAAATGCAACCTTTTTACAAGCATGCCAATATTCCATTTAATTTTTATTATTTTCTTTGTTTTTCAATCATTTTCTCTAATAGAATAAGTTTAAAATGAGATTCCTTTTTCCTCATTTTATTAATGTTATTGAAATATAACTAATGATTTATAATTCCAAAATTATTGCAGCTAAGATCACGAACAGAAAGATATAGAAAATCATGAACTAGTAGGACCACATGAAATTTAAAACATGAAATGCTCCACATCATATATAATATGCCCACATGTTGTTGTTTTTATTATATATTTATAGATTTTGTCATTTTCCTATTAATTTCAACTCTATATTTTCTCTCTCTCTCTCTCTTCTTAAATAATACATCTGTTTAATTTCATTTTGTTTTCATTTGTATTACACAAATTTATTAAATTTTCTATTAAATAATTGTTCAATAATTATAACATAAAAACACTTTAATTTTAAAATAAATCTTCTATAGTCGTGTCATCTCAGGATAGTTTATAATTTTTCTAATTTTTTATTTCAAAAAGTTTACAAAAACTTAAAAATAATAAAAATATTTTAGTTGTATATATTATTATTATTTGAAATATATAATAGTCATCATTGTAATTTTTTTATGTCTAGATAGACTCAAAAAGTTTATAAACGTATAGGGAAATTTGATAGACTTAACTTGTGAGACTTGATCTTAAAAGGAACTATTATTTAATTTTATTTAAATTGAATATTGAAAATAAGGCCTTCTCCTTATTTGTATTTAAATATATAAATATATACACAATTATTATTCATAAATAAATTAATATATATACTATTTATTTAATTAATTACTACATTAAGTTTTTAATACAATTAATATTTTATAAATTCTAAAATATTAATTTTTGAAATTGTTGGCTATTTTATTTTATTTTTTTATAAATATTATATATATATATATATATATATTAGTATTTAAGTCTATAGATTGTGACTTGGTTTTAGAAAGAGTGTAAAATCGAAATCGCACTGGGAGAGAACAATTTTACTTGTATTATTCTAGTAAATATTTTTCGCAAGGTAGCATTTTGGTATATCTTTTTACGATTTATATTTTATTTTATTTTAAATAATAAAAAAAATATTTAAAATGTATTTTATTTTAAAAGGTTGCACACAGATGATTGCATATCGTAGAAGAGATAATATGTAGTGATTTTTGTAATATAAAATGATGTATTCTTATATTCCATACATGTTATATATAAAACATATTAACTATTTTATCTTTTTTCCCTATTCCCTTATGAAAATGCTATTCATCCATCAATGCTTTTGTGTCCAGGTTTTATACCTAAAGGGATCGGCAATCTTGATAAACTTGATATCTTAGCCTTGTCCAATAATCATTTGAAAGGACCTATTCCTTCCAACATATTCAACATTTCAACATTGACAAATTTGAATCTTGGTGGTAATTTTCTCTCTGGCCTTCTCCCATCATATTTAGGAATTGGCCTTCCTAACTTGAACATGTTATGGTTGGACGAAAATGAACTGAATGGACAAATTCCAAACAGCATATCAAATGCTTCTAAACTCATAAGGTTGGATTTGTCATCAAACAAATTTAGCGGAGTTATACCCATTGTAATTAGAAATTTAACAAAATTGATAAACTTAGCTCTGGATGGGAATGATTTGACTGGGTTGATTCCACATACAGTTAATGAATTACATGGCCTTCAACGTTTAAGTCTCAGCAACAACAAATTGAAAGGGTCCATTATAAATGGACTTTGCCAACTGAAAAATCTATATGAATTGAATCTTGCCAACAACATGTTTTCAGGAGTGCTTCCAGGATGTCTCGGGAATATTACTTCTTTGCGGAAGTTGAATTTAGGCTTTAACCAATTGATTTCTCATATACCTTCTTCTCTTTGGAGTCTCAAAGAAATATTGGTTTTAGACATATCCTCCAATGCACTAAGTGGAACAATTTCTCCAGAGATATCAAACTTGGAAAAAATTATACTTTTAAACTTGTCAAGAAATCAATTGTCAGGAAGAATCCCTACAACTATAGGTGGCTTGCAAAGTTTGACAAATCTATCTTTGGCTCACAACAAGTTACAAGGGCCTATTCCAGAATCACTTAGCGGTATGATAAGCATGGAGTCAATGGATCTTTCCCATAATTATTTGTCTGGTGTGATTCCCAAGTCCTTAGAGTCATTACTCTATCTTAAATACATTAATCTTTCCTACAATTTCTTGTATGGAGAAATTCCTAATGGTGGGCCTTTTCAAAATATTACTGCTCTATCTTTTATGATGAATAAAGATCTTTGTGGGAGAACCCAACTACATGTCCAACCATGTATGAAAGGAAACAAGCACTTATCAGATAAAGTGATATTGATCTTGAAATTCTCATTGCCTATCTTGGTTGTCATTTTGGTTATTTCAGTCATTGCCTTTCTAAAGCGTAAGAGAGAAAATGATAATTATTCAACCAAAAGGGAGTTAACTAATTTGAGTACAATAACAAGGATATCATACTATGAGCTTCTACATGGAACAAATGAATTTGATGAGAGTAATCTTCTTGGCTCTGGAAGTTTTGGATCAGTATATAAAGCAATCCTTCCAAATGACAAGATAGTTGCTGTCAAAGTATTTAACTTAGATGTGGAAGAATCATCGAGAAGTTTTGATATTGAATGTGCTGCCATGTGCAATTTACGTCATCGCAATCTCATTAAAATCATCAGTAGTTGCTCAAATGACCATTTCAAATCTCTCATAATGGAATTCATGACAAATGGGAGTCTTGACAAATGGTTGTACTCTCATAACTATTATTTAGATGTCTTGCAGAGATTGAACATAATGATTGATGTGGCAACAGCTTTAGAGTATCTTCATCATGATTCTCTACGCTAGTTGTTCATTGCGATGTGAAACCAAGTAATGTTTTGCTGGATGAAGAAATGGTGGCTCATCTTAGTGATTTTGGTATTGCTAAATTGTTTGGTGAAAGAGAACTAGAAATTTATACTAAAACTTTGGCTACAATTGGCTATATGGCACCAGGTAATGCTTTAATAATAATACTTCATATTTATTTTCATGTTCTTTTGTTTGCTATGCTTAGTAAAACTTTAAAATATTAAAATTTTAGCCATATTTTTATGTTTTCATGTGTAAATATTTGCATTTATGACACAAAAGAAAAGTTTAATGAAAAACCTTATATTATGTTTTGACATCATGGCATTTATACTAATAATTCAAATGGACATATAGAGTACGGATCAAAAGGAGTTGTTTCTACCAAAGGAGATGTGTATAGTTATGGCATCATGCTGATGGAAATATTTACAAGGAAGAAGCCAACAGATGAGATATTTGTTCAAGGATTAAGTTTGAAAGATTGGGTGAGAAAATCAACACCACATTCAATCATCAATATTATAGATGCCAATTTGCTCCAAGAAGAAAATCATAATACTAATAATATATTATCTCATATATCATCAGTTTTTGAGTTAGCATTAAATTGTTGCAGTGACTTACCTGAGGCACGACTTACTATAACTGATGTTGTAGTATCATTGAAAAAAATCAAGGCTTTGTTTATATAAAATGCAAGGGATATTGCTAGATGAATAATTGTTAAAAATCAAGTTTTAGCGATTATTTCTTTTAGGTTTTGTTGTTGTTGTTGTAACAATTAATCTTGTAAATTGGAGCGATTATTTGTATGTTGTAATAATATATGAAGTATTGAAATTTGAAATTTTTTAACTTTACATATTTCATTTTTCTTATTAACACAATATATCTGAATTATAAAAACATAAGTTCACTCTTTTCCTTCAGGTAAATTTTATTTAGCTTGTAGTTTAATTTTGGAAGAAAAGTTTTTCTTTTAAGATTAATCAAAGTGAGCCAGATTTTCTTTCTTTTTCTCCTTTATCCTATTTTGTTTTTTAAATGTCTTGTTATTAGATAAAAACCCACTATAAATTGTATTATATTTGAGCAATTAAATAACTTTTTTAGTCAAATAGATTAATTAAACCGCCTCAGGTTTAAGAAATCAACTCAAACTTCATAACATACTCACCCCAACCATACTCAAACCCTAGAAATAAGGTGGGAAATAAATTAAAAAGCTAATAGAAGAGATGAGTTGTAAGATAACCATTTTACCCCTATTTCACTATTCAATATATTCCTGCAACAAAAGCTTAGAAAAGAATATTTTATAATACAAAACCTTTGCATGAAAGTTTACATATAATATGTAAGTTTATTGCTATATTCCATGCATAAGTGTTCATTATAAACAAAATGAAGAAGAATAAACAACATTAAATAAAATCCTCATTTTATTTAAAAATTTAAATATCAATGAGCAAAAAATATAATTCTCACAACTTGGCTCAATAAAATAATACTTGAGAAAATTAGTACTTTAATTAAAAGTATAGCACGTAGTAAAATTATCATTTGAAAGATTCCTATAGGATACTATTCACTTACACATTGTATTGTCAAATGCCCTGATGCCCAAAACAAAACTATAATCATTATCCTTTCACAACTTTTATAAGAAATCGCAAAATTCATTTAATGAAATTCTTCTACTTAATTAACGGTAATCATCTTATAACTATGATTATGAACATTCAAACATCCATCCAATTTACTTAAATTATTTAGCAATAAATTTGGATATCCCAATGGCTTTGTAGCCTAATAGCATAGAAGCACTCCTATAAACAAAAGGTCATGGGTTCAATCCCTTGTATAACCTAACCTTAAGCACTTAGTGCATGCTCCTTTAATTCAAAAATAAAAAAAAATAAAATCAACAATCTTGACTTCAACCTTCCTACTATAGAACGCAATATTTGAATTAAATCAATAATATATCACCATTAACTAATAACTTCAACAACAACCCAATCAAGCATAAAGGAAAAACCCCTTTATCTCATTTTACTTTACATAATTTAATATAGAAATTAAATAACTTTAATGCTAAACTTTGGACCACACTTATTTCCTCAAATATAATTTCTTCTTCACATATTTCATTAAAAACCCCAAGGGCATTCCAAAATCAAGCCATAGTCATAAATTATCAACAGCACAATTTTTCAACTAGAATACATTTTTCTATGTCTACTTCCTTAACATAATCCAAGTTGATATAGAGAGAAACAATTTAAATCCTTCTCTTCGCTCTTTTTTATACATGCTTCAAGCTTCCATTTAATTTCTCAAATTTCACCACAATGTTCTATATATATATATATATATATATATATATATATTAAAACAATAAGTATACCCTTTTAAGTTTCAACATAAAATCGAACAATCTTAATCCAACTAAATTTCTCTTCTACACATTTTCAGAAACACCTTATCTGCACCAAACATTCAAAAAGTTCATCAACTTCTTAATCTTCATATCTCCTATCCAACAATTTTCAAACACCCCTATATGAAATTACTATGCTACCCAAATTCAAGTCCTTACTAAGAATCAATTCAAACCAAGAAAACATAATGTAAATTCATCTTCTTCCTATTATAGCAACCAAAACAGTTAGAGTCAAATTTCCTATACTAATAAGCTCCCTAATATTTAATTTCAGCTTGTCTAAACTTCCATCTTCTCTCTTACATCATGCACAACCCATAAGAAAACACCATAATAAAAAATGACTTGAAGATCAACACACTCCCACACACATGATAACTACAGAGAAGTAAGGAAGGAGAGAGCTTTTGTAACATACCAATACAATTAAAGCACTAAAGAACATATTTGAAGTTTTGCTCACAACAGCCACAAAACAAGTTCCAAGCAGAGGTACAAGAAACTTGGCTGGGAGAGGTAGTGGGCTAACTAAAAGAGTAGACGACGATGTTAAACAAGATAAAGGAGGAAGAAGACTTCTACCATTACTGCACAGCAACAAACAAGATTAAAGAATGAAGAGGGAGAAAGAAGAACTGAAGCTTCACGTACACATACCGTTGGAGGTGATATTGAATGTTGGCTCTAGCTAGAATCCGATGACCTTCAACACAAGGGAGCATTACTCGAGCACTGAATAATTTTCCTCATTTTTTCTCCCAGTCCCTCTCTACTATGCTTCCTCACCGATAGGAAAATAATGGAGCCTGGAGAAATATCGGAAGGGATATATATTTTCAAACTATAATCTAAAAACATTTTAACTCATCCAAGTATGTTTTTATGGTTAGATAAAAAATGTTATTTAAAACCAAATCTCATTTTACATCCAATTATATCTTCCTTGGTTGTCACGTCCCGAAATTTGGACTGTGACCGGCACAGAATATGAATAGTTTCATATTCTGAAAGCCTAAAACTTTAAATGAAATGTTTTGAAATAAAAACAATAATAAATTGTATCTCATAAATCAACAGAATCTTTTCTAAGGACTATGTGGAGCATTTACCTTCCTTTTAAAATAATACAAGCACTTTCTTAATGATAATTATATCAAAAGTAATTTTGTAAAAAATGACGCTTCGGATCGGCAACGAGGCTCTTCACTGCTCAGTGGGAAGGTTAGGGTCACCTGCACTATTTGATGCCAAATAATCTACCCGTGAATAACGTCCCAAAAAACATGATTTAAAGAATGCGGAAAATAAACAATGCATAATCATATTGAAAATGTATTTCATAACGCTTCGTAATCTAATGCAAACCTTTTTGTCAACATTTGTATTTCAGGAGAAATAACTATTTCAAATAAATCATTTAAAACAATCTTTTCAAAACCATGATCTTTATGTAGGACTTCAACAGAATGAAAACAGACATGGACACACAGTCCATGAGGGTAACTAACCATTCTGGTGGCTCGAAGCCACAAACTGTCGCGAGAATGAATCCCACAAAATAATTCTGGTGGCTCAAGGCCACAAACTGTCGCGAGAATAAATCCCACGAAATAATTCTGGTGGGTTAAGGCTACAAACTGTCAAGCTCGAGTACCAAGGTGCACCAAGGGCTAACAGTACTGCTATTAGCAACCAGCATTCTATATTCCATCCTAAAACATTTCCATCATGCATGGGGTTTATTTCACATGAAATAATCTTAATCGTTTCAATGCCATAATCATTGGTAAAATCACTTTAACTTTCCAAAACCAAATCAAATTACTGTAAAAACATATGAAATTCGCATAAGAATATATTTCATGAATAACAACAGTTCAATGCAACTTTTGCCAAACTCTTTTCAAAAACCTCTTTATTCATTTTCATACATAATCATAATTCCTTTGTAAACCAATCGAAAGAAAATCATTTCTAACAATTTAAACCATACTTTCATAAAACTTGCTTTTCGTAATTCATATTTGAAATGACAATGCATTTGAAAATATAAACTTTAGGGAACGTTATTCACTCACCTGCTAAGCTTCCAAAATAAAACTTATTCTTCCAAGACTTCCCAAAATAATTGCCCTTATTGCAACTCAAACATCTGGAGTTCCTTCTTCCAAAGTACCTTATCCTGTTTTTCTTTGTTTCCTTGGTGGCTCGGGGAAATATCAAATCCTATATTAATTATCCATGTAATATTTATTAGTACTTAAAACCTTAATGCATAACATTTACATAATAAATCCCTTTTTCACACCCAAACTCTAAACCCTTTGTTATTAGCTCTCTAATCTTTTCATTTTTCTTTAGCTCCAAATTTTGTCTACTTCCGTAGTTGAACACTTTATCTTTATTTAAAACATTATACCTATACGGCCTTATATTTTAAATCTGAATTTTATTTCCAGATTTAAGATAATGCACACATCATTCAAATCTAATAGGCATTCATCCTCCCTTCATCCCAATAACATATACTATATATTTTTATTACTTTAGAGAGAGAGAAAAACATCTCTCAAAGTAAGCTTCAGACAATCATTATATAACTGTAAAATTCTAACTTCAATAAAGACCGAAAGTACATACATGATAAAAGGAATTAAGATGTTAAAATCACCAATCATCACACTCACATGCCATCGAGTGTGTGTATTATGTTCTTTCCTTCTCTTTCTATCTTAATCAAATATTATTTCTTTTTATTTCAAAGACACTTTCCTTGACTAAAATAAACCGAACATTCCAATTTTCAAATCAAGTTTGGACTACATTTTCAAACACTTTCTTTTCAGCTCAATACGGTAGAAAATTCACACATGTATACATATTCTTTAAAAGCTTCATTGATCTTTTACTTTTTACCTCTCTAACCATTAACCCAACACCACGGTGCTAACATAAGCACAACAACTTAAAAATTTAAACCAGTTTTCAGATTTATATATATATATATATATAACTTTATATCTCCTATCAACATGCATTACAACAATCCTCAAATACATCATGCAGACTCATGTATATATATATATATCTGTGCAACTTCTCAAAATAGCAACTAAATATGTATATATATATCAGAACAGCAGCAACCAAACTTTCCCTATAGCCGCAACACTCAACCAACAGAGGGGAACAATTTTAATCCCCCCACACATATATATGCATACTTCTCTCCTTCTAATAAGTAACTCCAAGCATATACACACACAAGCCATACAAAAACAAAATCGTAGAATAACTCTCTCATTCAATCATCATAGCTCGGCAAGTAGGGAAAATGGAAATTTAAATCATCCCATGATAGTGAGCACTGATCCAACAGAAGAAAGAAGTGGTTCATACGTACCACTATCCCAAAGGAACTGAATAGAGATAAGGAAGTAGCTCGGAGAACTTGCAGTAACTACCATACTAAACCATGCACCCCGACGTTCAACACTCACGATGCAACTCAAACAACAGTAGAAAGGAAATTCAGAGACTTGCTACAGTACAATGGAGACACTTGACAGCACGGCTACCCTCTTTTCTTCTGTTGCTCATTGCCTTACTCTCCCGTCGCCATCACTACACTGCTAATCCACTATCGCCAGCGACCCCCACTTCCCCCGCGACTCATTCCTCTAATTTCTTTATGCTCACACCCTCACTACAGCTCGCTGTCGATAGAAATTACAATGGGGGGAAAGGAGTGGCTCGACTAAAAGGTGATGGAAAGACTTTTCATGTCGTGGAAGCTCTCGCAGCACTGTTCGCTGACTCTGCTCCTAACGCAGCGCTGAATCGCTGCTCTAAGACACGACCGCACCGAAGAGAAATGAGGAAAGGAAGTTGGGAGTAGGTAAATAGAACATAAGGCATTTTTTTGAAATTTCACGCTGGAAAAAAAGATTAAAACTCACATAGCACCCAGGGATCGAACACGTGACCTACAGATTCATTCTCCGCCTCTGAACCACTCTACTAATGTCTTCTCATCAACCTTATATGCAACAAAATATATATATAACCTTTAAAAATTTTTGGGCCATAACATTGGTGGATAAGCCCAAGACTTAGCAATCATGCATAATTTACTCTCAATTGATTAAGGTGCAAAGGTTAAACAAGAAGAGAGTGTGTGTGATAAGGGCATACATGTAATCTATGCTTTCTTCCTATTTTCTCTCTAATGGTGGAAAGAAAATCTAGGAAGAAGATACAATGGATCCTACATGTGAGTTATACACCTTATTTTCTCTCCCACTTTGAAGAGAAATACTTAGGCTTTGTTTAGTTCAATATAATGGAGGGTAGGGGATATATGTAGAGAAGAAAATAAGATGTTTCTTGTTTAGTTCAGGAGGGGAGAGAAGTTTATTATAAATTGTCAAATATACCCTTATTATTTTATTTATAATGTGCATGGGCATTTCCTTTATTATCTAAATTATGTTCATCTTCCTCTTTTTCCTCATGTAGTTCTTCAAGAGGTTGGAGATCTTTTCTACCAAGTTTTAGAATCTGATTAGCATTATGTATTCTGACTGACTCCTTTACATTATTTTCATCAAATTCCTTCTTCTTATTATGAGTGCTTAATCTGGTAGATCAACCTAAAAGAAACACCAAGCAACAGGATACTTTGCAGAACATGCTTTAACTTAATGCCTTTGGACCTGTGATTTCTACTTGGTGTGTGTTTTATCATGATCACTTTCTTCTCCAAATAACAAGGACATGTTACTTGCTTTGAATGGCAAATGCACCATTAAGAAACTGAATAAAAAATGACCACTGATATAATAATAGCACTAATACTTACATATAACATAAATAATACACACAAAGCACAACTTATATTTCCCAGAATCTTCATCAACAAAGACATAAAAATCTAAAAATACCAGAGCCCTTTTGATTCTGATCCATTTCTTATCCAATGTCTTAATAAAATTCATGTAATTGGCCCTCTTTACCGTAAGATAGAAAGAAAAGCAACAGAAAACTGTTAAATTTAAATAGGACAATATTATGTGCCATGTTTAACATTTATCCAAAAAAATAGAACACGTTAACACAAATGTGAGATAAAGAAAACACGAATAACAATTCCTTTAGTGCAACATTTACAATAAAATTCCCCACAGATGTTGGCCACAACAACATTTATAGCAAGAAATTTCTTTTTAAGCAGCATTTTCAATGGCCAAATAAAATTATGATACAAAGAGATAGAAAATAGTTATGAATTAAATCATGTGAAACAATAAACTAAAAAGGATGAATCCTCAATTTCTATGGCTACTGATACATAGAATCTTTCAGTCCAAGATTTACAAATAATACAAAACACAAAGGTAAAGATTCCATTCCATAGTAGATTATCGGAGAGGAAGAACCGAAGTCCGTAATTTTTATAGCAATACCCCATCTTCCATATAGAGTAAGTTTAAATATGAGACCCATTTTCTAGGAATAAGCAAACAGATGAGGAGTCTAATTTTGAAATGGGCCTAATTTCAACAAAAAAGGAAAACCAAGAATCGAAAACAATATCAGGCAAAGGAATGTTAGAGAAATGCCAGAAATGAGTGAATCAAACATTGTATGAAAAAGAAAGAAAGCAGAGGGAGAATTGCCAGAATTATACCTACAACGAATCCTTCGTCAATGCCACCTTCACTAGAAATGCTAGAAATGAGCGAATCAAACATGGAAATAAGTGAACTAGCTTGGCAATCCACAAAGACACCGTTATGAGACCTAGTTCTTCCTAGGGCAAACCCTTCGTCCAGCCATGAACGATGTGAGTCACAAATCAGAACCCCCCTCACGTCTATTTCAGTACCACCTTTGCTCTCTAACCTCTCCTACGAGAACTCAAGAGGTCAAAGAATCAGGCAACATAGATGCGTAGATGAAGGTGATCAGCAAGATGAAGGAAATTAAAGAAAAAAATAGGTCGAGGGTAGCATTGGAATATCAAAAAAATTAACATGGGCAATTTTGTCATAAAAAGAGCACATGTAAAAACTCACGATTTTAGAGGGGTGAGAAAGTATGGGAAGGGAGCAGAAGAAGATAAAAAAAATTTCCTTCCTTCCCCTTCATTTTCTAAAACAAATAGCCATACATCCTTTCCTCCCCTCCTTTCTAAAAACTCTAACTAAATAATGCCTTAAGTATTCTAAGGTCCTATTTGGTACGTGGCATTGGGGGTTATGACCAGGAAATACTACATTTTCATGTTTGGTAAGAGGTAAGGAGCGATCCAATCCCAATCCCATCTTATAAAGGATTCCCCAATACCACCCTTCCGGTATTGTAATTTGCATAACTATTTTCTTATTTTTGTTTTTTAAATTTTAATTTTTTTCTATTTTAGAACAATATTCTGATATTAAAAACTAACTTCTTACTGCTATATGTCATCGACACCGTTACTACTAGCTATCAGCATTCAGTGACTGCCCCTGTCACTGACCTTTGTTAGAGCTCATTGCCACTATGCTGATAACTGCCACCACCACTAATAACGTCCGCCAATGTCTGCCACCATTAGCCTCAACATTTGCTGTCGTTGATGACCACTGATATCCACTGTTAGTGATGACTGCCAACAATCAGTACCACCACCCACAACGTTCACAGTTGGTGGTGACCACTGATGACTGTCACCACCACCATCAACAACCTTTGTCGTCTGTGAGTGACAGTGTCTCTAACAACTACTACCGTCGATAACTGCCACCAATTATTTTATAAGTTGATGGCAAGAACAATTATTTTTTGCTCATCCATATTATCTCTCAATCCTCTAACTCTTCGTCTGTCATATCACACTATCTACTCTAACTCTCATATTTTCTTCATTCTCAAAGCTAGTTATAAAAACAATTGTTTCAAACAAGTTCTTATGTTTTTTGTTTTCAAATACAATTTTTCAACTTGCTTGTTTTCTATTTTGAGGTTGGCATGTACTTTCCTGTATGAATTAGGGAAACAGAGACTAAAAGTTATCTTGTATATTATCACAACCCTACTCATATTAGATCTGCATTGCCATTGCCTCCATTTATGAAGGATGCCCTGTCAGCTTCTGAGAATAAAATGGGAAGGTGAATGGAGGAAGTGGGAGAGTTTGAGATGGAAGGGAAAGGGATTGAGAAAGAGAGAATATTGGCAAAATGGTAATTAACAAACCATAGGTACTTTTATTTTTTAAAACAATAAATTAATGGGAATGAGTAGGTTGACATGTAGATTAAAATTATATGAATTAGAACATCTTTATTGGGCAGAGTTTAGATGTGCTAACTCTTGGAGTACTAAGTATTTCTCCACTTTTCTTTTTTCCCATATTTCTTCTCGTATATAGATAAGGAAAACACATTTTCCCCAAATTCTTTTCCCCTCTCATTTTCTCTTCAACCAAATGGAGGGTTGGTGTGGTTGAGAAATGTAATGTGAGTGTTATAGCAAAGGATTGTGTGGGAAGTTAAACAAGGGCACAACTCAAGGCAATTGAGTGTGAGTGTCTAGGCCTAAACAATACCGTTGAAGGTAGAGGAGAGGAAGTGAACGGGAAAGCAAAGGAGAGAAACCCAACTCTTTGAGGGTGAAGGCGAATCATGCCATCCACTCTCTACTATCTATCTACTCCAAAACTTGTATCAACAATCTTATTAGTCCACTTCAGCTTATATCATGAATTATTTACAATAATGTTGATTGATCTTTAAAATTAATTATTGTGAATCTTCCATGTTATTAAAGGTCGGAAGAGTATTATTTATAACTAACAAATATAATTTATTGTTAAATTTTATATTAGGAAACTTTCTATTAAATCTAGCTAAAATATTAAAATTTAAATTCAGGCATACGCTTTTACAAATTCTTAAGCACATCAAAATGCGTCATTATAAAATTTTGAATCTTATTAAAAGACCATATGAAGTTTAAAAGAAAAAAAATTAAAAGTACACTAGTGTATGTCTGATTTCGATTTTAATTATTTCAGCAAAATTTAATTGGAACTTTGGCACCATATTAAGATGAATCAAGATTAAACGTAACTAGTCAAAAATGTGGAACAAAAGAAATTAAATATAAGCAAGTGTTTGGATCTATGTACTATCTAGAAAGCCCTATTTTTAGATCTAATAAGAAGTGTTTTTCCCACATTTTTGACATCTTTTAATTTGGTAAATGAATTTCATTTCATCTTGACATGGTAACAACATTTCAATCAAATCTAATTTAAATAATCAAAATTGAAATCATTGAGTAACCACGGAGAAGCATTCTGGTATTTTAACAACTTTAAAAAAAATCCAAATCTAATTCTAGGGTTTTTTCATTCCTATTTCATTGTCGAAGAAAATTGGGATTTTTAGGGTTCTATGTTGTGTGCTTCAAAGGTTTTGTCGATGGACTCTATACGTTTATGCTTTTGTTGAAATGTTAGTTTCATCTTTCCCGAAAAATGGAAAATCGTGTACAGTTTATGGTGGACGTGGGTTATTTTTTCTTTATTCCATTAACTTTCATAAGTTGATGTGTATGCTTTCTAATTTCTCTAGGGATGAGTTCGGTGCTTATTGAGTAACCCTTTGATTATGTAAGCATGATTTTCACGGGGTGTTGGCAAAAGCGTAGTTTGTCCTCTCATTTTATATGTTGAAATGTTATTTTTGTCTTGGTTCCAAAAATTTTGAAATTCATGACCTAACTAATCAACAAGCTTTGTATCTTGAACTAAGAAGTCATGGTCTAGTTGTATGATCCGTTCTGATATGGTTATCTTTGTAGGACGATCTTCTTGCCCAGCACCTCGTCATAATCCCTCCTCAGCCAGGTAAAGAAGAATATGATGCAAGAAATGGTTAAACTATCCATTTTTTGGTTGTAGTATACAAAGTTAAGCTATTCACAATGTCTAATGTATCTTCCAAAAAGTTTGACTATTTTTTCACCACAGTTAAGCTATTCTTAAATCCAAGTAGTTATGAATACAGAGCAAACAAAACTTAAAATGGACCTCCCACTGGAAGTATGGTTTAAACTAAATGTTGATAGTGCTATGTCCAGAACCTATTATATTGCAGGTTATGGTGGTATAATAAGGGACTCTAAAAGCAATTGGTGATGAGTTTTACACATTTTATTGGATCGTGTAATACTTATGATTCTGAATAGTAGACTATCTTGAAAGGGCTTCTACTTACATGGGACCATGGCTATAAAAAGATTATCTTTGAGTTAGATTCAATGCTCCTTATTGATATGTTGGAAAGGGATAATAATACTCACATTGACAGCCTATTTTTTTTACAAATTAAGCAATTGATTGGTAGATTATGGGAGGTATAGTTAAAATACATTCTAAAGGAGAAGAACAAAATAGCAGATGCATTAGCAAAGGAGGGCCTCTCCAGATCTTTAATATATACTATATGTCTGTTCTATTTGAGGAAACTACTTGATACTGAGTGTTTGATATTAATTTCCTTTCCCCATTAATATAATGTATTTGTATTGGCCAACAACCCTTACTTCTTATCAAAATAAAAAAAAAAACAATATCAGGTAATGTGTATGGGCTTCACCGTATGTGTTTGACTTGGTTTATATGGTCTTCATCTTATGTCATTGTAAAACAAAATTACCTTCACATGGCCAATGAGAGTTGACACAGATAGTAAAAAAATATGCTTGTATCGCATAAGAACGAAAATTCAATTCCCTATACCGTCATAAGGGTTTCTTTAGTAGGCGATCTCATAAGTCCATTATAAACGCTCTTTGAGCCCTAGGACTATATCATAACCTTGATGGGGGATTGGTACCGAATTTATCTAAATTTTTTTATATAAAAAAATTACCTTCATATACTCCACAGTTTTTTCCTGGAATATGATTGTCATAATAGAATAATTATGCTTTAAAAAGCCTATTTTCATATTATCCTTTAATCAAAACCACACTTTGATAGCAAAGTGGGAAGTGACCTCAAGAAAAATTTAATTAAAAAAAAACACAAGTTTAGAAACGTACTTGTTAAATATGAAGAATTTGATAAAAAATTTACTCATTCAATTTTTAAGATAAGGTCTAATTGAGAAGTTAATTTTAATTTTAAATATAAAAATATTTTTTTTATTATTTTTTCTCAAATTACCTTTATTAATACCTCATAATAATAAAATAAAAAAATTAATAAAAATAATTATAATGTTTTAATAAAAATACAGTGATGTTAACCAAAACTAATCCCGACAAATACATGAACTAAGAGGCTCTCAATATTATAGTCACCACGTGTCACTTCGCCATTCGGTTTTCATTGCCTGGAATGGCAGGTGAAGAATTCTTTGAAACTTTTGTGAAGAACTCTCAAACCGTTTCTAATAAAATTTTTCTTGGAGACCTCGAGAAAATGTGAGAAAGTTGTTTGGCGAATTGGAAATTAGCATTCCTTGTTTCATATGTGAAAGCTCACAAAAATGCCTAGAAATGACAAGCAAGAAATCGTTCCCAGAGCTTCGTCGAGCACTCGAGTCTAAGCCAGACCGGATCCTTTCTTGGTAGCGTGTAGGTACTTTAGCTTATGGACCTGTTTGGCTGCCATCCTTTGTATCATTGTCAACATCCTCTCTGCTGTGTGCTCCTTCAATAACGGATATGATGTGTATTACTTTTTCTTTCCCTTGTGATTGTTTAATTCAATTTTGCTTCATATTGTTTCTGCTGTCTATTTCTTGTTGTTGTGAGTGGGTTTTAGGTTTTCGATGGCATATTCCGGTGTTAAGCTGTGTTGATAGCTTTTGTTGTGGTTGTGACCAAGACGGAATGTAGTTTCATAACCAAGTTTTGGCAGGTTCCTTTTTGACATTATAGTTTAATTTGTCAACTTTCTGAGTAATTTGGTCATTATGTGTTAATGATTATTATAACATTGAGATTTGTATTTGAATTTCTCCTTTGTGGTGTTATCTTAGTATCGTGTCTAATGTCTCAATAAATTTTGCTGTATTTTATAGGTTTTGGGATACTGGGTTAGCAGGGGTATGCTGCAGATTTTGTATGTCTCTATTTTACTTAGATTTTCGGTTGTTTTTCCCATTATGTTCTTCTTTTAATGAACTTGTCTTCATTTTCTTGGACCACTGACACCTTAATCAGCAACGTTTAAATTGTAAACTTATAGAAGCATTATTAGTTGCTAAATTCTATTTGGTGTAATGGGTGTTCATTAGCTTTGGCCACTAATAAATACTAAGAGATATTATTAATTATGAATTGTTGTTTGAATTCTACCAAACCTATCTTGTGTAATAAAGCATGTTCTTGTTGTTATTGTATTATTTTAATTTCAGAAAGTGTTGTACAACTTGGTACTGAATACGAGCTAATTGTTTTTCTTTTATGTTTTGTTTGGAAGAGAAATAAGGCTCAGAACCTAGAAATTACATAAAACAATACAACAGAACAATAGAAAACAAAACAATAAGCTACTACTATCTACACTACAAAAAAATATAGATTTGGCCATGACTTTTCAGTGGCGACAAACAAAGTCGCCGCTGAAAATGACTTTTAGTGGCGACAATTTTTTATCGCCACTAAAAGTTTGTCTTTCGGCGGCGACTTCCTTTGTCGCCGCCGAATGTGGGAAATGAAAAGTTTTACTCCACTTTTCTGCGGCGATAATAAATGTCGCCGCAAAAGATAATAGTATCTGCAGTGACTCGCGGGTGTCGCAGCAAAAAGTCTACACTTTCTGCGGAATATGTCTTATGCGGCGAGTTTTATATCCTTCAGCGATGACAAATATCGCCGCTAAAAGTCATACATTCTTTCCACACTTCACTAAAATAACTATCTAATATATAAAATTAAATTATTATGATGTCTACGGAAGAAGGAAATGAAGCAAGGGTCTATGTATGAGAGAGATATTATAAATGTATGTCAATGAGCTTGAGAGTTAGTATTTGTTTATCAGAAACAATATAGGAGAGGAGATAGAGAGAGGGAGATGTGTGTGTGTGAGATCGAGAGAAAGAATAGATATCAAATGTATATATATGTTCCTAATTACTATTGCTTTTGTTATTTGTTGCTACATTTCATATAGCATCCCGGCTTTTATAATAACGATTTATAAGGTATTTCTGAGTTTAAGAGTGTTTTTCTGAAATTTTAAAAATAAAATTTTAGATAAATAATAAAGAAAATAATAATTATTAAAAATATTTTGGAGTTAAGAAAAATGAAGAAAGAAATCATAATATGAGTATTTTGTTACTTGAAATTCATGACACAATTTATTTACTTAAAAGAGAAATAATTGTTTGAATAGTTATTTTTTGGGAAATAAATGCCTATTTTCTTAGATAATTTAAGAAAAATAGTTAGAAATAATCATTTACCTAAAACCTTTTATGAAAAATGTCTAATAAGTTGAAGAAGCTATTGGGGGAAAAATATTATTACTTTAAAAGTGAATTACTTTTAAAAATTATTTAAAAAAAAAGACTTTCAGCGGTGACAAAAAATGGTCGCCACTGAAAGAATTTTTAGCGGCGACAAAATATTCTTTAGTGGCGACCCTTTTTTGGCGGCGACTAAAATGTCGCCGCTAAAAGTCATTTCAACGGCGACATTTTATAGTCGCCGCTAAAGCCCAATTTATTTACCCTATCGCGCAGTCGGCTTCATCACTTCGCTTTCATCCCATTTTCCATTTCTGTGCCCTAGCAGAGCATCGGCGTCCCTGTTCTCGAGCTCACAGCGTCCCTGATCACGAGCTCACGGCGATAGTGCACTTGTGCGTCGAGGTTTGGTTCACTGCTCCTCTGTTCCATTTAGTGGTTTCTGTGCCCTAGCAAAGCGTCGGCGTCCCTGTTCCCGAGCTCACGGCTTCCCTGATCACGAGCTCATGGCGTCCCTAATCACGAGCTCACGGCGGCGGTGCAATCGTGCGTCGAGGTTGGGTTCACTGCTCCTCTGTTCCATTTAGTGGTTTCTGTGCCTTAGCAGAGCGTCGGCATCCCTCACGGCGGTTGAGGAAGAAAGAGCTATTGAGGTACTGGTTCCTCACTGTAACGTCCCAAAATTTGGACCGTGACCGGCACAGAATATGAATAGTTTCATATTCCGAAAGCCTAAAATCTCAAATACAACGTTTAAAGTTTCCACAACATTTTTCAAAATAAACATAATATTTTCTAAGGTCTATGTGGAGCATTTACCTTTTTATCAAAATAACACAAGTACTTAATAAAGATAAAAATCAATCTTGTTCAAAAACCACGCTTCGGATCTACGACGAGGCTTTTCACTGCTCAGCGGGAGGATTAGGGTCACCTGCACTATCTGAGGCCAAATAATCTACTCGTGAATAACGTCCCAAAAACATGATTTAAAGAATGCGGAAAATAATCAATGCATAATCATATTGAAAATATATTTCGTAACATTTCGTAATCTGATGCACACCTTTCTATAATCTTTTGTATTTCAAGAAAAATAACAATATGAAATAACTGTTTCAAATAACTCATTCAAAACAATCTTTTCAAAACCATGATCTTTCTGTAGGACTTTAACAGAATGAAAACAGACGTGGACACACAGTCCACGAGGGTAACTAACCATTCTGGTGGCTCGAGGCCACAAACTGTCGCGAGAATAAATCCCACGAATAATTCTGGTGGCTATGCCACAAACTGTCGCGAGAATAAATCCCACGAAATAATTCTGGTGGCTCAAGGCCACAAACTGTCGCGAGAACGAATCCCACGAAATAATTCTGGTGGCTATGCCACAAACTGTCGAGCTCGAATACCAAGGTGCACCAAGGACTAACAGTACTGCTGTTAGCAACCAGCGTTCTGTATTCCGTCCTAAAACATTTCCATCATACGTGGGGTCCTTTTCACATGTAATGATCTCAATCGTTTCAAATACCATAATCATTGGTAAAGTCACTTTGAATTTCAAAAACCCCAGCATGTACATTTAAAATCAAATTACTGTAAAATCATATAAAATTCGCATAAGAATATATTGCATGAATAACATTAGTTCAATGCAACTTTTGCCAAACTCTTTTCAAAAGCTTATTCATCCATTTTCATACATAATCATAATTCTTTTGTAAACCAATCGAAAGAAAATAATTTCTAACGATTTAAACCATACTTTCGTAAACCTTGCTTTTTGTAAATCTTATTTGAAATGATAATGCATTTGAAAATATAAATTTGTAGGGAACGTTATTCACTCACCTGGAACGCTCCACCAATTGACTTTTGTTTAAGCTATAGAATACCATTCTCCCCTTTATATTAATTTTTCCCAAGTTTTCTGAAAATAAAACGTTCCATTAATGATTACTATACATCTCATTAGTACTGAAGACTATTTCCTTTACATAACATTTGAAATATGAAAAACCACAACCTTTGACTATGAAACTTTCAAACCCTACAACCACATTAAATTTGACTAATCTTTACCCAATTATGTCTATCTGTCCTAATCTATTCTTCTATCACACTTAATGAACATCCATAGACAAATAAATTCATCACATTTCTCAAACTCCCTATTTCATAAAGAAATGTAATTCACCTCTTCCATACCAAGTACTTTTGATTTAATACCATCACTGGAAGATATTTACAAACTCATTAACTTCCATTAGCTTCCCAATTCATTTACACATATATATGCATATCAACAAAAATTCCCATCTTCCCTTCAAGCTAACCAACATCACACCCTTAATTCATATTCCACTTAAGACCAAACTATTACTCAAATTTCTTCATTCACTAAATTCATCCATAAACCTTGACATCCCATATCAATTGCTAAATTCATTACCACTTTTACTTATCGCTTAAACTTCAACTTTATATTCTTATTTCTATTGATTTCAAGATTACTCTAGGACCAATGTCCCTTATAAAAATGTCACCCAAACTCTTCTCCTTCATACTTAACAAGTTGCTAAATAAAAACATGGAGGAATACAAATCCACATATTTCAATTCCATTACTACCAAATATCACGTAGAACCCTTTACACATGAATTGTTCATGATCAAAGATATCACATAGCCTTACTTAATCTGTAATACATGATATTCCAGCATTAACCACTCGGTTTCCCCCAAAAGAACAAAGTTGTACAGTATTTATCAACACAAAATCCATCAATTTGTAACTACCTCGTTCAAACTCATATATGCATTCTGTTCACGCTTAACTTTGATTCAAAACCGTAAGGATCACTTTCAAAAGAAAACTAAGAAATCAAAATAACACAGCACTAACATCGCACAATACAAATACCCACATGGATGCCCCTTAACAGTGCACGCCTACACAGCAACCACATCAACATAGATGTATGAACATGTATATACATTCCCTTAATCCGAAACCCAGAACTGATAACTTATACCACAACACACAAACACATATCAACACAGTAGAAGTCTCGCCTCCCTCCTATTCTCTGCTTTCTATCTGCAGCAGTAACATAAATAACAACAAACACTTAAGACACACAGATCAACCTTTGGCACAAACGTCTGCAAGCACATTCACATACACACGGCCACCCTGACCATAACCATTCCTAAAATAATATCCCTAACAGCAGCAGCAATATCATATGCTCATAAACATGTGTGCGTGGTGTGCTCTATTCATTCAACCCGAATTGCCACAGAACCAAAACATAAAAGGAAGGAGAAGAGAACCCAAAATTTCAAAACTTACCCAGCGACAGACGGAACTACGGAGTACACTTCGCCGATAGAGATTCACACTGCGTTCACCGACGCTCTGTCTGACTCCAAAACATCGCTCCTTCTCTGCCTCCCGTCCTTCCACTGAACCCACTTCTTTCTTCTATCACACTCACCCACACTGCTCCACGCACCGGAGTTCAAGCCACTAGCTTAAGACATGCCCAAAGCCCAAATCTAATCTTCACCGTCGCTTGCCACAGAGTTGAATATAGTGCCACCAAAGAAACAAAGTAGCCCAGCGATGGCAGTAACCATTCAAGTTACAGGGGACAGCGAAAATTGCTTACTCTGACTCTTACACTCTCACCGTCGCTGCCATGATTCTCAGCTCTCCCTCTCTTCTCGCCTGCGGCCCTCTGCCCACTCTATTATAGAGGTCAATGCTGCAGCAAGAAATGGAGGGGGAAATGACAGAAGCTAACTCTTGGGTACACGGCATCGGTAGCGTGAAGATTCATCACTGCACTCTCATTGATTCCCCTCAGTATCGCTACTGGATTCAGAGCACTTTGATGAGTACAGCGTCTGAAATCAGAAAAAATAGAAGGAAGTACGGGTTCAGAAAGGAAAACGCATGAGGGCATTTCTGTAATTTTGCCTGCTTAAAAAAAATTAAAACCCCCTTCTGAATTGGCTAAGGATCGAACACAGAACCTCCCAGATCACCCAGCGCCTGCAACCACTCTGCTACCACCTTAACATTGAAATATTCAGCAACCAATATACATGTATACTTTGATAAATTAAATTTACCTATTAATTATGTTTTTTTTCCAGAGCCATAACACTCACGTCGGTGTCCTTCAGGTACTGGTTCCTCTCTCCCTCCAATCTTCTACACCGACGCGGTGCTTGTCCGCAGACGTTTCTCTGTAATTTTCATTTCACAAAAATTTATTGCAACTGAACAGATCAAACAGATCAAATTCTATATTGTTTCTATATTGTTGCAACTGAACAGATCAAACAGATCAATTTTGAGGTGTGTGTTGATCAAATTCTACATTGTTTCAATCTTAGCCTCATGAATCGGTGAAAAGGTTAAGTGCTAAAAAAGTAAATTCTATATTGTTTCTGATTATTAGGTCTTTATCTCATCGAACAGATCAAATTCCTAATTCATTTTATTTTTATGGTATCCAATCGAATTGGATTGGAATATGGAATATCATAATAATGGTAGACATAGAATCCATTTCTATAACTTCTGTTGCTTACTTTTTTATGATCCATGCTTGAGTCATTTTGTTTGTTTAGGTTCAGGAAGAGAATGAAAAACTTGGGAGGCTGTCTTGTTTTGGAGTAATGAGTATCCGAACACCTTTTTTTTTGGCATTAAAACTATGGTTTTTGCTGTCTTGGATCACCTCAAGGTTTATATCTATGGTTATGCAAAGTTATCTTACACAGATCCGGATATTTTTTAGAGAGAATGCAACACTGAGGCAGCTGTTCATCATAGTATTATTACCCTTCAAAATGATTGGAAAAACTTCAGCACAACGTTTCCTGAACCTATTATATAGAGCAACATTTTCTATGACCAAGGCTTTTCAAAATGTTTTTTCTCATACCGGAGATGTGCTTTAAGCAAATATATTAGAAAAATGTATTTAGTTAAGTTTACTAGTAAAATGATTCTTTAAAGATTTTATTTCCTTAATTAAGTATAACTTGTCATTTATGAATAACATGTATAAAAGAAATGACAGTAAAAACTAGATATTTACATATTTAATGTGTTGAATTCGAAATGAATCCGGTGCCGACACTCATTTGTACAATATAAGTAATATCTTCCTTCTATCTTTTTTGGCGGGAGATACAAAAATTGATTGTGGCTATCTTCTTTTCTAGTGTAAGTACATGTATGGTTATATAAGATAAGCTTCGGGTTCAAACTAAGCATCAGTAGGTACAATTGTTATACAATTGGGTGTGGCTTTGATGTTGGATTTAGCTTTGTATTTTTAGTTTCGTTTTAGCTAATATAACAATTGTATAATTAAGTACTTTAAAAGGTATCTACTTAGATGCATGTTAATTTATGCTTATTACAAGAGTATAGAAAGTAACTAAAATAAGCCTGTTGTAATATTTCCTTAAGTCTAATATGACTAGATTTCATAGATATTGTGTATGTGAGAAGGACAAAGAGACTATCATCTCTTAGATTTAGTGATATACTATTTAGGAAGCTCCTAATACTATTTATCATATTAATATATATATTATTTATATACTGATATGGTTGTTGGCTTTTATTGTTGTATGTTTAGGGAATATAAATGGATAAAAGCTAGTTATATATTAGAGACAGAGGCAACATATCATATATTAGAGGAGTAGATGGTTTTCTAGACTGGGCATTTAGTCAACCTAGCATTTAATGTTGTTATATATTGTTGTTTAATGTACCAACTGGCAATGCTATTGATGATGGTGGGGTTCATGATCCTATGGTTGATACAGAACCTTATCAACAATTGGTGGTAGACTTAAATGTTTATCGTGCGAGTCCAACACAACTTGATGATATTATCATTGACTTATGTGGAGAAGATGGACAAACGCAGATCTTAGCTCAAGGAGAACTATCACAAATTCATCAAAGTAATGCCATTAATACTGGATCTAGTGATGAAGAGGATTTTCTCGATGACTTTGATAGTGAAACTGAAGCAGAAAGTGACACAAACATTGAAATAGAAGAAACAGATGAATCAAAAGACATTGATGAAAGTGATAATGCGACGGAAGATTCAAATGAATGAAATTAATTGATATGGTACATTTTATCTATATTGACTATGGTTTGATTCATTATTTTTTTTCTAAATGAAATGTATATTTTTGTAGGATATGTCAGGACTAAAGAGAGGTCGAGGTGGGAAAAGTGTTTCTGTTAGATCTAATGACAACACAAATAGTGGAGGTACATGCTCTACACCTCAATTAATACCTCCTATGTCACCTCTATTACTGCAACAGCAACTTCAAGAAATGCCTGGCAACTCTCCTCCTACTCCCCATACTCAAAATAGTAGTGCATGTAAATTTTTTTTCAATTTTTTAATAATTGATTTATATCGCTTGTAACATTTAATTGTTCTAATTTAACTACAATGGTAGGCTCTTCTACTGCAATCAACAAGCACAGAGGAGTTTACAAGTCTATTAATGTGAATTTAAAGACTGCACAAGGAATGAAGATTCTAGTCAAATTTTCAGATTCCATGTCAAGAGCAATTGGTCCAAAAGCAAGAGATTTTTCTAATTATTGTGGTTTGACTCTTAGAACCACAATCTCTTTCACAGATGGTGGAGGTAGTTGGAAGAATATTTTTGAAAAATATGGTCAAGATATGATTTTAAAAATAAAGGTATTTATGTCAAATTTGTATACTTATTTTAGTTTATTTGTATTATTATATAAAGTGTTTACATTTATTTGTTTCAGGATAAATTTGAACCTGTTGATGAAATTAGTGAAGAAAAGTTTCATATAGCTATATCAATTATTTTACAAAATGCATTCAGAAATTGGAAGAACAATTTGCACTCTCACTACAAGAAATATGAGACTGATGAGGATAGGTTGGCTGATCCTCCTCAAACTATTAGTTTTCAAGATTGGGAGTGGTTGTTAATATATTTTAAGTCTGACATATTTAAGGTATCCCACTATCCTTCTAAATAAATTATATTTTTTTTCAATTATTAAATTCTTATTATTTACTATATTTTGTTGTAGAACAAAAGTAAAAGGAACATGATAAATCGCGAAAAACAAATGACTAAACATACTTGTGGTCCTCGATCATTTGCAGAGATTGAGTATGCTACAGTAAGTTCAATCTATTATCACTATAATTTAAACTTTCAATCATTTTGTTCAAATATAATTTTTGTATTTTCTTATATGTTATTACTTTGTAGAGAGATCCTACTACTGGAAGACCGATTCCTCCTGACCAGCTGTAGGAGATAACGCATACTAGAAAGACATTAGATGGACAAGTAGTATGGGCTGACCCACACTCTGAACAGCTTCATGTACGCATTGTTATTTAATATCTTACTTTGATTTACTTTTATTTTTAATCTAATAGTTTTATTTTTTTATTATAGAGTCGTATGCACGAACTTTCTCAACAACAAGACCAAGATTTAGAGAGTGATGCTCGAATGACATCAGAGGAAATATTGACGACAGTTCTTGGTGAGAGGTCAGGGTATGTAAGAGGGAAAGGATATGGAGCAGAACCTTCAAGAAAGAGAAATCGCCCTCAATCTACTGATAGTTCAGTTGTGGAGAGTGTGCGTGCCCAACTGCAAGAAGAGTTTGATAAAAAATTTCAAGAGGAGAGAGAAAAAATGGAGGCTGAGCGTGCAGTAGAGCGTGCAAAGATGGAAGAAGAACGTGAAAAGATACAACAAGAACGTGTACAGTTCGAGCAAAGACTAATGGAACAAATGGAGCAAAGAATACAAGCTCAATTAGCTGCCTTGATGCAGAAAGGACAACCACATGGGGCTACTTCTAGTCATAGTATTGAACCTTCTATATAAAATTTATGTATAAATTAAACAATTTTATTGTAATTTTAAATATCTTCATATTTTAGATGATAATAAAAATATTTATTAATATTATTATATTAGAGTTTATTTAATTATTTATTATTATATTATATTTTTTTATATTACAGAAATTATTAGAAAAAATACAAAAAATAATTTTCATTTCTGTATCTTTAGGCGGCGATACTATGTCGCCGCAGAATCATCCTTAGGTGGCGACATCTTTGTCGCCGCAGAATGACCTTTAGGCGGCGACAGTTTTGTCGCCGCTAATTCATCGTTAGGCGGCGACATATTTGTCGCCGCTAATTCCACTTTAGGCTGCGACAGATTTGTCGCCGCTAATTCATCTTTAGGCGGCGAGTTTTATTTGTCGCCGCAAATATGTATAGGCGACAGTCTCATAGGCGGCGACTTAGCGGTGACAAAATGTCGCCCCCTATAGTGATTCAGCGGCGACTTTTAAACCTTGTCGCCGCTGAAAATCATTTTTTTTGTAGTGTATCTACTTTGAACTAATTCGTCCCATAATATCCCTCTACAATTTCTAGTCTTTCATTTTATTTTAATCTTTTAAAAATAACTCACAATTTCTTTGTCTTTCTGTCTATTTTCATCTCTTTAGATAAGCTCTCTTTTTTCCTGAATAGGAGCTAATTAAGTTAATATCAAGACATATATACCTTGTCTGGTTCCTGAAATAAGGTTTTCTTTCTGTAGTGTTGCAGTAATGACAAGGGCTTTCCATGACTATCTTGGGGAGAGAAAGGATCTTGTTCTTCTTCAGAATATATCATGCTATTTGCTTCTTGCTTGTGGCATAGTTTATCTTGTCTCAGTAAGATTTTTGCATACACCAAACTATTAGATCAAAGAGTGCTTACACACAGAGACTTTTTATATTAAGACAATTATAGACAATAAAACACTTAATTGTTTGATTTGGCAAAACCCAAACTAGTCCAGGTTATGTTGTTAACAGACTTTCTTACCTTGCTTACTTTGTAATACCAATTCAAGGGAATACTATGCATTGGTTTTCTGAAAAGCGGCAGGAAATCACTAAGAGAGCAAGCAATCAATGATCTAGAGGTAGGTTGTTAACTTGCTGTGTTATGACATATTTATGGGCTGATTTCTGTTTACATGATTGTATCTCTAATTGTCTATCATTCCTATACATATAAGATCCTAATAAACATCTTTCACAAACCACAAATTAGTGATGCTAATGAACTAGAGACTAGAAAGCTCTTAAACTTTATTTTATCACATTGCATTTAAGACTATACAGAAAATTCATGCATTTGATCACTCTGCTCTGGCTCTTGGAATTTTCATAATACTGGAATGCATAAATAGTTGGTTGCATAATCATGCTGTAATTGAAAAATGCGAATTTGTAGAGATGTCAGACTTGCATTTTTGGCCTGTTAAATTGTTCTAGTCAATCATCCCAAGAATCTCTTCCCTTGTTTATGGATTGTTGTTTCTTTTCAAGTCCATCATTGATGGTAGAAATCATGCACAAAGAACAATGTCTTGGAGTAGTTTCTAGTCTTAATTGCTCTCAGATGTTTTATCTGCTCCCATTTTAATGTCCATTTTATAAAAGCATTGCTCTTATTAGAAATGTGACATGCTTCTATGGCCACGTACGAGGAGTTGCAACAGCGTAAAGAGGAGCTTGAACAACTACTACTCCCAAAAAGTGTTTGAAACTTTCCAAATGAATTATGAGTGACTTAACTCATTACTTAGTGCAAAGGTATTTCCACTAGTAAAAGCATGAATATTGGTTGAAGTTTGTTATTTAAGTTTGGCGATTTGAACTATATACATATGCAAAAAGCATGGGTCTTCATCCCTGTTTTTGCTGTTGTGGTTGTCCATTCTAGATAAAAAGTGAATTTTGTTCTCTAAGTGGGGCAATTCATAGTAAATCGGTAAAAATAGTATACATAGTTATATTTTGACTGCACTTATTTTAAATTAAACTGATTTTTTTTTATTTAGTCAGTATTACTAAAGAGTTTCATTTTTTCTTAATAACTTTTCTTTCCGAAATTTGACCTTGTGTTTTATTTCTTACAAGGAAGAGGCTGCTTACCACTAGTTAACAATTTCTTGTTGGTAAATTAAACTGGACATGATTACATGGGAAGATCTAAACTTAATAGTGGTTCATTATTAATAATTGTAATCCATTTTTTACAATGGGTAAAAAATAATTAAACAATTTTACATATCAAGATAAAAATGCCTTACTATATATGATGAGTAGATCTTTTAGTTTTAGATAATATAAAGGCAAGTAAAAGCTTGAAAAAGATAAAGCCAGAAATGAATCCTAGTAAATATTAAAAAACTTAGCAAAAAAAATTTAGTTTATCGATCGAAGTATTTTTCTTTTAAACAAATTTAATCCTGAATGCTACTAATTTAGAATTTGAATCCTCTCAATTGAAGTCTCCCAACTGAGAAATATTAACTATCAAATCCACAGAAAGATCAACATCCTGAAACAAATAATAAAGAAACTAATGTGAGAAAATGAGGGATTTCTTGTTAATAAATAATTTGCATCACATTTTTCTGAGAAGGATAAAATGCTATGGCTAACATGTGAAGGGTTATTAATTATTATATAAACGGTCTAAATTCAGAACTTGCTTGTAAATCGACAGAAACATGCATTTTTTCCTGAAATGTGTATGAACCACACATCATTGAATAAGAAATTATGCCAAAAAAAAATATGGGTAACAGTATAATAAACCGAACAAAAAGGAAACTATTCCAACATTGCACAAAAATGTTTTTTTAAATCAAAAGGTAAGATTTACAAAAAGATGGTGCTAGACCATGTTGAGAAATGATGTGAGATGAGATAGAAGAGTGAAACTTTAACAATGCTCTCATACGCTAATTGGAGACGTAAATATACGTGGTACGATTATTCATTAGTATTGAAAGAGATATTTTCTATTATTTTATATTTATTCCAAAACATGCATAAAATCACACATGACATAATTATAAAATATGCATTCACCCCAACCAAGGGTTATGGATCACCATTATCTATTTTTTTATTTCCTCCTTCAAATATAATATTTTTCCAATATTTACATTTTGCAAGTGATAAATGAACGAAGGCACATCTTAGTTACTATTTTCCTTACCCTCCGTCTTAATTATTATTTACAAATTATATAGTAGAACTTATTAAACTAAATGAGAAATAATGGAAGAATTTTTTAGTGTCCGTTTAGAAAGAAAGAAAATTAAGATTTTAAAAAGTTTTTTTTGCCTAAATCTTAATTTGAAAACTAATATTTTTTACAAATTACTATTTTACCATTACTTTTTCTTATACCCCCTCATCTCTCCTCTCTCCTCTACCTTCTCTCATTTATTTTATCTTTTTTCTACCCTCTCTCCTCTATCTCTTTCTCTTTCTCCTCCAACCTCTCTCATCTCTCCTCTATCATATTTTTAATAAAATCATATCATTTCTGGTAATATTCTAATTACAAAAGTCTTTCTGGTAATGATTATCTAAATATTTATTTATTTAGAACCAATTTTTTCCCATAAACTCTTCTCCAAAAGGTTTTTTCTAAAAGCTATCTAGAAACTCCTTTTATTTATAAACACTATTCCAAACTCTTTTTTAACGGGTAATAACTATAATGCCATGCATTTGTATATATTAGTTCTTAACAACTGGCTCAACTGTAATACATACAACTCATTATAAAAGTTGTGATTTGATGAAATATGTAATTCCATTAGAATACCATACAATTGATAATTACCTTTCCAGTGATCTTACTGTACAGTGAAGCACATCTTTTACCGTGGACTCAAAATGCGTAGTGGGGTCATAGCTCTACGAGTAATGTAATGTCAGTCAGTAAAACTAAATTATTCAAATAAAATGGGAAAAAAAAACCCTCAGGTAGAATAATAAAGATGATAAAATCTCACATCCCTTATGACAGAAATAAACCAAAGACAAAAGTCAAAAAGGATATTTGGTTGTGTAGAGACTTAAACCATTTAACTCCAAAGCTAAATTTTTTTAATCAAAGCGGTCTTTTACATGGAATGCCATTTCTATGGATACCCTAGTTCTAGTTTCCTTTTACAAGCTATAAGGAAAGGAAAGCAAGTGAAAAAACATAAAATAATTCAAAGAGATTATACTTACAGTAGAGATGAAGCAACCATCGGCTTCGCCATCATTCACAGGTTCATATCTGTCATAAGTGTCAGAGTATCTCATCTACAAGTCTGAGTAGGTCAATACCAGGCTTCAATTCCACCTCAGGTTGGTCGGTCTCTGCTTCTGTTGAGACAAGGGCAATATATTTCCCTTTTTCTGCAACGTTATGAGAATAAGAACTGCAGAAAAGATACCTGCAGTTACCATGAATACCAAGAATCAGTTCCTTAAAAGTTGGAATCAGAAATTTACCACTATAAGTCCATTATTTTACTCACATTCACCTCTATTATTTGTCATTCATAAGAAATCGATAGCATAATGTATCCCCATTCACATTTTAATTTTATTAGTCTCACTGTCCCACTACTTCACCATTGTCATTCTGTGGAGTTAAAGGCAGGTCTTTATTACTTCATACCTAAGAAGGCGATTATTTGTTCTTTCATCACTTGTGATTATTAAATGAATGAAGGCTTGGGTTTGCCCTTGCATATCTGATTTACGACCAAGTTGTTGTTGCGGCGGAATGACCGGTGCTGAGAGAGAATAAACAGTGAGAAACTTGAAAAAGAAAATAAAAATATTAGGAAAAGAAAAACAGAGGACACAAGAACTGGGGAAGACAAAATGAACGTATTTAAATTAGTTTCAAATGGAAAGATAGAGAAGAAATACCCATACAATTCAATTTAATTTCTTGATAATAATGATTCATCATTATGAATTCAAGTAGATAATTCATCATCTTTCTATTATAAAAATATTAGGAAAAGAAAAACAGAGGACATAAGAACTGGGGAAGACAAAATGAACTCATTTAAATTAGTTTCAAATGGAAAGATAGAGAAGAAATACCCATACAATTCAATTTAATTTCTTGATAATAATGATTCATCATTATGAATTCAAGTAGATAATTCATCATCTTTCTATTATAAAGAAGGTATAAAATTCAAATACTCTAGATGGAAACCTGAAAAATTTGCTTTACTTTATAAGTTTTAGAGGTCAAATAGGTTAAGGAGATATAAACTATATCTGGACACAAGAATGTCACCATTTGTGTGTTAGAGAATCAGAGAGAGCAAGAAAGACAAACAGCAAAATTCTTTATATAATTTGCTTCAGTATTCAATAAAGCCCAAGGATGTCCTTGTTTTGTCCATCACATGAAACCAAATTAGAATGAGGGAATAAGTTATGACATAGAAGGAAGTGGGAGATAGAAAAATATGGACTGTGAAAACTTTTTTGACTTATGGGCTAATTACATTGTAATATCCACCAAGCTGAGATAAATTTTACCTCTTAGACAAAGTAAGAGTATTCCTTAGGACATATGAGGAAAACACTTTGCAAGTAAACCAGATAAAGTCCTTTACCCTTTTCTTTTTCTTTTTTTCATCGTTTAACACTTATAAACCTACAGGGCATCTTATAGTAGAAATATATCAAGATGCAAGCTTTTCAACTCTTCTAGTAATTCAAACAATCTTCCAGAATACTGAAGCATGATATAATGGACTTACCTTGCATTCTGGTTTGTTGAGCATGTAAGTTCCACCATATACTGCACTTAAACGTGCAAATCAAAAAGATGAATGTTAGCTTCAGATGTATAATAACTTCAGAGGAAAGAGAGACATGGAAAACCTGAGGCAATTCTCCCAGTCCATATAGTAGATATATGTAAGGTGAGCCTCCTTGAAAACGTGCTAGGGACTCTGCATAAAGCTAGATAAAATTGATAGTATTATTTTCTTATGTAGGTTACCAAGTGATTCTATCTACACAAACATCAAAAGAACAAATGAAAGCTATAATCCAGAAGATCCCATGAGGAAGCCTGAGGAATCAAGTTAATAACATTTGGTATATCCAACAGTCATGGAATAAAATGGCCCACACGAATATGTCCGTGCAAAGGAAGAAACAAAAGTATAATTGTTAACTTACAATATTCTTCATAGTATGACAAGAAAGAAAAAGAAAACATTATATGCCAGATGACTATATGGAACATAACCTTGTGATTTACCCCTTAGGAGTCAAATAAAGGATAAACATAAAGAATGATATCTTAATGAACATTTTTATGTTGAATTGTAGAAAATGGAGAAATCATTTAACGTTCTCTAAACATTGGAAGATAACTTGTATAGCTTATACCTTTATTCTTTCCACGAAGTCCTTAGCTGGCTGATCCAAGTAACTATCATCTCTATGAAGTGCCAAAACATGACCAAGAAAATCAATTGTATCATCTTCCAACCCATATTTCCTACATTTTGAAGAACCATTCAATATTTTAAACATGACTTGAATCAAAGAATTACACTTTATTAAGATAATTTCTAAATAAAAAGATCTTATCACCTTCAACACCAAAGAGAGCCAAAACAACGGCCAACTACTGTAACGTTAAATTTGCCAAACATTCATTGAAATGAAAATGTAAAAGCTGTAAATCTAATGTTTATATTGATATAATATTTTCTTTCTTTGGTTGGTCCTGTATCATTCTATTCTTCCGTAATGATCAATTAAGAAAAACTTTCAGTTCATGAAGAAATGAACATTTCCAGTCTAGTAAATGGTACTATTCATCTGATTGAGAGTTCTTTAATGATAAAACTTTGTCATTGCCTAATTTGATGTGCAAAGTCCTATGCTTACCTAGAAAGGGCAAAATGAGTGAAGAATTTTTTTTTTTTAACTAGGGTAGGTTGAATTTGAAGGAAAAGAAAGGGAAGTGGATGCATACGAAATCAGCTGCCTTATTGTAACTTGGTTCAAATCTAGCCCTTCATGAGATTTTGGATCACTTTCTTCATAGTCTTGTACGTAAATGAAGAACTTTCGAGCACGGCGCTTCTCAAACAATCCCATCAATGGAGATTTTAGCGCTTCAACATCTGTGGCTGGAACTTTGTAAATCTAAAAGGTAAAGTATTCTGTCATAAGATTTTAGCTCTCTCTCTCACCAACATTAATAACAAAAACCTCCATTTCCCCCCTCTTCAAATGGAGGAGGGCATTTTATTGAATAAGTCGGTTGGACCATCATTTCCTCTGACTATGACTTTGCCCATTTCTTTTCTTCCCTTTCATCCATCCAACTCATTTCATCTCAAATGCTTTCTTTTACTCTTTTTTAATTCCCAACTAAATGATTCATCGTAAGTTAAGAAAGGAATTTATCATTTTCTACTTTGAAAGATTCATCACAAGTTATACATGTACACGTCACAGCAATAATGGCTTATGAGTTATGCATGATAACGCCCATTTTTCAAACCTCCACCCTTCTTTCCCAAGATCATAATAGTCTTGAGAAGCTCTTGACACCCTTCTTACGTGTTAGTTATTATTAACTCGATAAAAAATAAATAAATCTTGAGAAGCTTTTGTTCCATTCACATTTGAGAATATTGAATTCACGAGTCTGTATCGAAAGCTTCTTAATTCCGTTTGGTGTGGTGTTTATCTTTCAATTGCTTAAACCCGTCATCGCTGTACAATACCACTAATACGTCTCGCCGCTTCTTTATCCACTCTAGTTATTATTTCAATTACTCCATACATTTTGCCAACAGAAAATAATTAGGTGTGCTATCATTTAATTTAACCACAGGAGATATGTCTTGTACGGGTATTATTATCTCATGTCTTAAATATAATAATTAGTTGATTAATTTAAATAAATTAATTAATTATAACAAATATGTCATGATTCCTCAAAATACTTATATATAAAATTAGACTATATATCAGGTAAATTAGTTTAAAAAAATAATAATAAATATTATATATAAAATATATTTATGGTTTATATTTATGATCAAAATTAAATTCTTAGATTAATTTCTATATTAAAAAATAAGGTACTATATACTATAACAATGTTTTAAATAATTATATCCGACTGCACAAGCCAGTGCTCAACTCTACATTTTTGTCGGTGCATCAAAGATGATGATATATCAACTAATAGAACAAGGAAAAGAAAGATTAGAGTACGATCCAATGAACGCACCTGAGCCACAAGCATTGACTTGATGCTCAATTTATCAAGAAATGTTGTTGCTATATAAGCAGTTGGTTATGTAGAAGCAAAGGCAATATCAATCCCTTTATCTTTGAGTGCATATGGGATTCCTTCGGCCTGAGGATACATAGATGGCATTTCACGCTTCGATCGACACTCACTGAACTATATATAATTTTGTACAGATTCTGATGAGAATAAAAATGTGAATGTTTAAAAGATGAGAAATTTATAATGTTCTCAAGTTATATTATTTATAGGGTAAACAAACCAAATTGTCTAAAATAAAGTTTTGAAGGTAACGTTTCGGATTTTCAAATGTCAACTTAGCCTCAACTTTTCTTTTTGCCCAAGAAACAAAAATAATATCAACTTCACACATTGTACAAGTGTATGAGATATAAATGAAACAGACTTTCTACAATGAAATATTGATCAATTACCAATGTGATTATTCTATTATTTATGTTAAAACTAGATGAAAAACACCATAAATTATTTGAGTTATATAAGAACAAGCCTTAAGCAACACAAAAGATATTAATTAATATACAATAAAGACAAGTTGTGGGAGAACTTGACAGACTACAATATTCTTAAATGCCTCCGCCTTCACCTTCTAGTTTCCCATCTCTCTGCCTTTACCAACCTCTTAGGGATTGAATTCCGATAGTAGTTAAATATTCTCCTACTGGCTTCGATGCTATATTCAAAATATTAATTAATATAAAATAAAAATCTATATATATAATATAAGCTAAAATATACAAAACCATAAAATTTAGGTGAGTTGCATATTTATGTAACGTCTGCTGCAATATTTTAATTAAAACTCTTGTTTCAGTTGATTTCTTCCATTGTTGCAACTTATGCAAGATGTAGTGCATGCAGTTTTTGTACTTAGATTAGGAAATCAGACAGGCATAAACATCAATAAGTTTAGGTTTTGCATCACTTAATCCCACAATTACATCAGGATCATACTTATCTAGAAAATGTAATTCATTTTAGGGAATTCATTTCAGCAACGATCCTGACTGCTAAAAGAGCATACTAAGTGCGAAAAGAATGCAAAACAAATATGGGGCATAAAATGGCTATTGAGTAAAAAGGATGAGTATATGAGTTATTCACTTTCCATTATAATATCTAAGAAAGAATCATGAAAGTAATATCAAAAAATGAAGTTTCCTGTTTTTCCAAACTGAGGCAAGTCTATTTGAAGGTTTATTCAGTGGCAGCACTTGCAGCACTCAAATTCCCAGAAAATGAGGGATTGTTAATAAATAATTTGCATCGCATTTTTCCGTGAAGGATAAAATGCTATGGCATATCATAATATGTGAAGGGTTATTAATTATATAAACGGTCTAAATTCACAACTTGCTTCTAAATAGACAGAAACATGCCTTATAAATGGTGCTAGACAATGTTGAGAAATGATGTGATATGAGATAGAAGAGTGAAGAATTACAGAGATGGTTCCAAAATTGTTTTGTATTTGTATATACTAGAAAAGTAGAAATCGTTAAATTCTCTTATTTGTGTACTTCATAATATTGATGTAATGAATGAGAGAGTCATCTATTTTTTAGCTGTGACTGGTGGCTGACGGTTGACTCCAAAACAGTTAGTTAAAGAAATAGAAGTTGGGAGCAAGCAGTGTTGAATTGTTTCAAGCAAAACAACATGAGAATATTTTATCTGAAATCATGTTAACATATGCTCTGTTTTTTTGAAAGGAAACAGAGGTAAGCCAAGTAATGTTGTAGGATATTAACAAAGAAATAATAATAATACTTTTTATTATTATTGATAGGTTATGTGAAACTTTTAACAATGCTAACAAACGCTAATTGTAGACGTAAATATACGTTGTTGTACAATTATTCGTTAGTATTGAAAGAGATATTTTCTATAGATTGGTTTAGGGTTCAATTTAAAAAATTAAAAAAATGTTTCAAATTAGTCATCTGCCTTTTAAAGTAATAAGATTATTGAGAGATATCACAAAGTGATATAAAATATTTATTGAATTCTTAATATATGACTTAATCAAGGAGTTGTTATTGATTTTAAATCTAAGATATATTTATCATATTTATCAATATTTTTAAATTATCTTTATTAATACTTCTCAAGAATATTCAATTAAGAGAGGGAGAGAAAGAATTAGAGAAAATAATTAGGATATTTTAGAAAAATATATCATTTAACTAATTTTTTTAATTTAATTAAATTAGTTAAATATATCTTATATTACATTACGGATTTGATAAGTATATGTTTTGGTTAGAGTTAAGAAAATGTATTTAAAAAAAGACAAGTATAATATACCCAACAAGCTAATTATTTTTTTTAGTTGCATTTTTTAAGTTTGTGGATCAAATGGGGTCTACTCACAACGCGTCCATATTAGTTTGCGTACAAATTGGGGTATCAGATATAATACATCCAATCTAATTAGTCCAAAATTAAAGACTTTTGATATGTATGGTCTTCTTCTCACTAACTTGTTTGTTTTGGGAATTAAGTTACTTTTGTGGCTACAATTAAGTCTACAACACTTGGCCACAAGTGAAATAATGAAGTATGACGATAAAGATGCATGCGGTCCTCCATGTGAGAATTTATGCCACAAGATATTTTCTTCTTCTATTGTATCATCAAATATCTTTAGTTTTATGGTTATTTGTGGCCTTATTAATTTTTTTCCTTCTTGGGTTAGACCATGTTTAGACCTCCCTAAGTTAAGTTTATCTAAATCTAAATGTTATTATTAATAAAATTTTATTTTATGTGAGAAAAATCTAAATAATCATTATTAATATTTTGTATTGGAAAAATTGTTGAAAAAACTCTAATTGCAAAATATATTATCTAAAGATACTTAAAATTTGTTTAAGAACTCAAGTAAAACCTATTTTTAGTTGCTGCAATCTTCTTTGGCTATATACATCTTATCTTTAACGATATGTAAAATGAATATTTTACATATAATTAAAGATATGTTACATACAATTAAAAAGAATTGTATCAGTTTAAAGACCTAGATCCTTTGATACTTTTGTACAATAAATTTTGCAATATGTATATTTTGAGAAATTTTTCCTATTTTTATAAAGAAACCACAAACATTTTTTTTAAAATTTTTTATTTCCAAAAAATGAAACTATTTGTATAAGCAAAATAGAACTGGCTATTTTATCTGGCCTAATAAGGAAGTTTGATGATTGAAGTTGGGAAAATCTCTATCCTCAACGGATTAAAATTCAATTATTCATCATACAACAATTTATGCAAGTGTTTTCAAATAAACACTTGAGATAAATTTGGAGACAAATATAAAATTGGAGTATCAACAAATTATGTTGATTTTCCTATAATAATATTACTAATCATGTGTATTATAACTAACTTTAGATATAATATTTTATCATGTGCAATCAATACGAAGAGAGTAAAGAGGATTGTATCTATAATTTTTAAATTCCTTTCAATTTTGTTGGTTCAAAAATTCATTTCTGTAATATCACATCACATTGATGTTATATGATTGCAGCTTGTAACCAATCAATACATTCAGCTTGAACCAAAATAAATTAGATGGCAACCAAAATAGATTTAAGGAATATTTAATAACTTAACTATCATTATTTGATAAGTGAGAATTAATTAAAATGGATTCATAATAAGGACCAAAATAGTAATTAATATACACAAACATCTAATGAGAGATAAAAGGGAAACTAGTACTTAAAATTTAATGACATGTCATGACAAAAAAATTATTCTCTCTCATCCTTGTAAATGGGACTAGAGTGGTACGTTTTATCTCATTTGTGTTCTTTTGGGTCCTCAAATTAGTGATCTGCCCAATTTAGTAATATTGAAAATGATAAAATAGTATCTAACACTATACTTTTTGGTGATATAATTTAACCCTTGATGTTTTAAATTTGAATTAATACATGTCACCCATTGTTAAGTGGCCATTAAAACAAATCAATGAGGTTTGAATCATGAACTGTAGGAATTTATTATTTGTATAATAGGAATATTGTTAGTTTTAGTTTGTTACAGTTTTCACCGTGACCGTGGCGTGTATATATATTGGACAAAGCTGTACAAGTTTTTTTATCAAATAAATCCTTGGTTTTTGGTTATACGATGCGTTTTGAGCAGGTGGAGTGAATGGGCTCAACATGGTACCAAAGCCAAGTTAATCGAGCGCACAACCAAGAAAGCCCAAGAATTCATTCACCTTTGGAAGCTCCGTAAACCCTAGCAGAGCTCTCGACGCCGAAAGACTCCATGGGAAACCAGAAGCTCGACGGCGATATCCTCTCTTTCAACCACCCGCTCTTTCTTCATCCATCGGATACGCAGGGACAGACGATCATCTCCCACTTTCTCACCGGCATTGAAAACTATACCGTGTGGAGCAGAGCAATGAAGATTGCCCTGATGGGGAAAAATAAACTCGGATTCGTCGACGGAAGCTGCAGAAAGGAGACGGTAGAGGCACCACTCAAAGAACAATGGGAGAGATGCAACGCGGTGGTCCTGTCATGGATCCTCAATTCCGTGTCGAAAGAACTAGCCATTGGAATCATCTTCTTCCAGAATGCTTGCACTGCTTGGGTTGATTTGAGGGAAAGATTCGACAAGAAAACGGGATCACGAATCTTTTCCCTGCATAGAGAGATCAACCAATTGAAGCAAGGATCTTCCTCGGTCACTGCCTATTTTTCCAAATTGAGAGAACTCTGGGAAGAACAATCGGACTTAATCCCAATTCCGTCTTGTTCATGCCAGACCTCCAAGATCTACGGTGAGAAGATGCAACAGCACAAGCTACTGCAATTTCTGATGGGGCTCAACGAGAGCTACGGGCAAGCCAGAAGCCACATCCTAATGATGAGTCCACTTCCATCAGTGAATGACGCTTATGGAATGGTGGTTGAGGATGAAGCCCAAAGGATAATTGCTGACAGTGAAAAGAATCTCCCGACTGAAGGTGTTGCAATGGCAGCTAGGGGGAGAGGACGTGGTCGAGGGAGAGGACGCGGAGACAATGGGCAAGAATGTACTCATTGCCATAAGAAGGGACATCTGCGTGAAAATTGCTTCCAGATCATCGGATATCCACCCAACTTTAGAAAGAAACCGACGAAGGAAGGAAATGAGTTCTCAAGCGATCCAGAGGCACATACTAATGTGGCAACCACATCCGTGCCAACCTTCACGCAGGAGCAATACGACCAAATTTTGGAGCTCCTGAGAAAAGATATGAAACCTGCCATACATGCCTTATCCAGTACAGGTTTGGCTAGCTCTTCTGTTTCTTCATTAGCAAATATCAATTGGATTCTAGACTCAGGTGCAACAACTCATATGGTAGGGGATCTAGAATTATTAACTGATTGCAAAAGATACAATGGACCAATTAAATATATAAAGATTCCAGATGGAAACCACGTAGGGATCACCCATGTTGGTAATGTTAAAATCGTTGATGGAATCACATTGACAGATGTTTTGTATGCACCAAAGTTAGAATTTAGCCTGATATCCATACCTAGATTAACTAAGGAACAAAAATGCATTGCATCCTTCTTCCCTGATTTCTGGTTGTTGCAGGACCCTCAGGATGGGAGGACAGTGCTGACTGGTAAAATGGTTGGAGGGTTATATGTTCTTAGAATGCCTAAACATCGATTTACTATGAATTCTTTTTCTGTAAACACAATTCAAAATAACTGTAGCGAGGAAAGACTTTCTGATGTGTTTCTATGGCATAGAAGGTTAGGACACGCACCAATATCTACTATGAAGCATTTGAACCTTGTAACAGAAAAGAAAATTGACAATAATAAATGTGACATTTGCATTCAGTCCAAGCAAACAAAATTTCCGTTTACAACTAGCTGTATTAAATCAAAATCCTGTTTTGAGTTGTTGCATATGGACGTGTGGGGGCCCTATCGAACTCCAACACATAAGGGACAGATATTTTTTGACCATAGTGGATGACTATTCAAGGGGAACATAGACATTCTTGATGTTTTCTAAATCTGAAACTAGTATGCACATCAAACATTTTATTGCACATGTACTGACTCAGTTTTCTGTGAAGATTAAAAGAATCAGAAGTGATAATGGGACTGAGTTTACAAACCATGATTTAAAATCTTATTTTCATAATAATGGAATTGTGCATGAAACTAGCTGCCCTTATACTCCTGAGCAAAATGGTGTAGTTGAAAGAAAGCATAGAACAATAATGCAAGTTACAAGAAGCTTGATTTTGCAGTCTGGTATGCCCAATGCTTACTGGGGTGAATGTGTGCTTATGGCTACATACTTGATAAATAGGATTCCATCTAAGGTGGTAGGATATAAGACACCCTATGAATTAGTTTATGGATGCACACCACACCTAGGCAATCTTAGAACATTTGGATCACTGGCATACGCTACAGATTTGAGGATCAAGGATAAATTTGAAAATAGGTCCATTCCCTCTGTGTTTCTAGGATACCCAAAGCACCAAAAAGGCTTTTTGTTGCTTAATTTGCATGATAAAACAATGTTTGTAAGTAGACATGTAACTTTCATAGAAAACAAATTTCCTTTCAAAGATAGTAAACCAGAAAAGGAGAAAGAACTAGGGAGAGACCTAAGGGAAATGTTCTGGTTTGAACATTTTGAATTACCAATAGGCAATAGGGAAATTGGAACCAGCTCAAGCCAGCAGAACATAGATACAGAGAGACAAGCAGAATCTGTCTCCCAAGAGAATGATCATGGAAATACAGAACTTCTAGGCTCTAGGAATACTAGGAATGCTAGAGAACGTCGCCCCCCAATATGGTCTACTGACTATGTATGTTCTGTGGTGCAGTCCAATAAGAATGATGACAAAAACAGCAAATGTAAGTATCCCATCACTGACTACATTACTTATCAAAACATCTCTGATGATTTTCTTTGCTTCCTATGTACACTAGACTCTTTAACTGAACCGACTAGCTATCATCAGGCAAAAGGAAGTTCTAAATGGGTAGAGGAAATGAGGGCTGAAATGGCAGCTCTTGAGCAGAATAAAACCAGGGAATTAATGCCACTCCCTAAGGGAAAGAAAACCATAGGATGCAAGTGGGTTTTTAGAATTAAATATAAGTCAAATGGAGACATTGATAAGTATAAAGCTAGACTTGTAGCCAAGGGATATAGCCAAAGAGAATGAATAGATTATCATGAAACCTTTTCACCTGTTGTTAAAATGTTCACTGTGAGAGTGGTGTTAAAATTGGCAGCCATTGGTAATTGGAATGTCCATCAAATGGATGTTCATAATGCTTTTTTGCAAGGAGATTTAAATGAAGAAGTATATATGAATATCCCTGAAGGTTTTGAGAGTAAGGGGGAGCATTTTGTATGTAAACTAAATAAATCATTATATGGTTTAAAACAAGCATCTAGACAATGGAATCAAAGGCTATCAAAAGCATTGATAGGGGGAGGTTTTAAACAAAGCAAACAGGATTACTCACTCTTTACTATAAATCACCATGATGGAATGGTTGTGATTTTAGTGTATGTTGATGACCTTTTAATAACTGGAAATTCAGAATCAGGAATTATGAAAGCAAAGAAGCTACTAAATGACAATTTTAAGATAAAGGATCTGGGTTTAATGAGATATTTCCTTGGGATAGAGATTGCAAAGTCAGAAAAAGGCATTATTCTATCTCAAAGGAAATATACACTTGATCTTTTGGCTGAAACAGGTATGAGTGGATGCAGACCTTTGGGAATTCCCATGGCACAGAATCTGAAACTCAAGCAATATGACAAGGAAAAAGACAAGGAAGAAGAACTATTGAAGAACCCAGACAGATATCGTCGGCTCATAGGTAAACTTATCTATCTTACAATGACACGACCTGACATTTGTTTTTCAGTGCAGACTCTAAGTCAATTTATGCAAGTTCCTACCAAGACACATATGGCAGCTGCAATAGGGGTTGTGAGATACTTAAAGGGGAGTCCAGGACTTGGGATACTGATGAGCTCAGAGGGAGACACTGCATTGGAGTGTTTCTGTGATTCAGACTGGGCCTCCTGCAGTATCACACGACGTTCTGTTACAGGCTACTTGTTGAAGCTAGGTGGGTCGCTGGTGATGTGGAAGACAAAGAAGCAGAGTACAGTGTCAAGATCTTCAGCTGAGGCAGAATATAGGGCTCTCAGTATGGCTGTATCTGAAGTGATGTGGGGACTTGGTTTATTGAAGGATTTGGGGATAAGGCATCAAGGACCAGTAAAGGTGTTTTGTGATAGTCAGGCAGCACTTCATATTGCAGTAAACCCAGTGTTTCATGAGAGAACAAAACACATTGAGGTTGATTGTCATTTTGTTAGAGAGAAATGGGAAAAGAAAGAAGTAGATCTGAAGCATGTTAGATCAAAGGATCAGCAGGCAGATCTTCTCACCAAGGCTGTAGGAAAAGACATTCAAGTGAATCTTTTGGGCAAGTTAGGGACTGTAAATATATTTTCACCCCAAACTTGAGGGGGAGTGTAGGAATTTATTATTTGTATAATAGGAATATTGTTAGTTTTAGTTTGTTACAGTTTTCACCGTGACCGTGGCGTGTATATATATTGGACAAAGCTGTACAAGTTTTTTTATCAAATAAATCCTTGGTTTTTGGTTATACGATGCGTTTTGAGCAGGTGGAGTGAATGGGCTCAACATGAACAGTTCGAGAATTCTCGATGAGTTCGTTAAAAACAACTATTAATCTTTTATAGTGATATGAGTCCTTATTAAATATATGAATTTTTGGCATTGACACACACACATATATGTAGAGAGAGAGTAGAGAAGATTGCATCTAGATCTAAATTTTAATTTGGATTTGTATTATTACATTGGTGTTATATGATTTTTGCGTGTAACCAACCAATATAAATAGCTTGAACCAAAATTAATTAGATGTGCCATAATAATAAACGTACGTTAAAGCCTTTTTAATTGGCCTATTTGAATAAGCTGTGTCAATTTTTATTTAATGTAACAAAAGTTCATATTATTAATCTTACAACAACAAAAGAGAACATCTTAACTGCAACTTCTAAAATCTACTTATAAGTCAAGCCCGCCATTCTTCATCCAAGCTTCCTCTCACTTACGTGTTTTCCGGGTTCTGCTATACTTGACCACAAATTAAATGAAATAATTAATACAAGGACTCAAATAGTATACAACATTTTAAATATTTTTTCAGTAGTATTCAATATTCTAAAGATACTTGTTACTGAGAAAAATATTTCATGGTCAAAATTGAATCACAAAATACTTGAGGATATTAAATGTTCTTAGAAAAATATTTTAGAATGTTAGATACACAAAAACAATTATTTTAAAATACTAAATATCACTGCAAATTAAAATACTTTTAAGATGCTAGATTCTATTTAACCCACTATGTTAAAGACCACAAATGAAATAATGTAATGATAACGGAAGAAACTAGAGAAAATTAATGAAAATTTCTTATTGTAACTCTTTTTTTTAAAAAAAAAGTTATATTTGTTAAAGATAAGTTGTATTTGGTCCCTTAAATAAATTAAGTATCTTTATGCAATCAAAGTTTTGCAATAGATAATTTTCCAACAAAAAAAAACTATACAACACGTAATACAATGTTTCCAAAATAAAAGCCGTACTATTTACGTGTGTGTTTAATTTTGAAGTCAATTGTTGTATTTTCCTTTCGGTAAACTTAGATGATATTGCCAAAATAAAGAATATATATACACACATACGCACATATTACATAAGTATTATATATATATATATATGAAAGCTGTGTTCTTGTGAGAATATATATATATATCTATATATATATATCATCGCTCAAAGAATATTTATAAATGCGCCGGTGGGCTCTGACAGACTCTAAAGCAATTGAAATCAATACTAAATCAATGGTTCAAAAATAATACTAAAAAGTCCAATCAAAATATTGAAATTGTTACGTAAAGTTCACAGTTAGATCAGGATCACACATAACTAGAAAATGTAATTCATTTTAGGGAATTCATTTCAGCAACGATCCTAACTGCTAAAAGAGCATACTAAGTTGGAAAAGAATGCAAAACAAATGTGGGGGCATATATGGCCATTGAGTAAAAAGAATAAGCATGAGTTTTTCAATTTCCATTATAATATCTAAGGAAGAATCATGAAAGTAATATCAAAAATGAAAAGATCAACATCCTGAAACAAATAACAAAGAAACTAATGTGAGAAAATGAGGGATTGTTTGTTAATAAATAATTTCCATCACATTTTTTAGAGAGGGATTAAATGCTATGGCATATCATAATATGTGAAGGGTTATTAATTATTATATAAACGGTCTAAATTCACAACTTGCTTCTAAATTTATTTTATTTGAAATCATCTTAACATATGCTCTGTTTTTTTTAAAGGAAACAGAGGTAAGCCAAGTAATGTTGTAGGATATTAAGAAAGAAGTAATAATAATACTTTTTATTATTTATAAGTCGTGAATGAGTCTATCTCTTTTCAAAATATTTTATACTAAAAAAAACAAAGAGTGATGCTGAATAATAAATTTTAGAGAATAATTTTTGTAAAAAAAAGTGATATTAAAGAAATAAGTATTTTGATAATTATTATTAGAATAATTTTTTTAATAAGTAAATTACTAAAAATAGCATGAGATAAAATGATAATTACATAAAGTATAATTTTAAATTTATATTTTCTGTTTGATACTAAAATAATAAATAATATCCAGCCACATATATATGATTTATTTGGTAATTAATAATAAATAATTAAGAATTTATACTTAAATTTTTTTTACTTTCTTGTACATAATTAGAAATTTAATTTTATACGGTCAACAAAGCCAGCTCCAAAAATGATCTCCGCTTCCTCCAATCTGGGATCTTTAGCCTCCGGCTTCGATGACCAGAAAGTTGGACTTTGGGAAGTTTGTGCTTGACCTCTCTCCGCAACATATTCACAGCATTGGATTATTTTGGAAACATTACGTGTTTGTCCATTTTTTAACTACATGAAATGGTTGCCTTACCCACACCATTCCCCACTGAAGATAAGTAAAAAAGAAAAAATAACGACAACAAAGGAATCAGTTACAGTTATATAACAATTACAAAGAAGGATGCAACTCATGCATCCAAATTTCTCACCCCCAAGAAAAAACCTCTCCACAAACAATTGGATCAGTTGCCCAAAATATTGATTTCACAATACCTAGAGATCTAATGTTCTAAAGAGGTTCATCATCTTCAAATGAATCCACAACATGCACGTATGGGAAAACAACATCCTTCCTCAAATGGGACACATTTTTGGGGTAGCGGCTAAAATCGACCACAACCTGAATGGATTCATTCACTTGATCCCGCAGGAACCTGAAGGCATTGGGGTGTGTTATTGGAATAACATGGTCTCGACCTCCAGACCTTTGCCAGTACTTGGATTGCAGCAAATAGTCAATCAAATCAATTTGATACCAGAAACAAGCTATTATTAACTTCAACCGCAAAATCCTTCATAAAGAAAAATGTATATTGAGCTCAGGTGGTCTGGAGAAAGGGAACTGAGAAGTTATATATAATTTGGATCATTACTCCTAATAATGTGGATTCCCATCTCCAGAACATTCAAAGGATCTATAGATCAGAAATATATACTCAGATCACTTGACAATTATTCATTAGTATTGAAAGAGATATTTTCTATGGTATTAAAATAAATTTATTTTACGTTTATTCCAAAACATGCATAAAATCACACATGACATAATTATAAAATAGTGATAAATGAAAGAAGTCACATCTTAATTACTATTTTCCTTGCCCTCCGTCTTATTAAATTCAATGAGAAATAGTTGAAGAATTTTTAGTTGTAAGCCCATTAGTTCAAACCTGAGGAAACATCTTCCTTAAGCCCATTTAAAAAGGGAAACACTTGAAACTTGATTTTAGATACCCTTGGACATTTGTAGTCGGACAACATAACACTGTAATGTTGAGCTCAATAAGTTTATTATTACTAAGACAAATAGTGTCTAGTGTGAAACTGATTAGTTATTTAATATGATAAATTAATATTTAAATTTTTATTAGAAGAAATGTTAATATTTAATATCTAATAGTATCTTAAATAATATTACCTTCAATAGGAGGATATATATATATAGCTAAAAAAAATATTATTATAAGATTTATTGGAAGTTTCTAAATATTCTCATTAAATTCATAAGTTCTTTAAATTCTTCAAAAAATACATCCTTTATATTTTTTAGATATGTGTATTTTTAACATGAACTAAGCGGTGGTATTTTTGTTTGAACCAATATGATATTACCAAAATAAAAAATTCATACATGAGAGGAGATATTTAAAAGAACTTTCTTATGAAATAATGGAGTGTTAGAGACTTTGAGGTCTACTCTCAAGTCAAGCACGCCATGTTCCTACAAAGACGTAATATATACATCCAATCAAATTAAGACTAAAGACTTATTAGACTAATACAATGGAAATGAAAATGTGGTCCAAGAAATAAAATTACATTTTATAAAGCGACAGAAATCTTCTTCTCATCATTAACATATTTTTGAGATTACAATATGGTCCTTGTTATGATAACGTATCTTATAGGGCAAAGTTTCTCCTCATCACTAATGTAATTTTCATGTTCTTTTATTGCATTAATTGGCACAACTTGCTGTTTGAAAAGTCTACCATGTGCCATATACTTACGTTTTTCTAAGATGCATGATATATTTTACACCAATATTATTCTATACTAATTGTTATAATTAAGAAAGACAAAAAATAACAAGAATTATTGCCCTCAGATTCTAGAGGAATAAATTGTGAAGAATAATCATCGCATATTCTTATTTGAAAATAGAGGGGAGTCACTCTAAAAATATTTTTTCCAATTTCTAAAAATATTTTTTAGTTTAATTTTTTAGGTCTATATATATAATTTGTGGTCTACTCACAAGTCCTGACAAGTTAAACACTCCATGTGCCTACAAATGGGGTAGTTGGTGTGTGTGTGTGTGTGTTTGTGAAGGATAGGGACAATATATCATTCCTACAATACTTATTCCACAAGTCTAACCATAAATAAAATAATGCAATGAAAATGAAAATACGGTCCACGAAGTTAAATTATGGCTCACAAAGAGATAATTTCTTCACTTCACTAACGTGTTTTACGATCCCTCTATAGCCTATACATACAATATCCTACTATTATTTCTCAGTTGTATATCTCACATTATAATTTTATTTATGGTATAATTTAACCCTTGATATTTTAAATTTGGATAAATACATATCAACCCTAGCTAACTGCCCAAAACATATGTTAAAAAGTCAATGAGGTTTGGATCAAGTCCATGAACCATTCATAAGGAATTATTGATGAGATTGTTGAAGATGATCAGGAGTAAAGCGACAAGGAGATTGCTTCTCTTCGCAGATTGGTTTAGGGTTCAATTTAAAAAGTAAAAAACAAATGTTTGAGATTAGTCATCTGCCTTTTAAAGGAAATACTTATGTGTCAATATTTTTTTAACAAGACATTTTGGGCCAGTTAATTATGGGGGGCATTTATCCAAATTTAAAATATCAATTAAATTTCAAATTGCATTGCAAATACAAACAGGGATTCAATATAGCGGAAATGGTTAACCATTTATATAAAAAAAAAAGATATATTCGCAAATAGCCTTATCAAAACTTAGTGGTCAAATTTGAGTGAACATTACTATATATAATTATTTCATAAAATGTTTATACTGTATAGATTTAATAAAAATAATGAAAATTTAAGACAATGGAATAATTCCCCGGTTCTTTCTTATAAAAATATGTAACTTTTTTTTTTATATACATGAGGGCTACGCACCCGAATCAAATAAGACTAATTTAGAAGGGAATTAGATCTCAAATACTCAGTGAGAACCATAGACTCTAAATATGGAGGGCAAACTTATAATATCTCCATAGAGTTCAATCTTTTTCTGGCCAGAACATGCGCAATCTTATTTTGAGTTCTAGGAATATACTATAGCTTGATATCACATGCTTAAGTGTAGGAATCTCTTTATCTTAGCCACTAGTAAACTATATATATCAATATTAAGGTTTACTAACATATCTATGACATTCTTTGAATCAGATTCGAGAATAATTTTTTTATCTATAGATCCCAAGTTAGTTAGAGTCCTTTATACACAACTCATTGCTTTATTTCAATCACAATACAATAACCCAACTTACTTGTAAAAAGTGCAAAAATTGAAACTTAATTTTGGTTCAATCCTTGGGAGTACCACTTTTATTGTAGTTCTAGTTGTGGTGCTTGGGGAGGCATCATAACCCGTAGGTACTAAAGTTTAAGCTTGAGATTAATTGACTGCTCTCCCTGCCCAACTTTATTATCGCTAGGGGAAAGGGTACTTCGCACTACCTTTGGATTGTGGGTGAGCCCATCCACTTTCTAAAAAAAAATTGTACAAAAAAAATGATTATGAAGAATAGATTTTAGATAATAATTTTTGTAAAAAAGTGATCTTAAATAAATAAGTGTTTTGATAATATTATCAGAATGATTATTTTAATAAGTAAAGTACCATAAATAGCATGAGGTAAAATGATAATTACATAAAGTATAATTTTAAATTTATATTTGCTGTTTGATATAAAATAATAAATAATATGCATACATATATATATATATGATTTATTTGGTAATTAATAATAGATAATTAAGAATTTATACTTAAATTTTTTATTTTCTTGTACATAATTAGAAATTTAATTTTACATGGTCAGCAAAGTCAGCTCTAGAAATGATCTCCGCTTCCACAAATCTGGGATCTTTAGCCTCCGGCTTCGATGAACAGAAAGTTGGACTTTGGGAAGTTTGTGCTTGACCTCTCTCCACAACATATTCACAGCATTGGATTATTATCTTTTGGCTGGAAAAGGAAAATGCAGTACGCACCATTGGCATGATTTCTCCTCATCACTAATTTCTTTTTCATTGCATTAATTTCTTTTTTTTTAATTTCTGAAAATATTTTTCAGTTGAATTTTTTAGGTATATATATATATATATAAGTTATGTGGTGTTAAATGGAGTTACTTTGAGGTCTACTCACAAGTCAAGCACTCCATATGCCTCACAAAGAGATTAAATTTCTTCTCATCACTAACAATGCGTGTTTTACCATTCTTCTATATCATTTTCATCACTAACGTGTTTTACGATCGCTCTCATCACTCCATGTGCCTCACAAAGAGACAAAGCGTGTTTTATGATCCCTCTATATCCTTATCATGACTAATGTGTTTTACAATCCCTCTCATCACTCAATGTGCCTCACAAAGAGATAAAGTTTCTTCTCACACTAATGTGTTTTATCCAAATTTAAAACATCAATTAAATGTCAAATTGCATCGCCAATATAAATGGGGATTAAATATAATAGAAGGGGCTAACCTTTTGTATGATCAAAGTTTATGTGAGTTAAGTCATAGAGGCTCATTTGGATTAGAGCATATAGTTATATTAGCTCAAAGACGGCTTCGCATATAGATACTTATCATTTTCTTTTATTATTTTTTCAAAAGAAACACATGAACTATGCATAAGTCTTTCACGTGCCATTCGCAAGTCAAGCTTTTGTAAGTCTACTTCTAAGTCCAACCTACCACCAATTAATTACAAGTAGATAGATATCAATATCATACATTCATGAGGGAAGGAAATTATTTTGCCTAGTTCATGTACTACGTTAAGACTTGTGATCCTCTAAAGCTAGCCTGTCATAATTTCTTCCGGCGAGGGGTGTCAAAATAAAGTTGATATTACCAAAACAAAATATAGATAAGTGTGTGTCTATATATATAAGTTATTTCGTATGAAATGGAGTGAATTTGAGATCTACTCACAAGTCAAGCGCTGTATTTATTAATAATTGGATGATATCATACATCCAATCAATTGAAGTCTGTAGACTTTTGATATACATATATTTAGACTTTTGATATATATATATATATATATTGTGAAGGATAGGGATCATATTAACGTTATCTTGGAGGTCCTTTATATATGTCCTACGAGTCTAACTATAAATGAAATAAATAGAGGAAAATCTCACCACTTAAATTTTAATATGTTAATTCAGTTTTTTATACATTTCTATAGCAATAAACTATTCTTAATAATTAAATAACAAAATATTTTTATAAATTTTTTTAATTTAGGATTTTGAAATTCAAATGATATTTTTATGGAATTTTCCCTTAAAATAATGTAATGAAAATGAAAATATAGTCTAAGAAGTTAAATTATGCTTCATAAAGGGATATAGTTTCTTCTCATCACTAATGTTTTTTATGGTGTTCCCTATGACCTACACCATGTAGTAATATTGAAAATGATAAAATAGCATCTAACCCTAATGTTATTTTTTGATTGCATCTAATATTATATTTTTTTGTGATATAATTTAACCCTTGATGTTTTAAATTTGAATTAATAAATGTCACCCATAGTTAAGCCATTAAGAATAAGGTTTGAATCATGTCCATGAAGAGTTCATTAGAAATTCTCGATTAGTTTGTGGAAGAAAACTATTAATCTTTTATAGTGATTGAGTCCTTACTAAATATTAAAATTTTTGGCATTGACATATATATACACAGTAAAGAAGATTGTATCTAGATCTAAATTTTAATTTGTGTTTGTATTATCACATTGGTGATGTATGATTTCTAAGTGTAACCAACCAATATAGATAGCTTAAACCAAAATTAATTAGATCGGCCATAATAATAAACGTACATTAAAGCCTTTTTAATTTGCCTATTTTGATAAGCTGTGTTTATTTTTATTTCAAGTAATAAAAGTCCATATTAATCTTATAAAAACAAAGAGGACATCTCAACTGTGACTTCTAAAATCTACTTACAAGTCAAGCCTGCCATTCTTCATCCAAGCTTCATCTCCTTTACGTTTTTTTTTTCAGGATTCTACTATACTTGACCACAAATTAAATGAAATCATTAAGGCAGGAAATCAAGTACCATACAACATTATAAAGTATTTTTTTAGTAATACTAAATATTTTAAAAATATTTATTATTACTGAGAAAAATACTTTATTGTCAAAATTGAATCACAAAATACTTGAAGATATTATATGTTATTAGAAAAATATTTTAGGAATACGTAAAAAAATTAGTTTAGAATACTAAATATCAATACAAAATACTTCAAGACTCAAGAGTCTACTTAACACACGAAGTTAAATATCACACTTTTTTTCTTTAGGGAATTTAGTTGGTGATTAAGTATACCCAGTTATTTTCTAATAACTTTTTGTGTTAAAATATAATTTAATTACATATTCATCTATTAATAATATTAAAAACCCTTTAAAATATTTAAAATTTAGAAAGAGAGCTTCCCAACGTCTAAAGACTTTGGGTATTTTTTTTATAAATGCACAAATTATGAAAGATAAAACTGATTATTTAGGCGATAATAACATTAGAATGATGGATATACTTTACCTATTCAAAATGTCGTCCAATTGATGTGATAGTGCTACTTCTTTCTTTGTTACGTCAACTTTTTTGTAGTTATAGTTATTTGTGTCTCTACAAAGCTCACAATTAAGTCTATAGCACGTGATTTGCCTACGCATGTAAATGGATGTGTGTCTATAGTCTATCAACTTTTTTTTGAAGATGCATGATCTATTTTACACCAGTACTATTATATACTAATTGTTATAAATAAAAAAAGACACAAAATAACAAGAATTATTGTCCTCAGTTTCTAGAGGAATGAACTGTGAAGAAGAATCATCGCATATTCTTATTTGAAAATAGAGGGGTTTCACTCTGAAAATACTTTTGCCCAGTTTCTGAATTTTAGTGGCCGAATTTGAGTGAACATTACTATATATAATTATTTTGTAAAATTTTTATAATGTAGATATTTAATAAAAATAATGAAAATTTAAGACAATGGAATACTTCCCCTATTCTTTCTTATTATAAAAAAAAATACAGTAACTAGTAAAAAGATAACTTTTATATAAAATGCTCTCGTAGACTCTGCTAACTCTCTAAAAATAAATTAGTTGTTCAAAAATAATTATGAAAGCTCCAATCAAAATATTAAAATTTTTAAGTAAGGTTCACATAGAAAATTGTAGAAGGACTAAGATTATTGGGTGATATCACAAAAGCACAAAGTGATATAAAATATTTTTCTAGTATTTAATATATGACTTAATCAAGGAGTTATTATTGATCCTAAATATAAAATATATTTTTTATATTTCTCAATTTTTTAAAATTACCCTAATTGATACTTCTTGACAACATTTACGTAAGAAAGTGAGGGAAAGGGAAATAATTAGAGAAGATGATTTGAGTGTTTTAGAAAAATATCTCATATTAATTAATTTTTTTAATCTAATTAAATTAGTTAAATATGTGTTTTGATTTAACAAAATGTATTTAAAAAAGACAAGTACAATATATCCAACAAGCTAATTATTTTTTTCTAGTTGCATCTTTTAAGCTTGTGGATCAAATGGGGTCTACTCCCAAGTCAAGAACACGCCCGTATTAGTTTGCCTATAAATTGGGGTATTATTAGATATAATACATCCAATCTAAATTGTCCAAAACTTTTCACATGTCTGGTCTTCTTCTCACTAGCGTGTTTGTTTCGGGAATTAAGAAGTTACTTTTGTGGCTACAAATAAGCCTACAACACTTGCCCACAAGTGGGATGATAAAGATGCATGTGGTCCTCTATGTGAGAAATTATGCAAGAAGATATTTTCTTCTTCAAATATCTTTAATTTTATGGTTATTTGTGTCTTTATTAATTTTTTTCTTTTTAGGTAAGACCATGTTTAGACCTCCAAGAGTTAAGTTATCTAAATCTAAATGTTATTATTAATACACTTTTATTTGATGTGAGAAAAATTAAATACTTATCCATATGAAGCATCTCAATTTTTCATACAATTTATTGCATTGAGAAATTCCAAATAATGGGCCTTTTCAGAATTCCAAATATTGAATGTGCTGCCATATACAAATTATGCCATCGAAATCTCATAAAAATCATAAGTAGTTGCTCTAATGATGATTTTAAATCCCTAATAATGGAATTCATGTCAAATGAGAGTCTTGATAGATGGTTGTACTCCCATAACTATTGTTTAGATATAATACAAAGATTGAACATAATGATTGACGTGGCATCCTTTAGAGTATCTTCATCATGGTTCTTCTACACCAGTAGTCCAATGTGATGTAAAGCCGAGTAAAGATGAAAATATGGTGGCCCATTTGAGTGACTTTGGAATTTTCAAATTATTAAGTGATAGTCAATTAGAAATTTATACTAAAACTATGGCTACGATTGATTATATAGCACCAGGTGATAATTTAGCTAGTAATCATATTAAATTTTATTTAATTTCTATTTCTTGTATTCATTTATATCTACATACACATGTTCACAAACACACAAGCTTATATATGTACATGCACATGCAAAAAGCAACTAGAAGTTATTCAACTATTTAACTTAGCATTCAAATGTATACGCAGAGTATGGATCAAAAGGAGCTGTTTCAATCAAAGGAGATATATACAGTTTTGGTATTATGCTTATGGAAATACTTACAAAGAAGAAACCAACAAATGAGATGTTTGTTCAAGGTTTAACTTTAAAAGAATTTGTTAACAAATCATCGCCACATGCAATCATCAATATCCTTGATGGCAATTTGCTGCACATAAGCAACCAACAAATTGGTAATATGCTATTGAATATATCATCAGTGTTTGAGTTGGCTTTAAATTGTTGCAATGAAGTATCTGAGGCAAGACCTAATATGTCAGAGGTTGCGGTGTCACTGGAAAAAAACAAGGCCATGTTAATGCAAAATATTCAAGGACCAACTCGTTAATTAACTATGTGTAAATGAAATTGCATTTGTTACAGTTTTTAATGCTTTGGATTGTTTTATTATGGAACATGTCATATGAAGGGATAATGTCTCTTGTCTTCAAGTTAGTTTTGAACTTGAATAGTAGCTAATAACATATAATTCATTCCTTTTCTTCCTTCACGATAACTGTATAAAGTTTGGAAATTGTTTTTTTTACCACTTTCCAATTTTATTTCTGCCGACAATTGTATGAAATGATTTTCTAAGTGAATTGAAATATTTCTTAACATTTTTCTGTTTCTTTATATTCTCTCTATACTGATGTTTTGGAAATCTAAGTGAATTGTTCTATCCTTTATTATAAGATCCTCCTTAAGTTTGTTTGAATATTAAATGTATTTTTACCCATTTTATCCTTAATTAATATGCTCTCTCATTATCTTTTTCCTATAGATTTTCTCTTATTTTTTCCTCACCCTAATATACTCATTTAATAAGTATATACTTGGGGACGAAAGTACATTTCCTTTATGCTTATTAATTTTAATTAATTTTAATATATTTCTTGAATAAATTGAAATCTTATAATAAGGGAAGGAGGGAGTATAATATATAAAGCAAATAACAGTAAAGTGGGATAGGCGATCAAGGTAGTAAGATCCCATAACAAAACAAAATCCCTCAGTAGAAATAATACTTTTTTTTTGGGTACAAAGTTATTTTTTCGCCTTCGGTATAAAGTTGAAATAACACTTGGCAAACCAGTCGTCTTCCTTCTCCATTGTGGACCCAACAAAGACCATCTTCAATTGGCCCAATTAAAGGAAATGGGCCAATAAAAATATCATCCCAAGCTTCAAAACAGATTTATGTATAGATCAATGAGAGTTGGTCCGAGTGGTAAGTGGCTCGGTATTGATTAAGCGAGGTCTCGAGTTTGAGCCTTGGCGTATGCAAAAAATCTCCGGTGGGAGACTCACCCACCATAGCCAGGTGCGCGAAGTGAGTTGAATCCGAATATAATCGGAGCAAAGCTCTGGTGAATTAGATGGACAATAAAAAAAAAGATTTATAAGTATAGTCACTCATCGTCCGTAGGTTCAATTGGTGAAATGATGAAATATATGACTATTTGGAGCGTATTTGATTTATGGGAAGTACTATTTTGGTGTGATTCTAGTCGTAGCTCTTAGGGAGGCATCCTACCTCCTAGGTGCCTAAATTTATGCCTAAAGTAATAGATGGCTCGCCCTGCTCGATATTTGTATCGCTTAAGAGGAATAGAGATTTAGCTCTGCTCTTAGATCGTAGATGAGTCCAACTCCTTTATAAAATTTTTTGTATAAAAAAAAGATTTGTAAGTACAATTTCATTTTATTTGGGTCACCTTTAAAGTATGTTTTAGTTTTATTCTATTTTATGTTTTACGTCAAAACATGTAATTCAATTTCAAGGAAAAAGTAGAAAGAAGGAAGATTTTATCATGTGCTTCTAGGTGAGCTTAATTTATTTCTGAAAAATTTGTAGCGAAACAAAAAATTACTCTATGTTACGAAAATCAGGTCAAGTGTATGGGTTTCAACGTGTGTGTTGGGCCTGGTTTATATGGCCTTCATCTTATGTCATTGTAAAGTAAAATTACCTTCACATACTCCACAGTTCGTTCCTGGAATAGATTGTCTCGAATAATAATAGAATAATTATGCTTTGGAAAAAACTATTTTCATATTATCCTTTAATTAAAACTACACTTTGATAGCAAAGTGGCAAGTGACCTGGTCACATAAAGAGAGAAACACGAGTTCAAATTGTGTGAAACGTACTTGATAAATATGAAAAACTTGATAAAAAAATTATTCATCCAGTTTTTAATATATGATCTAATTAAAAAGTTTATTTTAATTTTAAATATAAAATATACTTTTTATTTTTATTAATTTTTCTCAAAATACCTTATTAATATCCTATGACAATAATCAAGTAAGAAAGAAAAGAAATTAATGAAGATGATTAGAATATTTTAATAATATACGATATTAATTAACTTAATTAATCCCTAACTAAGGACAAGATAGGAGGAGTACTTGAACTTTGAGGCTCTCAATATTTATAATCACCATGTGTCACTTTGCCATTCGGTTTACATTGCCTTGAATGGCAATTGAAGAATTCTAAGAGAGAAACTATCGTGAATAATTTTCAAACCGTTTCCAACAAAAATTTTCTTGGAGATCTAGAGAGAATGTGGGAAAGTTTTGTTTGGTGAATCGGAAATTAGCATTCCTTGTTTCGGATGAGAAAGCTCACGAAAATGCCAATCGTTCCCGAAAATTTTTCGAGTACCCGGGTTTGAGCCAGACCAGATCCTTTCTTGGTAGCGTGTAAGTGCTTCAGCTTATTGACCTGTTTGGCTGCCATCCTTTGCATCGCCACCAACATTCTCTCTGCTGTGTGCTCCTTCAATAACGGATTGAATGTGTATTACTTTTCCTTTCCTTTCTGCGTGTTTAATTCAATTTTACTTCATCTTGTTTCTGTTGTTTATTTCTTGTTGTTGTGAGTGGGTTTTAGGTTTTCGATGGTATATTTTGGTGTTAACCTGTGTTTATAGCTTTTGTTATGGTTGTGGCCAAGACAGAATGTAGTTTTATAATCAAATTCTAGCAGGTTCCTTTTTTGACATTACAGTTTAATTTGTCATCTTTCTGAGTAATTTGTCATTATGTGTTAATGATTATTATAACGGTGTGGATGAAATATTCTCCTTGCTGATGTTATCTTAGTGTCGTGTATAATGTCTCAATTGCTGTATTTTATAGGTTTTGGTATACTAGGCTAGCAGGGGTAAGCTACAGATTTTGTATGTCTCTAATTTACTTAGATTTTTGGTTGTTTTTCCCATTATGTTCTTCTTTTAATGAGCTTGTATTTATTTTTTTAGACCACTAACACCTTAAACAACAACGTATAAATTGTAAACTTATACAAGTATTAAACCCGTTTAGTTGGTAAATTCTATCTAATATAATGGCAGACTTATCGTGTTTATTAGCTTTGGCCACTAATAAATACTAATATTAATTAATGAGAGATATTCTTAATTATGAATTGTTGTTTGAATTATGGCAAGCCTATCTTGTGTGATAAAGCATGTTGTTGTTATTGTATTATTTGAATTTCGGAAAATGTTGTGAGACTTAGCACTAAATAGGAGCTAATTGTTTTTTTTTGTTTAGAAGAGAAATGAGACTCTGAGCCTAAAAATCACATAAAACAATACAACCGATCAATAAAAAGGAAACAATCAGCTACCACTATTTACTTTGAACTAATTCATCCCGTAATATCCTTTTACAATTTCTAGTCTTTCAATCTATTTTAATCTTTCAAAAATAACTCACAATTTCTTTGTCTTTCTGTCTATTTTAATCTCTTTAGATAAGCTATCATTTTTTCTGAATAGGAGCTAATTAAGTTAATATCAAGACACATATACCTTGTGTGGTTCCTGAAACATGGTTTTCTTTCTGCAATGTTGCAGTAATGACAAGGGCTTTCCCTGACTATCTTGGGGAGAGAAAGGATCTTGTTCTTCAGAAGAATATATCATGCTATTTGCTTCTTGCTTGTGGCGTAGTTTATGTTGTCTCGGTTAGATTTCTACATACACCAAACTATTAGATCAAAGATCTTTGCTTACACACACACACTTTCTATATTGAGAAAATTATAGACGTTAAAACACTTAATTGTTTGATTTGGCAAAACCCAAACTAGTCCAGTTTATGTTGTTAAGAGACTTTCTTACCTTGCTTACTTTGTAATACCAATTCAAGGGAATACTATGCATTGGTTTTCTGAAACGTATCCCCCAGCAGCAGGAAATCACTAGAGATTAAGCAATCAAGGATCTAGAGGTAGGCTGTTAACCTGCTGTGTTATGACATATTTATGGGCTGATTTCTGTTTACGTGACTGTATCTCTAATTGTCTATCATTCCTATATATATAAGATCCTAATAAACATCTTGCACAAACCACAAATTAATGATGCTAATGAACTAGAGACTAGAAAGCTCTTAAACTTTATTTTATCACATTGCATTCAAGCCTATACATAAAATTGATGCATTCGATCACTCTACACCGGCTTTTGGAATTTTCATAATACTAGAATGCATAAAGAGTTGGTTGCATAATCATGCTGTAATTGAAAAGTACGAATTTGTAGAGATGGTAGACTTGCAATTTTGGCCTGTTAAATTTTTCTAGTCAGTCATTCCAAGGATCTGTTCCCTTGTTTGTGGATTGTTGTTTCTTTTCAAGTCCATTATTGCTGGTAGAAATTAGGCATAAAGATCAATGGCATGGACTAGTTTCTAGTCTTAATTGCTCTGATAGAATTTGGACGTTTTATCTGCTCCCATTTTAATGTCCATTTTATAAAAGCATTATTCTTATTAGAAATGTGACATGCTTCTATGGCCACTTACCAGGAGTTGCAACGGTGTAAAGAGGAGTTTGAATAACTGCTCCAAGAAAGCGTTTGAAACTTTTCAAATGAATTGTGACTGACTTAACTCATTACTTAGCACAAAGGTATTTCCACTAGTAAAAACAATTTTGGTTGATGATTTTCTATTTTACACAAGGTTGTTTGTTCATTCTTTGTAGCAATCGAAGTTTGTTATTTAAGTTTGGCTATTTGAACTACATCCAGAGGCAAAAAGCATGGGTCTTCATCCTTATTTTTGCTGTTGTGGATGTCCATTTTAGATAAAAAGTGAATTTTCTCTTGTAAGTTGCACTTCACACTAAATAAATAAAATTAATATACACAATTCTGTTTTAAGTGTCCTGATTTTTAAATTAAACTGTATTTTTTATTTAGTCAATAGTATCACTATCCTTCTAAAGTTTAGAGTTTAAAGAGTTCATTTTTTCTCAATGAGTGGCTTGAAATAGTTTTTGAAGGGGAAAAAAGTCAATTTATACTCTTCCACCATAATACCAAATGCACCCTAAATCTTTCAGGACATCAACTCGTTGGTAGGTTAGAAATATTAAACCAGGTATTCGTGTGTAGGATATATGTCAAGTCAGGTGAACCTAAATGATATTGTAGATCAACAAGTCATATAACCAAAAAAGAAATGCTCCTCCAAGTACTTTAAATAGAAGTTAGTTGGAGAGTTAGATTTAGTTTTAAATATAAGACTTTAATTCATATTGGCTCCCATATTTGTTCTTGTCCTCCAAACCACTTTATCTAAATATAAACTAATATATACTCTAATATTACATATGGATATTTTAGAGAGATCATATCACATTTGTTATAATTAACTAATTTACCTTATTTTCTTAATATACTTAAATTGATTAGCTATTATATTAAGTGATTGAGGAAGTAATTTATTAATAAATACATTAATAAATTGTGTCTCTTTTTATAGGTTAAATTCCTCGATCTCTTTTCAACATGCCTTCTATGAGAGAATTTTACCTTGGCATCAACCAATTATCTGATAATTTTCCAAACGATATGTGTTATTGACTCCCTTTACTTGAAGTCTTTAAGGTTGTTTCAAATCAATTAGAATGAAACATTCTAAAATCAATAAGTAATGGCACATTATGGGCGGCAACCTTTTTACAGGTATACCCTTATCCAATCACACACATGACACCTATTTCTTAACCTACATTTAATTAATTAAATAAATTAGGATTCCAAAAAGTAGCTAACTATTTTAAGCTTAACAAAACATGTTTAGTTTGTGTAATATCAAATGATGCATTTGTATATAGTATACATAGGTATATGCTCCCTCTAGTCTTAAATGTTAGAGCTAGATAACTAATTTTAGATATTAAAAAAATTAATTAAATTAATAATTTATTAGCTAGTTTCCTTAAAGTACCCATTAAAATTATTTTCATTAGAAACTATTCCCATAATGAAAAATCCCTTAATATGAACGATTAATAAGAAGAGTTTAGGGAAAAAATTATTAATTTATGAGACAAAATAAATTGATTTTACATTTAAAACTAAACCATTCTATTAACTCTTAAAATTAAAATTGGAGGGAGGAATATACAAAAGTTATTACTCATAGTTTCTTCTTTTTTGCAAGTCCATCCTTTTAGAAATATTAGTATCTATCAATGTTTGTTTTTTCAGGTTCTATAACCAAAGGCATAGGCAATCTTGATAAACTTGAACAATTAGATTTGTCACAATATTATTTAAGTGGAAATATTCTTTCGAATATATTCAACATCTCAACAATAATACGACTGTGGCTTGCAGGAAATTTCCTCCATCTCCCGTCATATATGGGAAATGGCCTTCCCAACTTGAAAGAGTTTAGTGTGGAGGAGAACGAACTTACTGGACAAATTCCAAAAAGCTTAGCACATGCTTCTAAACTCTACGAATCATTTCTAAGAGGGAATCAATTTAATGGAGATGTACCCAATGGTTCATAAAATGGTTTTTATGAACTTTTGCAAGGAAGAAATAGATTTAACTAGAGTAATTTTCTTGGCAAGGGAAGTTTTGTATCTGTATATCAAAAAATTCTTTCAAGTGAAAAAATAGTCGCTTTGAAAGTTTTCAACATAGACTTGAAACAAGCATTAAGGAGTTTAGATGTTGAATGTGTTACTATATACAATTTACGTCATTGCAATCTTATTAAGATCATTAGTAGTTGCTCAAATGATGGTTTTAAATCTCTCATAATTGAATTTATGCAAAATGAGAGTCTTGATAGATGGTTGTACTCCTATAACTATTGTGTAGACATCTTGCAAAGGCTGAATATATATTGATCGATGTGGAACCTGTGCTGGAGTATCTTTATCATGGTTTTTCTTTGCCGGTTCATTGTGATTTAAAGCCAAACAATGTCTTGTTGGATGAAAATATGGTGGCCCATCTTAGTGATTTTGGAATCGCCAAATTGTTAGACTTTGGGCAATAAAAAATCTATACCAAAACTTAGGCTACATATAATTTGGATATATGGCACAAGTGTTGATTTAGCAATCGCCTTGAGTTGTTGCACTGGTGCACCTGAGGCACGACCTGATATGATAGATATTATGGCATCATTGGAAAAAAACAATAAGGTCATATTTATGCAAAATGTGGATAACTGTTAAATTCAAATTTTAGTTGATTATCATTTCCTTAACCTTTGGCTTGTTTTATTATTTGCTGAACACCTTGTAAAATGCAGTGATGACGATATTTTCTGTATCAATATATATATATATATATATATATATATATATTAAGGAACTGAAATTGAGATGTTTAGACCTTGGTTATTTGGGTTTAGGAAATTTACATGCTATTTTGTTTCGTCAAAACTGTTTTTGAATGATATATATATGGTTTCCATTATTTTTTAAGATCATATAAATTTTAGAAATTTATTTTCGACATTCCAATTTTCCAAAACAGATGCAAGAAAGAAATAATGGTTTTCTTAATGAACCAAGTGGTGCCCTAAATTTATCCTTGTATTCTGTATATGCTTATGTTTTGTAAACTTCAAACTTTAATCAATTATATTAGTCAAAAATAAATTAGGTCTGATCAAATATGATTATGTAACAAAATATATGTTGGCACTTCCCTTTCTTTCTTTCCTATGTTATTAAAAAAAGAATTTAAATCACCAGAGCCCATAGGAAGTTAAAACCAGAGGATAATCACATAATCTCTTATGATCATTTTGTATTATCTTGGAGGAACCTAGGTTTGTCCAGATTGCTTTTTTTTATTTGTTATTTTGTGCATTTTTTCTGTTATTTTTTATAATTTTAATTGAATCCTATTATTAAATATCTTAGTTTTGGGGTTTTGTGGTTATCCTTCAATATCTTCTCTAAAAATCCAAGTTGATACCTATATGAATCTATTGGTATTTTATTAATATTTCTTCATGTTTATTCCCAACACTTTTCTGTGCTTCTTTTAAGAATGAAAAATAATTCGTTGGTTTAGTAAACTCACACCCATGGAAAAACAATACTGTTATAATAATAGTATACAGCCTTTAAAAACAATTGTTATTCCTTTTTTTTAATCCATAAATTTTATTATTCCATGATTAAAAAATTTCTGAAGCTTTTGTTTTTCCAAATGAGTAAGTTTTACAAGCAACGTATTTAGAACGTTTAATTTTGATTTGAATAATCTAAGTAATAATTAATTTTATTTTTATTATTAATTTTGAAAAAATTGTAGTTAACAAATTAAAAATAATTGTTCTGGGAGCCTTCTAATAAATATGCGTTTGGAAATAAATGATAGATAGCAAGGCCAATTGAATTATGTGTTTAAGTTGTTTGTCCCTTATAATCTTTGCGGCCCTACAGGACACAAGAAATGTGTTTTAGTTTTAAAATTTTAATGATATTATCTTTTTTAAAATGGTATAATTGTTATTGTGCTTTATCATTTAGAATATATTTGTTTTATTTCTAAAAAATGTGCAAGTTCTATTACATGTGTTTTGAAGAAATATAAATTTATGTCTTGTACATAATAACTTGTGATGCTTAAAGAGTTGTTACTAGTTACATTACTTTCTTTTCCACTCCCTAATATATGAGGGTATAACAAGTTTTCAGGAACTATTCTTCAAATAGTCTTTAACAAGTCTTTATTTAAAAGACTGAGTCTATGATAATAGTTTGTATGTTTTGAAATATTTTTAATATCTATACATGTTTTTTCTCTAAACTAGGATACTCGATTATCATGCTATATTATATTATCATGGAAGAACTGGGTTTGTCTTGATTGTTCTTTTTTTTTTTTGCATTTTTTCTAGCATTTTTCTCTAATCTTCTTAAAGAATACAAAATAATTCGTCATCCACAAACGTGCGTTTTCCGCTTACAAAACTTGAATTATTTGATGTGAATGGAAAAGAGGTGTATTTGGTACTAGGCATTGGAGAGGTTGGGACTGGTATTAATCTTAGCATAGCCTATTTTAACATGTTTGATATGTGGCTTGATCAATACCTGCACGGGGATTGTCTAATACCCCCACCAGCTCTGGCATTGAAAAATAAAAAAACAATCTTAGAATTAGATTGTGGGTAAGCTCAATCCTTTTTTAAAAAAAAATTATACAAAAAAAAGAGTTGTATGGGGAAATACCCTCCATTTGGCATCAATGCAATTAGTAGAATTACAATTGGGTATAATAGAGGAAACATACCAAGTGACATTGCAAATTTGACCAAACTCCAACGCTTATCTTTTGGGAAGAGCAACTTGCGAGGTAAATCTTTTGATTGTATGATTGTCTTAAATTTTGTTCCCATTATTTTGATGAAGTCACCATTTTGTATTGATTTAAAGGCATGGAACTTGATGGCTTCTTTATAGATGAAAACATCTCCATGTGTGTGGATGGTTGATTGTGTTAGAATGTGTTTTTTCCCCTTTGCTTTCTGGAATATAAATAAATTTGAAATGAGATTTTGTTTCCCATCATTTTTAGATGGAATCTGTATATAATTTTCACACACATGTGAAGGTGGAGCCATAAGTTACTTGAAAAATCTTCAAAAAATGAAATAAGATATTGAATTATTAAAAAAAAGAAGTCCCATGGAAAATAATTACCCTGATAATATTGATGATGAAAAAGAGTAGTTGGTATTTCAATGTTTCTTTCTAGCCTTCTATTTGCCATTTCCCCCTGTATTTTCTTTTCAATGGCAAGTCTTTTAGTTCTCCCTGTTGTTTTAGAATCTGTCAACGAATCTCACATGGATCCCAAGGAAAAAATATACATCCCTTACATGAAAATAAATTTATACATATCATTTAAGGGTAGTGGTTTTTTTTTAAAAAAAAATAATAATTAAGACGATGATTCAAGGCTGTGAAACGATTCCGGATTAATAATCTTGGCAGTAATAACAAACTAACTCAACTTCTATACATATACATACACTGAGATAAAACTACAACGGAAGTTTATGATTCCGTCATTAAACATAATGTCACTAATTAATTAATGACAGAATTCGCTGATGTTTCTCTTTCACACATCTCGTTAGGGATGTTTTGGAAGAATCTAGGCTTGTCTCGCTTGTTTTTTAGTCTTTTTTGGTGCATTTCTTCTTCTTTTGTTCCCAACATTCTTTATTTTTTAAAAGAATAAAAAAACAATTCATCATCTTAATTACTATTTTCCTTACCCTCCGTCTTAATTATTATTTACAATTATATAGTAGAACTTATTAAAGTTTTTTGTTACAAAGAACTTACTAAATTAAATGAGAAATAGTGGAAGAATTTTTTAGGTGTAAGAGCCCATTTGTTCAAACCATAGGAAACCTCTTCCTTAAGCCCATTTTAAAAGGGAAACACTTCAAACTTGATTTTGGGTTCCCTTAGACCTTGGTAGGCCTACCTACAATATAACAAAGTAATGTTAAAATCAATAAGTTTATTATTACAAAGATAGATTATATCTAGTGTGAAAAGGATTAGTTACTCACAATGTGGCTAATCTATATTTAAATTTTTGCTAGAAAAAATATCAATATGTAATGTCTGATAGTGTCTCGAATAAAATTACTTCCAATAAAAAGATATGTATATTTAACAAAAAAAACTATTATAAGACCTATTGGAAGTTTCTAAATATTCTCATTAAATTTATAAATTCTTTAAGTTCTTCAAAAAATATATTCTTTAAATTCTTTTAGATATGTGTATCTAGATCGGATGGATTTTTACTTTATTGTGATTTGTGACTAATATTCAGCTTTGAACCAAAAGTAGATTATGTATATAGCTAGTAATGAACAACTTATCTTTAATGATAGTTAGTAATTAATAAATCCACTACTTATTTGAAAAATATCTCGTGGTTAATATTTGAAAAGTCTACTAACAAGGTTTTTATGGATGTGCACTTTATATATGGCTTACAAGACTGATCGTAAATGAAATTAGGGAAATCTATATTTATAATTTTATTTACTTTTTAATTTGATATCTATGCTTATTTTTCTCTTTATTAAATTATTTAATTTTGTTTTGTTAACAAGGTTAGTCCACATGTGCTAATAGAGTAAAATTAAATAATTTAATAAACAAAATCTGTATAAGTACCAAATTAAAACTTTGAGGAAAAGTACAAGTATCTACAAAATAGTTTTCCTATAAAATTATACTTCTTAAAGAGACAAAGATTTTTTTCATGATGATGACGTACTTTAAGGAGTTAGCTATGGCCCATACAATACAATAATAATGAAAATAATGGTCCTTCATATGATAGCGGATGACTATTTGAATCAAAACTTTTTCTAATCATTAACATAATTTTCGTTAATTCTCTTTCATTGTGTCAATTTTTTCTGGAAGTGCTCTTTAAGTTATCCACAATGACCAATGACCAAGTAAGGGGCCAAATACAAAACAAATCATTTAATATAAATTTAGATTGTAAAAAATAAAATATATTCTCGCTATCCACCATGACCAAGATAAAATTAAAACTTTTCTAATTTTTTGTGCCTCTTTTTTGGTTTATGATTGCTCTTTGTTTGGTTGTTAATCGGAATATATTCTAGTTTAGTGTTTTGCCAATGTCTTTTTTGGGCTAGTCTCAAAGAAAAGAAATGAAGTTCTTATTTATACATCCATTTTGTAAATCTTACTTTTTTAGAAGAGAAAAAAAATACTAAATATTGACTTCTGGGTCTATTTAGAATTAAATCCTACAATTTTTTATCTACAAGTTAACAATGGGTTTGTTAAATGGAGATACTTTGAGGTTTACTCGCAAGTCAAGCATGCCATGTGCCCTACAAAGAGACAAAATTTCTTCTCAACACTAATGTGTTTTACGATTCCTCTATATCCTTCTCATCACTAACGTGTTAAACGGAGTTACTTTGAGGTCTACTCGCAAGTGAAGCAACCCATTTGCCCCACAAAGAGAAAAAATTTCTTCTCAACAGTAACGTGTTTTACGATTCCTCTATATCCTTCTCATCACTAATGTGTTAAATGGAGTAACTTTGAGGTCTACTCGCAAATCAAGCAGCCCATGTGCCCCACTAAGAGAGAAAATCTCTTCTCAAGACTAACGTGTTTTACGATTATCTATATCCTTCTCATCACTAACGTGTTAAATAGAGTAACTTTGAGGTCTACTCTCAAGTCAAGCATCCCATGTGCCCCACAAACAGACAAAATTTCTTCTCAACACTAACGTGCTTTGCGATTCCCCTATATCCTTCTCATCACTAACCAGTTAAATGGGAACCTTTGAGGTCTACTCGCAAGTCAAGCATCCTATGTGCCCCACAAAGAGAGAAAATTTCTTCCCAACATTAACGTGTTTTACAATTCCTTTATATCCTCCTCATCACTAACGTGTTAAATTGAGTTACTTTAAGGTCTACTCACAAGTCAAGCATCCCATATGCCCCACAAAGAGACAAAATTTCTTCTCAACACTAACGTGTTTTAGGATTTCTCTATATCCTCCTCATCACCAACTTGTTAAATGGAGTTACTTTGAGGTCTACTCGCAAGTCAAGCATCCCATATGCCCCACAAAGAGACAAAATTTCTTCTCAGCACTAACGTGTTTTAGGATTTCTCTATATCCTTCTCATCACCAACTTGTTAAACGGAGTTACTTTGAGGTCTACTCGCAAGTCAAGCATCCCATATGCCCCACAAAGAGACAAAATTTCTTCTCAGCACTAACGTGTTTTAGGATTTCTCTATATCCTTCTCATCACCATCTTGTTAAATGGAGTTACTTTGAGGTCTACTCGCAAGTCAAGCATCCCATATGCCCCACAAAGAGAAAAAATTTCTTCTCAGCACTAACGTGTTTTAGGATTTCTCTATATCCTTCTCATCACCAACTTGTTAAATGGAATAACTTTGAGGTCTACTCGCAAGTCAAGCATCCCAAGTGCCCCACAAAGAGAAAAAATTTCTTCTCAACACTAACGTGTTTTACGCTTCCTCTATATCCTTCTCATCACTAACGTGTTAAATGGAGTTACTTTGAGGTCTACTCGCAAGTCAAGCATCCCATATGCCCCGCAAAGAGACAAAATTTTTTCTCAACACTAACGTGTTTTAGGATTTCTCTATATCCTTCTCATCACCAACTTGTTAAATGGAGTAACTTTGAGGTCTACTCACAAGTCAAGCATCCCATGTGCCCCACAAAGAGAGAAAATTTCTTCTCAACAGTAACGTGTTTTACGATTTCTCTATATCCTCCTCATCACTAACGTGTTAAATAGAGTAACTTTGAGGTCTACTCCCAAGTCAAGCATCCCATGTGCCCCACAAAGAGAGAAAATTTCTTCTCAACAGTAACGTGTTTTACGATTCCTCTATATCCTCCTCATCACTAACGTGTTAAATGGAGTTACTTTGAGGTCTACTCGCAAGTAAAGCATCCCATATGCCCCACAAAGAGACAAAATTTGTTCTCAACACTAACGTGTTTTAGGATTTCTCTATATCCTTCTCATCACCAACTTGTTAAATGGAGTAACTTTGAGGTCTACTCACAAGTCAAGCATCCCATGTGCCCCACAAAGAGAGAAAATTTATTCTCAACAGTAACGTGTTTTACGATTCCTCTATATCCTCTTCATCACTAACGTGTTAAATGGAGTAACTTTGAGGTCTACTCGCAAGTCAAGCATCCTATGTGCCCCACAAAGAGGGAAAATTTCTTCTCAAGACTAATGTGTTTTACAATTCCTTTATATCCTCCTCATCACTAACGTGTTAAATGGAGTTACTTTGAGGTCTACTCGCAAGTAAAGCATCCCATATGCCCCACAAAGAGACAAAATTTGTTCTCAACACTAACGTGTTTTAGGATTTCTCTATATCCTTCTCATCACCAACTTGTTAAATGGAGTAACTTTAAGGTCTACTCGCAAGTCAAGCATCCTATGTGCCCCACAAAGAGAGAAAATTTCTTCTCAACACTAACGTGTTTTACGATTCCTCTGTATCCTTCTCATCACTAACATGTTAAATTGATTAACTTTGAGGTCTACTCGCAAGTCAAGCATCCCATGTGCCCCATAAAGAGACAAAATTTCTTCTCAACACTAACGTGTTTTACGATTCCTCTGTATCCTTCTCGTCACTAACGTGTTAAATGGTGTTACTTTGAGATCTACTCACAAGTCGAGCATCCCATGTGCCCCACAAAGAGAGAAAATTTCTTCTCAACACTAACGTGTTTTATAATTCCTCTTATCCCTCCATGTGCCTCACAAAGATACCTTTTATAAACCTGGGATTAAATCTAATAAAAGAGGCTAACCTTTTATGAAGAGGATATATTCGCTAATAGCATTAATCTTAGTGGTCAAATTTTAGTGAACATTACTATAAATAATTATTTCGTACAATTTTTATAATATATAGATTTAATAAAAATAATAAAAATTTAAGACAATGGAATACGTTTATTATAACCAATGTGACATAATACTAAAAAAATATCTATATATAACATTAGATTATAGATTATTTTATAAGTTAAATAAATTAATTTAAAAAATAATGAATATTAGATATAAAATAGATTATCTAAATATACCTAAAATTTGTTTTAGAACTTAAGTGAAACATATGTTTTTACTATTTTCTTTGAATGTGTATATCTTATCTTTGACTATATATAAAATGAATATTTTGTATAATTTAAAAATACATTGCATACAATTAAAAGAAAAGTTGCATCAGCTCAAAGACCTGAGTTCTTAGATATTTTTATGCAATAAATTTTACAATATGTATTTTTTGAGAAATTTTTTGTATTTTTATAAAAAACCAAGACATGTTTCTTTTTTTTTTTTTTGTAATTTTTTTATCTCTACAAAATGAAACTATTTATACAAGCAAAATATAACTGGCTATTTTATCTGACCCATGAAGGAAGTTTGATAATTGAAGTTGGGAAAATCTCTACCCTCAACGGGCTAAAATGTCCCATGTCTTCTTCTTGTTTTCCCCCCTCTAATTTTCATGATTTCTGAACTTTTCGTATGCTTGTAAATTTGATCCTTTATATTCATAATTTGATACATACGAGTAAGAAAGAAAATATTTTCCATGCATATTTTCTTTTATATTTATTCTCTTTTCTTGCATACATAACTATATACTCTAAAAAATTCTACTATTTGTCGGACAAAAATTTATGCAAGTATTTTGAAATAAAAAATTGGAGTAGAAGTATAAGTATTTAATTTTATTCTACAATTCGAATGAATCTAAAATCTAAGGAACTCATCTTTTGGAGACAAATATAAAATTTGAGATAATTTAAAAAAAAAAATCAAACCTTTTAAACACTATTCGTAAGTTTACAAGTCTTCTAACTTACAAGAAGTCAAGCCTACTAGACTTTACCAAAAGTTTATAAGCTTCTATAATACGTTGAATCTTCTTTTGAAGATTTTGGATTTCTTTATAAATGAACAAATTATTTGCACAAGCTTTAAATTAACATTCTTTTGGGGTCACGCAAAAGTCTATTATACTTGACCAACAAATAAAATAAAACAGCAATAATATGGTTTCATAACTAAAAAATTAATTGAAGACCACACATCTTTTTTTTTTGTCATTTTGTCTCAGTAATTGTGTATTGCCATTTATTTTTTCAATTAAGATTTTATGACTTGATTTGGACTTGGATGAAACTTTTGCCATCATATATGATATTTTTGTAGTGGTTTATAATTACATTTTTTTGTAGAAATTTCTTAAAGAATATAATTTGGATATGGAGAGTATAAATGTGTATTATTTCAGGATGTTGCATACTTGCACTTGTAGCTGTAATTGATTTGATAAACTTGGGAAAACTTGCTTCCTTTGTTTTTACTCTCTTGCTTCACTTCTTCTTTATCAAAATGAGTAAGCTTTACAAGCAACCTATTTGAAATGTTTAATTTTGATTTGAATAATCTAAGTAATAATCTAAGTTTTACATAAGCTAATTGTGCTAATAGAGTAAAATTAAAGGATTTAATAAGAAAAAATTAGTATAAGTTAAAACTTGAGGAAAAATATAAGTACCTATAAAATAAGTTACCCATAAAATTATACTTTTAAAAAGGAACAAAGATTATTTTCATCACAAATGTATTTTAAGGGGTTACTCTATAACCTATACAATATAATGATAATGAAAATAATGGTCCTCATATGATAGCATATGACTGTTAGGATCAAAACTTTAATGTAATTTTCATTATTTGTCCTCGCGTCAACTTCTTTTAGTGGCCACATATAGTCTGAAAAGTCTAAAAGAGTGCTCTTTAAATAAACGTTGGTATGCACCAGGACCACTGACCAAGTAAGAGGAAAAATTAAAAACATGGGGTTAGCTTTAGTTATAACTCTTTTCGTTCAAGCATTTCAACAAATAATTGATCAGCATTTTAGAGTATATTCATTGAACAATCTCCATAACCTATTCCCCTGTTTCTCTAGTTTTGAAGAATGAAAGAAGCCAGAAGGAAATATCAAGAGTGGCAGCAATGGGGAGGAGATTTTGTGGAAATTTAACAGAAAAGACATTGACCAAGAGGAAATTTTCTTACCACAATCCACACACAAGGAAGAGAGATATGTGAAAATTGAGCATAACTTCGAGCCATGTTTTATTTTTTTTTATTTTTTTTGCCTAATAAGAAATAAGGATGTCATATGCATTGGTGCTGTTAACCTTTTAAGTTATGTGATTTTGGAGTTATGAGTCCAAAGTACGTTCACATGATTCTTCCAACAATTTATTCAATATGCTTGATTCTTTAGATATTAAAAATGATTTATGCGTGAGATTCTTTAGATATGATTCTCCATTCCCATTAAACGATGCTAAAAATATATACTCTGTTTTTTGTAATGGAAAAACAGAGGTAAACCATAGTAATTAATGTTGCAGCGTATTAACAAATTATGTTAATTTCTCTATAATACAATTCCTAATCATGCGTATAATATTATTCATGTATAATTAATAGGGAGAATTTAGAAAAAAAATATGAAATTGGGAGACAAAGAGTATAATATTATATTATGTATTGAATATTGATTATGTGATTACTGAATTTTTTTTAATAATTAATATATCTTTAGAAAAAAATTTAAGTCCAATGATTAAAAAGAAAAAAAAAATATTTGAGAGGTTGGGATATTATAGTGATTCATTATAGAGTAAATGCATCCCCTGGAACTATGTTCTCACTTAAGCATGAAGTATACCTAAATGGAATGAAGAAAATATATGCATTTTTGTCTTTGATATATATATATATATATATATATATAGTAAAGAAGATTGTATCTCTAATTTTTAAATTCGTTTCTTTTTTTTTGTTTAAAAATTCGTTTCATTAATATCACATCACATTGATGTTATATGATTTCTGCGTGCAACCAACCAATATATTCAGCTTGAACCAAAATAAATAAAATGTGTCATAATAAACATGAAAGCCTTCTATATTATTTGCCTATTTTAATTAAATATTCAGCTGGAACCAAAATAAATTATATGGCAACCAAACCCTAAGTCTTTGGAAATATATATTATACTCCTCTGCTTAATATAATATATAGGATTTGATTATAGAATTGATCTTGATCCTAAATATATAATATATTTTTTATATTTATTAGTTTTTTTCTAAATTTTAGTCCATATTATAAATGCCTAATATAATCATTAATGATTCTTTTCTAAATCTACGCTTAGTTATAAATGTAGGAGAGAGAGAATTATAAATGTAGAAGAGAGATTAAAAATGTCATATTCTTATAGTTTTCTATAAAATTATACTTCCAAAAGGGACAAAGATTTTTTTTATCAGTAACGTACTTTAAGGGGTTACTCTATGGCCCATACAATACAATGATAATGAAAATAATAGTTCCTCATGTGATAGCAAACGACTATTAGGACCAAAGTTTTTTTTTTTTTTTATCAATTTTCTTTCTCTTTCGGTTGCTTCAATTTCTTTTGGTAACCACATATAGTTTGAAAAGTCTAAACAGTGCTTTTTAAGTTATCCACCATGACCAATGACCAAGTAAGGGACAAAATACAAAACAAACCATTTAATGAAATTTTAGATTGTAAAAAATAAAATATATTCTCACTATCCACCATGCCCAAGATAAAACTAAAACTTTTCTAATTTTTTGTGCCTCTTTCTTCATTTATGCTTGCTCCTTGTTTAGTTGTTAATCAGAATATATTCTGGTTTAGTGTTTTTCCAATGTCTTTTTTTGGCTAGTCTCAAAGAAATTAAGCTGTTATTTATATATCCATTTAGAAAATCTTACTTGTTTAAAAGAGAAAAAATTACTGAATTGTGACTTCTGGATCTATTTAGAAGTAAATCCTACCAGTTTTCATCTACAAGTTAGCAATGGGGTTTGTTTGACTTCCAATTATATGTTTGAATATGTATGATAGTTCTAAAAAAAATTACTTTGAACTTAAAAAAGTAAATTAAGTTATTGAGATAAATAAGGATATAATAGATTTTTTTAAAAAAAATACCACCTTCTGCTTTTAGACATATAACAATTACGCACAGTGTTGGCTTTAATTAATTGTTTTCATGTTAATTATGTGATATGTTTTGCCTCCTTTATTTTAAATTTATTTTATATACATTTCTTCTTGGTTCTAGCTAGACTATCAATATGAACTAAGTGGTATTTTTAACATGAACTAAGTTTTGGTATTCTTGTTTGAACCAATATGATGTTACCAAAATAAAAAATTCATATATGAGAGGAGATATTTAGAAGCAGTTTCGTATGAAATGGAGTGTTAAGAGACTTTGAGGTATACTCTCAAGTCAAGTATGCCATATTCCAATCAAATTAAGATTAAAGACTCTCGAGGTATTCTCTCATATTAGACTAATGCAATGGAAATGATAATGTGGTCCAAGAAATGAAATTACACTTTATAAAGTGTGACAAAAATCTTCTTCTCATCACTAACGTACTTTTGGGATTACAATATAGTCCTTCTTATGACAACATACCACTTGTAGAGCAAATCTTTTCCTTATTACTAATATAATTTTCTTTCTCTTTCATTGCATTAATTTCTTTTGACACAACTTGATGTTTCAAAAGTCTACCATGTTCCGTGTATCAACGTTTTGCAATTAGTACTATTCTATACTAATTGTTAAAAATAAGAAAGGCAAAAAAATAACAAGAATTATTGTCCTCAGTTTCTAAAGGAATGAATAATGAAGAAGAATCATCGCCGGCAAAGACACGTGAAATAATGAATGTATCTTATTTTATACTGTTCCTAATTTTATTGCCCTAATTTTTTTATTTCTTAAAAACAAAAAAAAAACATTTGAAAGGTTGGGATATTATAGAGGTGCATCATAGAGTAAATGCATCCCCTCTTGCCATGTTCTCACTTAAGTATGAAGTATACCTAAATGAAATGGAAGAAAATATATGCATTTTTTTGCATTGATATATATATAGTAAAGATTGTATCTCTAATTTATAAATTCATTTCTTTTTTATTGTTCAAAATTTTGTTTATGTCATATCACATCACATTGATGTTATATGATTTCTGCACGTAACCAACTAATATATTCAGCTTGAACCAAAATAACCAAGTAATATCACATCACATCTCTTTTAATTATTTTTATTTATATATTTAACAAATTTGTAATATCAAATCTTCACATTCCAATCAATAGGATGATGCCCCAAAAAAAAATTCCAAAATTTAAATATTTTTAGTTCAAGATTATGGAGTGTGAATTTTGTTCAATTTATATCGGTCTAGGCACATCAAATAAATAAATTGTTTTGGTTAGTGAGCTAATGAGTAAAAATGCACGAGATTTTGTTTTTAAAAAAAAGGTCCACTTGATTTCCTTTTTGGCCACAAAAGTTAATTTGATTAATATAAGTTCGGTAATAAGTAAAAGATATAGAGAAGGACGTTATATAAAATAGGTCAGCTAAGTATGGCAGGTCTAATTTAGACAAATTCAAAGATTTGAATGATATGAAATTAATCAATAAATAATAAAATAGTGATCATAATTCATGACACCATTGCTCTCAATATCTAATAGCTGCCTAAGAAAGATGTTCGTAACTAACTAACAAGAGTTGATCCTATCACGGGATTTTAACTATTTATGTATATAATGTCAAGTTTAAATTCGAGCGGTTATAAAAATATTTTTAAAAAAATTATTTCTAATTAAAATCGATAATATTTAAATTTCACTCAGTCAAATAATTATATAAAAAAAGATATTTCTAAATATTTGACTCGCTCCTACTATTTTTTACTAGTTTTGCAAAATAAAACTTTTTAACACATTTATTTTGTATAGCATAAAATATTAAAACAAATACTCATATATCTCTTTCTCTATTTTAAAGCCTCCTAAATTTTCCTATTTTAACCAAAATATAAATTAGATGACAACCGGACGCCAAGTTTTTGGAACTATATATTATATTCCGCCTATCCTTAATATATAATATATAGAATCTATAGATGATTGATATTGGTAATATATTTTTTATATTTATTAATTTTTTTAAATTGTCTCTATTAATACTCCCTCAACAATAATCAATATGAGAGAAAAGGATAGAGTTGAGAAAGATGATTAGGGTATTTTAGAAAAAAAATTATATCAACTAACTTAATTATTTTTTTAATTTAATTTAATTAGTTAAATAAGTCTTAATTATATTAAGTATAATAGAAGGAATCAGAGTTTAAGTTGCTGCTTATCTCTGTTTTCTATTGAAAAAATAGAGATAAACAGAGTACCATTTGGTTTCTATCTGCTTATTCTCCCAACTTTCTATTTAATAAGCTCAGTTAAAAGAAGATATACAAGAATAGAAGGTGAAGATAAACCACAAATACTGAATGTATCTTAGTTTTTTGTCTCATGGCATCACTTCCTACAAAATATACATCACCAAAATATATAACACACAATGTTGGCCACGAGTGAAATAATGCAGTGTGATGATAAAGATGCATGTGGTCCTCTATGTGAGAAATTATACAATAAGATATTTTCTTCTTCTCTTGCATCATCAAATATCTTTAATTTTATGGTTATTTTTGTACTTATTATTAATTTTTTTCTTTTTGGGTTAGACCATTTTTAGACCTCCATGAGTTAAGTCTATCTAAATCTAAATGTTATTATTAATAAACTTTTATTTAATTTGGGAAAATCTATATAATCACTATTTTTTTATATTGAAAAAATGGTTGAAAAGTCTCTAATTACAAAATGTATTATTTAAAGATATCTTAAACTTGTTTAAAAATTCAAATGAAACATATTTTTAGTTGATGCAATATTCATTGCTTGTGTACCTTTTACCTTTAACTATATGCAAAATATCTATTTTGCATATAGTTGAAGATACGTTGCATATAATTAAAAATGAGTTGCACCAGGTGAAGAACTTGGATCCTTAGATACTTTTGTGCAATAAATTTTACAATATGTATTTTTTGAGAAAATTTTCCTATTTTAATAAAAAAAAACAATAGACATGTTTTTTCTTGTAAATTTTTTATCTCCAGAAAATGAAACTATTTATACAAGTAAAATAGAACTGGCTGTTTTATCTACCCAGAAAGGAAGTTTGATGATTTAAGTTGGGAAAATCTCTACTCTCAATGGACTAAAATGAGTCATGTCTTCTTCTTCTTGTTTTTTTTTTATTTCTCTAATTTTCATGATTTCTGAACTGTCCATATACTTGTAAATTTGATCATTTATATTCATGATTTGATATACACGCGTAAGAAAGAAAATATTTTCCATGCATATTTTTTTTATATTTATTCTCTTTTCTTGCATACATAACTATATACTCTCAAAAATTCAATTATTCGTCAGACAACAATTTATGCAAGTATTTTGAAATAAAAAATTGAAGTAGAAGCAGAAGTATCTAATTTTCTTTTGCAATTCAAATGAATCTAAAATCTAAGGAACTTATTTTTTGGAGACAAATATAAAATTTGAGATATTTAGAAATTCTTCCAAGCCTTTTAAACCCTATCCACAAGCCAACGAGAGTTGGCATAAATAGTAAATAACTGACTCGTTTTCATGAGTTCGATTCCTATTACCATCATGGGGCCTCCTTTGGTAGACGATCTCGTAAGTTCCCTGTCAGTACTCTATGAACTATAACTTTGGTAGGGGACAGTGTCAAACCTACTTGAACTTTTTTGTAACAAAAAAACCCTATCTATAAGTTTACAAGTCTTCCAACTTACAAGAAGTCAAGCCCACCAGACTTTACCAAAAGCTTATAAGCTTCTTCTTCTTAAAATGATATATAATACATTGAATCTTCTTCTGATAAGGACTTTGGATTTCTTCATAAATGAACAAATTGTTTGCACAAGCTTCAAATTAATGTTCTTTTAGGGTTACTTAAAAGTCTACAGTACTTGACAAATAAATGAAATAAAATAGCGATAATATGGTCCGATAACGAAAAAATTAATTGAAGACCACATCTTTTTGTGTCATTTTGTCTCTGTCATTATCTATTGCAAGTTATTTTTCCAATTAATATTTTAAGAATTGATTTGGATTTAGATGAAACTTCTGCCATCTTATCTGATATTTTTTTAGTGGTTTATAATTACATTTTTTGTAGAAATTTTTTAAAGAGTATAATTTGGATATGGAGAAGTATAAATATGTATTATTACAGGATGTTCCATACTTGCACTCATAGTTATAGTTGATTTGATAAACATGGGAAAACTTGCTTCCTTTATTTTTACTCTCTTGCTTCACTTCTTTATCGCCTCCCTAGCATGGAGCGAGATGGATTATTCCATCGATAAATCTACACTTCTTGCTTTTAAATCATCTATCAAGGTGGATCGAAACAATCTCTTGGCTAATTGGTCTATTTCTTCTTCTTCTCCATGTGATTGGATTGGTATTCAATGCAATACTCGCTATAGAAGGGTTCATTCCTTGGATCTTAGTAACACGGGCCTTGAAGGCATCATATCTCCACAACTAGGAAATCTTTCATTCCTTGTTGTACTTGATCTCAGTGATAACAAATTTTATGGTCGAATCCCTGAAGAGTTAGTGCGACTACGTCAATTGAGACAATTTAACTTGAGCTACAACAAATTTCGTGGACAAGTTCCAATATGGATAGGAGAATTATCCATGCTTGAGCACTTGGGTTTGCAAAATAATAGTTTTAATGGAATTATTCCATCATCTCTATTTAATTTGTCAAAGCTGGAGATCTTGAATTGGAATTTTAATTTAATTGAAGGGACTATTCCACTTGAGGTGGGAAAACTTAAGCACTTGAAGATTTTACGGCTTGCATATAACAAACTTTCAGGAAACATTCACCATATAGTTTCCAACTTGTCTTTGCTTGAAATATTGAGTCTCTCTTATAATAATTTGTCAGGTATGTTTTTGATTTATTTTTAATATATATATATGTCTTTTCTATAATTGATTGAAATGATTTTAATTACCATGGAGAAACCTAGGTTTGTCTAGATTGCGTTTTTTTTTTATTTTTGTGCATTTTTTCCTGTTTATTTTTTCAATAATTTTAACTGAATCATATTACTATGCATCATAATTTTAGAGTTCGTGATTACCCCTCTCAGTATATATCTCCTCTACAAATTGAACTCAAAATCTACAGGAATTTAGAGGGATCTTACACCACCAGAAAATAAATCTTCATCTAATTTTTGAAACAATTTAGTAAAGTTACACCACAATCAATAAATCGTCATCTATTATAATAATAGTACAAAAATATCTAAGGCCACGGTCAGTCTTTAAGAAAAATATTATTCATTTTTTTAATCCCAAAAATTTTAATATTCCATGATTAAAAAATTTCTAAAGGTTTTATTTCTGAAAATGAGTAAGCTTTACAAGCAACGTATTTGGAACGTTTATTTTTTATTCAAATAATCCGATTAATAATTAATTTTATTTTTATTATTAATTTTTAAAATGTTGTAGTTAACAAATTAAAAATAATTCTTCTGGGAGCCTTCCAATAAATATGTGTTTTGAAATAAATGATGAATAGTAAGGCCAAATGGATTATGTGTAAGTTATTTTTCTCTTATAATCTTTGCGGCGTCATAGGACGCGTGAGCAATGTGTTTTTTTGTTTTAAATTTTTAATGATATTACCTTTTTTGAAAATGATATAATTGTTGTTGTGTTTTATCATTTAGAATATATTTGTTTTATTACTAAAAAATGTGCAAGTTCTATTACATGTATTTTGAAGAAATATAAATTTAACATAATAACTTGTGATGCTTAAGGAGTTGTTACTAGTGAAATTATTTTCTTTCCCACTCCCTAATATTTGAAGGAAGCATTCCAAATGAGATTGGTGATCTTTCACAACTAAAGACATTATATCTTAGAGGTAATCAACTTATTGATTCTATACCATCTTCATTATTTAACAATCCAGTGCCGCAGCAAATTAGTCTTAAAAAATCAATTATCTGGTAGTCTCCCAACAAACATGTGTTTTAGGATTTTAAGGGAATTTTATTAGAATTCTTCCTAAAATAAAATTAGGGAGCCCTTTAAAAATCAGTCAGATAGAACTTTTGGGCTATTAATATTTGATGTGGCATAGTAATTTTCAGGATAATTCTCACTTTTTATTTAAAAAATGAATCCTTATAAAGAGAAATAAAATATAATATTAGATTATTAGAAACAAAATGTTTGATATATGTGCTTTTAACAAGTTTCATATTTATGACGTTTGATGCATGTTCTATAACAGTTTGTTGAGCAAATATTTGTAATGTTTGTTTATCCATTTTTCTTTTTGACAACAGACACATGTAATAATTAAATATTAGAAAAATAGGGATCCTGAAGAAAAATAAATTAATGAATATTTGTTATTTCATGTCGTGCCGTATTCCTTTTTTTAATAAACTAAATTGCTGATAAGGATGATAAGAAGTGCTAGTTGAGTTTTAATGTTTCTTTCTAGCTTCTTATTTTTCATTTTCCCCTGTATTTTCTTGTTAGTGGCAATTTTTCATTAGTTTTTCTTTTCTAAAAATAAAGATAATTCATCTAAATTTCTCAATGAATATTGGTGGAGAAAAATAAATGCCTTACATGAAAATAATATACGTAATTAATTATGAGTCATGGTTTTTTAAAACTAATTTTAATTTTATATTATCATTTCATTTAGAGTATATTAGTGTTTTTTTTCTCAAAATGAGTAAGTTTTGAACAATATTAAAAATTTATAAATTTGTATCTTTTACCTATTAATTTATGACATTATTTGGAAATGCATAATAAAAAGTAGAAAATTAAACTATTGTTTATTAATGTTATAAATTGATAACATATTTGCAGATGTAGGTATGGTGCATCCACTTTTTTAACTCTTTAGAAGATGACGGACCAATATGGTTTCATAGAGATTTCTTGTTTCATTTTATTATGAATTATATCATTTTTTATTATTTTCATTCACCTTTATCAATTTAAGATACATGAAAAGAATAAAAAATTGCTTATTAGCCACCCGAATCAAAATAGTATTTTCTTTTCGAAAATGATATAATTGTTATTGTGTTTTATCATTTAGAATATATTTGTGTGATTTCTAACTCATTTATCTTAGAACACTTTGCTAGGGGTAGGGTTTTTTTTTAATTTTTGTTATATTTTTTATGCATTTCTTCTTATTTTTACTAACATTTTTTTATTTTTTTAAGAATAAAAACAGTTTGTCATCCAATGTTTGAAATGGTTAGTAAATACATATCATGGGAAAAAGAATATTGTTATAATATTAATTCACAGCAGTAAGGCTCTATCAATATTTAAAAATAAATATTTTATTTTTGTTATTAAAAGCTTTTTGAAGATCATGTTTTTCAAAATAAGTAAGCCTTATAAGCAACACATTTAATTTTGATTTGGATATATGAATATAATATAACTTTTATTAATTTTATTATTTATTTTTATTTTTTTAAAAACATTTTGTAGTTAACAAAATCATTTTTTTGGGATGCAATTGTTGGGGTAGCAAGCGTCAAATAGATTCCATATGTCTCTTATTTTTCACTTTATCACAATTAATTGAAAAAAATTCATAAGCTTATTTAGTCTTGAATGAAATGAATACATCTCACATAATATATAGGAATTTCTCACAATAAATCTAAATTACCTAGTAATAAATTTAATTTTTGGCAAACCTCCAAATCCTAAATCTTCGTAGCAACAGTTTGCAAGCAAAGAAGTTTAATTATATGACTGTTTTATACCATATGTGAGTTTTTTTAGTTCATCTCTGAAATAAAAAATAATTTTAAAGCAAAATTTTGCTTTCCTTTTTTTTTTTTAATTCATTTTAAAGAACCATAAGAAGCTTTGTAATGTTTATCTATTTTTTTAATTTGAAAACATACACATATAACAGTGATGCTTTCTTTTAATCCCAATTTAAATATACCTTTTTTATATATGTATAATTTCCACCCACATGTCAAAAAGTATAATAAAATATTAAATTATTAGAAAAATTGGGTTCGAAAGATACATACTTTATCCATTTTTTATTTTTATTTTGTAAACATGAATACAAAAAATACGTACTTTAGAAAATTGTTCCATATGTATATACAAATCCCCCAGCATGATATGAAATCTTTAAAATAGAAAAGGTTCACACTCTTAGCTTCTCTTTCTTTTTCTTTTTAGTATTTAAATTAAACTAATTTTTCTTATCTCTTTTGATATTATAATAAATTTTGCTACGCATATATAATTTGCCCAGGAATCATTCCAAGTGAGATTAGATATTTGACAAACCTCCAAATCCTAGATCTTGACAGCAACAGTTTGCAAGGTATGACTTTTAATTATATGATTGCCTTATACCATGTGTAGCTTTTCCTTCTGTTTTCATCTCTCGAATAAAAAATAATTTTAAAATGAAATTTTGTTTTTTTTTCATTCATTTTAAAGAACCATAAGAAGTTTTAGTAATATTTGAAAAAAAAATGATAGAAAAAAACTATAGAAAATGATAAATACTAAAGTAAGATTTTGTGTTAGTAGTTTCATAACTATTGTTAGTAATACTTGATCTATTATTGGCAACATACCTATACCTAATTGAAAATTTATCATTTTCATAACCTTTTTATATCATTTTCCCTAAAGTTTATCTATTTTCCTTTTTCTTTAGCAAAAGACACAAGTAATGGCGATGCTTTCTTTAAATCCCAAAGTGAATATGCCTTTTTTGATTATATGATTGTGCCAATTTTATTAGGATTTTAAGGAGATTTTATTAAGATTCTCCCTAAAATAAAATCAATGAGCCGTTTAAAAATATGTTAGAAAGAACCTCATAGGCTATTAATATTTTATGTAGCATAGTAATTTTCAGGATAATTCTCACTTTTTATTTAAAAAATGAATCCTTATAAAGAGAAATAAAATATAATATTAGATTATTAGAAACAAAATGTTTGATATATGCGCTTTTAACAAGTTTCATATGTATGATTTGTGTGCGTGATTAGAAATAAAAAGTAGAAAATTAAACTATTGTTTATTAATACTATAAATTGATAACATGTTTGCACTTGCACATGTAGGTATGGTGCATCAACTTTTTTTTTTAACTCTTAGACGATGACGACCATTATGGTTTCATAGAGCCTTCTTATTTCATTTTATTATGAATTATATCATTTTTTTTATTCTTTTCATGCACCTTTTATCAATTTAAGGTACATGAAGAGAATAAAAAATCAGTTATTAGCCTCCCAAATCAAAATGGTATTATCCTTTTGAAAATGAATTAATTGTTATTGTGTTTTATCATTTAGAATATATTCGTGTGATTTCTAACAAAAAATATAAATCTTAAATTACTAAACTAACTCTATATTAATACATGATTTTTGATTTTATTGATCTGCTTAGCGTCTATTTCTCAAAATCTAACTATTTCTATTTGTGCACTACCCATGAGGCCGTAAATACTTCCCACATTAATTCCCATCTCGGCCCACTTCCCCATTCAGCTCATTAGCCCATTTTCTTGGTTTTTATTTATACCTTTGGATACAATCCAATGAATTATTCTTACCTTATTGTCCCAATTCACAACTTTCATTTCTTTTATACTTTGTAGCTTTGTGCACTTCACTCGCCATCACTTTTCACCATCAAACCATCGATTTCAATTTTTAAATTCCAAGTACAAGGTGATGTCCCTAGAAGATAATACTATAAATTGAGAATATATACAATGGTACATCAATTTTTTTAACTCCTAGAAGATGACTATCAATATGGTTTTATATAGCTTTCTTGTTTCTTTTTATTATTAATTATATCATTTTTTATTCTTTTCATGCACCTCTGTCAATTTAAAGCCAAAGATCAATTAATACCAATAAATTAAAGCCTTTTAATTATCTTAACTTATTCATTATTAAAATTAAAACAGGTAAAATTCCATCATATCTCTTCAACATTTCTACTTTAAGAATTGTAGATTTACAAAAAAACAATTTGATTGGTAATCTTCCAATATCAACGGGCAATGGGACATTGCTAGAAGAATTATATCTACAATACAACAACTTTACAGGTATGCTCAATCTATTTATCCCTTGATTTTATGCTCTAACAAAATTTTCATTTATTATTTATGTTTTTTCTATATGGCTTGCAAATTTTTAAACTGAAATTGCTTTTAAGAGTAAAAATTGTAGCATATTTGATATGTTTCACGTAAGAAAATTGTTCTTCTGCAAAATATAAAATCTATTTATTATATTATCTACATAATGTGTAATTGAAAGTATTTTAATTTCTTAAACAAACAAAATAAAACTTCAACTTTTTTTAGCCTATGATGAATTCATTATCAGATTTCAAAGTTAGATTCTTGTGAACATTAGATAAATTTAATTCAAAATATAACTAATTTGGTTTTTCATTTGAAATAGGTGAAATTTATTCCATAATCTCTCTTTAGCATATCCTTTCAAAAGAATTTTAAGATCGGTAATTGATATTGGAAGATTCCCTTGAAAAATGAATTCCAGAAAAATTAAATCATAGAGTATTCTATTAATTTTAAACCTTTAATTAACAAAATTCCATGATTATTTATAGAGTATTAAGTAAATATTACCTGTCTTACTATCAAGTAATTAACAAATATTTTATATTTATTTATAGGTGAAATTCCTTCATTTATTTGGACCATGCCTTCTTTGAGAGATGTTGCACTTGACATCAATTATTTAAAGGGTAATTTGCCAGAAGAAATGTGTCAACAACTCCCTTTACTTGAAGTCTTTGGTGTTACTAGTAATCAATTAGAGGGAAGCATTCCACAATCAATAAGTAACTGCACATCTTTAAAAGTATTATATTTAGGTGGTAACTCATTGACAGGTATGTATTTACTTGCGTGTTTTTTTTCTTTTTAATTTTTTCCCTAACCTCATATATTGTTTTTCATCTCATTCATATTGTTCATTCACATACAATGGGGCTTGTGTATAGCTTGTGATTACAATCATAAAAAAACAAAGAAACTCAAGATTATGAACAGATGGAAGCACATAATATTTAATTTGTAGAATATAATTAATAATCCCATGTTTTATGTCGGTACTTCTTTCTTGTAGATTTTATCATTCTTCTGATAACTTTAAGTGTAATAATGTATATAAATTGTGTTCTCTCTTATTCGTTATATATACTTTAATAATTCTATATTATTTATTTGAAATTAAAATTATATGAGATATTTAAAAAAATACAATATGGAATTAAAAATGTAATAATATATAAAAATATTTGGAAAAGTATATAAATTTAATTTCAAATTATAATATATAAATTAAAAAAATTAAATAAAACTTAAAAAACACTTGTTCAACAATTTTTGATATCCCCCTGATGAACAAGAATACGAGATGAATTTTTTTGGATAGACAAATTATCTAAAAAGTAGTTTAACGCTTTTTGCTACACATGATTAATTGGCAATGCACAAAAAATCTATATAGGCAAACTTCACCCACTCACTTGCAATTATTAGAAGGTAAGCAATATGATGGTTAGAAGAAATTTGCTCTCCCCTTTTCTAATATTCAATTATTTAGAATTAGTAAGACCCGTGTAGTTTTTTTCCTTTGTTATAGGGCTTGTTTGGTTTCTTTTAAAACTATAATTTTAAAAGTTCTTTTAGGTAAAACTTAAGTTTAGAAAAATTTTAAAACAAACAATCATATTTGTTTAAACAGACTTTTGGACTAAACCATAGTTTAAAACTAAGGTTTCAGATAAGCTAGTAAGAGTAGCTTATGGAACAGTAAAAGAGCTTATGAACTAACCAATTACTATATTACCCCTACTTTTTCTTATACCCTCTCTCCTCTCTTCTACTTTTTCTTACACCCTCTCTCCTCTTATATCTTATCTCTCCTCATTTAATACTCATACCATTTTTCGTAATTTATCAATAATAAAAGTACTTATGAAAATAATTATCCAAATACTCATTTATTTAAAACTATTTTTTTTCATAACCTCTTCTCAAAAAGCCCTTTTCTATAAGCTGCTCAAAAGTCCTTTTTTTTTTTTCATAAACTCGTTTCTAAAATTTTATCCAAACACACATATAATATGGGTATATTATATGCAAACGATATTACCTGCTTTATTTCTCTTTTAATTTTAAAGTCCGTACATTTATAAAAATGTTTTTTTAGCAAAATAAGAATATTATTACTTATCAGTTATATATCATATATGTATATTAAGAAGATTATATACAAATATTATGACCTATTTTATTTTTCTATTTACAAATCCATTCAGCTTTTTTATTAAATGCAACCTTTTTACAAGCATGACAATATTCCATCTAATTTTTATTATTTTCTTTGTTTTTCAATCATTTTCTCTAATAGAATAAGTTTAGATTGAGATTCCTTTTTTTCCTCATTTTATTAATATTATTGAAATATAACTAATGATTTATAATTCCAAAATTATTGAAGCTAAGATCACGAACAGAGATATAGAAAATCATGAACTAGTGGGACCACATGAAATTTAAAACATGAAAAGCTCCACATCATATATAATATGCCCACATGTTGTTGTTTTTATTATATATTTATAGATTTTGTCATTTTCCTATTAATTTCAACTCTATATTTTTTCTCTCCCTTTTCTTAAATAATACATATGTTTAATTTCATTTTTGTTTTCATTTGTATTACACAAATTTATTAAATTTTCTATTAAATAATTGTCCAGTACTTATAACATAAAAACACTTTAATTTTAAAATAAATCTTCTATAATCGGGTCATCTCAGGATAGTTTATGATTTTCCTAATTTGTTATTTCAAAAAGTTTACAAAGACTTAAAAATAATAAAAATATTTTAGTTGTATATATTATTATTTTTTTTATTTTTTTTGGTTGCCCACCCGGTTCACTCGAGCTTTGCCCCGACTACATCTGGATTCGACCCGCGTCGCACACCTGGTTATGGTGGGTGAGTCTCCCAACGGGAATTTTCTGCATACGCCAAGGTTCGAACTCGAGACCTTGCTTAAGCGATACCGAGCCGCTTACCACTTGGATCAACCCCCGTTGGTTGTATATATTATTATTTGAAATATATAAAAGTCATCATTGTAACTTTTTTTTATATCTAAATAAACTCAAAAAGTTTATAAACGTATAGGCAAATTTGATAGGCTTAACTTTTTATACTTGATCTTAAAAGGAACTATTATTTAATTTTATTTAAATTGAATATTGAAAATAAGGCCTTCTCCTTATTTTTATTTAAATATATAAATATATACACAATTATTATTCATAAATAAATTAATATATATAATATTTATTTATTTAATTACTACATTAAGTTTTTAATACAATTAATAGTTTATAAATTCTAAAATATGAATTTTTGAAATTGTTGGATATTTTATTTAATTTTATTTTTTATAAATATTATATATATATATATATATATATTAGGATTTAAGTCTATAGATTGTGACTTAGTTTTAAAAAGAGTGTAAAATCGAAATCGCACTAGGAGAGAACAATTTTACTTGAGTATTCTGGTAAATATTTTTCTTAAGGTAGCATTTTCGTATATCTTTTTACGATTTATATTTTATTTTATTTTAAATAATCAAAAAAATTATTTAAAATGTATTTTATTTTAAAAGGTAACACACAGATTATTTCATATCGTAGAAGTGATAATATGTAGTGATTTTTGTAATATAAAATGATGTATTATTATATTCCATACATGTTATATATAAAGAATATTAACTATTTTATCTTTTTTTCCCTATTCCCTTATGAACATGCTATTAATCCATCAATGCTTTTGTGTCCAGGTTTTATACCTAAAGGGATAGGCAATCTTGATAAACTTAATGTCTTAGCCTTGTCCGATAATCATTTGAAAGGACCTATTCCTTCCAACATATTCAACATTTCAACATTGACATTATTGAATCTTGGTGGTAATTTTCTCTCTGGCCTTCTCCCATCATATTTAGGAATTGGCCTTCCTAACTTGAACACGTTATGGTTGGAAAAAAATGAACTAACTGGACAAATTCCAAACAGCATATCAAATGCTTCTAATCTCATTACGTTAGATTTGTCATCAAACAAATTTGGCAGAGCTATACCCAATGTAATTGGAAATTTAACAAAATTGATTGGATTAGCTTTGGATGAGAATGATTTGATTGGGTTGATTCCAGATACAGTTAATGAATTACATGGCCTTCAACGTTTAAGTCTCAGCAACAACAAATTGAAAGGGTCCATTATAAATGGACTTTGCCAATTGAAAAATCTATATGAATTGGATCTTGCCAACAACATGTTTTCAGGAGTGCTTCCAGGATGTCTCGAGAATATTACTTCTTTGCGGAAGTTGAATTTAGGCTTTAACCAATTGATTTCTCATATACCTTCTTCTCTTTGGAGTCTCAAAGAAATATTGGTTTTAGACGTATCCTCCAATGCACTAAGTGGAACAATTTCTCTAGAGGTAGCTGTTATGGCTCTGAAAAAAAAACATAATTAATAGGTAAATTTAATTTATCAAAGTATACATGTATATTGGTTGCTGAATATTTCAATGTTAAGGTGGTAGCAGAGTGGTTGCAGGCGCTGGGTGATCTAGGAGGTTCTGTGTTCGATCCTTAGCCAATTCAGAAGGGGGTTTTAATTTTTTTTAAGCAGGCAAAATTACAGAAATGCCCTCATGCGTTTTCCTTTCTGAACCCGTACTTCCTTCCATTTTTTCTGATTTCAGACGCTGTACTCATCAAAGTGCTCTGAATCCAGCAGCGATACTGAGGGGAATCAATGAGAGTGCAGTGATGAATCTTCACGCTACCGATGCCGTGTACCCAAGAGTTAGCTTCTGTCATTTCCCCCTCCATTTCTTGCTGCAGCATTGACCTCTATAATAGAGTGGGCAGAGGGCCGCAGGCGAGAAGAGAGGGAGAGCTGAGAATCATGGCAGCGACGGTGAGAGTGTAAGAGTCAGAGTAAGCAATTTCCGCTGTCCCCTGTAACTTGAATGGTTACTGCCATCGCTGGGCTACTTTGTTTCTTTGGTGGCACTGTATTCAACTCTGTGGCAAGCGACGGTGAAGATTAGATTTGGGCTTTGGGCATGTCTTAAGCTAGTGGCTTGAACTCCGGTGCGTGGAGCAGTGTGGGTGAGTGTGATAGAAGAAAGAAGTGGGTTCAGTGGAAGGACGAGAGGCAGAGAAGGAGCGATGTTTTGGAGTCAGACAGAGCGTCGGTGAACGCAGTGTGAATCTCTATCGGCGAAGTGTACTCCGTAGTTCCGTCTGTCGCTGGGTAAGTTTTGAAATTTTGGGTTCTCTTCTCCTTCCTTTTATGTTTTGGTTCTGTGGCAATTCGGGTTGAATGAATAGAGCACACCACGCACACATGTTTATGAGCATATGATATTGCTGCTGCTGTTAGGGATATTATTTTAGGAATGGTTATGGTCAGGGTGGCCGTGTGTATGTGAATGTGCTTGCAGACGTTTGTGCCAAAGGTTGATCTGTGTGTCTTAAGTGTTTGTTGTTATTTACGTTACTGCTGCAGATAGAAAGCAGAGAATAGGAGGGAGGCGAGACTTCTACTGTGTTGATATGTGTTTGTGTGTTGTGGTATAAGTTATCAGTTCTGGGTTTCGGATTAAGGGAATGTATATACATGTTCATACATCTATGTTGATGTGGTTGCTGTGTAGGCATGCACTGTTAAGGGGCATCCATGTGGGTATTTGTATTGTGCGATGTTAGTGCTGTGTTGTTTTGATTTCTTAGTTTTCTTTTGAAAGTGATCCTTACGGTTTTGAATCAAAGTTAAGCGTGAACAGAATGCATATATGAGTTTGAACGAGGTAGTTACAAATTGATGGATTTTGTGTTGATAAATACTGTACAACTTTGTTCTTTTGGGGGAAACCGAGTGGTTAATGCTGGAATATCATGTATTACAGATTAAGTAAGGCTATGTGATATCTTTGATCATGAACAATTCATGTGTAAAGGGTTCTACGTGATATTTGGTAGTAATGGAATTGAAATATGTGGATTTGTATTCCTCCATGTTTTTATTTAGCAACTTGTTAAGTATGAAGGAGAAGAGTTTGGGTGACATTTTTATATGGGACATTGGTCCTAGAGTAATCTTGAAATCAATAGAAATAAGAATATAAAGTTGAAGTTTAAGCGATAAGTAAAAGTGGTAATGAATTTAGCAATTGATATGGGATGTCAAGGTTTATGGATGAATTTAGTGAATGAAGAAATTTGAGTAATAGTTTGGTCTTAAGTGGAATATGAATTAAGGGTGTGATGTTGGTTAGCTTGAAGGGAAGATGGGAATTTTTGTTGATATGCATATATATGTGTAAATGAATTGGGAAGCTAATGGAAGTTAATGAGTTTGTAAATATCTTCCAGTGATGGTATTAAATCAAAAGTACTTGGTATGGAAGAGGTGAATTACATTTCTTTATGAAATAGGGAGTTTGAGAAATGTGATGAATTTATTTGTCTATGGATGTTCATTAAGTGTGATAGAAGAATAGATTAGGACAGATAGACATAATTGGGTAAAGATTAGTCAAATTTAATGTGGTTGTAGGGTTTGAAAGTTTCATAGTCAAAGGTTGTGGTTTTTCATATTTCAAATGTTATGTAAAGGAAATAGTCTTCAGTACTAATGAGATGTATAGTAATCATTAATGGAACGTTTTATTTTCAGAAAACTTGGGAAAAATTAATATAAAGGGGAGAATGGTATTCTATAGCTTAAACAAAAGTCAATTGGTGGAGCGTTCCAGGTGAGTGAATAACGTTCCCTACAAATTTATATTTTCAAATGCATTATCATTTCAAATAAGATTTACAAAAAGCAAGGTTTACGAAAGTATGGTTTAAATCGTTAGAAATTATTTTCTTTCGATTGGTTTACAAAAGAATTATGATTATGTATGAAAATGGATGAATAAGCTTTTGAAAAGAGTTTGGCAAAAGTTGCATTGAACTAATGTTATTCATGCAATATATTCTTATGCGAATTTTATATGATTTTACAGTAATTTGATTTTAAATGTACATGCTGGGGTTTTTGAAATTCAAAGTGACTTTACCAATGATTATGGTATTTGAAACGATTGAGATCATTACATGTGAAAAGGACCCCACGCATGATGGAAATGTTTTAGGACGGAATACAGAACGCTGGTTGCTAACAGCAGTACTGTTAGTCCTTGGTACACCTTGGTATTCGAGCTCGACAGTTTGTGGCATAGCCACTAGAATTATTTCGTGGGATTCGTTCTCGCGACAGTTTGTGGCCTTGAGCCACCAGAATTATTTCGTGGGATTTATTCTCGCGACAGTTTGTGGCATAGCCACCAGAATTATTCGTGGGATTTATTCTCGCGACAGTTTGTGGCCTCGAGCCACCAGAATGGTTAGTTACCCTCGTGGACTGTGTGTCCACGTCTGTTTTCGTTCTGTTAAAGTCCTACAGAAAGATCATGGTTTTGAAAAGATTGTTTTGAATGAGTTATTTGAAACAGTTATTTCATATTGTTATTTTTCCTGAAATACAAAAGATTATAGAAAGGTGTGCATCAGATTACGAAATGTTACGAAATATATTTTCAATATGATTATGCATTGATTATTTTCCGCATTCTTTAAATCATGTTTTTGGGACGTTATTCACGAGTAGATTATTTGGCCTCAGATAGTGCAGGTGACCCTAATCCTCCCGCTGAGCAGTGAAAAGCCTCGTCGTAGATCCGAAGCGTGGTTTTTGAACAAGATTGATTTTTATCTTTATTAAGTACTTGTGTTATTTTGATAAAAAGGTAAATGCTCCACATAGACCTTAGAAAATATTATGTTTATTTTGAAAAATGTTGTGGAAACTTTAAACGTTGTATTTGAGATTTTAGGCTTTCGGAATATGAAACTATTCATATTCTGTGCCGGTCACGGTCCAAATTTTGGGACGTGACAGTTTGGTATCAAAGCCAAGTTTTTCTATGGCTAAGTGGAGCAGGGATACTTTGGTGGAGTCTCAATTATCGTTATGAACCCGGGCATAACCATAGTTGAGGCATTTCCAAATATCTCTATGGGAAATTCAAAAGTGTTTTGGTTTTCTTGTGATTTTGAAACCATATGTTTCTTGAAAATTAAATATTTTCTACATTTTTGGCGTATAGTTAAATGACGCTTAAACGTCCACCATATTGGAAGAAGTTCTAGAAGTGATAAAACTTCGGATAGAGGTGTTGCTCAGCGAAGGGACTTGCCTCCTAGACGGAGGGGACAGGGTCATTGGAAAGTTATGTTTAGGGGAAGGTCGATCCCTTATATCTCTATAAGAAATCTCATTTAAAGCCAAACCATAAGAATCCATAGTCCCTTGTTATTTCTATATTATCTAGGCATGAAACTTTTGAAGAAACCAGTAGAGTTACTGAAATGGTTAATATTTTAGTTATTAGAATGCATTAAGTGGGATCTTCCTAAGTTCATGGGTTTTATTCTCAAGAGGAACCTATAGAATTTTGTTTGAGGGCATTGAAAAGAGGTGTATAAACTTGTTTTGAGTGGATTTTGAAGCTTTGATTAGATGAAATCAAGTTAATGGTTAGTGTTTTGGTTATTGTGGTGTTAAAGAAATGAATGGAACAATATTTGCTCATTGCTTGAGTATTTTATATTACAATTGTTTAATGGATGCTAAATGCATTGGGATTTTTTATTATTTAGGGGAGTTAGGGTTGAATCATATTTTAAAACTTAATCATGAATTGCAAGTGTATTCAAGAGGGAACTAAAACATAGTGAGTACCAAAAGGCGTAAGGGTGATGTATGGTATGAATTACCTAGATGGGTTGTGGATAGCTTCAAAGGTCTGAATTATTAGTCAGGGAAACTTATAAATGATTGTTGTTTTAAGGTTTAAGAAGGTTTAAAATAGTGTTCAAGTGTTACAGTATGATTACAGGCTTTAAAAGGTAAAAGATGGAAATTGATTTAAGGATTTGATTTCGGTGCTTTTAATAGTTGTACAGTAATTCCAATAGTACAAAGGAGCACAAATATCATTTGCGGATATTGTTGCAAAGGTTGAGAGATCAGCAGCCTTACGCTAAGTTTTTAAGGGTGAGTTTTGGTTATTTGAGGTCACTTTATTGGAGACGTGTCAAAAGATGGTATTCAGATTAATTCTGGCAAGGTTGGGGCAGTCAAAAGTTTGTCGCGCCCTCCTATAGTTATCAAGATTCGAAGTTTCTTAGGTCTTGCAGGATGGTATAGTCGTTTTGTGCAATATTTTTCAAGTATAGTAGCTCTGATGACAAGATTAACTGAGAAGAATGTAAAGTTTATGTGGAATGTTAAGTGCAAAGAAAGTTTTCAGAAGTTGAAGGAATCTTTGACTTCTGCTCCAGTGTTAAGCTTATCTTCAAGAGTTGGAGGGTATACAGTATATTGTGATGCTTCTCGGATTGGGCTAGGCTGTGTGTTAATGCAGGATGGGCGAGTTATTGCCTATGCCTCTAGAAAGCTTAAGTTGCATGAGCAGAATTATCCAACTCATGATTTAGAGATGGCTGCGGTGGTGTTTGCTTTAAAGATTTGGAGACATTATCTGTACGGAGAAACCTGTGAGATTTTCACGGATCACAAAAGCCTTAAGTACATCTTTGAACAGAAGGATTTGAAACTCAGGCAGAGAAGGTGGATGGAGTTGTTAAAGGATTATGATTGTACGATTCTGTACCATCCAGGGAAGGCGAACGTTGTGGCTGATGCTTTAAGTAGGAAGTCTATGAATAGTTTAGCCCATATTAAGATGGAGAGAAGGCCGTTGGTACAGGAGATTCATAAAGTTGAACAAGAGGGAGTCATATTTGAAATTGCTGATAAGGGAGTATTTTTAGCTCATTTGTAAGCTCATTCCTCATTATGTGATCAGATTAAGGAAGCTCAGTATTCAGACCCGAAGTTGTACGAGTTGAGGAATTCAGTTAAAGACAGAAGTAATTCAGAATTTATGATTGATCAGGAAGGTGTTTTGAGGTTCGAGGGTAGAATTTGTGTGCCACAAGTTCAGGAGTTGAGAAGGCTAATTCTTGAAGAAGCTCATTATTCTGCCTATACTATCCACCCTGGTATAACTAAGATGTACCAAGATTTGAAACAGTTGTTTTGGTGGCATGGTATGAAGAATGATGTGGCGAATTTTGTTGCACATTGTTTAGTGTGTCAACAAGTTAAGGCGGAACATCAGAAGCCGGCAGGACCGTTACAACGGTTGGAGATACCTGAATGGAAGTGGGAAAATATAACTATGGATTTTATCGTTAGATTGCCCCGCACTGTTAAAGGTTTTGACCTTATTTGGGTGATGATGTCGGATTGGCTAAGTCTGTTTATTTTCTTCCAGTGAAGATGACGTACAGTGTGGCTAGATACGCCGAGATTTACATTGAGATTCTACGATTGCATGGAGTCGTAGTATCTATCATTTTAGATAGAGGACCACAGTTTAATTCTCAATTTTGGGAATCATTTCAGAAAGCATTGGGTACTCGATTGAACCTTAGTACTGCTTTTCACCTTCAGCCAGATGGACAGTCAGAGAGGACAATACAAACAGTTGAGGATATGTTGAGATCTTATATCATGGATTTCAGTGGAAGGGGGATAAGCATTTGTCGTTAGTGGAATCTGTCTATAATAATAGTTATCAAGCAAGTATTCAAATGGCACCGTTTGAGGCAGTGTATGGAATGCAATGTAGATCTCCAAATTGATGGTTTGAAGTTGGAGATGGAGAGTTATTAGGACCTGACTTGGTTCAGGATGCTGAGGAGAAGGTAAAAGTGTTTTGGCAAAGGTTATAGCAACTCAAAGTCGACAGAAGTATTGCGTGGATCATCATGGTAGGAAATTGGAATTCATGGTCGGAGAAAAAGTGTTCTTAAGAGTGTCGATAATGAAAGGGATTAAGATCGATAGAGATTTCTTCAGTAAAAGTATTATGGCGTAATCATTCAAAGGAAAAGCTACTTCTAAAATAGAGAGTGAGATGTGGATCAAGTATCCACTCTTATTCGAGATCTAAGGTGAGCATAGTTTTAAATTCGGAGGACCGAATTTCTTAAGAGGGGAAGAATGTTATGGCTCTGGAAAAAAAAAACATAATTAATAGGTAAATTTAATTTATCAAAGTATACATGTATATTGGTTGCTGAATATTTCAATGTTAAGGTGGTAGCAGAGTGGTTGCAGGCGCTGGGTGATCTGGGAGGTTCTGTGTTCGATCCCTAGCCAATTTAGAAGGGGGTTTTAATTTTTTTTAAGCAGGCAAAATTACAGAAATGCCCTCATGCGTTTTCCTTTCTGAACCCGTACTTCCTTCCATTTTTTCTGATTTCAGACGCTGTACTCATCAAAGTGCTCTGAATCCAGCAGCGATACTGAGGGGAATCAATGAGAGTGCAGTGATGAATCTTCACGCTACCGATGCCGTGTACCCAAGAGTTAGCTTCTGTCATTTCCCCCTCCATTTCTTGCTGCAGCATTGACCTCTATAATAGAGTGGGCAGAGGGCCACAGGCCAGAAGAGAGGGAGAGCTGAGAATCATGGCAGCGACGGTGAGAGTGTAAGAGTCAGAGTAAGCAATTTCCGCTGTCCCCTGTAACTTGAATGGTTACTGCCATCGCTGGGCTACTTTGTTTCTTTGGTGGCACTGTATTCAACTCTGTGGCAAGCGACGGTGAAGATTAGATTTGGGCTTTGGGCATGTCTTAAGCTAGTGGCTTGAACTCCGGTGCGTGGAGCAGTGTGGGTGAGTGTGATAGAAGAAAGAAGTGGGTTCAGTGGAAGGACGGGAGGCAGAGAAAGAGCGATGTTTTAGAGTCAGACAGAGCGTCGGTGAACGCAGTGTGAATCTCTATCGGCGAAGTGTACTCCGTAGTTCCGTCTGTCGCTGGGTAAGTTTTGAAATTTTGGGTTCTCTTCTCCTTCCTTTTATGTTTTGGTTCTGTGGCAATTCGGGTTGAATGAATAGAGCACACCACGCACACATGTTTATGAGCATATGATATTGCTGCTGCTGTTAGGGATATTATTTTAGGAATGGTTATGGTCAGGGTGGCCGTGTGTATATGAATGTGCTTGCAGACGTTTGTGCCAAAGGTTGATCTGTGTGTCTTAAGTGTTTGTTGTTATTTACGTTACTGCTGCAGATAGAAAGCAGAGAATAGGAGGGAGGCGAGACTTCTACTGTGTTGATATGTGTTTGTGTGTTGTGGTATAAGTTATCAGTTCTGGGTTTCGGATTAAGGGAATGTATATACATGTTCATACATCTATGTTGATGTGGTTGCTGTGTAGGCGTGCACTGTTAAGGGGCATCCATGTGGGTATTTGTATTGTGCGATGTTAGTGCTGTGTTGTTTTGATTTCTTAGTTTTCTTTTGAAAGTGATCCTTACGGTTTTGAATCAAAGTTAAGCGTGAACAGAATGCATATATGAGTTTGAACGAGGTAGTTACAAATTGATGGATTTTGTGTTGATAAATACTGTACAACTTTGTTCTTTTGGGGGAAACCGAGTGGTTAATGCTGGAATATCATGTATTACAGATTAAGTAAGGCTATGTGATATCTTTGATCATGAACAATTCATGTGTAAAGGGTTCTACGTGATATTTGGTAGTAATGGAATTGAAATATGTGGATTTGTATTCCTCCATGTTTTTATTTAGCAACTTGTTAAGTATGAAGGAGAAGAGTTTGGGTGACATTTTTATAAGGGACATTGGTCCTAGAGTAATCTTGAAATCAATAGAAATAAGAATATAAAGTTGAAGTTTAAGCGATAAGTAAAAGTGGTAATGAATTTAGCAATTGATATGGGATGTCAAGGTTTATGGATGAATTTAGTGAATGAAGAAATTTGAGTAATAGTTTGGTCTTAAGTGGAATATGAATTAAGGGTGTGATGTTGGTTAGCTTGAAGGGAAGATGGGAATTTTTGTTGATATGCATATATATGTGTAAATGAATTGGGAAGCTAATGGAAGTTAATGAGTTTGTAAATATCTTCCAGTGATGGTATTAAATCAAAAGTACTTGGTATGGAAGAGGTGAATTACATTTCTTTATGAAATAGGGAGTTTGAGAAATGTGATGAATTTATTTGTCTATGGATGTTCATTAAGTGTGATAGAAGAATAGATTAGGACAGATAGACATAATTGGGTAAAGATTAGTCAAATTTAATGTGGTTGTAGGGTTTGAAAGTTTCATAGTCAAAGGTTGTGGTTTTTCATATTTCAAATGTTATGTAAAGGAAATAGTCTTCAGTACTAATGAGATGTATAGTAATCATTAATGGAACGTTTTATTTTCAGAAAACTTGGGAAAAATTAATATAAAGGGGAGAATGGTATTCTATAGCTTAAACAAAAGTCAATTGGTGGAGCGTTCCAGGTGAGTGAATAACGTTCCCTACAAATTTATATTTTCAAATGCATTATCATTTCAAATAAGATTTACAAAAAGCAAGGTTTACGAAAGTATGGTTTAAATCGTTAGAAATTATTTTCTTTCGATTGGTTTACAAAAGAATTATGATTATGTATGAAAATGGATGAATAAGCTTTTGAAAAGAGTTTGGCAAAAGTTGCATTGAACTAATGTTATTCATGCAATATATTCTTATGCGAATTTTATATGATTTTACAGTAATTTGATTTTAAATGTACATGCTGGGGTTTTTGAAATTCAAAGTGACTTTACCAATGATTATGGTATTTGAAACGATTGAGATCATTACATGTGAAAAGGACCCCACGCATGATGGAAATGTTTTAGGACGGAATACAGAACGCTGGTTGCTAACAGCAGTACTGTTAGTCCTTGGTACACCTTGGTATTCGAGCTCGACAGTTTGTGGCATAGCCACTAGAATTATTTCGTGGGATTCGTTCTCGCGACAGTTTGTGGCCTTGAGCCACCAGAATTATTTCGTGGGATTTATTCTCGCGACAGTTTGTGGCATAGCCACCAGAATTATTCGTGGGATTTATTCTCGCGACAGTTTGTGGCCTCGAGCCACCAGAATGGTTAGTTACCCTCGTGGACTGTGTGTCCACGTCTGTTTTCGTTCTGTTAAAGTCCTACAGAAAGATCATGGTTTTGAAAAGATTGTTTTGAATGAGTTATTTGAAACAGTTATTTCATATTGTTATTTTTCCTGAAATACAAAAGATTATAGAAAGGTGTGCATCAGATTACGAAATGTTACGAAATATATTTTCAATATGATTATGCATTGATTATTTTCCGCATTCTTTAAATCATGTTTTTGGGACGTTATTCACGAGTAGATTATTTGGCCTCAGATAGTGCAGGTGACCCTAATCCTCCCGCTGAGCAGTGAAAAGCCTCGTCGTAGATCCGAAGCGTGGTTTTTGAACAAGATTGATTTTTATCTTTATTAAGTACTTGTGTTATTTTGATAAAAAGGTAAATGCTCCACATAGACCTTAGAAAATATTATGTTTATTTTGAAAAATGTTGTGGAAACTTTAAACGTTGTATTTGAGATTTTAGGCTTTCGGAATATGAAACTATTCATATTCTGTGCCGGTCACGGTCCAAATTTTGGGACGTGACAGTAGCAAACTTGAAAACAATTATACTTTTAAACTTGTCAAGAAATCAATTGTCAGGAAGAATCCCTACAACTATGGGTGCCTTACAAAGTTTAATAATTCTATCTTTGGCTCAAAACAAGTTACAAGGGCCTATTCCAGAATCACTTGGCGGCATGATAAGCATGGAGTCAATGGATCTTTCCCATAATTATTTGTCTGGTGTGATTCCAAAATCCTTAGAATCATTACTCTATCTTAAATACATTAATCTTTCCTACAACTTATTGTATGGAGAAATTCCAACAGATGGACCGTTTCAAAATTTTACTGCTCAATGTTTCATGATGAATAAAGATCTTCGTCGGAAATCTCAACTACAAGTGCAACCATGTAGGAAAGGAAACATGCACTTACCAGATAAAGTGATGTTGATCTTGAAATTCTCATTGCCTATCTTGGTTGTCATTTTGGTTGTTTCAATCATTGCCTTTCTAAAGCGTAAGAGAGAAAATGATAATTGTTCAACCAAAAGGGATTTAACTAATTTGGATACAATAACCAGGATATCATACTATGAGCTTCTACATGGAACAAATGGATTTGATGAGAGTAATCTTCTTGGCTCTAGAAGTTATGGATCAGTATATAAAGCAATCCTTCCAAATGAAAAGATAGTTGCTGTCAAAGTATTTAACTTGGACGTGGAAGAAGCATCGAGAAGTTTTGATATTGAATGTGCTGTCATGTGCAATTTACGCCATTGCAATCTCATTAAAATCATCACTAGCTGCTCAAATGACCATTTCAAATCTCTAATAATGGAATTCATGGAAAACGGGAGTCTTGACAAATGGTTGTATTCTCATAACTATTATTTAGATGTCTTGCAGAGATTGAACATAATGATAGATGTGGCAATAGCTTTGGAGTATCTTCATCATGATTCTCCTACGCTAGTTGTTCATTGCGATGTGAAACCCAGCAACGTTTTACTGGATGAAGAAATGGTGGCTCATCTTAGCGATTTTGGTATTGCTAAATTGTTTGGTGAAAGAGAACTGGAAATTTATACCAAAACTTTAGCTACAATAGGTTATATGGCACCAGGTAATGCTTTAATAATAATATTTTAGATTTATTTTTATGTTTTTATATGTAAATATTTGAATTGATGACACAAAAGAAAAGTTTAACAAAAAACCTTATATGACACAAAAGAAAAGTTTAACAAAAAACCTTATATTATGTTTTGACATCTTGAAATTTATACTAATAATTCAAATTCACATATAGAGTACGGATCAGACGGAATTGTTTCTATCAAAGGAGATGTGTATAGTTATGGCATCATGCTAATGGAAATGTTTACAAGGAAGAAGCCAACAGATGATATGTTTGTTCAAGGATTAAGTTTGAAAGATTGGGTGAGAAAATCAACACCACATTCAATCATCAATATTATAGATGCCAATTTGATGCATAGAGAAAATCATAATGCTGATAATATATTATCTCATATATCATCAGTTTTTGAGTTAGCATTAAATTGTTGCATTGACTTACCTCAGGCACGACTTACTATAACTGATGTTGTAGTATCATTGAAAAAAGTCAAAGCTATGTTTATAGAAAATGCTAGGGATATTGCTAGGTGAATAATTGTTTTTATTTAGCTTGGAGTTTAATTTTGGAAGGAGAGTTTTTCTTTTGCTTGAGAAAATTGATACTTTTAATTAAAAGTAAAGCATGTAGTAAAAATATCATTTAAAAAATTCTTATGGGACGCTATTCACTTACCTTTTGTGTTGTTAAATACCTACAATTTACTTTACTAGCAAATTCCATATGATATTCTCTCTTTCAAGCCCTTATGCCCAAAATAAAACTATAATCTTTATTCTTTCACAACCTTTATAAGAATTCACAAAATTCTTTTAATAAAATCCTTCTACTTAATTAACGGTAATCATCTTATAAATATGATTATTAACATTCAAATATCCATCCAATTTACTTAAATTATTTAGTATGGATATCCCTATAGGTAGATCCACCACTTTATGTCATTTTAAAAAATATAAGAGGAACCAAATGGCCTTATAGCCTATTAGCATGAAAAGTCTTCTATAAGCAAAATGTTACGAGTTCAATCACTCTTGTAACCTAACCTTAGACAGTTAGTGTCTGCCCCTCTAATTAAAAAAATATATAAAAGGAACAATCTACCTTCAACCTTCCTTCTATAGAATGCAATATTTGAATTAAATCAATAATATATCACCATAGTTAACTAATAACTTCAACACCAACACAATCATTCCTTTCTCTCATTTTATAAATGCTTCAAGTTTCGACTTAGCAATCCATATCACCATAACATACTTTAGGCAAATCCCAATACCTAACAAAATTTCAACATAGAAATTAAATAATTTTAATGCTGAATTTTAGTCTTTGTTAGAACACATTTAGTTCATGCTCAAATATAATTCCTTCTTCACACATTTCATCAAACACCCTAAGGGCATTCCAAAATCAAGTCATAATTATAAATTATCAACAGCACAATTTTTCAACTAGTTTTACATTTTTCTATGTCTATTTCCTTAACATGATCCAAGTTGATACAGAGAGAAACAAGTTAAATCCTTCTCTTCGCTCTTTTCTATACATACTTCAAGCTTCCATTTAATTGCTCAAACCTCACCACCGTGTTCTATATATATATATATATATATATATTCAAATAATAAGTATATCCTTTAAGTTTCAACATAAAATTGAACAATCTTAATCCAACTAAATTGCTCTTCTACACATTTTCATAAACACCTTGTCTGCACCAAACATTCAAAAAGTTCAAAAACTTGTTAAACTTCAAATCTCTTATCCAATAATTTTCAAACACCCCTGTATAGAATTACTATGCTACCCAAATTCAAGTCCTTACCAAGAATCAACTCAAACCAAGAAAACAGAACGTAAATCCATCTTCTTCCTATTACAACAACCAAAACAGTTAAAGTGAAATTTTCTATCCTAATAAGCTCCTTAAACTATAGTGTCAACTTGTCTAAACTTCCATCTTCTCTCCTAGACCATGCACAATCCACAGGAAAACACCATGATAAAAAAAATGACTTGAAGCTCAACACGAGTTCATAGACGAATATCATATTTTTTGAAATGTCAAGTATATATATAACATGAGAGAAAATGTAATTTACATTTGTCATTTATTTTTCTGATAGAAAGCCTACATTTTCAATGAATTCATTCAATCATGGTTGACCACTGTACCTAGTTTCCTGCCAGATCAAGGTTTCTTTGCCACATGTAAATCAAACACTAATGGATGGAATAATGACAAGCTAGATAATTATTTCCTAAGTAATCGCCACCACATGGTATGAAATGTTCACCACGGATCTATTATTTAAAAAAACAAATAAATAAGAAATGAAGTACCTATTGATTTTTACTCTTTCACATAACTCACTCACCCATAATACGATGAAAGTGATAGGACTAGCATCTCCTTTTGAAAAAAAAAAGTTTTTTGTTTTCATGAATGGCAAAATTCCTAATTCATTATCATCAAGAGAAGGAAATTACCTAGGACTATAACTCCTTGCCACATATCTTCCATGCTATGGAGTTATACAAATAATTAGACCATGCGGATCATTACCATCTTTTGAAGTGCCATGCCACCAACCTACCTGAAAGCTAAAATATATTCTTAAGCTTGAAGTATACAACCACCAGTTAATTCCAGAGAGCTATAAATGTTACAGGTCTATAGTCAATAAAATGGCAATTTATTGGTATAGCATGAAAAATGATGCACAAAAGCTGCCCATTTAACTAAATTACTCGAAAATGATTGTTATTTTAAGACCAATAAAGTAATAAGAGAAATGCAGCCTGATTAAAGGATGATAATCATATTAAACGTGAACATAAATGACCTACATATTTGCTACCCTCCTAAAATTAACTCACATAGCTGATTTGAGCTCTGGGAACATGTTCACAGGCTAAAAACCTCGTAAAGACAAATAAATTAGGATATAAATTCCAATTATCACATTGAAGCTCCCAAGAAACAGGCACTCCCTACTCCCAATTGGATTTCATGGTCAAAAGTTACAAGGCATTGCCATAAAATAGGCTGGAGAACAAATAACTATACCAAAGAAATTCAAGATGAAAGACACCTAAATTATTCCAACCTAAGTGATAGCAATTGAAGGACAGATGCTAGCATTACTAGGAATACCCAATCAAATTGCATACAGACCAAAGTCAAAAGATATTCATGTAAGTTTTCATTGCAACCATTTTACGAGAACTCACAAGTCCAGCACCAGCTTTATCTCTTATAAAAGTTGCATCATTGTACCGCTCTTCCTTTATGGCTTTCTGAAAAAATTTTAAAATAAAAATCCGTAAAAGCTAATGAGCAAGAAAACACAAAATTTTAAAAGCAAGTAAAGAGATTCTTTTTGTCTAAAAAGCATTGCATGAGTTCGAATTCTTACATTGATATGAGATATTACTCTTCCAACACTGTCATTGGTAGCTGCAGCAGCAATTGCCACCTTAATCCTAGCAGCACCTTAATCCAACACTATCATCGCCACGAGAATGTCATGAACATTTTTTCGTTTTTCTCCAAAACTAGATTCTAATTAATCTTTACCCAGACATCTTGCATATGACATGTCATAAGCAATAGAGGAGAAATGTTTCAAAAGCTATATTGTCTCAAAGAATGAGCAAGGAATATTAAGTATGAGACGTGATGCTACATTAAAAGAAGATAACAATCAAGTTTAATATTATAAGCAATAAACTAGATGTGGGAATTTAAATCAATTACCGTTTACTTGATCTAGACACTAAAGAAAATTGTTGTACTTCCTGTCAACTACATCTTCAGAACCAATAAGTGATTTGCTACCAAAGTGACAAAAAATTTCTCCAGACCTTAACGTGATTGTTGTTACAATAATCACTTGAAAATTATAGTATTGTTGCCCTCCCTTTCGCCTCCACCCTTCTTGTATAACCTTGTTTAATTAATGAAACTCGCAACTTTTAGCTAAATCACATCACGTACAAAATCTTTCAAATGTTAAATAATAAATTATCAGCAGATAATGCGCCGGGCTATATTTCATTCTTCCGAATCACAAAAACTGTAAGTTGAATTAGCTCTTAATTAAGAACCAGGAAGAAACAGAATAAAATGAACTACACATCACAATTCAATTACGCGCATAAATTTACAATTCCAAATGCACCTTGAGAATTGAGACGAGACGTGCTTATCAATATCCTAAAAATGCTTACGCCATCGATCCCAATCCCATTCATCATCTTCAGGTTCACGATTCTCCTTTTCTGAGCCGTCTTTCTCAGCCACACTGGCGGTCTTCCCCGTACCCAGAGCCTCATTTCGAAGAGAATTCATGTAAGAATCGAACTGCTTGATGACGTTTCTAACTAAATCTTGGAGCATCGAGTCCCACCCCTGTTAATAGAGTCATCGGACAGCGATGGAGACCCAGAGGCCGGATTAACGCATCGGCAAAGCGGAGTAACATCAACAGAAATGGAGCGATGTGAATGCAAAGAGAAGGGAAGTGAATAGGGTGATCTCAAGGGAAAAGGGAAAAAAAACTTTGGGGCCTAGTAAGTGAAGATTGAGAGGTGCAAAAGGCGAAGATATGGAAGCCATGGACACAGAATCTCAATCTTTGTATGTGGATTAGAGAAAGAGAAAGAATAAATTAGAAGAAAAGAGAATTGGAGAATTGGAGAAAGATTTGAGTTTTGTGGATATGTGAGGAGGAAGAAAAGGAGGCGTAGTCGCCACTTGTAAAATGAGGAAATGCTCATAAAAAAAAAAAAAAACTTGAAGCACTAAACATGAAGCTGTGAAACTAGCAGTGAGTGAAATTGGGGATGGAAAGCAGAAAATCCAACACACATGGATAAGGATTCAAGACCGATCTTTCAGTTAAACTTTGGCAAGACATTTTTATTTTGGTTAAAAAGTTTTTCTTTTTCTATTATTGTAATTTAACATAATTATTTTAGATTTTTCATTTTATAACTGTTATAAATATTATGATGAGTGGATCCATAGCATTGAGGAATTCCATATGGGTTAATGTCATTAGACTTATAATAACCTCTAATAATCCATATTGTACCATAACGTAAATTCATAAAATGTTAATCATAAAAAATGTCATATTTTCTAATCATTAGATTAACATTTCAACCGTTTACATTTTAATCTTTTTAAAATGTTAAATTATAAAAAGTTAATAATAAAATATAAAGTATTAAATTTTAATCTCGTTTAAAAATATACTAACAACATAAAAAAATATTTTATAAAATTAAAATTTAAACTATTAAAAATATTAATCTATCGATTAAATAAGCGAAGAGGATGGTAGAGGAAGAGGAGATACCCCTCTCCCATAAAAAAAACTACATGAATGAAAATTCTCCACTATTTTTTTATCTCTACATAAACATTCTATAAAATTTTACGTTAGTTATAAGAATTATAAGAAACTAATACAACTATATTTTTTGGGAGAAAGACAAAAAAAAACCCATTTGAATTTCAAAAGGACAAATTGGGCTTCTGAATATTCAAAAGGACAGATTGGGCAGGAGGTCCAATCTGTCATTTACAAATTTGTGTGCAAAGACGAAATTATCCTTCACTTTTCCAATGTTTTGAGAATACGATTTACAAGTTTGCCAATGCTATTTACAACTCTGACAATGATATTTGCAACTCCTATAATAATATTTATAACTTTGACAATAGTATTTACAATTTTGACAATGGTGTTTGTAACTTTGACAATAGTATTTGTAGCTTTGACAATAGTGTTTGTAACTTTCCCAATGGTATTTGTAACTCCCATAGTGGTATTTGCAATTTCAACAATGCTATTTGTAACTCCCACAATAGAGAAGAAATAACTTTGACAATACGATTTACAATTTTGTCAATGGTATTTACAACTCTGACAATGGTATTTACAACTGTGAGAAATCAAATTTTAGCAATTGAGAGAAACACTGTAGCTGACACTGTAGCTTATTTGACAATACGATTTACAACTTGGCCAATGGTATTTACAACTCTGACAATGGTATTTGCAACTGTGAGAAATCAAATTTTGGCAATTGGGAGAAACACTGTAGCTGACACTGTAGCTTCTTTGACAATACGATTTACAACTTGGCCAACGGTATTTACAACTCTAACAATAGAATTTGCAACTGGGAGGATAAACCTGATGGAGGGTACACGTGCAGAAAAGGAGTGTAAACCCAATAGTATATGCACGTGTACCCTCCATCGGGTTTACCCTCCATGGGTTTACCCTCCGTCGGGTTTACCCTCTCAGTTGCCAATGCTACTATCAGACTTGTAAATACCGTTGGCCAAGTTGTAAATCGTATTGTCAAAGAAGCTACAGTGTCAGCTACAATGTTTCTCCCAATTGCCAAAATTTGATTTCTCGCAGTTGCAAATACCATTGTCAGAGTTGTAAATATCATTGGCAAAGTTATAAATCGTATTGTCAAATAAGCTACAGTGTCAGCTACAGTGTTTCTCCCAATTGCCAAAATTTGATTTCTCACAGTTGCAAATACCATTGTCAGAGTTGTAAATACCATTGGCCAAATTGTAAATCGTATTGTCAAAATATTGGGAAAGTGAAGGGTAATATGGTCTTTACACATAAATTTGTAAATGACAGATTGGGCTTCCTGCCCAATCTGTCCTTTTGAATATTCAGAAGCCCAATTTGTCCTTTTGAAATTCAAATGGGCTTTTTATGTCTTTTTTCCATATTTTTTTATCTAATATGGGAATAAACTATAAAACATGGGCAGAGTTGTACAAGTCATGGGGGTTTAAAACTTAGATTAAAATTTTAACAAAATAATCTATTTAGAGGTTATGGTGTTATTAAAAGTGTACAATGAAACATTAAGAAATTACTATTTCTAACATATCAGAGATATCTCATCCACATAATTTTATTATTCACAATATTTTTAATTTAGTTTTGATTTTTATGGCTTCATTAATATTTTTGTTAGATTTCATTTTCAACAATCCCGTTGTTATGTTTGACAAAAGAAAATGCAATTATCACTTGTAGAAAATGTTTCTGTTCATTTTTAGATGTCCAAATAATTTTGAGTACATTAAATAAAAAATTAAAAGTAAGAATATATTGTTCACAAAATATATAGGATATTTTGTTATTAGGATCTCTAAATCCAAGGGATTGATCATTCGAGAGATATTGCGAATCCGATTGAAATTGAGATGCTAGTAATATTGAAGGACTTGAAGTAACAATGTGTTAGTTGTATTGATCCTCAAGTTTTGGCTTGAGATTTGTAAGAGTGTTTAAATTAGAAAGTATTCATTATTATATGCGTGTTTGGAAAAAAATTTTAAATGAACTTATGAAAAAAATGGGTTTATAGACAGCATATGGAAAATGACTTTTCTAGAAGAGATTATGGAAAAAAAGTAATTTTGAATAAATGAGTATTTAGATAGTTATTTGTAGAAGGGGTTTTATGATTAGTAAATTACGAAAAAGGGTATGAGTATTAAATGAGGAGAGATAAGAGATGAGAGGAGAGATGAGAGTGGGTGTAAGAAAGAAAAGAGAGAAAAAGTAGGAGAGATGAGAGAGAGTGTAAGAAAAAGTAGGAGAGAAGGTGTAAGAAAAAGTATGGGTAATATAGTAATTGGTTAGCTCATAAGCTTTTTACTTCTCCATAAGCTGCTCTGACCAGCTTATCTGAAACTTTGGTTTTAAACCATGGTTTAGTCCAAAAACCCGTTTGAACAAATATGGCTATTTATTTTAAAATTTTCTCAAACTAAGGTTTTGAGCCAAACTTAGGTTTAGAGAGTTACCAAACAGGCCCTATAATTTTTAACTCAAAGGAATTGATCATTACAAAGATTTTGAATGGCAGATTGAAATTGAGGTGTTGACAATATTTGAAGACTACTTGAAATAGCAGTTTGCTAGCAATATTGATGTACTGATGATATTGGAAGACATGATGGAATAATTTGTTGGCAGTATTGATTCTGATGGTCTTCAAGAGTCAAATCATTCTGATGGCCTACTACAAAATATTTGGAAGTACTCAACCAATCCCCCTTTTTACATTTCTTCAATCCCTCCAAGAATTGCTTGTTGGGGAAAAAATTAGAACGTTAATATTAATTAATGATCATATTAATACATATTAACTTTTAAAATGATAACAAAAAAGAAAAGAAAGTTTCATTTTCATTTTTTAAACTTAAGCAACCAAAATATAGCTCAACTGAAAACAAGAATACATGAGTCATGCATTGGATTACTTTGTTCTCTCCTTATACTTTTGTTTCTTTTAATTTCTCAACAGAAAAATATAAGGGTGGACATTCATGAAAAATATATTTTTTATGAGGTTAAAATCTAATTTTACTTATAAACTTTTCTTTAAATGCACTGGACACTCTAAAATTTAAGGGTGTCTCAATTTTGTCACGTCCCGAAATTTGGATCATGACCGACACAGAATATGAATAATTTCACATTCTGAAAGCCTAAAACTTTAGATAAAACATTTGAATCATCCATAACATTTTTTCAAAATCAACATAATATTTTCTAAGGTAAATGTGGAGCTTCACCCTTTTCAAAATAATACAAGTTCTTAAGAAAAACAATTACATCAAAAGTAGTGTTTGTCAAATGGCGCTTCGTATCGACGGCGAGGCTCTTTACTGCTCAGCGGGAAGATTAGGGTCACCTGCACTATCTGAAGCCAAATAATCTACTCGTGAATAATGTTCCAAAAACATGATTAAAAGAATGCGGAAATAACCAAACATAAATATGTCTCAAATAATATCTTGTATTTCAATGCAAACTTTTCCGTAAACATTTTCTTTAAGGGGAAACAACAATATGAAATAACCATTTCAAATTAGTCAAAAAAAACACTCATTTCAAAACCATGATCTTTCTGTAGGACTTCAACAGAATGACAACAGACGTGGACACATAGTCCACGAGGGTAAATAACCAATCTAGTAGCTCAAGGCCACTAGCCGTCGCGAGTACGAGACCCACGTAATAATCTGGTGGCTCGAGGCCACAATCCATCGCGAGTATGAAACCCACATATATCCGTCGCGAGTACAAGACCCACGTATATCCGTCACGAGTATAAGACCCACGTATATCCGTCGAGCTCGGGTAACCAAGGTGCACTAAGGACTAACAGTACTGCTGTTAGCAACTAGCGTTCTGTTTTTCGTCCTTTCAAAGCATTTCTATCATGCATGGGGTTTATTTCACATGCAATAATCTCAATCGTTTCAATGCCATAACCGTTGGTGAAAATCATTTTGAATTTCAGAAAACCCCAGCATGTATATTTAAAATCAAGTTACCATAAAAACATATGAAATTCACATGAGAATATATTTCATAAATAACATCAGTTCAATGCATTAGAAATTGTAAATTTTTTTGGGAACGTTATTCACTCACCTGCCACGTTCCTAAACAGCTACTCTTTTTAGCCCAACCACTCCGATTACTATCACTTCTCAATCCCCTGGTATTCTGACATAATACATTAATGTTCCATTCAAAATTCCAACAGAACAACGCACTATAAATCCTGATAAGCCTTTACTCGAAAGTTTAACCAAACAGAGTCTAAAAACCTAAAATCACAATTCATAACACAACAATATCTCCATTTGTGCATATTTCACATAAGACCAAAACTTAGCTTTCAAATTGTCTTTCTTTCAGAACTTAAATCCAAATTCAGATTACACACAACCATGCAATCTCTTATATATATACATATGCATATATGCTATCTGAGCCATTTCCCATAGGCTCCATTTTGCACAGCATCAACCTTGAGCTCCTTACCATGACAACAATGAATATATTTATTCATTAAGCTAAAACAATCGAAATAGAACGATCAAAGCCTCCTCCCCAAAAGTTTTCCCAATTCATTTAACGTTCCCACAGACCTTCAACAGAACATCAAGCACCAAAAACATATACACACAGTGATATAAGTTATACATCCCACTTGCTTTCCTGCTCAAGGCAACAACCTGTGGCCTAGGCTTCCCTGAATCCGTCATTCATACAATCAAGTTTTAGCTTTGGACGACCAACCATTAGCAACTATTAACTCCCTTCGTTATCCCCTCTCAACTCACACACGCAAACACACAAATAGAGCACACCCATCTCAGCCACTCATTCACTCATCCCCCAGAGTTACGCATAGCATCAAAATCACATAGGAAGGCCAAAGCTACCTATAACAATCACAGAGGAAGGCTCACAACTTACCAAAAACAGTTACTTTAACGCCGACTTCACCACCTGCCACCAGCTATGCCACCTCCAAGCTTCTTTCCTTCATAGGCCTGACAATAGCACTGCACTCACCTCACGGCCTTCTGCCAAAAACAAAGGGAAAATTTCCAGAAAAGCTAATGAGTAATGGGCGGCTCCCAAAATGCCAATGATAAGCCACAAACTCAAGGAATCAGAAGGGATGGCGCAGGGAATTGATCTTACTACAGTGTCACCAATGAGCAGGCTACAGAGTAACAACAGAAGGAGGGAAAAAATGGGTACCTACCGGATATCAAACCATTGCTCTAACTATGACCCAACATTCCATTAATCTATTCCACTTCGCTTTCCCATAGAGAAGCAGAAACACAGCGCCACCACAACCACCGGGAAACCCAGCGACAACGTTAAACACTCAGATAATAGGGGATGGTGACAATAATCCAGCGGTAGCTCAAAGACGGGAACTTCTCTACAAGGTTCCTCTGTTCTCACTCTCGCGACCCACTGAATCACGCTGGGAGCTAATATAGCTGAAAGGGAATGATGATCGTTGGCGATAATGGAACAAAATGACAGAGGTACCAGCTGGAGCGAGGTCTGACACGGCATTGACGGCGTGCAGTCTTGCCACTGCGCCACCCGCTACCCTCCTGCTGTCGTTGATAGATTCAGAGAGAATGGGCGAGTACGGAGTCTGAAATCAGAGAAAAATGAAGGAGGGGTACGGGTGACAAGGAAAGACAGGAGGGGTAATTTCGTAATTTCACGTGCTAAAAAAATAAATAAAACCTTGCCTTTTGTAACTGTCAGGGTTCGAACGCGTGCCACCGCTTTTAACTTCTGCCTCCTGACCACTCTACTGCCCACAACCCTTTGACATTTCTGCAACAAATATACATATAACCTTTAAAAATCCCTAGGCCATAACATTCTCCCCCTCTTAAGAAATTCGGTCCTCCGAATTCGAGAATAGGCTTACCTTAGCCCTCAAATAAATGTGGATACTTGACCCGCATTTCACTCTCCATTTTCCAAGTAGCTTCTCCCTCTGAATGATTTCGCCATAACACTTTCACTGAAGGAATCTCTTTCGATCTTAACTTCTTTACTTGTCTATCAACAATAGCTACCGGGTAATCATCATATGACAAGTCTTCGTTCACCTGAACTTCTTGATATTCAACTGAACTTCTTGATATTCAACATCATGAGATGGATTGTACAAGTACTTCCGTAGCATCGATACGTGAAACACTGGATGTATCCCTGATAGCTCCAGGGGTAGAGCTAATCGATAGGCTACTGCACCCGTCTTATCCAAAATCTCAAAAGGACCGATATACCTCGGACTCAACTTGCCCTTTTTCCCAAATCTCATAACACCTTTCATTGGTGATACCCTCAAGAACACTTTATCTCCGACCATGAATTCCAATTCCTTATGATGATGATCCACATAAGACTTCTGTCGACTTTGAGCCGTCAGCAACCTTTGTTGAATCACTTTTACCTTCTCTTTAGCATCCTGAACCAAATTGGGTCCTAGTATCTCTCTGTCACCAACTTCAAACCATCCAATAGGAGATCTACATCGTCGTCCATATAATGCCTCAAACGGAGCCATATGAATACTTGCATGATAACTATTATTATAAGCGAATTCAACTAACGGCAAATGCTTCCCAACTTCCACCGAAATCCATCATACAGGACCTCAACATATCCTCAACTATTTGGATTGTCCTCTCTGACTATCCATCATTCTGAGGATGAAAAGTAGTGCTAAGATTTAATCAAGTACCCAATGCTTTCTGAAATAATTTCCAAAACCGAGAAGTAAACTGGGGCCCTCTATCTGAAATGATAGATACTTGAACTCCATGCAATCGCAGAATCTCCTCAACATAAATCTCGGCGTATCTAGCCGCACTGTATGTCATCTTTACTGGAAGAAAATGAGTAGACTTAGTCAATGTTGGAAATTGTGCCCTAGGGGCCAATCATTGTCTTATGAACATTATTGATTTATGAATTTATTAATTGAGTTATCATATTATTTGCATGTTTACTATGATAACCATCCTTGGATAATTCATGATATTATCCTAAATGTCCCTGGTCGATCATCTATGCGGGAGCACAGATGAAATAAGACCAGTATGACTTTGAAGATGTATAGAGATATAAATCAAAGTCATAAGCACATGTAAGAGTACAAGGTGCTGGACCGACCCGCTATGAGAGAACTGCATGGGTAACGTCATAAGCTTCTCTCATATACAAACTATGTCAATACACCCTTTGACCTGAGATCATCATGGATTCCTACATGACAAAATGCTCAGCTTTGACCTAGTCAAAAGTCACTTTTGACCGAGTGATCATAAAGACTATGTTCGGCCTTAGTGTTTTTTTCATGCGGAGGAATGTGAATGGTCAAGATGGAATTTGTCCCTCACATTCGTGGAGAGATATTACTGGGCCCCTCGATGAGTGAGTCTGAGAAATGTATGGCCATACTGTAATGGAAAGGTAGTTCCATTTCTATAGTCAGACTACTCAGGGATCGAGAAAGTAACGGTCGGGAATAGGAGGATGACATTATCCATGCCTCATCCATGACTAAAATATCGCGTGACAGAAGGGACATGATATGGTTGTATAAAAGGATACATCGTTTATCGATTCTCATATGATTTGGGTAGTCGTTATGTCTTGCTAGAGACCGCTTGCGACTTGTGGGCTAGTATAGCAAATGGCCCACTGCCAACTTCATATGGGCCTACAGGGTCGCACACAAAATAGCCCAACACGAGCTATGATGTCCAGATTCATTGAATCTAAGACATGTCCAGATTCAATGAATGATCCAGGTGAATGTATATATATTTATTTATATTTATATTCGTATATATATAAATTCGTATATATATATTATATATATGAGATATATGAGATTTAATTTATAAGGATAAATTAAATCCCTATCACGTTTGAATTCGAAATTCAAATTGATAGGATATCTCATATAAGAGATATTTATAAGATTTAATTTATAAGGATAAATTAAATCTCTATCACGTTTGAATTCGAAATTCAAATTGATAGGATATCTCATATAAGAGATATTTATAAAATTTAATTTTAAGGATAAATTAAATCCCTATCATGTTTGAATTTGAAATTCAAATTGATAGGATATCTCAAATTTGTTTTATGAGAATAAATCAAATATAGTTCAGTCTCATCTTTATTTAAAGTTAAATAAATAGGTAATTAAATCTGTGGGACGGATTTAATATTATTTATTTAATTAGTTTCTTATAAAATTATACAATATATGATATTGTATTATTTTCAGAATTAATATAAGATTAACTCCTAAAATCCTTTTCGGTTAGGGAAAACGCAGAGCATCCTATATATCTAATATTAGGAGCTATGTTTTGGAACAGACACACACATAGAACACAGAAAGGCCGAAGGGGACTCTGTAAAAGGTTTGCATATAAGAAACCGCCGAAATAGAGACGGAGAGGACGAACTCTTGAGAAAGCCCTGGAGGGACAAGAGACGCTAGCACGTCGTTCGTGGTTGAAAAGCTGTTCGTGTGGATACCAGTAGAGGAAGCCGACCTGAGTCGTCGACTTCTTGTGATCAGAAAGGGAGCACGAGCCGCAGAGAGAAGCTGTGAACGTCGTGACCGAAAGCTGTGGAAGTTGCTGAGACACACTGAGGGTAATGCTTCTTCCCACTTGACTTAAACACATACGGTAGATCCTGGCAAGGAATGAAAAATTTTTAAGATAATTTCCGCTGCGTGTCTTTCAATTCCTTACAGTCAATCTGTCAACAATAACCCAGATAGAGTCAAAACCTTTAACAGTACGAGGCAATCCCAATGATGAAATCCATGGTTATGTTTTCCCATTTCCATTCCGGTATTTCCAACCGTTGTAATAGTCCTACAGGCTTTTGATGTTCTGCTTTAACTTGTTGACACACCAAGCAACATGCAACAAACTCCGCTACATCATTCTTCATACCATACCACCAATACAATTGCTTTAAATCTTGATACATCTTAGTTATACCAGGATGGATAGTATAAGCAGAATGATGTGCTTCTTCAAGAATCTGCTTTCTTAACTCCTGGACTTGTGGCACACAAATCCTGCCCTCGTACCTCAGAACACCTTCCTGATCAATTGCAAATTCTAAATTACTTCCGTCACAAACCGAATCCTGCAACTTGCACAACTTCGGGTCAGAATACTGAGCTTCCTTAATCTGATCACTTAATGAAGAACGAACTTGCAAATGAGCTAAAAACGTTCTCTTACCAGTAATTTCAAACACAACTCCTTCTTGTTCCACCTTATGAATCTCCTGTACCAATGGTCTTCTTTCCACCTTTATATGTGCTAAGCTACCCATAGACTTTCTACTTAGGGCATTAGCCACCATATTTGCTTTTCCCGGATGGTACAAAATCGTACAATCATAGTCCTTTAACAATTCCATCCACCTTCTCTGCCTGAGATTCAGATCCTTCTTATCAAAAATGTACTTAAGACTCTTGTGATCAGTAAAAATCTCACAAGTTTCACTATACAAATAATGTCTCCAAATCTTTAAAGCAAATATCACAGCAGCTATCTCTAAATCATGAGTCGGATAATTCTGCTCATGCATCTTAAGCTTTCTAGAGGCATAAGCTATCACTCGTCCATTCTGCATTAATACACAGCCTAACCCGATTCGAGAAGCATCACAATACACAGTGTACCCTCTAACTCCTGAAGGTAAGCTTAGCACTGGTGCAGAAGTCAGAGATTCCTTCAGCTTCTGGAAACTTTCTTCACATTTCTCATCCCACACGAACTTCACATTCTTCTGAGTTAATCTTGTCATCAGAGCCGCTATTCTTGAAAAATCCTGAATGAAACGGCAATAATATCCAACCAGACCTAAGAAGCTTTGAATCTCAGTGACCGTAGTAGGTCATCGCCAACTTTTAACTGCCTCAACCTTACTAAGATCAACATGAATACCATCTTTCGACACCACGTGCCCTAAGAAAGTGACTTCCGTTAACCAGAACTCACACTTGGAAAACTTAGCATAGAGTTGCTGTTCTCTCAACCTTTGTAACACTATCTGCAAATTATGTTCGTGCTCCTCCGTACTTTTAGAATAAATAAAGATATCATCAATGAACACGATCATGAACTTATCCAGAAATTCTCTGAATACTCGATTCATTAAATCCATGAATGCTGCAGGAGCATTCGTCAAACCAAAAGACATCACTAAGAATTCATAATGACCATACTGAGTCCTGAATGCTGACTTTGGAATGTCTTCCTTCATAATCTTTACTTGATGATACCCTGATCGCAAGTCAATCTTTGAAAAGTGCTGCGCTCCTTGTAACTGGTCAAACAAATGATCAATACGCGGTAACGGGTACTTGTTCTTTATTGTCACCTTATTGAGTTGCCGATAATTAATGCACAGTCTCAATGATCCATCCTTCTTCTTGACAAACAACACTGGTACGCCCCACGGAGAAGTACTGGGACGTACAAACCCCTTATCTAATAATTCTTGAAGCTGAGTCTTTAATTCTCTTAACTCAGAGGGTGCCATCCTGTAAGGCAAAATAGAAATTGGCTGCGTGCCTGGAACGAAGTCAATACCAAATTCAATTTCTGTATCAGGGGTAAACCAGGCAATTCTTCTGGAAAGACGTCAGGAAATTCCTGAACAACAGGAATCTGATCTAAACTGACAGTAGGCCTATCAACATCTTGGACTACAGCCAAGAATCCCTGACAACCCTTAGTCAATATTCTATGGGCTTTCAAAGCGGAGATTAAGTTTGTCGGCTTCTCTACTTCATTCCCTCGCAACACAAACGAGGTTTCACCCGGAATATTAAACTTAACCACCTTCAAGTGGCAATCAACAGAAGCATAACATGAAGCTAACCAATCCATGCCTAATATCACATCAAAGTCAATCATATCAAGTATCATCAAATCGACAAGACTTTCTCTACCCTCAACAGACACTTCACAAGATCTATACGCTTGTGAAACTGACAAAGATTCCCCAACGGGTAGCAACAGAAAAAGGATAATCAAGTCTAACAGAATCCTTACCCAACCGTTTAGCAAAATATTTTGAAACATAAGAATGCGTCGATCCAGGGTCAAACAATGCATAAGCTTTTTGAGAACATATAGTGATAATACATGTGACCACAACATTAGAGGCCCGAGCATCTTGTCTCGTCATCGCATACACCCTAGCTTGTCCTTGACTTGAAGGTTGTGCTCGCTTCTTCAGAGGTCATCCTGATGTACCTCTACCCACTGAGGCAGAAGTTGCTCCCACAGACGGAGCTGCAAAGGTAGTAGGGTGGGGAGAAGGTCGAGTTGATCCATAGCTCGAAGTAGACTGAGCAAATGGACAATCTCTCTTCAGGTGACTTGGCTGTCCATATCCATAACATGCCCCATGGTCTTAAGACAGGCTCCAGAATGATAATTCCCACACTTGCCACAGGGAGATCTAGAATATTTCGAATAGCTCACCCCGGATTGAGGTCTAGCACCTCCAAAGTTAGGTCTCAGGCCAGAAACACCCATCGAAGATCCATGAGGTCCGGGCGCAAGCTGCCTAGCAAAAGACGAGGGTTGACCCTGAGAGCGGTTCCCTTTAAATGAAGTGCCTTGGAACTTCCTGTTCCCAATCTTTTGTTTCTTAGAAACCTCATCTTCTTCCATGTGCCGCAACTCAATTCTCAAAGCACAGTCCACCACATCAGCATAAGAGGCAAAATGATTAAGCATCGGGGCTACCATATCATGAATATGTATCGGCAATCCCTGAATAAACCTGTCGATCCTATCCCTCTCTGATGGAATCAAGGTAGATGCATATGAAGAAAGCTTTGTAAACCTTCTATCATATTCTACCACAGACATTCCAGAAGTACATTTCAACAGAAGAAACTCCTTAACCCTGGCATCCTTCTTGCTCTGGGGTAAAAACGTTTTAGGAAAAGATCCTTGAAATCTGCCCATGATAATAATAGTACTCTATCCCCCTGAAATCCTGGCACTGTCTTACTCCAAGCATTCGCAATCCCCTCTAGTCGAAACAAAGCAAACTCCACATACTGCACATCTGGACATCTCAAAGCCCGACATCTCTTCTCGATTCCTATCAAGAACTCCATAGGTTCCTCTCGAGTATCAAACCCTGAGAACTTCGGAGGATCCAACTTGATAAACTCTGATAACTTAACTGTTATAGATTCTTCCTCTACAAGCTGGGGTGTTTCTACTCGAGTCTCGTACTTAGAGGATACAGATATCTCAAGAGACTGTGGAGATGGTTCAGGTTCAGATAAAATTTCCTGAAGGGGTGTAAGGGGTCGACTTCTCCGAGCCCTAGCTCCCCTACGACCCTGTCCTCGACCTCGAGGAGGTAAACCACTTCGCTGAGCAGAGCCTTGATCTGAAGCCCTATCACTCCTAGAGCTCCCTCCAAATAGTAGACGTCTAGGCAGCATTTAACTATTCACAAAACATAGAAAATATTCAATTTCAAGAAAAATACGTTTTTGAAATCATAAGAAAACACCACTTTTGAATTTCTTTTAGAGATCTTTAGAAATGCCTCAACTATAGTTATGCCCGGGTTCATAACGGTAATTGAGACCCCACCGAAGTATCCCTGCTCCACTTAGCCATAGAAAAATTAGGCTTTGATACCAAAATATCACGTCCCAGAATTTGGACCATGACCGGCACATAATATGAATAATTTCACATTCTGAAAGCCTAAAACTTTAGATAAAACATTTGAATCATCCATAACGTTTTTTCAAAATCAATAGAATCTTTTCTAAGGTAAATGTGGAGCTTCACCCTTTTCAAAATAATACAAGTTCTTAAGAAAAGCAATTACATCAAAAGTAGTGTTTGTCAAATAGCGCTTCGGATCGACGGCGAGGCTCTTTACTGCTCAGTAGGAAGCTTAGGGTCACCTGCACTATCTGAAGCCAAATAATCTACTCGTGAATAACATTCCAAAAACATGATTAAAAGAATACGGAAATAACAATACATAAATATGTCTCAAATAATATCTCGTATTTCAATGCAAACTTTTCCGTAAATATTTTCTTTCAGGGGAACAACAATATGAAATAACCATTTCAAATTAGTAAAAAAAAACACTCATTTCAAAACCATGATCTTTCTGCAAGACTTCAACAGAACAAAAACAGACGTGAACACATAGTCCACGAGGGTAAATAACCAATCTAGCAGCTAAAGGCCGCTAGCCGTCGCGAGTACGAGACCCACGTAATAATCTGGTGGCTCGAGGCCATAATCCGTCGCGAGTATGAAACCCACGTATATCCATCGCGAGTATGAGACCCACGTATATCCGTCGCGAGTATGAGACCCACGTATATCCGTCGCGAGTACAAGACCCACGTATATTCATCGCGAGTACAAGACCCACGTATATCCGTCGACCTCGGGTAACCAAGGTGCACCAAGGACTAACAGTACTACTGTTAGCAACCAGCGTTCTGTTTTCTGTCCTTTCAAAGCATTTCTATCATACATGGGGTTTATTTCACATGCAATAATCTCAATCGTTTCAATGCCATAACCGTTGGTAAAAATCATTTTGAATTTCAGAAAACCCCAGCATGTACATTTAAAATCAAGTTACCATAAAAACATATGAAATTCACATGAGAATATATTTCATAAATAACATCAGTTCAATGCATTAGAAATTGTAAATTTTTTTGGGAACGTTCACTCACCTGCCACGCTCCTAAACAGCTACTCTTTTTAGCCCAACCACTCCGATTACTATCACTTCTCAATCCCCTTGTATTCTGACATAATACATTAATGTTCCATTCAAAATTTCAACAGAACAATGCACTATAAATCCTGACAAGCCTTTACTCCAAAGTTTAACCAAACAGAGTCTAAAAACCTAAAATCACAATTCATAACACAACAATATCTCCATTTGTGCATATTTCACATAAGACCAAAACTTAGCTTTCAAATTGTCTTTCTTCCAGAACTTAAATCCAAATTCAGATTACACACAACCATGCAATCTCTTATATATATACATATGCATATATGCTATCTGAGCCATTTCCCATAGGCTCCATTTTGCACAGCATCAACCTTGAGCTCCTTACCATGACAACAATGAATATATTTATTCATTAAGCCAAAACAATCGAAATAGAACGATCAAAGCCTCCTCCCCAAAAGTTTTCCCAATTCATTTAACGTTCCCACAGACCTTCAACAGAACATCAAGCACCAAAAACATATACACACAGTGATACAAGTTATACATCCCACTTGCTTTCCTGCTCAAGGCAACAACCTGTGGCCTAGGCTTCCCTGAATCCGTCATTCATACAATCAAGTTTTAGCTTTGGACGACCAACCATTAGCAACTATTAACTCCCTTCGTTATCCCCTCTCAACTCACACACGCAAACACACAAACAGAGCACACCCGTCTCAGCCACTCATTCACTCATCCCCCAGAGTTACGCATAGCATCAAAATCACATAGGAAGGCCAAAGCTACCTAAGACAATCACAGAGGAAGGCTCACAACTTACCAAAAACAGTTACTTCAACGCCGACTTCACCACCTGCCACCAGCTATGCCACCTCCAAGCTTCTTTCCTTCATAGGCCTGACGATAGCACTGCACTCACCTCACGGTCTTCTGCCAAAAATAGAGGGAAAATTTCTAGAAAAGCTAATGAGTAATGGGCGGCTCCCAAAATGCCAATGACAAGCCACAAACTCAAGGAATTAAAAGGGATGGCGCGGGGAATTGATCTTGCTACAGTGTCACCAATGAGCAGGCTACGGAGTAACAACAGAATGAGGGAAAAAATGGGTACCTACCGGATATCAAACCACTGCTCCAACCATGACCCAACATTCCATTAACCTATTCCACTTCTCTTGCCCACAGAGAAGCAGAAACACAACGCCACCACAACCACCGGGCAACCCAGCGACAGCGTTAAACACTCAGATAACAGGGGACGGTGATAATAATCCAGCGGCAGCTCAAAGACGGGGACTTCTCTATAAGGTTCCTCTGTTCTCACTCTCGCGACCCACTGAATCTCCCTGAGAGCTAATATAGCTGAAGGGGAATGATGATAGTCGGCGATAATGGAACAAAACGACAGAGGTACCAGTTGGAGCGAGGTTTGACACGGCATTGACGGCGTACAGTCTTGCCGCTGTTCCCCCGCTACCCTCCTGCTGTCGCCGACGAATTCAGAGAGAATGGGCGAGTACGGAGTTTAAAATCAGAGAAAAATGAAGGAGGGGTACGGGTGAGAAGGAAAGACAGGAAGGGTAATTCCGTAATTTCACGCGCTAAAAATAAATAAATAAAACCTTGCCTTCTGCAACTGTCAGGATTCGAACGCGTGCCACCGCTTTTAACTTTCGCCTCCTGACCACTCTGCTGCCCACAACCCTTTGACATTTCTGCAATAAATATACATATAACCTTTAAAAATCCCTGCACCATAACAAATTTAGTCAATTTAGTTATTATAATTTTTTGACTCAAAATACTTCAATCTTTATTTATTTATTTATATAATCACACTTACAACAACTTAATTCTTATAATTTTTTAACATACTACAATATAATTATGTTCTTAAAATTTAAAGATTGAAATGATAATTAGGAGAGAAAAAATAGTGATTAAAAATTATATTTTTATATAAATAAATAACTTGTTATTTCAAGATATTCAAATCATTCACACTAAAGCATTGAGTTCACATAAGTCATTTCTTTAAAATATATAGAGACATTCGTTTAGTTCAATTTAAAGTTGAAATTCATAACACACTAAAAATATTGAGGCATACAGAAGAGAAGGCTGGCCAATCCATAAAAAAAGGAAATCATTTCTGATTTTATTGAACAAAAAGATATTTTAACAATACAATACATACACGTAGAGAAATAATTTAATTTCTACAAATTTATTATGCCTTTACCTTTTCCTTTTGTACATGAAAGTACAACATACCAAATGCTTTGTCACTAGTCCACAGCAAGTGCCTCACTTTCTTCTATTTTTTTTTAAAAATTACTATAAAGTCTAAAAAACATATAATCACTAAAAAAATTTATGAATAAATAGAATGCAATGTTAATAAACACTTGAGATCTCAATAAAAGAATGTAATTATTAAAAAAATTTACAACAAATGAATAACATATAAAGAAAAATTCTGACAATAAATCCATACTGTTTACTTGTCATTAGAACATTTTGATGATTGCATTTCATCTTTATGACCTCATGCTAATTTTCCCTTTTCCTTATCCCTTTTCACATTCATACAGAGATAGTTACAGAAACTTCTTATGCAACAAGGGATCAGTGATGACTTGAGGCTCAAAGTCTGGTTTGAGGAAGCGAGCAAATGTGTATGCATACAAATCATAACGAGCAGTCATATTGAAACCCCGCTTGTCTTTATACTGCCTACATAAGTTGAGGTCCATGTCTGCATTATCAAGCCATATCGATTTCGTGAAAGCAATGGAGTGCATGAAATATCTGGTGCTGACAAAGTGACCGAAATCGGCATGTGCTGGCTTTCCATCTCCCGAAGTAAAGGGGTACTGGAATGTCTTAGTACCAACACGTTTAATGGAAGCAACAAAATAACTATCCTGAAAAGATCATAACACAGAAAGTTAGTAGGCTGTTAAGGATTTCATGATAAAAATTCTAATTACAAGTTAGAACTCTTAACTCAAGCTTTACAAGTAAAATGGTCTTGACAAAATGTTAGAGCCTCTGTTACCTAGAGGTTGGGAGTTTAATCTGTATAACATTCTAAATACAACATAAAAGTGAAAAGATCATTACAAACAGAAAGTACGCAGGCTGTCAAGGATTTTATAATAAAAAATCTAATTACAAGTCAGAGCACTCTAAACAACTCAAGCTTTTGAAGTAAAATGGTTGTGACATAATATTAGAGCCTCTGTTGCTTAGAGGTTGGGAGTTTAATCTGTATAACATTCTAAATATAACATGACATGGCACATGATGAATGAGATACAGAAATGTATGCAAACAAATTAATACATGAAAAAAGAAACAGCACTACAAAATTCAGTTTAAATAATCATTTTAGGTAAAATAAAGATGTTCACTTCAGGGAAAATATCATTCCAAGTCTCCATAGTTTAATTTTTTAGTTGTCCACCCCTTTTATTTGGCTGTCTGACATGTTAGTCCCTATATTTTGAAAAATACTTAGAAGGAACACGAGCTAGCTTAAACTGTTAATTTTGCTAAGATCCAATGCCTTAATGCTTCCCTAATGCCCTTCTCCCACTCACTCGCATGTTTTTGTTTTAAGGAAGTGGGATTCCTTTTTCTGTTTTTAATCAGACAATTTTATAATTTTTTAGGTCATCTTTTTACCTAGTCATCTGATGGGTTTAATTGTTTTAAGTTCACCTTAGCAAAATTAACACTGTTTGGGATAGCTCATGGTCCTTCTGAGTATTTTCAAAATAAAAGGGCTAACGTTTCAAACAGAGAAAATAAAAGGGATAAGATCTCACGAAAATAAACTACAGGTACTAAAAACAAAGCACAATTAAAGCACAGAGACCTGGAGTGATATTTTCAAAACATAGAAGCTAAAACTATAGCTTCAAATGCAAACTAAATGTCACTCTTCATCTCCATTCATATAACTAAAGTTTTCTATAAGCTTTTAAGCTGTTTTGGAGAATTTCAAAGCAAATTTTTAAATATTTCAAAACATATCGGACCAGCAATATAGGTGCTAGAGCACAATACACATCTTGGCTTGAAATGGTATATCCATATTTGACATTGAAATACACTATATACAGATGTTCCGCAAGCATAAAATATGGTTATTCACGACAAGTATGTTTATTCGCTTTGCAATTTGGTATTCAAAAACATTTAATTTTAAATATCAAAGTACAGGACTAGCATTAGATCATTGGTACAAACGATCAAAATAGTGCTCAATTTAACCAAAAAAAGATCTATATGCACAACAAAATCGATTTAGTTTACAGAATTTAACATTCCAGACAATAAATTATAAATTTGAAGTAACTAACCTCTATTGGCCACATTGGCTCACTGAGTTCACCAACAGTCGCAGAAGGGTTGAAAACAATCTCTGCACTAGTCAAGCCAAAGGCTAACCAATTTAAAGGATGGTGCCTACCATAATATATATTAATAGCAATCTTCCCATATGATGTTTCAAATACAGGGTGGCCAGTATTTCCTTCCATATAATGTGTTCTCATTTAAGTCCCCAACCCACGGTATATGGTTCTGACCAATGTCACATGTTCATCTGATTTTGAAAGTCAGAAACTCGGAATATTTTCAGCAAATAAAAGCAAGAAGCTTATGTAAATTACCTTACGGTGCTTCCCAATTATGTTTCCACAATTTCCAATAACGATGGCAATGTTCCAGAGAACCTCTCCATGATTAATATCCCTCTCAAGAATTGGACTTATAATGACCATGTTATATTTTAATGCAAAACTTTGAAGGAACTGTGTTGATTCTCCATCAACAGGTTCAACAAATTCACACCACCTCTTCTCTCGAGTACATAAAGCAAAAGGCATCATCCTTCTCCATCAACAGGTTCAACAAATTCACACCACCTCTTCTCTCGAGTACATAAAGCAAAAGGCATCATCCATGCTTCCTGCAGGAAAGGTATATTAAATTTAAACCATTGAAGATTTTCCTATCTCAGGAAGAAGTCAATGGGTAAAAATGTTCATGCTCAAATATAACCTACTTGCAAGCATAATATGTTGACTCCTGAAGAGCCAGCTGCATCAATAATTGGTTTTATCTTTTCAAAGATAGCCCTCTTTTGATCCAAAAATGGTGCAGTTGTGGGAAGGGCAATAGAGTTTTGAATCAGACCAACCATAACTATTCTAGGTTCTCTCATTAGTTCTCTGTCAACATGAAATGAAAAAGCCTGAAAGAAATCAATGAAATCATCCCCAGAAGTAGAATATAGAAGGACTAGACTTAAGTAAAATTTATATACATTTATTGGTAATGAAGTTCTCAGCAAAAGAAAAATGACATGTCTAAATTTTTCTTTGAAAGATCCAATCATGCGATTGAGTTGTAAAAGCTAAACACTTGGTAGAAAAAAAACTACACTTCAACATCTTTTTATAGAAAACTCAATAACAAAAAACATAATTTGTAGCTGATGAGCCATAAGAAGAAAATGAAAGGAATTAGCGAATTGGAGGTCAAATCATTATATATATATATATATGAAATTCAGGTATTTAAATGGAAAAATAAGGTTTTATTCATATTTCATACTTGGAGGTCAAATCCATGTTCCGAAAAGAGAGCTGCAGCAGATTCAAGGAGAGTAAGAGTATCAAGTTCTCTTCCACAATTAAGCCCAAGAAGCAAGCATCTAACTTCCAGCAATATTACTCTAATACACCATCTGAAAGACAATTTATTTATCTATATATGATTAATGAAGTAAGTTAATAATCAAAGGAATGATAAGAATCATCATGCAGTTCAATAGATTTCAAAATTAAACAAGCATCATCATATATATTGCTTAAAAGTACTTAAGGAATTTATAGGTGTCAAATCTCCACCAACTATTATACATCCATCATATTCTTTCCTCCATTGACTAGAAAACAAGTGGCAAATAAATGCCAAAGAGAAATGCTCCACTGACTATATGGTCCCATTTTGAAACTTTAACCTCCATCTTTTAATATAAATTTCTTCCCAGGTCTAATACCCAATCAACCAAGTAGAAAGGTCTCATTAAAATACGATCATCATACCAACAGTGGCTTGAGAATGAATTCAGGATGCAAAACTAATCTCACAGAGGAAGTAACTTAATCTTGGCCAAGACTGGGCGTTTATTCAAAACAAATCTAAGGGATAAAGTACAAAAGCCTATTAGTATGCCTAGGATCCCCTTTTACTCATGTTCTGTGATACAACCATAAAACTGAATCTTTTACCCTATGTTTGGATAGGAAGAAAATTAGGGAGGAAAGAATCCTAGGAGGGAAAACTTTAAAAAATAGTAAATGTTTTTACCACTTCAGAAAAATTTTCTTCCTAGTATTCCCTCCCCCTATTTTTCCCTCACTTTCTTTCCATCCAAACATAGCCTTAATAAAAATGCAGACGCTGACATTGCATGTTAATGGTCATAGAAGCAGCTCAATCAACCGCTAATCTTGACAAGGCTACATACATTAATAAATTAGTAATACCTTTTTAAAGGTATGATCTGTGCTAAGGGCACAATATAAGTTATAGTTGCCTTAGTTTGATGATAATTACTCACAAAATCCTCATAATAGACTACCATTTACCACCATTTTCTCAAAAGAAAAGGTGAGATGTTTGCAGAACCAAACCCAAAGTAAAAGGCTAAAATCCATTTTGTCAGCAAAATATTTGAGAAACTAAGCTGATCAGCATAACGCCCAATCAATGACAACACTTCGTAACAATTCATTTTAGAAGTAAAAATCGAAATCGTTGAATTCTTCTATGATCTAGGAATATATCTACATCACATCACCATCTAAATGACAACACTTCATAACAATTCATTCCAGCATGAAGCGCTTTCAAAAGGGGGACGAAACTTATTTTTCACATAATTTGCATAAGATAGGAATAGCAGAAGTTATCAACATTATCTCTGATTAAAAGGCTCGTATATCCACTCAACAGTGGTCAGAACACTTGAGGTTCTACCACTACCAAGAAGGCAAGAAACACTAATATAAATTTCAAAAGCAACTTAAACCCAATCTATTATGTAAAAGGAAAAGTTTAAAAACAAATCCCAATTCAAATCAATTGATGATATGAATGTACAAAACTTATATTAGCATCAGCCAGCTCAAAGTGACAAGCGTGGACTCCAGAAATAGCCTTTTAAAAAAAGAAGATATGAACGTAAGGATCCTCATTTGAAATTCAACACAGTTTCATATATAAAAAGATGGATCTAAAAATGAAACCAGAAAGAAATACAAGATGACTTCAAAACCATAAATACCTGAAAGTGCTGGGGCTTGAGATTTTCTTTAAGAAGCCAATGGAGGGAATCAAGTCCACAAATAGAGCCATCAGGGGCCTTGAATTCTTCCTTGACTTCTCCGTTGTTCTTCTCCATGCTCAACCTGCGAAAATGAATTACAGGCAATGGGAATATTTTGTGAATCTTCAACAAGGAAACCAACTGTTGCATCTTTTTCTGAATAATAACGAGATGTGTACGGTGCTGGTTTAGCCAAATGAGTTTGGACCTCGCGGAGCACATTCTTTCCATGTATATTGCAGGGTTTTTTCTTCTTTTTTTTTAAAAAAAAAATACAGCATGTATTTTGCAGGTTGCAGTTTGGCACTTTTCCTTTTGTTGGTTACGAAGTTTTTTTGATCTAAATTGATATTCTAAATATTAGAGAAGTGTCAAGATGATAATGAAATTTAGAGCCAAATGACCAAAATACTCTTTCTTTTATTAAAAAAACGTGAATTGTATTTGATGTTTAGGAGCATTTTAGTCATTTACTTTTAAACTTCAAAATCCCAATTTAGATATTGACATTTTTCTAGCATTTATAATATTTAGAATCTCAATTTAAAATTTATTAATTTCTAGGGTCTTTTTAAAGATTTTTCCTGTTTTTTAATTTTATTGCATTTTAAATTGTTAACTTTTTAAATAAGAAAAATTCTCTTTCATTTGTGTGAAGAATTAATTGCCCAAACCTATCTGATATAAAAACATCCTTAAAGGAACAGAGGGAATAGGTGATATCAAAGAAACAAACAAATCACTGTGAAGTGATTGTATTTCCTCAAACCTCGATCATTTATTTTTTTAATATAAAAATTTTAAAAAATTCTAATATATTTGTTTTAACATAGAAACTATCTTAGTTCAATATAATATTTCTGAGTTTTAAAACATTAGTCATATATATTATCAAAATATAACATTAACACACGGATAAATGAATCACTTATAATAAATCAAGCCTGCTATATATTCCACAATAATATCTAATATTTTAAAATTTAAACACAGTTAGTCTTACTATTGGCCTATACATTCTCTTGCAACTTTTCTTGAGTGAATAATTTGGTTTCAAATTTTCTTTCCATGTATTTATTTGTTTAATTACTATTTCTTAATTATTAACTATACTACTATATATAGGTCTACACCCACTAGTGCACTGCCATTATGAAATATTGTGCCATTATCAATATTGGATTTGTTATTGTGGCCCACTACCACATGCCCATGTTATCATTATAGTTACCACTACCATAATATCAACCTTATTGCCAAAGTTATCCTCAATATAATTCATGAATGCTAAATATATATATATTCAACATATTACAAAATTATTCTTTTTTATATTAAATTTTATTACCATGTATCCAGTTCTAAGGTTTATAGTTACCCTTAGCACATAGTCTTATCTAAAAATTGAATTCGAAACCTAAAATGATCTAATAGAGGCCTTAAACCCCTATATCAACTCTATATTATTATTATAAAATTATTCTATTCTGGTTCTACACTCACACATATATACATTAAGCCAATTTGTTTATCTATTTTAAATTTGTATCTTACCTTAATTAATTAATTCATAATTTTTATTACTCTCTTTCTCCCATATTTAATACTTTATTAAATAGGAATGTTTTAAAAAAAATTGATACACAATTTTTACATAATAACAATAAATAAATAGTTTAACTAATTTTGTTAAGAATTATTAAGGTCATTTTGTTAGCTCCAAAAAAAGTGACAATTCCTACAAACGACCTTGATTATTATTGAAATGAATCAGTTATATCAATTTTCAAGGAGACATTTAGAAGTTGTTTTTGTCAAATTGATTTGACTTTCAGGCTCACTCACAAGACAAGAAATCCTCCTTCACCTACGATTCGAGATTTGTAAATTTTTGAATCCAGACATGGGAATGGATTGCATTTTCCATTATCAACGTTCTATGGAGCAGGTACTCCAAGCCACCATACTTGACCCTCAGGTCAAATAATGGAGTAGTGAATATAATTATGGCCATCCATTAAATTTCTCTTCTTGAGTGGAATTATTGTCATAATCCACTAATTTCTCTTTTAGGGAAATTAAAATAGATATGATTGATATTTTAAACTTAATTAGTCTTTATTATTTAGTACTTATCCATTCCTTAATTGAAGACATTAATTAATTAATTTGAGTAGATTAAAGAAATTAAATAAATTATTGATTTATAACAAATGTGATATGATTTTTTTGAAATATTATATATTAGTTTATAAATCAGGTAAATTATTTTAGAGAAAAAGATAAATATTAAAGATAAAATAAACTGAAGTTTTATATCAAGGATTAAGACCAACCTATATTTAGGACTAGAAGAGTATTATATTATTGGGAAAATGATGATAAAGTCCCAAAGAATATAATTAATGACCTTAAGGTCCCATGACAACTAAACAGCATATAATGCCTAGTTATATATCAAAGAATAATAATAATATTTATGTTGCTCACTTGTTATTGAGATTGTTTTATGATAATTAAATTCTCCTTGTGACCTCATAGTTATTCCCTTATACTAGATTATTCAATCTAAACTGGTAGGAAGAGTTCTCATGCCGACAACCTATCGGCTTATTAGATTTCTTCAAAATAGTAATAGAGGATATATATATATATATACAACTTGAAAGGACATGAGTTGTTACTTTCACAGCTCCCCCTTCTTAATTGATATATCATGCACGTCATTGGTGACTTTTTCCTCCCCTCCACAGGTTAGGCTTCCCAAACTTATTCCTGATTCTGTACAATCTATGTTCTACTAGTGTTTGCATGCTTAGCTACAGGCTTGATTTGCATTTGGGAGAAATATAAAATTATGTGTGTGTATGTGTGGATTGGATGCTCAATACTTGCAGTTTTTTATATGCCATAAACATGAGAAAACCTTCTTCCTTTGTTTTCATCTCCTTACTTCATTGCTTGATTGCCTCTTTAGCTTCGAGTGAGAATGATATCATCACTAATTACCTCTTTAGCTTCGGGTCATTTGCTTGATTACCTCTTTAGCTTCCAGTCACCTCTTTACCTTCGGTTAACTACATGCAAGCACATCCATCCCCATTCAACTTAGTTTCTCTCAATTATAAGCTTTAATCTTCATCATTCCACACCTGTTCATGCCTACGACTTATAATTTGAAATTCCATTCTAATTTTAATCAGTCAAAATCATCAAGCTCTAAGCTCATTCAGTTCCTAAACATCTTCTATCCAATGACCCGAATTTCAGAACAACAACTATTTACTACTCGCATACCCCACGCTTGCTGCACTAACAGAGAAAAACCCGTAAACTACACGGTCACCAACAGAACAACCTCATCAGTCCCTATTTCTCGGTTAGCCTACACATTCAACCATCACAACCCAAGTCACATAACAGGAACCACAAAGTTCTGCCACGGAAAATCATAGCTTAATTCAGAATAATCACATCCAGAACCCAAGCCTACAATTTATAATCCAATGCAAGTCACAAAGCTCAGATCCTTTTTCATTCTCAAAAAATCAACCAATAGCTACCGTAAATCCCAGATCAATCGAAAATACCCACACGGACACAGAATAAAAGAACAACGCCAGTGTACTCTGCAAGCTAACGGATCAGCAAAGAAAGGACGTGCAGCAGACATATATTTTGATTCAAGACTTATTTCATGTTTTTGATCGGTGACCCAACCCCTAAATCTGCAATTACAGAGAAGGCGAACGGAAAACGGAAACAGGGAGCTCACCTTTGTCGTCGACGGTGCTGCGAGTTCGTTTTCCGCCCTCTGGTCACTCCTCCGTCGTCTCGCCCTCAGATTTCTCCAGCTCGCTCTCTCGCTTTCACTCTCACTCTCTCAGCTTTGTGGGTTCTGTCGAGCAAAAAGGATGACGAGACTGACCGTGAGACGCGTCTTTGGATGTCCAAATTGACCCCAACCTTTGGTTTAACTCACTTCTATTTATCCATCAATTAATTTTTAGGTTTTTATCATAATCTTTTTTTTTTAATTTTTTAAATTCTCCAATTCATAACATAATTTTTTTAAAAATTTTTAAGACAAATGATAACTATTCCTAACCATTTTTTTAAATTTTTTAAGAAATACCCCTTAAAAATCTCAATATTTTATTTTAATTTATTTAAAAAAATGATATTTAGATCCAATAAAAAGAATTAAATTGCATACAAGTCTCAATTATAAAAAGACATTAATTTATTTAACATCACCATCATGCTCTTCTTCTTATCACTTTCATCTTTTTCTCTCTTCGTACCTTTCACCTCATCGTGTCCTCCTTCTTCTTTGTTATAGTTCAACACTAACCCCCAGAATGCAGACCATTGAATCCAAGTATTTGAGGGGTGAGAGCCAGTTTAATAATTTATCGAAGTCTTCAGCGCTCCCTCCAAAACTCTATTCCACTAAAAGCAGGCAAGGGTTGGAGATCGGAGAGCTATGGCATCTACTTCACATGGCAGTGGCATTAATAGAAGAATAAGAAATATAGCTTTAACTTTATGCTCAAATAATCTAGCTCTCATTACTATAACTTTTCCCTTCATTTATCCTTTGTTTAATGCCTTTTTTCCTTGATTGTGGAAGTGCTAATTTAATTGTGAGTGTAATATATATCATTTCTTGATCTCATCATTTTGCAGAGTACAAAATTAGTTTCTTGATTGAGTAGTTTCTTGCTTGCTAAGAGCTCAAGTTTTCTTTTTGAAAGCAAATGGTTTATATCGTCTCTGTTTTAAAACCCTCAATTTACTATGCAAGAGACACTTGCATTAGAATTTTTGTCTGAAAAATTCCTAAACGTGGCAAATGTTTCCCCTTCGAAAGTTGAGATCAATGAGCAAAGATTGCTTTTGTAAAGGAAGATAGCTCTTTACAAAGTTTCCTTTTTATTTTTCTCCAACAGATTTTTAGCTTTCATTTGCTGAGTTGTGCTTGATTCGGTTGCATCATGTGTCATTATTTGAGGATACACGAAGGTTTATTGGTTTGATGGAGGAAATTGTAGTTGATTTGGAGAAAGATAAGTAGTCTGATATGCTCATCTGAATATCATTTATTTGTATTTAATTTTAGTGTTCTCCCTGTTTTCTTGTTTGACAATGATGCAAGGAGAGAAGCATGACAATTTCAGTTAAGTTGAATGGTTTTTAGCATGACCTATAATCCTCGAGATGAAACTTTTGGAATTCATTGGACATAAGGAAATTATATAGAATAATATTCATAATTGAAAATGTGATTTCCCTTACTCTTTCATATTGAAGTTATTGAATATGTGATTATGTGGAAAGGATCTAAATGTGATTATATGGAGAGGATCTAATAAATTTGTAATGATAAAGAATCTTAGAGTTACTGAATTGTGATTTAAAGATGATGGCTCAAGCATTTCTGCATCATTGATCATATGGTAATTGTAAAATATTTCTGCATCATTGATCACATGGCAATATCAAGATTGCAACACTTGAATCTTGGTAATAATCGTCTTAGTGCACCCATTCCAATATTTGCTTGCAACTTGTCAATGTTACATATCTTGGATTTAAGTTCTAATTTAATTGAAGGAACTATTTTAAAGATTCAAGAATTTGAATAGTTTACGACTTAGAGATAACAAACTTTCAAGAACCATTTCCCAAATAGTTTCCAACTTATCTTCACTTGAATCATTGGATTTGTCTTATAACTCTCTTTCAAGTATGCCTTGGAATAATTTTTAGATCTATATATTTTGTGATCTAGAGGAGTATATTGGTTATCATGATATAATCCCTTGATTAAGTATGGACGATGAAGGGAATTACTTTTTTTATCTTAGGCAACTTATTTTTCTTTATGTAAAAATTGATCCCCATGTCCTTGATTTACATTAATTTTAAATTAGGTCTCTGCAATTTATTTTTTAATATTAGATAAAAATATAAGCTTTGGGCTTCCAAAGCTTGAAGTACTTTATCTATATGAAAATGACTTATCAGAAAAAATGCCTTCGATATGGTATCAGTGCAAGGAATAAGTAGATTAAGAATTAAGCAAAAACAATTTTGATCGAGGAATCATACCAAGTGACATTGCAAATTTGACCAACATCAAATATTTATATCTAATATTTAGTAATTAATTATCAAAACATGTAATTCAGTTGTCAATTGGCTCTAAATTAGATTGTAATTATTTTTCTTAGGATATTCCTCAATTACCAGGAAAAATAATTATATTTTATTTTTGCTCTTTTCCTGGCAGTGGCACCTATATCAATTTAAAAATCAATGTCGGTGATGTATCTATTAGTTCTCTTTAAAGTAAAATATAGTTTACTTTAAGCATTTTTAACTTTGAGCAGGTCAATTCCTTTACAGATATGTTCAATTTGTCCATCCCCTAATTTTGTTCTTTAACAAAATTCTCTTATTACTTATTTATATTGGTGTGGGAGAAAGCAAAGCTTCTCCTATATTATCTCTAAAATTCTAACTCAAAAATATTTTAACTTTTTATATAAAAGCAATTAAAAAGATCAGTATACTTATTTATATATACATATATGTTTATCTTCAAATAGAGTCAATTTTCAATAATCAATCATCATTTATAAGGATTAGTGCATGTTCGTTTAAATTTAAAAAATGTAATTTTCAAAATATTTTAAAGATTGATGGTTGTTTAACTTAACTCATTAAGTCTTTACACAATAAAGGAAAAAACTTTTTAAGAAAGTGATTCTTTTAAAAATTTAATCCTAATAGTTTATTAAAATAACATGAAAAATATTTTTCTTAAAAATATTATTATATTAAAAAAACTTTTAAAAAAATCCTTCATGTTTAGCATAATTAGCATCACTTTTTAAAGTTTAAACAAACAAGATCTTAAAGAAAGAAAAGTTTTCGCATAGAGCTTTTTCCCGGTGAAACAAGAAAATAGGGGGCAAAGGCCGAGTCCAGAAGGATTTAATTAGTTTCCTATCAAAAAATACTAAGAATTTGTTTGGGATAATACTGATAAAAATGATTTTTATTTTAACTAATCTTATTATAAATTAAAATTGTGATAAAATCCAATTAGTATAATATAATTTATAATTGGATGGATTTTTATATAAAAAATGCTTTAAAAGTAAAATGGCTTAAAAGAAAGTGAATTTTATTAAATACATATAGATTGTACATATAATTTGATAATTTTAAGAGAATATATTAACATTAAAAGAGTTAATATATTATTGGAAAAATTGAAAATACTAAAAATACTTAAGTAGATATATTTGATTTAACTTTTTGTATATAGAATATTCAATATTATTTTTTTTTGTAAATTTTATTAGTTAAATTCTTATTTCTTGGAATACTAACACTAGCATCAAGTTATTGCGGTCTTTCGAATTATTTTATTTTATTTTATTAAAGAAAGGTGTGACCTTTTTATGTCTTTTAATTTTCTCTCTCTGTGTCTTTTCTTCCATTATGAGCAGTATGGAATTTCTCTATTGCCCGCTCCCTCCATTATTTATCTATTTAAATAAAATAACACTGTTTTGTTATAAAATAGAATCCTAGACCGCAATTAATTTTAATATCTAATATTGACCGTTATTTAAGGCACTAAGAGTGAGAAAAAAACTCAGATTACTTAAAATTAAAATCAATGGCTTAAATTCTATCTCATAACAATACTGATATTATTTTATTTAAATAGAGAAACAATAGAGAGAGTCCAACGATGAAAAAGTTGCCTTCGGTATTATGAGATCCATTTTCTCTCATTTTTCTCCAACGTTTTCCTCCTCTCTCTCTTTAGCGGCAACGTGGATTTCTTTAAAGCAACCTAAAGTTGCTTCACTTGCTTCTTCCGTAGTTGGGACTCATAAATGAGTTTTCACGATCGTTAAGCCAAACATCAAAAAACGTCTTGAAGAAGATTTTGAAGCGAAAAAAACAAGTCAGATTATTTGCTTCCAACGTAATACCAAATAGGACATCAATTCGTTGGCAAGTTAGAAATATTAAACCAAGTATTGGCGTGTTGGTAGGATATATGTCAAGTCAGGGGAACCTAAATGACATATAACTAAAAAAGAAATACTCCATCAAATCTTTTAAATAGAAGCTAGTTGGAAAGTTAGATTTAATTTTAAATATAAGATTTAATACTCATTGTCTCTCATATCTATAATTTTTCTCCAAACTACTTTATATAATATATAAATTGATATATACTATAATATTATATATGGGTATTTTAGGAAGATCATATAATATTTATTATAATTAATTTATCTTATTTTCTTAATCTACTTAAATTAATTAAATATCTCTTATATTAAATGATTAAGAGAGTAATTTATTGATAAACACATTAATAAATTGTGTTTCTTTTTTATACATGTGAAATTCCTCGATCTCTTTTCAACATGCCTTATATGAGAGAGTTTAACCTTAGCATCAACTAATTATTTAATAATTTGTTGAAAGATTTGTGCTATTGACTCCCTTTACTTAAAATCTTTATGGTTGTTTCAAATTAATTAGAGTGAAACATTCTATAAGTAACTTCAAGGATTATACATGGGTGGCAACCTTTTTACTGGTATACCTGTTAAGGCCCAGGAATTTATTAAGGGTTATATGTATATTTGTTGCTGTAAATAACAAAGGGTTGTGGGTAGTAGAGTTGTCAGGAGGCAAAAGTTAAAGGCTGTGGCATGTGTTCGAACTCTGGCAACTGCAGAAAGTGAGATTTTTTTCCTCTGACGCGTGAAATTTCAAGAATCCCCCTCTCCCTTTTTCTGCTTAATCGTACGCCATTCTTTTTATTTTCTTTGTTCTTCACGGCAACGCAGAAGGCTCAGCAGAAGCGCAGAGATGGAAGCTTCACACAATCGATATCATGTGGCCAGTCGTCGCTTCTATCTATTTCTTCGCCCGAGTTGTCACGCTGGAGCTGTCCCCTCAACCGTAGAGCTGTTGTCTGATAAATAGAGCTGAGTGAGACGACGGGGAGGCGGAGAGAGCAGAGGAATTGAGCGAGGAAGTTTCGCGCAAGTGAGTGCTATTGAGTAGTTGCACCATCTGTGACCGAGTCGCTGTCAATGTTGCCGTGGAGCTACCGCCACCACTGCCAAGTACATTTAAGGTACTATAGCAAGTCTATATCTTGAAGGTCTGTCGAGCTACTTCCTTGCTTCCATCAAATTCTTTTGTCCCTGTTGTTGCCACATGTGTTGCTGTGCTTTCTGATATTTCCGTCTTAGTTGAGGAGCAGAAGGAAGATGGCAGTGAAGGGTTAACTTGGTTTCTCTTGTGGTAGCAGTTCGTTGAGACCCATCTTTGCCTCTGTGCTATTCTTTTTGGTTGGTGGAAGGGAAAAAAAAAGTGAAGGAACATTTAGGGCAAGGGTGGTGATGTTTCTGTTGAGATTAAAATTGTATATGGTAAGTTTTTGGACCTCTTCTGTTGGTGTTAGATCCTACATCGTTGGTTAAACTGTTCAGAGGGTTTGATATTCGTTTAGTCCATTACTCTTCCTTTTGACAAAATCTGTGTGTATGTTTGGTGGGATGCGATGGGTGTAAAAGATGATTTTTGGGCCTTGTTGAGTCCCTATGTTTTGCATCCACCTTCGCCTTCTGCAGTTATTATATTTTGGAGTTTATGTGTTTTCTTGCAATAGGAGCAAGGAAGGAGGTTTAATTAGTAAGGAAGCTTAAATGCATTATGTTCTTGTTATGTTCTGGGATTTATTCGCCGAGTATTGAAAATGTTGCTGTTGTGTGGATGATCTGTGGATATATACATATATGCTCTGTGAGTGTGTGTTGTGAATATATATGCTCTGTGTGTATGCTGTGAATATACGTGTGTGTGTGGGCAATGCAATGGGAAGAAAAAAATGGATGTCTCTATCTTGGCATACATATATGGTACTGTTGTAGGAGAACATATATGTGCATATAGCTGGCTGTGTTGATGGAGGCATATAAGTGTATGATGGCTGACTTAAAAGGAATTTTATTAAAGTTGGAGTTCTGGAAGCTAGGATTATGGGACAAAGGTGTTAGTTAATTTGGTGCAAGAGGTAGCCATTATGTCTAGTGAATATTTGGAATCTTTGGGAAATTGTTATTTTGAATGGTAATAGTTAAAGAATTGATTGGGTAACATGTGGTTGAATGATTAAATTGTGTTAGGAGTTGTAAATCATTAAAGTAATATTTAATGGGTGTTGTTTAAGCTGAAATTTCAATTCATTGAAGGAATTTTCATATAAATCAAGTGTTGGAGGGGTGAAGTCATGGTTAAGGCCAATTTAAGTCTTTAGGGTCACATAGAGTTCAAAAGTTAAGAGTAAAGGAAGATGGGAATTGTTGTTATATGTATATAAATGAATTGGGATGTTCACGGAAGTTAATGGGTATGTAAATAACTTGTGGTGATGGTAATAAATTAGAAGTACTTGGTATAGAAGAGGTGAATTACATTTCTTTATGGAATAGGGAGTTTGAGAAGTATGATGAATTTATTTGTTTTTGGATGTTCATTAAGGGTGATAGAAGAATGGATAAGGGCAAATAGACATAATTGGGTAAAGATTAGTCAAATTAATGTGGTTGAAAGGTTTGAAAACTGTCATAGTCAGAGGTTGTGGTTTTTCATATTTCAAGAGTTTTATGAAGAAGTTAGTTTTGGTACTAAAGTGTTGAATAGTAATATTGATGGAGCTTTTTATTTTTAGAAAAATTTGGAAAAGTTTGATCGAAGAAATGTTATAAGATATCTCTTTCCTAAAAAAGTAATTATGACCTTGGGTAATGCTCGTTATCTGGGATGATTGGAAGCCTGTAACATATAGTTGTATGTATATTTGATTGAATCAATGTCGATTGGTCGATGGCTTAGGAGTTATGTATTGAGTCTTTATGAATGATTGAAAGCATGAAATGAAATGGAATATTAGGTCAAAGATGTTTTATTTCGGTCGCAATGTTGATTAGAGTGTTAATATATTGTTTCGGGATGTCAGGGGATTGAGGAGTGAAAGTAATTGAATGTGATTGGCTGAAAAGAGTATCGGTTTAGGAGCGTGGCAGGTGAGTGAATAACGCTCCCTAAAATTTACATTTTCAAATGTATTATCATTTCAAATGTTGAATTTCAAAAAAATGAATTACGAAAAGCAAATTTTACGAAAGTATGGTTTAAATCGTTAGAAATGATTTTCTTTCGATCGATTTACAAAAGATTACGATTATGCATGAAAATGGATAAAGAGGCTTTAGAAAAAGATTTGATAGTGAACTGATGTTATTCATGAAATATATTCTTATGCGAATTTCATATGATTTTACAGTAACTTGATTTTAAATGTACATGCTGGGGTTTTTGAGATTCAAAGTGGTTTTTACCAACAGTTATAGCATTGAAACAGTTGAGATTATTTCATGTGAAATAAACCCCACGCATGATGGAAACTTTTTAGGACGGAATACAGAACGCTGGTTGCTAACAGTAGTGCTGTTAGTCCTTGGTGCACCTTGGTTACTCGAGCTCGACAGTTTGTGGCTTTGAGCCACCAGAATTATTTCGTGGGATTTACTCTCGCGGCAGTTTGTGGCCTTGAGCCACCAGAATTATTTCGTGGGATTTACTCTCGCGACAGTTTGTGGCCTTGAGCCACCAGAATTATTTCGTGGGATTCATTCTCGCGACAGTTAGTGGCTTCAAGCCACCAGAATGGTTAGTTACCCTCGTGGATTATGTGTCCACATCTGTTTTCGTTCTGTTGAAGTCCTACAGAAGGGTTATGGTTTTCAAAGGATTGTTTTACCATTGTTTTGATTATTTCAAATTGTTTATCTCAAACAATAATGTCTTCAGAAAGATGATGGTTTTGAAAGGATTATTTTTAAATGATTATTACAGATTGATTTAAAATGGTTACTTCATATTGTTGTTTCCTCTGAAATACAAATGTTTATAGAAATGTTTGCATCAGATTAGGAAATGTTATGAAATACATTTTCAACATGATTATGCATTGTTTATTTCCACATTCTTTTAAATCATGTTTTTGGGACGTTATTCACGAGTAGATTATTTGGCTTCAGATAGTGCAGGTGACCCTAATCCTCCGGCTGAGCAGTAAAGAGCCTCGCTGTCAATCCGAAGCATCGTTTGACAAATACTACTTTTGATGTAATTGCTTTCTTAAGAACTTGTATTATTTTGAAAAGGATAATGCTCCACATAAACCTTAGAAAAGATTTCGTATGATTTTGAAAACGTTATGGAAAAATTTAAAGGTTTTACTTAACGTGTTAGGCTTTCAGAATATGAGATATTTATATTTTGTGCCGGTCACGGTCCAAATTTTGGGTCGTGACAATACCCTTATCCAATCACACACACTCAAACCCCTATTTCTTAACCTACATTTAATTAACTAAATAAATTAGGATTATCCAACAAGTAGCCAACTATTTTAAGCTTAACAAAACATGTTTAGTTTATGTAATATCAAATGATGCATTTGTATATAGTATATATAGGTATATGCTCCCTTTAGATATAGTTAAGTTAATAATTTATAAGCTAGTTTCCTAAAGTATCCATTAAAATTATTTTCTTTAGAAAATAATCCCATAATAGAAAATCTCTTAATATGCACGATTAATAGGAAGAATTTAGGAAAAATTATAAATTTAGGAGACAAAATAAATTTTAATTTTATGTTTAAAACTAAATAATTCTATTAACTCTTATAATTAAAACTGAAAAAAGCTATACACAAAAATTATTACTCACAATTTCTTCTTTTTTGCGAGTCCATCCTTTCTTTTAGAAATGTTAGTATCTATCAGTGTTTTTTTTTCAGGTTCATTGGCAATCTTGATAAACTTGAACAATTAGATTTGTCACAGAATTATTTAAGTGGAAATATTCATTCAAATATACTCAACATCTCAACAATAATACGACTATACCTTGGAGGAAATTCCTCTCTGGCCATCTCCCATCATATAGAGGAAATGGCCTTCCCAACTTAAAAAGATTTTAGTGTGGAGGAGAATGAACTTACTGGACAAATTCCAAAAAGCATAGCACATGCTTCTAAACTCTATGGCTATGTTTGGTTCAATGACAGGGAAGGCAAGTTAGCTTAAGTTAAGAGAGAATAGGGGAGAGTAGGGGAAGTTAAGGGAGGAGGGTAGGGGAGAGTAGGGGATGTTATAAATATGAAGGTAGGGAAGGAAATATGATGTCTCTTGTTTGGTTCAGGAGATGAGGGAGGTAGGTAATAAAAATTGATAAATATATCTTTATATTTTTATTTAAATTTATTTATTTTTTATTTACAATATTTATATCAAAATTTTTATTATTTTATTTATAAATTTGAATTTTTTTACCTCATTTATATATATAAACTAAAAAAATATAAAATATTTTTAATAATATCTCTAATTAAAAAAATGAATGTCATGTTAAATTAAATGATTATTTTTTCATCTTTGGGTTTCAGATTCATTGCGGTTTGTTATTATTATATGCTTATTGTTGTTAATATAATTTGTTAATTTAGATTAAGATTTAAATAAGAATATTTTAAAATGAACCCTTGGGTGCTCTATTATTTACATTATTTCTAACACTACCGATTTGCAATTTCTAACCCAGTAGAATCTTTTATATTATTTATAATTTCAAGCCAGCCATAACACTCCCGATTTACAATTTTTCAAAAAACATGCAATTGAGTAGCACATATAAATGAGATGGACGGTAGCACAAGCAGGGGTCTGAATTAATAATACAATATCAAATATTGCCAAAAGAAAAGCATCCAATTTTTGAGAAATATGCAAGCAATGGTTTACTGGATATGAAAACTACACTGACCAAAAGTAAACAAAGTGGAATGTTTAGAATTTTCAGAGACCATAGAGCACTAATTTGGTTTGGATTGACGAAGGTGGTATATTGAAGAGGAAGGCATAAATGAAATTATTTTATACATGAAAACATGTTGAAGTTAAATAACTTATGGAAATGTGAAAATTGTATGGAAACTGAATGACATGATTAAAATGTTGATGATGTTGAATCTCTACCTTGAATGCTCGACTTGAATCCGCATCTTTATGGATACAAATCCTCAACAATGAGAATATCAAACTCGTCTTTATGGATACAAATCCATTCTTTATGGATACAATAAGTTAGATATGCCTCCTGTATTTTCTCTTGGACGAACTCATCAACATGCAAATTCCCCATTGGTATTCCACCTCCCTGTAACTGTAGCGCTGTTGAGATTGATGCTCCTGCAGCACCTGAGAAAGTAGTTGCTGCTATTGCTGCCTCACTAACTGCTGCTGCTCTTCCTGCTTCTGTCAAGAAAAATTTATCCAGCAATGACGCTGCACTGGAACAGCTGCCTGAGAATGCAACCGCATTAAATATTGCTGTTGCAACATATTTAACATTTGAGGATCCTGGGACAAACCAGAAGAAAGTAATTTCTCCGCTGTTAAAATACTAGAAGGGTTGTTTACAGCTTGAGCTTGCAGCCTTTGTTGTTGAATTCCTAATGGCCCTTGAGGGAAGTTCTGATCATGGTGTAAGTCAATTTTATTCTGCAGTCAATTTTATCCTCTTGGCCAGCATGAACATGCTTCCAGTATCTACTCCTGATGGGACCAAATAACCAGAATTATGATCTACTTTGATTTTTCTGAAAATCAAATAAGACCAGATAGACAATGCATCAAAACTTTCCAGATGGGGTCATTAATAAGAAACTATGTTTGACAGCATAAACATACTCAAATTATAACAAAGTGTTAGCTTTCCATTTGAAGATTATTCTAAGCAATTTATATGATCATTTTTCACATTAACAGAACCATCATCTTTATACTCATCAAGAGAGCTAGCTAAAACAAATCAATTCTAAGAAAAGTTAGCCTGCACTCAAACCCATCTTCAGGCTTCATTCTGAATATACCTTGGAAAGGGCCACCTCCTAGCTTCATTCGTCTTGATTGTGCAGCATCTGCGGAATTCCATCCATCTTTTGGCACCTGAGGTGCACCGCTACTAATTATTTCCCCTCTGTCAATACCTTTTAAAGCATCATGCTCACACAGGAACACAATCTAATCAACCACCAAAAGCTGCAATGGCATCCAGAAGAACAATAAAAAAATACTAGTTACCTGTTCCTAAAGAGTTGGCACACAAAGTGATAGAGGCTCTAGCGGTTCATCCTGTGTTAAATGAGGCACTTGAACAAACTCATCAACAAATTCATTTTTTTTAATCATAAGGAAATAAGTACAACAACTTATAGATATAAGGGGGAAAACTAGATAAATAAACTTCCAGAAACGAAGCAGAGCTCATACCTCAACATTGAGAACAACAACTTCAGGCGAGAGGGACGAAAGTTCACCAACCCGTCGGGAATTATCATCTCCAGAAGCAGCGGAAGCGGAAAGGTGTCAAAAACGAGAGCGTTTTGGGATGGCTAGTGCACACAATCTCCTCGGCAAGAAGGCAGAGGAGTCGGAAGAAAGAACAGGAGATGAGGAGGAAGAGGTGAGAATGGTGAAGTTGCGAGGAAAGCATTTGAATTGTGTGGATGAGAAGTGGTTCAAAGTTGAAATTGAAAGTGCCATTCACGTTGGTGGGATGGTTCTGATTCTCGCTATCTAATAGGGAATAATTTAATGCAGACGTACTCAATGTTGTTGGGAATTTAACCAACTTGGTAGCATTATATTTGAATGGATTAATTCATCCTACAATTAACAAATTACTAAGCCTTCAACTTTTTGATGTCAGTAACAACAAAATGCAAGGGGCCATTGTTGAAGAACTTTGCCAAGTGAAAAATTTGAGTGAGTTGTATCTCTCTAACAACGTGTTTTCAGGAATAATTCCAAGATGCCTTGAGAATCTTATATACTTTGTAAAAGTTGGACTTCAGCTTGAACAAATTGACTTCTTATATTCCCTGTTCTTTTTGGAATCTCAAAGATATCTTGGTCTTAGACTTATCATCCAATGCATTTAGTGGAAGAATTCCACCTCAGGTGACCAATTTAAAAACAATTACACACTTGAAATTGTCAAGAAATCAACTTTCAGGAAGCATTCCTACAACATGGGAAGCTTACGAAGTTTGCAAAACCTATCTTTGGCTCATAATCATTTACAAAGTTCTATACATGAATCATTTGGAGAAATGATAAGCATTAAGTTTTTATATCTTTCTCAAAATTACTTGTCCGGTGAGATTCCAAAGTCACTAGAGTCACTTACCCATTTGAAATACATTAATCTTTCCTACAATTTATTGCAAGGAGAAATTCCAAATGGTGAGACTTTTAAAATTTTACAGCGAAATCTTTTATTATGAATAAAGATCTTTGTAGGAAGCTCAAACTACAAGTATATCCATGTATAAAAGGAAAAAAAAGCACAGGTCAGCTAAAATGATTGTTTTGATCAAATATTTATTGCCTATCATGTTGGCAATCATTTGGTTGGTTCTTGTATAGTGTTTGTCAAGTACAAGAAGGATCGAGTAAGTGAAAGGACCAATAGGGATTTCTTAAATTTGGATCCACCTAGAGTATCTTATTATGAACTTTTGTAGGGAATAAATAGATTTGACAAGAGTAATCTTCTCTACATGGGAAGTTTTGGATATGTATACCAAGCAATTCTTTCAAGTGGAAAAAAATTGAAAGTTTTCAACACTTGGAACAAGCATTAAGAAGTTTAGATGTTGAATGTGCTACCTTATGCAATTTACGCCATTGCAATATTATTATGATCATTAGCAGTTGCTCAAATGATGATTTTAAATCTCATAATAGAATTCATGCCAAATGGGAGTCTTGATATATGGTTGTACTCCTATAGCTATTGTTTAGACATCTTGCAAAGGTTGAATATATTGATCAATGTGGCATCTGCGTTGGAGTATCTTCATCATGGTTCTTCTTTGCCAATAGTTCATTTTGACGTAAAGCCAAGCAATATTTTGTTGGACGAGTATATGGTGACCCATCTTAGTGATTTTAGAATCGCCAAATTGTTAGACTTTGGGCAATCAATGCTTTGGCTACATTTGGATATATGGCACCTGGTGATGATTTAGTAATCTTATTATGTTTTATTTTACTTGTCACGTCCCAAAATTTGGACCGTGACTGGCACAGAATATGAATAGTTTTATATTCTGAAAGCCTAAACTTTAAATGAAACGTTTTGAAATCAAAACCATAATAAATTGTATCTCATAAATCAACAGAATCTTTTCTAAGGACTATGTGGAGCATTTACCTTCCTTTCAAAATAATACAAGCACTTTCTTAATGATAATTATATCAAAAGTAATTTTGTCAAAAATGACACTTCAGATCGGCAACGAGGCTCTTCACTGCTCAGCGGGAAGGTTAGGGTCACCTGCACTATCTGAGGCCAAATAATCTACTCGTAAATAACATCCCAAAAAACATGATTTAAAAGAATGCGGAAATAAATAATGCATAATCACGTTGAAAATGTATTTCATAGCATTCCGTAAGCTAATGCAAACCTTTATGTAAATATTTGTATTTCAAGGAAAACAACAATATGATATAACCACTTCAAATAAATCGTTTAAAAGTAATCCTTTCAAACCATAATCTTTCTGTAGGACTTCAACAGAATAAAAATAGACGTGGACACACAGTCCACGAGGGTAACTAACCCATTCTGGTGGCTCGAAGCCACTAACTGTTGCGAGAATGAATCCCACGAAATAATTCTGGTGGCTCAAGGCCACAAACTGTCGCGAGAATGAATCCCACGAAATAATTCTGGTGGCTCAAGGCCACAAACCATCGAGCTCGAGTAACCAAGGTGCACCAAGGACTAACAGTACTGCTGTTAGCAACCAGCGTTCTGTATTCCGTCCTAAAACGTTTCTATCATGCGTGGGGTCCTTTTCACATAAAATAATCTCAATCGTTTCAATGCCATAATCATTGGTAAAAACCACTTTGAATTTCTAAAACCCCAGCATGAACATTCAAAATCAAGTTACTGTAAAAACATATGCAATTCACGTAGGAATATTTCATGAATAACATCAGTTCACTGTCAAATCTTTTTCTAAAGCCTCTTTATCCATTTTCATGCATAATCATAATCTTTTGTAAATCAATCGAAAGAAAATCATATCTAATGATTTAAACCATAATTTCGTAAAACTTGCTTTTCGAAATCCATATTTGAAATTCATCCTTTGAAATAACAATGCATTTGAAAATGTAAATTTGTAGGGAACGTTATTCACTCACCTGCCACGCTCCAAAACCTTTACCCATTTAAGCCAATCACTTTCAATAAAAATCCCTTTTAAATACCCTGGTATATCGAAACAACACATTAACATACTAATTAAAATTTCAACAAAAATAAATCATCCCTAATATAACATTTCAATCTATAACACCGTCAACCATTCAACAACAACATATGCTCCTACCATTCACAATCACTTCATATCCACGATGGAATTATCACTTTAAATCATTCCAACAGACATTACTTATTAACCCTTGGATTAGTACTTCCACTAATCACATACCCTTATCCATTTGACATTGTTTCAAATAAATAAGCATACACCCATACAGTACAGGCTTCCAACCACCCCAGGTAGCGAACATACACAAATAAATTTCCTTTAATGATTTATTCAGCACTTGGAAACACCACACAGCAAGCTTAATACGTTTATTCCTTTTGTTTTCAAAAGTTCATGGTTCAATACACCAGAACATCAGCACATTATCATACATAATCTTCAAGGCAGTGGCTATTTAACCACATATATATATACATCAACCAGCTTCCAAAACAGCCACATTCCCTGAGCACAACATCACCATCATATATATGACAATCCATAATGCAGACTATATGCATAAATATACTCTCCTTATTCAATCAAAGCAATACGTAACATATATGTTTTCCACTCCAGCTTCCTACCATAAACCCTTGGCAATTTAACTCCAATTATCTTAATTAAATAACATCTTTCATCAAGAACAGAGTTTGCATAATACAATTCAACTGACACCAGCGCCCCCTGTTCTTGCTCTGTTCTATTTGCTTTGCAAATACCCACTTATGGATCAAACACCCCCAGCAGCAACACATATAATTACTTCTTTAAAATCAGAACATCACCGCTTAAATATTCTTAATCAGTTTTAACAGTAGCCCACACTCATAGACCCTTAACAGACATGTAAAAATCTATTCTAAGAAGAGGTGCCATGGCTTACCACACACCGAGTCTTGAAATGGTAGGGAGGGAGACGTACAGGGGCGCCTTACTGCAGAAATGAGGAAGCTTTTGTAGTGACAAAGTACTCGACGGCACACATACCACACAAGGTGATTTCCAATATTACTCCCACACCCACAGAGCAGCTCACGGAATCCTAGCAGGAAGGAGATGGAAAAATCTCAGACTTAGTACAGTGATATGGAGACCCCTGACAGCGATAAATGGCACCACCACTGACAGAGAACTGCTAGCATTGCAAACACAGCAGCCGGAGAACACTCCTCCCCCAACCCAACGATCCAACATTGATCTTCCTCTCCCACTCTCGCTCTACTTACCTGAAGAAACAGCAATGGCGCAGCAAGGAAAATCACAGTAACAGAAATGACACGGCACTAGCGACGGCAGCACGCTGAAACTGGAATCATGGCGGCTATGGTTCCAGAAGCTCGTGATAACTCTCGGATGCATCCCTCTGCTTTCTCTCTCGTGTCTATAAACCAGAATGAGATAAAGGGAAGAAGCGTTTCAGACTTAAAGGACAGTCGCAGACCTTCTGTGCCGTGAACCCATCTCCCCGCGCCGCACGCTGACCTGCTGCTGCTCTCCCTCACGCAACGCTGCTCCTCTGCCATCACCAGAACACCGAGAGGAAATGGGGAAAAAGGTCAGGAATGAGGTAAAAGGTAAGAGGGGCAATTTTGCCATTTCACCACTAAAAATGAAAAAAAAAACTCCCCTTCTGCACTGGCCAGAGCTTGAACACTGGACACCTGCATAATTTCTCTTCCTTTAACAACTCGACTACTGCCTTTCAACTGAAACTTTTCTGCACCACATATATATATATATATATCCCTTTGTTAAATTTATTTTATCTATTTATTTATTTATTATTATTTTTTTTTCCAGGCCATAACATTACTATTTCTCTAACGTTCTTTTATACATTCATACATAAAACATAACATGTTCGTACACTCACTCATACACGTACACCCAATAAGAAACTATATATTATGTTCACATTCCATGGTTTGTATTAACAATGATAAATATTCACAAGGTTTTTAACAAGAAGTAATATTTTCTGTTTCGACATACTTTTTAATTTACTTAGGATTCAAATTGGCTTGCAGAGTATGGATCAAAAGGAGCTATTTCTGTGAAAGGAGATGTATATAGTTTTGATATTATGCTTATGGAAACACTTATGAGGAAGAAGCCGACGGAAGAGATGATGCTTTGGTCAATGTCTAAATTTAAAAACTTGGGCTTGCGAATCAACACCACATGAAATTAATAATATTATAGATGACAATTTAGTTTGCTACATAGAGAGAATCAAAATATTGGTAACATAATACCACATATTTCATCGATTTTTGAATTGGCCTTGAGTTATTGCGCTGATGTACCTGAGGCACCACCTGATATAGTATATATTGTGGTATCATTAAAAAAAGAGAGTCATATTTATGCAAAATGTTAGAGGCATCAGCCACGAGGTGAATAACTATTAAATTCAAATTTTAGTTGATTATTATTTCCTTAATTCTTTTGTCACGTCCCAAAATTTGGACCGTGACCGGCACAGAATATGAATAATTTCATATTCTGAAAGCCTAGCACCTTAAATGAAACGTTTAAAATAAAAACCACACTAAGTTACATTTCATGAATCAAAAGCAAGTCTTCTGTAGGAATCTCGGCAGGATAATCGCTGTATAACCAATCTCCCGATGATCCTACAACCGACTGCAATCGTTCAAGTTTTCATAACATTTTCCAACATCAATAAAATCTTTTCTAAGGACTATGAGGAGCATTTACCTTCTTTTCAAAATTATACAAACACTTTCTAAATAATAATTTTATCAAAAGTAGTTTTGTAAAAATGACGCTTCGGATCGGCAACGAGGCTCTTCACTGCTCAGTAAAAAGGGTTAGGGTCACCTGCACTATCTGAAGCCAAATAATCTACTCGTGAATAACGTCCCAAAAACATGATTTAAGGAATGCGGAATTAAACAATGCATAAACATGCTAAAAATGTATTTCATAATATTTCTTAATTTGATGCAAATATTTCCGTAAATATCTGTACTTCAGGGAAAACAACAATCTACAGTAACCATTTCAAATCAATCTGAAATAACTATTTCAAATCAATTATTGTAAAACAATCCTTTCAAAACCATGATCTTTCTGTAGGACTTCAACAGAACAAAAACAGACGTGGACACACAGTCCACGAGGGTAACTAACCATTCTGGTGGCTCGAAGCCACAAACTGTCGCGAGAATGAATCCCACGAAATAATTCTGGTGGCTATGCCACAAACTGTCGCGAGAATAAATCCCACGAAATAATTCTGGTGGCTATGCCACAAACTGTCGAGCTCGAGTACCAAGGTGCACCAAGGACTAACAGTACTGCTGTTAGCAACCAGCATTCTGTATTCCGTCCTAAAACGTTTCTCTCATGCGTGGGGTCCTTTTCACATGTAAAGATCTCAATCGTTTCAAATATCATAATCATTGATAAAGTCACTTTGAATTTCTGTTACCCCAGCATGAACATACAAAATCATGTTACTGTAAAAACATATGCAATTCACAGAGAATAACATCAGTTCACTGTCAAATCTTTTTCTAAAGCTTCTTTATCCATTTTCATGCATAATCGTAATCTTTGGTAAATTAATCGAAAGAAAATCATTTCTAATGATTTAAACCATAATTTCGTAAAACTTGCTTTTCGAAATCCATATTTAAAATTCATCATTTGAAATAACAATGCATTTGAAAATGTAAATTTGTAGGGAACGTTATTCACTCACCTGGAACGCTCCACCAATTGACTTTTGTTTAAGCTATAGAATACCATTCTCCCCTTTATATTAATTTTTCCCAAGTTTTCTGAAAATAAAATGTTCCATCAATGATTACTATATATCTCATTAGTACTGAAGACTATTTCCTTTACATAACATTTGAAATATGAAAAACCACAACCTTTGACTATGAAACTTTCAAACCCTACAACCACATTAAATTTGACTAATCTTTACCCAATTATGTCTATCTGTCCTAATCTATTCTTCTATCACACTTAATGAACATCCATAGACAAATAAATTCATCACATTTCTCAAACTCCCTATTTCATAAAGAAATGTAATTCACCTCTTCCATACCAAGTACTTTTGATTTAATACCATCACTGGAAGATATTTACAAACTCATTAACTTCCATTAGCTTCCCAATTCATTTACACATATATATGCATATCAGCAAAAATTCCCATCTTCCCTTCAAGCTAACCAACATCACACACTTAATTCATATTCCACTTAAGACCAAACTATTACTCAAATTTCTTCATTCACTAAATTCATCCATAAACCTTGACATCCCATATCAATTGCTAAATTCATTACCACTTTTACTTATCGCTTAAACTTCAACTTTATATTCTTATTTCTATTGATTTCAAGATTACTCTAGGACCAATGTCCCATATAAAATGTCACCCAAACTCTTCTCCTTCATACTTAACAAGTTGCTGAATAAAAACATGGAGGAATACAAATCCACATATTTCAATTCCATTACTACCAAATATCACGTAGAACCCTTTACACATGAATTGTTCATGATCAAAGATATCACATAGCCTTACTTAATCTGTAATACATGATATTCCAGCATTAACCACTCGGTTTCCCCCAAAAGAACAAAGTTGTACAGTATTTATCAACACAAAATCCATCAATCTGTAACTACCTCGTTCAAACTCATATATGCATTCTGTTCACGCTTAACTTTGATTCAAAACCGTAAGGATCACTTTCAAAAGAAAACTAAGAAATCAAAACAACACAGCACTAACATCGCACAATACAAATACCCACATGGATGCCCCTTAACAGTGCACGCCTACACAGCAACCACATCAACATAGATGTATGAACATGTATATACATTCCCTTAATCCGAAACCCAGAACTGATAACTTATACCACAACACACAAACACATATCAACACAGTAGAAGTCTCGCCTCCCTCCTATTCTCTGCTTTCTATCTGCAGCAGTAACGTAAATAACAACAAACACTTAAGACACATAGATCAACCTTTGGCATAAACGTCTGCAAGCACATTCACATACACACGGCCACCCTGACCATAACCATTCCTAAAATAATATCCCTAACAGCACCAGCAATATCATATGCTCATAAACATGTGTGCGTGGTGTGCTCTATTCATTCAACCCGAATTGCCACAGAACCAAAACATAAAAGGAAGGAGAAGAGAACCCAAAATTTCAAAACTTACCCAGCGACAAACGGAACTACGGAGTACACTTCGCCGATAGAGATTCACATTGCGTTCACCGACGCTCTGTCTGACTCCAAAACATCGCTCCTTCTCTGCCTCCCGTCCTTCCACTGAACCCACTTCTTTCTTCTATCACACTCACCCACACTGCTCCACGCACCGGAGTTTAAGCCACTAGCTTAAGACATGCCCAAAGCCCAAATCTAATCTTCACCGTCGCTTGCCACAGAGTTGAATACAGTGCCACCAAAGAAACAAAGTAGCCCAGCGATGGCAGTAACCATTCAAGTTATAGGGGACAGCGGAAATTGCTTACTCTGACTCTTACACTCTCACCGTCGCTGCCATGATTCACAGCTCTCCCTCTCTTCTCGCCTGCGTCCCTCTGCCCACTCTATTATAGAGGTCAATGCTGCAGCAAGAAATGGAGGGGGAAATGACAGAAGCTAACTCTTGGGTACACGGCATCGGTAGCGTGAAGATTCATCACTGCACTCTCATTAATTCCCCTCAGTATCGCTGCTGGATTCAGAGCACTTTGATGAGTACAGCGTCTGAAATCAGAAAAAAATGGAAGGAAGTACGGGTTCAGAAAGGAAAACGCATGAGGGCATTTTTGTAATTTTGCCTGCTTAAAAAAAATTAAAACCCCCTTCTGAATTGGCTAAGGATCGAACACAGAACCTCCCAGATCACCTAGCGCCTGCAACCACTCTGCTACCACCTTAACATTGAAATATTCAGCAACCAATATACATGTATACTTTGATAAATTAAATTTACCTATTAATTATGTTTTTTTTTTCCAGAGCCATAACATTCTTCCCCTCTTAAGAAATTCGGTCCTCCGAATTTAAAACTATGCTCACCTTAGATCTCGAATAAGAGTGGATACTTGATCCACATCTCACTCTCTATTTTAGAAGTAGCTTTTCCTTTGAATGATTACGCCATAATACTTTTACTGAAGAAATCTCTATCGATCTTAATCCCTTTCATTATCGACACTCTTAAGAACACTTTTTCTCCGACCATGAATTCCAATTTCCTACCATGATGATCCACGCAATACTTCTGTCGACTTTGAGCTGCTACAACCTTCGCCAAAACACTTTTACCTTCTCCTCAGCATCCTGAACCAAGTCAGGTCCTAATAACTCTCCATCTCCAACTTCAAACCATCAAATTGGAGATCTACATTGCATTCCATACACTGCCTCAAACGGTGCCATTTGAATACTTGCTTGATAACTATTATTATAGACAGATTCCACTAACGACAAATGCTTATCCCCCTTCCACTGAAATCCATGATATAAGATCTCAACATATCCTCAACTGTTTGTATTGTCCTCTCTGACTGTCCATCTGGCTGAAGGTGAAAAGCAGTGCTAAGGTTCAATCGAGTACCCAATGCTTTCTGAAATGATTCCCAAAATTGAGAATTAAACTGTGGTCCTCTATCTAAAATGATAGATACTACGACTCCATGCAATCGTAGAATCTCAATGTAAATCTCGGCGTATCTAGCCACCCTGTAAGTCATCTTCACTGGAAGAAAATAAACAGACTTAGCCAATCCGACATCATCACCCAAATAAGGTCAAAACCTTTAACAGTGCGGGGCAATCTAACGATAAAATCCATAGCTATGCTTTCCTATTTCCATTCAGGTATTCCAACCATTGTAATGGTCATACAGGCTTCTAATGTTCCGCTTTAACTTATTGACATACCAAACAACGTCCGCCACATCATTCTTCATATCATGCCATCAAAACAATTTTTTCAAATCTTGATACATCTCAGTTATACCAGGATAGTATAAGTAGAATAATGAGCTTCCTCTAAAATTTGCCTTCTCAAATCTTGCCCTCGAACCTCAAAACGCCCTCCTGATCAATCGCAATTTATGTATTACTTCCATCTTGGATCGAATCCTACAACTTGCACAACTTCAGGTCAGAATACTGAGCTTCCTTAATCTAATCACTTAAGGAGGAACGAGTTTGCAAATGAGCTAAAGTGCTCCTTTATCCGCAATTTCAAATACAACTCCTTCTTGCTTCACTTTATAAAGTTCTTATACCAACAGTCTTCTTTTAACCTTTACATGTGCCAAGCTATCCATAGACTTTCTGCTTAGAGCATCAGCCTCCACATTCGCTTTTCCCGGATGATACATAATCAAACAATCATAATCTTGTAACAATTCTATCCACCTTCTTTATCCGAGATTCAAATCCTTCTGTTCAAAATTATACTTGAGACTCTTATGATCAGTGAAAATCTCACAAGTTTCACCATACAGATAATGTCTCCAAATCTTTAAGGCAAACACCACTACATCCATTTCCAAATCGTGGGAAGCAATCACTCGCCCATTCTTCATCAACATACATCTTAATTCAATTTGAGAAAGATCACAATACACTGTATACCCTCCAACTCTTGAAGATAAGCTTAACACTGGAGCAGAAGTCAAAGATTCCTTCAACTTCTGAAAACTTTCTTTGCACTTAACATTCCACATAAACTTTACATTCTTCTCAGTTAATCTTGTCATCAGAGCTACTATACTTGAAAAATATTGCACAAAACGACTATACCATCCTGCAAGACCTAAGAAACTTCGAATCTTGATAACTATAGGAGGGCGCGACAAACTTTTGACTGCCCCAACCTTGCCAGAATTAATCTGAATACCATCTTTTGACACGTCTCCAATAAAGTGACCTCAAATAACCAAAACTCACCCTTAAAAACTTAGCGTAAGGCTGCTGATCTCTCAACCTTTGCAACAATATCCGCAAATGATATTTGTGCTCCTTCGTACTATTGGAATTACTGTACAACTATTAAAAGCACCGAAATCAAATCCTTAAATCAATTTCCATCTTTTACCTTTTAAAGCCTATAATCATACTGTAACACTTGAACACTATTTTAAACCTTCTTAAACCTTAAAACAACAATCATTTATAAGTTTCCCTGACTAATAATTCAGACCTTTGAAGCTATCCATAACCCATCTAGGTAATTCATACCATACATCACCCTTACGCCTTTTGGTACTCACTATGTTTTAGTTCCCTCTTGAATACACTTGCAATTCATGATTAAGTTTTAAAATATGATTCAACCCTAACTCCCCTAAATAATAAAAAATCCCAATGCATTTAGCATCCATTAAACAATTGTAATATAAAATACTCAAGAAATGAGCAAATATTGTTCCATTCATTTCTTTAACACCACAATAACCAAAACACTAACCATTAACTTGATTTCATCTAATCAAAGCTTCAAAATCCACTCAAAACAAGTTTATACACCTCTTTTCAATGCCCTCAAACAAAATTCTATAGGTTCCTCTTGAGAATAAAACCCATGAACTTAGGAAGATCCCACTTAATGCATTCTAATAACTAAAATATTAACCATTTCAGTAACTCTACTGGTTTCTTCAAAAGTTTCATGCCTAGATAATATAGAAATAACAAGGGACTATGGATTCTTATGGTTTGGCTTTAAATGAGATTTCTTATAGAGATATAAGGGATCGACCTTCCCCTAAACATAACTTTCCAATGACCCTGTTCCCTCCGTCTAGGAGGCAAGTCCCTTCGCTGAGCAGCACCTCTATCCGAAGTTTTATCACTTCTAGAACTTCTTCCAATATGGTGGACGTTTAAACGTCATTTAACTATACGCCAAAAATGTAGAAAATATTTAATTTTCAAGAAACATATGGTTTCAAAATCACAAGAAAACCAAAACACTTTTGAATTTCCCATAGAGATATTTGGAAATGCCTCAACTATGGTTATGCCCGGGTTCATAACGATAATTGAGACTCCACCAAAGTATCCCTGCTCCACTTAGCCATAGAAAAACTTGGCTCTGATACCAAAATGCAGAGTCCTTAAAGGGACTACATAAGGTACCTCAGCCGCAAGTTTTACGCACCAGCCTCTCGACTGCAATGCAACCTCTCGGTGGCAAAGCCGGTTGGCCATGTCGGGGTAAGAGCCAACGCTTCGTCCCACTCTCACGCAGTGAGAACCCCTGATCATGGTGAAGAATCTTAGCCATCTCATAACTTGCTCTGATACCAAATTGTCACGTCCCAAAATTTGGACCGTGACCGGCACAGAATATGAATAATTTCATATTCTGAAAGCCTAGCACCTTAAATGAAACGTTTAAAATAAAAACCACACTAAGTTACATTTCATGAATCAAAAGCAAGTCTTCTGTAGGAATCTCGGCAGGATAATCGCTGTATAACCAATCTCCCGATGATCCTACAACCGACTGCAATCGTTCAAGTTTTCATAACATTTTCCAACATCAATAAAATCTTTTCTAAGGACTATGAGGAGCATTTACCTTCTTTTCAAAATTATACAAACACTTTCTAAATAATAATTTTATCAAAAGTAGTTTTGTAAAAATGACGCTTCGGATCGGCAACGAGGCTCTTCACTGCTCAGTAAAAAGGGTTAGGGTCACCTGCACTATCTGAAGCCAAATAATCTACTCGTGAATAACGTCCCAAAAACATGATTTAAGGAATGCGGAATTAAACAATGCATAAACATGCTAAAAATGTATTTCATAATATTTCTTAATTTGATGCAAATATTTCCGTAAATATCTGTACTTCAGGGAAAACAACAATCTACAGTAACCATTTCAAATCAATCTGAAATAACTATTTCAAATCAATTATTGTAAAACAATCCTTTCAAAACCATGATCTTTCTGTAGGACTTCAACAGAACAAAAACAGACGTGGACACACAGTCCACGAGGGTAACTAACCATTCTGGTGGCTCGAAGCCACAAACTGTCGCGAGAATGAATCCCACGAAATAATTCTGGTGGCTATGCCACAAACTGTCGCGAGAATAAATCCCACGAAATAATTCTGGTGGCTATGCCACAAACTGTCGAGCTCGAGTACCAAGGTGCACCAAGGACTAACAGTACTGCTGTTAGCAACCAGCATTCTGTATTCCGTCCTAAAACGTTTCTCTCATGCGTGGGGTCCTTTTCACATGTAAAGATCTCAATCGTTTCAAATATCATAATCATTGATAAAGTCACTTTGAATTTCTGTTACCCCAGCATGAACATACAAAATCATGTTACTGTAAAAACATATGCAATTCACAGAGAATAACATCAGTTCACTGTCAAATCTTTTTCTAAAGCTTCTTTATCCATTTTCATGCATAATCGTAATCTTTGGTAAATTAATCGAAAGAAAATCATTTCTAATGATTTAAACCATAATTTCGTAAAACTTGCTTTTCGAAATCCATATTTAAAATTCATCATTTGAAATAACAATGCATTTGAAAATGTAAATTTGTAGGGAACGTTATTCACTCACCTGGAACGCTCCACCAATTGACTTTTGTTTAAGCTATAGAATACCATTCTCCCCTTTATATTAATTTTTCCCAAGTTTTCTGAAAATAAAACGTTCCATCAATGATTACTATATATCTCATTAGTACTGAAGACTATTTCCTTTACATAACATTTGAAATATGAAAAACCACAACCTTTGACTATGAAACTTTCAAACCCTACAACCACATTAAATTTGACTAATCTTTACCCAATTATGTCTATCTGTCCTAATCTATTCTTCTATCACACTTAATGAACATCCATAGACAAATAAATTCATCACATTTCTCAAACTCCCTATTTCATAAAGAAATGTAATTCACCTCTTCCATACCAAGTACTTTTGATTTAATACCATCACTGGAAGATATTTACAAACTCATTAACTTCCATTAGCTTCCCAATTCATTTACACATATATATGCATATCAGCAAAAATTCCCATCTTCCCTTCAAGCTAACCAACATCACACACTTAATTCATATTCCACTTAAGACCAAACTATTACTCAAATTTCTTCATTCACTAAATTCATCCATAAACCTTGACATCCCATATCAATTGCTAAATTCATTACCACTTTTACTTATCGCTTAAACTTCAACTTTATATTCTTATTTCTATTGATTTCAAGATTACTCTAGGACCAATGTCCCATATAAAATGTCACCCAAACTCTTCTCCTTCATACTTAACAAGTTGCTGAATAAAAACATGGAGGAATACAAATCCACATATTTCAATTCCATTACTACCAAATATCACGTAGAACCCTTTACACATGAATTGTTTATGATCAAAGATATCACATAGCCTTACTTAATCTGTAATACATGATATTCCAGCATTAACCACTCGGTTTCCCCCAAAAGAACAAAGTTGTACAATATTTATCAACACAAAATCCATCAATCTGTAACTACCTCGTTCAAACTCATATATGCATTCTGTTCACGCTTAACTTTGATTCAAAACCGTAAGGATCACTTTCAAAAGAAAACTAAGAAATCAAAACAACACAGCACTAACATCGCACAATACAAATACCCACATGGATGCCCCTTAACAGTGCACGCCTACACAGCAACCACATCAACATAGATGTATGAACATGTATATACATTCCCTTAATCCGAAACCCAGAACTGATAACTTATACCACAACACACAAACACATATCAACACAGTAGAAGTCTCGCCTCCCTCCTATTCTCTGCTTTCTATCTGCAGCAGTAACGTAAATAACAACAAACACTTAAGACACATAGATCAACCTTTGGCATAAACGTCTGCAAGCACATTCACATACACACGGCCACCCTGACCATAACCATTCCTAAAATAATATCCCTAACAGCACCAGCAATATCATATGCTCATAAACATGTGTGCGTGGTGTGCTCTATTCATTCAACCCGAATTGCCACAGAACCAAAACATAAAAGGAAGGAGAAGAGAACCCAAAATTTCAAAACTTACCCAGCGACAAACGGAACTACGGAGTACACTTCGCCGATAGAGATTCACATTGCGTTCACCGACGCTCTGTCTGACTCCAAAACATCGCTCCTTCTCTGCCTCCCGTCCTTCCACTGAACCCACTTCTTTCTTCTATCACACTCACCCACACTGCTCCACGCACCGGAGTTCAAGCCACTAGCTTAAGACATGCCCAAAGCCCAAATCTAATCTTCACCGTCGCTTGCCACAGAGTTGAATACAGTGCCACCAAAGAAACAAAGTAGCCCAGCGATGGCAGTAACCATTCAAGTTATAGGGGACAGCGGAAATTGCTTACTCTGACTCTTACACTCTCACCGTCGCTGCCATGATTCATAGCTCTCCCTCTCTTCTCGCCTGCGTCCCTCTGCCCACTCTATTATAGAGGTCAATGCTGCAGCAAGAAATGGAGGGGGAAATGACAGAAGCTAACTCTTGGGTACACGGCATCGGTAGCGTGAAGATTCATCACTGCACTCTCATTGATTCCCCTCAGTATCGCTGCTGGATTCAGAGCACTTTGATGAGTACAGCGTCTGAAATCAGAAAAAAATGGAAGGAAGTACGGGTTCAGAAAGGAAAACGCATGAGGGCATTTTTGTAATTTTGCCTGCTTAAAAAAAATTAAAACCCCCTTCTGAATTGGCTAAGGATCGAACACAGAACCTCCCAGATCACCCAGCGCCTGCAACCACTCTGCTACCACCTTAACATTGAAATATTCAGCAACCAATATACATGTATACTTTGATAAATTAAATTTACCTATTAATTATGTTTTTTTTTCCAGAGCCATAACATCTTTGGCTTATTTTATTTGTGGAACATCTTGTAAAATGGAGTGATGACGATATTTTCTGTATCAATATATATATCCCAACATATATATATATATATATATATATATATATATGTTAAGGAATTGAAATTCGAGATGTTTACCTTGATTATTTGGGTTTAGGAACCAATGAATAATTTTTGCTATGCATATATAATTTGCCCAGGAATCATTCCAAGTGAGATTGGATATTTGACAAACCTCTAAGTCCCAAATCTTTATAGTAACAATTTCTAAGGTAAGACTTTTAATTATATGATTGTCTTATACCATATGTGACTTTTTTACTTCTATTTTTATCTCTTGAATAAAAAATAATTTTAAAATGGAATTTTGCTTTCCATTTTTCATTCATTTTAAATAACTATAAGAAGTTTTGTAATGTTTGGGGGAAAATGACAGAAAAATACTGTGTAAAATGATAAATAGTAAAGTAGAATTTTATATTAATAATTTCATATTTACTTTTAGTAATATTTGATCTATTGTTAGTAACATGTCTAGTTTAAAATTTATCATTTTCAAAGTCTTTTTTTGTCATTTTCTTTAATGTTTATCTATTTTTCTTTTTATTTGACAAGAGACACAAGTAATGGTGATGCTTTCTTTTAATCCCAAAGTGAATATATTTTTTCTGACTATATGATTATGCCGATTTTGCCAACTTTATTAACAAATTAACTCTACTTCTATACACACACACACACATACCTATTATATATTTATATATATTATACAATTCACTTTAATTTATCTTGTGTTTATTGAAATATTTAAAGGGCCCATATAACACTACTTAGAGTCACAAAGAAACAAACACACATTACAGTTTACATTATATATAGGATTTTTTACATATTTAATTAAACTATCATGTCCAAAAAGATAGCGATAATAAATCTAAATTACAGAATAATAAGTGTAGTTGTATTTTATGATTTCAAATATAGTTTTGTTATTTCTCAAAAATGTGAAATTAAATTAATTGTTGATTATCTCTTTCAATATTTATACAGTGAAGCAATAATGTTTTCTATGCATATATAATTTTCCCTCGAAACATTCCAAATGTGATTGGATATTTGACAAACCTCAAAATCCTAAATCTTGGCAACATCAGTTTGTTTTTGTTAGTATCTCTCGAATAAAAAATAATTTTTGCTTTTTATTTTTCTACTCATTTTAAAGAACCGTAAAAAATTTATGTTTATAGTAAAAATCTTTAAATGAGAAATAAGATAATTTTGGATCATTAGAATCCTAATAAAATCCCTTTAAAATATCCCAAAACCTAAATAAGGGCTACACTTGTATGTAATTCTTAATCAGGTCAAAAGGCCTCATTAGATATCTCAGAATATGATCAAATGACCACGATGCTCCTATCATTCAAAAGAAAAGAGATGGCACAAAGAGAGAAGTTGCCTCAATCGATACTTGTTGCACTCGTGTTGCTCTGAGGATATATTTCATATTTATGATTTATGTGGGTGATTAGAAATAAAAAGTTTGATAAATGTTCTATAACATAAATCATTGAAAAGTTTTTGGCCAAAATGCCCTCCCTCACTTTTGCCACTCGCTCCTCCCTCTTCACTGAAAAAGTTTCTTCCAGAAGCTGTCGCACAAGCACTGCTCACACATTGAGGTTAAATCAACTCTATATTAGTATATAGTTTTTGATTCTATTGATTTGTATAGGGTCCACTCCTCAAAATCTATCTGTATTTATTTGTGCACTACCTATGGAGCCGTAAACACTTTCCCCATTGGTTTCCTTCGATTCCTTGGGCTTTAACCATCTCGGGCCACTTTTTCCCCATTCAGCCCATTAGCCTATTCTCTTATGTTTTATTCATACCCTTGGATACAATCCAACAAATTATTCTTGCCTGGCCCACCCAATTCATAACTTTCATTTCTTTTTGTGACTTTGTGCACTTCACTCACCATCACTTTCCACTATCAAACCCTCAATCTCAATTTTGAAATTCCAAATACAAGGTGATGCCTCTGCTCGAATGAGCTGGTCACCTCTCAACACTCAAAACCATGGATTGCAATAATTTTAAGTGTGTGGATTCACTTCAAACTAAAGTTTTAGAAGGGTTTTTGACCCAAATTTAGTTTGAGAAAATTTTAAAATAGTCATATTGATTCAAAAGGGCTTATGGACCAAATTATAGTTTTAAATAAACTTATTGGAATAGTTTCTAAAATAGGAAAAGAGCTTATGGATTATCCAATTATTATTTTACTCATACATTTTCTGACACTCTCTATCTTCTCATCTCCCTCTTCTTCGTTGCCTCCGTGTCGCCGTCATTGTGCCTTCGCCTCCATCGTCTTTGCCTTCATTAGTCTTCACCTCCATTAGATCTGGGGTCATTGAAGGTCGCTGCTTTGTGTGAGGGATGAAGGAGGGAAGAAGAGGAAAAATATGAATAGTGATGCATAGAGAGGGTAGCAGAAATGGGATGGGATCGCTGGTCAGAAGAAGGGAGGAAGAATAGAGAAGAAGATGTATAGGAAAAGCAGGATCTAACTAGTAAATAGTGACGGTAGATCATTTATATTTTATCTCATATTCTTTCTAATAATTTATTAATTATAAAAGTTCTTCTAATAATAACCATATGAACATTTATTTATACAAAATTTATTTTTTTCATAAACTCTTCTTATAATAGCTTATAAAAGACATTTTTTTTTCTCTAATTCATTTTTCAAAGGCCTATCAAAACGGGCCCTAAATCTTTTATCCATAATTTTTTACTTTATTCATGAGGAGAAATTAATTATCAATTATCATTCTCTTTAATTTAGTGACCATTTTTATTCCCTTCTTTACAGCAAGCAAATATTATAGTAATTGATTCTTGCACGTTTCCGCGTGCCAGTGAGGCTCTCCCGTTATTCCCGGATTATTCCTCCTCTATATCTCATCGTGACTGCCCCCAATCACCAAAATCAAATTTTCCACTCACTCCTCTGGCTCTCGCCAACATCTCTTTGATCCCAACTTACTCTCTTCTCCGGCGCCTTCTCACTTCTGCCTCCTCGTTGCCCCAACTGGTATTGTATCATTCTAATGCTCCGACTTCCCTCTGATTCAACTGCATAATTTTATTTTCTTTGTTTGTATTCTTCCTTCAGCCATCCTTTCTAGTCCCATGTGGTTTCCATTAGCAGTTTCCATGAATTCGGTCAGTGAGAACGAACCATTTCTAGCTTTTTACGAGCTTCATGGCTCGAATGTGATTCCTCATTTGATATTGACCCACAATAATGGTGTACAATTTCCCTCTCCCCATGTCCTTTTTACTATCACGCATGATGGCATTTCCCAGACCGGTGGTTGTCATCCTTGTCCACGCTTATTTATTATTAATTTTTATTTTTATTTTTAAAAAGTTTGTAGTTAACAAAAATCATTCCATGAGTCTCTTATTTTTCACTTTATTACAGTTAATTGAAGAAATTCATAATCTTATTTCATGAATGAGATTAATACAGTTCACATAATATTAGGAATTTCTCATAATTAATTAAACCATCAAGTCCAAAAGGATAATAACAATAAATCGAAATTAATCTAAATTACGGAATAATAAACTAAACTGTAGTATAAACCCCAGTGTAATACGCCCAGATTATTACATGTGTCTTCAGAAATACAAATTTGACTCATGTAAGTATATAACAATCTACACCTTTGTATAAAAAAATATACACCTTCTGACAATATATATATATATATATATATATATATATATATATATATATATCAACGAATCATACATTGATCCAAAACAAAAAGCAAGCCTTACATAAATATAATATATATGATCATTTAAGACTTAACAGTTCGTGACATTTTAAAAATAATTTTAAATTTATATTATCATTTAGAGTATATTAGTGTTTCTTTTTTCTCAAAATGAATAAGAATTAAACGATATTAAAAAAATTATAAATTTATTATATCTTTTACCTATTAACTTATGAAATTACTTGGAAATGTATAATACAAAGTAGAAAATTAAACTATCATCCTTATAAATACTATAAATTGATAATACACACACACACACATATGCATGGTACATCAATTTTTTTTAACTCTTAGAAGATGGCGATCAATATGGTGTCATAGAGCTCTCTTGTTTTGTTTTTTGATTAATTATATCATTTATTCTTTTCATGCACCTTTATTAATTTAATGTAAAATATCAATTAATGCCAATAAATTAAAGCCTTTTATCTATCTTAACTTGTTCTCTATCAAAATTGAAATAGGTAAAATTCCATCCTCTCTCTTCAACATTTCTACTTTAAGAAAGGTAGATTTAAAGAAAAACAATTTGATTGATAATCTTCCAATATCAATTGGCAATAGAACATTGCTAGAAGAATTATATCTACCATACAACTCCTTTACAGGTATGCTCAATCTATATATTCCTTCATTTTATGCTCTAACAAAAGTTTTATTTTCCATTCATGCTTTTTCTATATTGCTTGCAAACTTTTAAACTGAAATTGTATTCTTGTAAACATTAGATAAATTTAATGCAAAGTATAACTAATTTGGTTGTTGATTTGAATTAGGTGAAATTAATTCCATCATCTCTCTTTAGCATATCCTTTTAAAAGAATTTTAAGGTCCAATTGGTAATTGATATTGGCAGTGTCCCTTTAAAATTGATTTCCAAAAAAATTAAATGATAGAGTATTCTATTAATTTTAAACCTTTTATTAACAAAACTCCTTGTATTATTTATAGAGTATTAAGTTGATATTGTCAGTCTTACAATTAAGTAATTAACAAATATTTTATATCTATTTATAGGTGAAATTCCTTCATTTATTTGGAACACACCTTCTTTGAGATATGTTGAACTTGACAAAATCATTTCAAGGGTAATTTGCTAGAAGAAATGTGCAATCAACTCCCTTTACTTGAAGTCTTTAGTGTTACTGATAATCAATTAGAGGGAAGCATTCCACAATCAATAAATAACTGCACATCTTTACAAGGATTATTTTTGGGTGGTAACTCATTTAAAGGTATGTACTTACTTACGTGCGTTTTTTTCTCTAAATTCATTGTTTTTCATCTCATTCATATTGTTCATTCACATACAATGGGGCTTGTGTATAGCTTGTGATTACAATCATAAATAAAACAAAGAAAGTTAAGATCATGAACACATATAACCACATAATATTTAATTTGTAGAATATAATTAATGAGCCTCGTTTTATGCCAGTACTTGTTTCTTGTAGATTTTATCATTCTTCTAATAATTTCAAGTGTAATAATATATATATTGTGTTCTCTCTTATTCGTTATACATATTTAATTAATTCTATATTATTTATTTGAAATGAAAATTATATGAGATATTTTCTAAAAAAATTACAATTATCGATTAAAAATGTAAAATAAATAAAAATATTTGGATAATTATAAAACTTTAATTACAAATTATAATATATAAATTAAAAAACTAAATAAAACTTAAAAAATGCTTGTTCAACTAGTTTTTATATCCCCTGATGAACAAGAATCCGAGATAAATTTCCTGAATAGACAAATGACAGCAAAAGTAGTTTAATGCTTTTTGCCACACATGATTAATTGGCAATGCGCAAATAATCTATATAGTCAAACTTCACCCGCTCGCTTGCCATTATTAGAAGGTAAGCAATTTAATGGTTAGAAGAAATTTGCTCTCTCCGTTTCTAATATTCAATTATTTAGAATTAGTAAGACATATGTAGCTTTTTGTTCTTGTTATAGTGTGAGTATATTATATGCAAACAATATTATCTGCTTTATTTTTTTTAATTTTAAAGTCTGCACAGTTATAAAAATATTTTTTTAGCAAAATAAAAATATTATTACGTATCAGTTATATACCATATATTATATTAAGAAGATTATATGCAAATATTATGAGCTATTTTATTTGTCTATTTACAAATCCATTCAGCCTTTTTATAAGCAGTTGATACTAGTCAAATTTTTACAAGCATGATCGTATTGCATTTAATTTTTATTATTTTCTTTGTTTTTCAATCATTTTCTCTAATATAATAAGTTTAAAAGGAGATTTTTTTTGTCATTTTATTAATATTATTGAAATATAACTAATTATTTACAATTCCAAAATTATGAAAGCTAAGATCACGAATAAAAGGATATATAAGATTATAAACTGGTGGGACCACATGAAATTTAAAACATGAAAAGCTCCATATCATACATAATATTCTCACATGTTGTTGTTTTTATTATATATTTATAGATTTTATCATTTTCCTATTAACTTCAACTCTATATTTTTTCTCCCCCTTTTCTTAAAGAATACATCATTTTCCTGTTTAATTTCATTTTATTCATTTGTATTACACAAATTTATTAATTTTCTATTAAATAATTGTTTTAATTACAACATAAAACACTTAAATTTTAAAATAAATCTTCTATCACCATTTCATCTCAGGATAGTTTATGATTTCCCTATTTTTTTATTTCAAAAAATTTACGAAGACTTAAAATAATAAAAATATTTTAGTTGTATAAATTATTATTTGAAATATATACAAGTCATCATGGTAACGTTTTTTATGTATAGATTTTGTGACCAGAAGGCATAAGCAAACTTGATCTTAAAAGGTCATATTATTTAATTTTATTAAAATTAAATATTGAAAATAAGGTCTTCTCCTTATTTTTATTTAAATATATAAATATATATACAATTATTATTCGTAAATAAATTAATATATATTATTTATTTAATTAATTACTTCATTAAATTTTTAATAAGATTAATATTTTATAAATTCTAAAATATTAATTTTTGAAATTTCTGGCTTAATTTCATTATATATATATATATATATATTATTATTTAAGTCCACAGAATGCAACTTAGTTTTACAAAGAGTGTAAAATAAAAATCACTCCGGTAAAGAACGATTTTACATGTAGTATTTTAGTAAATATTTTTTGCAATGTAGCATTTTGGTATATCTTTTTAAGATTTATATCTATTTTATTTTAAATAATAAATAATAAAATTTATTTTTTATATATTTTTGTGCAACCTTTGTAAAATTAAAATTGAGTAATCAATAAGTAAATGTACATTTTTGACAAAGTAAATTTATAGATATGTTGAAAAAAAAGGACATATGACAAAGTATATTTTGGTGGCAACTCATTTCCTAGTATCCTTTTATCTATTATTTATGTATTTATTTTAAAAGTGTGTCTATCATGTTCATTTAAATGTGCTAATATGAAAACAAATAATGATCAGCATAAAGCTTTAACATTGTGACGCTTGTTTTTTTGTAGTAATGTTTTTCTTGCCACACTAAGTTTGAGACAGACAGCATAGTATATACTCGTTAGTCTACTCCTGCACATAGATTATTACATATTGTAGAAGAGATAATATGTATTGCTTTTTGGAATATAAAATGATGTATTCTTATATTCCATACATGTTATATATAAAACATATTAACTATTTTATCTTTTTTCCCTATTCCCTTATGAAAATGCTATTCATCCATCAATGCTTTTGTGTCCAGGTTTTATACCTAAAGGGATCGGCAATCTTGATAAACTTGATATCTTAGCCTTGTCCAATAATCATTTGAAAGGACCTATTCCTTCCAACCTATTCAACATTTCAACATTGACAAGAATTGCCCTCCAGGTTAATTCCCTTTCTGGCATTCTCCCATTATATTTAGGAATTGGCCTTCCGAACTTGAACGTGTTATGGTTGGAGGAAAATGAACTAACGGGACAAATTCCAAACAGCATATCAAATACTTCTGAGCTCATTACGTTAAGTTTGTCATCAAACAAATTTAGGGGAGCTATACCCAATGTAATTGGAAATTTAACAAAATTGATAAACTTAGCTCTGGATGGGAATGATTTGACTGGGTTGATTCCACATATAGTTAATGAATTACATGGCCTTCAACGTTTAAGTCTCAGTAACAACAAATTGCAAGGGTCCATTATAAATGAACTTTGCCAACTCAAAAGTCTAAGTGAGTTGGATCTTGCCAACAACATGTTTTCAGGAGTGCTTCCAAGATGTCTCGGGAATATTACTTTTTTGCAGAAGTTGAATTTTGGCTCTAACCAATTAATTTCTCATATACCTTCTTCTCTTTGGAGTCTCAAAGAAATCTTGGTTTTAGACATATCCTCCAATGCACTTAGCGGAATAATTTCTCCAGAGGTATCAAACTTGAGAGCAATTATACTTTTAAACTTGTCAAGAAATCAAATTTCAGGAAGAATTCCTACGACTATGAGTGGTTTACAAAGTTTGATAACTCTATCTTTGGCTCACAACAAGTTACAAGGGCCTATTCCAGAATCACTTAGCGGCATGATAAGCATGGAGTCCATGGATCTTTCCCATAATTATTTGTCAGGTGTGATTCCAAAGTCCTTAGAGTCATTATTCTATCTTAAATATATTAATCTTTCCTACAATTTATTGTATGGAGAAATTCCCAACAGTGGGCCTTTTCAAAATGTTACTGCTCAATCTTTTATGATGAATAAAGATCTTTGTGGGAGAACCCAACTACATGTCCAACCATGTAGGAAGAGAAACAAGCACTTATCAGATAAAGTGATATTGATCTTGATTGCCTATCTTGGTTGTCACCTTGGTTGTTTCAGTCATTGCCTTTCTAAAGCATAAGAGAGAAAATGATAATTATTCAACCAAAAGGGATGTAACAAATTTGGATACAATAACCAGGATATCATACTATGAACTTCTACATGGAACAAATAGATTTGATGAGAGAAATCTTCTTGGATCTGGAAGTTTTGCATCAGTATATAAAGTAATCCTTCCAAATGAAAAGATAGTTGCTGTCAAAGTATTTAACTTGGATGTGGAAGAAGCATCGAGAAGTTTTGATATTGAATGTGCTGCCATGTGCAATTTGCGCCATCGCAATCTTATTAAAATCCTCAGTAGTTGCTCAAATGACCATTTCAAATCTCTAATAATAGAATTCATGGCAAATGGGAGTCTTGACAAATGGTTGTACTCTCACAACTATTATTTAGATATCTTACAGAGATTGAACATAATGATTGATGTGGCAACAGCTCTGGAGTATCTTCATCATAATTCTCCTTCGCTAGTTGTTCATTGCGATGTGAAACCAAGCAACATTTTGTTGGATGAAGAAATGGTGGCTCATCTTAGTGATTTTGGTATTGCTAAATTGTTTGGTGAAAGAGAATTGGAAATTTATACCAAAACTTTGGCTACAATTAGCTATATGGCACCAGGTAATGCTTTGATAATAATACTTTGGATTTATTTTCATGTTCTTTTGTTTGCTATGCTTGATAAAATTTTAAAATATTAAATTTCTTGCAATATTTTTATGTTTTCATATGTAAATACTTGAATTGATGATACAAAAGAAAAGTTTAACGAAAAATGTTATATTATGTTTTGATATCTTGAATTTATACTAATAATTCAAATTCACATATAGAATATGGAGCGAAGGAGTTGTTTCTACCAAAAGAGATGTATATAGTTATGGCATCATGCTAATGGAAATATTTACAAGGAAGAAGCCAATAGATGAGATGTTTGTTCAAGGATTAAGTTTGAAAGATTGGGTGACAAAATCAACACCACATTCAATCATCAATATCATAGATGTCAATTTGATGCATAGAGAAAATCATATTGCTGATAATATATTATCTTATACATCATCAGTTTTTGAGTTAGCATTAAATTGCTACATTGACTCTCCTGATGTATGACTTATTATAACTGGTGTTATAGTATCATTGAAAAAAATCAAGGCTTTGTGTATAGAAAATGCTAGGGAAATTGTTAGATAACTAATTGGTAAATCAAATTTTGATAATTATTTCTTTAGCCTTTTGTTTTTTTATTTTTATTATTGTAACAAGTAATCTTGTAAGTTGGAGTGATTATCTGTATGCAGTAATAATATAAAAGTACTTGAAATTTAAAATTTTCTAACTCTTCATGTTAGTTTTTCTTATTATTACAATTGATCTTAATTATAAGAACATAAATATACTCTTTTCCATCGGGTAACTTTATTTAGCTTAGAGTTTAATTTTGAAAGAAAATTTTTTCTTTTGAGATTAATCAAAGTGAGCCCAATTTTGTTTCTTCTCCTCCTCTATCATCTTATATTTTTGAAGCGTCTTGTTATTAAATAAAATCCCACTATAAGTTGTATTATGTTTGAGCAATTAAATAAGTTTTTCAGTCCAATGGCTTCTTTTAAGATTTAGATTTAGATATCATATGATATACATACCTAAAGGATTAATTAAACCTCCCAAACTCACCCTGTAACATGACCAAAACCACCAAAGGTTTAGGAAATCAACTCTAACTTCATAATATGCTCACTCCAACTATACTCAAACCCTATAAATAAGGGAGAAAATACATTAAAAAGCTAATAGAATAGATTATTTGTAAGATAACTATGTTACCCCCATTTTGACATTCAATATATTCCTAAAACAAAACTTAGAAAAGAATATTATTTCATAATACAAGACCTCAGCATGAAGGTTCACAAATAATAGAGAAGAATAAATAATATTAAATAAAATCCTCATTTTATTTAAATGTTTAAATATCCATGAGCAAATGATATAATTTTGCCAATAATATAATACTTGAGAAAATTGGTACTTTAATTAAAAGTATAGCACATAGTAAAAATATAATTTAAAAAAATCTCATGTGAAGCTATTCTCTTAACTAGTGCGTTGTCAAATACATGCAATTTACTTTACTAGCAAATTACATATGATTTGATACTCTAAACAAAACTATAACCATTATCCTTTCACAACCTTTATAAGAATTCACAAAATTCATTTAATAAAATCCTTTTACTTAATTAACGGTAATCATATTATAAATATGATTATTAACATTCAAATATCCATCCAATTTACTTAAATTATTTAGCAATAATTATGGATATCCTAATAGGTAGATCCACCATTTTAAGTTTATGTCATTTTAAAAATATCCAAGGAACCCTGTGGCCTTTTAGCCTAGTAGTATGTAGTATGAAAACTCTCTTATAAGTAAGAGGCACATGTTCAATTCCTCTTATAACCTAATCTTAGGCAGTTAATGACTACCCCTCTAATTACAAAATATAAAAGGAACAATATTGACTTCAACCTTCCTTCTATAGAATGCAATATTTGAATTAAATCAATAATATATCCCATAGTTAACTAATAACTTCAACAATAACCCAATCAAGCATAAAGGCAAAACTACATTTCTCTCATTTTAGACATGCTTCAAGTATCGACTTAGCAATCCATATCACCATAACATACTTTTAGGCAAATTCCAATACATTACAAAATTTCACCATAGAAATTAAATAACTTTAAGGCTGAATTTTGGTCTATGTTAGACCACACTTAGTTCCTCCTCAAATATAATTCCTTCTTCACACATTTCATCAGCACACCCTAAGGGCATTCCAAAATCAAGCCATAGTCATAAATTATCAACAGCACAACTTTTCAACTAGTTTTACATTTTTATGTCTATTTTCTTAACATGATCCAAGTTGATACAGAGAGAAACAAGTTAAATCCTTCTCTTCGCTCTTTTTTATACATACTTCAAGCTTCCATTTAATTGCTCAAACTTCACCATCATGTCTATATATAAATACATACATACAATCATATATATATATATATATATTCAAACAATAAGTATATCCTTTAAGTTTCAACATAAAATTGAACAATCTTAATCCAACTAAATTCCTCTTCTACATTTTAATAAACACCTTGTCTGCACCAAACATTCAAAAAGTTCATCAACTTCTTTATCTTCAAATCTCTTTTTCAACAATTTTCAAACACCCCTGTATAGAATTACTATGCTATCGAAATTCAAGTCTTTATCGAGAATCAACTCAAACAAGAAAACAAAACGTAAATCCATCTTCTTCCTCTTACAGCAACCAAAACAGTTAGAGTGAAATTTCCTATTCTAATAAGCTCCTTAAAATATAGTGTCAACTTGTCTAAACTTCCATCTTCTCTCCTAGATCAAGCACAACCCATAGGAAAACACCATGATAAAAAAATGACTTGAAGCTCAACACGAGTTCAGAGACGAACAACATTTTTTTGAAATGTCTGGTATATCCATAACATGAGAGAAAATGTAATTTACATTTGTCATTTATTTTTCTGATAGAAAGCCTACATTTTCTATGAATTCATTCAATCATGGATGATGATTGCACCTAGTTTCCTGCCAGATTCTTTGCCACATGTAAATCAAACACTAATGGATGGAATAATGATAAGCTAGATAATTATTTCCTAAGTAATCGCAACCACATGGTATGAAATGATTTACCACTGATCTATCATTTAAAAAAAACAAATAAATAAGAAACGAAGTACCAATTGATTTTTACTCTTTCACATAACTCACTCACCCACAATACGATGAAAGTGGTAGGACTAGCATCCCCTTTTGCAAAAAAAAAAAAGTTTTGTTTTCATGAATGGCAAAATTCCTAATTCATTATCATCAAGAGAAGGAAAATACCTAGGACTATAACTCCTTGCCACATATCTTCCATGCTCTGGAGCTATATAAATAATTAGAACATGCGGATCATTACCATCTTTTGAACTGCCATCCCACCAACCTACCTGAAACCAAAATATATTCTTAAGCTTGAAGTATACAACCACTAGTTAATTTCAGAGAGCTAGAAATGTCACTGGTCAATAGTCAATAAAATGGCAATTTATTGGCATAGCATGAAAAACAATAATGCAAAAAAGCTACCCATTTAACCAAATTACTTGAAAATGACTGTTATTTTAAGACCAATAAAATAATAAGAGAAATGCATCCTGATTAAAGGATGATAATCATATCAAACTTGAACATAAATGACCTACATATTTGCTACCCTCCTAAAATTAACTCACATAACTGATTTGAGTTCTGGGAACATGTTCACAAACTAACAAACTCGTAAAGACAAATAAATCAGGATATCACATTGAAGCTCCCAAGAAACAGGCACTCCCTACTCCCTATTGGATTTCATAGTCACAAGTTACAAGGCATTGCCATAAAATAGGAGGGAGAACAAACAACTAATTCAAGATGAAAGACGCCCAAATTATTCCAACCTAAGTGATAGCAATTGAAGGACAGATGCTAGCATTAATAGGTACACCCAATCAAATTGCATATGGACCAAGGTCAAAAAATATTCATGCAAGTTTTCATTGCAACACATTTTACGAGAACTCACAATTCCAGCACCCGCTTTATCTCTTAGAAAAGTTGCATCATTGTACCGCTCTTTCTCTATGGATTTCTTGAAAAAATTTAAAATAAAAATCCATAAAAGCTAATGAGCAAGAAAACACAAAATTTTGAAAGCAAGTAAAGAGATCTTTTTGTCTGAAAAGCATTGCATGAGTTCAAATTCTTACATTGAGATGAGATATTACTCTTCCAACACTGTCATTGGTAGCTACTACAGCAATTGCCACCTTAATCCTAGCAGCATCTTCATAATCCTCCATGTGCACAGCACGGCTTAACTGAGACTGTTTAGCACAAAACCATTTTTGCATTAAAATGCCTCCAAATAGAAAGATGAGCTAGTGGCTCGCATTTCATAACTCCAAATAATTGCTATTTTAGTCTAGTAGATTTCCCAGCTATGAAGTTATTTTCATATATGCGACACTAGTTAGTTTCCCTTATAGCTCCATAAAAACTCCTTTAGGTCTATTATAAAAATATCACCATGACAGCTATAATGTACAGGAATTCATCGCAACGAGAACGTCATGAACATTTTTTTCATTTTTCTCTAAAACTAGATTCTAATTAATCTTTATCCAGACATCTTGCATATGACATGTCATAAGCAATAGAGGAGAAATGTTCAAAAGCTACGTTGTCTCAAAGAATGAGCAAGGAATATTAAGTATGAGACGTGATGCTACATTAAAAGAAGATAGCCATCAAGTTTAATAATATAAGCAGTAAACTAGATGTGGGGATTTAAATCAATTATCGTTTACTTGATCTGGACCCTAAAAAAAATAAGAACATTATACCAACAGTGGCTTGAGAAAGAATTCAGGATGAAAAAGTAATCTCACAGAGTTAGGAAATTGGATTGCTGTGTGGGATTGCTAATTAACCAATACAATAAGTCAGTAAGTAATGGATAAAACTTAATCTTGGCCAAGACTGGGTGTTCATTCAAAACATATCTATGGGATAAAAGTACAAAAACCTATTTAGTGTGCCTAGGATCCCCTTTTACTCATGTTCTGTGATACAACCATAAAATTGATTTTTTCTTATGTTTGGATGGGAAGAAAATTAGGGAGCAAAGAATTCAAAAATAATAAATGTTTTTATCATTTAAAAAAAAAATCTTCCTAGTATGCCCTCATCCCTATTTTCCCCTCACTTTTCTTTCCATCCAAACATAGCCTTAGTAAAAATGCAAACGCTGACATTGCATATTAATCGTCATAGAAGCAGCTCAATCAACCGCTAATCTTGACAAGGTTACATACATTTATAAATTAGTAATACCTTTTTAAAGTTATGATCTTTGCTAAGGGCACAATATAAATTATAATTGCCTTAGTTTGATGATAATTACTCACAAAGTCCTTATAATAGACTACCATCTACCATAATTTTCTCAAAAGAAAAGGTGAGATGTTTGCATAATCAAACCCAAAGTAAAAAAATCCATTTTCATAATGTCAGCAAAATATTTGAGAAAGTAAGCTGATCAGTATAACGCCCAATCAATGACAACACTTCGTAACAATTCTTTTTAAAAATAAAAATCGAAATCGTTGAAGTCTTCTATGATCTAGGAATATATCTACATCACATCACCATCTAAATGACAACACTTCATAACAATTCATTCAAGCAGTTGATGCGCTTTCAAAAGGGGGACGAAAATTGTTTTTCACATAACTTGCATAAGATAGGAATAGCAGAAGTTATCAACATTATCTCTGATTAAAAGTCTGGTATATCCCCGTTGTTCTTCTCCATTCTCAACCTGCGAAAATGAATTATAGGTAATAGGCATATTTTGTGAATCTTCAAGCTCGTGTAAGGAAACCAACTGTTGTATCTTTTCTGAATGATAACAAGATGTGTACGGCACTGGTTTAGCCGAACGAGTTTGTCTATTGCATGTTTTTGTTTCTTTTGTTTTTTGTTTTTTTAAAAAAACCAGCATGTACTTTACAGTCTGAAGGTTGGCTATTTTTTCTTTTGTTGGTTACAAAATTTCTTCTGAAGTCCTAAATTGAAATTGAAGCTTGTAAATATTAGAGAAGTGTCAAAATATAAATTGTGATTATGAAATTTAGAGCCAAATGTCCAAAATACTGATTGTTTTATTAAAAATAAAGGAGAATTGTATTTGATGTTTAGGTTATTTTTTGTCTTTAAAGTCTCAACTTAGTATTTATCAATTTTAAGATTTTTTAGGGATTTTCCCTTTCTTCTAATTGTATTCTATTTTAAAATTGTTAACTTTTTAAATAAGAAAAAATCTCATTATTTTTCGTTTAAAACACGACTGGAATCATAATAAAATGTTACTTTCTAAAGATTAAATATGTTATATATAGTTGTATATCTAACCTTTTTATCAGTTAAACTTACGAATGAAGGATTTGAAATAAGGGACTTATTTATAAATAAGTAAATGGATTTGTAAAATATAATCTACTGGAAGATGCTGGGCCTCGCAGAAGACCAATGATTTAAACCCAGGTTTATGTTGAATGGACTTCAATGGAGATAATTTTGAGATTTAATAGAACCCAACCCAACAAAACTCCTATTAATAATTTATATTTTTTTTAGAAAAACCAATTTAATTTTTTAAGCCTAGCCCATATCCAAGCTTCAGCCCATGCTTCTCTTTCTTTGAAGGTTTGTGTAATTAATTAAATTGATTTTGTTGTACCAAAAAAAATTTAATTGATTTTGAGAATAAAATTAAATATTTTCATATATTTTCATACACATAAAATATTGATACCCTAAAAAATTTTATACACAAAAAAATATAGGTACTCAAATTCAGATTATAATCGAATTATAATCTTTCAATTTGGAATTGAGGTTTTATGCCTTGACTTTGATTTGGAATTGGACATGTGTAAAATGACGTTGTTTGAGAATTCCTAGATGCACAACACTTGCAAATTTGACAAGTGTAATACGCTAAACATGAAAAAACCTCATGCCTTTGTTTTCACCTTCTTATTTTATTATTTTATTATTGTTTGATAGCCTCTTTAGCTTGGAGTGAAACAAACATCACCACCGACAAATATGCATCTCTTACCTTTAATTCTAATGAAACTAGTATTTTCATGATCAAATACTGGAGGAGTTAGTTCAATTAAATAGATTGAAACTACTCAACCTAAATTCTAATGAATTGGATAAGAAATTTCCAACTTGGATCAAGATTGCACCACTTGAATATTGGCAATAATCGTCTTAGTGCACTCATTCCAATATTTGCTTGCAACTTGTCAATGTTACATATCCTAGATTTGAATTGTAATTTAATTGAAGAGAGTGTTCCACTTGAGGTAGAAAGATTTAAGATTTTGAAGATTTTATCACTTACACATATAACAAACTTTCAATAACCATTCCCCAAACAATTTTCTACTTATCTTCACTTGAATCATTGGATTTGTCTTATAACTCTCTTTCATGTATGCCTTGGAATGATTTTTAGATCTATATCTGCTTGTGATCATTGGAATAGTATATTGGTTATCATGATATAATCCCTTGATTAAGTATGGACGATGAATGGAATTACTTTTTTGATCTTAGGCAACTTATTTTCTTTTAGTTTTCTTCAAGTAAAACTTAATCCTTATGTCTTGATTTACCTCAATTTTAAATTGGGTATCTATAGTTTATTTTCTTTAAATTTAATCCTTATAATTTGATATGTTATAGATTTCAATCCTTGAGTATACAAATCGTTAATTTTAATTTGTAGAACTTCATAGATTTTATTTAATCTATTTGTTTTTAACACCCATACATTTCTATAAATAGAATTCTACAAAGTCTATAAATTAAAATTGATGGATCAAATAATAAAGACCCAATTAAAAAAACTAAAATTCTGATAAACTATACGGATTTATGAATTAACTTTTTTCCCTTAAATTAGGTATTCAAATTTTTGAATAAGTCATGCATCCAAAACTTGAATAGCTAAATTATCAAAACATTTATCAGCATTAATAGCTGCCACAATACTTTTTTTCTTAATTTATATAACTAATTATATTCGAAGGATAATGTGTATTTAAAAGAAAGCCTAACTGTAGTTCTATTGTGTCGTTTACAACATATTGTTGTTTTGTAAAATGAGTAAGCCTAAAGGACATATATACAACATGCTTAATTAAAATTAAATTATACATTCGCTCGCATGCTATAAAGTTGATACTGACATTTGTTTTCAATATTTCAAGGAAGCGTTGCTATTGATATTGGCAATAATCTTCCATTGCTAAGGATGATAGGCCTATCATCCAATCAGCATTCTAGTTCAATGCTCTTTTTAATATTTAACAGTTCTATGCTTCAAGCCATTAATCTTGGCACAAATAGCTTCTCTGGGAATCTCCCAATAAATATATGCTTTGCGCTTCCAAAGCTTGAAGTACTTTATCTATATGAAACTGACTTGTCAGGAAAAATGCCCTCTATATGGTATCAGTGCAAAGAATTAGTAGATTAAGAATTAAGCAAAAACAATTTTGATCGAGGAATCATACCAAGTAACATTGCAAATTGTAGACCTTGATTATTTGGGTTTAGGACATTTACATGTTATTTTCTGTAAAATGCCTTTTTTTTTGTTTTATCAAAACTGTTTTTGAATGATATATATATATATATATATATATATGGTTTCCAGTATTTTTTTAAGATCATATAAATTTAAGAAATTTATTTTCCACATTCCAATTTTCCAAAACAAATCCAAGAAAGAAATAATGGTTTTCTTAATGAACCAAGGAGTGCCCTAAATTTTTCCTTGTATTCTCTATATGCTTACATTTTGTAAACCTCAAACTTTAATCTATTATAAAATTAAAAAATAAACTAGATCTGATCAAATATTGATTAGACCACTTCAGCTTATGTCATGAATTATTTACAATAATATTGATTGATCTTTAAAATTAATTATTGTGAGTCTTCCATGTCATTTTATAGCAACAATCTTTATTGGGCCACTTCATCAACTTTCGTCAATTATTTACAACAATATTTTTTTATTTTTAAAATGAATTATTGTGAGTCCATGTCACTTTGTAATATTTTAAATGAATAATCTCAATTATTTCTGTTTAAATAGGTATGCTTAACAAATTTTTTAGAGTCGGGGTTTAATCTGCTCTACTTACTCTCCCAATAACCGGAACTTAGCCCAAATCGTTACCGATCCCATCGGCCGAATATATTTGTGTTCAACTTTGTGATTGGCCTCACAAATTTCCATTTACCCCCTAATTTGCTTTTGCCTTTTGATTTACTTGAAGAAATCTTCTTCATTATTGAAACATATTCTTAGTTGATGCAATCTTCTTTGATTGTGTGTATCTTATCTTCAATAATTATATGTAAAATATCTTTAACTATATGAAAAATATATATTAACTTCTTTTGGGATTATTGAAAAGTCTACTATACTTGACTAACAAACGAAATAAAACAGTGATAATGTGGTCCCATAACTATAAAATTAATTAAAGACCACACATCTTTTTTGTCATTTTGTCTACGTCATTATATATTAAGAGTTACTTTTTCAATTAAGATTTTATGACTTGATTTGGATTTGGACAAAACTTCTACCATCTTATCTGATATTTTTTTAAGCGGTTTATAATTATGTTTTTGTAGGAATTTTTTAAGGAGTATAATTTGGATATGGAGAAGTATAAATGTGTATTATTCTAGGATGTTCCATTCTTGCACTTGCAGTTGTAATTTATTTGATAAACATGGGAAAGCTTGCTTCCTTTGTTTTCATTCTCTTGCTTCACATCTTTAACATCTCACTAGCATGGAGCGAGATGGATTATGCCATCGATAAATCTATGCTTCTTGCTTTTAAATCATCTATCACGGTGGATCCAAACAATCTCTTAGCTAATTGGTCTATTTCTTATTCTTCTCCATGTGATTGGATTGGTGTTCGATGCAATACTCACTATAGAAGGGTCCATTCCTTGGATCTTAGTAACACAGGACTTAAAGGCATCATATCTCCAGAACTTGGAAATCTCTCATTCCTTGTTGTACTTGATCTCAGTGACAACAGTTTTTATGGTCAAATTCCTAAAGAGTTAGTTCGACTACATCGATTACGACTATTCAATTTGAGCTACAACAACTTTCATGGACAAGTTCCTACATGGATAGGAGATTTATCTATGCTTGAGTATTTGGATTTTCGAAATAATAGTTTTAATGGAGTTATTCCATCATCTCTATTCAATTTGTCAAAGTTGGAGATCTTGGATTTGAGTTTTAATATAATTGAAGGGACTATTCCACTTAAGATGGGAAAACTTGAGTACTTGAAGATTTTACGGCTTGCGGGTAATAAACTTTCAGGAACCATTCCCCAAATAGTTTCCAACTTGTCTTCACTTAAAATATTGAGTCTCTCTTATAATAGTTTGTCAGGTATGTTTTGGCTTATTTTTAATATCTATATTTGTCTTTTCTATACTTGATTGGCATGATTTTATATTATCATGAGGGATCCTAGGTTTGTCTAGATTGTTTTTTTTTTTTTTTACATTTTTGTGCATTTCTTCCCATTTATTTTTTATAATATTAATCAAATTCTATTACTAGGTATCTTAATTTTATACTCCATGGCTACTCTTCCCAACATAAATGTCTCTTTTAGAAATCAAACACACAACCTAGAGGAATATAGCAAAACCTTATACCATTGGACTAATTCTATATTGGTATTTTTTTTGTTTATTCCCAACATTTTTTTTGTTAATAATAGTGCCACAAATCTAAAGCCACTGTTAGTCTTTAAAAAAAATTATTATTCCTTTTTTTAATCCAAGAATTTTATTATTCCATGATTTAAAAATTTATGAAGGTTTTGTTTTTCAAAATGAGTAAGCTTTACAAGCAAAGTATTTGGAATGTTTAATTTTGATTGGAATAATTTAAGCAATAATTAATTTAAAAAAATTGTAGTTAACAAATTAAAAATAATTCTTCTGAGAGCCTTCAAATAAATATGTGTTTTCAAAGAAATGATGAATACTAAGGCCAATTGGATTATGTGTCTCAATTTTTCCCTTATAATATCTATGGTGTGACAGGACGATAGCAATGTGTTTCTTAGTTTTAAACTTCTAATAATATTAACTTTTTGAACATGAATTAATTGTTATTATGTTTTATCATATAGAATATATTCGTGTGATTTCTAACAAAAAAGTGCAAGTTTTATTATATTTGTTTTTAAGAAATATAAATTTATCTCATGTACAAATATAATAACTTGTGATGCTTAAAGAATTGTTACCACTAACATTACTTTCTTTCCCATCCCCAAATATTTGAAGGAGGCATTCCAAATGAGATTGGTGATCTTTCACAACTGAAGGAATTGTATCTTGGAAGGAATCAACTTGTTGGTTCTATACCATCTTCATTATTTAACAATTCAGTGCTGCAACAAATTGGTCTTAACATAAATCAATTATCTGGTAGTCTCCCAACAAACATATGTTCTAGGCTTCCAAAACTTGAATTGTTTTATGTGGATGAAAATGAGTTGTCTGGCGAAATACCCTCCATTTGGCATCAATGCAAAGAATTAACAAAATTACAATTGGGGGATAACAAATTCAAAGGAGGAAACATACCAAGTGACATTGCAAATTTGACCAAACTCCAATACCTATATCTTGCTAACAGCAACTTACAAGGTAAGAGTTTTGATTATATGATGGTCTTAAATTTTATTCCCAGTATTTTGATATAATCACTATTTTGCATTATAGATTTAGAGAATATAGATTTTTCTAGATTTCTTTTACACACTAGTTGAGATTTCAATGCTTATTTCATGGTTTTTTTCATTTTCCCCTATTTTCTTTTCAATGACAAGTTTTTTAGTTTTTTTAATATAGACAATCCATCACAATTTGTCAACGAAACGAATAAGGATATTAAAAAAACATACGCTTTACATGAAAAATAATTTATATGTATCATTTAAGGGTAGTGGCTTTTTTTAAAAATTATTGTATGTACGTACGTACATATGTATGTATGTATGTATGTATGTATGTATGTATGTATGTATGTATGTATGTATGTATGTATGTATGTATGTATGTATGTATGTATGTTTGTGTGTGTGTGTGTGTATGTTTATTGAAATCTTGAAAGGGCCTTGTATACCCAAAAAATATTAAAGGGCCCATACAATACTAGAGTGGCGCGAAAACAAACAATGCTAGCCACAAATTAGCCTTAACTCATTTATTTTAGAACGCTTTGCTAGGGGTAAGTTTTGTTTTTTGTTATATTTTTTATGCATTTCTTCTTATTTTTTCTAACATTTTTTTATTTTTTTAAGAATAAAAACAATTTGTCATCCAATGTTTGAAATGGTTAGTAAATGCATATCAAGGGAAAGAGAATATTGTTATAATATTAATTCATATCAGTAAGGCTTTATCAATATTTAAAAATAAATGGTTAGTAAATGCATATCAGGGAAAGAGAATATTGTTATAATATTAATTCATATCAGTAAGGCTCTATCAATATTTAAAAATAAATATTTAATTTTTGTTATTAAAAGCTTTTTGAAGATTAGGTTTTCCCAAATAAGTAAGCCTTATAAGCAATACATTTAATTTTGATTTGGATATACGAATATAATATAAATTTTATATTTATTTTATTATTTATTTTTATTTTTTAAAAAATTTTGTAGTTAACAAAATCATTTTTTTGGGATGCAATTGTTGGGGTAGCAAGCGCCAAATGGATTCCATATGCCTCTTATTTTTCACTTTATCACAATTAATTGAAAAATTCATAAGTGTATTTAGTTTTGAATGAGATGAATACATCTCACATAATATATAGGAATTTCTCACAATAAATCTAAATTACCTAGTAATAAATTTAATTTTTAGCAAACCTCCAAATCCTAAATCTTCGTAGCAACAGTTTGCAAGCAAAGAATTTTAATTATATGACTGTTTTATACCCTATGTGAGTTTTTTTTTTCATCTTTGGAATAAAAAATATTTTTAAAGCAAAATTTTGCTTTCCTTTTTTTTTTTCATTCATTTTAAAGAACCATAAGAAGCTTTGTAATGTTTATCTATTTTTTTTTATTTGAAAACATACACATATATCAGTGATGCTTTCTTTTAGTCCCAATATAAATATACCTTTTTTATATATGTATAATTTTCACACACGTGTCAAAAAGTATAATAAAATATTAAATTATTAGAAAAATTGGGTTAAAAAAACATACTTTATCCATTATTTTTATTTTCTTCAATAGAATGCAACATTATATTCCGAAATTTCATATGGTAAAAATGAATACAAAAAATAATACTTTATAAAATTGTTCCATATGTATATACAAATCCCCCAGCATGATATGAAATCTTTAAAAAAGAAAGGGTTCACACTCTTAGATTCTCTTTCTTTTTCTTTTTAGTATTTAAATTAAACTAATTTTTCTTATCTCTTTTGATATTATAATAAATTTTACTACGCATATATAATTTGCCCAGGAATCATTCCAAGTGAGATTGGATATTTGGCAAACCTCCAAATCCTAGATCTTAGCAGCAACAGTTTACAAGGTAAGACTTTTAATTATATGATTGTCTTATACCATGTGTGGCTTTTACTTTTATTTTCATCTCGCGAACAAAAGACAATTTTAAAATAAAATTTTGCTTTTTTTTTCATTAATTTTAAAGAACCATAAGAAGTTTTAATAATATTTGAAAAAATTTATAAACAAAGACTATAGAAAATGATAAATACTAAAGTAAGACTTTGTGTTGATAGTTTTATAACTATTGTTAGTAATACTTGATCTATTATTGGTAACATACTTAATTTAGAATTTATCATTTTCATAGCCTTTTTATATCATTTTCCCTAAAGTTTATCCATTTTCCTTTTTCTTTAGCAAGAGACACAAGTAATGGTGATGCTTTCTTTAAATCCCAAAGAGAACATGCATTTTTTTATTATATGATTGTGCCAATTTTATTAGGATTTTAAGGGGATTTTATTAGGATTCTCCCTAAAATAAAATCAATGAGCCGTTTAAAAATCGGTCAGAAAGAACTTCATAGGCTATTAATATTTTATGTAGCATAGTAATTTTTAGGATAATTCCCATTTTTTATTTAAAAATGAATCCTTATAAAGAGAAATAAAATATAATATTAGATTATTAGAAACAAAATGTTTGATATATGTGCTTTTAACAAGTTTCATATTTATGATTTGTGTGGGTCATTAGAAATAAAGAGTTCTATAACAGGTTGTTGAGCAAATATTTGTAATGTTTGTCTATCCATCTTTTTTATTTGTTGATTCTTTCTTTGAAGCCTAAAGAGAATATGCCTTTTTTTTATAAGTATAATTTTCACAATAATATAATAAAATATAATATTATTGGAGGCATTTGATTTTCTGTAATTAGATATTATAATTTTCTCATTCAATTTGGCAATTTCTCAATTAATCTTCTTATATAATATAATTATGTAGTAGTTGATGTAGGTTTCAGTCATCATTTATTTATTTTTTCTAATTTCATGAAATATATAAGAACAAAATACCTTCATATAAATTAATTTAATCAAGAGAAATAATAAAATCAATAAAAACACAATAAAATGTATTTTAATCATTTAATTCATATAATCAATTAAAGCATAAAATAACCACAACTACAATAACAATGCCTATTAAAAATGATAAATTCTCTTAAATAGATATAAAATAATATGATAAAATAGGGATTCATCACACACCCATGTCAAAAAGTATAATAAAATATTTAATTATTAGAAGTATAGGGGGCCTGAAGAAAAATAAATTAATCAATATTTGTTACTTCATGTGGTGTCGCGTTCCTTTTTTAAATACACTAAGTTGATTATAAGCATGATAAGAAATGCTAGTTGAGTTTTAATGTTTTTTTCTAACTTATTATTTTTCATTTTCCCCTGCATTTTCTTGTCAGTGGAAGTTTTCGTTAGTTTTTCTTGTCTAAAAATAAAGATAATTCATCTAAAATAAAGATAATCTATACACATGCATGTATACATATATATATATATGTGTGTGTGTGTGTGTGTGTATTTATTGAAATCTTGAAAGGGCCTTTCTGACCCAAAAAAATATTAAAGGGCCCATACAATACTAGAGTCACTCGGAAACACAATGGTAGCCACAAATTAGCTTTAACTCATTTATCTTAGGGGTAGTTTTTTTTTAATTTTTATTATATTTTTTATGCATTTATTCTTATTTTTTTCTAACATTTTTTATTTTTTTAAGAATAAAAACAATTCATCATCCAATATTTGAAATAGTTAGTAAATCCATATAATGGGAAAGAGAATATTGTTATAATATTAATCCTATCAGTAAGGCTCTATCAATATTTAAAAATAAATGTTTAATTTTTGTTATTAAAAGTTTTTTGAAGATTAGGTTTTCCAAAATAAGTAAATCTTATAAACAACCCATTTAATTTTGATTTGGATATACATGTATAATCTAATTTTTATATTAATTTTATTATTTATTTTTAATTTTTTTAAAAAATTTTGTAGTTAACAAAATCATTTTTTTGGGATACAATTGTCGGGGTAGCAAGCGCCAAAAGGATTAGACATGTCTCTTATTTTTCACTTTATCACCATTAATTGAAAAATTCATAAGCATATTTATTCGTGAATGAGATAAATACATCTCACATAATATATAGGAATTTCTCACAATAAATCTAAATTACGTAATAATAAATTTAATTTTTGGCAAACCTCCAAATCCAAAATCTTCGTAGCAACAGTTTGCAAGCAAAGAAGTTTAATTATATGACTGTTTTATACCATATGTGAGATTTTAATTGTCCAAAATCTTAGATCTTAGCAATAACAGTTTGCAAGGTATGACTTTTAATTATATGATTGCCTTATAACATGTGTAGCTTTTCCTTTTGTTTTCATCTCTCGAATAAAAAATAATTTTAAAATGAAACTTTGCTTTACAATTTTTCAATCATTTTAAAGAACCATAAGAAGTTTTTGTAATATTTGGAGAAAATGACAGAAAACACTGTAGAAAATAATAAATACCAAAATATGTATTTATGTTGATAGTTCCATATCTGTTGTTAATAATACTAGATCTATTATTGGTAACACACCTTATTGAGAATTTATCATTTTTAAAGGCGTTTTATGTCATTTTCCCTAATGTTTATCGATTTTTCTTTTTATTTGACAAGAGACACAAGAATGGTGATGATTTCTTTAAATCGGAAAGTGAATAATATATTTTTTATTATATGATTGTGCCAATTTTATTAGAATTTTAAGGAGATTTTATTAAGATTCTTCTTAAAATAAAATTAGGAAACCCTTTAAAAATCGATCAGAAACAACTTGATAGTCTATTAATATTTGATGTGGCATAGTAATTTTCAGGATAATTCTCACTTTTTATTTAAAAAAATGAATCCTTATAAAGAGAAATAAAATATAATATTAGATTATTAGAAACAAAATGTTTGATATATGTGCTTTTAATAAATTGATAACAAGTTTGCACTTGTAGCTATGGTGCATCAACTTTTTTTTTTAACTCTTAGAAGATGACGACGAATATGGTTTCATAGAGCCTTCTTATTTCATTTTATTATGAATTATATCATTTTTTTAATTCTTTTCATGCACCTTTATCAATTTAAGGTACATGAAAAGAATAAAAAATTATTTATTAGCCACCCGAATTAAAATGGTATTATCCTTTTGAAAATGAATTAATTGTTATTGTGTTTTATCATTTTAGAATATATTCGTGTGATTTCTAACAAAAAAATATAAATATTAAATTACTAAATTAACTCTGTATTAAAAATATAAATATAAATATATTAGAATATATTCGTGTGATTTTCGATTTTATTGATTTGCTTAGTGTCTATTTCTCAAAATCTAACCATTTCTATTTGTGCACTACCCATGAGGCCGTAAATACTTCCCACATTAATTCCCATCTCGGCCTACTTCCCCATTCAGCTCATTAGCCCATTTTCTTGGTTTTTATTTATACCTTTGGATACAATCCAACCAATTATTCTTGCCTTATTGTCCCAATTCACAACTTTCATTTTTTTCATACTTTGTGGCTTTGTGAACTTCACTCGCCACCACTTTCCACCATCAAACCCTCGATTTCAATTTTTAAATTCCAAGTACAAGGTGATATCCCTAGAAGATAATACTATAAATTGATAATACATACACTCATATGTATGGTACATCAATTTTTTTAACTCCTAGAAGATGACTATCAATATGGTTTCATATGGCTTTCTTGTTTCTTTTTATTATTAATTATATCATTTTTTATTCTTTTCATGCAAATAAATTTATTAAATCCTTTTAATTATTTTAGCTTGTTCACTATTAAAATTAAAACAGGTGAAATTCTATTATCTCTCTTCAACATTTCTACTTTAAGAAGTGTAGATTTACAGAAAAACAATTTGATTGGTAATCTTCCAATATCAACGGGCAATAGAACATTGTTGGAAGAATTATTTCTACAATACAACAACTTTATAGGTATGCTCAATCTATTTATCCCTTGATTTTATGCTCCAACAAAATTTTCATTCACTATTTATACTTTTTCTATATGGCTTGCAAATTTTTAAACTGAAATTGATTTTAAGAGTAAAAATTATAGCATATTTGATATGTTTCACGTAAGAAAATTGTTCTTCTGCAAAATAAAAAATCTATTTATTATATTATCTACATAATGTGTAATTGAAAGTATTTTAATTTCTTAAACAAACAAAATAAAATTTCAACTTTTTTTAGCCTATGACGAATTCATTATCAGATTTCAAAGTTAGATTCTTGTGAACATTAGATAAATTTAATTCAAAATATAACTAATTTGGTTGTTCATTTGAGATAGGTGAAATTTATTCCATAATCTCTCTTTAGTATATCCTTTCAAAAGAATTTTAAGATCGGTAATTGATATTGGAAGATTCCCTTGAAAATTGAATTCCAGACAAATTAAATCATAGAGTATTCTATTAATTTTAAACCTTTAATTAACAAAATTCCATATATTATTTATAGAGTATTAAGTAAATATTGCATGTCTTACTACCAAGGAATTAAGAAATATTTTATATTTATTTATAGGTGAAATTCCTTCATTTATTTGGATCATGCCTTCTTTGAGAAATGTTGCACTTGACAACAATCATTTAAAGGGCAATTTGCCAGAAGAAATGTGTCAACAACTCCCTTTACTTGAAGACTTTGGTGTTACTAGTAATCAATTAGAGGGAAGCATTCCACAATCAATAAATAACTGCACATCTTTGGAAGGGTTATATTTGGGTAATAACTCATTTACAGGTATGTACTTACTTGCGTGTGTGTTTTTTTTTTTAAATTTTTTCCTAAACTCTTATTGTTTTTCATCTCATTCATATTGTTCATTCACATACAATGGGGCTTATGTATAGTTTGTGATTACAATCATAAAAAAAAAGTTAAGATCATGGACAGATGGAAGCACATAATATTTAATTTGTAGAATATAATTAATAATCCCATGTTTTATGCCGGTACTTCTTTCTTGTAGATTTTATCATTCTTTTAATAACTTTAAGTGTAATAATATATATAAATTGTGTTTTCTCTTATTCGTTATATATACTTTAATAATTCTATATTATTTATTTGAAATTAAAATTATATGAGATATTTTTTAAAAATATACAATATGGAATTAAAAATGTAAAATAAATAAAAATATTTGGAAAAGTATATAAATTTAATTTCAAATTATAATATATAAATTAAAAAATTAAATAAAACTTAAAAAACGCTTGTTCAACAATTTTTTATATCCCCCTGATGAGCAAGAATATGAAATAAATTCTCTGGATAGACAAATGACCGAAAAAATAGTTTAATGCTTTTTGCCACACATGATTAACTGGCAATACACAAATAATCTACATAGACAAACTTCACCCACTCACTTGCAATTATTAGAAGGTAAGCAATCTGATGGTTAGAAGAAATTTGCTCCCCCCTTTTCTAATATTCAATTATTTAGAATTAGTAAGACACGTGTAGTTTTTTCCCCTTGTTATAGTGTGGGTATATTATATGTAAACGATATTATCTCCTTTATTTCTCTTTTAATTTTAAAGTCCGCACAGTTATAAAAATGTTCTTTTTAGCAAAATAAGAATGTTATTACTTATCAGTTATATATCATATATGTATATTAAGAAGATTATATGCAAATATTATTACCTATTTTATTTTTCTATTTACAAATCCATTCAGCTTTTTTTATTAAATGCAACCTTTTTACAAGAATCACAATATTCCATCTAATTTTTATTTTTTATTATTTTTTTGTTTTTCAATCATTTTCTCTAATATAATAAGTTTAAAATGAGATTCCTTTTTTTCCTCATTTTATTAATGTTATTGAAATATAACTAATGATTTATAATTCCAAAAATTATTGAAGCTAAGATCACGAATAGAAAGATATAGAAGATCATGAACTAGTGGGACCACATGAAATTGAAAACATGAAAAGCTCCACATCATATATAATATGCCCACATGTTGTTGTTTTTATTATATATTTATAGATTTTGTCATTTTCCTATTAATTTCAACTCTATATTTTCTCCCTCCCTTTTCTTAAATAATACATCTGTATAATTTCATTTTTTTTCATTTGTATTACACAAATTTATTAAATTTTCTATTAAATAATTGTTCAATAAGTATAACATAAAAAAACTTTAATTTTAAAATAAATCTTCTATAACCGGGTCATCTCAGGATAGTTTATGATTTTCCAAATTTTTTATTTCAAAAAAAGTTTACAAAGAGTTAAAAAATAATAAAAATATTTTAGTTGTATATATTATTATTTCAAATATATAAAAGTCAGCATTGTAACTTTTTTTTATGTCTACATAGACTCAAAAAGTTTATAAACGTATAGGCAAATTTGATAGATTTAACTTGTTAGACTTGATCTTAAAAAGAACTATTATGTAATTTTATTTAAATTGAATATTGAAAATAAGGCATTCTCCTTATTTTTATTTAAATATATAAATATATACACAATTATTATTCATAAATAAATCAATATATATAATATTTATTTAATTAATTACTACATTAAGTTTTTAATACAATTAAGTATTTTGGTATATCTTTTACTGTTTATATTTTATTTTATTTTAAATAATAAAAAAAATTTATTTAAAATATATTTTATTTTAAAAGGTAGTACACAGATGATTGCATATCGTAGAAGAGATAATATGTAGTATTTTTGTAATATAAAATGATGTATTCTTATATTCCATACATGTTATAGATATAACCTATTAACTATTTTATCTTTTTTCCCTATTCCCTTATGAAAATGCTATTCATCCATCAATGCTTTTGTGTCCAAGTTTTATACCCAAAGGGATAGGCAATATTGACAAACTTAATGTCTTAGACTTGCCCGATAATCATTTGAAAGGATGTATTCCTTCCAACATATTCAACATTTCAACATTGACTTATTAGAGACAGATAACGTAGTCTATACTTGTTAGAGGAAATTGCCTTATTATAATATTAAAAAACTAGCTTGTCTACTCCTGCGTATAAATTATTGCAGATCGTAGAAGAGATGATATGTATTGCTTTTTGTAATATAAAATTATGTATATTCTCTTCTCAAAATGTTATTCATCCATCACTGTTTTTGTGTCCAGGTTTTGTACCCAAAGGATTAGGCAATCTTGACAAGCTTAATTCCTTAGACTTAGGCTATAATAATTTGAAAGGACATATTCCTTCCAACATATTCAACATTTCAACATTGACATTCTTGAATCTTGGTGGTAATTTTCTCTCTGGTCTTCTCCCATTATATTTAGGAATTGGCCTTCCTAACTTGAACACGTTATGGTTGGAGAAAAATGAACTAACTGGACAAATTCCCAACAGCATATCAAATGCTTCTAAGCTCATTAGGTTAGATTTGTCATCAAACAAATTTAGAGGACCTATACCCAATGTAATTGGAAATTTAACAAAATTGATTGGATTAGCTTTAGATGGGAATGATTTGACTGGGTTGATTCCACATACAGTTAATAAATTACATGGCCTTCAACGTTTAAGTCTCAGCAACAACAAATTGCAAGGGTCCATTATCAATGAACTTTGCCAACTCAAAAGTCTAAGTGAGTTGGCTCTTGCCAACAACATGTTTTCAGGAGTGCTTCTAAGATGTCTTGGGAATATTACTTCTTTGCAGAAGTTGAATTTTAGCTCTAACCAATTGATTTCTCATATACCTTCTTCTCTTTGGAAACTCAAAGACATTTTGGATTTAGACATATCCTCCAATGCACTAAGTGGAACAATTTCTCCAGAGGTGTCGAACTTGAGAGCAATTAGACTTTTAAACTTGTCAAGAAATCAATTTTCAGGAAGAATCCCTACAACTATGGGTGGGTTACAAAGCTTAATAACTCTATCTTTGGCTCAAAACAAGTTGCAAGGGCCTATTCCAGAATCACTTAGAGGCATGATAAGTATGGAGTCAATGGATCTTTCCCATAATTATTTGTCTGGTGTGATTCCAAAATCCTTAGAGTCATTACTCTATCTTAAATACATTAATCTTTCCTACAACTTATTGTATGGAGAAATTCCAACAGATGGGTCCTTTCAAAATTTTACTGCTCAATGTTTCATGATGAATAAAGATCTTTGTGGAAAATCTCAACTACAAGTGCAACCATGTAGGAAAGGAAACAAGCACTTACCAGATAAAGTGATGTTGATCCTAAAATTCTCATTGCCTATCTTAGTTGTCATTTTGGTTGTTTCAGTCATTGCCTTTCTAAAACGTAAGAGGGAAAATGATAATTATTCAACCAAAAGGGATTTAGCTAATTTGGATACAATAACCAGGATATCATACTATGAGCTTCTACATGGAACAAATGGATTTGATAAGAGTAATCTTCTTGGCGCTGGAAGTTATGGATCAGTATATAAAGCAATCTTTCCAAATGAAAAGATAGTTGCTGTCAAAGTATTTAACTTGGACGTGAAAGAAGCATCGAGAAGTTTTGACATTGAATGTGCTGCCATGTGCAATTTACGCCATCGCAATCTCATTAAAATCATCAGTAGCTGCTCAAATGACCATTTCAAATCTTTAATAATGGAATTCATGAAAAACGGGGGTCTTGACAAATGGTTGTACTCTCATAACTATTATTTAGATGTCTTGCAGAGATTTAACATAATGATTGATGTGGCAATAGCTTTAGAGTATCTTCATCATGATTCTCCTATGCTAGTTGTTCATTGCGATGTAAAACCAAGCAACGTTTTGCTGGATGAAGAAATGGTAGCTCATCTTAGCGATTTTGGTATTGCTAAATTGTTTGGTGAAAGAGAACTAGAAATTTATACCAAAACTTTGGCTACAATGGGCTATATGGCACCAGGTAATGCTTTAATAATAATATTTTAGATTTATTTTCATGTTGTTTTGTTTTCTATGCTTTTAAAATATTAAACTTCTAGTAATATTTTTATGTTTTCATATGTAAATATTTGAATTGATGACACAAGAAAAGTTTAACAAAAAGACCTTATGTTTTTGACATCTTGAAATTTATACTAATAATTCAAATTCACATATAGAGTACGGATCAGAAGGAATTGTTTCTATCAAAGGAGATGATTATAGTTATGGCATCATGCTAATGGAAATGTTTACAAGGAAGAAGCCAACAGATGAAATGTTTGTTCAAGGATTAAGTTTGAAAGATTGGGTGAGAAAATCAACACCACATTCAATAATCAATATTATAGATGCCAATTTGATGCATAGAGAAAATCATAATGCAGATAATATATTATCTCATATATCATCAGTTTTTGAGTTAGCATTAAATTGCTGCGTTGACTTACCTGAGGCACGACTTACTATAATTGATGTTGTAGTATCATTGAAAAAAATTAAAGCTATGTTTATAGAAAATGCTAGGGATATTGCTAGGTGAATAATTGTTAAATCAAGATTTGACAATTATTTCTTTAGCCTTTTGGTTTTTTTGTTTTTGTTATTGTAACAAGTAATCTTGTAAATTGGATTGATTCTCTGTATGTGGCAACAATATAAAAGTATTTGAAATTTAAAATTTTCTAACTCTTCATGTTTCATTTTTCCTATTATTACAATGGATCTGAATTATAAAAACTTAAGTTTACTCTTTTCCTCCAAGTAACTTTATTTAGCTTGGAGTTTAATTTTGGAAGGAGAGTTTTTCTTTTACTCGAGAAAATTGGTACTTTAATTAAAAGTATAGCACATAGTAAAAATATCATTTAAAAAATTCTTATGGGATGCTATTCACTTATCTATTATGTTGTCAAATACCTACAATTTACTTTACTAATTCCATATGATATCCATTCTTTAAAGCCCTTATGCCCAAAATAAAACTATAATTATTATTCTTTCACAACCTTTATAAGAATTCACAAAATTCTTTTACTAAAATCCCCCTACTTAATTAACTGTAATCATCTTATAAATATGATTATTAACATTCAAATATCCATCTAATTTACTTAAATTATTTAGCAATTATTATGAATATCCCTATAGGTAGATCCACCATTTTATGTCATTTTAAAAAATATAAGAGGAATCGAATGGCCTTATAGCCTAGTAGTATAAAAACTCTTCTATAAGCAAGAGGTCACGAGGCTAATCTCTCTTGTAACCTAACCTTAGACAGTTAGTGTATGCCCCTCTAATTAAAAAAAAATATAAAAGGAACAATTTGCCTTCAACCTTCCTTTTATAGAATGCAATATTTGAATTAAATCAATAATATATCACCATAGTTAACTAATAACTTCAACAACAACACAATCAAACATAAAGGAAAAAGCTCCATTTTTCTCATTTTAGACATGCTTCAAGTTTCAACTTAGCAATCCATATCACCATAACATACTTTAGGCAAATCCCAATACCTTACAAAATTTCAACCTAGAATTTAAATAACTTTAATGCTGAATTTTGGTCTTTGTTAGATCACATTTAGTTCATGCTCAAATATAATTCCTTCTTCCCACATTTCATCAAACACCCTAAGGGCATTCCAAAATCAAGTCAAAGTCATAAATTATCAACAGCACAATTTTTCAACTAGTTTTACATTTTTCTATGTCTATTTCCTTAACATGATCCAAGTTGATACATAGAGCAATACAGAGAGAAACAAGTTAAATCCTTCTCTTCGCTCTTTTCTATACATACTTCAAGCTTCCATTTAATCGCTCAAACTTCACCACCGTGTTCTATATATATATATATATATATATATATTCAAATAATAAGTATATCCTTTAAGTTTCAACATAAAATTGAACAATCTTAATCCAACTAAATTGCTCTTCTGCACATTTTCATAAACACCTTGTCTGCACCAAACATTCAAAAAGTTCAAAAACTTGTTAATCTTCAAATCTCTTATCCAATAATTTTCAAACACCCCTGTATAGAATTACTAGGCTACCCAAATTCAAGTCCTTACCAAGAATCAACTCAAACCAAGAAAACGGAACGTAAATCCATCTTCTTCCTATTACAACAACCAAAACAGTTAGAGTGAAATTTCCTATCCTAATAAGCTCCTTAAACTATAGTTTCAACTTGTCTAAACTTCCATCTTCTCTCCTAGATCATGCACAACCCACAGGAAAAAACCATGATAAAAAAATGACTTGAAGCTCAACACGAGTTCATAGACAAATAGCATATTTTTTGAAATGTCAAGTATATCTATAACATGAGGGAAAATGTAATTTACATTTGTCATTTATTTTTCTGATAGAAAGCCTACATTTTCAATGAATTCATTCAATCATGGTTGACTACTGCACCTAGTTTCCTGCCAGATCAAGGTTTCTTTGCCACATGTAAATCAAACACTAATGGATGGCATAATGACAAGCTAGATAATTATTTCCTAAGTAATCGCCACCACATGGTATGAAATGTTCACCACGGATCTATCATTTAAAAAAACAAATAAATAAGAAATGAAGTACCAATTGATTTTTACTTTTTCACATAACTCACTCACCCATAATACGATGAAAGTGGTAGGACTAGCATCTCCTTTTGCAAAAAAAAAAAGTTTTTTGTTTTCATGAATGGCAAAATTCCTAATTCATTATCATCCAGAGAAGGAAAATACCTAGGACTATAGCTCCTTGCTACATATCTTCCATGCTCTGGAGTTATACAAATAATTAGACCATGCGGATCATTACCATCTTTTGAAGTGCCATCCTACCAACTTACCTGAAAGCTAAAATATATTCTTAAGCTTGAAGTATACAACCACCAGTTAATTCCAGAGAGCTAGAAATGTTACAGGTCAATAGTCAATAAAATGGCAATTTATTGGTATAGCATGAAAAATGATGCACAAAAGCTTCCCATGTAACTAAATTACTCAAAAATGACTGTTATGTTAAGACCAATAAAGTAATAAGAGAAACGCAGCCTGATTAAAGGATGATAATCATATCAAACGTGAACATAAATGACCTACATATTTGCTACCCTCCTAAAATTAACTCACATAACTGATTTGAGCTCTGGGAACATGTTCACAAGCTAAAATCCTCGTAAAGACAAATAATTAGTGTCACGTCCTAAAATTTGGACTGTGACCGGCACAGAATATGAATAGTTTCATATTCCGAAAGCCTAAAACTTTAAATGAAACATTTTGAAATAACAACCATAATAAACAGAATCTTTTCAAAAGACTATATGGAGCATTTACCTTCCTTTCAAAATAATACAAACTCTTTCTTAATGATAATTATATCAAAAGTAATTTTGTCAAAAACGACGCTTCGGATCGGCAACGAGGCTCTTCACTGCTCAGCGAGAAGGTTAGGGTCACCTGCACTATCTGAGGCCAAATAATCTACTCGTGAATAACGTCCCAAAAACATGATTTAAAAGAATGTGGAAATAAACAATGCATAATCATGTTGAAAATGTATCTCATAACATTCGTAATCTGATGCAAGCCTTTCTGTAAATATTTGTATTTTAGGGGAAAATAACAATATGCAATATTTGTTTCAATAAACTATTTAAAACAATCCGATCAAAACCGTGATCTTTCTGTAGGACTTCAACAGAATGAAAAGAGACGTGGACACACAGTCCACGAGGGTAACTAACCATTCTGGTGGCTCGAAGCCACTAACTGTCGCGAGAATGAATCCCACGAAATAATTCTGGTGGCTAGGCCACAAACTGTCGCGAGAATGAATCCCACGAAATAATTCTGGTGGCTCAAGGCCACAAACTGTCGCGAGAATCAATCCCACAAAATAATTCTGGTGGCTCAAGGCCACAAACTGTCGCGATAATAAATCCCACGAAATAATTCTGGTGGCTATGCCACAAACTGTCGAGCTCGAGTAACCAAGGTGCACCAAGGACTAACAGTACTGCTGTTAGCAACCAGCGTTCTGTATTCCGTCCTAAAACGTTTCCATCATGCGTGGGGTTTATTTCACATGAAATAATCTCAACTGTTTCAATGCTATAACTGTTGGTAAAAACCACTTTGAATTTCAAAAACCCCAGCATGTATATTAAAAATCAAGTTACTGTAAAATCATATGAAATTCGCATAAGAATATATTTCATGAATAACATCAGTTCAATGCAACTTGTGCTAAACTCTTTTCAAAAACTTATTCATCCATTTTCATACATAATCATAATTATTTTGTAAACCAATCGAAAGAAAATCATTTCTAACGATTTAAACTGTACTTTCATAAAATTGGCTTTTCGAAATTCATATTTGAAATTTAACATTTGAAATGACAATGCATTTGAAAATGTAAATTTTAGGGAACGTTATTCACTCACCTGTCACGCTCAAATACCTTTACCAGTTCAGCCAATCACTATCGATTACCTTCACTTCTCAACCCCCTGGTATTCCGACATAATATATACATTAACATTCTAACCGAAGTTCCCAACACAAATAAAGCATCTTTAACCTAACATTTCATTTACTTCACACTTTCAAACTATAATACGGAATTCCAAAGTAAAACATAGTAAGGGTTCTCAAATCACAACCATTGAACAAGACAATAATAAATAGACACAAAACTCCCTTTAAATCCATTATACAATCACTGTTTTACCAACTTATACTTCCATTTGCAGCACAGTGAGCTTACTAATCCACTTTCAGTTTCAATCTTTATCCAATTGGGCTCAACGTTCTCCCAAGGCTTTAATTGGTCTTGATCATGGGTTAACAATTCCAACACTCGTTTCATAATAAAATACCTTCAGTGCACTCAAACCTTCAACTTTTCTTAATCCTTTTGCCAAAACTTAACAGTGCAATCATCACACATAATTACATGTATCCAGCGTCAAACTCCCTATTCCAGCATTAATTCATCATTATGAAATAAATTCCCAAGTCTCTTAACACAAAACACAGCGAGCTTTGTTCAGACTTCATCATACACTGACCCAAATGTATATATATACCGACCCATATTTTTCAAAATAGCACCTACACATACTTAATGCAATCAACCAAACAATCCTTTGTTTGCAACCATAGACCCACACTACACCACCCTCTGCTCTCTCTTTTCTTTTATTTTTATATATATATTTTTAACAACTACAATACAGAACCATTACCAATATAGCGCGTCAGAGGAAACTTACCACACACAGTTCAATTTCACAGAGGTTCCTCCAAACATCAACTACCCATCATGCTCATTCCTCCACAGATTTGACCAACAAAGGGATGCCCACCATTATTCATCCAACTACCGGGAAAACTGCAATTCACGGCATTGTGGACCAATGAGAACCCCATGGCAATGTGCTTCCACAGCAACCACCGTTGAGCACCTCTGTCCACCCTCCGTGACACCTCTTTATTCCCACTTTCTCGTTATGTTTTGACCACAGACAGGAACTACAGAAGGAAAGGTAGCCCCGACAGTAGCCCCGACGGAGGGAGACAGATTAGCACCTACTGGAGTTCAAGCCACCATTTTTCAGCATGCCTCAACGCCCAAACACTTTCCTCACCAATAATTTCCTCTGAAAACACACTTGCTGTGCCCCCCATCGACAGAGATCAAAAAATGAAGCTATAAATTGACAGAGAAAGATGGGAGTCGGCGTTGATGGAACAAGACGGAAATGACACTGGCAGAAGCAACCTGGGTTCACGGGATCGGTAACGTGAAGATCTCCGCTCTGCTCTCGCTGCTTCTTTCTGTCTGCGCCGCTGTGGAGATTCAGAAAGAAAAAGAGAAGGGCGTACAGTTTATGCATAAAGGGGATAGGGACATTTCAGTAATTTCATGCGCTAAAAAAAATAAAACTCCCAACTTCAGCAGCTCTCAAGGTTCGAACACAGTTCAACGCAGATACCCCAGCGCTTTCAGCCACTAAGCTACTGCCTCATCTCTGAAATTTCCTGCTATTAATATATATATATATATATTGCTACTTTAGTTTTCATATTTGCAAATTTCTTGAGCCATTACAATTAGGATATAAATTCCAATGATCACATTGAAGCTCCCAAGAAACAGGCACTCCATACTCCCAATTGGATTTCATGGTCAAAAGTTACAAGGTATTGCCATAAAATAGGCTGGAGAACAAATAACTATACCAAAGAAATTCAAGATGAAAGACACCTAAATTATTCCAACCTAAGTGATAACAATTGAAGGACAGATGCCAGCATTAATAGGTTTACCCAATCAAATTACATATAGACCAAAGTCAAAAGATATTCATGCAAGTTTTCATTGCATCCATTTTACGAGAACTCACAAGTCCAGCACCAGCTTTATCTCTTAGAAAAGTTGCATCATTGTACCGCTCTTCCTCTATGGATTTCTTAAAAAAATTTAAAAAAAATCCATAAAAGCTAATGAGCTAGAAAACAGAAAATTCTAAAAGCAAGTAAAGAGATCTTTTTGTCTGAAAGCATTGCATGAGTTCAAATTGTTGCATTGAGATGAGATATTACTCTTCCAACACTGTCATTGGTAGCTGCAGCAGCAATTGCCACCTTAATCCTAGCAGCATCTTCATAATTCTCCATGTGCTCAGTATGGCTTAACTGAGACTGTTTAGCACAAAACCATTTTTGCATTAAAATGCCTCCAAATAGAAAGATCAGCTAATGGCTCGCATTTCATAACTCCAAATAATTGCTATTTTAGTGTAGTAGAGTTCCCAGCTTTGAAATTATGTTCATATATGAGACACTAGTTAGTTTCCCTTGTAGCTCCATAAAAGCTCCTTCAGTTCTATTATAAAAATATCACCGTGACAGGTATAATGTACAAGAATTCATCGCCACGAGAATCTCATGAACATTTTTTCGTTTTTCTCCAAAACTAGATTCTAATTAATCTTTATCCATACATCTTGCATATGACATGTCATAAGCAATAGAGGAGAAATGTTTCAAAAGCTATATTGTCTCAAAGAATGAGCAAGGAATATTAAGTATGAGACGTGATGCTACATTAAAAGAAGATAACAATCAAGTTTAATAATATAAGTAATAAACTAATGTGGGAATTTAAATCAATTACCGTTTACTTGATCTAGACACTAAATAAAATTGCTGTACTTCCTGTCAACTACATCTTCAGAACCAACAAGTGATTTGCTACCAAAGTGAAAAAAAATTTCTCCAGACCTTAACGTGATTATTATTGCAATAATCACTTGAAAATTATAGTATTGTTGCCCTCCCTTTGGCCTCCACTCTTCTTGTACAACCTTGTCTAATTAATGAAACTCGCAACTTTTAGCTAAATCACATCACGTACAAAATCTTTCAAGTGTTAAATAATAAATTATCAGCAGATAATGCCTCGGGCTATATTTCATTCTTCCGAATCATAGAAACTATAAGTTGAATTAGCTCTTAATTAAGAACCACGAAGAAATAGAATAAAATGAACTACACATCACAATTCAATTACACGCATAAATTTACAATTCCAAATGCACCTTGAGAATTGAGACGAGAACCTCGTGCTCATCAATATCCTAAAAATGCTTACGCCATTGATCCCAATCCCATTCATCATCTTCACGTTCACGATTCTCCTTTTTTGAGCCATCTTTCTCAGCCATACTGGCGGTCTTCCCCACACCCAGAGCCTCATTCCGAAGAGAATTCATGTAAGAATCGAACTGCTTGATGACGTTTCTAACTAAATCCTGGAGCATCGAGTCCCACCCCTGTTAATAGAGTCATCGGACAGCGACGAAGACCCAAAGGCCGGATTAACGCATTGGCAAAGCGGAGTAATATCAACAGAAATGGAGCGATGTGAATGCAAAGAGAAGGGAAGTGAAGAGGGTGATCTCAAGGGAAAAGGGGGAAAAAACTTTGGGGCCTAGGAAGTGAAGATTGAGAGGTGCAAAAGGCGAAGATATGGAAGCCATGGACACAGAATCTCAATCTTTGTATGTGGATTAGAGAAAGAGAGAGAATAAATTAGAAGAAGAGAGAAAGATAAGAGCTTTCTGTGAATAATAAAAGTATATTTATTCTCTAATTTAATTTTAGACTTATATCAAAAATTTTATTAAATCTTTTAAACACTCTAAGTTTCTTAAAAATACGTCATATATCAGAATTTAGATTTTCTTTCTTGTACAGTTTCTCGGCTCATAATATAATTTTTCTAAAATTTTCAAAATAAATAATAACTCCAAATTATTATTTTTTAAAATTTTTTAAAAAATAAATATTTAATTCTCAAAAATAATCATTAAATTATTTAAGTTTTTTTAAAAAAATAAACTCTTCCATAATTTTTTAAATTTTAAAAATTTATTTTTTAATTGTTTTTAACTTCAAAATATCTTTAATGATCATTATTTCATTCCTTATTTTTCTAAAATTTTACCTTTAAAATTTTTTAATTTTTTAAAAATACTCTTAACTTTAATAACTTCTTATAAATTCTATTTATCAAAATTTGGTATGTTATGTATTATTTCATTTAAAACCTATTGAAGTGTTGTTTTGTAAAATGAGTAAGCCTAAAAGACAAATATACAACGTGCAAATTTTTCTCCAGTACATACTAACTTATGATGCTTAATTAAAATTAAATTATATATGCGCTCGCATGCTATAAAGTTGATACTGACATTTGTTTTTAATATTTAAAGGAAGCGTTGCTATTGATATTGGCAATAATCTTCCATTGCTAAGAATGATACACCTATCATCCAATCAGCTTTTTGGTTTAATACCATCTTCAATATTTAACAGTTCTATGCTTCAGGCCATTAATCTTGGTACAAATAACTTCTTTGGTAACCTCCCAATAAATATATGCTTTGGGCTTCCAAAGCTTGAAGTACTTTATCTATATCAAAGTGACTTATATGGAAAAATGCCCTTTATATGGTATTAGTGTAAGGAATTAGTGGATTTAGAATTAAGCAAAAGCAATTTCGATTAAGGAATCATACCAAGTGACATTGTAAATTTGACTAAACTCCAATATTTATACCTTGTGCACACCAACTTGGAAAGTACAAGTTTTAAATATATCTATTATCGTTTAATTATTTATCTTAAGTTATATACCGATTGCTTATTTTCTTCTTATTTAATGGGTATGACTTATGACATCTAGTTAGAATAATTTAGTAATTCTATTTGTAGAGAAAAGCATGCATGACAATTAATTATCAAAACATGTAATTCAGTTGTCAATTGGCTCTAAATTAGATTGTAATTATTTTTCTTAGGATATTCGTCAATTACTAGGAAAAATAGATCAATAAAAAAGACATTTACTTGAATGGATTAGTACAAGAGTAAGAAAATGTTTTTTTTTCCTTTTTCGCAAGCTTCATCAACTTGATTGAAATGATTTGTGAGTGTGTGAGTGTGTGAGTGTGTGTGTGTGTATCCCAAGATAATGAAACTTTTGGAACTTTATACATGTGAATAAGAAAAAGGTACGTAGGGGAATATATATGATAGTAAATTAGCCTTTTTTAAAGATGGAATAAATAAAATTAATATGACTTTATTATTTCACTCCATAGTTATATTTTATTTTTTTGCTCATTTCATGGCAGTGGCAGCTATATCAATAAGTACTATTTTAGGGAAAAAGAAAATAGGAAAAAAAATGTAGTAAGGAGATATTAAGATATGTATTGAATAACTATGAGTTTTGGAAGCGACAACTAGCAACCTTATCCATTGATGAGTCAGATATATCGAAGTTGTCCTCTATTTAGTTTGCTAATGATGGGCATGGAGGGGTTGAAATATAAATTGTCCCTATTAGTGAGTGATACATAGATATTTACAACAAACTCATGATAAGGGTATATTCAAATTGTGAACTCGTGCTCTGAGAGACTGACCAGATATCAATTGCTCCAACAACATATGCTGCTATATATATGATAGGTTACACACCATCAATTCATTCAACTAAAAGTTATGGAGCTTTACAGAGAAACGAAACATCTCCCCATAGATGGGAACAAAATATACTTAGATAAGATTTTAGGTGGAAGATTTAACATATTTTAGTTTGGTTTTGTGTCATTTCATAGATCTTCTTGTGTATATTTCATGTAACTTTTCGTAGGGGATAAGGCCTCTTTTTGGTGTATATGGCTTTTCAAGATAATTTCACGATGAGCACGATAGCACAGTAGTTATCATTGTGGTGAGATATGAACTATTTAAATCTAATTTAAACAGTATAAATTTAAAATTTTTAATCTATAATTTTTAAATAATAAATTTATTTTTTGAGTAAAATTGATAGATATAAGATTATCTTTATTTTAAATTTTACATATATTAAAACAAAAATATATTTAAAATATAAAAATTAGATTAGATTAAATCTAAACCATTCAAAATCAATATAAACCGTTCAAATAGGTGATGAGCTCACAATGTGCTCGCGTTCCCCTACCCCTTAACGCAATATCCGATGTGGCAGTAGAAGTCCATGCGGTCCGAGCATAAGGTGATTTATTCATAGCCTAGAGTATTTATAAAAGGGGCTTAGGATCCGCCATTCAAATATTATTGAACCTCTATGACAGAAGAATCATTGTCTAACATATATTATCTTTTCTATCTATCATTTTTCTTCAAATCACTTTATCTAATTTATAAATTAATATATACTCTGATATTACATATAGATATTTTAAAAAATTAATATTATATTTATTATAATTAAATAATTTACCTCATTTTTTTAAATTTTTTTAAATTAATTAAATAACTCTCATATTAAATGATTGAAGGAGTAATTTATTTGTGAACACATTAATAAATTGAATCTCTTTTATATAGGTGAAATTCCTCTATCTCTTTTCAACATACCTTCTATGAGAGAAACTTTTCTATTGTTTCAAATCAATTCCTTTTTGCTGTCATTGAGCTGACCGAAACAGGACAAATGAAAAGAACTGTTGAAATTCATTTTTATTCCCATGAAACACCTCCTGTATGCTTCTAAATATAGCTTGGGTTTAATAAAAGAATTTAGAACACTTGCCCTTCACTTTTACACCTCAAACAGCAGCATTTTTTCTTAAATTTTACTTCTTAAATTTCAACCCCATAACTATTCATACATTTATTCTTATATCTCACATCATGTAAGCATATAATCATAATTTATTCTTCAAGAGAGTCTTATGTAGCCTCCTTCATAATCTGGAAAATATTTTCCAGATTTCTCGAAAGTATCCCCCAAAGAAAACTCAACATATAGCAGCATCATTTCCTCATAAGCAACGTGATATATAGCCCACCTAAGCTTTATTTCACAGCTCTCCATGATTATTTAACTACAGCTTCCTTTCTCTCTCACTAGAATCCTATTTTAAACATCATATTCATCCCCTAAAAGTCTCAGATGGCAGAAATAATGATGGGAGGGTGCTTAGAGGACTTACACACCAACACTGGCGGCAAAGGGAATGGACGAGACTAAAGACCATAGAGGAAGCAATGTGATTTGGAGCTCTCCACACCTCGCATAACCAACAATAGGAGCTGTCCATGACACCTGACTTCTCTCAGCCATTTCATTGAATACCTTAGCCGCACTACCCATAAACCCAAACTTAGCATACATATCAACCAGAGCCGTGGATACATACACATTCGAGAAAATCCCAGATTTCACAACGCCAACATGTATCCGCTGATTTCATATATTGTTAAGCAAATTTACTCCATTTCCCTTTGATTTCATATAAACCGAAGCAAGACAGCAGCAACAATAAGTCTCTGCTTTCAAAATCTTCATCCAAAATAGAGAAGGCACGTGCAGTGACTATATTACAAGATTTAAGCTAGTTTTCATTATTAGAAGTTTAATACTATACTTAATCAGTGATTTAACTTAAAAGTCCCAAATTTAATCGGTTAACCCAAGCTAAAAAAAAAATCAAAGAGAACAGAGGAGTCGGAGGTGAAGACGGACTCACCTTAGGTGGCCAACGGCGTCGCGAGTTCGGTGACCATCCTCCGAGCGCCATCCAACATCGCGTCCCCCCTGTCCGACGCTATCCTCATCTGAGCTCCTGCTTTTCACTCAACTCAACCCAAAATCATTGAATCAGAGAAGGTGCAAACAGAGAAGGGTAGAAGAGACCCACCACCGTCAACCTCAGGCGTCGCGACTGTGGTAATTCTTCCGTGATCATCTCTCTCTCTCTCTCTTCTCTGTTGCAGGCGACAGTGATGAAGAATGAAGAATGAGAGGAGAACGATCGGCTGAATAGAGTGAGGTGTTAAGGGTGAGAAAATTAATTGTCCCATGTACAGAAGCTTAGCCCATGACCCTGGGACCGTTTAACTTGGGTCAATTAAGGGTATTTTTTTTTATAAAATTTTTTAAAAAATTATTTGGTTTATGCACTATTTAAAAATAAAACGAAATTTCCTTTTTTTTTAAATAATACTAATATCAGGTAAAACGAGTAGTCTATTATATTCAGACGTAAATTTAAGTACCTAAGAGTTAGAATACTTCTCAAAACTCTGCAATTATAACTATAATAAAATATTACTCCCTAAAAATTAAATATATTTTAAATGATCGTATGTCTTATTCTTTTATTAGTTCAATTTAGTGATAATGGGTCTCAATCTAAAACCTATCTTCACAACTAGAGCAATTTGGGCTCTATAAATTGGGTTAATCTTGGCCGGTATCACTTTTAGAATTAGAGTGATAAATATATTATTTTACCTTTCTCTATAAATATTGAAATTATTAAATAATTTTTAGTAAATAATTCTCTTAATAGAATAAAGATTTTCTTTCTCCTATAATTTCTTTAACTCATGAGATAGTTTCCTTAAAATTTTTAAGGCAACTGATAGCCTCTAACTATTTTTCTTAAATTTTTTAAGAAAAATTGCCTTTAATTTTTAAAAAATAACTATTAAATTATTTGGACATATTTTCTAGAAATAAACTCTTCTATAATTTTATAAGTCCTCAAAATACTCTTTTCATGATTTTTTCTTAATTTTCCTAAATAACAAAATATTTTTAATGACTATTCTTTCCTTTATTCTTTTTCAAAAATTTTATCTTTAAAACTTTTTAATTTCAAAAAAAATACTCTTGACTTCAATAATACCTTATAAATCTCTTTTATCAAAATTTGGAATATTACATTGAATGTGCTACCCTATGCAATTTACATCATTATGATCTTATTAAGATCATTAGTAGTTATTTAAATAATGATTTTAAATCTCTCATAATGGAATTCATGCCAAAAGAGAATCTTGATAGATGGTTGCACTCCCATAACTATTGTTTAGACATCTTGTAAAGGTTGAATATATTGATTGATGTGGCATCTATGCTAGAATATCTTCATCATGGTTCTTCTTTGCTAACGGTTCATTGTGATGTAAAGCTAAGCAATATTTTGTTGGATGAAGATATGGTGGCCCATCTTAATGATATTGGAATTGCCAAATTGTTAGACTTTGGGCAATCAAAAATCTACACCAAAACTTTGGCTACATTTGGATATATGGCACCAAGCGATGATTTAGTAATCTTATTATGTTTTATTTTATTTATCGTTCTTTTAATCATTCATTGATAAAACATAACATGTTCATACACTCACACTCATACACGTACATCCAATAAGAAACTATATATTATGCTCACTTTCCATGGTTTATATTAATAATGATAAATATTCACAAGGTTTTTAACAAGTAATATCTTCTGTTTCTACATAATTATTAATTTACTTAGGATTCAATTTGGGTTGCAAAGTATGGATCAAAAGGAGATATTTCTGTGAAAGGAAATGTATATAATAGTTTTGATATTTTGCTTATGGAAACACTTACCAAGAAGAAGCCAACAGATGAGATATTTGGTCAAGGTCTAAATTTAAAAAAATTAGGGTTAGCGAATCAACACTACATTCAATTGTTAATATTATAGATGATAATTTTATGCATAGAGAGAATCAAAATATTGGTAACATAATACCACATATTTCATCGATTTTTGAATTGGCCTTGAGTTGTTACACTAATGTACCTGAGGCACGACCTGATATGATAAATATTGTGGCATCATTGAAAAAAATAAGGTTATATTTATGCAAAATGTTAGAAGCACCAACCACTAGGCGAATAACTGTTAAATTCAAATTTTGGCTTATTATTATTTCCTTAACCCTTTGCTTGTTTTATTTGTGGAACATCTTGTAAAATGGAGTCATGACAATATTTTCTGTATCAATAAATATATATATCCCAATATATATATATTAAGGAATTGAAATTTGAGATGTTTAGACCTTGATTATTTGGGCTTAGGACATTTACAATGTTTTTTTTTTCGGTACAAGGACATTTACAATGTTATTTTCTGTAAAATGCCGTTTTATGTATCGTCAAAACTGTTTTTGAATTATGTGTGTGCGTGTGTGTGTGCGCGCGCGTGTGTGTGTTTTCCATTATTTTTTAAGATCATATAAATTTTAGAAATTTATTTTCCACGTTCAAATTTTCCAAAACAAATACAAAAAAGAAATGATGGTTTTCTTATTGAACCGAGGAGTGCCCTAAATTTTTCCTTGTATTCTCTATATGCTTACATTTTGTAAACCGCAAACTTTAATCTATTATAAAAGTAAAAAAGAAACTAGATTTGATCAAATATTGATTAGGCCACTTCAGCTTATGTAATGAATTATTTATAATAATATTGATTGATCTTTAAAATTAATTATTGTGAGTCTTCCATGTCATTTTTGTAGCGACATTATTTATTGGGCCACTTCATCAACTTTCATCAATTATTTGCCAAAATATTAGCTGATTTTTAAAATGAATTATTGTGAGTCCATGTCACTTTGTAATATTTTGAATGAATAATCAATGCTTCTATTTAAATAAGTATTCTTAACAATTTTTTTTTGAGTCGAGGGTTAATCTTTTTTTTTTTTTGATACAAAAATTTTTGGAAAGGGGTTGAGCTCACCCACGATCCAAGGGCAGAGCGAAGTCTCCCTTCCTCTTAGGCGATACCAATGTCGGGCAGGGCGAGCCGTCTATTACCCTCAGGCGTAAACCTAAGCACCCAAGAGCTAGGATGCCTCCCCAAGCGCCGCGACTGGAACCACAACAAAGTAGTATTCCCCAGGGTTCGAACACACTCCAAATGGTAGTATGTCTCACCCCTTCGCCAGCTGAACCTACGGACGATGGGTGTCGAGGGTTAATCTGCTTAACTCACTCTTGCAATAACTTGAACTCGGCCCAAATCATTACCGATCCATTCGCCGAGTATTTTCGTGTTCAACTTTAGGGTTGGCCTCATAAATTTCCATGTGCCCCTTAATTTGCCATTGTTTTTTGATATATTTGAAGAAATTTTCTTCATTTTTGATTTATGTGGATGATCTTTGATTGATTAATTCTAAGTGGAGAAGAGCTTTTCCATGATGATCTTTTTGTAATTTCCTTTATAACGTGTGTTTGGATAAGATTTTGGAAATAAGCTTATAAAAAAAAAGAGCTTTTAGGTAACTTGTAGAAAAGGGATTTTGGAGAAGAGCTTATGAATTTTTTTTTTGAATAAATAAGCGTTTGGATAGTTATTTCTAGAAGTATTTTTATTATTAGTAAATTACAAAAAAGGGTATGAGTATTATAAGAGGAGAGAGGAGAGATTGTGTCAGAAATGAAGTATCTCTTTGTGGTCTACTTACAAGTCAAGTACTCCAATCAATTAACGTAATTTATGGGGTCCTGTTTATTTTTCCTACATTAACATAAACAACATAGTTTTACAGCCTCTAATATTCATAGATTCACAATATTCAGCATGTTTATTTCCAATAGCCAATAGATCCACGATACTCTTACTTTGGTATTTTTCTTCAATTTTCTCTTTTAGTTCTTTTTGTAATTTCCTTTATAATATTGGTTACATTACATTCGTTCTTAACCCATGAATCTTCAATTTCTTTTATGAGAAAACCCCCAAAAAATACCACATGAATTCTAAAATTTTAAAAAGGATATACAAATATATAAAAGGACATATTGGTCACAAGTAATAATATGTAATTTTAATATTTGTGTGAAAAGGTGAAAATTGAGTTATGGCATTGACTACACTAGTAATGAAATTGACAATATGTATAAAGATTTTAACCTTTTTGATAACAAGATTGACTACTCACATTAAGAAGTTAGTGGTTCAAATAATATATCAGATTATAGATATTAGCTATACTAATAACAAAATTGATAATACATCTAATGATTTTAATTATTTTGATGACAAGATTGACTACTTAGTAGTACAAATAATAATAGATCAAATTGTTGATATTGACAACACTAATAATTTAAATTGACAACACATGTAAAGATTTTAATAATTTTGATAATGAGATTGACTACTCCTTTTAAGTTGTGGGGCAATTTTATATTTTTTTTTATAAATATTGAAATCCCATATTGATACTTATGACATTTATGTCATTTTATATATTTGTATGCTCTTTTTAAAATTTTATAATTCAAATGGTATTTTATTGAGATTTTTTCTTTTTATCTCTTTTCTTCTCGGTCTTTATTTTCTTTATATCTAACACTTGCAATATCGGGAAAAATTGTACCAAAAGATCCCAAGACTCGTTGTTTTATTGAAAAGTCACATTCAACTCACATATTGAGGATTATATTAATTCCTCTTGCACACCGTCTAGTTTAAGAAATAAAAAAACACAAACAACCATTAGATCAGTGTACAATAATTCAAAGAATATGCAAATGAATATATATTACAAAACAATGGATCCGCTGATTTATGGATAGAAAAATCAAAGGGAGAGAATGACATTTGTGTCCCCCTAGAAGATGGTTGTTAAGACTTCAATTAGTCCCCTAAATTGGGTGAACATCAAGTCTAACTAAAGTACTTTATCAACAAATTAAAGTACTTTTTATACCAAAAGCATACTTTAGTTTCCACTTCTTTATATGATTGAAAACTTTCACTTTCACTTACGTTTATTATATATTGTCATATCTGGCAAAAAAGTATATATTTGCGTGTACATTAATCTGGTGGCCGACATTCTCATTAAAGTGTAAACATTTATGTTATAAAATATCTAACATTTAACAGATTAAAACTTTAAAGAATGGACAATAAAAAAACATCTTAAATAGGATTACCTTCAATTAAAAAAAATACATGCACTTATAAAAATAATCTTTATGTTTCTACCGTACAAAATTGTGGGGTAATTCATGACTACACATAGTTAAAAATCTTGAGATAACTTAAGTAAAACTGATATGGTTGTTAGATTGTTTTATTCATAGATTTGGGAATATTCTTAAATCGAAATAACCTATTTATTATTATAACTTATTGGTAATTTCTACATCTTTTAATAAATTTAGAAGTTCCTAAGATTCTTCGAACAATATATTTTTTGAATTCTTAGAACATGTTCAGGTGGCCTTTTATAGGATTTAGATTAGATTATATATTATCTTTTCATCTACGCAACATTTTCATACCATCAAATCAAAAAATATACTATTAAATTTATGGTTATTTCCTGTATTCTCTTCTTTAGAGAGATTAAATGAGTGTTACTTTAAATTTCAATTTAAGACTATTATGCAATTTTCTGCTTTTAGACATTGTAACATATGAAGTTTTATTTTTAACCTATTCGTGCTTGCGCACTATATCTTTATTCTTTCTAAACTGAATTATCAACAAAATAGCTAATATTTCTTTTTTGAAAAGAATTAACTAATAGTTTTAAAAATCTTGCAAGAAATGATTTCATACTTTACTTAACATTAAAATATAACAAAAACACTTCTTATATTCAAATTTATATATGTTTGTCTGGTCTCCAAATACAAATCAAATGTAACTAAAACATGCTTCCTTAAAAAAAATTCAGGTTTTGCGGAGGTTTTTAGTTCTCGTCAAGAAAAGTTTTCACAAACTCAATCTTATGCGTACATCCTACCAATAAATGTAAGAAAGGTATTATTAGATTGAGTGTCAATTGTTTGTGGCTCTTGAAATATACATACAAAAATGCATACTCTTTTTACCACATATAATATTTTTCGAAGTCAATTGTGGTATTTTCTTTTGTGTAAATTAAGATGATATTGCCAAAATAAAATATACATAGGGATGTGTGTGTGTGAAATGAAGTATCTCTTTGTGGTCTACTTACAAGTCAAGCACTCCAATCAATTAACGTAATTTATGGGGTCCTGTTTATTTTTCCTACATTAACATAAACAACATAGTTTTACAGCCTCTAATATTCATAGATTCACAATATTCAGCATGTTTGTTTCCAATAGCCAATAGATCCACGATACTCTTACTTTGGTATTTTTCTTCAATTTTCTTTTTTAGTTCTTTTTGTAATTTCCTTTATAATATTGGTTACATTACATTCGTTCTTAACCCATGAATCTTCAATTTCTTTTATGAGAAAACCCCCAAAAAATACCACATGAATTCTAAAATTTTAAAAAGGATATACAAATATATAAAAGGACATATTGGTCACAAGTAATAATATGTAATTTTAATATTTAACAATTTTGATAATGAGATTGACTACTCCTTTCAAGTTGTGGGGCAATTTTATATTTTTTTTTATAAATATTGAAATCCCATATTGATACTTATGACATTTATGTCATTTTATATATTTGTATGCTCTTTTTGAAATTTTATAATTCAAATGGTATTTTATTGAGATTTTTTCTTTTTATCTCTTTTCTTCTCGGTCTTTATTTTCTTTATATCTAACACTTGCAATATCGGGAAAAATTGTACCAAAAGATCCCAAGACTCGTTGTTTTATTGAAAAGTCACATTCAACTCACATATTGAGGATTATATTAATTCCTCTTGCACGCCGTCTAGTTTAAGAAATAAAAAAACACAAATAACCATTAGATCAGTGTACAAGAATTCAAAGAATATGCAAATGAGTATATATTACAAAACAATGGATCCGCTGATTTATGGATAGAAAAATCAAAGGGAGAGAATGACATTTATGTCCCCCTAGAAGATGGTTGTTAAGACTTCAATTAATCCCCTAAATTGGGTGAACATCAAGTCTAACTAAAGTACTTTATCAACAAATTAAAGTACTTTTTTTTTATCAAAAGCATACTTTATTTTCTACTTCTTTATATGAATGAAAACTTTCACTTTCACTTACACTTATTTTATTATTATATGGGGTCACTTTATGACTTATACAATGCAGTGATACTAAAAATATGATCGATAATGCTACTTTTTTCTTTCTTTTATGGGACAGCTTTTAATTATTTTATGTTCTTTGTGTTACACATCTCACAAGTTTAGCACGATGTGTGCCTATAATTTTTTATCTTGATATATATATATATATATATATATATATATATATATTATCATATAGCCAACCAAACTTGACCGCAAACAATATTAATATATATCACCTTCTTGGATGGTGCAACTTTTAATCTTTAAGTTATTTATGCCCTTAATAAAGATTTTTATATGGACACCAGACCCATATCGTTCAAATCATGTGTTAAGTCTAACAAAATCTTTTAAAGCACTGTCATGTATCTTTACAGAAATAAAAATCTGGAGAGTATTGTTTTTTAGAAATACTCTGAAATCGGAATAATCTGTTATTATAACTTTTTGTTGGTAATTTCTAAATTTTTTAACAAATTTAGAATTTTCCTAAATTCTTCGAACAATATATTCTTTAAATTCTTAGAACATGTTTGGGGTGGCCTTTTCTAGGATTTAGATTTTAGATTCTATATTGTCTTCAAATTTATATATGTTTGATTGGTCTCCAAATATAAACAAGATATCAAATATTGTGACTAAAACCTACAGCTTCAACGAAAAATAAATTAGACAAAGATTTGCGAAGGATTTCACGAAAAATAAATACAGCTCCTAATGAAGGTGTCAAACAAAATTTAGTTGAGACGTGGGTTCGCTACTGCCAAAATATATCTCATAGCTTAAAGAATATTCACAAAAGTATTTAAAAATTAATCACCAAAACGATTTTCATATATAGGCAATAAAATTCAAGTCCCACTCCTATAAGGATGAACTATATTTGTGGTATTGTCTTTTGAGTAATTAAGATGATATTACCAAAATATGACTCACACCTCAAAGAATATTAGCAAAAGTATCTAAAGATTAACCACTACAATAATGTTATGATCATCCTTTCAAGATAATTTTTCAAAATGCTTTGGAAAATTTCACATAATGACCCCTTCAAGTCTCTGGAGTAAAAAAAACTAATTTATAGATAACTAATTTATTGAACATAGTTGAGATGTAGAGTGTACTTCAATATACGCGGATCATCGGATTGAGTGTTGTGGCTTTTGAAATATACACACAAAAATACATCTCTTTTTTCCACACACAATATATCAAACCTGTCAGAAAAAATAAAATAAAATATGCACTATTTTACATGTGTTTTTGAAGCTAAGTATGGTGTTTTCCTTTGGGTAAACTAAGATGATATTATTACCAAAATGAAATATACACAAAGTCAAGCAAAGTGAAATAATGCAATGAAAATAAAAATATGGTCCATAAAGTGACAAAGTCCTCTCATCGTTAACTATAACGTGCGTTATGGGGTCACTCTCTGGCAAATACCATTTTTTATCATACAATTTACTTGACTGTGTGTGGAATTGAGTTTGCACATCTTGACTTTGATTTCTAATCGAACGAGTATAAAATGACGTGCGTGTTAATTCCTAGATGCGCAAGACTTAAAATTTGATAAGTGAGATATACTAAACATGGGAAAACCTTCTTGCTTTGTTTTCCACTTCTTGCTTAATTGCTTCATGGTTTCCTCAGCGTCACTTGATACAAACATCATCACCGACAAATATGCACTTCTTGTCCTTAAATCTTCAGTCACTTCAGATCCATACAATTCTTTAACTGATTGGTCTGTCTCTTCTTCTCCATGCAATTGGGTGGGTGTCACCTGCAATATTCGCCATGGAAGGGTTCATTCCTTGAATCTAAGCGCAATGGATCTCAAAGGCACCATATCTCCACATTTGGGAAATCTATCATTCCTTGTTGAACTTGATCTCAGTGACAACAAATTTCACAGTCAAATCCCTAAAGAGTTAATTCAACTACGTCGATTGAGACTATTCAACTTGAGCTACAACGACTTTTATACACAAGTTCCAACATGGATAGGAGATTTATCCATGCTTGAGTGTTTGTGTTTTCAAAATAACAGTTTTAATGGAGTTATTCCATCATCTCTGTTCAATTTGTCAAAGTTGGAGATATTGGATTGGAATTTTAATTTAATTGAAGGGACTATTCCACTTGAAGTAGGAAAACTTGAGCACTTAAAGATTTTACGACTTGGGCATAACAAACTCTCAGGAATCATTCCCCAAATGGTTTTCAACTTGTCTTTACTTGAAATATTGAGTCTCTCTTATAATAGTTTGTCAGGTATATTTTAGTTTATTTTTAATATCTATATTTGTCTTTTCTATAATTGATTGGCATGATTTTATATTATCATGGGAGAACCTAGGTTTGTCTATATTGCTTTTGTTTTTTGCATTTTTGAGCATTTCTTCCCATTTATTTTTTATAATATTAACCAGATCCTATTATTAGATATCATAATTTTAGGGTTCATAGCTACTCTTCCTAGTATAGATATCTCATATAGAAATCGAACACACGATCTAAAGAAATCTAGCAGGACCTTCCACAACTAGACCATGGTATTTCTTCTTGTTTATTCCCAACATTTTTCTGTTCCACCTTCAGTCTTTAAAAAATTATTATTTCTTTTTTTAATCCAAAAATTTTATTATTCCATGATAAAAAATTTATGAAGGTTTTGTTTTTCAAAATGAGTAAGCTTTACAAGCAACGTATTTGGAACGTTTAATTTTGATTGGAATAATCTAAGCAATAATTAATTTTATTTTTATAATTAATTTTTAAAAAAATTGTAGTTAACAAATTAAAAATATTTCTTATGGGAGCGTTCCAAGAAATGTGCTTTCCAAGAAATGATGAATACTAAGGCCAATTGGATTATGTGTCTCAATTTCCCCCTTATAATCTCTACGGTGTAACAGGACGTGAGCAATACGTTTCTTAATTTTAAACTTTTAATAATATTACTTTTTCGAAAAAGATTTAATTGTTGTTGTGTTTTATCATTTAGAATATATTTGTGTGATTTCTAACAAAAAAAGTGCAAGTTTTATTACATTTGTTTTTAAGAAATATAAATTCAACTCATGTACAAATATAATAACTTGTGATACTTAAAGAATTGTTACTACTGACATTACTTTATTTCCCATCCCTTAATATTTGAAGGAAGCATTCCAAATGAGATTGGTGATCTTTCACAACTGAAGGAATTGTATCTTGGAGGAAATCAACTTGTTGGTTCTATACCATCTTCTTTATTTAACAATTCAGTGCTGCAACAAATTGGTCTTAACAGAAATCAATTATCTGGTAGTCTCCCAACAAGCATATGTTCTGGGCTTCCAAAACTTGAATCGTTTTATGTAGCTGAGAATGAGTTGTCTGGCGAAATACCCTTCATTTGGTATCAATGCAAAGAATTAACAGAATTACAATTGGGGGATAACAAATTCAAAAGAGGAAACATACCAAGTGACATTGCAAATTTGACCAAACTCTGGCTTCTATATCTTGGTAATAGCAACCTGCAAGGTAAGAGTTTTGATTATATAATGGTCTTAAATTTTGCTCCCAGTATTTTGATATAATCAGTATTTTGCATTATAGATTTAAAGAATAATGATTTTTCTAGATTCCTTTTAAAGGAATGGAACCTGATACTTTCTTTTAGTCCCGAAGTAAATATGAACAATATATTACACTTTTCAGAATCTATAATTTTGATGAAAACATAATCATATGTGTATTAGATTGTGTATTTTTTTCTTTTTTCCTTTTTAACTTTCTAGAATAAAAACAAATTTGAAATGAGATTTTGTTTCTGGATATTTAGGTCAAATTTATATATAATTTTCATACACATGTAAATGTAGGGAATAAGTTGCATACAGAATCTTCAAAAAAAAAAAATGAAATAAAATGATGAAAATGACATACTAGTTGGAATTTCAATGCTTATTTCTTGTTTTTTTTTTCATTTTCCTCTATTTTCTTTTCAATGACAAGTTTTTTAGTTTTTTTTAATATAGACAATCCATCACAATTTGTCAACGAAACGAATAAGGATATTAAAAAAACATACGCTTTACATGAAAAGTAATTTATATGTATCATTTAAGGGTAGTGGCTTTTTTAAAAAATTATTGATTAATGCGATGATTTTTTATCAAAATTAAAATGAGGATTCAATTCTTTGAAATGATTTAGGGATTAATAATCTATACACATGCTTGTATACATATATATATATATGTGTATGTATTTATATGTGTCTATGTATGTTTAATGAAATCTTAAAAGGGCCTTTCATACCCAAAAAAATATTAAAGGACCCATACAATACTAGAGTGACGCGGAAACAAATAATGCTAACCACAAATTAGCCTTAACTCATTTATCTTAGAACACTTTGCTAGGGGTAGTTTTTTTTTTTAATTTTTGTTATTTTTTTATGCATTTCTTCTTATTTTTTCTAAGATTTTTTTATTTTTTAAGAATAAAAACAATTTGTCATCCAATGTTTGAAATGATTAGTAAATGCATATAATGGGAAAGAGAATATTGTTATAATATTAATTCATATCAGTAAGGCTCTATCAATATTTAAAAATAAATATTTAATTTCTGTTATTAAAAGCTTTTTGAAGATTATGTTTTCCAAAATAAGTAAGTCTTATAAGCAACACATTTAATTTTGATTTGGATATACGAATATAATATAAATTTTATATTATTTTTATTATTTTTTTTTATTTTTAAAACTTTTTTGTAGTTAACAAAATCATTTTTTTGGGATGCAATTGTTGGGGTAGCAAGTGCCAAATTGATTCCATATGTCTCTTATTTTTCACTTTATCACAATTAATTGAAAAATTCATAAGCTTATTTAGTCTTGAATGAGATGAATACAGCTCACATAATATATAGGAATTTCTCACAATAAAACTAAATTACCTAGTAATAAATTTAATTTTTGACAAACCTCCAAATCCTAAATCTTCCTAGCAACAGTTTGCAAGCAAAGAATTTTAATTATATGACTGTTTTATACCATATGTGAGTTTTTTTTTCATCTCTGGAATAAAAAATAATTTTAAAGCAAACTTTTGCTTTCCTTTTTTTTCATTCATTTTAAAGAACCTTAAGAAGCTTTGTAATGTTTATCTATTTTTTTTATTTGAAAACATACACATATAACAGTGATGCTTTCTTTTAATCCCAATGTAAATATACCTTTTTTTTATATGTATAATTTCCATCCACATGTCAAAAAATATAATAAAATATTAAATTATTAGAAAAATTGGGTGCCAAAAAATACATACTTTATCCATCTTTTATTTTTATTTTCTTCACTAAAACGCAACACTAGATTCAGAAATTTCATATTATAAACATGAATACAAAAAATACATACTTTAGAAAATTATTTCATACGTATGTATGTACAAATCCCCCACCATAATATGAAATATTGGAAAAAGAAAAGGTTCACACTCTTAGCTTCTCTTTCTCTTTCTTTTTAGTATTTAAATTAAATTATTTTTTTAATATCTCTTTCAATATTATAATAAGTTTTGCTGTGTATATATAATTTGCTCAGGAATCATTCCAAGTGAGATTGGATATTTGACAAACCTCCAAGTACTAAGTCTTCATGGAAACCATTTGCAAGGTAAGACTTTTAATTATATGATTGTCTTATGTGGTTTTTGGTTTTATTTTTATCTCTCAAATAAAAAATAATTTTATAATAAAATTTCGCTTTACTTTTTTATTCATTTTAAAAAAATAAAAAAAATTATATTATTTAAAAAATGATAGAAAAAGACTCTTAAAAATGAAAAATATCAAAATACTACTTTGTGTTAGTAATTCTATATCTATTGTGTATAATATTTGATCTATTGTTAGTAATATATATGATTTAAAATTTATTATTTTTAGATTTTTTTTTATCAAAAATTAAGACAATGACTTATTTTATCAAAAATTAAGGGGAGGATTCAATTCTCTAAAATGATTCAGGGATTAATAATCATATATGCATGCATGTATACATACATATGTATATGTATAATGTACATGTATACGTATATTGAAATATTGAAAAGGCCTTTCAGCCCAAAAAAAATATCAAAGGGCACATACAAAATTAGAGTCACGCGGAAACAAACAATGTTAGGGACAAATTAGCAATTCTTTCCAATCTTTTTTTTTTTTATCTTTTTAAGAATAAAAACAATTCGTCATCTAATCGTTGAAATGATTGGTAAATGCATAAGAAGGGGGAAGAGAATACTTTTTAGGATAGTAATTTTTAGGATACTTTATTTTACTATACAACTTCATAGGCTATTACTATTTGATGTTGCATAGTAATTTTTAGGATAATTTTCACTTTAATGGTGATGCTTTCTTTTAATCTCAAAGTGAATTGCCTTTTTTGACTATATGATTATGCCATTTAATTTTGATTTGGATATACAAGTATAATCTAAATTTTATATTAATTTTATTATTTATTTTTAATTTTTTTAAAAAAGTTTTTAGTTAACAAAATAATTTTTTGGGTATACAATTGTTGGTTAGCAAGCGCCAATTGAATTCGATATGTCTCTTTTTTTACTTTATCACAGTTAATTGAAAAATTCATAAGTTTATTTAGTCTTGAATGAGATGAATACATCTCACATAATATATAGGAATTTCTCACAATAAATCTAAATTACCTAGTAATAAATTTAATTTTTGGCAAACCTCCAAATCCTAAATCTTCATAACAATAGTTTGCAAGTAAAGAATTTTAATTATATGACTGTTTTATACCATATGTGTGTGTGTTTTTTTGTTTTCATCTCTGGAATAAAAAATAATTTTAAAGCAAACTTTTGCTTTCCTTTTTTTTTTTTTCATTCGTTTTAAAGAACCATAAGAAGCTTTGTAATGTTTATCTATTTTTTTTTTATTTGAAAACATACACATATAACAGTGATGCTTTCTTTTAATCCCAATGTAAATATACCTTTTTTATATATGTATAATTTTCACACACGTGTCAAAAAGTATAATAAAATATCAAATTATTAGAAAAATTGGGTTAAAAAAATACTTTATCCATTATTTTTATTTTCTTTAGTAGAACGCAACATTAGATTTAGAAATTTCCTATGGTAAAAATGAATACAAAAAAAATACATACTTTAGAAAATTGTTCAACATGTATATACAAATCCCCCAGCATGATATGAAATCTTTAAAAAAGAAAGGGTTCACACTCTTAGCTTCTCTTTCTTTTTCTTTTTAGTATTTAAATTAAACTAATTTTTCTTATCTCTTTTGATATTATAATAAATTTTGCTACGCATATATAATTTGCCCAAGAATCATTCCAAGTGAGATTGGATATTTGACAAACCTCTAAATCCTAGATCTTGATAGCAACAGTCTGCAAGGTAAGACTTTTAATTATATGATTATCTTATACCATGTGTGGCCTTTTATTTTGTTTTCATCTTTCGAATAAAAAACAATTTTAAAATGAAATTGTGCTTTTTTCATTCATTTTAAAGAACCATAAGAAGTTTTAGTAATATTTGAAAAAAATGATAGAAAAAGACTATAGAAAATGATAAATACTAAAGTAAGACTTTGCGTTAGTAGTTTTATAACTATTGTTAGTAATACTTGATCTATTATTGGTAACATATCTATACCTAATTGAAAATTTATCATTTTCATAGCCTTTTTATATCATTTTCCCTAAAGTTTATCTATTTTCCTTTTTCTTTAACAAAAGACACAAGTAATGGTGATGCTTTCTTTAAATCCCAAAGTGAATGTCTTTTTTGATTATATGATTGTGCCAATTTTATTAGGATTTTAAGGAGATTTTATTAAGATTCTTCCTAAAATAAAATCAGGAAACCTTTTAAAAATCGATTAGAAACAACTTCGTAGTCTATTAATATTTGATGTGGCATAGTAATTTTTAGGATAATTCCCATTTTTTATTTAAAAAAATGAATCCTTATAAAGAGAAATAAAATATAATATTAGAATATTAGAAACAAAATGTTTGATATATGTGCTTTTAACAAGTTTCATATGGATTATTCATGAATTAAACTATTGTTTATTAATACTATAAATTGATAACATGTTTGCACATGTAGGTATGGTGCATCAACTTTTTTTTTAACTCTTAGAAGATGACGACCAATATGGTTTCATAGAGCCTTCTTATTTCATTTTATTATGAATTATATCATTTTTTTAATTCTTTTCATGCACCTTTATCAATTTAACGTACATGAAAAGAATAAAAAATAGTTATTAGCCACCCAAATTAAAATGGTATGATCCTTTTGAAAATGAATTAATTGTTATTGTGTTTTATCATTTAGAATATATTCGTGTGATTTCTAACACAAAATATAAATCTTAAATTACTAAATTAACTCTGTATTAATACATGATTTTCGATTTTATTGATTTGCTTAGCGTCTATTCCTCAAAATCTAACCATTTCTATTTGTGCACTACCCATGAGGCCGTAAATACTTCCCACATTAATTCCCAATTCCCAATTTCTATTTATACCTTTGGATACAATCCAAGGAATTATTCTTACCTTATTGTCCCAATTCACAACTTTCATTTCTTTTATACTTTGTACCTTTGTGCACTTCATATGTATAAGGTGATGTCCCTAGAAGATAATACTATAAATTGAGAATATATACACTCATATGTATGGTACATCAATTTTTTTAACTCCTAGAAGATGACTATCAATATGGTTTCATATAGCTTTCTTGTTTCTTTTTATTATTAATTATATCATTTTTTATTCTTTTCATTCCCCTCTATTAAGTTAAAGTCAAAGATCAATTAATACCAATAAATTAAAGCCTTTTAATTATCTTAGCTTATTCACTATTAAAATTGAAACAGGTGAAATTCCATCATCTCTCTTCAACATTTCTACTTTAAGAGGTGTAGATTTACAAAAAAATAATTTGATTGGTAATCTTCCAATATTAACGGGCAATAGGACATTGCTAGAAGAATTATATCTACAAGATAACAACTTTACAGGTATGCTCAATCTATTTATCCCTTGATTTTATGCTCTAACAGAATTTTCATTTACTATTTATGCTTTTTCTACATGGCTTGCAAATTTTTAAACTGAAATTGCTTTTAAGAGTAAAAATTGTAGCATATTTGATATGTTTCACGTAAGAAAATTGTTCGTTTGCAAAATAAAAAATCTATTTATTATATTATCTGCATAATGTGTAATTGAAAGTATTTTTATTTCTTAAACAAACAAAATAAAATTTCAACTTTTTTTATCCTATGACGAATTCATTATCAGATTTTAAAGTTAGATTCTTGTGAACATTAGATAAATTTAATTAAAAATATAACTAATTTGATTGTTCATTTGAAATAGGTGAAATTTATTCCATAATCTGTCTTTAGCATATCCTTTGAAAAGAATTTTAAGATCGATAATTGATATTGGAAGATTCCCTTGAAAATTTAATTCCAGAAAAATTAAATCATAGAGTATTCTATTAATTTTAAACCTTTAATTAACAAAATTCCATGTATTATTTATAGAGTATTAATTTGATATTGTCACTCTTACTAATAAATAATTAACAAATATTTTATATCTATTTATAGGTGAAATTCCTTCATTTATTTGGAACACGCCTTCTTTGAGAAATGTTGCACTTGACAACAATCATTTCAAGGGTAATTTGCTAGAAGAAATGTGCCATCAACTCCTTTTACTTGAAGTCTTTAGTGTTACTGATAATCAATTAGAGAGAAATATTCCACTATCAATAAATAACTGCACATCTTTGAAAGAATTATTTTTGGGTGGTAACTCATTTACAGGTATGTACTTACTTACTTTTTTTTCCTTTTAATATTTTTTCTAAACTCATATATTGTTTTTCATCTCATTCATATTGTTCATTCACATACAATAGGGCTTGTGTATAGCTTGTGATTACCATCATAAAAAAACAAAGAAAATTAAGATCATGAACATATGGAAGCACATAATATTTAATTTGTAGAATATAATTAATAATCTCATTTTTTATGCCGGTACTTCTTTCTTGTAATAATTTTAAGTGTAATAATATATAGAAATTTTGCTCTCTCTTATTTGTTATATATACTTTAATAATTATATATTATTTATTTGACATTAAAATTATATGAGATATTTTTAAAAAAATTACAATATGGAATTAAAAATGTAAAATAAATAATAATATTTGGAAAAGTAGAAAAATTTAATTTCAAATTATAATATATAAATTAAAAAATTAAATAAAACTTAAAAAATGCTTGTTGAATAATTTTTGATATCCCCTTGATGAACAAGAATACGAGATGAATTTTTTGGATAGACAAATGACTTAAAAAGTATTTAATGCTTTTTGCCACATATGATTAATTGGCAATGCACAAATAATCTATATAGACAAACTTCACCCAGTCACTTGCAATTATTAGAAGATTAGCAATATGATAGTTAGAAGAAATTTTCTCTCCCATTTTCTAATATTATATTCAAACGACATTACCTGCTTTATTTCTCTTTTAGCAAAATAAGAATGATATTACTTATCTATTATATATCATATATGTATATTAAGAAGATTATATGCAAATATTATGACCTATTTTATTTTTTTATTTACAAATCTATTAACCTTTTTTATTAAATGCAACCTTTTTACAAGCATGACAATATTCCATCTAATTTTTATTTTTTATTATTTTCTTTGTTTTTCAATCATTTTCCCTAATATAATAAGTTTAAAATGAGATTCCTTTTTTTCCTCATTTTATTAATGTTATTGAAATATAACTAATGAATTATAATTCCAAAAATTATTGAAGCTAAGATCACGAACAGAAAGATATAGAAGATCATGAACTAGTGGGACCACATGAAATTTAAAACATGAAAAGCTCCACATCATATATATTATATAATATGCCCACATGTTGTTGTTTTTATTATATATTTATAGATTTTGTCATTTTCCTATTAATTTCAACTCTATATTTTCTCTCTCCCTTTTCTTAAATAATACATCTGTTTAATTTCATTTTGTTTTCATTTGTATTACACAAATTTATTAAATTTTCTATTAAACAATTGTTCAATAATTATAACATAAAAAAACTTTAATTTTAAAATAAATCTTCTATAACCGGGTCATCTCAGGATAGTTTATGATTTTCCAAATTTTTTATTTCAAAAAAAGTTTACAAAGAGTTAAAAAATAATAAAAATATTTTAGTTGTATATATTATTATTTAAAATATATAAAAGTCATAATTGTAACTTTTTTTATGTCTACATAGTCTCAAAAAGTTTATAAATGTATAGGCAAATTTGATAGATTTAACTTGTTAGACTTGCTCTTAAAAAGAACTATTATGTAATTTTATTTAAATTCAATATTGAAAATTAGGCCTTCTCCTTATTTTTATTTAAATATATAAATATATACACAATTATTATTCATAAATAAATTAATATATATAATATTTATTTAATTAATTACTACATTAAGTTTTTAATACAATTAAGTATTTTGGTATATCTTTTTACGATTTATATTTTATTTTATTTTAAATAATGAAAAAAATTTATTTAAAATGTATTTTATTTTAAAAGGTAGCACACAGATGATTGCATATCGTAGAACAGATAATATGTAGTGATTTTTGTAATATAAAATGATGTATTCTTATATTCCATACATGTTATAGATATAACCTATTAACTATTTTATCTTTTTTCCCTATTCCCTTATGAAAATGCTATTCATCCATCAATGCTTTTGTGTCCAAGTTTTATACCCAAAGGGATAGGCAATATTGACAAACTTAATGTCTTAGACTTGCCCGATAATCATTTGAAAGGATGTATTCCTTCCAACATATTCAACATTTCAACATTGACTTATTAGAGACAGATAGCGTAGTATATACTTGTTAGAGGAAATTGCCTTATTATAATATTAAAATGATGATATAAATTATTGCAGATCGTAGAAGAGATGATATGTATTGCTTTTTGTAATATAAAATGATGTATATTCTCTTCTCAAAATGTTATTCATCCATCACTGTTTTTGTGTCCAGGTTTTGTACCCAAAGGATTAGGCAATCTTGACAAGCTTAATTCCTTAGACTTAGGCTATAATCATTTGAAAGGACGTATTCCTTCCAACATATTCAACATTTCAACATTGATATGGTTGAATCTTGGTGGTAATTTTCTCTCTGGTCTTCTCCCATCATATTTAGGAATTGACCTTCCTAACTTGAACACGTTATGGTTGGACGAAAATGAACTGACTGGACAAATTCCAAATAGCATATCAAATGCTTCTAAGCTCATTAAGTTAGATTTGTCATCAAACAAATTTAGCGGAGCTATACCCAATGTAATTGGAAATTTAACAAAATTGATTGAATTAGCTTTGGATGGAAATGATTTGACTGGGTTAATTCCACATACAGTTAATAAATTACATGGCCTTCAACGTTTAAGTCTCAGCAACAACAAATTGCAAGGGTCCATCATCAATGAACTTTGCCAACTCAAAAGTTTAAGTGAGTTGGCTCTTGCCAACAACATGTTTTCAGGAGTGCTTCTAAGATGTCTTGGGAATATTACTTCTTTGCAGAAGTTGAATTTTAGCTCTAACCAATTGATTTCTCATATACCTTCTTCTCTTTGGAGACTCAAAGACATTTTGGATTTAGACATATCCTCCAATGCACTAAGTGGAACAATTTCTCCAGAGGTGTCGAACTTGAGAGCAATTAGACTTTTAAACTTGTCAAAAAATCAATTTTCAGGAAGAATCCCTACAACTATGGGTGGCTTACAAAGTTTAATAACTCTATCTTTGGCTCAAAACAAGTTGCAAGGGCCTATTCCAGAATCACTTAGAGGCATGATAAGTATGGAGTCAATGGATCTTTCCCATAATTATTTGTCTGGTGTGATTCCAAAATCCTTAGAGTCATTACTCTATCTTAAATACATTAATCTTTCCTACAACTTATTGTATGGAGAAATTCCAACAGATGGGCCCTTTCAAAATTTTACTGCTCAATGTTTCATGATGAATAAAGATCTTTGTGGAAAATCTCAACTACAAGTGCAACCATGTAGGAAAGGAAACAAGCACTTACCAGATAAAGTGATGTTGATCCTAAAATTCTCATTGCCTATCTTGGTTGTCATTTTGGTTGTTTCAGTCATTGCCTTTCTAAAGCGTAAGAGAGAAAATGATAATTATTCAACCAAAAGGGATTTAGCTAATTTGGATACAATAACTAGGATATCATACTATGAGCTTCTACATGGAACAAATGGATTTGATAAGAGTAATCTTCTTGGCTCTGGAAGTTATGGATCAGTATATAAAGCAATCCTTCCAAATGAAAAGATAGTTGCTGTCAAAGTATTTAACTTGGACGTGGAAAAAGCATCGAGAAGTTTTGACGTTGAATGTGCTGCCATGTGCAATTTACGCCATCGCAATCTCATTAAAATCATCAGTAGCTGCTCAAATAACAATTTCAAATCTCTAATAATGGAATTCATGGAAAATGGGAGTCTTGACAAATGGTTGTACTCTCATAACTATTATTTAGATGTCTTGCAGAGATTGAACATAATGATTGATGTGGCAATAGCTTTGGAGTATCTTCATCATGATTCTCCTACGCTAGTTGTTCATTGCGATGTAAAACCAAGCAACATTTTGCTGGATGAAGAAATGGTGGCTCATCTTAGCGATTTTGGTATTGCTAAATTGTTTGGTGAAAGAGAACTAAAAATTTATACCAAAACTTTGGCTACAATGGGCTATATGGCACCAGGTAATGCTTTAATAATAATATTTTAGATTTATTTTCATGTTGTTTTGTTTTCTATGATTTTAAAATATTAAACTTCTAGTAATATTTTTATGTTTTCATATGTAAATATTTGAATTGATGACACAAAAGAAAAGTTTAACAAAAAAACCTTATGTTTTGACATCTTGAAATTTATACTAATAATTCAAATTCACATATAGAGTACGGATCAGAAGGAATTGTTTCTACCAAAGGAGATGTGTATAGTTATGGCATCATGCTAATGGAAATGTTTACAAGGAAGAAGCCAACAGATGAAATGTTTGTTCAAGGATTAAGTTTGAAAGATTGGGTGAGAAAATCAACACCACATTCAATCATCAATATTATAGATGTCAATTTGATGCATAGAGAAAATCATAATACTGATAATATATTATCTCATATATCATCAGTTTTTGAGTTAGCATTAAATTGCTGCATTGACTTACCTGAGGCACGACTTACTATAACTGATGTTGTAGTATCATTGAAAAAAATCAAGGCTGTATTTATAGAAAATGCTAGGGATATTGCTAGGTGAATAATTGTTAATTCAAGATTTGGCGATAATTTCTTTAGTCTTCTGGTTTTTTTGTTTTTGTTATTGTAACAAGTAATCTTGTAAAGTGGATTGATTCTCTGTATGTGGCAACAATATAAAAGTATTTGAAATTTAAAATTTTCTAACTCTTCATGTTTCATTTTTCCTATTATTACAATGGATCTGAATTATAAAAACTTAAGTTTACTCTTTTCCTTCAAGTAACTTTATTTAGCTTGGAGTTTAATTTTAGAAAGAGAGTTTTTCTTTTACTCGAGAAAATTGGTACTTCAATTAAAAGTATAGCACATAGTGAAAGTATCATTTAAAAAATTCTTATGGGATGCTATTCACTTACCTATTTTGTTGTCAAATACCTGCAATTTACTTTACTAGCAAATTCCATATGATATCCATTCTTTAAAGCCCTTATGCCCAAAATAAAACTATAATTATTATTCTTTCACAACTTTTGTAAGAATTCACAAAATTCTTTTAATAAAATCCTTCTACTTAATTAACGGTAATCATCTTATAAATATGATTATTAACATTCAAATATCCATCTAATTTACTTAAATTATTTATCAATTATTATGGATATCCCTATAGGTAGATCCACCATTTTATGTCATTTTAAAAAATATAAGAGGAATCGAATGGCCTTATAGCCTAGTAGTATGAAAACTCTTCTATAAACAAGATGTCACGAGTCCAATCTCTCTTGTAACCCAACCTTAAACAGTTAGTGTCTGCCCCTCTAATTAAAAAAATATATATATAAAAAAGGAACAATTTGCCTTCAACCTTCCTTTTATAGAATGCAATATTTGATTTAAATCGATGATATACCACCATAGTTAACTAATAACTTCAACAACGACACAATCAAACATAAAAGAAAAAGCTCCCTTTCTCTCATTTTAGACATGCTTCAAATTTCGACTTAGCAATCCATATCACCATAACATACTTTAGGCAAATCCCAATACCTTACAAAATTTCAACCTAGAAATTAAATAACTTTAATGCTGAATTTGGGTCTTTGTTAGATCACATTTAGTTCATGCTCAAATATAATTCCTTCTTCCCACATTTCATCAAACACCCTAAGGGCGTTCCAAAATCAATTCATAGTCATAAATTATCAACAGCACAATTTTTCAACTAGTTTTATATTTTTCTATGTCTATTTCCTTAACATGATCCAAGTTGATACATAGAGCAATACAAAGAGAAACAAGTTAAATTCTTCTCTTCGCTCTTTTCTATACATACTTCAAGCTTCCATTTAATCGCTCAAACTTCACCACCGTGTTCTATATATATATATATATATATATATATATTCAAATAATATGTATATCCTTTAAGTTTCAACATAAAATTGAACAATCTTAATCCAACTAAATTGCTCTTCTACACATTTTCATAAACACCTTGTCTGCACCAAACATTCAAAAAGTTCAAAAACTTGTTAATCTTCAAATCTCTTATCCAATAATTTTCAAACACCCCTGTATAGAATTACTCTGCTACCCAAATTCAAGTCCTTACCAAGAATCAACTCAAACCAAGAAAACAGAATGTAAATCCACCTTCTTCCTATTACAACAACCAAAATAGTTAGAGTGAAATTTCCTATCCTAATAAGCTCCTTAAACTATAGTTTCAACTTGTCTAAACTTCCATCTTCTCTCCTAGATCATGCACAACCCACAGGAAAACACCATGATAAAAAAAATGACTTGAAGCTCAACACGAGTTCATAGACGAATAGCATATTTTTTGAAATGTCAAGTATATCTATAACATGAGGGAAAATGTAATTTACATTTGTCATTTATTTTTCTGATAGAAAGCCTACATTTTCAATGAATTCATTCAATCATGGTTGACTACTGCACCTAGTTTCCTGCCAGATCAAGGTTTCTTTGCCACATGTAAATCAAACACTAATGGATGGAATAATGACAAGCTAGATAATTATTTCCTAAGTAATCGCCACCACATGGTATGAAATGTTCACCACGGATCTATCATTTAAAAAAACAAATAAATAAGAAACGAAGCACCAATTGATTTTTACTTTCACATAACTCACTCACCCATAATACGATGAAAGTGGTAGGACTAGCATCTCCTTTTGCAAAAAAAAAGTTTTTTGTTTTCATGAATGGCAAAATTCCTAATTCATTATCATCCAGAGAAGGAAAATACCTAGGACTATAACTCCTTGCCACATATCTTCCATGCTCTGGAGTTATACAAATAATTAGACCATGCGGATCATTACCATCTTTTGAAGTGCCATCCCACCAACCTACCTGAAAGCTAAAATATATTCTTAAGCTTAAGTATACAACCACCAGTTAATTCCAGAGAGCTAGAAATGTTACAGGTCAATAGTCAATAAAATGGCAATTTATTGGTATAACATGAAAAACAATAATGCACAAAAGCTGCCCATTTAACCAAATTACTCGAAAATGACTGTTATTTTAAGACCAATAAAGTAATAAGAGAAATGCAGCCTGATTAAAGGATGATAATCATATCAAACGTGAACATAAATGACCTACATATTTGCTACCTCATAAAATTAACTCACATAACTGATTTGAGCTCTGGGAACATGTTCACAGGCTAAAAAACTCGTAAAGACAAGTAAATTAGGATATAAATTCCAGTGATCATATTAAAGCTCCTAAGAAACAGGATCTCCCTACTCCCTATTGGATTTCATGGTCAAAAGTTACAAGGCATTGCCATAAAATAGGCTGGAGAACAAACAACTATACCAAAGAAATTCAAGATGAAAGACACCTAAATTATTCCAACCTAAGTGATAGCAATTGAAGGACAGATGCTAGCATTACTAGGTATACCCAATCAAATTGCATATAGACCAAAGTCAAAAGATATACATGCAAGTTTTCATTGTAACCATTTTACGAGAACTCACAAGTCCAGCACCAGCTTTATCTCTTAGAAAAGCTGCATCATTGTACCGCTCTTCCTTTACGGCTTTCTGAAAAAATTTTAAAATAAAAATCCATAAAAGCTAATGAGAAAGAAAACACAAAATTTTAAAAGCAAGTAAAGAGATGCTTTTTGTCTGAAAAGCATTGCATGAGTTCGAATTCTTACATTGAGATGAGATATTACTCTTCCAACACTGTTATTGGTAGCTGCAGCAGCAATTACCACCTTAATCCTAGCAGCATCTTCATAATCCTCTATGTGCTCAGCATGGCTTAACTGAGACTGTTTAGCACAAAACCATTTTTGCATTAAAATGCCTCCAAATAGAAAGATCAGCTAGTGGCTAGCATTTCATAACTCCAAATAATTGCTACTTTGGTTTAGTAGATTTCCCAGCTTTGAAGTTATGTTCATATATGAGACACTAGTTAGTTTCCCTTGTAACTCCATAAAAGCTCCTTCAGGTCTATTATAAAAATATCACCGTGACAGGTATAATGTACAAGAATTCATTGCCACGAGAATCTCATGAACATTTTTTCGTTTTTCTCCAAAACTAGATTCTAATTAATCTTTACCTAGACATCTTGCATATGACATGTCATAAGCAATAGAGGAGAAATGTTTCAAAAGCTATATTGTCTCAAAGAATGAGCAAGGAATATTAAGTATGAGACGTGATGCTACATTAAAAGAAGATAACAATCAAGTTTAATAATATAAGCAATAAACTAATGTGGGAATTTAAATCAATTACCGTTTACTTGATCTAGACACTAAAGAAAATTGCTGTACTTCCTGTCAACTACGTCTTCAGAACCAACAAGTGATTTGCTACCAAAGTGACAAAAAATTTCTCCAGACCTTAACGTGATTGTTATTGCAATAATCACTTGAAAATTATAGTATTGTTGCCCTCCCTTTCGCCTCCACTCTTCTTGTATAACCTTGTCTAATTAATGAAACTCGCAACTTTTAGCTAAATCACATCACGTACAAAATCTTTCAAGTGTTAAATAATAAATTATCAGCAGATAATGCCCCGGGCTATATTTCATTCTTCTGAATCATAGAAACTATAAGTTGAATTAGCTCTTAATTAAGAACCACGAAGAAACAGAATAAAATGAACTACACATCACAATTCAATTACGCGCATAAATTTACAATTCCAAATGCACCTTGAGAATTGAGACGAGAACCTCGTGCTCATCAATATCCTAAAAATGCTTACGCCATCGATCCCAATCCCATTCATCATCTTCAGGTTCACGATTCTCCTTTTTCGAGCTGTCTTTCTCAGCCATACTAGCAGTCTTCCCCGCACCCAGAGCCTCATTCCGAAGAGAATTCATGTAAGAATCGAACTGCTTGATGACGTTTCTAACTAAATCCTGGAGCATCGAGTCCCACCCCTGTTAATAGAGCCATCAGACAACGACGGAGACCCACAGGCCGGATTAACACATCGGCAAAGCGGAGTAACATCAACAGAAATGGAGCGATGTGAATGCAAAGAGAAGGGAAGTGAAGAGGGTGATCTCAAGGGAAAAGGAAAAAAAAAACTTTGGGGCCTGGGAAGTGAAGATTGGGAAGTGCAAAAGGCGAAGATATAGAAGCCATCGACACAGAATCTCAATCTTTGTATGTGGATTAGAGAAAGAGAGAGAATAAATTAGAAGAAGAGAGAATTGGAAAAGTGGAGAAAGATTGAGTTTTGTGGATATGTGAGGAGGAAGAAAAGGAGGCGTAGTCGCCACTTGGAAAACGAGGAAACGCTCATAAAAAAAAAACTTGAAGCACTAAACATGAAGCTGTGAAACTAGTAGTGAGTGAAATTGGGGATGGAAAGCGGAAAATCCAGCACACATGGATAAGGATTCAAGACCGATCTTTCAGTTAAACTTTGGCAAGACATTTTTATTTTGGTTAAAAAGTTTTTCTTTTTCTATTCTTGTAATTTAACATAATTATTTTAGATTTTTCATTTTATAAATGTTATAAATATTATGATGAGTGGATCCATAGCATTGAGGAATTCCATATGGGTTAATGTCATTAGACTTATAATAACCTCTAATAATTCATATTGTACCATAACGTAAATTCATAAAATGTTAATCATAAAAAATTTGTCATATTTTCTAATCATTAGATTAACATTTCAAGCGTTTAAATTTTAATCTTTTTAAAATGTTAAATTATAAAAAGCTAATAATAAAATATAAACTATTAAATTTTAATCTCGTTTAAAAATATACTAACAACATAAAAAAATATTTTATAAAATTAAAATTTAAACCATTAAAAATATTAATCTACCGATTAAATAAGAGAAGAGGATGGCCAGCTTGAGATTGGTGTGCTGATGATATTGGAAGACATGATGGAATAATTTGTTGGCAGTATTGATTCTGAGGTTTGGAGTCAAGGTCTTCAAGAGTCAAATCATTTGCTCTTTTTTATCTCTCTCTGTTATTCTCATGTCACTACAAAATATTTGGAAATACTCAACCTATCCCCCTTTTTTACATTTCTTCAATCCCTTCAAGAATTGCTTGTTGGGGGAAAAAATTTAGAACGTTAATATTAATTAATTATCATATTAATATATATCAACTTTTAAAATGATAACCTAAAAGAAAAGAAAGTTTCATTTTCATTTTTTAAATTAAAGAAACCAAAACATAACTCAACTGAAAACAAGGATGCATAAGTCATACATTGGATTACTTTGTTCTCTCCTTATACTTTTGTTTCTTTTAATTTCTCAAAAGAAAAATATAAGGGGGGACATTCATGGAAAATATATTTTTTTTATGAGGTTAAAATCTAATTTTACTTCTAAATTTTTCTTTAAATACAATGGACACTCCAAAATTTAAGGGTGGCACAATGTTACTTCTCAATAAAAAAATGTAATTATTAAAAAATGTTGCAACAAATGAATAACATACAAAGACAAATTCTGATACAAGTAATGGCAATAAATCCATACTGTTTACTTGTCCTCAGAATATTTTGATGATTGCATTTCATCCTTATGACCTCATGCTAATTTTCCCTTTTCCTTATCCCTTTTCACATTCATACAGAGATAGTTACAGAAACTTCTTATGCAACAAGGAATCAGCGATGACTTGAGGCTCAAAGTCTGGTTTGAGGTAGCGAGCAAATGTGTCTGCATACAAATCATAACGAGCAGTCATATTGAAACCCCGCTTGTCTTTATACTGCCTACATAAGTTGAGGTCCATGTCTGCAATTATCAAGCCATATCGATTTCGTGAAAGCAATGGAGTGCATGAAATATCTGGTGCTGAGAAAGTGACAGAAATCGGCATGTGCTGGCTTTCCATCTCCCGAAGTAAAGGGGTTCTGGAATGTCTTAGTACCAACACGGTTAATGGAAGCAACAAAATAACTATCCTGAAAAGATCATAACACAGAAAGTTAGTAGGCTGTTAAGAATTTCATGATAAAAATTCTAATTACAAGTTAGAACTCTTAACTCCAGCTTTACAAGTAAATGGTCTTGACATAATGTTAGAGCCTCTGTTACCTAGAGGTTGGGAGTTTAATCTTTACAACATTCTAAATACAACATAAAAGTGAAAAGATCATTACACACAGAAAGTACGCAGGCTGTTAAGGATTTTATAATAAAAATTCTAATTACAAGTCAGAGCACTCTAAACAACTCAAGCTTTTGAAGTAAAATGGTTTTGACATAATATTAGAGCCTCTGTTGCCTAGAGGTTGGGAGTTTAATCTGTATAACATTCTAAATATAACATGACATGGCACATGATAAATGAGATACAGAAATGTATGCAAACAAATTAATACATGAAAAAAGAAACAGCACTACAAAATTGAGTTTAAATAATCATTTTAGGTTCCAAGTCCCCATAGTTTATTTTTGTAGTTGTCCCCCCCTTTTATTTGGCTGTCTGAAATGTTAGTCCCTATGTTTTGAAAAATACTTAGAAGGAACACGAGCTAGCTTAAACAGTGTTAATTTTGCTAAGATCCAATGCCTTAATGCTTCCCTAATGCCCTTCCCCCACTCACTCGCATGTTTTTGTTTTAAGGAAGTGGGATTCCTTTTTCTGTTTTTAATCAGACAATTTTATAATATTTTTTAGGTCCTCTTTTTACATAGTCATCTGATGGGTTTAATTGTTTTAAGTTCACCTTAGCAAAATTAACACTGTTTGGGATAGCTCATGGTCCTTCTGAGTATTTTCAAAATAAAAGGGCTAACGTTTCAAACAAAGCAAATAAAAGGGATAAGATCTCACGTAAATAAACTATAGGTACTAAAAACAAAGCACAATTAAAGCACAGAGACCTGGAGTGATATTTTCAAAACATAGAAGCTAAACCTATAGCTCCAAACGCAAACTAAATGTCAATCTTCATCTCCATTCATATAACTAAAGTTTTCTATAAGCTCTTAAGCTGTTTTGGAGAATTTCAAAAGAAACTAGTGCGTTTTTAAATATTTCAAAACATATCAGACCAGCAATATAGGTGCTAGAGCACAATACACATCTTGGCTTGAAATGGTATATCCATATTTGACGTTGAAATATACAGATGTTCCGCAAGCATAAAATATGGTTATTCCCGACAAGTAAAGTATGTTTATTCGCTTTGCAATTTGGTATTCAAAAACATTTAATTTTAAATAACAAAGTACAGGACTAGCATTAGATCATTGGTACAAACGATCAAAATAGTGCTTAAATTAACCAAAAAAAGATCTATATGCACAACAAAATCGATTTAGTTTACAGAATTTAACATTCCAGACAATATATTATAAATTTGAAGTAACTAACCTCTATTGGCCACATTGGCTCACTGAGTTCACCAACAGTTGCAGAAGGGTTGAAAACAATCTCTGCACCAGTCAAGCCAAAGGCTAACCAATTTAAAGGATGGTGCCTACCATAATATATATTAATAGCAATCTTCCCATATGATGTTTCAAATACAGGGTGGCCAGTATTTCCTTCCATATAATATGTGTTCTCATTAAAGTCCCCAACCCACGGTATATGGTTCTGACCAATGTAGCGTGTTCATCCAATTTTGAATGTCACGTCCCAAAATTTGGACTGTGACCGGCACAGAATATGAATAGTTTCATGTTCCGAAAGCCTAAAACCTCAACTACAACGTTTAAAGTTTTCATAACATTTTTCAAAATAAACAGAATTGTTTTTTAAGTCTATGTGGAGCATTTACCTTCTTTTCAAAATAATACAAACACTTTCTAAATGATAATTTCATCAAAAGTAGTTTTGTGAAAAATGATGCTTCGGATAGGCAACAAGGCTCTTCACTGCTCAGCGAAAGAGTTAGGGTCATCTGCACTATCTGAGGCCAAATAATCTACTCGTGAATAACGTTCCAAAAACATGATTTAAAAGAATGCGGAAATAAACAATACATAATCATGTTGAAAATGTATTTCATAACATTTCGTAATCTGATGCAAACATTTCCATGAACATTTGTATTTTAGGAAAAACATAAATCTGAAATAACCAGTTCAATATAAATCGTTTAAAAATAATCCTTTCAAAACCATAATCTTTATGTAGGACTTCAACAGAACGGAAATGTTATGGCTCTAAAATTTTAATAAATAAAATTTATTTAGCAAAGGAATATGCATATATTTGGTGCAGAAAATTTCAAAGTGAACAGGTTAGTTGAGTGGTCACGTGACAGAAGTGTGAAACAGAATTCAAAGTGAACAGGTTAGTTGAGTGGTCACGTGACAGGAGTGTGAAACAGAATACCCGCGTTCGAGCCCTGCTAGTGAAGAAAGAAAGGTTTTATTTTTTTTTATCGCGCGAAATGACCAAAGTGCCCCTCTCACCTTTTTCATCTGCAGACCGTACCTCCCTTCTTCATTTTAGCTGATTCACGCGGCGATAACAGAGGAATAAGCTCAGTAAGAGCAGCGGCAGCCTTCACGCAACTGATGCCGTGCAGCCAGTTGTTGTTTCAGACAGTTGCTTTGGTTGTGTTGTCACTGTTAGAATTGTCACTCCACTCAGCGCCGATGGTCCTTTAAATGGAGCAGAGAGGTTGGGTGTAGGGAAGAAAGGGGAAGGTGAGCGACGGTGAAGTATGCTGTTGGGTGGCTTGCCGTCTTTGACCGGGGGGGAAAACTCTTTAGCCCCGTTGTCTGGTCTGGCGTTATACTCGCCGGCGAAGCAGAGAGTGAGAGAAAGCAAGGAACGGGAGCTTGCGATTCGGTACAGGGAGAACACCAATTGTCTTGCTGTGTAAACTCTCCGCCAGTGTTACCGTCAGTGATAGCTATTCCGTCACAGCAATCATCCAAATTCCTCATTTTTGGCCAGCTCCTCGGTGATTGCTATGAGTAAGTGATTGAGTCACTGTAGCAAGTCCAGTTTCCCAACCTCCTATAGCCGCCGCAGGTGCTCTGTTGTCAATTGAAATTCTCTGTCAACGATAATCCACCTTTTCCCTGATGTCGAGCCATGTGAGGTATTGAGGGATGCAGACGGAATGGGTCTACGTTGTGGTGTTCCTGTGGAATTGAAGCTGGGTAAGTAAATAACCCCATTTAAGCTATGCGGTGTGATGGATTGAATTGATTTTCGTTGGTTATGGGTATTATACTTGTGGATATTTGATGATGTGGCTGTTATTATGAATAATTGGATATATTTATTCATTGTGCTCGCGGGTGCTATAAAGATATTTATGTGTGTGTGCTGTAATGCTGGTTAGCAAGTCCTGGGGCTCTGGTTAAGGGAGATTGATATGTGTACGTATGTATAATTGAGCTTTATGTGCACTATGAGGGTGTATTTATATGTGTGTATAGCTGTTGTGTGAATGAGCTGCGAATGAATATATATATGTTCAGTATGTGTGCTATGAAGAATATATATATATTCATATGTGGGAAATGCAGTTGGATGAAGGAAGAAGAAGAGCTAATGGATGCCTCTGTTTTGACTTATGCATAGGGTGTTGCTGTAGGTGAACATATAGGTGTATATGCATATTTTTCGTTGGTCCTGGAAATTTGGCTTGTGGACAGATTTATGAATGTATAATGGATTTGAGAAATTGACAGTAGTGGATTAATGGAATTAGTGAATGAAGAAGAAATTTGGAGTAATAGTTGGTATTCTTGGGAATTTAATTCATGTGTGTAGCCTATATTAGTTGAAGGAAAGAAAGGGGGTTCTGTTACTATGCTTGTGCGTATGTGCTGTTGTTTTAGCTTAATGTATAGTTATATATATTGCTGTTGTGTGCAAACTAAATTTGGGTTTAAGTTTTGGAAGGGAAGAAATATTGGGAGAAAAAAAAACTATGTTTTGGTAAGTGAAATGAGCTTAAATTGAGATTGTTGCTGAGTTGTGCATTGTGGTTCAACTGGTTTGACATTTGGGCAATTGTTGAGATATGGGTGTTAAGTTGAATGGAAGAATATGATATTGGTAGGAACTTTTAAAATTAACCATGGTTATAAAGTTTGGATTTTTCATAGTTAAAGGCTATGGTTTTCATATTTCAAGCATTATAAAGGAATGAGAATGGTGATAAAAGAAATCATTGGAATATTTCTATTTTATCAAGTGTATATAGGATTGTTGTGATAATGGTAAATGAAAGGAAATTTCTAGTGGATATATATATGTATGTGCGGGTATGCACAGAGATAAAGTGTGAAAATTATAAAGTTGTGCAAGGGTTGTGTTTAAGGTTTAGGAATGAATAAGAGTTTGCCTTCATGTTTGGTTGCGGTTTAAGAATGATGAATTTTTGTTGCAATGTTGATTAGAATGTTAATATATTGTTTCGGAATATCAGGGAATTGAGAAGTGAGAATAATCAAAAGTGATCGGCTAAAAAGAGTAACTATTTAGAAGCGTGGCAGGTGAGTGAATAACGTTCCCTAAAATTTACATTTTCAAATGCATTGTCATTTCAAATGTTAAATTTCAAATATGAATTTCGAAAAGCCAATTTTATGAAAGTACAGTTTAAATCGTTAGAAATGATTTTCTTTCGATTGATTTACAAAAGAATTATGATTATGTATGAAAATGGATGAATAAGTTTTTGAAAAGAGTTTGGCACAAGTTGCATTGAACTGATGTTATTCATGAAATATATTCTTATGCAAATTTCATATGATTTTACAGTAACTTGATTTTTAATGTACATGCTGGGGTTTCTGAAATTCAAAGTGGTTTTTTCCAACAGTTATAGCATTGAAACAGTTGAGATTATTTCATGTGAAATAAACCCCACGCATGATGGAAACGTTTTAGGACGGAATACAGAACGCTGGTTGCTAACAGCAGTACTGTTAGTCCATGGTGCACCTTGGTTACTCGAGCTCGACAGTTTGTGGCAGAGCCACCAGAATTATTTCGTGGGATTTATTCTCGCGACAGTTTGTGGCCTTGAGCCACCAGAATTATTTCGTGGGATTCATTCTCGCGACAGTTTGTGGCTTCGAGCCACCAGAATGGTTAGTTACCCTCGTGGACTGTGTGTCCATGTCTGTTTTCGTTCTATTGAAGTCCTACAGAAAGATCATGATTTTGAAAGGATTGTTTTCAATGATTTATTTGAAATAGTTATTTCCCTTGAAATACAAATGTTTACGGAAAGGTTTGCATTAGATTACTAAATATTATGAAATACATTTTTAACATGATTATGCATTGTCTATTTCCACATTCTTTTAAATCATGTTTTTGGGACGTTATTCACGAGTAGATTATTTGGCCTCAGATAGTGCAGGTGACCTTAATCCTCCCGCTGAGCAGTTGTCATGACCCAAAATTTGGACCGTGACCGGCACAGAATATGAACCATTTCATATTCCGAAAGCCTAAAACCTCAAATACAACGTTTAAAGTTTCCATAACATTTTTCAAAATAACACAATCTTTTCTAATGTCTATGTAGAGCATTTACCTTTTTATTCAAAATAACACAAGTACTTAATAAAGATTAAAATCAATCTTGTTCAAAAACAACGCTTCGGATCTGCGACGAGGCTCTTTACTGCTCAGCGGGAGGATTAGGGTCACCTGCACTATCTGAAGCCAAATAATCTACTCGTGCATAACGTCCCAAAAACATGATTTAAAAGAATGCGGAAATAAACAATGCATAATCATGTTGAAAATGTACTTCATAACATTTCGTAATCTGATGCAAGTCTTTCTGTAAATATTTGTATTTCAGGGAAAACAACAATCTGAAATAACCATTTCAAACCAATCGTTGAAATAACCATTTCTTTCAAAATCATAACTTTTCTGTAGGACTTCAACAGAACGAAAACAGACGTGGACACACAGTCCACGAGGGTAACTAACCATTCTGGTGGCTTGAAGCCACAAACTGTCACGAGAATGAATCCCACGAAATAATTCTGGTGGCTCAAGGCCACAAACTGTTGCGAGAATAAATCCCACGAAATAATTCTGGTGGCTATGCCACAAACTGTCGCGAGAATAAATCCCACGAAATAATTCTGGTGGCTATGCCACAAACTGTCGAGCTCGAGTAACCAAGGTGCACCAAGGACTAACAGTACTGCTGTTAGCAACCAGCGTTCTGTATTCTGTCCTAAAACGTTTCCATCATGCGTGGGGTTTATTTCACATGAAATAATCTCAACTGTTTCAATGCTATAACTGTTGGAAAAAACCACTTTGAATTTCAGAAACCCCAGCATGTACATTAAAAATCAAGTTACTGTAAAATCATATGAAATTTGCATAAGAATATATTTCATGAATAACATCAGTTCAATGCAACTTGTGCCAAACTCTTTTCAAAAACTTATTCATCCATTTTCATACATAATCATAATTCTTTTGTAAATCAATCAAAAGAAAATCATTTCTAACGATTTAAACTGTACTTTCATAAAATTGGCTTTTCGAAATTCATATTTGAAATTTAACATTTGAAATGACAATGCATTTGAAAATGTAAATTTTAGGGAACGTTATTCACTCACCTGTCACGCTCCTAAACAGTTACTCTTTCAGCCCAACCACTTCGATTACTTTCCTTTCTAAATCCCCTGGTATTTTGAAATAGTATATTAACATCCTATTTAAAGTTTCAACATAAATAAATCACTTTTAAGCTACAACCAATTATAAAGGCAAACACTTCATCATTTCTAAACATTGAACACATCCCTTACAAAACTTTGTAACTTCCAAATTTCTCTCAGAACTACTTAATTCTGACACTCGAACTCCATAAGCTTTCTATTTCATCTTTCTTTTCATATGTGTGTGTGTATACATATATGCATATGCATAACAATCCCCAATCACCTTTATTCTTCTTTCATTTAATTAGCAATATTCATACTTATGTGCAAACAACAATAATGCCCCATCTCCTTCCCACACCAGCAAATTTCAGATTTTTTTCAAGACAGAAAAAGGCAAACCCAAACCTATGTGCACACGGCTAACTGGGACCAATCTAGCAACAATATTCCAAAACACTTACACTGCACATACAGAACACCCTCACACACAGCAGCAGTGACCACAGTGCATACACATATCTTCATATGTATCATCCTTCAGCTAACTCACAACCTCAAATGTATTATTGATAGAATTCTAACACAATCTCATAAATATATACAGGTGCGCACCCTAACCATCCTAGCAAGTCATATACTCTTCTTATCAACCCAAAATTTTTTTTTTCTAAATCCACCCACGGCATCTCCTGTCCAGCAACAATTTCACACACATACATATACACAAATACTCCCATCCATCACCACCTTTCCTCAGCACACCCGAATATAAGTATATATATATCTAAACTATCCCGAGCTCTTTCCTTACGGTAACACACACACCCAAAGGCAGGCATCAACTTAAAGCCAGTAGGCGACAACCATTGCGTCATGATATATACATGTTCTTTTACAGTTGACAGGGTTAGATCAAGTTCACAGAACCAAACATTCATTTACAAGCCAAAACCACAAGTCTCTGTTTTCCACAGCAAGCATACAGAACAGAGGAAGAGAAAAGAATAGAAGAGAAAATGCAATTTACCCCACAAATAGCATACCTCAATCGATAATCCTTAACAACATCAACCAATTCAAAGTCAATCAAGCCCCTAAGTCCTTGGCGTTTACACACAGAAGGGTAAGGGGAACAAATAAAATCATGCACTTAAGTCATTCACCACGATAATCAAAACTTTCGACTCCTATTCCTTATTAAAAAGCTTAAATCTTACAAGATCAATCATTATCACCTCAATCTTCCATTTTCAAACAGACTCAACTCGCATTGCAGAGATTAGAGAAGTTAAGGATGAGGGCCGAAACTGAGGGCCTACCTTACACACACAACGGACCCTTGAAGCAACAAAGGAAGTCGGAGGCTGGCACTACAGTAATGGCAAAACTTTACTGGCGGAGAGATGCCCGAATTGAACAGCAGGTGAGAAGCATAAGATTGCCCATATACAGAGGTGAAAAGAAGGAGAAGCACTCACCAGCCACCAGTTTCGACTAGCTAGGAAAGGCGACGGTGACGGCGACAGATCGCAGCATCAAGAGAGCTTAATGTCGCAAACTTCTGTCTCCCCTGCTCACGACCCCTCTGACCCATTTATCAGACCATGACTCTGCGATTAATGCCGACTTATCCAACGCGACAACACAGGCACCAAATTGACTGAAGCACGACAACGATGGCGTGCAAATTTTCCCCACCGCCGTCTCCCTCCCTCTGATGTCGCTGAGAGTTGCAGAGGAAATGGAGAACGTTGTACGAGCTCTGCAGAGAAAAAGAAAGGAGGGGTAGAATTGTAATTTCGCACGCCAGAGAAAAATAAAAACTTCCACTTCTGCAGTCACCAAGGTTCGAACACAGGATCTCTGATTTTCATCCTCCATCCCTGACCACTATGCTACCCATTACTATTTGAAATTTTCTTCCATAAATATATATTTATCTTTTGATAGCATGATTTTAAAGTTTGATAAATTCCTGTACCATAACAGCAGTAAAGAGCCTCGTTGCAGATCCGAAGCGTCATTTTTGACAAAATTACTTTTGATATAATTATTATTAAGAAAGTGCTTGTATTATTTTAAAAAGGAAGGTAAATGCTCCACACAGTCCTTAGAAAAGATTCTGTTAAATTATGAGATACAATTTATTATTGTTTTTATTTCAAAACATTTCATTTAAAGTTTTAGGCTTTCGAAATGTGAAACTATTCATATTCTGTGCCGGTCACGGTCCAAATTTTGGGACGTGACAGGAAACAGACGTGGACACACAGTCCACGAGGGTAACTAACCATTCTGGTAGCTCGAAGCTACTAACTGTCGCGAGAATGAATCCCACGAAATAATTCTGGTGGCTCAAGGCCAGAAACTGTCGCGAGAATAAATCCCACAAAATAATTCTGGTGGCTCAAGGCCACAAACTGTCGAGCTCGAGTAACCAAGGTGTACCAAGGATTAACAGTACTGCTGTTAGCAACCAGCGTTCTGTATTCCGTCCTAAAATATTTCCATCATGAGTGGGGTTTATTTCACATGAAATAATCTCAATCGTTTCAATGCCATAACCATTGGTAAAATCACTTTAACTTTCCAAAAACCCCATCACATACCTTTGAAATCAAATTACTGTAAAAATATATGAAATTCACAAAGGAATATATTTCATAAATAACATAAGTTCAATACAACTTTTGCCAAACTCTTTTCAAAAAGCTTATTCATCAATTTTCATACATAATCATAATTCTTTTGTAAACCAATCGAAAGAAAATCATTTCTAACGATTTAAACCATACTTTCATAAAATTTGCTTTTCGAAATCCATAGGTGAAATTCATCATTTGAAATGACAATGTATTTAAATATGTAAATTTTAGGGAACGTTATTCACTCACCTGCAATAATCTGATATAGTTTATCCTTGCTCTAGATTTCAAGATATCGTTCTCCCTTCATTTTCCTAAATTTTTGAAATAAGACATTCCGTAAGCTTACATTCAAAACCATCTTTCAAACAGATTTTATATTCGTAACAATTATAACTATCACCAAAATCTATGTTTAGAGAAGAAAAATCCCTAACCACAAGTTAACTTTGCAAATTCCAAATCTTGTGTCCATAGAATACATGTTGCCTTATACCTCCCTTATAAATCCCATGTAAACACCTCAACTAAACATGATATAATTCATTCTTTTAAGTCTCTTTAGACGTACTTCAAACTTCCATCTCATAATTAATATTTTATCTTGTACTATGATGGCAAATACAGCAGCATGATATGTATATATAACCTGAAATTTCCCCCTCCAATAACATTGTTCCTAACGCTACTTTATGATATGGTAGTTTAATATATTAACTTCACATCCCTCCATTTTGTAGCCACACATGTACAGTTCCAAGAATTTCCCACCAATATCTCTACAATTCTCCTTGACCGATTAAGGCATGCATATACATATTCATGTGTTGTCCAAGACAAAATCTTATTCCTGATGACAGCAGCTATACTCCCCCAACAGCACGAATTTTCTTCTTTCTCACTCTCTCTCTAAATATATATATTTTTACACAGAATCACATACCTACCGAACATCCATCTCCATGAATATAAATAAACACACATGGTTCATAGCCCATAGCAGCATCAGCTTTTCATATACATACATATACCCAAACAGCAGCCCACAAATACACACAGCAGCAATGTTCACATAAACAACAGAAGAAGAAAGTTCCAACAACATACCACGCACTGTTTAAATTCCGTGGAGGTTTACGCAGCTCCAACATCCTTTATTCTTCCATTTTTCCTTCCCTTCCTAGACCCAGAGATCACACACCCTCCCCGCGAAGCATTGCATAGCAGCAATAGAGAAGAATGCCAAAGATATAAAGTTGCTACAGTGACATTAGATGACAGTGACGAGAACAGCCGCTGGTCCTAACAACGACACCCCACACGACCGATGACAAAAGGCGACGCACTCCTACAGCAGCCACCGATGGCTTTTTTTCTTTTTTCTTCCCTAATCCAGCTCTTGCTCCGTTCCTTAAATAAAACAGCAGCTGCAGAGGGAATGACAACTCCATCAGTGACAACACGGACGGAAGAAAGGTGACTGATACAAGGAAAATGCTTGTGTACTAGCAGCAGTGGTAAGTGGTTTAATGTCACGAAGGTCTGCTGCGCCTTCCTCAGATCTCACTCCCTCACGGAAAATCTGCACACAAATGGCAGAGAAAGCGTCTAGGATTCGAACTGAGGACCTCCAGTTTAATTACACTGCCCTCAACCACTCAGCTACTGCCTCATCATTGAAATTTCTGTAATGAATTTATATATACTCTTTTTTAAATTTTTATCTATTAATTTTTTTTAGAGCCATAACATTGAAAGTCAGAAACTCGGAATATTTTCAGCAAATAAAAGCAAGAAGCTTATGTAAATTACCTTACGGTTCTTCCCAATTATGTTTCCACAATTTCCAATAACGATCGCAATGTTCCAGAGAACCTCTCCATGATTAATATCCCTCTCAAGAATTGGACTTATAATGACCATGTTATATTTTAATGCAAAACTTTTAAGGAACTGAGTTGATTCTCCATCAACAGGTTCAACAAATTCACACCACCTCTTCTCTCGAGTACATAAAGCAAAAGGCATCATCCATGCTTCCTGTAGGAAAGGTATATTAAATTTAACCCATTGAGGATTTTCCTATCTCAGGAAGAAGTCAATGGGTAAAAATGTTCATGCTCAAATATAACCTACTTGGAAGCATAATATGTTGACTCCTGAAGAGCCAGCTGCATCAATAATTGGTTTTATCTTTTCAAAGATAGCCCTCTTTTGATCCAAAAATGGAGCAGTTGTGGGAAGGGCAATAGAGTTTTGAATCAGACCAACCATAACTATTCTAGGTTCTCTCATTAGTTCTCTGTCAACATGAAATGAAAAAGCCAGAAAGAAATCAATGAAATCATCCCCAGAAGTAGAATATAGAAGGACTAGACTTAAGTAAAATTTATATACATTTATTGGTAATGAAGTTCTCAACAAAAGAAAAATGACATGTCTAAATTTTTCTTTGAAAGATCCAATCATGCGATTGAGTTGTAAAAGCTAAACACTTAGTAGAAAAAAAATACGCTTCAACATCTTTTTATAGAAAACTCAATAACAAAAAACATAAAAATTTGTAGCTGATGAGCCATAAGAAGGAAATGAAAGGAATTAGCGAATTGGAGGTCAAGACTGGGCGTTTATTCAAAACAAATCTAAGGGATAAAGTACAAAAGCCTATTAGTATGCCTAGGATCCCCTTTTACTCATGTTCTGTGATACAACCATAAAACTGAATCTTTTACCCTATGTTTGGATAGGAAGAAAATTAGGGAGGAAAGAATCTAGGAGGAAAAACTTTCAAAAATAGTAAATGTTTTTACCACTTCAGAAAATGTTTCTTCCTAGTATTCCCTCCCCCCTATTTTTCCCTCACTTTTCTTTCCATCCAAATATAGCCTTAGTAAAAATGCAGACGCTGACATTGCATGTTAATGGTCATAGAAGCAGCTCAATCAACCGCTAATCTTGACAAGGCTACATACATTAATAAATTAGTAATACCTTTTTAAAGGTATGATCTGTGCTAAGGGCACAATATAAGTTATAGTTGCCTTAGTTTGATGATAATTACTCACAAAATCCTTATAATAGACTACCATTTACCACCATTTTCTCAAAAGAAAAGGTGAGATGTTTGCAGAACCAAACCCAAAGTCAAAGGCTAAAATCCATTTTGTCAGCAAAATATTTGAGAAACTAAGCTGATCAGCATAACGCCCAATCAATGACAACACTTCGTAACAATTCATTTTAGAAGTAAAAATCGAAATCGTTGAAGTCTTCTATGATCTAGGAATATATCTACATCACATCACCATCTAAATGACAACACTTCATAACAATTCATTCCAGCATGATGGGCTTTCAAAAGGGGGACTAAACTTATTTTTCACATAACTTGCATAAGATAGGAATAGCAGAAGTTATCAACATTATCTCTGATTAAAAGGCTTGTATATCCACTCAACCCACTCAACAGTGGTCAGAACACTAGAGGTTCTACCACTACCAAAAAGGCAAGAAACACTAATATAAATTTCAAAAGCAACTTAACCCAATCTATTATGTAAAAGGAAAATTTTAAAAACAAATCCCAATTCAAATCAATTGATGATATGAATGTACCCAACTTATATTAGCATCAGCCAGCTCAAAGTGACAAGCGTGGACTACAGAAATAGCCTTTTAAAAAAAGAAGACATGAACGTAAGGATCCTCATTTGAAATTTGACACAGTTTCATATATAAAAAGATGGATCTAAAAATGAAACCAGAAAGAAATACAAGATGACTTCAAAATCATATATAGAAAGATGGATCTAAAATTTTTTTGTGAATCTTCAAGCTCGTGCAACGAAACCAACTGTTGCATCTTTTCTGAATAATAATGAGCCGTGTACGGTGCTGGTTTAGCCAAATGAGTTTGGGCTGTTAGATCATCGATCTCGCGGAGCCCATTCTTTCCATGTATATTGCAGGTTTTTTTTCTTCTTTTTTTTTAAAAAAAAACAGCATGTATTTTGCAGGTTACAGGTTGGCAATTTTCTTTTTGTTGGTTAAGAATTTTTTTTGATCTAAATTGATATTGTAAATATTATAAATGTTAGAGAAGTGTCAAGATCTAAATTATGATAATGAAATTTAGAGCCAAATGACCAAATTACTCTTTATTTTATTAAAAAAAGTGAATTGTATTTGATGTTTAGGGGCATTTTAGTCATTTAGTTTTAAACTTCAAAGTCTCAATTTAGATATTGACATTTTTCTAGCATTTATAATATTTAGAATCTCAATTTAAAAGTTATTAATTTCTAGGGTCTTTTTAAAGATTTTTCCTTTTTTAAATTGTATTGCATTTTAAATTGTTAACTTTTTAAATAAGAAAAATTCTCTTTCATTTGTGAGAAGAATTAATTGCCCAAACCTATCTGATATAAAAACATCCTCAAAGGAACAGAGGGATTAGGCGATATCAAAGAAACAAACAAATCACTATGAAGTGATTGTATTTCCTCAAACCTCGATCGTTTATTTTTTTAATATAAAAATTTAAAAAATTTCTAATATATTTGTTTTAACATAGAAACTATATTAGTTCAATATAATATTTCTGAGTTTTAAACCATTAGTCATATATATTATCAAAATATAACATTAACACACAGATAAATGAATCACTTATAATAAATCAAGCCTGCTATGTATTCCACAATAATATCTAGTATTTTAAAATTTAAACACAGTTAGTCTTACTATTGGCCTATACATTCTCTTGCAACTTTTCTTGAGTGAATAATTTGGTTTCAAATTTTCTTTCCATGTATTTATTTGTTTAATTACTATTTCTTAATTATTTCCATGTATTTTAATATATTGGCCCGCTACCACATGTCCATGTTATCATTATAGTTACCACTACCATAATATCAACCTTATCGCCAAAGTTATCATCAATATCATTCACGAATGCCACACACACACACACACACACACACACATATATATATATATTCAACATATTACAAAATTATTCTTTTGATATTAAATTTTATTACCATGTATCCAGTTTTAAGGTTTACGGTTACCCTTAGCACATATCAACTCTATATTATTATTATAAAATTATTCTATTCTGGTTCTGCACTCACACATATATACATTGAGCCAATTTGTTTATCTATTTTAAATTTATATCTTACATTAATTAATTAATTTCATAATTTTTATTACTCTCTTTTCTCCCATATTTAATACTTTATTAAATAGGAGTGTTTCAAAAAACTTGATACACAATTTTTACATGATAACGATAAATAAATAATTTAACTAATTTTGTTAAGAATTATTAACGTCATTTTGTTAGCTCCAAAAAAAATGTCAATTCCTACAAACGACCTTGATTATTATTTAAATGAATCAGTTATATCAATTTTCAAGGAGACATTTAGAAGTTGTTTTTGTCAAATTGATTTGACACTCACAAGACAAGAAATCCTCCTTCACCTACGATTCGAGATTTGTAAATCTTTGAATCCAGACACGGGAATGGATTGCATTTTCCATTATCAACGTTCTATGGAGCAGGTACTCCAAGCCACCATACTTGACCCTCAGGTCAAATAATGGAGTAGTGAATATAATTATGGCCACCCATTAAATTTCTCTTCTTGAGAGAGTGGAATTATTGTCATAATCCACTAATTTCTCTTTTAGGGAAATTAAAATAGATATGATTGATATTTTAAATTTAATTAGTCTTTATTATTTAGTACTTCTCCGTTCCTTAATTGAAGATATTAATTAATTAATTTGGGTAAATTAAAGAAATTAAATAAATTACTGATTTATAACAAATGTGATATGATCTTTTTGAAATATTATACTAGGTGAATTATTTTAGAGAAAAAGATAAATATTAAAGATAAAATAAACTGAAGTTTTATATCAAGAATTAAGGCCAACCTATATTTAGGACTAGAAGAGTATTATATTGTTGGAAAAATGGTGATAAAGTCCCAAAGAATATAATTAATGACCTTAAGGTCCCATGACAACTAAATAGCATGTAATGACTAGTTATATATCAAAGAATAATAATAACATTTACGCTGCTCACTTATTATTGAGACTGTTTTATGATAATTAAATTCTCCTTGTGACCTCGTAGTTATTCCCTTATACTAGATTATTCAATCTAAACTGGTAGGAAGGGTTCTCATGCCAACAACCTATCGGCTTATTAGATTTCTTCAAAATAGTAATAGAGGATATATATATATATATATATATACACACACACACACACAACTTGAAAGGATATGAGTTGTTACTTTCACAGCTCCCCGTTCTTAATTGATATTTCATGCACGTCATTGGTTACTTTTTCCTCCCCTCCACAGGTTAGGCTTTCCCAAACTTATTCCTGATTCTGTACAATCTATGTTCTACTAGTGTTTGCATGCTTAGCTATAGGCTTGATTAGAATTTGGGAGAAATATAAAATTATGTGCGTGTATGTGTGGATTGGATGCTCAATACTTGCAGTTTTTGATATGCCATAAACATGAGAAAACCGTCTTCCTTTGTTTTCATCTTCTTACTTCATTGCTTGATTGCCTCTTTAGCTTCGAGTGAGAATGATATCATCACTAATTACCTCTTTAGCTTCGGGTCATTTGCTTGATTACCTCTTTAGCTTCCAGTCACCTCTTTAACTTCGGTTAACTACATGCAAGCACATCCATCCCCATTCAACTTAGTTTCTCTCAATTATAAGCTTTAATCTTCATCATTCCACACCTGTTCATGCCTACGACTTATAATATGAAATTCCATTCTAATTTTAATCAGTCAAAATCACCAAGCTCTAAGCTCAATCAGTTCCTAAACATCTATCCAATGACCCGAATTTCAGAACAACAACTATTTACTACTCGCATACCCCACGCTTGCTGCACTAACAGAGAAAAACCCCTAAACTACACGGTCACCAACAGAACAACCTCATCAGTCCCTATTTCTCGGTTAGCCTACACATTCAACCATCACAACCCAAGTCACATAACAGGAACCACAAAGCTCTGCCACGGAAAATCATAGCTTAATTCAGAATAATCACATCCAGAACCCAAGCCTACAATTTATAATCCAATGCAAGTCACAAAGCTCAGATCCTTTTTCATTCTCAAAAAATGAACCAACAGCTGCCGTAAATCCCAGATCAATCGAAAATCACCCACACGGACACAGAATAAAAGAACATCGCCAATGTACTCTGCAAGCTAACGCATCAGCAAAGAAAGGACGTGCAGCAGACATATATTTTGATTCAAGACTTATTTCATGTTTTTAATCGGTGACCCAACCCATAAATCTGCAATTACAGAGAAGGCGAACGGAAAACGGAAACAGGGAGCTCACCTTTGTCGTCGACGGTGCTGCGAGTTCGTTTTCCGCCCTCTGGTCACTCCTGTCTCGCCCTCAGATTTCTCCAGCTCTCTCTCGCTTTCACTCTCACTCCCTCAGCTTTGTGTGTTCTGTCAAGCAAAAAGGATGACGAGACTGACTGTGTGACGCGTTTGGATGTCCAAATTGACCCCAGCCTTTGGTTTAACACACTTCTATTTATCCATCAATTAATTTTTAGGTTTTTATCATAATTTTTTTTTTAATTTTTTAAATTCTCCAATTCATAACATAATTTTTTAATTTTTTTTAAGACAAATGATAACTATTCCTAACCATTTTTCTTAAATTTTTTAAGAAATACCCCTTAAAAATCTCAATATTTTATTTTAATTTATTTAAAAAATTATATCTAGATCCAATAAAAAGAATTAAATTGCATATAAGTCTCAATTATAAAAAGATATTAATTTATTTAATATCACCATGATACTCTTCTCCTTATCGCTTTTATCTTTTTCTCTCTTCGTACCTTTCACCTCATCACGTCCTTCTTCTTCTTTGTTGTAGTTCAACACTAAACCCCAGAAACGAGGACCATTGAGTCCGAATATTTGAGGGACGAGAGCTAGTTTAATAATTTATCGAAGCCCTTAGTGCTCCCTCCAAAACTCTGTTCCACTAAACGTAGGCAAAGGTTGGAAATGGCGTCTACTTCACATGAGAATAAGAAATGTAGCTTTAACTTTCTGCTCAAATAATCTAGCTTTTATTATTATAACTGTTCCCTTCGTTTATCCTTTTTTTAATGCCTTTTTTCCTTGATTGTGAAAGTGCTACTTTAATTCTGAGTGTAATATACATCATTTCTTGACCTCATTATTTTGCATAATACGGATTAGTTTCTTAATTGAGTGGTTTCTTGCTTGCTAAGAGCTCAAGTTTTCTTTTTGAAAGCAAATGATTTAGATCGTCTCTATTATAAAACCCCGAGTGACACTTGCATTAGAATTCTTGTTCAAAAAATTCCTAAATGTGGCAAATGTTTCCCCTTCAAAAGCTGAGATCAATGAGCAAATATTGTTTCTGTAAAGGAAGATAGCTCATTATGAAGTTTCCTTTTTATTTTTCTCCAACATATTTTTGGCTTTCATTTGCTGAGTTGTGCTTGATTCGGTTGCATCATGTGTCATTATTTGAGGATACATGAATGTTTATTGGTTTGATGGAGGAAATTGCAATTGATTTGGAGAAAGATAAGTAGTTTGATATGGTCATCTGAATATTATTTCTTTATATTTAATTTCAGTGTTCCCCCTATTTTCTTGTTTGACAATGATGCAAGGAGATAAGCTGTTATGATTATGAATTTAATTAACGGTTATATGTATATTCTCTGTAGAATATTTCGAATGGGAAGTGTTAGCCGAATGGTTCAAGTGGCGAAGGAAAAAGAATTCGGCCAGCGTTCGAGTCGCAGCGAAAGCAGAGGTGTATGTTTTTTTCCTCAGGCGCGTGAAATTACCATTTTGCCCCTCTGTCTATTTCTCACCGAACCTCTGCCTTTCTTCATCATTTTCCTTCTTCTTTCCTGCGGGCCGCGAGCAGAGAAGGCAGGCTGCAGCGCGGGTAGGTGCGGGACGGCAGAAGCTCAGCGTGCGGCGTGGGAGAAGAGTACACGGCACGGAAGCTTGGCTGGACGCCTTTAAGAAGCATTCCGCCGATCCTTTCCTTTCTGTCGTCAACGAGGCTGCGGTGACAGGGGAGTTTGGGTGGTGAACGCTGGAGTACCGCAGATTCTGGAGTCGGGTTTTAGCGCCGGTAAGCACTTCTTCCGGTGGACCACATTCAAAGTGAGCGCCGTCGCCGTGTAGTTCTGTCCGGCACCATTGTCGTGCTACTGTAGCAAATCCATTGCTACTGTAGCAAGTCTCGGAGGTCGAGTTTCAGCTGCTTTTCGACGATTGATTCTGCGGGTAAGCTTCTTAAACCGTTATCCGCATTCAAACCTCTTTTCTTCTGGCTTGTTATCGTGCGCATTGGGCTCACTCTGTTCGGCTTGTAACTTCGGCATTCCCCTGTTTTGGTGGTTGGTTGCGGTTGACAGAGGAAAGAAGGAAGTGAGAAGCTTGGCTCGGTTATTTCCTGCTCGGTTCCGCGGCGTGATTTATGTGAATCCCAGGTGCGGTAAGGGTGGTAAGTCTCACCCTTGTTCTGTATTTCTCTGCAACCGTGCCTGTTACTGTTTTTGCTGTGGATGCTGTTTTAGCAATTCTGGTTACTGCTTGCTGTGTTGGGAAGGTTTCTGTTACCGTGTGTATATTTTCGGATGCATGCCGGGTCGCTACTGCAGTGTGATATATATATAAATGTTATGCATCTATGGAGGGTGTGTGTATTTGTGGACTGCTGGTTGGGTATATAGATGTATGTATATGAAACGCTGATGCTGCTTTAGGCTGTAAACCATGTGTGTATGGCGATGGATGTTCGGTAGTATGTGATTATGTGTAAAAATTATATTTAGAGAGAGAGTGAGAGAGAAGAAATCCGTGCGGTTGGGGAAGCATGGATGCTGTCATCAGGAATAAGATTTTGTCTTGGACAGCACATGAATATGTATATGCATGCCTTATTCGGTCAAGGAGAATTGGAGGGGGGAAATTTCAGTTTATATATGCATATCATGCTGCTGTATTTGCCATCATAGTACAAGATAAAACGTTAATTATGAGTCGGAAGTTTGAAGTATGTCTAAAGAGACTTAAATGATTGAATTATATCATGTCTGGTAGAGGTGTTTTCATGGGATTTATAAGGGAGGTATAAGGCAACATGTATTCTATGAACACAAGATTTGAAATTTCCAAAGTTAACTTGTGATTAGGGATTTTTCTGCTCCAAACATAGATTTTGGGTGATAGTTATAATTGTTACGAATATGAAATCTGTTTGAGAGATGGTTTCGAATGTAAGCTTACGGAATGTCCTATTTTGGAAATTTAGGAAATGAAGGGAGAACGATATCTTGAAATCTAGAGTAAGGATAAACTGTATCAGATAATTGCAGGTGAGTGAATAACGTTCCCTACAAATTTACATTTACAAATGCACTGTCATTTCAAATGATAATTTCAACTATGGATTTTGAAAAGCAAGTTTTACAAAATTATGGTTTAAATCATTAGACATGATTTTCTTTCGATCGATTTATAAAAGATTATGATTATGCATGAAAATGGATAAAGAAGCTTTAGAAAAAGATTTGACAGTGAACTGATGTTATTCATGAAATATTTCTCTGTGAATTGCATATGTTTTTACAGTAGCTTGATTTTGTATGTTCATGCTGGGGTAACAGAAATTCAAAGTGACTTTATCAATGATTATGATATTTGAAACGATTGAGATCTTTACATGTGAAAAGGACCCCACGCATGATGAAAACATTTTAGGACGGAATACAGAACGCTGGTTGCTAACAGCAGTACTGTTAGTCCTTGGTGCACCTTGGTATTCGAGCTCGACAGATTGTGGCATAGCCACCAGAATTATTTCGTGGGATTCGTTCTCGTGACAGTTTGTGGCCTTGAGCCACCAGAATTATTTCGTGGGATTTATTCTCGCGACAGTTTGTGGCATAGCCACCAGAATTATTTCGTGGGATTCGTTCTCGCGACAGTTAGTGGCTTCGAGCCACCAGAATGGTTAGTTACCCTCGTGGACTGTGTGTCCACGTCCGTTTCCATTCTGTTGAAGTCCTACAGAAAGATCATGGTTATGAAAAGATTGTTTTGAATGAGTTATTTGAAACAGTTAGTTCATACGGTTATTTCCCCTGAAATACAAATGTTTATGAAAAGGTTTGCATTAGATTATGAAGTGTTAAGAAAATACATTTTTAAGATGATTATGCATTGTTTATTTTCCGCATTCTTTTGAATCATGTTTTTGGGACGTTATTCACGAGTAGATTTTTGGCTTCAGATAGTGCAGGTGACCCTAATTCTCCAGTTGAGCAGTAAAGAGCCTTGCTGTTGATCCGAAGCTTCGTTTGATAAAGACTACTTTTGATGTAATTGCTTATTAAGAACTTTTATTATTTTGGAAAGGATAATGCTCTGCATGAACCTTAGAAAATGTTTGTATGATTTTGAAAAAATGCTAAGGAGAATTTAAAGGTTTTACTTAAAATGCTAGGCTTTCGGAATATGATGTATTTATATTCTGTGCCGGTCACGGTCCAAAAATATGGACGTGACAGTTTGGTATCAAAGCCAAAGTTTTTCTATGGTTAAGCAGAGCAGAGATACTTCGGTGGGGTCTCAATTATCGTTATGAACCCGGGCATAACTATAATTGAGGCATCTCTGAAGATCTCTAAAAGAAATTCAAAAGTGGTGTTTTTCCTATGATTTCAGAAATGAACTTATAAACTGAATATTTTCTATGTTTTATGAATAGTTAAATGCCGCCTAGACGAGTTCAGTCTAGAGGGAGCTCTAGGGCTTCGGATCAAGGCTCTGCTCAGCGAAGTGATTTGCCTCCTCGAGGCCGAGGACAGGGTCGTAGGGGTGCTAGGGTTCGGGGAGGTCGACCCCTTAGACCTCTTCAGGAAATTCTATCTGAGGCAGAACCATCTCACCCACAGTCTCCTGAGATCTCTACGTCCTCTAGGCATGAGACTCAGGTAGAGACACCCCAGGTTATAGCGGAAGAATCCATCGCAGTCAGGCTATCAGAGTTTATAAAGTTGGATCCTCTGAAGTTCTCAGGGTTTGATTCTCGAGAGGAACCCATTGAGTTTCTGGAAGGAATTGAGAAGAGATGCCGGGCTTTGAGATGCTTAGATGTGCAATACGTGGAGTTTGCCTTGTTTCGACTTGAGGGGATTGCGAATGCGTGGAGTAAGACGGTACCAGGATTTCAGGGCGATAGAGTATCATTATTGTCATGGGCAGATTTTAAGGATCTTTTCCTGAAGCGCTTTCTTCCCCAGAGCAAGAAGGATGCTAGAGTTAAAGAATTTCTTCTGTTGAAGTGTACTTCTGGGATGTCTGTGGCTGAGTATGACAGAAGATTTACTGAACTTTCATCGTATGCATATACTTTGATTCCGTCAGAGAGGGATAGAATCGGCAGGTTTATTCAGGGATTACCGATACATATTCATGATGCTGTGGCCCCGATGCTGAATCATTTTGCTTCTTATGCTGATGTGGTTGACTATGCTTTGAGAATTGAGTTGAGGCACATTGAAGAAGAAGGGGTTTCTAAGAAGCAGAAGACGGGGAGCGAAAGGTTCCAAGGATCTTCATTTAAGGGTAACCGCCCTCAGGGCCAACCCTCGTCAACTGATATGCGGCTAGCGCCCAGATCTTATAGATCTTCTGTGGGCATTCCTGATTCAGGACCGAAGTTTGGAGGTACTAGACCTCAGTCTGGGGGGAGCCAGACTAGTTATTCCAGGCCTACCTGTAATATGTGTGGGAAGCACCATTCAGGGGTTTGTCTGAAGACCTTGGGGATGTGTTATGGTTGTGGACAGCCGGGTCACATGAAGAAAGAGTGTCCGTTTGCTCAATCAACCTCGAGTTATGGATCAGCTAGACATTTTCCTCACCCTTCTACTTTTACAGCTCCGTCTGTGGGAGCAACTTCTGCCTCTGTGGGTAGAGGTACATCAGGACGACCTCCAAAGAAGAGAGCACAACCTTCAGGCCAAGGTCAAGCTAGGGTTTACGCAATGACAAGGCAAGATGCTCGGGCTTCTAATGCTGTGGTCACAGGTATTATCTCTATATGTTCTCAAAAGGCTTATGCATTGTTTGACCCTGGTTCGACACACTCTTATATTTCAAAATATTTTGCTAAGATGATAGATAAGAATTCAGTTAGACTTGATTGTCCTTTCACTGTGGCTACCCCTGTTGGGGAATCTTTGTCAGTTTCACAAGTGTACAAATCTTGTGAAGTGTCTGTTGAGGGTAGAGAAAGTTTTGTCGATTTGATGATACTTGATATGATAGACTTTGATGTCATAATGGGCATGGATTGGTTAGCTTTATGCTATGCTACGGTGGATTGTCACCTGAAAGTGGTAAAGTTTAACTTTCCGGGTGAAACTTTGTTTGTGTTGTTTGGAAACGAAGTAGATAAGCCATCAAACTTAATCTCTGCTTTAAAAGCCCAGCAAATGTTGGCAAAAGGTTGTCAGGGATTTTTGGCGGTAATCCAAGATGTTGATAGGCCTACTGTCAGCTTAGACCAAATTCCTATTGTTCAGGAATTTCCTGATGTTTTTCCGGAGGAATTGCCGGGATTACCCCCAGATCGAGAGATAGAATTTAGTATTGACGTCATTCCTGGTACGCAGCCAATTTCTATTCCGCCCTATAGAATGGCGCCGTCTGAGTTGAGGGAATTAAAAAGTCAGTTGCAAGAATTGCTAGATAAGGGGTTCGTATGACCTAGTACTTCTCCTTGGGGTGCACCAGTGTTATTTGTCAAGAAAAAGGATGGATCGATGAGATTGTGCATTGATTATCGACAGCTTAACAAGGTGACAGTAAAGAACAAGTACCCGTTGCCGCGCATCGATGATTTGTTTGATCAGTTGCAAGGAGCGCAGTACTTTTCAAAAGTAGACCTGCGATCAGGGTATCATCAGTTGAAGATTAAGAAGGAAGACATTCCAAAAACAGCATTTAGGACTCGTTATGGTCATTATGAATTCTTAGTAATATCCTTTGGGTTGACAAATGCTCCTGCGGCATTCATGGATTTAATGAATCGAGTATTCAGAGAATTTTTAGATAAGTTTGTGATCGTGTTCATTGATGATATCCTGGTGTATTCCAAGAGTGAGGAAGAGCATGAACATCATTTGCGGATAGTGTTGCAGAGATTGAGAGAACATCAGCTCTATGCTAAAATTTCCAAGTGTGAGTTTTGGTTAACTGAGGTCACTTTCTTAGGGCATGTGGTGTCGAGGGATGGCATCCAAGTGGATCCTAGTAAGGTTGAGGCAGTTAAAAGCTGGCCACGACCTACTACGGTAACTGAGATTCGGAGTTTCTTAGGTCTTGCAGGATACTATCGCCGTTTTGTTCAGGATTTTTCAAGAATAGCAGCTCCGATGACAAGGCTAACCCAAAAGAATGTGAAGTTCGTGTGGGATGAGAAATGCGAGGCAAGTTTTCAAAAGTTAAAAGAATCTTTGACCTCTGCTCCAGTGCTAAGTTTACCTTCAGGAGTTGGTGGGTATACAGTGTATTGTGATGCTTCTCGAATTGGGCTAGGCTGTGTGTTAATGCAAGATGGTCGAGTTATTGCCTATGCCTCTAGAAAGCTTAAGTTGCATGAGCAGAATTATCCAACTCATGATTTAGAGATGGCTGCGGTGGTGTTTGCCTTAAAGATTTGGAGACATTATCTGTACGGAGAAACCTGTGAGATTTTCACGGATCACAAAAGCCTTAAGTACATCTTTGAACAGAAGGATTTGAATCTCAGGCAGAGAAGGTGGATGGAGTTGTTAAAGGATTATGATTGTACGATTCTGTACCATCCGGGAAAAGCGAACGTTGTGGCTGATGCTTTAAGCAGGAAGTCTATGAATAGTTTAGCACACATAAAGATTGAAAGAAGACCGTTGGTACAGGAGATTCATAAAGTTGAACAAGAGGGGGTCGTATTTGAAATTGCTGATAAGGGAGTATTTTTGGCTCATTTGCAGGCTCATTCCTCATTATGTGATCAGATTAAGGAAGCTCAGTATTCAGACCCGAAGTTGTGCGAGTTGAGGGATTCAGTTAAAGACAAACGTAATTCAGAATTTATGATTGATCAGGAAGGTGTTTTGAGGTTCGAGGGTAGAATTTGTGTGCCACAAGTTCAGGAGTTGAGGAGGCTAATTCTTGAGGAAGCTCATCATTCTGCCTATACTATCCACCCTGGTATAACTAAGATGTACCAAGATTTGAAACAGTTGTTTTGGTGGCATGGTATGAAGAATGATGTGGCGAATTTTGTTGCACATTGTTTAGTGTGCCAACAAGTTAAGGCGGAACATCAGAAGCCGGCAGGACCGTTACAACGGTTGGAGATACCTGAATGGAAGTGGGAAAACATAACTATGGATTTTATCGTGGGATTGCCCCGTACTGCGAAAAGTTTTGATTCCATTTGGGTAATTGTTGATAGATTGACCAAGTCTGCTCATTTTCTACCAGTGAAGACGACGTACAGTGCAGCTAGATACGCTGAGATTTACATTGAGGAGATCTTGCGGTTACACGGAGTCCCAGTATCTATCATTTCAGATAGAGGGCCCCAGTTTACTTCTCAATTTTGGAAATCATTTCAGAAAGCTTTGGGCACTCGATTGAATCTTAGCACTGCTTTTCATCCCCAGACTGATGGACAGTCGGAGAGGACAATCCAAATAGTTGAGGATATGTTGAGGTCTTGTGTCATGGATTTTGGTGGAAGTTGGGACAAACATTTACCGTTAGTAGAGTTTGCCTATAATAACAGTTATCAATCAAGTATTCAAATGGCACCATTTGAGGCGTTGTATGGGAGGCAGTGTAGATCTCCAATTGGATGGTTCGAAGTTAGAGACGGAATGATATTAGGGCCTGATTTGGTTCAAGATGCTAAAGAAAAAGTGAAGGTGATTCAACAAAGGTTGTTGGCGGCTCAAAGTCGACAGAAATCTTATGCAGATCATCGTCGTAGAGAATTGGAGTTCATGGCCGGAGATAAAGTGTTTTTAAGAGTGTCACCAATGAAAGGGGTTATGAGATTTGGTAAAAAGGGTAAGTTAAGTCCGAGGTTTATCGGCCCCTTTGAGATTTTGGATAAAGTAGGTGTGTATATTTTCAAAATTCGGAGGACCGAATTTCTTAAGAGGGGAAGAATGTTATGATTATGAATTTAATTAACGGTTATATGTATATTCTCTGTAGAATATTTCGAATGGGAAGTGTTAGCCGAATGGTTCAAGTGGCGAAGGAAAAAGAATTCGGCCAGCGTTCGAGTCGCAGCGAAAGCGGAGGTGTATGTTTTTTTCCTCAGGCGCGTGAAATTACCATTTTGCCCCTCTGTCTATTTCTCACCGAACCTCTGCCTTTCTTCATCATTTTCCTTCTTCTTTCCTGCGGGCCGCGAGCAGAGAAGGCAGGCTGCAGCGCGGGTAGGTGCGGGACGGCAGAAGCTCAGCGTGCGGCGTGGGAGAAGAGTACACGGCACGGAAGCTTGGCTGGACGCCTTTAAGAAGCATTCCGCCGATCCTTTCCTTTCTGTCGTCAACGAGGCTGTGGTGACAGGGGAGTTTGGGTGGTGAACGCTGGAGTGCTGCAGATTCTGGAGTCGGGTTTTAGCGCCGGTAAGCACTTCTTCCGGTGGACCTCATTCAAAGTGAGCGCCGTCGCCGTGTAGTTCTGTCCGGCACCATTGTCGTGCTACTGTAGCAAATCCATTGCTACTGTAGCAAGTCTCGGAGGTCGAGTTTCAGCTGCTTTTCGACGATTGATTCTGCGGGTAAGCTTCTTAAACCGTTATCCGCATTCAAACCTCTTTTCTTCTGGCTTGTTATCGTGCGCATTGGGCTCACTCTGTTCGGCTTGTAACTTCGGCATTCCCCTGTTTTGGTGGTTGGTTGCGGTTGACAGAGGAAAGAAGGAAGTGAGAAGCTTGGCTCGGTTATTTCCTGCTCGGTTCCGCGGCGTGATTTATGTGAATCCCAGGTGCGGTAAGGGTGGTAAGTCTCACCCTTGTTCTGTATTTCTCCGCAACCGTGCCTGTTACTGTTTTTGCTGTGGATGCTGTTTTAGCAATTCTGGTTACTGCTTGCTGTGTTGGGAAGGTTTCTGTTACCGTGTGTATATTTTCGGATGCATGCCGGGTCGCTACTGCAGTGTGATATATATATAAATGTTATGCATCTATGGAGGGTGTGTGTATTTGTGGACTGCTGGTTGGGTATATAGATGTATGTATATGAAACGCTGATGCTGCTTTAGGCTGTAAACCATGTGTGTATGGCGATGGATGTTCGGTAGTATGTGATTATGTGTAAAAATTATATTTAGAGAGAGAGTGAGAGAGAAGAAATCCGTGCGGTTGGGGAAGCATGGATGCTGTCATCAGGAATAAGATTTTGTCTTGGACAGCACATGAATATGTATATGCATGCCTTATTCGGTCAAGGAGAATTGGAGGGGGGAAATTTCAGTTTATATATGCATATCATGCTGCTGTATTTGCCATCATAGTACAAGATAAAACGTTAATTATGAGTCGGAAGTTTGAAGTATGTCTAAAGAGACTTAAATGATTGAATTATATCATGTCTGGTAGAGGTGTTTTCATGGGATTTATAAGGGAGGTATAAGGCAACATGTATTCTATGAACACAAGATTTGAAATTTCCAAAGTTAACTTGTGATTAGGGATTTTTCTGCTCCAAACATAGATTTTGGGTGATAGTTATAATTGTTACGAATATGAAATCTGTTTGAGAGATGGTTTCGAATGTAAGCTTACGGAATGTCCTATTTTGGAAATTTAGGAAATGAAGGGAGAACGATATCTTGAAATCTAGAGTAAGGATAAACTGTATCAGATAATTGCAGGTGAGTGAATAACGTTCCCTACAAATTTACATTTACAAATGCACTGTCATTTCAAATGATAATTTCAACTATGGATTTTGAAAAGCAAGTTTTACAAAATTATGGTTTAAATCATTAGACATGATTTTCTTTCGATCGATTTATAAAAGATTATGATTATGCATGAAAATGGATAAAGAAGCTTTAGAAAAAGATTTGACAGTGAACTGATGTTATTCATGAAATATTTCTCTGTGAATTGCATATGTTTTTACAGTAGCTTGATTTTGTATGTTCATGCTGGGGTAACAGAAATTCAAAGTGACTTTATCAATGATTATGATATTTGAAACGATTGAGATCTTTACATGTGAAAAGGACCCCACGCATGATGAAAACATTTTAGGACGGAATACAGAACGCTGGTTGCTAACAGCAGTACTGTTAGTCCTTGGTGCACCTTGGTATTCGAGCTCGACAGATTGTGGCATAGCCACCAGAATTATTTCGTGGGATTCGTTCTCGTGACAGTTTGTGGCCTTGAGCCACCAGAATTATTTCGTGGGATTTATTCTCGCGACAGTTTGTGGCATAGCCACCAGAATTATTTCGTGGGATTCGTTCTCGCGACAGTTAGTGGCTTCGAGCCACCAGAATGGTTAGTTACCCTCGTGGACTGTGTGTCCACGTCCGTTTCCATTCTGTTGAAGTCCTACAGAAAGATCATGGTTATGAAAAGATTGTTTTGAATGAGTTATTTGAAACAGTTAGTTCATACGGTTATTTCCCCTGAAATACAAATGTTTATGAAAAGGTTTGCATTAGATTATGAAGTGTTAAGAAAATACATTTTTAAGATGATTATGCATTGTTTATTTTCCGCATTCTTTTGAATCATGTTTTTGGGACGTTATTCACGAGTAGATTTTTGGCTTCAGATAGTGCAGGTGACCCTAATTCTCCAGTTGAGCAGTAAAGAGCCTTGCTGTTGATCCGAAGCTTCGTTTGATAAAGACTACTTTTGATGTAATTGCTTATTAAGAACTTTTATTATTTTGGAAAGGATAATGCTCTGCATGAACCTTAGAAAATGTTTGTATGATTTTGAAAAAATGCTAAGGAGAATTTAAAGGTTTTACTTAAAATGCTAGGCTTTCGGAATATGATGTATTTATATTCTGTGCCGGTCACGGTCCAAAAATATGGACGTGACAGTTTGGTATCAAAGCCAAAGTTTTTCTATGGTTAAGCAGAGCAGAGATACTTCGGTGGGGTCTCAATTATCGTTATGAACCCGGGCATAACTATAATTGAGGCATCTCTGAAGATCTCTAAAAGAAATTCAAAAGTGGTGTTTTTCCTATGATTTCAGAAATGAACTTATAAACTGAATATTTTCTATGTTTTATGAATAGTTAAATGCCGCCTAGACGAGTTCAGTCTAGAGGGAGCTCTAGGGCTTCGGATCAAGGCTCTGCTCAGCGAAGTGATTTGCCTCCTCGAGGCCGAGGACAGGGTCGTAGGGGTGCTAGGGTTCGGGGAGGTCGACCCCTTAGACCTCTTCAGGAAATTCTATCTGAGGCAGAACCATCTCACCCACAGTCTCCTGAGATCTCTACGTCCTCTAGGCATGAGACTCAGGTAGAGACACCCCAGGTTATAGCGGAAGAATCCATCGCAGTCAGGCTATCAGAGTTTATAAAGTTGGATCCTCTGAAGTTCTCAGGGTTTGATTCTCGAGAGGAACCCATTGAGTTTCTGGAAGGAATTGAGAAGAGATGCCGGGCTTTGAGATGCTTAGATGTGCAATACGTGGAGTTTGCCTTGTTTCGACTTGAGGGGATTGCGAATGCGTGGAGTAAGACGGTACCAGGATTTCAGGGCGATAGAGTATCATTATTGTCATGGGCAGATTTTAAGGATCTTTTCCTGAAGCGCTTTCTTCCCCAGAGCAAGAAGGATGCTAGAGTTAAAGAATTTCTTCTGTTGAAGTGTACTTCTGGGATGTCTGTGGCTGAGTATGACAGAAGATTTACTGAACTTTCATCGTATGCATATACTTTGATTCCGTCAGAGAGGGATAGAATCGGCAGGTTTATTCAGGGATTACCGATACATATTCATGATGCTGTGGCCCCGATGCTGAATCATTTTGCTTCTTATGCTGATGTGGTTGACTATGCTTTGAGAATTGAGTTGAGGCACATTGAAGAAGAAGGGGTTTCTAAGAAGCAGAAGACGGGGAGCGAAAGGTTCCAAGGATCTTCATTTAAGGGTAACCGCCCTCAGGGCCAACCCTCGTCAACTGATATGCGGCTAGCGCCCAGATCTTATAGATCTTCTGTGGGCATTCCTGATTCAGGACCGAAGTTTGGAGGTACTAGACCTCAGTCTGGGGGGAGCCAGACTAGTTATTCCAGGCCTACCTGTAATATGTGTGGGAAGCACCATTCAGGGGTTTGTCTGAAGACCTTGGGGATGTGTTATGGTTGTGGACAGCCGGGTCACATGAAGAAAGAGTGTCCGTTTGCTCAATCAACCTCGAGTTATGGATCAGCTAGACATTTTCCTCACCCTTCTACTTTTACAGCTCCGTCTGTGGGAGCAACTTCTGCCTCTGTGGGTAGAGGTACATCAGGACGACCTCCAAAGAAGAGAGCACAACCTTCAGGCCAAGGTCAAGCTAGGGTTTACGCAATGACAAGGCAAGATGCTCGGGCTTCTAATGCTGTGGTCACAGGTATTATCTCTATATGTTCTCAAAAGGCTTATGCATTGTTTGACCCTGGTTCGACACACTCTTATATTTCAAAATATTTTGCTAAGATGATAGATAAGAATTCAGTTAGACTTGATTGTCCTTTCACTGTGGCTACCCCTGTTGGGGAATCTTTGTCAGTTTCACAAGTGTACAAATCTTGTGAAGTGTCTGTTGAGGGTAGAGAAAGTTTTGTCGATTTGATGATACTTGATATGATAGACTTTGATGTCATAATGGGCATGGATTGGTTAGCTTTATGCTATGCTACGGTGGATTGTCACCTGAAAGTGGTAAAGTTTAACTTTCCGGGTGAAACTTTGTTTGTGTTGTTTGGAAACGAAGTAGATAAGCCATCAAACTTAATCTCTGCTTTAAAAGCCCAGCAAATGTTGGCAAAAGGTTGTCAGGGATTTTTGGCGGTAATCCAAGATGTTGATAGGCCTACTGTCAGCTTAGACCAAATTCCTATTGTTCAGGAATTTCCTGATGTTTTTCCGGAGGAATTGCCGGGATTACCCCCAGATCGAGAGATAGAATTTAGTATTGACGTCATTCCTGGTACGCAGCCAATTTCTATTCCGCCCTATAGAATGGCGCCGTCTGAGTTGAGGGAATTAAAAAGTCAGTTGCAAGAATTGCTAGATAAGGGGTTCGTATGACCTAGTACTTCTCCTTGGGGTGCACCAGTGTTATTTGTCAAGAAAAAGGATGGATCGATGAGATTGTGCATTGATTATCGACAGCTTAACAAGGTGACAGTAAAGAACAAGTACCCGTTGCCGCGCATCGATGATTTGTTTGATCAGTTGCAAGGAGCGCAGTACTTTTCAAAAGTAGACCTGCGATCAGGGTATCATCAGTTGAAGATTAAGAAGGAAGACATTCCAAAAACAGCATTTAGGACTCGTTATGGTCATTATGAATTCTTAGTAATATCCTTTGGGTTGACAAATGCTCCTGCGGCATTCATGGATTTAATGAATCGAGTATTCAGAGAATTTTTAGATAAGTTTGTGATCGTGTTCATTGATGATATCCTGGTGTATTCCAAGAGTGAGGAAGAGCATGAACATCATTTGCGGATAGTGTTGCAGAGATTGAGAGAACATCAGCTCTATGCTAAAATTTCCAAGTGTGAGTTTTGGTTAACTGAGGTCACTTTCTTAGGGCATATGGTGTCGAGGGATGGCATCCAAGTGGATCCTAGTAAGGTTGAGGCAGTTAAAAGCTGGCCACGACCTACTACGGTAACTGAGATTCGGAGTTTCTTAGGTCTTGCAGGATACTATCGCCGTTTTGTTCAGGATTTTTCAAGAATAGCAGCTCCGATGACAAGGCTAACCCAAAAGAATGTGAAGTTCGTGTGGGATGAGAAATGCGAGGCAAGTTTTCAAAAGTTAAAAGAATCTTTGACCTCTGCTCCAGTGCTAAGTTTACCTTCAGGAGTTGGTGGGTATACAGTGTATTGTGATGCTTCTCGAATTGGGCTAGGCTGTGTGTTAATGCAAGATGGTCGAGTTATTGCCTATGCCTCTAGAAAGCTTAAGTTGCATGAGCAGAATTATCCAACTCATGATTTAGAGATGGCTGCGGTGGTGTTTGCCTTAAAGATTTGGAGACATTATCTGTACGGAGAAACCTGTGAGATTTTCACGGATCACAAAAGCCTTAAGTACATCTTTGAACAGAAGGATTTGAATCTCAGGCAGAGAAGGTGGATGGAGTTGTTAAAGGATTATGATTGTACGATTCTGTACCATCCGGGAAAAGCGAACGTTGTGGCTGATGCTTTAAGCAGGAAGTCTATGAATAGTTTAGCACACATAAAGATTGAAAGAAGACCGTTGGTACAGGAGATTCATAAAGTTGAACAAGAGGGGGTCGTATTTGAAATTGCTGATAAGGGAGTATTTTTGGCTCATTTGCAGGCTCATTCCTCATTATGTGATCAGATTAAGGAAGCTCAGTATTCAGACCCGAAGTTGTGCGAGTTGAGGGATTCAGTTAAAGACAAACGTAATTCAGAATTTATGATTGATCAGGAAGGTGTTTTGAGGTTCGAGGGTAGAATTTGTGTGCCACAAGTTCAGGAGTTGAGGAGGCTAATTCTTGAGGAAGCTCATCATTCTGCCTATACTATCCACCCTGGTATAACTAAGATGTACCAAGATTTGAAACAGTTGTTTTGGTGGCATGGTATGAAGAATGATGTGGCGAATTTTGTTGCACATTGTTTAGTGTGCCAACAAGTTAAGGCGGAACATCAGAAGCCGGCAGGACCGTTACAACGGTTGGAGATACCTGAATGGAAGTGGGAAAACATAACTATGGATTTTATCGTGGGATTGCCCCGTACTGCGAAAAGTTTTGATTCCATTTGGGTAATTGTTGATAGATTGACCAAGTCTGCTCATTTTCTACCAGTGAAGACGACGTACAGTGCAGCTAGATACGCTGAGATTTACATTGAGGAGATCTTGCGGTTACACGGAGTCCCAGTATCTATCATTTCAGATAGAGGGCCCCAGTTTACTTCTCAATTTTGGAAATCATTTCAGAAAGCTTTGGGCACTCGATTGAATCTTAGCACTGCTTTTCATCCCCAGACTGATGGACAGTCGGAGAGGACAATCCAAATAGTTGAGGATATGTTGAGGTCTTGTGTCATGGATTTTGGTGGAAGTTGGGACAAACATTTACCGTTAGTAGAGTTTGCCTATAATAACAGTTATCAATCAAGTATTCAAATGGCACCATTTGAGGCGTTGTACGGGAGGCAGTGTAGATCTCCAATTGGATGGTTCGAAGTTAGAGACGGAATGATATTAGGGCCTGATTTGGTTCAAGATGCTAAAGAAAAAGTGAAGGTGATTCAACAAAGGTTGTTGGCGGCTCAAAGTCGACAGAAATCTTATGCAGATCATCGTCGTAGAGAATTGGAGTTCATGGCCGGAGATAAAGTGTTTTTAAGAGTGTCACCAATGAAAGGGGTTATGAGATTTGGTAAAAAGGGTAAGTTAAGTCCGAGGTTTATCGGCCCCTTTGAGATTTTGGATAAAGTAGGTGTGTATATTTTCAAAATTCGGAGGACCGAATTTCTTAAGAGGGGAAGAATGTTATGATTATGAATTTAATTAACGGTTATATGTATATTCTCTGTAGAATATTTCGAATGGGAAGTGTTAGCCGAATGGTTCAAGTGGCGAAGGAAAAAGAATTCGGCCAGCGTTCGAGTCGCAGCGAAAGCGGAGGTGTATGTTTTTTTCCTCAGGCGCGTGAAATTACCATTTTGCCCCTCTGTCTATTTCTCACCGAACCTCTGCCTTTCTTCATCATTTTCCTTCTTCTTTCCTGCGGGCCGCGAGCAGAGAAGGCAGGCTGCAGCGCGGGTAGGTGCGGGACGGCAGAAGCTCAGCGTGCGGCGTGGGAGAAGAGTACACGGCACGGAAGCTTGGCTGGACGCCTTTAAGAAGCATTCCGCCGATCCTTTCCTTTCTGTCGTCAACGAGGCTGTGGTGACAGGGGAGTTTGGGTGGTGAACGCTGGAGTGCTGCAGATTCTGGAGTCGGGTTTTAGCGCCGGTAAGCACTTCTTCCGGTGGACCTCATTCAAAGTGAGCGCCGTCGCCGTGTAGTTCTGTCCGGCACCATTGTCGTGCTACTGTAGCAAATCCATTGCTACTGTAGCAAGTCTCGGAGGTCGAGTTTCAGCTGCTTTTCGACGATTGATTCTGCGGGTAAGCTTCTTAAACCGTTATCCGCATTCAAACCTCTTTTCTTCTGGCTTGTTATCGTGCGCATTGGGCTCACTCTGTTCGGCTTGTAACTTCGGCATTCCCCTGTTTTGGTGGTTGGTTGCGGTTGACAGAGGAAAGAAGGAAGTGAGAAGCTTGGCTCGGTTATTTCCTGCTCGGTTCCGCGGCGTGATTTATGTGAATCCCAGGTGCGGTAAGGGTGGTAAGTCTCACCCTTGTTCTGTATTTCTCCGCAACCGTGCCTGTTACTGTTTTTGCTGTGGATGCTGTTTTAGCAATTCTGGTTACTGCTTGCTGTGTTGGGAAGGTTTCTGTTACCGTGTGTATATTTTCGGATGCATGCCGGGTCGCTACTGCAGTGTGATATATATATAAATGTTATGCATCTATGGAGGGTGTGTGTATTTGTGGACTGCTGGTTGGGTATATAGATGTATGTATATGAAACGCTGATGCTGCTTTAGGCTGTAAACCATGTGTGTATGGCGATGGATGTTCGGTAGTATGTGATTATGTGTAAAAATTATATTTAGAGAGAGAGTGAGAGAGAAGAAATCCGTGCGGTTGGGGAAGCATGGATGCTGTCATCAGGAATAAGATTTTGTCTTGGACAGCACATGAATATGTATATGCATGCCTTATTCGGTCAAGGAGAATTGGAGGGGGGAAATTTCAGTTTATATATGCATATCATGCTGCTGTATTTGCCATCATAGTACAAGATAAAACGTTAATTATGAGTCGGAAGTTTGAAGTATGTCTAAAGAGACTTAAATGATTGAATTATATCATGTCTGGTAGAGGTGTTTTCATGGGATTTATAAGGGAGGTATAAGGCAACATGTATTCTATGAACACAAGATTTGAAATTTCCAAAGTTAACTTGTGATTAGGGATTTTTCTGCTCCAAACATAGATTTTGGGTGATAGTTATAATTGTTACGAATATGAAATCTGTTTGAGAGATGGTTTCGAATGTAAGCTTACGGAATGTCCTATTTTGGAAATTTAGGAAATGAAGGGAGAACGATATCTTGAAATCTAGAGTAAGGATAAACTGTATCAGATAATTGCAGGTGAGTGAATAACGTTCCCTACAAATTTACATTTACAAATGCACTGTCATTTCAAATGATAATTTTAACTATGGATTTTGAAAAGCAAGTTTTACGAAATTATGGTTTAAATCATTAGACATGATTTTCTTTCGATCGATTTATAAAAGATTATGATTATGCATGAAAATGGATAAAGAAGCTTTAGAAAAAGATTTGACAGTGAACTGATGTTATTCATGAAATATTTCTCTGTGAATTGCATATGTTTTTACAGTAGCTTGATTTTGTATGTTCATGCTGGGGTAACAGAAATTCAAAGTGACTTTATCAATGATTATGATATTTGAAACGATTGAGATCTTTACATGTGAAAAGGACCCCACGCATGATGAAAACATTTTAGGACGGAATACAGAACGCTGGTTGCTAACAGCAGTACTGTTAGTCCTTGGTGCACCTTGGTATTCGAGCTCGACAGATTGTGGCATAGCCACCAGAATTATTTCGTGGGATTCGTTCTCGCGACAGTTTGTGGCCTTGAGCCACCAGAATTATTTCGTGGGATTTATTCTCGCGACAGTTTGTGGCATAGCCACCAGAATTATTTCGTGGGATTCGTTCTCGCGACAGTTAGTGGCTTCGAGCCACCAGAATGGTTAGTTACCCTCGTGGACTGTGTGTCCACGTCCGTTTCCATTCTGTTGAAGTCCTACAGAAAGATCATGGTTATGAAAAGATTGTTTTGAATGAGTTATTTGAAACAGTTAGTTCATACGGTTATTTCCCCTGAAATACAAATGTTTATGAAAAGGTTTGCCTTAGATTATGAAGTGTTAAGAAAATACATTTTTAAGATGATTATGCATTGTTTATTTTCCGCATTCTTTTGAATCATGTTTTTGGGACGTTATTCACGAGTAGATTTTTGGCTTCAGATAGTGCAGGTGACCCTAATTCTCCAGTTGAGCAGTAAAGAGCCTTGCTGTTGATCCGAAGCTTCGTTTGATAAAGACTACTTTTGATGTAATTGCTTATTAAGAACTTTTATTATTTTGGAAAGGATAATGCTCTGCATGAACCTTAGAAAATGTTTGTATGATTTTGAAAAAATGCTAAGGAGAATTTAAAGGTTTTACTTAAAATGCTAGGCTTTCGGAATATGATGTATTTATATTCTGTGCCGGTCACGGTCCAAAAATATGGACGTGACATAAGCATGACAATTTCAGTTAAACTGAATGGTTTTTAGCAGGACCTATAATCCTATAGATGAAATTTTTGAAATTCATCAGGACATAAGGAAATTATGTGGAATAATATTCATAATTGAAAATACGATTCCCTCTTGGTCTTTCATATTGAAGTTATTGAATATGTGATTATGTGGAGAGGATCTAAATGTGATTATGTGGAAAGGATCTAAGAATTTTATAATTATAAAAAATCTCAGAGTTACTGAATTGTGATTCAAAGATGATGGCTCAAGCATTTCTGCATCATTGATCATATAGTAATTGTAAAATATTTTATTTGAAGGGCCTTAAAGATGCAGTTGTGGAGTTATTAGACAAATCTGAAGATTTTGCACATTTTTATCTGCAGTTTAGTCTGTTGCAAATAGATACTAGCCAGGAGAATAATGTTTCTTTTTTGCTTTCTGATGTACCTTTTATAATGACTGATTTTGAGTTTAATAATATTTTATTTGTTTAAAATTTTTATTAATTATATGGACTTGAATTCAACGTTTTATACTTTCATACATATAAAATATTAATATCCTAAAAAATTTCATACACAACAAATATATGTACTCAAATTCATATCCTTATGATCGAATTATAATCATTCAATTTGCAATTGAGTTTTCATGCCTTGACTTTGATTTAGAATTTGACAAGTGTAAAATGACGTTGTTTGAGAATTTCTTGATGCACAACACTTGCAAATTTGAAAAGTGTGACAACCTAAACATGAAAAAAGCTCATGCCTTTGTTTTTCTCTTCTTACTTTATTATTGTTTCATAGCCTCTTTAGATTGGAGTAAAACAAACATCACTACCGACAAATATGCACTTCTTGCCTTTAAATCCTTCATCGCTTCTAATCCATAAAACTTTTTAGCTAATTGGTCGATTTCTTCTTCTCCATATAATTGGGTTTGTGTTAGCTATAATACTTGCCCTATGGAAGGGTCAATTCCTTAAATCTTGACAAGATAGTTCTTAGGGGCATTATAACTTCCCAATTAAGAAATATCTCATTTCTTGTTAAACTTGATCTTAACAACAGCTATTTTCACGGTCAAATACTGGAGGAGTTAGTTCGACTACATAAATTGAAGCTACTCAACTTAAATTCTAATGAATTGGATAGGAAAATTCCAACTTGGATTGGGGATTTATCAAGATTGCAACACTTGAATCTTGGTAATAATCGTCTTAGTGCACTCATTCTAATATTGGCTTGTAACTTGTCAATGTTACATATCCTAGATTTAAGTTCTAATTTAATTGAAGGAATTATTCCACTTGAGGTAGAAAGATTCAAGAACTTGAATAGTTTATTACTTAGAGATAACAAACTTTCAAGAACCATTCCCCAGACAGTTTTCAATTTATCTTCACTTGAATCATTGGATTTGTCTTATAACTCTCTTTCAGGTATGCCTTGGAATAATTTTTAGATCTATATATTTTTGTGATCTAGAGGAGTATATTGGTTATCATGATATAATCCCTTGATTAAGTATGAACGATGAAGGGAATTACTTTTTTTTATCTTAGGCAACTTATTTTCTTTATTTTTCTTTAAGTAAAAATTAATCCCCATGTCCTTGATTTACATCAATTTTAAATTAGGTCCCTGCAATTTATTTTTTAATATTAAATAAAATATATGCTTTGGGCTTCCAAAGCTTGAAGTACTTTATCTATATGAAAATGACTTGTCAGAAAAAATGCCTTCTATATGGTATCAGTGTAAGGAATTAGTAGATTAAGAATTAAGCAAAAACAATTTTGATCGAGGAATCATATTAAGTGACATTGCAAATTTGACCAACATTTAATATTTATATCTAATATTTAATAATTAATTATCAAAACATGTAATTCAGTTGTCACTTGGCTCTAAATTAGATTGTAATTATTTTTCTTAGGATATTCCTCAATTACCAGGAAAAATAATTATATTTTATTTTTTGGTCTTTTCCTCGCAGTGGCACCTATATCAATTTAAAAATCAATGTCGGTCATGTATCTATTAGTTCTCTTTAAAGTAAAATATAGTTTACTTTAAGCATTTTTAACTTTGAGCGGGTCAATTCCTTTGCAGGTATGTTCAATTTGTCCATCCACTAATTTTGTTATTTAACAAAATTCTCTTATTACTTATTTATGTGGGAGTGGGAGAAAGCAAAGCTTCTCCTATATTATCTCTAAAATTCTAACTCAAAAATATTTTAACTCTTTATATAAAAGCAATTAAAAAGATCAGCACACTTTGCCTATATATACATATGTGTGTATCTTCAAATAGAGTCAATTTTCAATAATCAATCATCATTTATAAGGATTAGTGCATGTTTGTTTAAATTTAAAAAAAAAAAGTGATTTTCAAATTATTTTAAAGATTGATGATTGTTTAACTTAACTCATAAAGCCTTTACACGATAAAGGAAACAAACTTTTTTAAGAAAGTGATTCTTTTAAAAATTTAATCCTAGTAGTTTATTAAAATAAGACGCAAAATATTTTTCTTAAAAAATTATTATATTAAAAAAACTTTTAAAAAAATCCTTCATGTTTAGAATAATTAGCATCACTTTTTAAAGTTTAAACAAACAATATCTTAAAGAAAGAAAAATTTTCACATAGAGCTTTTTCCAGGTGAAACAAGAAAATAGGGGGCAAAGGCCGAGTCCAGAAGGATTTAATTAGTTTCCTATCAAAGAATACTAAAGATTTGTTTGGGATAATACTGATAAAAATGATTTTTATTTTAACTAATCTTATTATAAATTACAATTGGGATAAAAGTCAATTAGTATAATATAATTTATGATTGGATAGATTTTTATATAAATAATACTAGTTTAAAAAAACTGAAATTTGTTGGTATGATATAAGTGAAAAATATATTTAAAAGTAAAATAGCTTAAAAGAACGTGAATTTTATTAAATACATATATATTGTACACATAATTTGATAATTTTAAGAGAATATATTAACATTAAAAGAGTTAACATATTATTGGAAAAATTGAAAATACTAAAAAAAACTTAAGTAGATATATTTGTATATTTGATTTGATTTGTTGTACATAGAATATTCAATATTATTTTTTTGTAAATTTTATTAGTTAAATTTTTATTTCTTGGAATACTCACACTGGCATCCAGTTATAGCGGTCTTTCGAATAATTTTATTTTTTTATTAAAGAAAGGGGTGACCTTTTTATTTCTTTTAATTTTCTCTATCTCTGTCTTTTCTTCTATTACGAGCAGTATGGAATTTCTCTATTGCCCGCTCCCTCCATTATTTATCTATTTAAATAAAATAACACTGTTTTGTTATAAAATAGAATCCCAGACAGCAATTAATTTTAATATCTAATACTGACCGTTATTTAAGGCACTAAGAGCGAGAAAAAAACTCAGATCACTTAACATTAAAATCAATGGCTTAAATTCTATCTCATAACAAAACTGGTATTATTTTATTTAAATAGAGAAACAATAGAGAGAGTCCAACGATGAAAAAGTTGCCTTCGGTATTATGAGATCCATTTTCTCTCATTTTTCTCCAACGATTTCCTCCTCTCTCTCTCTTTAGTGGCAACGTGGATTTCTTTAAAGCAACCTAAAGCTGCTTCACTTGCTTCTTCCGTGTGTTGGGACTCATAAATGAGTTTTCACGATCGTTAAGCCAAACATATCAAAAAACGTCTTGAAGCAGATTTTGAAGCGAAAAAAACCAGTCAGTTTATATGCTTCCAAGTATTAAACCAAGTATTGGCGTTTTGGTAGGATATATGTCAAGTCAGGGGAACGTAAATGACATATAACTAAAAAAGAAATACTCCATCGTTTTAGAGAGTTAGATTTATTTTTCAATATAAGATTTAATACTCATTGTCTCTCATATCTATAATTTTTCTCCAAACTACTTTATCTAATATATAAATTGATATATACTCTAATATTATATATAGATATTTTAGGAAGATCATATCATATTTATTATAATTAACTAATTTATCTTTTTTTTAATCTACTTAAATTAATTGAATATCTCTTATATTAAATGATTAAGAGAGTAATTTATTGATTAACACATTAATAAATTGCGTTTCTTTTTTATATAGGTGAAATTCCTCGATCTCTTTTCAACATGCCTTATATGATAGAGTTTAACCTTAGCATCAACTAATTATTTAGTAATTTGTTGGAAGATCTGTGCTATTGACTCTCTTTACTTGAAATCTGTATGGCTGTTTCAAATTAATTAGAATGAAACATTCTATAAGTAACTGCACATTTATGAAAAGATTATACATGGGTGGCAACCTTTTTACTGGTATAACCTTGTCCAATCACACACACTCAAACCCCTTTTTGTGCATTTCTTCTTATTTTTTTCCAACATTTTTTACTTTTTAAAGAATAAAAAAACAATTGTCATCCAATCTTTGAATAGGTTAGTAAATCCATACCATGGGGGAAGAAAATACTATTATAATATTAATGTATTTGAAAATAAATCTTTAAGTTATGTTATTGAAAAGTTTTTTGAAGATTTTTTTTCTCAAAATGAGTAAGCCTTATAAGCAAAACATTTAATTTGGATTTGGATATATGTGTAGAATCTAAAGTTTATATTAATTTTATTATTTATTATTAATTTTTTGTTTATAAAAAGTTTGTAGTTAACAAAAATCATTTTTTTTGGAAATATACATTTTTTATATATGCATAATTTTCACTCACATGTCAAAAACTATAATAAAATATTGACTTATTAGAAAAACCGGTAGCCTAAAGAAAAATAAAAATTGTCTCATGTGCGTAATAACTATAAACTGCACCAATGATCTTATTTGACCTATGGATATTGATCTTGAATTGTCCCTATATAGGACTTATTTAGCTAGCAATAAATTTAATATTTCAAAATATTTATATATTTATTTACATTATATTCTTAACTTAACCTTTTAACGATATGTCTTATGTTTAAGTATATTTTTTTTATTTTCTTTAAATAAACACAACACTAGATTCAGAAATTTCATATTGTAAAGATGAATACAAAAATACATACTTTAGAAAATTGTTCCATATGCATGTACATTTCCCCCATATGAAATCTTGAAAAAAGAAGAAGGAAAGGCTCACACTCTTAGCTTCTCTTTCTTGTTCTTTTTAGTATTTAAATTAAACTAATTTTTATTATCTCTTTCAATATTATAATAATTTTTGCTATGCATATATAATTTGCCCAGGAATCATTCCAAGTGAGATTGGATATTTGACAAACCTCCAAGTCCTAAATCTTTACAGTAACAATTTGCAAGGTAAGACTTTTAATTATATGATTGTCTTATACCATATGTGACTTTTTTACTTCTATTTTCATCTCTCGAATAAAAAATAATTTGAAAATGGAATTTTGCTTTCCATTTTTTCATTCATTTTAAATAACTATAAGAAGTTTTGTAATGTTTGGGGGAAAATGACAGAAAAAAAGACTGTGTAAAATGATAAATACTAAAGTAAGACTTTATATTAATAATTTCATATTTACTTTTAGTAATATTTAATCTATTGTTAGTAACATGTCTGGTTTAAAATTTATCATTTTCAAAGTCTTTTTTTGTCATTTTCTTTAATGTTTATCTATTTTTCTTTTTATTTGACAAGAGACACAAGTAATGGTGATGCTTTCTTTTAATCCCAAAGTGAATATATTTTTTCTGACTATATGATTATGCCGATTTTGCCAACTTTATTAACAAATTAACTCTACTTCTATACACACACAAACATATTATATATTTATACATATTATACAATTCACTTTAATTTACCTTGTGTTTATTGAAATATTTAAAGGGCCCATAGAACACTACTTAGAGTCACAAAGAAACAAACACACATTACAGTTTACATTATATATAGGATTTTTTACATATTTAATTAAACTATCAAGTCCAAAAAGATAGCAATAATAAATCTAAATTACAGAATAATAAGTGTAGTTGTATTTTATTATTTAAAATATAGTTTTGTTATTTCTCAAAAATGTGAAATTAAATTAATTGTTGATTATCTCTTTCAATATTTATATAGTGAAGCAATAATGTTTGCTATGCAATAATGTGAAACATTCCAAGTGTGATTGGATATTTGACAAACCTCCAAATTCTAAATCTTGGCAACATCAGTTTTTGTTTTTGTTTGTATCTCTCGAATGAAAAAAAAAATTTTGCTTTTTATTTTTTTACTCATTTTAAAGAACCGTAAAAAAATTATGTTTATAGTAAAAATCTTTAAATGAGAAATAAGATAATTTTGGATCATTAGAATCCTAATAAAATCCCTTTAAAATATCCCAAAACCTAAATAAGGCCTACACTTTTACGTAATTCTTAATCAGGTCAAAAGGCCTCATTAGATATCTCAGAATATGATCAAATGACCACAATGCTCCTATCATTGATAAGAAAAGAGATGGCACAAAGAGAAGTTGCCTCAATCTTCACTCGTGTTGCTCTGAGGATATATTTCATATTTATGATTTATGTGGGTGATTAGAAATAAAAAGTTTGATAAATGTAAATCATTGAAAAGTTTTTCACCAAAATGCCCTCCCTCACTTTTGCCACTCACTCCTCCCTCTTCAGTGAAAAAGTTTCTACCAGAAGCTTTCGCACAAGCACTGTTCACACATTAATGACCTCATTAATGCCGCTTTCCATCCAAAGAGATTTAATGGAGTCTTATACGTTAAAGCAACTCTATATTAGGACACAGTTTTTGATTCTATTGATTTGTATAGTGTCCACTCCTCAAAATCTATCCATATTTATTTGCTCACTACCTATGGAGCCGTAAACACTTCCCCCATTAGTTTCCTTCGATTCCTTGGGCTTTAACCATCTCTGCCCACTTTTTCCCCATTCAGCCCATTAGCCTATTCTCTTATTTTTTATTCATACCTTTGGATACAATCCAACAAATTATTCTTGCCTCGCCGTCCCAATTCACAACTTTCATTTCTTTTTGTGGCTTTGTGCACTTCACTCACCATCACTTTCCACCATCAAACCCTCAATCTCAATTTTGAAATTCCAAATACAAGGTGATGCCTTGCTCGAATGAGCTAGTCACTTCTCAACACTCAAAACCATGTATTGCAATAATTTTAAGTGTGTGTGGATTCACTTCAAACTAAAGTTTTAAAAGGGCTTTTGATCCAAATTTTAATTTGAGAAAATTTTAAATAATCATGTTTATTCAAAAGGGCTTATGGACTAAACTATAGTTTTAAATAAGCTCCTTGGAATAGTTTCTAAAATAGGAAAAAAGCTTGCGGATTATCCAATTACTATTTTACTCCTACATTTTCTGATACTCTCTATCTTCTCTTCTCCCTCTTCTCTCTCTTATGTTCTTCTTTGTGGCCTCCGTGTCGCTGTCGTTGTGCCTTTGCCTCCATCGTCTTCGCCTCCATTAGCCGTCGCTTCTCTCTCCAATGGCCAATTGTGGAGTAGGAATGCAGGAGATGGTTGTCTAGATCTGGGGTCATTGAAGGTCGCTGCTTTACGTGAGGGATGAAGGAGGGAAGAAGAGGAGGAAGAACATGAATAGTGATGCATAGAGAGGGTAGCAAAAATGGGATGGGATCACTGGTCAGAAGAAGAGAGGAATAGAGAAGAAGATGTATAGGAAAAGCAGGATCTGACTAGTGAACAGTGATTGCAGACTATTTATATTTTATCTCATATCCTTTATAATAATTTATCAATTATAAAAGTCCTTTTGATAATAACCATATGAACACTTATTTATACAAAATCTCTTGTTTTTATAAACTCTTCTTATAATAGCTTATTCAAAAGCTCTTTAAAAGCTATTTTTTCTATAAGTCATTTTTCAAATGACTATCAAAACGGGCCCTAAATCTTTTATCCATAATTTTTTACTTTATTCATGAGGAGAAATTAATTATCAATTATCATTCTCCTTAATTTAGTGAACATTTTTATTTCCTTCTTTACAGCAAGCAAATATTAAAGTAATTGATTCTTACACGTTTCCGCGTGACAGTGAGGCTCTTCCGTTACTCCCCGATTATTCCTCCTCTATATCTCATCGTGACTGCCCCCAATCACCAAAATCAAATTCTCCACTCACTCCTCTGTCTCTCGCCAACGTCTCTTTGATCCCAACTTACTCTCTTCTCCGGCGCCTTCTCACTTCTGCCTCCTCGTTGCCCCAACTGGTATTGTATCATTCTAATGCTCCAACTTCCCTCTGATTCAACTGCATAATTTTATTTTGTTTGTTTGTATTCTTCCTTCAGCCATCCTTTCTAGTCCCATGTGGTTTCCATTAGCAGTTTCCATGAATTCGGTCAGTGAGAACGAACCATTTCTAGCTTTTTACGAGATTCATGGCTCGAATGTGATTCCTCATTTGATATTGACCCACAATAATGGTGTACAATTTCCCTCTCCCCATGTCCTTTTTACTATCACTCATGATGGCATTTCCCAGACGGGTGGTTGTCATCCTTGTCCACGCTTATTTATTATTAATTTTTATTTTTATTTTTAAAAAGTTTGTAGTTAACAAAAATCATTCCATGGGTCTCTTATTTTTCACTTTATTACAGTTAATTGAAGAAGTTCATAATCTTATTTCTTGAATGAGATTAATACAGCTCACATAATATTAGGAATTTCTCATAATTAATTAAACCATCAAGTCCAAAAGGATAATAACAATAAATCTAAATTAATCTAAATTACGGAATAATAAACTAAACTGTAGTATAAACCACAGTGTAATGAGCCCAGATTATTACATGTGTCTTCAGAAATACAAATTTGACTCATGTAAGTATATAACACACCTTTGTATAAAAAACAATACACCTTCTGACAATATATATATATATATATATATATATCAACGAATCATACATTGATCCAAAACAAAAAGCAAGCCTTACATAAATATAATATATATGATCATTTAAGACTTAACAGTTCGTGACATTTTAAAAATAATTTTAAATATATATTATCATTTAGAGTATATTAGTGTTTCTTTTTTCTCAAAATGAATAAGACTTAAACGATATTAAAAAAATTATCAATTTATATCTTTTACCTATTAACTTATGACATTACTTGGAAATGTATAGTACAAAGTAGAAAATTAAACTATCATCCTTATAAATACTATAAATTGATAATATATACACATATGCATGGTACATCAATTTTTTTTAACTCTTAGAAGATGGCGATCAATATGGTGTCATAGAGCTTTCTTGTTTTGTTTTTTTATTAATTATATCATTTATTCTTTTCATGCACCTGTATTAATTTAATGTCAAATATCAATTAATTCCAATAAATTAAAGCCTTTTATCTATCTTAACTTGTTCTCTATCAAAATTGAAATAGGTAAAATTCCATCCTCTCTCTTCAACATTTCTACTTTAAGAAAGGTAGATTTAAAGAAAAACAATTTGATTGGTAATCTTCCAATATCAATTGGCAATAGAACATTGCTAGAAGAATTATATCTACTATACAACTCCTTTACAGGTATGCTCAATCTATATATTCCTTCATTTTATGCTCTAACAAAAGTTTTATTTACCATTCATGCTTTTTCTATATTGCTTGCAAACTTTTAAACTGAAATTGTATTCTTGTAAACATTAGATAAATTTAATGCAAAGTATAACTAATTTGGTTGTTGATTTGAAATAGGTGAAATTAATTCCATAATCTCTCTTTAGCATATCCTTTTAAAAGAATTTTAAGGTCCAATTGGTAATTGATATTGGCAGTGTCCCTTTAAAATTGATTTCCAAAAAAAATTAAATGCTAGAGTATTCTATTAATTTTAAACCTTTTATTAACAAAACTCCATGTATTATTTATAGAGTATTAAGTTGATATTGTCAGTGTTACTATTAAGTAATTAACAAATATTTTGTATCTATTTATAGGTGAAATTCCTTCATTTATTTGGAACACGCCTTCTTTGAGATATGTTGAACTTGACAACAATCATTTCAAGGGTAATTTGCTAGAAGAAATGTGCAATCAACTCCCTTTACTTGAAGTCTTTAGTGTTACTGATAATCAATTAGAGGGAAGCATTCCACAATCAATAAATAACTGCACATATTTGCAAGGATTATTTTTGGGTGGTAACTCATTTACAGGTAATTACTTACTTACATGCGTTTTTTTCTCTAAACTCATTGTTTTTCATCTAATTCAAATTTTTCATTCACATACAATGAGGCTTGTGTATAGCTTGTGATTATAATCATAAAAAAAACAAAGAAAGTTAAGATCCTGAACACATATAACCACATAATATTTAATTTGTAGAATATAATTAATGAGCCTCGTTTTATGCCAGTACTTTTTTCTTGTAGATTTTATCATTCTTCTAATAACTTTAAGTGTAATAATATATATATATATATATATTGTTTTCTCTTTTATTCGTTATACATATTTAAATAATTCTATATTATTTATTTTAAATGAAAATTATATGAGATATTTTTTAAAAAAATTACAATTATGGATTAAAAATGTAAAATAAATAAAAATATTTGGATAATTATAAAACTTTAATTACAAATTATAATATATAAATTAAAAAAATTAAATAAAACTTAAAAAATGCTTGTTCAACCATTTTTTATATCCCCTAATGAACAAGAATCCGAGATAAATTTCCTGAATAGACAAATGACCGCAAAAGTAGTTTAATGCTTTTTGCCGCACATGATTAATTGGCAATGCACAAATAATCTATATAGTCAAACTTCACCCGCTCGCTCGCCATTATTAGAAGGTAAGCAATTTGATGGATACAAGAAATTTGCTCTCTCCGTTTCTAATATTCAATTATTTAGAATTAGTAAGACACATGTAGCTTTTTTTTTTCTTGTTATAGTGTGGGTATATTATATGCAAACGATATTATCTGCTTTATTTTTTTTAATTTTAAAGTCCGTACAGTTATAAAAATATTTTTTTAGCAAAATAAAAATATTATTATGTATCAGTTATATATCTTATATTATATTAAGAAGATTATATGCAAATATTATGAGCTATTTTATTTGTCTATTTACAAATCCATTCAGCCTTTTTATAAGCAGTTGATACTAGTCAATTATACTTAAATGCAACCTTTTTACAAGCATGATCGTATTCCATTTAATTTTTATTATTTTCTTTGTTTTTCAATCATTTTCTCTAATAGAATAAGTTTAAAAGGAGATTTTTTTGACATTTTATTAATATTATTGAAATATAACTAATGATTTACAATTCCAAAATTATGAAAGCTAAGATCACGAATAAAAGGATATATAAGATTATAAACTGGTGGGACCACATGAAAAGCTCCATATCATACATAATATTCTCACATGTTGTTGTTTTTATTATATATTTATAGATTTTATCATTTTCCTATTAACTTCAACTCTATATTTTTTCTCCCCTTTTCTTAAAGAATACATCATTTTCCTGTTTAATTTCATTCTATTCATTTGTATTACACAAATTTATTAATTTTCTATTAAATAATTGTTTAATAATAATTACAGCATACAACACTTTAATTTTAAAATAAATCTTCTATCACCATGTCATCTCAGGATAGTTTATGATTTCCCTAATTTTTTATTTCAAAAAATTTACAAAGACTTAAAATAATAAAAATATTTTAGTTGTATATATTATTATTTGAAATATATACAAGTCATCATTGTAACGTTTTTTATGTATAGATTTTGTAACCAGAAGGCATAGGCAAATTTGATAGACTTAACTTGCTAAACTTGATCTTAAAAGGTCATATTATTTAATTTTATTAAAATTGAATATTGAAAATAAGGTCTTCTCCTTATTTTTATTTAAATATATAAATATATATACAATTATTATTTGTAAATAAATTAATATATATATTATTTTCTTAATTAATTGCTTCATTAAATTTTTAATAAGATTAATATTTTATAAATTCTAAAATATTAATTTTTTAATTTTCTGGATATTTTATTTAATTTCATTATATATATTTATATATTAGTATTTAAGTCCATATAATGAAACTTAGTTTTACAGAGAGTGTAAAATAAAAATCACTCGGGTAAAGAACGATTTTACATGTAGTATTTTAGTAAATATTTTTTGCAATGTAGCATTTTGGTATATCTTTTTAAGTTTTATATCTATTTTATTTTAAATAATAAAAATAAAATTTATTTTTATATATTTTGATGCAACCTTTGTAAAATTAAAATTGAGTAATCAATAAGTAAATGTACATTTTTGACAAAGTAAATTTACAGATATGTTGAAAAAAAAGGACATATGGCACAAGTATATTTTGGTGGCAACTCATTTCCTAGTATCCTTTTATCTATTATTTATGTATTTATTTTAAAAGTGTGTCTATCATGTTCATTTAAATGTGCTAATATGAAAACAAATAATGATCAGCATAAAACTTTAACATTGAGACGCTTGCTTTTAGTAGGGGATATTTTTGTAGTAATGTTTTTCTTGCCACACTAAATTTGAGACAGACATCATAGTATATACTCGTTAGTATACTCCTGCACATATATTATTATAGATCGTAGAGGAGACAATATGGATTGCTTTTTGGAATATAAAATGATGTATTCTTATATTCCATACATGCTATATATATAATATATTAACTATTTTATCTTTTTTCACTATTCCCTTATGACAATGCTATTCATCCATCAATGCTTTTGTGTCCAGGTTTTATACCCAAAGGGATAGGCAATATTGACAAACTTAATATCTTAGACTTGTCCTATAATCATTTGAAAGGACCTATTCCTTCCAACCTATTTAACATTTCAACATTGAAAAGAATTATCCTCCAGGTTAATTCCCTTTCTGGCATTCTCCCATCATATTTAGGAATTGGCCTTCCTAACTTGAACACGTTATGGTTGGAGGAAAATGAACTAACGGGACAAATTCCAAACAGCATATCAAATACTTCTGAGCTCATTACGTTAAGTTTGTCATCAAACAAATTTAGCAGAGCTATACCCAATGTAATTGGAAATTTAACAAAATTGATTGGATTAGCTTTAGATGGGAATGATTTAACTGGGCTGATTCCACACACAGTTAATAAATTACATGGCCTTCAACTTTTAAGTCTCAGTAACAACAAATTGCAAGGGTCCATTATAAATGAACTTTGCCAACTCAAAAGTCTAATTGAGTTGGACCTTGCCAGCAACATGTTTTCGGGAGTGCTTCCAGGATGTCTCAGGAATATTACTTCTTTGCAGAAGTTGAATTTAGGCTCTAACCAATTGATTTCTCATATACCTTCTTCTCTTTGGAGTCTCAAAGAAATCTTGGTTTTAGACATATCATCCAATGCACTTAGCAGAATAATTTCTCCAGAGATATCAAACTTGAGAGCAATTATACTTTTAAACTTGTCAAGAAATCAAATTTCAGTAAGAATTCCTACGACTATGAGTGGCTTACAAAGTTTGATAACTGTCACGTCCCAAAATTTGGACCGTGACCGGCACAGAATATGAATAGTTTCACATTCTGAAAGCTTAAAACTTTAAATGAAATGTTTCGAAATAAAAACAATAATAAATTGTATCTCATAATTTAACAGAATCTTTTCTAAGGACTGTGTGGAGCATTTACCTTCCTTTTTAAAATAATACAAGCACTTTCTTAATGATAATTATATCAAAAGTAATTTTGTCAAAAATGAAGCTTCAGATCTGCAGCGAGGCTCTTTACTGCTCAGCGGGAGGATTAGGGTCACCTGCACTATCTGAGGCCAAATAATCTACTCGTGAATAACGTCCCAAAAATATGATTTAAAAGAATGTGGAAATAAACAATGCATAATCATGTTAAAAATGTATTTCATAATATTTCATAATCTGATGTAACCCTTTCCGTAAACATTTATATTTCAGGGGAAACAACAATATGAAATAACGATTTCAAATGAATCATTCAAAACAATCCTTTTAAAACCATAATCTTTCTGTAGGACTTCAACAGAACGAAAACAGACATGGACACACAGTCCACGAGGATAACTAACCATTCTGGTGGCTCGAAGCCACAAACTGTCGCGAGAATGAATCCCACGAAATAATTCTGGTGGCTATGCCACAAACTGTTGCGAGAATGAATCCCACGAAATAATTCTGGTGGCTAGGCCACAAACTGTCGCGAGAATGAATCCCACGAAATAATTCTGGTGGCTATGCCACAAACTGTCGAGCTCGAGTAACCAAGGTGCACCAAGGACTAACAGTACTGCTGTTAGCAACCAGCGTTCTGTATTCTGTCCTAAAACATTTCCATCATGCATGGGGTTTATTTCACATGAAATAATCTCAATCGTTTCAATGCCATAATCATTGGTAAAAACCACTTTGAATTTCTAAAACCCCAGCATGAACATTCAAAATCAAGTTACTGTAAAAATATATGCAATTCACGTAGGAATATTTCATGAATAACATCAGTTCACTGTCAAATCTTTTTCTAAAGCCTCTTTATCCATTTTCATGCATAATCGTAATCTTTTGTAAATCGATCGAAAGAAAATTATTTCTAGCGATTTAAACCATACTTTCGTAAAACTTGCTTTTCAAAATCCATATTTGAAATTCATCATTTGGAATGACAATGCATTTGAAAAATGTAAATTTTAGGGAACGTTATTCACTCACCTGCTATTCCTCCAAATATATCATGACTTACTCTTATCTAGCCACTCCCCAAATACATATCATTCCTCCTTCATCTGCCTTTGATTTACATTCCTAATGTTCCAAAACAAAAATGTTATTATTCTAACTTTATGTAAAATATACATAATATCTTATTCATTATAGTTATTAACTCTTTGATTATATACGTCATCCACCTTTCAATTTGTCTTATAGCAAAGCCATTTCCATCACTTTCATTGAATAAAAATCAAATTTTATGGTATAAGAGTGTATCAACTTAATTCATACCTACTATCTTTAGATTAATGTCTTAATATTCTAACTAAATTTTATGTTCTCTAAATTATTTATCAATGATTTCTATCTTCTTAATAAACACAACCAGCAAAAATAATACAATACTGCAATACATATGCATATATATATATATATATATATATATCATAACAGCCAATGTTTGCACTTTTAACTTCAGCATGTCAACTTCAAAATATTATTCCAGCATATACTCAAACACACACACAATCAACTCACATTCAGCAGTAGGTTCTTCTTCTTCTTCTTTTTCAAAATAGAACTACCAAACAACACTTATTTTCAGTTTCAAAACCAAAATAGCAGCGTCCTGCTCCCTCTGAATATCAATTTTAAATAGTACACCTAACAATGTTATATCCCTACTACATAAAAACCATACAGCAGTACCATAACAGCATTTATATATATATATAAATATATTTCAGCTTCACAACCAGAACAGCAGCAAAATCACAACCAGAACAGCAGCAAAATCACAACCAAGACCAGAATAACACATGCAACAACCTCTAACTATGATCTCTTACATCATTAAGTATATTTACTCTTTTTAAGTTTGGAAAAATTTCCAGCTTCAAAAGTTTGGAACCCATAACTCCCCATTCACTTGCATACAAACACAGCAAGATATAACACATGTTTACCTGCAGCAGCATCATATACATACATATACACGTGTTCCAAAACACTAAAATTCCTTATCTTTTCTTCTTTCCAACAGCCACAACCACACATATATATACACACACATGCTTCCCAGAACAGCAACATGTATATGCATCGAGACAGCAAGTCAAAGAAATTCATTTACAAGCACATATATTCATATATTGTCCGACCATCTCCCCTAGGATTCCATACACGCAATTCACATAAATAATATGCTCCAGTTCACTTTCCTCCTTCTCTTCCTTCTGTTTTCTCACCCAAAGATAGCAACTCACATGTATATAAATACTTCTTTTAATTTAGAACAGCACCGCTCACACATTCTTAATCAGTTTTAACAGCAGCCCACACTCACTTAGCAATTCACGGAACCTAGCAGGAAGGAGACGGAAAAATCTTAGATTTACTACAGTAACATGGACACCCTTGACAGAGGCAAATGGCACCACCACTGACAGAGAACTGCTGGCATTGCAATTTACAGCAACAAAGAAAAACAGAAACAGATACACACTTGCAGATCGAACACTTCCCCAACAATAACGCATACATTCGGCCCCCCTTCAGTCCCATAACAAAGTCCACACATACGCACAGTAGCAAGCTCTTACATATAACCACATATACCATAGGAAATTAACAGGGATAACCACCACAAAAGATTCTAGAATAAAGGAAAGGAGATAAATATCCAAAAATTCCAGATTTTCACACCGAGACATGTCTAAATGTCTCGGTCAGATCACAGAGCAGAGATGCACAATACATAAACCATATAGAACCACATACCCAGATGCATTAACCTTTTGTGATTCCAATGACAAACCCCAGAGCTCAAAATCTCAACGACGGAGAGCAGAGTCAGAGAACTCACCAATACCATCGAAGATTCTGCAGTTTCTATCACAGCTTAGCCAGTCTAGATCCCTTCCTCTTTTCCGTTGCTTCCTGTCTGAAAGAAGAATTCCCTGCCCCATCGACAATGGCAACACACTCAAACTCTCGCCCTTCACCGATTTCCCACTGCTTCCCCCATTCAATACTCCTCTGCCCCCTTTAACACGACGATGGCATTGTGGAAAGATTGACAACTCGAGCGTGATAATACAGAGGGAAATGGACAGAACACGGCATCGATGGCGTGCAATAATCTCCTGCGCTGCTCGCCTGTCATCGCCTTCCTCTGCAGCTGCTGAGACATTGCAGAAGAAATAAGGAACATGGTACTGGCTCGACAGAGGAAAAAGAAAGAAAGGAGGTGTTATGGTACAGGAATTTATCAAACTTTAAAATCATGCTATCAAAAGATAAATATATATTTATGGAAGAAAATTTCAAATAGTAATGGGTAGCAGAGTGGTCAGGGACGGAGGATGAAAATCAGAGGTCCTGTGTTCGAACCTTGGTGACTGCAGAAGTGGAAGTTTTTATTTTTCTCTGGCATGCGAAATTACAATTCTACCCCTCCCTTCTTTTTCTTTGCAGAGCTCGTACAACGTTCTCCATTTCCTCTGCAACTCTCAGTGATATCAGAGGGAGGGAGACGGCGGTGGGGAAAATTTGCACGCCATCGTTGTCGTGCTTCAGTCAATTTTGGTGCCTGTGTTGTCACGTTGGATAAGTCGGCATCAATCGCAGAGTCATGGTCTGATAAATGGGTCAGAGGGGTCGTGAGCAGGGGAGACGGAAGTTTGCGACATCAAGCTCTCTTGATGCTGCGATCTGTCGCCGTCACTGTCGCCTTTCCTAGCTAGTCGGAACTGGTGGTTGGTGAGTGCTTCTCCTTCTTTTCACCTCTGTATATGGGCAATCCTGTGCTTCTCACCTGCTGTTCAATTCGGGCATCTCTCCGCAGTAAAGTTTCGCCATTACTGTAGTGCCAGCCTCCGACTTCCTTTGTTGCTTCAAGGGTCCATTGTAAGTGTGTGTAAGGTAGGCCCTCAGTTTCGGCCCTCATCCTTAACTTCTCTAATCTCTGCAATGCGAGTTGGGTCTGTTTGAAAATGGAAGATTGAGGTGATAATGATTGATCTTGTAAGATTTAAGCTTTTTAATAAGGATTAGGAGTCGAAAGTTTTGATTATCGTGGTGAATGACTTAAGTACATGATTTTATTTGTTCCCCTTACCCTTCTGTGTGTAAACGCCAAGGACTTAGGGGCTTGATTGACTTTGAGTTGGTTGATGTTGTTAAGGATTATCGATTGAGGTATGCTATTTGTGGGGTAAATTGCATTTTCTCTTCTATTCTTTTCTCTTCCTCTGTTCTGTATGCTTGCTGTGGAAAACAGAGACTTGTGGTTTTGGCTTGTAAATGAATGTTTAGTTCTGTGAACTTGATCTAACCCTGTCAACTGTAAAAGAACATGTATATATCATGACGCAATGGTTGTCGCCTACTGGCTTTAAGTTGATGCCTGCCTTTGGGTGTGTGTGTTGCCGTAAGGAAAGAGCTCGGGATAGTTTAGATATATATATGCTTATATTCGGGTGTGCTGAGGAAAGGTGGTGATGATGGGAGTATTTGTGTATATGTATGTGTGTGAAATTGTTGCTGGACAGGAGATGCCGTGGGTGGATTTAGAAAAAAAAAAAAGAATTTTGGGTTGATAAGAAGAGTATATGACTTGCTAGGATGGTTAGGGTGCGCACCTGTATATATTTATGAGATTGTGTTAGAATTCTATCAATAATACATTTGAGGTTGTGAGTTAGCTGAAGGATGATACATAGGAAGATATGTGTATGCACTGTGGTCACTGCTGCTGTGTGTGAGGGTGTTCAGTATGTGCAGTGTAAGTGTTTTGGAATATTGTTGCTAGATTGGTCTCAGTTAGCCGTGTGCACATAGGTATGGGTTTGCCTTTTTCTGTCTTGAAAAAAATCTGAAATTTGCTAGTGTGGGAAGGAGATGGGGCATTATTGTTGTTTGCACATAAGTATGAATATTGGTAATTAAATGAAAGAAGAATAAAGGTGATTGGGGATTGTTATGCATATGCATATATGTATACACACACACATATGAAAAGAAAGATGAAATAGAAAGCTTATGGAGTTCGAGTGTCAGAATTAAGTAGTTCTGAGAGAAATTTGGAAGTTACAAAGTTTTGTAAGGGATGTGTTCAATGTTTAGAAATGATGAAGTGTTTGCCTTTATAATTGGTTGTAGCTTAAAAGTGATTTATTTATGTTGAAACTTTAAATAGGATGTTAATATACTATTTCAAAATACCAGGGGATTTAGAAAGGAAAGTAATCGAAGTGGTTGGACTGAAAGAGTAACTATTTAGGAGCGTGACAGGTGAGTGAATAACGTTCCCTACAAATTTACATTTTCAAATGCATTGTTATTTCAAATGATGAATTTCAAATATGGATTTCGAAAAGCAAGTTTTACGAAATTATGGTTTAAATCGTTAGAAATTATTTTCTTTCGATCGATTTACAAAAGATTACGATTATGCATGAAAATGGATAAAGAGGCTTTAGACAAAGATTTGACAGTGAACTGATGTTATTCATGAAATATTCCTACGTGAATTGCATATGTTTTTACAGTAACTTGATTTTGAATGTTCATGCTGGGGTTTCTGAAATTAAAAATGGCTTTATCAATGATTATGGTATTTGAAACGATTGAGATCATTACATGTGAAAAGGACCCCACGCATGATGGAAATGTTTTAGGACGGGATACAGAACGCTGGTTGCTAACAGCAGTACTGTTAGTCCTTGGTGCACCTTGGTTACTCGAGCTCGACAGTTTGTGGCATAGCCACCGGAATTATTTCGTGGGATTCGTTCTCGCGACAGTTTGTGGCCTTGAGCCACCCGAATTATTTCGTGGGATTTATTCTCGCGACAGTTTGTGGCATAGCCACCAGAATTATTTCGTGGGATTCGTTCTCACGACAGTTAGTGGCTTCAAGCCATCAGAATGGTTAGTTACCCTCGTGGACTGTGTGTCCACGTCTATTTTTGTTCTGTTGAAGTCCTACAGAAAGATTATGGTTTTGAAAAGATTATTTTGAATGAGTTATTTGAAACAGTTAGTTCATACGGTTATTTCCCCTGAAATACAAATATTTACAGAAAGACTTGCATTAGATTACGAAGCGTTATGAAATACATTTTTAAGATGATTATGCATGGGTTATTTTCCGCATTCTTTAAATCATGTTTTTGGGACGTTATTCACGAGTAGATTTTTGGCTTTAGATAGTGCAGGTGACCCAAATTCTCCAGCTGAGTGGTAAAGAGCCTTGCTGTTGATCCGAAGCTTCATTTGATAAATACTACTTTTGATGTAATTGCTTCTTAAGAACTTTTATTATTTTGGAAAGGATAATGCTCTGCATAAACCTTAGAAAATGTTTGTATGATTTTGAAAAAAAAATGCTATGAAGAATTTAAAGGTTTTACTTAAAATGCTAGGCTTTCAGAATATGATGTATTTATATTCTGTGCCGGTCACGGTCCAAAAATAGGGACGTGACAGTTTGGTATCAGAGCCAAAAGTTTTTTTTTCTGTGGCTAAGTGGAGCAGGGATACTTCGGTGGGGTCTCAATTATCGTTATGAACCCGGGCATAACCATAGTTGAGGCATTTCTGAAGATCTCTATGGGAAATTTAAAAATGTTTTGTTTTTTTTTTGTGATTTTGAAATCATATTTTCCTCAGAAATTGAATATTTTTATGTTTTTGGCGTATAACTAAATGACGCCTAGACGTCCACCATGTTGGAAGAAGTTCTAGAAGTTATAAGACTTCGGATTGAGGCGCTGCTCAGCCAAGAGAATTGTTCCATAGAGGGAAAGGTCAGGGTCATAGAGAGTTAGGTGTTGGGGAACTTGACCCCTTAGACCTCTATAAGAATCTTATTTAAAGCCAAACCAACAAATCTATCGTCCTTAGTTATTTCTATATTATATAGCATGAAACTTGTGAAGAAACCCGTAATGTTACTGAAACGGATAATATTTTAGTCAAGTTATTAGAATGCATTAAGTTGGATTTTCCTAAGTTCACATGTTTTTGTTACAGAGAGGAACCTACAGAATTTTGTATGGGGGCAGTGAAAAGAGGTGTATAAACTCATTTTGAGTAGATTTTGAAGCTTTGATTAGATGAAATCAAGTTAAGGGTTAATGTTTAGGTTATTATGATTTTGGGTTCTCCTAAAAGTACATTGAAATGTTAAAGGCTATGAGTTTCAAGCTTGAGAAGTGATTTCAAATTCTATGAGGTTTTGCATTGGTAAGCTAAGAGAATAAAATTTGCTTAAATATATATATCAAGTCCATGGTATAAAGGTGTTTACGTGTTTGTTTAGTGCTGTAAAATATTGATTACCCCTTGTTAGTTAAGGCCAAAATATGAGTTGAATGGTTTACAATAGATAACTATTGAGTCTAGATTTTAGGTGAAGTGTATAAAGTAGTCTATATATGAAAATTGGTTAATTGACACTAATACATTGGAACTTAGGGAAGTTAAGGATTAAAGATATCCGTGTTTTAAAACTCAAGCATGTATTGCAAGTGTATTTTAGATGGAACTCAAACATAGTAGGTACCTAAAGGCTTAAGGGTGAAGTATGGTATAAATTACTTGGAAGGGTGGTGGACAGCTTTAGGGGTTTGAAGTATTAGTCATAGAAGCTTGTAAATGATTATAATTTGTTGTTTAAATGTTTTAAGAAGGTTTAAAATAGTGTTCAAGTGTTACGGTATGATTAAGGTTAAATATAAAAATGGAGATTGATTTAAGGATTTGATATACATTGATCTTAATGGTTGTTCAATAACTCTAAGAGTACAGAGAATCATGAGCAGCATTTGCGAATAGTATTGCAAAGGTCGAGAGGACTGCGGCTTTACGCTAAGTTTTTCAATTGAGTTCTGGTTGACCGAAGTCACTTTATTGGGGTACGTGGTGTCGAAAGACGGTATTCAGGTTGATCTTAGTAAGATTAAGGCAGTCAAAGGTTGGTCACGACTTACTACGGTAACTGAGATTTATAGTTTCTTAGGCCTTGTAGGATATTATCGTCGTTTTGTTCAAGATTTTTCAAAGAATAGCGGCTTCGATGATAAGATTAACTCAGAAGAATGTGAAAATTTGTGTGGGATGATAAGTGCAAAGAAAGTTTTTAAAAGTTGAAGGAGTCTTTGACTTATGCTCCTGTGTTAATCTTACCTTCAGGAGTCGGAGGATATACAGTATATTGCGATGCGTCTCAAATTGGGTTAGGCTGTGTGTTAATGCAGAATGGACGAGTGATTGCTTATGCCTCTAGAAAGCTTAAGATATACGAGCAGGATTATCCAACTCATGATTTAGAAATGGCCGCAGTGGTTTTTGTTAAGATTTGAAGACATTATTTGTATGGTGAAATTTGTGAGATTTTCATGGATCACAAGAGTCTCAAGTACATTTTTTTTTTAACAAAAGGATTTGATCTCAGACAAAGAAGATGGATGGAATTGTTAAAGGACTATGATTGTAAGATTATGTACCATTCCGGAATAGCAAATGTGGTGGCTCATACTCTAAGCAGAAAGTCTATAGGTAGTTTGGCATGCAAAGGCTGAAAGGAGACCGTTAGTACAGGAGATTCATAAAGTAGAGCATGAGGGAGTGGTGTTTGAAATTACTAATAAAGAAGCATTTTTAGCTCATTTGTAAGCTTGTTCCCCCTTAAGTGAGCAGAGTAAGGAAGCTCAGTACTTTGGCCCGTAGTTGTGCAAGTTGGGAGATTCAATCCTTAAGGGAAGTATTAATGAATTTATGTTTGACCAGGAAGGTGTTCTGAGGTGCGAAGGCAGGATTGTGTGCCACAAGCCTAAGAGTTGAGAAGACAAATTCTAGAACAAGCTTATCATTCTACTTATACTATCCACCGTAGTATAACTAAGATGTGCTAGGACTTGAACCAATTGTACTCGTGGCATGGTATGAATAGTGGTATGATATGTTGCACGTTGTTTGGTGTGTTAACAAGTTAAAGCGGAATATCATAAGCCTGCGAACAGTTACAACGGTTAGAAATACTTGAGTACAAATGGGAAAATATAACAATAGATTTTTTTTTTCGCTGGATTGTCCCATATTGTCAAAGGTTTTGACTCTATTTGGGTAATTGTTGTTAGATTGACTAGTCTGCTCATTTTCTTCCCGTGAAAATGACGGACAGTGTGGCTAGATATGCCGAGATTTACATTGAAGAGATTCTTTCAGTAATATTGTTGTGGTATAATCATTCTAAGGAAGTAGTTACCCATGAAAGGAAGAGTGAGATGTGGATCAAGTATCTGCATTTATTCGAGAGTGAAGGTGCGCATATTTTCAAATTCGGAGGACCGAATTTCTTAAGAGGGGAAGAATGTTATGGTACAGGAATTTATCAAACTTTAAAATCATGCTATCAAAAGATAAATATATATTTATGGAAGAAAATTTCAAATAGTAATGGGTAGCAGAGTGGTCAGGGACGGAGGATGAAAATCAGAGGTCCTGTGTTCGAACCTTGGTGACTGCAGAAGTGGAAGTTTTTATTTTTCTCTGGCGTGCGAAATTACAATTCTACCCCTCCCTTCTTTTTCTTTGCAGAGCTCGTACAACGTTCTCCATTTCCTCTGCAACTCTCAGCGACATCAGAGGGAGGGAGACGGCGGTGGGGAAAATTTGCACGCCATCGTTGTCGTACTTCAGTCAATTTTGGTGCCTGTGTTGTCACGTTGGATAAGTCAGCATCAATCGCAGAGTCATGGTCTGATAAATGGGTCAGAGGGGTCGTGAGCAGGGGAGACGGAAGTTTGCGACATCAAGCTCTCTTGATGCTGCGATCTGTCGCCGTCACTGTCGCCTTTCCTAGCTAGTCGGAACTGGTGGTTGGTGAGTGCTTCTCCTTCTTTTCACCTCTGTATATGGGCAATCCTGTGCTTCTCACCTGCTGTTCAATTCGGGCATCTCTCCGCCAGTAAAGTTTCGCCATTACTGTAGTGCCAGCCTCCGACTTCCTTTGTTGCTTCAAGGGTCCGTTGTAAGTGTGTGTAAGGTAGGCCCTCAGTTTCGGCCCTCATCCTTAAATTCTCTAATCTCTGCAATGCGAGTTGGGTCTGTTTGAAAATGGAAGATTGAGGTGATAATGATTGATCTTGTAAGATTTAAGCTTTTTAATAAGGATTAGGAGTCGAAAGTTTTGATTATCGTGGTGAATGACTTAAGTGCATGATTTTATTTGTTCCCCTTACCCTTCTGTGTGTAAACGCCAAGGACTTAGGGGCTTGATTGACTTTGAGTTGGTTGATGTTGTTAAGGATTATCGATTGAGGTATGCTATTTGTGGGGTAAATTGCATTTTCTCTTCTATTCTTTTCTCTTCCTCTGTTCTGTATGCTTGCTGTGGAAAACAGAGACTTGTGGTTTTGGCTTGTAAATGAATGTTTGGTTCTGTGAACTTGATCTAACCCTGTCAACTGTAAAAGAACATGTATATATCATGACGCAATGGTTGTCGCCTACTGGCTTTAAGTTGATGCCTGCCTTTGGGTGTGTGTGTTGCCGTAAGGAAAGAGCTTGGGATAGTTTAGATATATATATGCTTATATTCGGGTGTGCTGAGGAAAGGTGGTGATGATGGGAGTATTTGTGTATATGTATGTGTGTGAAATTGTTGCTGGACAGGAGATGCCGTGGGTGGATTTAGAAAAAAAAAAAGAATTTTGGGTTGATAAGAAGAGTATATGACTTGCTAGGATGGTTAGGGTGCGCACCTGTATATATTTATGAGATTGTGTTAGAATTCTATCAATAATACATTTGAGGTTATGAGTTAGCTGAAGGATGATACATAGGAAGATATGTGTATGCACTGTGGTCACTGCTGCTGTGTGTGAGGGTGTTCTGTATGTGCAGTGTAAGTGTTTTGGAATATTGTTGCTAGATTGGTCTCAGTTAGCCGTGTGCACATAGGTATGGGTTTGCCTTTTTCTGTCTTGAAAAAAATCTGAAATTTGCTAGTGTGGGAAGGAGATGGGGCATTATTGTTGTTTGCACATAAGTATGAATATTGGTAATTAAATGAAAGAAGAATAAAGGTGATTGGGGATTGTTATGCATATGCATATATGTATACACACACACATATGAAAAGAAAGATGAAATAGAAAGCTTATGGAGTTCGAGTGTCAGAATTAAGTAGTTCTGAGAGAAATTTGGAAGTTACAAAGTTTTGTAAGGGATGTGTTCAATGTTTAGAAATGATGAAGTGTTTGCCTTTATAATTGGTTGTAGCTTAAAAGTGATTTATTTATGTTGAAACTTTAAATAGGATGTTAATATACTATTTCAAAATACCAGGGGATTTAGAAAGGAAAGTAATCGAAGTGGTTGGACTGAAAGAGTAACTATTTAGGAGCGTGACAGGTGAGTGAATAACGTTCCCTACAAATTTACATTTTCAAATGCATTGTTATTTCAAATGATGAATTTCAAATATGGATTTCGAAAAGCAAGTTTTACGAAATTATGGTTTAAATCGTTAGAAATTATTTTCTTTCGATCGATTTACAAAAGATTACGATTATGCATGAAAATGGATAAAGAGGCTTTAGACAAAGATTTGACAGTGAACTGATGTTATTCATGAAATATTCCTACGTGAATTGCATATGTTTTTACAGTAACTTGATTTTGAATGTTCATGCTGGGGTTTCTGAAATTAAAAATGGCTTTATCAATGATTATGGTATTTGAAACGATTGAGATCATTACATGTGAAAAGGACCCCACGCATGATGGAAATGTTTTAGGACGGGATACAGAACGCTGGTTGCTAACAGTAGTACTGTTAGTCCTTGGTGCACCTTGGTTACTCGAGCTCGACAGTTTGTGGCATAGCCACCAGAATTATTTCGTGGGATTCGTTCTCGCGACAGTTTGTGGCCTTGAGCCACCAGAATTATTTCGTGGGATTTATTCTCGCGACAGTTTGTGGCATAGCCACCAGAATTATTTCGTGGGATTCGTTCTCGCGACAGTTAGTGGCTTCGAGCCATCAGAATGGTTAGTTACCCTCGTGGACTGTGTGTCCACGTCTATTTTCGTTCTGTTGAAGTCCTACAGAAAGATTATGGTTTTGAAAAGATTATTTTGAATGAGTTATTTGAAACAGTTAGTTCATACGGTTATTTCCCCTGAAATACAAATATTTACAGAAAGACTTGCATTAGATTACGAAGCGTTATGAAATACATTTTTAAGATGATTATGCATGGGTTATTTTCCGCATTCTTTAAATCATGTTTTTGGGACGTTATTCACGAGTAGATTTTTGGCTTTAGATAGTGCAAGTGACCCAAATTCTCCAGCTGAGTGGTAAAGAGCCTTGCTGTTGATCCGAAGCTTCATTTGATAAATACTACTTTTGATGTAATTGCTTCTTAAGAACTTTTATTATTTTGGAAATGATAATGCTCTGCATAAACCTTAGAAAATGTTTGTATGATTTTGAAAAAAAAATGCTATGAAGAATTTAAAGGTTTTACTTAAAATGCTAGGCTTTCAGAATATGATGTATTTATATTCTGTGCCGGTCACGGTCCAAAAATAGGGACGTGACAGGAGGGGTAAAATTGTAACTTCATACGCCAGAGAAAATAAAAACTTCCACTTCTGCAGTCACCAGAATTCGAACACAGGACATCTGATTTTCATCCTCCGTCCCTGACCACTCTGCTACCCATTACTATTTGAAATTTTCTACCATGAATATATATTTATCCTTTGATAGCATGATTTAAAATTTGACAAATTCCTGAACCATAACAATAACTCTATCTTTGGCTCACAACAAGTTACAAGGGCCTATTCTAGAATCACTTAACGGCATGATAAGCATGGAGTCCATGGATCTTTCCCATAATTATTTGTCAGGTGTGATTCCAAAGTCCTTAGAGTCATGACTCTATCTTAAATATATTAATCTTTCCTACAATTTATTGTATGGAGAAATTCCCAACAGTGGGCCTTTTCAAAATGTTACTGCTCAATCTTTTATGATGAATAAAGATCTTTGTGGGAGAACCCAACTACATGTCCAACCATGTAGGAATAGAAACAAGCACTTATCAGATAAAGTGATATTGATCTTGAAATTCTCATTGCCTATCTTGATTGTCATCTTGGTTGATTCAGTCATTGCCTTTCTAAAGCATAAGAGAGAAAATGATAATTATTCAACTCAAAGGGATGTAACAAATTTGGATACAATAACCAGGATATCATCCTATGAGCTTATACATGGAACAAATTGATTTGATGAGAGAAATCTTCTTGGATTTGAAAGTTTTGGATCAGTATATAAAGCAATCCTTCCAAATGAAAAGATAGTTGCTGTCAAAGTATTTAACTTGGATATGGAAGAAGCATCGAGAAGTTTTGATATTGAATGTGCTGCCATGTGCATTTTACGCCATCGCAATTTCATTAAAATCATCAGTAGTTGCTTAAATGACCATTTCAAATCTCTAATAATAGAATTCATGGCAAATGGGAGTCTTGACAAATGGTTGTACTCTCACAACTATTATTTAGATATCTTACAGAGATTAAACATAATGATTGACGTGGCAACAGCTCTGGAGTATCTTCATCATAATTCTCCTCCGCTAGTTGTTCATTGCGATGTAACATTTTGTTGGATGAAGAAATGGTGGCTCATCTTAGTGATTTTGGTATTGCTAAATTGTTTGGTGAAGAGAATTGGAAATTTATACCAAAACTTTGGCTACAATTGGCTATATGGCACCAGGTAATGCTTTGATAATAATACTTTGGATTTATTTTCATGTTCTTTTGTTTGCTATGCTTGATAAAATTTTAAAATATTAAATTTCTTGCAATATTTTTATGTTTTCATATGTAAATACTTGAATTGATGATACAAAAGAAAAGTTTAACGAAAAATGTTATATTATGTTTTGATATTGTTATGACCAGGAATTTAATTAACATATATGTATATTCTTTACAGAATACCTTGCATGGGAAGAGTTGGCTGAATGGTTCAAAGGCAAGAAGGAAACCGTGTGGCCTGTGTTCGAATCCCAGCAGGTGTAGAAGAGTGAGTTTTTCTTATTTTCAGACACATGAAATTACCCTTTTGCCCTTCTGTCCATTTTCACCAAATCTTCAACCTTCTCCCTCATTTTTTTCCTTTTGGTGAACTGAAATGGCAGGCAGCAGCGTGGTGTAGATGATGAGTGGCAGACGTTCAGCGTGCGGCGCGGGAGAAGAGTGCACGGCACGGAGGGCCTCTGCCATCGTCGTTATGAAGCATTCCGCCCCGCTCTTTTTCTTGTTCTGTCGACGATAAGGCTGCTGTGAGGGTGAGAATGGAAGGTGCAGGAGTGTTGCGAGCTCAGTGAGTTGGGTGCTAGCGCCGGTGAATAGTTCTTCCGGTAAACCACCTTCATGGTTAACGTCGTCGCTGTGTAGCTGTCCTCCGTCGCCAGTGTTGTGCTACTGTAGCAATCCTCTGCTACTGTAGCAAGTCTGTGATTTCCAGTTCTATCTCATTTCTGCTGTGATCTGTTCGGGGAGTGAAGTGGTAAGCTCCTTGGTTCACATTCAATATGCAGTTTCATCTTTCCTCTTAAGTGGCTGCTGTGTAACAGAGCTTACTCTTTTCGGTCTGTGTCATCGTATCTCTATTTCAGGCCGTTGCTGTGTTTGATAAAGAAAAGGAAGTGAAGCTGTGAAATGCCATTTTCTTCTGCTTAGTTCTATGGTTCTGTTACTGTGATTTCCATGTCTGATAAGGGTGGTAAGTTTCACCCTTTTTCCTTGTTTTCTCTGCGACCGTGGCTGTTATTGCTTGTGTTGTGGACTGCTGTTTTGGCAATCTCTGGTAGTGTTTGCTCTGTTGGGAAGGTTTCTGTGGTAATATAGATAATCCATGGTTATCCTGGTTTGTTGTTGCCGTGTGCATACTGTTATGCTGCTGATGTGAATCAATAATGAATGGAGGCCGTGAGCTTGGTTGAAGGAAATAAATGAGTATATATGCGTATGCACTGTGGTCGCTGCTGCTGTGTGTATTCTGGGTGTGTAGTGTATGTGTTTTTGGGGTATTGTTGCAGAATTGGGCTGAGTCAGGAAATGCTATGTGCATATAGGTATGGGAATGTATTATACTGTCAGGGTAATTATGAAATCTGCTACTGTGGGGAGGAGATTGGGTATTGTTGCTATTTGCATATAAGCATGAAAGTTGCATTTAAAATGAAAGAAGAATGTCGATGATTTAGGAGTGCTACTGTTATACATATGCACATAGATACATATGTAAAAATGAAATAGGAAGTTAATGGAATTGGATTATTAGAATTAAGTAGTTTGGAGAGAAATTTTGAAAGTTACAAAGTTGTGCAAAGGGCGTGTTCAAGGTTTTGAAATGATTAAGTGTTTGCCTCTATGTTTGGTTGTCGTTTATGGGTGATTTATTTCTGTTGGAACTTTGAATAGAATATTAATATTCTATTTCAGAATACCAGGGGGGATTGAGAAGTGATGGTATTTGAAAGTGTTTGGCTGAACAAAGAAACAGTTTAGGAGCGTGGAAGGTGAGTGAATAACGTTCCCTAAAAATTTATATTTTCAAATGCATTGTCATTTCAAATGATGAATTTCAAATATGGATTTTGGAAAGCAAATTTTATGAAAGTATGGTTTAAATCGTTAGAAATGATTTTCTTTCGATTGGTTTACAAAAGAATTATGATTATGTATGAAAATGGATGAATAAGCTTTTTGAAAAGAGTTTGGCAAAAGTTGCATTGAACTGATATTATTCATGAAATATATTCTTATGCGAATTTCATATGATTTTACAGTAACTTGATTTTAAATGTCCATGCTGGGGTTTTGAAATTTAAAGTGGTTTTTACCAACAGTTATGGCATTAAAACGGTTGAGATCATTACCTGTGAAAAGGACCCCATGCATGATGGAAATGTTTTAGGACGGAATACAGAACACTGGTTGCTAACAGCAGTACTGTTAGTCCTTGGTGTACCTTGGTTACTCGAGCTCGACAGTTTGTGGCATAGCCACCAGAATTATTTTGTGGGATTTATTCTCGCGACAGTTTGTGGCATAGCCACCAGAATTATTTCGTGGGATTTATTCTCGCGACAGTTTGTGGCCTTGAGCCACCAGAATTATTTCGTGGGATTCATTCTCGCGACAGTTTGTGGTTTCAAGCCACCAGAATGGTTAGTTACCCTCATGGACTGTGTGTCCACGTTTGTTTTCGTTCTGTTGAAGTCCTACAGAAAGATCATGGTTTTGGAAAGGATTATTTCGAATGATTTATTTGAAATAGTTATTTCATATTATTATTTTCCCTGAAATACAAATGTTTACAAAAAGGTTTGCATTAGATTACGAAGCGTTATGAAATACACTTTCAATATGATTATGCATTGTTTATTTTCCGCATTATTTAAATCATGTTTTTGGGACGTTATTCACGAGTAGATTTTTGGCTTCAGATAGTGCAGGCGACCCTAATCCGCTGACTGAGCAGTAAAGAGCCTCGCTGTTGATCCAAAGCATCGTTTGACAGATAATACTTTTGATGTAATTACTTTCTTAAGAACTTGTATTATTTTGGAAAGGTTATGCTCCACGTAAACCTGTGAAAAGATTTAGTATGATTTTGAAAACGTTATGAAAAAATTAAAGGTTTTTCTAAAGGTGTGAGGCTTTCAGAATATAAGATATTTATATTCTGTGCCGGTCACGGTCTAAATTTTGGGATGTGACAGATATCTTGAATTTATACTAATAATTCAAATTCACATATAGAATACGGAGCAAAGGAGTTGTTTCTACCAAAAGAGATGTATATAGTTATGGCATCATGCTAATGGAAATATTTACAAGGAAGAAGCCAATAGATGAGATGTTTGTTCAAGGATTAAGTTTGAAAGATTGGGTGAGAAAATCAACACCACATTCAATCATCAATATCATAGATGTCAATTTGATGCATAGAGAAAATCATATTGCTGATAATATATTATCTTATACATCATCAGTTTTTGAGTTAGCATTAAATTGCTACATTGACTCTCCTGATGTATGACTTATTATAACTGGTGTTATAGTATCATTGAAAAAAAATCAAGGCTTTGTTTATAGAAAATGCTAGGGAAATTGTTAGATGACTAATTGGTAAATCAAATTTTGACAATTATTTCTTTAGCCTTTTGTTTTTTTATTTTTATTATTGTAACAAGTAATCTTGTAAGTTGGAGTGATTATCTGTATGCAGTAATAATATAAAAGTACTTGAAATTTAAAATTTTCTAACTCTTCATGTTAATTTTTCTTATTATTACAATTGATCTTAATTATAAGAACATAAATATACTCTTTTCCATCGGGTAACTTTATTTAGCTTAGAGTTTAATTTTGAAAGAAAATTTTTTCTTTTGAGATTAATCAAAGTGAGCCCAATTTTGTTTCTTCTCCTCCTCTATCATCTGATATTTTTGAAGCGTCTTGTTATTAAATAAAATCCCACTATAAGTTGTATTATGTTTGAGCAATTAAATAAGTTTTTCAGTCCAATGGCTTCTTTTAAGATTTAGATTTAGATATCATATGATATACATACCTAAAGGATTAATTAAACCTCTCAAACTCACCCTATCACATGACCAAAACCACCAAAGGTTTAGGAAATCAACTCTAACTTCATAATATGCTCACTCCAACTATACTCAAACCCTATAAATAACTATGTTACCCCCATTTTGACATTCAATATATTCCTAAAACAAAACTTAGAAAAGAATATTATTTCATAATACAAGACCTCAGCATGAAGGTTCACAAATAATATCTCATAAGTTTACCATTATATTCCATGCATAAGTGTTCATTATAAACAAAATGGAGAAGAATAAATAATATTAAATAAAATCCTCATTTTATTTAAATGTTTAAATATCCATGAGCAAATGATATAATTCTGACAATAATATAATACTTGAGAAAATTGGTACTTTAATTAAAAGTATAGCACATAGTAAAAATATAATTTAAAAAAATCTCATGGGAAGCTATTCTCTTAACTAGTGCGTTGTCAAATACATGCAATTTACTTTACTAGCAAATTACATATGATTTGATACTCTAAACAAAACTATAACCATTATCCTTTCACAAAATTCATTTAATAAAATCCTTTTACTTAATTAACGGTAATAATATTATAAATATGATTATTAACATTCAAATATCCATCCAATTTACTTAAATTATTCAGCAATAATTATGGATATCCTAATAGGTAGATCCACCATTTTAAGTTTATGTCATTTTAAAAATATCCAAGGAACCCTGTGGCCTTTTAGCCTAGTAGTATGTAGTATGAAAACTCTCTTATAAGTAAGAGGCACATGTTCAATTCCTCTTATAACCTAATCTTAGGCAGTTAATGACTACCCCTCTAATTACAAAATATAAAAGGAACAATATTGACTTCAACCTTCCTTCTATAGAATGCAATATTTGAATTAAATCAATAATATATCCCATAGTTAACTAATAACTTCAACAATAACCCAATCAAGCATAAAGGCAAAACTACATTTCTCTCATTTTAGACATGCTTCAAGTATCGACTTAGCAATCCATATCACCATAACATACTTTTAGGCAAATTCCAGTACATTACAAAATTTCACCATAGAAATTAAATAACTTTAAGGCTGAATTTTGGTCTATGTTAGACCACACTTAGTTCCTCCTCAAATATAATTCCTTCTTCACACATTTCATCAGCACACCCTAAGGGCATTCCAAAATCAAGCCATAGTCATAAATTATCAACAGCACAACTTTTCAACTAGTTTTACATTTTTATATGTCTATTTTCTTAACATGATCCAAGTTGATACAGAGAGAAACAAGTTAAATCCTTCTCTTCGCTCTTTTTTATACATACTTCAAGCTTCCATTTAATTGCTCAAACTTCACCATCATGTCTATATATAAATACATACATACAATCATATATATATATATATATATTCAAACAATAAGTATATCCTTTAAGTTTCAACATAAAATTGAACAATCTTAATCCAACTAAATTCCTCTTCTACATTTTAATAAACACCTTGTCTGCACCAAACATTCAAAAAGTTCATCAACTTCTTTATCTTCAAATCTCTTTTTCAACAATTTTCAAACACCCCTGTATAGAATTACTATGCTATCGAAATTCAAGTCTTTACCGAGAATCAACTCAAACAAGAAAACAAAACGTAAATCCATCTTCTTCCTCTTACAGCAACCAAAACAGTTAGAGTGAAATTTCCTATTCTAATAAGCTCCTTAAAATATAGTGTCAACTTGTCTAAACTTCCATCTTCTCTCCTAGATCAAGCACAAACCATAGGAAAACACCATGATAAAAAAATGACTTGAAGCTCAACACGAGTTCAGAGACGAACAACATTTTTTTGACATGTCTGGTATATCCATAACATGAGAGAAAATGTAATTTACATTTGTCATTTATTTTTCTGATAGAAAGCCTACATTTTCTATGAATTCATTCAATCATGGATGATGATTGCACCTAGTTTCCTGCCAGATTCTTTGCCACATGTAAATCAAACACTAATGGATGGAATAATGATAAGCTAGATAATTATTTCCTAAGTAATCGCAACCACATGGTATGAAATGATTTACCACGGATCTATCATTTAAAAAAAACAAATAAATAAGAAACGAAGTACCAATTGATTTTTACTCTTTCACATAACTCACTCACCCACAATACGATGAAAGTGGTAGGACTAGCATCCCCTTTTGCAAAAAAAAAAAAAAAAGTTTTGTTTTCATGAATGGCAAAATTCGTAATTCATTATCATCAAGAGAAGGAAAATACCTAGGACTATAACTCCTTGCCACATATCTTCCATGCTCTGGAGCTATATAAATAATTAGAACATGTGGATCATTACCATCTTGTGAGCTGCCATCCCACCAACCTACCTGAAACCAAAATATATTCTTAAGCTTGAAGTATACAACCACCAGTTAATTTCAGAGAGCTAGAAATGTCACTGGTCAATAGTCAATAAAATGGCAATTTATTGGCATAGCATGGAAAACAATAATGCAAAAAAGCTACCCATTTAACCAAATTACTTGAAAATGCCTGTTATTTTAAGACCAATAAAATAATAAGAGAAATGCATCCTGATTAAAGGATGATAATCATATCAAACTTGAACATAAATGACCTACATATTTGTTACCCTCCTAAAATTAACTCACATAACTGATTTGAGTTCTGGGAACATGTTCACAAACTAAAAGACTCGTAAAGACAAATAAATCAGGATATCACATTGAAGCTCTCAAGAAACAGGCACTCCCTACTCCCTATTGGATTTCATAGTCACAAGTTACAAGGCATTGCCATAAAATAGGAGGGAGAACAAACAACTAATTCAAGATGAAAGACGCCCAAATTATTCCAACCTAAGTGATAGCAATTGAAGGACAGATGCTAGCATTAATAGGTACACCCAATCAAATTGCATATGGACCAAGGTCAAAAAATATTCATGCAAGTTTTCATTGCAACACATTTTACGAGAACTCACAATTCTAGCACCCGCTTTATCTCTTAGAAAAGTTGCATCATTGTACCTCTCTTTCTCTATGGATTTCTTGAAAAAATTTAAAATAAAAATCCATAAAAGCTAATGAGCAAGAAAACTCAAAATTTTGAAAGCAAGTAAAGAGATCTTTTTGTCTGAAAAGCATTGCATGAGTTCAAATTCTTACATTGAGATGAGATATTACTCTTCCAACACTGTCATTGGTAGCTACAGCAGCAATTGCCACCTTAATCCTAGCAGCATCTTCATAATCCTCCATGTGCACAGCACGGCTTAACTGAGACTGTTTAGCACAAAACCATTTTTGCATTAAAATGCCTCCAAATGGAAAGATGAGCTAGTGGCTCGCATTTCATAACTCCAAATAATTGCTATTTTAGTCTAGTAGATTTCCCAGCTATGAAGTTATTTTCATATATGCGACACTAGTTAGTTTCCCTTATAGCTCCATAAAAACTCCTTTAGGTCTATTATAAAAATATCACCATGACAGCTATAATGTATAGGAATTCATCGCAACGAGAACGTCATGAACATTTTTTTCATTTTTCTCTAAAACTAGATTCTAATTAATCTTTATCCAGACATCTTGCATATGACATGTCATAAGCAATAGAGGAGAAATGTTTCAAAAGCTACATTGTCTCAAAGAATGAGCAAGGAATATTAAGTATGAGACGTGATGCTACATTAAAAGAAGATAACCATCAAGTTTAATAATATAAGCAGTAAACTAGATGTGGGGATTTAAATCAATTATCGTTTACTTGATCTGGACCCTAAAAAAAATAAGAACATTATACCAACAGAGGCTTGAGAAAGAATTCAGGATGAAAAAGTAATCTCACAGAGTTAGGAAATTGGATTGCTGTGTGGGATTGCTAATTAACCAATACAATAAGTCAGTAAGTAATGGATAAAACTTAATCTTGGCCAAGACTGGGTGTTCATTCAAAACATATCTATGGGATAAAAGTACAAAAACCTATTTAGTGTGCCTAGGATCCCCTTTTACTCATGTTCTGTGATACAACCATAAAATTGATTTTTTCTTATGTTTGGATGGGAAGAAAATTAGGGAGCAAAGAATTCAAAAATAATAAATGTTTTTATCATTTTAAAAAAAAATCTTCCTAGTATGCCCTCATCCCTATTTTCCCCTCACTTTTCTTTCCATCCAAACATAGCCTTAGTAAAAATGCAAACGCTGACATTGCATATTAATCGTCATAGAAGCAGCTCAATCAACCGCTAATCTTGACAAGGTTACATACATTTATAAATTAGTAATACCTTTTTAAAGTTATGATCTTTGCTAAGGGCACAATATAAATTATAATTGCCTTAGTTTGATGATAATTACTCACAAAGTCCTTATAATAGACTACCATCTACCATAATTTTCTCAAAAGAAAAGGTGAGATGTTTGCATAATCAAACCCAAAGTAAAAGGCTAAAATCCATTTTCATAATGTCAGCAAAATATTTGAGAAAGTAAGCTGATCAGTATAACGCCCAATCAATGACAACACTTCGTAACAATTCTTTTTAGAAATAAAAATCGAAATCGTTGAAGTCTTCTATGATCTAGGAATATATCTACATCACATCACCATCTAAATGACAACACTTCATAACAATTCATTCAAGCAGTTGATGCGCTTTCAAAAGGGGGACGAAAATTGTTTTTCACATAACTTGCATAAGATAGGAATAGTAGAAGTTATCAACATTATCTCTGATTAAAAGTCTCGTATATCCCCATTGTTCTTCTCCATTCTCAACCTGCGAAAATGAATTATAGGTAATAGGCATATTTTGTGAATCTTCAAGCTCGTGTAAGGAAACCAACTGTTGTATCTTTTCTGAATGATAACAAGATGTGTACGGCACTGGTTTAGCCGAACGAGTTTGTCTATTGCATGTTTTTGTTTCTTTTGTTTTTTTTTTAAAAAAACCAGCATGTACTTTACAGTCTGAAGGTTGGCTATTTTTTCTTTTGTTGGTTACAAAATTTCTTCTGAAGTCCTAAATTGAAATTGAAGCTTGTAAATATTAGAGAAGTGTCAAAATATAAATTGTGATTATGAAATTTAGAGCCAAATGTCCAAAATACTCATTGTTTTATTAAAAATAAAGGAGAATTGTATTTGATGTTTAGGGTATTTTTTGTCTTTAAAGTCTCAACTTAGTATTTATCAATTTTAAGATTTTTTTAGGGATTTTCCCTTTCTTCTAATTGTATTCTATTTTAAAATTGTTAACTTTTTAAATAAGAAAAAATCTCATTATTTTTTGTTTAAAACGCGACTGGAATCATAACAAAATATTACTTCCTAAAGATTAAATATATTATATATAGTCGTATATCTAACCTTTTTATTAGTTAACCTTATGAACGAAGGATTTGAAATAAGGGACTTATTTATAAATAAGTAAATGGATTTGTAAAATATAATCTACTGGAAGATGCTGGGCCTCGCAGAAGACCAATGATTTAAACCCAGGTTTATGTTGAATGGACTTCAATGGAGATAATTTTGAGATTTAATAGAACCCAACCCAACAAAACTCCTATTAATAATTTATATTTTTTTTAGAAAAACCAATTTAATTTTTTAAGCCTAGCCCATATCCAAGCTTCAGCCCATGCTTCTCTTTCTTTGAAGGTTTGTGTAATTAATTAAATTGATTTTGTTGTACCAAAAAAAATTTAATTGATTTTGAGAATAAAATTAAATTTTATTTTCAATATAAGATTATTTTATAATGATTTGATTATGGTATGAATAACAAATTTCAATTGAAAAAATGTGCACAAATTTATATATAAGTTAGCACCAATATTTTTTTTCTTTTTATAGGAAAAAGCTATATCTCGCACGGAGTAATAGCTAGTTTTTATTGTTGATAATAGATCAAACTATATTAAAAGATAAAACGATGACAAACATAAACTACAACTCATATCAGATACTAAATGGGGAGGTTGGAAAATAAGAACAACAATAAAATAAAAAGGGGGCCAGAAAATCAAAAAGAGGTGAAATAGGACAAGTTTCTATAGGAATTGTGATTGTTTGAAGTCTATATATAGCAAGTTCAAAGTCACCAAGTACTTTGATAGACTATTTGTGGATCATTTAAGTTTACCTCGTAATCTTGTGGGCGTATATTCTCACGAATCAAATTAGTTAGTTGATAGTAGTATTGGATACTGATGAATAAATTAACAAAGATAACTAGTTCAAATTTAATGATTAAAAAAGAATAATAACTAGCTCAAATTGAATAGGTATGAACGCAATTTCTAGACACGGATCGATTTGATTTGGTTTTATTTTTTTCAAAATAGAATTCAACCAAAGTTAATGACTACTAGTTTATGTGCCAAAAAATCTTGGGGATTTCTACCGCAAAAATGGAAAGGAAGAGGACTAAAGAAAAACTAACATATTAGTACTTATACTATTTTTTTTCATAAACACATGTATCCTCCCATGTATTGAAACAATTATATTTAAAGTATTTTTAATTATTAAATGTACATACATCTTCTAATAGATATTCGAATATTGATTCATTATATTATGATATATTAATTCCTTTGGGTAGATCTAATACTTTTAGTTGGTTCTTACATTATTTACAAAATGGCAAGCAGGGGAGAAATGAAGGGTATGATAGTCAAGTTTCAAAAGATATTTAATAACAATTAGGTCTCAAAGCAATTTCTGGCAACTAATAATCATTTTTGCAATATTGCTGATATAATAATTTGATAAAGCTTGACCTATTGATGATTGATGGAAGAGTAGTAGGATGATGGAATAAATTAGTGGTGGCTCCACCATGAATTGTGGACATCATCACATAGATAGTACCACACCCACTAGGACTAATAGCTTGTATTTATTTGTTGAATTATTATTTCTGAATTATTAACTATGCTATTATAAGTCTACACGCACTAGTGCACTGCCATTATGAAATATTGCGCCATTATCAATATTGGAGTTGTTATCGTGGCCCACTACCATATGTCCATTTTTTTTATATACAAACTACCATATGTTCATGTTATCATTATAGTTACCACTACGATAATATCAACGTTATCGCCAAAGTTATCATCCATATCATTCATCGATGCTATATATATATATATATATATATATATATATATAATTTTTAAGCAACGAAAACGTCTTGTCTATTCATACCCATTTTTCTACGCACTAAATTGACCATCAAATCAAATTGTGTAATGCTGGATTAGCAATATTAAACACGTCTTCTATGTAAAATTACAATGTATCCACACTAGTATTTTCCCACTAACGTTCTTTATGGGGTATATCTATAGCTTACATAGACTTAGACCACAGATGAAATAGCCATGAAAAAAATGTGGTCTTCTAAATGAAATTATACAACAAGCAATTTGTAGAAGTCCTATATACATACTAAAAAACAGCAAATTAATGACAAAATTTAATGACGGAAATTTTGTCACTAATCAATTTAGCGACATATTAGTGACTGAAATAGATTAGCAACGGATTTTTTTGCATCACTAAAAAAGCCGTAACTGATTTATGAGCTTATTTTATACATCAATCGTCAGGACTCATTTTGAGTTACGACATCTAATTAAGTTCTTACTATACATAAAAGTAATAAAAGAAAAAAGAATAATAATTAAGTAAATACTGCGGTTAGTTTTTAAAATTAATGGTGATAAAAATCCAATATCAATAGTATCTATTAGTGTCACACTTTCAACAATTCAAGCCTTTCACATCTTACCTAAAAATTTGATTTTTCCACCATCATTATTAATGGCTCATGATGAAGTTGTTTCTTGTAATGTTGACGGTGACTTTCAGGTATATACCACAATTAATGTAGCAATGGCAAGGGTAATATAGTTCGATGACTCAATAATAATAATAAAATAAATAAACATAGAAAAGATCATTTAAAAACAAATTATTCTCTCAATATAAATTATGGAAGAAAAGAAATTTTAAGATACTAATTGACAAATGACCAACAATTGGATTGGAGTAATTTTTGAAAGGACTTGAATCTTTCATGACGAGTTATGCTTTGTTACTAATGAGATTGCATTATGTACTGTTGAACCTCACAGCTCACATATTGTCAATAAGGGATTGGTTGTGCTTGATTTGATTAATTGAGTTTCTATTATAAGGAAATTGTTGAATTATTTCAAATTCTTTTGCTTTAAAAACATTTAGATTAAGTAAAAAATTTCTATGAAGAAAATTGGTTAAAAATATTTGTTTAAAAATTTTATTAATCATATAGATTTGAATTCGACTTTATATATTTTCATACACATAAAATATTGATACCCTAAAAAATTTTATACACAAAAAAATATAGGTACTCAAATTCAGATTATAATCGAATTATAATCTTTCAATTTGGAATTGAGGTTTTATGCCTTGACTTTGATTTGGAATTGGACATGTGTAAAATGACGTTGTTTGAGAATTCCTAGATGCACAACACTTGCAAATTTGACAAGTGTAATACGCTAAACATGAAAAAACCTCATGCCTTTGTTTTCACCTTCTTATTTTATTATTTTATTATTGTTTGATAGCCTCTTTAGCTTGGAGTGAAACAAACATCACCACCGACAAATATGCATCTCTTACCTTTAATTCTAATGAAACTAGTATTTTCATGATCAAATACTGGAGGAGTTAGTTCAATTAAATAGATTGAAACTACTCAACCTAAATTCTAATGAATTGGATAAGAAATTTCCAACTTGGATCAAGATTGCACCACTTGAATATTGGCAATAATCGTCTTAGTGCACTCATTCCAATATTTGCTTGCAACTTGTCAATGTTACATATCCTAGATTTGAAATGTAATTTAATTGAAGAGAGTGTTCCACTTGAGGTAGAAAGATTTAAGATTTTGAAGATTTTATCACTTACACATATAACAAACTTTCAATAACCATTCCCCAAACAATTTTCTACTTATCTTCACTTGAATCATTGGATTTGTCTTATAACTCTCTTTCATGTATGCCTTGGAATGATTTTTAGATCTATATCTGCTTGTGATCATTGGAATAGTATATTGGTTATCATGATATAATCCCTTGATTAAGTATGGACGATGAATGGAATTACTTTTTTGATCTTAGGCAACTTATTTTCTTTTAGTTTTCTTCAAGTAAAACTTAATCCTTATGTCTTGATTTACCTCAATTTTAAATTGGGTATCTATAGTTTATTTTCTTTAAATTTAATCCTTATAATTTGATATGTTATAGATTTCAATCCTTGAGTATACAAATCGTTAATTTTAATTTGTAGAACTTCATAGATTTTATTTAATCTATTTGTTTTTAACACCCATACATTTCTATAAATAGAATTCTACAAAGTCTATAAATTAAAATTGATGGATCAAATAATAAAGACCCAATTAAAAAAACTAAAATTCTGATAAACTATACGGATTTATGAATTAACTTTTTTCCCTTAAATTAGGTATTCAAATTTTTGAATAAGTCATGCATCCAAAACTTGAATAGCTAAATTATCAAAACATTTATCAGCATTAATAGCTGCCACAATACTTTTTTTCTTAATTTATATAACTAATTATATTCGAAGGATAATGTGTATTTAAAAGAAAGCCTAACTGTAGTTCTATTGTGTCGTTTACAACATATTGTTGTTTTGTAAAATGAGTAAGCCTAAAGGACATATATACAACATGCTTAATTAAAATTAAATTATACATTCGCTCGCATGCTATAAAGTTGATACTGACATTTGTTTTCAATATTTCAAGGAAGCGTTGCTATTGATATTGGCAATAATCTTCCATTGCTCAGGATGATAGGCCTATCATCCAATCAGCATTCTAGTTCAATGCTCTTTTTAATATTTAACAGTTCTATGCTTCAAGCCATTAATCTTGGCACAAATAGCTTCTCTGGGAATCTCCCAATAAATATATGCTTTGCGCTTCCAAAGCTTGAAGTACTTTATCTATATGAAACTGACTTGTCAGGAAAAATGCCCTCTATATGGTATCAGTGCAAAGAATTAGTAGATTAAGAATTAAGCAAAAACAATTTTGATCGAGGAATCATACCAAGTAACATTGCAAATTGTAGACCTTGATTATTTGGGTTTAGGACATTTACATGTTATTTTCTGTAAAATGCCTTTTTTTTTTTGTTTTATCAAAACTGTTTTTGAATGATATATATATATATATATATGGTTTCCAGTATTTTTTTTAAGATCATATAAATTTAAGAAATTTATTTTCCACATTCCAATTTTCCAAAACAAATCCAAGAAAGAAATAATGGTTTTCTTAATGAACCAAGGAGTGCCCTAAATTTTTCCTTGTATTCTCTATATGCTTACATTTTGTAAACCTCAAACTTTAATCTATTATAAAATTAAAAAATAACTAGATCTGATCAAATATTGATTAGACCACTTCAGCTTATGTCATGAATTATTTACAATAATATTGATTGATCTTTAAAATTAATTATTGTGAGTCTTCCATGTCATTTTATAGCAACAATCTTTATTGGGCCACTTCATCAACTTTCGTCAATTATTTACAACAATATTTTTTTATTTTTAAAATGAATTATTGTGAGTCCATGTCACTTTGTAATATTTTAAATGAATAATCTCAATTATTTCTGTTTAAATAGGTATGCTTAACAAATTTTTTAGAGTCGGGGTTTAATCTGCTCTACTTACTCTCCCAATAACCGGAACTTAGCCCAAATCGTTACCGATCCCATCGGCCGAATATATTTGTGTTCAACTTTGTGATTGGCCTCACAAATTTCCATTTACCCCCTAATTTGCTTTTGCCTTTTGATTTACTTGAAGAAATCTTCTTCATTATTGAAACATATTCTTAGTTGATGCAATCTTCTTTGATTGTGTGTATCTTATCTTCAATAATTATATGTAAAATATCTTTAACTATATGAAAAATATATATTAACTTCTTTTGGGATTATTGAAAAGTCTACTATACTTGACTAACAAACGAAATAAAACAGTGATAATGTGGTCCCATAACTATAAAATTAATTAAAGACCACACATCTTTTTTGTCATTTTGTCTACGTCATTATATATTAAGAGTTACTTTTTCAATTAAGATTTTATGACTTGATTTGGATTTGGACAAAACTTCTACCGTCTTATCTGATATTTTTTTAAGCGGTTTATAATTATGTTTTTGTAGGAATTTTTTAAGGAGTATAATTTGGATATGGAGAAGTATAAATGTGTATTATTCTAGGATGTTCCATTCTTGCACTTGCAGTTGTAATTTATTTGATAAACATGGGAAAGCTTGCTTCCTTTGTTTTCATTCTCTTGCTTCACTTCTTTAACATCTCACTAGCATGGAGCGAGATGGATTATGCCATCGATAAATCTATGCTTCTTGCTTTTAAATCATCTATCACGGTGGATCCAAACAATCTCTTAGCTAATTGGTCTATTTCTTATTCTTCTCCATGTGATTGGATTGGTGTTCGATGCAATACTCACCATAGAAGGGTCCATTCCTTGGATCTTAGTAACACAGGACTTAAAGGCATCATATCTCCAGAACTTGGAAATCTCTCATTCCTTGTTGTACTTGATCTCAGTGACAACAGTTTTTATGGTCAAATTCCTAAAGAGTTAGTTCGACTACATCGATTACGACTATTCAATTTGAGCTACAACAACTTTCATGGACAAGTTCCTACATGGATAGGAGATTTATCTATGCTTGAGTATTTGGATTTTCGAAATAATAGTTTTAATGGAGTTATTCCATCATCTCTATTCAATTTGTCAAAGTTGGAGATCTTGGATTTGAGTTTTAATATAATTGAAGGGACTATTCCACTTAAGATGGGAAAACTTGAGTACTTGAAGATTTTACGGCTTGCGGGTAATAAACTTTCAGGAACCATTCCCCAAATAGTTTCCAACTTGTCTTCACTTAAAATATTGAGTCTCTCTTATAATAGTTTGTCAGGTATGTTTTGGCTTATTTTTAATATCTATATTTGTCTTTTCTATACTTGATTGGCATGATTTTATATTATCATGAGGGATCCTAGGTTTGTCTAGATTGTTTTTTTTTTTTACATTTTTGTGCATTTCTTCCCATTTATTTTTTATAATATTAATCAAATTCTATTACTAGGTATCTTAATTTTATACTCCATGGCTACTCTTCCCAACATAAATATCTCTTTTAGAAATCGAACACACAACCTAGAGGAATATAGCAAAACCTTATACCATTGGACTAATTCTATATTGGTATTTTTTTTGTTTATTCCCAACATTTTTTTTGTTAATAATAGTGCCACAAATCTAAAGCCACTGTTAGTCTTTAAAAAAAATTATTATTCCTTTTTTTAATCCAAGAATTTTATTATTCCATGATTTAAAAATTTATGAAGGTTTTGTTTTTCAAAATGAGTAAGCTTTACAAGCAAAGTATTTGGAATGTTTAATTTTGATTGGAATAATTTAAGCAATAATTAATTTAAAAAAATTGTAGTTAACAAATTAAAAATAATTCTTCTGAGAGCCTTCAAATAAATATGTGTTTTCAAAGAAATGATGAATACTAAGGCCAATTGGATTATGTGTCTCAATTTTTCCCTTATAATATCTATGGTGTGACAGGACGATAGCAATGTGTTTCTTAGTTGTAAACTTCTAATAATATTAACTTTTTGAACATGAATTAATTGTTATTATGTTTTATCATATAGAATATATTCGTGTGATTTCTAACAAAAAAGTGCAAGTTTTATTATATTTGTTTTTAAGAAATATAAATTTATCTCATGTACAAATATAATAACTTGTGATGCTTAAAGAATTGTTACCACTAACATTACTTTCTTTCCCATCCCCAAATATTTGAAGGAGGCATTCCAAATGAGATTGGTGATCTTTCACAACTGAAGGAATTGTATCTTGGAAGGAATCAACTTGTTGGTTCTATACCATCTTCATTATTTAACAATTCAGTGCTGCAACAAATTGGTCTTAACATAAATCAATTATCTGGTAGTCTCCCAACAAACATATGTTCTAGGCTTCCAAAACTTGAATTGTTTTATGTGGATGAAAATGAGTTGTCTGGCGAAATACCCTCCATTTGGCATCAATGCAAAGAATTAACAAAATTACAATTGGGGGATAACAAATTCAAAGGAGGAAACATACCAAGTGACATTGCAAATTTGACCAAACTCCAATACCTATATCTTGCTAACAGCAACTTACAAGGTAAGAGTTTTGATTATATGATGGTCTTAAATTTTATTCCCAGTATTTTGATATAATCACTATTTTGCATTATAGATTTAGAGAATATAGATTTTTCTAGATTTCTTTTACACACTAGTTGAGATTTCAATGCTTATTTCATGGTTTTTTTCATTTTCCCCTATTTTCTTTTCAATGACAAGTTTTTTAGTTTTTTTAATATAGACAATCCATCACAATTTGTCAACGAAACGAATAAGGATATTAAAAAAACATACGCTTTACATGAAAAATAATTTATATGTATCATTTAAGGGTAGTGGCTTTTTTTAAAAATTATTGTATGTACGTACGTACGTACGTACGTATGTATGTATGTATGTATGTATGTTTGTGTGTGTGTGTGTGTATGTTTATTGAAATCTTGAAAGGGCCTTGTATACCCAAAAAATATTAAAGGGCCCATACAATACTAGAGTGGCGCGAAAACAAACAATGCTAGCCACAAATTAGCCTTAACTCATTTATCTTAGAACGCTTTGCTAGGGGTAAGTTTTGTTTTTTGTTATATTTTTTATGCATTTCTTCTTATTTTTTCTAACATTTTTTTATTTTTTTAAGAATAAAAACAATTTGTCATCCAATGTTTGAAATGGTTAGTAAATGCATATCAAGGGAAAGAGAATATTGTTATAATATTAATTCATATCAGTAAGGCTTTATCAATATTTAAAAATAAATGGTTAGTAAATGCCTATCAGGGAAAGAGAATATTGTTATAATATTAATTCATATCAGTAAGGCTCTATCAATATTTAAAAATAAATATTTAATTTTTGTTATTAAAAGCTTTTTGAAGATTAGGTTTTCCAAAATAAGTAAGCCTTATAAGCAATACATTTAATTTTGACTTGGATATACGAATATAATATAAATTTTATATTTATTTTATTATTTATTTTTATTTTTTAAAAAATTTTGTAGTTAACAAAATCATTTTTTTGGGATGCAATTGTTGGGGTAGCAAGCGCCAAATGGATTCCATATGCCTCTTATTTTTCACTTTATCACAATTAATTGAAAAATTCATAAGTGTATTTAGTTTTGAATGAGATGAATACATCTCACATAATATATAGGAATTTCTCACAATAAATCTAAATTACCTAGTAATAAATTTAATTTTTAGCAAACCTCCAAATCCTAAATCTTCGTAGCAACAGTTTGCAAGCAAAGAATTTTAATTATATGACTGTTTTATACCCTATGTGAGTTTTTTTTATTCATCTTTGGAATAAAAAATATTTTTAAAGCAAAATTTTGCTTTCCTTTTTTTTCATTCATTTTAAAGAACCATAAGAAGCTTTGTAATGTTTATCTATTTTTTTTTTATTTGAAAACATACACATATATCAGTGATGCTTTCTTTTAGTCCCAATATAAATATACCTTTTTTATATATGTATAATTTTCACACACGTGTCAAAAAGTATAATAAAATATTAAATTATTAGAAAAATTGGGTTAAAAAAACATACTTTATCCATTATTTTTATTTTCTTCAATAGAATGCAACATTATATTCCGAAATTTCATATGGTAAAAATGAATACAAAAAATAATACTTTATAAAATTGTTCCATATGTATATACAAATCCCCCAGCATGATATGAAATCTTTAAAAAAGAAAGGGTTCACACTCTTAGCTTCTCTTTCTTTTTCTTTTTAGTATTTAAATTAAACTAATTTTTCTTATCTCTTTTGATATTATAATAAATTTTACTACGCATATATAATTTGCCCAGGAATCATTCCAAGTGAGATTGGATATTTGGCAAACCTCCAAATCCTAGATCTTAGCAGCAACAGTTTACAAGGTAAGACTTTTAATTATATGATTGTCTTATACCATGTGTGGCTTTTACTTTTATTTTCATCTCGCGAACAAAAGACAATTTTAAAATAAAATTTTGCTTTTTTTTTCATTAATTTTAAAGAACCATAAGAAGTTTTAATAATATTTGAAAAAATTTATAAACAAAGACTATAGAAAATGATAAATACTAAAGTAAGACTTTGTGTTGATAGTTTTATAACTATTGTTAGTAATACTTGATCTATTATTGGTAACATACTTAATTTAGAATTTATCATTTTCATAGCCTTTTTATATCATTTTCCCTAAAGTTTATCTATTTTCCTTTTTCTTTAGCAAGAGACACAAGTAATGGTGATGCTTTCTTTAAATCCCAAAGAGAACATGCATTTTTTTATTATATGATTGTGCCAATTTTATTAGGATTTTAAGGGGATTTTATTAGGATTCTCCCTAAAATAAAATCAATGAGCCGTTTAAAAATCGGTCAGAAAGAACTTCATAGGCTATTAATATTTTATGTAGCATAGTAATTTTTAGGATAATTCCCATTTTTTATTTAAAAATGAATCCTTATAAAGAGAAATAAAATATAATATTAGATTATTAGAAACAAAATGTTTGATATATGTGCTTTTAACAAGTTTCATATTTATGATTTGTGTGGGTCATTAGAAATAAAGAGTTCTATAACAGGTTGTTGAGCAAATATTTGTAATGTTTGTCTATCCATCTTTTTTATTTGTTGATTATTTCTTTGAAGCCTAAAGAGAATATGCCTTTTTTTATAAGTATAATTTTCACAATAATATAATAAAATATAATATTATTGGAGGCATTTGATTTTCTGTAATTAGATATTATAATTTTCTCATTCAATTTGGCAATTTCTCAATTAATCTTCTTATATAATATAATTATGTAGTAGTTGATGTAGGTTTCAGTCATCATTTATTTATTTTTTCTAATTTCATGAAATATATAAGAACAAAATACCTTCATATAAATTAATTTAATCAAGAGAAATAATAAAATCAATAAAAACACAATAAAATGTATTTTAATCATTTAATTCATATAATTAATTAAAGCATAAAATAACCACAACTACAATAACAATGCCTATTAAAAATGATAAATTCTCTTAAATAGATATAAAATAATATGATAAAATAGGGATTCATCACACACCCATGTCAAAAAGTATAATAAAATATTTAATTATTAGAAGTATAGGGGGCCTGAAGAAAAATAAATTAATCAATATTTGTTACTTCATGTGGTGTCGCGTTCCTTTTTTAAATACACTAAGTTGATTATAAGCATGATAAGAAATGCTAGTTGAGTTTTAATGTTTTTTTCTAACTTAATATTTTTCATTTTCCCCTGCATTTTCTTGTCAGTGGAAGTTTTCGTTAGTTTTTCTTGTCTAAAAATAAAGATAATTCATCTAAAATAAAGATAATCTATACACATGCATGTATACATATATATATATATGTGTGTGTGTGTGTGTGTGTGTGTGTGTGTGTGTATTTATTGAAATCTTGAAAGGGCCTTTCTGACCCAAAAAAATATTAAAGGGCCCATACAATACTAGAGTCACTCGGAAACACAATGGTAGCCACAAATTAGCTTTAACTCATTTATCTTAGAACACTTTGCTAGGGGTAGTTTTTTTTTTAATTTTTATTATATTTTTTATGCATTTATTCTTATTTTTTTCTAACATTTTTTATTTTTTTAAGAATAAAAACAATTCATCATCCAATATTTGAAATAGTTAGTAAATCCATATAATGGGAAAGAGAATATTGTTATAATATTAATCCTATCAGTAAGGCTCTATCAATATTTAAAAATAAATGTTTAATTTTTGTTATTAAAAGTTTTTTGAAGATTAGGTTTTCCAAAATAAGTAAATCTTATAAACAACCCATTTAATTTTGATTTGGATATACATGTATAATCTAATTTTTATATTAATTTTATTATTTATTTTTAATTTTTTTAAAAAAGTTTGTAGTTAACAAAATCATTTTTTTGGGATACAATTGTTGGGGTAGCAAGCGCCAAAAGGATTAGATATGTCTCTTATTTTTCACTTTATCACCATTAATTGAAAAATTCATAAGCATATTTATTCTTGAATGAGATAAATACATCTCACATAATATATAGGAATTTCTCACAATAAATCTAAATTACGTAATAATAAATTTAATTTTTGGCAAACCTCCAAATCCAAAATCTTCGTAGCAACAGTTTGCAAGCAAAGAAGTTTAATTATATGACTGTTTTATACCATATGTGAGATTTTAATTGTCCAAAATCTTAGATCTTAGCAATAACAGTTTGCAAGGTATGACTTTTAATTATATGATTGCCTTATAACATGTGTAGCTTTTCCTTTTGTTTTCATCTCTCGAATAAAAAATAATTTTAAAATGAAACTTTGCTTTACAATTTTTCAATCATTTTAAAGAACCATAAGAAGGTTTTGTAATATTTGGAGAAAATGACAGAAAACACTGAAGAAAATAATAAATACCAAAATATGTATTTATGTTGATAGTTCCATATCTGTTGTTAATAATACTAGATCTATTATTGGTAACACACCTTATTGAGAATTTATCATTTTTAAAGGCGTTTTATGTCATTTTCCCTAATGTTTATCGATTTTTCTTTTTATTTGACAACAGACACAAGAATGGTGATGATTTCTTTAAATCGGAAAGTGAATAATATCTTTTTTATTATATGATTGTGCCAATTTTATTAGAATTTTAAGGAGATTTTATTAAGATTCTTCTTAAAATAAAATTAGGAAACCCTTTAAAAATCGATCAGAAACAACTTGATAGTCTATTAATATTTGATGTGGCATAGTAATTTTCAGGATAATTCTCACTTTTTATTTAAAAAAATGAATCCTTATAAAGAGAAATAAAATATAATATTAGATTATTAGAAACAAAATGTTTGATATATGTGCTTTTAATAAATTGATAACAAGTTTGCACTTGTAGCTATGGTGCATCAACTTTTTTTTTTAACTCTTAGAAGATGACGACGAATATGGTTTCATAGAGCCTTCTTATTTCATTTTATTATGAATTATATCATTTTTTTAATTCTTTTCATGCACCTTTATCAATTTAAGGTACATGAAAAGAATAAAAAATTATTTATTAGCCACCCGAATTAAAATGGTATTATCCTTTTGAAAATGAATTAATTGTTATTGTGTTTTATCATTTTAGAATATATTCGTGTGATTTCTAACAAAAAAATATAAATATTAAATTACTAAATTAACTCTGTATTAATACCTAATTTTCGATTTTATTGATTTGCTTAGTGTCTATTTCTCAAAATCTAACCATTTCTATTTGTGCACTACCCATGAGGCCGTAAATACTTCCCACATTAATTCCCATCTCGGCCTACTTCCCCATTCAGCTCATTAGCCCATTTTCTTGGTTTTTATTTATACCTTTGGATACAATCCAACCAATTATTCTTGCCTTAGTGTCCCAATTCACAACTTTCATTTTTTTCATACTTTGTGGCTTTGTGAACTTCACTCGCCACCACTTTCCACCATCAAACCCTCGATTTCAATTTTTAAATTCCAAGTACAAGGTGATATCCCTAGAAGATAATACTATAAATTGATAATACATACACTCATATGTATGGTACATCAATTTTTTTAACTCCTAGAAGATGACTATCAATATGGTTTCATATAGCTTTCTTGTTTCTTTTTATTATTAATTATATCATTTTTTATTCTTTTCATGCAAATAAATTTATTAAATCCTTTTAATTACCTTAGCTTGTTCACTATTAAAATTAAAACAGGTGAAATTCTATTATCTCTCTTCAACATTTCTACTTTAAGAAGTGTAGATTTACAGAAAAACAATTTGATTGGTAATCTTCCAATATCAACGGGCAATAGAACATTGTTCGAAGAATTATTTCTACAATACAACAACTTTATAGGTATGCTCAATCTATTTATCCCTTGATTTTATGCTCCAACAAAATTTTCATTCACTATTTATACTTTTTCTATATGGCTTGCAAATTTTTAAACTGAAATTGATTTTAAGAGTAAAAATTATAGCATATTTGATATGTTTCACGTAAGAAAATTGTTCTTCTGCAAAATAAAAAATCTATTTATTATATTATCTACATAATGTGTAATTGAAAGTATTTTAATTTCTTAAACAAACAAAATAAAATTTCAACTTTTTTTAGCCTATGATGAGTTCATTATCAGATTTCAAAGTTAGATTCTTGTGAACATTAGATAAATTTAATTCAAAATATAACTAATTTGGTTGTTCATTTGAGATAGGTGAAATTTATTCCATAATCTCTCTTTAGTATATCCTTTCAAAAGAATTTTAAGATCGGTAATTGATATTGGAAGATTCCCTTGAAAATTGAATTCCAGACAAATTAAATCATAGAGTATTCTATTAATTTTAAACCTTTAATTAACAAAATTCCATATATTATTTATAGAGTATTAAGTAAATATTGCATGTCTTACTACCAAGGAATTAAGAAATATTTTATATTTATTTATAGGTGAAATTCCTTCATTTATTTGGATCATGCCTTCTTTGAGAAATGTTGCACTTGACAACAATCATTTAAAGGGCAATTTGCCAGAAGAAATGTGTCAACAACTCCCTTTACTTGAAGACTTTGGTGTTACTAGTAATCAATTAGAGGGAAGCATTCCACAATCAATAAATAACTGCACATCTTTGGAAGGGTTATATTTGGGTAATAACTCATTTACAGGTATGTACTTACTTGCGTGTGTGTTTTTTTTTTTAAATTTTTTCCTAAACTCTTATTGTTTTTCATCTCATTCATATTGTTCATTCACATACAATGGGGCTTATGTATAGTTTGTGATTACAATCATAAAAAAAAAAAAGTTAAGATCATGGACAGATGGAAGCACATAATATTTAATTTGTAGAATATAATTAATAATCCCATGTTTTATGCCGGTACTTCTTTCTTGTAGATTTTATCATTCTTCTAATAACTTTAAGTGTAATAATATATATAAATTGTGTTTTCTCTTATTCGTTATATATACTTTAATAATTCTATATTATTTATTTGAAATTAAAATTATTTGAGATATTTTTTAAAAATATACAATATGGAATTAAAAATGTAAAATAAATAAAAATATTTGGAAAAGTATATAAATTTAATTTCAAATTATAATATATAAATTAAAAAATTAAATAAAACTTAAAAAACGCTTGTTCAACAATTTTTTATATCCCCCTGATGAGCAAGAATATGAAATAAATTCTCTGGATAGACAAATGACCGAAAAAATAGTTTAATGCTTTTTGCCACACATGATTAACTGGCAATACACAAATAATCTACATAGACAAACTTCACCCACTCACTTGCAATTATTAGAAGGTAAGCAATCTGATGGTTAGAAGAAATTTGCGCCCCCCTTTTCTAATATTCAATTATTTAGAATTAGTAAGACACGTGTAGTTTTTTCCCCTTATTATAGTGTGGGTATATTATATGTAAACGATATTATTTCCTTTATTTCTCTTTTAATTTTAAAGTCCGCACAGTTATAAAAATGTTCTTTTTAGCAAAATAAGAATGTTATTACTTATCAGTTATATATCATATATGTATATTAAGAAGATTATATGCAAATATTATTACCTATTTTATTTTTCTATTTACAAATCCATTCAGCTTTTTTTATTAAATGCAACCTTTTTACAAGCATCACAATATTCCATCTAATTTTTATTTTTTATTATTTTTTTTGTTTTTCAATCATTTTCTCTAATATAATAAGTTTAAAATGAGATTCCTTTTTTTCCTCATTTTATTAATGTTATTGAAATATAACTAATGATTTATAATTCCAAAAATTATTGAAGCTAAGATCACGAATAGAAAGATATAGAAGATCATGAACTAGTGGGACCACATGAAATTGAAAACATGAAAAGCTCCACATCATATATAATATGCCCACATGTTGTTGTTTTTATTATATATTTATAGATTTTGTCATTTTCCTATTAATTTCAACTCTATATTTTCTCCCTCCCTTTTCTTAAATAATACATCTGTATAATTTCATTTTTTTTCATTTGTATTACACAAATTTATTAAATTTTCTATTAAATAATTGTTCAATAAGTATAACATAAAAAAACTTTAATTTTAAAATAAATCTTCTATAACCGGGTCATCTCAGGATAGTTTATGATTTTCCAAATTTTTTATTTCAAAAAAAGTTTACAAAGAGTTAAAAAATAATAAAAATATTTTAGTTGTATATATTATTATTTCAAATATATAAAAGTCAGCATTGTAACTTTTTTTTATGTCTACATAGACTCAAAAAGTTTATAAACGTATAGGCAAATTTGATAGATTTAACTTGTTAGACTTGATCTTAAAAAGAACTATTATGTAATTTTATTTAAATTGAATATTGAAAATAAGGCATTCTCCTTATTTTTATTTAAATATATAAATATATACACAATTATTATTCATAAATAAATCAATATATATAATATTTATTTAATTAATTACTACATTAAGTTTTTAATACAATTAAGTATTTTGGTATATCTTTTACTGTTTATATTTTATTTTATTTTAAATAATCAAAAAAATTTATTTAAAATATATTTTATTTTAAAAGGTAGTACACAGATGATTGCATATCGTAGAAGAGATAATATGTAGTATTTTTGTAATATAAAATGATGTATTCTTATATTCCATACATGTTATAGATATAACCTATTAACTATTTTATCTTTTTTCCCTATTCCCTTATGAAAATGCTATTCATCCATCAATGCTTTTGTGTCCAAGTTTTATACCCAAAGGGATAGGCAATATTGACAAACTTAATGTCTTAGACTTGCCCGATAATCATTTGAAAGGATGTATTCCTTCCAACATATTCAACATTTCAACATTGACTTATTAGAGACAGATAACGTAGTCTATACTTGTTAGAGGAAATTGCCTTATTATAATATTAAAAAACTAGCTTGTCTACTCCTGCGTATAAATTATTGCAGATCGTAGAAGAGATGATATGTATTGCTTTTTGTAATATAAAATTATGTATATTCTCTTCTCAAAATGTTATTCATCCATCACTGTTTTTGTGTCCAGGTTTTGTACCCAAAGGATTAGGCAATCTTGACAAGCTTAATTCCTTAGACTTAGGCTATAATAATTTGAAAGGACATATTCCTTCCAACATATTCAACATTTCAACATTGACATTCTTGAATCTTGGTGGTAATTTTCTCTCTGGTCTTCTCCCATTATATTTAGGAATTGGCCTTCCTAACTTGAACACGTTATGGTTGGAGAAAAATGAACTAACTGGACAAATTCCCAACAGCATATCAAATGCTTCTAAGCTCATTAGGTTAGATTTGTCATCAAACAAATTTAGAGGACCTATACCCAATGTAATTGGAAATTTAACAAAATTGATTGGATTAGCTTTAGATGGGAATGATTTGACTGGGTTGATTCCACATACAGTTAATAAATTACATGGCCTTCAACGTTTAAGTCTCAGCAACAACAAATTGCAAGGGTCCATTATCAATGAACTTTGCCAACTCAAAAGTCTAAGTGAGTTGGCTCTTGCCAACAACATGTTTTCAGGAGTGCTTCTAAGATGTCTTGGGAATATTACTTCTTTGCAGAAGTTGAATTTTAGCTCTAACCAATTGATTTCTCATATACCTTCTTCTCTTTGGAAACTCAAAGACATTTTGGATTTAGACATATCCTCCAATGCACTAAGTGGAACAATTTCTCCAGAGGTGTCGAACTTGAGAGCAATTAGACTTTTAAACTTGTCAAGAAATCAATTTTCAGGAAGAATCCCTACAACTATGGGTGGGTTACAAAGCTTAATAACTCTATCTTTGGCTCAAAACAAGTTGCAAGGGCCTATTCCAGAATCACTTAGAGGCATGATAAGTATGGAGTCAATGGATCTTTCCCATAATTATTTGTCTGGTGTGATTCCAAAATCCTTAGAGTCATTACTCTATCTTAAATACATTAATCTTTCCTACAACTTATTGTATGGAGAAATTCCAACAGATGGGTCCTTTCAAAATTTTACTGCTCAATGTTTCATGATGAATAAAGATCTTTGTGGAAAATCTCAACTACAAGTACAACCATGTAGGAAAGGAAACAAGCACTTACCAGATAAAGTGATGTTGATCCTAAAATTCTCATTGCCTATCTTAGTTGTCATTTTGGTTGTTTCAGTCATTGCCTTTCTAAAACGTAAGAGGGAAAATGATAATTATTCAACCAAAAGGGATTTAGCTAATTTGGATACAATAACCAGGATATCATACTATGAGCTTCTACATGGAACAAATGGATTTGATAAGAGTAATCTTCTTGGCGCTGGAAGTTATGGATCAGTATATAAAGCAATCTTTCCAAATGAAAAGATAGTTGCTGTCAAAGTATTTAACTTGGATGTGAAAGAAGCATCGAGAAGTTTTGACATTGAATGTGCTGCCATGTGCAATTTACGCCATCGCAATCTCATTAAAATCATCAGTAGCTGCTCAAATGACCATTTTAAATCTTTAATAATGGAATTCATGAAAAACGGGAGTCTTGACAAATGGTTGTACTCTCATAACTATTATTTAGATGTCTTGCAGAGATTTAACATAATGATTGATGTGGCAATAGCTTTGGAGTATCTTCATCATGATTCTCCTATGCTAGTTGTTCATTGCGATGTAAAACCAAGCAACGTTTTGCTGGATGAAGAAATGGTAGCTCATCTTAGCGATTTTGGTATTGCTAAATTGTTTGGTGAAAGAGAACTAGAAATTTATACCAAAACTTTGGCTACAATGGGCTATATGGCACCAGGTAATGCTTTAATAATAATATTTTAGATTTATTTTCATGTTGTTTTGTTTTCTATGCTTTTAAAATATTAAACTTCTAGTAATATTTTTATGTTTTCATATGTAAATATTTGAATTGATGACACAAGAAAAGTTTAACAAAAAGACCTTATGTTTTGACATCTTGAAATTTATACTAATAATTCAAATTCACATATAGAGTACGGATCAGAAGGAATTGTTTCTATCAAAGGAGATGTGTATAGTTATGGCATCATGCTAATGGAAATGTTTACAAGGAAGAAGCCAACAGATGAAATGTTTGTTCAAGGATTAAGTTTGAAAGATTGGGTGAGAAAATCAACACCACATTCAATAATCAATATTATAGATGCCAATTTGATGCATAGAGAAAATCATAATGCAGATAATATATTATCTCATATATCATCAGTTTTTGAGTTAGCATTAAATTGCTGCATTGACTTACCTGAGGCACGACTTACTATAATTGATGTTGTAGTATCATTGAAAAAAATTAAAGCTATGTTTATAGAAAATGCTAGGGATATTGCTAGGTGAATAATTGTTAAATCAAGATTTGACAATTATTTCTTTAGCCTTTTGGTTTTTTTGTTTTTGTTATTGTAACAAGTAATCTTGTAAATTGGATTGATTCTCTGTATGTGGCAACAATATAAAAGTATTTGAAATTTAAAATTTTCTAACTCTTCATGTTTCATTTTTCCTATTATTACAATGGATCTGAATTATAAAAACTTAAGTTTACTCTTTTCCTCCAAGTAACTTTATTTAGCTTGGAGTTTAATTTTGGAAGGAGAGTTTTTCTTTTACTCGAGAAAATTGGTACTTTAATTAAAAGTATAGCACATAGTAAAAATATCATTTAAAAAATTCTTATGGGATGCTATTCACTTATCTATTATGTTGTCAAATACCTACAATTTACTTTACTAATTCCATATGATATCCATTCTTTAAAGCCCTTATGCCCAAAATAAAACTATAATTATTATTCTTTCACAACCTTTATAAGAATTCACAAAATTCTTTTACTAAAATCCCCCTACTTAATTAACTGTAATCATCTTATAAATATGATTATTAACATTCAAATATCCATCTAATTTACTTAAATTATTTAGCAATTATTATGAATATCCCTATAGGTAGATCCACCATTTTATGTCATTTTAAAAAATATAAGAGGAATCGAATGGCCTTATAGCCTAGTAGTATAAAAACTCTTCTATAAGCAAGAGGTCACGAGGCTAATCTCTCTTGTAACCTAACCTTAGACAGTTAGTGTATGCCCCTCTAATTAAAAAAAAATATAAAAGGAACAATTTGCCTTCAACCTTCCTTTTATAGAATGCAATATTTGAATTAAATCAATAATATATCACCATAGTTAACTAATAACTTCAACAACAACACAATCAAACATAAAGGAAAAAGCTCCATTTTTCTCATTTTAGACATGCTTCAAGTTTCAACTTAGCAATCCATATCACCATAACATACTTTAGGCAAATCCCAATACCTTACAAGATTTCAACCTAGAATTTAAATAACTTTAATGCTGAATTTTGGTCTTTGTTAGATCACATTTAGTTCATGCTCAAATATAATTCCTTCTTCCCACATTTCATCAAACACCCTAAGGGCATTCCAAAATCAAGTCAAAGTCATAAATTATCAACAGCACAATTTTTCAACTAGTTTTACATTTTTCTATGTCTATTTCCTTAACATGATCCAAGTTGATACATAGAGCAATACAGAGAGAAACAAGTTAAATCCTTCTCTTCGCTCTTTTCTATACATACTTCAAGCTTCCATTTAATCGCTCAAACTTCACCACCGTGTTCTATATATATATATATATATATATATATATATATTCAAATAATAAGTATATCCTTTAAGTTTCAACATAAAATTGAACAATCTTAATCCAACTAAATTGCTCTTCTGCACATTTTCATAAACACCTTGTCTGCACCAAACATTCAAAAAGTTCAAAAACTTGTTAATCTTCAAATCTCTTATCCAATAATTTTCAAACACCCCTGTATAGAATTACTAGGCTACCCAAATTCAAGTCCTTACCAAGAATCAACTCAAACCAAGAAAACGGAACGTAAATCCATCTTCTTCCTATTACAACAACCAAAACAGTTAGAGTGAAATTTCCTATCCTAATAAGCTCCTTAAACTATAGTTTCAACTTGTCTAAACTTCCATCTTCTCTCCTAGATCATGCACAACCCACAGGAAAAAACCATGATAAAAAAATGACTTGAAGCTCAACACGAGTTCATAGACAAATAGCATATTTTTTGAAATGTCAAGTATATCTATAACATGAGGGAAAATGTAATTTACATTTGTCATTTATTTTTCTGATAGAAAGCCTACATTTTCAATGAATTCATTCAATCATGGTTGACTACTGCACCTAGTTTCCTGCCAGATCAAGGTTTCTTTGCCACATGTAAATCAAACACTAATGGATGGCATAATGACAAGCTAGATAATTATTTCCTAAGTAATCGCCACCACATGGTATGAAATGTTCACCACGGATCTATCATTTAAAAAAACAAATAAATAAGAAACGAAGTACCAATTGATTTTTACTTTTTCACATAACTCACTCACCCATAATACGATGAAAGTGGTAGGACTAGCATCTCCTTTTGCAAAAAAAAAAAAGTTTTTTGTTTTCATGAATGGCAAAATTCCTAATTCATTATCATCCAGAGAAGGAAAATACCTAGGACTATAGCTCCTTGCTACATATCTTCCATGCTCTGGAGTTATACAAATAATTAGACCATGCGGATCATTACCATCTTTTGAAGTGCCATCCTACCAACTTACCTGAAAGCTAAAATATATTCTTAAGCTTGAAGTATACAACCACCAGTTAATTCCAGAGAGCTAGAAATGTTACAGGACAATAGTCAATAAAATGGCAATTTATTGGTATAGCATGAAAAATGATGCACAAAAGCTTCCCATGTAACTAAATTACTCAAAAATGACTGTTATGTTAAGACCAATAAAGTAATAAGAGAAACACAGCCTGATTAAAGGATGATAATCATATCAAACGTGAACATAAATGACCTACATATTTGCTACCCTCCTAAAATTAACTCACATAACTGATTTGAGCTCTGGGAACATGTTCACAGGCTAAAATCCTCGTAAAGACAAATAATTAGTGTCACGTCCTGAAATTTGGACTGTGACCGGCACAGAATATGAATAGTTTCATATTCCAAAAGCCTAAAACTTTAAATGAAACGTTTTGAAATAACAACCATAATAAACAGAATCTTTTCTAAAGACTATATGGAGCATTTACCTTCCTTTCAAAATAATACAAACACTTTCTTAATGATAATTATATCAAAAGTAATTTTGTCAAAAACGACACTTCGGATCGGCAACGAGGCTCTTCATTGCTCAGCGAGAAGGTTAGGGTCACCTGCACTATCTGAGGCCAAATAATCTACTCGTGAATAACGTCCCAAAAACATGATTTAAAAGAATGCGGAAATAAACAATGCATAATCATGTTGAAAATGTATCTCATAACATTCGTAATCTGATGCAAGCCTTTCTGTAAATATTTGTATTTTAGGGGAAAATAACAATATGCAATATTTGTTTCAATAAACTATTTAAAACAATCCGATCAAAACCGTGATCTTTCTGTAGGACTTCAACAGAATGAAAATAGACGTGGACACACAGTCCACGAGGGTAACTAACCATTCTGGTGGCTCGAAGCCACTAACTGTCGCGAGAATGAATCCCACGAAATAATTCTGGTGGCTAGGGCACAAACTGTCGCGAGAATGAATCCCACGAAATAATTCTGGTGGCTCAAGGCCACAAACTGTCGCGAGAATAAATCCCACGAAATAATTCTGGTGGCTATGCCACAAACTGTCGAGCTCGAGTAACCAAGGTGCACCAAGGACTAACAGTACTGCTGTTAGCAACCAGCGTTCTGTATTCCGTCCTAAAACGTTTCCATCATGCGTGGGGTTTATTTCACATGAAATAATCTCAACTGTTTCAATGCTATAACTGTTGGTAAAAACCACTTTGAATTTCAAAAACCCCAGCATGTATATTAAAAATCAAGTTACTGTAAAATCATATGAAATTCGCATAAGAATATATTTCATGAATAACATCAGTTCAATGCAACTTGTGCCAAACTCTTTTCAAAAACTTATTCATCCATTTTCATACATAATCATAATTATTTTGTAAACCAATCGAAAGAAAATCATTTCTAACGATTTAAACTGTACTTTCATAAAATTGGCTTTTCGAAATTCATATTTGAAATTTAACATTTGAAATGACAATGCATTTGAAAATGTAAATTTTAGGGAACGTTATTCACTCACCTGTCACGCTCAAATACCTTTACCAGTTCAGCCAATCACTATCGATTACCTTCACTTCTCAACCCCCTGGTATTCCGACATAATATATACATTAACATTATAACCGAAGTTCCCAACACAAATAAAGCATCTTTAACCTAACATTTCATTTACTTCACGCTTTCAAACTATAATACGGAATTCCAAAGTAAAACATAGTAAGGGTTCTCAAATCACAACCATTGAACAAGACAATAATAAATAGACACAAAACTCCCTTTAAATCCATTATACAATCACTGTTTTACCAATCTTATACTTCCATTTGCAGCACAGTGAGCTTACTAATCCACTTTCAGTTTCAATCTTTATCCAATTGGGCTCAACGTTCTCCCAAGGCTTTAATTGGTCTTGATCATGGGTTAACAATTCCAACACTCGTTTCATAATAAAATACCTTCAGTGCACTCAAACCTTCAACTTTTCTTAATCCTTTTGCCAAAACTTAACAGTGCAATCATCACACATAATTACATGTATCCAGCGTCAAACTCCCTATTCCAGCATTAATTCATCATTATGAAATAAATTCCCAAGTCTCTTAACACAAAACACAGCGAGCTTTGTTTAGACTTCATCATACACTGACCCAAATGTATATATATACCGACCCATATTTTTCAAAACAGCACCTACACATACTTAATGCAATCAACCAAACAATCCTTTGTTTGCAACCATAGACCCACACTACACCACCCTCTGCTCTCTCTTTTCTTTTATTTATATATATATATATTTTTAACAACTACAATACAGAACCATTACCAATATAGCGCGTCAGAGGAAACTTACCACACACAGTTCAATTTCATAGAGGTTCCTCCAAACATCAACTACCCATCATGCTCATTCCTCCACAGATTTGACCAACAAAGGGATGCCCACCATTATTCATCCAACTACCGGGAAAACTGCAATTCACGGCATTGTGGACCAATGAGAACCCCATGGCAATGTGCTTCCACAGCAACCACCGTTGAGCACCTCTGTCCACCCTCCGTGACACCTCTTTATTCCCACTTTCTCGTTATGTTTTGACCACAGACAGGAACTACAGAAGGAAAGGTAGCCCCGACAGTAGCCTCGACGGAGGGAGACAGATTAGCACCTACTGGAGTTCAAGCCACCATTTTCCAGCATGCCTCAACGCCCAAACACTTTCCTCACCAATAATTTCCTCTGAAAACACACTTGCTGTGCCCCCATCGACAGAGATCAAAAAATGAAGCTATAAATTGACAGAGAAAGATGGGAGTCGGCGTTGATGGAACAAGACGGAAATGACACTGGCAGAAGCAACCTGGGTTCACGGGATCGGTAACGTGAAGATCTCCGCTCTGCTCTCGCTGCTTCTTTCCGTCTGCGCCGCTGTGGAGATTCAGAAAGAAAAAGAGAAGGGCGTACAGTTTATGCATAAAGGGGATAGGGACATTTCAGTAATTTCATGCGCTAAAAAAAATAAAACTCCCAACTTCAGCAGCTCTCAAGGTTCGAACACAGTTCAACGCAGATACCCCAGCGCTTTCAGCCACTAAGCTACTGCCTCATCTCTGAAATTTCCTGCTATTAATATATATATATATATATATATATATTGCTACTTTAGTTTTCATATTTGCAAATTTCTTGAGCCATTACAATTAGGATATAAATTCCAATGATCACATTGAAGCTCCCAAGAAACAGGCACTCCATACTCCCAATTGGATTTCATGGTCAAAAGTTACAAGGTATTGCCATAAAATAGGCTGGAGAACAAATAACTATACCAAAGAAATTCAAGATGAAAGACACCTAAATTATTCCAACCTAAGTGATAACAATTGAAGGACAGATGCTAGCATTAATAGGTTTACCCAATCAAATTACATATAGACCAAAGTCAAAAGATATTCATGCAAGTTTTCATAGCAACCATTTTACGAGAACTCACAAGTCCAGCACCAGCTTTATCTCTTAGAAAAGTTGCATCATTGTACCGCTCTTCCTCTATGGATTTCTTAAAAAAATTTTAAAAAAATCCATAAAAGCTAATGAGCTAGAAAACAGAAAATTCTAAAAGCAAGTAAAGAGATCTTTTTGTCTGAAAGCATTGCATGAGTTCAAATTGTTGCATTGAGATGAGATATTACTCTTCCAACACTGTCATTGGTAGCTGCAGCAGCAATTGCCACCTTAATCCTAGCAGCATCTTCATAATTCTCCATGTGCTCAGTATGGCTTAACTGAGACTGTTTAGCACAAAACCATTTTTGCATTAAAATGCCTCCAAATAGAAAGATCAGCTAATGGCTCGCATTTCATAACTCCAAATAATTGCTATTTTAGTGTAGTAGAGTTCCCAGCTTTGAAATTATGTTCATATATGAGACACTAGTTAGTTTCCCTTGTAGCTCCATAAAAGCTCCTTCAGTTCTATTATAAAAATATCACCGTGACAGGTATAATGTACAAGAATTCATCGCCACGAGAATCTCATGAACATTTTTTCGTTTTTCTCCAAAACTAGATTCTAATTAATCTTTATCCATACATCTTGCATATGACATGTCATAAGCAATAGAGGAGAAATGTTTCAAAAGCTATATTGTCTCAAAGAATGAGCAAGGAATATTAAGTATGAGACGTGATGCTACATTAAAAGAAGATAACAATCAAGTTTAATAATATAAGCAATAAACTAATGTGGGAATTTAAATCAATTACCGTTTACTTGATCTAGACACTAAATAAAATTGCTGTACTTCCTGTCAACTACATCTTCAGAACCAACAAGTGATTTGCTACCAAAGTGAAAAAAAATTTCTCCAGACCTTAACGTGATTATTATTGCAATAATCACTTGAAAATTATAGTATTGTTGCCCTCCCTTTGGCCTCCATTCTTCTTGTATAACCTTGTCTAATTAATGAAATTCGCAACTTTTAGCTAAATCACATCACGTACAAAATCTTTCAAGTGTTAAATAATAAATTATCAGCAGATAATGCCTCGGGCTATATTTCATTCTTCCGAATCATAGAAACTATAAGTTGAATTAGCTCTTAATTAAGAACCACGAAGAAATAGAATAAAATGAACTACACATCACAATTCAATTACACGCATAAATTTACAATTCCAAATGCACCTTGAGAATTGAGACGAGAACCTCGTGCTCATCAATATCCTAAAAATGCTTACGCCATTGATCCCAATCCCATTCATCATCTTCACGTTCACGATTCTCCTTTTTTGAGCCATCTTTCTCAGCCATACTGGCGGTCTTCCCCACACCCAGAGCCTCATTCCGAAGAGAATTCATGTAAGAATCGAACTGCTTGATGACGTTTCTAACTAAATCCTGGAGCATCGAGTCCCACCCCTGTTAATAGAGTCATCGGACAGCGACGAAGACCCAAAGGCCGGATTAATGCATTGGCAAAGCGGAGTAATATCAACAGAAATGGAGCGATGTGAATGCAAAGAGAAGGGAAGTGAAGAGGGTGATCTCAAGGGAAAAGGGGGAAAAAACTTTGGGGCCTAGGAAGTGAAGATTGAGAGGTGCAAAAGGCGAAGATATGGAAGCCATGGACACAGAATCTCAATCTTTGTATGTGGATTAGAGAAAGAGAGAGAATAAATTAGAAGAAGAGAGAAAGATAAGAGCTTTCTGTGAATAATAAAAGTATATTTATTCTCTAATTTAATTTTAGACTTATATCAAAAATTTTATTAAATCTTTTAAACACTCTAAGTTTCTTAAAAATACGTCATATATCAGAATTTAGATTTTCTTTCTTGTACAGTTTCTCGGCTCATAATATAATTTTTCTAAAATTTTCAAAATAAATAATAACTCCAAATTATTATTTTTTAAAATTTTTTAAAAAATAAATATTTAATTCTCAAAAATAATCATTAAATTATTTAAGTTTTTTTAAAAAAATAAACTCTTCCATAATTTTTTAAATTTTAAAAATTTATTTTTTAATTTTTTTAACTTCAAAATATCTTTAATGATCATTATTTCATTCCTTATTTTTCTAAAATTTTACCTTTAAAATTTTTTAATTTTTTAAAAATACTCTTAACTTTAATAACTTCTTATAAATTCTATTTATCAAAATTTGGTATGTTATGTATTATTTCATTTAAAAGTGTTGTTTTGTAAAATGAGTAAGCCTAAAAGACAAATATACAACGTGCAAATTTTTCTCCAGTACATACTAACTTATGATGCTTAATTAAAATTAAATTATATATGCGCTCGCATGCTATAAAGTTGATACTGACATTTGTTTTTAATATTTAAAGGAAGCGTTGCTATTGATATTGGCAATAATCTTCCATTGCTAAGAATGATACACCTATCATCCAATCAGCTTTTTGGTTTAATACCATCTTCAATATTTAACAGTTCTATGCTTCAGGCCATTAATCTTGGTACAAATAACTTCTTTGGTAACCTCCCAATAAATATATGCTTTGGGCTTCCAAAGCTTGAAGTACTTTATCTATATCAAAGTGACTTATATGGAAAAATGCCCTTTATATGGTATTAGTGTAAGGAATTAGTGGATTTAGAATTAAGCAAAAGCAATTTCGATTAAGGAATCATACCAAGTGACATTGTAAATTTGACTAAACTCCAATATTTATACCTTGTGCACACCAACTTGGAAAGTACAAGTTTTAAATATATCTATTATCGTTTAATTATTTATCTTAAGTTATATACCGATTGCTTATTTTCTTCTTATTTAATGGGTATGACTTATGACATCTAGTTAGAATAATTTAGTAATTCTATTTGTAGAGAAAAGCATGCATGACAATTAATTATCAAAACATGTAATTCAGTTGTCAATTGGCTCTAAATTAGATTGTAATTATTTTTCTTAGGATATTCGTCAATTACTAGGAAAAATAGATCAATAAAAAAGACATTTACTTGAATGGATTAGTACAAGAGTAAGAAAATGTTTTTTTTTCCTTTTTCGCAAGCTTCATCAACTTGATTGAAATGATTTGTGAGTGTGTGAGTGTGTGAGTGTGTGTGTGTGTATCCCAAGATAATGAAACTTTTGGAACTTTATACATGTGAATAAGAAAAAGGTACGTAGGGGAATATATATGATAGTAAATTAGCCTTTTTTAAAGATGGAATAAATAAAATTAATATGACTTTATTATTTCACTCCATAGTTATATTTTATTTTTTTGCTCATTTCATGGCAGTGGCAGCTATATCAATAAGTACTATTTTAGGGAAAAAGAAAATAGGAAAAAAAATGTAGTAAGGAGATATTAAGATATGTATTGAATAACTATGAGTTTTGGAAGCGACAACTAGCAACCTTATCCATTGATGAGTCAGATATATCGAAGTTGTCCTCTATTTAGTTTGCTAATGATGGGCATGGAGGGGTTGAAATATAAATTGTCCCTATTAGTGAGTGATACATAGATATTTACAACAAACTCATGATAAGGGTATATTCAAATTGTGAACTCGTGCTCTGAGAGACTGACCAGATATCAATTGCTCCAACAACATATGCTGCTATATATATGATAGGTTACACACCATCAATTCATTCAACTAAAAGTTATGGAGCTTTACAGAGAAACGAAACATCTCCCCATAGATGGGAACAAAATATACTTAGATAAGATTTTAGGTGGAAGATTTAACATATTTTAGTTTGGTTTTGTGTCATTTCATAGATCTTCTTGTGTATATTTCATGTAACTTTTCGTAGGGGATAAGGCCTCTTTTTGGTGTATATGGCTTTTCAAGATAATTTCACGATGAGCACGATAGCACAGTAGTTATCATTGTGGTGAGATATGAACTATTTAAATCTAATTTAAACAGTATAAATTTAAAATTTTTAATCTATAATTTTTAAATAATAAATTTATTTTTTGAGTAAAATTGATAGATATAAGATTATCTTTATTTTAAATTTTACATATATTAAAACAAAAATATATTTAAAATATAAAAATTAGATTAGATTAAATCTAAACCATTCAAAATCAATATAAACCGTTCAAATAGGTGATGAGCTCACAATGTGCTCGCGTTCCCCTACCCCTTAACGCAATATCCGATGTGGCAGTAGAAGTCCATGCGGTCCGAGCATAAGGTGATTTATTCATAGCCTAGAGTATTTATAAAAGGGGCTTAGGATCCGCCATTCAAATATTATTGAACCTCTATGACAGAAGAATCATTGTCTAACATATATTATCTTTTCTATCTATCATTTTTCTTCAAATCACTTTATCTAATTTATAAATTAATATATACTCTGATATTACATATAGATATTTTAAAAAATTAATATTATATTTATTATAATTAAATAATTTACCTCATTTTTTTAAATTTTTTTAAATTAATTAAATAACTCTCATATTAAATGATTGAAGGAGTAATTTATTTGTGAACACATTAATAAATTGAATCTCTTTTATATAGGTGAAATTCCTCTATCTCTTTTCAACATACCTTCTATGAGAGAAACTTTTCTATTGTTTCAAATCAATTCCTTTTTGCTGTCATTGAGCTGACCGAAACAGGACAAATGAAAAGAACTGTTGAAATTCATTTTTATTCCCATGAAACACCTCCTGTATGCTTCTAAATATAGCTTGGGTTTAATAAAAGAATTTAGAACACTTGCCCTTCACTTTTACACCTCAAACAGCAGCATTTTTTCTTAAATTTTACTTCTTAAATTTCAACCCCATAACTATTCATACATTTATTCTTATATCTCACATCATGTAAGCATATAATCATAATTTATTCTTCAAGAGAGTCTTATGTAGCCTCCTTCATAATCTGGAAAATATTTTCCAGATTTCTCGAAAGTATCCCCCAAAGAAAACTCAACATATAGCAGCATCATTTCCTCATAAGCAACGTGATATATAGCCCACCTAAGCTTTATTTCACAGCTCTCCATGATTATTTAACTACAGCTTCCTTTCTCTCTCACTAGAATCCTATTTTAAACATCATATTCATCCCCTAAAAGTCTCAGATGGCAGAAATAATGATGGGAGGGTGCTTAGAGGACTTACACACCAACACTGGCGGCAAAGGGAATGGACGAGACTAAAGACCATAGAGGAAGCAATGTGATTTGGAGCTCTCCACACCTCGCATAACCAACAATAGGAGCTGTCCATGACACCTGACTTCTCTCAGCCATTTCATTGAATACCTTAGCCGCACTACCCATAAACCCAAACTTAGCATACATATCAACCAGAGCCGTGGATACATACACATTCGAGAAAATCCCAGATTTCACAACGCCAACATGTATCCGCTGATTTCATATATTGTTAAGCAAATTTACTCCATTTCCCCTTGATTTCATATAAACAGAAGCTAGACAGCAGCAACAATAAGTCTCTGCTTTCAAAATCTTCATCCAAAATAGAGAAGGCACGTGCAGTGACTATATTACAAGATTTAAGCTAGTTTTCATTATTAGAAGTTTAATACTATACTTAATCAGTGATTTAACTTAAAAGTCCCAAATTTAATCGGTTAACCCAAGCTAAAAAAAAATCAAAGAGAACAGAGGAGTCGGAGGTGAAGACGGACTCACCTCAGGTGGCCAACGGCGTCGCGAGTTCGGTCACCATCCTCCGAGCACCATCCAACATCGCGTCCCCCCTGCCGACGCTATCCTCATCTGAGCTCCTGCTTTTCACTCAACTCAACCCAAAATCATTGAATCAGAGAAATTGCAAACAGAGAAGGGTAGAAGAGACCCACCACCGTCAACCTCAGGCGTCGCGACTGTGGTAATTCTTCCGTGATCATCTCTCTCGCTCTCTCTCTCTTTCTCTCTCTCACTCTCACTCTCACACTTTCGTTCTCGCTCTCTCTCTCTTCTCTGTTGCAGACGACAGTGATGAAGAATGAAGAATGAGAGGAGAACCATCGGCTGAAGAGAGTGAGGTGTTAAGGGTGAGAAAATTAATTGTCTCATGTGCAGAAGCTTAGCCCATGACCCTGGGACCGTTTAACTTGGATCAATTAAGGGTAATTTTTTTTTTTTGTATAAAAATTTTTGAAAAATTATTTGATTTATCCACGATTCAAAAGTAAGATAAAGTTTCTCTTCTTTTTAAACTATACTAATATCAGGTAAAGCGAGCCATCTATTATATTTAGGCGTAAACTTAGGTACTCAAGAATTAGGATATTTTTCAAAGCTCCGCAACTATAACTATAATAAAGTACTACTCCTTAAAAATTAAATATATTTTAAATGATAGTATATCTCACTTTATTAGCTGAACTGGTCTCAATCTAAAACCTATCTTCACAACTAGAGGCAATTTGGGCTCTATAAATTGGGTTTAATCTTGGCCCGTATCACTTTTAGAATTAGAGTGATGAATATACTATTTTACCTTTCTCTATAAATATTGAAATTACTAAGTAATTTTTAGTAAATAATCCTCTTAATAGAATAAGGATTTTCTTTCTCCTATAACTTCTTTAACTCATGAGAGAATTTCCCTAAAATTTCCAGGGCAACCGATAGCCTCTAACTATTTTTCTTAAATTTTTCAAGAAAAATAGCCTTTAATTTTCAAAAAATAACTATTAAATTATTTGGACATATTTTGTAAAAAAAAAAAAAACTCTTCCATACTCAAAATACTCTTTTCATGATTTTTTTCTTAATTTTCCTAAATAACAAAATATTTTTAATGACTATTCTTTTCTTTATTTTTTTTTCAAAAAATTTATCTTTAAAACTTTTTAATTTTAAAAAAATACTCTTGACTTCAATAATACCTTATAAATATCTTTTTATCAAAATTTGGGATATTATATTGAATGTGCTACCCCCTATGCAATTTACATCATTATGATCTTATTAAGATCATTAGCAGTTGCTTAAATAATAATTTTAAATCTCTCATAATGGAATTCATGCCAAATGAGAATCTTGATAGATGGTTGCACTCCCATAACTATTGTTTAGACATCTTGTAAAGGCTGAATATATTGATTGATGTGGCATTTATGCTAGAATATCTTCATCATGGTTCTTCTTCGCTAATGATGGTTCATTGTGATGTAAAGCTAAGCAATATTTTGTTGGATGAAGATATGGTGGCCCATCTTAATGATATTGGAATTGCCAAATTGTTAGACTTTGGGCAATCAAAAATCTACACCAAAACTTTGGCTACATTTGGATATATGGAACCAAGCGATGATTTAGTAATCTTATTATGTTTTATTTTATTTATCGTTCTTTTAACCATTCATTGATAAAACATAACATGTTCCTACACTCACACTCATACACGTACATCCAATAAGAAACTATATATTATGCTCACTTTCCATGGCTTATATTAATAATGATAATTATTCACAAGGTTTTTAACAAGTAATATCTTCTGTTTCTACATAATAATTAATTTACTTAGGATTCAATTTGGGTTGCAAAGTATGGATCAAAAGGAGATATTTCTGTGAAAGGAAATGTATATAATAGTTTTGATATTTTGCTTATGGAAACACTTACCAAGAAGAAGCCAACAGATGAGATATTTGGTCAAGGTCTAAATTTAAAAAAATTAGGGTTAGCGAATCAACACTACATTCAATTATGAATATTATAGATGACAATTTTCTGCATAGAGAGAATCAAAATATTGGTAACATAATACCACATATTTCATCGATTTTTGAATTGGCCTTGAGTTGTTGCACTGATGTACTTGAGGCACGACCTGATATGACAAATATTGTGGCATCATTGAAAACAAATAAGGTCATATTTATGCAAAATGTTAGAGACACCAACCACTAGGCGAATAACTGTTAAATTCAAATTTTGGCTTATTATTATTTCCTTAACCCTTTGGCTTGTTTTATTTGTGGAACATCTTGTAAAATGGAGTCATGACAATATTTTCTGTATCAATAACCCAATATATATATCCCAATATATATATATATATTAAGGAATTGAAATTTGAGGTGTTTAGACCTTGATTATTTGGGCTTAGGACATTTACAATGTTATTTTCTGTAAAATGCCGTTTTATGTATCGTCAAAACTGTTTTTGAATGATATATATATATGTGGTTTCCATTATTTCTTAAGATCATATAAATTTTAGAAATTTATTTTCCAAAACAAATACAAAAAATAAATAATGGTTTTCTTAATGAACCGAGGAGTGCCCTAAATTTTTCCTTGTATTCTCTATATGCTTATGTTTTGTAAACCTCAAACTTTAATCTATTATAAAAGTAAAAAATAAACTAGATTTGATCAAATATTGATTAGGCCACTTCAGTTTATGTAATGAATTATTTATAATAATATTGATTGATCCTTAAAATTAATTATTGTGAGTCTTCCATGTCATTTTTGTAGCGACATTATTTATTGGGCCACTTCATCAACTTTCATCAATTATTTACAAAAACATTAGCTGATTTTTAAAATGAATTATTGTGATTCCATGTCAGTTTGTAATATTTTGAATGAATAATCAATTTCTTCTGTTTAAATAAGTATTATTAACAAATTTTTTTTGAGTCGAGGTTAATCTGCTGAACTCACTCTTGCAATAACTTGAACTCGGCCCAAATTTCCATGTGCCTCTTAATTTGCCGTTGTTTTTTGATTTATTTGAAGAAATTTTATTCATTATTGATTTATGTGGATGATCTTTGATTGATTAATTCTATGTGGAGAAGAGCTTTTCAGTGATGATCTTTTTGTAATTTCCTTTATAATATTAGTTACATTACATTCATTCTTAACCCATGAATCTTCAATTTTTTTTTCAGAAAAAATCCCCAGAAAATATTACATGAATTCTAAAATTTTAAAAAGGGCATACAAATATATAAAAGGATAGATTAGTTATAAGTATAAATATGATATTTCAATATTTGTGAAAAAATATGAAATATAAATTATGGGTATTGACTATACTAATAATAAAATTGACAATACATAAAATGATTTTAACTATTTTGATAATAAGATTAACTATTCACACTAAAAAATTAGTGGTTAAAATAACATATCAGGTTATAAGCATTGAATACACTAGTAACAAAATTAGTAACATGTGTAATAATTTTAATAATTTTAATAACGAGATTGACTATTATATTTAACAACTTAGGGGTGCAAATAATAATATATAAGGTTGTGAGTATTAATAACATTAATAATAAAATTGACAACACATATATAAAGATTTAACTACTTTAATAACAAAAATGACTATTCCATTTAGGATCTAGGGCAATTCATCTTTTTTTCATAAATATTGATACTTATAATATATATGTCCTTTTATATATTTGTATGCCATTTTTAAAATTTTATAATTCAAATAGTATTTTATTAGATTTTTCCTTCTTTTTATTCTCATTCTTTATTTTCTTTATATCTAAACACTTCCAATATCAGGAAAAATTGTAGCAAAAGATCCCAAGACACGTTGTTTTGATTGAAAAGTCACGTTCAACTCACATATTGAGGATTATATTAATTCCTCTTTCATGCCTTCTAGTTTTAAAAAGTAAAAAACACAAACAACTATTAGATCAGAGTATAAGAATTCAAAGAATATGCAAATGAATATATATATATATATATATATATATATATATATAGTACAAAACAATGCATCTGCTGATTTATAGATAGAAAAATCAAAGGGAGAGAATGACATTTGTGTCCCCTAGAAGACGGTTGTTAAGACTTCAATTAGTCCACTAAATTGGATAAACATCAAGTCTAACTAAAGTACTTTATCGACAAATTAAAGTACTTTTTATACCAAAAGCATACTTTAGTTTCCACTTCTTTATATGAATGAAAACTTTTACTTTCACTTATTTTATTATATATATTTTCATATCTGGAAAAATAGTAAATATATATTTGCGTGTATATTAATCTGGTGGTCGACATTCTTGTTAAAGTTTAAACATTTTTAATTTCAAAATATCTTTCCTCATTACTAAGGAGCACTTTAAACTTATACTGAGTGTTTTTATAAAATTATTTTAAGAGATTAGCTATACAAAAAATTAATTTAAGATACTATATACTATTAAAAAATATTTTGGGGAGTTGTATGTATCTTATCTCTTATTAATTTGTAAAAATTAAAAAAATTATATATTAATTTTTTAAAATACTCATATGATCTTAAATGTAAAATTTAATTTAAAATATAAATTATGTTTTATATTTAAAATTAGAACAATATCATTCTAATTATCTGTACCAGAATTTACCTATATGATAAAATCCTCCTAATATTTGAATTTAATAAAAAATTAAAAAATATATAAATTTAAGATATAAAATAAATTAAAATTTTATATTTAAAAATAAAATACTTTTTTTATTAATTGAACATACATAGTATCACGTGACTTGGACGGCACAACAACAAATCTTAAATTTTGTCGTTCAAATTCATATTTGTTTGTTTGGTCTTCAAATACAAGGATTAGTCACTACTTCCAACAATAAATACTCTAAAATTACCTAAAAAGAAGAAGCTATTTGGTGTGATATGGAGTGTGACTTTGAGTCACAAGTCAAGCACTCCATGAGTGGTTGATATAACGTGTTATAAAGGGTCACTTTATAGCTTATATCACGCAATGATACTGAAAATATGATCGATAATGCTACTTCTTTCTTGCCTTTGTGGGACAGCTTTTAATTATTAGGTTCTCTGTGTCCTTACATATCTCATAAGTCTAGCATGATGTGTGCCTATAATTTTTTTATATTGATGATATATATATATATATTATAATATAGCCAACTAGACTTGACCATAAACAATTAATATTATACAATGCACAAGTTTGCTTCTTTTTCTTCGCATCACCTTCTTAGATGGTGCAATTTTTAATCTTTAAGTTTTTTGTGCCCTTAAGAAAGATTTTCTTATGGCCCAAACCCATATAGTTCAAATCATGAGTCACATCTAGAGAGATGTCAATATCTAGTATCACAAAACATCTTAAATAGGATTACTTCAATAAAAAAAATACATACACTAATAAAAATAATCTTTAAGTTTCTACCGTACAAAATTGTGGGGTAATTCATGACTACACATAGTTAAAAATCTTGAGATAACTTAAGTAAAACTGATATGGTTGTTAGATTGTTTTATTCATAGTTTTGGGAATATTCTTAAATCGAAATAATCTATTTATTATTATAACTTATTGGTAATTTCTACATCTTTTAATAAACTTAGAAGTTCCTAAGATTCTTCGAACAAGATATTCTTTGAATTCTTAGAACATGTTCAGGTGGCCTTTTATAGGATTTAGATTAGATTATATATTATCTTTTCATCTACGCAACATTTTCATACAATCAAATCAAATAATATACTATTAAATTTATGGTTATTTCCTGTATTCTCGTCTTTAGAGAGATTAAATGAGTGTTACTTTAAATTTCAATTTAAGACTATTATGCAATTTTCTGCTTTTAGACATTGTAACATATGAAGTTTTATTTGTGCTTGCGCACTATATCTTTATTCTTTCTAAACTGAATTATCAACAAAATAGCTAATATTTCTTTTTTGAAAAGAATTAACTAATAGTTTTAAAAATCTTGCAAGAAATGATTTCATACTTTACTAAACATTAAAATATAACAAAAACACGTCTTATATTCAAATTTATATATGTTTGTCTGGTCTCCAAATACAAATCAAATGTAACTAAAACATGCTTCCTTAAAAAAATTCAGGTTTTGCGGAGGTTTTTAGTTCTCGTCAAGAAAAGTTTTCACAAACTCAATCTTATGCGTACATCCTACCAATAAATGTAAGAAAGGTATTATTAGATTGAGTGTCAATTGTTTGTGGCTCTTGAAATATATATACAAAAATGCATACTCTTTTTACCACATATAATATTTTTCGAAGTCAATTGTGGTATTTTCTTTTGTGTAAATTAAGATGATATTGCCAAAATAAAGTATACATAGGGATGTGTGTGTGTGAAATGAAGTATCTCTTTGTGGTCTACTTACAAGTCAAGCACTCCAATCAATTAACGTAATTTATGGGGTCCTGTTTATTTTTCCTACTTTAACATAAACAACATAGTTTTACAGCCTCTAATATTCATAGATTCACAATATTCAGCATGTTTATTTCCAATAGCCAATAGATCCACGATACTCTTACTTTGGTATTTTTCTTCAATTTTCTTTTTTAGTTCTTTTTGTAATTTCCTTTATAATATTGGTTACATTACATTCGTTCTTAACCCATGAATCGTCAATTTCTTTTATGAGAAAACCCCCAAAAAATACCATATGAATTCTAAAATTTTAAAAAGGATATACAAATATATAAAAGGACATATTGGACACAAGGAATAATATGTAATTTTAATATTTGTGTGAAAAGATGAAAATTGAGTTATGGGCATTGACTACACTAGTAATGAAATTGACAATATGTATAAAGATTTTAACTTTTGAAATAACAAGATTGACTACTCACATTAAGAAGTTAGTGGTTCAAATAATATATCAGATTATAGATATTAGCTATACTAGTGACAGAATTGATAATACGTCTAATGATTTTAATTATTTTGATGACGAGATTGACTACTCAATTTCACAATTTAGTAGTGCAAATAATAATAGATCAAGTTGTTGGTATTGGCAACACTAATAATTTAAATTGACAACACAGGTAAAGATTTTAACATTTTTGATAATGAGACTGACTACTCCTTTTAAGTTGTGGGGCAATTTCATATTTTTTTTATAAATATTGAAATCCCATATTGATACTTATGACATTTATGTCATTTTATATATGTGTATGCTCTTTTTGAAATTTTATAATTCAAATGGTATTTTATTGAGATTTTTTCTTTTTATCTCTTTGCTTCTCGGTCTTTATTTTCTTTATATCTAACACTTGCAATATCGGGAAAAATTGTACCAAAAGATCCCAAGACTCGTTGTTTTATTGAAAAGTCACATTCAACTCACATATTGAGGATTATATTAATTCCTCTTGCACGCCGTCTAGTTTAAGAAATAAAAAAACACAAAAAACCATTAGATCAGTGTACAAGAATTCAAAGAATATGCAAATGAATATATATTACAAAACAATGGATCTGCTGATTTATAGATAGAAAAATCAAAGGGAGAGAATGACATTTATGTCCCCCTAGAAAATGGTTGTTAAGACTTCAATTAGTCCCTTAAATTGGGTGAACATCAAGTCTAACTAAAGTACTTTATCAACAAATTAAAGTACTTTTTTTTTATCAAAAGCATACTTTATTTTCCACTTCTTTATATGAATGAAGACTTTCACTTTCACTTACGTTTATTATATATTGTCATATCTGGCAAAAAGGTATATATTTGCGTGTACATTAATCTGGTGGCCGACATTCTCATTAAAGTGTAAACATTTATGTTATAAAATATCTAACATTTAACAGAGTAAAACTTTAAAGAATGGACAATAAAATATAACAAAAAATAACACTTTTTATATTCGAATTTATATTTGTTTGTTTGGTCTCCAAATACAAAGTATGGAATATGACTAAAAAATACTGCTTCAAAGAAAAATAAAAGGTTACCGGTTTTGCTAAGGTTTTCACGCAGGGATCGTCAAAGAAACTTTTTTACAAATTTTTCCAAACAAATATACCAAACAATTTTAGTTGAGATATGGACTCAGTACAACCAAAATATATCTCATACCTCAAAGAATATTCGCAAAAGTATTTAAAGATTAGCCACTAAAATAATTTGCATATTGGCAATAAAATTCATACTGACACTTCTATAGTTTGAGCTATATTCGTATAAACTAATAAACCAACCTTAATTTTATAAGGATGTTATCATCCTTCAATACAATTTTTCAAAATACTTTAAAAATTGCGCATAACGATCCCTTCAAGTCTCTGGGTAAAAAGTGGATCATTAGAACGAGTGTTGTGGCTTTCCGAGTGCACATCCACGTTTTGTCACATACAATATGTGTGTGTTTGGTTTTAACCAAAATCTAGATTTTGAAAAATTTTAAAATAAACAGCTATATTTATTCAAAAGGGTTTTTGGATCAAACTATAGTTTAAAATTAAGATTTCAGATAAGCTGATCAGAGTAACTTTATGGAATAGTAAAAGAGCTTATGAACTAACCAATTACTATATTACTCATACTTTTTCTTACACCATCTCCTCTCTCCTCTCTCTTCTACACTCTTTCTCCTCTCTCATCTCTCATCATTTAATACTTATACCCTTTTTTATAATTTACCAATAATAAAAATACTTTTATAAATAATTATCCAAACACTTATTTATTCAAAATGTGTATTTGGTTTTCCATAGCCAAGGTTTTAAAACGTAGGTTTGGGCAAAATCTAGATTTGGAAGCAAACAACTATATTTGTTCAAAAGGGTTTTTGGACCAAACCATGGTTTAAAACTAAAGTTTCAGATAAACTGGTCAGAATAGCTTATGGAATAATAAAATAGCTTATGAACTAACCAATTACTATATTACCCATACCTTTTCTTACACCCTCTCTCCTACTTTTTCTTACACCCTCTCTATTTTCTTTTCTTACACCCTATCTCCTCTCTCATTTCTTTTCTACACTTTCTCTCATCTCTCATATCTCTTTCACACCCTCTCTCCTCTCTTATCTCTCATCTCTTCTATATTTAATAATCATACAATTTTTTATAATTTACTAATAATAAAAATACTTTTGGAAATAACTATCCAAACACTCATTTATTCAAAATCACTTTTTTTTAATAAGTTCTTCTCCAAAACCATTTTCTAAAAACTGTCCAAAAGCCTTTTTTTCATAAGCCCTTTTCCAAATTCTTATCCAAAAATCACTTTTTGTATAAACTTTTCTCCATAATCTCTTTGCTAAAAGCTACCCAAAAGTCATTTTTTTATAAGTCATTTTCCAAAATCTTAGTCAAAAGGGCCCTATATATAAAATCTATAAAAAAAAATAAAAGATGCGCTATTTATGTGTTTTCTAAATCAATTGTGGTATTTTTATTCAGGCAAACTAAAATGATATTATCAAAATAAAAAAAATACATAATGATACATAAAGAGACGCACATATAGCATCTGTTTGGTGTGAATTATGAGACTTTACACAGTTGGCACTTAGTTAGGCTCCTTAAGCATCTAATTAGGATTTGATCCCTGGCGATACGTATAGATAAAGAGGGTCTCATAACTAATACTAAAGTCCCTTCAAGAGGTTTTCGATGTGTAGAGATTAGTCATTACTTCTGACCATAAATATTCTAAGTTTACCTTAAAAAAAGAAAGAAAAGAAGCTATTTGGTGTGAAATGGAGTTTGATGTCTAGTAAAAAGTCAAGCACTGCATGGGTGGTTGATATAACGTGTTATATGGGGTCACTTTATGGCTTACACAACGCATTGACACTGAAAATATGATCAATAATGCTACTTCTTTCTTGCTTTTATGGGACATCTTTTAATTATTTTAAGTTCTCTTTGTCCTTACATATTTCATAAGTCTAGCATTATGTGTGCCTATAATATTTTATATTGATGATATATATATATATATATATATTATAATATAGCCAACTAGACCATAAACAATTAATATTATACAATGCACAATTTTGTTTCTTTTTCTTCGCATCACCTTCTTGGATGGTGCAACTTTTTATCTTTAAGCCATATCTTTCAAATCATGAGTCAGGTCCAACAACATCTTTAAGTTTCTTGGAGAGATGTCAATATTTGGTATCACAAGGTATGTTGAATAGGATTGCCTTCAATAAAAAAATACATATACTTAGAAAAAAATCTCTAGGTTTCTATCGTACAAAATTGTGGGGTAATCCATATGCTACCCATAGACAAAGTAAAAATGAGATGGTTGGTAGATTGTTTTACTCATAGATTTGAGAATATTCTTAAAGCTGAATAATCTATTTATTAATATAACTTATTGGTAATTTCTACATCTTTTAATAAATTTAGAAGTTCCTTAAATTCTTCGAACAAGATATCCTTTGAATTCTTAGAACATGTTCAGGTGGCTTTTTCTAGGAGTTAGATTAGATTATATATTATCTTTTCTTCTACGCAACATTTTCATACCATCAAATTAAATAATATAATATTAAATTTATGGTTATAGACTGAATTTCTCTTTTTTAGAGAGATTAAATGAGTGTTACTTTAATTTTTTTTTTGCTACAGAACGAGGGCAATAGCCCTATACAAATAAAATTAATCTATATGGGGATTAACTCCTAAGCACTCGTTAGCAACAATAGATGTCAAATGTGAAGGACAATCATGTAAAATTCATGTGGTATTCAAGCTATCTTTAGTCAGCACATCTGCCAATTTATTCCGTTCTCTAGAAATATGCTGGATCTTCACATCCCAAGATAGGTCGAGAAGACTCTTTATTTGGGATACCAATAGGCTGTATGTATGACCTGTTAAATTAGCTAGCATTTGAATAATGTTCTTGGCATCACTTTCCAACATAATTTTTCTAAAACCTAGATCCCAAGCAAGTTTGAGATCTTTATAAATGATCCACTATTCAGCCTCTATGACTGTATAAGATCCCAGTTTACTCATAAATCCAGCAATCTAATTTCCTAAATAATTTCTAATGACTCCGCCACATTCAGCTCTATTTTGTCCTGTAGTCACAGCTCCATCTACATTTACTTTGATCCATCCCAAAGTGGGAGGATGCCACTTATATGAATTTGAAGTTGTGCTATCATTAGATACACCATCCTCCAGAACTAGCACAAAGCTCCTCCATGTTTGCATAATAACCAAATAAGGCTCTAAAGGCTTTAAGTACTTTCCCTCAAAAGTGTTATTGTTCTTCCACTTCCACAAATTCCAAATTGTTACTCTCCAAATTAATCCCCAACTATTAACACCATCTAATCCCAACTCTCTCTTGAGATTTAAAGCAAACCAATCTAGCAGGTGGGCTGCAAAGAATGAGTGTTACTTTAAATTTCAATTTAAGACTATATTATGCAATTTTCTTCTTTTAGACATTGTAACATATGAAGTTTCATTTTTAACCTATTCGTGCTTGAGCACTATATCTTAATTCTTTCTAAACTGAATTATCAACAAAATAGCTAATATTTCTTTTTTTGAAAAGAATTAACTAATAGTTTTAAAATCTTGTAAGAAATGATTTCATACTTTACTTAACATTAAAATATAACAAAAACACTTCTTATATTCAAATTTATATATTTTTGTTGGTCTCCAAATACAAATCAAATGTAACTAAAACATACTCGCTTGAACTAAAAATAAAAAATTTCAGGTTTTGCGGAGGTTTTTAGTTCTCGTCAAGAAAAGTTTTCACAAGCTCAATCTTATGCGTACATCCTACCAATAAATGTAAGAAAGGTATTGTTAGATTGAGTGCAATTGTTTGTGGCTTTTGAAATATACATACAAAAATGCATACTCTTTTTACTGCACATATAATATTTTTGGAAGTCAATTGTGGTATTTTCTTTTCTGTAAATTAAGATGATATTACCAAAATAAAATATACATAGGGATGTGGGTGTGAAATGAAGTGTCACTTTGAGGTCTACTTACAAGTCAAGCACTCCAATCAATTAACGTAATTTATGGGGTCCTGTTTATTTTTCCTACATTAACATAAACAGTATAGTTTTACAGCCTCTAACATTGAATAGATTCACACTACTCAACATGTTCATTTCCAATAGCCAATAGATCCACGATCCTCTTACTTTAGTATTTTTCTTCAATTTTCTTTTTGAGTTCTTTCTGTAATTTCCTTCATAATATTAGTTACATTACGTTCATTCTTAACCCATGAATCTTCAATTTCTTTTCGAGGAAAATTCCTAGAAAATACACATAAATTCTGAAATTCTATATAAATACATAAAAGGATGCATTAGTAACAAGTATTAATATATGATTTCAATATTTATGAAAAAAAGACAAAACTTAAGTTATAGGCATTAACTATATTAATAATAAAATTGATAATATATATAATGATTAAAATGATTGATTACTCACATTAAGAAATTAATAGTTCAAATAATATATCAGGTTGTAGGTATTGACTTACACTAGTAATGAAATTGGTAGCATTGTAATAATTGTAATCATTTTGTAATGAGATTGGCTATTCTGTTTGACAACTTAGTGGTGTAAATAATAATAGATTAGGTTATAGGCATTGAAAATACTAACAAAATTGACAACACATGAAAGATTTTAACAATTTTGATAATAAAATTGTCCACTCTATATAAATATTGAATTCCATTTTGATAATTGTAACATATATGTCATTTTATATATTTGTATGCCATTTTTAAAATTTTATAATTTAAATGGTATTTTTTTTTGGAAAATTTCCCTTCTTTTTATCCCCTTTTCTTCTCCGTCTTTATTTTGTTTTATATCTAAACACTTTCAATATCAGGAAAAACTATAGCAAAAGATCCCAAGACTCGTTGTTTCAATGAATGGACAATAAAACATAACAAAAAATAACACTTTTTATATTCAAATTTATATTTGTTTGTTTGGTCTCCAAATACAAAGTATGGAATATGACTAAAACATACTGCTTCAAAGAAAAATAAAAGGTTACCGGTTTTGCTAAGGTTTTCACGCATCGATCATCAAAGAAAACTTATTACAAATTTTTGCCAACAAATATACTAAACAATTTTAGTTGAGATATGGACCCAGTACAGTCAAAATACATCTCACACCTCAAAGAATATTCCCAAAAGTATTTAAAGATTAGGAGCTAAAATAATTTTCATATTGACAACAAAATTCAAACTCACGCATCTATAGCGTTTGAGCTATATTCGTATAAATTAATAAATCAACCTTAATTTTATCAGGATGTTATCATCCTTCAATAATTTTTTTTTTTTCAAAATGCTTTAAAAACTTGCGCATAACGATCTCTTCAATTCTCTGGGTAAAAAGTGGATTATTAGATCGAGTGTTGTGGCTTTTCAAATATACATACACGTTTTGTTACATACAATATAAAATCTATAAAAAAATAGAAAATAAAATATGCGCTATTTATATGTGTTTTCTAAGTCAATTGTGGTATTTCTCTTTAAGTAAACTAAAATGATATTATCAAAATAAAATATACATAATGATAAAAAAAATAGACACACATAGAAGTTATTTGGTGTAAAACATAAGACCTACGTACAGTTGGTATTTAGCTAGTTTATATAAGCATCTAATCAGTTATTTGATCCTTAAAGATATGTATAGAAAGGGTCTCATAGCTAGCACTAAAATCCCTTCGCAAAGTTTATAGTGTATGGAGATTAGTCACTACTACTTCTGACAATAGATACTCTAAACTACCTATAAAAAAGAGAAGCTATTTGGTGTGAAATGGAGTTTGACTTTGAGGTCTAGTAACAAGTCAAGCGCTCTATAGGTGGTTGATATAACGTGTTATATGGGGTCACTTTATGACTTGTACAATGCAGTGATACTAAAAATATGATCGATAATGCTACTTTTTTCTTTCTTTTATGGGACAGCTTTTAATTATTTTATGTTCTTTGTGTTACGTATCTCACAAGTTTAGCACGATGTGTGCCTATAATTTTTTTATCTTGATATATATATATATTATGATATTGCCAACCAAACTTGACCGCAAACAATATTAATATATATCACCTTCTTGGATGGTGCAACTTTTAATCTTTAAGTTATTTATGCTCTTAATAAAGATTTTTATATGAACACCAGACCCATATCGTTCAAATCATTTGTTAAGTCTAACAAAATCTTTTAAGGCACTGTCATGCATCTTTACAGAAATAAAAATCTTGAGAATATTTTTTTTAGAAATACTCTGAAATCGGAATAATCTGTTATTATACTTTTTGTTGGTAATTTCTAAATTGTTTTAATAAATTTAGAATTTTCCTAAATTCTTCGAACAAGATATTCTTTAAATTCTTAGAACATGTTTGGGGTGGCCTTTTCTAGGATTTAGATTTTAGATTCTATATTGTCTTCAAATTTATATATGTTTGATTGGTCTCCAATTATAAACAAGATATCAAATATTGTGACTAAATCCTACAGCTTCAACGACAAATAAATTAGACAAAGATTTGCGAAGGATTTCACAAAAAGTAAATACAGCTCCTAATGAAGGTATCAAACAAAATTTAGTTGAGACGTGGGTTCGCTACTGCCAAAATATATCTCATAGCTTAAAGAATATTCACAAAAGCATTTAAAATTTAATCACTAAAACGATTTTCATATATAGGCAATAAAATTCAACTCACACTCCTATAAGGATGAACTATATTTGTGGTATTGTCTTTTGAGTAATTAAGATGATATTACCAAAATATGACTCACACCTCAAAGAATATTAGGAAAAGTATTTAAAGATTAACCACTACAATGATGTTATGATCATCCTTTCAAGATAATTATTCAAAATGCTTTAGAAAATTTCACATAATGACCCCTTCAAGTCTCTGGCGTAAAAAAACTAATTTATAGATAACTAATTCATTGAACATAGTTGCATTGTAGAGTATACTTCAATATATTATCCAAAATTGCGTATAATGTCCCTTTCAAGTCTCTGGCGTAAAAAGCGGATTATGAGATTGAGTGTTGTGGCTTTTGAAATATACGCACAAAAATACATCTCTTTTTTCCACACACAATATATCAAACCTGTCAGAAAAAATTAAAATATGCACTATTTTACAGTGTTTTTGAAGCTAACTATGGTATTTTCCTTTGGGTAAACTAAGATGATATTATTACCAAAATGAAATATACACAAAGTCAAGCAAAGTGAAATAATGCAATGAAAATAAAAATATGGTCCATAAAGTGACAAAGTCCTCTCATCATTAACTATGACGTGCGTTATGGGGTCACTCTCTGGCAAATACCATTTTTGATCATACAATTTACTTGACTGTGTGTGGAATTGAGTTTGCACATCTTGACTTTGATTTCTAATCGAACGAGTATAAAATGACGTGCGTGTTAATTCCTAGATTCGCAAGACTTAACATTTGATAAGTGAGATATGCTAAACATGAGAAAACCTTCTTGCTTTGTTTTCCACTTCTTACTTCATTGCTTCATGGTTTCCTCAGCGTCACTTGATGCAAACATCATCACCGACAAATATGCACTTCTTGCCCTTAAATCTTCAATCACTTCAGATCCATACGATTCTTTAACTAATTGGTCTGTCTCTTCTTCTCCATGCAATTGGGTTGGTGTCACCTGCAATACTCGACATGGAAGGGTTCATTCCTTAAATCTTAGAGCCATGGATCTCAAAGGCACCATACCTCGACAGCTGGGAAATCTCTCATTCCTTGTTAAATTGGATCTTAGTGACAACAATTTTCACAATCAAATCCCTGAAGAGACAGTTCGACTACGTCGATTGAGACTATTCAACTTGAGCTACAACAACTTTCATGAACAAGTTCCAACATGGATAGGAGATTTATCCATGCTTGAGTGCTTGGATTTTCGAAATAACAATTTTAATGGAGTTATTCCATCGTCTCTATTCAATTTGTCAAAGTTAGAGATCTTGGATTTGAAGTTTAATTTAATTGAAGGGACTATTCCACTTGAGGTAGGAAAACTTGAGGACTTGAAGATTTTACAACTTTCACTTAACAAGCTTTCAGGAACCATTCCCCAAATAGTTTCCAACTTTTCTTCACTTGAAATATTGAGTCTCTCTTATAATAGTTTGTCAGGTATGTTTTGGCTTATTTTTAATATCTATATTTGTCTTTTCTATAATTGATTGTCATGATTTTATATTATCATGGGGGAACCTTTGTTTTTCTAGATTTTTTTTTTTGCATTTTTGTGCATTTCTTCTAGTTTATTTTTTTATAATATTATAATCCTATTACGATGAATCCTAATTTTAAAATTTGTGGCTACCATTATCAGCATAGATGTCTCATCTAGAAATTGAACACATGACCTAGAGAAATCTAGTAGGAACTTATATTACTAGACTAACTCTATATTGGTATTTCTTATTGTCTATTTCTAACATTTTTCTATTAATAATAGTGCAAAAATATCTAAGGCCACTGTAGTCTTTAAAAAATTAGTATTCCTTTTTTTAATCCAAAAAAATTATTATTTCATGATTAAAACATTTCTGAAGGTTTTGTTTTTCAAAATAAGCTTTACAAGCAACGTATTTGGAACGTTTAATTTTGATTGGAATAATCTAAGCAATAATTAATTTTACTTTTATAATTAATTTATAAAAAAAATTGTAGTTAACAAATTAAAAATATTTCTTCTGGGAGCGTTCCAAGAAATGTGTTTTCCAAGAAATGATGAATACTAAGGCCAATTGAATTATGTGTCTCAATTTCCCCCTTATAATCTCTACGGTGTAACAGGACGTAACCAATACGTTTCTTAATTTTAAACTTTTAATAATATTACTTTTTCGAAAAAGATATAATTGTTGTTGTGTTTTATCATTTAGAATATATTTGTGTGATTTCTAACAAAAAAAGTGCAAGTTTTATTACATTTGTTTTTAAGAAATATAAATATATGTCATGTACAAATATAATAACTTGTAATACTTAAAGAATTGTTACTACTGACATTACTTTATTTCCCATCCCTTAATATTTGAAGGAAGCATTCCAAATGAGATTGGTGATCTTTCACAACTGAAGGAATTGTATCTTGGAAGGAATCAACTTGTCGGTTCTATACCATCTTCATTATTTAACAATTCAGTGCTGCAGCAAATTAGTCTTGACATAAATCAATTATCTGGTAGTCTCCCAACAAGCATATGTGCTGGGCTTCCAAAACTTGAATCGTTTTATGTAGATGAGAATGAGTTGTCTGGCGAAATACCCTCCATTTGGCATCAATGCAAAGAATTAACAGAATTACAATTGGGGGATAACAAATTCAAAAGAGGAAACATACCAAGTGACATTGCAAATTTGACCAAACTCCAAAACCTATATCTTGGTAACAGCAAGCTGCAAGGTAAGAGTTTTGATTATATGATGGTCTTAAATTTTGTTCCCAGTATTTTGATATAATCAGTATTTTTCATTATAGATTTAAAGAATAATGATTTTTCTAGATTCCTTTTAAAGGAATGGAACCTGATACTTTCTTTTAGTCCCAAAGTAAATATGAACAAAATATTACACTTTTCATAATCTATGACTTCGAGTAAAACATATTCATATGTGCATTAGATTGTGTATTTTTTTCTTTTTCCCTTTTTCACTTTCTAGAATAAAAATAAATTTGAAATGAGATTTTGTTTCTGGCCATTTAGGTCAAATTTATATATAATTTTCATACACATGTAAATATAGGGAATAAGTTGCATACATAATCTTCAAAAAAAAAAATGAAATAAAATGATGAAAAAGACATACTAGTTGAGATTTCAATGCTTATTTCTTTTTCTTTTTTTTCATTTTCCCCTATTTTCTTTTCAATGACAAGTTTTTTAGTTCTTTTTAATATAGACTATCCATCACAATTTGTTAACGAAACGAATACGGATCTTAAAAAAACATACGCTTTACATGAAAAATAATTTAGATGTGTCATTTAAGGGTAGTGGCTTTTTTAAAAAATTATTGATTAATACGACGATATTTTGTCAAAATTAAAATGAGGATTCAATTCTTTGAAATGATTTAGGGATTAATAATCTATACACATGCATGTATACACACACACACACACACATATATATATATGTGTGTGTGTGTATGTGTGTATATGTGTGTATGTGTGTTTATTGAAATCTTGAAAGGGCATTTCATACCCAAAAAAATATTAAAGGGCCCATACAATACTAGAGTCACGCGGAAACAAACAATGCTAGCCACAAATTAGCCTTAACTCATTTATTTTAGAACTATTTGCTAGGGGTAGTTTTTTTTTTAATTTTTGTTATATTTTTTATGCATTTCTTCTTCATTTTCTAACATTTTTTATTTTTTTAAGAATAAAAGCAATTTGTTATCCAATGTTTGAAATGGTTAGTAAATGCATATCATGGGAAAGAGAATATTATTATAATATTAATTTATATCTCTATCAATATTTAAAAATAAATGTTTAATTTCTGTTATTAAAAGCTTTTTTAAGATTATGTTTTCCAAAATAAGTAAGCCTTATAAGCAACACATTTAATTTTGATTTGGATATACAAATATAATATAAATTTTATATTAATTTTATTATTTATTTTTAATTTTTTAAAAAATTTTGTAGTTAACAAAATCATTTTTTTGGGATTCAATTGTTGGGGTAGCAAGCGCCAAATGGATTCTATGTCTCTTATTTTTCACTTTATCATAATTAATTGAAAAATTCATAAGCTTATTTAGTCTTAAATGAGATAAATACATCTCACATAATATATAGGAATTTCTCACAATAAATCTAAATTACCTAGTAATAAATTTAATTTTTGGCAAACCTCCAAATCCTAAATCTTCGTAGCAACAGTTTGCAAGCAAAGAATTTTAATTACATGATTGTTTTATACCATATGTGGCTTTCTTTTTTTCATCTCTAGGATAAAAAGTAATTTTAAAGCTACATTTTGCTTTCCTTTTTTTTTCATTCATTTTAAAGAACCATAAGAAGCTTTGTAATGTTTATCTATTTTTTTTATTTGAAAACATACACATATAACAGTGATGCTTTCTTTTAATCCCAATGTAAATATAACTTTTTTTATATATGTATAATTTCCACCCACATGTCAAAAAGTATAATAAAATATTGAATTATTAGAAAAATTGGGTACCAAAAAATACATACTTTATCCATCTTTTATTTTTATTTTCTTCACTAAAACGCAACACTAGATTCAGAAATTTCATATTATAAACATGAATACAAAAAATACATACTTTAGAAAATTATTTCATACGTATGTATGTACAAATCCCCCACCATAATATGAAATCTTGGAAAAAGAAAAGGTTCACACTCTTAGCTTCTCTTTCTTTTTCTTTTTATTATTTAAATTAAACTAATTTTTTAATATCTCTTTCAATATTATAATAAGTTTTGCTATGTATATATAATTTGCTCAGGAATCATTCCAAGTGAGATTGGATATTTGACAAACCTCCAAATCTTAGATCTTAGCAGTAACAATTTGCAAGGTATGACTTTTAATTATATGATTGCCTTATAACATGTGTAGCTTTTCCTTTTCTTTTCATCTCTTGAATAAAAAATAGTTTTAAAATGAAATTTTGCTTTATTTATTAGCCACCCGAATTAAAATGATATTATCCTTTTGAAAATGAATTAATTGTTATTGTGTTTTATCATTTTAGAATATATTCGTGTGATTTCTAACAAAAAATATAAATCTTAAATTACTAAATTAACTCTGTATTAATACCTTATTTTCGATTTTATTGATTTGCTTAGAGTCAATTCCTCAAAATCTAACCATTTCTATTTGTGCACTGCCCATGAGGCCGTAAATACTTCCCACATTAATTCCCATCTCGGCCCACTTCCCCATTCAGCTCATTAGCCCATTTTCTTGGGTTTCATTTATACCAATGGATACAATCCAACGAATTATTCTTACCTTATTGTCCCAATTCACAACTTTCATTTCTTTTATGCTTTGTAGCTTTGTGCACTTCACTCGCCATCACTTTCCACCATCAAACCCTCGATTTCAAATTTTAAATTCCAAGTACAAGGTGATTTCCCTAGAAGATAATACTATAAATTGATAATACATACACTCATATGTATGGTACATCAATTTTTTTTAACTCCTAGAAGATGACTATCAATATGGTTTCATATAGCTTTCTTGTTTCTTTTTATTATTAATTATATCATTTTTTATTCTTTTCATGCACCTCTATCAATTTAAAGTCAAAGATCAATTAATACCAATAAATTAAAGCCTTTTAATTCATACGTATGTATGTACAAATCCCCCACCATAATATGAAATATTGGAAAAAGAAAAGGTTCACACTCTTAGCTTCTCTTTCTTTTTCTTTTTGGTATTTAAATTAAACTATTTTTTTAATATCTCTTTCAATATTATAATAAGTTTTGCTATGTATATATAATTTGCTCAGGAATCATTCCAAGTGAGATTGCATATTTGACAAACCTCCAATCCTTAAGTCTTCGCAGAAACCATTTGCAAGGTAAGACTTTTAATTATATGATTGTCTTATGCGCTTTTTGCTTTTGTTTTCATCTCTCAAATAAAAAATAATTTTAAAATGAAATTTCACTTTACTTTTTTCATTCATTTTAAAAAAATATAAAAAAAATTATAATGTTTGAGAAAAATGATAAAAAAAGACTCTTAAAAATAAAAAATATCAAAATACTACTCCGTGTTAGTAATTCTATATCTATTGTTGATAATATTTGATCTATTATTAGTAATAGATATGATTTAAAATTTATTATTTTTAGATTTTTTATCAAAAATTAAGACGATGGCTTTTTTTTATCAAAAATTAAGGGGAGGATTCAATTCTCCAAAATGATTCAGGGATTAATAATCATATATGCATGCATGTATATATACATTGTATATGTATATGTATATTGAAATATTGAAAGCGCCTTTCAGCCCAAAAAAAATATTAAAGGGCCCATACAACACTAGAGTCACGCAGAAACAAACAATGCGGCCATAAATTAGCATTTCTTTAAACCCATTTATCTTCAAATAGTATGCTAGGGGCAGGGATTCTTTTTGTTATATTTTTTTGTGCATTTCTTCTTATTTTTTCCAATCTTTTTTTTTTTTATTTTTTTAAGAATAAAAACAATTCGTCATCTAATCGTTGAAATGATTGGTAAATGCATACAAAGGGCGAAGAGAATACTTTTTAGGATAGTAATTTTTAGGATACTTTATTTTACTATACAACTTCATAGGCTATTAATATTTGATGTTGCATAGTAATTTTTTGGATAATTTCTACTTTAATGGTGATGCTTTCTTTTAATCTCAAAGTGAATATGCCTTTGTTGATTATATGATTATGCCATTTAATTTTGATTTGGATATACAAATATAATCTAAATTTCATATTAATTTTATTATTTTTTTTTAATTTTTAAAAAAGTTTGTAGTTAACAAAATAATTTTTTCGATATACAATTGTTGGGTAGCAAGCGCCAATTGAATTCGACATGTCTCTTATTTTCACTTTATCACAATTAATTGAAAAATTCATAAGTTTATTTATTCTTGAATGATATGAATACATCTCACATAATATATAGGAATTTATCACAATAAATCTAAATTACCTAGTAATAAATTTAATTTTTGGCAAACCTCCAAATCCTAAATCTTCCTAGCAACAGTTTGTAAGCAAAGAATTGTAATTATATTACTGTTTTATACCATATGTGGCTTTTTTTTTTCATCTCTAGAATAAAAAATAATTTTAAAGTAAGATTTTGTTTTCCTTGTTTTTTCATTCATTTTAAAGAACCATAAGAAGCTTTGTAATATTTATCTATTTTTCTTTTTATTTGAAAACATGTACATATAACTGGGATGCTTTCTTTTAATCCTAACGTAAATATATCTTTCTTATATATGAATAATTTTCATACACATGTCAAAAAGTATAATAAAATATTGAATTATTAGAAAAATTGGGTGCCAAAAAATACATATTTTATCCATCTTTTATTTTTATTTTCTTCAATAAAACCCAACACTAGATTGAGAAATTTCATATTGTAAACATGAATACAAAAAATACATACTTTAGAAAATTGTTCCATATGTATGTACAAATCCCCCGGCATGATATGGAATCTTTAAAAAAGAAAAGGTTCACACTCTTAGCTTCTCTTTCTTTTTCTTTTTAGTATTTAAATTAAACTAATATTTTCTTATCTCTTTCGATATTATAATAAATTTTGCTATGCATATATAATTTGCCCAAGAATCATTCCAAGTGAGATTGAATATTTGACAAACCTCCAAATCCTAGATCTTGGTAGCAACAGTCTGCAAGATAAAACTTTTAATTATATGATTGTCTTATACCATGTGTTGCTTTTGCTTTTGTTTTCATCTTTCGAATAAAAAACAATTGTAAAATGTAATTGTGCTTTTCTTCATTCATTTTAAAGAACCATAAGAAGTTTTAGTAATATTTGAAAAAATGATAGAAAATGATAAATACTAAAGTAAGACTTTGTGTTAGTAGTTTCATAACTATTGTTAGTAATACTTGATCTATTATTGGTAACATACCTATACCTAATTGAAAATTTATCATTTTCATAACCTTTTTATATCATTTTCCCTAAAGTTTATCTATTTTCCTTTTTCTTTAGCAAAGACACAAGTAATGGTGATACTTTCTTTAAATCCCAAAGTGAATATGTCTTTTTTGATTATATGATTGTGCCAATTTTATTAAAATTTTAAGGAGATTTTATTAAGATTCTTCCTAAAATAAAATTAGGAAACCTTTTAAAAATCGATCAGAAACAACTTCATAGTCTATTAATATTTGATGTGGCATAGTAATTTCAAGATAATTCCTACTTTTTATTTAAACTATAAATTGATAACATGTTTGCACACGTAGGTATAGTTTTTTTTTTTTAACTCTTAGAAGATGACGACGAATATGGTTTCAAAGAGCCTTCTTATTTAATTTTAGTAAGAATTATATCATTTTTTTTATTCTTTTCATGCATCTTTATCAATTTAAGGTACATGAAAAGAATAAAAAATCAGTTATTAGCCACCCAAATTAAAATGGTATTATCCTTTTGAAAATGAATTAATTGTTATTGTGTTTTATCATTTTAGAATATATTCGTGTGATTTCTAACAAAAAAATATAAATATTAAATTACTAAATTAACTCTGTATTAATACATTATTTTCGATTTTATTGATTTGCTTAGCGTCTATTTCTCAAAATCTAATCATTTCTATTCGTGCACTACCCATGAGGCCGTAAATACTTCCCACATTAATTCCCATCTCGGCCCACTTCTCCATTCAGCTCATTAGCCAATTTTCTTGGTTTTTATTTATACCTTTGGATACAATCCAACCAATTATTCTTGCCTTATTATCCCAATTCACAGCAACTTTCATTTCTTTTATACTTCGTGGCTTTTTGCACTTCACTCGCCATCACTTTCCACCATCAAACCCTCGTTTTCAAATTTTAAATTCCAAGTACAAGGTGATGTCCCTAGAAGATAATACTATAAATTGAGAATATACACACATATATATATGTATGGTACATCAAGTTTTTTAACTTCTAGAAGATGACTATCAATATGGTTTCATATAGCTTTCTTGTTTCTTTTTATTATTAATTATATCATTTTTTATTCTTTTATTGCACCTCTATCAATTTAAGTAAAAGATCAATTAATACCAATAAATTAAAGCTTTTTAATTATCTTAAATTGTTCATTATTAAAATTGAAACAGGTAAAATTTTATCATCTCTCTTCAATATTTCTACTTTAAGAAGTGTAGATTTACAGAAAAACAATTTGATTGGTAATCTTTCAATATCAACTGGCAATGGGACATTGTTAGAAGAATTATTTCTACAATACAACAAGTTTACATGTATGCTCAATCTATTTATCCCTTGATTTTATGCTCTAACAAAATTGTCATTTACTATTTATGCTTTTTCTATATGGCTTGCAAATTTTTAAACTGAAATTGCTTTTAAGAGTAAAAATTGTAGCATATTTGATATGTTTCACGTAAGAAAATTGTTCTTCTGCAAAATAAAAAATCTATTTATTATATTATCTACATAATGTGTAATTGAAAGTATTTTAATTTCTTAAACAAACAAAATAAAATTTCAACTTTTTTTAGCCTATGACGAATTCATTATCAGATTTCAAAGTTAGATTCTTGTGAACATTAGATAAATTTAATTCAAAATATAACTAATTTGATTGTTCATTTGAAATAGGTGAAATTTATTCCATAATCTCTCTTTATCATATCCTTTTAAAAGAATTTTAAGATTGGTAATTGATATTAGAAGATTCCCTTGAAAATTGAATTCCAGAAAAATTAAATCATAGAGTATTCTATTAATTTTAAAACTTTAATTAACAAAAATCCATGTATTATTTAAAGAGTTTTAAGTAAATATTGCCTGTCTTACTACCAATGAATTAACAAATATTTTATATTTATTTATAGGTGAAATTCCTTCGTTTATTTGGAATATGACTTCTTTGAGATATGTTTCACTTAGCATCAATTATTTAAAGGGTAACTTGCCAGAAGAAATGTGTCATCAACTCCCTTTACTTGAACTCTTTGGTGTTGCTGGTAATCAATTAGAGGGAAGCATTCCACAATCAATAAGTAACTGCACATCTTTAGAAGTATTATATTTGGGTGGTAACTCATTTACAGGTATTTACCTACTTGCGTGCGTTTTTTTTTCTTTTTAATTTTTTCCTAAACTCATATATTGTTTTTCATCTTATTCATATTGTTCATTCACATACAATGGGGCTTGCGTATAGCTTGTGATTACAATCATAAAAAAACAAAGAAAGTTAAGATCATGAATAGATAGAACCACATAATATTTAATTTGTAGAATATAATTAATAATACCATGTTTTGTGAAGGTACTTCTTTCTTGTATATCATATCATTCTTCTAATAACTTTAAGTGTAATAATATATATAAATTGTGTTCTCTCTTATTCATTATATATACTTTAATAATTCTATATTATTTATTTGAAATTAAAATTATATGAGATATTTTAAAAAATTACAATATGGAATTAAAAATGTAAAATAAATAAAAATATTTGAAATATATAAAAATTTAATTTCAAAGTATAATATATAAATTAAAAAAATGAAATAAAACTTAAAAACACACTTGTTGAACAATTTTTGATATCCCCCTGATGAACAAGAATACGAGATGAATTTTCTGGATAGACAAATGACTTAAAAATTAGTTTAACGCTTTTTACCACACATGGTTAATTGGCAATGCATAAATAATCTATATAGACAAACTTCACCCACTCACTTGCAATTATTAGAAGGTAAGCAATCTGATGGTTAGAAGAAATTTGCTTTCCCCTTTTCTAATATTCAATTATTTAGAATTAGTAAGACACGTGTAGTTTTTTTCCTTGTTATAGTGTGAGTATATTATATACAAACGATATTACCTGCTTTATTTCTCTTTTAATTTTAAAGTCCGTACAGTTATAAAAATGCTTTTTTTTAGCAAAATAAGAATGACATTACTTATCAGTTATATATCATATATGTATATTAAGAAGATTATATGCAAATATTATGACCTATTTTATTTTTCTATTTACAAATCTATTCAGCTTTTTTATTAAATGCAACCTTTTTACAAGCATGCCAATATTCCATTTAATTTTTATTATTTTCTTTGTTTTTCAATCATTTTCTCTAATAGAATAAGTTTAAAATGAGATTCCTTTTTCCTCATTTTATTAATATTATTGAAATATAACTAATGATTTATAATTCCAAAATTATTGCAGCTAAGATCACGAACAGAAAGATATAAAAAATCATGAACTAGTAGGACCACATGAAATTTAAAACATGAAATGCTCCACATCATATATAATATGCCCACATGTTGTTGTTTTTATTATATATTTATAGATTTTGTCATTTTCCTATTAATTTCAACTCTATATTTTCTCTCTCTCTCTCTTCTTAAATAATACATCTGTTTAATTTCATTTTGTTTTCATTTGTATTACACAAATTTATTAAATTTTCTATTAAATAATTGTTCAATAATTATAACATAAAAACACTTTAATTTTAAAATAAATCTTCTATAGTCGTGTCATCTCAGGATAGTTTATAATTTTTCTAATTTTTTATTTCAAAAAGTTTACAAAAACTTAAAAATAATAAAAATATTTTAGTTGTATATATTATTATTATTTGAAATATATAATAGTCATCATTGTAACTTTTTTATGTCTAGATAGACTCAAAAAGTTTATAAACGTATAGGGAAATTTGATAGACTTAACTTGTGAGACTTGATCTTAAAAGGAACTATTATTTAATTTTATTTAAATTGAATATTGAAAATAAGGCCTTCTCCTTATTTGTATTTAAATATATAAATATATACACAATTATTATTCATAAATAAATTAATATATATACTATTTATTTAATTAATTACTACATTAAGTTTTTAATACAATTAATATTTTATAAATTCTAAAATATTAATTTTTAAAATTGTTGGCTATTTTATTTTATTTTTTTATAAATATTATATATATATATATATATATATATATTAGTATTTAAGTCTATAGATTGTGACTTGGTTTTAGAAAGAGTGTAAAATCGAAATCGCACTGGGAGAGAACAATTTTACTTGTAGTATTCTAGTAAATATTTTTCGCAAGGTAGCATTTTGGTATATCTTTTTACGATTTATATTTTATTTTATTTTAAATAATCAAAAAAATATTTAAAATGTATTTTATTTTAAAAGGTTGCACACAGATGATTGCATAACGTAGAAGAGATAATATGTAGTGATTTTTGTAATATAAAATGATGTATTCTTATATTCCATACATGTTATATATAAAACATATTAACTATTTTATCTTTTTTCCCTATTCCCTTATGAAAATGCTATTCATCCATCAATGCTTTTGTGTCCAGGTTTTATACCTAAAGGGATCGGCAATCTTGATAAACTTGATATCTTAGCCTTGTCCAATAATCATTTGAAAGGAACTATTCCTTCCAACATATTCAACATTTCAACATTGACAAATTTGAATCTTGGTGGTAATTTTCTCTCTGGCCTTCTCCCATCATATTTAGGAATTGGCCTTCCTAACTTGAACATGTTATGGTTGGACGAAAATGAACTGAATGGACAAATTCCAAACAGCATATCAAATGCTTCTAAACTCATAAGGTTGGATTTGTCATCAAACAAATTTAGCGGAGTTATACCCATTGTAATTAGAAATTTAACAAAATTGATAAACTTAGCTCTGGATGGGAATGATTTGACTGGGTTGATTCCACATACAGTTAATGAATTACATGGCCTTCAACGTTTAAGTCTCAGCAACAACAAATTGAAAGGGTCCATTATAAATGGACTTTGCCAACTGAAAAATCTATATGAATTGAATCTTGCCAACAACATGTTTTCAGGAGTGCTTCCAGGATGTCTCGGGAATATTACTTCTTTGCGGAAGTTGAATTTAGGCTTTAACCAATTGATTTCTCATATACCTTCTTCTCTTTGGAGTCTCAAAGAAATATTGGTTTTAGACATATCCTCCAATGCACTAAGTGGAACAATTTCTCCAGAGATATCAAACTTGGAAAAAATTATACTTTTAAACTTGTCAAGAAATCAATTGTCAGGAAGAATCCCTACAACTATAGGTGGCTTGCAAAGTTTGACAAATCTATCTTTGGCTCACAACAAGTTACAAGGGCCTATTCCAGAATCACTTATCGGTATGATAAGCATGGAGTCAATGGATCTTTCCCATAATTATTTGTCTGGTGTGATTCCCAAGTCCTTAGAGTCATTACTCTATCTTAAATACATTAATCTTTCCTACAATTTCTTGTATGGAGAAATTCCTAATGGTGGGCCTTTTCAAAATATTACTGCTCTATCTTTTATGATGAATAAAGATCTTTGTGGGAGAACCCAACTACATGTCCAACCATGTATGAAAGGAAACAAGCACTTATCAGATAAAGTGATATTGATCTTGAAATTCTCATTTCCTATCTTGGTTGTCATTTTGGTTATTTCAGTCATTGCCTTTCTAAAGCGTAAGAGAGAAAATGATAATTATTCAACCAAAAGGGAGTTAACTAATTTGAGTACAATAACAAGGATATCATACTATGAGCTTCTACATGGAACAAATGAATTTGATGAGAGTAATCTTCTTGGCTCTGGAAGTTTTGGATCAGTATATAAAGCAATCCTTCCAAATGACAAGATAGTTGCTGTCAAAGTATTTAACTTAGATGTGGAAGAAGCATCGAGAAGTTTTGATATTGAATGTGCTGCCATGTGCAATTTACGTCATCGCAATCTCATTAAAATCATCAGTAGTTGCTCAAATGACCATTTCAAATCTCTCATAATGGAATTCATGACAAATGGGAGTCTTGACAAATGGTTGTACTCTCATAACTATTATTTAGATGTCTTGCAGAGATTGAACATAATGATTGATGTGGCAACAGCTTTAGAGTATCTTCATCATGATTCTTCTACGCTAGTTGTTCATTGCGATGTGAAACCAAGTAATGTTTTGCTGGATGAAGAAATGGTGGCTCATCTTAGTGATTTTGGTATTGCTAAATTGTTTGGTGAAAGAGAACTAGAAATTTATACTAAAACTTTGGCTACAATTGGCTATATGGCACCAGGTAATGCTTTAATAATAATACTTCATATTTATTTTCATGTTCTTTTGTTTGCTATGCTTAGTAAAACTTTAAAATATTAAAATTTTAGCCATATTTTTATGTTTTCATGTGTAAATATTTGCATTTATGACACAAAAGAAAAGTTTAATGAAAAACCTTATATTATGTTTTGACATCATGGCATTTATACTAATAATTCAAATGGACATATAGAGTACGGTTCAAAAGGAGTTGTTTCTACCAAAGGAGATGTGTATAGTTATGGCATCATGCTGATGGAAATATTTACAAGGAAGAAGCCAACAGATGAGATATTTGTTCAAGGATTAAGTTTGAAAGATTGGGTGAGAAAATCAACACCACATTCAATCATCAATATTATAGATGCCAATTTGCTCCAAGAAGAAAATCATAATACTAATAATATATTATCTCATATATCATCAGTTTTTGAGTTAGCATTAAATTGTTGCATTGACTTACCTGAGGCACGACTTACTATAACTGATGTTGTAGTATCACTGAAAAAAATCAAGGCTTTGTTTATAGAAAATGCAAGGGATATTGCTAGATGAATAATTGTTAAAAATCAAGTTTTAGCGATTATTTCTTTTAGGTTTTGTTGTTGTTGTTGTAACAATTAATCTTGTAAATTGGAGCGATTATTTGTATGTTGTAATAATATATGAAGTATTGAAATTTGAAATTTTTTAACTTTACATATTTCATTTTTCTTATTAACACAATATATCTGAATTATAAAAACATAAGTTCACTCTTTTCCTTCAGGTAAATTTTATTTAGCTTGTAGTTTAATTTTGGAAGAAAAGTTTTTCTTTTAAGATTAATCAAAGTGAGCCAGATTTTCTTTCTTTTTCTCCTCTATCCTGTTATTTTTTTTTAAACGTCTTGTTATTAGATAAAAACCCACTATAAATTGTTTTATGTTTGAGCAATTAAATAACTTTCTTAGTTAAATAGATTAATTAAACCGCTCAAACTCACCCTATCACATAACCAAAACCACCTCAAGTTTAAGAAATCAACTCAAACTTGATAATATATTGACCCCAACCATACTCAAACCCTAGAGATAAGGGGGAAATAAATTAAAAAGCTAATAGAAGATATGAGTTGTAAGATAACCATTTTACCCCTATTTCGCTATTCAATATATTCCTAAAACAAAAGCTTAGAAAAGAATATTTCATAATACAAAATCTTAGCATTAAAGTTTACATATAATATCTAAGTTTATTGCTATATTCCATGCATAAGTGTTCATTATAAACAAAATCAAGAAGAATAAATAACACTAAATAAAATCCTCATTTTATTTAAAAATTTAAATATCAATGAGCAAAAAATATAATTCTCACAACTTGTCTCAATAAAATAATACTTGAGAAAATTAGTACTTTAATTAAAAGTATAGCACGTAGTAAAATTATCATTTGAAAGATTCCTATAGGATACTATTCACTTACACATTGTATTGTCAAATGCCCTTATGCCCAAAACAAAACTATAATCATTATCCTTTCACAACTTTTATAAGAAATCGCAAAATTCATTTAATGAAATTCTTCTACTTAATTAACGGTAATCATCTTATAACTATGATTATGAACATTCAAACATCCATCCAATTTACTTAAATTATTTAGCAATAAATTTGGATATCCCAATGGCTTTGTAGCCTAATAGCATAGAAGCACTCCTATAAACAAAAGGTCATGGGTTCAATCCCTTGTATAACCTAACCTTAAGCACTTAGTGCATGCTCCTTTAATTCAAAAATAAAAAAAAAATAAAATCAACAATCTTGACTTCAACCTTCCTACTATAGAACGCAATATTTGAATTAAATCAATAATATATCACCATTAACTAATAACTTCAACAACAACCCAATCAAGCATAAAGGAAAAACCCCTTTATCTCATTTTACTTTACATAATTTAATATAGAAATTAAATAACTTTAATGCTAAACTTTGGTCTATGTTAGACCACACTTATTTCCTCAAATATAATTTCTTCTTCACATATTTCATTAAAAACCCCAAGGGCATTCCAAAATCAAGCCATAGTCATAAATTATCAACAGCACAATTTTTCAACTAGAATACATTTTTCTATGTCTACTTCCTTAACATAATCCAAGTTGATATAGAGAGAAACAATTTAAATCCTTCTCTTCGCCCTTTTTTATACATGCTTCAAGCTTCCATTTAATTTCTCAAATTTCACCACAATGTTCTATATATATATATATATATATTAAAACAATAAGTATACCCTTTTAAGTTTCAACATAAAATCGAACAATCTTAATCCAACTAAATTTCTCTTCTACACATTTTCAGAAACACCTTATCTGCACCAAACATTCAAAAAGTTCATCAACTTCTTAATCTTCAAATCTCCTATCCAACAATTTTCAAACACCCCTATATGAAATTACTATGCTACCCAAATTCAAGTCCTTACTAAGAATCAATTCAAACCAAGAAAACATAATGTAAATTCATCTTCTTCCTATTATAGCAACCAAAACAGTTAGAGTCAAATTTCCTATACTAATAAGCTCCCTAATATTTAATTTCAGCTTGTCTAAACTTCCATCTTCTCTCTTACATCATGCACAACCCATAAGAAAACACCATAATAAAAAATGACTTGAAGATCAACACACTCCCACACACATGATAACTACAGAGAAGTAAGGAAGGAGAGAGCTTTTGTAACATACCAATACAATTAAAGCACTAAAGAACATATTTGAAGTTTTGCTCACAACAGCCACAAAACAAGTTCCAAGCAGAGGTACAAGAAGCTTGGCTGGGAGAGGTAGTGGGCTAACCAAAAGAGTAGACGACGATGTTAAACAAGATAAAGGAGGAAGAAGACTTCTACCATTACTGCACAGCAACAAACAAGATTAAAGAATGAAGAGGGAGAAAGAAGAACTGAAGCTTCACGTACACATACCGTTGGAGGTGATATTGAATGTTGGCTCTAGCTAGAATCCGATGACCTTCAACACAAGGGAGCATTACTCGAGCACTGAATAATTTTCCTCATTTTTTCTCCCAGTCCCTCTCTACTATGCTTCCTCACCGATAGGAAAATAATGGAGCCTGGAGAAATATCGGAAGGGATATATATTTTCAAACTATAATCTAAAAACATTTTAACTCATCCAAGTATGTTTTTATGGTTAGATAAAAAATGTTATTTAAAACCAAATCTCATTTTACATCCAATTATATCTTCCTTGGTTGTCACGTCCCGAAATTTGGACTGTGACCGGCACAGAATATGAATAGTTTCACATTCTGAAAGCCTAAAACTTTAAATGAAATGTTTTGAAATAAAAATAATAATAAATTGTATCTCATAAATCAACAGAATCTTTTCTAAGGACTATGTGGAGCATTTACCTTCCTTTTAAAATAGTACAAGCACTTTCTTAATGATAATTATATCAAAAGTAATTTTGTAAAAAATGACGCTTCGGATCGGCAACGAGGCTCTTCACTGCTCAGTGGGAAGGTTAGGGTCACCTGCACTATTTGAGGCCAAATAATCTACCCGTGAATAACGTCCCAAAAAACATGATTTAAAGAATGCAGAAAATAAACAATGCATAATCATATTGAAAATGTATTTCATAACGCTTCGTAATCTAATGCAAACCTTTTTGTCAACATTTGTATTTCAGGAGAAATAACTATTTCAAATAAATCATTCAAAACAATCTTTTCAAAACCATGATCTTTATGTAGGACTTCAACAGAATGAAAACAGACATGGACACACAGTCCACGAGGGTAATTAACCATTCTAGTGGCTCGAAGCCACAAACTGTCGCGAGAATGAATCCCACAAAATAATTCTGGTGGCTCAAGGCCACAAACTGTCGCGAGAATAAATCCCACGAAATAATTCTGGTGGCTCAAGGCCACAAACTGTCGAGCTCGAGTACCAAGGTGCACCAAGGGCTAACAGTACTGCTGTTAGCAACCAGCATTCTATATTCCATCCTAAAATGTTTCCATCATGCATGGGGTTTATTCCACATGAAATAATCTTAATCGTTTCAATGCCATAATCATTGGTAAAATCACTTTAACTTTCCAAAATCAAATCAAATTACTGTAAAAACATATGAAATTCGCATAAGAATATATTTCATGAATAACAACAGTTCAATGCAACTTTTGCCAAACTCTTTTCAAAAACCTCTTTATTCATTTTCATACATAATCATAATTCCTTTGTAAACCAATCGAAAGAAAATCATTTCTAACAATTTAAACCATACTTTCATAAAACTTGCCTTTCGTAATTCATATTTGAAATTCAACATTTGAAATGACAATGCATTTGAAAATATAAACTTTAGGGAACGTTATTCACTCACCTGCTAAGCTTCCAAAATAAAACTTATTCTTCCAAGACTTCCCAAAATAATTGCCCTTATTGCAACTCAAACATCTGGAGTTCCTTCTTCCAAAGTACCTTATCCTGTTTCTCTTTGTTTCCTTGGTGGCTCGGGGAAATATCAAATCCTATATTAATTATCCATGTAATATTTATTAGTACTTAAAACCTTAATGCATAACATTTACATAATAAATCCCTCTTTCACACCTAAACTCTAAACCCTTTGTTATTAGCTCTCTAATCTTTTCATTTTTCTTTAGCTCCAAATTTTGTCTACTTCCGTAGTTGAACACTTTATCTTTATTTAAAACATTATACCTATACGGCCTTATATTTTAAATCTGAATTTTATTTCCAGATTTAAGATAATGCACACATCATTCAAATCTAATAGGCATTCATCCTCCCTTCATCCCAATAACATATACTATATATTTTTATTACTTTAGAGAGAGAGAAAAACATCTCTCAAAGTAAGCTTCAGACAATCATTATATAACTGTAAAATTCTAACTTCAATAAAGACCGAAAGTACATACATCATAAAAGGAATTAAGATGTTAAAATCACCAACCATCACACTCATATGCCATCGAGTGTGTGTATTATGTTCTTTCCTTCTCTTTCTATCTTAATCAAATATTATTCCTTTTTATTTCAAAGACACTTTCCTTGACTAAAATAAACCGAACATTCCAATTTTCAAATCAAGTTTGGACTACATTTTCAAACACTTTCTTTTCAGCTCAATACGGTAGAAAATTCACACATGTATACATATTCTTTAAAAGCTTCATTGATCTTTTACTTTTTACCTCTCTAACCATTAACCCAACACCATGGTGCTAACATAAGCACAACAACTTAAAAATTTAAACCAGTTTTCAGATTTATATATATATATATATATATATAACTTTATATCTCCTATCAACATGCATTACAACAATCCTCAAATACATCATGCAGACTCATGTATATATATATATCTGTGCAACTTCTCAAAATAGCAACTAAATATGTATATATATATCAGAACAGCAGCAACCAAACTTTCCCTATAGCCGCAACACTCAACCAATAGAGGGGAACAATTTCAATCCCCCCACACATATATATGCATACTTCTCTCCTTCTGATCAGTAACTCCAAGCATATACACACACAAGCCATACAAAAACAAAATCGTAGAATAACTCTCTCATTCAATCATCATAGCTCGGCAAGTAGGGAAAATGGAAATTTAAATCATCCCATGATAGTGAGCACTGATCCAACAGAAGAAAGAAGTGGTTCATACGTACCACTATCCCAAAGGAACTGAATAGAGATAAGGAAGTAGCTCGGAGAACTTGCAGTAACTACCATACCAAACCATGCACCCCGACGTTTAATACTCACGATGTAACTCAAACAACAGTAGAAAGGAAATTCAGAGACTTGCTACAGTACAATGGAGACACTTGACAGCACGGCTACCCTCTTTTCTTCTGTTGCTCCCTGCCTTACTCTCCCGTCGCCATCACTACACTGCTAATCCACTATCGCCAGCGACCCCCACTTCCCCCGCGACTCATTCCTCTAATTTCTTTATGCTCACACCCTCACTACAGCTCGCTGTCGATAGAAATTGCAATGGGGGGAAAGGAGTGGCTCGGCTAAAAGGTGATGGAAAGACTTTTCGTGCCGTGGAAGCTCTCGCCGCGCTGTTCACTGACTCTGCTCCTAACGCAGCGCTGAATCGCTGCTCTGAGACACGACCGCACCGAAGAGAAATGAGGAAAGGAAGTTGGGAGTAGGTAAAAAGAACATAAGGCATTTTTTTGAAATTTCACGCTGGAAAAAAAAATTAAAACTCACGTAGCACCCAGGGATCGAACACGTGACCTACAGATTCATTCTCCGCCTCTGAACCACTCTACTAACGTCTTCTCATCAACCTTATATGCAACAAAAAATATATATACCCTTTAAAAAGTTTTGGGCCATAACATTGGTGGATAAGCCCAAGACTTAGCAATCATGCATAATTTACTCTCAATTGATTAAGGTGCAAAGGTTAAACAAGAAGAGAGTGTGTGTGATAAGGGCATACATGTAATCTATGCTTTCTTCCTATTTTCTCTCTAATGGTGGAAAGAAAATCTAGGAAGAAGATACAATGGATCCTACATGTGAGTTATACACCTTATTTTCTCTCCCACTTTGAAGAGAAATACTTAGGCTTTGTTTAGTTCAATATAATGGAGGGTAGGGGATATATGTAGAGAAGAAAATAAGATGTTTCTTGTTTAGTTCAGGAGGGGAGAGAAGTTTATTATAAATTGTCAAATATACCCTTATTATTTTATTTATAATGTGCATGGGCATTTCCTTCATTATCTAAATTATGTTCATCTTCCTCTTTTTCCTCATGTAGTTCTTCAAGAGGTTGGAGATCTTTTCTACCAAGTTTTAGAATCTGATTAGCATTATGTATTCTGACGACTCCTTTACATTATTTTCATCAAATTCCTTCTTCTTATTATGAGTGCTTAATCTGGTAGATCAACCTAAAAGAAACACCAAGCAACAGGATACTTTGCAGAACATGCTTTAACTTAATGCCTTTGGACCTGTGATTTCTACTTGGTGTGTGTTTTATCATGATCACTTTCTTCTCCAAATAACAAGGACATGTTACTTGCTTTGAATGGAAAATGCACCATTAAGAAACTGAATAAAAAATGACCACTGATATAATAATAGCACTAATACTTACATATAACATAAATAATACACACAAAGCACAACTTATATTTCCCAGAATCTTCATCAACAAAGACATAAAAATCTAAAAATACCAGAGCCCTTTTGATTCTGATCCATTTCTTATCCAATGTCTTAATAAAATTCATGTAATTGGCCCTCTTTACCGTAAGATAGAAAGAAAAGCAACAGAAAACTGTTAAATTTAAATAGGACAATATTATGTGCCATGTTTAACATTTATCCAAAAAAATAGAACACGTTAACACAAATGTGAGATAAAGAAAACACGAATAACAATTCCTTTAGTGCAACATTTACAATAAAATTCCCCACAGATGTTGGCCACAACAACATTTATAGCAAGAAATTTCTTTTTAAGCAGCATTTTCAATGCCCAAATAAAATTATGATACAAAGAGATAGAAAATAGTTATGAATTAAATCATGTGAAACAATAAACTAAAAAGGATGAATCCTCAATTTCTATGGCTACTGATACATAGAATCTTTCAGTCCAAGATTTACAAATAATACAAAACACAAAGGTAAAGATTCCATTCCATAGTAGATTATCGGAGAGGAAGAACCAAAGTCCATAATTTTTATAGCAATACCCCATCTTCCATATAGAGTAAGTTTAAATATGAGACCCATTTTCTAGGAATAAGCAAACAGATGAGGAGTCTAATTTTGAAATGGGCCTAATTTCAACAAAAGAGGAAAACCAAGAATCGAAAACAATATTAGGCAAAGGAATGTTAGAGAAATGCCAGAAATGAGTGAATCAAACATTGTATGAAAAAGAAAGAAAGCAGAGGGAGAATTGCCAGAATTATACCTACAACGAATCCTTCGTCAATGCCACCTTCACTAGAAATGCTAGAAATGAGCGAATCAAACATGGAAATAAGTGAACTAGCTTGGCAATCCACAAAGACACCTTTATGAGACCTAGTTTTTCCTAGGGCAAACCCTTCGTCCAGCCATGAACGATGTGAGTCACAAATCAGAACCCCTCACGTCTATTTCAGTACCACCTTTGCTATCTAACCTCTCCTACGAGAACTCAAGAGGTCGAAGAATCAGGCAACATAGATGCATAGATGAAGGTGATCAGCAAGATGAAGGAAATTAAAGAAAAAAATAGGTCGAGGGTAGCATTGGAATATCAAAAAAATTGACATGGGCAATTTTGTCATAAAAAGAGCACATGTAAAAACTCACGATTTTAGAGGGGTGAGAAAGTATGGGAAGGGAGCAGAAGAAGATAAAAAAAATTTCCTTCCTTCCCCTTCATTTTCTAAAACAAATAGCCATACATCCTTCCCTCCCCTCCTTTCTAAAACTCTAACTAAATAATGCCTTAAGTATTCTAAGGTCCTATTTGGTACGTGGCATTGGGGGTTATGACCAGGAAATACTACATTTTCATGTTTGGTAAGAGGTAATGACCGATCCAATCCCAATCCCATCTTATAAAGGATTCCCCAATACCACCCTTCCGATATTGCAATTTGCATAACTATTTTCTTATTTTTGTTTTTTAAATTTTAATTTTTTTCTATTTTAGAACAATATTCTGATATTAAAAACTAACTTCTTACTGCTATATGTCATCGACACCGTTACCACTAGCTATCAGTATTCAGTGACTGCCCCTGTCACTGACCTTTGTTAGAGCTCATTGCCACTATGCTGATAACTGCCACCACCACTAATAACGTCCGCCAATGTCTGCCACCATTAGCCTCAACATTTACTGTCATTGATGGCCACTGATATCCACTGTTAGTGATAACTGCCAACAATCAGTACCACCACCCACAACGTTCACAGTTGGTGGTGACCACTGATGACTGTCACCACCACCATCAACAACCTTTGTCGTCTGTGAGTGACAGTGTCTCTAACAACTACTACCGTCGATAACTGCCACCAATTATTTTATAAGTTGATGGCAAGAACAATTATTTTTTGCTCATCCATATTATCTCTCAATCCTCTAACTCTTCGTCTGTCGCATCACACTATCTACTCTAACTCTCATATTTTCTTCATTCTCAAAGCTAGTTATAAAAACAATTGTTTCAAATAAGTTCTTATGTTTTTTGTTTTCAAATACAATTTTTCAACTTGCTTGTTTTCTATTTTGAGGTTGGCATGTACTTTCCTATATGAATTAGGGAAACAGAGACTAAAAGTTATCTTGTATATTATCACAACCCTACTCATATTAGATCTGCATTGCCATTGCCTCCATTTATGAAGGATGCCCTGTTAGCTTCTGAGAATAAAATGGGAAGGTGAATGGAGGAAGTGGGAGAGTTTGAGATGGAAGGGAAAGGGATTGAGAAAGAGAGAATATTGGCAAAATGGTAATTAACAAACCATAGGTACTTTTATTTTTTAAAACAATAAATTAATGGGAATGAGTAGGTTGACATGTAGATTAAAATTATATGAATTAGAACATCTTTATTGGGCAGAGTTTAGATGTGCTAACTCTTGGAGTACTAAGTATTTCTCCACTTTTCTTTTTTCCCATATTTCTTCTCGTATATAGATAAGGAAAACACATTTTCCCCAAATTCTTTTCCCCTCTCATTTTCTCTTCAACCAAATGGAGGGTTGGTGTGGTTGAGAAATGTAATGTGAGTGTTATAGAAAAGGATTGTGTGGGAAGTTAAACAAGGGCACAACTCAAGGCAATTGAGTGTGAGTGTCTAGGCCTAAACAATACCGTTGAAGGTAGAGGAGAGGAAGTGAACGGGAAAGCAAAGGAGAGAAACCCAACTCTTTGAGGGTGAAGGCGAATCATGCCATCCACTCTCTACTATCTATCTACTCCAAAACTTGTATCAACAATCTTATTAGGCCACTTCAGCTTATATCATGAATTATTTACAATAATGTTGATTGATCTTTAAAATTAATTATTGTGAATCTTCCATGTTATTAAAGGTCAGAAGAGTATTATTTATAACTAACAAATATAATTTATTGTTAAATTTTATATTAGGAAACTTTCTATTAAATCTAGCTAAAATATTAAAATTTAAATTCAGGCATACGCTTTTACAAATTCTTAAGCACATCAAAATGCGTCATTATAAAATTTTGAATCTTATTAAAAGACCATATGAAGTTTAAAAGAAAAAAATTAAAAGTACACTAGTGTATGTCTGATTTCGATTTTAATTATTTCAGCAAAATTTAATTGGAACTTTGGCACCATATTAAGATGAATCAAGATTAAACGTAACTAGTCAAAAATGTGGAACAAAAGAAATTAAATATAAGCAAGTGTTTGGATCTATGTACTATCTAGAAAGCCCTATTTTTAGATCTAATAAGAAGTGTTTTTCCCACATTTTTGACATCTTTTAATTTGGTAAATGAATTTCATTTCATCTTGACATGGTAACAACATTTCAATCAAATCTAATTTAAATAATCAAAATTGAAATCATTGAGTAACCACGGAGAAGCATTCTGGTATTTTAACAACTTTAAAAAAATCCAAATCTAATTCTAGGGTTTTTTCATTCCTATTTCATTGTCGAAGAAAATTGGGATTTTTAGGGTTCTATGTTGTGTGCTTCAAAGGTTTTGTCGATGGACTCTATACGTTTATGCTTTTGTTGAAATGTTAGTTTCATCTTTCCCGAAAAATGGGAAATCGTGTACAGTTTATGGTGGACGTGGGTTATTTTTTCTTTATTCCATTAACTTTCATAAGTTGATGTGTATGCTTTCTAATTTCTCTAGGGATGAGTTTGGTGCTTATTGAGTAACCCTTTGATTATGTAAGCATGATTTTCACGGGGTGTTGGCAAAAGCGTAGTTTGTCCTCTCATTTTATATGTTGAAATGTTATTTTTGTCTTGGTTCAAAAAATTTTGAAATTCATGACCTAACTAATCAACAAGCTTTGTATCTTGAACTAAGAAGTCATGGTCTAGTTGTATGATCCGTTCTGATATGGTTATCTTTGTAGGATGATCTTCTTGCCCAGCACCTCATCATAATCCCTCCTCAGCCAGGTAAAGAAGAATATGATGCAAGAAATGGTTAAACTATCCATTTTTTGGTTGTGGTATACAAAGTTAAGCTGTTCACAATGTCTAATGTATCTTCCAAAAAGTTTGACTATTTTTTCACCACAGTTAAGCTATTCTTAAATCCAAGTAGTTATGAATACAGAGCAAACAAAACTTAAAATGGACGTCCCACTGGAAGGATGGTTTAAACTAAATGTTGATAGTGCTATGTCCAGAACCTATTATATTGCAGGTTGTGGTGGTATAATAAGGGACTCTAAAAGCAATTGGGTGATTAGTTTTACACATTTTATTGGATCGTGTAATACTTATGATTCTGAATAGTAGACTATCTTGAAAGGGCTTCTACTTACATGGGACCATGGCTATAAAAAGATTATCTTTGAGTTAGATTCAATGCTCCTTATTGATATGTTGGAAAGGGATAATAATACTCACATTGACAGCCTATTTTTTTTACAAATTAAGCAATTGATTGGTAGATTATGGGAGGTATAGTTAAAATACATTCTAAAGGAGAAGAACAAAATAGCAGATGCATTGGCAAAGGAGGGCCTCTCCAGATCTTTAATATATACTATATGTCTGTTCTATTTGAGGAAACTACTTGATACTGAGTGTTTGATATTAATTTCCTTTCCCCATTAATATAATGTATTTGTATTGGCCAACAACACTTACTTCTTATCAAAATAAAAAAAAACAATATCAGGTAATGTGTATGGGCTTCACTGTATGTGTTTGACTTGGTTTATATGGTCTTCATCTTATGTCATTGTAAAACAAAATTACCTTCACATGGCCAATGAGAGTTGACACAGATAGTAAAAAATATGCTTGTATCGCATAAGAACGAAAATTCAATTCCCTATACCGTCATAAGGGTTTCTTTAGTAGGCGATCTCATAAGTCCATTATAAACGCTCTTTGAGCCCTAGGACTATATCATAACCTTGATGGGGGATTGGTACCGAATTTATCTAAACTTTTTTATATAAAAAAATTACCTTCATATACTCCACAGTTTTTTCCTGGAATATGATTGTCATAATAGAATAATTATGCTTTAAAAAGCCTATTTTCATATTATCCTTTAATCAAAACCACACTTTGATAGCAAAGTGGGAAGTGACCTCAAGAAAAATTTAATTAAAAAAAACACAAGTTTAGAAATGTACTTGTTAAATATGAAGAATTTGATAAAAAATTTTCTCATTCAATTTTTAAGATAAGGTCTAATTGAGAAGTTAATTTTAATTTTAAATATAAAAATATTTTTTTTTATTTTTTCTCAAATTACCTTTATTAATACCTCATAATAATAAAATAAAAAAATTAATAAAAATAATTAGAATGTTTTAATAAAAATACAGTGATGTTAACTAAAAATAATCCCGACAAATACATGAACTTCGAGGCTCTCAATATTATAGTCACCACGTGTCACTTCGCCATTCGGTTTTCATTGCCTGGAATGGCAGGTGAAGAATTCTTTGAAACTTTTGTGAAGAACTCTCAAACCGTTTCTAATAAAATTTTTCTTGGAGACCTCGAGAAAATGTGAGAAAGTTGTTTGGCGAATTGGAAATTAGCATTCCTTGTTTCATATGTGAAAGCTCACAAAAATGCCTAGAAATGACAAGCAAGAAATCGTTCCCAGAGCTTCGTCGAGCACTCGAGTCTAAGCCAGACCGGATCCTTTCTTGGTAGCGTGTAGGTACTTCAGCTTATGGACCTGTTTGGCTGCCATCCTTTGTATCATTGTCAACATCCTCTCTACTGTGTGCTCCTTCAATAACGGATATGATATGTATTACTTTTTCTTTCCCTTGTGATTATTTAATTCAATTTTGCTTCATATTGTTTCTGCTGTTTATTTCTTGTTGTTGTGAGTGGGTTTTAGGTTTTCGATGGCATATTCCGGTGTTAAGCTGTGTTGATAGCTTTTGTTGTGGTTGTGACCAAGACGGAATGTAGTTTCATAACCAAGTTTTGGCAGGTTCCTTTTTGACATTATAGTTTAATTTGTCAACTTTCTGAGTAATTTGGTCATTATGTGTTAATGATTATTATAACATTGAGATTTGTATTTGAATTTCTCCTTTGTGGTGTTATCTTAGTATCGTGTCTAATGTCTCAATAAATTTTGCTGTATTTTATAGGTTTTGGGATACTGGGTTAGCAGGGGTATGCTGCAGATTTTGTATGTCTCTATTTTACTTAGATTTTCGGTTGTTTTTCCCATTATGTTCTTCTTTTAATGAACTTGTCTTCATTTTCTTGGACCACTGACACCTTAATCAGCAACGTTTAAATTGTAAACTTATAGAAGCATTATTAGTTGGTAAATTCTATTTGGTGTAATGGGTGTTCATTAGCTTTGGCCACTAATAAATACTAAGAGATATTATTAATTATGAATTGTTGTTTGAATTCTACCAAACCTATCTTGTGTAATAAAGCATGTTCTTGTTGTTATTGTATTATTTTAATTTCAGAAAGTGTTGTACAACTTGGTACTGAATACGAGCTAATTGTTTTTCTTTTATGTTTTGTTTGGAAGAGAAATAAGGCTCAGAACCTAGAAATTACATAAAACAATACAACAGAACAATAGAAAACAAAACAATAAGCTACCACTATCTACACTACAAAAAAATATAGATTTGGCCATGACTTTTCAGTGGCGACAAACAAAGTCGCCGCTGAAAATGACTTTTAGTGGCGACAATTTTTTATCGCCACTAAAAGTTTGTCTTTCGGCGGCGACTTCCTTTGTCACCGCCGAATGTGGGAAATGAAAAGTTTTACTCCACTTTTTTGCGGCGATAATAAATGTCGCCGCAAAAGATAATAGTATCTGCAGTGACTCGCGGGTGTCGCAGCAAAAAGTCTACACTTTCTGCGAAATATGTGTTATGCGGCGAGTTTTATATCCTTCAGCGACGAAAAATATCGCCGCTAAAAGTCATACATTCTTTCCACACTTCACTAAAATAACTATCTAATATATAAAATTAAATTATTATGATGTCTACGGAAGAAGGAAATGAAGCAAGGGTCTATGTATGAGAGAGATATTATAAATGTATGTCAATGAGCTTGAGAGTTAGTATTTGTTTATCAGAAACAATATAGGAGAGGAGATAGAGAGAGGGAGATGTGTGTGTGTGAGATCGAGAGAAAGAATAGATATAAAATGTATATATATGTTCCTAATTACTATTGCTTTTGTTATTTGTTGCTACATTTCATATAGCATCCCGGCTTTTATAATAACGATTTATAAGGTATTTCTGAGTTTAAGAGTGTTTTTCTAAAATTTTAAAAATAAAATTTTAGATAAATAATAAAGAAAATAATAATTATTAAAAATATTTTAGAGTTAAGAAAAATGAAGAAAGAAATCATAATATGAGTATCTTGTTACTTGAAATTCATGACACAATTTATTTACTTAAAAGAGAAATAATTGTTTGAATAGTTATTTTTTGGGAAATAAATGCCTATTTTCTTAGATAATTTAAGAAAAATAGTTAGAAATAATCATTTACCTAAAACCTTTTATGAAAAATGTCTAATAAGTTGAAGAAGCTATTGGGGGGAAAATATTATTACTTTAAAAGTGAATTACTTTTAAAAATTATTTTAAAAAAAAGACTTTTAGCGGCGACAAAAAATGGTCGCCACTGAAAGAATTTTTAGCGGTGACAAAATATTCTTTAGTGGCGACCCTTTTTTGGCGGCGACTAAAATGTCGCCTCTAAAAGTCATTTCAGCGGCGACATTTTATAGTCGCCGCTAAAGCCCAATTTATTTACCCTATCGCGCAGTCGGCTTTATCACTTCGCTTTCATCCCGTTTTCCATTTATGTGCCCTAGCAGAGCATCGGCGTCCCTGTTCTCGAGCTCACGGCGTCCCTGATCATGAGCTCACGGCGATAGTGCACTTGTACGTCGAGGTTGGGTTCACTGCTCCTCTGTTCCATTTAGTGGTTTCTGTGCCCTAGCAAAGCGTCGGCATCCCTGTTCCCGAGCTCACGGCTTCCCTGATCACGAGCTCATGGCATCCCTAATCACGAGCTCACGGCGGCGGTGCACTCGTGCGTCGAGGTTGGGTTCACTGCTCCTCTGTTCCATTTAGTGGTTTCTGTGCCCTAGCAGAGCGTCGGCGTCCCTCATGGCGGTTGAGGAAGAAAGAGCTGTTGAGGTACTGGTTCCTCACGTCGGCGTCCTTCAGGTACTGGTTCCTCTCTCCCTCCAATCTTCTACACCGACGCGGTGCTTGTCCGCGGAGGTTTCTCTGTAATTTTCATTTCACAAAAATTTGTTGCAACTGAACAGATCAAACAGATCAAATTCTATATTGTTTCTATATTGTTTCAACTGAACAGATCAAACAGATCAATTTTGAGGTGTGTGTTGATCAAATTCTACATTGTTTCAATCTTAGCCTCATGAATCGGTGAAAAAGTTAAGTGCTAAAAAAATAAATTCTATATTGTTTCTGATTATTAGGTCTTTATCTCATCGAACAGATCAAATTCCTAATTCATTTTATTTTTCTGGTATCCAATCGAATTGGATTGGAATATGGAATATCATAATAATGGTAGACATAGAATCCATTTCTATAACTTTTGTTGCTTACTTTTTTATGATCCATGCTTGAGTCATTTTGTTTGTTTAGGTTCAGGAAGAGAATGAAAAACTTGGGAGGCTGTCTTGTTTTGGAGTAATGAGTATCCGAACACCTTTTTTTTTTGGCATTAAAACTATGGTTTTTGCTGTCTTGGATCACCTCAAGGTTTATATCTATGGTTATGCAAAGTTATCTTACACATATTCGGATATTTTTTAGAGAGACTGCAACACTGAGGCAGCTGTTCATCATAGTATTATTACCCTTCAAAATGATTGGAAAAACTTCAGCACAACGTTTCCTGAACCTATTATATAGAGCAACATTTTCTATGACCAAGGCTTTTCAAAATGCTTTTTCTCATACCGGAGATGTGCTTTAAGCAAATATATTAGAAAAATGTATTTAGTTAAGTTTACTAGTAAAATGATTCTTTAAAGATTTTATTTCCTTAATTAAGTATAACTTGTCATTTATGAATAACATGTATAAAAGAAATGATAGTAAAAACTAGATATTTACATATTTAATGTGTTGAATTCGAAATGAATCCGGTGCCGACACTCATTTGTACAATATAAGAAATATCTTCCTTCTATCTTTTTTGGCAGGAGATACAAAAATTGATTGTGGCTATCTTCTTTTCTAGTGTAAGTACATGTATGGTTATATAAGATAAGCTTCGGGTTCAAACTAAGCATCAGTAGGTACAATTGTTATACAATTGGGTGTGGCTTTGATGTTGGATTTAGCTTTGTATTTTTAGTTTCGTTTTAGCTAATATAACAATTGTATAATTAAGTACTTTAAAAGGTATCTACTTAGATGCATGTTAATTTATGCTTATTACAAGAGTATATAAAGTAACTAAAATAAGCCTGTTGTAATATTTCCTTAAGTCTAATATGACTAGATTTCATAGATATTGTGTATGTGAGAAGGACAAAGAGACTATCATCTCTTAGATTTAGTGATATACTATTTAGGAAGCTCCTAATACTATTTATCATATTAATATATATATTATTTATATACTGATATGGTTGTTGGCTTTTATTGTTGTATGTTTAGGGAATATAAATGGATAAAATCTAGTTATATATTAGAGACAGAGGCAACATATCATATATTAGAGGAGTAGATGGTTTTCTAGACTGGGCATTTAGTCAACCTAGCATTTAATGTTGTTATATATTGTTGTTTAATGTACCAACTGGCAATGCTATTGATGATGGTAGGGTTCATGATCCTATGGTTGATACAGAACCTTATCAACAATTGGTGGTAGACTTAAATGTTTATCGTGCGAGTCCAACACAACTTGATGATATTATCATTGACTTATGTGGAGAAGATGGACAAACGCAGATCTTAGCTCAAGGAGAACCATCACAAATTCATCAAAGTAATGCCATTAATACTGGATCTAGTGATGAAGAGGATTTTCTCGATGACTTTGATAGTGAAACTGAAGCAGAAAGTGAAACAAACATTGAAATAGAAGAAACAGATGAATCAAAAGACATTGATGAAAGTGATAATGCGACGGAAGATTCAAATGAATGAAATTAATTGATATGGTACATTTTATCTATATTGACTATGGTTTGATTCATTATTTTTTTTCTAAATGAAATGTATATTTTTGTAGGATATGTCAGGATTAAAGAGAGGTCGAGGTGGGAAAAGTGTTTCTGTTAGATCTAATGACAACACAAATAGTGGAGGTACATGCTCTACACCTCAATCAATACCTCCTATGTCACCTCTATTACTGCAACAGCAACTTCAAGAAATGCCTGGCAACTCTCCTCCTACTCCCCATACTCAAAATAGTAGTGCAGGTAAATTTTTTTCAATTTTTTAATAATTGATTTATATCGCTTGTAACATTTAATTGTTCTAATTTAACTACAATGGTAGGCTCTTCTACTGTAATCAACAAGCGCAGAGGAGTTTACAAGTCTATTAATGTGAATTTAAAGACTGCACAAGGAACGAAGATTCTAGTCAAATTTTCAGATTCCATGTCAAGAGCAATTGGTCCAGAAGCAAGAGATTTTTCTAATTATTGTGGTTTGACTCTTAGAACCACAATCTCTTTCACAGATGGTGGAGGTAGTTGGAAGAATATTTTTGAAAAATATGGTCAAGATATGATTTTAAAAATAAAGGTATTTATGTCAAATTTGTATACTTATTTTAGTTTATTTGTATTATTATATAAAGTGTTTACATTTATTTGTTTTAGGATAAATTTGAACCTGCTGATGAAATTAGTGAAGAAAAGTTTCATATAGCTATATCAATTATTTTACAAAATGCATTCAGAAATTGGAAGAACAATTTGCACTCTCGCTACAAGAAATATGAGACTGATGAGGATAGGTTGGCTGATCCTCCTCAAACTATTAGTTTTCAAGACTGGGAGTGGTTGTTAATATATTTTAAGTCTGACATATTTAAGGTATCCCACTATCCTTCTAAATAAATTATATTTTTTTTCAATTATTAAATTCTTATTATTTACTACATTTTGTTGTAGAACAAAAGTAAAAGGAACATGATAAATCGCGAAAAACAAATGACTAAACATACTTGTGGTCCTCGATCATTTGCAGAGATTGAGTATGCTACAGTAAGTTCAATCTATCATCACTATAATTTAAACTTTCAATCATTTTGTTCAAATATAATTTTTGTATTTTCTTATATGTTATTACTTTGTAGAGAGATCCTACTACTGGACGACCGATTCCTCCTGACCAGCTGTAGGAGATAACACATACTAGGAAGACATTAGACGGACAAGTAGTATGGGCTGACCCACACTCTGAACAGCTTCATGTACGCATTGTTATTTAATATCTTACTTTGATTTACTTTTATTTTTAATCTAATAGTTTTATTTTTTTATTATAGAGTCGTATGCACGAACTTTCTCAACAACAAGACCAAGATTTAGAGAGTGATGCTCGAATGACATCAGAGGAAATATTGACGACAGTTCTTGGTGAGAGGTCAGGGTATGTAAGAGGGAAAGGATATGGAGCAGAACCTTCAAGAAAGAGAAATTGCCCTCAATCTACTGATAGTTCAGTTGTGGAGAGTGTGCGTGCCCAACTGCAAGAAGAGTTTGATAAAAAATTTCAAGAGGAGAGAGAAAAAATGGAGGCTGAGCGTGCAGTAGAGCGTGCAAAGATGGAAGAAGAACGTGAAAAGATACAACAAGAACGTGTGCAGTTCGAGCAAAGACTAATGGAACAAATGGAGCAAAGAATACAAGCTCAATTAGCTGCCTTGATGCAGAAAGGACAACCACATGGGGCTACTTCTAGTCATAGTATTGAACCTTCTATATAAAATTTATGTATAAATTAAACAATTTTATTGTAATTTTAAATATCTTCATATTTTAGATGATAATAAAAATATTTATTAATATTATTATATTAGAGTTTATTTAATTATTTATTATTATATTATATTTTTTTATATTACAGAAATTATTAGAAAAAATACAAAAAATAATTTTCATTTTTGTATCTTTAGGCGGCGACACTATGTCGCCGCAGAATCATCCTTAGGTGGCGACATCTTTGTCGCCGCAGAATGACCTTTAGGCGGCGACAGTTTTGTCGCCGCTAATTCATCGTTAGGCGGTGACAAATTTGTCGCCGCTAATTCCACTTTAGGCTGCGACAGATTTGTCGCCGCTAATTCATCTTTAGGCGGCGAGTTTTATTTGTCGCCGCAAATATGTATAGGCGACAGTCTCATAGGCGGCGACTTAGCGGCGACAAAATGTCGCCCCCTATAGTGATTCAGCGGCGACTTTTAAACCTTCTGCGGCGACAAATGTCGCCGCTGAAACTCAGTTTTTTTGTAGTGCTACTTTGAACTAATTCGTCTCATTATATACCTCTACAATTTCTAGTCTTTCAGTTTATTTAATCTTTCAAAAATAACTCACAATTTCTTTGACTTTCTGTCTATTTTCATCTCTTTAGATAAGCTCTCTTTTTTCCTGGATGGGAGCTAATTAAGTTAATATCAAGACACATAACGTTGTCTTGTTCCTGAAATATGGTTTTCTTTCTGTAGTGTTGCAGTAATGACAAGGGCTTTCCATGACTATCTTGGGGAGAGAAAGGATCTTGTTCTTCTTCAGAATATATCATGCTATTTGCTTCTTGCTTGTGGCATAATTTATCTTGTCTCAGTAAGATTTTTACAGACGCCAAACTATTAGATCAAAGACTGCTTACACACAGACACTTTCTATATTGAGAAAATTATAGACGTTAAAACACTTAATTGTTTGATTTGGCAAAACCCAAACTGGTCCAGGTTATGTTGTTAACAGACTTTCTTACCTTGCTTACTTTGTAATACCAATTCAAGGGAATACTATGCATTGGTTTTCTGAAAAGCGGCAGGAAATCACTAAGAGAGCAAGCAATCAAGGATCTAGAGGTAGGTTGTTAACTTGCTGTGTTATGACATATTTATAGGCTGATTTCTGTTTACATGATTGTATCTCTAATTGTCTATCATTCCTATACATATAAGATCCTAATAAACATCTTTCACAAACCACAAATTAGTGATGCTAATGAACTAGAGACTAGAAAGCTCTTAAACTTTATTTTATCACATTGCATTTAAGACTATACAGAAAATTCATGCATTTGATCACTCTGCTCTGGCTCTTGGAATTTTCATAATACTGGAATGCATAAATAGTTGGTTGCATAATCATGCTGTAATTGAAAAATGCGAATTTGTAGAGATGTCAGACTTGCATTTTTGGCCTGTTAAATTGTTCTAGTCAATCATCCCAAGAATCTCTTCCCTTGTTTATGGATTGTTGTTTCTTTTCAAGTCCATCATTGATGGTAGAAATCATGCACAAAGAACAATGTCTTGGAGTAGTTTCTAGTCTTAATTGCTCTCAGATGTTTTATCTGCTCCCATTTTAATGTCCATTTTATAAAAGCATTGCTCTTATTAGAAATGTGACATGCTTCTATGGCCACGTACGAGGAGTTGCAACAGCGTAAAGAGGAGCTTGAACAACTACTACTCCCAAAAAGTGTTTGAAACTTTCCAAATGAATTATGAGTGACTTAACTCATTACTTAGTGCAAAGGTATTTCCACTAGTAAAAGCATGAATATTGGTTGAAGTTTGTTATTTAAGTTTGGCGATTTGAACTATATACATATGCAAAAAGCATGGGTCTTCATCCCTGTTTTTGCTGTTGTGGTTGTCCATTCTAGATAAAAAGTGAATTTTGTTCTCTAAGTGGGTCAATTCATAGTAAATCGGTAAAAATAGTATACATAGTTATATTTTGACTGCACTTATTTTAAATTAAACTGAATTTTTTTTATTTAGTCAGTATTACTAAAGAGTTTCAATTTTTCTTAATAACTTTTCTTTCCGAAATTTGACCTTGTGTTTTATTTCTTACAAGGAAGAGGCTGCTTACCACTAGTTAACAATTTCTTGTTGGTAAATTAAACTGGACATGATTACATGGGAAGATCTAAACTTAATAGTGGTTCATTATTAATAATTGTAATCCATTTTTTATAATGGGTAAAAAATAATTAAACAATTTTACATATCAAGATAAAAATGCCTTACTATATATGATGAGTAGATCTTTTAGTTTTAGATAATATAAAGGCAAGTAAAATCTTGAAAAAGATAAAGCCAGAAATGAATCCTAGTAAATATTAAAAAACTTAGCAAAAAAAATTTAGTTTCTCGATTGAAGTATTTTTCTTTTAAACAAATTCAATCCTGAATGCTACTAATTTAGAATTTGAATCCTCTCAATTGAAGTCTCCCAACTGAGAAATATTAACTATCAAATCCACAGAAAGATCAACATCCTGAAACAAATAATAAAGAAACTAATGTGAGAAAATGAGGGATTTCTTGTTAATAAATAATTTGCATCACATTTTTCTGAGAAGGATAAAATGCTATGGCTAACATGTGAAGGGTTATTAATTATTATATAAACGGTCTAAATTCAGAACTTGCTTGTAAATAGACAGAAACATGCCTTTTTTCCTGAAATGTGTATGAACCGCACATCATTGAAACAGAAATTATGCCAAAAAAAAAAATATGGGTAACAGTATAATAAACAGAACAAAAAGGAAACTATTCCAACATTGCACAAAAATGTTTTTTTAAATCAAAAGGTAAGATTTACAAAAAGATGGTGCTAGACCATGTTGAGAAATGATGTGAGATGAGATAGAAGAGTGAAACTTTAACAATGCTCTCGTACGCTAATTGGAGACGTAAATATACGTGGTACAATTATTCATTAGTATTGAAAGAGATATTTTCTATTATTTTATATTTATTCCAAAACATGCATAAAATCACACATGACATAATTATAAAATATGCATTCACCCCAACCAAGGGTTATGGATCACCATTATCTATTTTTTTATTTCCTCCTTCAAATATAATATTTTTCCAATATTTACATTTTGCAAGTGATAAATGAACGAAGGCACATCTTAGTTACTATTTTCCTTACCCTCCGTCTTAATTATTATTTACAAATTATATAGTAGAACTTATTAAACTAAATGAGAAATAATGGAAGAATTTTTTAGTGTCCGTTTAGAAAGAAAGAAAATTAAGATTTTAAAAAGGTTTTTTTTGCCTAAATCTTAATTTGAAAACTAATATTTTTTACAAATTACTATTTTACCATTACTTTTTCTTATACCCCCTCATCTCTCCTCTCTCCTCTACCTTCTCTCATTTATTTTATCTTTTTTCTACCCTCTCTCCTCTATCTCTTTCTCTTCCACCCTCTCTTATCTCTCCTCTATCATATTTTTAATAAAATCATACCATTTCTGGTAATATTCTAATTATAAAAGTCTTTCTGGTAATAACTATCTAAATATTTATTTATTTAGAATCAATTTTTTTCCATAAATTCTTCTCCAAAAGTTTTTTTTCTAAAAGCTATCTAGAAACTCCTTTTATTTATAAACACTATTCCAAACTCTTTTTTAACGGGTAATAACTATAATGCCATGCATTTGTATATATTAGTTCTTAACAACTGGCTCAACTGTAATACATACAACTCATTATAAAAGTTGTGATTTGATGAAATATGTAATTCCATTAGAATACCATACAATTGATAATTACCTTTCCAGTGATCTTACTGTACAGTGAAGCACATCTTTTACCGTGGACTCAAAATGCGTAGTGGGGTCATAGCTCTACGAGTAATGTAATGTCAGTCAGTAAAACTAAATTATTCAAATAAAATGGGAAAAAAAAACCCTCAGCTAGAATAATAAAGATGATAAAATCTCACATCCCTTATGACAGAAATAAACCAAAGACGAAAGTCAAAAAGGATATTTGGTTGTGTAGAGACTTAAACCATTTAACTCCAAAGCTAAAATTTTTTAATCAAAGCGGTCTTTTACATGGAATGCCATTTCTATGGATACCCTAGTTCTAGTTTCCTTTTACAAGCTATGAGGAAAAGAAAGCAAGTGAAAAAACATAAAATAATTCAAAGAGATTATACTTACAGCAGAGATGAAGCAACCATCGGCTTCGCCATCATTCACAGGTTCATATCTGTCAATTCCACCTCAGGTCGGTCGGTCTCTGCTTCTGTTGAGACAAAGGCAGTATATTTTCCTTTTGCTGCAACATTGTGAGAATAAGAACAGTAGAAAAGATACCTGCAGTTACCATGAATACCAAGAATCAGTTCCTTAAAAGTTGGAATCAGAAATTTACCACTAAAAGTCCATTATTTTACTCACATTCACCTCTATTATTTGTCATTCATAAGAAATCGATAGCATAATGTATCCCCATTCACATTTTAATTTTATTAGTCTCACTATCCCACTACTTCACCATTGTCATTCTTTGGAGTTAAAGGCAGGTCTTTATTACTTCATACCTAAGAAGGCGATTATTTGTTCTTTCATCACTTGTGATTATTAAATGAATGAAGGATTGGGTTTGCCCTTACATATCTGATTTACGACCAAGTTGTTCTTGCGGCAGAATGACCTGTGCTGAGTGAGAATCATGGGTATCTGGAATAGGATGACTCATAACACATATAGCGCGTGAAACTTTTCCGACATTTTTGACCTATTAGTCAATAAAATATTGGCAGATTAAGATTAAACTCATCATCAGACATAGAGATCAATTATATTACTTTCCAGTTTAAACCATGAAAACTTGTATTTCTAATCACTTAATAAACATGAGAGAAGCTAATAGTCTAAATACCCTTAAGAAATCAAACAAGATACCTTATCAGGTAGATATGATGGATCACACACAACTTTCTTGCATTTAGCTGTTTCTCCTTCAGATGTCACACCGATGGCTTTCCCACTATCATCAAACTCAACCTGCTCAGTAGAAAATAAACAGTGAGAAACTTGAAACATAAAATAAAAATATTAGGAAAAGAAAAACAGAGGACATAAAAACTGGGGAAGACAAAATGAACTTATTTAAATTAGTTTCAAATGGAAAGATAGAGAAGAAATACCCATACAATTCAATTTAATTTCTTGATAATAATGATTCATCATTATGAATTCAAGTAGACGATTCATCATCTTTCTATTATAAAGAAGGTATCAAATTCAAATATTCTATATGGAAACCTGAAAAATTTGCTTTACTTTATAAGTTTTAGAGGTAAAATAGGTTAAGGAGATATAAACTATATCTGCACACAAGAGTGTCACCATTTGTGTGTTAGAGAATCAGAGAGAGCAAGAAAGACAAAAAGCAAAATTCTTTATATAATTTGCTTCAGTATTCCATAAAGCACATGGATGTCCTTGTTTTGTCCATCAGCACATGAAACCAAATTAGAATGAGGGAATAAGTTATGACATAGAAGGAAGTGGGAGATAGAAAAATATGGACTGTGAAAACTTTTTTGACTTATGGGCTAATTACATTGCAATATCCACCAAGCTGAGATAAATTTTACCTCTTAGACACAGTAAGAGTATTCCTTAGGACATATGAGGAAAACACTTTGCAAGTAAACCAGATAAAGTCCTTTATCCTTTTCTTTTTCTTTTTTTCATCGTTTAACACTTATAAACCTACAGGGCATCTTATAATAGAAATACATGAAGGTGCAAGCTTTTCAACTCTTCTAGTAATTCAAACAATCTTCCAGAATACTGAAGCATGATATAATGGACTTACCTTGCATTCTGGTTTGTTGAGCATGTAAGTTCCACCATATACTGCACTTAAACGTGCAAATGCCTGTTTGCCATCAAAAAGATGAATGTTAGCTCCAGATGTATAATAACTTCAGATGAAAGAGAGACATGGAAAACCTGAGGCAATTCTCTCAGTCCATGTAACGGATATATGTAAGGCGAGCCTCCTTGAAAACGTGCTAGGGACTCTGCATAAAGCTAGATAACATTGAAAGTAGTATTAATTTCTTATGTAGGTTACCAAGTGATTCTATCTACACAAACATCAAAAGAATCAACTGAAAGCTATAATCCAGAAGATCCCATGAAGGAAATATAGAGGAAGCCTGAGGAATCAAGTTAATAACATTTGGTATATCCAACAGTCATGGAATAAAATGGCCCACAAGAATATGTCCGTGCAAAGGAAGAAACAAAACTATAATTGTTAGCTTACAATATTCTTCATAGTATCACAAGAAAGAAAAAGAAAACGCTATATGCCAGATGACTATGTGGAACTTAACCTTGTGATTTACCCCTTAGGAGTCAAATGAAGGATAAACATAAAGAATGATATCTTAATGAACATTTTTATGTTGAATTGTAGAAAATGGAGAAATCATTTAACGTTCTCTAAACATTGGAAGATAACTTGTATAGCTTATACCTTTATTCTTTCCACGAAGTCCTTAGCTGGATGATCCAAGTAACTATCATCTCTATGAAGTGCCAAAGCATGACCAATAAAATCAATTGTATCATCTTCCAACCCATATTTCCTACATTTTCAAGAACCATTCAATATTTTAAACATGACTTGAATCAAAGAATTACACTGTATTAAGATAATTTCTAACTAAAAATATCTTATCACCTTCAACACCAAAGAAAGCCAAAACAACGCCCAACTACTGTAATGTTAAATTTGCCAAACATTCATTGAAATGAAAATGTAAAAGCTGTAAATCTAATGTTTATATTGATATAATATTTTCTTTCTTTGGTTGGTCCTGTATCTGTCATGTCCCGAAATTTGGACCGTGACCGGCATGGAATATGAATAGTTTCATATTCCGAAAGCCTAAAATCTCAAATACAACGTTTAAAGTTTCTATAACATTTTTCAAAATAAACACAATCTTTTCTAAGGTCTATGTGGAGCATTTACCTTCTTTTCAAAATAATACAAGTTCTTTAGAAAAGTAAGTACATCAAAAGTAGTATTTGTCAAAAACGACGCTTCGGATCGGCAACGAGGCTTTTCACTGCTCAGCGAAAGAGTTAGGGTCACCTGCACTATCTGAGGCCAAATAATCTACTCGTGAATAACGTCCCAAAAACATAAGTTAAAGAATGCGGAAATAAACAATGCATAATCCTGTTGAAAGTGTGTTTCATAACATTTCATAATCTGATGCAAACCTTTCTGTAAACATTTGTATTTTAGGGAAAACAACAATCTGAAATAACTATTCCAAATCAATCATTTGAAAATAATCATTTCAAAGCCATAATCTTTCTGTAGGACTTTAACAGAACGAAAAACAGACGTGGACACACAGTCCATGAGGGTAACTAACCATTCTGGTGGCTCGAAGCCACTAACTGTCGCGAGAATGAATCCCACGAAATAATTCTGGTGGCTCAAGGCCACAAACTGTCGCGAGAATAAATCCCACGAAATAATTCTGGTGGCTCAAGGCCACAAACTGTCACGAGAATAAATCCCACGAAATAATTCTGGTGGCTATGCCACAAACTGTCTAGCTCGAGTAACCAAGGTGCACCAAGGACTAACAGTACTGCTGTTAGCAACCAGCGTTCTGTATTCCGTCCTAAAACATTTCCATCATGCGTGGGGTCCTTTTCACATGTAATGATCTCAATCGTTTCAAATACCATAATCATTGGTAAAGTCACTTTGAATTTCAAAAACCTCAGCATGAACATTCAAAATCAAGTTACTGTAAAAACATATGCAATTCACATAGGAATGTCTCATGAATAACATAAGTTCAATGCAACTTTTGCCAAACTCTTTTCAAAAACTTATTCATCTATTTTCATACATAATCATAATTCTTTTGTAAACCAATCGAAAGAAAATCATTTCCAACGATTTAAACCATACTTTCGTAAACCTTGCTTTTCGTAAATCATATTTGAAATTCAACATTTTCAATAAAATAATAATGTATTTAAAAATATAAAATTTTTTAGGGAACGTTATTCACTCACCTGCGAGCTTTTAAACATATGACTTACTCCTACTGTCACACTCCAAAACCTTTACGCACTTTAGCCAATCACTTTTGATTAACAACAGTTCTCAATTACCTGGTATTCCCAAACAATATATTAATGTTTTATTCAAAGTTTCAACAGAAATATACAATCTTTCCCGCCATCAACTACCCCCTTAGAGAAAAACTCATTATGTGAATGCCCTTCAAGTCACCATTATCAAAGCATTAGCTACTTCCCTAATTTACCATACCAAATAATACTTTCCTTATTATGCCTCGACATGAAAATGCATTTAATTGATAATAAGTTAGTATTTCCAATGTAATGCTGTGAACATTTTCAACTTCGACATCTTTAGAAATGCTATAACTATAATCAGCTTCCCTTTAAGCTAAACTACCTTACATACTTAATTCCGATTCCAATTAAGACCAAACTATTGCTCCAATTCCTTCATTCCCTAACCCAGAACTTCCCTTTCATCAGTTTCTCAAATCCACATATACCCATACATATATATATAGGCATATTGGCAGCCCACTTATTTACTTTCTTTCTTCGTTCAAATTCCTACATCAGCATTTAAGTGTCAATATACCCGTATATATCCTTTTCATTTTCAAAACCATATCAACAGCATCTATGCATGTATATATATACTTCCAATAATGTTCAATCTCATCCCCACGGCAGCAAACTTCCAATCTACTATGACAGTATTATACTCACAAACATACATGCATACGGCGTTCCCTGACCAAAACCATTTCTTCAAGGATACCCAAATACAAATACATTGCGCAAAAATTAACATATACACTAAGTAGCAGTAACCCAGCATAAACATATTCATGTGTAAATATCCCTTCGACCAAGCTCACAGCCCCCCTTATTTGATCAAAACAAATCCTTTCCCAACACCATAACACAGACCCAGGTCACCTAACAGAACTTAGCGTGCTCTGTTTCCCCAAAATTTAACTTAGATCAGAGGTACCCCACTACAACAAGGGAATAATAACCATCCCAATTAAATCCATAAGGGCACTGATCATCATTGGGGAAACTGAAGAGAAAAAGAGGAAGAAAACAACTCGCTCAGAAATGGCACACTAACCTGTAGAGATGACAAATATCCAACGACCCCAGCTCCTGCTCTCAGATGACAACTGTTGCCTATGGTGACAAAAGAAACAGAGCCCAAATAGAAAGAACACTACAATCACCAACCACCACAACAGATCCGATCAAGCACAGGGAAGAAGCTCAGTGAATTGAAATAGTTGCGGTCACCAAAACGCTTACCCATAACGAGGGAACAACCACTACTGAAAATATCTCTGACGTGAGTTACATAACACAGCGATAATGAACAGTGTCACGAGCTTTCTCCCTTTGGTCTCACCCTCTCTCTGCTTCCCCAACGTGTGAAATGTCAGACCAGTCGGCGGGGTAATGAGTTTTCCCCACTCGACGTCGGTAGGCCACCCAACAGAAGGCTTCAACTTCAATCGCCTCCCCCTTTCTCCTGCTCTCGCCACTCTGCTCTACTTATTGGACTTATGGTACTGTTTGAGGCGACGACTCCGGTGGTGACAACACAGGCAGAGCAACTGGCTGAAGGAACAACTGACCCCACGGCATCGCTTGCTTGAAATCTCACCACTGCGCCGCTGGACTCCTTCCTCTGCTGCTGCCGCGTGGATCAGCGCAAATGAAGAAAGAATGTACGGTTGGCAGAGTAAAGAGGAAGGAGAGCATTATAGTAATTTTGTTCACTAAAAAACAAAAGAAGAAGAAAAAAAAATACCTTTTACAGCTGCTGGGACTCGAACGCCAAACCTCAGACATAAACTCTTGCCCCTTGACCACTCAACTACTGACTCCACATAGCCATTTACTGCATCAATATATATATATCCCTTATTAAATTAATGTTATCTATAAAATTTTTCAAGCCATAACAGTATCATTCTATTCTTCCGTAATGATCAATTAAGAAAAACTTTCAGTGCATGAAGAAATGAACATTTCCAAGTCTAGTAAATGGTACTATTCATCTGATTGAGAGTTCTTTAATGATAAAACTTTTTCATTGCCTAATTTGATGTGCAAAGTCCTATGCTTACGTAGAAAGGGCAAAATGAGTGAAGAAAAACAATTTTTTAACTAGGGTAGGTTGAATTTGAAGGATAAGAAAGGGAAGTGGATGCATACGAAATCAGCTGCCTTGCTGTAACTTGGTTCAAATCTAGCCCTTCATGAGATTTTGGATCACTCTCTTCATAGTCTTGTACGTAAATGAAGAACTTTCGAGCACGGCGCTTCTCAAACAATCCCATCAATGGAGATTTTAGCGCTTCAACATCTGTGGCTGGAGCTTTGTAAATCTAAAAGGTAAAGTATGCTGTCATAAGATTTTAGCTCTCTCCCTCACCAAAATTCATAACAAAAACCTCCATTTCCCCTCTCTTCAAATGGAGGAGGGCCTTTTATTGAATAAGTCGGTTGGACCATCATTTCCTCTGACTATGACTTTTCCCATTTCTTTTCTTCCCTTTCATCCATCCAACTCATTTCATCTCAAATGCTTTCTTTTACTCTTTTTTAATTCCCAACTAAATGATTCATCGTAAGTTAAGAAAGGAATTTATCATTTTTCTACTTTGAAAGATTCATCACAAGTTATACATGTACACGTCCCAGCTAATTGCCAGCAATAATGGCTTATGAGTTATGCATGATAACGCCCATTTTTCAAACCTCCACCCTTCTTTCCCAAGATCATAAGAGTCTTGAGAAGCTCTTGACACCCTTCGTACGTGTTAGTTATTATTAACTCGATAAAAAATAAATAAATCTTGAGAAGCTCTTGTTCTATTCACATTTGAGAATACTGAATTCACGAGTCTGTATCGAAAGCTTCTTAATTCCGTTTGGTGTTGTGTTTATCTTTCAATTGCTTAAACCCGTCATCGCCATACAATACCATTAATACGTCTCACTGCTTCTTTATCCACTCTAGTTATTATTTCAATTACTCCATACATTTTGCCAACAGAAAATAATTAGTTGTGCTATCATTTAATCTAACCACAGGAGATATGTCTTATACGGATATTATTATCTCATTTCTTAAATATAATAATTAGTTGACTAATTTAAATAAATTAAAAAAATTAAATAAATAAATAAATTATAACAAATATGTCATGATTCCTCAAAATACTTATATATAAAATTAGATTATATATAAGATAAATTGATTTAGAAAAAAATAATAATAAATATTATATATAAAATATATTTACGGCTTACATTTATGATCAAATCAAATTCTTAGATTAGTTTCTATATTAAAAAAATGAGGTACTATATACTGTAACAATGTTTTAAATAATTATCTCCGCCTACACAAGCCAGTGCTCAACTCTACATTTTTCTCGATGTGTCAAAGATGATGATATATCAACTAATAGAACAAGGAAAAGAAATACTAGAGTAAGATCCAATGAACGCACCTGAGCCACAAACATTGACTTGATGCTCAATTTATCGAGAAATGTTGCTGCTATATAGGCAGTTGGTGATCTAGAAGCAAAGGCAATATCAATCCCTTTATCTTTGAGTGCATATAGGATTCCTTCGGCCTGAGGATACATAGATGGCATTTCAAGCTTGGATCGACACTCACTGAACTATATATAATTTTGTACAGGTTCTGCTGAGAATAAAAATGTGAATGTTTAAAAGATGAGAAATTTATAATGTTCTCAAGTTATCATTTATTGGGTAAACAAACCAAATTGTCTAAAATAAAGTTTTGAAGGTAACATTTCGGATTTTCAAATGTCAACTTAGCCTCAACTTTTCTTTTTGCCCAAAAAACAAAAATAATATCAACTTCACACATTGTACAAGTGTATGAGATATAAATGAAACACACTTTCTACAATGAAATATTGATCAATTACCAATGTGATTATTCTATTATTTATGTTAAAACTACATGAAAAACACCATAAATTATTTGAGTTATATAAGAACAAGCTTTAAACAACACAAAAGATATTAATATAAAATAAAGACAAGTTGTGGGAGAACTTGACAGACTACGATATTCTTAAATGCCTCCGCCTTCACCTTCTAATTTTCTATCTCTCTTCCTCTACTAAACTCTTAGGGATTGAATTCCGATAGTAGTTAAATATTCTCATAGTGGCTTCGATGCTATATCCAAAATATTAATTAATATAAAATAAAAATCTTTATATATAATATAAGCTAAAATATACAAAACCATAAAATTTAGGTGAGTTGCATATTTATGTAACGTCTGATGCAATATTTTAATTAAAGCTCTTGTTTCAGTTGATTTCTTCCATTGTTGCAACTTACGCAAGATGTAGTGCATGCAGTTTTTGTACTTAGATTAGGAAATCAGACAGGCATAAACATCAATAAGTTTAGGTTTTGCATCACTTAATCCCACAATTACATCAGGATCATACATATCTAGAAAATGTAATTCATTTTAGGGAATCCATTTCAGCAAAGATTCTGACTATTAAAAGAGCATACTAAGTTGGAAAAGAATGCAAAACAAATATGGGGCATAAAATGGCCATTGAGTAAAAAGGATGAGTATATGAGTTAAACACTTTCCATTATAATATCTAAGAAAGAATCATGAAAGTAATATAAAAAATGAAGTCTCCTGTTTTTCCAAAGTGAGGCAAGTCTATTTGAAGGTTTATTCAGTGGCAACACTTGCAGCACTCAAATCAACAGAAAATGAGGGACTGTTAATAAATAATTTGCATCGCATTTTTCCGAGAAGGATAAAATGCTATGGCATATCATAATATGTGAAGGGTTATTAATTATATAAACGGTCTAAATTCACAACTTGCTTCTAAATAGACAGAAACATGCCTTATAAATGGTGCTAGACAATGTTGAGAAATGATGTGATATGAGATAGAAGAGTGAAGAATTACAGAGATGGTTCCAAAATTGTTTTGTATTTGTATATACTAGAAAAGTAGAAATCGTTAAATTCTCTTATTTGTGTACTTCATAATATTCATGTAATGAATGAGAGAGTCATCTATTTTTTAGCTGTGACTGGTGGCTTACGGTTGACTCAAAAACAGTTAGTTCAAGAAATAGAAGTTGGGAGCAACAGTGATGAATTGTTTCAAGCAAAACAACATGAGAATATTTTATCTGAAATCATTTTAACATATGCTCTGTTTTTTTGAAAGGAAATAGAGGTAAGCCAGTAATGTTGTAGGATATTAACAAAGAAATAATAATAATACTTTTTATTATTATTATTTATAGGTTATGTGAAACTTATAACAATGCTCTCAAACGCTAATTGTCGACGTAAATATACGTTGTACAATTATTCGTTAATATGGAAAGAGATATTTTCTATAGATTGGTTTAGGGTTCAATTTAAAAAATTAAAAAAAAATGTTTCAAATTAGTCATCTGCCTTTTAAAGGAAAATACTCATGTGTCAAGATTTTTTTTTTAAACAAGACATTTTGGGCCAGTTTAAATATAAATAGGGATTGAATTTAGTAGAAAGGTTTATCTCTTCATAAAAAGGATATGTTCACAAATAGCATTATCAAAACTTAGTGGTCAAATTTGAGTGAACATTTCTATATATAATTATTTCATAAAATCTTTATAACGTATATATTTAATAACAATAATGAAAATTTAAGACAATGGAATACTTCACATGTTCTTTCTTATTATAAAAAAAATACGGTAACTAGAAGAAAGGTAACTTTATATAAAATGCGCTCCTAGACACTGACTGACTCTAAAATTAAATTAGTTAAATATATTTGATATTATGGATTTGAGGAGTATATGTTTTTGTTAGAGTTAAGAAAATGTATTTAAAAAAGACAAGTATAGTATACCCAACAAGCTAATTATTTTTTTCTAGTTGCATTTTTTAAGTTTGTGGATCGAATGGGGTCTACTCACAACGCGTCAATATTAGTTTGCGTACAAATTGGAGTATCAGATATAATACATCCAATCTAATTAGTCTAAAATTAAAGACTTTTGATATGTGTCGTCTTCTTCTCACTAACTAGTTTGTTTTGGGAATTAAGTTACTTAGAAATTGATGATTTAAGTTGGGAAAATCTCTACACTAAAATTCAATTATTCATCATACAACAATTTATGTAAGTATTTTCAAATAAAAAATTAGAGTGCAAGCTAAACTATTTAATTTTACGGTGCAATTGGAATGAATCTAAATGGAATGTTATAGAGGTGCATCATAGGGTAAATACATCCATCCGAACACTGTTCTCACTTAAGTAAGAAATATACCTAAATGGAATGAAGAAAATATAAGAGAGTAAAGAAGATTGTATCTGTAATTTTTAAATTCGTTTCAATTTTTTTGGTTCAAAAATTCATTTGTGTAATATCACATCACATTGATGTTATATGATTGCAGCTTGTAACCAATCAATACATTCAGCTTGAACCAAAATAAATTAGATGGCAATCAAAATAGATTTAAAAAATATTTAATAACTTAACTATTATTATTTGATAAGTGAGAATTAATTAAAATGGACAGACCAAAATAAATAAGATCAGCAATACTTTATAAAAGTGAATATTGGGCTTTAAAAGGATAGTAAGAGAATAAAATTAGGGTAACTGATATGAGGATATTGAGATAGATGTGTAGGCATACAAGAAAAGTTAAGATTCATAATAAATAAACACAGAGAAGAGTTGAAGTGGCACCTATTGAAGAGAAATTGGTACAGAATCGTCTTAGGTAGTTTAGACATATGCAAAGAAGGCCAAGGGATATGCTAGTTAGGAGGGTTGATCAAATAGTATGGATTCCGGTTAAAAGGAGTAAATGAAGACTAAAGAGAACGCTCAACTAGGTCATTGAGCGGGATCTCCTAGTCAGTAACCTATCCAAAAATTTAATTTTGGGTATATTACAATGGCGTTGTATGATCCATGTAGCCGACACCATTTAATATGATAAGGCTTGTTGTTATTGTTGTTGGATGGACCAAAATGATAATTAATATACACATACATCTAATGAGAGATAAAAGGGGAAACTAGTACTAAAACTTTAATGACATGTCATGACAAAAAACAAAATTCTCTCTCATCCTTGTAAATGGGACTAGAGTGGTAAGTTTTATCTCATTTGTGTTCCTTTGGATCCTCAAATTAGTGATCTGCCCATCTTAGTAATATTGAAAATGATAAAATAGTATCTAATACTGTTATTTCTCAATTATATTTAATATTATAATTTTTTGTGATATAATTTAACCCTTGATGTTTTAAATTTAAATCAATACAAGTCACCCATAGTTAACTGGCCATTAAGAAAAATCATTGAGGTTTGAATCATGAAGAGAACATCTTAACTGCAACTTCTAAAATCTACTAATAAGTCAAGCCTGCCATTCTTCATCCAAGCTTCCTCTGCTATACTTGACCACAAATTAAATGAAATAATTAATGCAAAGACTCAAGTAGTATATAACATTCTAAAGTATTTTTTGAGTAGTATGCAATATTCTAAAAATATTTGTTGCTACTGGGACAAATACTTTATGGTCAAAATTGAACTACAAAATACTTGAAGATATTAGATGTTCTTATAAAAATATTTTAGGATATTAGATGCATAAAAAAATTTGTTTAAAAATATTAAATATCACTGCAAAATACTTCAAGACCCTAGATTCTATTTAACACACTATGTTAAAGACCACATTTTTTTCTTTGTGTCATTTAGTTGGGGATTACCAGTTATTTTCTAATGACTTTTTTGTGTTAAAGTATCAATAAATTTAATTTAATTACATATTCATCTATTAATAATATTAAAAAACCTTTAAAATATTTAAAATTTATAAAGAGAGATCCTCAATTATTAAAGACTTTGGGTATTTTTTTATAAATGCACAAAGTATCAAAGATAAAACTGATTTTTATTCGATGATAACATCATAATGCTGGATATACTTTACCTATTCAAAATAACTTCCTTGATGCGAGAATGCTACTTCTTCCTTTGTTACATCAACTTTTTTTTATAGAACAAATTTTAATTTTTTTTATAGTTATTTTTGTCCCTACAAAGCTCACAATTAAGTCTATATATCACGCGATGTGCCTACACATGTAAATCGATGTCTATCTATAGTCTATCAAACTTGACCACAAATGAAATAATGTAATGATAACGGAAGAAATTAGAGAAAATTAATGAAAATTTCTTATTGTAACTCTTTTTTACCTCGAAGATAGATGGCATGTAATTAAAAAAAAAGTTATATTTGTTAAAGATAAGTTGTATTTAGGTCCTTAAATAAATTAAGTATCTTTATGCAATCAAAGTTTTGCAATAGATAATTTTCCAACAAAAAAACTGTACAACACGTGATACAATGTTTCCAAAATAAAAGCCGTACTATTTACGTGTGTTTAATTTTGAAGTCAATTGTTGTATTTTCCTTTCGGTAAACTTAGATGATATTGCCAAAATAAAGAATATATATACACACATACACACATGTTACATAAGTATTATATATATATATATATATATATACACGAAAGCTGTGTTCTTGTGAGAATATATATATCTCACCGCTCAAAGAATATTTATAAATGCGCCGGTGGGCTCTGACAATTTATATCAATACTGAATCAATGGTTCAAAAATAATACTAAAAAGTCCAATCAAAATATTGAAATTGTTACGTAAAGTTCACAGTTAGATCAGGATCACACATAACTAGAAAATGTAATTCATTTTAGGGAATTCGTTTCAGCAACGATCCTAACTGCTAAAAGAGCATACTAATTATAAGTTGGAAAAGAATGCAAAACAAATGTGGGGCATATATGGCCATTGAGTAAAAAGAATAAGCATGAGTTTTTCACTTTCCATTATAATATCTAAGGAAGAATCATGAAAATAATATCAAAAATGAAAAGATCAACATCCTTAAACAAATAACAAAGAAACTAATGTGAGAAAATGAGGGATTGTTTGTTAATAAATAATTTCCCTCACCATTTTTCAGAGAGGGATTAAATGCTATGGCATATCATAATATGTGAAGGGTTATTAATTATTATATAAACAGTCTAAATTTACAATTTGCTTCTAAATTTATTTTATTTGAAATCATCTTAACATATGCTCTGTTTTTTTGAAAGGAAACAGGTAGGCCAAGTAATGTTGTAGGATATTAAGATATTAAGAAAGAAATAATAATAATAATAATAATACTTTTTATTATTATTTATAAGTCGTAAGTGAGTCTATCCCTTTGTAAAATATTTTATACTAAAAAAACAAAGAGTGATTCTGAATAATAAATTTTAGAGAATAATTTTTATAAAAAAAGAGATATTAAAAAAATAAGTATTTTAATAATTATTATTAGAATAATTTTTTTAATAAGTAAATTATTAAAAATGGCATGAGATAAAATGATAATTACATAAAGTATAATTTTAAATTTATATTTTCTGTTTGATACTAAAATAATAAATAATATTCGGACACATATATATGATTTATTTGGTAATTAATAATAAATAATTAAGAATTTATACTTAAATTTTTTACTTTCTTGTACATAATTAGAAATTTAATTTTATACGGTCAACAAAGCCAGCTCCAAAAATGATCTCCGCTTCCTCCAATCTGGGATCTTTAGCCTCCGGCTTCGATGAACAGAAAGTTGGACTTTGGGAAGTTTGTGCTTGACCTCTCTCCACAACATATTCACAGCATTGGATTATTTTGGAAACATTACATGTTTGTCCATTTTTAACTACATGAAATGGTTGCCTTACCCACACCATTCCCCACTGAAGATAAGTAAAAAAGAAAAAAATAACGACAACAAAGGAATCAGTTACAGTTATATAACAATTACAAAGAGGGATGCAACTCATGCATCCAAATTTCTCACCCCCAAGAAAAAACCTCTCCACAGACAATTGGATCAGTTGCCCAAAATATTGATTTCACAATACTTAGAGATCTACTGTTCTTAAGAGGTTCATCATCTTCAAATGAATCCACAACATGCACGTATGGGAAAACAACATCCTTCCTCAAATGGGACACATTTTTGGGGTAGCGGCCAAAATCGACCACAACCTGAATGGATTCATTCCCCTGATCCCGCAGGAACCTGAAGGCATTGGGGTGTGTCATTGGAATAACATGGTCTCGACCTCCAGACCTTTGCCAGTACTTGGATTGCAGCAAATAGTCAATCCAATCAATCTGATACCAGAAACAAGCTATTATTAACTTCAACCGCAAAATCCTTCATAAAGAAAAATGTATATTGAGCTCAGGTGGTCTGGAGAAAGGGAACTGAGAAGTTACATATAATTTGGATCATTACTCCTAATAATGTGGATTCCCATCTCCAGAACATTCAAAGGATCTATAGATCAGAAATATATACTCAGATTATTTGATAATTATTTATTAGTATTGAAAGAGATATTTTCTATAGTATTAAAATAAATTTATTTTACGTTTATTCCAAAACATGCATAAAATCACACATGACATAATTATAAAATAATTATAAATGAAAGAAGTCACATCTTAATTACTATTTTCCTTGCCCTCCGTCTTATTAAATTCAATGAGAAATAGTTGAAGAATTTTTAGTTGTAAGCCCATTAGTTCAAACCTGAGGAACCATCTTCCTTAAGCCCATTTAAAAAGGGAAACACCTGAAACTTGATTTTAGATACCCTTGGACCTTTGTAGTCAGACAACATAACACTGTAATGTTGAGCTCAATAAGTTTATTATTCCTAAGACAAATTGTGTCTAGTGTGAAACTGATTAGTTATTTAATATGATAAATTATTTAAATTTTTATTAGAAGAAATGTTAATATTTAAATCTAATAGTATCTTGAATAAGATTACCTTCAATAGGAATATATATATATATATAGCTAAAAAAATATTATTATAAGATTTATTGGAAGTTTCTAAATATTCTCATTAAATTCATAAGTTCTTTAATTTCTTCAAAAAAATATATCCTTTAAATTTGTTAGATATGTGCATCTCCCTCAGATGGATTTTTATTTTATTGTGATTTGTGACCAATATTCAGCTTTTGAACCAAAAGTAGATTATTCATATAACTAGCAATGAACAAGTTATCTTTAATGATAGTTAGTAATTAATAAATCCACTACTTATATAAGAAGCTAGAAGATTACAAATTGATATGCATTTTATATTAGATAACAGAATGACTCAAATAAATATTATTAATTTGTGAGAGGTTTTTATTTATTTTTTCTTTATTTCCCTCCAAATATATTATATACAATATCCAGTTATGTTAGTTTCAATTTCAAATTAAAAACAAGCAATATAATGAATTCTACTATCTATTATCTATTTTATATAAATTTCTTTCTTAATATTATCATTTTTCATATATTTTTCCTTATTATAAAAAGTATGATAATTAGTAAAAGGTAGCTTTTTATATAATGCGTTGGTAGGCTCTAAGGAATTTTCTAAAGCAATTGATATTTATACTAAATTAGTGGTTCAAAAATAATACTAAAAAATCCAATAAAAATGTTGAAATTGTTAAGTGAAGTTCATAAAAATATCTCGTGATTAATATTTGAAAAGTCTACTAACAAGGTTCTTTTGGATGTACTCTTTATATATATGGCCTACATGACTATTCTAAATTAAATTAGAGAAATCTATACTTATACTTTTCTTTACTTTTTAATTTGATATCTATACTTACTTTTCTCTTTATTAAATTATTTAATTTTATTCTATAAATACTGTGTAGTCCCTATAATTTTATTTTATTAATATTGTTAACTCATATACATAAATTAATTGTGTTAATAGAGTAAAATCAAAAGATTTAATCATAAAAAAGTAAATATAAGTACCAAACTAAAACTTAAGGAAAAGTATAAATACCTATAAAATAGTTTTCCTATAAAATTATATTTATGAAAGGGACATAGATTCTTTTCATCACTAGCTTACTTTAAGGGGTTACTCTATGATCCATACAATACAATGATAATGAAAATAATAGTTCTTCACGTGATAGCGTATGACTATTAAAATTAAAGTTTTTTTTATTATTAACGTAATTCTCTTTCTCCTTCGTTACATTAACTTTTTTTAGTGACCAAATATAATTTGAAAAGTCTAAAGAGTGCTCTTTAAATAAATGTTGTTATCGACCATGACCGATGACCTATCAATGACCAAGTAAGGGGAAAATACAAAATAAATCATTTAATGAAAATTTAGATTGTAAAAAATAAAATGTATTCTCGCTATCCACCAGGACCAAGACAAAATTAATTTTTTTCTAATTTTATGTGCCTCTTTCTTCATTTATGCTTGCCCTTTATTTGGTTGTTAATCGGAATATATTCTAGTTTGGTATTTTTCCAATGTCTTTCTTTTTCTAATCTAAAAGAAATTAAGCTGGTATATATATATCCATTTTGGAAATTTTACTTTTTGAAAGAGAAAAAAATTACTGAATGTGACTTCTGGGTCTATTTAGAAGTAAATCCTACAATTTTTCATCTACAAGTTAACGATGGGGTTTGTTCGACTTCCAAGTATATGTTTGAATATGTATGACAGTTCCAAAAAAGAAATTACTTAGAACTTAAAAAAAAAATTAAGCTATTGGTTAAATAAGGATATAATAGATTTTTTTCAAAAAAAAAACCACCTTATGCTTTTAGACATATAACATATATGTACAGTGTTGGCTTTAATTGTTTTCATGTTAATTATGTGATATGTTTTACCTCCTTTATTTTAAATTTATTTTATATAAATTTCTTCTTCTTTCTAGCTAGACTATCAATATACATCCCCAAAATATATAACACACAGAGACCCAAAATGGGGCTTGTGTATGTATAGCTTGTGATTACAATCATAAAAAAAACAAAGAAAGTTAAGATCATGAACACTAACCACATAATATTTAATTTGTAAAATATAATTAATGAGCCTCGTTTTATGCCAGTACTTGTTTCTTGTAGTTTTTATCATTCTTCTAATAACTTTAAGTGTAATAATATATACAAATTGTGTTCTCTCTTATTCATTTGAAATGAAAATTATATGAGATATTTTAACAAAAATTATAATATGGAATTAAAAATGTAAAATAAATAAAAATATTTGGATAAGTATAAAACTTTAATTAAAAATTATAATATATAAATTAAAAAATTGAAATAAAACTTAAAAACCTCTTGTTCAACCATGTTTAAGATCCTACTGATGAACCAGAATGTGAGATGAATTTTCTGGAGAGACAAATGACCGAAAAAAATAGTTTAATGCTTTTTTGCCACACATAATTAATTGAGAATGCACAAATAATCTATATAATCAAACTTCATCCACTCACTTGCAATTATTAGAAGGTAAGCAATTTGATGGTTAGAAGAAATTTGTTTTCTCCTTTTCTAATATTCAATTATTTAGTATTAGTAAGACATGTGTAGTTTTTTTTCCTTGTTATAGTTTGGATATATTATATGCAAACGATATTACCTAATTTATTTTTCTTTTAATTTTAAAGTCTGTACAGTTACAAAAAATATTGAGCAAAATAAGAATGTTATTACTTATCAGTTATATATCATATATGTATATTAAGAAGATTATATGTAAATATTATGACATTTTATTTTTCTATTTATAAATCCATTCAGCCTTTTTATAAGTAGTTGATAGTAATCAATTATATTTGAATGCAACCTCTTTACAAGCGTGCCAATATTCCATCTAATTTTTATTATTTTCTTTGTTTTTCAATCATTTTCTCTAATAGAGTAAGTTTAAAATGAGATTCTTTTTTTCATCATTTTTTTAATATTATTGAAATATAACTAAAGGTTTAGAATTCCAAAATTATGAAAGCTAAGATCATGAACAAAAATGTATAGAAGATCATGAACTGGTAGCGTCACATGGAATTTAAAACATAAAAAGCTCTACATCATATATAATATGCCTACAAACATGTTTTTATTATATATTTATAGATTTTATGATTTTCCTATTAACTTCAACTCTATATTTTTTTTCTCTCTCCCTTTTGTTCAAAAATACATCCTTTTCCTGTTTAATTTTTTTTATTTTTATTACACAAATTTATTAAATTTCTTTCTTCAAATTTATTTTTATTTTCATTAGTATTCACTTTTTCTTTAAGCTTAAATAACTATTTAATTCATCTCATGGCAAACTAGGGAGCATAATAAAACATAAACATAATTTAAATACAAGAATAAGTAAAATTGTTATCTTTGAGTTTTATCCCTTTCTCTCCTTATTTATTCTCCTCTTTTCCTTACTTAGATATTCTTTCTCCAAGTCTCTAACTCCACTTCTATAATGTCCAATAGTCATAAATAAACATCTAAACATTGATTGCCTACTCTATTAGAATAATTGAAGTTACTAATTTCTCATTACTATTACCCTTACTTGGTTTCTTAAAATAAAGCCACAGGACACAGAGCACAACAATGGCGTCTTCATCTCTCTCTGGTTTTGTTTTCTTTCTCCTTCTCATTCTCTTGCTCTCACGTGTACTCCAGCCTTTTCCATAAACTCAAACACATGCTGTAACACTCATACCAGCAGCAATGGCGTTTAAACCAGCACCCAGAACAGCGACATATATACATACCAGAAAGCTACAGTGCACACCATCAGCAAGCTTCTCTTTCTCTGTCTCTCTCGGTCTATAGCTCTCTCTCTCTCTAAAACTTGCATATACAGAGCATCGAAAGTGAAGATAGAAATCAGAAAGCTCAGCATAGCTGCCGACAATGTCACGAAGCTTTCTCTCCTCCTTCTCCGACGAAGACGCGATCGCTGCTCTGTCGTGCGTTTTTGCTTTGCTACTGCTCGTGCTCTGTTTTGGCTTTCTCCACTCTCTCTCTTGCTTCCCGTCTCGCTTACTCTGTCTCACTTTGCTCGCTCTCTCGGCTGAAGACAGAGATGATGAATGGAGAATGAGAGAAGAGTGATCTCTCGTCTCTCTCACTCTCGTCCTTGCTCTACCTGTCTGTCATCTCCCTCTCGCATCTCTGCCTCCGTCGGCCTCTGCTTCCCTGTCGCTGCTTGTTCTGATGACAGAAGAAGGAATACAATGGGGCGTGAAGGAGACTCTTGGCAGAGGAGTACTCGGGAAGCTTGGGCAGGTTAGGCGTATGGAGGAAGACTGATGAAATTGATCTGACAGAGGGAACACGTGGGAGAGAGTGTACTTCAGTGGGGAAGAAGACAACTCTTGGTTATCTTATTTTGAACGTTTCTCATTTTTTTTGTAATCTTCAAATACTCCTAAAAACTAGGATTTTTTTAATAATAAATTCTCTAATTTATAGGGTAAATTTTTAAAATATTTATACAAAAAATAACTTCTAATTATTTTTTATTTTTTTAAAAATATATTTTTAATTTTTAAAAAATAATTATTAATTTTTTTGGGGTTTTTGAGATAAATAAATTCTTTTATAATTTTTTAGCTCTTAAAATACCCATTTTATAATTTTTTAAATTTTTTCTAAATTTTAAAATATTTTAAAATACTTATTCTTTCTTTTATTTGTTATAAAATTTTATCTTTAAAATTTTTTAATTTAAAAAATATTCTTAATCCCAATATTTTTTTTATAAATCTCTTTTATGAAATTAGGATGTTACAATACATCATTTTCCTATTTAATTTTAATTTTTTATTTACATTACGCAAATTTATTAATTTTTTATAAAATAATTATTCAATAATTACAACATAAAAACCTTTTATTTTAAAATAAATCTTCTATAAACATGTCAATCTCATCTCGGAATAGTTTATGATTTTCCGATTTTTTTTTATTTCAAAAAATTTACAAAAACTTAAAAATAATAAAAATATTTTAGTTATATATATTAGTATTTGAAATATATAAAAGTCATCATTGTAACTTTTTTTAATGTCTAGATTTTGTAACCCAAAGGCATAGGTAAATTTAATAGACTTAACTTGTTAGACTTGATCTTAAAAGGACCTATTAGTTAATTTTATTTAAATTGAATATTGAAAATAAGGTCTTCTCCTTATTTTTATTTAAATATATAAATATATATATTTAATTATTATTTCTAAATAAATTAATATATAATATTTATTTAATTCATACCACATTAAGTGTTAATGATAATCAATAAGAGAGAAATATTCCACAATTAATAAATAATTGTACATCATTAAAAGGATTATATTTGGTATAAACTCATTCGTAGGTATGCTCAAACTTATCCCATACCTTTCTTTATGAGTTATCTGTGTTTATAACTTTATCACATTTTTAGTATTTTCATTCAAACCGGCTAATATGAACAGAAATGTTGGTAAGCTTTAAAATTTAGTGATATTAAAAACACGCACACACACACTTTTTATATAATTCCTATCCTTCTTTTGCAGAATTAAAAAAAAACAGGACATGCTCTTTTAGTAGTGTATATATTCTAACATTAAAACTTGAGGCATGAATTTTACAATATTTATTTTTAGTTTTATTAAATGTTCTCTGAAGATCACATGCTGTAGAATCCTTTCTCAAAAAGTACCATTGGTGCGGGGATTAATTTACAATGACATGTTAAAGCTCATTGTAAATTAATCACCGCACTCGAATTAGTTTATTTAAGTACGCACTTACTAGCATAGCAAAACTTTAATTTCAAGAAGAAAAAATTGGAAAGGAATCGAAATCAAAGGGATATTTGGAGTTTTCTTGTAATGTAAAGAAGTGAATTCAAATTTTTGAAACATATGTATGTTACATATATAGACACACACACACACACACAAAACATATTACCTGTTTTGTCAATTTTCACAACTTTATATAAATGTTATATATCTATGTCCGTCAGTTTTTTAAGTTAATTACCAAATAGCTTTTTGTTTTCAGGTCGTATACCCAAGGAGATAGGCAATCTTGATAAGCTTGAAGTGTTGTCTTTGGCAGATAATAATTTCAATGGATCATTTCCTTCCTATATATTTAACATTACGGCATTGAGACGTGTCTACCTTAACAGTAATGCCTTCTTTGGCTTTCTCCCATCAAATTTAGGAATTGGTCTTCCCAACATGAAGGAATTGGTTTTGACAGATAATCTACTTATTGGACAAATTCCAAATAGTATCTCAAATGCTTCTAAGCTCATTAACTTAGATTTATCATGGAACAAATTTAGTGGAGATATACTGACCGCAGTTGGGAATCTAACAAATCTGATGGCATTATATTTGGATGGGAATGATTTGAATGGGTTGATTCCAAATACAATTAGCAGACTGCAAAGCCTTCGACATTTAAGTCTTAGTAATAATATATTGAAAGGGCCTATCATAAATGAAGTGTGTCAAATCAAAAGATTGAGTGAACTGTATCTAGCCAACAACATGTTTTTAGGAATGATTCCTACGTGTCTCACAAATACTTCTTTACGAAGGTTGAATTTCAGCTCCAACAAATTAATTTCTCAAATACCCTCTTCTCTTTGGAATCTCAAAGATATGTTGATACTAAACTTATCCTCCAACGCATTGATCAGAACAATTCCACTTGAGGTATCAAATTTTGTTATGGCCTGAGATTCTTTTTAAATAAAATATTTATATATATATTATTAATTCAATTAAGCAATGGAATATGTATATCTTTTGTGCAAGAAATTTCAATATGATCAGGTTAGCCGAGTGGTTAGAAGGCGCAGGTTGTAGCATTGGGCTCTGCGTTTGAATCCCAGCTGCCACAAAAGTGGTATATTTTCATTTTTCAGCGCATGAACTTACTATTTTGCCCCTCCTATCATTTCTTCCTACAGCCGTACCCCCTTTCTTCATTTTCCTATGAATTTCTTCAACGGCTGCAATGGGACGAAGGACAGCGACAGAGCGACGATAGAGAGAAGTTTACGCCACCGGTACCGTGCGAGTCATTCTCTGCCTCGTGCCATCAATCTTCTGTCGTGTTATTGCCACTGGTGTGTCGTGTCGTGAGGAAGGTTCTAGTTCTGCCAATAAATAGAGCCAGCAGGGAGAAATTTGGGTCATCACGGAGAAATCAGGAGAGAAATCATGTAGTATAGCAAGGTGGTGTGGCGATCAGCGTGTTGGGAGTCTCTGTTCTGGAGTTCTATTTGCTAGGTAACCGTCGTGTTTGGGTACCGTTGTTGCCGTGTATGTTCCGTTCACTGTAGCAATTCCCAAATCCTCAATCCTTTTCATTTCTGTTTGTCATGGCCTATGGCCATGGCATATGCGTGAGGCTATATGAGAGGGTCAGAGGCAGGGGAGGTGGTGCTTGGGCCAGGCAGAGCTACGGTAAGCGTATTGTGAATCTCAGCCGGCGACGCTTACCCAGTGGTCTCTATCCATTGTTGTGCAGGTATTGAGATTTTGGCCATTATTCTCCTTCATTTTCTATCTTGATCAGTAGTGATTGCTCTGGGATACTTTGTGTTGTGGCCGTCGACTCCCCTGTTCTGGTTTGTGTCCGTGTAATTGATTTCCCAAAGTTGTGCTGGAGGCCGTGAGTTGAGGAGGTTGCAATCTCTGTTGGGTGTGTGATCCCTGCGTGATGTGGTTGTGTGTTTTGGCAAATTGGTATTCAGCTATTGCGTGTTATGTTGCCCGACTCCTCTGCTCTTAGCTAATTGTGATGTGTGAAATTTCCATTGCTCCTTTGGTTTCTCCATGTGTTTTGTTGAATATGTGTGTGGGTAGAATCATGAGGAAAGAAGAAAATACAGAGGTCTGAGGTTGTGTGGGAATTTCAGTTGTTGGGGTTGGTTCTCTAGATTGAGTGGGAATGGCGTTGCTGTGTGAATTTTTCTGTTGTTGTGAATGTATATGTTGGGTGTACATGTTCTGGGAAGTCCTTGTGTATTTATGCGTGTAGTAATGATATCAAAGGAAATAGGAGACAAACATGTGGTTAAGTGGAGTTTCTGCTATTGCTATAAGAATGATCTATGGTCATGTTTTATGCTTTGTGTGTGTGTGCCGTAGAGATATATGTATATATATTTATACTGCACCCAAGTAGCTGTGATAGTGTTATGTATGTATGTGTAGATTATGTGAGCAGAGATATGGTTTGAGTTTGAAAGGGAAGTGGTTGGATTAAACAATGAGAAAATGGTCAACAATTATAGAATTGGATATTTTACTTATTGAAGTTAGATGCTTTAATGTATGTAAAGAGACACTGAAGTATAGAAGAAATTCAAGTACCAAATCAAGCAAGTTGAAGCTAAAGTTGAATGGAAATATTAGAGAACTGTTAGTGCGGGGATTAGAGTTTGGGTGAAGGTTTTGGAGCATACATGTTGAGTTTATGATTGAAGGGGTGATGTCATTCACTTAAATTAAAATAATAGATTAAAGATGAATTATTTCTGTTGAACTTTGAATAGTATGTTAATGCATGATTATTTGCGGGATACCAGGGGATTGAGCAACGAAAGCCATCGGAAATTGTTTGACAGGAATAGTAAAGGTTTAAGAGTGTACCAGGTGAGTGAATAACGTTCCCTAAAAAAATTTATATTTTTAAATACATTGTTATTTTATTGAAAATGTTGAATTTCAAATATGATTTATGAAAAGCAAGGTTTACGAAAGTATGGTTTAAATCGTTGGAAATGATTTTCTTTCGATTGGTTTACAAAAGAATTATGATTATGTATGAAAATAGCTGAATAAGTTTTTGAAAAGAGTTTGGAAAAAGTTGCATTGAACTGATGTTATTCATGAAATATATTCTTATGCGAATTTCATATGGTTTCACAGTAATTTGATTTCAAAGGTACGTGCTGGGGTTTTTGGAAAGTTAAAGTGATTTTACCAATGGTTATGGCATTGAAACGATTGAGATTATTTCATGTGAAATAAACCCCACGCATGATAGAAATATTTTAGGACGGAATACAGAACGCTGGTTGCTAACAGCAGTACTGTTAGTCCTTGGTGCACCTTGGTTACTCGAGCTCGACAGTTTGTGGCATAGCCACCAGAATTATTTCGTGGGATTCATTCTCGCGACAGTTTGTGGCCTTGAGCCACCAAAATTATTTCGTGAGATTTATTCTCGCGACATTTTGTGGCCTTGAGCCACCAGAATTATTTCGTGGGATTCGTTCTCGCGACAGTTAGTGGCTTTGAGCCACCAGAATGGTTAGTTACCCTCATGGACTGTGTGTCCACGTTTGTTTTTGTTCTGTTGAAGTCCTACAGAAAAGAGTATAGTTTTAAAAGGATTGTTTTACAATAATTGATTTGAAATAGTTATTTCAGATTGATTTGAAATGGTTACTGTAGATTGTTGTTTTCCCTGAAGTGCAGATGTTTACGGAAATGTTTGCATCAAATTAAGAAATAATATGAAATACATTTTCAGCATGTTCATGCATTGTTTAATTTCGCATTCTTTTAAATCATATTTTTGGGACGTTATTCACGAGTAGATTATTTGGCCTCAGATAGTGCAGGTGACCCTAACCTTTCCGCTGAGCAGTGAAGAGCCTCGTTGTCAATCCGAAGTGTTTTTTTTTTGACAAAATTATTTTTGATATAATTATCCTTAAGAAAGTGCTTGTATATTTTGAAAGGAAGGTAAATGCTCCACATAGTCCTTAGAAAAGATTCTGTTGATTTATGAGATACAATTTATTTTGGTTTTTATTTCAAAACGTTTCATTTAAAGTTTTAGACTTTCAGAATGTGAAACTATTCATATTCTATGCCGGTCACGGTCCAAATTTTGGGACGTGACAGTTTGGTATCAAAACCAAAAGTTTTTCTATGGCTAAGTGGAGCAGGGATACTTCGGGGGGGGTCCCAATTATCGTTATGAACCCGGGCATAACCTTAGTTAAGGCATTTCTGAAGATCTCTATGGGAAATTTAAAAGTGTTTTGGTTTTCTTGTGATTTTAAAATCATATTTTTCTCAGAAATTGAATATTTTCTATGTTTTTGGCGTATAGCTAAATGACGCTTAGACATTCACCTTGTTGGAAGAAGCTCTATAAGTTATAAGACTTCGAATGGACGCGAGGCTTAGCAAAGAGAATTGCCCCATAGAGGGAAAGGACAGGGTCATAGGGGAGTTAGGTGTTGGAAAAAGTCGACCCTTTAGACCTTTATAAGAATCTTATTTCAAAGCTAAACCATTAAATCTACTGTCACTAGTTATTTCTATATTATTATTTCTATATTATATAGGCATGAAACTTGTGAAGAAACCCATAACATTACTGAAGCAGATAATATTTTAGTCAAGTTATTAGAATGTATTAAGTTGGATTTTCCTAAGTTCAAAGGTTTTTGTTCTCGAGAGGAATTTATAGAATTTCGTACGAGGGTATTGAAAAGAGGAATAGGAACTTGTTCGGATATATTTTGAAGCTTTGATCAAGCTAAGAATTATTGTTTTGGATATTATGATTTCAAGTTCTCTCAAAAGCACTCTGGAATGTTAAAGGCTATGTGTTAGAGCTTGAAAACTAATTTTAAAACTCTATGAAACTTACATGGGTAAGCTAAGAAAAGTAAAATTTGTCTAAATGTTTGTTTAGGGTTGTAAACCTCTGATTACTCTCGTTAGCCAAGGTCGAGACATGAGTTAAGTGGTTTGGAATAAATAAGTATTGATTCCAAATTTTAAGTGAAGTATGCCAAGTATTTTAAATATTATAGCTTTAATATGAGATTTTTGAAGGAAATCTTTGGGGTGAAGTTAATTATTTTGGCCTTAAAGAAACGATTGGAGTTATATTAAAAAAAATATTATTTGAGTATTTTACATTACAATAGGTTGACTAATGTTAAAAGCATTGGGATTTTTGAATATGGGAGTTAGGGTTGAAGATACCCATATTTTTAAAACTTAAACATGTGTTGCAAGTGTATTTAAGAGGGAACTAAGACATAGTGAGCACCTTAAGGCTTAAGGGTGGTGTATGGTATGAATTACCTGGATGGTTTATGGATAGTTTCGAAGTCTGAATTTTTAGTTAATAAAACTTATAATTGATTATTAATTTCTATTTTAATGTTTTAAGAAGGTTTAAAACAATATTCAAATGTTATGGTATGATTAAGGACTTTAGAAGGTTAAGATGGAGATTGGTTTAAGGATTTGATATACAGTGATCTTAATAATTGTTTAATAACTTTAAGAGTACGAAGAAACACGGACATCATTTTTGGATAGTGTTGCAAAGGTTGAGAGAACGGCAACTTTATGCTAAGTTTTACAAGTGTGAGTTTTGGTTGTTTGAGGTTACTTTCTTGGATACTTGGTGTCAAAAGATGGTATTTAGATTAATTCTGGCAAGGTTGGGACAGTCAAAAGTTTGCCACGCCCTACTACAGTTATCAAGATTTGAAGTTTCTTAGGTCTTGCAGGATGGTATAGTCGTTTTGTGCAATATTTTTCAAGTATAGTAGCTCTGATGACAAGATCAACTGAGAAGAATGTGAAGTTTGTGTGGGATGTTAAGTGCAAAGAAAGTTTTCAGAAGTTGAAGGAATCTTTGACTTCTGCTCCAGTGTTAAGCTTACCTTCAAGAGTTGAGGGTCTATAGTGGATTGTGATCTTTCTCAAATCGAGTTAGGATGTATGTTGATGAAGAATGGGCGAGTGATTGCTTCCCACGATTTGGAAATGGCTGTAGTGGTGTTTGCCTTAAAGATTTGGAGACATTATCTGTATGGTGAAACTTGTGAGATTTTCACTGATAACAAGAGTCTCAAGTATAATTTTGAACAGAAGGATTTGAATCTCAGACAAAGAAGGTGGATAGAATTGTTACAAGATTATGATTGTTTTATTATGTATCATCCGAGAAAAGTGAATGTGGAAGCTGATGCTCTAAGCAGAAAGTCTATGGATAGCTTGGCGCATGTAAAGGTTAAAAGAAGATTGTTAGTACAAGAACTTTATAAAGTGAACCAAGAAGGAGTTATATTTGAAATTGCGGATAAAGGAGCGTTTTTAGCTCATTTGCAAACTCGTTCCTCCTTAAGTGATTAGATTAAGGAAGCTCAGTATTCTGACTTGAAGTTGTGCTTTGAGCCACCAGAATGGTTAGTTACCCTCATGGACTATGTGTCCACGTTTGTTTTTGTTCTGTTGAAGTCCTACAGAAAAGATTATAGTTTTAAAAGGATTGTTTTACAATAATTGATTTGAAATAGTTATTTCAGATTGATTTGAAATGGTTACTGTAGATTGTTGTTTTCCCTGAAGTGCAGATGTTTACGGAAATGTTTGCATCAAATTAAGAAATAATATGAAATACATTTTCAGCATGTTCATGCATTGTTTAATTCCGCATTCTTTTAAATCATGTTTTTGGGACGTTATTCACGAGTAGATTATTTGGCCTCAGATAGTGCAGGTGACCCTAACCTTCCCGCTGAGCAGTGAAGAGCCTTGTTGTCGATCCGAAGCGTTTTTTTTTTTTTGACAAAATTACTTTTGATATAATTATCCTTAAGAAAGTGCTTGTATTATTTTGAAAGGAAGGTAAATGCTCCACATAGTCCTTAGAAAAGATTCTGTTGATTTATGATATACAATTTATTTTGGTTTTTATTTCAAAACATTTCATTTAAAGTTTTAGACTTTCGGAATGTGAAACTATTCATATTCTGTGTCGGTCACGGTCCAAATTTTGGTACGTGACAAATTTGAGAACAACTATACTATTGAACTTGTCACAAAATCAAATTTTAGGAAACATCCCCACAAGTATGGGCACCTTGGAAACATTGCAAAACTATCTTTGTCTCATAACAAATTGCAAGGGCACATTCCTGATTCATTTAGTGGCATGATAGATATTGATTCCTTAAATCTCTCCCAAAATTATTTATCTGGTGTGAATCCAAAATCCTTAGTTACTTATCCATATGAAGCATCTCAATTTTTCATACAATTTATTGCATGGAGAAATTCCAAATAATGGGCCTTTTCATAATTTTACATATGAATCTTTTATGATGAATGAAGATCTTTGTGGGAAGTCTAAACTAAAAGTTCATCCAGGCAAAAAAAGAAACAATCACATCTCAACCAAAATGGGGCTTGTGATCGAATACTTAGTGCCTATCATTTCTGCAATCATTTTGGTTGCTTCATGCCTAATATTTCTAAAGTTTACGAAGGATCATGTTAGTCATGAGATGACTAATCGAGACTTCTTAAATTTGGACACGTCAATGAAGATATCCTATTATGATCTTTTGCAAGCAACAAATAGATTTGATGAGAATAATTTTCTTGGCAGGGGAAGTTTTGGATCAGTATACAAAGGAATTCTTTCAAGTGAAAAGATAGTTGCTGTCAAAGTATTTAACTCAAACTTAGAAGAAGTATCAAGGAGTTTTGATATTGAATGTGCTGCCATATGCAAATTACGCCATCAAAATCTCATAAAAATCATAAGTAGTTGCTCCAATGATGATTTTAAATCCCTAATAATGGAATTCATGTCAAATGGGAGTCTTGATAGATGGTTGTACTCCTATAACTATTGTTTAGATATAATGCAAAGATTGAACATAATGATTGACGTGGCATCAGCTTTAGAGTATCTTCATCATGGTTCTTCTACACCAGTAGTGTCACGTCCTAAAATTTAGACCGTGACCGGCACAGAATATGAATAGTTTCATATTCTGAAAGCCTAAAACCTAAAATACAACGTTTAAAGTTTCCATAACGTTTTTCAAAATAAACAGAATCTTTTCTAAAGTCTATGTGGAGCATTTACCTTTTTATCAAAATAACACAAGTACTTAATAAAGATTAAAATCAATCTTGTTCAAAAATAACGCTTCGGATCTGCGACAAGGCTCTTCACTGCTCAGCGGGAGGATTAGGGTCACCTGCACTATCTGAGGCCAAATAATCTACTCGTGAATAACGTCCCAAAAACATGATTTAAAGAATGCGGAAAATAATCAATGCATAATCATATTAAAATGTATTTCATATCACTTTGAAATCTAATTCAAACCTTTTTGTCAACATTTGTATTTCAGGGGAAAATAACCGTATGAACTAACTGTTTCAAATAACTCATTCAAAACAATCTTTTTAAAACCATAATCTTTCTGTAGGACTTCAACAGAACGAAAACAGACGTGGACACACAGTCCATGAGGGTAACTAACCATTCTGGTGGCTCGAAGCCACTAACTGTCGCGAGAACGAATCCCACGAAATAATTCTGGTGGCTATGCCACAAACTGTCGCGAGAATAAATCCCACGAAATAATTCTGGTGGCTCAAGGCCACAAACTGTCGTGAGAACGAATCCCACGAAATAATTCTGGTGGCTATGCCACAAACTGTCGAGCTCGAATACCAAGGTGCACCAAGGACTAACAGTACTGCTGTTAGCAACCAGCGTTCTGTATTCTGTCCTAAAACATTTCCATCATGTGGGGTCTTTTTCACATGTAATGATCTCAATCGTTTCAAATACCATAATCATTGATAAAGCCATTTTGAATTTCAAAAACCCCAGCATGAACATTCGAAATCAAGTTACTGTAAAAACATATGCAATTCACGTAGAAATATTTCATGAATAACATCAGTTCACTGTTAAATCTTTTTCTAAAGCCTCTTTATCCATTTTCATGCATAATCATAATCTTTTGTAAATCAATCGAAAGAAAATCATTTCTAACGATTTAAACCATACTTTCATAAAACTTGCTTTTCGAAATCCATATTTGAAATTCATCATTTGAAATAACAATGCATTTAAAAATGTAAATTTGTAGGGAACGTTATTCACTCACCTACGAGCTTTTAAACATATGACTTACTCCTACCTAGCTGCTTCCCAAATACATATCACTTTCGCTTGTTCATCCGCTTTTGACTTATTTACTTTCCTAATGTCCCAAAACATAAATGTTATTACTCTTATTGTACCTTTATATAACATATTCATAATATCTCATTTGGCATGATTCTTAGTTCTTTTATTGTATACTCCAATTCCATTTCAGTTTATCCCAAAACAAAATCATTACGAGTACCTTCAATGAATTATAGAACCAAATTATACTATATGGGTGCATCCAATTAATTCATGCACATTACCTTATAATCAATATATTAATATTCTAACTCAATACTATATTCTCTAAAATCATCCATGAGTAATTTCTAACAACTCTTCAAACACCACTTACATCTTACTAGCATTCAAGATTAACATTCCATTTTATTATCCTTTAACACTTTCTATGTGATTTGATACATGGCTTAGGTGTAGTAAAACAAATTCTAAGACCATTCAAACTTCTATTTTCCAACACCACAACGTCATACATGTGTATATACATATATATGATTAATAATAAACTTAAACTTTCATTTAACACTGTAATAATTCAAACTTAAGCTAATAATAAATCAACTCTTCATCTATTTAATCATAGCTTATAACATGAAATCTCCAGTTCAAACAACATCAATCTAAACATTACTTTAAAGCCTTTAATCTTGTTTTAATAATCTAAGGCTCTATTATCATAACATAAACTTTCAAAACAATTTCTTAACCCAAGAAAAGAATGCCAAAACAGCCATTTCTTCATCACTTGAAACAAAGTACAGCGAACATAATAATCCCCTAAAACATTATACATATCCTATATGTATACCTTAATCATTAAAAGTTTTACTTGACAACTTCTTAAAAATGATGGGTCTTTACTTCCTATCTCAAATCAAATTTTTCATCCTCCAAAAAGTCTATTACAACCATAAAACTATCATCTACTTTATATCAGTTGCTAATGTGTGGAGGCAAGAACAATACTTTTAATTAAAATAAAATACTCTCAGCTAAATTGGGTTTTATACCCATAGATAACATACCATTGATCCTTGGTGCCTCACCCTCTTTTTTTTTATTTCTTTTTATTTCTTTTTTACTGCAACCCCCATTGTTATATATATTCAGTTCATTAAAACCAGAACAGCAGCATCATCTTATATCTATACATATATATATCCTTTCCAAAACCACATCAGTGCTCAAATCCAATTCGTTCTTTTCATAACGTCATACCAAAATTTAACTTCAATTCTCCTTTGTTCCCGTTCACATGCAAAAAAAAAAATATAGAATAATATAAGGGAAAAAGACTTCAAGCATACCACCCATCTTCCTTCTAATCCCACGCATAACCCACATAAGCCACGATAAAAATGGGTACAAATGGACATATCCACACACATCAATAATAACGAAGGAAAAAGCAGCAAACTAACTTATACCCATTGCAGCAATTAGCACAAACACAGATCAAAATGTAAGAGGAAGGGGAAAGTATTTGAAACTTTTCAATACCTATAGCAGCGACGTGGATGACGCGACTGCAGAACAGAAAAAGAAGAATATCCAGAACAGCAACTGAGCTCTGAACAGAAGACAGAAATGATGGCAAACGTCGCCACCAATAGCAGCTCAATCGACAAAAGCACAACGGAGTCACAGCAACGTCCGAGATCTAAGCCAAAAAGAAGAACGAAGGCAGATGAACCATAGCAAATGTCGATGACATGATCACCGGTAAGCATCATAGATGATAGAGGCGAATGTAGATCACAGCAGTAACGTGTTCTCTGTCCAGAATCGCGAAGCTTCTACTCCCACTCTCTCTTAGTCATGCTCTCCGAAAACAGAGAAAGGGAGATGTGGTTTTAAACTCAAGAGGGTATTTTAATAATTTCACACAATGGGTTGGGAAAAGTAAAAGTCCAATTCATAAGGTGCAAAGATTCGAACCCCGGACATCAAACCCCTTCCACCAACTTTAAACATCACTCAACTACCAACTTCTCTTAGTGCATAAGTGCAAAAATTAATACATATATTATTAAAGTAGAATTATTTCCCTAATTATTTTCTTTATTAATTTAGAGTCATTACAAGTAGTCCACTGTGATGTAAATCCGAGTAATATTTTATTGGATAAAAATATGGTGACCCATTTGAATGAATTTGGAATTTCTAAATTATTAAGTGATAGTCAATCGGAAATTTATACTAAAACTATGGCTACAATTGGTTATATAGCACTAGGTGATAATTTAGCTAGTAATCATATTAAATTTTATTTAATTTCTATTTCTTGTATTCATTTATATCTACATACACATGTTCACAAACACACAAGCTTATATATGTACATGCACATGCAAAAAGGAACTAGAAGTTATTCGACTATTTAACTTAGCATTCAAATGTATACGCAGAGTATGGATCAAAAGGAGCTGTTTCAATCAAAGGAGATATATACAGTTTTGGTATTATGCTTATGGAAATACTTACAAAGAAGAAACCAACAAATGAGATGTTTGTTCAAGGTTTAACTTTAAAAGAATTTGTTAACAAATCATCGCCACATGCAATCATCAATATCCTTGATGGCAATTTGCTGCACATAAGCAACCAACAAATTGGTAATATGCTACTGAATATATCATCAGTTTTTGAGTTGGCTTTAAATTGTTGCAATGAAGTATCTGAGGCAAGACCTAATATGTCAGAGGTTGTGGTGTCACTGGAAAAAAATAAGTCCATGTTAATGCAAAATATTCAAGGACCAACTCGTTAATTAACTATGTGTAAATCAAATTGCATTTGTTACAGTTTTTAATGCTTTGGATTGTTTTATTATGGAACATGTCATATGAAGGGATAATGTCTCTTGTCTTCAAGTTAGTTTTGAACTTGAATAGTAGCTAGTAACATATAATTCATTCCTTTTCTTCCTTCACGATAACTGTATAAAGTTTGGAAATTGTTTTGTTTTTTACCGCTTTCCAATTTTATTTCTGCCGACAATTGTATGAAATGATTGTCTAAGTGAATTGAAATATTTCTTAACATTTTTCTGTTTCTTTATATTCTCTCTATACTGATGTTTTGGAAATCTAAGTGAATTGTTCTATCCTTTATTATAAGATACTCCTTAAGTTTGTTTGAATATTAAATGTATTTTTACCCATTTTATCCTTAATTAATATGCTCTCTCATTATCTTTTTCCTATAGATTTTCTCTTATTTTTTCCTCACTCTAATATACTCATTTAATAAGTATATATTTGGGGAAGAAAGTACATTTCCTTTATGCTTATTAATTTTAATTAATTTTAATATATTTCTTGAATAAATTGAAATCTTATAATAAGGGAAGGAGGGAGTATAATATATAAAGCAAATAACAGTAAAGTGGGATAGGGGATCAAGGTAGTAAGATCCCATAACAAAACAAAATCCCTCAGTAGAAATAATACTTTTTTTTTTGGTACAAAGTTATTTTTTCGCCTTCAGTATAAAGTTGAAATAACACTTAGCAAACCAGTCGTCTTCCTTCTCCATTGTGGACCCAACAAAGCCCATCTTCAATTGGCCCAATTAAAGGAAATGGGCCAATAAAAATATCATCCCAAGCTTCAAAACAGATTTATGTATAGACCAACGGGAGTTGATTTGAGTGGTAAGTGGCTCGGTATTGATTAAGCGAGGTCTCGAGTTTGAGCCTTGACATATGCAGAAAATCTCCGATGGGAGACTCACCCACCATGGCCAGGTGTGCGAAGTGAGTTGGATCCGAATATAGTCGGAGCAAAGCTCTGGTGAATTGGGTGGGCAATAAAAAAGAAGATTTATAAGTATAGTCACTCATCGTCCATAGGTTCAATTGGCAAAATGATGAAATATATGACTATTTGGAGCGTATTTGATATATGAAAAGTACTATTTTATTGTGGTTCCAGTCGTGGCTCTTAGGGAGGCATCTTATCTCCTAGGTGCCTAAATTTATGCCTAACGTAATAGACGGCTCGTCCTACTCGATATTTGTATTGCTTAAGAGGAATAGAGACTTAGCTCTGCTCTTAGATCATAGATGAGTCCAACTCCTTTATAAAAATTTTTGTATAAAAAAAATTTGTAAGTACAATTTCATTTTATTTGGGTCACCTTTAAAGTATGTTTTAGTTTTATTCTATTTTATGTTTTACGTCAAAACATGCAATTCAATTTCAAGGAAAAAGTAGAAAGAAGGAAGATTTTATCATGTGCTTCTAGGTGAGCTTAATTTATTTCTGAAAAATTTGTAGCGAAACAAAAAATTACTCTATGTTACGAAAATCAGGTCAAGTGTATGGGTTTCAACGTGTGTGTTGGGCCTGGTTTATATGGCCTTCATCTTATGTCATTGTAAAGTAAAATTACCTTCACATACTCCACAGTTCGTTCCTGGAATAGATTGTCTCGAATAATAATAGAATAATTATGCTTTGGAAAAAACTATTTTCATATTATCCTTTAATTAAAACTACACTTTGATAGCAAAGTGGCAAGTGACCTGGTCACATAAAGAGAGAAACACGAGTTCAAATTGTGTGAAACGTACTTGATAAATATGAAAAACTTGATAAAAAAATTATTCATCTAGTTTTTAATATATGATCTAATTAAAAAATTAATTTTAATTTTAAATATAAAATATACTTTTTATTTTTATTAATTTTTCTCAAAATACCTTATTAATATCCTATGACAATAATCAAGTAAAAAAGAAAAGAAATTAATGAAGATGATTAGAATATTTTAATAAAAATATAAGATATTAATTAACTTAATTAATCCCTAATTAAGGACAAGATAGGAGGAGTACATGAACTTTGAGGCTCTCAATATTTATAATCACCATGTGTCACTTTGCCATTCGGTTTACATTGCCTTGAATGGAAATTGAAGAATTCTAAGAGAGAAACTATCGTGAATAATTTTCAAACCGTTTCCAACAAAAATTTTCTTGGAGATCTAGAGAGAATGTGGGAAAGTTTTGTTTGGTGAATCGGAAATTAGCATTCCTTGTTTCGGATGAGAAAGCTCACGAAAATGCCAATCGTTCCCGAAAATTTTTCGAGTACCCGGGTTTGAGCCAGGCCAGATCCTTTCTTGGTAGCGTGTAAGTGCTTCAGCTTATTGACCTGTTTGGCTGCCATCCTTTGTATCGCCACCAACATTCTCTCTGCTGTGTGCTCCTTCAATAACGGATTGAATGTGTATTACTTTTCCTTTCCTTTCTGCGTGTTTAATTCAATTTTACTTCATCTTGTTTCTGTTGTTTATTTCTTGTTGTTGTGAGTGGGTTTTAGGTTTTCGATGGTATATTTCGGTGTTAACCTGTGTTTATAGCTTTTGTTATGCTTGTGGCCAAGACAGAATGTAGTTTTATAATCAAATTCTAGCAGGTTCCTTTTTTGACATTACAGTTTAATTTGTCATCTTTCTGAGTAATTTGTCATTATGTGTTAATGATTATTATAACGGTGTGGATGAAATATTCTCCTTGCTGATGTTATCTTAGTGTCGTGTATAATGTCTCAATTGCTGTATTTCATAGGTTTTGGTAGCAGGGGTAAGCTACAGATTTTGTATGTCTCTAACTTACTTAGATTTTTGGTTGTTTTTCCCATTATGTTCTTCTTTTAATGAGCTTGTCTTTATTTTCTTGGACCACTAACACCTTAAACAACAACGTATAAATTGTAAACTTATAGAAGTATTAAACCCGTTTAGTTGGTAAATTCTATCTAGTATAATGGCAGACTTATCGTGTTTATTAGCTTTGGCCACTAATGAATACTAATATTAATTAATGAGAGATATTCTTAATTATGAATTGTTGTTTGAATTATGGCAAGCCTATCTTGTGTGATAAAGCATGTTGTTGTTATTGTATTATTTGAATTTCGGAAAATGTTGTGATACTTAGCACTAAATAGGAGCTAATTGTTTTTTTGTTTAGAAGAGAAATGAGACTCTGAGCCTAAAAATCACATAAAACAATACAACCGATCAATAAAAAGGAAACAATCAGCTACCACTATTTACTTTGAACTAATTCATCCCGTAATATCCTTTTACAATTTCTAGTCTTTCAATCTATTTTAATCTTTCAAAAATAACTCACAATTTCTTTGTCTTTCTGTCTATTTTAATCTATTTAGATAAGCTATCATTTTTTCTGAATAGGAGCTAATTAAGTTAATATCAAGACACATATACCTTGTGTGGTTCCTGAAACATGGTTTTCTTTCTGCAATGTTGCAGTAATGACAAGGGCTTTCCCTGACTATCTTGGGAGAGAAAGGATCTTGTTCTTCAGAAGAATATATCAAGCTATTTGCTTCTTGCTTGTGGCGTAGTTTATGTTGTCTCGGTTAGATTTCTACATACACCAAACTATTAGATCAAAGATCTTTGCTTACACACACACACTTTCTATATTGAGAAAATTATAGACGTTAAAACACTTAATTGTTTGATTTGGCAAAACCCAAACTAGTCCAGTTTATGTTGTTAAGAGACTTTCTTACCTTGCTTACTTTGTAATACCAATTCAAGGGAATACTATGCATTGGTTTTCTGAAACGTATCCCCCAGCAGCAGGAAATCACTAGAGATTAAGCAATCAAGGATCTAGAGGTAGGCTGTTAACCTGCTGTGTTATGACATATTTATGGGCTGATTTCTGTTTACGTGACTGTATCTCTAATTGTCTATCATTCCTATGTATATAAGATCCTAATAAACATCTTGCACAAACCACAAATTAATGATGCTAATGAACTAGAGACTAGAAAGCTCTTAAACTTTATTTTATCACATTGCATTCAAGCCTATACATAAAATTGATGCATTTGATCACTCTACACCGGCTTTTGGAATTTTCATAATACTAGAATGCATAAAGAGTTGGTTGCAATCGAAGTTTGTTATTTAAGTTTGGCTATTTGAACTACATCCAGAGGCAAAAAGCATGGGTCTTCATCCTTATTTGCTGTTGTGGATGTCCATTTTAGATAAAAAGTGAATTTTCTCTTGTAAGTCGAGCACTTCACACTAAATAAATAAAATTAATGTACACAATTCTGTTTTAAGTGTCCTGATTTTTAAATTAAACTGTATTTTTTATTTAGTCAATAGTATCACTATCCTTCTAAAGTTTAGAGTGTAAAGAGTTCATTTTTTTCTCAATGAGTGGCTTGAAATAGTTTTTGAAGGGGAAAAAAGTCAATTTATACTCTTCCACCATAATACCAAATGCACCCTAAATCTTTCAGGACATCAATTCGTTGGTAGGTTAGAAATATTAAACCAGGTATTCGTGTGTAGGATATATGTCAAGTCAGGTGAACCTAAATGATATTGTAGATCAACAAGTCATATAACCAAAAAAGAAATGCTCCTCCAAGTACTTTAAATAGAAGTTAGTTGGAGAGTTAGATTTAGTTTTAAATATAAGACTTTAATTCATATTGGCTCCCATATTTGTTCTTGTCCTCCAAACCACTTTATCTAAATATAAACTAATATATACTCTAATATTACATATGGATATTTTAGAGAGATCATATCACATTTGTTATAATTAATTAATTTACCTTATTTTCTTAATATACTTAAATTGATTAGCTATTATATTAAGTGATTGAGGAAGTAATTTATTAATAAATACATTAATAAATTTTGTCTCTTTTTATAGGTTAAATTCGTCGATCTCTTTTCAACATGCCTTCTATGAGAGAATTTTACCTTGGCATCAACCAATTATCTGATAATTTTCCAAATGATGTGTTATTGACTCCCTTTACTTGAACTCTTTAAGGTTGTTTCAAATCAATTAGAATGAAACATTCTAAAATCAATAAGTAATGGCACATTATGGGCGGCAACCTTTTTACAGGTATACCCTTATCCAATCACACACATGACATCTATTTCTTAACCTACATTTAATTAATTAAATAAATTAGGATTCCAAAAAGTAGCTAACTATTTTAAGCTTAACAAAACATGTTTAGTTTGTGTAATATCAAATGATGCATTTGTATATAGTATACATAGGTATATACTCCCTCTAGTCTTAAATGTTAGAGCTAGATAACTAATTTTAGATATTAAAAAAAATAATTAAATTAATAATTTATTGGCTAGTTTCCTTAAAGTACCCATTAAAATTATTTTCATTAGAAACTATTCCCATAATGAAAAATCCCTTAATATGAACGATTAATAAGAAGAGTTTAGGGAAAAATTATTAATTTATGAGACAAAATAAATTATGATTTTACATTTAAAACTAAACCATTCTATTAACTCTTAAAATTAAAATTGGAGGGAGGAATATACAAGAGTTATTACTCATAGTTTCTTCTTTTTTGCAAGTCCATCCTTTTAGAAATATTAGTATCTATCAATGTTTTTTTTTCAGGTTCTATAACCAAAGGCATAGGCAATCGTGATAAACTTGAACAATTAGATTTGTCACAATATTATTTAAGTGGAAATATTCTTTCGAATATATTCAACATCTCAACAATAATACGACTGTGGCTTGGAGGAAATTTCCTCCATCTCCCATCATATATGGGAAATGGCCTTCCCAACTTGAAAGAGTTTAGTGTGGAGGAGAACGAACTTACTGGACAAATTCCAAAAAGCTTAGCACATGCTTCTAAACTCTACGAATCATTTCTAAGAGGGAATCAATTTAATGGAGATGTACTCAATGGTTCATAAAATGGTTTTTATGAACTTTTGCAAGGAAGAAATAGATTTAACTAGAGTAATTTTCTTGGCAAGGGAAGTTTTGTATCTGTATACCAAAAAATTCTTTCAAGTGAAAAACTAGTCGCTTTGAAAGTTTTCAACATAGACTTGAAACAAGCATTAAGGAGTTTAGATGTTGAATGTGTTACTATATACAATTTACGTCATTGCAATCTTATTAAGATCATTAGTAGTTGCTCAAATGATGGTTTTAAATCTCTCATAATTGAATTCATGCAAAATGAGAGTCTTGATAGATGGTTGTACTCTTATAACTATTGTGTAGACATCTTGCAAAGGCTGAATATATATTGATCGATGTGGAACCTGTGCTGGAGTATCTTTATCATGGTTTTTCTTTGCCGGTTCATTGTGATTTAAAGCCAAACAATGTCTTGTTGGATGAAAATATGGTGGCCCATCTTAGTGATTTTGGAATCGCCAAATTGTTAGACTTTGGGCAATAAAAAATCTATACCAAAACTTAGGCTACATATAATTTGGATATATGGCACAAGTGTTGATTTAGCAATCGCCTTGAGTTGTTGCACTGGTGCACCTGAGGCACGACCTGATATGATAGATATTGTGGCATCATTGGAAAAAAACAATAAGGTCATATTTATGCAAAATGTGGATAACTGTTAAATTCAAATTTTAGTTGATTATCATTTCCTTAACATTTGGCTTGTTTTATTATTTGCTGAACATCTTGTAAAATGCAGTGATGACGATATTTTCTGTATCAATATATATATATATATATATATATATTAAGGAACTGAAATTGAGATGTTTAGACCTTGATTATTTGGGTTTAGGAAATTTACATGCTATTTTGTTTCGTCAAAACTGTTTTTGAATGATATATATATATATGGTTTCCATTATTTTTTAAGATCATATAAATTTTAGAAATTTATTTTCGACATTCCAATTTTCCAAAACAGATGCAAGAAAGAAATAATGGTTTTCTTAATGAACCAAGTGGTGCCCTAAATTTATCCTTGTATTCTGTATATGCTTATGTTTTGTAAACTTCAAACTTTAATCAATTATATTAATCAAAAATAAATTAGGTCTGATCAAATATGATTATGTAACAAAATATATGTTGGCACTTCCCTTTCTTTCTTTCCTTTGTTATTAAAAAAAGAATTTAAATCACCAGAGCCCATAGAAAGTTAAAACCTGAGGATAATCACATAATCTCTTATGATCATTTTGTATTATCTTGGAGGAACCTAGGTTTGTCCAGATTGCTTTTTTTTATTTGTTATTTTGTGCATTTTTTCTGTTTATTTTTTATAATTTTAATTGAATCCTATTATTAAATATCTTAGTTTTGAGGTTTTGTGGTTATCCTTCAATATCTTCTCTAAAAATCCAAGTTGATACCTATATGAATATAGCGGTATTTTATTAATATTTCTTCATGTTTATTCCCAACACTTTTCTGTGCTTCTTTTAAGAATGAAAAATAATTCGTTGGTTTAGTAAACTCATACCCATGGAAAAACAATACTGTTATAATAATAGTATAAAGCCTTTAAAAACAATTGTTATTCCTTTTTTTTAATCCATAACTTTTATTATTCCGTGATTAAAAAATTTCTGAAGCTTTTGTTTTTCCAAATGAGTAAGTTTTACAAGCAACGTATTTAGAACGTTTAATTTTGATTTGAATAATCTAAGTAATAATTAATTTTATTTTTATTATTAATTTTGAAAAAATTGTAGTTAACAAATTAAAAATAATTCTTCTAGGAGCCTTCTAATAAATATGCGTTTGGAAATAAATGATGGATAGCAAGGCCAATTGAATTATGTGTCTAAGTTGTTTGTCCATTATAATCTTTGCGGCCCTACAGGACACAAGAAATGTGTTTTAGTTTTAAAATTTTAATGATATTATCTTTTTTAAATTGATATAATTGTTATTGTGCTTTATCATTTAGAATATATTTGTTTTATTTCTAAAAAATGTGCAAGTTCTATTACATCTGTTTTGAAGAAATATAAATTTATGTCATGTACATAATAACTTGTGATGCTTAAAGAGTTGTTACTAGTTACATTACTTTCTTTTCCACTCCCTAATATATGAGGGTATAACAAGTTTTCAGGAACTATTCTTCAAATAGTCTTTAACAAGTCTTTATTTAAAAGACTGAGTCTCTATGATAATAGTTTGTATGTTTTGAAATATTTTTAATATCTATACATGTTTTTTCTCTAAACTAGGATACTCGATTAGGATGCTATATTATATTATCATGGAAGAACTGGGTTTGTCTTGATTGTTCTTTTGTTTTGTTTTGTTTTTTGCATTTTTTCTAGCATTTTTCTCTAATCTTCTTCTTAAAGAATACAAAATAATTCGTCATCCACAAACGTGCGTTTTTCGCTTCCAAACCTTGAATTATTTGATGTGAATGGAAAAGAGGTGTATTTGGTACTAGGCATTGGAGAGGTTGAGACTGGTATTAATATTAGCATAGCCTATTTTAACATGTTTGATATGTGACTTGAGCAATACCTGCGCGGGGATTGTCTAATAACCCCACCAGCTCTGGCATTGAAAAATAAAAAATCAATCTTAGAATTGGAGTGTGGGTGCGCTCAACTTCTTTTTAAAAAATTTTATATAAAAAAAAGAGTTATATGGGGAAATACCCTCCATTTGGCATCAATGCAATTAGTAGAATTACATTTGGGTATAATAGAGGAAACATACCAAGTGAGATTGCAAATTTGACCAAACTCCAACGCTTATCTTTTGGGAAGAGCCACTTGCGAGGTAAAACTTTTGATTATATGATTGTCTTAAATTTTGTTCCCATTCTTTTGATGAAGTCACCATTTTGTATTGATTTAAATGCATGGAACGTGATGGCTTCTTTATAGATGGATTTGACATAGTAATCAGGTTTTTATAGATGAAAACATCTCCATGCCTGTGGATGGTTGATTGTGTTAGACTGTGTTTTTTTCCCCTTTACTTTCTGGAATATAAATAAATTTGAAATGAGATTTTGTTTCCCATCATTTTTAGATGGAATCTGTATATAATTTTCACACACATGTGAAGGTGGGGCCATAAGTTACTTGAAAAATCTTCAAAAAATGAAATAAGATATTGAATTATTAAAAAACAAGTCCCATGGAAAATAATTAACCTGATAATATTGATGATGAAAAAGAGTAGTTGGTATTTCAATGTTTCTTTCTAGCCTTCTATTTGCCATTTTCCCCTGTATTTTTTTTTTCAATGGCAAGTCTTTTCGTTCTCCCTGTTGTTTTAGAATCTGTCAACGAATCTCACATGGATCCCAAGGAAAAAAATACATCCCTTACATGAAAATAAATTTATACATATCATTTAAGGGTAGTGGCCTTTTTTTTAAAAAAAAAAATTAAGACGATGATTCAAGGCTGTGAAACGATTCCTGATTAATAATCTTGGCAGTAATAACAAATTAACTCAACTTCTATACATATGCATACACTGATATAAAACTACAATGGAATTTTATGATTCCGTCGTTAAACATAATGCCACTAATTAATTAGTGATAGAATTTGCTGATGTTTCTATTTTACACATCTTGTTAGGGATGCTTTGGAAGAATCTGGGCTTGTCTCGATTGTTTTTTAGTCTTTTTTGGTGCATTTCTTCTTTTTTTCCCCAACATTCTTTATTTTTTAAAAGAATAAAAAAACAATTCGTCATCTTAATTACTATTTTCCTTACCCTCCGTCTTAATTATTATTTACAATTATATAGTAGAACTTTTTATTAAATTTTTTTTGTTACAAAGAACTTATTAAATTAAATGAGAAATAGTGGAAGAATTTTTTAGGTGTAAGAGCCCATTTGTTCAAATCATATGAAACCTCCTCCTTAAGCCCATTTTAAAAGGGAAACACTTCAAACTTGATTTTGGGTTCCCTTAGACCCAAAGTAATGTTAAAATCAGTAAGTTTATTGTTACCAAGATAGATGGTGTCTAGTGTGAAAAGGATTAGTTACTCACAATGTGGTTAATCTATATTTAAATTTTTGCTAGAAGGAATGTCAATATGTGATATCTGAAAGTGTCACGAATAAAATTACTTCCAATAAAAAGATATGTATATTTAACCAAAAAAAAACTATTATAAGACTTATTGGAAGTTTCTAAATATTCTCATTAAATTTATAAATTCTTTAAGTTCTTCAAAAAATATATTCTTTAAATTCTTTTAGATATGTGTATCTAGATAGGATGGATTTTTACTTTATTGTGATTTGTGACTAATATTCAGCTTTGAACCAAAAGTAGATTATGTATATAGCTAGTAATGAACAACTTATCTTTAATGATAGTTAGTAATTAATAAATCCACTACTTATTTGAAAAATATCTCGTGGTTAATATTTGAAAAGTCTACTAACAAGGTTTTTATGGATGTGCTCTTTATATATGGCTTACAAGACTGATCATAAATGAAATTAGGGAAATCTATATTTATAATTTTCTTTACTTTTTAATTTGATATCTATGCTTATTTTTTTCTCTTTATTAAATTATTTAATTTTGTTTTGTTAACATGGTTAGTCCACATGTGCTAATAGAGTAAAATTAAATAATTTAATAAACAAAATCTGTATAAGTACCAAATTAAAACTTTGAGGAAAAGTATAAGTATCTACAAAATAATTTTTCTATAAAATTATACTTCTTAAAGAGACAAAGATTTTTTTTCATCACTAACGTACTTTAAGGAGTTAGCTATGGCCCATACAATACAATAATAATGAAAATAATGGTCCTTCATATGATAGTGGATGACTATTAGAATCAAAACTTTTTCTAATCATTAACATAATTTTCGTTAATTCTCTTTCATTGCGTCAATCTTTTCTGGAGACCACATATAGTTGGAAAAGTCTAAAGAGTGCTCTTTAAGTTATCCACCATGACCAATGACCAAGTAAGGGGCAAAATACAAAACAAATCATTTAATGAAAATTTAGATTGTAAAAAATAAAATATATTCTCGCTATCTACCATGACCAAGATAAAAATTAAAATTTTTCTATTTTTTTTTTTGCCTCCTTTTCATTTATGCTTGCTCTTTGTTTGGTTGTTAATCGGAATATATTCTGGTTTAGTGTTTTGCCAACGTCTTTTTTCGGATAGTCTCAAAGAAATTAAGCTGTTATTTATATATCCATTTTATAAATCTTACTTTTTTAGAAGAGAAAAAAAAATACTGAATTGTGACTTCTGGGTCTATTTAGAATTAAATCCTACAATTTTTCATCTACAAGTTAACAATGGGGTTTGTTTGACTTCCAAGTATATGTTTAAATATGCATTATGGTTTTGAGAACATTACTTAGAACTTAAAAAAAAAAAATTAAGTTATTGGAGTAAATAAGGATATAATAGATTTTTTTAAAAAAATACCACATTATGCTTTTCATATAACATATATGTACAGTGTTGGCTTTAATTGTTTTCATGTTAATTATGTGATATGTTTTACCTCCTTTATTTTAAATTTATTTTATATAAATTTCTTCTTCTTTATAGATAGACTATCAATCTACATCCCCAAAATATATAACACACAGAGACCCAAAATGGAATTATTTACGTGTATTTTTAACATGAACTAAGTGGTGGTATTTTTGTTTGAACCAATATGATATTACCAAAACAAAAAATTCATAGATGAGAGAGGAGATATTCAGAAGCAGTTTCTTATGAAATGGGGTGTTAGAGACTTTGAGGTCTACTCTCAAGTCAAGCACGCCATGTTCCTACAAAGATATAATATATACATCCAATAAAAATTAAGACTAAAGACGTTCCAGGTGTTTTCTCGTATCAGACTAATGCAATGGAAATGAAAATGTGGTCGCCGAAATGAAATTACACTTTATACAGGGACATAAATCTTCTTCTCATCACTAACATATTTTAGGATTATGATATAGTCCTTGTTATGATAACAGACCATTTGTAAGGCAAAATTTCTCCCCATCACTAATTTCTTTTTCATTGCATTAATTCTTTTTCCAATTTCTGAAAATATTTTTTAGTTGAATTTTTTAGGTCACACACACACACACACACACACATATATATAAAAGTTGTGATATATAAAAGATAACTTCCTTCCAGTTCTACTTCTCCCCATCTACCCAGGAAGGAAGTTTGATGATTAAAGTTGGGAAAATCTCTACCCTCAACGGACTAAAATGTCCCATATCTTCTTGTTTTTTCCCCTCTAATTTTCATGATTTCTGAACGGTTCTTATGCTTGTAATTTTGATCATTTATATTCATAATTTGATACACACCAGTGAGAAAGAAAATATTTTCCATGCATATTTTCTTTTCTGTTTATTCTCTTTTCTTACATACATAACTATGTATTCTAAAAAATTCAACTATTCATCGGACAAAAATTTATGCAAGTAATTTGAAATAAAAAAATGGAGTAGAAGTATAAGTATTTATTTTTATTCTGCAATTCGAATGAATCTAAAATCTAAGGAACTCATCTTTTGGAGACAAATATAAAATTTGAGATAATTTAGAAATTTTTCCAAACCTTTTAAACACTATCCCTAAGTTTACAAGTCTTCTAACTTACAAGAAGTCAAGCCTATCAGACTTTACCAAAAGTTTATACCAAAAATATAAATACCTGCAAAATAATTTTCCCATAAAATTATACTTTTGAAAGGAACAAATATTATTTTCATCACTAACGTATTTTAAGGGGTTACTCTATGACCTATACAATATTAATTGTCCTCAGTTTCTAGAGAAATGAACATTGAAGAAGAATCATCGCATATTCTTATTTGAAAATAGAGGGGCGTCACTCTGAAAATATTTTTTAGTTGAAAGGTCTATATATATACAAGTTATGTGGTGTTACTCAAGCACTCCATGTGCCTACAAATGGGTAGTTGATATGTGTGTATATGCTTGTGAAGAATAGGGACAAATATCCTTCCTACAATATATGTCCCATAAGTCTAACCATAAATGAAATAATGCAATGAAAATGAAAATGTGGTCCAAGAAGTTAAATTAAGGCTCACAAAGAGACAAAGTTCCTTCTCATCACTAACGTGTTTTACAATCCCTCTATAGCCTATACAAGCAATATTGAAAAAAAAAAGGTAAAATAATATGCAGTATCCGTCAGTTGTATATTCAACATTATAATTTTATTTGTAGTATAGTTTAACCCTTGATATTTTAAATTTGGATAAATACATTTCACCGATAGTTATCCGGCCAAAACATTTGTTAAAAAATCAATGAGGTTTGAATCAAGTCGATGAACCATTCAAAACATTTGGGTTAGGCCATGTTTAGACCTCCATGAGTTATGTATAATCTAAATCTAAATGTTGTTATTATTATTAAACTTTTACTTAAAGTGACAAAAATCTATATAATCAGTATTGTTATGTTTATATTGAAAAAGTTGTTGAAAATTCTTTAATTGCAAAATTTATTATTTAAATATATCTGAAATTTCTTTAAAAACTCAAGTGAAACATATTTTTAGTTGGTGCTATCTTCTTTGATTGTATTCAGCTTATCTTTAGCTATATAAAGATATGTTGTAGACAATTAAAAATGAGTTGCACCACCTTAAGGACAGTCTTTAGATACTTTTGTGCAATAAATTTTGCAATATATATTTTTGATAATTTTTTCCTAGTTTTATAAAAAAAAACTACATACATGTTTTTTTTGTAAATTTTTATCCCTAGAAAATAAAACTATTTATACAAGCAAAATAGAGCTGGATGTTTTATCTTACCCATAAAGGAAGTTTGATAATTTAAGTTGGGAAAATCTCTACCCTCAACAGACTAAAATGCGCCATGTCTTCTTCTTCTTCTTCTTCTTCTTTTCTTTTCCTCTAATTTCCATGATTTATGGACGGTCCATATACCATAGTACGCACGCGCAAGAAAGAAAATATTTTCCATGCATATTTTCTTTTATGTTTATTCTCTTTTCTTACATACTTAACTATATACTCTCAAAAATTCAACTATTCATCATATAACAATTCATGCAAGTATTTTGAAATAAAAAAATGGAGTAGAAGTATAAGTATTTAATTTTATTCTGCAATTCGAATGAATCTAAAATCTAAGGAACTTATCTTTTGGAGACAAATATAAAATTTGAGATAATTTAGAAAATTTTCCAAACCTTTTAAACACTATCCCTAAGTTTTCAAGTCTTCTAACTTACAAGAAGTCAAGCCTATGAGACTTTCCAAGTGAGATTTTATGACTTGGTTTGGAATTCGATGAAACTTCCGCCATAATATCTAATATTTTTTTAGTGATTTATAATTACAATTTTTGTAGAAATTTTTTTAAGAGTATGATTTGGACATGGAGAAGTATAAATGTGTATTATTCCAAGATGTTCCATACTTGCACTTGCAGCTGTAATTGATTTGATAAACATGGGAAAACTTGCTTCTTTTGTTTTCATTTTCTTGCTTCACTTCTTTATCGCCTCCCTAGCATGGAGCGAGATGGATTACTTCATCGACAAATCTAACCTTCTTGCTTTTAAATCATCTATCACGGTGGATCCAAACAATCTCTTGGCTAATTGGTCTATTTCTTCTTCTTCTCCATGTGATTGGATTGGTGTTCGATGCAATACTCGCCATAGAAGGGTCTATTCCTTGGATCTTAGTAACACAGGCCTTAAAGGCATCGTATCTCCACAACTAGGATATCTCTCATTCCTCGTTAAACTTGATCTCAGTGACAACAATTTTCATGGTCAAATCCCTAAAGAGTTAGCTCAACTACGTCGATTGAGACTATTCAACTTGAGTTACAACAATTTTCATGGACAAGTTCCAACATGGATAGGAGATTTATCTATGCTTGAGTGCCTGGATTTTCGAAATAACAGTTTTAATGGAGTTATTCCATCATCTCTGTTCAAATTGTCAAAGCTGAAGATCTTGGATTTGATGTTTAATTTAATTGAAGGGATTATTCCACTTGAGGTAGGAAAACTTGAGGAGTTGAAGATTTTACAACTTGCATGTAACAAGCTTTCAGGAACTATTCCCCAAATAATTTCCAACTTGTCTTCACTTGAAATATTGAGTCTCTCTTATAATAGTTTGTCAGGTATGTTTTGGCTTATTTTTAATATCTATATTTGTCTTTTCTATAATTGATTGGCATAATTTTATATTATCATGGAGGAACCTAGTTTTGTCTAGATTGCTTCTTCTTCTTTTTTGTATTTTTGTGCATTTCTTCTTGTTTATTTTTTATAATATTAATTAGATTCTATGACTAGATATTCTAATTTTAGAGTTCATGGCTACCCTTCACAGTATAAATGTCTCCTCTAGAAATCGAACTCGAGGCTTAGAGGAATTTAACAAGACCTTACACTGCTATACTAACTCTATATTGATATTTCTTCTTGTTTATTCCCAACATTTTTCTCTTCTTCTTTTAAGAATAGAAAATAATTCATCATTCAATTTTTGAAACGGTTTAATAAAGTCACACCACATGGAAAAAATAATATTATAATAATAGTGCAAAAATATCTAAGGCGAGAGTCAGTCTTTAAAAAAATTATTATTCATTTTTTAATCCAAAAATTTTGTTATTCTATGATTAAAAACTTTCTGAAGGTTTTGTTTTTCAAAATGAGTATGTTTTACAAGCAACGTATTTGGAACGTTTAATTTCTTTCAAAATGTGTTTTGAAAGAAATGATGAATAGCAAGGCCAATTGAATTATGTGTGCCATCGGACGCGATCAATGCGTTTCTTAGTTTTAAAGTTTTAATGATATTACCTTTTCAAAAATGATATAATTATTGTTGTGTTTTATCATTAAGAATATATTTGTTTTATTTCTAAAAATGTGCAAGTTCTATTACATGTGTTTTGAAGAAATATAAATTTATGTCATATACATAAAAACTTGTGATGTTTAAAGAGTTGTTACTAGTGACATTACTTTCTTTCCCATTCCCTAATTTGAAGGAGGCATTCCAAATAAGATTGGTGATCTTTCACAACTAAAAACATTGGCTCTTGGAAATAAACAACTTGTTGGTTCTATACCATCTTCAGTATATAACAATTCAGTGCTGCAGCAAATTAGTCTTGGCATAAATCAATTATCTGGTAGTCTCCCAACAAGTATATGTTCTGGACTTCCAAAACTTGAATTGTTTTATGTGAATGGAAATAATTTATCTGGCGAAATACCCTTCATTTGGCATCAATGCAAAGAATTAACAGAGTTACAATTGGGGGATAACAAATTCAATGAAGGAAACATACCAAGTGATATTACAAATTTGACCAAACTTTGGCGGCTATATCTTGGGACTAGCAACTTGCAAGGTAAGACTTTTGATTATATGATGGTCTTAAATTTTGTTACTAGTATTTTGATATGGTCACTATTTTGCATTATAGATTTAGAGAATAATGATTTTTCTAGATTCCTTTTAAAGGAATGGAACCTAATACTTTCTTTTAATCCCAAAATGAATATGAACGAAATGGTATTCCGTTTAGAATCTATGACTTCAATGAAAACATCTCCATATTTGTGTTAGACCGTATTTTTTTTTTGTTTTTCCTTTTTTAACTTTATGGAAAAAACAAATTTGAAATGATATTTTATTTCCAGGCGTTTAGTTCGAATTTATATATAATTTTCATACACATGTAAAGGTGGGGCCATGAGTTGCATAAAAAATGGTCAAAAATGAAATAAAATGATGAAAACGACATACTAGTTGGGATTTCAATGCTTCTTTTTTGCCTTTTATTTTTCATTTTCCCCTATTTTCTTTTCAGTGACAAGCTTTGTGGTTTTTATTTTTAATATAGACAATCTATTAGAATTTGTCAACAAAACTAATGTCTGTTAAGGCGCCGCGTCATGCATATGTATATGTGTATACGTATGTACATTGAAATATTAAAAGGCCCTTCCAAACCAAAAAAAAAATTAAAGGACCCATACAACACTACTCAGAGTCACACAGAAATAAACATTGCCAGCCACAAATCATCAATTCCTTAATTATTTATCTTATAACAGCATGCTAGGGGCAGGGATTTTTTTATTTTTGTTATATTTTTGTGCATTTCTTCTTATATTTTCCAACATTTTTTTTATTTTTTTAAAGAATAAAATTTGTCATCCAATCTTAAAAGGTTAGTAAATCCATACCGTGGGGGAAGATAATCCTATTATACTATTAATCCCAATTAGTAAGGCTCTATTAGTATTTAAAATTAAATATTTAAGTTCTGTTATTAAAAGTTTTTTTGAAGAGAATACTATATATAATTTGATAATATACACACATATGTATGGTCCATCAATTTTTTTAACTCCTAGAAGATCACGATCAATATAATTTCATAGAGTTTTCTTGTTTCATTTTATTATTAATTATATCAATTTTTATTCTTTTCATGCACATATATTAATTTAAGGTCATATCAATTAATGTCAACAAATTAAAACCTTTTAACTATCTTAGCTTTTTCCCTATTAAAATTGAAACAGGTGAAATTCCGTCATCTCTCTTCAACATTTCTACTTTAAAAATTGTAGTTTTACGGAGAAACAATTTGCTTGGTAATCTTCCAATATCAATTGGCAATGGGATATTGCTGGAAGAATTATATCTAGAATATAACTCCTTTACAGGTATGCTCAATCTATTTATCCCTTGATTTTATGCTCTAACACAATTTTCATTTACTATTCATATTTTTTCTATATTACTTTGAAACTTTTAAACAGATTGTTGCACCTATATCTTCTGTAAAAATCTATTCATTATATTATCTACATAGTGTGTAATTGAAAGTATTTTAATTTCTTAAACAAAAAAACTAAAATTTCAACTTTTTTTAGCTTATAACGAATTCATTATCAGATTCAAAGTTAGATTCTTGTAAACAGTTGATAAATTTAATGCAAAATATAACTAATTTGTTTGTTCATTTGAAATAGGTGAAATTAAAAGAATTTGTCAACGAATCTCACATGGATCCCAAGAAAAACACATGCCTTATATGAAAAATAATTTATATGTATCATCTAAGGGTAGTGGCTTTTTTTAGAAAAAAGAATTAAGATGATGATTTTTTTCTTATCAAATTTAAGACGAGGATTCAATTCTTTGAAATGATTCAAGGATTAATAATATATATGCATACATGCATATATATATATATATATATATATATATATATATATACCTCTCTCGATATATGTTTGCATAGGTATATGTGTATATGTATGTTTATTGAAATATTAAAGGGCCTTTTAGCCCAAAAAAAAGTTAAAAGGCCCATACAACAGTTTTCAAGGGGCAGGGTTTGTTTTTTATTTTTGTTATATTTTTTTATGCATTTCTTCTTATTTTTTCCAATCTTTTTTATTTTTTTAAAGAATAAAAAACAAATTGTCATCCTTTGAAAAGGTTACTATATCCATACCATAGGAGAAGAGAATACTATTATAATATTAATTCTAATAAGTAAGGCTATATCAATATTTGAAAATAAATGTTTAAGTTATGTTATTAAAAGCCTTTTGAAGATTTGTTTTTCAAAATGAGGAAGCCTTACAAGCAACACATTTAATTTTGATTTGGATATATGAGTAGAATCTAAGTTTTATATTAATTTTATTATTTATTATTATTTTTAAAAAGTTTGTAGTTAAAAAAATCTTTGTTTTGGGATACAATTGTTTGGGTAGCAAGCCCCAATTGGATTATGATGTGTCTCTTATTTTTCACTTTATCACATTTAATTGAAGAATTCATAATTTTATTTATTTGATAACATACACATGTAACAATGATGCTTTCTTTTAATCCCAATATGAATATGCCTTTTTTATATATGTATTTAAATTAAACTATTTTTTATGATTTGTTTTAATATTATAATAATTTTTTCTATGCATATATAATTTGCCCAGGAATCATTCCAAGTGAGATTGGATATTTGAAAAACCTTCAAATCCTAGATCTTAGCAGCAACAGTTTGCAAGGTAAGACTATTAATTATATGATCGTCTTATACCATGTATGGCTTTTGTTTTTGTTTTCATCACTCGAATAAAAAATAATTTTAAAATGAAAATTTGCTTTCCATTTTTTCATTCATTTTAAAGACCATAAGAAGTTTCATAATGTTTTAGAAAAATAAACTCTAAAAATAATAAATTATTAATCAAGTCTATTACCAACAATAAATTAAGCATTACTAACAAACAAACAAACATTTATATATATTACACAATTCACTTTAATTTACTGTATGTTTATTGAAATATTACAAGCACCCATATAACATTATTCAGAGCCACACGGAAACAATCAAACTTTACAGTTTACATGATATATAGGAATTTTCACATATTTAATTAAACCATCAAGTCAAAAAGGATAACAATATTAAATCTAAATTACAGAATAATAAACTCATCACATCACATATTCAGCTTATTTATTCTACGATTATTAGCCCAGCCTAATTGAAAGGGTTAATCCTTTTTGAAAATAAGTGTAGTTATATTTTATTATTTAAAATATAGTTGTGTCATTTCTAAAAAATGTGCAATTAAATTAATTATTGATTATCTTTCAAAATTTGTATAGTGAAACAATAATGTTTGCTACGCACATATAATTTTCTCAAGAAACATTTCAAGTGAGATTTGGATATTTGACAAACCTCCAAATCCCAAATTTTGGCAACAACAGTTTTTTTGTTTTTTTGTATCTCTCGAATGATAAATAATTTTAAATGAGATTTTGCTTTCCATTTTTTTCATTCATTCTAAAGAACCGTAAGAAATTTGTCAAAAAGTTGTGTTTATAGTAAAAATCTCTAAAAAGAGAAATAAGATAATCTTGGATCATTATAATCCTAATAAAATCCCTTTAAAATCCCCCAAAACCTAAATAAGGCCTATACTTTTAACTAATTATTAATGAAGCCAAAAAGCCTCATTAGATATCTTAGAATCTGATCAAATGACCACAATGACTCTATCATTACAAAGAGAGAAGTCGCCTTAGTCGAAACTTGTCGCACTCGTGTGTTGCTATGAGTAGTGCGTATTACTGTCAGCGTGAGATAAAATTATTTGCATCAACCATCAATTTATTGGAAAAATCCCATTTTTGCCAAATTAAAGCTCTCAAACTATACTGGGTTATTTTAATCTTTAATAACATTCAGAAATTCCTAATGAGATCTCTTAACCTGATTATGAATTAACAAAAAATGTAAGTCATATTTAGATTTAAATATTTTAAGGGATTTTATTAGGATTCTCCTTAAAAAAATAGGGAGCCTTTTAAAAATGGGTCATAAAGAACTCCATGCACTATCAATATTTGATGTGGCATAGGGTGCTTATGTGCTTTTAACAAGTTTCATATTTATGATTAGAAATAAAAAGTTTGATGTATGTTCTATAACAGTTTGTTGAACACATATTTGTAATGTTTGTCTATCCATTTTGCTTTTTATTTGACAATAGACACATGAAATAATCGTGATGCTTTCTTTGAACGATTTGACTTTCTTTTATATGTATAATTTTCACACCCATGTCAAAAAGTATAATAAAATATTTAATTATTAGAAAAACCGAGAGTATGAAGAAAACTAAATTAATCAATAGTTGTTACTTCATTCCCCCCGCATTTTCTTGTTGACAGCAAGCTTTCATTAGCTTTTCTTTTCTAAAAATAAAGATAATTTATCTAAATTTCTCAACGAATCACACATTGGTTGAGACCAAAAAGCATGCCTTACATGAAAATAACATATTTGGTCATTTAAGAGTGGTGGCTTTTTAAAAATAATTTTAATTTTATATTATCATTTCATTTAGAATATATTAGTGTTTCTCTTTTCTCTTAAAATGAGTAAGTTTTAAACGATATTACAAAATTGTAAATTTGTATCTTTTACCTATTAACTTATGACATTACTTGGAAATGTATAATAAAAAGTAGAAAAATAAACTATGGTTCTTATAAATTGATAATATATACACTCTAATTTTAATAAATTAAACTATTTTAACTATCTTAACTTGTTTACTTTTAAATTGAAACAGGAGAAATTCCATCATCTCTCTTCAATATTTCTTCTTTAAGAATTGTAGATTTACAAAAAAACAATTTGATTGGTAATCTTCCAATATCAACTGGCAATGGGACATTGCTGGAAGAATTATATCTACAATCCAACAACTTTATAGGTATGCTCAATCTATTTATGTCTTGATTTTATACTCTAACAACATTTTCATTTACTATTTATGTTTTTTCTATATTGCTTTCAAACTGAAATTGCTTTTAAGAGTAAAAATTGTAGCATATTTGATATGTTTTACGTAAGGAAATTGTTGCACTTAGATCTTCTACAAAAATCTATTTATTACATTATCTCCATAATTTGTAATTGAAAGTATTTTAATTTCTTAAACAAAAAACTAAAATTTCAAATTGTTTTAGCCTATGAATAATTCATTATCAGATTCAAAGTTAGATTCTTGTAAACATTATATAAATTTAATGCAAAATATAACTAATTTGGTTGTTCATTTGAAATAGGTCAAATTAATTCCATGATCTATCTTTAGCATATCCTTTTAAAAGAATTTGAAGGTCCAATTGATAATTGATATTGGAAGAGTCCCTTTAAATTTGATTTCCAAAAATATTAAATTATAGAGTATTCTATTAATTTTAAACCTTTAATTAACAAAATTCCATTTATTATTTATAGAGCATTAAGTTGATATTGTCAGTCCTACTACCAAGTAATTAACAAATATTTTATATTTATTTATAGGTAAAATTCCTTCATTCATTTGGAACATGCCTTCTTTGAGACATGTTGCACTTGACAGCAATCATTTAAATGGTAATTTGCCAGAAGAAATGTGCATTCAACTACCTTTACTCGAAGGTTTTGGTGTTACTAATAATCAATTAGAGGGAAGCATTCCACAATCAATAAGTAACTGCACATCTTTAAAAGAATTATATTTGGGTGGTAACTCATTTACAGGTATGTACTTACTTGCATGTGTGTTTTTTTCTTTTTAATTTCTTTCTAACTTTTTCAAACTCATACTTGTTTATATAAACTCATATTGTTCATTCACATACAATGGGACTTGTGTATAGCTTGAGATTACGATCATAAAAAATAACGAAGAAAGTTAAGATTATGAACAGATGAAACCAAATAATATTTAATTTGTATAATATAATTGATGAGTCCATGTTTGATGCCAGTACTTTTTTATTGTAGATTTTATTATTATTCTAATAAATTTTAGCATATATATATATTGTGTTCTTTCTTATTTATTTGAAATGAAAATTATATGAGATATTTTTTAAAAAATTACAACTATGGAATTAAAAAATATAAAATAAATAAAAATATTTGGATAAGTATAAAAATTTAATTACAAAATATAATATATAAATTAAAAATTAAATAAAACTTAAAAAAAGATTGTTCAACCATGCTTGAGATCCCGCTGATGAACAAGAATACTAGATGAATTTCCTGAAGAGACAAATTGCCAAAAAAGTAGTTAATGCTTTTTGCCATACATTATTAATTAGCAATGCACAAATAATCTAGGGGAAAGGTATATCCTGCACCCTAAACTAATTTTAGAAGAGCAATTAGTACCTTAAATTAATTTTAGAGAAGCGAATAGCACCATAAAGTATTTAAAAGTGTAATTAGCACCCTTAACTAATTTTGGAGGTGCAACAACCACCCTAAAATATTTAAATTAGTACAATTTTACCCTTTTATTGACAGAAACATAAATTTCTACTTGATCAATGTCACGTGAGCTTTTTATTTTAACACATTATTATTTAAAAAGTCAGATATATAATACTGTTCAAATAAGAATACTGAATAAATTCTAAAATTGACATTGTATATAATTCATATGTGAAGATTAAAAAATTTTATGGTTTATTTAGTACAATTTGTTAAAATAATACATGTAGCCTTTTAAATAATAATATATTGAATTAAAAAGTTTATGTGTCATGTATAAAATGAAATTTAATGTTTTTATTAGAGTACTGATTATACCTTTAAATACTTTAGAGTACAAATTATTTATTCAAAATTAGTTTAAAGTGCCAGATACACGTTTACCCAATAATCTATATAGTCAAACTTCACCTACTCACTTTGCAATTATTAGAAAGTAAGCAATTTCATGGTTAGCAGAAATTTGCTCTCTCTTTTTATAATATTAAATTATTTAGAATTAGTAGGACATCGTGTAGTTTTTTTTCTTATTATAAAGTGGGTATATTATATGTAAACGATACTACTAGCTTTATTTTTCTTTTAATTTAAAAGTCGGTACAATTATAAAAATATTTTTATGAGCAAAATAAAAATGTTATTACTTATCAGTTATATATCATATATATATTAATTAGAAAGATTATATGCAAATATTATGATCTATTTTACTTTTCTATTTACAAATTTATTCAGCCTTTTTATAAGTAGTTGATACTAATCAATTATATTTAAATGCGACCTTTTTACTCATGATAATATCCCATCTAATTTTTATTATTTTCTTTGTTTTTCAATCATTTTCTCTAATAGAATAAGTTTAAAATGAGATTCTTTTTTCCTCATTTTAGTAATATTATTGATGAAATATAACTAATGATTTACAATTCCAAAATTATGAAAGCTAAAATCACGAACAGAAAGATATAGAATATCATGAACCGATGCGACTATATGAAATTTTAAAACATGAAAAGCTCCACATCATATATAATATGCCCACATGTTGTTGGTTTTATTATATATTTATAGATTTTATCATTTTCCTATTAAATTCAACTCTATATTTTTTTCTCTCTCCCTTTTCTTAAAGATACATCCTTTTCCTCTTCAATTTCATTTTTATTCATTTGTATTACACAAATTTATTAATTTTCTATTAAATAATTATGCAATATTTACAACATAAAAACTTTAATCTTCTATAACACCATGTCATCTCTGGATAGTTTATGATTTCCCTAATTTTTTATTTCAAAAAAATTACAAAGACTTATAAATATTTGTTTTATATATTATTTGAAATATATAAAAGTCATCATTGTAACTTTTTTTATGTCTAGATTTTGTAACTCAAAGGCATTGGCAAATTTGATAGACTTAACTTGTTAAACTTGATCTTAAACACAATTAGTATTTGTAAATAAATTAATATACATAGTATCTATTTAATTAATTACTACATTAAGTTTAATATTTTATAAATTCTAAAATATTAATTTTTGAAATTCTTGTCTATTTTATTTAATTTCCTTTTTATAAATATTATATGTGTGTGTGTGTGTATTTAAGTCTATAGAATGCGACTGAGATTTTAAAAAGAGTGTAAAATCGAAATCGCACTAAGAGAGAACCATTTTACATGTATTCTAGTAAACATTTTTCGCAAAGGAGCATTTTGATATATCTTTTTATGATTTATATTTTCTTTTATTTTAAATGATCAAAAATAATTTTTATTTTGTATATATTTTTATGCAACCTTTATAAAATTAAAATTGAGTAATCAATAAGTAAACGTACATATTTGACAAACTAAATTTACAAATATGTTGGCAAAAAGAAAAAAGAAATTTGACACAAATATATTCTAGTAATATTTTTCTTGTAACACTAAATTTAAGATAGATAGCATAGTATATTCCTTACTATATTCCCTTATGAAAATGTTATTCATCCATCAATGTTTTTGTGTCCAGGTTTTGTACAGAAAGGCATAGGCAATCTTGATAAACTTAACGTCCTATCCTTGTTTGGTAATAATTTAAAAGGATATATTCCTTCCAATATATTCAACATTTCAACATTGACACGCTTGAATCTTGTTGGTAATTTTCTTTCTGGTATTCTCCCATCATATTTAGGAATTGGCCTTCCTAACTTGAACATTCTAAGGTTGAGTGAAAATGAACTAACTGGTCAGATTCCAGACAGCATATCAAATGCTTCTAAGCTCATTACGTTACATTTGTCATCAAACAAATTTAGCGGAGCTATACCCAATGCAATTGGAAATTTATCAAAATTGATAAACTTAGCTCTGGATGGGAATGATTTGACTGGGTTGATTCCACATACAGTTAATAAATTACATGGCCTTCAACGTTTAAGTCTCAGCAACAACAAATTGCAAGGGTCCATTGTCAATGAACTTTGCCAACTCAAAAGTCTAAGTGAGTTGGCTCTTGCCAACAACATGCTTTCTGGAGTGCTTCCAGGATGTCTCGGGAATATTACTTCTTTGCAGAAGTTGAATTTTAGCTCTAACCAATTGATTTCTCATATTCCTTCTTCTCTTTGGAGACTCAAAGACATTTTGGATTTAGACATATCCTCCAATGCACTAAGTGGAACAATTTCTCCAGAGGTGTCAAACTTTAGAGCAATTAGACTTTTAAACTTGTCAAGAAATCAATTTTCAGGAAGAATCCCTACAACTATGGGTGGCTTAAAAAGTTTAATAACTCTATCTTTGGCTCAAAACAAGTTGCAAGGGCCTATTCCAGAATCACTTAGTGGCATGATAAGCATGGAGTCAATGGATCTTTCCCATAATTATTTGTCTAGTGTGATTCCAAAATCCTTAGAGTCATTACTCTACCTTAAATACATTAATCTTTCGTACAACTTATTGTATGGAGAAATTCCAACAGATGGCCCCTTTCAAAATTTTACTGCTCAATGTTTCATGATGAATAAAGATCTTTGTGGGAAATCTCAACTACAAGTGCAACCATGTAGGAAAGGAAACAATCACTTACCAAATAAAGTGATGTTGATCCTAAAATTCTCATTGCCTATCTTGGTTGTCATTTTGGTTGTTTCAGTCATTGCCTTTCTAAAACGTAAGAGAGAAAATGATAATTATTCAACCAAAAGGGATTTACCAAATTTGGATACAATAACCAGGATATCATACTATGAGTTGGTACATGGAACAAATGGATTTGATGAGAGTAATCTTCTTGGCTCTGGAAGTTTTGGATCAGTATATAAAGCAATCCTTCCAAATGAAAATATAGTTGCGGTCAAAGTATTTAACTTGGACGTGGAAGAAGCATCGAGAAGTTTTGATATTGAATGTGCTGCCATGTGCAATTTACGCCATCGTAATCTCATTAAAATCATTAGTAGTTGCTCAAATGACCATTTCAAATCTCTAATAATGGAATTCATGGTAAATGGGAGTCTTGACAAATGGTTGTACTCTTATAACTATTATTTAGATGTCTTACAGAGATTGAACATAATGATTGATGTGGCAACAGCTTTGGAATATCTTCATCATGATTCTCCTACGCTAGTTGTTCATTGCGATGTGAAACCAAGCAACGTTTTGCTGGATGAAGAAATGGTGGCTCATCTTAGTGATTTTGGTATTGCTAAATTGTTTGGTGAAAGAGAACTGGAAATTTATACCAAAACTTTGGCTACAATGGGCTATATGGCACCAGGTAATGCTTTAATAATAATATTTTGGATTTATTTTCATGTTGTTTTGTTTTATGTGCTTTATAAAATTTTAAAATATTAAACTTCTAGCAATATTTTTATGTTTTCATATGTAAATATTTGAATTGATGACACAAAAGAAAAGTTTAACAAAAAACCTTATATTATGTTTTGACATTTTGAAATTTATACTAATAATTCAAATTCACATATAGAGTACGGATCGGAAGGAATTGTTTCTATCAAAGGAGATGTGTATAGTTATGGCATCATGCTAATGGAAATGTTTACAAGGAAGAAGCCAACAGATGAGATGTTTGTTCAAGGATTAAGTTTGAAAGATTGGGTGAGAAAATCAACACCACATTCAATCATCAATATTATAGATGCCAATTTGATGCATAGAGAAAATCATATTGCTGATAATATATTATCTCATATATCATCAGTTTTTGAGTTAGCATTAAATTGCTGCATTGACTTACCTGAGGCACGACTTACTATAACTGATGTTGTAGTATCATTGAAAAAAATCAAGGCTTTGTTTATAGAAAATGCTAGGGATATTTCTAAGTGAATAATTGTTAAATCAAGTTTTGGCGATTGTTTCTTTAGCCTTCTGTTTTTTTGTTTTGTTTTTGTTATTGTAACAAGTAATCTTGTAAATTAGAGTGATTGTCTGAGTATGCAGTAATAATATAAAAGTATTTGAAATTTAAAATTTTCTAACTCTCCATGCTTCTTTTTTCTTATTATTACAATGGATCTGAATTATAAGAACTTAAGTCCACTCTTTTTCTTCAAGTAACTTTATTTAGCTTGAAGTTTAATTTTGGAAGAAGAATTTTTCTTTTAAGATTAATCAAAGTGAGCTCTATTCTGTTTCTTTTTCTCCTCTATCTTATATTTTTGAAGCGTCTTGTTATTAGATAAAAATTCATTATAAATTGTATTATGTTTGAGCAATTAAATAATTTTTTCAGTCAAATGGCTTCTTTTAAGATTTAGATTTAGATATCATATGATATATATACCTAAAGGATTAATTAAAGCTCCCAAACTCACCCTATCACATTACCAAAAACCGCCAAAGGTTTAGGAAATCAACTCAAACTTCATAATATGCTCACCCTAACCATCTTAATGGCCTTGTAGACAGTAACATAGAAACTCTCCTATAAGTAAGAGGTTATGGGTTCAATCTTCTTATAACCTTACCTTAAGCAGTTAGTGCCTACCCCTTTAATTTAAAAAAAAATATAAAAGGAACAATCTTGACTTCAACCTTCCTTCTATAGAATGCAATATTTGAATCAAATCAATAATATATCACCATAGTTAACTAATAACTTCAACAACAACCCAATCAAGCATAAAGGGAAAACTCCCTTTCTTTTATTTTAGACATGCTTCAAGTTTAATCGTAGCAATCCATATCACTCTTAGCCAAGTCCCAATACCTTACAAAATTTCAACATACAAATTAAATAACTTTATTGCTGAACTTTGGTCTATGTTAGATCATATTTAGTTCCTCCTCAAATATAATTCCTTCTTCACACACCCTAAGGGCATTCCAAAATCAAGCCATGGTCATAAATTTCAACTAGTTTTACATTTTTCTATGTCTATTTCCTTAACATGATCCAAGTTAATACAGAGAGAAACAATTTAAATCCTTCTCTTCGCTCTTTTTTATACATAGTTCAAGCTTCCATTTAATTGATCAAACTTCACCACCATGTTCTATATATATATATATATATTCAAACAATAAGTATACCCTCTTAAGTTTCAACATAAAATTGAACAATCCTAATCCAACTAAATTCTTCTACACATTTTCACAAACACCTTGTCTGCAACAAACATTCAAAAAGTTCATCAACTTCTTAATCTTCAAATCTCTTGTCCACCAAATTTCAAACACCCCTATATAGAATTACTATGCTACCCAAATTCAAGTCCTTACCAAGAATCAATTCAAACCAAGAAAACAAAACATAAATACATCTTCCTATTACAACAACCAAAACAGTTACAGTGAAATTTCCTATCCCAATAAGCTCCTTAAACTTTAGTTTTGACTTGTCTAAACTTCCTTCTTCTCTCCTATATCACGCACAACCCACAGGAAAACACCATGATAACGACTTGAAGCTTAACACGAGTTCAGAGATGAACACTATATTTTTTGAAATGTCATATATCCATAACATGAGAGAAAATGTAATTTACATTTGTCATTCATTTTTCTGATAGAAAGCCTACATTTTCCATGAATTCATTCAATCATGGATGACGACTACAACTAGTTTCCTGCCAGATCAAGGTTTCTTTGCCACATGTAAATCAAACACTAATGGATGGAATCATGACAAGCTAGATAATTATTTCCTAAGTAATCGCCACCACATGGTATGAAATGATTCACCATGGATCTATCATTTAAAAAATAAATAAATAAGAAATGAGTACTAATTGATTTTTACTCCTTCATATAACTCACTCACCCATAATACGGTGAAAGTGGCAGCACTAGCATCTCCTTTTGCCAAAAAAAAAAGTTTTCTATTTTCATGAATGGCAAAATTCCTAATTCATTATCATCAAGAGAAGGAAAATACCTAGGACTATAACTCCTTGCCACATATCTTCCATGCTCTAGAGTTATACAAATAATTAGACCATGCGGATCGTTACCATCTTTTGAATTGCCATCCCACCAACCTACCTGAAAGCCAAAATATATTCTTAAGCTTGAAGTATACAATCACCAGTTAATTCCAGAGAGCTAGAAATGTCACAGGTCAATAGTCAATAAAATGGCAATTTATTAGCATAGCATGAAAAACAATAATGCCCAAAAGCTGCCCATTTAACCAAATTACTTGAAAATGATTGTTATTTTAAGACCAATAAAGTAATAAGAGATAAAGGATGATAATCATATCAAACGTGAACATAAATTACCTACATATTTTCTACCCTCCTAAAATTAACTCGCATAACTGATTTGAGCTCTGGGAACATGTTCGCAGACTGAAAAGCTCGTAAAGACAAATAAATTAGGATATAAATTCCAGTGATCACATTGAATCTCCTAAGAAACAGGCAATCCCTACTCCTTGGATTTCATGGTCACAAGTTACAAGGCATTGCCATAAAATAGGATGGAGAACAAACAACTATACCAGAGAAATTCAAGATGAAAGACATCCAAATTATTCCAACCTAAGTGATAGCAATTGAAGGACAGATGCTAGCATTACTAGGTTTACCCACTCAAATTGCATATAGACCAAAGTCAAAAGATATTCATGCAAGTTTTCGTTGCAACACATTTTACGAGAACTCACAAGTCCAGCACCAGCTTTATCTCTTAGAAAAGCTGTATATCATTGTACCGCTCTTCCTCTATAGCTTTCTGAAAAATTTTTAAAACAAAAATCATAAAAGCTAATGAGCAAGAAAACACAATTTTAAAAGCAAGTAAAGAGATGCTTTTTGTCTGAAAAGCATTGCATGAGTTTGAATTCTTACATTGAGATGAGATATTACTCTTCCAACACTGTCATTAGTAGCTTCAGCAACAATTGCCACCTTAATCCTACTAGCATCTTCATAATCCTCCATGTGCACAGCACGGCTTAATTGAGATTGTTTAGCACAAAACCATTTTTGCATTAGAAAGCCTCCAAATAGAAAGATTAGCTAGTGGCCCGCATTTCATAACTCCAAATAATTGCTATTTTAGTTTAGTAGATTTCCCAGCTATGAAGTTATGTTCATATGTGCGACACTAGTTAGTTTCCCTTATAGCTCCATAAAAACTCCTTTAGATCTATTATAAAAATATCACTGTGACAGCTATAATGTATAGGAATTTATCGCAACGAGAATGTCATGAACATTTTTTCATTTTTCACCAAAACTAGATTCTAATTAATCTTTATCCAGACATCTTGCATATGGCATGTCATAATCAATAGAGGAGAAATGTTTCAAAAGCTACATTGTCTCAAAGAATGAGCAAGGAATATTAAGTATGAGACGTGATGCTACATTAAAAGAAGATAACAATCAAGTTTAATAATATAAGCAGTAAATTAGATGTGGGAATTTAAATAAATTATCGTTTACTTGATCTGGACACTAAGGAAAATTGTTGTACTTCTTGTCAACTACATCTTCAGAACCAACAAGTGATTTGCTACCAAAGTGACAAAAATTTTCTCCAGACCTTAACGTGATTGTTATTGCAATAATCACTTGAAAATTATAATATTGTTGCCCTCCCTTTCGCCTCCACTCTTCTTGTATAACCTTGTCTAATTAATGAAACTCGCAACTTTTAGCTAAATTACATCACGTACAAAACTTTCAAGTGTTAAATTATCAGCAGATAATGCCCCTGGCTATATTTCATTCTTCCAAATCATATAAACTATATGTTTAATTAGTTCTTAATTAAGAACCACGAAGAAACAGAATAAAATGAACTACACATCACAATTCAATTATGCGCATAAATTTGCAATTCCAAATGCAACTTGAGAATTGAGACGAGATGCTCCTGCTCATCAATATCCTGAAAATGCTTACGCCATCGATCCCAATCCCATTCATCATCTTCGGGTTCATGATTCTCCATTTTCTAGCCATCCTTCTTAGACACACTAGCGGTCTTCCTCGCACCCCAAGCCTCATTCCGAAGATAATTCATGTAAGAATAGAACTGCTTGATGACGTTTCTAACTAAATCCTGGAGCATCGAGTCCCACCCCTGTTAACAGAGTTATCGGATGGCGATGGAGACCCAGAGGCCGGATTAACGCATTGGCAAAGCGGAGTGGCATCAGCAGAAAGGGAGTGATGTGAATGCAAAGAGAAGGGAAGTGAAGAGGGTGATCTCAAGGGAAAAGAAGAAGACATTTTGGGGCCTTGGAAGTGAAGATTGGGAGGTGCAGAAGGCGAAGATATGGAAGCCATGGACACAATCTCAATCTATGTATGTGGATTAGAGAAAGAGAGAGAATAAATTAGAAGAGAGAAAGATAAAAGCTTTCTGTGAAATAGAAACAGTTTTTTGTGTCTCATATGCGAATATTAGAGAAAGATTGAGTTTTGGGGATATGCGAGGAGGAAGAAAGTACAGAGTAGTCACCACTGGAAAAATAAGAAAACGAGAAAACGCTCATAAAAAAAACAAAACTTGAGGCTGTTAACCTGGCAGTGAAATTGGGGATGGAAAGCAGAAAATCCAGCAACACATGGATAAGGATTAGAGACCGATCTTTTTGTTAAACTTTGGCAAGACTTTATTATTTTGGTTAAAAAGTTTTTCTTTTTCTATTCTTGGAATTTAACATAATTATTTTAGATTTTTTATTTTATAATTGTTATAAATATTATGATGAGTGGTTCCATAGCATTGAAGAATTCCATATGGGTTAATGTCATGAGACTTATAATAACCTCTAATAATTCATGTTGTACCATAACATAAATTCATTTTTCTTATCTATGAAGTTGTAACTTGTAACACTTGAATAATGTTGGAATTTTATAAATAAAAGCTTAACCTAAAAAAATAATTGTACATAAAAAATCGGAAGAGGGTCTCTCCTCTTCCTTTGCCATCATTTTCTAATCATTGGATTAACATTTCAACCGTTTAAATTTTAATCTTTTTAAAATACTAAATTATAAAAAAAATTAATAATAAAATATAAACTATTAAATTTTAATCTCAATAGTTCAAAAATATACTAAAAAAATATATATATGTATTATAAGTAATTAAACAAAAATTAAAATTTGGGCCATTAAAATCTTAACCTGAGGGTCAAATAAAAGAAGAGGATGGAATGGGAAGAGTAGAGACCCCTCTCCCGTAAAAAAATCTACATGAATGAGAATTCTTCATTATTTTTTATCTCGACATAAAAATTTTATGTTAGTTATAAGAATTATAAGAATCTAATATAACCATAGGTGTTATTAAAAGTGTAAAATGAAACATTAAGAAATTACTACTTCTGACATATCAGAGATATCTCATCTATATAATTTTATTATTCACAATATTTTTAATTTAGTTTTGATTTTTATGGCTTCTTTAATGTTTTTCTTAGACTTCGTTTTCAATGATCCGTTGTTATATTTGACAAAAGAAAATGCAGTTATCACTTGGCAAAAAATGTTTTGTTCATTTTAAGATGTATAAATAATTTTGAGTACATTAAATATAAAATTAAGATAAGAACATTTCATAAGGGTGGACATTCATGGAAAATATATTTTTTTATTAGGTTAAAATCTAATTTTACTTTTAAAATTTTCTTAAGTGCACTAGACACTCCAAAATTTAAAGGTGGCACAATGTTACTTCACAATTTAGTTCTTATAATTTCTTGACACACTTAAAGCAACTCAATTTTTATAATTCTTTAATATAATAAAGTTTAGATAAGTTAAAGTTTAGGGACTAGAATGATAATCAGGAAAAAATTCAGCGATTAAAAATTATATTTTCCCATAAATAAATAACTTGTTATTTCAAGATATCCATATTATTCACATTGGCAAATTAAGTTCACATATGTCATAAATTGTAGGGTCAATTCTTTGAAAGGAAAATAAATATCCTTAAGTATTACTCTAATGCACCATCAGAAAGACAATTTAATTATCTATATATAATTAATGAAGTAAGTTAATAATCAAAGGAATGATAAGAATCATCCTTCACTTCAATAGATTTCAAAATTAAACCATATATTGCTTAAAAGTGCTTAAGGAATTTACAGGTAACAAATCTCCACCAACTACTATACATCCTTGATTTTCTTTCCTCCATTGACTAGAAAACAAGTGGCAAATAAAATGCCAAACAGAAATGCTCCACTTACTATATGGTCCCATTTTGAAACTTTAACCTCCGTCTTTTAATATAAACTTCTTCCCATATCTAATACCCAATCAACAAAGTAGAAAGGCCTCATTAAAACAAGATCATTATACCAACAGTGGCTTAAGAAAGAAATTCAGAATGCAAAACTAATCTGACAGAGGAAGGAAATTGGATTGCTGTGTGGGATTGCTAATTAATCAATACGCCAAGATTAAGTTTTATCCATAAATTGTGTAATAGATTCTATGACTTTTATTGAAATTGGGTGTTTATTCAAAACAAATCTAAGGGATAAAAGTACAACAGCCTATTAGTGTACCTAGGATCCCCTTTTACTCATGTTCTAGGATACAATCATAAATTGAATCTTTTACCCTATATTTGGATGGGAAAAAATTAGGGAGAAAATAATTCTATGAGGAGAAACTTTCAAAAATCGTAAATATTTTTACTATTTTAAAAAATTTTCCTTCATAGTATTCCCTCCCCCTATTTTCCCCTCACTTTTCTTTCCATCCAACTATAGCCTTAGTAAAAATGCAAAGGATGACATTGCATGTTAATGGTCATAGAAGTAGCTCAATCAACCGCTAATCTTGACAAGGCTATATACATTAATAAATTAGTAATGCCTTTTTAAAGTTATGATCTTTGCTAAGGGTACAATATAAGTTATAGTTGCCTTAGTTTGATGATAATTACTCAAAAAGTCCTTATAATAGACTACCCTTTACCACCATTTTCTCAAAAGAAAAGATGAGATGTTTGCAGAACCAAACCCAAAGTAAAAGGCTAAAATCCATTTTCATAATGTTAGCAAAATATTTGACAAAGTAAGCTAATCAATCAATGACAACATTCCGTAACAATTCATTTTAGAAATAAAAATCGAAATCATTGAAGTCTTCTATGATCTAGGAATATATCTACATCACATCACCATCTAACACTACAAAAACAATGAGTTTCAGCGGCGACATTTGTCACCGCAGAAGGTTTAAAAGTCGCCGCTGAATCACTATAGTGGCGACATTTTGTCACCGCTAAATCGCCGCCTATGAGACTGTCGCCTATATATATTGGCAGTGACAAATAAAAGTCGCCGCCTAAAGATGAATTAGCGGCGACAAAACTGTCGCCACCTAAAGATGATAATGCGGTGACAAAGCTGTCGCCGACTAAAGTGGAAGCATAAAGATGAATTAGCGGTGACAAAACTGTTGCCGCCTAAATATGATTTTGCGGCAACAAAGATGTCGCTGCCTAAAGATGATAATGCGGCGACATAGTGTCGCCGCCTAAAGATACAAAAATGAAAATTATTTTTTATATTTTTTCCTATAATTTCTGTAATATGAAAAAAATATAATATAATAATAAATAATTAAATAAACTATAATATAATAATATTGATAAATATTTTCATTATCATCTAAAATATGAAGATATTTAAAATTACAATAAAATTGTTTGATTTATACATAAATTTTATGTAGAAGGTTCAATACTATGACTAGAAGTAGCCCCATGTGGTTGTCCCTTCTACATCAAGGCAGTGAATTGAGCTTGTATTCTTTGCTCCATTTGTTCCATTAGTTTTTGCTCGAACTGCACATGCTCTTGTATCTTTTCACGCTCTTCTTCCATCTTTGCACGCTCTACTGCACGCTCAGCCTCCATTTTTTCTCTCTCCTCTTGAAATTTTTTATCAAACTCTTCCTGCAGTTGGGCACACACACTCTCCACAACTGAACTATCAGTAGATTGAGGGCGATTTCTCTTCCTTGAAGTTTCCGCTCTATATCCTTTCCCTCTTACATACCCCGACCTCTCACCAAGAACTGTCGCCAATATTTCCTCTGACGTCATTCGAGCATCACTCTCTAAATCTTGATCTTGTTGTTGAGAAAGTTCGTGCATATGACTCTATAATAAAAACATAAAACTGTTAGATTATTGATAAAAGTAAATCAAAATAAGATATTAAATAACAATGTGTACATGAAGCTGTTCAGAGTGTGGGTCAGCCCATACTACTTGTCCGTCTAATGTCTTCCTAGTATGCGTTATCTCCCACAACTGGTCAGGAGGAATAGGTCATCCAGTAGTAGGATCTCTCTACAAAATAATAATATACGAGAAAATACAAAAATTAGATTTAAAAAAATGATTGAAAATTTAAAGTATAGTGATGATAGATTGAACTTACTATAGCATACTCAATCTCTGCAAATGATCGAGAACCATAAGTATGTTTAGTCATTTATTTTTCTCGATTTATCATGTTCCTTATACTTTTATTCTACAACAAAATGTAGTAACTAATAAGAATTTAATAATTAAAAAAATATAATTTATTTAGAAGGATAGTGAGATACCTTAAATATGTCAGACTTAAAATATATTAATAACCACTCCCAATCTTCAAAACTAATAGTTTGAGGAGGATCAGCCACCTATCCTCATCAGTCTCATTTCTTATAGTGAGAGTGCAAATTGTTCTTCCAATTTCTGAATGCATTTTGTAAAATAATTGATATAGCTATATGAAACTTTTCTTCACTAATTTCATCAGCAGGTTCAAATTTATCCTGAAACAAATAAATGTAAACACTTTATCTAATAATAAAAATAAACTTAAATAAGTATACAAATTTGACATAAATACCTTTATTTTTAAAATCATATCTTGACCATATTTTTCAAAAATATTTTTCCAACTACCTCCACCATCCCTGAACGAGATTGTGGTTCTAAGAGTCAAACCACAATAATTAGAAAAGTCTCTTGCTTCTAGACCAATTGCTCTTGACATTGAATCTGAAAATTTGACTTGAATCTTCATTCCTTATGTAGTCTTTAAATTCACATTAATAGACTTGTAAACTCCTCTACGCTTGTTGATTGCAGTAGAAGAGCCTAGCATTGAAGTTGAATTAGAACAATTAAATGTTACAAGCGATGCAAATCAATTATTACAAAATTGAAACAAACTTACCTGCACTACTATTTTGAGTATGGGGAGTAGGAGGAGAGTTGACAAGCATTTCCTGAAATTGTTATTGCAGTAGCAGAGGTGAAATATCAGGTCTTGATTGAGGTGTAGAGCATGTACCTCCGCTATTTGTGTTGTCATTAGATCTAACAGAAAGACTTTTCCCACCTCGACCGCTCTTTAATCTGACATATCCTACAAAAATATACATTTCATTTATAAAAAAACGATCAATCAAACAATAATCAATGTAGATAAAATATACCATATCAATTAATTTTATTCATTTAAATCTTCCATCGCACTGTCACTTTCATCGATGTCTTCTGGTTCATCTGTTTCTTCTATTTCAATGTTATGTAACTTTCTGCTTCAGTATCACTATCAAAGTCGTCAAGCAAATCCTCTTCATCACTAAAACTAGTATTAATAGCATTATTTTGATGAATTTGTGATGATTCTCCTTGAGCTAAGGTCTGCGCTTGTTCATCTTCTCCATATAAGTCAATGATAATATCATCAAGTTGTGTTGGACTCGTACGATACACATTTAAGTCTACCACCAATTGCTGATAAGGTTCTTCTTTAACCATAGGATCATGAACCCCACTATCGTCAATGGACCAATTGATAAACTTATGAGTTCATCACTGACATGGCTCTGTGTAGACAATGATGTCACCTTTTAGGACAAAAGTCATCGGTTAGATATTTTATATAAATGTAATTGCTATAAATACTATGGCTGAAGATGTTATTACTTACTCGTGAACAAAACCATTGAGGAAACTCATATTGACTTTGCTCACTCCTTGATCCATGCGCTTCAAGCTCTGTTGCATATTCCCTACAATATATGATAGCAATAAGATAAAAATACAATATGACAAATACATTTTTGCTCCAGTCAGACAACTTACTCCATAAATGGCCAAACTTTTTCACAATTTTGTAGGACATACATTCTTGCTTGACAATATTCTTCATAGGGAAGATAAATTGACTGACAATGCCCCCTAGCTTGACCATTTTTCTTAAATATTATAAACTCAGGGTTCGTATCATCGTTGGTGTCATCATTCCTACGTGGCACATTAAACTTTGTAGGAAAATATTTCAAATATCTTGAACAGAACATGAGACTTTCATCTGCCAAGTATCCTTCTGCAATTGATCTTTCAGGCCGAGCTTTATTACGAACATACAATTTAAGTGTCCGCAAATACCTAATGCATTAGAAGTAATTAACATTCCATAAATATGAATTATAAATATACAATGCAATTGAAAAATGTTACCTTTTTATTGGATACATCCAACGATATTGAACTGGTCCAGCAACTTTTGCCTCCCTTGCCAAGTTTATTGGCAAGTGAACCATCACATCAAAGAAAGCAGGTGGGAAGATTGTCTCCAACTTGCATAAAGTCAATATTATCTGACTTTGGAGTTTGTCAAGCACTTCATAAGACAACGACTTCGAACAAAGATTTTTGAAAAATCTTCCCAACTCTATAATTGGTTCACACATCTTAGAAGGTAATAACCCACGTATTGCAATTGGGAAGATCTCTTGCAATAACACATGGTGATCATGACTCTTCAAACCAAACAATTTTTGCTCCTGAATGTTGACACATCTTGAAATATTAGATGAAAAAGTATCAGGCACTCTTAAGTTAGCCAAGAATTTTAAAAGGGATTGTTTGTTCTCAGGAGATAATGTGTAAGGAGCAAGAGGAATATAAACATTATCACCATCTTCAATTAGGTGCATATCACTCCTAATACCTAAGTCCATCAAGTCGTACCTACTTTTAACTGTGTCCTTCATCTTTCCAACCAAATCCATCACCGTGCACACAATATTTTAAGAAACATTTCTTTCTATATGCATCACATCAAGATTATGCCGTATTAGCAAGTACTTCCAATAAGGCAACTGGAAAAAAAATACTTTTTTTCTCCAATTATAAGCATTATTCTGTGTATGACGCTTTCTTTTTGTACCCTTGCCAAATGTCACATCACCTAAGTGTTGAAGTTGCTTGAGCACTTCATCTCCAGTCAATGCAACTGGTGGATCCATGTGCTCTTCTTTACCATCAAATGATACCTTATTTTTGCGCCATGGATGATTTTGTGGAAGAAAGCGTCGATGCCCCATGTCAGACAACTTGATCTTTATCGAAATACAATGCGTGTCTTTGTGGCAGCATGGACAAGCAAGTTTACCTTTAGTTGACCACCCTGAAAGGTTTCCATATGCGGGAAAATCATTTATAGTCCACAATATTGCGACATGCATGATAAAATTTGATTGACAATACGCATCATACGTCTATACTCCTAATTCCCACAATTGCTTCAACTCCTAAATCATAGATTGAAGATAAACATCTATGTCATCACCTGGACACTTGGACCAGGAATAAGAAGTGTCATCATGGAGTATGGGCTTTTTATACAAAGCCATGGTGGCAAGTTATATTGCACTTGTCACGTCCCTATTTCTGGACTGTGACCGGCACAGAATATGAATACATCATATTCTGAAAGCCTAGCATTTTAAGTAAAACCATTAATTTCTCCATAGCATTTTTCAAAATCATACAAACATTTTCTAAGGTTCATGCAGAGCACTTTCCTTTCCAAAATAATAAAAGTTCTTAAGAAGCAATTACATCAAAAGTACTAATTATCAAACGAAGCTTCGGATCAACAGCAAGGCTCTTTACCGCTCAGCTGGAGAAATAGGGTCACCTGCACTATCTGAAGCCAAAAATCTACTCGTGAATAACGTCCCAAAAACATGATTTATAAGAATGCGGAAAATAAACAATGCATAATTATCTTAAAAATGTATTTTCTTAACACTTCATAATCTAATGCAAACCTTTTCATAAACATTTGTATTTCAGGGGAAATAACCGTATGAACTAACTGTTTCACATAACTGATCCAAAACAATCTTTTCATAACCATGATCTTTCTGTAGGACTTCAACAGAACGGAAACAGACGTGGACACACAGTCCACGAGGGTAACTAACCATTCTGGTGGCTCGAAGCCACTAACTGTCGCGAGAACGAATCCCACGAAATAATTCTGGTGGCTATGCCACAAACTGTCGCGAGAATAAATCCCACGAAATAATTCTGGTGGCTCAAGGCCACAAACTGTCGCGAGAACGAATCCCACGAAATAATTCTGGTGGCTATGCCACAATCTGTCGAGCTCGAGTACCAAGGTGCACCAAGGACTAACAGTACTGCTGTTAGCAACCAGCGTTCTGTATTCCGTCCTAAAACGTTTTCATCATGCGTGGAGTCCTTTTCACATGTAAAGATCTCAATCGTTTCAAAATATCATAATCATTGATAAAGTCACTTTGAATTTCTGTTACCCCAGCATGAACATACAAAATCAAGTTACTGTAAAAACATAAGCAATTCACAGAGAAATATTTCATGAATAACATCACTTCACTGTCAAATCTTTTTCTAAAGCTTCTTAATCTATTTTCATGCATAATCGTAACCTTTTGTAAATTAATCGAAAGAAAATCATTTCTAACGATTTAAACCACAATTTCGTAAAACTTGCTTTTCGAAATCCATATTTGAAATTCATCATTTGAAATAACAATGCATTTGAAAATGTAAATTTGTAGGGAACGTTATTCACTCACCTGCCACGCTCCTAAACAGCTACTCTTTCAGCCCAACCACTTTGATTACTATCACTTCTCAACCCTCTGACATTCCAACATAACATGTTAACCCTCTAGGTATACTCTTAACGGCAATCAATCATACTAGATTTACTATCAATCAGAGACATCGCCATTGGCCACGATTAAGTTGATTAAAACACAATTCATTTCCAATAAATCCTTAAACAGGATCTTAACACAGATCTGAAACCTTCCTCATTACAATCATTTAGAATTTCAAAATCTCAACTGGCAGTCCTTCCATTTATCATAACACTCGGATCACAACAATTTGCCAAAACAGCAGCATATACCCCTGCATGTGCATCTACATATTTACCAGAAAAAGATCAGGGTCATATTCTAATTCTTTTTCCTTCCTACCGCCACCCCCTAAACATAATTAATCCCAACGCAAGCAAACATAGCAACCATAGCAGCCCAAGTATATGAACATACATATACCCAAATATATATCTCTTCACGGCCTAGCAAACATAATGCATATATATATACACAATCGTTCCCAACAGCAGCAGCAGAAATCATTTCGAGTAACCACGACTTTAACAGAACAATGGCCCACACATACATAGCGTACCAAACCAGCCTTACATACATATACCGAAACCAAACCAGTGACCATCATCACCGACGGCACACACAACTCTGTTTCCTATAATACCACAGAACACATACCTATCGGCCGCCAAAAGGAGTTCACAGACAACACCGCAGGGAGCAATGAACGGCTCAGCACACAGAAGCTGGAACCCACCTGCGGCCAGAGCAACCAATTACCGAGTTCAACCTCTCCACAGAATCAATCGCCGAAAAGCAGCTGAAACTCAACCTCCGAGACTTGCTACAGTAACAATGGATTTGCTACAGTAGCACGACAATGGTGTCGGACCGAAGCTACACGGCGACGGCGCTCACTGTGAATGCGGTCCACCGGAAGGAGTGTTCACCGGCGCTGCACACAGAACACCGAATCCCGCAGCGCTCCTGCGCTCTTCACTCAAACTCTCGCTGCCACCTTGCTGCCGATGGAAGCATGGAATGCGAAAGGAATGCCTTAGATATACAGGCGAGCAGCGAACCTTCCGTGTCGTGCACTCCCTTCCCGCGCCGCACGCTGAACTTCTGCCGTCTCGCACCTGCCGCGTCGCTGCCTGCCGTCCCGCACCTGCTGCATCGCAGGAAGGAAGAACGAAAATGATGAAGAAAACAGAGGTTCGGTGGGAAATAGACAGAGGGGCAAAATGGTAATTTCACGCGTCTGAGAAAAAAAAATTCACCTCCGCTTCCGCTGCGACTCGAACCCTGGCCGAATGTTTTTCCTTTCGCCGCTTGAACCATTCGGCTAACACTTCCCATTCGAAATATTCTACAATGAATATACATATATGTTAACTAAATTCCTGATCATAACATTCTTCCCCTCTTAAGAAATTCGGTCCTCCGAATTTGAAAATATGCACACCTTAGTTCTGAAATAATTGTGGGTATTTGATTCGCATCTCAGCCTCCAACTCCCAAGTAGCTTCTTCCTCTGAGTGGTTTCGCCATAACACTTTCACCGAAGGAATCTCCTTCGACCGCAACTTCTTTACTTATTGATCAATAATGGCTATCGGATCTTCATCATATGACAGGTCTTCGTTCACCTGAACCTCTTGATATTCAACAACATGAGAGGGATCATACAAGTACTTTCGCAACATCGATACATGAAACACCGGATGTATCCCTGATAGCTCTGGTGGTAAGGCTAATCGATAAGCTACCGCACCTACTTTATCCAAAATTTCAAAGGGGCCAATAAACCTCGGACTTAACTTACCCTTTTTACCAAATCTCATAACCCCTTTCACTGGTGACACTCTTAAAAACACTTTATCTCCGGCCATGAACTCTAATTCCCTACGATGATGATCTGCATAAGATTTCTGTCGACTTTGAGCCGCCAACAACCTTTGTTGAATCACCTTCACCTTTTCTTTAGCATCTTGAACCAAATCAGGCCCTAATATCATTCCGTCTCCAACTTCGAACCACCCAATTGGAGATCTACACTGCCTCCCGTACAACGCCTCAAATGGTGCCATTTGAATACTTGATTGATAACTGTTATTATAGGCAAATTCTACCAATGGTAAATGTTTGTCCCAACTTCCGCCAAAATCCATGACACAGGACCTCAACATATCCTCGACTATCTGGATTGTCCTCTCCGACTGTCCATCAGTCTGAGGATGAAAAGCAGTGCTAAGATTCAATCGAGTGCCCAAAGCTTTCTGAAATGATTTCCAAAATTGAGAAGTAAACTGGGGCCCTCTATCTGAAATAATAGATACTGGGACTCCGTGTAACCGCAAAATCTCCTCAATGTAAATCTCAGCGTATCTAGCTGCACTGTACGTCGTCTTTACTGGTAGAAAATGAGCAGACTTGGTCAATCTATCAACAATTACCCAAATAGAATCAAAACCTCTAGCAGTACGGGGCAATCCCACGATAAAATCCATAGTTATATTTTCCCACTTCCATTCAGGTATCTCCAACCGTTGTAACGGTCCTGCCGGCTTCTGATGTTCCGCCTTAACTTGTTGGCACACTAAACAATGTGCAACAAAATTCGCCACATCATTCTTCATACCATGCCACCAAAACAACTGTTTCAAATCTTGGTACATCTTAGTTATACCAGGGTGGATAGTATAGGCAGAATGATGAGCTTCCTCAAGAATTAGCCTTCTCAACTCCTGAACTTGTGGCACACAAATTCTACCCTCAAACCTCAAAACACCTTCCTGATCAATCATAAATTCCGAATTACTTCTGTCTTTAACTGAATCCCTCAACTCGAACAACTTCGGGTCTGAATACTGAGCTTCCTTAATCTGATCACATAATGAGGAATGAGCTTGCAAATGAGCCAAAAATACTCCCTTATCAGCAATTTCAAATACGACTCCCTCTTGTTCAACTTTATGAATCTCCTGTACCAACGGTCTTCTTTCAATCTTTATGTGTGCTAAACTATTCATAGACTTCCTGCTTAAAGCATCAGCCACAACGTTCGCTTTTCCCGGATGGTACAGAATCGTACAATCATAATCCTTTAATAATTCCATCCACCTTCTCTGCCTGAGATTCAAATCCTTCTGTTCAAAGATGTACTTAAGGCTTTTGTGATCCGTGAAAATCTCGCAGGTTTCTCCGTACAGATAATGTCTCCAAATCTTTAAAGCAAACACCACCGCAGCCATCTCTAAATCATGAGTTGGATAATTCTGCTCATGCAACTTAAGCTTTCTAGAAGCATAGGCAATAACTCGACCATCTTGCATTAACACACAGCCTAGCCCAATCCGAGAAGCATCACAATACACTGTATACCCACCAACTCCTGAAGGTAAACTTAGCACTGGAGCAGAGGTCAAAGATTCCTTTAACTTTTGAAAGCTTGCCTCGCATCTCTCATCCCACACGAACTTCACATTCTTTTGGGTTAGCCTTGTTATTGGAGCTGCTATTCTTGAAAAATCCTGAACAAAACGGCGATAATATCCTGCTAGTCCTAAGAAACTCCGAATCTCCGTTACCGTAGTAGGTCGTGGCCAGCTTTTAACTGCCTCAACCTTACTAGGATCAACTTGGATGCCATCCCTCGACACCACATGCCCTAAGAAAGTGACCTCAGTTAACCAAAACTCACACTTGGAAAGTTTAGCATAGAGCTGATGTTCTCTCAATCTCTGCAACACTATCCGCAAATGATGCTCATGCTCTTCCTCACTCTTGGAATAAACCAGGATATCATCAATGAACACGATTACAAACTTATCCAGGAATTCTCTGAATACTCGATTCATTAAATCCATGAATGCCGCAGGAGCATTTGTCAAACCAAATGACATTACTAAGAATTCATAATGACCATAACGAGTCCTAAATGCTGTTTTTGGAATATCTTCCTTCTTAATCTTCAACTGATGATACCCTGATCGCAGGTCTACTTTTGAAAAGTACAGCGCTCCTTGTAACTGATCAAATAAATCATCGATGCACGGCAACGGATACTTGTTCTTTACTGTCACCTTGTTAAGCTGTCGATAATCAATGCATAATCTCATCGATCCATCCTTCTTCTTGACAAATAACACTGGTGCACCCCAAGGAGAAGTACTAGGTCGTACGAACCCCTTATCTAGCAATTCTTGTAACTGACTTTTTAATTCCCTTAACTCAGACGGTGCCATTCTATAGGGCGGAATAGAAATTGGCTGCGTACCAGAAATGACGTCAATACTAAATTCTATCTCTCGATCTGGGGGTAATCCCGGCAATTCCTCCGGAAAAACATCAGGAAATTCCTGAACAATAGGAATTTGGTCTAAGCTGACAGTAGGCCTATCAACATCTTGGATTACCGACAAAAATCCCTGACAGCCTTTTGCCAACATTTGCTGGGCTTTTAAAGCAGGGATTAAGTTTGTTGGCTTATCTACTTCGTTTCCAAACAACACAAACGAAGTTTCACCCGGAAAGTTAAACTTTACCACTTTCAGGTGGCAATCCACCGTAGCATAGCATGAAGCTAACCAATCCATGCCCAGTATGACATCAAAGTCTATCATATCAAGTATCATCAAATCGACAAAACTTTCTCTACCCTCAATAGACACTTCACAAGATTTATACACTTGTGAAACTGACAAAGATTCCCCAACAGGGGTAGCCACAGTGAAAGGACAATCAAGTCTAACTGAATTCTTATCCATCATCTTAGCAAAATATTTTGAAATATAAGAGTGTGTCGAACCAGGGTCAAACAATGCATAAGCCTTTTGAGAACATATAGAGATAGTACCTGTGACCACAGCATTGGAAGCCCGAGCATCTTGCCTTGTCATTGCGTAAACCCTAGCTTGACCTTGGCCTGAAGGTTGTGCTCTCTTCTTTGGAGGTCGTCCTGATGTACCTCTACCCATAGAGGCAGAAGTTGCTCCTACAGACGGAGCTGCAAAAGTAGTAGGGTGGGGAGAAGGTCTAGCTGATCCATAACTCGAGGCTGATTGAGCAAACGGACACTCTTTCTTCATGTGACCCGGCTGTCTACAACCATAACATACCCCCAAGGACTTCAGATAAACCCCTGAATGGTGCTTCCCACACATATTACAGGTAGGCCTGGAATTACTGGTCTGGCTTCCCCCAGACTGAGGTCTAGTACCTCTAAACTTTGGTCCCGAATCTGGAATACCCCCAGAAGATCTATAAGATCTGGGCGCTGGCCGCATATCAGCTGACGAGGGTTGGCCCTGAGGGCGGTTACCCTTAAATGATCCTTGGAACCTTTCATTCCCAGTCTTCTGCTTCTTAGAAACCCCTTCTTCTTCCATGTGCCTCAACTCAATTCTCAAAGCACAGTCGACCACATCAGCATAAGAAGCAAAATGATTCAGCATCGGGGCCACAGCATCAGGAATATATATCGATAATCCCGGAATAAACCTGCCGATTCTATCCCTCTCCGACGGAATCAAGGTAGATGCATACGATGAAAGTTCTGTAAATCTTCTGTCATACTCAGCCACAGACATCCCAGAAGTACACTTTAACAGAAGAAATTCTTTAACTCTAGCATCCTTCTTGCTCTGGGGAAGAAAACGTTTCAGGAAAAGATCCTTAAAATCTACCCATGACAATAATGATACTCTATCCCCCTGAAATCCTGGTACCGTCTTACTCCACGCATTCGCAATCCCCTCAAGTCGAAACAAGGCAAACTCCACGTATTGCACATCTAAGCATCTCAAAGCCTGGCATCTCTTCTCAATTCCTTCTAGAAACTCAATGGGTTCCTCTCGAGAATCAAACCCTGAGAACTTTGGAGGATCCAACTTTATAAACTCTGATAGCCTGACTGCGATGGAATCTTCCTCTATAACCTGGGGTGTCTCTACTGGAGTCTCGTGCCTAGAGGATGTAGAGATCTCAGGAGACTGTGGATGAGATGGTTCTGCCTCAGATAGAATTTCCTGAAGAGGTCTAAGGGGTCGACCTCCCCGAACCCTAGCTCCCCTACGACCCTGTCCTCGGCCTTGAGGAGGCACATCACTTCGCTGAGCAGAGCCTTGATCTGAAGCCCTAGAGCTCCCTCTAGGCTGTACTCGTCTAGGCGGCATTTAACTATTCATAAAGCATAGAAAATCTTCAGTTTATAAATAAATACGTTTCTGAAATCATAGGAAAACACCACTTTTGAATTTCTTTTAGAGATCTTCAGAGATGCCACAACTATAGTTATGCCCGGGTTCATAACGATAATTGAGACCCCACCGAAGTATCTCTGCTCTGCTTAACCATAGAAAAACTTGGCTCTGATACCAAACTATCACGTCCCTATTTCTGGACCGTGACCGGCACAGAATATGAATACATCATATTCTGAAAGCCTAGCATTTTAAGTAAAACCATTAATTTCTCCATAGCATTTTTCAAAATCATACAAACATTTTCTAAGGTTCATGCAGAGCACTTTCCTTTCCAAAATAATAAAAGTTCTTAAGAAGCAATTACATCAAAAGTACTAATTATCAAACGAAGCTTCGGATCAACAGCAAGGCTCTTTACCGCTCAGCTGGAGAAATAGGGTCACCTGCACTATCTGAAGCCAAAAATCTACTCGTGAATAACGTCCCAAAAACATGATTTATAAGAATGCGGAAAATAAACAATGCATAATTATCTTAAAAATGTATTTTCTTAACACTTCATAATCTAATGCAAACCTTTTCATAAACATTTGTATTTCAGGGGAAATAACCGTATGAACTAACTGTTTCACATAACTGATCCAAAACAATCTTTTCATAACCATGATCTTTCTGTAGGACTTCAACAGAACAGAAACAGACGTGGACACACAGTCCACGAGGGTAACTAACCATTCTGGTGGCTCGAAGCCACTAACTGTCGTGAGAACGAATCCCACGAAATAATTCTGGTGGCTATGCCACAAACTGTCGCGAGAATAAATCCCACGAAATAATTCTGGTGGCTCAAGGCCACAAACTGTCGCGAGAACGAATCCCACGAAATAATTCTGGTGGCTATGCCACAATCTGTCGAGCTCGAGTACCAAGGTGCACCAAGGACTAACAGTACTACTGTTAGCAACCAGCGTTCTGTATTCCGTCCTAAAACGTTTTCATCATGCGTGGGGTCCTTTTCACATGTAAAGATCTCAATCGTTTCAAAATATCATAATCATTGATAAAGTCACTTTGAATTTCTGTTACCCCAGCATGAACATACAAAATCAAGTTACTGTAAAAACATAAGCAATTCACAGAGAAATATTTCATGAATAACATCACTTCACTGTCAAATCTTTTTCTAAAGCTTCTTAATCTATTTTCATGCATAATCGTAACCTTTTGTAAATTAATCGAAAGAAAATCATTTCTAACGATTTAAACCACAATTTCGTAAAACTTGCTTTTCGAAATCCATATTTGAAATTCATCATTTGAAATAACAATGCATTTGAAAATGTAAATTTGTAGGGAACGTTATTCACTCACCTGCCACGCTCCTAAACAGCTACTCTTTCAGCCCAACCACTTTGATTACTATCACTTCTCAACCCTCTGACATTCCAACATAACATGTTAACCCTCTAGGTATACTCTTAACGGCAATCAATCATACTAGATTTACTATCAATCAGAGACATCGCCATTGGCCACGATTAAGTTGATTAAAACACAATTCATTTCCAATAAATCCTTAAATAGGATCTTAACACAGATCTGAAACCTTCCTCATTACAATCATTTAGAATTTCAAAATCTCAATTGGCAGTCCTTCCATTTATCATAACACTCGGATCACAACAATTTGCCAAAACAGCAGCATATACCCCTGCATGTGCATCTACATATTTACCAGAAAAAGATCAGGGTCATATTCTAATTCTTTTTCCTTCCTACCGCCACCCCCTAAACATATTTAATCCCAACGCAAGCAAACATAGCAACCATAGCAGCCCAAGTATATGAACATACATATACCCAAATATATATCTCTTCACGGCCTAGCAAACATAATGCATATATATATACACAATCGTTCCCAACAGCAGCAGCAGAAATCATTTCGAGTAACCATGACTTTAACAGAACAATGGCCCACACATACATAGCGTACCAAACCAGCCTTACATACATATACCGAAACCAAACCAGTGACCATCATCACCGACGGCACACACAACTCTGTTTCCTATAATACCACAGAACACATACCTATCGGCCGCCAGAAGGAGTTCACAGACAACACCGTAGGGAGCAATGAACGGCTCAGCACACAGAAGCTAGAACCCACCTGCGGCCAGAGCAACCAATTACCGAGTTCAACCTCTCCACAGAATCAATCGCCGAAAAGCAGCTGAAACTCAACTTCCGAGACTTGCTACAGTAACAATGGATTTGCTACAGTAGCACGACAATGGTGTCGGACCGAAGCTACACGGCGACGGTGCTCACTGTGAATGCGGTCCACCGGAAGGAGTGTTCACCGGCGCTGCACACAGAACACCGAATCCCGCAGCACTCCTGCGCTCTTCACTCAAACTCTCGCTGCCACCTTGCTGCCGATGGAAGCATGGAATGTGAAAGGAATGCCTTAGATATACAGGCGAGCAGCGAACCTTCCGTGTCGTGCACTCCCTTCCCGCGCCGCACGCTGAACTTCTACCATCTCGCACCTGCCGCGTCGCTGCCTGCCGTCCCGCACCTGCTGCGTCGCAGGAAGGAAGAACGAAAATGATGAAGAAAACAGAGGTTCGGTGGGAAATAGACAGAGGGGCAAAATGGTAATTTCACGCGTCTGAGAAAAAAAAATTCACCTCCGCTTCCGCTGTGACTCGAACCCTGGCCGAATGTTTTTCCTTTCGCCGCTTGAACCATTCGGCTAACACTTCCCATTCGAAATATTCTACAATGAATATACATATATGTTAACTAAATTCCTGATCATAACAGCACTAACACAACAGGCCAGATACTATGATTGGCACTCATATTCCTAAAAGGTTGAAATCCATCACTTGCTAAACCCAGTCGAACACTTCTTGGATCAGCAGAGAAGTTAGGGTACTAGTTGTCAAAGTGTTTCCAAGCTAGAGAATCAACTGGATGCCTCATTACCTCGTCATTTGAGTGTTTCTCCTTGTGCCACCTCATTTCTTTAGCTGTGTCTGTTGACATATATAGTCTTTATAGCCTTGGTGTTATGGGGAAATGCCGCAAGACTTTATATGGAACCTTCTTCCCTTTCTGTTTGTTTAAATTCCATCTAGGCATCTTACACTTAGGACATGATTCTGCATGTGTGTGCTCTCCCTAATACAATATGCAATCATTCGCACAAGCATCAATTTTATGGTAATCAAAACCCAAGTCACGAATTATCTTCTTTGCTTCATAGAATGAAGTTGGCATTAAAGCCCCCTCTGGGAGAACTTCTTTTAATAAGCCCAACAACACATCCATAGATTTATTACTCCAATGGTTAAGGCATTTCACTTGAAGCAACTTTACAATGAAAGAAAATTTAGACATCTTGACACAACCTGGATAAAGTTCAGTTTCAACATCTTTTAACAAGTCAAAGAACCTTTTAGCCTGTACATTAGGCTCTTCGCTGTCACAGTGACTAGTATTTGTATAATCCACACATGGAATTCCATATGCATCGCATATCATCCTTGTAAAGTTTTCACTAGCAGTAGCATTCTTTTTGTCATTACTAGAAGTTCTACAATCTGTCTGAAATCTTCTAATTTTCCCATGCAAGTCCCACACCGTATAACTATTCCAAAAACCCTTACTCAATAAGTCTATCCTGACATCTCTTCTCCCTTTAAATATAACATTCATGCATCTTTTGCAAGGACAATGTACTTGACTTCCCACGCCAGGTTGACTAAATGCCCCTTCTAGAAAAGTATCAACTCCTCTAATATATGATAGGTTACCTCTGTCTTTAATATGTAGCCAACTTTTATCCATTTTTATTCCCTAAAAAGGTAAACCTATGATATAACAAGAAAATTCCAACAACATATTAGTATATAAATAGTATATATATTAATATGATTTATAATTGATATGAATTGTCAAGGGAAATAATACATAGTTTGAATCATGGGAAGGTAAGTGACCAATCAATTCCCACTGTAATTGCTAAGCAACACTATTAATATTCCTTTCTATATAAATAGTATACATACTAAGCATATACAATTTGATATTCCTTTCTAATAAAATTTACTCAGTCCCTTCATTATCATTTCAATTTACATATTTTTTTCCTTATGTGATTATCCCATTATTTGTCACTGTTCAAGTGCGATCGGCCACAAATATGTTCAACAATAATCACAAGAATTTAAGATCCTTTGATAAATTATAAAAATAATGACACATCAATGCATCAAGGAACCTGTAAACTTCACATTGGGTAAATTGGCATATAGTATAAGGTAGCTATGCCTATGGACATTCTTATTCTAACAAACTGATGTTTTCAATATGGCTTAAGTTGGAACCATTGCTACTACAAAATTGTCATCTACAATGACTCTACAAAAGCTTTGCCTCTCATCAACATCGATCATCCTCTCAACGATTGAATCATATAATTACACAACCTATTGATGCAGGACTAAATTATTGGATTTAAACTCATATTAAGAGAAGCTAACTACTGTATATATTCCTTGACCTGCCATGGTCATCAAATAGATATTGAAGCTATCATCATGGATATTTAACCTGTGAAGTACAGGGCCATTCTTTAAAGATTTCAATCTTACGCTACTATTTTTAACATTTTGCTACTCCAACTTTAATCATCCTATGATCTTGTTGATCTATTGAAAATGGTTGACATAGGAACATTATTGATAAAGTGCAATATTGGATAATACAATAATATATATATAAGAAAATCTGAAAATAACAACACAATAAGTTGTTAATAATTTCATCAACCCATTAACAAGCAAAAGAAGTTTGTTTTGAATACTTTTCTCTACTATTTTCTTTCACTGTCAAAAAGTGTTAGTACAAAGCATGAGAATATACAAAAGAAAGAAAAAGGAAATTTAGAAAAGGGATAAACAACAGCAACTATATTAAAGTAATAACCCTACCACCTCATCTGCAATAATGACACAGAGTGCCATCCAGTGGAGCTAGGAGAGTGTTTTAAAAAGGAAAAGCTTTAAGATAATCAGATCCATAATCACCAAAAAAGGATCATTTATCCTTTAGTTCATTACATTAAATCATTTGAGGCTAGACAAGTATTAATACACTACTCTATAATTAATATATATAAATGCGTTATTATTAATTAAAGTTTTAGGGTGAGGAATGAATGAGCATTATATTGAAGGATGACAAGAGAAGGAAAAAGTGGGAAAGAAGAATCTAGTACTATCTCTTGAGAAATGTGATGGGGTTTTGCAGCAACAGAGAGCAAGCTAAGAGGAGAAGAGATCCATATGTTGGGGAATAACTTGAAAAGGAATAACTTAAAGCATAGATCTTGTGAAATTATTGATCCTTTTGATATAAAGCTTCATTAAATTAAACCAAGCATGGAAAGCAACAGAGAAGCTCCAGCTGGTTCATGCAAATGTATGTGAACCCATGAATGCACCTTCATACATTGAGAGAAATCCATGTTATATGAAAGAATTTATAAAGCAAATGAAGGGAATATTCGAGATGAATGGTGCTCATGTGTTATTCTTTGGGAATTGAAGTTCCTCAAGTTTCAAAAGGCATTTTCATTTCTCAGAAAAGTTATGCGGCAGTATTGTCAAAAGTTTTCTTTAACTAATTACAAAGCTGTCGATCAAGCTACTGTCAATCAAGCTTTATGGCATAGAAAAATTATGAATCATTCGAAGGTTAAGGAAGAATCTGTTGCAGAGAACTTGACCAAATGAATTGATTCAAGCATTATATTCAATCCATTCCTTTCAAGCCAAGACTACTAGGTAAGTATTGGGCCACAATGTTCCTTCTCTAAATTGGCTTCCGATGTGAGCCCTGGAAAAACATAAACCAAAATGGGTAGCAATGTTCCTTCAATCCATTCAAAGCGACGGCTAGCAAATGTACAGAACACCGTCAAATTACCCAAATTTCACAAACCCTAAAGCTCAGAAACCCCAGAAAATGTACAGAACAGCAAAAAATTACCCAAATTTTAGAAACCCCAAAGCTGAGAAACCTAGAAAATTGACAGAACAGCATCAACTTACTTTGAATGATAGCGATGGTTTCAGGCGAACGACGGTAAAGAGACCAGTTCTTGAGACCAAGTGGGTCTGAAGCTGAGGAGGAGTGACTGCCAACGAGGTCTGACTCAACAGTTATGCATTGGCCAAGGCGAACGACTACCAACGGTTATGGGAACTGGCAGTAGCTATCCAGCGAGGACCAACTCAACAACTATGACTTGGCCAATGACAGCGATAACCGACTTGGCGAACGACGGCGAGGAGTGACTGGGAGCATGATGGGCGACTGGGTGAGGAAGGGACAGAGCGCCACTGCGGGGTTAACCTACCTATCGCCAGAAGAAATTATTCGAGGAGGGGGGCCTGGGTGAGTTATAAAATGTATTAGCGACGACAACGCAAGTCGTCGCTAATAGTCTACTTTCAGCGGCGATAAGAACAATCGCCGCAGAAAAGTATAGCACAAATTTTTCATTCTTATTGCTTCTGCGGCGACAATGAGAGGTCGCCGCTGAAAGTATGTATTTTAGCGGCGACAAATTAAAGTCGCCACTAAAAGTACTTCTTTCAACGACGACTTTTTTATCGCCGCTGAAACTCAAGACTTTCGGCGGCGACAGTCGCCGCTGAAAATCCATTTTTAGCGGCGACTTTTTTTGTCGCCGCTGAAAAGTCGTGGCTAAATCTATATTTTTTTGTAATGTAAATGACAACACTTCAGAAAAGTTCATTCAAGCAGTTGATGGGGTTTCAAAAGGGGGACAAAACTTATTTTTCGTATAACTTGCATAAGATAGGAATAGCAGAAGTTATCAACATTATCTTTGATTAAAAAGCTCGTAATATCCATTCAAGAGTGGTCAAAACACTTGAGGTTCTACCACTACCAACAAGGTAAGAAACACTAATATAAATTTCAAAAGCAACTTAAACCCAATCTATTATGTAAAAGGAAAATTTTAAAAACAAATCCCAATTCAAATCAATTGATTATATGAATGTACCCAACTTATATAAGCATCAGCCAGATCAAAGTGACAAGCGTTGACTACAGAAATACCCTTTTAAGAAAAGAGAAGACATGAACGAAAGGATCCTCATTACAACACAGTTTCATATATAAAAAGATGAATCTAAAAATGAAACCAGAAAGAAATACAAGATGACTTCAAAACCGAAAATACCCGAAAGTGCTGGGGCTGGATATTTTCTTTAAGAAGCCGATGGATGGAATCAAATCCACAAATAGAGCCATCACTCGGGACCTTAAATTTTTCCTTGACTTCCCCATTGTTCTTCTCCATTCTCAACCTGAGAAAATGAATTACAAGTAATGGGAATATTTTGTGAATCTTCAAGCTCGTGTAAGGACACCAACTGTTGTATCTTTTTTGAATAATAACGAGACGCTTACGGCGCTGGTTTAGCCAAATGAGTTTAGACCGTTAGATCATCGATCTCGCGAAGCCCATTCTTTCAATGTATATTTCATGTTTTTGCTTCTTTTGAAAACAAAACCAGCATGTTTCATGAAGCTTATATTATTCCATGCATATTTGTTAGGCGAAGGGCATACGGAAATTTATACCAAGACTTTGGTTACGATAGGCTATATGACACTAGGTAATTATTTAATAACACACTCTTTATTATTTAATTTCTATTTTTCACTCCATGTTTCATGAAGTCTTATATTATACATTATATTGCCAAGTCAAATGAAATATTTTCTTAACTATGAAATCAATTATGAGAAGTGGAATCGATTTTGATTATACAAAATGGATTTGGTTATGTGACATCAATTTTAGTTATTTAATTTCTAAATTACTATATTTTGCTTTGTTTTATAGTACTAGATATACATCGATTGATTGGTATAGTTATACATTACATTGCCAAATCAAATGAAATATTTTCTCAGCTATGAAATCGATTCTAATTAGTGGAATCGATTTTAATTATATGAAGTTGATTTAGTTATGTGAAATCTATTTTAATTATTTGATTTCTAAATTACTATATTTTACTCTGTTTTATAGTACTGAAAATTGAAGATTTATAATCAATCAAAATAAAAATGACACAAATTTGCAATATAGTCATTTGTATGTTTTCATACCTAATTTTCCATCACTTTAAACCAAGCAAATATAAAAATTTTTATCAAACCATTTTCTTTTTTAGTGTTAACCAAGCATCCACTCTATCGGCAATTTTCCATTACATTCTCTTTCTTTCCATTCCAACCCTTTCATTGAACCAAATAGCCCTTACTCTTTTTTTTCCCTTTTATTTTTCTGTTTAAATTTTAACTTGGAAAGATGGAATGATGATGATGATTTTGTATTATATATTTTATGATGCCTATAAATTTTGAACATTGGCATATTGCAAATTTATTTAGTATTGCATTTAAATAATGGGAACATTGTAAAGTTGCTGGGTACCTAGTACTATAGATCTAAAGTACCATTGCTACCCAATTTTCACATTTATTTTATACTCCTTAAATTATAAATATAATATCTATCTTATAGTGTAATTTACACTATAAAATAGATTTTATATTTAGGCCAGAAGGGATATACTTTTTAAATTTTTTATACTTGGGAGGGGGAAATGTGGGAACCCCAGTAAATTAAAAAAAGAAGTAGGTGTAGCATAGGTCCTAAATTATAAAGTAGAATACCTTGTTTAGATTTTATTTTCTTTTTAGATTGGATTCTTTGGTATCTTAGATCTGGTGCCACTTTCAACTAAAGGATATAGTAGGGCTCAAACTAATCTAAATCGAATTTGGCATATTATAAAGTAAATCAAAACTTTTCCACTAAATATTTAACTTTATTCCATCCCCATGACTCAAACTTAAGACCTCCAGATGTTTCAAATTTTTCATAAAAATTTATTAAATAAAATAATTATTTATACTTAAGTATAACCTGACATTCAAATAATAAAATAAAATAAGTAATTGTTTATTTCTTTATATAAGTAAATTATTTTTTATTTATATATTCCAAACATTACAAAAATACATGGGAATATAAAAAATATATATAACTATGTATAATTTTATTGTTTTAGTTATTTATTTATACTATAGTTATGTAGACACTTTGTTTTACACCTTTTAAACACTATTAATTTTTGCAAAGTAATCAGTTTAATAAGTACCTAATATTTAACTCTATTATTGTCAACAAGTTATTGGTTGAGGTGGTAAGTAGCTTAATCCATATAAGGGAAAGAAGAATACAATTTCAAATTTTAGAAAATATTGAGAGGTAAAAATTCTTTATGTTCTAAATAATTATGTTTCTTCAATTTTGATAATTATAATATTATAATTTGATATATTAAATGTTATTTATAATTGTATTTTATTAAATATTTTACAAAGTTTGAAAAAAAAAGTTATATGAAACGAGTAAATTTGTTGACATAAAAATATTTTTCTTCTTCTCTCTCCTAAAGCAACCTAGGTAACATTAAAAAGTCTTCCCTCCCTTCCCTTCTAATCAATCCAAATAAAATAATATTAACATCCCTCTCTTTTTTTGGTTGAACCAGACAAATTAAACACAAGGACTATTTGGTATGACGGGTTAGTTGGGGGAGAAATTTTTTTCTCTAAGTTGAATTTAAAAAAAATAAAAATTTAAAAAGTAGGGTTAAAAGTTCTTAATTAATTTTTCTTATTTTAATATTATATATTCTGTTTATTAAAATTTTATAACTCCACTTGTCTAAAAAATTAGTTTAAATCCAACTCAAAAAAAAAAAATATATTCTCCCCTCCTCTCCAAATACCAAATAACCCTTAAAGAATTCTTCCTCCCAATAAACTAACCTTTAGATTGTGCTCTTCCTTTAAATTTGTTCATTACACTCTCACTTCTTCCCTTTATTCCTAAGTAAAATTTAGTCGTTGTCAATTTGATTAGTGACTATCAGGTCTTCTAAATTCAAACGGGGCACCATATGACTTATGTTTGTTCACCCCACGAGTGAACATAACGTTCATACAAGCTCTTTCTCATTGTTGTTGTTTTTGGGCTAGTCAATGGTCTGCTAGAGATTATTCATGTGTCAAATGTTCTTTTTATGGGTCAGATTGTTCACACCATGAGTTTACCCTACTAAAGCTGAAGATAATTCTTATAAGCACTGTACTACTTGAGAAATAATATTAATTGAGAGATGAACAACTTATCAGCATTGTATCTCTTTAATCATATTTATAAGGCATAAAAAGAAAAAATTTTATCCTATCTACAAATTATAACATTAAATTCTTTATATGACTATACAATTTTTCCCTTCACTTATTATTATACAGATTTTATATTCTTTGAGTATAGTGTATTTTAAACCGAGGAAAAGGAAAGTATTAAATTTTAAAATATAGTTAATAAGATTTAAATTTTTTATTACTTCTAGTGAAATATATTAAAAATATATTATAAATAGGATCAAACAAATAAACGCTAGAAGATGAAGAAAAAAATGAGAAATGAAGGAAAAAATTAAAAAAAATAAATAGAAAAGTATCTGCATTGCTCAGCACCCAATTAAGCTAACAAACCAAACCAAAGAAAGTTTCAAATTTTTTTATTATTGTTAAGTGCTTCGTATGTGATTATTATCTCTAATTAATTTTTCAAATATAAAATTTGAATAACTTATTTTAAACCGGTCAAAATTTACGAATTGGAAATGGATAATCCCAATTAAATTTTGTCAAAATACCTAAATTTAAATTTAGGCCTATACTTTTAATAAATCCCTAATCTGAATAAGATGTTTTATTAGGGATTTTTTAATGTTGTTAAACGATCTTTTAAACAATTGTTTAGAAATCAATTTTTTTATTCTGAAAATAAACAAGAATTTTGGATTTTATCAATAAACAATCAATTTTTGTTTGATTGTGATTTCGGTTTTGATTACTTAAAGCTAGTTATCATTTTAAGATTTTTTCCTACAGTACCAGTTTGCCAATCAACTATGTTTTTAATTATTATTAGATACATATTCTCAATCAATCCTTAATTAATTATATCTTCCTGGTGGCGGTAATATATATCTAGATTAACAAAATGAAGAGGACAGATATGTACCTTAGTCTTGTGCTTCGAGCTTATCGTTCTAGTTCTGGAAATGTTTGTTTGTTTTTTATAATCAAAATTAAAATCAGAATCAAACACAAAATTGATAATTAAATCCAAAATTTTTATTTATTGTTATAATCAAACAAAAAAATTGATTTCTAAAACATTGTTCAAACAAATCTGAGTTACACCAACTTTCAATTTTTCTTTTTAATTATACAAGGACATTTTGATCTTTTAACAACATTCAGAAATCCCTAATAAGGCTTTTTAGCCTAATTCGGGATTTGTTAAGAGCGTAAGTCTGAAATTGGATTTAAGTATTTTGATATTTTTAAGCAACAAAAATGTTTTGTCCATTTAAACCTATTTTTTCTGCGTACTAAATTGATCATCAAATCAAATTGTGTAATGTTGAGTTAACAATATTGAACAGTCTTCTATATATATAAAAGGACAATGTATCCACACTAGCTTTTTCCCACTAACGTTCTTTTCAAGATATATTTATGGCTTACATAGATTTAAACTGTGGTCTTCCAGCTGAAATGATACAACAAGCATTTTGTACAAGTCCTATATGCACGCTAAAAAGAAACAGCAAATTAGCGACATAATTTAGTGATGAAAATTTCATCACTAATCAATTTAACAATAGCTTAGTGACAAAAATATATTAGCGACAGATTTTTTTCCGTCACTAGAAAAACTGTCACTAATTTATTAGCTTAGTTTATACATCAATCATCAGGACTCATTTTGAGTTATGAGATCTAATTATAAAAAATAACAAAAGAAAAAAGAACAGTAATTAAGTAAATATTGAGTTGTTTTCTAAAATGCATGGTGATGAAAATCCAATATTAATAGTACCTATTAGTGTCACACTTTCAACAATTCAAGCCTTTAACACCTTACCTAAGAATTTTGATTTTTCCCAGTATCATTCTTCATGGGTCATTATGAAGTGTTTCTTGTCATGTTGATGGTGACTTTCAGGTATATACCACAATGAATGGTAGCAATGGCAAGGGTAATATAGTTCGATGACTCAAAAATAATAAAAAAATAAATAAACATAGAAAAGACCATTTAAAAACAAATTATTCTCTCAAGATAGATTATGGAAGAAAAGAAAATTTAAGATGCTAATTGATTAATGGCCACCAATTGGATTGGAGTAAGTTGTGCAAGTACTTGAATCTTGCATGACGAGTTAATGCTTCGTTAATAATGAGATTGCATTATGTACTGTTGAACCTGACATATTGAGTCAATAAGGGATTGGTTGTGCTTGATTTGATTAATCGAGTTTCTATTATAAGGAAATTGTTGAGTAATTGAAAAACATTTTGTTTTAAAAACATTTAGATTAAGTAAAATGTTCCTGAGAGAAAATTGGTTAAAAATATTTGTTTAAAAATGTTATTAGTTAGAGTTAGGAAAACAATGGGCCTGTTTTCTCAAGAAATGGGTCAGGAACGGGCTGCCCAGCCTACCAATCCATTTTTTATAAATTATTAATATTATTATTTATTTTACTCAAATATTATTTTAAATACTTTTATTATTGAATACTAGTAAAAATAATTACTTATTTATTAATATGTGTCCACATATTATAATTGATTAATATTATGTTAATATTTATTTATATTTACAGTTATAAAATTTATGATTTTTTTATAAAAATAAGAATTTTTAAGAATATAACATTAATAATCTTTTAATTATACTAATATAATATTAGAAATCTTTTATTAGTATTTTAAAAATTTAAAAATAATTTTTTAAAAATATTAAAAATTTTAAAAAAAATGGGCGGGCTGTGAGCTCGGGCTGACATTTGAGGTGAGCTACACAGCCTACCCCCTTTTGGGCCCACCGCCTTTTGGGCTCGCCCCTTTAACATACTAACCTATTTTTCCACCTCTATTATTAGTTATATGGACGTATATACTTTCATACACATAAAATATTAATATTCTAAAAAAATTTATACACAAAAATTTTAAGTACTCAAATTCATATCCTTATGATTGGTAAAATTTTTAAATGGATACTTTTAACTAATTTTTTTCTTTTTATTATTGTAAGTCTATAATTAATTACAATCATTCAATTTGGAATTGAGTTTTCATGCCAGGACTTTAATTTGGAATTAGACAAGTAGAAAATGACGTTCTCTGAGAATTCCTAAATGCACAACGCTTGCAAATTTGGCAAGTGTAATAGGCTAAACATGGGAAAACCTCATGCCTTTTTTTTCCTCTTCTTATTTCATTATTGCTTCATAGCCCATCAGTTTGGAATGAAACAAAGACCACCACTGACAAATATGTATTTCTTGCTCCGAAATCCTTCATCACCTTTGATCCATACAACTTTTTAGCTAATTGGTCGGTTTTTTTTCCTCCACGTAATTAGGTTGGTGTCAGTTACACTACTCGTAGAAGGGTCTATTTATTGAATCTTGGTAAAATTGGTCTTAAGGGCATTATCACTCTCCAATTAGAGAATCTATCATTTCTTGTTAAACTTGATATTAGCAACAACTATTTTCATGGTCAAATTCTGGAGGATTTAGTTTGATTACGTAGATTGAAACTACTCAAATTAAATTCTAATGAATTGGATGGGAAAAATTCCAATTGGATTAGGATTTATCAAGATTGCAACACTTGTATAATCCTCATATATACTTTGGTATTTAAACTTCCTTTCTCTCTCTATCATAAAATCCAGCGCATTTCTCCCTGAAACGGTAAATCCTTGGTTTGACAGTCACTACTGTTATATACTTTGCAAAGACTGCAAGCTCCTAATCGAAAATCACAACCCAATCTTTAAACCACATAACTTCCACCTTCAAAATGATGGTTTTGTACCTTCATTGTCAAATTTCCAACAACCAGCAGCAGATATGCATAGATATACATATCCTATAACACCCACGTCATAATCTATAAAGCCGTTATACTCTTTTAAGCCTTATTTTCAGAGGATTCAAAGCTGCACACACAGAAACGGTAAAGCTCTCTTTTGAAATTTTTAACCCATAACAGAACCCATACATGCAGTGACCAATACTCATATTTTAGTTAGATTCCAAGTGCTAAAGCTTTAATATTACAAAAACGACCATTTTCCACACAGAGCTTCAACTTTGTTTGGCTCACTCACCCAAGACGGTAGAAATCCCAGAAATCAAATGTAGAAATAGAGTTAGGAAGCTCACCTTAGTCGATCTCCGGCGTCGTAAGCTCGTTTCCCCCCTTCCGGTCACTCTTCTTCGACTTCGCTCCCCTCTGATGGTCGCTCCTTTCTCAGGTCCGTTCTCTCTCTCTTAAGCACTCCTTGCTTTCTGAAGAAAGGAAGAAGTGGACGATGAGAGAGAAGAAAGAGAGAAGGGCTGGTGTTTGACAGGGGAGAAGGCACGTGTAACTGAAGGAGACAGATGTTAGATGATTTGGGTAAGAGAGCGTCATGTGTCCTTTGATGTACAAATATGTGAAACCAGCTCGCCCCAACAATAGTATTATTTAGGGCCGGTTAGATAAGAGTTTAAAAAAGGATTTATAAAAAAAAAGATTTTTAAATAACTTTTAAAAAAAGATTTATGTAGAAAAGTTTATGGAAAAAAAGTAGCTTTGAATAAATGAGTGTTTAGATAGTTATTTCCAGTACTTTTATTATTGGTAAATTTTGAAAAAATATATGATTATTAAATATATGAGATATGAGAGATAAGAAATAATAGATGAGAGAAGAGAGATAGTGTAGAAGAGATATGAGAGAGGAGAGAGGCATGTAGAAGAGAGATGAGAGAGGGTGTAAGAAAACATAGGGGTAATATAATAATTAGTTAGTCCATAAACTCTTTTACTGTTCCATAAGCTACTTTGACCAACTTATCTAAAACCTTAGTTTTAAACTATAATTTGGTCCAAAAGCCATTTTGAACAAATATAACTGTTTATTTTAAAATTTTTTAAAACTTAGGTTTTGCTTAAACCTAAATTTTAAATTTAAGTTTGGAAAGTTTCCAAACACCTATTTAAAAGAGAGACTTCGCTTTATCTGATAAGTCTATTTTTTTATTTTTATATTAAAAAAGTGATACCGATTGACTTAATTTAATAAAAATATATCTATCCTCTAATTTAATTTTAGGCTTATATTAAAATTTTTATTAATTTTTTTAAATATTCTAAGTTTCTTAAAAAGTAGTTAGAATTCAGATTTTTGAAAGTTTCTCCCGCCCATAATATAATTTTCTTAGAATTTTAGTGGAAATGACAACTCCTAATTATTTTTCTTAAATATTTTTAAGAAAATAAGCTTTTAATTCTTAAAAATAGCTATTAAATTATTTAAGTTTTTTTTTTAAAATAAACTTTCGTAATTTTCTAAATCTCAAGAATACTCATTTCTTATTTTTTAATTTTTAAGCCCTAAAATATCTTTAATGATTATTATTTCCTTCTTTCTTTATTTAAAATTTTATCCTTTAAGATTTTTTAATTTCATAAAAATAGTATTGACCTCAAGAAATTTTTAAAAATCCCTTTTATCAAGGGATGTTATATAGTCATTTAAAACCTATTGAAATGTTGTTCTGTAAAATGAATAAGCCTAAAAGATATATATACAACATGTAAATTTTTCTCTGGTACAAATTAACTTATGAAGCTTAATTAAAATTAAATTATATATATGCGCGCATGCTATAAAGTTGATACTGACATTTGTTTTTAATATGTAAAGGAAGCGTTGCTATTGATATTGGCAATAATCTTCCATTGCTAAGAATAATAGACCTATCATCCAATCCGCTTTCTGGTTCAATACCATCTTCAATATTTAACAGTTCTGTGCTTCAAGCCAATAATCTTGGTACAAATAACTTCTTTGGTAATCTCCCAATAAATATATGCTTTGCGCTTCCAAAGCTTGAAGTACTTTATCTATATGAAAATGACTTGTTTGAAAAAATGCCCTCTATCGGTGTAAAGAATTAGTAGATTTAGAATTAAGCAAAAACAATTTCGATGGAGGAATCATACCAAGTGACATTGTAAATTTGACCAAACTCCAATATTTATACCTTGTGCACACCAACTTGGAAAGTGTGAGTTTTAATTATATCTATTATCGTTTAATTATTTATCTTAAGTTATATACTGATGGCTTATTTTCTTCTTATTTAATGGGTATGACTTATGACATCTAGTTTGAATAATTTAGTAATTCTATTTGTAGAGAAAAACATGCATGACAATTAATTACCAAAACATATAATTCAGTTGTCAATTGGCTCTAAATTAGATTGTAATTATTTTTCTTAGGATATTCGTCAATTACTAGGAAAAATAGATCAATAAAAAAGACATTTACTTGAATGGATTAGTACAAGAGTAAGAAAATGTTTTTCTTTTTCTTTTTTCGCAAGCTTCATCAACTTGATTGAAATGATTTGTGAGTGTGAGTGTGTGTGTGTGTGTATTCCAAGATAATGAAACTTTTGGAACTTTATACATGTGAAGAAGAAAAAGGTACGTGTGGGCATATATATGATAGTAAATTAGCCTTTTTTAAAGATGGAATAAATAAAATTAATATGACTTCATTATTTCACTCTATAGTTATATTTTATTTTTTTTTGCTCTTTTCATGGAAGTGGCAGCTATATCAATAAGTACTATTTTAGGGAAAAAGAAAATAGGAGAAAATGTAGTAAGTGTTATAAAACTAGAAAGATTAGGAGGAGAGAAGAGATGGGGACAAGAAAATCAGACAAATATATATTATATTCTTTCTTCTGCTTTACAATACAAATGGTATGGCCTATTTATAGGCATAGAAGTTGAAGATGAAGAGTCCATTAATTAATGGAGGAATAAATGAAGAGTCTAATAATTAATGGAGGAGTAATGAAGAGTCTAGTAATTAATGGAGGAATAATGACTTAGGGAATTTGAAGAGGAAGAGGGAGATGGAGATGGACATCTATATTCTAATATTCATAACACTCCCCCTTAGATGTCCATTCTTTAATTATGTGCCTCATTAAAAAACTTTAACTAGGAAAAACCCTGTGGGATAAAAACCTAGTAAAGAAAAAAAGTACACATTTAATTGATACACTTACAGTGCTGCCTCATTAAAAACCTTGCTAGTAAAACCCAGTGGGACAAAACCTCAGCAAAGGGAAAAAGAGTACAGCGTGTATTGACTCCCCCTTTTTGCAACGTCAATTGATATCTTTGAATCTACGAAGTCCAATATCATGTACAAGCTTTTCAAATATTGTTGCTGGAAGTGACTTGGTGAACAAATTTGCTAGATTTTCCTTAGAACGAATTTGATGGATATCAATCTCACCATTCTTTTGAAGATCATGTGTGAAAAAGAATTTTGGGAAAATATGTTTTGTCCTATCTCCTTTGATATACCCTTCTTTTAGTTGGGTAATACATGCAGTATTATCTTCATATAGGACTGTTGGGATCATTTTACTATATGACAATCCACAAGTAGTACGTATATGATGTATTATCAATCTTAACCATACACATTCTCGACTTGCTTCATGTATCGCTAGTATTTCTGCATGATTAGATGATGTGGCTGATATGGTTTGTTTCATTGATCGCCATGAAATAGCTGTACCATTACATGTGAACAAATAGCCTGTTTGCGATCTACCAACATGTGGATCAGACTGAAACCCAGCATCAGCATATCCGACAAAGTTAGTCTTGTGTTCATTCGAATAAAATAATCTCATATCTATAGTACCATTCAAGTAACAAAGAATATGCTTAATCCCATTCCAATGTCTTCGTGTTGGTGAAGAACTATATCTTGCTAGTAAGTTAACAGCAAATGATATATCTGGTCTTGTGTGACTAGCAAGATACATAAGCACACCAATTGCACTAAGGTAAGGCACTTCTGGGCCAAGTAGTTCTTCATCACCTTCTTGAGGTCTAAAAGGATCTTTATCTTTCTCCAGAGATCTTACAATCATTGGAGTGCATAATGGATGTGATTTATCCATATAGAAACGTTTTAAAATTTTTCTCGTGTAAGTTTCTTGATACACGAAGATCCCATTTTTCAGATATTCAATTTGTAGTCCAAGGCAAAATTTTGTTCTTCCCAAGTCCTTCATTTCAAATTCTTTCTTTAAGCAATTCACCGCATTGGAAATCTCTTCAAGAGTTCCAATGATATTTATGTCATCGACATAAATAGCAATTATAGTAAATTCATTTCTAGATCTTTTTATAAAAATGCATGGACATATCTGATCATTCTTATATCCTTCTTTCAATAGATATTCACTAAGTCGATTATACCACATGCGCCCTGATTGCTTCAATCCATATAAAGACTTATTTAACTTAATTGAGTACCGTTCTCGAGAACTTGAATTGTATGCTTTCGGCAACTCAAATCCATCAGGAAGACTCATATAAATGTCATTGTCAAGTGAGCCATACAAATAGGCTGTAACAACATCCATTAAATGTAAATCGAGGCCTTCATTTGCTGCCAGACTAATTAGATATCGAAAAGTAGTTGCATCCACCACTGGTGAGTATGTTTCTACGAAATCAATACCAGGTCTTTGTGTAAATCCTTGAGCAACAAGTCGTGCTTTATATCTTACTATTTCACCATTTTCATTTCTTTTTCTCACAAAAACCCATTTATATCCAACTGGTTTTACATCTTCAGGTGTAAGAACCACAGGGCCAAAAACTTTTCGTTTTTCTAATGATTTTAATTCTGCCTCAATTGCGTCTTTCCATTTTGGCCAATCATCTCTTTGTTTGCATTCTCTAATAGATCTTGGTTCATGATCCTCATCATTATTTATTACATCAAGCGCTACATTATATGCAAAAATATCGTCAATGTTGACTTTATCTCGATCCCATCGTATTCTATTGACAACATAATTTATTGAGATCTCATTATTTTCACATATTTCAGGTACCTGAATGTCTCTCGAAATTGAGATATTAATTTGTCAAAGGACTCTTCTGGAGTCACTAAATTTTGTTGAATATCCTCGACCTGGCCATCTATATTTATAGCTCCTTTTCTTTTTCGAGGATTTTTATCTTTAGAACCGATGGGTCTGCCACGCTTCAAGCGTGCTTTTGGTCCATTTGCATCAATAGATTGTCCAATAGGGACATCAATTCTGATAGGAGCATTCACAGCTGGAACATGTGACTTGGTCACTTTCATGGTTCCCACTCGAGGTGGGCAAACAATGATGATAACCACAAAAAGGAAACTAGTGGGAATGATAATTATATTGAAAATTTATGTCATCGATGTGGTGGAAAAGGTCATTGGGCTCGTACTTGTCGTACACCAAGACATTTGGTTGAATTATACCAAGAATCGCTCAAAAGGAAAAATAAAAATAAAGGCAAAGAGCCAAAGATAGAAACAAATTTTGCTGGGGAAGAAAGCGATTCTGATTATGGCAACATGGATGTTACTCATTTAGATGTTGCTGATTTCTTTGCCGATCTTAATGGAAGAATTGATCACCTAATTGGTGATGGGAGTGTCCAAAAATAAGTTAACTTTTATGATTATGTGTGTTTTCCTTTTGTTATAATAAAGTTATAATTCTCTCAATAAAAAAAAAGGTTTCTACTTACTATGAAGTTATTTCTCTCAATAAATAAAATTATAAGTTTTTCATTAATTCTTTTGTGTTTCTTTTGCTATGTTCCTGTTAATGAAGAATGTCACTCATTGACATTAATAAAGAAGATTTATGTCTCGTTGATAGTGCAACAACTCATACAATATTCAGAAATGCAAAATATTTTTCATCTTTGGTAATACGAAAAGCCAATGTCCAGACTATATCTGGAAGTATAAAGATGATTGAAGGGTTTAGAAGAGCTAATATATTGTTACCTGGAGGAACACAATTATACATTGATAGTGCATTTTATTCCTCCAAATCTAACAGGAATTTGTTGAGTTTCAAGGATATCCGTAGAAATGGATACCATATTGAAACAACAAATAGAGAAAATCAGGAATATCTTGTTATCACAGATATGATTTCTGATAAAAAATGCACACTGGAAAAATTTCCTGCTCTTTCCTCTGGAATGTACTACACATTTATTAGTACAATTGAAACACATGCTATTGCAAACCAGAAGTTTGCAAGTGAGAATAAATTTAATATTTGGCATGACCGGCTAGGCCATCCTGGGACAATAATGATACGAAAAATAATTGAGAATTCATGTGGACATTCGTTGAGAAGAGAATCAATTCCACAATCACATATTTTCTCATGTGCTGCATATTCTGAAGGGAAACTAATTATTAGACCATCATCGGTAAAAATAGAAAGTGAGTCTCTCACTTTTCTAGAACGTATACAGGGAGATATTTGTGGGCCGATACACCCACCATGTGGACCATTTAGATATTTTATGGTTCTAATTGATGCATCAACAAGATGGTCACATGTTTGCTTATTATCTTCTCGTAACCTGGCATTTGCGAGATTACTTGCTCAACTAATTAGATTAAGAGCACATTTTCCTGATTATCCCATCAAGAAAATACGTTTAGACAATGCCGGTGAATTTACTTCACAAGCTTTTAATGAGTATTGTATGTCTCTGGGAATCGATGTTGAACATTCTGTAGCACATGTTCATACACAAAATGGTCTTGCAGAATCATTAATTAAACGTTTGCAGTTGATTGCAAGACCATTGCTTATGAAATTGAATCTCCCAATATCTACTTGGGGACATGCAATTTTACATGCAGCGATGTTAATTCGTATCAGGCCAACTAGTTATCTTAAGGTCTCCCCTTTACAAATGGTTTTTGGTCAGGAACCAAATATTTCCCATCTAAGGACTTTTGGATGTGCGGTATATATTCCGATTGCTCTGGCAAACAATGATGATAACCACAAACTCAAGTTTTGTAAGATTTGACATGATGATACTATCATAAAAGTATAGCAAAAGGTAAATAGAGATCAAAATTAAGAATATTAAATAATTAAAAAATAATCTAATATGAAACTATAATTCAACATGAAAGTAATATAGAAACTTACCTTCCGATGATAGATTTTACAATAATATCAGTTGGCCAGAGCACCTCGTGCTGATAACGTATTATAAAACTAGAAAGATTAGGAGGAAAGAAGAGATGAGGACAAGAAAATCAGACAAATATATATTATATTCTTCCTTCTGCTTTACAATACAAATGGTATGGCTTATTTATAGGCATAGAAGTTGAAGATGAAGAGTCCATTAATTAATGGAGGAATAAATGAAGGGTCTAATAATTAATGGAGGAGTAATGAAGAGTCTAGTAATTAATGGAGGAATAATGACTTAGGGAATTTGAAGAGGAAGAGGGAGATGGAGATGGACATCTATATTCTAATATTCATAACAGTAAGGAGATATTAAGATATGTATTGAATAACTATGAGTTTTGGAAGCGACAACTAGCAACCTTATCCATTGATGAGTCAGATATATCGAAGTTGTCCTCTATTTAGTTTGCTAATGATGGCCAAGGCGGGGTTGAAATATAAATTGTCCCTATTAGTGAGTGATACATAGATATTTACAACAAACTCATGATAAGGATATATTCAAATTGTGAACTCGTGCTCTGAGAGACTGACCAGATATCAATTGCTCCAACAACATATGCTGCTATATATATGATAGGTTACACACCATCAATTCATTCAACTAAAAGTTATGGAGTTGTACTGAGAAACAAAACATCCCCCCATAGGTGGGAAAAAATATACTAAGATAAGATTTTAGGTGGAAGACTTAACATATTTTAGTTCGGTTTTGTTTCATTTCATAGATCTTCTTCTGCATATTTCATGTAACTTTTCGTAAGGGATAGTGCCTCTTTTTGGTGTATATAGCTTTTCAAGTTAATTTCACGAATGAGCACGACAGCACAGTACTTATAGTTGTGGTGAGATATGAATTATTTAAATACAATTTAAACTGTATAAATTTAAAAGTTTTAATATATAATTTTTTAAATAATAAATTTATTTTTGAGTAAAATTGATAGATATAAGATTATCTTTATTTTAAATTTTACATATGTTAAAACAAAAATATATTTAAAATATAAAAATTAAATTAGATTAAATCCAAACCATTCAAAATCAATAAAAACCGTTCAAATAGGTGATGAGCTCACAATATGCTCGCATTCCCTTACCCCTTAAAGCAATATCCGATGTGGCAGTAGAAGTCCATGCAGTCCGAGCATAAGGTGATTTATCTAACTTATAAATTAATATATACTCTAATATTATATATAGATATTTAAAAAAAATAATATTATATTTATTATAATTAAATAATTTACTTTATTTTTTAAAATTTATTTAAATTAATTAAGTAACTCTCATATTAAATGATTGAAGGAGTAATTTATTTGTAAACACATTAATAAATTGAATCTTTATATAGGTGAAATTCCTCTATCTCTTTTCAACATGCCCTCTATGAGAGACACTTTTCTGTTGTTTCAAATCAATTGAAGGATAAACATTCCAAAATAAATAAGTAACTGAAGAATTATATATGGGTGACAACCTTTTTACAGGTATACCCGTATCCAATCACATGCACGCACACACCTATTTCCTAACCTACATTTAATTAATTAAATAAATTAGGATTTTCCTAAAATAGCCAACTATTTTAAGCTTAACAAAACAGGTTTAGTTTATGTAGTATCAGATGATGCATTTGTGTATATAGTGTACATAGGTATATGCTCCCTCTAATTTTAAATGCTAGAGCTAAATAAATAATTTTATATATTAAAAAAATAATTAAGTTAATAATTTATCAACTAGTTTCCTTAAAATACCCATTAAATTTTTTTATTAGAAACTACTCCTATAATAAAAAATCTTTTAATATGCACGATTAATATGAAAAAGAAAAATTTATAAATTTATAAGATAAAATAAATTATGATTTTATATTTAAAATTAAACTATTATATTAACTCTTACAATTAAAATTGAACAACAATACACAAAAATTATTACTCATAGTTCTTTCTTTTTTGCGAGTCCATCCTTTCTTTTAGAAATATTCATATCTATCAGTTTTTTTTTCCTTCAGGTTCTATACCCAAAGGCATTGGCAATCTTGAGAAACCTGACCAATTAGATTTGTCACAAATAATTAAGTGAAAATATTCCTTTGAATATATGACTGTACCTTAGAGGCAATTTTCTCTATGGCCATCTCCCATCATATCTACAAAATGGCCTTGCCAACTTAAAAGATTTTAGTGTGGAGGAGAACGAACCTATTGGACAAATTCCGAAAAGTATAGCACACACTTCTAAACTCTACAAGTTATTTCTAAGAGGGAATAAATTTAATGGAGATGTACCCAATGTTCTTGGGAATTTAACCAACTTGGCAGCATTATATTTGGATGGGAATGATTTGAATGGCTTAATTCTGAATACAATTAATAAATTACAAAGCCTTCAACTTTTTGATGTTAGTAACAAGAAGATGCAAGGAGCCATTGTTGAAGAACTTTGTCAAGTCAAAAGTTTAAGCCAGTTGTATCTCACTAACATGTTTTCGGGAATAATTCCAAGATGCCATGAGAATCTTGCTTCTTTGCAAAAGTTGAACTTCAGCTCAGCTCTAATAAATTGACTTCTTATATTCCCTCCTCTTTGGAATCTCAAAGATATCTTTGTCTTGGACTTATCCTCCAATGCATTTAGTGGAAGAATTCCACCTCAGGGGTCCAACTTGAAAACAATTACACAATTGAACTTGTCAAGAAATCAACTTTCAGTAAGCATTGCTTCCTACAACGATGGGAAGCTTACAAAGTTTGCAAAACCTATCCTTGGCTCATAATCATTTACAAGGTTCTATATCTGAATCCTTTGAAGAAATGATAAGCATTGAGTACTTAGATCTTTCTCAAAATTATTTGTCCAGTGAAATTCCAAAGTTACTAGAGTCACTTACCCACTTGTCTTCGAAAGTTTTCAACTTAGACTTCGAACAAGCATCAAGGAGTTTAAATATTGAATATCTCACTTTACTTTATAGTCACTTATCAGAGGTGTTTATCAGTTTTAGAACCACATGTGACTCAATTAGTATCATTAATAAGCCCAAACGCTTAAAAACGTTTCTTTAAAACTTTGGTACCAATAGCATTGATTTTTTGAAATATTTTGAAAAATCATATCTTTTAATCAATATATCTACTTTTACCCTATAAAATCTTAGGGCTTAACTCATGCAATTTCCCAGCCTCTGATTAGAAGCAAATTCATAGTTCATCCATGTTTGATGAAATTATAGTAGTGTAGTTACTACTAACCATGTATTCTAGCTATGCTTTAGCATAACATTTACTTTAACTTGTGCTTACTTCTCCTGATTTTCCTTATGAAGGTTAATTACATACTATCACATGCTCTTAACTTGTTTAATTAGATTAAACAAACATATACACACACACACACACACACATATACTAACAACCACAAATAGATAAATAGTCCAACTAATGATAGCTAAATGGCTTCCTTTAGGGCTTCACGTCCATATTTCCTCCACACACTTTCTCTTATCTTTCAACCAACTTGCTCTAACTATAGGTATATGGGAGAAAAGGGGATGAGATTCGGGGAAATCTCAGTAGCAAAACTTTAACTCAATATACAATGTACAATGGTAATTAACTAAGCATGTAAACGGCCAATGCAAGAACAATACTTTACAAGCAAATATACATGGCCACGGCGCAACTCAAGCAAGGATATTACATGTTTAAAAATATAATCATAGCTTATATGGTAAATAAACATGCAAACAACCAATTACAAACTATATAAGAGTTAATAAGTTTCACTACCTTTATCTTTCTCCTTTCCACTTGTACCTTTTTCTTGATTCCTTTCCTTGTATATTGTTGGAGAGCTTGGGCACAAAACAAAACCTAGGAATTATATATGTATAAGGCAGATTAATGCACACTCTTTGGTGCTTTAATTTCATAATAAATCTTTCTCAAAACTCCCCCCAAACTCTCACTTTGAGTTTAAGTCTTAACTTTATTATTTTCTTTAGTTGCTAAACTTGTTTATTGTCTTCAAACTTAACTTAAGGCCTATACCTATACAACTTCTTTTAAACTCATTGGATCACCCAAACTTATAAAAATCCAATTCCTTTTTGCTGTCATTGAGCTGACCGAAACAGGACAAATGAAAAGAACTGTTGAAATTCATTTTTATTCCCATGAAACACCTCCTGTATGCTTCTAAATATAGCTTGAGTTTAATAAAATAATTTAGAACACTTGCCCTTCACTTTTACACCTTAAACGGCAGCATTTTTTCTTAAATTTTACTTCTAAAATTTCAACCCAATAACTATTCATACATTTATTCTTATATCTCACATCATGTAAGCATATAATCATAATTTATTCTTCAAGAGAGTCTTATGTAGCCTCCTTCATAATCTGGAAAATATCGTCCAGATTTCTCGAAAGTATCCCCCCAAGAAAACTCAACATATAGCAGCATCATTTCCTCATAAGCAACGTGATATATAGCCCACCTAAGCTTTATTTCACAGCTCTCCATGATTATTTAACTACAGCTTCCTTTCTTTCTCACTAGAATCCTATTTTAAACATCATATTCATCCCCAAAAAGTCTCAGATGGCAGAAATAATGATGGGAGGGTGCTTAGAGGACTTACACACCAACACTGGCGGCAAAGGGAATGGACGAGACTAAAGACCATAGTGGAAGCAATGTGATTTGGAGCTCTCCACACCTCGCATATCCAACAATAGGAGCTGTCCATGACACCTGACTTCTCTCAGCCATTTCATTGAATACCTTAGCCGCACTACCCATAAACCCAAACTTAGCATACATATCAACCAGAGCCGTGGATACATACACATTCGAGAAAATCCCAGATTTCACAACGCCAACATGTATCCGCTGATTTCATATATTGTTAAGCAAATTTACTCCATTTCCCTTTGATTTCATATAAACCGAAGCTAGACAGCAGCAACAATAAGTCTCTGCTTTCAAAATCTTAATCCAAAATAGAGAAGGCACGTGCAGTGACTATATTACAAGATTTAGTGTGTGTTTGGGAATAAGGTTTGAAAAGTTCTTTTGGGTAAAATCTTGGTTTGGGGAAATTTTAAATAAACAGTTATTTTTGTCCAAAAGTGATTTTGGCCAAAACCATAGTTTTGAATAAGCTACTGAAAATAGCTTTTGGAATAGTAAAAGAACTTATGGACTATCTAATTACTATCTTACCCCTACTTTTTCCTATATCTTCTCTCCTTTCTCATCTCTCTCTATCCTCTCTCATCTCTCATCTCTCTTCTCCACCCTATCTCCTCTCTCTTCTCTACACTCTCTCATCTTTCTTCTCTACTCTCTCTCATCTCTCATACTTTTAATCAAATCATACCCTTTTTGGTAATTTACTAATATGAAAAGTGATTATACTACTAATCATCCAAACATCTCTATTTTTAAAATCTATTCTCCAAAAGCTAATCCAAACAGGCCCTTAAGCTAGTTTTCATGATTAGAAGTTTAATACTATACTCTATCAGTAATTTAACTTAAAAGTTCCAAATTTAATTGGTTAACCCAAGCTAAAAAAAAATCAAAGAGAACAGAGGAGTCCGAGGTGAAGACGGACTCACCTCAGGTGGCCAACGGCACCATCCAACGTCGTGTCCCCTCTGTCCGACACTATCCTCATCTGAGCCCTTGCTTTTCACTCAACTCAACCCAAAATCATTGAATTAGAGAAGGTGCAAATAGAGAAGGGTAGAAGAGACCCACCACCGTCAACCTCAGGCGTCGCGAATGTGGTAATTCTTCTGTGACCATCTCTCTCGCTCTCTCTCTCACTCTCTCATTCTCATACTCTCGTTCTCGCTTTCTCTCTTCTCTGTTGCAGACGACAATGATGAAGAATGAGAGGAGAATAATTGGCTGAAGAGAGTGAGGTGTTAAGGGTGAGAAAATTAATTGTCCCATGTGCAGAAGTGTTATGATTATGAATTTAATTAACGGTTATATGTATATTCTCTGTAGAATATTTCGAATGGGAAGTGTTAGCCGAATGGTTCAAGTGGCGAAGGAAAAAGAATTCGGCCAGCGTTCGAGTCGCAGCGAAAGCGGAGGTGTATGTTTTTTTTTCCTCAGGCGCGTGAAATTACCATTTTGCCCCTCTGTCTATTTCTCACTGAACCTCTGCCTTTCTTCATCATTTTCCTTCTTCTTTCCTGCGGGCCGCGAGCAGAGAAGGCAGGCTGCAGCGCGGGTAGGTGCGGGACGGCAGAAGCTCAGCGTGCGGCGTGGGAGAAGAGTACACGGCACGGAAGCTTGGCTGGACGCCTTTAAGAAGCATTCCGCCGATCCTTTCCTTTCTGTCGTCAACGAGGCTGCGGTGACAGGGGAGTCTGGGTGGTGAACGCTGGAGTGCCGCAGATTCTGGAGTCGGGTTTTAGCGCCGGTAAGCACTTCTTCCGGTGGACCACATTCAAAGTGAGCGCCGTCGCCGTGTAGTTCTGTCCAGCACCATTGTTGTGCTACTGTAGCAAATCCATTGCTACTGTAGCAAGTCTGTGATTTCCAGTTCCGTCTTGTTTCTGCTGTGATTCCGTTCGGGGAGTGAAGTGGTAAGCTCCTTGGTTCACATTCAATAAGCAGTTTCATCTTTCCTCTTAAGTAGCGGCTGTGTGGCATAGCTTACTCTTTTCAGTCTGTGTCGTCGGATTGCTCTGTTTCAGGCCGTTGCCGTGGGTGCTAGAGGAAGTGGATTGACGCTGTGCACTGCCATCTTCCTACTTTGTTCCGTGAGTCGGTTGCGGTGATTTCTCAATAGTGAGCAGGGTGGTAAGTTTCACCCTTTTTCCTTAGTTTTTCCGTGATCGTGCTTATGGTTCTGGCGTTGTGAACTTGCGGATTTGGGAAATGGTTTCTGTCGCAATGTGTTTAATCTTTGGATGCATGCTGGATTGCTGCAGTGATATATATATATGTTATCATACTGTGCTCACGGGTTCTGTGAAGATATGCATGCTGTGTGCTATCCATAGTTATGATCGATGAGCATTGCTGTCACTTTGTTTCTGTGGTGGTGCGCTGTGTATGTGCCTGTTATGCTGCTGCTGTGTGTGCGTGTTTGTGTGCATGGGTGTTCGATGTGCAGCATATGTGTTTTGGGATATTGTTGAAGCTTGCACCTATGTGTGGGTAATATTAAGTAATGAAGGAAGAGGTAATTGGAGACTTTTACTGTGATGCGTATATATATGTATGCGCTGGGTATGCATGCAGTGTGAAGGTATATGTGTGTGTATGTGGTCATGCTGTCAAAGGGAAGAGGAGGCAGAAGCATGCCATAGTGGGTTGTGATGGATTGAATGGAAAAAGTATATTGATATAGCTTGCTGTGTGGGGTTTTCAAGTGCTGAATAATTATATTAAAGAAAATGAGTTGGAATGTTAGGATAAAGATACTTTATTTCTGTTGGAACTTTAGTTAGAATGTTAAAATACTATTTCAAAATACCAGGGGATTTAGAAAGGAAAGCAATTGAAGTGGTTGGGCTGAAAGAGTACTGTTTGGGAGCGTGACAGGTGAGTGAATAACGTTCCCTACAAAGTTACATTTTCAAATGCACTATCATTTCAAATGATAATTTCAACTATGGATTTTGAAAAGCAAGTTTTACGAAATTATGGTTTAAATCATTAGACATGATTTGCTGTTGATCCGAAGCTTCATTTGATAAATACTACTTTTGATGTAATTGCTTCTTAAGAACTTTTATTATTTTGGAAAGGATAATGCTCTGCATGAACCTTAGAAAATGTTTGTATGATTTTGAAAAATGCTATGGAGAATTTAAAGGTTTTACTTAAAATGCTAGGCTTTTGGAATATGATGTATTTATATTCTGTGCCGGTCACGGTCCAAAAATAGGGACGTGACAGTTTGGTATCAGAGCCAAAGTTTTTCTATGGTTAAGCAGAGCAGAGATACTTCGGTGGGGTCTCAATTATCGTTATGAACCCGGGCATAACTATAGTTGTGGCATCTCTGAAGATCTCTAAAAGAAATTCAAAAGTGGTGTTTTCCTATGATTTCAGAAACGTATTTATTTATAAACTAAATATTTTCTATGTTTTATGAATAGTTAAATGCTGCCTAGACGAGTTCAGTCTAGAGGGAGCTCTAGGGCTTTGGATCAAGGCTCTGCTCAGCGAAGTGATTTGCCTCCTCGAGGTCGAGGACAGGGTCGTAGGGGTGCTAGGGTTCGGGGAGGTCGACCCCTTAGACCTCTTCAGGAAATTCTATCTGAGGCAGAACCATCTCATCCACAGTCTCCTGAGATCTCTACGTCCTCTAGGCATGAGACTCAGATAGAGACACCCCAGGTTATAGAGGAAGAATCCATCGCAGTCAGGCTATCAGAGTTTATAAAGTTGGATCCTCTGAAGTTCTCAGGGTTTGATTCTCGAGAGGAACCCATTGAGTTTCTGGAAGGAATTGAGAAGAGATGCCGGGCTTTGAGATGCTTAGATGTGCAATACGTGGAGTTTGCCTTGTTTCGACTTGAGGGGATTGCGAATGCGTGGAGTAAGACGGTACCAGGATTTCAGGGCGATAGAGTATCATTATTGTCATGGGCAGATTTTAAGGATCTTTTCCTGAAGCGCTTTCTTCCCCAGAGCAAGAAGGATGCTAGAGTTAAAGAATTTCTTCTGTTGAAGTGTACTTCTGGGATGTCTGTGGCTGAGTATGACAGAAGATTTACAGAACTTTCTTCGTATGCATCTACTTTGATTCCGTCGGAGAGGGATAGAATCGGCAGGTTTATTCAGGGATTACCGATACATATTCATGATGCTGTGGCCCCGATGCTGAATCATTTTGCTTCTTATGCTGATGTGGTTGACTGTGCTTTGAGAATTGAGTTGAGGCACATTGAAGAAGAAGGGGTTTCTAAGAAGCAGAAGACGGGGAGAGAAAGGTTCCACGGATCTTCATTCAAGGGTAACCGCCCTCAGGGCCAACCCTCGTCAGCTGATATGCGGCCAGCGCCCAGATCTTATAGATCTTCTGTGGGCATTCCTGATTCGGGACCGAAGTTTGGAGGTACTAGACCTCAGTCTGGGGGGAGCCAGACTAGTTATTCCAGGCCTACCTGTAATATGTGTGGGAAGCACCATTCAGGGGTTTGTTTGAAGTCCTTGGGGGTGTGTTATGGTTGTGGACAGCCGGGTCACATGAAGAAAGAGTGTCCGTTTGCTCAATCAACCTCGAGTTATGGATCAGCTAGACCTTCTCCCCACCCTTCTAATTTTGTAGCTCCGTCTATGGGAGCAACTTCTGCCTCTATGGGTAGAGGTACATCAGGACGACCTCCAAAGAAGAGAGCACAACCTTCAGGCCAAGGTCAAGCTAGGGTTTACGCAATGACAAGGCAAGATGCTCGGGCTTCTAATGCTGTGGTCACAGGTATTATCTCTTTATGTTCTCAAAAGGCTTATGCATTGTTTGACCCTGGTTCGACACACTCTTATATTTCAAAATATTTTGCTAAGATGATGGATAAGAATTCAGTTAGACTTGATTGTCCTTTCACTGTGGCTACCCCTGTTGGGGAATCTTTGTCAGTTTCACAAGTGTACAAATCTTGTGAAGTATCTATTGAGGGTAGAGAAAGTTTTGTCGATTTGATGGTACTTGATATGATAGACTTTGATGTCATACTGGGCATGGATTGGTTAGCTTCATGCTATGCTTTGGTGGATTGTCACCTAAAAGTGGTAAAGTTTAACTTTCCGGGTGAAACTTCGTTTGTGTTGTTTGGAAACGAAGTAGATAAGCCAACAAACTTAATCTCTGCTTTAAAAGCCCAGCAAATGTTAGCAAAAGGTTGTCAGGGATTTTTGGCGGTAATCCAAGATGTTGATAGGCCTACTGTCAGCTTAGACCAAATTCCTATTGTTCAGGAATTTCCTGATGTTTTTCCGGAGGAATTGCCGGGGTTACCCCCAGATCGAGAGATAGAATTTAGTATTGACGTCATTCCTGGTACGCAGCCAATTTCTATTCCGCCCTATAGAATGGCGCCGTCTGAGTTGAGGGAATTAAAAAGTCAGTTGCAAGAATTGCTAGATAAGGGGTTCGTACGACCTAGTACTTCTCCTTGGGGTGCACCAGTGTTATTTGTCAAGAAAAAGGATGGATCGATGAGATTGTGCATTGACTATCGACAGCTTAACAAGGTGACAGTAAAGAACAAGTACCCGTTGCCGCGCATCGATGATTTGTTTGATCAGTTGCAAGGAGCGCAGTACTTTTCAAAAGTAGACCTGCGATCAGGGTATCATCAGTTGAAGATTAAGAAGGAAGACATTCCAAAAATAGCATTTAGGACTCATTATGGTCATTATGAATTCTTAGTAATATCCTTTGGTTTGACAAATGCTCCTGCGGCATTCATGGATTTAATGAATCGAGTATTCAGAGAATTCCTGGATAAGTTTGTGATCGTGTTCATTGATGATATCTTGGTTTATTCAAAGAGTGCGGAAGAGCATGATCATCATTTGCGGATAGTGTTGCAGAGATTGAGAGAACATCAGCTCTATGCTAAAATTTCCAAGTGTGAGTTTTGGTTAACTGAGGTCACTTTCTTAGGGCATGTGGTGTCGAGGGATGGCATCCAAGTGGATCCTAGTAAGGTTGAGGCAGTTAAAAGCTGGCCACGACCTACTACGGTAACTGAGATTCGGAGTTTCTTAGGTCTTGCAGGATACTATCGCCGTTTTGTGCAGGATTTTTCAAGAATAGCAGCTCCGATGACAAGGCTAACCCAAAAGAATGTGAAGTTCGTGTGGGATGAGAAATGCGAGGCAAGTTTTCAAAAGTTAAAAGAATCTTTGACCTCTGCTCCAGTGCTAAGTTTACCTTCAGGAGTTGGTGGGTATACAGTGTATTGTGATGCTTCTCGGATTGGGCTAGGCTGTGTGTTAATGCAAGATGGTCGAGTTATTGCCTATGCCTCTAGAAAGCTTAAGTTGCATGAGCAGAATTATCCAACTCATGATTTAGAGATGGCTGCGGTGGTGTTTGCTTTAAAGATTTGGAGACATTATTTGTACGGTGAAACTTGTGAGATTTTCACTGATCACAAGAGTCTTAAGTATATTTTTGATCAAAAGGATCTGAATCTCAGATAGAGAAGGTGGATGGAATTGTTAAAGGATTATGATTGTACGATTTTGTATCATCCGGGAAAGGCGAATGTAGTAGCTGATGCTCTAAGTAGAAAGTCTATGGGTAGCTTAGCACACATAAAGATTGAAAGAAGACCGTTGGTTCAAGAGATTCATAAAATGGAGCAAGAGGGAGTCGTATTTGAAATTGCTGATAAGGGAGTACTTTTGGCTCATTTGCAAGCTCATTCCTCATTATGGGATCAGATTAAGGAAGCTCAGTATTCAGACCCGAAGTTGTGCGAGTTGAGGGATTCAGTTAAAGACAGATGTAATTCGGAGTTTATGATTGATCAGGAAGGTGTTTTGAGGTTCGAGGGTAGAATTTGTGTGCCACAAGTTCAGGAGTTAAGAAGGCTAATTCTTGAAGAAGCTCATCATTCTGCCTATACTATCCACCCTGGTATAACTAAGATGTACCAAGATTTGAAACAGTTGTTTTGGTGGCATGGTATGAAGAATGATGTGGCAAATTTTGTTGCACATTGTTTAGTATGCCAACAAGTTAAGGCGGAACATCAGAAGCCGGCAGGACCGTTACAACGGTTGGAGATACCTGAATGGAAGTGGGAAAACATAACTATGGATTTTATCGTGGGGTTACCCCGTACTGCTAGAGGTTTTGATTCTATTTGGGTAATTGTTGATAGATTGACCAAGTCTGCTCATTTTCTACCAGTGAAGACGATGTACAGTGCGGCTAGATACGCTGAGATTTACATCGAGGAGATCTTGCGGTTACACGGAGTCCCAGTGTCTATTATTTCAGATAGAGGGCCCCAGTTTACTTCTCAATTTTGGAAATCATTTCAGAAAGCTTTGGGCACTCGATTGAATCTTAGCACTGCTTTTCATCCTCAGACTGATGGACAGTCGGAGAGGACAATCCAGATAGTTGAGGTCCTGTGTCATGGATTTTGACGGAAGTTGGGACAAACATTTACCATTGGTAGAATTTGCCTATAATAACAGTTATCAATCAAGTATTCAAATGGCACCATTTGAGGCGTTGTACGGGAGGCAGTGTAGATCTCCAATTGGATGGTTCGAAGTTGGAGATGGATTGATATTAGGGCCTGATTTGGTTCAAGATGCTAAAGAAAAGGTGAAGGTGATTCAACAAAGGTTGTTGGCGGCTCAAAGTCGACAGAAATCTTATGCAGATCATCGTCGTAGGGAATTGGAGTTCATGGCCGGAGATAAAGTGTTTTTAAGAGTGTCACCAATGAAAGGGGTTATGAGATTTGGTAAAAAGGGTAAGTTAAGTCCGAGGTTTATCGGCCCCTTTGAGATTTTGGATAAAGTAGGTGCAGTAGCTTATCGATTATCCTTACCACCAGAGCTATCAGGGATACATCCGGTGTTTCATGTATCGATGTTGCGAAAGTACTTGTATGATCCATCTCATGTCGTTGAATATCAAGAGGTTCAGGTGAATGAAGATTTGTCATATGATGAATATCCGTTAGCTATTATTGATCGACAAGTAAAGAAGTTGCGGTCGAAGGAGATTCCTTCGGTGAAAGTGTTATGGCGAAACCACTCAGAGGAAGAAGCTACTTGGGAGTTAGAGAGTGAGATGCGAATCAAATACCCGCAATTATTTCAAACTTAGGTGTGTATATTTTCAAATTCGGAGGACCGAATTTCTTAAGAGGGGAAGAATGTTATGATTATGAATTTAATTAACGGTTATATGTATATTCTCTGTAGAATATTTCGAATGGGAAGTGTTAGCCGAATGGTTCAAGTGGCGAAGGAAAAAGAATTCGGCCAGCGTTCGAGTCGCAGCGAAAGCGGAGGTATATGTTTTTTTTTCCTCAGGCGCGTGAAATTACCATTTTGCCCCTCTGTCTATTTCTCACCGAACCTCTGCCTTTCTTCATCATTTTCCTTCTTCTTTCCTGCGGGCCGCGAGCAGAGAAGGCAGGCTGCAGCGCGGGTAGGTGCGGGATGGCAGAAGCTCAGCGTGCGGCGTGGGAGAAGAGTACACGGCACGGAAGCTTGGCTAGACGCCTTTAAGAAGCATTCCGCCGATCCTTTCCTTTCTGTCGTCAACGAGGCTGCGGTGACAGGGGAGTTTGGGTGGTGAACGCTGGAGTGCCGCAGATTCTGGAGTTGGGTTTTAGCGCCGGTAAGCACTTCTTCCGGTGGACCACATTCAAAGTGAGCGCCGTCGCCGTGTAGTTCTGTCCGGCACCATTGTCGTGCTACTGTATCAAATCCATTGCTACTGTAGCAAGTCTGTGATTTCCAGTTCCGTCTTGTTTCTGCTGTGATTCCGTTCGGGGAGTGAAGTGGTAAGCTCCTTGGTTCACATTCAATAAGCAGTTTCATCTTTCCTCTTAAGTAGCGGCTGTGTGGCATAGCTTACTCTTTTCGGTCTGTGTCGTCGGATTACTCTGTTTCAGGCCGTTGCCATGGGTGCTAGAGGAAGTGGATTGACGCTGTGCACTGCCATCTTCCTACTTTGTTCCGTGAGTCGGTTGCGGTGATTTCTCAATAGTGAGCAGGGTGGTAAGTTTCACCCTTTTTCCTTAGTTTTTCCGTGATCGTGCTTATGGTTCTGGCGTTGTGAACTTGCGGATTTGGGAAATGGTTTCTGTCGCAATGTGTTTAATCTTTGGATGCATGCTGGATTGCTGCAGTGATATATATATATATATGTTATCATACTGTGCTCGCGGGTTCTGTGAAGATATGCATGCTGTGTGCTGTCCATAGTTATGATCGATGAGCATTGCTGTCACTTTGTTTCTGTGGTGGTGCGCTGTGTATGTGCCTGTTATGCTGCTGCTGTGTGTGCGTGTTTGTGTGCATGGGTGTTCGATGTGCAGCATATGTGTTTTGGGATATTGTTGAAGCTTGCACCTATGTGTGGGTAATATTAAGTAATGAAGGAAGAGGTGATTGGAGACTTTTACTGTGATGCGTATATATATGTATGCGCTGGGTATGCATGCAGTGTGAAGGTATATGTGTGTGTATGTGGTCATGCTGTCAAAGGGAAGAGGAGGCAGAAGCATGCCATAGTGGGTTGTGATGGATTGAATGGAAAAAGTATATTGATATAGCTTGCTGTGTGGGGTTTTCAAGTGCTGAATAATTATATTAAAGAAAATGAGTTGGAATGTTAGGATAAAGATACTTTATTTCTGTTGGAACTTTAGTTAGAATGTTAAAATACTATTTCAAAATACCAGGGGATTTAGAAAGGAAAGCAATTGAAGTGGTTGGGCTGAAAGAGTACTGTTTGGGAGCGTGACAGGTGAGTGAATAACGTTCCCTACAAAGTTACATTTTCAAATGCACTGTCATTTCAAATGATAATTTCAACTATGGATTTTGAAAAGCAAGTTTTACGAAATTATGGTTTAAATCATTAGACATGATTTGCTGTTGATCCGAAGCTTCATTTGATAAATACTACTTTTGATGTAATTGCTTCTTAAGAACTTTTATTATTTTGGAAAGGATAATGCTCTGCATGAACCTTAGAAAATGTTTGTATGATTTTGAAAAATGCTATGGAGAATTTAAAGGTTTTACTTAAAATGCTAGGCTTTCGAAATATGATATATTTATATTCTGTGCCGGTCACGGTCCAAAAATAGGGACGTGACAAGAAGCTTAGCCCATAACCCTGAGACCGTTTAACTTTGGTCAATTAAGGGTAAATTTCTTTTTTTTTGTATAAAAATTTTTGAAAAATTGTTGGGTTTATCGACAATCCGAAACTAGGACAAAATTTTCCTTCTTCCTAAATAATACTAATGTCAGGTAGGTCGAGCCGTCTATTATATTCAAATGTAAACCTATGTACCTAAGAGCTAAGATACTTTTCCAAGCGTCGCCATTATAACTACAACAAAGTGGTACTCCCCAAATATCGAATATACTTCAAATGATCATATGTCTCACTCTTTTACTAGTTGAACTGGGTCCCAATCTAAAACCTATCTTCACAACTAGAGGCAATTTGGCCTCTATAAATTGGGTTTAATCTTGGCCCATACCACTTTTAGAATTAGAGAGATGAATTGACTATTTTACCTTTCTCTATAAATATTGAAATTACTAAATATTTTTTAGTAAATAATCCTCTTAATAGAATAAGAATAAGGATTTTCTTTCTCCTATAACTTCTTTAACTCAAGAGAGAATTTCCCTAAAATTTTTAGGGCAACCGATAGCCTCTAACTATTTTTCTTGAATTTTTCAAGAAAAATGGCCTTTAATTTTCAAAAAATAACTATTAAATTATTTGGGCATATTTTGTAGAAATAAACTCTTCCATAATTTTATAAGTCCTCAAAATACTCTTTTCATGATTTTTTCTTAATTTTCCTGAACAACAAAATATTTTTAATGACTATTTTTCCTTTATTCTTTTTCAAACATTTTATCTTTGAAACATTTTAATTTCAAAAAAATACTCTTGACCTCAATAATACCTTATAAATATCTTTTATTAAAAGTTGTGATGTTACAGTGAATGCGCTACCCTATGCAATTTACATCATTGCAATCTTATTAAGATCATTTGATAACTTTAAATCTCTCATAATGGAATTCATTCCAAATGAGAGTCTTGATAGATGGTTGCACTCATATAACTATTGTTTAGACATCTTATAAAGGCTGAATATATTGATGGATGTGGTATCTGGCTAGAGTATCTTCATCATAGTTCTTCTTCGCTAATGATTCATTATGATGTAAAGCCGAGTAATATTTGTTGGATGAAGATATGGTGGCCCATATTAATGATCTTGGAATTGCCAAATTGTTAGCCTTTGGGCAATCAAAAATCTATACCAAAACTTTGGTATATGGCACAAGTGATGATTTAGTAATCTTATTATGTTTTATTTTATTTATCGTTCTTTTATACATTCATAGATAAAATATAACATGTTCATACACTCACACTCACACGTACATCCAATAAGAAACTATATATTATGCTCACTTTCCATGGTTTATATTAATAATGATAAATATTCACAAGGTTTTTAACAAGTAATATTTTCTGTTCTACATAATTATTAATTTACTTAGGATTCTATTTGGCTTGCAAAGTATGGATCAAAAGGAGCTATTTCTGTGAAAGGAAATGTATATAGTTTTGATATTTTGCTTATGGAAACACTTACCAGGAAGAAGCTAACATATGAGATATTTGGTCAAGGTCTAAATTTAAAAAAATTAGGGTTAGCGAATCAACACTACATTCAATTATTAATATTATAGATGACAATTTTCTGCATAGAGAGAATCAAAATATTGGTAACATAATACCACATATTCATCGATTTTTGAATTGGCCTTGAGTTGTTGCACTGATGTACTTGAGGCACGACCTGATATGACAAATATTGTGGCATCATTGAAAACAAATAAGGTCATATTTGTGCAAAATGTTAGAGACACCAACCACTAGGTGAATAACTGTTAAATTCAAATTTTGGCTTATTATTATTTCCTTAACCCTTTGGCTTGTTTTATTTGTGGAACATCTTGTAAAATGGAGTCATGACAATATTTTCTGTATCAATAAATATATATATCCCAATATATATATATATTAAGGAATTGAAATTTGAGGTGTTTAGACCTTGATTATTTGGGCTTAGGACATTTACAATGTTATTTTCTGTAAAATGCCGTTTTATGTATCGTCAAAACTGTTTTTGAATGATGTGTGTGTGTGTGTGTGTGTGTGTGTGTGGTTTCCATTATTTTTTAAGATCATATAAATTTTAGAAATTTATTTTCCACGTTCAAATTTTCCAAAACAAATACAAAAAAGAAATAATGGTTTTCTTAATGGACCGAGGAGTGCCCTAAATTTTTCCTTGTATTCTCTATATGCTTACATTTTGTAAACCTCAAACTTTAATCTATTATAAAAGTAAAAATTAAACTAGATTTGATCAAATATTGATTAGGCCACTTCAGCTTATGTAATGAATTATTTATAATAATATTGATTGATCTTTAAAAGTAATTATTGTGAGTCTTCCATGTCATTTTTGTAGCGACATTATTTAGTGGGCCACTTCATCAACTTTCATCAATTATTTACAAAAATGTTAGCTGATTTTTAAAATGAATTATTGTGAGTCCATGTCACTTTGTAATATTTTGAATGAATAATCAATTGCTTCTTTTTTTTTTGGTACAAAATTTGTTAGAAAGAGGTTGGACTCACCCACGATCCAAAGGCAGGGCGAAGTCTCCCTTCCTCTTAGGCGATACCAATGTTGGGCAGGGCGAGCCGTCTATTACCCTCAGGCGTAAACCTAAGCACCCAAGAGCTAGGATACCAATGAATAATCAATTGCTTCTGTTTAAATAAGTATTCTTAACAATTTTTTTTGAGTCGAGGTTTAATCTGCTTAACTCACTCTTGCAATAACTTGAACTCAGCCCAAATAATTACTGATCCATTCACCGAGTATTTTCGTGTTCAACTTTAGGGTTGGCCTCATAAATTTCCATGTGCCCCTTAATTTGCCGTTGTTTTTTGATATATTTGAAGAAATTTTCTTCATTTTTGATTTATGTGGATGATCTTTGATTGATTAATTCTAAGTGGAGAAGAGCTTTTTAGTGATGATCTTTTTGTAATTTCCTTTATAGTGTGTGTTTGGATAAGATTTTGGAAATAAACTTATGAAAAAAAAAGGGCTTTTAGGTAGCTTATAGAAAAGGGATTTTGGAAAAGAGCTTATGAAAAAAAAAGTAATTTGAATAAATGAGTGTTTGGATAGTTATTTTCAGAAGTATTTTTATTATTGGTAAATTACAAAAAAGGGTATGAGTATTAAATGAGGAAAGATAAGATATAAGAGGAGAGATGGTGTAAGAAAAGAAAATAGAGAGGGTGTAAAAAAAGTATGGGTAATATAGTAATTGGTTAGTTCATAAACTATTTTACTGTTCCATAAGCTACTCTGATCAGCTTATTTAAAACATTGGTTTTAAACTATGGTTTAGTTCAAAAGCCCATTTTAATAAATATAGCTATTTGTTTTAAAAATTTTACAAACCTAGGTTTTGCCCAAAAGAATTTTTAAAACCATAGTTTTCACTCCAACCAAACAGGCCCATAATATTAGTTACATTACATTCATTCTTAAGCCATGAATCTTCAATTTTTTTTTCAGAAAAAATCCCCAGAAAATACTACATGAATTCTAAAATTTTAAAAAGAGCATGCAAATATATAAAAGGATAGATTAGTTATAAGTATAAATATGATATTTCAATATTTATGAAAAAATATGCAATATGAATTATGGGTATTGACTATACTAATAATAAAATTGACAATACATAAAATAATTTTAACTATTTTAATAACAAGATTAACTACTCACACTAAAAAAGTAGTGATTCAAATAATATATCGGGTTATAAGCATTGAATACACTAGTAACAAAATTAGTAACATGTGTAATGATTTTAATAATTTTAATAATGAGATTGACTATTATATTTAACAATTAGGGGTGCAAATAATAATATATAAGGTTATGAGTATTAATAACATTAATAACAAAATTGACAACACATATAAAGATTTTAACTTGTCACGTCCCGAAATTTGGACCGTGACAGGCACAGAATATGAATATTTTCATATTCCGAAAGCCTAAAACTTTAAATGAAACGTTTTTGGAATAAAACCTAATGAATTGTATCTCATAAATCATCAGAATCTTTTCTAAGGACTATGTGGAGCATTTACCATCTTTTCAAATAATACAAACACTTTCTAAATAATAATATCATCAAAAGTAGTTTTGTCAAAAATGATGCTTCGGATCAGCAACAAGTGTTATGGTCTGGAAAAATAAAAATAAAAATAATAATAATAAAAACAAAAATTTCTATTGAGCAATATAATATGTATATTTGGTGCAAGGAAATTCAATATGTACAAGTTAGTTGAGTGGTTAAGCAGTGGGGATTCAACTCCAGGGTATCGTGTTCAAGCTCTGGCAAACGCTGAAGGGAAGGTTTTTATTTTTTTTAGGCAGGCAAAATTACCAAAGTGCCCCTATCCCCTTCTCTGCATAAACTGTACGCCATTGTTATTTTCTCTCTGGACCTCTTCAGCGGTGCAGGCGGAAGGAAGCGGCGAGAGCACAGGGCGAAGATCGTCATGCCATCGATGCCGTGTGTTCAGTCTCCTGCCGCCTACACCGTGTTGTCGCCGCTATGTCGCTTCAGTAGGTAAGTTCATTTGCTGATAAATGGGGTCGGCAGGAACAAATGTGTGTCGCGGAAGGTTGAAGGAAGTGCGGAGGGTAGTTGTCGAGAGAGGCGCTGCTGTGGTTTCATTCGGTCGTCAATATACCATCTGGGTTCACAGCTGCTTCCTCACAGTTCATGCTTTGGGGAAGGTATTGTAGCAAATCTTCAAGCTCTCGGCCCTTTTTGGTTTCTGGTTGCCTGAGTTAGTGTCTGCAACCATTTGATTACGCTGTTAGCTGTGCTCTGTTCTGCAACCGAGTCGCCAAGGGGGGTTATTCTAGTGAAGGTTCAAGAGGGATGAATGTTGAGAATTCATTTGGGTTTTTTTCTCTGGTATGGGTGTCAACCGACTGAACCTTGTTTGTTGCCAAGTGGAGTTGCTAGTTTGGGTGCTGGGATACCGTGTGCATTGGGGACTTTCTAGCGACGTGAAGCAGGGTAAGCAAGCGATTTCTGCACTCAGTTAAGCTTTGTATTGTGTTGTATTGAATTTCTGTTGGCTGCCCTATTTTCTGTCGAGAATACCGAATGATCATTGGAAGCTATTGTTTCAATACATATGCATATTCATCGTTGGTTTTGGAAATATTACTTGTTGTGATGGGCTACGCATGCGTGCATTAAGTATTGTAAATATTGTTGTTGCTATATGGATGATCTGTGGATATATAGATATGTGGGTAATGAATTGGGAAGAAGGAAGAGGAGGAGGAAAGTGAACAGGAGCATATTATTTATGTGAATTGCGTGTATGGAATCCTAGGGGAGATGGTCGGACAATATATGAATATATATATGCTTATAAATGAATTTCTTTGACTTGCTGTCTCGATGCATATACATGTTGCTGTTCTGGGAAGCATGTGTGTGTATATATATGTGTGGTTGTGGCTGTTGGAAAGAAGAGATGTGGAAATAGAAGTATGTTAGTAGGAAGTTGGTTGCTGCTGTTATGCATGGTATGTGTGTGTATATGTTGGTAAAGATGATCTGGTAAGAAGAATTAAACTAGACGTAAATGGAAACTGATGGTTGGAATTAAAGGCTAAAAGGAGAATGATGATATGTTTTCATAATGTGGGAAAATGGATTTGGTTTAGATCAGTTATGGAAATAAGGATGTGGAGTTAAATAAAGATTATGAATTGATAGAGGTTTCTAGAAATTGATTGTTGTCATAAGATTGAAAAACTTGCGGAAATTAAAAGGTTATGATTTTGGATTTCGAGTAAATAAATAGCATTTGGGATTTAAAATGATTATTTATGATTCCTGATGGAATGTTTTATTTAGGGAAAACTTAGGGAAATAAAGGAAAGCTGAATTCTGAAGCGGAGAGCAATAGTAAGATAAATTGGAGTATCACAGGTGAGTGAATAACGTTCCCTAAAATCTATATTTTTCAAATGCATTGTTATTTCAAATGTTGAATTTCAAATATGATTTACGAAAAGCCAGTGTTACGAAATTATAGTTTAAATCGTTAGAAATGATTTTCTTCCGATTGGTTTACTAAGAAATGTTGATTATGTATGAAAATGGACAAATAAGTTTTTGAAAGGAGTTTGGCAAAAGTTGCATTGAACTGATGTTATTCATGAAATATTTCTTTTGAAGTTCATGTTTTCACATTAATCCGATTTCAAAAGTACGTGCTGGGGTTTTGGAAAGTTAAAGTGATTTTACCAGTAGTTATAACGATTGAGATTATTTCATGTGAAATAAACCCCACGCATGATGGAAACGTTTTAGGATGGAATACAGAACACTGGTTGCTAACAGCAGTACTGTTAGCCCTTGGTGCACCTCGGTTACTCGAGCTCGACAGTTTATGGCATAGCCACCAGAATTATTTTGTGGGATTCGTTCTCGCGACAGTTTGTGGCCTTGAGCCACCAGAATTATTTTGTGGGATTTATTCTCGTGACAGTTTGTGGCATAGCCACCAGAATTATTTCGTGGGATTCATTCTCGCGACAGTTTGTGGCTTCGAGCCACCAGAATGGTTAGTTACCCTCGTGGACTGTGTGTCCATGTCTATTTTTGTTCTGTTGAAGTCCTACAGAAAGATCATAGTTTTGAAAGGATTGTTTTCAATGATTTAGTTGAAATAGTTATTTCAAATTGAATATATGAAACGATAATGTTTACGGAAAAGATTATGGTCTTGCAAGGATTATTGATTTCAAATGATTATGTCAAATTGTTTTCCTTGAAAGAAAATGGTTACAGAAAAGTTTGCATTGAAATACGAGATGTTTGATACATGTTTATGCATTGTTAATTCGCATTATTTTGAATCATGATTTTCTTGGGACGTTATTCACGAGTAGATTATTTGACCTCAGATAGTGCAGGTGACCCTAATCCTCCCGCTGAGCAGTAAAGAGCCTCGTCGCAGATCCGAAGCGTTGTCTTTTTAACAAAATTGATTTTAATCTTTATTAAGTACTTGTGTTACTTTGATAAAAAGGTAAATGCTCCACATAGACCTTAGAAAAGATTGTGTTTATATTGAAAATGTTATGGAAACTTTAAACGATGTATTTGAGGTCTTAGGCTTTCAGAATGTGAAAATTTTCATATTCTGTGCCGGTCACGGTCCAAATTTTGGGACGTGACAACAAGGCTCTTTACTGCTCAGCGAAAGGGTTAAAGTCACCTGCACTATCTGAAGCCAAATAATCTACTCGTGAATAACGTCCCAAAAACATGATTTAAAAGAATGCGGAAATAAACAATGCATAATCATGTTGAAAATGTATTTCATAATATTTCGTAATTTGATGCAAACCTTTCTATAATCATTTGTATTTCAGGAAAAATAACAATATGAAACAACTATTTCAAATCAATCGTTGAAGTAACCATTTCTTTCAAAACCATAATCTTTCTGTAGGACTTCAACAGAATGAAAACAGACGTGGACACACAGTCCACGAGGGTAACTAACCATTCTGGTGGCTCGAAGCCACTAACTGTCGCGAGAACGAATCCCACGAAATAATTCTGGTGGCTCAAGGCCACAAACTGTCGTGAGAATGAATCCCACGAAATAATTCTGGTGGCTCAAGGCCACAAACTGTCGTGAGAATAAATCCCACGAAATAATTCTGGTGGCTATGCCACAAACTGTCGAGCTCGAGTAACCAAGGTACACCAAGGACTAACAGTACTGCTGTTAGCAACCAGCGTTCTGTATTCCGTCCTAAAACATTTCCATCATGCATGGGGTTTATTTCACATGTAATAATCTCAACTGTTTCAATGCCATAACCGTTGGTAAAAACCACTTTGAATAAAAAAAAAACCCAGCATGTACATTAAAAATCAAGTTACTGTAAAATCATATGAAATTCGCATAAGAATATATTTCATGAATAACATCAGTTCAATGCAACTTTTGCCAAACTCTTTTCAAAAGCTTATTCATCCATTTTCATACATAATCATAATTCTTTTGCAAACCAATCGAAAGAAAAATCATTTCTAATGATTTAAACCATACTTTCATAAAATTTGCTTTTCGAAATTCATATTTGAAATTCAACATTTGAAATGACAATGCATTTGAAAATATAAATTTTAGGGAACGTTATTCACTCACCTGCCACGCTCCTAAACCGTTACTCTTTTCAGTCCAACAACTTCGATTACATTCACTTCTCAATCCCCTGTTATCCCGAAATAATATATTAACATTCTATTTAAAGCTTCCACAGAAATCAATCATCCTTAGACTATCATTTCAATCTATAACACTATTAACCACAACTCAATTCAATATTGGGGTTAGCACCTTAAAGCTTCAAATCAATTATAATAGCTCACAATAGTTCTAATGCTATTTTTAATATTCAAAACATTCTCTTTACCAAGTTGAAATACTTATAAGCTTAACTATATCTCAAAACATAACCCAAAATTTACAACCCATTTATGGCATGCTTCTGTCTCCTCTTTCATGGACCACATTATCACATGTATTATATATATTCTTACATAGTGCACACATACGCAATATATACATATCAACAGCACACCCTTCTCCTATAATTCTTGCTTCCTTCATTTAAATCCCTAACAACAGCACCATATATATATATATATGCATATTCTTTCACAATGCATGCATACCCAAGATGTATTATTCAAACAGCATAAATGCATAACCTCAATAACCCATTCTAATTCAACCTAGGGCACCATAACCTGACAACAACAGAGTATACATATACCCATGGTAATGCCCACACAATAACATCACTATTCACACACTCCCTTTTTCCTCTCTGTTTCACACACATACACACAACTAAATATTGGCTAGGCACCAACATCCACATACCCCCACATCATAGCAGCTATAGTAAGCATATACAATAATGCAAGTTAATACCTCCCAGTTAGCTTTCAAGTCTGAAACAATAACCCCTGGCCTATACTTCCTAAACCAGACAGTATGCATGTACATATACATACCCTCGGCATTCCTCGTCCAACAACAATTCCAATAACATCACAGCAACAACAATAACCATCCAATAACGGCAACAGATACACACTCAGCTTCAAGTTTAAAGGCGACCCCTCAACCTCTGCCCAGTCCATTCATCGGGTTTTCCCAAAATAGAGAAATCTAACATAATGCCCAACTCACACGTAATTCACAGTAACCGTACCCAAGAACCAACACAACCAAATATTCACATAGCTCGATAGAAACAGAGTAACCGATATATGCACAGTTCATATTTATCGACAGTAAATAGAGAACCACTGAATTCACCCAGAACACATTGCATAGCTTGACGGGGTTACAAGAATACTCACCTATTCAGCTTACAGTTCATAGGGAGTCCCCAATACAACACACTATCCGGCAATCTTCTGTCCAACCGTAGCTCGGCAACAGAGGAGAGGTGATGAAGATGTGTTGGTTCACTAATTCCTTATACCCAGCGATCCTCAGCAACACCAGGAGGCAAACATCGGAAAAAAAAATCGATTTTACAGTTGGGACAGAGTCTGGAAATGCGCCCTCAATCCTTACTCAAATGGGTTTTGTTTCTTGCTAACAGAAAGTGGGGCAGGGAAAGAGGAAAGCTTCCCACCTTGCGACTCAAAGCTGACAGAATCCTATTTTAGAATGTGACGGCAGTGACAGCACACAGCATGACGACAGCGACAATGGCAAAAACTGCAGCGGTGACTCACCATAGTGTCAACCCTCGGTCACTCCTCTCCCATTAGTGACGACCCTCAGCTTCCCCGCTGGCTCCATTTATTGGCAGAATAAAACTTGCCGAATGTTACAACGACTCCAACGGCGCGACACAAAAGGGGAATTGACGGAACACTGCGGAGGCTGAACACACGGCATCGCTGGCGTGAAGCTACCTCTGTCGCCGCTCTCCCACTGCCTCTCTTCCCCTGCAACCGCTGAAAGATTTCAGAGACAATGAGGAAAGAGTACGGGCTCTGCAGAACAAGAAAGGAGGGGTAGAATTGTAATTTCGCACGCCAGAGAAAATAGAAAAATTTCCACTTCTGCAGTCACCAAGGTTCGAACACAGGACCTCTGATTTTCATCCTCTGTCCCTGACCACTCTGCCACCCATTACTATTTGAAATTTTCTGCCATGAATATATATTTATCTTTTGATAGCATGATTTTAAAGTTTGATAAATTCCTGAACCATAACATAACTACTTTAATAACGAAAATGACTTTTCCATTTACGATCTGGGGCAATTCATCTTTTTTCATAAATATTGAAATCTCATATTGATACTTACAATATATATGTCCTTTTATATATTTATATGCCTTTTTAAAAGTTTATAATTCAAATAGTATTTTTATTAGATTTTTCCTTCTTTTTATTCTCATTCTTTATTTTCTTTATATCTAAACACTTCCAATATCAGAAAAAATTGTAGCAAAATATACCAAGACTCGTTGTTTTGATTGAAAAGTCACGTTCAACTCACATATTGAGGATTATATTAATTCCTCTTTCATGCCTTATAGTTTTAAAAAGTAAAAAACACAAACAACTATTAGATCAGAGTATAAGAATTGAAAGAATATGCAAATGAATATATATAGAGAGAGAGAGAGTACAAAACAATGCATCTGCTGATTTATAGATAGAAAAATCAAAGGGAGAGAATGACATTTGTGTCCCCTAGAAGACGGTTGTTAAGACTTCAATTATTCCCCTAAATTGGATAAACATCAAGTCTAACTAAAGTACTTTATCAACAAATTAAAGTAATTTTTATACCAAAAGCATACTTTAGTTTCCACTTCTTTATATGAATGAAAACTTTTACTTTCACTTATTTTATTATATATTTTCATATCTGGCAAAAAACTATATATTTGCGTCTACATTAATCTGGTGGCCGACATTCTGATTAAAGTGTAAACATTTATGTTATAAAATATCTAACATTTAACAGAGTAAAACTTTAAAGAATGGACAATAAAATATAACAAAAAATAACACTTTTTATATTCAAATTCATATTTGTTTGTTTGGTCTTCAAATACAAGGATTAGTCACTACTTCCAATAATAAATACTCTAAAATTACCTAAAAAGAAGAAGAAGAAGAAGAAGAAGCTATTTGGTGTGATATGGAGTGTGACTTTGAGTCACAAGTCAAGCACTCCATGAGTGGTTGATATAACGTGTTATAAAGGGTCCCTTTATAGCTTATATCACGCAATGATACTGAAAATATGATCGATAATGCTACTTCTTTCTTGCCTTTGTGGGACAGCTTTTAATTATTAGGTTCTCTGTGTCCTTACATATCTCATAAGTCTAGCATGATGTGTGCCTATAATTTTTTTTATATTGATGATATATATATATATATATATATATATATATATATTATAATATAGCCAACTAGACTTGACCATAAACAATTAATATTATACAATGCACAAGTTTGCTTTTTTTTCTTCGCATCACCTTCTTAGATGGTGCAATTTTTAATCTTTAAGTTTTTTGTGCCCTTAAGAAAGATTTTCTTATGGCCCAAACCCATATAGTTCAAATCATGAGTCACATCTAGAGAGATGTCAATATTTAGTATCACAAAACATCTTAAATAGGATTACCTTCAATAAAAAAAAATACATACACTTATAAAAATAATCTTTAAGTTTCTACCGTACAAAATTGTGGGGTAATTCATGACTACACATAGATAAAAATCTTGAGATAACTTGAGTAAAACTGATATGATTGTAAGATTGTTTTATTCATAGATTTGGGAATATTCTTAAATCGAAATAACCTATTTATTATTATAACTTATTTGTAATTTCTACATCTTTTAATAAATTTAGAAGTTCCTAAGATTCTTCGAACAAGATATACTTTGAATTCTTAGAACATGTTCAGGTGGCCTTTTATAGGATTCAGATTAGATTATATATTATCTTTTCATCTACGCAACATTTTCATATCATCAAATCAAATAATATACTATTAAATTTATGTTTATTTCCTGTATTCTCTTCTTTAGGAAGATTAAATGAGTGTTACTTTAAATTTCAATTTAAGACTATTATGCAATTTTCTGCTTTTAGACATTGTAACATATGAAGTTTTATTTTTAACCTATTCGTGCTTGCGCACTATATCTTTAGTCTTTCTAAACTGAATTATCAACAAAATAGCTAATATTTCTTTTTTGAAAAGAATTAACTAATAGTTTTAAAAATCTTGCAAGAAATGATTTCATACTTTACTTAACATTAAAATATAACAAAAACACTTCTTATATTCAAATGTATATATGTTTGTCTGGTCTCAAATACAAATCAAATGTAACTAAAACATGCTTCCTTCAAAAAATTCAGGTTTTATGGAGGTTTTTAGTTCTCTTCAAGAAAAGTTTTCACAAACTCAATCTTATGCGTACATCCTACCAATAAATGTAAGAAAGGTATTATTAGATTGAGTGTCAATTGTTTGTGGCTCTTGAAATATACATACAAAAATGCATACTCTTTTTACCACATATAATATTTTTCGAAGTCAATTGTGGTATTTTCTTTTGTGTAAATTAAGATGATATTGCCAAAATAAAATATACATAGGGATGTGTGTGTGTGAAATGAAGTATCTCTTTGTGGTCTACTTACAAGTCAAGCACTCCAATCAATTCACGTAATTTATGGGGTCCTGTTTATTTTTCCTACATTAACATAAACAACATAGTTTTGCAGCCTCTAATATTCATAGATTCACAATATTCAGCGTGTTTATTTCCAATAGCCAATAGATCCACGATACTCTTACTTTGGGATTTTTCTTCAATTTTCTTTTTTAGTTATTTTTGTAATTTCCTTTATAATATTGGTTACATTACATTCGTTCTTAACCCATGAATCTTCAATTTCTTTTATGAGAAAACCCCCAAAAAATCCCAAATGAATTCTAAAATTTTAAAAAGGATATACAAATATATAAAAGGACATATTGGTCACAAGTAATAATATGTAATTTTAATATTTGTGTGAAAAGATGAAAATTGAGTTATGGCATTGACTACACTAGTAATGAAATTAACAATATGTATAAAGATTTTAACTTTTTTGATAACAAGATTGACTACTCACATTAAGAAGTTAGTAGTTCAAATAGTATATCAGATTATAGATATTAGCTATACTGTAACGAAATTGATAATACGTCTAATGATTTTAATTATTTTGATGACGAGATTGACTACTCAATTTCACAATTAAGTAGTGCAAATAATAATAGATCAAGTTGTTGGTATTGACAACACTAATAATTTAAATTGACAACACATGTAAAGATTTTAACAATTTTGATAATGAGATTGACTACTCCTTTTAAGTTGTGGGGCAATTTTATATTTTTTTTATAAATATTGAAATCCCATATTGATACTTATGACATTTATGTCATTTTATATATGTGTATACTCTTTTTATAATATAAATAGTATTTTATTGAGATTTTTTCTTTTTATCTCTTTTCTTCTCGGTCTTTATTTTCTTTATATCTAACACTTGAAATATCGGGAAAAATTGTACCAAAAGATCCCAAGACTCGTTGTTTTATTGAAAAGTCACATTCAACTCGCATATTGAGGATTATATTAATTCCTCTTGCACGCCGTCTAGTTTAAGAAATTAAAAAACACAAACAACCATTAGATCAGTGTACAAGAATTCAAAGAATATGCAAATGAATATATATTACAAAACAATGGATCTGCTGATTTATAGATAGAAAAATCAAAGGGAGAGAATGACATTTATGTCCCCCTAGAAGATGGTTGTTAAGACTTCAATTAGTCCCCTAAATTGGGTGAACATCAAGTCTAACTAAAGTACTTTATCAACAAATTAAAGTACATTTTTATCAAAAGCATACTTTATTTTCCACTTCTTTATATGAATGAAAACTTTCACTTTCACTTACGTTTATTATATATTGTCATATCTGGCAAAAAAGTATATATTTGCGTGTACATTAATCTGGTGGTCGACATTCTCATTAAAGTGTAAACATTTATGTTATAAAATATCTAACATTTAACAGAGTAAAACTTTAAAGAATGGACAATAAAATATAACAAAAAATAACACTTTTTATATTCGAATTTATATTTGTTTGTTTAGTCTCCAAATACAAACAAGTATGGAATAAGACTAAAAAATACTGCTTCAAAGAAAAATAAAAGGTTACCGGTTTTGCTAAGGTTTTCACGCATGGATCGTCAAAGAAACTTTTTTACAAATTTTTCCAAACAATTTTAGTTGAGATATGGACTCAGTACAACCAAAATATATCTCATACCTCAAAGAATATTCGCAAAAGTATTTAAAGATTAGCCACTAAAATATTTTGCATATTGGCAATAAAATTCATACTGACAATTCTATAGTTTGAGCTATATTCGTATAAACTAATAAACCAACCTTAATTTTATAAGGATGTTATCATCATTCAATACAATTTTTCAAAATACTTTAAAAAATTGCGCATAACGATCCCTTCAAGTATCTGGGTAAAAAGTGGATTATTAGAACGAGTGTTGTGGCTTTCCGAGTGTACATCCACGTTTTGTCACATACAATATGTGTGTGTTTGGTTTTAACCAAAATCTAGATTTTGAAAAATTTTAAAACAAACAGTTATATTTGTTTAAAAGTGCTTTTAGATCAAATTATAATTTAAAATTAAAGTTTTAGATAAGCTGATCAGAGTAGCTTTATGAAATAGTAAAAGAGCTTATGAACTAACTAATTACTATATTACCCATACTTTTTCTTACACCCTCTCTCATCTCTCCTCTCTTATCTCTCATCATTTAATACCTATATCATTTTTTCATAATTTACCAATAATAAAAATATTTTTATAAATAACTATCGAAACACTTATTTATTCAAAGTGTGTATTTAGTTTTCCTATAACCAAGGTTTTAAAACGTAGGTTTGGGCAAAATCTAGGTTTGGAAGCAAACAACTATATTTGTTCAAAAGGGTTTTTAGATTAAACCATGGTTTAAAACTAAAGTTTCAGATAAACTGGTCAGAGTAGCTTATGGAATAATAAAAGAGCTTATGAACTAACTAATTACTATATTATCCATACTTTTTCTTACACCCTCTCTCCTCTCTCCTACTTTTTCTTACACACTCTCTATTTTCTTTTCTTACACCATCTCTCATCTCTCCTTTCTTTTCTATACTTTCTCCCATCTCTCTTTTACACCCTCTCTCCTCTTTTATCTCTCATCTCTCATGTATTTAATAATCATACAATTTTTTGTAATTTACCAATTATCCAAACACTCATTTATTCAAAATCACTTTTTTTTCATAAGCTTTTCTCCAAAAGCTATTTTCTAAAAGCTGCCCAAAAGTTCTTTTTTCATAAGCCATTTTCCAAACTCTTATCCAAAAATCACTTTTTTTATAGACTCTTCTCCATAATCCCTTTGTTAAAAGCTACTCAAAAGCCATTTTTTTTCATAAGTCATTTTTCAAAATCTTAGCAAAACGGGCCCTATATATAAAATCTATAAAAAAACAAAAGATGCGCTATTTATGTGTTTTCTAAATCAATTGTGTTATTCAGGCAAACTAAAATGATATTATCAAAATAAAATATACATAAAGAGACGCACATATAGCAGCTGTTTGGTGTGAGTCATGAGACTTTATACAGTTGGCACTTAGTTAGGCTCCTTAAGTATCAAATCAGGATTTGATCCCTGGCAATGCGTATGGATAAAGAGTGGTCTCATAACTAATACTAAAGTCCCTTCAAGAGGTTTTCTATGTGTAGAGATTAGTCATTACTTCTGACCATAAATATTCTAAGTTTACCTTAAAAAAAGAAAGAAAAGAAACTATTTGGTGTGAAATGGAGTTTGAGGTCTAGTAACAAGTCAAGCACTGCATGGGTGGTTGATATAACGTGTTATATGGTGTCACTTTATGGCTTACACAACGCATTGATACTGAAAATATGATCAATAATGCTACTTCTTTCTTGCTTTTATGGGACATCTTTTAATTATTTTAAGTTCTCTTTGTCCTTACATATTTCATAAGTCTAGCATTTTGTGTGCCTATAATATTTTATATTGGTGATATATATATTATAATATAGCCAACTAGACCATAAACAATTAATATTATACAATGCACAATTTTGTTTCTTTTTCTTGGCATCACCTTCTTGGACGGTGCAACTTTTTATCTTTAAGTCATATCTTTCAAATCATGAGTCAGGTCCAACAACATCTTTAAGTTTCTTGGAGAGATGTCAATATTTGGTATCACAAGGAATGTTGAATAGGATTGACTTCAATAAAAAAATACATATACTTATAAAAAAATCTCTAGGTTTCTATCGTACAAAATTGTGGGGTAATCCATGTGCTACCCATAGACAAAGTAAAAATGAGATGGTTGGTAGATTGTTTTACTCATAGATTTGAGAATATTCTTAAAGCTGAATAATCTATTTATTAATATAATTTATTGGTAATTTCTACATCTTTTAATAAATTTAGAAGTTCCTTAAATTCTTCGAACAAGATATCCTTTGAATTCTTAGAACATGTTCAGGTGGCTTTTTCTAGGATTTAGATTAGATTATATATTATCTTTTCTTCTACGCAACATTTTCGTACCATCAAATTAAATAATATAATATTAAATTTATGGTTATCGACTGAATTTCTCTTTTTTAGAGAGATTAAATGAGTGTTACTTTAATTTTACAGTCAAATGTGAAGGATAATCATGTAAAATTCGCGTAGTATTCAAGCCATCTTTAGCCAAAGCATCTGCCAATTTATTCCGTTCTCTAGAAATATGTTGGATCTTCACATCCCAAAATAGATCAAGAAGACTCTTTATTTGGGACACCAATAAGCTGTATGTATGACCTGTCAGATTAGCTAGCATTTGAACAACATTCTTGACATCAGTTTCCAACATAATTTTTCTAAAACCTAAATCCCAAGCAAGTTTGAGACCTTTATAAATGGCTCACTGTTCATCCTCTATGACTGTACAAGATCCTAGTTTACTTATAAATCTAGCAATCCAATTTCCTAAATGATCTCTAATGACTCCGCCACATCCAGCTCTATTTTGTCCTGTAGTCACATCTCTGTCTACATTTACTTTGATCCATCCCAAAGTGGGAGGATGCCACTTATATGAATTTGAAGTTGTGCTATCATTAGATACACCATCCTCCGGAACTAGCTCAAAGCTCCTCCATGTTTGCATAATAACCAAATAAGGCTGTAAAGGCTTTTTAAGTACTTTCCCTGAAAAGTTTTATTGTTCCTCCACTTCCACAAATTCCAAATTGTTACTCCCCAAATTAATCCCCCCAACTATTAGCACCATCTAATCCCAACTCTCTTGAGATTTAAAGTAAACCAATCTCATAGGTGGGCTGCAAAGAATGAGTGTTACTTTAAATTTCAATTTAAGACTATATTATGCAATTTTCTTCTTTCAGACATTGTAACATATGAAGTTTCATTTTTAACCTATTCGTGCTTGAGCACTATATCTTTATTCTTTCTAAACTGAATTATCAACAAAATAGCTAATATTTCTTTTTTGAAAAGAATTAACTAATAGTTTTAAAATCTTGTAAGAAATGATTTCATACTTTACTTAACATTAAAATATAACAAAAACACTTCTTATATTCAAATTTATATATTTTTGTTTGGTCTCCAAATACAAATCAAATGTAACTAAAACATACTCGCTTGAACAAAAAATAAAAAATTTCAGGTTTTGCGGAGGTTTGTAGTTCTCGTCAAGAAAAGTTTTCACAAACTCAATCTTATGCGTACATCCTACCAATAAATGTAAGAAAGGTATTATTAGATTGAGTGCAATTGTTTGTGGCTTTTGAAATATACATACAAAAATGCATGCTCTTTTTACTGCACATATAATATTTTTCGAAGTCAATTATGGTATTTTTCTTTTCTGTAAATTAAGATGATATTACCAAAATAAAATATACAAAGGGATGTGGGTGTGAAATGAAGTGTCACTTTGTGGTCTACTTACAAGTCAAGCACTCCAATCAATTAACGTAATTTATGGGGTCCTGTTTATTTTTCCTACATTAACATAAACAGTATAGTTTTACAGCCTCTAACATTGAATAGATTCACACTACTCAACATGTTCATTTCCAATAGCCAATAGATCCACGATCCTCTTACTTTAGTATTTTTCTTCAATTTTCTTTTTGAGTTCTTTCTGTAATTTCCTTCATAATATTAGTTACATTACGTTCATTCTTAACCCATGAATCTTCAATTTCTTTTCGAGGAAAATTCCTAGAAAATACACATAATTCTGAAATTCTATACAAATACATAAAAAGATGGATTAGTAACAAGTATTAATATATGATTTCAATATTTATGAAAAAAAGACAAAACCTAAGTTATAGGCATTAACTATACTAATAATAAAATTGATAACATATATAATGATTAAAATGATTGATTACTCATATTAAGAAGTTAGTAGTTCAAATAATATATCAGGTTGTAGGCATTGACTACACTAATAACAAAATTGGTGGCAATGTAATAATTGTAATCATTTTGTAACGAGATTGGCTACTCTTGACAACTTAGTGGTGTAAATAATAATAGATTAGGTTATAGGCATTGAAACTACTAATAACAAAATTGACAACACATGAAAGATTTTAACAATTTTGATAATAAACTTGTCTACTCTATATAAATATTGAATTCCATGTTGATACTTGTAACATATATGTCATTTTATATATTTGTATGCCATTTTTAAAATTTTATAATTCAAATGGTATTTTTTTTGGCAAATTTCCGTTCTTTTTATCCCTTTTTCTTCTCCGTCTTTATTTTGTTTTATATCTAAACACTTGCAATATCAGGAAAAACTATAGCAAAAGATCCCAAGACTCGTTGTTTCAATGAATGGACAATAAAATATAACAAAAAATAACACTTTTTATATTCAAATTTATATTTGTTTGTTTGCTCTCCAAATACAAACAAAGTATGGAATATGACTAAAACATACTGCTTCAAAAAAAAATAAAAGGTTACCGGTTTTGCTAAGGTTTTCACGCATAGATCGTCAAAGAAAACTTTTTACAATTTTTTTCCCAATAAATATACTAAAAAATTTTAGTTGAGATATGGACCCAGTACAATCAAAATATATCTCACACCTCAAAGAATATTCCCAAAAGTATTTAAGATTAGGAGCTAAAATAATTTTCATATTGACAATAAAATTCAAACTAACGCATCTATAGGGTTTGAGCTATATTCGTATAAATTAATAAATCAACCTTAATTTTATCAGGATGTTATCATCCTTCAATAATTTTTTTTCAAAATGCTTTAAAAACTTGCGCATAACGATCTCTACAATTCTCTGGGTAAAAAGTGGATTATAAGATCGAGTGTTGTGGCTTTTCAAATATACATACACGTTTTGTTACATACAATATAAAATCTATAAAAAAAATAGAAAATAAAATATGCGCTATTTATATGTGTTTTCTAAGTCAATTGTGGTATTTCTCTTTAAGTAAACTAAAATGATATTATCAAAATAAAATATACATAATGATAAATAAATAGACACACATAGAAGTTATTTGGTGTAAAACATAAGACCTACGTACAGTTGGTATTTAGCTAGTTTATATAAGCATCTAATCAGTTATTTGATCCTTAAAGATATGTATAGAAAGGGTCTCATAGCTAGCACTAAAATCCCTTCGCAAAGTTTATAGTGTATGGAGATTAGTCACTACTACTTCTGACAATAGATACTCTAAACTACCTATAAAAAAGAGAAGCTATTTGGTGTGAAATGGAGTTTGACTTTGAGGTCTAGTAACAAGTCAAGCGCTCTATAGGTGGTTGATATAACGTGTTATATGGGGTCACTTTATGACTTATACAATGCAGTGATACTAAAAATATGATCGATAATGCTACTTTTTTCTTTCTTTTATGCGACAGCTTTTAATTATTTTATGTTCTTTGTGTTACGTATCTCACAAGTTTAGCACGATGTGTGCCTATAATTTTTTTATCTTGATATATATATATATATATTATGATATAGCCAACCAAACTTGACCGCAAACAATATTAATATATATCACCTTCTTGGATGGTGCAACTTTTAATCTTTAAGTTATTTATGCCCTTAATAAAGATTTTTATATGAACACAAGACCCATATCGTTCAAATCATTTGTTAAGTCTAACCAAATCTTTTAAGGCACTGTCATGCATCTTTACAGAAATAAAAATCTTGAGAATATTTTTTTTAGAAATACTCTGAAATCGGAATAATCTGTTATTATACTTTTTGTTGGTAATTTCTAAATTTTTTTAATAAATTTAGAATTTTCCTAAATTCTTCGAACAAGATATTCTTTAAATTCTTAGAACATGTTTGGGGTGGCCTTTTCTAGGATTTAGATTTTAGATTCTATATTGTCTTCAAATTTATATATGTTTGATTGGTCTCCAATTATAAACAAGATATCAAATATTGTGACTAAATCCTACAGCTTCAACAACAAATAAATTAGACAAAGATTTGCGAAGGATTTCACAAAAAGTAAATACAGCTCCTAATGAAGGTATCAAACAAAATTTAGTTGAGACGTGGGTTCGATACTGCCAAAATATATCTCATAGCTTAAAGAATATTCACAAAAGCATTTAAAATTTAATCACTAAAACGATTTTCATATATAGGCAATAAAATTCAACTCACACTCCTATAAGGATGAACTATATTTGTGGTATTGTCTTTTGAGTAATTAAGATGATATTACCAAAATATGACTCACACCTCAAAGAATATTAGGAAAAGTATTTAAAGATTAACCACTACAATGATGTTATGATCATCCTTTCAAGATAATTATTCAAAATGCTTTAGAAAATTTCACATAATGACCCCTTCAAGTCTCTGGCGTAAAAAAACTAATTTATAGATAACTAATTCATTGAACATAGTTGCATTGTAGAGTATACTTCAATATATTATCCAAAATTGCGCATAATGTCCCTTTCAAGTCTCTGGCGTAAAAAGCGGATTATGAGATTGAGTGTTGTGGCTTTTGAAATATACGCACAAAAATACATCTCTTTTTTCCACACACAATATATCAAACCTGTCAGAAAAAAATTAAAATATGCACTATTTTACAGTGTTTTTGAAGCTAACTACGGTATTTTCCTTTGGGTAAACTAAGATGATATTATTACCAAAATGAAATATACACAAAGTCAAGCAAAGTGAAATAATGCAATGAAAATAAAAATATGGTCCATAAAGTAACAAAGTCCTCTCATCGTTAACTATAACGTGCGTTATGGGGTCACTCTCTGGCAAATACCATTTTTGATCATACAATTTACTTGACTGTGTGTGGAATTGAGTTTGCACATCTTGACTTTGATTTCTAATCGAACGAGTATAAAATGACGTGCGTGTTAATTCCTAGATTCGCAAGACTTAACATTTGATAAGTGAGATATGCTAAACATGAGAAAACCTTCTTGCTTTGTTTTCCACTTCTTACTTCATTGCTTCATGGTTTCCTCAGCGTCACTTGATGCAAACATCATCACCGACAGATATGCACTTCTTGCCCTTAAATCTTCAATCACTTCAGATCCATACGATTCTTTAACTAATTGGTCTGTCTCTTCTTCTCCATGCAATTGGGTTGGTGTCACCTGCAATACTCGACATGGAAGGGTTCATTCCTTAAATCTTAGAGCCATGGATCTCAAAGGCACCATACCTCGACAGCTGGGAAATCTCTCATTCCTTGTTAAATTGGATCTTAGTGACAACAATTTTCACAATCAAATCCCTGAAGAGACAGTTCGACTACGTCGATTGAGACTATTCAACTTGAGCTACAACAACTTTCATGAACAAGTTCCAACATGGATAGGAGATTTATCCATGCTTGAGTGCTTGGATTTTCGAAATAACAATTTTAATGGAGTTATTCCATCGTCTCTATTCAATTTGTCAAAGTTAGAGATCTTGGATTTGAAGTTTAATTTAATTGAAGGGACTATTCCACTTGAGGTAGGAAAACTTGAGGACTTGAAGATTTTACAACTTTCACTTAACAAGCTTTCAGGAACAATTCCCCAAATAGTTTCCAACTTTTCTTCACTTGAAATATTGAGTCTCTCTTATAATAGTTTGTCAGGTATGTTTTGGCTTATTTTTAATATCTATATTTGTCTTTTCTATAATTGATTGCATGATTTTATATTATCATGGGGAACCTTTGTTTTTCTAGATTTTTTTTTGCATTTTTGTGCATTTCTTCTAGTTTATTTTTTTATAATATTATAATCCTATTACGATGAATCCTAATTTTAAAATTTGTGGCTACCATTATCAGCATAGATGTCTCATCTAGAAATTGAACACATGACCTAGAGAAATTTAGTAGGACCTTATATTACTAGACTAACTCTATATTGGTATTTTTTATTGTCTATTTCTAACATTTTTCTATTAATAATAGTGCAAAAATATCTAAGGCCACTGTAGTCTTTAAAAAATTAGTATTCCTTTTTTTAATCCAAAAAAATTATTATTTCATGATTAAAACATTTCTGAAGGTTTTGTTTTTCAAAATAAGCTTTACAAGCAACGTATTTGGAACGTTTAATTTTGATTGGAATAATCTAAGCAATAATTAATTTTACTTTTATAATTAATTTATAAAAAAAATTGTAGTTAACAAATTAAAAATATTTCTTCTGGGAGCGTTCCAAGAAATGATGAATACTAAGGCCAATTGGATTATGTGTCTCAATTTCCCCCTTATAATCTCTACGGTGTAACAGGACGTAAGCAATACGTTTCTTAATTTTAAACTTTTAATAATATTACTTTTTCGAAAAAGATATAATTGTTGTTGTGTTTTATCATTTAGAATATATTTGTGTGATTTCTAACAAAAAAAGTGCAAGTTTTATTACATTTGTTTTTAAGAAATATAAATATATGTCATGTACAAATATAATAACTTGTGATACTTAAAGAATTGTTACTACTGACATTACTTTATTTCCCATCCCTTAATATTTGAAGGAAGCATTCCAAATGAGATTGGTGATCTTTCACAACTGAAGGAATTGTATCTTGGAAGGAATCAACTTGTCGGTTCTATACCATCTTCATTATTTAACAATTCAGTGCTGCAGCAAATTGGTCTTGACATAAATCAATTATCTGGTAGTCTCCCAACAAGTATATGTTCTGGGCTTCCAAAACTTGAATCGTTTTATGTAGATGAGAATGAGTTGTCTGGCGAAATACCCTCCATTTGGCATCAATGCAAAGAATTAACAGAATTACAATTGGGGGATAACAAATTCAAAAGAGGAAACATACCAAGTGACATTGCAAATTTGACCAAACTCCAAAACCTATATCTTGGTAACAGCAAGCTGCAAGGTAAGAGTTTTGATTATATGATGGTCTTAAATTTTGTTCCCAGTATTTTGATATAATCAGTATTTTGCATTATAGATGTCACGACCTGAAATTTGGACCGTGACCGGCACAGAATATGAATAGTTTCATATTCCGAAAGCCTAAAATCTCAAATACAACGTTTAAAGTTTCCACAACATTTTTCAAAATAAACATAATATTTTCTAAGGTCTATGTGGAGCATTTACCTTTTTATCAAAATAACACAAGTACTTAATAAAGATAAAAATCAATCTTGTTCAAAAACCACGCTTCGGATCTGCGACGAGGCTTTTCACTGTTCAGCGGGAGGATTAGGGTTACCTGCACTATCTGAGGCCAAATAATCTACTCGTGAATAACGTCCCAAAAACATGATTTATAAGAATGCGGAAAATAAACAATGCATAATCATCTTAAAAATGTATTTCTTATCGCTTCGTAATCTAATGCAAACCTTTTCGTAAATATTTGTATTTCAAGGGAAATAACCGTATGAACTAATTGTTTCAAATAACTCATTCAAAACAATCTTTTCATAACCATGATCTTTCTGTAGGACTTCAACAGAACGAAAACAGACGTGGACACACAGTCCACGAGGGTAACTAACCATTCTGGTGGCTCGAAGCCACAACTGTCGCGAGAATGAATCCCACGGAATAATTCTGGTGGCTACGCCACAAACTGTCGTGAGAATAAATCCCACGAAATAATTCTGGTGGCTCAAGGCCACAAACTGTCGCGAGAACGAATCCCACGAAATAATTCTGGTGGCTATGCCACAAACTGTCGAGCTCGAGTACCAAGGTGCACCAAGGACTAACAGTACTGCTGTTAGCAACCAGCGTTCTGTATTCCGTCCTAAAACATTTCCATCATGCGTGGGGTCCTTTTCACATGTAATGATCTCAATCGTTTCAAATACCATAATCATTGATAAAGTCACTTTGAATTTCAAAAACCCCAGCATGAACATTCAAAGTCAAGTTACTGTAAAAACCTATGCAATTCACATAGGAATATTTCATGAATAACATAAGTTCAATGCAACTTTTGCCAAACTCTTTTCAAAAAGCTTATTCATCTATTTTCATACATAACCATAATTCTTTTATAAAGCAATCGAAGAAAAATCATTTCTAACGATTTAAAACATACTTTCATAAAATTTGCTTTTTGAAATCCATATTTGAAATTCATCATTTGAAATAACAATACATTTAAAAATGTAAATTTGTAGGGAACGTTATTCACTCACCTGCCATACCCTTGAACCTTTACTCTATTCAGCCAATCCCTTTTCAATTATTTTCACTTCTAAATTCCCTCCATGATCAACGACGATGACTTGCATAGCGACGGAGACAGGAAAGAGGTTTGGGAATCTGGACTTGCTACAATGTTACAGGATATAGATCATCGGCGACAGTAGCACCACTCTAACAGCGACAGTGACTCGGCACAGAGGATGGCGATAACGAACGGATCATGACAGAAGCAAGACGAAGATTGGAATCAAGGACTTGCTACAGTAGCAGAGACTTGCTACAGTAGCAAAGAACGGCGACAAATAACTGCTACACGGTGACGGCGATAACCACAAGGGTGGTATACCGGAAGGAGTATTCACCTGCGGTAACCCGGACGCAGGACTCATGACACACTTGCAGAACTTGCCTTCTGCTCGCGCTCAATGCAACCTCGTTGCTGACCGAAAATGAATGGAGTGGGGAAGGATTTCTTCTTAAGGACGATGGCAGAGACCTTCCGTGCCGTGTACTCCCTTCCCGCGCCGCACGCTGAATCACTGTCGCCGTTCACCTACGCCGCGCTGCTGCCCTGTCATCTCTGTTCCCAGCCTGCGGCATCGCTGGAATCTGAAGTCTGAAGGAAATAGAGATACGGCACAGAGAAAAAGAAGGGGAGGACAAAATGGAACTTTTGCACGCTAAAAAAAATTCTCCCTTGCAGTACCCAGGGATCGAACACGGGATCTCATAAGTTAATTCTCGCCTCATAACCACTCAGCTAACGTCTTCACTTTGCCATTATTCATAACATATATATATATACCTCTTTAATAAATTTTAAATATATATTATTTTATTTTTTTTTTCTTTTCCTTTTATACAAAATTTCTGGCCATAACAATAGATTTAAAGAATAATGATTTTTCTAGATTCCTTTTAAAGGAATGGAACCTGATACTTTCTTTTAGTCCCAAAGTAAATATGAACAAAATATTACACTTTTCATAATCTATGACTTCGAGTAAAACATATTCATATGTGCATTAGATTGTGTATTTTTTTTCTTTTTCCCTTTTTCACTTTCTAGAATAAAAATAAATTTGAAATGAGATTTTGTTTCTGGCCATTTAGGTCAAATTTATATATAATTTTCATACACATGTAAATATAGGGAATAAGTTGCATACATAATCTTCAAAAAAAAAAATGAAATAAAATGATGAAAAAGACATACTAGTTGAGATTTCAATGCTTATTTCTTTTTCTTTTTTTTCATTTTCCCCTATTTTCTTTTCAATGACAAGTTTTTTAGTTCTTTTTAATATAGACTATCCATCACAATTTGTTAACGAAACGAATACGGATCTTAAAAAAACATACGCTTTACATGAAAAATAATTTAGATGTGTCATTTAAGGGTAGTGGCTTTTTTAAAAAATTATTGATTAATACGACGATATTTTGTCAAAATTAAAATGAGGATTCAATTCTTTGAAATGATTTAGGGATTAATAATCTATACACATGCATGTACACACACACACACACACATATATGTGTGTGTGTGTGTGTGTGTATGTGTGTATATGTGTGTATGTGTGTTTATTGAAATCTTGAAAGGGCATTTCATACCCAAAAAAATATTAAAGGGCCCATACAATACTAGAGTCACGCGGAAACAAACAATGCTAGCCACAAATTAGCCTTAACTCATTTATTTTAGAACTATTTGCTAGGGGTAGTTTTTTTTTTTTTAATTTTGTTATATTTTTTATGCATTTCTTCTTCTTTTTCTAACATTTTTATTTTTTTAAGAATAAAAGCAATTTGTTATCCAATGTTTGAAATGGTTAGTAAATGCATATCATGGGAAAGAGAATATTGTTATAATATTAATTCATATCAGTAAGACTCTATCAATATTTAAAAATAAATGTTTAATTTCTGTTATTAAAAGCTTTTTGAAGATTATGTTTTCCAAAATAAGTAAGCCTTATAAGCAACACATTTAATTTTGATTTGGATATACAAATATAATATAAATTTTATATTAATTTTATTATTTATTTTTAGTTTTTTAAAAAATTTTGTAGTTAACAAAATCATTTTTTTGGGATTCAATTGTTGGGGTAGCAAGCGCCAAATGGATTCTATGTCTCTTATTTTTCACTTTATCATAATTAATTGAAAAATTCATAAGCTTATTTAGTCTTAAATGAGATAAATACATCTCACATAATATATAGGAATTTCTCACAATAAATCTAAATTACCTAGTAATAAATTTAATTTTTGGCAAACCTCCAAATCCTAAATCTTCGTAGCAACAGTTTGCAAGCAAAGAATTTTAATTACATGATTGTTTTATACCATATGTGGCTTTCTTTTTTTCATCTCTAGGATAAAAAGTAATTTTAAAGCTACATTTTGCTTTCCTTTTTTTTTCATTCATTTTAAAGAACCATAAGAAGCTTTGTAATGTTTATCTATTTTTTTTATTTGAAAACATACACATATAACAGTGATGCTTTCTTTTAATCCCAATGTAAATATACCTTTTTTTATATATGTATAATTTCCACCCACATGTCAAAAAGTATAATAAAATATTGAATTATTAGAAAAATTGGGTACCAAAAAATACATACTTTATCCATCTTTTATTTTTATTTTCTTCACTAAAACGCAACACTAGATTCAGAAATTTCATATTATAAACATGAATACAAAAAATACATACTTTAGAAAATTATTTCATACGTATGTATGTACAAATCCCCCACCATAATATGAAATCTTGGAAAAAGAAAAGGTTCACACTCTTAGCTTCTCTTTCTTTTTCTTTTTATTATTTAAATTAAACTAATTTTTTAATATCTCTTTCAATATTATAATAAGTTTTGCTATGTATATATAATTTGCTCAGGAATCATTCCAAGTGAGATTTGATATTTGACAAACCTCAAAATCTTAGATCTTAGCAGTAACAATTTGCAAGGTATGACTTTTAATTATATGATTGCCTTATAACATGTGTAGCTTTTCCTTTTCTTTTCATCTCTTGAATAAAAAATAATTTTAAAATGAAATTTTGCTTTATTTATTAGCCACCCGAATTAAAATGATATTATCCTTTTGAAAATGAATTAATTGTTGTTGTGTTTTATCATTTTAGAATATATTCGTGTGATTTCTAACAAAAAATATAAATCTTAAATTACTAAATTAACTCTGTATTAATACCTTATTTTCGATTTTATTGATTTGCTTAGAGTCAATTCCTCAAAATCTAACCATTTCTATTTGTGCACTACCCATGAGGCCGTAAATACTTCCCACATTAATTCCCATCTCGGCCCACTTCCCCATTCAGCTCATTAGCCCATTTTCTTGGGTTTCATTTATACCAATGGATACAATCCAACGAATTATTCTTACCTTATTGTCCCAATTCACAACTTTCATTTCTTTTATGCTTTGTAGCTTTGTGCACTTCACTCGCCATCACTTTCCACCATCAAACCCTCGATTTCAAATTTTAAATTCCAAGTACAATGTGATGTCCCTAGAAGATAATACTATAAATTGATAATACATACACTCATATGTATGGTACATCAATTTTTTTTAACTCCTAGAAGATGACTATCAATATGGTTTCATATAGCTTTCTTGTTTCTTTTTATTATTAATTATATCATTTTTTATTCTTTTCATGCACCTCTATCAATTTAAAGTCAAAGATCAATTAATACCAATAAATTAATATCAATTAATATCAATATTAAAATTGAAACAGGTGAAATTCCATCATCTCTCTTCAACATTTCTACTTTAAGAAGTGTAGATTTACAGAAAAACAATTTGATTGGTAATCTTTCAATATCAACTGGCAATGGGACATTGTTAGAAGAATTATTTCTACAATATAACAAGTTTACATGTATGCTCAATCTATTTATCCCTTGATTTTATGCTCTAACAAAATTGTCATTTACTATTTATGCTTTTTCTATATGGCTTGCAAATTTTTAAACTGAAATTGCTTTTAAGAGTAAAAATTGTAGCATATTTGATATGTTTCACGTAAGAAAATTGTTCTTCTGCAAAATAAAAAATCTATTTATTATATTATCTACATAATGTGTAATTGAAAGTATTTTAATTTCTTAAACAAACAAAATAAAATTTCAACTTTTTTTAGCCTATGACGAATTCATTATCAGATTTCAAAGTTAGATTCTTGTGAACATTAGATAAATTTAATTCAAAATATAACTAATTTGATTGTTCATTTGACATAGGTGAAATTTATTCCATAATCTCTCTTTATCATATCCTTTTAAAAGAATTTTAAGATTGGTAATTGATATTAGAAGATTCCCTTGAAAATTGAATTCCAGAAAAATTAAATCATAGAGTATTCTATTAATTTTAAAACTTTAATTAACAAAATTCCATGATTATTTATACACGTGTAGAATTAGTTAGAAGAAATCTGATGGTTAGAAGAAATTTGCTTTCCCCTTTTCTAATATTCAATTATTTAGAATTAGTAAGACACGTGTAGTTTTTTTCCTTGTTATAGTGTGAGTATATTATATACAAACAATATTACCTGCTTTATTTCTCTTTTAATTTTAAAGTCCGTACAGTTATAAAAATGCTTTTTTTTAGCAAAATAAGAATGACATTACTTATCAGTTATATATCATATATGTATATTAAGAAGATTATATGCAAATATTATGACCTATTTTATTTTTCTATTTACAAATCTATTCAGCTTTTTTATTAAATGCAACCTTTTTACAAGCATGCCAATATTCCATTTAATTTTTATTATTTTCTTTGTTTTTCAATCATTTTCTCTAATAGAATAAGTTTAAAATGAGATTCCTTTTTCCTCATTTTATTAATGTTATTGAAATATAACTAATGATTTATAATTCCAAAATTATTGCAGCTAAGATCACGAACAGAAAGATATAGAAAATCATGAACTAGTAGGACCACATGAAATTTAAAACATGAAATGCTCCACATCATATATAATATGCCCACATGTTGTTGTTTTTATTATATATTTATAGATTTTGTCATTTTCCTATTAATTTCAACTCTATATTTTCTCTCTCTCTCTCTCTCTTCTTAAATAATACATCTGTTTAATTTCATTTTGTTTTCATTTGTATTACACAAATTTATTAAATTTTCTATTAAATAATTGTTCAATAATTATAACATAAAAACACTTTAATTTTAAAATAAATCTTCTATAGTCGTGTCATCTCAGGATAGTTTATAATTTTTCTAATTTTTTATTTCAAAAAGTTTACAAAAACTTAAAAATAATAAAAATATTTTAGTTGTATATATTATTATTATTTGAAATATATAATAGTCATCATTGTAACTTTTTTATGTCTAGATAGACTCAAAAAGTTTATAAACGTATAGGGAAATTTGATAGACTTAACTTGTGAGACTTGATCTTAAAAGGAACTATTATTTAATTTTATTTAAATTGAATATTGAAAATAAGGCCTTCTCCTTATTTGTATTTAAATATATAAATATATACACAATTATTATTCATAAATAAATTAATATATATACTATTTATTTAATTAATTACTACATTAAGTTTTTAATACAATTAATATTTTATAAATTCTAAAATATTAATTTTTGAAATTGTTGGCTATTTTATTTTATTTTTTTATAAATATTATATATATATATATATATATATATATATATTAGTATTTAAGTCTATAGATTGTGACTTGGTTTTAGAAAGAGTGTAAAATCGAAATCGCACTGGGAGAGAACAATTTTACTTGTAGTATTCTAGTAAATATTTTTCGCAAGGTAGCATTTTGGTATATCTTTTTACGATTTATATTTTATTTTATTTTAAATAATAAAAAAAATATTTAAAATGTATTTTATTTTAAAAGGTTGCACACAGATGATTGCATATCGTAGAAGAGATAATATGTAGTGATTTTTGTAATATAAAATGATGTATTCTTATATTCCATACATGTTATATATAAAACATATTAACTATTTTATCTTTTTTCCCTATTCCCTTATGAAAATGCTATTCATCCATCAATGCTTTTGTGTCCAGGTTTTATACCTAAAGGGATCGGCAATCTTGATAAACTTGATATCTTAGCCTTGTCCAATAATCATTTGAAAGGACCTATTCCTTCCAACATATTCAACATTTCAACATTGACAAATTTGAATCTTGGTGGTAATTTTCTCTCTGGCCTTCTCCCATCATATTTAGGAATTGGCCTTCCTAACTTGAACATGTTATGGTTGGACGAAAATGAACTGAATGGACAAATTCCAAACAGCATATCAAATGCTTCTAAACTCATAAGGTTGGATTTGTCATCAAACAAATTTAGCGGAGTTATACCCATTGTAATTAGAAATTTAACAAAATTGATAAACTTAGCTCTGGATGGGAATGATTTGACTGGGTTGATTCCACATACAGTTAATGAATTACATGGCCTTCAACGTTTAAGTCTCAGCAACAACAAATTGAAAGGGTCCATTATAAATGGACTTTGCCAACTGAAAAATCTATATGAATTGAATCTTGCCAACAACATGTTTTCAGGAGTGCTTCCAGGATGTCTCGGGAATATTACTTCTTTGCGGAAGTTGAATTTAGGCTTTAACCAATTGATTTCTCATATACCTTCTTCTCTTTGGAGTCTCAAAGAAATATTGGTTTTAGACATATCCTCCAATGCACTAAGTGGAACAATTTCTCCAGAGATATCAAACTTGGAAAAAATTATACTTTTAAACTTGTCAAGAAATCAATTGTCAGGAAGAATCCCTACAACTATAGGTGGCTTGCAAAGTTTGACAAATCTATCTTTGGCTCACAACAAGTTACAAGGGCCTATTCCAGAATCACTTAGCGGTATGATAAGCATGGAGTCAATGGATCTTTCCCATAATTATTTGTCTGGTGTGATTCCCAAGTCCTTAGAGTCATTACTCTATCTTAAATACATTAATCTTTCCTACAATTTCTTGTATGGAGAAATTCCTAATGGTGGGCCTTTTCAAAATATTACTGCTCTATCTTTTATGATGAATAAAGATCTTTGTGGGAGAACCCAACTACATGTCCAACCATGTATGAAAGGAAACAAGCACTTATCAGATAAAGTGATATTGATCTTGAAATTCTCATTGCCTATCTTGGTTGTCATTTTGGTTATTTCAGTCATTGCCTTTCTAAAGCGTAAGAGAGAAAATGATAATTATTCAACCAAAAGGGAGTTAACTAATTTGAGTACAATAACAAGGATATCATACTATGAGCTTCTACATGGAACAAATGAATTTGATGAGAGTAATCTTCTTGGCTCTGGAAGTTTTGGATCAGTATATAAAGCAATCCTTCCAAATGACAAGATAGTTGCTGTCAAAGTATTTAACTTAGATGTGGAAGAAGCATCGAGAAGTTTTGATATTGAATGTGCTGCCATGTGCAATTTACGTCATCGCAATCTCATTAAAATCATCAGTAGTTGCTCAAATGACCATTTCAAATCTCTCATAATGGAATTCATGACAAATGGGAGTCTTGACAAATGGTTGTACTCTCATAACTATTATTTAGATGTCTTGCAGAGATTGAACATAATGATTGATGTGGCAACAGCTTTAGAGTATCTTCATCATGATTCTCTACGCTAGTTGTTCATTGCGATGTGAAACCAAGTAATGTTTTGCTGGATGAAGAAATGGTGGCTCATCTTAGTGATTTTGGTATTGCTAAATTGTTTGGTGAAAGAGAACTAGAAATTTATACTAAAACTTTGGCTACAATTGGCTATATGGCACCAGGTAATGCTTTAATAATAATACTTCATATTTATTTTCATGTTCTTTTGTTTGCTATGCTTAGTAAAACTTTAAAATATTAAAATTTTAGCCATATTTTTATGTTTTCATGTGTAAATATTTGCATTTATGACACAAAAGAAAAGTTTAATGAAAAACCTTATATTATGTTTTGACATCATGGCATTTATACTAATAATTCAAATGGACATATAGAGTACGGATCAAAAGGAGTTGTTTCTACCAAAGGAGATGTGTATAGTTATGGCATCATGCTGATGGAAATATTTACAAGGAAGAAGCCAACAGATGAGATATTTGTTCAAGGATTAAGTTTGAAAGATTGGGTGAGAAAATCAACACCACATTCAATCATCAATATTATAGATGCCAATTTGCTCCAAGAAGAAAATCATAATACTAATAATATATTATCTCATATATCATCAGTTTTTGAGTTAGCATTAAATTGTTGCATTGACTTACCTGAGGCACGACTTACTATAACTGATGTTGTAGTATCATTGAAAAAAATCAAGGCTTTGTTTATATAAAATGCAAGGGATATTGCTAGATGAATAATTGTTAAAAATCAAGTTTTAGCGATTATTTCTTTTAGGTTTTGTTGTTGTTGTAACAATTAATCTTGTAAATTGGAGCGATTATTTGTATGTTGTAATAATATATGAAGTATTGAAATTTGAAATTTTTTAACTTTACATATTTCATTTTTCTTATTAACACAATATATCTGAATTATAAAAACATAAGTTCACTCTTTTCCTTCAGGTAAATTTTATTTAGCTTGTAGTTTAATTTTGGAAGAAAAGTTTTTCTTTTAAGATTAATCAAAGTGAGCCAGATTTTCTTTCTTTTTCTCCTCTATCCTGTTATTTTTTTTAAACGTCTTGTTATTAGATAAAAACCCACTATAAATTGTTTTATGTTTGAGCAATTAAATAACTTTCTTAGTTAAATAGATTAATTAAACCGCTCAAACTCACCCTATCACATAACCAAAACCGCCTCAAGTTTAATAAATCAACTCAAACTTGATAATATATTGACCCCAACCATACTCAAACCCTAGAGATAAGGGGGAAATAAATTAAAAAGCTAATAGAAGATATGAGTTGTAAGATAACCATTTTACCCCTATTTCGCTATTCAATATATTCCTAAAACAAAAGCTTAGAAAAGAATATTTCATAATACAAAATCTTAGCATTAAAGTTTACATATAATATCTAAGTTTATTGCTATATTCCATGCATAAGTGTTCATTATAAACAAAATGAAGAAGAATAAATAACACTAAATAAAATCCTCATTTTATTTAAAAATTTAAATATCAATGAGCAAAAAATATAATTCTCACAACTTGGCTCAATAAAATAATACTTGAGAAAATTAGTACTTTAATTAAAAGTATAGCACGTAGTAAAATTATCATTTGAAAGATTCCTATAGGATACTATTCACTTACACATTGTATTGTCAAATGCCCTGATGCCCAAAACAAAACTATAATCATTATCCTTTCACAACTTTTATAAGAAATCGCAAAATTCATTTAATGAAATTCTTCTACTTAATTAACGGTAATCATCTTATAACTATGATTATGAACATTCAAACATCCATCCAATTTACTTAAATTATTTAGCAATAAATTTGGATATCCCAATGGCTTTGTAGCCTAATAGCATAGAAGCACTCCTATAAACAAAAGGTCATGGGTTCAATCCCTTGTATAACCTAACCTTAAGCACTTAGTGCATGCTCCTTTAATTCAAAAATAAAAAAAAATAAAATCAACAATCTTGACTTCAACCTTCCTACTATAGAACGCAATATTTGAATTAAATCAATAATATATCACCATTAACTAATAACTTCAACAACAACCCAATCAAGCATAAAGGAAAAACCCCTTTATCTCATTTTACTTTACATAATTTAATATAGAAATTAAATAACTTTAATGCTAAACTTTGGACCACACTTATTTCCTCAAATATAATTTCTTCTTCACATATTTCATTAAAAACCCCAAGGGCATTCCAAAATCAAGCCATAGTCATAAATTATCAACAGCACAATTTTTCAACTAGAATACATTTTTCTATGTCTACTTCCTTAACATAATCCAAGTTGATATAGAGAGAAACAATTTAAATCCTTCTCTTCGCTCTTTTTTATACATGCTTCAAGCTTCCATTTAATTTCTCAAATTTCACCACAATGTTCTATATATATATATATATATATATTAAAACAATAAGTATACCCTTTTAAGTTTCAACATAAAATCGAACAATCTTAATCCAACTAAATTTCTCTTCTACACATTTTCAGAAACACCTTATCTGCACCAAACATTCAAAAAGTTCATCAACTTCTTAATCTTCAAATCTCCTATCCAACAATTTTCAAACACCCCTATATGAAATTACTATGCTACCCAAATTCAAGTCCTTACTAAGAATCAATTCAAACCAAGAAAACATAATGTAAATTCATCTTCTTCCTATTATAGCAACCAAAACAGTTAGAGTCAAATTTCCTATACTAATAAGCTCCCTAATATTTAATTTCAGCTTGTCTAAACTTCCATCTTCTCTCTTACATCATGCACAACCCATAAGAAAACACCATAATAAAAAATGACTTGAAGATCAACACACTCCCACACACATGATAACTACAGAGAAGTAAGGAAGGAGAGAGCTTTTGTAACATACCAATACAATTAAAGCACTAAAGAACATATTTGAAGTTTTGCTCACAACAGCCACAAAACAAGTTCCAAGCAGAGGTACAAGAAACTTGGCTGGGAGAGGTAGTGGGCTAACTAAAAGAGTAGACGACGATGTTAAACAAGATAAAGGAGGAAGAAGACTTCTACCATTACTGCACAGCAACAAACAAGATTAAAGAATGAAGAGGGAGAAAGAAGAACTGAAGCTTCACGTACACATACCGTTGGAGGTGATATTGAATGTTGGCTCTAGCTAGAATCCGATGACCTTCAACACAAGGGAGCATTACTCGAGCACTGAATAATTTTCCTCATTTTTTCTCCCAGTCCCTCTCTACTATGCTTCCTCACCGATAGGAAAATAATGGAGCCTGGAGAAATATCGGAAGGGATATATATTTTCAAACTATAATCTAAAAACATTTTAACTCATCCAAGTATGTTTTTATGGTTAGATAAAAAATGTTATTTAAAACCAAATCTCATTTTACATCCAATTATATCTTCCTTGGTTGTCACGTCCCGAAATTTAGACTGTGACCGGCACAGAATATGAATAGTTTCATATTCTGAAAGCCTAAAACTTTAAATGAAATGTTTTGAAATAAAAACAATAATAAATTGTATCTCATAAATCAACAGAATCTTTTCTAAGGACTATGTGGAGCATTTACCTTCCTTTTAAAATAATACAAGCACTTTCTTAATGATAATTATATCAAAAGTAATTTTGTAAAAAACGACGCTTCGGATCGGCAACGAGGCTCTTCACTGCTCAGTGGGAAGGTTAGGGTCACCTGCACTATTTGAGGCCAAATAATCTACCCGTGAATAACGTCCCAAAAAACATGATTTAAAGAATGCGGAAAATAAACAATGCATAATCATATTGAAAATGTATTTCATAACGCTTCGTAATCTAATGCAAACCTTTTTGTCAACATTTGTATTTCAGGAGAAATAACTATTTCAAATAAATCATTTAAAACAATCTTTTCAAAACCATGATCTTTATGTAGGACTTCAACAGAATGAAAACAGACATGGACACACAGTCCACGAGGGTAACTAACCATTCTGGTGGCTCGAAGCCACAAACTGTCGCGAGAATGAATCCCACAAAATAATTCTGGTGGCTCAAGGCCACAAACTGTCGCGAGAATAAATCCCACGAAATAATTCTGGTGGGTTAAGGCTACAAACTGTCAAGCTCGAGTACCAAGGTGCACCAAGGGCTAACAGTACTGCTATTAGCAACCAGCATTCTATATTCCATCCTAAAACATTTCCATCATGCATGGGGTTTATTTCACATGAAATAATCTTAATCGTTTCAATGCCATAATCATTGGTAAAATCACTTTAACTTTCCAAAACCAAATCAAATTACTGTAAAAACATATGAAATTCGCATAAGAATATATTTCATGAATAACAACAGTTCAATGCAACTTTTGCCAAACTCTTTTCAAAAACCTCTTTATTCATTTTCATACATAATCATAATTCCTTTGTAAACCAATCGAAAGAAAATCATTTCTAACAATTTAAACCATACTTTCATAAAACTTGCTTTTCGTAATTCATATTTGAAATGACAATGCATTTGAAAATATAAACTTTAGGGAACGTTATTCACTCACCTGCTAAGCTTCCAAAATAAAACTTATTCTTCCAAGACTTCCCAAAATAATTGCCCTTATTGCAACTCAAACATCTGGAGTTCCTTCTTCCAAAGTACCTTATCCTGTTTTTCTTTGTTTCCTTGGTGGCTCGGGGAAATATCAAATCCTATATTAATTATCCATGTAATATTTATTAGTACTTAAAACCTTAATGCATAACATTTACATAATAAATCCCTCTTTCACACCCAAACTCTAAACCCTTTGTTATTAGCTCTCTAATCTTTTCATTTTTCTTTAGCTCCAAATTTTGTCTACTTCCGTAGTTGAACACTTTATCTTTATTTAAAACATTATACCTATACGGCCTTATATTTTAAATCTGAATTTTATTTCCAGATTTAAGATAATGCACACATCATTCAAATCTAATAGGCATTCATCCTCCCTTCATCCCAATAACATATACTATATATTTTTATTACTTTAGAGAGAGAGAAAAACATCTCTCAAAGTAAGCTTCAGACAATCATTATATAACTGTAAAATTCTAACTTCAATAAAGACCGAAAGTACATACATGATAAAAGGAATTAAGATGTTAAAATCACCAATCATCACACTCATATGCCATCGAGTGTGTGTATTATGTTCTTTCCTTCTCTTTCTATCTTAATCAAATATTATTCCTTTTTATTTCAAAGACACTTTCCTTGACTAAAATAAACCGAACATTCCAATTTTCAAATCAAGTTTGGACTACATTTTCAAACACTTTCTTTTTAGCTCAATACGGTAGAAAATTCACACATGTATACATATTCTTTAAAAGCTTTATTGATCTTTTACTTTTTACCTCTCTAACCATTAACCCAACACCACGGTGCTAACATAAGCACAACAACTTAAAAATTTAAACCAGTTTTCAGATTTATATATATATATATATAACTTTATATCTCCTATCAACATGCATTACAACAATCCTCAAATACATCATGCAGACTCATGTATATATATATATATATCTGTGCAACTTCTCAAAATAGCAACTAAATATGTATATATATATCAGAACAGCAGCAACCAAACTTTCCCTATAGACGCAACACTCAACCAACAGAGGGGAACAATTTTAATCCCCCCACACATATATATGCATACTTCTCTCCTTCTAATAAGTAACTCCAAGCATATACACACACAAGCCATACAAAAACAAAATCGTAGAATAACTCTCTCATTCAATCATCATAGCTCGGCAAGTAGGGAAAATGGAAATTTAAATCATCCCATGATAGTGAGCACTGATCCAACAGAAGAAAGAAGTGGTTCATACGTACCACTATCCCAAAGGAACTGAATAGAGATAAGGAAGTAGCTCGGAGAACTTGCAGTAACTACCATACTAAACCATGCACCCCGACGTTCAACACTCACGATGCAACTCAAACAACAGTAGAAAGGAAATTCAGAGACTTGCTACAGTACAATGGAGACACTTGACAGCACGGCTACCCTCTTTTCTTCTGTTGCTCATTGCCTTACTCTCCCGTCGCCATCACTACACTGCTAATCCACTATCGCCAGCGACCCCCACTTCCCCCGCGACTCATTCCTCTAATTTCTTTATGCTCACACCCTCACTACAGCTCGCTGTCGATAGAAATTGCAATGGGGGGAAAGGAGTGGCTCGACTAAAAGGTGATGGAAAGACTTTTCATGTCGTGGAAGCTCTCGCAGCACTGTTCGCTGACTCTGCTCCTAACGCAGCGCTGAATCGCTGCTCTAAGACACGACCGCACCGAAGAGAAATGAGGAAAGGAAGTTGGGAGTAGGTAAATAGAACATAAGGCATTTTTTTGAAATTTCACGCTGGAAAAAAAGATTAAAACTCACATAGCACCCAGGGATCGAACACGTGACCTACAGATTCATTCTCCGCCTCTGAACCACTCTACTAATGTCTTCTCATCAACCTTATATGCAACAAAATATATATATACCCTTTAAAAATTTTTGGGCCATAACATTGGTGGATAAGCCCAAGACTTAGCAATCATGCATAATTTACTCTCAATTGATTAAGGTGCAAAGGTTAAACAAGAAGAGAGTGTGTGTGATAAGGGCATACATGTAATCTATGCTTTCTTCCTATTTTCTCTCTAATGGTGGAAAGAAAATCTAGGAAGAAGATACAATGGATCCTACATGTGAGTTATACACCTTATTTTCTCTCCCACTTTGAAGAGAAATACTTAGGCTTTGTTTAGTTCAATATAATGGAGGGTAGGGGATATATGTAGAGAAGAAAATAAGATGTTTCTTGTTTAGTTCAGGAGGGGAGAGAAGTTTATTATAAATTGTCAAATATACCCTTATTATTTTATTTATAATGTGCATGGGCATTTCCTTTATTATCTAAATTATGTTCATCTTCTTCTTTTTCCTCATGTAGTTCTTCAAGAGGTTGGAGATCTTTTCTACCAAGTTTTAGAATCTGATTAGCATTATGTATTCTGACTGACTCCTTTACATTATTTTCATCAAATTCCTTCTTCTTATTATGAGTGCTTAATCTGGTAGATCAACCTAAAAGAAACACCAAGCAACAGGATACTTTGCAGAACATGCTTTAACTTAATGCCTTTGGACCTGTGATTTCTACTTGGTGTGTGTTTTATCATGATCACTTTCTTCTCCAAATAACAAGGACATGTTACTTGCTTTGAATGGCAAATGCACCATTAAGAAACTGAATAAAAAATGACCACTGATATAATAATAGCACTAATACTTACATATAACATAAATAATACACACAAAGCACAACTTATATTTCCCAGAATCTTCATCAACAAAGACATAAAAATCTAAAAATACCAGAGCCCTTTTGATTCTGATCCATTTCTTATCCAATGTCTTAATAAAATTCATGTAATTGGCCCTCTTTACCGTAAGATAGAAAGAAAAGCAACAGAAAACTGTTAAATTTAAATAGGACAATATTATGTGCCATGTTTAACATTTATCCAAAAAAATAGAACACGTTAACACAAATGTGAGATAAAGAAAACACGAATAACAATTCCTTTAGTGCAACATTTACAATAAAATTCCCCACAGATGTTGGCCACAACAACATTTATAGCAAGAAATTTCTTTTTAAGCAGCATTTTCAATGGCCAAATAAAATTATGATACAAAGAGATAGAAAATAGTTATGAATTAAATCATGTGAAACAATAAACTAAAAAGGATGAATCCTCAATTTCTATGGCTACTGATACATAGAATCTTTCAGTCCAAGATTTACAAATAATACAAAACACAAAGGTAAAGATTCCATTCCATAGTAGATTATCGGAGAGGAAGAACCGAAGTCCGTAATTTTTATAGCAATACCCCATCTTCCATATAGAGTAAGTTTAAATATGAGACCCATTTTCTAGGAATAAGCAAACAGATGAGGAGTCTAATTTTGGAATGGGCCTAATTTCAACAAAAAAGGAAAACCAAGAATCGAAAACAATATCAGGCAAAGGAATGTTAGAGAAATGCTAGAAATGAGTGAATCAAACATTGTATGAAAAAGAAAGAAAGCAGAGGGAGAATTGCCAGAATTATACCTACAACGAATCCTTCGTCAATGCCACCTTCACTAGAAATGCTAGAAATGAGCGAATCAAACATGGAAATAAGTGAACTAGCTTGGCAATCCACAAAGACACCGTTATGAGACCTAGTTCTTCCTAGGGCAAACCCTTCGTCCAGCCATGAACGATGTGAGTCACAAATCAGAACCCCCCTTACGTCTATTTCAGTACCACCTTTGCTCTCTAACCTCTCCTACGAGAACTCAAGAGGTCAAAGAATCAGGCAACATAGATGCGTAGATGAAGGTGATCAGCAAGATGAAGGAAATTAAAGAAAAAAATAGGTCGAGGGTAGCATTGGAATATCAAAAAAATTAACATGGGCAATTTTGTCATAAAAAGAGCACATGTAAAAACTCACGATTTTAGAGGGGTGAGAAAGTATGGGAAGGGAGCAGAAGAAGATACAAAAAATTTCCTTCCTTCCCCTTCATTTTCTAAAACAAATAGCCATACATCCTTTCCTCCCCTCCTTTCTAAAAACTCTAACTAAATAATGCCTTAAGTATTCTAAGGTCCTATTTGGTACGTGGCATTGGGGGTTATGACCAGGAAATACTACATTTTCATGTTTGGTAAGAGGTAAGGAGCGATCCAATCCCAATCCCATCTTATAAAGGATTCCCCAATACCACCCTTCCGGTATTGTAATTTGCATAACTATTTTCTTATTTTTGTTTTTTAAATTTTAATTTTTTTCTATTTTAGAACAATATTCTGATATTAAAAACTAACTTCTTACTGCTATATGTCATCGACACCGTTACCACTAGCTATCAGCATTCAGTGGCTGCCCCTGTCACTGACCTTTGTTAGAGCTCATTGCCACTATGCTGATAACTGCCACCACCACTAATAACGTCCGCCAATGTCTGCCACCATTAGCCTCAACATTTGCTATCGTTGATGACCACTGATATCCACTGTTAGTGATGACTGCCAACAATCAGTACCACCACCCACAACGTTCACAGTTGGTGGTGACCACTGATGACTGTCACCACCACCATCAACAACCTTTGTCGTCTGTGAGTGACAGTGTCTCTAACAACTACTACCGTCGATAACTGCCACCAATTATTTTATAAGTTGATGGCAAGAACAATTATTTTTTGCTCATCCATATTATCTCTCAATCCTCTAACTCTTCGTCTGTCATATCACACTATCTACTCTAACTCTCATATTTTCTTCATTCTCAAAGCTAGTTATAAAAACAATTGTTTCAAACAAGTTCTTATGTTTTTTGTTTTCAAATACAATTTTTCAACTTGCTTGTTTTCTATTTTGAGGTTGGCATGTACTTTCCTGTATGAATTAGGGAAACAGAGACTAAAAGTTATCTTGTATATTATCACAACCCTACTCATATTAGATCTGCATTACCATTGCCTCCATTTATGAAGGATGCCCTGTCAGCTTCTGAGAATAAAATGGGAAGGTGAATGGAGGAAGTGGGAGAGTTTGAGATGGAAGGGAAAGGGATTGAGAAAGAGAGAATATTGGCAAAATGGTAATTAACAAACCATAGGTACTTTTATTTTTTAAAACAATAAATTAATGGGAATGAGTAGGTTGACATGTAGATTAAAATTATATGAATTAGAACATCTTTATTGGGCAGAGTTTAGATGTGCTAACTCTTGGAGTACTAAGTATTTCTCCACTTTTCTTTTTTCCCATATTTCTTCTCGTATATAGATAAGGAAAACACATTTTCCCCAAATTCTTTTCCCCTCTCATTTTCTCTTCAACCAAATGGAGGGTTGGTGTGGTTGAGAAATGTAATGTGAGTGTTATAGCAAAGGATTGTGTGGGAAGTTAAACAAGGGCACAACTCAAGGCAATTGAGTGTGAGTGTCTAGGCCTAAACAATACCGTTGAAGGTAGAGGAGAGGAAGTGAACGGGAAAACAAAGGAGAGAAACCCAACTCTTTGAGGGTGAAGGCGAATCATGCCATCCACTCTCTACTATCTATCTACTCCAAAACTTGTATCAACAATCTTATTAGTCCACTTCAGCTTATATCATGAATTATTTACAATAATGTTGATTGATCTTTAAAATTAATTATTGTGAATCTTCCATGTTATTAAAGGTCGGAAGAGTATTATTTATAACTAACAAATATAATTTATTGTTAAATTTTATATTAGGAAACTTTCTATTAAATCTAGCTAAAATATTAAAATTTAAATTCAGGCATACGCTTTTACAAATTCTTAAGCACATCAAAATGCGTCATTATAAAATTTTGAATCTTATTAAAAGACCATATGAAGTTTAAAAGAAAAAAATTAAAAGTACACTAGTGTATGTCTGATTTCGATTTTAATTATTTCAGCAAAATTTAATTGGAACTTTGGCACCATATTAAGATGAATCAAGATTAAACGTAACTAGTCAAAAATGTGGAACAAAAGAAATTAAATATAAGCAAGTGTTTGGATCTATGTACTATCTAGAAAGCCCTATTTTTAGATCTAATAAGAAGTGTTTTTCCCACATTTTTGACATCTTTTAATTTGGTAAATGAATTTCATTTCATCTTGACATGGTAACAACATTTCAATCAAATCTAATTTAAATAATCAAAATTGAAATCATTGAGTAACCACGGAGAAGCATTCTGGTATTTTAACAACTTTAAAAAAAATCCAAATCTAATTCTAGGGTTTTTTCATTCCTATTTCATTGTCGAAGAAAATTGGGATTTTTAGGGTTCTATGTTGTATGCTTCAAAGGTTTTGTCGATGGACTCTATACGTTTATGCTTTTGTTGAAATGTTAGTTTCATCTTTCCCGAAAAATGGAAAATCGTGTACAGTTTATGGTGGACGTGGGTTATTTTTTCTTTATTCCATTAACTTTCATAAGTTGATGTGTATGCTTTCTAATTTCTCTAGGGATGAGTTCGGTGCTTATTGAGTAACCCTTTGATTATGTAAGCATGATTTTCACGGGGTGTTGGCAAAAGCGTAGTTTGTCCTCTCATTTTATATGTTGAAATGTTATTTTTGTCTTGGTTCCAAAAATTTTGAAATTCATGACCTAACTAATCAACAAGCTTTGTATCTTGAACTAAGAAGTCATGGTCTAGTTGTATGATCCGTTCTGATATGGTTATCTTTGTAGGACGATCTTCTTGCCCAGCACCTCGTCATAATCCCTCCTCAGCCAGGTAAAGAAGAATATGATGCAAGAAATGGTTAAACTATCCATTTTTTGGTTGTAGTATACAAAGTTAAGCTATTCACAATGTCTAATGTATCTTCCAAAAAGTTTGACTATTTTTTCACCACAGTTAAGCTATTCTTAAATCCAAGTAGTTATGAATACAGAGCAAACAAAACTTAAAATGGACCTCCCACTGGAAGTATGGTTTAAACTAAATGTTGATAGTGCTATGTCCAGAACCTATTATATTGCAGGTTATGGTGGTATAATAAGGGACTCTAAAAGCAATTGGTGATGAGTTTTACACATTTTATTGGATCGTGTAATACTTATGATTCTGAATAGTAGACTATCTTGAAAGGGCTTCTACTTACATGGGACCATGGCTATAAAAAGATTATCTTTGAGTTAGATTCAATGCTCCTTATTGATATGTTGGAAAGGGATAATAATACTCACATTGACAGCCTATTTTTTTTACAAATTAAGCAATTGATTGGTAGATTATGGGAGGTATAGTTAAAATACATTCTAAAGGAGAAGAACAAAATAGCAGATGCATTAGCAAAGGAGGGCCTCTCCAGATCTTTAATATATACTATATGTCTGTTCTATTTGAGGAAACTACTTGATACTGAGTGTTTGATATTAATTTCCTTTCCCCATTAATATAATGTATTTGTATTGGCCAACAACCCTTACTTCTTATCAAAATAAAAAAAAAACAATATCAGGTAATGTGTATGGGCTTCACCGTATGTGTTTGACTTGGTTTATATGGTCTTCATCTTATGTCATTGTAAAACAAAATTACCTTCACATGGCCAATGAGAGTTGACACAGATAGTAAAAAAATATGCTTGTATCGCATAAGAACGAAAATTCAATTCCCTATACCGTCATAAGGGTTTCTTTAGTAGGCGATCTCATAAGTCCATTATAAACGCTCTTTGAGCCCTAGGACTATATCATAACCTTGATGGGGGATTGGTACCGAATTTATCTAAATTTTTTTATATAAAAAAATTACCTTCATATACTCCACAGTTTTTTCCTGGAATATGATTGTCATAATAGAATAATTATGCTTTAAAAAGCCTATTTTCATATTATCCTTTAATCAAAACCACACTTTGATAGCAAAGTGGGAAGTGACCTCAAGAAAAATTTAATTAAAAAAAAACACAAGTTTAGAAACGTACTTGTTAAATATGAAGAATTTGATAAAAAATTTACTCATTCAATTTTTAAGATAAGGTCTAATTGAGAAGTTAATTTTAATTTTAAATATAAAAATATTTTTTTTATTATTTTTTCTCAAATTACCTTTATTAATACCTCATAATAATAAAATAAAAAAATTAATAAAAATAATTATAATGTTTTAATAAAAATACAGTGATGTTAACCAAAACTAATCCCGACAAATACATGAACTAAGAGGCTCTCAATATTATAGTCACCACGTGTCACTTCGCCATTCGGTTTTCATTGCCTGGAATGGCAGGTGAAGAATTCTTTGAAACTTTTGTGAAGAACTCTCAAACCGTTTCTAATAAAATTTTTCTTGGAGACCTCGAGAAAATGTGAGAAAGTTGTTTGGCGAATTGGAAATTAGCATTCCTTGTTTCATATGTGAAAGCTCACAAAAATGCCTAGAAATGACAAGCAAGAAATCGTTCCCAGAGCTTCGTCGAGCACTCGAGTCTAAGCCAGACCGGATCCTTTCTTGGTAGCGTGTAGGTACTTTAGCTTATGGACCTGTTTGGCTGCCATCCTTTGTATCATTGTCAACATCCTCTCTGCTGTGTGCTCCTTCAATAACGGATATGATGTGTATTACTTTTTCTTTCCCTTGTGATTGTTTAATTCAATTTTGCTTCATATTGTTTCTGCTGTCTATTTCTTGTTGTTGTGAGTGGGTTTTAGGTTTTCGATGGCATATTCCGGTGTTAAGCTGTGTTGATAGCTTTTGTTGTGGTTGTGACCAAGACGGAATGTAGTTTCATAACCAAGTTTTGGCAGGTTCCTTTTTGACATTATAGTTTAATTTGTCAACTTTCTGAGTAATTTGGTCATTATGTGTTAATGATTATTATAACATTGAGATTTGTATTTGAATTTCTCCTTTGTGGTGTTATCTTAGTATCGTGTCTAATGTCTCAATAAATTTTGCTGTATTTTATAGGTTTTGGGATACTGGGTTAGCAGGGGTATGCTGCAGATTTTGTATGTCTCTATTTTACTTAGATTTTCGGTTGTTTTTCCCATTATGTTCTTCTTTTAATGAACTTGTCTTCATTTTCTTGGACCACTGACACCTTAATCAGCAACGTTTAAATTGTAAACTTATAGAAGCATTATTAGTTGGTAAATTCTATTTGGTGTAATGGGTGTTCATTAGCTTTGGCCACTAATAAATACTAAGAGATATTATTAATTATGAATTGTTGTTTGAATTCTACCAAACCTATCTTGTGTAATAAAGCATGTTCTTGTTGTTATTGTATTATTTTAATTTCAGAAAGTGTTGTACAACTTGGTACTGAATACGAGCTAATTGTTTTTCTTTTATGTTTTGTTTGGAAGAGAAATAAGGCTCAGAACCTAGAAATTACATAAAAAAATACAACAGAACAATAGAAAACAAAACAATAAGCTACTACTATCTACACTACAAAAAAATATAGATTTGGCCATGACTTTTCAGTGGCGACAAACAAAGTCGCCGCTGAAAATGACTTTTAGTGGCGACAATTTTTTATCGCCACTAAAAGTTTGTCTTTCGGCGGCGACTTCCTTTGTCGCCGCCGAATGTGGGAAATGAAAAGTTTTACTCCACTTTTCTGCGGCGATAATAAATGTCGCCGCAAAAGATAATAGTATCTGCAGTGACTCGCGGGTGTCGCAGCAAAAAGTCTACACTTTCTGCGGAATATGTCTTATGCGGCGAGTTTTATATCCTTCAGCGATGACAAATATCGCCGCTAAAAGTCATACATTCTTTCCACACTTCACTAAAATAACTATCTAATATATAAAATTAAATTATTATGATGTCTACGGAAGAAGGAAATGAAGCAAGGGTCTATGTATGAGAGAGATATTATAAATGTATGTCAATGAGCTTGAGAGTTAGTATTTGTTTATCAGAAACAATATAGGAGAGGAGATAGAGAGAGGGAGATGTGTGTGTGTGAGATCGAGAGAAAGAATAGATATCAAATGTATATATATGTTCCTAATTACTATTGCTTTTGTTATTTGTTGCTACATTTCATATAGCATCCCGGCTTTTATAATAACGATTTATAAGGTATTTCTGAGTTTAAGAGTGTTTTTCTGAAATTTTAAAAATAAAATTTTAGATAAATAATAAAGAAAATAATAATTATTAAAAATATTTTGGAGTTAAGAAAAATGAAGAAAGAAATCATAATATGAGTATTTTGTTACTTGAAATTCATGACACAATTTATTTACTTAAAAGAGAAATAATTGTTTGAATAGTTATTTTTTGGGAAATAAATGCCTATTTTCTTAGATAATTTAAGAAAAATAGTTAGAAATAATCATTTACCTAAAACCTTTTATGAAAAATGTCTAATAAGTTGAAGAAGCTATTGGGGGAAAAATATTATTACTTTAAAAGTGAATTACTTTTAAAAATTATTTAAAAAAAAAGACTTTCAGCGGCGACAAAAAATGGTCGCCACTGAAAGAATTTTTAGCGGCGACAAAATATTCTTTAGTGGCGACCCTTTTTTGGCGGCGACTAAAATGTCGCCGCTAAAAGTCATTTCAACGGCGACATTTTATAGTCGCCGCTAAAGCCCAATTTATTTACCCTATCGCGCAGTCGGCTTCATCACTTCGCTTTCATCCCATTTTCCATTTCTGTGCCCTAGCAGAGCATCGGCGTCCCTGTTCTCGAGCTCACGGCGTCCCTGATCACGAGCTCACGGCGATAGTGCACTTGTGCGTCGAGGTTCGGTTCACTGCTCCTCTGTTCCATTTAGTGGTTTCTGTGCCCTAGCAAAGCGTCGGCGTCCCTGTTCCCGAGCTCACGGCTTCCCTGATCACGAGCTCATGGCGTCCCAAATCACGAGCTCACGGCGGCGGTGCAATCGTGCGTCGAGGTTGGGTTCACTGCTCCTCTGTTCCATTTAGTGGTTTCTGTGCCCTAGCAGAGCGTCGGCGTCCCTCACGGCGGTTGAGGAAGAAAGAGCTATTGAGGTACTGGTTCCTCACTGTCACGTCCCAAAATTTGGACCGTGGCCGGCACAGAATATGAATAGTTTCATATTCCGAAAGCCTAAAATCTCAAATACAACGTTTAAAGTTTCCACAACATTTTTCAAAATAAACATAATATTTTCTAAGGTCTATGTGGAGCATTTACCTTTTTATCAAAATAACACAAGTACTTAATAAAGATAAAAATCAATCTTGTTCAAAAACCACGCTTCGGATCTACGACGAGGCTTTTCACTGCTCAGCGGGAGGATTAGGGTCACCTGCACTATCTGAGGCCAAATAATCTACTCGTGAATAACGTCCCAAAAACATGATTTAAAGAATGCGGAAAATAATCAATGCATAATCATATTGAAAATATATTTCGTAACATTTCGTAATCTGATGCACACCTTTCTATAATCTTTTGTATTTCAGGAAAAATAACAATATGAAATAACTGTTTCAAATAACTCATTCAAAACAATCTTTTCAAAACCATGATCTTTCTGTAGGACTTTAACAGAATGAAAACAGACGTGGACACACAGTCCACGAGGGTAACTAACCATTCTGGTGGCTCGAGGCCACAAACTGTCGCGAGAATAAATCCCACGAATAATTCTGGTGGCTATGCCACAAACTGTCACGAGAATAAATCCCACGAAATAATTCTGGTGGCTCAAGGCCACAAACTGTCGCGAGAACGAATCCCACGAAATAATTCTGGTGGCTATGCCACAAACTGTCGAGCTCGAATACCAAGGTGCACCAAGGACTAACAGTACTGCTGTTAGCAACCAGCGTTCTGTATTCCGTCCTAAAACATTTCCATCATGCGTGGGGTCCTTTTCACATGTAATGATCTCAATCGTTTCAAATACCATAATCATTGGTAAAGTCACTTTGAATTTCAAAAACCCCAGCATGTACATTTAAAATCAAATTACTGTAAAATCATATAAAATTCGCATAAGAATATATTGCATGAATAACATTAGTTCAATGCAACTTTTGCCAAACTCTTTTCAAAAGCTTATTCATCCATTTTCATACATAATCATAATTCTTTTGTAAACCAATCGAAAGAAAATAATTTCTAACGATTTAAACCATACTTTCGTAAACCTTGCTTTTTGTAAATCTTATTTGAAATGATAATGCATTTGAAAATATAAATTTGTAGGGAACGTTATTCACTCACCTGGAACGCTCCACCAATTGACTTTTGTTTAAGCTATAGAATACCATTCTCCCCTTTATATTAATTTTTCCCAAGTTTTCTGAAAATAAAACGTTCCATTAATGATTACTATACATCTCATTAGTACTGAAGACTATTTCCTTTACATAACATTTGAAATATGAAAAACCACAACCTTTGACTATGAAACTTTCAAACCCTACAACCACATTAAATTTGACTAATCTTTACCCAATTATGTCTATCTGTCCTAATCTATTCTTCTATCACACTTAATGAACATCCATAGACAAATAAATTCATCACATTTCTCAAACTCCCTATTTCATAGAGAAATGTAATTCACCTCTTCCATACCAAGTACTTTTGATTTAATACCATCACTGGAAGATATTTACAAACTCATTAACTTCCATTAGCTTCCCAATTCATTTACACATATATATGCATATCAACAAAAATTCCCATCTTCCCTTCAAGCTAACCAACATCACACCCTTAATTCATATTCCACTTAAGACCAAACTATTACTCAAATTTCTTCATTCACTAAATTCATCCATAAACCTTGACATCCCATATCAATTGCTAAATTCATTACCACTTTTACTTATCGCTTAAACTTCAACTTTATATTCTTATTTCTATTGATTTCAAGATTACTCTAGGACCAATGTCCCTTATAAAAATGTCACCCAAACTCTTCTCCTTCATACTTAACAAGTTGCTAAATAAAAACATGGAGGAATACAAATCCACATATTTCAATTCCATTACTACCAAATATCACGTAGAACCCTTTACACATGAATTGTTCATGATCAAAGATATCACATAGCCTTACTTAATCTGTAATACATGATATTCCAGCATTAACCACTCGGTTTCCCCCAAAAGAACAAAGTTGTACAGTATTTATCAACACAAAATCCATCAATTTGTAACTACCTCGTTCAAACTCATATATGCATTCTGTTCACGCTTAACTTTGATTCAAAACCGTAAGGATCACTTTCAAAAGAAAACTAAGAAATCAAAACAACACAGCACTAACATCGCACAATACAAATACCCACATGGATGCCCCTTAACAGTGCACGCCTACACAGCAACCACATCAACATAGATGTATGAACATGTATATACATTCCCTTAATCCGAAACCCAGAACTGATAACTTATACCACAACACACAAACACATATCAACACAGTAGAAGTCTCGCCTCCCTCCTATTCTCTGCTTTCTATCTGCAGCAGTAACGTAAATAACAACAAACACTTAAGACACACAGATCAACCTTTGGCACAAACGTCTGCAAGCACATTCACATACACACGGCCACCCTGACCATAACCATTCCTAAAATAATATCCCTAACAGCAGCAGCAATATCATATGCTCATAAACATGTGTGCGTGGTGTGCTCTATTCATTCAACCCGAATTGCCACAGAACCAAAACATAAAAGGAAGGAGAAGAGAACCCAAAATTTCAAAACTTACCCAGCGACAGACGGAACTACGGAGTACACTTCGCCGATAGAGATTCACACTGCGTTCACCGACGCTCTGTCTGACTCCAAAACATCGCTCCTTCTCTGCCTCCCGTCCTTCCACTGAACCCACTTCTTTCTTCTATCACACTCACCCACACTGCTCCACGCACCGGAGTTCAAGCCACTAGCTTAAGACATGCCCAAAGCCCAAATCTAATCTTCACCGTCGCTTGCCACAGAGTTGAATATAGTGCCACCAAAGAAACAAAGTAGCCCAGCGATGGCAGTAACCATTCAAGTTACAGGGGACAGCGGAAATTGCTTACTCTGACTCTTACACTCTCACCGTCGCTGCCATGATTCTCAGCTCTCCCTCTCTTCTCGCCTGCGGCCCTCTGCCCACTCTATTATAGAGGTCAATGCTGCAGCAAGAAATGGAGGGGGAAATGACAGAAGCTAACTCTTGGGTACACGGCATCGGTAGCGTGAAGATTCATCACTGCACTCTCATTGATTCCCCTCAGTATCGCTGCTGGATTCAGAGCACTTTGATGAGTACAGCGTCTAAAATCAGAAAAAATAGAAGGAAGTACGGGTTCAGAAAGGAAAACGCATGAGGGCATTTCTGTAATTTTGCCTGCTTAAAAAAAATTAAAACCCCCTTCTGAATTGGCTAAGGATCGAACACAGAACCTCCCAGATCACCCAGCGCCTGCAACCACTCTGCTACCACCTTAACATTGAAATATTCAGCAACCAATATACATGTATACTTTGATAAATTAAATTTACCTATTAATTATGTTTTTTTTTCTAGAGCCATAACACTCACGTCGGTGTCCTTCAGGTACTGGTTCCTCTCTCCCTCCAATCTTCTACACCGACGCGGTGCTTGTCCGCAGAGGTTTCTCTGTAATTTTCATTTCACAAAAATTTGTTGCAACTGAACAGATCAAACAGATCAAATTCTATATTGTTTCTATATTGTTGCAACTGAACAGATCAAACAGATCAATTTTGAGGTGTGTGTTGATCAAATTCTACATTGTTTCAATCTTAGCCTCATGAATCGGTGAAAAGGTTAAGTGCTAAAAAAATAAATTCTATATTGTTTCTGATTATTAGGTCTTTATCTCATCGAACAGATCAAATTCCTAATTCATTTTATTTTTATGGTATCCAATCGAATTGGATTGGAATATGGAATATCATAATAATGGTAGACATAGAATCCATTTCTATAACTTCTGTTGCTTACTTTTTTATGATCCATGCTTGAGTCATTTTGTTTGTTTAGGTTCAGGAAGAGAATGAAAAACTTGGGAGGCTGTCTTGTTTTGGAGTAATGAGTATCCGAACACCTTTTTTTTTGGCATTAAAACTATGGTTTTTGCTGTCTTGGATCACCTCAAGGTTTATATCTATGGTTATGCAAAGTTATCTTACACAGATCCGGATATTTTTTAGAGAGAATGCAACACTGAGGCAGTTGTTCATCATAGTATTATTACCCTTCAAAATGATTGGAAAAACTTCAGCACAACATTTCCTGAACCTATTATATAGAGCAACATTTTCTATGACCAAGGCTTTTCAAAATGTTTTTTCTCATACCGGAGATGTGCTTTAAGCAAATATATTAGAAAAATGTATTTAGTTAAGTTTACTAGTAAAATGATTCTTTAAAGATTTTATTTCCTTAATTAAGTATAACTTGTCATTTATGAATAACATGTATAAAAGAAATGACAGTAAAAACTAGATATTTACATATTTAATGTGTTGAATTCGAAATGAATCCGGTGCCGACACTCATTTGTACAATATAAGTAATATCTTCCTTCTATCTTTTTTGGCGGGAGATACAAAAATTGATTGTGGCTATCTTCTTTTCTAGTGTAAGTACATGTATGGTTATATAAGATAAGCTTCGGGTTCAAACTAAGCATCAATAGGTACAATTGTTATACAATTGGGTGTGGCTTTGATGTTGGATTTAGCTTTGTATTTTTAGTTTTGTTTTAGCTAATATAACAATTGTATAATTAAGTACTTTAAAAGGTATCTACTTAGATGCATGTTAATTTATGCTTATTACAAGAGTATAGAAAGTAACTAAAATAAGCCTGTTGTAATATTTCCTTAAGTCTAATATGACTAGATTTCATAGATATTGTGTATGTGAGAAGGACAAAGAGACTATCATCTCTTAGATTTAGTGATATACTATTTAGGAAGCTCCTAATACTATTTATCATATTAATATATATATTATTTATATACTGATATGGTTGTTGGCTTTTATTGTTGTATGTTTAGGGAATATAAATGGATAAAAGCTAGTTATATATTAGAGACAGAGGCAACATATCATATATTAGAGGAGTAGATGGTTTTCTAGACTGGGCATTTAGTCAACCTAGCATTTAATGTTGTTATATATTGTTGTTTAATGTACCAACTGGCAATGCTATTGATGATGGTGGGGTTCATGATCCTATGGTTGATACAGAACCTTATCAACAATTGGTGGTAGACTTAAATGTTTATCGTGCGAGTCCAACACAACTTGATGATATTATCATTGACTTATGTGGAGAAGATGGACAAACGCAGATCTTAGCTCAAGGAGAACTATCACAAATTCATCAAAGTAATGCCATTAATACTGGATCTAGTGATGAAGAGGATTTTCTCGATGACTTTGATAGTGAAACTGAAGCAGAAAGTGACACAAACATTGAAATAGAAGAAACAGATGAATCAAAAGACATTGATGAAAGTGATAATGCGACGGAAGATTCAAATGAATGAAATTAATTGATATGGTACATTTTATCTATATTGACTATGGTTTGATTCATTATTTTTTTTCTAAATGAAATGTATATTTTTGTAGGATATGTCAGGACTAAAGAGAGGTCGAGGTGGGAAAAGTGTTTCTGTTAGATCTAATGACAACACAAATAGTGGAGGTACATGCTCTACACCTCAATTAATACCTCCTATGTCACCTCTATTACTGCAACAGCAACTTCAAGAAATGCCTGGCAACTCTCCTCCTACTCCCCATACTCAAAATAGTAGTGCAGGTAAATTTTTTTTCAATTTTTTAATAATTGATTTATATCGCTTGTAACATTTAATTGTTCTAATTTAACTACAATGGTAGGCTCTTCTACTGCAATCAACAAGCGCAGAGGAGTTTACAAGTCTATTAATGTGAATTTAAAGACTGCACAAGGAATGAAGATTCTAGTCAAATTTTCAGATTCCATGTCAAGAGCAATTGGTCCAGAAGCAAGAGATTTTTCTAATTATTGTGGTTTGACTCTTAGAACCACAATCTCTTTCACAGATGGTGGAGGTAGTTGGAAGAATATTTTTGAAAAATATGGTCAAGATATGATTTTAAAAATAAAGGTATTTATGTCAAATTTGTATACTTATTTTAGTTTATTTGTATTATTATATAAAGTGTTTACATTTATTTGTTTCAGGATAAATTTGAACCTGCTGATGAAATTAGTGAAGAAAAGTTTCATATAGCTATATCAATTATTTTACAAAATGCATTCAGAAATTGGAAGAACAATTTGCACTCTCACTACAAGAAATATGAGACTGATGAGGATAGGTTGGCTGATCCTCCTCAAACTATTAGTTTTCAAGATTGGGAGTGGTTGTTAATATATTTTAAGTCTGACATATTTAAGGTATCCCACTATCCTTCTAAATAAATTATATTTTTTTTCAATTATTAAATTCTTATTATTTACTATATTTTGTTGTAGAACAAAAGTAAAAGGAACATGATAAATCGCGAAAAACAAATGACTAAACATACTTGTGGTCCTCGATCATTTGCAGAGATTGAGTATGCTACAGTAAGTTCAATCTATTATCACTATAATTTAAACTTTCAATCATTTTGTTCAAATATAATTTTTGTATTTTCTTATATGTTATTACTTTGTAGAGAGATCCTACTACTGGAAGACCGATTCCTCCTGACCAGCTGTAGGAGATAACGCATACTAGAAAGACATTAGACGGACAAGTAGTATGGGCTGACCCACACTCTGAACAGCTTCATGTACGCATTGTTATTTAATATCTTACTTTGATTTACTTTTATTTTTAATCTAATAGTTTTATTTTTTTATTATAGAGTCGTATGCACGAACTTTCTCAACAACAAGACCAAGATTTAGAGAGTGATGCTCGAATGACATCAGAGGAAATATTGACGACAGTTCTTGGTGAGAGGTCAGGGTATGTAAGAGGGAAAGGATATGGAGCAGAACCTTCAAGAAAGAGAAATCGCCCTCAATCTACTGATAGTTCAGTTGTGGAGAGTGTGCGTGCCCAACTGCAAGAAGAGTTTGATAAAAAATTTCAAGAGGAGAGAGAAAAAATGGAGGCTGAGCGTGCAGTAGAGCGTGCAAAGATGGAAGAAGAACGTGAAAAGATACAACAAGAACGTGTACAGTTCGAGCAAAGACTAATGGAACAAATGGAGCAAAGAATACAAGCTCAATTAGCTGCCTTGATGCAGAAAGGACAACCACATGGGGCTACTTCTAGTCATAGTATTGAACCTTCTATATAAAATTTATGTATAAATTAAACAATTTTATTGTAATTTTAAATATCTTCATATTTTAGATGATAATAAAAATATTTATTAATATTATTATATTAGAGTTTATTTAATTATTTATTATTATATTATATTTTTTTATATTACAGAAATTATTAGAAAAAATACAAAAAATAATTTTCATTTCTGTATCTTTAGGCGGCGATACTATGTCGCCGCAGAATCATCCTTAGGTGGCGACATCTTTGTCGCCGCAGAATGACCTTTAGGCGGCGACAGTTTTGTCGCCGCTAATTCATCGTTAGGCGGCGACATATTTGTCGCCGCTAATTCCACTTTAGGCTGCGACAGATTTGTCGCCGCTAATTCATCTTTAGGCGGCGAGTTTTATTTGTCGCCGCAAATATGTATAGGCGACAGTCTCATAGGCGGCGACTTAGCGGTGACAAAATGTCGCCCCCTATAGTGATTCAGCGGCGACTTTTAAACCTTGTCGCCGCTGAAAATCATTTTTTTTGTAGTGTATCTACTTTGAACTAATTCGTCCCATAATATCCCTCTACAATTTCTAGTCTTTCATTTTATTTTAATCTTTTAAAAATAACTCACAATTTCTTTGTCTTTCTGTCTATTTTCATCTCTTTAGATAAGCTCTCTTTTTTCCTGAATAGGAGCTAATTAAGTTAATATCAAGACATATATACCTTGTCTGGTTCCTGAAATAAGGTTTTCTTTCTGTAGTGTTGCAGTAATGACAAGGGCTTTCCATGACTATCTTGGGGAGAGAAAGGATCTTGTTCTTCTTCAGAATATATCATGCTATTTGCTTCTTGCTTGTGGCATAGTTTATCTTGTCTCAGTGAGATTTTTGCATACACCAAACTATTAGATCAAAGAGTGCTTACACACAGACACTTTTTATATTAAGACAATTATAGACAATAAAACACTTAATTGTTTGATTTGGCAAAACCCAAACTAGTCCAGGTTATGTTGTTAACAGACTTTCTTACCTTGCTTACTTTGTAATACCAATTCAAGGGAATACTATGCATTGGTTTTCTGAAAAGCGGCAGGAAATCACTAAGAGAGCAAGCAATCAAGGATCTAGAGGTAGGTTGTTAACTTGCTGTGTTATGACATATTTATGGGCTGATTTCTGTTTACATGATTGTATCTCTAATTGTCTATCATTCCTATACATATAAGATCCTAATAAACATCTTTCACAAACCACAAATTAGTGATGCTAATGAACTAGAGACTAGAAAGCTCTTAAACTTTATTTTATCACATTGCATTTAAGACTATACAGAAAATTCATGCATTTGATCACTCTGCTCTGGCTCTTGGAATTTTCATAATACTGGAATGCATAAATAGTTGGTTGCATAATCATGCTGTAATTGAAAAATGCGAATTTGTAGAGATGTCAGACTTGCATTTTTGGCCTGTTAAATTGTTCTAGTCAATCATCCCAAGAATCTCTTCCCTTGTTTATGGATTGTTGTTTCTTTTCAAGTCCATCATTGATGGTAGAAATCATGCACAAAGAACAATGTCTTGGATTAGTTTCTAGTCTTAATTGCTCTCAGATGTTTTATCTGCTCCCATTTTAATGTCCATTTTATAAAAGCATTGCTCTTATTAGAAATGTGACATGCTTCTATGGCCACGTACGAGGAGTTGCAACAGCGTAAAGAGGAGCTTGAACAACTACTACTCCCAAAAAGTGTTTGAAACTTTCCAAATGAATTATGAGTGACTTAACTCATTACTTAGTGCAAAGGTATTTCCACTAGTAAAAGCATGAATATTGGTTGAAGTTTGTTATTTAAGTTTGGCGATTTGAACTATATACATATGCAAAAAGCATGGGTCTTCATCCCTGTTTTTGCTGTTGTGGTTGTCCATTCTAGATAAAAAGTGAATTTTGTTCTCTAAGTGGGGCAATTCATAGTAAATCGGTAAAAATAGTATACATAGTTATATTTTGACTGCACTTATTTTAAATTAAACTGAATTTTTTTTATTTAGTCAGTATTACTAAAGAGTTTCAATTTTTCTTAATAACTTTTCTTTCCGAAATTTGACCTTGTGTTTTATTTCTTACAAGGTAGAGGCTGCTTACCACTAGTTAACAATTTCTTGTTGGTAAATTAAACTGGACATGATTACATGGGAAGATCTAAACTTAATAGTGGTTCATTATTAATAATTGTAATCCATTTTTTATAATGGGTAAAAAATAATTAAACAATTTTACATATCAAGATAAAAATGCCTTACTATATATGATGAGTAGATCTTTTAGTTTTAGATAATATAAAGGCAAGTAAAAGCTTGAAAAAGATAAAGCCAGAAATGAATCCTAGTAAATATTTAAAAACTTAGCAAAAAAAATTTAGTTTCTCGATTGAAGTATTTTTCTTTTAAACAAATTCAATCCTGAATGCTACTAATTTAGAATTTGAATCCTCTCAATTGAAGTATCCCAACTGAGAAATATTAACTATCAAATCCACAGAAAGATCAACATCCTGAAACAAATAATAAAGAAACTAATGTGAGAAAATGAGGGATTTCTTGTTAATAAATAATTTGCATCACATTTTTCTGAGAAGGATAAAATGCTATGGCTAACATGTGAAGGGTTATTAATTATTATATAAACGGTCTAAATTCAGAACTTGCTTGTAAATAGACAGAAACATGCCTTTTTTCTTGAAATGTGTATGAACCGCACATCATTGAATCAGAAATTATGCCAAAAAAAAATATGGGTAACAGTATAATAAACAGAACAAAAAGGAAACTATTCCAACATTGCACAAAAATGTTTTTTTAAATCAAAAGGTAAGATTTACAAAAAGATGGTGCTAGACCATGTTGAGAAATGATGTGATATGAGATAGAAGAGTGAAGAATTACAGAGATGGTTCCAAAATTGTTTTGTATACTAGAAAAAAGTTATCAAGTTGAACTATAGTGCCATGCATTTGTATATTGAATCATTCAACACCAAAGAATTACACTGTATTAAGATAATTTCTAACTAAAAATATCTTATCACCTTCAACACCAAAGAAAGCCAAAACAACGGCCAACTACTGTAATGTTAAATTTGCCAAACATTCATTGAAATGAAAATGTAAAAGCTGTAAATCTAATGTTTATATTGATATAATATTTTCTTTCTTTGGTTGGTCCTGTATCATTCTATTCTTCCGTAATGATCAATTAAGAAAAACTTTCAGTGCATGAAGAAATGAACATTTCCAAGTCTAGTAAATGGTACTATTCATCTGATTGAGAGTTCTTTAATGATAAAACTTTTTCATTGCCTAATTTGATGTGCAAAGTCCTATGCTTACGTAGAAAGGGCAAAATGAGTGAAGAAAAACAATTTTTTAACTAGGGTAGGTTGAATTTGAAGGAAAAGAAAGGGAAGTGGATGCATACGAAATCAGCTGCCTTGCTGTAACTTGGTTCAAATCTAGCCCTTCATGAGATTTTGGATCACTCTCTTCATAGTCTTGTACGTAAATGAAGAACTTTCGAGCACGGCGCTTCTCAAACAATCCCATCAATGGAGATTTTAGCGCTTCAACATCTGTGGCTGGAGCTTTGTAAATCTAAAAGGTAAAGTATGCTGTCATAAGATTTTAGCTCTCTCCCTCACCAAAATTCGTAACAAAAACCTCCATTTCCCCTCTCTTCAAATGGAGGAGGGCCTTTTATTGAATAAGTCGGTTGGACCATCATTTCCTCTGACTATGACTTTTCCCATTTCTTTTCTTCCCTTTCATCCATCCAACTCATTTCATCTCAAATGCTTTCTTTTACTCTTTTTTAATTCCCAACTAAATGATTCATCGTAAGTTAAGAAAGGAATTTATCATTTTTCTACTTTGAAAGATTCATCACAAGTTATACATGTACACGTCCCAGCTAATTGCCAGCAATAATGGCTTATGAGTTATGCATGATAACGCCCATTTTTCAAACCTCCACCCTTCTTTCCCAAGATCATAAGAGTCTTGAGAAGCTCTTGACACCCTTCGTACGTGTTAGTTATTATTAACTCGATAAAAAATAAATAAATCTTGAGAAGCTCTTGTTCTATTCACATTTGAGAATACTGAATTCACGAGTCTGTATCGAAAGCTTCTTAATTCCGTTTGGTGTTGTGTTTATCTTTCGATTGCTTAAACCCGTCCTCGCCATACAATACCATTAATACGTCTCACTGCTTCTTTATCCACTCTAGTTATTATTTCAATTACGCCATACATTTTGCCAACAGAAAATAATTAGTTGTGCTATCATTTAATCTAACCACAGGAGATATGTCTTATACGGATATTATTATCTCATTTCTTAAATATAATAATTAGTTGACTAATTTAAATAAATTAAAAAAATTAATTAAATAAATAAATTATAACAAATATGTCATGATTCCTCAAAATACTTATATATAAAATTAGATTATATATAAGATAAATTGATTTAGAAAAAAATAATAATAAATATTATATATAAAATATATTTACGGCTTACATTTATGATCAAATCAAATTCTTAGATTAGTTTCTATATTAAAAAAATGAGGTACTATATACTGTAACAATGTTTTAAATAATTATCTCCGCCTACACAAGGAAAAGATGATGATATATCAACTAATAGAACAAGGAAAAGAAATACTAGAGTAAGATCCAATGAACGCACCTGAGCCACAAACATTGACTTGATGCTCAATTTATCGAGAAATGTTGTTGCTATATAGGCAGTTGGTGATCTAGAAGCAAAGGCAATATCAATCCCTTTATCTTTGAGTGCATATAGGATTCCTTCGGCCTGAGGATACATAGATGGCATTTCAAGCTTGGATCGACACTCACTGAACTATATATAATTTTGTACAGGTTCTGATGAGAATAAAAATGTGAATGTTTAAAAGATGAGAAATTTATAATGTTTTCAAGTTATTATTTATAGGGTAAACAAACCAAATTGTCTAAAATAAAGTTTTGAAGGTAACGTTTCGGATTTTCAAATGTAACTTAGCCTCAACTTTTCTTTTTGCCCAAGAAATAAAAATAATATCAACTTCACACATTGTACAAGTGTATGAGATATAAATGAAACATATTTTCTACAATGAAATATTGATCAATTATCAATGTGATTATTCTATTATTTATATTAAAACTAGATGAAAAACACCATAAATTATTTGAGTTATATAAGAAGAAGCCTTAAGCAACACAAAAGATATTAATTAATATAAAATAAAGACAAGTTGTGGGAGAACTTGACAGACTACGATATTCTTAAATGCCTCCGCCTTCACCCTCTAGTTTCCCATCTCTCTGCCTCTACCAACCTCTTAGGGATTGAATGCCGATAGTAGTTAAATATTCTCCTACTGGCTTCGATGCCATATTCAAAATATTAATTAATATAAAATAAAAATCTGTATATATAATATAAGCTAAAATATACAAAACCATAAAATTTAGGTGAGTTGCATATTTATGTAACGTCTGCTGCAATATTTTAATTAAAACTCTTGTTTCAGTTGATTTCTTCCATTGTTGCAACTTATGCAAGATGTAGTGCATGCAGTTTTTGTACTTAGATTAGGAAATCAGACAGGCATAAACATCAATAAGTTTAGGTTTTGCATCACTTAATCCCACAATTACATCAGGATCATACTTATCTAGAAAATGTAATTCATTTTAGGGAATTCATTTCAGCAATCCTGACTGCTAAAAGAGCATACTAAGTGCGAAAAGAATGCAAAACAAATATGGGGCATAAAATGGCTATTGAGTAAAAAGGATGAGTATATGAGTTATTCACTTTCCATTATAATATCTAAGAAAGAATCATGAAAGTAATATCAAAAAATGAAGTTTCCTGTTTTTCCAAACTGAGGCAAGTCTATTTGAAGGTTTATTCAGTGGCAGCACTTGCAGCACTCAAATTCCCAGAAAATGAGGGATTGTTAATAAATAATTTGCATCGCATTTTTCCGAGAAGGATTAAATGCTATGGCATATCATAATATGTGAAGGGTTATTAATTATATAAACGGTCTAAATTCACAACTTGCTTCTAAATAGACAGAAACATGCCTTATAAATGGTGCTAGACAATGTTGAGAAATGATGTGATATGAGATAGAAGAGTGAAGAATTACAGAGATGGTTCCAAAATTGTTTTGTATTTGTATGTACTAGAAAAGTAGAAATCGTTAAATTCTCTTATTTGTGTACTTCATAATATTGATGTAATGAATGAGAGAGTCATCTATTTTTTAGCTGTGACTGGTGGCTTACGGTTGACTCAAAAACAGTTAGTTAAAGAAATAGAAGTTGGGAGCAAGCAGTGTTGAATTGTTTCAGGCAAAACAACATGAGAATATTTTATCTGAAATCATGTTAACATATGCTCTGTTTTTTTGAAAGGAAACAGAGGTAAGCCAAGTAATGTTGTAGGATATTAACAAAGAAATAATAATAATACTTTTTATTATTATTGATAGGTTATGTGAAACTTTTAATAATGCTCTCAAACGCTAATTGTAGACGTGAATATACGTTGTACAATTATTCGTTAGTATTGAAAGAGATATTTTCTATAGATTGGTTTAGGGTTCAATTTAAAAAATTAATATATGACTTAATCAAGGAGTTGTTATTAATCTTAAATCTAAGATATATTTATCATATTTATTAATTTTTTTAAATTATCCTTATTAATACTCTTCAACAATATTCAATTAAGAGAGGGAGAGAAAGAATTAGAGAAGATGATTAGGATATTTTAAAAAAAGATATCATATAACTAATTTAACTAATTTTTTTAATTTAATTAAATTAGTTAAATATATCTTATATTATGGATTTAATGAGTATATGTTTTGGTTAGAGTTAAGAAAATGTATTTAAAAAAGACAAGTATAATATACCCAACAAGCTAATTATTTTTTCTAGTTGCATTTTTTAAGTTTGTGGATCAAATGGGGTCTACTCACAACGCGTCAATATTAGTTTGCGTACAACTTGGGGTATCAGATATAATACATCCAATCTAATTAGTCCAAAATTAAAGACTTTTGATATGTATGGTCTTCTTCTCACTAACTTGTTTGTTTTGGGAATTAAGTTACTTTTGTGGCTACAATTAAGTCTACAACACTTGGCCATAAGTGAATAATGGAGTGGGATGATAAAGATGCATGTGGTCCTCCATGTGAGAAATTATGCAACAAGATATTTTCTTCTTCTATTGCATCATCAAATATCTTTAATTTTATAGTTATTTGTGTCTTTATTATTAATTTTGTTTCTTTTTGGGTCAGACCATGTTTAGACCTCCCTAAGTTAAGTTTATCTAAATCTAAATGTTATTATTAATAAAATTTTATTTTGTGAGAAAAATCTAAATAATCATTATTAATATTTTGTATTGGAAAAATTGTTGAAAAATCTTTAATTGCAAAATGTGTTATCTAAAGATACTTAAAATTTGTTTAAGAACTCAAGTAAAACCTATTTTTAGTTGCTGCAATCTTGTTTGGCTATATATATCTTATCTTTAACTATATGTAAAATGAATATTTTACATATAATTAAAGATATGTTACATACAATTAAAAAGAGTTGCATCAGTTCAAGGACCTAGATCCTTTGATATTTTTGTACAATAAATTTTGCAATATGTATATTTTGAGAAATTTTTCCTATTTTTATAAAAAAACCACAAACATTTTTTATCTCCAAAAAATGAAACTATTTGTATAAGCAAAATAGAACTGGCTATTTTATCTGGCCTAATAAGGAAGTTTGATGATTTAAGTTGGGAAAATCTCTACCCTCAACGGATTAAAATTCAATTATTCATCATACAACAATTTATGCAAGTGTTTTCAAATAAAAAAATTGGAGTGGAAGCTAAACTATTTAATTTTATGCTGCAATTAGAATGAATCTAAAATCTTAAGAACTTATCTTTTAGAGACAAATATAAAATTGGAGAATCAACAAATTATGTTGATTTTCCTATAATAATATTACTAATCATGTGTATTATAACTAACTTTAGATATAATATTTTATCATGTGCAATCAATACGAAGAGTTTAAAAAAATATTGAAATTGGGAGACAAAGAGTATATTATATTATATATGCATTTTCACACACACACAGATATATATAAAGAGAGTAAAGAAGATTGTATCTATAATTTTTAAATTCCTTTCAATTTTTTTAGTTCAAAAATTCATTTCCGTAATATCACATCACATTGATGTTATATGGTTGCTGCTTGTAACCAATCAATAGATTCAGCTTGAACCAAAATAAATTAGATGGCAACCAAAATAGATTTAAGGAATATTTAATAACTTAACTATCATTATTTGATAAGTGAGAATTAATTAAAATGGATTCATAATAAGGACCAAAATACTAATTAATATACACAAACATCTAATGAGAGATAAAAGGGGAAACTAGTACTAAAAATTTAATGACATTTCAAGACAAAAAAATACTATTCTCTCGTCCTTGTAAATGGGACTAGAGTGGTAAGTTTTATCTCATTTGTATTCTTTTGGATCCTCAAATTAGTGATATGCCCAACTTAGTAATACTGAAAATGATAAAATAGCATCTAACACTAATGTTATTTCTGAGTTATATTTAATATTATAATTTTTTGTGATATAATTTAAATTTAAATCAATACAAGTCACCCATAGTTAACTGGCCATTAAGAAAAATCATTGAGGTTTGAATCATGAAGAGTTCGTAAGGGTTAAAAACAACTATTAATATTTTATAGTGATTTGAGTCCTTACTAAATATATGATTTTTTAGCATTGACACACACACACACACACACACACACATATGGAGTAAAGAAGATTGTATGTAGATCTAAATTTGGATTTGGATTTGTATTATTACATTGGTGTTATATGATTTCTGCGTGTAACCGACCAATATAAATAGCTTGAACCAAAATTAATTAGATGTGCCATAATAATAGACGTACATTAAAGCCTTTTTAATTGGCCTATTTTAATAAGCTGTGTCAATTTTTAGTTAAAGTAACAAAAGTCCATATTATTAATCTTACAACAACAAATGAGGACATCTTAACTGCAACTTCTAAAATCTACTTACAAGTCAAGCCTGCCATTCTTCATCCAAGCTTCCTCTGACTTACGTGTTATCAGTGTTCTGCTATACTTGACCACAAATTAAATGAAATAATTAATGCAACGACTCAAGTAGTATATAACATTTTAAAGTATTTTTTTAATAGTATTTAATATTCTAAAGATACTTGTTGCTACTGAGAAAAATACTTCATGATCAAAATTGAACCATAAAATACTTGCGGATATTAGGTGTTCTTAGAAAAATATGTTAGGATGCTAGATACACAAAAAAATTTGTTTAAAAATACTAAATATCACTTTAAAATACTTCAAAATGCTAGATTCTATTTAACACACTATGTTAAAGACCACACTTTTTTTCTTTGGGTCATTTAGTTGGGGATTACCATTTATTTTCTAATAACTTTTTTGTGTTAAAGTATCAATAAATTTAATTTAATTACATATTCATCTATTAATAATATTAAAAAACCTTCAAAATATTTAAAATTTAGAAAGAGAGATCCTCAGCTTTTGAAGACTTTGGGTATTTTTTTATCAATGGACAAAGTATGAAAGATAAAACTGATTTTTATTCGATAATAACATCATAATGATGATATACTTTACCTATTCAAAATATCGTCCTATTGATGTGATAATGCTACTTCTTTCTTTGTTACGTCAGCTTTTTATATATAGCACGTAAGTCTATAGCACGCGATGTGCCTACACATGTAAATCGATGTCTAGCTATAGTCTATCAAACTTGACCACAAATGAAATAACGTAATGATAACTGAAGAAATTAGAGAAAATTAATGAAAATTTCTCATTGTAACTCTTTTTACCTCGAAGATAGATGGCATGTAATTAAAAAAGAGTTATATTTGTTAAAGATAAGTTGTATTTGGGTCTTTAAATAAATTAAGTACCTTTATGCAATAAAAGTTTTGCAATAGATAATTTTCCAACAAAAAAAACAACTATACAACACGTAATACAATGTTTCCAAAATAAAAGCCGAACTATTTACGTGTGTGTTTAATTTTGAAGTCAATTTCTGTATTTTCCTTTCCGTAAACTTGATGATATTGCCAAAATAAAGCATATATATATATACACACATACACACATATTACATAAGCATTATATATATATATATATGAAAGCTGTGTTCTTGTGAAATGGAAGGTGACTAGAATATATCTCACCGCTGAAAGAATATTAAAAAATGCGCGGGGGGGCTCTGACAGACTCTAAAGCAATTGATATCAATACTAAATTAATGGTTCAAAAATAATACTAAAAAGTCCAATCAAAATATTGAAATTGTTAAGTGAAGTTCACAATTAGATCAAGATCATACATATCAAGAAAATATAATTCATTTTAGGGAATTCATTTCAGCAACGATCCTAACTGCTAAAAGAGCATACTAAGTTGGAAAAGAATGCAAAACAAATGTGGGGCATATATGGCCATTGAGTAAAAAGAATGAGCATGAGTTTTTCACTTCCCATTATAATATCTAAGGAAGAAGCATGAAAATAATATAAAAAATGAAAACTAAAGAAACTAATGTGAGAAAATAAGGGATTGTTTGTTAATAATTAATTCACATCACATTTTTCAGAGAAGGATTAAATGCTATGGCGTATCATAATATAAACGGTCTAAATTCACAACTTGCTTGTAAATTTATTTTATTTGAAATGATGTTAACATATGCTCTGTTTTTTTTAAAAGGAAACAGAGGTAAGCCAAGTAACGTTGTAGGATATTAACAAAGAAATAATAATCATAATAATAATACTTTTTATTATTTATAGGTTATGTGAAACTTTTAACAATGCTCTCAAACGCTTATTGTGGACGTAAATATACATTGTACAATTATTCCTTAGTATTGAAAGAGATATTTTCTAGAGTATTAAATTAATTTATTTTATATTTATTCCAAAACATGCATAAAATCACACATGACATAATTATAAAATATGCATTCACCCCAACCAAGGGTTATGGATCACCATTATCTATTTTTTTTATTTCCTTCAAATATAATATTTTTTCAATATTTACATTTTACAAGTGATAAATGAAAGAAGACACAGACACATCTTAATTACTATTTTCCTTGCCCTCCGTCTTAATTAATATTTACAAATTATATAGTGGAATTCTTGTTAAATTAAAGAATTAGTTGTAAGAGCCCATTTGTTCCAACAAGAGGAAACCTCTTCCTTATGCACATTTAAAAAGTGAAACAATTGAAACTTAATTTTTGTGAGTACTACTTTATTATAATTTCAGTTATAATATTTAGGAAGATATTCTAGCTTCTAAATGTCTAAGTGTACACCTAAGGGTAATGGACGGCTATCCCTGACCGATTTTTGTATCGCTCAGGGGAAAGGGAGACTTTGCCCTACTCTTAGATTGTAGGCGAGTCTATCCCTTTCCAAAATATTTTGTACTAAAAAAATAAAGAGTGATTCTGAAGAATAAATTTTAGAGAATATTTTTTGTAAAAAAAGTGATATTAAAGGAATAAGTATTTTAATAATTATTATCAGAATGATTTTTTTAATAAGTAAATTACTAAAAATGGTATGAGATAAAATGATAATTACATAAAGTATAATTTTAAATTTATATTTTCTGTTTGATACTAAAATAATAAATAATATACAGACACATATATATGATATATTTGGTAATTAATAATAAATAATTAAGAATTTATACTTAAATTTTTTACTTTCTTGTACATAATTAGAAATTTAATTTTATACAGTCAACAAAGCCAGCTCCAGAAATCATCTCCGCTCCACCAATCTGGGATATTTAGCCTCCGGCTTCGATGAACAGAAAGTTGGACTTTGGGAAGTTTGTGCTTGACCTGTCTCCACAACATATTCACAGCATTGGATTATTTTGGAAACATTACATGTTTGTCAATTTTTAACTACATGAAATGGTTGCCTTACCCACACCATTCCCCACTGAAGATAAGTAAAAAAGGAAAAAAATAACGACAACAAAGGAATCAGTTACAGTTATGCAACAATTACAAAGAGGGATGCAATTCATGCATCCAAATTTCTCACCCCAAGAAAAAACCTCTCCACAGACAATTGGATCAGTTGCCCAAAATATTGATTTCACAATACTTAGAGATCTAATGTTGTAAAGAGGTTCATCATCTTCAAATGAATCCACAACATGCAAGTATGGGGAAACCACATCCTTCCTCAAATGGGACACATTTTTGGGGTAGCGGCCAAAATCGACCACAACCTGAATGGATTCATTCACCTGATCACGCAGGAACCTGAAGGCATTGGGGTGTGTCATTGGAATAACATGGTCTCGACCTCCAGACCTTTGCCAGTACTTGGATTGCCGCAAATAGTCAATCAAATCAATCTGATACCAGAAACAAGCTATTATTAACTTCAACCGCAAAATCCTTCATAAAGAAAAATGTATATTGAGCTCAGGTGGTCTGGAGAAAAGGAACCGAGAAGTTATATATAATTTGGATCATTACTCCTAATAATGTGGATTCCCATTTGCAGAACATTCAAAAGATCTATAGATCAGAAATATATACTCAGATCACTTGACAATTATTCATTAGTATTGAAAGAGATATTTTCTATAAAATAAATTTATTTTACATTTATTCCAAAACATGCATAAAATCACACATGACATAATTATAAAATAGTGATAAATGAAAGAAGTCACATCTTAATTACTATTTTCCTTGCCCTCCGTCTTATTAAATTAAATGAGAAATAGTGAAAGAATTTTTTAGTTGTAAGAGCCCATTAGTTCAAACCAGAGGAAACCTCTTCCTTAAGCCCATTTAAAAAGTGAAACCCTTGAAACTTGATTTTAGATACCCTTGAACCTTTGTAGTCCCACAACACAACACAGTAATGTTAAGCTCAATAAGTTTATTATTACTAAGACATATTGTGTCTATTGTGAAACTGATAAGTTATTTAATGTGAAATATTAATATTTAAATTTTTATTAGAATAAATATTAATATTTAATTTTCAATAATATCTTGAATAAGATTGTCTTTGAGGATATATATATATATATATATTTAGCTAAAAAAAAATATTATAAGACTTATTGGTAGTTTATAAATATTCTCATTAAATTCATAAGTTCTTTAAATTCTTCAAAAAATATATCTTTAAGTTTTTTAGATATGTGTACCTACCTCAGATGGATTTTTATTTTATTGTGATTTGTGACCAATATTTAGCTTTGAACCAAAAGTAGATTATTCATATAGCTAGTAATGAACAAGTTATCTTTTTTAATGATAGTTAGTAATTAATAAATCCACTACTTATATAAGAAGCTAGAAGTTTATAGATTGAGCTGCATTTTATATTAGATAAGATAATGACTCAAATAAATATTATTAATTTGCGAGAGGTTTTTCTTTATTTTTTCTTTCTTTCCATCCAAATATATTATATACAATATCCAGTTATGTTAGTTTCAATTTCAAATTAATAACAAGCAATATAATGAATTCTACTATCTATTATCTATTTTATATAAATTTCTTTCTTAATATTATCATTTTTCTTATATTTTTCCTTATTATAAAAAGTATGGTAATTAGTAAAAGGTAGCTTTTTTATATAATGCGTTGGTAGGCTCTAAGGAATTTTCTAAAGCAATTGATATTTATACTAAATTAGTGGTTCAAAAATAATACTAAAAATTCCAATAAAAATATTGAAATTCTTAAGTGAAGTTCATAAAAATATCTCGTGATTAATATTTGAAAAGTCTACTAACAAGGTTCTTTTGGATGTACTCTTTATATATATGGCCTACATGACTATTCTAAATTAAATTAGAGAAATCTATACTTATACTTTTCTTTACTTTTTAATTTGATATCTATGCTTACTTTTCTCTTTATTAAATTATTTAATTTTATTCTGTAAATACTGTGTATTCCCTATAATTTTACTTTATTAATATTGTTAGCTCATATACATAAATTAATTGTGTTAATAGAGTAAAATTAAAAGATTTAATAATAAAAAATTTAATATAAGTACCATACTAAAACTTAAGGAAAAGTATAAATACCTATAAAATAGTTTTCCTATAAAATTATATTTATGAAAGGGACGTAGATTCTTTTCATCACTAGCGTACTTTAAGGGGTTACTCTATGATCCATACAATAGAATGATAATGAAAATAATAGTCCTTCACGTTATAGCGGATGACTATTAAAATTAAAGTTTTGTTTTTATTATTAACGTAATTTTCTTTCTCTTTCGTTACATTAACTTTGTTTAGTGACCACATACAATTTGAAAAGTCTAAAGAGTGCTCTTTAAATAAATGTTGTTATCGACCATGACCGATGACCTATCAATGACCAAGTAAGGGGAAAAATACAAAACAAATCATTTAATGAAAATCTAGATTGTAAAAAATAAAATTTATTCTCTCTATCCACCAGGACCAAGACAAAATTAATTTTTTTCTAATTTTATGTGCCTCTTTCTTCATTTATGCTTGCTCTTTATTTGGTTGTTAATCGGAATATATTCTAGTTTGGTATTTTTCCAATGTCTCTCTTTTTCTAATCTAAAAGAAATTAAGCTGGTATGTATATATCCATTTTGGAAATTTTACTTTTTGAAAGAGAAAAAAATTACTGAATGTGACTTCTGGGTATATTTAGAAGTAAATCCTACAATTTTCATCTACAAGTTAACAATGGGGTTTGTTCGACTTCCAAGTATATGTTTGAATATGTATGACAGTTCCAAAAAAGAAATTAATTAGAACTTAAAAAAAAATAAATTTAAGCTATTGATTAAATAAGGATATAATAGATTTTTTTCAAAAAAAAAACACCACCTTATGCTTTTAGACATATAACATATATGTACAGTGTTGGCTTTAATTGTTTTCATGTTAATTATATGATATGTTTTACCTCCTTTATTTTAAATTTATTTTATATACATTTCTTCTTCTTTCTAGCTAGACTATCAATATTCATCCCCAAAATATATAACACACAGAGACCCAAAATGGAATTATTTACGTGTATTTTTAACATGAATTAAGTGGTGGTATTGTTGTTTGAACCAATATGGTATTAGCAAAATAAAAAATTCATATATGAGAGGAGATATTTAAAAGAAGTTTCTTATGAAATGGAGTGTTAGAGACTTTGAGGTCTACTCTCAAGTCAAGCACGCCATGTTCCTACAAAGACGTAATATATACATCCAATCAAATTAAGACTGAAGACTTATTAGACTAATACAATGGAAATGAAAATGTGGTCCAAGAAATGAAATTACACTTTATAAAGCGATGGAAATCTTCTTCTCTTCATTAACTTAACGTATTTTTGGGGTTGTGATATGGTCTTTGTTATGATAACAGACCACTTATAGAGCAAAGTTTCTTCTCATCACTAATGTAATTTTCATGCTCTTTCATTGCATTAATTGGCACAACTTGCTGTTTAAAAAGTCTACCATGTGCCATATACTTACGTTTTTCTAAGACGCATGATATATTTTACACCAGTACTATTCTATACTAATTGTTATAAATAAGAAAGACAAAAAATAACAAGAATTATTGTCCTCAGTTTCTAGAGGAATAAATTGTGACGAATAATCATCGCATATTCTTATTTGAAAATAGAGGGGCGTCACTCTAAAAATATTTTTTCCAATTTCTAAAAATATTTTTTAGTTTAATTTTTTTGGTCTAAATATATAATTTGTGGTCTACTCGCAAGTCCTGACAAGTTAAGCACTCCATGTGACTACAAATGGGGTAGTTGATGTGTGTGTGTGTGTGTGTGTGTGTGTGTGTTTGTGAAGGATAAGGGCAATATATCCTTCCTACAATGTGTCCCAAGAGTCTAACCATAAATAAAATAATGCAATGAAAATGAAAATACGGTCCAAGAAGTTAAATTATGCCTCACAAATAGACAATTTCTTCACATCACTAACGTGTTGTACGATCCCTCTATAGCCTATGCATACAACATCCTACTATTATATCTCAGTTGTATATCCCGCATTATAATTTTATTTACGGTATAATTTAACCCTTAATATTTTAAATTTGGATAAATACATATCACCCCTAGTTAACTAGCCAAAACATATGTTAAAAAGTCAATGAGATTTGGATCAAGTCCATGAACCATTCATAAGGAATTATTGATGAGATTGTTGAAGATGATCAGAAGTAAATCGACAAGGAGATTACTGCTCTTCGCAGATTGGTTTAGGGTTCAATTTAAAAAATTAAAAAAAAAATTGTTTGAGATTAGTCATCCGCCTTTTAAAAGAAAATACTTATGTGTCCATATTTTTTTAACAAGACATTTTGGGCCAGTTAATTATGGGTGACATTTATCCAAATTTAAAATATCAATTAAATTTCAAATTGCATTGCAAATACAAATAAGGATTCAATCTAGGGGAAATGGTTAACCATTTATAAAAAGGATATATTTGCAAATAGCATTATCAAAACTTATTGGTCAAATTTGAGTGAACAATACTATATATAATTATTTCATAAAATGTTTATAATGTATAGATTTAATAAAAATAATGAAAATTTAAGACAATGGAATACTCTCCCCCAGTTCTTTCTTATTATAAAAAAATACGGTAACTTTTTTTTATACATGAGGGGTACGCATCCGAATCAAATAAGATTAATTTAGAAGGAGACACTATTGCAAAAAAAAATTTCTAAATCAGTTGAAAATGATATTCTATATCGAACTATGATAAATGTAGAAACATACTGTTTAGAAAGTGTACACTTTTTAAATCGAGCGATTCACCAGTATAGAATGAGTAGAATTTAAACCGATCCCTTTTGAAATCAGGTGTAGAATTTGCTAATATCTATATAGGTTATGTGAATATAATTAATCAATTTTTTATACTGGTTGTATTTACACCCGGTGTAGATTAATCAATTTTCTACACCTCACCATAAAGACAACATGTATAGATGTTGTAATATTTACATATTGTTTCTACACCTGCCGGTATTCTTTGGCCAGTTTAAATGTATTTTTAAAAAATGACCCATTCAATATTTCATTAACTCCATCCCCTTCAAAGAGACAGCAGCAGAGACAGAGTTCAAGATGGCAGAGACAAATCTTCAATTGCTGATTACATTATTTATTTAATAAAATTCAATAAAAATATACAACAATTTGAATAGAAAAATTAAAAAAAATGTATATTCGTAATGACAAATATTATTGAGAATGAATGATTTGAACAAAAAAACTCAACTGCAGGTCCTCAATATCTTGTTCAGGAAATTGGTTAGATTGATTAAATATCTGAAATATTAAATTAAAATAAAAAATTAAAACATTACTAAGATATATTAAATTGACAAGAAATATATGAAATCATTAAAAACCCAATTTACTTCCTAAGTTAGGCCAGTCCTATTTGACAATATGATATTGATCATGTATCTAATTATGTAGAAGTCATACAAGTTATTTTTTTTGAGTTGCCTACGACTCTGTAATATTAACATGAATAAAATTATGTGTCATCAGTAAAAAATCGTGTGGAGCATAAGACTTAACACTTTTATTACCTTCAGTGTGATCCATTCAGGGTCCCTCACTGAGTTGGCTTTGTTAAAACCCCTTACAATTGTAAGCATCCTCATAGCCCCATGACCAAAGTTATGAACTTAGTAACTCTTTTATTACAAATACCACATTTAATTTATTACAAACACCAATGTTCTGTAAGGAAGAAAACTCACATGTTCATAATTTTCTTGGCATCAACCGATGGCTTGTAGTAGAGGAAGCATAAGAATTTTTTTTATAAGTATGCTTACATAATATGATCAATTGCCAATGATTGATGTAGAAAATAATTAAACAATAATGATTATTAGCATTAAATCGTCATATCATTCTTTTAAACTGTCTCCGCAAGGACCGATTTAAAAATAGGGCTTTAAAAATCATATTTTGTACTAGTAGGATTAGATCTTAAACACTCAGTGAGAACCATAGACTCCAAATATGGAGGGCAAACATAAAATATCTCCTTAGAATTTAATCCTTTTTTGGCCAAAGCATATGCAATCTTGTTGAGTCCTAAGAATATATTATAGCTTTGATATCCCATGCTAAGTGTAAGAGTCTTTTTATCTTGGTCATTAGTAAACTATATGTATTAGTATTAAGGTTTACCAACATATATATGATATTCTTTGAATCAGATTCAAGAATAATCTTCTTTAACCGTAGATCCCAAGTCAGTTGGAGTCCTTTATACACAGTATATTGCTCTGTTTCAATCTCACTACAATAACCCAGCTTACTTATAAAACTAGCCACTTAGTTATCTAAAAGATCTCTAATAATGCTACTGCAACCCGCCTTACTATTAGCTGCAGTAAGAGCTCTATCAACATTAACTTTAAACCATCTCATAAAAGGAGATTGCTAGCTCGATGCATTTTGTACATTAACCTTATTAACTACATAGTCATCTTGAATCTGCATGAAACTTTTTAATATTTGTAAAATGATTGAGCAAGGATCCACATGTTTGAAAATTTTTGAATCAAAAGTAACATGATTCCTCCACTTCTATAACCTCTAAATTGTAACTCCCCAAATTAAACCCCAATTACTAAGACCCTCCACTCCAAACTTCCTCTTGTTGCAATCTTTTTTTGGTTGTGTACAACTTATCTTTAACTATATGTAAAATAAATATTTTGTATATAGTTGAAGATATGTTTCATACAATTAAAAAGAGTTGCACCAGCGCAAGGACCTAGGTCCTTAGATACTTTTGTGCAATATATATCTTTTGAGAAATTTTTCTTATTTTTATAAAAAAAAACCACAGATTTTTTTTGCAAATTTTTTATCTCCAGAAAATGAAACTATTTGTACAAGCAAAATAGAATTGGCTGTTTTTATCTGACCCATAAATGAAGTTTGATGATTTAAGTTAGGAAAATATCTACCCTTAACGGAGTAAAATGCGCCATGTCTTCTTCATCTTCTTCTTCTTCTTCTCCTTTTCCTTTAATTTTCATAATTTCTGAACAGTCCATATGCTTGTAAATTTAATCATTTGTATTCACGAATTGATACACACGCATAAGAAAGAAAATATTTTCCATGCATATTTTCTTTTATATTTATTATCTTTTCTTACATACATAACTATATACTCTCAAAAATTCAATTATTCGTTAGACAACAATTTATGCAAGTATTTTAAATAAGAAATTGGAGTGGAAGCATAAGTATTTAATTTTATTCTGCAATTCAACTTAATCTAAAATATAAGGAACTCATCTTTTGGAGACAAATATAAATTTTAAGATAATTTAGGAATTCTTCAAGCTTTTTAAACACAATCCATTGTTACAAGTCTTCTAACTTATAAGAAGTCAAGCCTACCATACCTTACCAAAAATTTATAGGCTTATTCTTTTTAAAAAGATATATAATATATTGAATCTTCTTTTGAAGACTTTAGATTTCTTCATAAACGAATAAATTATTTTCGCAAGTTTCAAATTAACGTTATTTTTGGGTCACTAAAAAATCTATTGTATTTGACCAACAAACGAAATAAAATAGCGATAATGTGATCCAATAGCCCACACATTTTTTTGTCATTTTGTTTTTGTCATTGTGTATTGCCAGTTATTTTTCCTATTAAGATTTTATGACTTGATTTGGACTTGAATGAAACTTCTGCCATTATATCTGATATTTTTTTGAGTGGTTTATAATGACAGTTTTTTGTAGAAATTTTTTAAAGGGTATAATTTGGATATGGAGAAGTATAAATGTGTATTATTCTAGGATGTTCTATACTTTCCCTCAGCACTATAATTGATTTAATAAACATAGAAAAACTTGCTTCCTTTGTTTTTAATCTCTTACTTCACTTCTTCTTTATCAAAAAGAGTAAGCTTTACAAGCAACCTATTTGGAACGTTTAATTTTGATTTGAATAATCTACATAATAATCTAAGCTTTACATAAATTAATTATGCTAAGAGAGTAAAATTAAAGGATTTAATAAAGGAAAATTAGTATAAGTTAAAACTTGAAAAAACAGTATAAGTAGCTACAAAATAATTTTCCTATAAAATTATACTTTTGAAAGGAACACAAATTATTTTCATCACTAACGTATTTTAAGGGGTTACTCTATGACCTATACAATATAATGATAATGAAAATAATGGTCCTCATATGATAGTAGATGACTATTAGGATCAAAACTTTTGCTCATCGCTAATGTAATTTTCGTTCTTTGTCCTTGCGTCAACTTCTTTTAGTGGCCACATATAGTCTGAAAAGTCTAAAGAGTGCTCTTTAAATAAACGTTGGTATTCACCATGACTACTGACCAAGTAAGGGGGAAAATACAAAATAGGGGGTTAGGTTTAGTTATAACTCTTTTGGTTCAAGCATTTAAACAAATAATTGATCAGCATTTTAGAATATATTCATTGAACAATCTCCATAACCTATTCCCCTGTTTCACGAGTTTTGAAGGGTGAAGGAAGACAGAAGGAAATATCAAGAGTGGTAGCAACGGGGGAAGAGATTGTGTGGAAATCTAACAGAAAAAGACGTTGTCCAAGAGGAAAGTTTCTGTTACAATCCACACACAAGGAAAAGAGGAGAGATATGTGGAAATTAAGCATAGCTTCTTTAGATATGATTAACCTTTTAAGTTATGTGATTTTGGAGTTAATTTATGCGTGAGATTCTTTAGATATGATTCTCCATTCCCATAAAATGATGCTAAATATATTCTGTTTTTGGAATGGAAAAACAGAGGTAACCCATAGTAATTAATGTTGCAGGGCAGTAACAAATTATGTGAATTTCTCCATAATACAATTCCTAATCATGATTATTATAACCACTCCTTGATAGGACTATTTATCATGTACAATCAATAGGAAGAGTTTAAGAAAAAAATTATAAAATTGAAACACAAAGAGTATAATATTATATTATGTATTGGATATTGATTATGTAATTATTACCTTTGGAAAAATATTTAAGTCCAATGATTAAAAAGAAAAAAAAAATATTTGAGAGGTCAGTATATTATAGTGATGCATTCTAGAGTAAATGCATCCCCTCGAACCATGTTCTCACTTAAGTATAAAGTATACCAAAATGGAATGAAGAAAATATATGCATTTTTGTTATTGATATATATATAGTAAAGAAGATTGTATCTCTAATTTTTAAAATCATTTCTGTTTTTTTTTTCAAAATTTCATTTCATTAATATCACATCACATTGATGTTATATGATTTCTGCTTGTAACCAATCAATATATTCAGCTTGAACCAAAATAAAAAAGATGAGCCATAATAAACGTGAAAATCTTCTAAATTATCTGCCTATTTTAATTAAATATCCAGCTTGAACCAAAATAAATTAGATGACAACCAAATGCCAAGTCTTGGAAATATATATTATACGGATACTTAATATAATATATAGGATATGATTATAAAGTTGATCTTAATCCTAAATATATAACATATTTTCTTATTTATCAATTTCTTTCTAAATTTTGGTCCATATTATAAGTGCCTAACATAATCATTAGTGATTCTTTTCTAAGTCTACGCTTAATTATAAATGTATAAGAGAGAGAATTATAAATATAAAAGAGAGATTAAAAATGTTATATTCTTAATTAAGGGTAGATTTAGAAAATTTTATCAGTTTAGGATAGATTTAATGATTTAATTGTTATTTTTTAACCTGTGTGACTTAGTTAAAATGTTCTTGTAATATGGGTAAGATGAAGTGTTTGTATTTAGACAAGTTTTGGGTCTTGTAAGAAATAGAATAAAATATATAAATCCTAAGGAAACTCATGCCTTCACCTAGAAATGAATTAAGGGGCATTAGATATCAATCAATGTCATACCAATATCAATTTCTCCAGTCATCTACCTTGAAATAAAAAAACATATTCATCTACCATATGTTCATATTTATTTTTCAGCGACTTCATTAATTTTATTTAAAATATTAATAAATTTATAAATTTGTCCAATTAAATATACATGCTTTAAAAAATATACCACTATGGTCCTTATTATAAGTCCATATGTAAAATAAATTTTTAGTCATAAACATTAGTGCTTAAGTCCTTTAAGTTCTTCAAAAGATATATTCTTTAAATTCGTTTGGATATGTGTATCTACATATTATTCATATAGCTAGTAATGAACAAATTATGTTTAATGATAGTTGGTAATTAATAAATCCACTACTTATATAAGAAGCTAGAAGTCCACAAATTGAGCTTCATGTTATATTAGATAAGAGAATGACTCAAATGAATATGATCAATTTGCATGACGTTTGTATTTATTTTTTCTTTATTTCCCTCCAAATATATTATATACATATACAATAACCAGTTATGTTATTTTAAGTTTCAAATTAATTAAAAGCAAATATTGAATGAATCTTACTATAGAAATATTGAAATTGTTAAGTGAAGTTTATAAAAAATATCTCAGGCTTAATATTTGAAAAGTCTACTAACAAGATTCTTATGGATGTACTCTATATATATGGTTTACAAGACTGGTCTTAAATGAAAATAGTGAAATCTACACTTATACTTTATTTTTACTTTTTAATTTGATATCTAGACTTGTTTTTCTTTTTATTAAATTAATTAATTTTATTCTATTAATATTATTAGTCCTTGTAACTTTACTCTATAGTATTGTTAGCCCGTATACATAAGTAAATTGTGCTAATAGAATAAAATTAAACAATTTAATAACAAAAAGAAAATAGTATAAGTATCTACAAAATAGTATGAAATTTTTACTTATACTTCGGAAAGGGACAAATTTTTTTTATCAGTGACGTACTTTAAGGGGTTACTCTATGGCCGATACAATACAATGATAATGAAAATAATAGTTCCTCATGTGATAGCAAAAGACTATTACGATCAAAGTTTTTTTTATCAATTTTCTTTCTCTTTCGGTTGCTTCAATTTCTTTTGGTAACCACATATAGTTTGAAAAGTCTAAACAGTGCTTTTTAAGTTATCCACCATGACCAATGACCAAGTAATGAAAAAATAAAACAAATCATTTAATGAAATTTTATATTGTAAAAAATAAAATATATTCTTCCCAAGATAAAATTAAAACTTTTCTAATTTTTGGTGCCTCTTTCTTCATTTGTGCTTGCTCCTTGTTTAGTTGTTGATCAGAATATATTCTGGTTTAGTGTTTTTCCAATGTCTTTTTTTGGCTAGTCTCAAAGAAATTCAGCTGTTATTTATATATCCATTTAGAAAATCTTACTTGTTTAAAAGAGAAAAAATTACTGAATTGTGACTTCTGGATCTATTTAGAAGTAAATCCTACCAGTACAAGTTAGCAATGGGGTTTGTTTGACTTCCAATTATATGTTTGAATATGTATGATAGTTCTAAAAAAATTACTTTGAACTTAAAAAAGTAAATTAAGTTATTGAGATAAATAAGGATATAATAGATTTTTTTAAAAAAAAATAGCACCTTCTGCTTTTAGACATATAACAATTACGCACAGTGTTGGCTTTAATTAATTGTTTTCATGTTAATTATGTGATATGTTTTGCCTCCTTTATTTTATATACATTTCTTCTTGGTTCTAGCTAGACTATCAATATGAACTAAGTGGTATTTTTAACATGAACTAAGTGGTGGTATTCTTGTTTGAACCAATATGATATTACCAAAATAGAAAATTCATATATGAGAGGAGATATTTAGAAGCAGTTTCTCATTAAATGGAGTGTTACAGACTTTGAGGTCTACTCTCAAGTCAAGTATACCATGTTCCAATCAAATTAAGACTAAAGACTCTCGAGGTATTCTCTCATATTAGACTAATGCAATGGAAATGATAATGTGGTCCAAGAAATGAAATTACACTTTATAAAGTGACAAAAATCTTCTTCTCATCACTAACGTACTTTTGGGATTACAATATAGTCCTTCTTATGACAACATACCACTTGTAGAGCAAATCTTTTCCTTATTACTAATATAATTTTCTTTCTCTTTCATTGTATTAATTTCTTTTGACACAACTTGATGTTTGAAAAGTCTAGCATGTTCCATGTATCAACGTTTTGCAATTAGTACTATTCTATACTAATTGTTAAAAATAAGAAAGCAAAAAAATAACAAGAATTATTGTCCTCAGTTTCTAAAGGAATGAACTATGAAGAAGAATCATCGCCGGCAAAGACACATGAAATAATGAATGTATCTTATTTTGTACTGTTCCTAATTTTATTGCCCTAATTTTTTTATTTCTTAAAAATTAAAAAAAAACATTTGGAAGGTTGGGATATTATAGAGGTGCATCATAGAGTAAATGCATCCCCTCTTGCCATGTTCTCACTTAAGTATGAAGTATACCTAAATGAAATGGAAGAAAATATATGCATTTTTTTTTGCATTGATATATATATATATAGTAAAGATTGTATCTCTAATTTATAAATTCATTTCTTTTTTATTTTTCAAAATTTTGTTTATGTCATATCACATCACATTGATGTTATATGATTTCTGCACGTAACAAGTAATATATTCAGCTTGAACCAAAATAACCAAGTAATATCACATCACATCTCTTTTAATTATTTTTATTTATATATTTAACAAATTTGTAATATAAAATCTTCACATTCCAATCAATAGGATGATGCCCCCAAAAAATTCCAAAATTTAAATATTTTTAGTTCAAGATAATGGAGTGTGAATTTTGTTCAATTTATATCGGTCTAGGCACATCAAATAAATAAATTGTTTTGGTTGGTGAGCTAATGAGTAAAAATGCACGAGATTTTTTTAAAAAAACGTCCACTTGATTTCCTTTTTGGCCACAAAAGTGAATTTGATTAATATAAATTCGGTAATAAGTAAAAGATACAAAGAAGGGCGTTATATAAAATAGGTCAGCTAAGTATGACAGGTCTAATTTAGACAAATTCAAAGATTTGAATGATATGAAATTAATCAATAAATAATAAAATAGTAATCATAATTCATGACACCATTGTTCTCAATACCTAATAGCTAAATTACGGGATTTTAACTATTTACGTATATAATGTCAAGTTTAAATTCGAGCGGTTATAAAAAAATATTTTTAAAAAATTTATTTTTAATTAAAATCAATAATATTTAAATTTAACTCAGTCAAATAATTATATAAAAAAGATATTTTTAAATATTTGACTCGCTCCTACTATTTTTTACTCGTTTTGCAAAATAAAACTCTTTTAACATATTTATTTTGTATAGCATAAAATATTAAAACAAATACTCATATATCTCTTTCTCTACTTTAAAGCCTTCTAAATTTGCCTATTTTAACCAAAATATAAATTAGATGACAACCAGACGCCAAGTTTTTGGACCTATATATTATATTCTACCTATCCTTAATATATAATATATAGATTCTATAGATGATTGATATTGGTCTTAAATATATAACATATTTTTTATATTTTTTAATTTTTTTAAAATTATCTCTATTGATATTCCTTCAACAATAATCAATACGAGAGAAAATGATAGAATTGAGAAAGATAATTAGGGCATTTTAGAAAAAATATTTTATATCAACTAACTTATTATTTTTTAATTTGATTTAATTAGTTAAATAAGTCTTAATTATATTAAGTATAATAGAAGGAATTAGAGTTTAAGTTGCTGCTTATCTCTGTTTTCTGTTGAAAAAATAGAGATAAACAGAGTACCATTTGGTTTCTATCTGCTTATTCTCCCAACTTTCTATTTAATAAGCTCCGTTCAAAGAAGATATACAAGAAGAGAAGGTGAAGATAAACCATAAATACTGAATGTATCTTAGTTTTTTGTCTCATGGCATTACTTCCTACAAAATATACATCACCAAAATATATAACACACAGTGTTGGCCACGAGTGAAATAATGCAGTGTGATGATAAAGATGCGTGTAGTCCTCTATGTGAGAAATTATACAACAAGATATTTTCTTCTTCTCTTACATCATCAAATATCTTTAATTTTATGGTTATTTGTGTACTTATTATTAATTTTTTTTCTTTTTGGGTTAGACCATTTTTAGACCTCCATGAGTTAAGTCTATCTAAATCTAAATGTTATTATTAATAAACTTTTATTTAATTTGAGAAAAATCTATATTGTAATCACTATTTTTTTTATCTTGAAAAAATGGTAGAAAAATCTCTAATTATATTGCAAAATGTATTATTTAAAGATATCTTAAACTTGTTTAAAAACTCAAATGAAATATATTTTTAGTTGATGCAATATTCATTGCTTGTGTAACTTTTATCTTTAACTATATGCAAAATATCTATCTTGCATATAGCGGAAGCTATGTTGCATACAATTAAAAATGAGTTGTACCAGTTTAAGAACTTGGATCTTTAGATACTTTTATGCAATAAATTTTACAATATGTATTTTTTGAGAAAATTTTCCTATTTTTATAAAAAAAAAAGACATGTTTTTTCTTGTAAATTTTTTATCTCCAGAAAATGAAACTATTTATACAAGTAAAATAGAACTGGCTGTTTTATCTGCCCAGAAAGGAAGTTTGATGATTTAAGTTGGGAAAACCTCAACTCTCAACTGACTAAAATGAGCCATGTCTTCTTGTTTTTTTTTCTTTCTCTATTTTTTATGATTTTTGAACTGTCCATATACTTGTAAATTTGATCATTTATATTCATGATTTGATATACATACGTAAGAAAAAAAATATTTTCCATGCATATTTTCTTTTATATTTATTATCTTTTCTTGCATACATAACTATATACTCTCAAAAATTCAATTATTCGTCAGACAACAATTTATGCAAGTATTTTGAAATAAAAAATTGAAGTAGAAGCAGAAGTATCTAATTTTCTTCTGCAATTCAAATGAATCTAAAATCTAAGGAACTTATTTTTTGGAGACAAATATAAAATTTGAGATATTTAGAAATTCTTTCAAGCCTTTTAAACCCTATCCACAAGCCAACGAAAGTTGGCACAAATAATAAGGAATGGGCTCGTATCCCAAAATGACGTAAGTTTGATTCTTGCTACTGTTGTGGAGCTCTTTTGGTAGGCGATCTCGTAAGTTCCCTGTAAGTACTCTATGAGCCATAACCTTAGTAGGGGACCGATGTCAAATCTACCTAAATTTTTTTATAACAAAAAAACCCTATCTATAAGTTTACAAGTCTTCCAACTTGTAACAAAAAAACCCTATCTATAAGTTTACAAGTCTTCCAACTTATAAGAAGTCAAGCCCACCGGACTTTACCAAAAGCTTATAAGCTTCTTCTTAAAATGATATATAATACATTGAATCTCCTTCTGATGAGGACTTTGGATTTCTTCATAAATGAACAAATTGTTTGCACAAGCTTCAAATTAATGTTCTTTTAGGGTTACGTAAAAGTCTACAGTACTTGACAAATAAATGAAATAAAATAGCGATAATATGGTCCGATAACGAAAGAATTAATTGAAGACCACATCTTTTTGTGTCATTTTGTCTCTGTCATTATGTATTGCGAGTTATTTTTTCAATTAAGATTTTATGAATTGATTTGGACTTGGACGAAATTTCTGCCATCTTATCTGATATGTTTTAGTGGTTTATAATTACATTTTTTGTAGAAATTTTTTGAAGAGTATAATTTGGATGTGGAGAAGTATAAATATGTATTATTACAGGATGTTCCATACTTTCACTCATAGTTATAGTTGATTTGATAAACATGGGAAAACTTGCTTCCTTTGGTTTTACTCTCTTGCTTCACTTCTTTATCGCCTCCCTAGCATGGAGCGAGATGGATGATTCCATCGATAAATCTACACTTCTTGCTTTTAAATCATCTATCAAGGTGGATCGAAACAATCTCTTGGCTAATTGGTCTATTTCTTCTTCTTCTCCATGTGATTGGATTGGTGTTCAATGCAATACTCGCTATAGAAGGGTTCATTCCTTGGATCTTAGTAACATGGGCCTTGAAGGCATCATATCTCCACAACTAGGAAATCTCTCATTCCTTGTTGTACTTGATCTCAGTGATAACAATTTTCATGGTCGAATCCCTGAAGAGTTAATGCGACTACGTCGATTGAGACAATTTAACTTGAGCTACAATGAATTTCATGGACAAGTTCCAATATGGATAGGAGAATTATCCATGCTTGAGCACTTGGGTTTGCAAAATAACAGTTTTAATGGAGTTATTCCATCATCTCTATTTAATTTGTCAAAGTTGGAGATCTGGAATTGGAAGTTTAATTTAATTGAAGGGACTATTCCACTTGAGTTGGGAAAACTTAAGCACTTGAAGATTTTACGGCTTGCATATAACAAACTTTCAGGAAACATTCCCCATATAGTTTCCAACTTGTCTTTGCTTGAAATATTGAGTCTCTCTCATAATAATTTGTCAGGTATGTTTTTGATTTATTTTTAATATATATATATGTCTTTTCTATAATTGATTGAAATGATTTTAATTACCATGGAGAAACCTAGGTTTGTCTAGATTGCGTTTTTTTTTTATTTTTGTGCATTTTTTCCTGTTTATTTTTTCAATAATTTTAACTGAATCATATTACTATGCATCATAATTTTAGAGTTCGTGATTACCCCTCTCAGTATATATCTCCTCTACAAATTGAACTCAAAATCTACAGGAATTTAGAGGGATCTTACACCACCAGAAAATAAATCGTCATCTAATTTTTGAAACAATTTAGTAAAGTTACACCACAATCAATAAATCGTCATCTATTATAATAATAGTACAAAAATATCTAAGGCCACGGTCAGTCTTTAAGAAAAATATTATTCATTTTTTTAATCCCAAAAATTTTAATATTCCATGATTAAAAAATTTCTAAAGGTTTTATTTCTGAAAATGAGTAAGCTTTACAAGCAACGATTTTGGAACGTTTATTTTTTATTCAAATAATCCGATTAATAATTAATTTTATTTTTATTATTAATTTTTAAAATGTTGTAGTTAACAAATTAAAAATAATTCTTCTGGGAGCCTTCCAATAAATATGTGTTTTGAAATAAATGATGAATAGTAAGGCCAAATGGATTATGTGTAAGTTATTTTTCTCTTATAATCTTTGCGGCGTCATAGGACGCGTGAGCAATGTGTTTTTTTGTTTTAAATTTTTAATGATATTACCTTTTTTGAAAATGATATAATTGTTGTTGTGTTTTATCATTTAGAATATATTTGTTTTATTACTAAAAAATGTGCAAGTTCTATTACATGTATTTTGAAGAAATATAAATTTAACATAATAACTTGTGATGCTTAAGGAGTTGTTACTAGTGAAATTATTTTCTTTCCCACTCCCTAATATTTGAAGGAAGCATTCCAAATGAGATTGGTGATCTTTCACAACTAAAGACATTATATCTTAGAGGTAATCAACTTATTGATTCTATACCATCTTCATTATTTAACAATCCAGTGCCGCAGCAAATTAGTCTTAAAAAATCAATTATCTGGTAGTCTCCCAACAAACATGTGTTTTAGGATTTTAAGGGAATTTTATTAGAATTCTTCCTAAAATAAAATTAGGGAGCCCTTTAAAAATCAGTCAGATAGAACTTTTGGGCTATTAATATTTGATGTGGCATAGTAATTTTCAGGATAATTCTCACTTTTTATTTAAAAAATGAATCCTTATAAAGAGAAATAAAATATAATATTAGATTATTAGAAACAAAATGTTTGATATATGTGCTTTTAACAAGTTTCATATTTATGACGTTTGATGCATGTTCTATAACAGTTTGTTGAGCAAATATTTGTAATGTTTGTTTATCCATTTTTCTTTTTGACAACAGACACATGTAATAATTAAATATTAGAAAAATAGGGATCCTGAAGAAAAATAAATTAATGAATATTTGTTATTTCATGTCGTGCCGTATTCCTTTTTTTAATAAACTAAATTGCTGATAAGGATGATAAGAAGTGCTAGTTGAGTTTTAATGTTTCTTTCTAGCTTCTTATTTTTCATTTTCCCCTGTATTTTCTTGTTAGTGGCAAGTTTTCATTAGTTTTTCTTTTCTAAAAATAAAGATAATTCATCTAAATTTCTCAATGAATATTGGTGGAGAAAAATAAATGCCTTACATGAAAATAATATACGTAATTAATTATGAGTCATGGTTTTTTAAAACTAATTTTAATTTTATATTATCATTTCATTTAGAGTATATTAGTGTTTTTTTTCTCAAAATGAGTAAGTTTTGAACAATATTAAAAATTTATAAATTTGTATCTTTTACCTATTAATTTATGACATTATTTGGAAATGCATAATAAAAAGTAGAAAATTAAACTATTGTTTATTAATGTTATAAATTGATAACATATTTGCAGATGTAGGTATGGTGCATCCACTTTTTTAACTCTTTAGAAGATGACGGACCAATATGGTTTCATAGAGATTTCTTGTTTCATTTTATTATGAATTATATCATTTTTTATTATTTTCATTCACCTTTATCAATTTAAGATACATGAAAAGAATAAAAAATTGCTTATTAGCCACCCGAATCAAAATAGTATTTTCTTTTCGAAAATGATATAATTGTTATTGTGTTTTATCATTTAGAATATATTTGTGTGATTTCTAACTCATTTATCTTAGAACACTTTGCTAGGGGTAGGGTTTTTTTTTAATTTTTGTTATATTTTTTATGCATTTCTTCTTATTTTTACTAACATTTTTTTATTTTTTTAAGAATAAAAACAGTTTGTCATCCAATGTTTGAAATGGTTAGTAAATACATATCATGGGAAAAAGAATATTGTTATAATATTAATTCACAGCAGTAAGGCTCTATCAATATTTAAAAATAAATATTTTATTTTTGTTATTAAAAGCTTTTTGAAGATCATGTTTTTCAAAATAAGTAAGCCTTATAAGCAACACATTTAATTTTGATTTGGATATATGAATATAATATAACTTTTATTAATTTTATTATTTATTTTTATTTTTTTAAAAACATTTTGTAGTTAACAAAATCATTTTTTTGGGATGCAATTGTTGGGGTAGCAAGCGTCAAATAGATTCCATATGTCTCTTATTTTTCACTTTATCACAATTAATTGAAAAAAATTCATAAGCTTATTTAGTCTTGAATGAAATGAATACATCTCACATAATATATAGGAATTTCTCACAATAAATCTAAATTACCTAGTAATAAATTTAATTTTTGGCAAACCTCCAAATCCTAAATCTTCGTAGCAACAGTTTGCAAGCAAAGAAGTTTAATTATATGACTGTTTTATACCATATGTGAGTTTTTTTAGTTCATCTCTGAAATAAAAAATAATTTTAAAGCAAAATTTTGCTTTCCTTTTTTTTTTAATTCATTTTAAAGAACCATAAGAAGCTTTGTAATGTTTATCTATTTTTTTTATTTGAAAACATACACATATAACAGTGATGCTTTCTTTTAATCCCAATTTAAATATACCTTTTTTATATATGTATAATTTCCACCCACATGTCAAAAAGTATAATAAAATATTAAATTATTAGAAAAATTGGGTTCGAAAGATACATACTTTATCCATTTTTTATTTTTATTTTGTAAACATGAATACAAAAAATACGTACTTTAGAAAATTGTTCCATATGTATATACAAATCCCCCAGCATGATATGAAATCTTTAAAATAGAAAAGGTTCACACTCTTAGCTTCTCTTTCTTTTTCTTTTTAGTATTTAAATTAAACTAATTTTTCTTATCTCTTTTGATATTATAATAAATTTTGCTACGCATATATAATTTGCCCAGGAATCATTCCAAGTGAGATTAGATATTTGACAAACCTCCAAATCCTAGATCTTGACAGCAACAGTTTGCAAGGTATGACTTTTAATTATATGATTGCCTTATACCATGTGTAGCTTTTCCTTCTGTTTTCATCTCTCGAATAAAAAATAATTTTAAAATGAAATTTTGTTTTTTTTTTCATTCATTTTAAAGAACCATAAGAAGTTTTAGTAATATTTGAAAAAAAAATGATAGAAAAAAACTATAGAAAATGATAAATACTAAAGTAAGATTTTGTGTTAGTAGTTTCATAACTATTGTTAGTAATACTTGATCTATTATTGGCAACATACCTATACCTAATTGAAAATTTATCATTTTCATAACCTTTTTATATCATTTTCCCTAAAGTTTATCTATTTTCCTTTTTCTTTAGCAAAAGACACAAGTAATGGCGATGCTTTCTTTAAATCCCAAAGTGAATATGCCTTTTTTGATTATATGATTGTGCCAATTTTATTAGGATTTTAAGGAGATTTTATTAAGATTCTCCCTAAAATAAAATCAATGAGCCGTTTAAAAATATGTTAGAAAGAACCTCATAGGCTATTAATATTTTATGTAGCATAGTAATTTTCAGGATAATTCTCACTTTTTATTTAAAAAATGAATCCTTATAAAGAGAAATAAAATATAATATTAGATTATTAGAAACAAAATGTTTGATATATGCGCTTTTAACAAGTTTCATATGTATGATTTGTGTGCGTGATTAGAAATAAAAAGTAGAAAATTAAACTATTGTTTATTAATACTATAAATTGATAACATGTTTGCACTTGCACATGTAGGTATGGTGCATCAACTTTTTTTTTTAACTCTTAGACGATGACGACCATTATGGTTTCATAGAGCCTTCTTATTTCATTTTATTATGAATTATATCATTTTTTTTATTCTTTTCATGCACCTTTTATCAATTTAAGGTACATGAAGAGAATAAAAAATCAGTTATTAGCCTCCCAAATCAAAATGGTATTATCCTTTTGAAAATGAATTAATTGTTATTGTGTTTTATCATTTAGAATATATTCGTGTGATTTCTAACAAAAAATATAAATCTTAAATTACTAAACTAACTCTATATTAATACATGATTTTTGATTTTATTGATCTGCTTAGCGTCTATTTCTCAAAATCTAACTATTTCTATTTGTGCACTACCCATGAGGCCGTAAATACTTCCCACATTAATTCCCATCTCGGCCCACTTCCCCATTCAGCTCATTAGCCCATTTTCTTGGTTTTTATTTATACCTTTGGATACAATCCAATGAATTATTCTTACCTTATTGTCCCAATTCACAACTTTCATTTCTTTTATACTTTGTAGCTTTGTGCACTTCACTCGCCATCACTTTTCACCATCAAACCATCGATTTCAATTTTTAAATTCCAAGTACAAGGTGATGTCCCTAGAAGATAATACTATAAATTGAGAATATATACAATGGTACATCAATTTTTTTAACTCCTAGAAGATGACTATCAATATGGTTTTATATAGCTTTCTTGTTTCTTTTTATTATTAATTATATCATTTTTTATTCTTTTCATGCACCTCTGTCAATTTAAAGCCAAAGATCAATTAATACCAATAAATTAAAGCCTTTTAATTATCTTAACTTATTCATTATTAAAATTAAAACAGGTAAAATTCCATCATATCTCTTCAACATTTCTACTTTAAGAATTGTAGATTTACAAAAAAACAATTTGATTGGTAATCTTCCAATATCAACGGGCAATGGGACATTGCTAGAAGAATTATATCTACAATACAACAACTTTACAGGTATGCTCAATCTATTTATCCCTTGATTTTATGCTCTAACAAAATTTTCATTTATTATTTATGTTTTTTCTATATGGCTTGCAAATTTTTAAACTGAAATTGCTTTTAAGAGTAAAAATTGTAGCATATTTGATATGTTTCACGTAAGAAAATTGTTCTTCTGCAAAATATAAAATCTATTTATTATATTATCTACATAATGTGTAATTGAAAGTATTTTAATTTCTTAAACAAACAAAATAAAACTTCAACTTTTTTTAGCCTATGATGAATTCATTATCAGATTTCAAAGTTAGATTCTTGTGAACATTAGATAAATTTAATTCAAAATATAACTAATTTGGTTTTTCATTTGAAATAGGTGAAATTTATTCCATAATCTCTCTTTAGCATATCCTTTCAAAAGAATTTTAAGATCGGTAATTGATATTGGAAGATTCCCTTGAAAAATGAATTCCAGAAAAATTAAATCATAGAGTATTCTATTAATTTTAAACCTTTAATTAACAAAATTCCATGATTATTTATAGAGTATTAAGTAAATATTACCTGTCTTACTATCAAGTAATTAACAAATATTTTATATTTATTTATAGGTGAAATTCCTTCATTTATTTGGACCATGCCTTCTTTGAGAGATGTTGCACTTGACATCAATTATTTAAAGGGTAATTTGCCAGAAGAAATGTGTCAACAACTCCCTTTACTTGAAGTCTTTGGTGTTACTAGTAATCAATTAGAGGGAAGCATTCCACAATCAATAAGTAACTGCACATCTTTAAAAGTATTATATTTAGGTGGTAACTCATTGACAGGTATGTATTTACTTGCGTGTTTTTTTTCTTTTTAATTTTTTCCCTAACCTCATATATTGTTTTTCATCTCATTCATATTGTTCATTCACATACAATGGGGCTTGTGTATAGCTTGTGATTACAATCATAAAAAAACAAAGAAACTCAAGATTATGAACAGATGGAAGCACATAATATTTAATTTGTAGAATATAATTAATAATCCCATGTTTTATGTCGGTACTTCTTTCTTGTAGATTTATCATTCTTCTGATAACTTTAAGTGTAATAATGTATATAAATTGTGTTCTCTCTTATTCGTTATATATACTTTAATAATTCTATATTATTTATTTGAAATTAAAATTATATGAGATATTTAAAAAAATACAATATGGAATTAAAAATGTAATAATATATAAAAATATTTGGAAAAGTATATAAATTTAATTTCAAATTATAATATATAAATTAAAAAATTAAATAAAACTTAAAAAACACTTGTTCAACAATTTTTGATATCCCCCTGATGAACAAGAATACGAGATGAATTTTTTTGGATAGACAAATTATCTAAAAAGTAGTTTAACGCTTTTTGCTACACATGATTAATTGGCAATGCACAAAAAATCTATATAGGCAAACTTCACCCACTCACTTGCAATTATTAGAAGGTAAGCAATATGATGGTTAGAAGAAATTTGCTCTCCCCTTTTCTAATATTCAATTATTTAGAATTAGTAAGACCCGTGTAGTTTTTTTCCCTTGTTATAGGGCTTGTTTGGTTTCTTTTAAAACTATAATTTTAAAAGTTCTTTTAGGTAAAACTTAAGTTTAGAAAAATTTTAAAACAAACAATCATATTTGTTTAAACAGACTTTTGGACTAAACCATAGTTTAAAACTAAGGTTTCAGATAAGCTAGTAAGAGTAGCTTATGGAACAGTAAAAGAGCTTATGAACTAACCAATTACTATATTACCCCTACTTTTTCTTATACCCTCTCTCCTCTCTTCTACTTTTTCTTACACCCTCTCTCCTCTTATATCTTATCTCTCCTCATTTAATACTCATACCATTTTTCGTAATTTATCAATAATAAAAGTACTTATGAAAATAATTATCCAAATACTCATTTATTTAAAACTATTTTTTTTCATAACCTCTTCTCAAAAAGCCCTTTTCTATAAGCTGCTCAAAAGTCCTTTTTTTTTTTCATAAACTCGTTTCTAAAATTTTATCCAAACACACATATAATATGGGTATATTATATGCAAACGATATTACCTGCTTTATTTCTCTTTTAATTTTAAAGTCCGTACATTTATAAAAATGTTTTTTTAGCAAAATAAGAATATTATTACTTATCAGTTATATATCATATATGTATATTAAGAAGATTATATACAAATATTATGACCTATTTTATTTTTCTATTTACAAATCCATTCAGCTTTTTTATTAAATGCAACCTTTTTACAAGCATGACAATATTCCATCTAATTTTTATTATTTTCTTTGTTTTTCAATCATTTTCTCTAATAGAATAAGTTTAGATTGAGATTCCTTTTTTTTCCTCATTTTATTAATATTATTGAAATATAACTAATGATTTATAATTCCAAAATTATTGAAGCTAAGATCACGAACAGAGATATAGAAAATCATGAACTAGTGGGACCACATGAAATTTAAAACATGAAAAGCTCCACATCATATATAATATGCCCACATGTTGTTGTTTTTATTATATATTTATAGATTTTGTCATTTTCCTATTAATTTCAACTCTATATTTTTTCTCTCCCTTTTCTTAAATAATACATATGTTTAATTTCATTTTTGTTTTCATTTGTATTACACAAATTTATTAAATTTTCTATTAAATAATTGTCCAGTACTTATAACATAAAAACACTTTAATTTTAAAATAAATCTTCTATAATCGGGTCATCTCAGGATAGTTTATGATTTTCCTAATTTGTTATTTCAAAAAGTTTACAAAGACTTAAAAATAATAAAAATATTTTAGTTGTATATATTATTATTTTTTTTATTTTTTTTGGTTGCCCACCCGGTTCACTCGAGCTTTGCCCCGACTACATCCGGATTCGACCCGCGTCGCACACCTGGTTATGGTGGGTGAGTCTCCCAACGGGAATTTTCTGCATACGCCAAGGTTCGAACTCGAGACCTTGCTTAAGCGATACCGAGCCGCTTACCACTTGGATCAACCCCCGTTGGTTGTATATATTATTATTTGAAATATATAAAAGTCATCATTGTAACTTTTTTTTATATCTAAATAAACTCAAAAAGTTTATAAACGTATAGGCAAATTTGATAGGCTTAACTTTTTATACTTGATCTTAAAAGGAACTATTATTTAATTTTATTTAAATTGAATATTGAAAATAAGGCCTTCTCCTTATTTTTATTTAAATATATAAATATATACACAATTATTATTCATAAATAAATTAATATATATAATATTTATTTATTTAATTACTACATTAAGTTTTTAATACAATTAATAGTTTATAAATTCTAAAATATGAATTTTTGAAATTGTTGGATATTTTATTTAATTTTATTTTTTATAAATATTATATATATATATATATATATATATTAGGATTTAAGTCTATAGATTGTGACTTAGTTTTAAAAAGAGTGTAAAATCGAAATCGCACTAGGAGAGAACAATTTTACTTGAGTATTCTGGTAAATATTTTTCTTAAGGTAGCATTTTCGTATATCTTTTTACGATTTATATTTTATTTTATTTTAAATAATCAAAAAAATTATTTAAAATGTATTTTATTTTAAAAGGTAACACACAGATTATTTCATATCGTAGAAGTGATAATATGTAGTGATTTTTGTAATATAAAATGATGTATTATTATATTCCATACATGTTATATATAAAGAATATTAACTATTTTATCTTTTTTTCCCTATTCCCTTATGAACATGCTATTAATCCATCAATGCTTTTGTGTCCAGGTTTTATACCTAAAGGGATAGGCAATCTTGATAAACTTAATGTCTTAGCCTTGTCCGATAATCATTTGAAAGGACCTATTCCTTCCAACATATTCAACATTTCAACATTGACATTATTGAATCTTGGTGGTAATTTTCTCTCTGGCCTTCTCCCATCATATTTAGGAATTGGCCTTCCTAACTTGAACACGTTATGGTTGGAAAAAAATGAACTAACTGGACAAATTCCAAACAGCATATCAAATGCTTCTAATCTCATTACGTTAGATTTGTCATCAAACAAATTTGGCAGAGCTATACCCAATGTAATTGGAAATTTAACAAAATTGATTGGATTAGCTTTGGATGAGAATGATTTGATTGGGTTGATTCCAGATACAGTTAATGAATTACATGGCCTTCAACGTTTAAGTCTCAGCAACAACAAATTGAAAGGGTCCATTATAAATGGACTTTGCCAATTGAAAAATCTATATGAATTGGATCTTGCCAACAACATGTTTTCAGGAGTGCTTCCAGGATGTCTCGAGAATATTACTTCTTTGCGGAAGTTGAATTTAGGCTTTAACCAATTGATTTCTCATATACCTTCTTCTCTTTGGAGTCTCAAAGAAATATTGGTTTTAGACGTATCCTCCAATGCACTAAGTGGAACAATTTCTCTAGAGGTAGCTGTTATGGCTCTGAAAAAAAAAACATAATTAATAGGTAAATTTAATTTATCAAAGTATACATGTATATTGGTTGCTGAATATTTCAATGTTAAGGTGGTAGCAGAGTGGTTGCATGCGCTGGGTGATCTAGGAGGTTATGTGTTCGATCCTTAGCCAATTCAGAAGGGGGTTTTAATTTTTTTTAAGCAGGCAAAATTACAGAAATGCCCTCATGCGTTTTCCTTTCTGAACCCGTACTTCCTTCCATTTTTTCTGATTTCAGATGCTGTACTCATCAAAGTGCTCTGAATCCAGCAGCGATACTGAGGGGAATCAATGAGAGTGCAGTGATGAATCTTCACGCTACCGATGCCGTGTACCCAAGAGTTAGCTTCTGTCATTTCCCCCTCCATTTCTTGCTGCAGCATTGACCTCTATAATAGAGTGGGCAGAGGGCCGCAGGCGAGAAGAGAGGGAGAGCTGAGAATCATGGCAGCGACGGTGAGAGTGTAAGAGTCAGAGTAAGCAATTTCCACTGTCCCCTGTAACTTGAATGGTTACTGCCATCGCTGGGCTACTTTGTTTCTTTGGTGGCACTGTATTCAACTCTGTGGCAAGCGACGGTGAAGATTAGATTTGGGCTTTGGGCATGTCTTAAGCTAGTGGCTTGAACTCCGGTGCGTGGAGCAGTGTGGGTGAGTGTGATAGAAGAAAGAAGTGGGTTCAGTGGAAGGACGGGAGGCAGAGAAGGAGCGATGTTTTGGAGTCAGACAGAGCGTCGGTGAACGCAGTGTGAATCTCTATCGGCGAAGTGTACTCCGTAGTTCCGTCTGTCGCTGGGTAAGTTTTGAAATTTTGGGTTCTCTTCTCCTTCCTTTTATGTTTTGGTTCTGTGGCAATTCGGGTTGAATGAATAGAGCACACCACGCACACATGTTTATGAGCATATGATATTGCTGCTGCTGTTAGGGATATTATTTTAGGAATGGTTATGGTCAGGGTGGCCGTGTGTATGTGAATGTGCTTGCAGACGTTTGTGCCAAAGGTTGATCTGTGTGTCTTAAGTGTTTGTTGTTATTTACGTTACTGCTGCAGATAGAAAGCAGAGAATAGGAGGGAGGCGAGACTTCTACTGTGTTGATATGTGTTTGTGTGTTGTGGTATAAGTTATCAGTTCTGGGTTTCGGATTAAGGGAATGTATATACATGTTCATACATCTATGTTGATGTGGTTGCTGTGTAGGCGTGCACTGTTAAGGGGCATCCATGTGGGTATTTGTATTGTGCGATGTTAGTGCTGTGTTGTTTTGATTTCTTAGTTTTCTTTTGAAAGTGATCCTTACGGTTTTGAATCAAAGTTAAGCGTGAACAGAATGCATATATGAGTTTGAACGAGGTAGTTACAAATTGATGGATTTTGTGTTGATAAATACTGTACAACTTTGTTCTTTTGGGGGAAACCGAGTGGTTAATGCTGGAATATCATGTATTACAGATTAAGTAAGGCTATGTGATATCTTTGATCATGAACAATTCATGTGTAAAGGGTTCTACGTGATATTTGGTAGTAATGGAATTGAAATATGTGGATTTGTATTCCTCCATGTTTTTATTTAGCAACTTGTTAAGTATGAAGGAGAAGAGTTTGGGTGACATTTTTATAAGGGACATTGGTCCTAGAGTAATCTTGAAATCAATGGAAATAAGAATATAAAGTTGAAGTTTAAGCGATAAGTAAAAGTGGTAATGAATTTAGCAATTGATATGGGATGTCAAGGTTTATGGATGAATTTAGTGAATGAAGAAATTTGAGTAATAGTTTGGTCTTAAGTGGAATATGAATTAAGGGTGTGATGTTGGTTAGCTTGAAGGGAAGATGGGAATTTTTGTTGATATGCATATATATGTGTAAATGAATTGGGAAGCTAATGGAAGTTAATGAGTTTGTAAATATCTTCCAGTGATGGTATTAAATCAAAAGTACTTGGTATGGAAGAGGTGAATTACATTTCTTTATGAAATAGGGAGTTTGAGAAATGTGATGAATTTATTTGTCTATGGATGTTCATTAAGTGTGATAGAAGAATAGATTAGGACAGATAGACATAATTGGGTAAAGATTAGTCAAATTTAATGTGGTTGTAGGGTTTGAAAGTTTCATAGTCAAAGGTTGTGGTTTTTCATATTTCAAATGTTATGTAAAGGAAATAGTCTTCAGTACTATTGAGATGTATAGTAATCATTAATGGAATGTTTTATTTTCAGAAAACTTGGGAAAAATTAATATAAAGGGGAGAATGGTATTCTATAGCTTAAACAAAAGTCAATTGGTGGAGCGTTCCAGGTGAGTGAATAACGTTCCCTACAAATTTATATTTTCAAATGCATTATCATTTCAAATAAGATTTACAAAAAGCAAGGTTTACGAAAGTATGGTTTAAATCGTTAGAAATTATTTTCTTTCGATTGGTTTACAAAAGAATTATGATTATGTATGAAAATGGATGAATAAGCTTTTGAAAAGAGTTTGGCAAAAGTTGCATTGAACTAATGTTATTCATGCAATATATTCTTATGCGAATTTTATATGATTTTACAGTAATTTGATTTTAAATGTACATGCTGGGGTTTTTGAAATTCAAAGTGACTTTACCAATGATTATGGTATTTGAAACGATTGAGATCATTACATGTGAAAAGGACCCCACGCATGATGGAAATGTTTTAGGACGGAATACAGAACGCTGGTTGCTAACAGCAGTACTGTTAGTCCTTGGTGCACCTTGGTATTCGAGCTCGACAGTTTGTGGCATAGCCACCAGAATTATTTCGTGGGATTCGTTCTCGCGACAGTTTGTGGCCTTGAGCCACCAGAATTATTTCGTGGGATTTATTCTCGCGACAGTTTGTGGCATAGCCACCAGAATTATTCGTGGGATTTATTCTCGCGACAGTTTGTGGCCTCGAGCCACCAGAATGGTTAGTTACCCTCGTGGACTGTGTGTCCACGTCTGTTTTCGTTCTGTTAAAGTCCTACAGAAAGATCATGGTTTTGAAAAGATTGTTTTGAATGAGTTATTTGAAACAGTTATTTCATATTGTTATTTTTCCTGAAATACAAAAGATTATAGAAAGGTGTGCATCAGATTACGAAATGTTACGAAATATATTTTCAATATGATTATGCATTGATTATTTTCCGCATTCTTTAAATCATGTTTTTGGGACGTTATTCACGAGTAGATTATTTGGCCTCAGATAGTGCAGGTGACCCTAATCCTCCCGCTGAGCAGTGAAAAGCCTCGTCGTAGATCCGAAGCGTGGTTTTTGAACAAGATTGATTTTTATCTTTATTAAGTACTTGTGTTATTTTGATAAAAAGGTAAATGCTCCACATAGACCTTAGAAAATATTATGTTTATTTTGAAAAATGTTGTGGAAACTTTAAACGTTGTATTTGAGATTTTAGGCTTTCGGAATATGAAACTATTCATATTCTGTGCCGGTCACGGTCCAAATTTTGGGACGTGACAGTAGCAAACTTGAAAACAATTATACTTTTAAACTTGTCAAGAAATCAATTGTCAGGAAGAATCCCTACAACTATGGGTGCCTTACAAAGTTTAATAATTCTATCTTTGGCTCAAAACAAGTTACAAGGGCCTATTCCAGAATCACTTGGCGGCATGATAAGCATGGAGTCAATGGATCTTTCCCATAATTATTTGTCTGGTGTGATTCCAAAATCCTTAGAATCATTACTCTATCTTAAATACATTAATCTTTCCTACAACTTATTGTATGGAGAAATTCCAACAGATGGACCGTTTCAAAATTTTACTGCTCAATGTTTCATGATGAATAAAGATCTTCGTCGGAAATCTCAACTACAAGTGCAACCATGTAGGAAAGGAAACATGCACTTACCAGATAAAGTGATGTTGATCTTGAAATTCTCATTGCCTATCTTGGTTGTCATTTTGGTTGTTTCAATCATTGCCTTTCTAAAGCGTAAGAGAGAAAATGATAATTGTTCAACCAAAAGGGATTTAACTAATTTGGATACAATAACCAGGATATCATACTATGAGCTTCTACATGGAACAAATGGATTTGATGAGAGTAATCTTCTTGGCTCTGGAAGTTATGGATCAGTATATAAAGCAATCCTTCCAAATGTAAAGATAGTTGCTGTCAAAGTATTTAACTTGGACGTGGAAGAAGCATCGAGAAGTTTTGATATTGAATGTGCTGTCATGTGCAATTTACGCCATTGCAATCTCATTAAAATCATCACTAGCTGCTCAAATGACCATTTCAAATCTCTAATAATGGAATTCATGGAAAACGGGAGTCTTGACAAATGGTTGTATTCTCATAACTATTATTTAGATGTCTTGCAGAGATTGAACATAATGATAGATGTGGCAATAGCTTTGGAGTATCTTCATCATGATTCTCCTACGCTAGTTGTTCATTGCGATGTGAAACCCAGCAACGTTTTACTGGATGAAGAAATGGTGGCTCATCTTAGCGATTTTGGTATTGCTAAATTGTTTGGTGAAAGAGAACTGGAAATTTATACCAAAACTTTAGCTACAATAGGTTATATGGCACCAGGTAATGCTTTAATAATAATATTTTAGATTTATTTTTATGTTTTTATATGTAAATATTTGAATTGATGACACAAAAGAAAAGTTTAACAAAAAACCTTATATGACACAAAAGAAAAGTTTAACAAAAAACCTTATATTATGTTTTGACATCTTGAAATTTATACTAATAATTCAAATTCACATATAGAGTACGGATCAGACGGAATTGTTTCTATCAAAGGAGATGTGTATAGTTATGGCATCATGCTAATGGAAATGTTTACAAGGAAGAAGCCAACAGATGATATGTTTGTTCAAGGATTAAGTTTGAAAGATTGGGTGAGAAAATCAACACCACATTCAATCATCAATATTATAGATGCCAATTTGATGCATAGAGAAAATCATAATGCTGATAATATATTATCTCATATATCATCAGTTTTTGAGTTAGCATTAAATTGTTGCATTGACTTACCTCAGGCACGACTTACTATAACTGATGTTGTAGTATCATTGAAAAAAGTCAAAGCTATGTTTATAGAAAATGCTAGGGATATTGCTAGGTGAATAATTGTTTTTATTTAGCTTGGAGTTTAATTTTGGAAGGAGAGTTTTTCTTTTGCTTGAGAAAATTGATACTTTTAATTAAAAGTAAAGCATGTAGTAAAAATATCATTTAAAAAATTCTTATGGGACGCTATTCACTTACCTTTTGTGTTGTTAAATACCTACAATTTACTTTACTAGCAAATTCCATATGATATTCTCTCTTTCAAGCCCTTATGCCCAAAATAAAACTATAATCTTTATTCTTTCACAACCTTTATAAGAATTCACAAAATTCTTTTAATAAAATCCTTCTACTTAATTAACGGTAATCATCTTATAAATATGATTATTAACATTCAAATATCCATCCAATTTACTTAAATTATTTAGTATGGATATCCCTATAGGTAGATCCACCACTTTATGTCATTTTAAAAAATATAAGAGGAACCAAATGGCCTTATAGCCTATTAGCATGAAAAGTCTTCTATAAGCAAAATGTTACGAGTTCAATCACTCTTGTAACCTAACCTTAGACAGTTAGTGTCTGCCCCTCTAATTAAAAAAATATATAAAAGGAACAATCTACCTTCAACCTTCCTTCTATAGAATGCAATATTTGAATTAAATCAATAATATATCACCATAGTTAACTAATAACTTCAACACCAACACAATCATTCCTTTCTCTCATTTTATAAATGCTTCAAGTTTCGACTTAGCAATCCATATCACCATAACATACTTTAGGCAAATCCCAATACCTAACAAAATTTCAACATAGAAATTAAATAATTTTAATGCTGAATTTTGGTCTTTGTTAGAACACATTTAGTTCATGCTCAAATATAATTCCTTCTTCACACATTTCATCAAACACCCTAAGGGCATTCCAAAATCAAGTCATAATTATAAATTATCAACAGCACAATTTTTCAACTAGTTTTACATTTTTCTATGTCTATTTCCTTAACATGATCCAAGTTGATACAGAGAGAAACAAGTTAAATCCTTCTCTTCGCTCTTTTCTATACATACTTCAAGCTTCCATTTAATTGCTCAAACCTCACCACCGTGTTCTATATATATATATATATATATATATATATATATATATATTCAAATAATAAGTATATCCTTTAAGTTTCAACATAAAATTGAACAATCTTAATCCAACTAAATTGCTCTTCTACACATTTTCATAAACACCTTGTCTGCACCAAACATTCAAAAAGTTCAAAAACTTGTTAAACTTCAAATCTCTTATCCAATAATTTTCAAACACCCCTGTATAGAATTACTATGCTACCCAAATTCAAGTCCTTACCAAGAATCAACTCAAACCAAGAAAACAGAACGTAAATCCATCTTCTTCCTATTACAACAACCAAAACAGTTAAAGTGAAATTTTCTATCCTAATAAGCTCCTTAAACTATAGTGTCAACTTGTCTAAACTTCCATCTTCTCTCCTAGACCATGCACAACCCACAGGAAAACACCATGATAAAAAAAATGACTTGAAGCTCAACACGAGTTCATAGACGAATATCATATTTTTTGAAATGTCAAGTATATATATAACATGAGAGAAAATGTAATTTACATTTGTCATTTATTTTTCTGATAGAAAGCCTACATTTTCAATGAATTCATTCAATCATGGTTGACCACTGTACCTAGTTTCCTGCCAGATCAAGGTTTCTTTGCCACATGTAAATCAAACACTAATGGATGGAATAATGACAAGCTAGATAATTATTTCCTAAGTAATCGCCACCACATGGTATGAAATGTTCACCACGGATCTATTATTTAAAAAAACAAATAAATAAGAAATGAAGTACCTATTGATTTTTACTCTTTCACATAACTCACTCACCCATAATACGATGAAAGTGATAGGACTAGCATCTCCTTTTGAAAAAAAAAAGTTTTTTGTTTTCATGAATGGCAAAATTCCTAATTCATTATCATCAAGAGAAGGAAATTACCTAGGACTATAACTCCTTGCCACATATCTTCCATGCTATGGAGTTATACAAATAATTAGACCATGCGGATCATTACCATCTTTTGAAGTGCCATGCCACCAACCTACCTGAAAGCTAAAATATATTCTTAAGCTTGAAGTATACAACCACCAGTTAATTCCAGAGAGCTATAAATGTTACAGGTCTATAGTCAATAAAATGGCAATTTATTGGTATAGCATGAAAAATGATGCACAAAAGCTGCCCATTTAACTAAATTACTCGAAAATGATTGTTATTTTAAGACCAATAAAGTAATAAGAGAAATGCAGCCTGATTAAAGGATGATAATCATATTAAACGTGAACATAAATGACCTACATATTTGCTACCCTCCTAAAATTAACTCACATAGCTGATTTGAGCTCTGGGAACATGTTCACAGGCTAAAAACCTCGTAAAGACAAATAAATTAGGATATAAATTCCAATTATCACATTGAAGCTCCCAAGAAACAGGCACTCCCTACTCCCAATTGGATTTCATGGTCAAAAGTTACAAGGCATTGCCATAAAATAGGCTGGAGAACAAATAACTATACCAAAGAAATTCAAGATGAAAGACACCTAAATTATTCCAACCTAAGTGATAGCAATTGAAGGACAGATGCTAGCATTACTAGGAATACCCAATCAAATTGCATACAGACCAAAGTCAAAAGATATTCATGTAAGTTTTCATTGCAACCATTTTACGAGAACTCACAAGTCCAGCACCAGCTTTATCTCTTATAAAAGTTGCATCATTGTACCGCTCTTCCTTTATGGCTTTCTGAAAAAATTTTAAAATAAAAATCCGTAAAAGCTAATGAGCAAGAAAACACAAAATTTTAAAAGCAAGTAAAGAGATTCTTTTTGTCTAAAAAGCATTGCATGAGTTCGAATTCTTACATTGATATGAGATATTACTCTTCCAACACTGTCATTGGTAGCTGCAGCAGCAATTGCCACCTTAATCCTAGCAGCACCTTAATCCAACACTATCATCGCCACGAGAATGTCATGAACATTTTTTCGTTTTTCTCCAAAACTAGATTCTAATTAATCTTTACCCAGACATCTTGCATATGACATGTCATAAGCAATAGAGGAGAAATGTTTCAAAAGCTATATTGTCTCAAAGAATGAGCAAGGAATATTAAGTATGAGACGTGATGCTACATTAAAAGAAGATAACAATCAAGTTTAATATTATAAGCAATAAACTAGATGTGGGAATTTAAATCAATTACCGTTTACTTGATCTAGACACTAAAGAAAATTGTTGTACTTCCTGTCAACTACATCTTCAGAACCAATAAGTGATTTGCTACCAAAGTGACAAAAAATTTCTCCAGACCTTAACGTGATTGTTGTTACAATAATCACTTGAAAATTATAGTATTGTTGCCCTCCCTTTCGCCTCCACCCTTCTTGTATAACCTTGTTTAATTAATGAAACTCGCAACTTCTAGCTAAATCACATCACGTACAAAATCTTTCAAATGTTAAATAATAAATTATCAGCAGATAATGCGCCGGGCTATATTTCATTCTTCCGAATCACAAAAACTGTAAGTTGAATTAGCTCTTAATTAAGAACCAGGAAGAAACAGAATAAAATGAACTACACATCACAATTCAATTACGCGCATAAATTTACAATTCCAAATGCACCTTGAGAATTGAGACGAGACGTGCTTATCAATATCCTAAAAATGCTTACGCCATCGATCCCAATCCCATTCATCATCTTCAGGTTCACGATTCTCCTTTTCTGAGCCGTCTTTCTCAGCCACACTGGCGGTCTTCCCCGTACCCAGAGCCTCATTTCGAAGAGAATTCATGTAAGAATCGAACTGCTTGATGACGTTTCTAACTAAATCCTGGAGCATCGAGTCCCACCCCTGTTAATAGAGTCATCGGACAGCGATGGAGACCCAGAGGCCGGATTAACGCATCGGCAAAGCGGAGTAACATCAACAGAAATGGAGCGATGTGAATGCAAAGAGAAGGGAAGTGAATAGGGTGATCTCAAGGGAAAAGGGAAAAAAAACTTTGGGGCCTAGTAAGTGAAGATTGAGAGGTGCAAAAGGCGAAGATATGGAAGCCATGGACACAGAATCTCAATCTTTGTATGTGGATTAGAGAAAGAGAAAGAATAAATTAGAAGAAAAGAGAATTGGAGAATTGGAGAAAGATTTGAGTTTTGTGGATATGTGAGGAGGAAGAAAAGGAGGCGTAGTCGCCACTTGTAAAATGAGGAAATGCTCATAAAAAAAAAAAAAAAACTTGAAGCACTAAACATGAAGCTGTGAAACTAGCAGTGAGTGAAATTGGGGATGGAAAGCAGAAAATCCAACACACATGGATAAGGATTCAAGACCGATCTTTCAGTTAAACTTTGGCAAGACATTTTTATTTTGGTTAAAAAGTTTTTCTTTTTCTATTATTGTAATTTAACATAATTATTTTAGATTTTTCATTTTATAACTGTTATAAATATTATGATGAGTGGATCCATAGCATTGAGGAATTCCATATGGGTTAATGTCATTAGACTTATAATAACCTCTAATAATCCATATTGTACCATAACGTAAATTCATAAAATGTTAATCATAAAAAATGTCATATTTTCTAATCATTAGATTAACATTTCAACCGTTTACATTTTAATCTTTTTAAAATGTTAAATTATAAAAAGTTAATAATAAAATATAAAGTATTAAATTTTAATCTCGTTTAAAAATATACTAACAACATAAAAAAATATTTTATAAAATTAAAATTTAAACTATTAAAAATATTAATCTATCGATTAAATAAGCGAAGAGGATGGTAGAGGAAGAGGAGATACCCCTCTCCCATAAAAAAAACTACATGAATGAAAATTCTCCACTATTTTTTTATCTCTACATAAACATTCTATAAAATTTTACGTTAGTTATAAGAATTATAAGAAACTAATACAACTATATTTTTTGGGAGAAAGACAAAAAAAACCCATTTGAATTTCAAAAGGACAAATTGGGCTTCTGAATATTCAAAAGGACAGATTGGGCAGGAGGTCCAATCTGTCATTTACAAATTTGTGTGCAAAGACGAAATTATCCTTCACTTTTCCAATGTTTTGAGAATACGATTTACAAGTTTGCCAATGCTATTTACAACTCTGACAATGATATTTGCAACTCCTATAATAATATTTATAACTTTGACAATAGTATTTACAATTTTGACAATGGTGTTTGTAACTTTGACAATAGTATTTGTAGCTTTGACAATAGTGTTTGTAACTTTCCCAATGGTATTTGTAACTCCCATAGTGGTATTTGCAATTTCAACAATGCTATTTGTAACTCCCACAATAGAGAAGAAATAACTTTGACAATACGATTTACAATTTTGTCAATGGTATTTACAACTCTGACAATGGTATTTACAACTGTGAGAAATCAAATTTTAGCAATTGAGAGAAACACTGTAGCTGACACTGTAGCTTATTTGACAATACGATTTACAACTTGGCCAATGGTATTTACAACTCTGACAATGGTATTTGCAACTGTGAGAAATCAAATTTTGGCAATTGGGAGAAACACTGTAGCTGACACTGTAGCTTCTTTGACAATACGATTTACAACTTGGCCAACGGTATTTACAACTCTAACAATAGAATTTGCAACTGGGAGGATAAACCTGATGGAGGGTACACGTGCAGAAAAGGAGTGTAAACCCAATAGTATATGCACGTGTACCCTCCATCGGGTTTACCCTCCATGGGTTTACCCTCCGTCGGGTTTACCCTCTCAGTTGCCAATGCTACTATCAGACTTGTAAATACCGTTGGCCAAGTTGTAAATCGTATTGTCAAAGAAGCTACAGTGTCAGCTACAATGTTTCTCCCAATTGCCAAAATTTGATTTCTCGCAGTTGCAAATACCATTGTCAGAGTTGTAAATACCATTGGCAAAGTTATAAATCGTATTGTCAAATAAGCTACAGTGTCAGCTACAGTGTTTCTCCCAATTGCCAAAATTTGATTTCTCACAGTTGCAAATACCATTGTCAGAGTTGTAAATACCATTGGCCAAATTGTAAATCGTATTGTCAAAATATTGGGAAAGTGAAGGGTAATATGGTCTTTACACATAAATTTGCAAATGACAGATTGGGCTTCCTGCCCAATCTGTCCTTTTGAATATTCAGAAGGCCAATTTGTCCTTTTGAAATTCAAATGGCCTTTTTATGTCTTTTTTCCATATTTTTTTATCTAATATGGGAATAAACTATAAAACATGGGCAGAGTTGTACAAGTCATGGGGGTTTAAAACTTAGATTAAAATTTTAACAAAATAATCTATTTAGAGGTTATGGTGTTATTAAAAGTGTACAATGAAACATTAAGAAATTACTATTTCTAACATATCAGAGATATCTCATCCACATAATTTTATTATTCACAATATTTTTAATTTAGTTTTGATTTTTATGGCTTCATTAATATTTTTGTTAGATTTCATTTTCAACAATCCCGTTGTTATGTTTGACAAAAGAAAATGCAATTATCACTTGTAGAAAATGTTTCTGTTCATTTTTAGATGTCCAAATAATTTTGAGTACATTAAATAAAAAATTAAAAGTAAGAATATATTGTTCACAAAATATATAGGATATTTTGTTATTAGGATCTCTAAATCCAAGGGATTGATCATTCGAGAGATATTGCGAATCCGATTGAAATTGAGATGCTAGTAATATTGAAGGACTTGAAGTAACAATGTGTTAGTTGTATTGATCCTCAAGTTTTGGCTTGAGATTTGTAAGAGTGTTTAAATTAGAAAGTATTCATTATTATATGCGTGTTTGGAAAAAAATTTTAAATGAACTTATGAAAAAAATGGGTTTATAGACAGCATATGGAAAATGACTTTTCTAGAAGAGATTATGGAAAAAAAGTAATTTTGAATAAATGAGTATTTAGATAGTTATTTGTAGAAGGGGTTTTATGATTAGTAAATTACGAAAAAGGGTATGAGTATTAAATGAGGAGAGATGAGAGATGAGAGGAGAGATGAGAGTGGGTGTAAGAAAGAAAAGAGAGAAAAAGTAGGAGAGATGAGAGAGAGTGTAAGAAAAAGTAGGAGAGAAGGTGTAAGAAAAAGTATGGGTAATATAGTAATTGGTTAGCTCATAAGCTTTTTACTTCTCCATAAGCTGCTCTGACCAGCTTATCTGAAACTTTGGTTTTAAACCATGGTTTAGTCCAAAAACCCGTTTGAACAAATATGGCTATTTATTTTAAAATTTTCTCAAACTAAGGTTTTGAGCCAAACTTAGGTTTAGAGAGTTACCAAACAGGCCCTATAATTTTTAAATCTAAGGAATTGATCATTACAAAGATTTTGAATGGCAGATTGAAATTGAGGTGTTGACAATATTTGAAGACTACTTGAAATAGCAGCTTGCTAGCAATATTGATGTACTGATGATATTGGAAGACATGATGGAATAATTTGTTGGCAGTATTGATTCTGATGGTCTTCAAGAGTCAAATCATTCTGATGGCCTACTACAAAATATTTGGAAGTACTCAACCAATCCCCCTTTTTACATTTCTTCAATCCCTCCAAGAATTGCTTGTTGGGGAAAAAATTAGAACGTTAATATTAATTAATGATCATATTAATACATATTAACTTTTAAAATGATAACAAAAAAGAAAAGAAAGTTTCATTTTCATTTTTTAAACTTAAGCAACCAAAATATAGCTCAACTGAAAACAAGAATACATGAGTCATGCATTGGATTACTTTGTTCTCTCCTTATACTTTTGTTTCTTTTAATTTCTCAACAGAAAAATATAAGGGTGGACATTCATGAAAAATATATTTTTTATGAGGTTAAAATCTAATTTTACTTATAAACTTTTCTTTAAATGCACTGGACACTCTAAAATTTAAGGGTGTCTCAATTTTGTCACGTCCCGAAATTTGGATCATGACCGACACAGAATATGAATAATTTCACATTCTGAAAGCCTAAAACTTTAGATAAAACATTTGAATCATCCATAACATTTTTTCAAAATCAACATAATATTTTCTAAGGTAAATGTGGAGCTTCACCCTTTTCAAAATAATACAAGTTCTTAAGAAAAACAATTACATCAAAAGTAGTGTTTGTCAAATGGCGCTTCGTATCGACGGCGAGGCTCTTTACTGCTCAGCGGGAAGATTAGGGTCACCTGCACTATCTGAAGCCAAATAATCTACTCGTGAATAATGTTCCAAAAACATGATTAAAAGAATGCGGAAATAACCAAACATAAATATGTCTCAAATAATATCTTGTATTTCAATGCAAACTTTTCCGTAAACGTTTTCTTTAAGGGGAAACAACAATATGAAATAACCATTTCAAATTAGTCAAAAAAAACACTCATTTCAAAACCATGATCTTTCTGTAGGACTTCAACAGAATGACAACAGACGTGGACACATAGTCCACGAGGGTAAATAACCAATCTAGTAGCTCAAGGCCACTAGCCGTCGCGAGTACGAGACCCACGTAATAATCTGGTGGCTCGAGGCCACAATCCATCGCGAGTATGAAACCCACATATATCCGTCGCGAGTACAAGACCCACGTATATCCGTCACGAGTATAAGACCCACGTATATCCGTCGAGCTCGGGTAACCAAGGTGCACTAAGGACTAACAGTACTGCTGTTAGCAACCAGCGTTCTGTTTTTCGTCCTTTCAAAGCATTTCTATCATGCATGGGGTTTATTTCACATGCAATAATCTCAATCGTTTCAATGCCATAACCGTTGGTGAAAATCATTTTGAATTTCAGAAAACCCCAGCATGTATATTTAAAATCAAGTTACCATAAAAACATATGAAATTCACATGAGAATATATTTCATAAATAACATCAGTTCAATGCATTAGAAATTGTAAATTTTTTTGGGAACGTTATTCACTCACCTGCCACGTTCCTAAACAGCTACTCTTTTTAGCCCAACCACTCCGATTACTATCACTTCTCAATCCCCTGGTATTCTGACATAATACATTAATGTTCCATTCAAAATTCCAACAGAACAACGCACTATAAATCCTGATAAGCCTTTACTCCAAAGTTTAACCAAACAGAGTCTAAAAACCTAAAATCACAATTCATAACACAACAATATCTCCATTTGTGCATATTTCACATAAGACCAAAACTTAGCTTTCAAATTGTCTTTCTTCCAGAACTTAAATCCAAATTCAGATTACACACAACCATGCAATCTCTTATATATATACATATGCATATATGCTATCTGAGCCATTTCCCATAGGCTCCATTTTGCACAGCATCAACCTTGAGCTCCTTACCATGACAACAATGAATATATTTATTCATTAAGCTAAAACAATCGAAATAGAACGATCAAAGCCTCCTCCCCAAAAGTTTTCCCAATTCATTTAACGTTCCCACAGACCTTCAACAGAACATCAAGCACCAAAAACATATACACACAGTGATATAAGTTATACATCCCACTTGCTTTCCTGCTCAAGGCAACAACCTGTGGCCTAGGCTTCCCTGAATCCGTCATTCATACAATCAAGTTTTAGCTTTGGACGACCAACCATTAGCAACTATTAACTCCCTTCGTTATCCCCTCTCAACTCACACACGCAAACACACAAACAGAGCACACCCATCTCAGCCACTCATTCACTCATCCCCCAGAGTTACGCATAGCATCAAAATCACATAGGAAGGCCAAAGCTACCTACAACAATCACAGAGGAAGGCTCACAACTTACCAAAAACAGTTACTTTAACGCCGACTTCACCACCTGCCACCAGCTATGCCACCTCCAAGCTTCTTTCCTTCATAGGCCTGACAATAGCACTGCACTCACCTCACGGCCTTCTGCCAAAAACAAAGGGAAAATTTCCAGAAAAGCTAATGAGTAATGGGCGGCTCCCAAAATGCCAATGATAAGCCACAAACTCAAGGAATCAGAAGGGATGGCGCAGGGAATTGATCTTGCTACAGTGTCACCAATGAGCAGGCTACAGAGTAACAACAGAAGGAGGGAAAAAATGGGTACCTACCGGATATCAAACCATTGCTCTAACTATGACCCAACATTCCATTAATCTATTCCACTTCGCTTTCCCATAGAGAAGCAGAAACACAGCGCCACCACAACCACCGGGAAACCCAGCGACAACGTTAAACACTCAGATAATAGGGGATGGTGACAATAATCCAGCGGTAGCTCAAAGACGGGAACTTCTCTACAAGGTTCCTCTGTTCTCACTCTCGCGACCCACTGAATCACGCTGGGAGCTAATATAGCTGAAAGGGAATGATGATCGTTGGCGATAATGGAACAAAATGACAGAGGTACCAGCTGGAGCGAGGTCTGACACGGCATTGACGGCGTGCAGTCTTGCCACTGCGCCACCCGCTACCCTCCTGCTGTCGTTGATAGATTCAGAGAGAATGGGCGAGTACGGAGTCTGAAATCAGAGAAAAATGAAGGAGGGGTACGGGTGAGAAGGAAAGACAGGAGGGGTAATTTCGTAATTTCACGTGCTAAAAAAAATAAATAAAACCTTGCCTTTTGTAACTGTCAGGGTTCGAACGCGTGCCACCGCTTTTAACTTCTGCCTCCTGACCACTCTACTGCCCACAACCCTTTGACATTTCTGCAACAAATATACATATAACCTTTAAAAATCCCTAGGCCATAACATTCTCCCCCTCTTAAGAAATTCGGTCCTCCGAATTCGAGAATAGGCTTACCTTAGCCCTCAAATAAATGTGGATACTTGACCCGCATTTCACTCTCCATTTTCCAAGTAGCTTCTCCCTCTGAATGATTTCGCCATAACACTTTCACTGAAGGAATCTCTTTCGATCTTAACTTCTTTACTTGTCTATCAACAATAGCTACCGGGTAATCATCATATGACAAGTCTTCGTTCACCTGAACTTCTTGATATTCAACTGAACTTCTTGATATTCAACATCATGAGATGGATTGTACAAGTACTTCCGTAGCATCGATACGTGAAACACTGGATGTATCCCTGATAGCTCCAGGGGTAGAGCTAATCGATAGGCTACTGCACCTGTCTTATCCAAAATCTCAAAAGGACCGATATACCTCGGACTCAACTTGCCCTTTTTCCCAAATCTCATAACACCTTTCATTGGTGATACCCTCAAGAACACTTTATCTCCGACCATGAATTCCAATTCCTTATGATGATGATCCACATAAGACTTCTGTCGACTTTGAGCTGTCAGCAACCTTTGTTGAATCACTTTTACCTTCTCTTTAGCATCCTGAACCAAATTGGGTCCTAGTATCTCTCTGTCACCAACTTCAAACCATCCAATAGGAGATCTACATCGTCGTCCATATAATGCCTCAAACGGAGCCATATGAATACTTGCATGATAACTATTATTATAAGCGAATTCAACTAACGGCAAATGCTTCCCAACTTCCACCGAAATCCATCATACAGGACCTCAACATATCCTCAACTATTTGGATTGTCCTCTCTGACTATCCATCATTCTGAGGATGAAAAGTAGTGCTAAGATTTAATCAAGTACCCAATGCTTTCTGAAATAATTTCCAAAACCGAGAAGTAAACTGGGGCCCTCTATCTGAAATGATAGATACTGGAACTCCATGCAATCGCAGAATCTCCTCAACATAAATCTCGGCGTATCTAGCCACACTGTATGTCATCTTTACTGGAAGAAAATGAGTAGACTTAGTCAATGTTGGAAATTGTGCCCTAGGGGCCAATCATTGTCTTATGAACATTATTGATTTATGAATTTATTAATTGAGTTATCATATTATTTGCATGTTTACTATGATAACCATCCTTGGATAATTCATGATATTATCCTAAATGTCCCTGGTCGATCATCTATGCGGGAGCACAGATGAAATAAGACCAGTATGACTTTGAAGATGTATAGAGATATAAATCAAAGTCATAAGCACATGTAAGAGTACAAGGTGCTGGACCGACCCGCTATGAGAGAACTGCATGGGTAACGTCATAAGCTTCTCTCATATACAAACTATGTCAATACACCCTTTGACCTGAGATCATCATGGATTCCTACATGACAAAACGCTCAGCTTTGACCTAGTCAAAAGTCACTTTTGACCGAGTGATCATAAAGACTATGTTCGGCCTTAATGTTTTTTTCATGCGGAGGAATGTGAATGGTCAAGATGGAATTTGTCCCTCACATTCGTGGAGAGATATTACTGGGCCCCTCGATGAGTGAGTCTGAGAAATGTATGGCCATACTGTAATGGAAAGGTAGTTCCATTTCTATAGTCAGACTACTCAGGGATCGAGAAAGTAACGGTCGGGAATAGGAGGATGACATTATCCATGCCTCATCCATGACTAAAATATCGCGTGACAGAAGGGACATGATATGGTTGTATAAAAGGATACATCGTTTATCGATTCTCATATGATTTGGGTAGTCGTTATGTCTTGCTAGAGACCGCTTGCGACTTGTGGGCTAGTATAGCAAATGGCCCACTGCCAACTTCATATGGGCCTACAGGGTCGCACACAAAATAGCCCAACACGAGCTATGATGTCCAGATTCATTGAATCTAAGACATGTCCAGATTCAATGAATGATCCAGGTGAATGTATATATATTTATTTATATTTATATTCGTATATATATAAATTCGTATATATATATTATATATATGAGATATATGAGATTTAATTTATAAGGATAAATTAAATCCCTATCACGTTTGAATTCGAAATTCAAATTGATAGGATATCTCATATAAGAGATATTTATAAGATTTAATTTATAAGGATAAATTAAATCTCTATCACGTTTGAATTCGAAATTCAAATTGATAGGATATCTCATATAAGAGATATTTATAAGATTTAATTTATAAGGATAAATTAAATCTCTATCACGTTTGAATTCGAAATTCAAATTGATAGGATATCTCATATAAGAGATATTTATAAGATTTAATTTTAAGGATAAATTAAATCCCTATCATGTTTGAATTTGAAATTCAAATTGATAGGATATCTCAAATTTGTTTTATGAGAATAAATCAAATATAGTTCAGTCTCATCTTTATTTAAAGTTAAATAAATAGGTAATTAAATCTGTGGGACGGATTTAATATTATTTATTTAATTAGTTTCTTATAAAATTATACAATATATGATATTGTATTATTTTCAGAATTAATATAAGATTAACTCCTAAAATCCTTTTCGGTTAGGGAAAACGCAGAGCATCCTATATATCTAATATTAGGAGCTATGTTTTGGAACAGACACACACATAGAACACAGAAAGGCCGAAGGGGACTCTGTAAAAGGTTTGCATATAAGAAACTGCCGAAATAGAGACGGAGAGGACGAACTCTTGAGAAAGCCCTGGAGGGACAAGAGACGCTAGCACGTCGTTCGTGGTTGAAAAGCTGTTCGTGTGGATACCAGTAGAGGAAGCCGACCTGAGTCGTCGACTTCTTGTGATCAGAAAGGGAGCACGAGCCGCAGAGAGAAGCTGTGAACGTCGTGACCGAAAGCTGTGGAAGTTGCTGAGACACACTGAGGGTAATGCTTCTTCCCACTTGACTTAAACACATACGGTAGATCCTGGCAAGGAATGAAAAATTTTTAAGATAATTTCCGCTGCGTGTCTTTCAATTCCTTACAGTCAATCTGTCAACAATAACCCAGATAGAGTCAAAACCTTTAACAGTACGAGGCAATCCCAATGATGAAATCCATGGTTATGTTTTCCCATTTCCATTCCGGTATTTCCAACCGTTGTAATAGTCCTACAGGCTTTTGATGTTCTGCTTTAACTTGTTGACACACCAAGCAACATGCAACAAACTCCGCTACATCATTCTTCATACCATACCACCAATACAATTGCTTTAAATCTTGATACATCTTAGTTATACCAGGATGGATAGTATAAGCAGAATGATGTGCTTCTTCAAGAATCTGCTTTCTTAACTCCTGGACTTGTGGCACACAAATCCTGCCCTCGTACCTCAGAACACCTTCCTGATCAATTGCAAATTCTAAATTACTTCCGTCACAAACCGAATCCTGCAACTTGCACAACTTCGGGTCAGAATACTGAGCTTCCTTAATCTGATCACTTAATGAAGAACGAACTTGCAAATGAGCTAAAAACGTTCTCTTACCAGTAATTTCAAACACAACTCCTTCTTGTTCCACCTTATGAATCTCCTGTACCAATGGTCTTCTTTCCACCTTTATATGTGCTAAGCTACCCATAGACTTTCTACTTAGGGCATTAGCCACCATATTTGCTTTTCCCGGATGGTACAAAATCGTACAATCATAGTCCTTTAACAATTCCATCCACCTTCTCTGCCTGAGATTCAGATCCTTCTGATCAAAAATGTACTTAAGACTCTTGTGATCAGTAAAAATCTCACAAGTTTCACTATACAAATAATGTCTCCAAATCTTTAAAGCAAATATCATAGCAGCTATCTCTAAATCATGAGTCGGATAATTCTGCTCATGCATCTTAAGCTTTCTAGAGGCATAAGCTATCACTCGTCCATTCTGCATTAATACACAGCCTAACCCGATTCGAGAAGCATCACAATACACAGTGTACCCTCTAACTCCTGAAGGTAAGCTTAGCACTGGTGCAGAAGTCAGAGATTCCTTCAGCTTCTGGAAACTTTCTTCACATTTCTCATCCCACACGAACTTCACATTCTTCTGAGTTAATCTTGTCATCAGAGCCGCTATTCTTGAAAAATCCTGAATGAAACGGCAATAATATCCAACCAGACCTAAGAAGCTTTGAATCTCAGTGACCGTAGTAGGTCATCGCCAACTTTTAACTGCCTCAACCTTACTAAGATCAACATGAATACCATCTTTCGACACCACGTGCCCTAAGAAAGTGACTTCCGTTAACCAGAACTCACACTTGGAAAACTTAGCATAGAGTTGCTGTTCTCTCAACCTTTGTAACACTATCTGCAAATTATGTTCGTGCTCCTCCGTACTTTTAGAATAAATAAAGATATCATCAATGAACACGATCATGAACTTATCCAGAAATTCTCTGAATACTCGATTCATTAAATCCATGAATGCTGCAGGAGCATTCGTCAAACCAAAAGACATCACTAAGAATTCATAATGACCATACTGAGTCCTGAATGCTGACTTTGGAATGTCTTCCTTCATAATCTTTACTTGATGATACCCTGATCGCAAGTCAATCTTTGAAAAGTGCTGCGCTCCTTGCAACTGGTCAAACAAATGATCAATACGCGGTAACGGGTACTTGTTCTTTATTGTCACCTTATTGAGTTGCCGATAATTAATGCACAGTCTCAATGATCCATCCTTCTTCTTGACAAACAACACTGGTACGCCCCACGGAGAAGTACTGGGACGTACAAACCCCTTATCTAATAATTCTTGAAGCTGAGTCTTTAATTCTCTTAACTCAGAGGGTGCCATCCTGTAAGGCAAAATAGAAATTGGCTGCGTGCCTGGAACGAAGTCAATACCAAATTCAATTTCTGTATCAGGGGTAAACCAGGCAATTCTTCTGGAAAGACGTCAGGAAATTCCTGAACAACAGGAATCTGATCTAAACTGACAGTAGGCCTATCAACATCTTGGACTACAGCCAAGAATCCCTGACAACCCTTAGTCAATATTCTATGGGCTTTCAAAGCGGAGATTAAGTTTGTCGGCTTCTCTACTTCATTCCCTCGCAACACAAACGAGGTTTCACCCGGAATATTAAACTTAACCACCTTCAAGTGGCAATCAACAGAAGCATAACATGAAGCTAACCAATCCATGCCTAATATCACATCAAAGTCAATCATATCAAGTATCATCAAATCGACAAGACTTTCTCTACCCTCAACAGACACTTCACAAGATCTATACGCTTGTGAAACTGACAAAGATTCCCCAACGGGTAGCAACAGAAAAAGGATAATCAAGTCTAACAGAATCCTTACCCAACCGTTTAGCAAAATATTTTGAAACATAAGAATGCGTCGATCCAGGGTCAAACAATGCATAAGCTTTTTGAGAACATATAGTGATAATACATGTGACCACAACATTAGAGGCCCGAGCATCTTGTCTCGTCATCGCATACACCCTAGCTTGTCCTTGACTTGAAGGTTGTGCTCGCTTCTTCAGAGGTCATCCTGATGTACCTCTACCCACTGAGGCAGAAGTTGCTCCCACAGACGGAGCTGCAAAGGTAGTAGGGTGGGGAGAAGGTCGAGTTGATCCATAGCTCGAAGTAGACTGAGCAAATGGACAATCTCTCTTCAGGTGACTTGGCTGTCCATATCCATAACATGCCCCATGGTCTTAAGACAGGCTCCAGAATGATAATTCCCACACTTGCCACAGGGAGATCTAGAATATTTCGAATAGCTCACCCCGGATTGAGGTCTAGCACCTCCAAAGTTAGGTCTCAGGCCAGAAACACCCATCGAAGATCCATGAGGTCCGGGCGCAAGCTGCCTAGCAAAAGATGAGGGTTGACCCTGAGAGCGGTTCCCTTTAAATGAAGTGCCTTGGAACTTCCTGTTCCCAATCTTTTGTTTCTTAGAAACCTCATCTTCTTCCATGTGCCGCAACTCAATTCTCAAAGCACAGTCCACCACATCAGCATAAGAGGCAAAATGATTAAGCATCGGGGCTACCATATCATGAATATGTATCGGCAATCCCTGAATAAACCTGTCAATCCTATCCCTCTCTGATGGAATCAAGGTAGATGCATATGAAGAAAGCTTTGTAAACCTTCTATCATATTCTACCACAGACATTCCAGAAGTACATTTCAACAGAAGAAACTCCTTAACCCTGGCATCCTTCTTGCTCTGGGGTAAAAACGTTTTAGGAAAAGATCCTTGAAATCTGCCCATGATAATAATAGTACTCTATCCCCCTGAAATCCTGGCACTGTCTTACTCCAAGCATTCGCAATCCCCTCTAGTCGAAACAAAGCAAACTCCACATACTGCACATCTGGACATCTCAAAGCCCGACATCTCTTCTCGATTCCTATCAAGAACTCCATAGGTTCCTCTCGAGTATCAAACCCTGAGAACTTCGGAGGATCCAACTTGATAAACTCTGATAACTTAACTGTTATAGATTCTTCCTCTACAAGCTGGGGTGTTTCTACTCGAGTCTCGTACTTAGAGGATACAGATATCTCAAGAGACTGTGGAGATGGTTCAGGTTCAGATAAAATTTCCTGAAGGGGTGTAAGGGGTCGACTTCTCCGAGCCCTAGCTCCCCTACGACCCTATCCTCGACCTCGAGGAGGTAAACCACTTCGCTGAGCAGAGCCTTGATCTGAAGCCCTATCACTCCTAGAGCTCCCTCCAAATAGTAGACGTCTAGGCAGCATTTAACTATTCACAAAACATAGAAAATATTCAATTTCAAGAAAAATACGTTTTTGAAATCATAAGAAAACACCACTTTTGAATTTCTTTTAGAGATCTTTAGAAATGCCTCAACTATAGTTATGCCCGGGTTCATAACGGTAATTGAGACCCCACCGAAGTATCCTTGCTCCACTTAGCCATAGAAAAATTAGGCTTTGATACCAAAATATCACGTCCCAGAATTTGGACCATGACCGGCACATAATATGAATAATTTCACATTCTGAAAGCCTAAAACTTTAGATAAAACATTTGAATCATCCATAACGTTTTTTCAAAATCAATAGAATCTTTTCTAAGGTAAATGTGGAGCTTCACCCTTTTCAAAATAATACAAGTTCTTAAGAAAAGCAATTACATCAAAACTAGTGTTTGTCAAATAGCGCTTCGGATCGACGGCGAGGCTCTTTACTGCTCAGCAGGAAGCTTAGGGTCACCTGCACTATCTGAAGCCAAATAATCTACTCGTGAATAACATTCCAAAAACATGATTAAAAGAATACGGAAATAACAATACATAAATATGTCTCAAATAATATCTCGTATTTCAATGCAAACTTTTTCGTAAATATTTTCTTTCAGGGGAACAACAATATGAAATAACCATTTCAAATTAGTAAAAAAAACACTCATTTCAAAACCATGATCTTTCTGCAAGACTTCAACAGAACAAAAACAGACGTGAACACATAGTCCACGAGGGTAAATAACCAATCTAGCAGCTAAAGGCCGCTAGCCGTCGCGAGTACGAGACCCACGTAATAATCTGGTGGCTCGAGGCCATAATCCGTCGCGAGTATGAAACCCACGTATATCCATCGCGAGTATGAGACCCACGTATATCCGTCGCGAGTATGAGACCCACGTATATCCGTCGCGAGTACAAGACCCACGTATATTCATCGCGAGTACAAGACCCACGTATATCCGTCGACCTCGGGTAACCAAGGTGCACCAAGGACTAACAGTACTACTGTTAGCAACCAGCGTTCTGTTTTCTGTCCTTTCAAAGCATTTCTATCATACATGGGGTTTATTTCACATGCAATAATCTCAATCGTTTCAATGCCATAACCGTTGGTAAAAATCATTTTGAATTTCAGAAAACCCCAGCATGTACATTTAAAATCAAGTTACCATAAAAACATATGAAATTTACATGAGAATATATTTCATAAATAACATCAGTTCAATGCATTAGAAATTGTAAATTTTTTTGGGAACGTTCACTCACCTGCCACGCTCCTAAACAGCTACTCTTTTTAGCCCAACCACTCCGATTACTATCACTTCTCAATCCCCTTGTATTCTGACATAATACATTAATGTTCCATTCAAAATTTCAACAGAACAATGCACTATAAATCCTGACAAGCCTTTACTCCAAAGTTTAACCAAACAGAGTCTAAAAACCTAAAATCACAATTCATAACACAACAATATCTCCATTTGTGCATATTTCACATAAGACCAAAACTTAGCTTTCAAATTGTCTTTCTTCCAGAACTTAAATCCAAATTCAGATTACACACAACCATGCAATCTCTTATATATATACATATGCATATATGCTATCTGAGCCATTTCCCATAGGCTCCATTTTGCACAGCATCAACCTTGAGCTCCTTACCATGACAACAATGAATATATTTATTCATTAAGCCAAAACAATCGAAATAGAACGATCAAAGCCTCCTCCCCAAAAGTTTTCCCAATTCATTTAACGTTCCCACAGACCTTCAACAGAACATCAAGCACCAAAAACATATACACACAGTGATACAAGTTATACATCCCACTTGCTTTCCTGCTCAAGGCAACAACCTGTGGACTAGGCTTCCCTGAATCCGTCATTCATACAATCAAGTTTTAGCTTTGGACGACCAACCATTAGCAACTATTAACTCCCTTCGTTATCCCCTCTCAACTCACACACGCAAACACACAAACAGAGCACACCCGTCTCAGCCACTCATTCACTCATCCCCCAGAGTTACGCATAGCATCAAAATCACATAGGAAGGCCAAAGCTACCTAAGACAATCACAGAGGAAGGCTCACAACTTACCAAAAACAGTTACTTCAACGCCGACTTCACCACCTGCCACCAGCTATGCCACCTCCAAGCTTCTTTCCTTCATAGGCCTGACGATAGCACTGCACTCACCTCACGGTCTTCTGCCAAAAATAGAGGGAAAATTTCTAGAAAAGCTAATGAGTAATGGGCGGCTCCCAAAATGCCAATGACAAGCCACAAACTCAAGGAATTAAAAGGGATGGCGCGGGGAATTGATCTTGCTACAGTGTCACCAATGAGCAGGCTACGGAGTAACAACAGAATGAGGGAAAAAATGGGTACCTACCGGATATCAAACCACTGCTCCAACCATGACCCAACATTCCATTAACCTATTCCACTTCTCTTGCCCACAGAGAAGCAGAAACACAACGCCACCACAACCACCGGGCAACCCAGCGACAGCGTTAAACACTCAGATAACAGGGGACGGTGATAATAATCCAGCGGCAGCTCAAAGACGGGGACTTCTCTATAAGGTTCCTCTGTTCTCACTCTCGCGACCCACTGAATCTCGCTGAGAGCTAATATAGCTGAAGGGGAATGATGATAGTCGGCGATAATGGAACAAAACGACAGAGGTACCAGTTGGAGCGAGGTCTGACACGGCATTGACGGCGTACAGTCTTGCTGCTGTTCCCCCGCTACCCTCCTGCTGTCGCCGACGAATTCAGAGAGAATGGGCGAGTACGGAGTTTAAAATCAGAGAAAAATGAAGGAGGGGTACGGGTGAGAAGGAAAGACAGGAAGGGTAATTCCGTAATTTCACGCGCTAAAAATAAATAAATAAAACCTTGCCTTCTGCAACTGTCAGGATTCGAACGCGTGCCACCGCTTTTAACTTTCGCCTCCTGACCACTCTGCTGCCCACAACCCTTTGACATTTCTGCAATAAATATACATATAACCTGTAAAAATCCCTGCACCATAACAAATTTAGTCAATTTAGTTATTATAATTTTTTGACTCAAAATACTTCAATCTTTATTTATTTATTTATATAATCACACTTACAACAACTTAATTCTTATAATTTTTTAACATACTACAATATAATTATGTTCTTAAAATTTAAAGATTGAAATGATAATTAGGAGAGAAAAAATAGTGATTAAAAATTATATTTTTATATAAATAAATAACTTGTTATTTCAAGATATTCAAATCATTCACACTAAAGCATTGAGTTCACATAAGTCATTTCTTTAAAATATATAGAGACATTCGTTTAGTTCAATTTAAAGTTGAAATTCATAACACACTAAAAATATTGAGGCATACAGAAGAGAAGGCTGGCCAATCCATAAAAAAAGGAAATCATTTCTGATTTTATTGAACAAAAAGATATTTTAACAATACAATACATACACGTAGAGAAATAATTTAATTTCTACAAATTTATTATGCCTTTACCTTTTCCTTTTGTACATGAAAGTACAACATACCAAATGCTTTGTCACTAGTCCACAGCAAGTGCCTCACTTTCTTCTATTTTTTTTTAAAAATTACTATAAAGTCTAAAAAACATATAATCACTAAAAAAATTTATGAATAAATAGAATGCAATGTTAATAAACACTTGAGATCTCAATAAAAGAATGTAATTATTAAAAAAATTTACAACAAATGAATAACATATAAAGAAAAATTCTGACAATAAATCCATACTGTTTACTTGTCATTAGAACATTTTGATGATTGCATTTCATCTTTATGACCTCATGCTAATTTTCCCTTTTCCTTATCCCTTTTCACATTCATACAGAGATAGTTACAGAAACTTCTTATGCAACAAGGGATCAGTGATGACTTGAGGCTCAAAGTCTGGTTTGAGGAAGCGAGCAAATGTGTATGCATACAAATCATAACGAGCAGTCATATTGAAACCCCGCTTGTCTTTATACTGCCTACATAAGTTGAGGTCCATGTCTGCATTATCAAGCCATATCGATTTCGTGAAAGCAATGGAGTGCATGAAATATCTGGTGCTGACAAAGTGACCGAAATCGGCATGTGCTGGCTTTCCATCTCCCGAAGTAAAGGGGTACTGGAATGTCTTAGTACCAACACGTTTAATGGAAGCAACAAAATAACTATCCTGAAAAGATCATAACACAGAAAGTTAGTAGGCTGTTAAGGATTTCATGATAAAAATTCTAATTACAAGTTAGAACTCTTAACTCAAGCTTTACAAGTAAAATGGTCTTGACAAAATGTTAGAGCCTCTGTTACCTAGAGGTTGGGAGTTTAATCTGTATAACATTCTAAATACAACATAAAAGTGAAAAGATCATTACAAACAGAAAGTACGCAGGCTGTCAAGGATTTTATAATAAAAAATCTAATTACAAGTCAGAGCACTCTAAACAACTCAAGCTTTTGAAGTAAAATGGTTGTGACATAATATTAGAGCCTCTGTTGCTTAGAGGTTGGGAGTTTAATCTGTATAACATTCTAAATATAACATGACATGGCACATGATGAATGAGATACAGAAATGTATGCAAACAAATTAATACATGAAAAAAGAAACAGCACTACAAAATTCAGTTTAAATAATCATTTTAGGTAAAATAAAGATGTTCACTTCAGGGAAAATATCATTCCAAGTCTCCATAGTTTAATTTTTTAGTTGTCCACCCCTTTTATTTGGCTGTCTGACATGTTAGTCCCTATATTTTGAAAAATACTTAGAAGGAACACGAGCTAGCTTAAACTGTTAATTTTGCTAAGATCCAATGCCTTAATGCTTCCCTAATGCCCTTCTCCCACTCACTCGCATGTTTTTGTTTTAAGGAAGTGGGATTCCTTTTTCTGTTTTTAATCAGACAATTTTATAATTTTTTAGGTCATCTTTTTACCTAGTCATCTGATGGGTTTAATTGTTTTAAGTTCACCTTAGCAAAATTAACACTGTTTGGGATAGCTCATGGTCCTTCTGAGTATTTTCAAAATAAAAGGGCTAACGTTTCAAACAGAGAAAATAAAAGGGATAAGATCTCACGAAAATAAACTACAGGTACTAAAAATAAAGCACAATTAAAGCACAGAGACCTGGAGTGATATTTTCAAAACATAGAAGCTAAAACTATAGCTTCAAATGCAAACTAAATGTCACTCTTCATCTCCATTCATATAACTAAAGTTTTCTATAAGCTTTTAAGCTGTTTTGGAGAATTTCAAAGCAAATTTTTAAATATTTCAAAACATATCGGACCAGCAATATAGGTGCTAGAGCACAATACACATCTTGGCTTGAAATGGTATATCCATATTTGACATTGAAATACACTATATACAGATGTTCCGCAAGCATAAAATATGGTTATTCACGACAAGTATGTTTATTCGCTTTGCAATTTGGTATTCAAAAACATTTAATTTTAAATATCAAAGTACAGGACTAGCATTAGATCATTGGTACAAACGATCAAAATAGTGCTCAATTTAACCAAAAAAAGATCTATATGCACAACAAAATCGATTTAGTTTACAGAATTTAACATTCCAGACAATAAATTATAAATTTGAAGTAACTAACCTCTATTGGCCACATTGGCTCACTGAGTTCACCAACAGTCGCAGAAGGGTTGAAAACAATCTCTGCACTAGTCAAGCCAAAGGCTAACCAATTTAAAGGATGGTGCCTACCATAATATATATGTTATGATCAGGAATTTAATTAACGGTTATATGTATATTCTTTGTAGAATATTTCGAATGGGAAGTGTTAGCCGAATGGTTCAAGCGGCGAAAGGAAAAACATTCGGCCAGGGTTCGAGACGCAGCGGAAGCGGAGGTGAATTTTTTTTTCAGACGCGTGAAAATTACCATTTTGCCCCTCTGTCTATTTCTCACCGAACCTCTGCCTTTCTTCATCATTTTCCTTCTTCTTCCTGCGGGCCGCGAACAGAGAAGGCAGGCTGCAGCGACGCGGCAGGTGCGAGACGACAGAAGCTCAGCGTGCGGCGTGGGAGATGAGTACACGGCACGGAAGCTCGGCTGGACGCCTTTAAGAAGTATTCCGCTGATCCTTTCCCTTCTGTCGTCAACGAGGCTGCGGTGACAGGGGAGTTTGGGTGGTGATCGCTGGAGTGCCGCGGATTCTGGGTTCAGGATATTACGCCGGTAACACTCCTTCCGGTGGACCACATTCAAAGTAAGCGCCGTCGCCGTGTAGCTCCGTCTGACACCATTGTCGAGCTACTGTAGCAAGTCCTTTGCTACTGTAGCAAGTCTCGGAGGTCGATTTCCAGTTGCTCTTCGGCGATTGGTTCTGTGGGTAAGCTTCTTAAACCGAATTCCGCATTCTCCTTTCCTTCTAGCTCGCTACCGTGAGCAACTAAGCTCACTCTGTTCTTCGGTGTCATCGTCATTCCAAGTAACGGGATGTTCGTTGTTGTTGATAAGGAAAGAAGGAAGTGAGAAGCTAGTTGGCGACGCCGGAGACAGAGTTGCAGAGTTGTCGGCAATAGGCAGTAAGTACCTGACCCTGTTTCCGTTTGCTTGCTCGGTATTGTTGGTTCTGGCATTGTGAACCTGCGGATCTGGGAAATGGTTTCTGTCGCAATGTGTTTAATCTTTGAATGCATGCTGGGTTGCTGCGGTGTTATATATATGTTTGTCATACTGTGCTCGCGGGTTCTGTGAAAATATGCATGTTGTGTGCTGTCAATGGTTATGAACAATGAGCATTCCTGTCACTTTGTTTCTGTGGATTGTGCGCTGTGTATGCTGCTGTGGTGTGTGCATGGGTGTTCGGCGTACAGCTTGTGTGTTTTGGGGATATTGTTGATGTTTGCACCGCAGCGTGGGTATTGCGAATTGATGAAAGAAGAAGGGATTGGAGACTTGTACTGTTATGCGTATGTATAGGTATACATTTAAAAAGAGGGGGTTTTAAATCGGAGAACCATGTTGCGGTGATTGGAAGCTAGATGATATATTTATATAAGGAATGGTTGTTATAAATTGCAGGAGGAAAGTAAAAAAAAGAATGAGGGAAGAATAGGATTTCGGTTGCTGTGTGTGCATAATTGATTAATTTTCATATTTAGTTGTGGGCTAAGGGCAATTAGTTTTGCTAAGAATTTGAGGAGAATGTTAATATACTATTTCTAATTATCAGGGGATTGAGTAGTAGCTTTACAGCAAGTGTTTGGTGGGAAGAGTAGCGATTTAGGAACGCGGCAGGTGAGTGAATAACGTTCCCTACAAATTTACATTTTCAAATGCATTGTTATTTCAAATGCATTGTTATTTTAAACGATGAATTTCAAGTATAGATTTCGAAAAGCAAGTTTTATGAAATTGTGGTTTAAATCGTTAGAAATGATTTTCTTTCGATTAATTTACAAAAGATTACGGTTATACATGAAAATGGATAAAGAAGCTTTAGAAAAAGATTTGACAGTGAACTGATGTTATTCATGAAATATTTTTCTGTGAATTGCATATGTTTTTACAGTAACTTGATTTTGTATGTTCATGCTGGGGTAACAGAAATTCAAAGTGACTTTATCAATGATTATGATATTTGAAACGATTGAGATGTTTACATGTGAAAAGGACCCCACGCATGATGAAAACGTTTTAGGACGGAATACAGAACGCTGGTTGCTAACAGCAGTACTGTTAGTCCTTGGTGCACCTTGGTATTCGAGCTCGACAGATTGTGGCATAGCCACCAGAATTATTTCGTGGGATTCGTTCTCGCGACAGTTTGTGGCCTTGAGCCACCAGAATTATTTCGTGGGATTTATTCTCGCGACAGTTTGTGGCATAGCCACCAGAATTATTTCGTGGGATTCGTTCTCGCGACAGATAGTGGCTTCGAGCCACCAGAATGGTTAGTTACCCTCGTGGACTGTGTGTCCACGTCTGTTTTCGTTCTGTTGAAGTCCTATAGAAAGATCATGGTTTTGAAAAGATTGTTTTGAATGAGTATTTGAAACAATTAGTTCATATGGTTATTTCCCCTGAAATACAGATGTTTATGAAAAGGTTTGCATTAGATTATGAAGAGTTAAGAAAATACATTTTTAAGATGATTATGCATTGTTTATTTTCCGCATTCTTATAAATCATGTTTTTGGGACGTTATTCACGAGTAGATTTTTGGCTTCAGATAGTGCAGGTGACCCTATTTCTCCAGCTGAGCGGTAAAGAGCCTTGCTGTTGATCCGAAGCTTCGTTTGATAATTAGTACTTTTGATGTAATTGCTTCTTAAGAACTTTTATTATTTTGGAAAGGAAAGTGCTCTGCATGAACCTTAGAAAATGTTTGTATGATTTTTGAAAAATGCTATGGAGAAATTAATGGTTTTACTTAAAATGCTAGGCTTTCAGAATATGATGTATTCATATTCTGTGCCGGTCACGGTCCAGAAATAGGGACGTGACAGTTTGGTATCAGAGCCAAAGTTTTTCTATGGTTAAGCAGAGCAGAGATACTTCGGTGGGGTCTCAATTATCGTTATGAACCCGGGCATAACTATAGTTGTGGCATCTCTGAAGATCTCTAAAAGAAATTCAAAAGTGGTGTTTTTTCCTATGATTTCAGAAACGAACTTATAAACTGAATATTTTCTATGTTTTATGAATAGTTAAATGCCGCCTAGACGAGTTCAGTCTAGAGGGAGCTCTAGGGCTTCGGATCAAGGCTCTGCTCAGCGAAGTGATTTGCCTCCTCGAGGCCGAGGACAGGGTCGTAGGGGTGCTAGGGTTCGGGGAGGTCGACCCCTTAGACCTCTTCAGGAAATTCTATCTGAGGCAGAACCATCTCATCCACAGTCTCCTGAGATCTCTACGTCCTCTAGGCATGAGACTCAGGTAGAGACACCCCAGGTTATAGAGGAAGAATCCATCGCAGTCAGGCTATCAGAGTTTATAAAGTTGGATCCTCCGAAGTTCTCAGGGTTTGATTCTCGAGAGGAACCCATTGAGTTTCTGGAAGGAATTGAGAAGAGATGCCGGGCTTTGAGATGCTTAGATGTGCAATACGTGGAGTTTGCCTTGTTTCGACTTGAGGGGATTGCGAATGCGTGGAGTAAGACGGTACCAGGATTTCAGGGCGATAGAGTATCATTATTGTCATGGGCAGATTTTAAGGATCTTTTCCTGAAGCGCTTTCTTCCCCAGAGCAAGAAGGATGCTAGAGTTAAAGAATTTCTTCTGTTAAAGTGTACTTCTGGGATGTCTGTGGCTGAGTATGACAGAAGATTTACAGAACTTTCATCGTATGCATCTACCTTGATTCCGTCGGAGAGGGATAGAATCGGCAGGTTTATTCAGGGATTACCGATACATATTCATGATGCTGTGGCCCCGATGCTGAATCATTTTGCTTCTTATGCTGATGTGGTTGACTGTGCTTTGAGAATTGAGTTGAGGCACATTGAAGAAGAAGGGGTTTCTAAGAAGCAGAAGACTGGGAACGAAAGGTTCCAAGGATCATTTAAGGGTAACCGCCCTCAGGGCCAACCCTCGTCAGCTGATATGCGGCCAGCGCCCAGATCTTATAGATCTTCTGGGGGCATTCCAGATTCGGGACCAAAGTTTGGAGGTACTAGACCTCAGTCTGGAGGAAGTCAGTCTAGTTATTCCAGGCCTACCTGTAATATGTGTGGGAAGCACCATTCAGGGGTTTGTCTGAAGTCCTTGGGGGTGTGTTATGGTTGTGGACAGCCGGGTCACATGAAGAAAGAGTGTCCGTTTGCTCAATCAACCTCGAGTTATGGATCAGCTAGACCTTCTCCCCACCCTTCTACTTTTGCAGCTCCGTCTGTGGGAGCAACTTCTGTTTCTGTGGGTAGAGGTACATCAGGACGACCTCCAAAGAAGAGAACACAACCTTCAGGCCAAGGTCAAGCTAGGGTTTACGCAATGACAAGGCAAGATGCTCGGGCTTCTAATGCTGTGGTCACAGGTATTATCTCTATATGTTCTCAAAAGGCTTATGCATTGTTTGACCCTGGTTCGACACACTCTTATGTTTCAAAATATTTTGCTAAGATGATGGATAAGAATTCAGTTAGACTTGATTGTCCGTTCACTGTGGCTACCCCTGTTGGGGAATCTTTGTCAGTTTCACAAGTGTACAAATCTTGTGAAGTGTCTGTTGAGGGTAGAGAAAGTTTTGTCGATTTGATGATACTTGATATGATAGACTTTGATGTCATTCTGGGCATGGATTGGTTAGCTTCATGCTATGCTACGGTGGATTGCCACCTGAAAGTGGTAAAGTTTAACTTTCCGGGTGAAACTTCGTTTGTGTTGTTTGGAAACGAAGTAGATAAGCCAACAAACTTAATCTCTGCTTTAAAAGCCCAGCAAATGTTGGCAAAAGGTTGTCAGGGATTTTTGGCGGTAATCCAAGATGTTGACAGGCCTACTGTCAGCTTAGACCAAATTCCTATTGTTCAGGAATTTCCTGATGTTTTTCCGGAGGAATTGCTGGGATTACCCCCAGATCGAGAGATAGAATTTAGTATTGACGTCATTCCTGGTACGCAGCCAATTTCTATTCCGCCCTATAGAATGGCGCCATCTGAGTTAAGGGAATTAAAAAGTCAGTTGCAAGAATTGCTAGATAAGGGGTTCGTACGACCTAGTACTTCTCCTTGGGGTGCACCAGTGTTATTTGTCAAGAAGAAGGATGGATCGATGAGATTATGCATTGACTATCGACAGCTTAACAAGGTGACAGTAAAGAACAAGTACCCGTTGCCGCGCATCGATGATTTGTTTGATCAGTTACAAGAAGCGCAGTACTTTTCAAAAGTAGACCTGCGATCAGGGTATCATCAGTTGAAGATTAAGAAGGAAGATATTCCAAAAACAGCATTTAGGACTCGTTATGGTCATTATGAATTCTTAGTAATGTCCTTTGGGTTGACAAATGCTCCTGCGGCATTCATGGATTTAATGAATCGAGTATTCAGAGAATTCCTGGATAAGTTTGTAATCGTGTTCATTGATGATATCCTGGTTTATTCCAAGAGTGAGGAAGAGCATGAACATCATTTGCGGATAGTGTTGCAGAGATTGAGAGAACATCAGCTCTATGCTAAACTTTCCAAGTGTGAGTTTTGGTTAACTGAGGTCACTTTCTTGGGGCATGTGGTGTCGAGGGATGGCATCCAAGTTGATCCTAGTAAGGTTGAGGCAGTTAAAAGTTGGCCACGACCTACTACTGTAACTGAGATTCGAAGTTTCTTAGGTCTTGCAGGATACTATCGCCGTTTTGTGCAGGATTTTTCAAGAATAGCAGCTCCGATGACAAGGCTAACCCAAAAGAATGTGAAGTTCGTGTGGGATGAGAAATGCGAGGCAAGTTTTCAAAAGTTAAAAGAATCTTTGACCTCTGCTCCAGTGCTAAGTTTACCTTCAGGAGTTGGTGGGTATACAGTGTATTGTGATGCTTCTCGGATTGGGCTAGGCTGTGTGTTAATGCAAGATGGTCGAGTTATTGCCTATGCCTCTAGAAAGCTTAAGTTGCATGAGCAGAATTATCCAACTCATGATTTAGAGATGGCTGCGGTGGTGTTTGCTTTAAAGATTTGGAGACATTATTTGTACGGAGAAACCTGTGAGATTTTTACAGATCACAAAAGCCTTAAGTACATCTTTGAACAGAAGGATTTGAATCTCAGGCAGAGAAGGTGGATGGAGTTGTTAAAGGATTATGATTGTACGATTCTGTACCATCCGGGAAAAGCGAACGTTGTGGCTGATGCTTTAAGCAGGAAGTCTATGAATAGTTTAGCACACATAAAGATTGAAAGAAGACCGTTGGTACAGGAGATTCATAAAGTTGAACAAGAGGGAGTCGTATTTGAAATTGCTGATAAGGGAGTACTTTTGGCTCATTTGCAAGCTCATTCCTCATTACGGGATCAGATTAAGGAAGCTCAGTATTCAGACCCGAAGTTGTGTGAGTTGAGGGATTCAGTTAAAGACAGAAGTAATTCGGAATTTATGATTGATCAGGAAGGTGTTTTGAGGTTCGAGGGTAGAATTTGTGTGCCACAAGTTCAGGAGTTGAGAAGGTTAATTCTTGAGGAAGCTCATCATTCTGCCTATACTATCCACCCTGGTATAACTAAGATGTACCAAGATTTGAAACAGTTATTTTGGTGGCATGGTATGAAGAATGATGTGGCGAATTTTGTTGCACATTGTTTAGTGTGCCAACAAGTTAAGGCGGAACATCAGAAGCCGGCAGGACCGTTACAACGGTTGGAGATACCTGAATGGAAGTGGGAAAACATAACTATGGATTTTATCGTGGGATTGCCCCGTACGGCTAAGGGTTTTGATTCTATTTGGGTAATTGTTGATAGATTGACTAAGTCCGCTCATTTTCTACCAGTGAAGACGACGTACAGTGCGGCTAGATACGCTGAGATTTACATCGAGGAGATCTTGCGGTTACACGGAGTCCCAGTGTCTATTATTTCAGATAGAGGGCCCCAGTTCACTTCTCAATTTTGGAAATCATTTCAGAAAGCTTTGGGCACTCGATTGAATCTTAGCACTGCTTTTCATCCTCAGACTGATGGACAGTCGGAGAGGACAATCCAGATAGTCGAGGATATGTTGAGGTCCTGTGTCATGGATTTTGGTGGAAGTTGGGACAAACATTTACCGTTAGTAGAGTTTGCCTATAATAACAGTTATCAATCAAGTATTCAAATGGCACCATTTGAGGCATTGTACGGGAGGCAGTGTAGATCTCCAATTGGATGGTTCGAAGTTGGAGACGGAATGATATTAGGGCCTGATTTGGTTCAAGATGCTAAAGAAAAGGTGAAGGTGATTCAACAAAAGTTGTTGGCGGCTCAAAGTCGACAGAAATCTTATGCAGATCATCGTCGTAGGGAATTAGAGTTCATGGCCGGAGATAAAGTGTTTTTAAGAGTGTCACCAATGAAAGGGGTTATGAGATTTGGTAAAAAGGGTAAGTTAAGTCCGAGGTTTATCGGCCCCTTTGAGATTTTGGATAAAGTAGGTGCAGTAGCTTATCGATTAGCCTTACCACCAGAGCTATCAGGGATACATCCGGTGTTTCATGTATCGATGTTGCGAAAGTACTTGTATGATCCATCTCATGTTGTTGAATATCAAGAGGTTCAGGTGAACGAGGACCTGTCATATGATGAAGATCCGATAGCCATTATTGATCAACAAGTAAAGAAGTTGAGATCGAAGGAGATTCCTTCGGTGAAAGTGTTATGGCGAAACCACTCAGAGGAAGAAGCTACTTGGGAGTTGGAGGCTGAGATGCGAGTCAAATACCCACAATTATTTCAGAACTAAGGTGTGCATATTTTCAAATTCGGAGGACCGAATTTCTTAAGAAGGGAAGAATGTTATGATCAGGAATTTAATTAACGGTTATATGTATATTCTTTGTAGAATATTTCGAATGGGAAGTGTTAGCCGAATGGTTCAAGCGGCGAAAGGAAAAACATTCGGCCAGGGTTCGAGACGCAGCGGAAGCGGAGGTGAATTTTTTTTTCAGACGCGTGAAAATTACCATTTTGCCCCTCTGTCTATTTCTCACCGAACCTCTGCCTTTCTTCATCATTTTCCTTCTTCTTCCTGCGGGCCGCGAACAGAGAAGGCAGGCTGCAGCGACGCGGCAGGTGCGAGACAACAGAAGCTCAGCGTGCGGCGTGGGAGATGAGTACACGGCACGGAAGCTCGGCTGGACACCTTTAAGAAGTATTCCGCCGATCCTTTCCCTTCTGTCGTCAACGAGGCTGCGGTGACAGGGGAGTTTGGGTGGTGATCGCTGGAGTGCCGCGGATTCTGGGTTCGGGATATTACGCCGGTAACACTCCTTCCGGTGGACCACATTCAAAGTAAGCGCCGTCGCCGTGTAGCTCCGTCCGACACCATTGTCGAGCTACTGTAGCAAGTCCTTTGCTACTGTAGCAAGTCTCGGAGGTCGATTTCCAGTTGCTCTTCGGCGATTGGTTCTGTGGGTAAGCTTCTTAAACCGAATTCCGCATTCTCCTTTCCTTCTAGCTCGCTACCGTGAGCAACTAAGCTCACTCTGTTCTTCGGTGTCATCGTCATTCCAAGTAACGGGATGTTCGTTGTTGTTGATAAGGAAAGAAGGAAGTGAGAAGCTAGTTGGCGACGCCGGAGACAGAGTTGCAGAGTTGTCGGCAATAGGCAGTAAGTACCTGACCCTGTTTCCGTTTGCTTGCTCGGTATTGTTGGTTCTGGCATTGTGAACCTGCGGATCTGGGAAATGGTTTCTGTCGCAATGTGTTTAATCTTTGAATGCATGATGGGTTGCTGCGGTGTTATATATATGTTTGTCATACTGTGCTCGCGGGTTCTGTGAAAATATGCATGTTGTGTGCTGTCAATGGTTATGAACAATGAGCATTCCTGTCACTTTGTTTCTGTGGATTGTGCGCTGTGTATGCTGCTGTGGTGTGTGCATGGGTGTTCGGCGTACAGCTTGTGTGTTTTGGGGATATTGTTGATGTTTGCACCGCAGCGTGGGTATTGCGAATTGATGAAAGAAGAAGGGATTGGAGACTTGTACTGTTATGCGTATGTATAGGTATACATTTAAAAAGAGGGGGTTTTAAATCGGAGAACCATGTTGCGGTGATTGGAAGCTAGATGATATATTTATATAAGGAATGGTTGTTATAAATTGCAGGAGGAAAGTAAAAAAAAGAATGAGGGAAGAATAGGATTTCGGTTGCTGTGTGTGCATAATTGATTAATTTTCATATTTAGTTGTGGGCTAAGGGCAATTAGTTTTGCTAAGAATTTGAGGAGAATGTTAATATACTATTTCTAATTATCAGGGGATTGAGTAGTAGCTTTACAGCAAGTGTTTGGTGGGAAGAGTAGCGATTTAGGAACGCGGCAGGTGAGTGAATAACGTTCCCTACAAATTTACATTTTCAAATGCATTGTTATTTCAAATGCATTGTTATTTTAAACGATGAATTTCAAGTATAGATTTCGAAAAGCAAGTTTTATGAAATTGTGGTTTAAATCGTTAGAAATGATTTTCTTTCGATTAATTTACAAAAGATTACGGTTATACATGAAAATGGATAAAGAAGCTTTAGAAAAAGATTTGACAGTGAACTGATGTTATTCATGAAATATTTTTCTGTGAATTGCATATGTTTTTACAGTAACTTGATTTTGTATGTTCATGCTGGGGTAACAGAAATTCAAAGTGACTTTATCAATGATTATGATATTTGAAACGATTGAGATGTTTACATGTGAAAAGGACCCCACGCATGATGAAAACGTTTTAGGACGGAATACAGAACGCTGGTTGCTAACAGCAGTACTGTTAGTCCTTGGTGCACCTTGGTATTCGAGCTCGACAGATTGTGGCATAGCCACCAGAATTATTTCGTGGGATTCGTTCTCGCGACAGTTTGTGGCCTTGAGCCACCAGAATTATTTCGTGGGATTTATTCTCGCGACAGTTTGTGGCATAGCCACCAGAATTATTTCGTGGGATTCGTTCTCGCGACAGATAGTGGCTTCGAGCCACCAGAATGGTTAGTTACCCTCGTGGACTGTGTGTCCACGTCTGTTTTCGTTCTGTTGAAGTCCTACAGAAAGATCATGGTTTTGAAAAGATTGTTTTGAATGAGTATTTGAAACAATTAGTTCATATGGTTATTTCCCCTGAAATACAGATGTTTATGAAAAGGTTTGCATTAGATTATGAAGAGTTAAGAAAATACATTTTTAAGATGATTATGCATTGTTTATTTTCCGCATTCTTATAAATCATGTTTTTGGGACGTTATTCACGAGTAGATTTTTGGCTTCAGATAGTGCAGGTGACCCTATTTCTCCAGCTGAGCGGTAAAGAGCCTTGCTGTTGATCCGAAGCTTCGTTTGATAATTAGTACTTTTGATGTAATTGCTTCTTAAGAACTTTTATTATTTTGGAAAGGAAAGTGCTCTGCATGAACCTTAGAAAATGTTTGTATGATTTTTGAAAAATGCTATGGAGAAATTAATGGTTTTACTTAAAATGCTAGGCTTTCAGAATATGATGTATTCATATTCTGTGCCGGTCACGGTCCAGAAATAGGGACGTGACAATATATTAATAGCAATCTTCCCATATGATGTTTCAAATACAGGGTGGCCAGTATTTCCTTCCATATAATGTGTTCTCATTTAAGTCCCCAACCCACGGTATATGGTTCTGACCAATGTCACATGTTCATCTGATTTTGAAAGTCAGAAACTCGGAATATTTTCAGCAAATAAAAGCAAGAAGCTTATGTAAATTACCTTACGGTGCTTCCCAATTATGTTTCCACAATTTCCAATAACGATGGCAATGTTCCAGAGAACCTCTCCATGATTAATATCCCTCTCAAGAATTGGACTTATAATGACCATGTTATATTTTAATGCAAAACTTTGAAGGAACTGTGTTGATTCTCCATCAACAGGTTCAACAAATTCACACCACCTCTTCTCTCGAGTACATAAAGCAAAAGGCATCATCCTTCTCCATCAACAGGTTCAACAAATTCACACCACCTCTTCTCTCGAGTACATAAAGCAAAAGGCATCATCCATGCTTCCTGCAGGAAAGGTATATTAAATTTAAACCATTGAAGATTTTCCTATCTCAGGAAGAAGTCAATGGGTAAAAATGTTCATGCTCAAATATAACCTACTTGCAAGCATAATATGTTGACTCCTGAAGAGCCAGCTGCATCAATAATTGGTTTTATCTTTTCAAAGATAGCCCTCTTTTGATCCAAAAATGGTGCAGTTGTGGGAAGGGCAATAGAGTTTTGAATTAGACCAACCATAACTATTCTAGGTTCTCTCATTAGTTCTCTGTCAACATGAAATGAAAAAGCCTGAAAGAAATCAATGAAATCATCCCCAGAAGTAGAATATAGAAGGACTAGACTTAAGTAAAATTTATATACATTTATTGGTAATGAAGTTCTCAGCAAAAGAAAAATGACATGTCTAAATTTTTCTTTGAAAGATCCAATCATGCGATTGAGTTGTAAAAGCTAAACACTTGGTAGAAAAAAAACTACACTTCAACATCTTTTTATAGAAAACTCAATAACAAAAAACATAATTTGTAGCTGATGAGCCATAAGAAGAAAATGAAAGGAATTAGCGAATTGGAGGTCAAATCATTATATATATATATATATATATATGAAATTCAGGTATTTAAATGGAAAAATAAGGTTTTATTCATATTTCATACTTGGAGGTCAAATCCATGTTCCGAAAAGAGAGCTGCAGCAGATTCAAGGAGAGTAAGAGTATCAAGTTCTCTTCCACAATTAAGCCCAAGAAGCAAGCATCTAACTTCCAGCAATATTACTCTAATACACCATCTGAAAGACAATTTATTTATCTATATATGATTAATGAAGTAAGTTAATAATCAAAGGAATGATAAGAATCATCATGCAGTTCAATAGATTTCAAAATTAAACAAGCATCATCATATATATTGCTTAAAAGTACTTAAGGAATTTATAGGTGTCAAATCTCCACCAACTATTATACATCCATCATATTCTTTCCTCCATTGACTAGAAAACAAGTGGCAAATAAATGCCAAAGAGAAATGCTCCACTGACTATATGGTCCCATTTTGAAACTTTAACCTCCATCTTTTAATATAAATTTCTTCCCAGGTCTAATACCCAATCAACCAAGTAGAAAGGTCTCATTAAAATACGATCATCATACCAACAGTGGCTTGAGAATGAATTCAGGATGCAAAACTAATCTCACAGAGGAAGGAACTTAATCTTGGCCAAGACTGGGCGTTTATTCAAAACAAATCTAAGGGATAAAGTACAAAAGCCTATTAGTATGCCTAGGATCCCCTTTTACTCATGTTCTGTGATACAACCATAAAACTGAATCTTTTACCCTATGTTTGGATAGGAAGAAAATTAGGGAGGAAAGAATCCTAGGAGGGAAAACTTTAAAAAATAGTAAATGTTTTTACCACTTCAGAAAAATTTTCTTCCTAGTATTCCCTCCCCCTATTTTTCCCTCACTTTCTTTCCATCCAAACATAGCCTTAATAAAAATGCAGACGCTGACATTGCATGTTAATGGTCATAGAAGCAGCTCAATCAACCGCTAATCTTGACAAGGCTACATACATTAATAAATTAGTAATACCTTTTTAAAGGTATGATCTGTGCTAAGGGCACAATATAAGTTATAGTTGCCTTAGTTTGATGATAATTACTCACAAAATCCTCATAATAGACTACCATTTACCACCATTTTCTCAAAAGAAAAGGTGAGATGTTTGCAGAACCAAACCCAAAGTAAAAGGCTAAAATCCATTTTGTCAGCAAAATATTTGAGAAACTAAGCTGATCAGCATAACGCCCAATCAATGACAACACTTCGTAACAATTCATTTTAGAAGTAAAAATCGAAATCGTTGAATTCTTCTATGATCTAGGAATATATCTACATCACATCACCATCTAAATGACAACACTTCATAACAATTCATTCCAGCATGAAGCGCTTTCAAAAGGGGGACGAAACTTATTTTTCACATAATTTGCATAAGATAGGAATAGCAGAAGTTATCAACATTATCTCTGATTAAAAGGCTCGTATATCCACTCAACAGTGGTCAGAACACTTGAGGTTCTACCACTACCAAGAAGGCAAGAAACACTAATATAAATTTCAAAAGCAACTTAAACCCAATCTATTATGTAAAAGGAAAAGTTTAAAAACAAATCCCAATTCAAATCAATTGATGATATGAATGTACAAAACTTATATTAGCATCAGCCAGCTCAAAGTGACAAGCGTGGACTCCAGAAATAGCCTTTTAAAAAAAGAAGATATGAACGTAAGGATCCTCATTTGAAATTCAACACAGTTTCATATATAAAAAGATGGATCTAAAAATGAAACCAGAAAGAAATACAAGATGACTTCAAAACCATAAATACCTGAAAGTACTGGGGCTTGAGATTTTCTTTAAGAAGCCAATGGAGGGAATCAAGTCCACAAATAGAGCCATCAGGGGCCTTGAATTCTTCCTTGACTTCTCCGTTGTTCTTCTCCATGCTCAACCTGCGAAAATGAATTACAGGCAATGGGAATATTTTGTGAATCTTCAACAAGGAAACCAACTGTTGCATCTTTTTCTGAATAATAACGAGATGTGTACGGTGCTGGTTTAGCCAAATGAGTTTGGACCTCGCGGAGCACATTCTTTCCATGTATATTGCAGGGTTTTTTCTTCTTTTTTTTTAAAAAAAAAATACAGCATGTATTTTGCAGGTTGCAGTTTGGCACTTTTCCTTTTGTTGGTTACGAAGTTTTTTTGATCTAAATTGATATTCTAAATATTAGAGAAGTGTCAAGATGATAATGAAATTTAGAGCCAAATGACCAAAATACTCTTTCTTTTATTAAAAAAACGTGAATTGTATTTGATGTTTAGGAGCATTTTAGTCATTTACTTTTAAACTTCAAAATCCCAATTTAGATATTGACATTTTTCTAGCATTTATAATATTTAGAATCTCAATTTAAAATTTATTAATTTCTAGGGTCTTTTTAAAGATTTTTCCTGTTTTTTAATTTTATTGCATTTTAAATTGTTAACTTTTTAAATAAGAAAAATTCTCTTTCATTTGTGTGAAGAATTAATTGCCCAAACCTATCTGATATAAAAACATCCTTAAAGGAACAGAGGGAATAGGTGATATCAAAGAAACAAACAAATCACTGTGAAGTGATTGTATTTCCTCAAACCTCGATCATTTATTTTTTTAATATAAAAATTTTAAAAAATTCTAATATATTTGTTTTAACATAGAAACTATCTTAGTTCAATATAATATTTCTGAGTTTTAAAACATTAGTCATATATATTATCAAAATATAACATTAACACACGGATAAATGAATCACTTATAATAAATCAAGCCTGCTATATATTCCACAATAATATCTAATATTTTAAAATTTAAACACAGTTAGTCTTACTATTGGCCTATACATTCTCTTGCAACTTTTCTTGAGTGAATAATTTGGTTTCAAATTTTCTTTCCATGTATTTATTTGTTTAATTACTATTTCTTAATTATTAACTATACTACTATATATAGGTCTACACCCACTAGTGCACTGCCATTATGAAATATTGTGCCATTATCAATATTGGATTTGTTATTGTGGCCCACTACCACATGCCCATGTTATCATTATAGTTACCACTACCATAATATCAACCTTATTGCCAAAGTTATCCTCAATATCATTCATGAATGCTAAATATATATATATTCAACATATTACAAAATTATTCTTTTTTATATTAAATTTTATTACCATGTATCCAGTTCTAAGGTTTATAGTTACCCTTAGCACATAGTCTTATCTAAAAATTGAATTCGAAACCTAAAATGATCTAATAGAGGCCTTAAACCCCTATATCAACTCTATATTATTATTATAAAATTATTCTATTCTGGTTCTACACTCACACATATATACATTAAGCCAATTTGTTTATCTATTTTAAATTTGTATCTTACCTTAATTAATTAATTCATAATTTTTATTACTCTCTTTCTCCCATATTTAATACTTTATTAAATAGGAATGTTTTAAAAAAAATTGATACACAATTTTTACATAATAACAATAAATAAATAGTTTAACTAATTTTGTTAAGAATTATTAAGGTCATTTTGTTAGCTCCAAAAAAAGTGACAATTCCTACAAACGACCTTGATTATTATTGAAATGAATCAGTTATATCAATTTTCAAGGAGACATTTAGAAGTTGTTTTTGTCAAATTGATTTGACTTTCAGGCTCACTCACAAGACAAGAAATCCTCCTTCACCTACGATTCGAGATTTGTAAATTTTTGAATCCAGACATGGGAATGGATTGCATTTTCCATTATCAACGTTCTATGGAGCAGGTACTCCAAGCCACCATACTTGACCCTCAGGTCAAATAATGGAGTAGTGAATATAATTATGGCCATCCATTAAATTTCTCTTCTTGAGTGGAATTATTGTCATAATCCACTAATTTCTCTTTTAGGGAAATTAAAATAGATATGATTGATATTTTAAACTTAATTAGTCTTTATTATTTAGCACTTATCCATTCCTTAATTGAAGACATTAATTAATTAATTTGAGTAGATTAAAGAAATTAAATAAATTATTGATTTATAACAAATGTGATATGATTTTTTTTGAAATATTATATATTAGTTTATAAATCAGGTAAATTATTTTAGAGAAAAAGATAAATATTAAAGATAAAATAAACTGAAGTTTTATATCAAGGATTAAGACCAACCTATATTTAGGACTAGAAGAGTATTATATTATTGGGAAAATGATGATAAAGTCCCAAAGAATATAATTAATGACCTTAAGGTCCCATGACAACTAAACAGCATATAATGCCTAGTTATATATCAAAGAATAATAATAATATTTATGTTGCTCACTTGTTATTGAGATTGTTTTATGATAATTAAATTCTCCTTGTGACCTCATAGTTATTCCCTTATACTAGATTATTCAATCTAAACTGGTAGGAAGAGTTCTCATGCCGACAACCTATCGGCTTATTAGATTTCTTCAAAATAGTAATAGAGGATATATATATATATATACAACTTGAAAGGACATGAGTTGTTACTTTCACAGCTCCCCCTTCTTAATTGATATATCATGCACGTCATTGGTGACTTTTTCCTCCCCTCCACAGGTTAGGCTTCCCAAACTTATTCCTGATTCTGTACAATCTATGTTCTACTAGTGTTTGCATGCTTAGCTACAGGCTTGATTTGCATTTGGGAGAAATATAAAATTATGTGTGTGTATGTGTGGATTGGATGCTCAATACTTGCAGTTTTTTATATGCCATAAACATGAGAAAACCTTCTTCCTTTGTTTTCATCTCCTTACTTCATTGCTTGATTGCCTCTTTAGCTTCGAGTGAGAATGATATCATCACTAATTACCTCTTTAGCTTCGGGTCATTTGCTTGATTACCTCTTTAGCTTCCAGTCACCTCTTTACCTTCGGTTAACTACATGCAAGCACATCCATCCCCATTCAACTTAGTTTCTCTCAATTATAAGCTTTAATCTTCATCATTCCACACCTGTTCATGCCTACGACTTATAATTTGAAATTCCATTCTAATTTTAATCAGTCAAAATCATCAAGCTCTAAGCTCATTCAGTTCCTAAACATCTTCTATCCAATGACCCGAATTTCAGAACAACAACTATTTACTACTCGCATACCCCACGCTTGCTGCACTAACAGAGAAAAACCCGTAAACTACACGGTCACCAACAGAACAACCTCATCAGTCCCTATTTCTCGGTTAGCCTACACATTCAACCATCACAACCCAAGTCACATAACAGGAACCACAAAGTTCTGCCACGGAAAATCATAGCTTAATTCAGAATAATCACATCCAGAACCCAAGCCTACAATTTATAATCCAATGCAAGTCACAAAGCTCAGATCCTTTTTCATTCTCAAAAAATCAACCAATAGCTACCGTAAATCCCAGATCAATCGAAAATACCCACACGGACACAGAATAAAAGAACAACGCCAGTGTACTCTGCAAGCTAACGGATCAGCAAAGAAAGGACGTGCAGCAGACATATATTTTGATTCAAGACTTATTTCATGTTTTTGATCGGTGACCCAACCCCTAAATCTGCAATTACAGAGAAGGCGAACGGAAAACGGAAACAGGGAGCTCACCTTTGTCGTCGACGGTGCTGCGAGTTCGTTTTCCGCCCTCTGGTCACTCCTCCGTCGTCTCGCCCTCAGATTTCTCCAGCTCGCTCTCTCGCTTTCACTCTCACTCTCTCAGCTTTGTGGGTTCTGTCGAGCAAAGAGGATGACGAGACTGACCGTGAGACGCGTCTTTGGATGTCCAAATTGACCCCAACCTTTGGTTTAACTCACTTCTATTTATCCATCAATTAATTTTTAGGTTTTTATCATAATCTTTTTTTTTTAATTTTTTAAATTCTCCAATTCATAACATAATTTTTTTAAAAATTTTTAAGACAAATGATAACTATTCCTAACCATTTTTTTAAATTTTTTAAGAAATACCCCTTAAAAATCTCAATATTTTATTTTAATTTATTTAAAAAAATGATATTTAGATCCAATAAAAAGAATTAAATTGCATACAAGTCTCAATTATAAAAAGACATTAATTTATTTAACATCACCATCATGCTCTTCTTCTTATCACTTTCATCTTTTTCTCTCTTCGTACCTTTCACCTCATCGTGTCCTCCTTCTTCTTTGTTATAGTTCAACACTAACCCCCAGAATGCACCATTGAATCCAAGTATTTGAGGGGTGAGAGCCAGTTTAATAATTTATCGAAGTCTTCAGCGCTCCCTCCAAAACTCTATTCCACTAAAAGCAGGCAAGGGTTGGAGATCGGAGAGCTATGGCATCTACTTCACATGGCAGTGGCGTTAATAGAAGAATAAGAAATATAGCTTTAACTTTATGCTCAAATAATCTAGCTCTCATTACTATAACTTTTCCCTTCATTTATCCTTTGTTTAATGCCTTTTTTCCTTGATTGTGGAAGTGCTAATTTAATTGTGAGTGTAATATATATCATTTCTTGATCTCATCATTTTGCAGAGTACAAAATTAGTTTCTTGATTGAGTAGTTTCTTGCTTGCTAAGAGCTCAAGTTTTCTTTTTGAAAGCAAATGGTTTATATCGTCTCTGTTTTAAAACCCTCAATTTACTATGCAAGAGACACTTGCATTAGAATTTTTGTCTGAAAAATTCCTAAACGTGGCAAATGTTTCCCCTTCGAAAGTTGAGATCAATGAGCAAAGATTGCTTTTGTAAAGGAAGATAGCTCTTTACAAAGTTTCCTTTTTATTTTTCTCCAACAGATTTTTAGCTTTCATTTGCCGAGTTGTGCTTGATTCGGTTGCATCATGTGTCATTATTTGAGGATACACGAAGGTTTATTGGTTTGATGGAGGAAATTGTAGTTGATTTGGAGAAAGATAAGTAGTCTGATATGCTCATCTGAATATCATTTATTTGTATTTAATTTTAGTGTTCTCCCTGTTTTCTTGTTTGACAATGATGCAAGGAGAGAAGCATGACAATTTCAGTTAAGTTGAATGGTTTTTAGCATGACCTATAATCCTCGAGATGAAACTTTTGGAATTCATTGGACATAAGGAAATTATATAGAATAATATTCATAATTGAAAATGTGATTTCCCTTACTCTTTCATATTGAAGTTATTGAATATGTGATTATGTGGAAAGGATCTAAATGTGATTATATGGAGAGGATCTAATAAATTTGTAATGATAAAGAATCTTAGAGTTACTGAATTGTGATTTAAAGATGATGGCTCAAGCATTTCTGCATCATTGATCATATGGTAATTGTAAAATATTTCTGCATCATTGATCACATGGCAATATCAAGATTGCAACACTTGAATCTTGGTAATAATCGTCTTAGTGCACCCATTCCAATATTTGCTTGCAACTTGTCAATGTTACATATCTTGGATTTAAGTTCTAATTTAATTGAAGGAACTATTTTAAAGATTCAAGAATTTGAATAGTTTACGACTTAGAGATAACAAACTTTCAAGAACCATTTCCCAAATAGTTTCCAACTTATCTTCACTTGAATCATTGGATTTGTCTTATAACTCTCTTTCAAGCATGCCTTGGAATAATTTTTAGATCTATATATTTTGTGATCTAGAGGAGTATATTGGTTATCATGATATAATCCCTTGATTAAGTATGGACGATGAAGGGAATTACTTTTTTTATCTTAGGCAACTTATTTTTCTTTACGTAAAAATTGATCCCCATGTCCTTGATTTACATTAATTTTAAATTAGGTCTCTGCAATTTATTTTTTAATATTAGATAAAAATATAAGCTTTGGGCTTCCAAAGCTTGAAGTACTTTATCTATATGAAAATGACTTATCAGAAAAAATGCCTTCGATATGGTATCAGTGCAAGGAATAAGTAGATTAAGAATTAAGCAAAAACAATTTTGATCGAGGAATCATACCAAGTGACATTGCAAATTTGACCAACATCAAATATTTATATCTAATATTTAGTAATTAATTATCAAAACATGTAATTCAGTTGTCAATTGGCTCTAAATTAGATTGTAATTATTTTTCTTAGGATATTCCTCAATTACCAGGAAAAATAATTATATTTTATTTTTTGCTCTTTTCCTGGCAGTGGCACCTATATCAATTAAAAATCAATGTCGGTGATGTATCTATTAGTTCTCTTTAAAGTAAAATATAGTTTACTTTAAGCATTTTTAACTTTGAGCAGGTCAATTCCTTTACAGGTATGTTCAATTTGTCCATCCCCTAATTTTGTTCTTTAACAAAATTCTCTTATTACTTATTTATATTGGTGTGGGAGAAAGCAAAGCTTCTCCTATATTATCTCTAAAATTCTAACTCAAAAATATTTTAACTTTTTATATAAAAGCAATTAAAAAGATCAGTATACTTATTTATATATACATATATGTTTATCTTCAAATAGAGTCAATTTTCAATAATCAATCATCATTTATAAGGATTAGTGCATGTTCGTTTAAATTTAAAAAATGTAATTTTCAAAATATTTTAAAGATTGATGGTTGTTTAACTTAACTCATTAAGTCTTTACACAATAAAGGAAAAAACTTTTTAAGAAAGTGATTCTTTTAAAAATTTAATCCTAATAGTTTATTAAAATAAGATGAAAAATATTTTTCTTAAAAATATTATTATATTAAAAAAACTTTTAAAAAAATCCTTCATGTTTAGCATAATTAGCATCACTTTTTAAAGTTTAAACAAACAAGATCTTAAAGAAAGAAAAGTTTTCGCATAGAGCTTTTTCCCGGTGAAACAAGAAAATAGGGGGCAAAGGCCGAGTCCAGAAGGATTTAATTAGTTTCCTATCAAAGAATACTAAGGATTTGTTTGGGATAATACTGATAAAAATGATTTTTATTTTAACTAATCTTATTATAAATTAAAATTGTGATAAAAATCAATTAGTATAATATAATTTATGATTGGATGGATTTTTATATAAAAAATGCTTTAAAAGTAAAATGGCTTAAAAGAAAGTGAATTTTATTAAATACATATAGATTGTACATATAATTTGATAATTTTAAGAGAATATATTAACATTAAAAGAGTTAATATATTATTGGAAAAATTGAAAATACTAAAAATACTTAAGTAGATATATTTGATTTAACTTTTTGTATATAGAATATTCAATATTATTTTTTTTTGTAAATTTTATTAGTTAAATTCTTATTTCTTGGAATACTAACACTAGCATCAAGTTATTGCGGTCTTTCGAATAATTTTATTTTATTTTATTAAAGAAAGGTGTGACCTTTTTATTTCTTTTAATTTTCTCTCTCTGTCTTTTCTTCTATTATGAGCAGTATGGAATTTCTCTATTGCCCGCTCCCTCCATTATTTATCTATTTAAATAAAATAACACTGTTGTTATAAAATAGAATCCCAGACAGCAATTAATTTTAATATCTAATATTGACCGTTATTTAAGGCACTAAGAGTGAGAAAAAAAACTCAGATTACTTAAAATTAAAATCAATGGCTTAAATTCTATCTCATAACAAAACTGATATTATTTTATTTAAATAGAGAAACAATAGAGAGAGTCCAACGATGAAAAAGTTGCCTTCGGTATTATGAGATCCATTTTCTCTCATTTTTCTCCAACGCTTTCCTCCTCTCTCTCTCTTTAGCGGCAACGTGGATTTCTTTAAAGCAACCTAAAGCTGCTTCACTTGCTTCTTCCGTGTGTTGGGACTCATAAATGAGTTTTCACGATCGTTTAGCCAAACATCAAAAAACGTCTTGAAGCAGATTTTGAAGTGAAAAAAACAAGTCAGATTATATGCTTCCAACGTAATACCAAATAGGACATCAATTCGTTGGCAGGTTAGAAGTATTAAACCAAGTATTGGCGTGTTGGTAGGATAAATGTCAAGTCAGGGGAACCTAAATGACATATAACTAAAAAAGAAATACTCCATCAAATCTTTTAAATAGAAGCTAGTTGAAAAGTTAGATTTAATTTTAAATATAAGATTTAATATTCATTGTCTCTCATATCTATAATTTTTCTCCAAACTACTTTATATCATATATAAATTGATATATACTATAATATTATATATGGGTATTTTAGGAAGATCATATCATATTTATTATAATTAATTAATTTATCTTATTTTTTAATCTATTTAAATTAATTGAATATCTCTTATATTAAATGATTAAGAGAGTAATTTATTGATAAACAAATTAATAAATTGTTTTTTTTTATACAGGTAAAATTCCTCTATCTCTTTTCAACATGCCTTATATGAGAGAGTTTAACCTTAGCATCAATTAATTATTTAGTAATTTATTGGAAGATTTGTGCTATCGACTCCCTTTACTTGAAATCTTTATGGTTGTTTCAAATTAATTAGAGTGAAACATTCTCTAAGTAACTTCAAGGATTATACATGGGTGGCAACCTTTTTACTGGTATACCCTTATCCAATCACACACACTCAAACCCCTATTTCTTAACCTACATTTAATTAATTAAATAAATTAGGATTATCCAAAAAGTAGCCAACTATTTTATGCTTAACAAAACATGTTTAGTTTATGCAATATCAAGTGATGCATTTGTATATAGTATATATAGGTATATGCTCCCTTTAGAACTAGATAATTAATTTTAAGTATTAAAAAATTTAGTTAAGTTAATAATTTATAAGCTAGTTTCCCAAAGTATCCATTAAAATTATTTTCTTTAGAAAATAATCCCATAATAGAAAATCCCTTAATATGCACAATGAATAGGAAGAATTTAGGGGAGATAAAATAAATTTTAATTTTATGTTTAAAACTAAATAATTCTATTAACTCTTATAATTAAAACTGGAGAAAGTTATACACAAAAATTATTACTCACAGTTTCTTCTTTTTTGCGAGTCCATCCTTTCTTTTAGAAATGTTAGTATCTGTCAGTGTGTTTTTTTCCAGGTTCATTGGCAATCTTGATAAACTTGAACAATTAGATTTGTCACTGAATTATTTAAGTGGAAATATTCATTCAAATATACTCAACATCTCAACAATAATACGACTATACCTCGGAGGAAATTCCTCTCTGGCCATCTCCCATCATATAGAGGAAATGACCTTCCCAACTTAAAAGGATTTTAGTGTGGAGGAGAATGAACTTACTAGACAAATTCCAAAAAGCATAGCACATGCTTCTAAACTCTACGGCTATGTTTGGTTCAATGACAGGGAAGACATGTTAGGTTAAATTAAGGGAGGATAGGGGAGAGTAGGGGATGTTATAAATATGAAGGTAGGGAAGGAAATATGATATTTCTTATTTGGTTAGGAGGGGAGGGAGAGAGGTAATAAAAATTGACAAATATACCCTTATATTTTTATTTAAATTTATTTATTTTTTATTTACAATATTTAGATCAAAATTATTATTTTTTTATTTATAAATTTGAATTTTTTACCTCATTTATATATATAAACTAAAAAAAATATAAAATATTTTTAATAATATCTCTAATTAAAAAAATGAATGTCATGTTAAATTAAATGATTATTTTTTCATCTTTGGGTTTAAGATTCATTGCGGTTTGTTATTATTATATGATTATTGTTGTTAATATAATTTGTTAATTTAGATTAAGATTTAAATAAGAATATTTTAAAATGAACCCTTGGGTGCTGTATTATTTATATTATTTCTAACACTACCGATTTGCAATTTCTAACCCAGTAGAATCTTTTATATTATTTATAATTTCAAGCAAGCCATAACACTCCCGATTTGCAATTTGTCAAAAAACATGCAATTGAGTAGCACATATAAATGAGATGGACGGTAGCACAAGCAGGGGTCTGAATTAATAATAAAATATCAAATATTGCCAAAAGAAAAGCATCCAATTTTTGAGAAATATGCAAGCAATGGTTTACTGGATATGAAAACTGCACTGACCAAAAGTAAACAAAGTGGAGTGTTTAGAATTTTCAGAGACCATAGAGCACTAATTTGGTTTGGATTGACGAAGGCGGTATATTGAAGAGGAAGGCATAAATGAAATTATTTTATACATGAAAACATGTTGAAGTTAAATAACTTATGGAAATGTGAAAATTGTATGGAAACTGAATGACATGATTAAAATGTTGATGATGTTGAATCTCTACCTTGAATGCTCGACTTGAATCCGCATTTTTATGGATACAAATCCTCAACAATGAGAATATCAAACTCATCTTTATGGATACAAATCCATTCTTTATGGATACAATAAGTTAGATATGCCTCCTGTATTTTCTCTTGGACGAACTCATCAACATGCAAATTCCCCATTGGTATTCCACCTCCCTGTAACTGTACATATGAAGGATCACCATAGCGCTGTTGAGATTGATGCTCCTGCAGCACCTGAGAAAGTAGTTGCTGCTATTGCTGCCTCACTAACTGCTGCTGCTCTTCCTGCTTCTGTTGTTGCTTCAGCAAGAAAAATTTATCCAGCAATGACGCTGCATTGGAACAGCTGCCTGAGAATGCAGCCGTATTAAATATTGCTGTTCCAACATATTTAACATTTGAGGATCCTAGGACAAACCAGAAGAAAGTAATTTCTCCGCTGTTAAAATACTAGAAGGGTTGTTTACAGCTTGAGCTTGCAGCCTTTGTTGTTGAATTCCTAATGGCCCTTGAGGGAAGTTCTGATCATGGTGTAAGTCAATTTTATTCTGCAGTCAATTTTATCCTCTTGGCCAGCATGAACATGCTTCCAGTATCTACTCCTGATGGGACCAAATAACCAGAATTATGATCTACTTTGATTTTTGTGAAAATCAAATAAGACCAGATAGACAATGCATCAAAACTTTTCAGATGGGGTCATTAATAAGAAACTATGTTTGACAACATAAACGTACTCAAATTATAACCAAGTGTTAGCTTTCCATTTGAAGATTATTCTAAGCAATTTATATGATCATTTTTCACATTATCAAAACCATCATCTTTATACTCGTCAAGAGAGCTAGCTAAAACAAATCAATTCTAAGAAAAGTTAGCCTGCACTCAAACCCATCTTCAGGCTTCATTCTGAATATACCTTGGAAAGGGCCACCTCCTAGCTTCATTCGTCTTGATTGTGCAGCATCAGCGGAATTCCATCCATCTTTTGGCACCTGAGGTGCACCGCTACTAATTATTTCCCCTCTGTCAATACCTTTTAAAGCATCATGCTCACACAGGAACACAATCTAATCAACCACCAAAAGCTGCAATGGCATCCAGAAGAACAATAAAAAAAATACTAGTTACCTGTTCCTCAAGAGTTGGCACACAAAGTGATAGAGGCTCTAGCGGTTCATCCTGTGTTAAATGAGGCACTTGAACAAACTCATCAACAAATTCATTTTTTTTAATCATAAGGAAATAAGTACAACAACTTCTAGATATAAGGGGAAAAACTAGATAAATAAACTTCCAGAAACGACGCAGAGCTCATACCTCAACATTGAGAACAACAACTTCAGGCGAGAGGGACGAAAGTTCACCAACCCGTCGGGAATTATCATCTCCAGAAGCAGCGGAAGCAGAAAGGTATCAGAAACGAGAGCGTTTTGGGATGGCTAGTGCACACAATCTCCTCGGCAAGAAGGCAGAGGAGTCGGAAGAAAGAACAGGAGATGAGGAGGAAGAGGTGAGAATGGTGAAGTTACGGGGAAAGCATTTGAATTGTGTGGATGAGAAGTGGTTCAAAGTCGAAATTGAAAGTGCCATTCACGTTGGTGGGATGGTTCTGATTCTCACTATCTGATTGATATTTTACACACGAAGGGCAAACATGGAAAATTGAAAAATAAGTAAGGGTAATTTAGTCACTATAATATATAATATTTCCCACTCCTCCAAAAAACTTCAAATTTGGAGGGGTGAGAGAGAGGGGTAGGGGAGCAGAAAAAGACAAAAAAATTCCCCTCCCCTCCCCTCCATTTTTTCCAACCAAACACACTTATATCTCCCCTCCTCTACCCTCCCCTCCAAAACCCCCCCAACCAAACAATGCCTCCAAATTATTTCTAATAGGGAATAATTTAATGGAGATGTACTCAATGTTGTTGGGAATTTAACCAACTTGGTAGCATTATATTTGAATGGGTTAATTCATCCTACAATTAACAAATTACAAAGCCTTCAACTTTTTGATGTCAGTAACAACAAAATGCAAGGGGCCATTGTTGAAGAACTTTGCCAAGTGAAAAATTTGATTGAGTTGTATCTCTCTAACAACATGTTTTCAGGAATAATTCCAAGATGCCTTGAGAATCTTATATACTTTGTAAAAGTTGGACTTCAGCTTGAACAAATTGACTTCTTATATTCCCTGTTCTTTTTGGAATCTCAAAGATATCTTGGTCTTAGACTTATCCTCCAATGCATTTAGTGGAAGAATTCCACATCAGGTGACCAATTTAAAAACAATTACACACTTGAACTTGTCAAGAAATCAACTTTCAGGAAACATTCCTAAAACATGGGAAGCTTACGAAGTTTGCAAAACCTATCTTTGGCTCATAATCATTTACAAGGTTCTACACATGAATCATTTGGAGAAATGATAGGCATTAAGTTTTTATATCTTGCTCAAAATTAATTGTCCGGTGAGATTCCAAAGTCACTAGAGTCACTTACCCATTTGAAATACATTAATCTTTCCTACAATTTATTGCAAGGAGAAATTCCAAATGGTGAGACTTTTAAAATTTTACAGCGAAATCTTTTATTATGAATAAAGATCTCTGTAGGAAGCTCAAACTACAAGTATATCCATGTATAAAAGGAAAAAAAAGCACAGGTCAGCTAAAATGATTGTTTTGATCAAATATTTATTGCCTATCATGTTGGCAATCATTTGGTTGGTTCTTGTATAGTGTTTGTCAAGTACAAGAAGGATCGAGTATGTGAAAGGACCAATAGGGATTTCTTAAATTTGGATCCACCTAGAGTTTCTTATTATGAACTTTTGTAGGGAATAAATAGATTTGACAAGAGTAATCTTCTCTACAAGGGAAGTTTTGGATATGTGTACCAAGCAATTCTTTCAAGTGGAAAAAAATTGAAAGTTTTCAACACTTGGAACAAGCATTAAGAAGTTTAGATGTTGAATGTGCTACCTTATGCAATTTACGCCATTGCAATATTATTATGATCATTAGCAGTTTCTCAAATGATGATTTTAAATCTCATAATAGAATTCATGCCAAATGGGAGTCTTGATATATGGTTGTACTCCTATAGCTATTGTTTAGACATCTTGCAAAGGTTGAATATATTGATCAATGTGGCATCTGCGTTGGAGTATCTTCATCATGGTTCTTCTTTGCCAATAGTTCATTTTGATGTAAAGCCAAGCAATATTTTGTTGGACGAGTATATGGTGACCTATCTTAGTGATTTTAGAATCGCCAAATTGTTAGACTTTGGGCAATCAATACTTTGGCTACATTTGGATATATGGCACCTGGTGATGATTTAGTAATCTTATTATGTTTTATTTTACTATTTCTCTAACGTTCTTTTATACATTCATACATAAAACATAACATGTTCGTACACTCACTCATACACGTACACCCAATAAGAAACTATATATTATGTTCACTTTCCATGGTTTATATTAACAATGATAAATATTCACAAGGTTTTTAACAACAAGTAATATTTTCTGTTTCGACATAATTGTTAATTTACTTAGGATTCAAATTGGCTTGCAGAGTATGGATCAAAAGGAGCTATTTCTGTGAAAGGAGATGTATATAGTTTTGATATTTTACTTATGGAAACACTTATGAGGAAGAGGCCGACGGAAGAGATGCTGCTTGGTCAATGTCTAAATTTAAAAAATTGGGTTAGCGAATCAACACCACATGAAATTAATAATATTATAGATGACAATTTAGTTTGCTACATAGAGAGAATCAAAATATTGGTAACATAATACCACACTTTAGTTTGCTGATGTACCTGAGGCACCACCTGATATGGTAGATATTGTGGTATCATTGAAAAAAATAAGTCATATTTATGCAAAATGTTAGAGGCATCAGCCACTAGGTGAATAACTGTTAAATTCAAATTTTAGTTGATTATTATTTCCTTAACTCTATGGCTTATTTTATTTGTGGAACATATTGTAAAATGGAGTGATGACGATATTTTCTGTATCAATATATATATATCCCAACATATATATATATATATATATCCCAACATATATATATATATATATATATATTAAGGAATTGAAATTCGAGATGTTTAGACCTTGATTATTTGGGTTTAGGAACCAATGAATGACCTAAATTTTTCCTTGTACTCTCTATATGCTTCAGTTTTGTAAACCTCAAACTTTACTCAATTATAAAAGTAAAAAATAAACTAGATCTTATCAAATATTGATTAGGCCTACTTCAGCTTGTGTACTGAATTATTTACAATAATATTGATTGATCTTTAAAATTAATTATTGTGAGTCTTCCATGTTATTTTGTACTGACAATCTTTATTGGGACACTTCATCAACTTTCGTCAATTATTTACAACAATATTAGTTCATTTTTAAAGTGAATTATTGTGAATCCATGTCACTTTATAATATTTTAAATGAATAATCACAATTACTTTTAACTTACTCTTCCAATAACTTGAACTAAGCCCAAATCGTTACAGGTCCCATTCGCCGAATATATTTTTCTTCAACTTTGTGATTGGCGTCACAAATTTCCATTTACGCCCTAATTTGCCGTTGTTATTTGATTTACTTGAATAAATTTTCTTCATTATTGATCTATGTGCAGTAATTTATATAAGATATTTTTCACCTAGTTGCATTGCTTTTTGTATTTCTAACTCTTTCACGGAGCAAAGTAATTATCAAACAAGAATTAAAAATCATAAAAGATAAAATATATGCATATATTTTATTCTTCTAAAAAAATTAAGTATATTTTATATATTCAAGTTAGAGACCATTGGATATTTGATTATGTTGAATCGGTGTGATCTGAAGTAATTAACTGTGGTACTTAATGTTACTTTCTGTGGATTGTCATTCAATTAGTCAATTAATCTTTTTTATTTATTAATTTGCCTGTCACGTCCCGAAATTTGGACTATGACCGGCACATAATATGAATAGTTTCACATTTTGAAAGCCTAAAACTTTAAATGAAATGTTTTGAAATAAAAACAATAATAAATTGTATCTCATAAATCAACAAAATCTTTTCTAAGGACTATGTGGAGCATTTACCTTCCTTTAAAATAATACAAGCACTTTCTTAATGATAATTATATCAAAAGTAATTTTGTCAAAAATGACGCTTCGGATCGGCAACGAGGCCCTTCACTGTTCATTGGGAAAGTTAGGGTCACCTGCACTATCTGAGGCCAAATAATCTACTCGTGAATAACGTCCCAAAAACATGATTTCAAAAATACGGACATAAACCATGCATAATTATATTGAAAATGTATTTCACAGCACTTCGCAATCTAATGTAAACCTTTCCGTAAACATTTGTATTTCAGGGGAAACAACAATCTGAAATAACCATTTTAAATCAATCTGTAATAATCATTTAAAAATAATCTTTTCAAAACCATCATCTTTCTGAAGACATTATTGTTTGAGATAAACAATTTGAAATAATCAAAACAATGGTAAAACAATCCTTTGAAAACCATAACCCTTCTGTAGGACTTCAACAGAACGAAAACAGACGTGGACACACAGTCCACGAGGGTAACTAACCATTCTGGTGGCTCGAAGCCACTAACTGTCGCGAGAATGAATCCCACGAAATAATTCTGGTGACTCAAGGCCACAAACTGTCGCGAGAATAAATGCCACGAAATAATTCTGGTGGCTCAAGGCCACAAACTGTCGCGAGAGTAAATCCCACGAAATAATTCTGGTGGCTATGCCACAAACTGTCGAGCTCGAGTAACCAAGGTGTACCAAGGACTAACAGTACTGCTATTAGCAACCAGCATTCTGTATTCTGTTCTAAAACATTTCCATCATGCATGGGGTTTATTTCACATATAATAATCTCAATCATTTCGATGTCATAACCATTGGTAAAATCACTTTAACTTTCCAAAAACCCCAGCACGTACCTTTGAAATCAAATTACTGTGAAAACATATGAAATTCGCATAAGAATATATTTCATGAATAACATTAGTTCAATGCAACTTTTATCAAACTCTTTTCAAAAACTTATTCATCTATTTTCATACATAATCATAATTATTTTGTAAATCAATCGAAAGAAAATCATTTCTAACGATTTAAACCATACTTTCATAAAACTTGCTTTTCGTAATTCATATTTGAAATTCAACATTTGAAATGACAATGCATTTGAAAATATAAATTTTAGGGAACGTTATTCACTCACCTGCCACGCTTCTCTTTTCGGCCAATCACTTTTGATAATACGCACTTCTAAATTCCCTGATATCCCGAAACAACACATTTCGTAAGCTAACATTCGAGAACCCTCATAAAAGTTCAATCTTTGCAACTACCATAATACTTTAACGAAAGCTTTATCTTTATTAATACTTAGAGTTATTTAAAGAGAATCCATAACCACCCATTGATTCTAAAAATTTCTAACCTTCAGAGTCCAATTTCCACACCTTTATTCTAATTTCATCAAAAATCTAAGGCTCTTAAATTTACGGAGAATAAAACATCAGTACTTAAATTCAAATTTCACTTAGAATAGGTGTTATAATTCTATGTATACCAAGTACTATTTATTTATCATAACCATATCCATTCCCATATATACATATTAACATTCAAATATTCTAATCAATTTCTCCCATTATTGACTCCATTTTCAAGGCACTGAGTTTCCTATATTACCTTCAAATTTAATTCTTAACATTCAAACTCCACATGATCCTAAAGGATTTAATTGGCCTTGATCAAAATTTCAGCTTAAACAACACCTATTTTAACTATTCAAGCATAGGTTACCCAACCAAATCTTTAACTATTACCATTCATAATTCTATGCTTTGGTTATAATTATAATGCTTGCTCCTTAACATATACTTTAGTTTTTCTTAACCATTTTTTTTTCAAAAGATCTGGAAACGCTTAACCCTATGCATTTATACATATATATATATCTAATGTCAGCCACGTCCTTCTTTCTTTTCTGTTTCAAAATAGCAGCATCCATATACCCAAACAGATACACACATAACATGATGACTTGATAGGTATGCATACTTATTGACCAATTCCTCATGGTAGTAGTAGCTTATATCTAGATATATATCCTATGCTATTCAGTGATCAATACAGTAGCTTCAACGTCCTCTCCCCTTGTTTCTGCTAACTAAAACCATAATATGCATACATGCTATAATTATATATATCATATCATTTCTCAACTTCTTCAAGCTTTGCGTCCATACACACACATATATATCTAGACAACAGCACCCCCCTCATGAACACACACAGCAGCAATGTTTGCACAACCACGGGCTTCTGTTTGCTCTTTCAGTTTTACTGCACTAGCACACATATATTTTCACAACGCAAGCATACACAGTATTTATATATATTCTTACACAGTGCACACATACACAATATATACATGTCATTAGCAGAAATGCTTATCCTCAATAGCCCATTTTTATTCAACTTAAAGCACCAAAACCCGACAGCAACTGTATACATACAACGGTAGCCATATCCACACAACATCCTAACCATTCGTGCACCCCTTCATCTCCTCTGTTCCACACATACATACACACAAACAGAGCATAACATATGCATAAATATACTATCCAAAACCTTTTCCTCACAGCTTCAAACACGCATTCAACAGAAAGACTCACGTCCCAAAGCCTTCATAGCACACACCACACTTAACCTCTAGCTCAATAATTCAATCGCAGCTGAATGGAATCAAAGAGGAACAGAGGAGCCAGAGGTTAAAAATGAAAACCAAGACTCACCTCAATGATCAACGGCCACGACTTGCACCGCGACAGATATAGGAAGGAGGTTGGGAATCTAGACTTGCTACAGTGTTACAGGGTATAGATCATCGGTGACAGTAGCACTACCTCAACGGCGACAGCGACTCAGCACAGAGGACGGCGTCAACTACACTCCAGTAGCCCAATTCTTCTACTTTCACCCTCTGTCCCGCGATCGACTGAAGCCTAAAATGGAACCCGATATATCACCACAAAGGAGTGATGACGGCCAGCTAAGATGGAACAACACAGCATAGACACTGGCAGAAGTAAGTTTGTGTACACAGCATCGCTGGCGTGACATTTCCCTGCGCTCCCTCTGATCCCTTCTGCACCGCCGCGAGTTCCAGAAGAGGAAGAGAAAGAAAAGAAAAATAAAATGGCGAAGGAAGTACAGTCTGAAGAGTAAAATGGGGGAATGGAAATTCTATGATTTCACGTGCCAGAAAAGGGGAAAAAAATCCTCAGTTTTGCAGTCTATATGTCACGTCCCTATTTCTGGACCGTGACCGGCACAGAATATGAATACATCATATTCTGAAAGCCTATCATTTTAAGTAAAACCATTAATTCTCCATAGCATTTTTTTTTTAAAATCATACAAACATTTTCTAAGGTTCATGCAGAGCACTTTCCTTTACAAAATAATTAAAGTTCTTAAGAAGCAATTACATCAAAAGTAGTTCTTATCAAATGAAACTTCGGATCAACAGCAAGGCTCTTTACCGCTCAGCTGGAGAAATAGGGTCACCTGCACTATCTGAAGCCAAAAATCTACTCGTGAATAACGTCCCAAAAACATGATTTAAAAGAATGCGGAAAATAATCAATACATAATCATCTTAAACATGTATTTCTTAACACTTCATAATCTAATGCAAACCTTTTCGTAAACATTTGTATTTCAGGGGAAATAACCGTAGGAAATAACTGTTTCAAATAACTCATTCAAAACAATCTTTTTATAACCATGATCTTTTTGTAGGATTTCAACAGAACGAAAACTGACGTGGACACACAGTCCACGAGGGTAACTAACCATTCTGGTGGCTCGAAGCCACTATCTGTCGCGAGAACGAATCCCACGAAATAATTCTGGTGGCTATGCCACAAACTGTCGCGAGAATAAATCCCACGAAATAATTCTGGTGGCTATGCCACAAACTGTCGCGAGAATAAATCCCACGAAATAATTCTGGTGGCTATGCCACAAACTGTCGAGCTCGAATACCAAGGTGCACCAAGGACTAACAGTACTGCTGTTAGCAACCAGCGTTCTGTATTCCGTCCTAAAACGTTTTCATCATGCGTGGGGTCCTTTTCACATGTAAAGATCTCAATCGTTTCAAAATATCATAATCATTGATAAAGTCACTTTGAATTTCTGTTACCCCAGCATGAACATACAAAATCATGTTACTGTAAAAACATATGCACTTCGCAGAGAAATATTTCATGAATAACATCAGTTCACTGTCAAAACTTTTTCTAAGGCTTCTTTATCCATTTATATGCATAATCGTAATCTTTGGTAAATTAATCGAAAGAAAAATCATTTCTAACGATTTAAACTGTACTTTCATAAAATTGGCTTTTCGAAATTCATATTTGAAATTTAACATTTGAAATGACAATGCATTTGAAAATGTAAATTTTTAGGGAACGTTATTCACTCACCTGCCACGCTCCTAAACAGCTACTCTTTCAGTCCAACCACTTCAATTGCTTTCCTTTCTAAATCCCCTGGTATTTTTGAAATAGCATTTTAACATTCTAACTAGAGTTCCAACAGAAATAAAGTATCTTTAACCTAACATTCCAACTCATTTTCTTTAATATAATTATTCATCACTTGAAAACACCACACAGCAAGCTATATAAATATAATCTTTCCATTCAATTCAACACAACCCACTATGGCATGCTTCTGCCTCCTCTTCCCTTTGACAGCATGACCACATACACACATATATACCTTCACACTGCATGCATACCCAGCGCATACATATACATACGCATAACAGTACAATTCTCCAATCCTTTCTTCTTTCCTTAATTCGCAAATACCCACAGCAGATTCATATTTATCATGACAGTAATACATTCCCAACCCATGTATCCACAGCAACTTTAGCAACACAGGCCTAAGAACATTCATATACATTTTCTCAGTCCCCCTTATACTGTCAACTAACGCCACCGCACACACACATCCATATATATATATCTCCACAGCCTAACAAACATAATGCACATATACAATCGTTTCCAACAGCAACATAAATCATTTCTTGGGACAGCGGCCTTGACAGAACAATGGCTTAACATATTCATACACAACGCACCAATTAGCCCACGCATACAACTATCAAACCAAACCAGTGACCATCATCACCGACGTCACATACACAACTCTGTTTCTCACATTACCACAGAACACATACCTTTCGGCTGCCAGAAGTAGTTCACAGACAACACAGCAGGGAGCAAGGAACGGCTCAGCACACAGAAGCTGGAACCCACCTACGACCAGTGCCACCAATTACCGAGTTAAGCCTTTCTGCGACTCGGAAAACAGGGGTGTACCGACGATACAACCCGAACAGAGTAAGCTCTATGCGCACGATAACAAGCCAGAAGAAAAGAGGTTTGAATGCGGATAACGGTTTAAGAAGCTTACCCACGGAATCACTCGCCGAAAGCAGCTGAAACTGGACCTCCGAGACTTGCTACAGTAGCAATGGATTTGCTACAGTAGCACGACAATGGTGTCAGACCGAAGCTACACGGCGACGGTGCTCACTGTGAATGTGGTCCACCGGAATGAGTGTTTACCGGCGCTAACCTGACTCACTGCACTCGCGACACGCCTGCACCTTGCATTTCTAACTCTCACCGCAGCCTCACTGTCGATGGAACCAGAAAGGATCGGCGGAATGCTACTTGAAGGCGTCCAGCCGAGCTTCCGTGCCGTGTACTCTTCTCCCACGCCGCACGCTGAGCTTCTGCCGTCCCGCACCTACCCACGCTGCAACCTGCCGTCTCTGTTCGCGGCTCGCAGGAAGGAAGAAGGAAAATGATGAAGAAGAGCAGAGGATTCGGTGGAAATAGACAGAGGGGCAAAATGGTAATTTCACGCGTCTGAGAAAAAAAAAACAATTCACCTCCGCTTTCGCTGCGACTCGAACCCTGGCCGAATGTGCTTCCTTTCGCCGCTTGAACCATTTGGCTAACACTTCCCATTCGAAATATTCTACAAAGAATATACATATATTTTAACTAAATTCCTGATCATAACACTATAGGATTCGAACACAGGCCATTGACTTTAGTTTATGCCTCCTCACCACTCTGCTAATGACTCTTTATTGAAATAGTCTGCACCCAATATAGATATATTCCTTATTAACTTAAATTTTAAAATATACAAATTCTTAAGCCATAACATTGCCTCATGTCAAGAACATGCTTTGATGATTAGTTTCAAGAGACCATCATGACAACGGGCATAAATACTAGTACTAATAAAAAAAATTAATCTGCCACAATTAAAACTTTAAATATGTGGTTGGCCTCACAAATGTCCATTTACGCCCTAATTTGCCGTTGTTATTTGATTTACTGGAAGCAATTTTCTTCATTATTGATCTATGTGGATGATCTTTGATTGATTGATTCTAAGTGGGGAAGAGCTTTTCAGTGATGATTTTTTCATGAGGAGGAAACCTAGGAAAGGCCTTTTATTTTACATTTATGGGGTTCCGTTTAGTTTTCCTACATTACCATAAACAACATAGTTTTACAGCCTCTAACGTTCAATAGATTCACAATACTGAACATGTTTATTTCCAATAGCCAATAGACCCACGATACTCTTGCTTTAGTATTTTTCTTCAATTTTCTTTTTTAGTTCTTTTTGTAATTTCCTTTATAATATTAGTTACATTACATTCATTCTTAATCCATGAATCTTCAATTTTTTTTCAGTGAAAATCCCCAGAAAATCTGAAATTCTAAAAATAGCATGCAAATATATAAATAGATGGATTTGTCGTGATTTTGATATTTGAGAATAGACGAAACTTGAGTTATGGATATTGACTATACTAATAATAAAATTGATAACACGTATAATAATTTTAATTATTTTGATAACAATATTGACTACTCATATTAAGAAGTTAGCGGTTTAAATAATATATCAAGTTAAAGGCACTATACTAATAACAAAATTGGTAACATATATAATAATTTTAATTATTTTAATAATGAGATTGACTATTCTATTTGAAAATATAGTGGTGCAAATAATAATAAATCAGGTTGTAGGCATTGACAACACTAAGAACGAAATTGACAAGACATGAAAGATTTTAAATATTAATATTAAAAATCATACTTGTGACATATATATCTTTTTATATATTTGTATGCCCTTTTTAAAATTTCATAATTCAAATGGTATATTTTTTATATTTTTCCTTTTTTATAGCTTTTTCTTCTCAGTATTTATTTTCTTTAATTTAAACACTGGCAATATCATGAAAAATTGTAGCAAAAGATCCCAAGACTCGTTGTTTTATTGAAAAGTCACATTCAAATCACATATTGAGGATTATATTAATTCCTCTTGCACGCCTTCTAGTTTAAAAAACGAAAAAACACAAGCAACCATTCGATCAAAGTACAATAATTCAAAGAATATGCAAACGAATATATATTACAAAACAATGCATCTGCTGATTTATGGATAGAAAAATCAAAGGGAGAGAATATATTTGTGACCCCTAGAAGATGGTTGTTAAGACCAAGTATTCCCCTAAATTGGATAAACATCAAGCCTAACTAAAGTACTTTATTAACAAATTAAAGTACTTTTTATCAAAAGCATACTTTAATTTCCACTTCTTTATATGAATGAAATATGTAACATTTAACATAGTAAAACTTTACAGAATGGACAATAAAATATAACAAAAAAAATAACACTTTTTAAATTCGAATTTATATTTTTTTATTTGCTCTCCAAATACAAAGAACGGAAGACGACTAAAACATACTTCTTCAAAGAAAAATAAAAGGTTACCGGTTTTGCTAAGGTTTTCACACATGCATCGTCAAAGAAACCTTTCTACAAAATTTTCCCAATAAATATAGTAAACATATATCTCACACATCAAAGAACATTCGCAAAGGCTTTGAGCTATATTCGTATAAACTAATAAACAAACCTTAATTTTATCAGGATGTTATTATCCTTCAATACAATTTTCAAAATACTTTAAAAAATTGCGCATAACGATCCCTTCAAGTCTTTGGGTAAAAATGGATTATTAGAGCGAGTGTTGTGGCTTTTCAAATGTACATACACGTTTCGTCACATACTATATAAAATCTAAAAAAAAAAGTAAAAATAAAATAAAAGCCGCGCGATTTATATGTGTTTTCTAAATCAATTTTGGTTTTTTTTTGGGTAAACTAAAATGATATTATCAAAATAAAATATCCATAATGATATATAGAGACACACACATAAGCTGTTTGGTGTGAACTATGAGACTTAACACAATTAATATTTAGTTAGGCTCCTTAAATATATAGTCAGGAATTTAATCTCTGGAGATATGTATAGATAGAGAGGGTCTAATAATCAGCATTAAAGCCCTTTCATGAGGTTTATTATGCATAGGGATTAATCAATACTTTTGACTATCGATACTATAAAAAAATAAAAAAGGAAAAGAAGCTATTTTGGATAAATGGGAGTTGATATAATGTGTTATATGGGGTCACTTTATCGCTTAGACCATGCAATGATGCTGAAAATATTATCGATAATGCTACTTAATTCTTTATTGTTTTTATGGGATAGCTTTTAATTATTTTAAATTATCTGTGTCCTTTCATATCTCATAAGTCTAGCACGATATGTGCCTATAATTTTGTATATTGATGATATATATATATATATATATATATATATTAATATAGCTAACTAGACTTGACTATAAACAATTAATATTATACGATGCACAATTTTACTTCTTTTTCTTCTCATCACCTTTTTGGATGGTGCAACTTTTAATCGATAAGTCATATCGTTCACAACAATATGTAAGTTTTTTTTTGGAGAGATATCAATATTTAGTATCACAAAGTATGTTGAATATGATTACATTCAATTAAAAAAAATATATTGCCTTATAAAAAAAATCTTTAGTTGTCTATCAAACAAAATTGTGGGGGTAATCCTTGCACTACCCATAGCCAAAAAATCTTTGGATAATTTAAGTAAAACTAAGATAGTTGTTAGCTTGTTTACTCATACATTTGGGAATATTCTTAAATCGGAATAATCTATTTATTATAACGTATTGGTAATTTCTAAAAAGCTTCTTAGACTCTCCGAACAAGATATTATTTGAGTTCTTATAACATGTTTAGGTGGTCTTTTCTAGGATTTAAATTATATTATATATTATCTTTTCTTCTACGCAACATTTTCATACCATCAAATTAAATAATGTAATATTAAATTTATGTTTATCTACTGAATTTCTCTTCTTTAGAGAAATTAAATGAGTGTTACTTTAAATTTCAATTTAAGACTATTATGCAATTTTCTGCTTTTAGACAATGTAACATATGGGGTTTCATTTTTAACCTATTCGTGTGCGCACTTCTTCCTAAACTGAATTATCAACAAAATAGCTAATATTTCTTTTTTGAAAAGCCTTAAGAAATAGTTTTAAAATCTTCTAAGAAATGATTTCATATGTGAGATATTTATTATTATTATAACCTATTTAGATATTAATTAGGATAATTAATAAATATTTCTGAATATAGCCCGTAATCATTGAGCCCAGTCTAATGCGGGTTTTTGACTCAGTTTATTTAAGATTAATTTTCTGATGGTGGAAATTAACAATTGAGTTTACCGTATGATAGCTTTCTGAGTCCAGAGCGAAACCTAATTTCTCAGCTCCCTTTTGAAGGTTCCCCACTGGTGATGGCAGTACACAAGTTGCTATCACTGTACCTAATCACCAGCTGGAAGAACCTATTATTTATCTAATAGTGTTCTCTAATTGATAGGAATCTCATTTGATTCAAGTTCTTCTCAGATCAATCAAGCTAATGGCAAGAGGTAACTCTAAATCTTCCGCTGCATCTCATATAGGTTTTATGTTTATGTATGTTATAATTTGGATTGATTATATTACATTTGAGATGTTTATTTTCTAACATACTTAACATTAAAATATAACAAAAACTCAATCTTATGTGTGCATCCTACCAATAATGTAAGAAAGGTATTATTTGCTTGAGTTTCAATTGTTTGTGGCTTTTGAAATATACATACAAAAATGCATACTCTTTTTACTACACAACTAATATTTTTTGAAGTCAATTGTGGTATTTTCTTTTGAGTAAATTAAGATGATATTGCCAAAATAAAATATACATAAGGATGTGTGTGTGGGTGAAATGAAGTGTCACTTTGTGGTCTACTTACAAGTCAAGCACTCCAATCAATTAACGTAATTTATGGGGTCCTGTTTATTTTCCTACATTAACATAAACAACAGTTTTACAGCCTCTAACATTCAATAGATCCACAATACTCATAAGTCTTGCTTTACAACGTAATTTATGGGGTTTTGCTTTTATGGGACAACTTTTGATTATTTTAAGTTCTCTGTGTCCTTACATATCTCATAAGTCCAGCACGATGTGTGCTTACAATTTTTTATATTGATATATATATATATATATATATATTAAAATATAGCCAACCAAATTTGACCACAAACATTATTAATAAAGATGCACGATTTTGCTTCAACGAAAAATAAATTAGACAAAGATTTGCGAAGAATTTCACGAAAAAAATAAATACATCTCCTAATAATGAAGGTATCAAATAAAGTTTAGTTGAGACGTGGGTTCGGTATGACCAAAATATATCACATAGCTTAAAATAATATTCACTAAACTATTTAAAAATTAATCACTAAAATATTTTTCAAATATAGGCAATAAAATTCATACTCACCCTCCTATAAGGATGAGCTATATTTGTGGTATTTTCTTTTGAGTAAATTAAGATGATATTAACAAAATATGTCTCACACCTCAAAGAATATTAGCCAAAGTATTTAAAGATTAACCACTAAAATGATTTTCATATCTAATAAAAAATTCATACTCACACTTCTATAGGGTACGAAATATAGTAATATAAACTAATAAACTAACTCTAATTTTTTTAGGATGTTAAGATCATCCTTTCAATATAATTTTTCAAAATGCTTTAAAAAATTTCACATAAGGACCCCTTCAGGTCTCTGGAGTAAAAAAACTAATTTATTGAACATAGTTGAGATGTAGAGTATACTTCAATATATTATAAAAAATTGCACATAATGACCCCTTCAAATCTCTTGCGTGTTGCGCCTTTTGAAATATACACACAAAAATACATCTCTTTTTTCCACACACTATATCAAACTTGTCTGTAACAATTTTACATGTGTTTTTGAAGCTAATTTTGGTATTTTTCCTCTGCGTAAACTAAGATGATATTATTTACCAAAATGAAATATACACAAGCAAAATGAAATAATGCAATGAAAATGAAAATGAAAATGTGTTCCATAAAGTGACAAAGTCCTCGCATAGTTAACTATAACGTTAGTTATGGGGTCACTCTATGGCAAATACTATTTTTTATTATACAATTTACTTTACTGTGTGTTTATTGAAATATTAAAGCCATATAAGACCAACAGCAGAGAATATAAATTAATTTTAAACAAAACAAAAGTCAATAAAGTAAAAGTTTTTATTATTTGAAAGTCTATACGTATAGCAGTGTGTGGAATTGAGTTTGCACATCTTGACTTTGATTTCTAATCTAACGAGTATAAAATGACGTGCTTGTGTAATTCCTAGAAGTGCCAGACTTAAAATTTGATAAGTGAGATGCTAAACATGGGGAAACCTTCCTGCTTTGTTTTCCTCTTCTTACTTCATTGCTTCAGGTTTTCCTCAGCGTCAATTGATACAAACATCATCACTGACAAATATGCACTTCTTGCCTTTAAATCTTCAATCACTTCAGATCCATACGATTCCTTAACTGATTGGTATGTCTCTTCTTCCCTATGCAATTGGATTGGTGTCACCTGCAATACTCGCCATGGAAGGGTTCATTCTTTGAATCTAAGTGCCATGGATCTTAAAGGCACTATATCTAGGTAGTTGGGAAATCTCTCATTCCTTGTTGAATTTGATCTTAGTGACAACAATTTTCACGGTCAAATCCCGATAGAGTTAGTTTGACTACATTGATTGAGACTATTCAACTTGAGTTACAATAACTTTTATGGACAAGTTCCAACATGGATAGGAGATTTATCCATGCTTAAGTACTTAGATTTTTGAAATAACAGTTTTAATGGAGTTATTCCATCATCTCTGTTCAATTTGTCAAAGTTGGAGATATTGGATTGGAATTTTAATTTAATTGAAGGGACTATTCCACTTGAAGTGGGAAAACTTGAGCACTTGAAGATTTTACGACTTGCGGGTAACAAGCTTTCAGGAGTCATTCCCCAAATAGTTGTCAACTTGTCTTCACTTGAAAGACTAAATCTCTTTTATAATAGTTTGTCAGGTATGTATTAGAATATTTTTAATATCTATACTTATTTTTTCTATAATTGATTAGCATGATTTTATATTAGCATGGAGGAACCTAGCTTCTTCAATATTGCTCTTTTGTTTTAGTATTTTTGTGCTTTTCTTCATTTTTTTAATATTAATCTGATCCTATTATTAAGTATCCTAATTGTAGGGTTTATAACTACCCTTTCCAATATAGATATCTTATCTAGAAATTAAACTCAAGACCTAGAGGAATATAGCGAGGTCTTATATTACTAGACAAATTCTATGTTAATATTTCTTGTAATGAGTTCCCAACACTTTTATGTGATACTTTGTTTTAATCCCAAAGTGAATATAAAGGAAATGATATATTTTTTAGAATCTATGACTTCGATGAAAATATCATTTTTTTTCTTCCTTTTTTAACTTTATGGAATCAAAATAAATTTGAAATGTGATTTTGTTTCCGGGTATTTAGTTCGAACTTATATATAATTTTCACACACATGTAAAGGTGAAGCCATAAGTTGCATAAAAAATCTTCAAAAAATGAAATAAAATGATGGAAAGGACATACTAGTTGGGATTTTAATGCTTCTTTCTTGCCTTCTATTTTTCATTTTCCCTATTTTCTTTTCAATGACAATAATCCATCAAAATTTGTCAACCAAACGCAAATGGATCTTAAAAACAAACACATGCCTTACATGAAAAGTAATTTATATATATGTAGCATTTAAGGGTAGTGGCTTTTTAAAAAGAAAATTAAGACAATGGCTTTTTTTTATCAAAATTAAGACGAGGATTCAATTATTTAAAATGATTCAGAGATTAATAATCTATACGCATGCATGTATGCATACCTACATACCTATATATATATATGTTTGTATATGTATATGTGTATATGTATGTTTATTGAAATATTAAAAGGGCCTTTTAGTACAAAAAAAATTAAAGGGCCTAATAATACTACTTAGAGTCACACCGAAACACACATTGCTAGCCACAAATCAGTAATTCCTTCTTAATTCATTTATCTTAATAACAGTTTGCTAGGGGCAATGATTTTTTTATATATTTTTTGTGCATTTCTTCTTATTTTTTTCCAACATTTTTTACCTTTTAAAGAATAAACAAACAATTGTCATCCAATCTTTGAATAGGTTAGTACATCCATACCATGGGGGAAGAAAATACTATTATAATATTAATCTCAATCAGTATTTGAAAATAAATCTTTATGTTATTAAAAGTTTTTTGAAGATTTTTTTCTCTCAAAATGAGTAAGCATTATAAGCAAAACATTTAATTTTGATTTGGATATATGTGTAGAATCTAAATTTTATATTAATTTTATTATTTATTATTAATTTTTTGTTTATAAAAAGTTTGTAGTTAACAAAAAACATTTTTTTTGGAAATATACCTTTTTTATATATGCATAATTTTCACACACATGTCAAAAACTATAGTAAAATATTGAATTATTAGAAAAACCGGTAGCCTAAAGAACAATACAGATTGTCTCATGTGCGTGATAATTATAAAATGCACCAATAATCTTATTTGACCTATGGATATTGATCTTGAATTGTCCCTATATAGGGACTTATTTAGCTAGTAATAAATTTAATATTTGAAAATAGTTATATATTTATGTACATTATATTCTTAGCTTAACCTTTTAACGATATGTCTTATGCTTAAGTATATCTTTTATTTTTATTTTCTTTAATGAAACGCAACACTAGATTCAGAAATTTCATATTGTAAACATGAATACAAAAATACACACTTTATAAAATTGTTCCATATTCATGTACAAATCACCCAGCATGATATGAAATCTTCAAAAAAAAGAAAAGGTTCACACTCTTAGCTTCTCTTTCTTTTTCTTTTTAGTATTTAAATTAAACTAATTTTTATTATACCTTTCAATATTATAATAATTTTTGCTATGCATATATAATTTGCCCAGGAATCATTCCAAGTGAGATTGGATATCTGACAAACCTCCAAGTCCTAAATCTTTACAATAACAATCTGCAAGGTAAGACTTTTAATTATATGATTGTCTTATACCATATGTGACTTTTTTACTTCTATTTTTATCTCTCGAATAAAAAATAATTTTAAAATAGATTTTTTCTTTCCATTTTTTCATTCATTTTAAATAACTATAAGAAGTTTTGTAATGTTTGAGGGAAAATGACAGGAAAAAAGTCTGGGTAAAATGATAAATACTAAAGTAGGACTTTATATTAATAATTTTATATTTACTTTTAGTAATATTTGATCTATTGTTAGTAACATGTCTGGTTTAAAATTTATCATTTTCAAAATCTTTTTTTGTCATTTCCTTTAATTTTTGTCTATTTTTCTTTTTATTTGACAAGAGACACAAGTAATGGTGATGCTTTCTTTTAATCCCAAAGTGAATATATTTTTTTTGACTATATGATTATGCCGATTTTGCCAACTTTATTAACAAATTAACTCTACTTCTATACACATACATACACACACACACATACCTATTATATATTTATATATATATTATACAATTCACTTTAATTTACCTTGTGTTTATTGAAATATTTAAAGGGCACATATAACACTACTTAGAGTCATAAAGAAACAAACACACATTACAGTTTACTTTATATATAGGAATTTTTACATATTTAATTAAACTATCAAGTCCAAAAAGATAGCAATAATAAATCTAAATTACAGAATAATAAGTGTAGTTGTATTTTATTATTTAAAATATAGTTTTGTTATTTCTCAAAAATGTGAAATTAAATTAATTGTTGATTATCTCTTTCAATATTTATATAGTTAAGAAATAATGTTTGCTATGCAATAATGTGAAACATTCCAAGTGTGATTGGATATTTGACAAACCTCCAAATTCTAAATCTTGGCAACATCAGTTTTTGTTTTTGTTTGTATCTCTCGAATGAAAAATAATTTTTGCTTTTTTACTCATTTTAAAGAACTGTAAAAAATTTATGTTTATAGTAAAAATCTTTAGATGAGAAATAAGATAATTTTGGATCATTAGTGTTATGGCCTGGAATTTTAATAGATAAAATCAACTTAGTAAAGGAATATATATATTTGGTGCAAGAAATATCAATGGTAACATGTTAGCAGAATGGTCTAGGGCGGAGAAGTTTAATGTGAGGTCCCCTGTTTGAACCCCAGCGCTTGCATATGGGAGAAGTTATTTTCATTTTTCTAACACGTGAAATTACCATTTTGCCCTCTTTCCTTTTTATTCATTCAACACGCCTCCTTTCCGCATTTCAGACTGTCAGTGAGGTTAAGTTCAGAGAAGTTCACGGGTCCTAGGGTCTGCAGCCGTGAGTTCCTCCTCTGTCGCCATGTCGTCGTCATTGTCAGTGGTCGTTGTCTGCATTGACGCCGTTGAGGGTGGCTGTCGTGGTGCTCTTCTTTCACCGTGTCGAGCTCGGCAACTACTGAGATTTCTGTCACCTGATCCATAGTTTCTGCCGGTGGTTGTGCAACCAGAAGCTTCTCTTCCTTCTCTGTTTTGGGTTGGTGTTGTCATCGCCGTTGTCACTCTTTATGGTCAGTGCAGTGGGTGTAAGTTGGGATAATATAGCAGCTACAGTACCCTGAGCTTCTTTCTCGTCTCTGTTTAGTTTGCTCTGGGTTAGCATCGTTGTCTCTACTGATTAGCGTTCGTGGGAGCTCCGTTGGGCTTTCTTCTTTCTGTTTCAAGAGCGTCCGTCGACTTGTTGCCATTAAATCTACTGTGTGGTGAATGGTGGTCAGCACTTTTCTCCTTCGTTGTCGTGTTGTGTTACGGTGGTTGTGGTGGTAAGTGCAAGTCACTTTCTTTTGAATATTCATAACAGAATGTGGGTGAATGATATTCTCTATTGCTCTGCTTGGCAAGCCGTGAGGGTGGAAGAAATGGAAATGGATGAGAGGGAGTGGTTGTGGCACCTGAAACTGCGCGCGCGAGTGAATATCTGGGTATTTCTGCTTGTCGTGCTGTGTTGATACTGATATATTGTGCTACTTGTGTTGTGTGAAATTGATGCCAGTAAGGAAGAGTTTGGGAGCTTACTGCTATAGGTATAGGTATATACGTATATACTGCTATTTTGGCTTGATATATATGTATATATATGAGATGTTGTGGTTATGGGTTCAAAGAATGGTGCTGCTATTTTAGACGTTAATTGTTGGAAATAAATGATAAGGAAAATTATTGGAATGGTTAAGTGTTAATAAGGATGGACATATATAGGTGTGTATGTGTGTATATATATATGTATGATGCTGGGTATGCGTGGGTGTTGAATGGAAGTGAAGAATATGAATTTGGCATAAAAGAGATGTATGGATTTAACAATTTTGAGATAAATACAAGTTTAAAGGAATTAAGGTTATATTGGAAATAATGAGCTTTAAGCTACATTGTATAAAAGATCCTTTATGTTGAACTTAGGGCTATTATTGAGGAAATATGTATGTTACAAACTCAAATTACTTTTGGAAGTAAAGCTTGCTATTTTGGAGGAAATGTAGAAGGTGATAATGTTAAATTTTTAGAATATTCAAGTATTAACAAGTATATGTGTGACTTGTGGTGGTTGTGTTAAATCAAAAGCACTGTGAGATAAAAGAGCTTAATGTCACTCTTAGATGGAATATGGAATTTAACAGTTTGGAAAAAGAAATAAAGATAAGACTTTTAGTGAATGATTATGGTTGTTTGCAAAGATTGAAATTGTTCAAATTGTGGTTTTTGTATCTTAGCTCATGGAATGCTTTATTTTTGGGATTTAGGGAAAAGAAGGGAGAATGATATTCTAAAGCTTAGAGCAAGAGTAAGCTATATTAGAGAATTCTATGTGAGTAAATAACGTTCCCTAAAATTTATATTTTCAAATGCATTGTCATTTCAAATGATGAATTTCAAATATGGATTTCGAAAAGCAAATTTTATGAAAGTATGGTTTAAATCATTAGAAATGATTTTCTTTCGATTGATTTACAAAGGAATTATGATTATGTATGAAAATGGATGAATAAGCTTTTTGAAAAGAGTTTGGCAAAAGTTGTATTGAACTGATGTTATTCATGAAATATATTCTTATGCGAATTTCATGTGATTTTACAGTAACTTGATTTTTAATATACATGCTGGGGTTTTTGAAATTCAAAGTGGTTTTTACCAACGGTTATAGCATTGAAACGATTGAGATTAATTCATGTGAAATAAACCCCATGCATGATGGAAACGTTTTAGGATGGAATAAAGAACGCTGGTTGCTAATAGCAGTACTGTTAGTCCTTGGTGCACCTTGGTCACTCGAGCTTGACAGTTTGTGGCCTTGAGCCACCAGAATTATTTCGTGGGATTCATTCTCGCGACAGTTTATGGCCTTGAGTCACCAGAATTATTTCATAGGATTCATTCTCGCGACAGTTTGTGACCTTAAGCCACCAGAATTATTTCATGGGATTCATTCTCATGATAGTTAGTAGCTTCGACCTGCCAGAATGATTAGTTATCCTCATGGACTGTGTGTCCACGTCTATTGAAGTCCTACAGAAAAGATTATGGTTTTGAAATGATTGTTTTTAAACGATTGATTTCAATGATGATTTCATATTGATTTGAAACGGTTATTTCAGGTTGATTGAAATGATTATTTCATATTGTTATTTTCCCTGAAATACAAATGTTTACAGAAAGGCTTGCATCAAATTACAAAATATTATGAAATACATTTTCAGTCATTATGCATTGTTGACTTCCGCATTCTTTTAATCATGTTTTTGGGATGTTATTCACGAGTAGATTATTTGGTCTCAGATAGTGCAGGTGACCCTAACCCTTTCACTGAGCAGTGAAGAGCCTCATTGCTGATCTGAAGCTTCATTTTTAACAAAACTACTTTTGATGAAATTATCATTTAGAAAGTGTCTGTATTATTTTGAAAAGAAGGTAAATGCTCCACATAGTTCTTAGAAAAAATTCTAGATATTTTGGAAAAAATTATGAAAACTTTGAACGTTTGCAGTAAATGTAATTTATTATTGCATCATTTTGAACGTTTCATTTGAGGTTTTAGACTTTTAGAATGTGAAATTGTTCATATTCTGTGCCGGTCACGGTCCAAATTTCAGGACGTGACAATTAGAATCCTAATAAAATATCCTAAAACCTAAATAAGGCCTATACTTTTACGTAATTCTTAATCAGGTCAGAAGGCCTCATTAGATATCTCAGAATATGATCAAATGACCACAATGCTCCTATCATTGATAAGAAAAGAGATGGCACAAAGATAAGTTGCCTCAATCGTCACTCATGTTGCTCTGAGGATATATGTTATGGTTGGGGCTTTTATTTTAATAAATCAAATTTTTAGGGTTATATCTATATTTGTTGTGAAAGATGTCAAAGTGTTACGGGTAGCATAATGGTTATACAGTGAGAGTTAAGCAAAGAGGTGCTGCGTTCGATCCCTAAGAGCTACAGGAGGTGAGTTTTTTATTTTTTTTCTGACGCGTTAAATTACCATTTTTGCCCCTGCTTCCTTATTCAATCCAGGCACCGTACCTCTTTTTTTTCATTCGCACTGATTCATGCGGCGACAACAGGAGAAGTCCAGCGGCACAGCAGTGAGGTTTCAAGCAAGTGATACCGTGTGGTCAGCCCCTGCAGCGTTCCATCCCAGCCCCTACTGTGTAGCCGACGCTGGTTTGGTCATGTCACTCCTTGATTTATAGAACAATCGCTGGGAGCAAGGAGTGGTAATCGGTGGGAAGGTGAGAGTAATGGGTCGACATTGTTGTAAGAAGCTATCAAGTTTAATCTTCATCGCCATCATCCTACTAGCAGTAGTTGCCGTCGCATTCCATAAACAGGGTACTCTAGCAAGTTTTAGACTTCCATCTTTATCCTACTGGCACCGTGGTCAGGTCTGTGAGGGTGTGGGTGATATGGTTGTCGTGAGTGTTAGGAGGAGCTAAATCTAAGGGGGCCAACCAAGGAAGCCAGAATGCATCGCCGGAGACTGTATTGTAGAGTTGTCGGTGATAAGTGGTAAGTGCTCGACTCTGTTTCTGTATCTGTCATTATAAATTTTGGGAATTCTGAGGCGTGGGTTATTGTGGTGATTCTTTATGGTTGAATTGTGAGCCTGCGGAGCACATTGGTAATGTGTTTTATGTTCAGTGCTGTGAAGGCTTTTGTGTACAAGTCTTTCTGTTAAGGTATGCATATGTATATGTGCGGTATTGATCTATTTTGGGAGTAAAGGCTGTTAATTCGAATGGTTAGAACAAATGACCCTTATGGTGGCACTCCTAGAGATATTGAGAATGCGTCAAAGCAGTAATCGAGAAATGGCTAAGCTGTTGCTATAAGTATTGAAATCCCTATGTAAATTCTTTTGCTTGTTTGGGCCGTGATGTTTCTGCTTTGATATAAATATTTTCTTCTGCTATGTTACAAAATCTTGGCTCTGTTGCTATTAACATTTCTAAGTGATTGCCAACGCTGCTGTTTCAATGAATATATGTATGTTTAGTGCTGGTTCTGGAAATTTGTACTTATGGATATATATAGGCCGTGCATGCGTGTGCTGTGATGGTTAGTGAATATTATGACTCTGTTCGTGGTATTATTCTGAGAATCATGAGTTTTGGGTTGGTTCACTGAGTAGGAACATGTTTAGGCTTGAATCATATTATATGACTGCTGTTGTGAATGATTGTATATATATACACTATGCTCGTGGGTGCTATAAAGATATTTAGTGTGTGCGTTGTGATGTTGGTTGGCAGTTCTGGGGCTCTGGTTGAGGGAGATTGATATGTATATGCATATTTATCGTTGGTCCTAGAAATTATTCTTGTGGACAGATTTATGTATGTATAATGGATTTGAGAAATTGACAACATTGGATTAATGGAATTAGTGAATGAAGAAGAAATTTGGAGCAATAGTTGGTATTCTTGGGAATTTAATTCAGTGTAACACATATTAGTTAAAGGAAATAGAAGGGGTTCTGGTGCTATGCATATGTGTATGTGCTATTGTTTTGGCTTAATGTATAGTTATATATACTGCTGTTCTGATGGTGGCAAATAAACAGAAATTTTTGATGGATATATATATATGTATGTGTGCGTATGCACAGAGATAAAGTGTGAAAGTTATAAAGTTGTGCAAGGGTTGTGTTAAGGTTTAGGAATGAATAAGTATTTGCCTTTATGATTGGCTGTGGTTTAAGAATGATGAATTTTTGTTGCAATGTTGAGTAGAATGTTAATATATCATTTCAGGATATCAGGAAATTGAGAAGTGAGAATAATCAAGTGATCGGCTGGAAAGAGTAAATGTTTAGGAGCGTGGCAGGTGAGTGAATAACGTTCCCTAAAATTTACATTTCAAATGCATTGTCATTTCAAATATTAAATTTCAAATATGAATTTTGAAAAGCCAATTTTACGAAAGTACAGTTTAAATCGTTGGAAATGATTTTCTTTCGATTGGCTTACAAAAGAATTATGATTATGTATGAAAATGAATAAAGAGATTTTTGAAAAGAGTTTGGCAACAGTTGCATTGAATTGATGTTATTCATGAAATATATTCTCATGCGAATTTCATGTGATTTTATAGTAATTTGATTTTTAATATACATGATGGGGTTTTTGAAATTTAAAGTGGTTTTTACCAACAGTTATAGCATTGAAACGATTGAGATTATTTCATGTGAAATAAACCCCACGCATGATGGAAATGTTTAAGGACGGAATACAGAACGCTAGTTGCTAACAGCAGTACTGTTAGTCCTTGGTGCACCTTGGTTACTCGAGCTCGACAGTTTGTGGCATAGCCACTAGAATTATTTCGTGGGATTCATTCTCGCGACAGTTTATGGCCTTGAGCCACCAGAATTATTTCGTGGGATTCATTCTCGCGACAGTTTGTGGCCTTGAGCCACCAGAATTATTTCGTGGGATCTGTTCTCGCAATAGTTAGTGGCTTCGAGCCACCAGAATGGTTAGTTACCCTCGTGGACTGTGTGTCCACGTCTGTTTTTGTTCTGTTGAAGTCCTACAAAAATGTTATGGTTTTGAAAGAAATGGTTATTTCAACAATTGATTTGAAATGGTTATTTCATATTGTTATTTTTCCTGAAATACAAATGATTATAGAAAGGTTTGCATCAGATTACGAAATGTTATGAAATATATTTTCAATATGATTATGCATTGTTTATTTCCACATTCTTTTAAATCATGTTTTTGGGACATTATTCACGAGTAGATTATTTGGCTTCAGATAGTGCAGGTGACCTTAACTCTTCCGCTGAGCAGTAAAGAGCCTCGTTGCCAATCCGAAGCTTCATTTTTGACAAAATTACTTTTGATATAATTATCATTAAGAAAGTGCTTGTATTATTTTGAAAAGAAGGTAAATGCTCCACATAGACCTTAGAAAAGATTTTGTTATTTTGAAAAATATTATGAAAAATTTAAATGTTTTATTTAAGGTGTTAGGCTTTCAGAATGTGAATTTATTCATATTCTGTGCCGGTCACAGGCCAAATTTCAGGACGTGATAGTTTGGTATCAGAGCAAGGTTTTTTCTATGGCTAAGTGGAGCAGGGATACTTCGGTGGGGTCTCAATTATTGTTATGAACCCGGGCATAACCATAGTTGAGGCATTTCTGAAGATCTCTGTGGGAAATTTAAAAGTGTTTTGGTTTTCTTGTGATTTTGAAACCATATTTTTCTCAGAAATTGAATATTTTCTATATTTTTGGCATATAGCTAAATGATGCCTAGACGTCCACCATGTTGGATGAAGCTCTAGAAGTAATAAGACTTCGGATTGAGGCTCTGCTCAGCGAAGAGAATTGCCCCATAGCGGGAGAGGACAGGGTTATAAGGAAATTAGGCATAGGGAAAGTCGACCCCTTATACATTTATAAGAATCTTATTTTAAACTAAACCTTCAAATCCACTGTCCCTAGTTATTTCTATATTATATAGGCATGAACCTTTTGAAGAAACCCGTAGTGTTGTTGAAGCGGATAATATTTTAGTCAAGTTATTAGAATGTATTAAGTTGGATCTTCCTAAGTTTATGGGTTTTTATTCTTGAGAGGAACTTGTAGAATTTTGTTTGAGGGCATTGAACAGAGGTGTATAAACTTGTCTTAAGTGGATTTTGAAGCTTTGACTTAGTGAAATCAAGTTAATGGTTAGTGTTTTAGTTATTATGATTTCATGTTCTCTCGAAGGTACTTTAAAATGTTAAAGTCTATGAGTTTAGAGTTTGAGAATTGATTTCAAAACTTTATGAAGTCTTACAGTGGTAAGCTAAGTGGAATAAAATTTACTTAAATATATATATCAAGTCCATGGTATAAAATGTGTTTACGTGTTTGTTTGGTATTGTAATGCATTGATTACCCCTTGTTAGTTAAGACCAAAATATGAGTTGGATGGTTTAGAATAGATAGTGATTGAGTCCAGATTCGAGGTGAAGTGTATAAAATATTTTATATATGGCAATTGGTTAATTGACACTAATGCATTAAAACTTCGAATAGGGAAGTTAAGGGTTAAAGATACTCGTGTTTTAATGCTTAAACATGCATTGTAAGTGTATTTAAGAAGGACTAAGGCATAGTGAAAACCTTAAAGCTTAAGGCTGATGGATGATATGAATTGCTTTGATAAGCATAGTCATTGAGAAAGTTAGATGACTGAATTTTGAGATAGTGGGATAATGTGGAAGCCTTGGGTTTTGAACTCGAAGATAGAAATCACTTCAGACTCAAAAATAATATTTTGATACTATAAGAGAGATAGAGTTTGTTTGGCATTAGCTATATTGAAGAGGGAATATATTAAATGGTGATTATGAAGTTAAAATTTTCATATTTGAAGTAAGTGTAGTTGTTTCAAGGCATTGAACTTTTGGAGTTAATGAGTTAAAAAGGGATTAAATGGTGAAATTGAGCTGGATTTATTGCCTGTACTTGTAAAAGTTTGAGCTTGTAATCTGCTTAGTGTTTTAATGTTAGCTTCATAGGGAATGGGATGTATAGAGACTTATTTAATGCGTACATAAAGATTAGTTGCCATTGTAAAATGACTTCTAAAATTGAGGTCTTGAATTTGTTTTAGTCTTTGATAATTAATGGTAATGGAAGGGTAATGATAGATTTTCTCTTTGTTCGGATTGAAGTAGATTTCTAGAATGTATAGGCTAGAATATTGTGAATAAGAGGCGTTGGGTTAGGCAATAAAGGTTTAAGAAGGTCTAGCAGAGTAGCAAAGCAACATTTAAGTGAGGATTGAATCAAGGTTTTGAGGTTGAAAATTTATATGGCTTCTTGTTTGATATTCAAGGAAGATAAATGCTTATAATTGAAGTGTTGTTTGAGGTTTGTAAGAGGATTCTAATTATGTATCCTTCCTTAGAGGTAATAAACTTATGATTGAGTTAAAGTTAGAAAAAGAGTTGGAGGTTAGTTTTGAGAAACTATTAAGCTGCAATTTAATATTTGAGAAATTATTTAGGAATTAAAATTCAAGAGGGGTTTTATTTTTAAGGGTTATAATGTACTCAAGCTATAAGGGATTAGCATTTGAAATTGAGCGATGATAGGTTCATTTGATAGGTAGAAATTGGATGGTTAAAATAAGACATCCTTTTGTTTGTGGTGCGGCTATAATGTCAAGGAATATATATCCTTTTGTGGTTCAAGTGTTGAACACTTGTGGATTATTTGGAAAATGTGGAATATATTATTGAATAGGGAAGACAAATTCAAATTATTTGATCATGATTGGGGTTCTAGGATGAAACACAGAGCAATATTCGTGAAGATGGACTTATGTTGGATTGTGTTAGAAAATTCTAAAGGATTAAATTTATGGATTTGACTAAGAGTGATAAAATTCTAAATTCCACTTTTGTGTATGTGTTGCCACTTATTGAATTTGGCTATTAGATTTTTGGACTTTGGACTAATTAATACCTTATACCATCTCAGAAGTAATTACTTGATTCCATGCTAAATATCTCATGGTCTTTTGTTGCGAGAATGACTTAGTTAATGGATTGTTTAAACAAAATTAGTTTGGTTATAAACTTTTATGTCAAACATCATGATTTGAATGTTTCGCAAGTTTGTTGAGACTTGGACTCAAGTGTGGTCATTAGACCCTATATGCTGGAAAAAAACTTTTATAATAATAATTTGACTCTTGCCTTAGTCGACATAAGGTTTGATGGTTAAATTTTTTTTATGTAAGTAATGTAAAGGAGGATTTTGTATTAACATGTTAGTAATGGAATTTGTTAAGGAAACATTGAATGTTAAATTAGTAGGGTTATTGTTCCAGATCATGGGAGAGTTTAAATGTTGATTGTGTTCATTTTTCTTGAGGATGAGGTTTTAGTAAAGACCTATTATTTTGAGGTATGTTAATAAGAGAGAGAAAAAAAAGAATAAGAAGTAAGAAGAAAGAAGATGGGATAATGAGTGACCATGAAATAATTATGGAATAAAAGTTCTTTGAAGTTAATAGTATACATTGCAATAGAAGAATTATGAGTGTGTGATTCTGTATCATCTGGGAAAAGCGAGTGTGGCGGCTAATGCTTCAAGTGGAAAGTCTATGGGTAGCTTAGCTCACATGAATGTTGAAAGAACGGGATTGGTATAAGAAATTTATAAAGTGAAATAAGGAGCGCTTTTAACTCGTGTAAGTTACGAGATTTGGTCAAAGAAGGAAGTAATACATAATTCATGATTGATAAGGAAGGTGTTCAGAGGTATGAGGGCAAGATTTGCGTGCCTCAAGTTTAAGATTTGAATAATTACCTTGGTGGTATGGTATGATGAGTAATGTGATGGATTTTGATATACGTTGTTTGGTGTGTTAGCAAGTTAAGATCGAAAGTGATTCCTTCGGTGAAAGTGTTATGGTGTAATCATTCTAAGGAAGAAGTTCATGGGAAATGGAGAGTGAGATATGGATCAAGTATCTGCAGTTATTCGAGATCTAAGGTGGCATATTTTTTAAATTCGAAGGACCGAATTTCTTAAGAGGGGAAGAATGTTATGGTTGGGGCTTTTATTTTAATAAATCAAATTTTTAGGGTTATATCTATATTTGTTGTGAAAGATGTCAAAGTGTTACGGGTAGCAGAATGGTTATACAGTGAGAGTTAAGCCGAGAGGTGCTGCGTTCGATCCCTAAGAGCTACAGGAGGTGAGTTTTTTATTTTTTTTTCTGACGCGTTAAATTACCATTTTTGCCCCTGCTTCCTTATTCAATCCAGGCACCGTACCTCTTTTTTTTTCATTTGCACTGATTCATCCGGTGACAACAGGAGAAGTCCAGCGGCGCAACAGTGAGGTTTCAAGCAAGTGATACCGTGTGGTCAGCCCCTGCAGCGTTCCGTCCCATCCCCTGCTGTGTAGCCGACGCTGGTTTGGTCATGTCACTCCTTGATTTATAGAACAATCGCTGGGAGCAGGGAGTGGTAATCTGTGGGAAGGTGAGAGTAATGGGTCGACACTGTTGTAAGAAGCTATCAAGCTTAATCTTCATCGCCATTATCCTGCTAGCAGTAGTTGCTGTCACATTCCATAAACAGGGTACTGTAGCAAGTCTTAGACTTCCATCTTTATCCTACTGGCACCGTGGTCAGGTCTGTGAGGGTGTGGGTGATATGGTTGTCGTGAGTGTTAGGAGGAGCTAAATCTAAGGGGGCAAACCAAGGAAGCCAGAATGCATCGCCGGAGACTGTATTGCAGAGTTGTCGGTGATAAGTGGTAAGTACCCGACTCTGTTTCTGTATCTGTCATTATAAATTTTGGGAATTCTGAGGCGTGGGTTATTGTGGTGATTCTTTATGGTTGAATTGTGAGCCTGCGGAGCACATTGGTAATGTGTTTTATGTGTGTTTTATGTTCAGTGCTGTGAAGGCTTTTGTGTACAAGTCTTTCTGTTAAGGTATGCATATGTATATGTGCGGTATTGATCTGTTTTGGGAGTAAAGGCTATTAATTCGAATGGTTAGAACAAATGACCCTTATGGTGGCACTCCTAGAGATATTGAGAATGTGTCAAAGCAGTAATCGAGAAATGGCTAAGCTGTTGCTATAAGTATTGAAATCCCTATGTAAATTCTTTTGCTTGTTTGGGCCATGATGTTTCTGCTTTGGATATAAATATTTTCTTCTGCTATGTTACAAAATCTTGGCTCTGTTGCTATTAACGTTTCTAAGTGATTGTCAACGCTGCTGTTTCAATGAATATATGTATGTTTAGTGCTGGTTCTGGAAATTTGTACTTATGGATATATATAGGCCGTGCATGCGTGTGCTGTGATGGTTAGTGAATATTCTGACTCTGTTCGTGGTATTATTCTGAGAATCATGAGTTTTGGGTTGGTTCACTGAGTAGGAACATGTTTAGGCTTGAATCATATTATATGACTGCTGTTGTGAATGATTGTATATATATACACTATGCTCGTGGGTGCTATAAAGATATTTAGTGTGTGCGTTGTGATGTTGGTTGGCAGTTCTGGGGCTCTGGTTGAGGGAGATTGATATGTATATGCATATTTATCGTTGGTCCTAGAAATTATGCTTGTGGACAGATTTATGTATGTATAATGGATTTGAGAAATTGACAACATTGGATTAATGGAATTAGTGAATGAAGAAGAAATTTGGAGCAATAGTTGGTATTCCTGGGAATTTAATTCAGTGTAGCACATATTAGTTGAAGGAAATAGAAGGGGTTCTGTTGCTATGCATATGTGTATGTGCTATTGTTTTGGCTTAATGTATAGTTATATATACTGCTGTTCTGATGGTGGCAAATGAACAGAAATTTTTGATGGATATATATATGTATGTGTGCGTATGCACAGAGATAAAGTGTGAAAGTTATAAAGTTGTGCAAGGGTTGTGTTAAGGTTTAGGAATGAATAAGTGTTTGCCTTTATGATTGGCTGTGGTTTAAGAATGATGAATTTTTGTTGCAATGTTGAGTAGAATGTTAATATATCATTTCAGGATATCAGGAAATTGAGAAGTGAGAATAATCAAGTGATCGGCTGGAAAGAGTAAATGTTTAGGAGCGTGGCAGGTGAGTGAATAATGTTCCCTAAAATTTACATTTTCAAATGCATTGTCATTTCAAATATGAATTTTGAAAAGCCAATTTTATGAAAGTACAGTTTAAATCGTTGGAAATGATTTTCTTTCGATTGGCTTACAAAAGAATTATAATTATGTATGAAAATGAATAAAGAGGTTTTTGAAAAGAGTTTGGCAAAAGTTGCATTGAATTGATGTTATTCATGAAATATATTCTCATGCGAATTTCATGTGATTTTACAGTAATTTGATTTTTAATATACATGATGGGGTTTTTGAAATTTAAAGTGGTTTTTACCAACAGTTATAGCATTGAAACGATTGAGATTATTTCATGTGAAATAAACCCCACGCATGATGGAAATGTTTTAGGACGAAATACAGAACGCTGGTTGCTAACAGCAGTACTGTTAGTCCTTGGTGCACCTTAGTTACTCGAGCTCGACAGTTTGTGGCATAGCCACCAGAATTATTTCGTGGGATTCATTCTTGCGACAGTTTGTGGCCTTGAGCCACCAGAATTATTTCGTGGGATTCATTCTCGCGACAGTTTGTGGCCTTGAGCCACCAGAATTATTTCGTGGGATCTGTTCTCGCGATAGTTAGTGGCTTCGAGCCACCAGAATGGTTAGTTACCCTCGTGGACTGTGTGTCCACGTCTGTTTTCATTCTGTTGAAGTCCTACAGAAAAGTTATGGTTTTGAAAGAAATGGTTATTTCAACAATTGATTTGAAATGGTTATTTCATATTGTTATTTTTCCTGAAATACAAATGATTATAGAAAGGTTTGCATCAGATTATGAAATGTTATGAAATATATTTTCAATATGATTATGCATTGTTTATTTCCACATTCTTTTAAATCATGTTTTTGGGACGTTATTCACGAGTAGATTATTTGGCTTCAGATAATGCAGGTGACCTTAACTCTTCCGCTGAGCAGTAAAGAGCCTCGTTGCCAATCCGAAGCGTCATTTTTGACAAAATTACTTTTGATATAATTATCATTAAGAAAGTGCTTGTATTATTTTGAAAAGAAGGTAAATGCTCCACATAGACCTTAGAAAAGATTTTGTTATTTTGAAAAATATTATGAAAAATTTAAATGTTTTATTTAAGGTGTTAGGCTTTCAGAATGTGAATTTATTCATATTCTGTACCGGTCACGGGCCAAATTTCAGGACATGACAATATATTTCATATTTATGATTTATGTGGGTGATTAGAAATAAAAAGTTTGATAAATGTTCTATAACATAAATCATTGAAAAATTTTTCACCAAAATGCCCTCCCTCACTTTTGCCACTCACTCCTCCCTCTTCAGTGAAAAAGTTTCTACCAGAAGCTGTCGCACAAGCATTGTTCACACATTAATGACCTCATTAATGCCGCTTTCCATCCAAAGAGATTTAATGGAGTCTTATACGTTAAAGCAACTTTATATTAGTACACAGTTTTTGATTATATTGATTTGTATAGTGTCCACTCCTCAAAATCTATCCATATTTATTTGTTCACTACCATTTTTTTTGGTACAAGAGAGGGCTAATATGCCCTAAATCAAAAGAAAACTAATCACAGTAGGGATCAAATCCTAAACACTCCTTGCGCACGATGTCCTTCAAATGTGCAAGACATGAATGCAATACTTTTGTAGACCTTAAGCCATCTTTTGCTAATGCATCAGCCAGCTGATTTTGATCTCTGGATATATGCTGAATTTTTAGATCCCAAGATAGATTCAACATATCCTATATCTGTGTGACTAATAAGCTGTATCTATAGTCCGTCGAATTGTTCAACATGTCTACCACATGTTGGAAATCGTGCCCTAGGGGCCAATCATTGTCTTATGAACATTATTGATTTATGAATTTATTAATTGAGTTATCATATTATTTGCATGTTTACTATGATGACCATCCTTGGATAATTCATGATATTATCCTAAATGTCCCTGGTCGATCATCTATGTGGGAGCACAGATGAAATAAGACCAGTATGACTTTGAAGATGTATAGAGATATAAATCAAAGTCATAAGCACATGTAAGAGTACAGGGTGTTGGACCGACCCGCTATGAGAGAACTGCATGGGTAACGTCATAAGCTTCTCTCATATACAAACCATGTCAATATGCCCTTTGACCTGAGATCATCATGGATTCCTACATGACAAAACGCTCAGCTTTGACCTAGTCAAAAGTCACTTTTGACCGAGTGATCATAAAGACTATGTTCGGGCTTAGTGGTTTTTCATGCGGAGGAATGTGAATGGTCAAGATGGAATTTGTCCCTCACATTCGTGGAGAGATATTACTGGGCCCCTCGATGAGTGAGTCTGAGAAATGTATGGCCATACTGTAATGGAAAGGTAGTTCCATCTCTATAGTCAGACTACTCAGGGATCGAGAAAGTAACGGTCGGGAATAGGAGGATGACATTATCCATGCCTCATCCATGACCAAAATATCGCGTGACAGAAGGGACATGATATGGTTGTATAAAAGGTTATATCGTTTATCGATCCTCATATGATTTGGGTAGTTGTTATGTCTTGCTAGAGACCGCTTGCGACTTGTGGGCTAGTATAGCAAATGGCCCACTGCCAACTTCATATGGGCCTACAGGGTCGCACACAAAATAGCCCAACACGAGCTATGATGTCCAGATTCATTGAATCTAAGACATGTCCAGATTCAATGAAAGATCCAGGTAAATGTATATATATTTATTTATATTTATATTCGTATATATATAAATTCGTATATATATATATATTATATATATGAGATATATGAGATTTAATTTATAAGGATAAATTAAATCCCTATCACGTTTGAATTCGAAATTCAAATTGATAGGATATCTCATATAAGAGATATTTATAAGATTTAATTTATAAGGATAAATTAAATCTCTATCACGTTTGAAATTCGAAATTCAAATTGATAGGATATCTCATATAAGAGATATTTATAAGATTTAATTTATAAGGATAAATTAAATCTCTATCACGTTTGAAATTCGAAATTCAAATTGATAGGATATCTCATATAAGAGATATTTATAAGATTTAATTTATAAGGATAAATTAAATCTCTATCACGTTTGAAATTCGAAATTTAAATTGATAGGATATCTCAAATTTGATTTATGGGAATAAATCAAATATAACTCAGTCTCATCTTTATTTAAAGTTAAATAAATAAGTAATTAAATCTGTGGGACGGATTTAATATTATTTTATTTAATTAGTTTCTTATAAAATTATACAATATATGATATTGTATCAATTCGGAATTAATATAAGATTAACTCCAAAATCCAATTAGGTCAAGTGTAAAAACGCATAGCATCCTCTATATTTGATTGGAGGAGCTACGTTTGAAAATAACACAGAACACAAAAGGCCGAACGGAATCTGCAAAAGGTTTGCAGACAAGAAACTGCCGAAATAGAGACGGAGACTTGTGAAAGCCTTGGAGGGACAGGAGACGCTAGCACGTCGTTCGTGGTTGGAACGCTGTTCGTGTGGATACCAGTAGAGGAAGCCGACCTGAGGCGTCGACTTCTTGTGATCGGAAAGAGACCACCGTCCGCGGAGAGAATCTGTGAAGGTCGCTGAGGAACACTCCGTCGATTTCTTGCGATCAGAAAGAGATCACCACCCACGTAGAGAAGCTGTGAAATTCGCTGAGCAACACTAAGGGTAATGATTCTTTCCACTTGACTTAAACACATACGGCAGATCCTGGCAAGGAATGGAAAATTTTTAAAGTTTATTTCCGCTGCGTGTCTTCCAATTCCTTACACCACATTCTTTGCATCTGATTATATAATTACTTTCTTGAACCCAAGCTCCCAGGCCAATTTTAGACCCTTAAATACCCCCATTGTTCAGCTTCAATAGCAGTACATGATCCCAGAACAGTCATAAATCCTACAATTTAGCTTCCAGAATAATCTCAAATAATACCACCACAACCTGTTGTATTGTGAGTTAACGTAAGCGCTCCATCTATATTTAATTTCACCCATTCAGATGGAGGAGGTTTCCACATAGGTGAAACAGATGCATCAATTCTATTAGACACAAAATCATTCTTCAGTTACACATATCTTTTCCATGTTTGTTTGATGATCGAGTGGGGATCTACTGGTTTAATAAAATCATTATCAAATAAAGATTTATTCCTCCACTTTCATAAACTCCAAATTGCAACCCCCCAAATTTGACTCCAATTATTCTCTCCATGATCTCCCAACTGCCTTTTGAGATTCATAGCAAACCAATCCCATAAGGATGCCCTAAAGAATGAAGACCAATTCTGAGGGTGGATTAATTTATACCAAAGGTTTCTAGCATAACAGCAATCGCAGAGTATATATAAGATATCTTCTGTGCCATCATTACAATACTGGCATGTTGCATCAATTGAGGACCATCTACTTCTCCAAGCATAGGTAGCTAAACAATTGTTGAAGGCTATCCACATAAAGACACGAATACGTTCAGCCCCTCTCCACTTCCATATATCTTTGTAGATAGGACTATAGTCTTACATAGAGTTCTTCTCAATCAAATAATAAGCACTTCTAATAGTAAAAGTACCCTCATTTGTAGCATTCCAAACCATCAAATCATTATCCGCCTCTGACATCGGTGGTATCATACTAATCAACCTTTAGAATACGCTTCTTGGGATAATAGTAGCCAGCCTCTGGTAATCCCAAGTCTTATCTGAAACCCAATCCACAACTTTACTACTTTCTTCCTCTGTAGTAAGAGATTAAAGACATAAATCCTTCAAGCATTTATCTGGAAACAACCACTTGTCCGCGAAAAAATTTACTAGTTGTCTATTTCTAATATGCCACCTAGTACCCATCTCAACAATATCTTGTTGTTTTGATATGAATTTCCATAGCGCAGAATCCCCTTTTCTTGCTTCAAGTATATTCTCTTCATTCCTTAGCATATATTTATGAAACAACACATTAGCCCATAGACCCTTCTCTCCATTCATGAGATTCCAAGCTATTTTGGATCCACAAGCCCTGTTAAAAGACAGTAATTTCTTGAATCTGAGGCCCCCATACAATTTAGGTCTTACCATCTGCTCCCATCCAATAGGATGAAATCCATATGATCTTTGACTATGACCCCATATAAAGTTTCGTTGCAATCTCTCCACTTCCTGACACACTGACACAGGAATTTTGGCCACTTCATAGGATAAACAGGTATAGAGCTCAAGACATATTTAGCCAAAGTTGTCCTACCAGCCATCGAAAGAGTGATTTCTTTCCCAGTAGCAAGTTTAGTTTTGACTCTATCAACTATGTAGTGGAAAGTATCTCTTGGTTTCCTCTCTCTGATGATTGAAAAACCTAGATAAGTCCCAATTTCAGTAGAAATAACCATTCCTGTAATGTCCCTAATCTTGTTTCTAATGTTGCCCTTTACCTTAGGAGAGAAGAATACTGATGATTTTGTCTTATTTATTTTCGCACCTGAAGCTTTATAGAAAATATCCAGGCAACTCATCATAATTTGAGCTTGCTTTTCAGATGCCACTCTGAAGAAAAGAAGGTCGTCTGCAAATATCAAATGAGATATAGAAGGCCCCCCTTAGACACCATAATTGGTTTCCATTGTTTTGAATTCACTGCATCTGTAATAATATGTGATAACCTGTCTATACACATCACAAACAAAAGAGGTGAAATAGGATCTCCTTGTCAGAGACCTCTTTTAGGATAAAAAAAACTCAGTCTGGGAACCATTCCACAATACATTATATGAAACAGAAGTAATATAGCTCATAATAAGATTTATCAAAGAATGATCCAGACCAACATCAATAAGAACCTGATGCATAAAATCCCATCTGATACGATCATATGCCTTCTGTAAATCAACCTTCAAAGCCAATAGTCCATTTTTTTCCTTTAGATTTCTTCATTATGTGCATGATTTCTTGACCAATAATAATATTATCTTGAATATGTCTGCCTTTGATGAAGCTAATAAAGGGGAAACAATTTCATCCATAACCATACTCAATCTTCTAACAATCACCTTAGTAATATATTTATAATGTACATTGCATAAGGCAATCGATCTAAAATATTCAATCTCCTGTGGATGTTCATTCTTTGGCATAAGGGTAATCAATGTCTTATTAGTACTAGACTCAACACACCCATTCTGAAAAATTGATCTGACAAATTTACATAAATCATCTCCCACTATATCCCAATTTGCCTGATAAAAAATTGGGGAGAAACCATCAATACCAGGAGCCTTATATGGCCCCATAGAAAAAAGAGCTTCTTTAATTTCTAAATCTGTTAGCTCATGGGACATATCATAGAGTCTAGATTTAACCTCAATAGGAAAGTTGGTCATTGTAACTAACTTACAATTAGAGCTATCAGACCCATCATATAGATTTTTAAAAAATTTTAAAATCATACATATCAACTATGACTCATTCTCAATCCAATTCCCATCATCATCCTTAAGAGTAACAATTCTATTTCTTCTTCTTCTCATTTTTGTTTTAAGATGATAATAGCGAGTATTTCGATCCCTTTGATTAATCCAGTCAGTCCTAGCTTTTCGGAACCATTTTATTTCTTCTAATTTAAGAATATAATCTAAATCAACTTGCAAATTCTTCTCAAGAGAATTTAGAAAATTTGAGTAAGTATAAGCTGGTGAATTTTGAATACCATTCAAACGGGCTAACAAAATCCTTTTTTTCTTTTCTATAAATCCAAAAATATTTTTATTCCAATCCATTAAAGATGCCCCTAAATCTTCCAAAGCCTTATTAAAATCATCACAATCACTCCATATTGTAGAGATAAAATTTTTAAAATTATCATGAGTAAGCCACATAGCTTTAACGCGGAAAGGTTTATTTCTCCCCCCATTAAAATGATTAATACATTGTTAAGCAATAGGGTTATGATCAGAAAAGTTTGTTCTAGGAAGAACTTTCAAAAAGTAATCTGATAAATTATTTAGAAAAGAATTGTTTACTAAAGCCCGATCCAATCTTTCATATAATCTAGAACAACTAACAATCTTAGGACATTTCCATGTAAATTTTGGCCCTTGGAAGCCTAAATCCGTAAGCCCACAATTACTAACTCTATCATTAAACCACTTAATTCTATTATGATGAATACCCATTCCCCCAATTCTATCATTTGACTTTAGAATATCATTAAAATCTTCAAATACTACCCATGGCATAAAATAGAATTAGATAAGTTCTTTAAATCATACCAGAGTGCCTGACAAAAATTTGTATGTGGGATAGCATAGACAGCTATCATTAAAAATGCAGGCTTGCCACCTATTTGACAATGAAAACAGAAGAATTGTCTATTTTTTGAAATAACCGTAATCTGTATCAATCACTTCTCCAGGCCGCTACTAGTCCTCCAGAACGACCTGAGCTAGGAATCATTTTCAAGGAATCAAAACCCCATGATTTGAAGAACTGAAATCGAGATAAATTTGCACATTTGGTTTTTGATAAAATAATAAGACTTGGTCTTTGTCCTATGCACACGGTCTTTAGATTTCTAAGGAGCCCACTAGCACAAGCCCCTCTAGTATTCCAATATAATAGACTATCCATGAATAATTGAGATGATTTAATCTAACTCTAATAACCCAATAGTCGCTTGTTGCTCTTGCATGAATTGTGTTTCTTCTACCATAATATCTTCTCCTTCCAATTCCACATTCACTATTGGAGCTAGGCTTGAGTCCACGTAATCCACAAGTCCAGACCCCCTCACCAGGATCCATTTCCTTAATTCCTAGTTTTTGTTCAATTTGATTTGGATTTTGGTCTTGCTCCATTTCTTCCCTCATTTCACGTGGCCCAATTAATTCCTCCTCTTTCCCATGAACCTCCTCCACTTGAAGCCCATGATGGATTTCACTTGTAAGTCTATTATGAGGCACAAAATTATTTCCACCAATTACCCCTTAATGAAGCCTAACATGACATGCCCTCTCCCTCATTTGATCCATATCTCGTACCTCCCTCTCATTTCTTAATCTTTTTTCTCTTCTCCCTAAATCCTTCCCTTCTTTCACCTCATTAATTTCCCCATTTGAAGTCATACTTGCTATGCCACCCTTCTTTCTATCTTCTACAACGCTAGACTTCCTTCCATTTCTCTTTCCACCAAACACTCTAGTTCCACTCTTTTCTTTTCTAAACTCAGTCAGCTCCCTCTGTTCACTTGTCATTTCTTGTCATACATTCGCATCAACTCCTCGAGCATCATTTCCTTGTTCAGAAACCTCCTCCAAGACATCAAAACATGAACCCCTAAACTCTGGCTGACCGTTACCTATTCTGTTCTCCTTTGTTTTGCGTGGCCGACACGCTTTGTGGATAACCCTCCACTGTTCACCTTCTTCCCTAGATGACATCTCTGCATTCATGGAGGATGTCACTGCATTCATATCCTGTACCTTCTCCTTACTTCCCTGGTTTCCGGTAACATCTTGTTTCTGTACGTGGTTGGCTTTATTTGGACACCCCTCAGTTATGTGCCCATAAAACCCACACCTTGTACATAAGGAGTACAATCCCTCATACTCCAAATAATACTCACCCCCATCTAGATAGAATCCCAACATTAGTTGTTTACTCAGGTCGACTAACACATATAGCCTCGCATAATGACCTCTCAACTGTTCAGTAGTGTTCATGTCTACTTTGAGAGTCTCTCCAATCCTATTCCCAATAATGGTGAGAGCTTCTTTATTATATTATTCCAATGGCATCCCCAATACTCTTATCCAGACTGCAACTTTATCTATGGTAGCTTTTCTCGGTATGAAATTGGGTTCCCACGGACGCACTGTCAAGTAATGGTCATAAATCATCCAAGGACCACCTGTTAATGCATTGAAATAATCATCCTTGTTTGATAATTTCACTACATAGAATCCTTGTCCTATATTGATAAGATTGATCACAACATTTTTTGCCCATAAAGCTTGTAATCTGGATTGAAAAGCTTTGTATCCAATGCTTTTGTCAAGTAGTTTAACTATAACAGCTCTCTTCTAAGCCTTAAATAATCTTTTCTTCATGTTGGCTGAGAAAGCAAAGGACGGGAAATTTCTTGATAGGTCTTCAGAAGTTTTGAACAAAGGCTCCTCCATCTCCTTATCCATCTCTTGTGATGATTCATCCGATATTGAATCATCAGAGAGTGTATTATTCTCCTCCTCAATATCTTCTTCAAAGCAGTCATCATTCTTATCGGTTCCTTTCAATTTATCAGCAAATGAAGGTTTTCCAGTTGTCCCCACTTTTGGCCATTGATCTTCATACATTGTTCCCTTACTAGGCTTTCCTCCCTTCTTTATCTTTTTTGCACTTCGTAGGAGTTGATCATCCTCCTCCAACGATGCAGGAATTAAAGCTTGCTTTGTAGCACTTCATAGAGTTAACGCCATTTTTCTGTAGAACGAGAACCCTTCGCTTAGTTTCCTATGGAGCCGTAAACGCTTCCCCCATTAGTTTCCTTCGATTCCTTAGGCTTTAACCATCTCTGCCCATTTTTTCCCCATTCAACCTATTAGTCTATTCTCTTATTTTTTTTCATACATTTGGATACAATCCAACAAATTATTCTTGCCTCGCCGTCCCAATTCACAACTTTCATTTCTTTTTGTGGCTTTGTGCACTTCACTCACCATCACTTTCCACCATCAAACCCTCAATCTCAATTTTGAAATTCCAAATACAAGGTGATGCCTTGCTCGAATGAGCTGGTCACTTATCAACACTCAAAACCATGAATTGCAATAATTTTAAGTATGTGTGGATTCACTTCAAACTAAAGTTTTAAAAGGGATTTTGATCCAAACCTTAATTTGAGAAGATTTTAAAATAGTCATATTTATTCAAAAGGGCTTATGGACCAAACTATAGTTTTAAATAAGCTCCTTGGAATAGTTTCTAAAATAGGGAAAAAACTTACGGATTATCCAATTACTATTTTACTCTTACATTTTCTGACACTCTCTATCTTCTCTTCTCCCTCTTGTCTCTCTTATGCTCTTCTTTGTCGCCTCCGTGTCGCCGTCATTATGCTTTGCCTCCATTGTCTTTGCCTTCATTAGTCTTCGCCTCTATTAGCTGTCTCTTATCTCTCCAATGGTCGATTGTGGAGGAGGAATGGAGGAGATGGTTTGTTATGATCAGGAATTTTAATTAACGAATATATGTATATTCCTTGTAGAATATCTCGTATGGGAAGTGTTGGCTGAATGGTTCAAAAGGCAAAAAAGAAAACGTTTGGCCCGTGTTCGAATCCTAGCTGGTGCAAAAGCGTAAGTTATTCTGTGAATTTCCTTTTTCCCCTCTGTTCACTTTCACCACATCCCGACCGTCTCCCCCATTTTTTTTTCTTTCCTTGCGAGCAGAGATGGCAGGGCAGCAGCGGGGCGTAGGTGAAGAGTGGCAGAGGTTCAGCGTGCGGCACGCAAGGAGAGTACACGGCAAGAGAGGTCTCTGTCATTGTCCTTAAGAAGTAACCCGCCCCGCTCTCCTTCTTTTTCTGTCATCTGTTAGGTCGCTGTGAGAGTGAGAGTGGAAGGCAGGGGTGTCGCGAGCTCTATGAGTTGGGTTCTAGCGCCGGTGAATGCTTCTTCCTGTAGACCATCCTTGTGGTCATCGCAGTTGCCGGATAGCAGTCGTTCGTCGCCATTCTTTGCTACTGTAGCAATCCTCTGCTACTGTAGCAAGTCTTTGAATTTCATTTATGTTTTCCTCTGCAGTGGTCAGTTCTGTGGGCGATGTGGGTAAGCTTCTTGAACCATATTCCATACTCATGTTCTTTCTTCTATTCTTGGATTACTACCGTGAGCAACTAAGCTCACTCTGTTTTTTAGTGTTATCATCATTCCCCGTATCAGGATGTTTGTTGTAGTTGATAGAAGGAAAGAAGGAAGTGAGAAGCTAGGCTCAGTCATTTTCCTGCTCTGTTCCGTGGTGTTATTGCTGTGAATCCCAAGTGCGGTAACGGTGGTAAGTTTCACCCTTTTTCCTTGTTTTCTCTGCAACCGTGGATGTTATTGCTTGTGTTGTGGACTGCTATTTTGGCAATTCCAGATATGGTTTGCTCTGTTGGGAAGGTTTCTGTGGTAATATAGATAATCCATGGTTATCCTGGTTTGTTGCTGCCGTGTGCATACTGTTATGCTGCTGATGTGAATCAATAATGAATGGAGGCTGTGAGCTTGGTTGAAGGAAATACATGAGTATATATGTGTATGCACTGTAGTCGCTGCTGCTGTGTGTATTTTGGGTATGTAGTGTATGTGTTTTTGGGGTATTGTTGCAGGATTGGGCTGAGTCAGGAAATGCTATGTGCATATAGGTATGGGAATATATTATACTGTCATGGTAAATATGAAATCGGCTGCTGTGGGGAGAAGATTGGGCATTGTTGCTATTTGCATATAAGCATGAAAGTTGCTTTTAAAATGAAAGAAGAATGTCAATGATTTAGGATTGCTACTGTTATACATATGCACATAGATACATATGTAAAAATGAAATAGAAAGTTTATGGAGTTAGAGTATTAGAATTAAGTAGTTTGGAGAGGAATTTTGAAAGTTACAAAGTTGTGCAAAGGGTGTGTTCAAGGTTTATAAATGATTAAGTGTTTGCCTTTATGTTTGGCTGTAGTTTAAATGTGATTTATTTCTGTTGGAACTTTGAATAGAATATTAATACTATTTCAGAATACCAGGGGTTGAGAAGTAATCTTGTAGCAAATGTTTGGTGGGAGGAGTAACGGTTTAGGAGCGTGGCAGGTGAGTGAATAACGTTCCCTAAAATTTACATTTTTCAAATGCATTGTTATTTCAAATGATGAATTTCAAATATGGATTTCGGAAAGCAAGTTTTATGAAAGTATGATTTAAATCATTAGAAATGATTTTCTTTCGATTGATTTACAAAGGATTATGATTATGCATGAAAATGGATAAAGAGGCTTTAGAAAAAGATTTGACAGTGAACTGATGTTATTCATGAAATATTTCTATGTGGATTGCATATATTTTCACAGTAACTTGATTTTGAATGTTTAGGATGGGGTTTTTGAAATTCAAAGTGGTTTTTACCAACAGTTATGGCATTGAAATAGTTGAGATTATTACATGTGAAATAAACCCCACGCATGATGGAAACGTTTTAGGACGGAATACAGAACGCTGGTTGCTAACAGCAGTACTGTTAGTCCTTGGTGCACCTTGGTTACTCGAGCTCGACAATTTGTGGCATAGCCACCAGAATTATTTCGTGGGATTTATTCTCGCGACAGTTTGTGGCTTCGAGCCACCAGAATGGTTAGTTACCCTCGTGGACTGTGTGTCCATGTCTGTTTTTGTTCTGTTGAAGTCCTACAGAAAGATTATGGTTTTGAAAAGATTGTTTTGAATGAGTTATTTGAAATAGTTATTTCATACTGTTATTTCCCCTGAAATACAAATGTTGACAAAAAGGTTTGCATTAGATTACGAAGCGTTATGAAATACATTTTCAATATGATTATGCATTGTTTATTTTCCGCATTCTTTAAATCATGTTTTTGGGACGTTATTCACGAGTAAATTATTTGGCTTCAGATAGTGCAGGTGACCCTAATCCTCCAGCTGAGCAGTAAAGAGCCTCGCTGTTGATCCGAAGCTTCGTTTGATAAATATTACTTTTGATGTAATTGCTTTCTTAAGAACTTGTATTATTTTGGAAAGGATAATGCTCTGCATAAACCTTAGGAAATATTTCGTTTGATTTTGAAAAATGCTATGGAAAATTTAAAGGTTTTACTTAAAATGCTAGGCTTTCAGAATATGAGGTATTTATATTCTGTGCCGGTCACGGTCCAAGAATAGGGACGTGACATGGTTGTCTAGATCTGGGGTCATTGAAGGTCGCCGCTTTACCTGAGGTATGAAGGAGGGAAGAAGAGGAGGAAGAACATGAATAGTGATGCATAAAGAGGGTAGCAGAAATGGGACGGGATCACTGGTCAGAAGAAGAGAGGAAAAATAGAGAAGATGTATAGGAAAAGCAGGATCTAACTAGTGAACAGTGATGGTAGACTATTTATATTTTATCTCATATCCTTTCTAATAATTTATCAATTATAAAAGTTCTTTTGATAATAGCCATATGAACACTTATTTATACAAAATCTCTTGTTTTTATAAACTCTTCTTATAATAGCTTATGCAAAAGCTTTTAAAAGCTATTTTTTCTATAAGTCATTTTTCAAATGCCTATCAAAACAGGCCCTAAATCTTTTATCCATAATTTTTTTACTTTATTCATGAGGAGAAATTAATTATCAATTATCATTCTCCTTAATTTAGTGACCATTTTTATTCCCTTCTTTATAGCAAGCAAATATTATAGTAATTGATTCTTACACGTTTCCGCGTGACAGTGAGGCTCTTCCGTTACTCCCCGATTATTCCTCCTCTATATCTCATCGTGACTGCCCCCAATCACCAAAATCAAATTCTCCACTCACTCCTCTATCTATCGCCAACGTCTCTTTGATCCCAACTTACTCTCTTCTCCAGCGCCTTCTCATTTCTGCCTCCTCGTTGCCCTAACTGGTATTGTATCATTCTAATGCTCCAACTTCCCTCTGATTCAACTGCATAATTTTATTTTGTTTGTTTGTATTCTTCCTTCAGCCATCCTTTCTAGTCCCATGTGGTTTCCATTAGCAGTTTCCATGAATTCGGTCGGTAAGAACGAACCATTTCTAGCTTTTTACGAGATTCATGGCTCGAATGTGATTCCTCATTTGATATTGACCCACAATAATGGTGTACAATTTCCCTCTCCCCATGTCCTTTTTACTATCATGCATGATGGCATTTCCCAGACGGGTGGTTGTCATCATTGTCCACGCTTATTTATTATTAATTTTTATTTTTATTTTTAAAAAGTTTGTAGTTAACAAAAATCATTCCATGGGTCTCTTATTTTTCACTTTATTACAGTTAATTGAAGAAATTCATAATCTTATTTCTTGAATGAGATTAATACTGCTCACATAATATTAGGAATTTCTCATAATTAATTAAACCATCAAGTCCAAAGGGATAATAACAATAAATCTAAATTAATCTAAATTACGGAATAATAAACTAAACTGTAGTATAAACCACAGTGTAATGAGCCCAGATTATTACATGTGTCTTCAGAAATACAAATTTGACTCATGTAAGTATATAACACACCTTTGTATAAAAAACAATACACCTTCTGACAATATATATATATATATATATATATATATCAACGAATCATACATTGATCCAAAACAAAAAGCAAGCCTTACATAAATATAATATATATGATCATTTAAGACTTAACAGTTCGTGACATTTTAAAAATAATTTTAAATTTATATTATCATTTAGAGTATATTAGTGTTTCTTTTTTCTCAAAATGAATAAGACTTAAACGATATTAAAAAAATTATAAATTTATTATATCTTTTACCTATTAACTTATGAAATTACTTGGAAATGTATAATACAAAGTAGAAAATTAAACTATCATCCTTATAAATACTATAAATTGATAATACACACACACACACATATGCATGGTACATCAATTTTTTTTAACTCTTAGAAGATGGCGATCAATATGGTGTCATAGAGCTCTCTTGTTTTGTTTTTTGATTAATTATATCATTTATTCTTTTCATGCACCTTTATTAATTTAATGTAAAATATCAATTAATGCCAATAAATTAAAGCCTTTTATCTATCTTAACTTGTTCTCTATCAAAATTGAAATAGGTAAAATTCCATCCTCTCTCTTCAACATTTCTACTTTAAGAAAGGTAGATTTAAAGAAAAACAATTTGATTGATAATCTTCCAATATCAATTGGCAATAGAACATTGCTAGAAGAATTATATCTACCATACAACTCCTTTACAGGTATGCTCAATCTATATATTCCTTCATTTTATGCTCTAACAAAAGTTTTATTTTCCATTCATGCTTTTTCTATATTGCTTGCAAACTTTTAAACTGAAATTGTATTCTTGTAAACATTAGATAAATTTAAGCAAAGTATAACTAATTTGGTTGTTGATTTGAAATAGGTGAAATTAATTCCATAATCTCTCTTTAGCATATCCTTTTAAAAGAATTTTAAGGTCCAATTGGTAATTGATATTGGCAGTGTCCCTTTAAAATTGATTTCCAAAAAAAATTAAATGATAGAGTATTCTATTAATTTTAAACCTTTTATTAACAAAACTCCTTGTATTATTTATAGAGTATTAAGTTGATATTGTCAGTCTTACTATTAAGTAATTAACAAATATTTTGTATCTATTTATAGGTGAAATTCCTTCATTTATTTGGAACACACCTTCTTTGAGATATGTTGAACTTGACAACAATTATTTCAAGGGTAATTTGCTAGAAGAAATGTGCAATCAACCCCCTTTACTTGAAGTCTTTAGTGTTACTGATAATCAATTAGAGGGAAGCATTCCACAATCAATAAATAACTACACATATTTGCAAGAATTATTTTTGGGTGGTAACTCATTTACAGGTATGTACTTACTTACGTGCGTTTTTTTCTCTAAACTCATTGTTTTTCATCATTCTTCTAATAACTTTAAGTGTAATAATATATATATTGTGTTCTCTTTTATTCGTTATACATATTTAAATAATTCTATATTATTTATTTGAAATGAAAATTATATGAGATATTTTCTAAAAAAAATTACAATTATGGATTAAAAATGTAAAATAAATAAAAATATTTGGATAATTATAAAACTTTAATTGCAAATTATAATATATAAATTAAAAAAATTAAATAAAACTTAAAAAATGCTTGTTCAACCATTTTTTATATCCCCTGATGAACAAGAATCCGAGATAAATTTCCTGAATAGACAAATGACCGCAAAAGTAATTTAATGCTTTTTGCCACACATGATTAATTGGCAATGCACAAATAATCTTTATAGTCAAACTTCACCCGCTCGCTTTCCATTATTAGAAGGTAAGCAATTTGATGGTTACAAGAAATTTGCTCTCTCCGTTTCTAATATTCATTTATTTAGAATTAGTAAGACACATGTAGCTTTTTTTCTTCTTCTTATAGTGTGGGTATATTATATGCAAACGATATTATCTGCTTTATTTTTTTTTAATATTAAAGTCCGCACAATTATAAAAATAATTTTTTAGCAAAATAAAAGTATTATTCCGTATAAGTTATATATCATATATTATATTAAGAAGATTATATGCAAATATTATGAGCTATTTTATTTGTCTATTTAGAAATCCATTCTTCCTTTTTATAAGCAGTTGATACTAGTCAACTATACTTAAATGCAACCTTTTTACGAGCATGATCGTATTCCATTTAATTTTTATTATTTTATTTGTTTTTCAATCATTTTTTCTAATAGAATAAGTTTAAAAGGAGATTGTTTTGTCATTTTATTAATATTATTGAAATATAACTAATGATTTACAATTCCAAAATTATGAAAGCTAAGATCACGAATAAAAGGATATATAAGATTATAAACTGGTGAGACCACATGAAATTTAAAACATGTAAAGCTCCATATCATACATAATATTCTCACATGTTGTTGTTTTTATTATATATTTATAGATTTTATCATTTTCCTATCAACTTCAACTCTATATTTTTTCTCCCCCTTTTCTTAAAGAATACATCATTTTCCTGTTTAATTTCAGTTTATTCATTTGTATTACACAAATTTATTAATTTTCTATTAAATAATTGTTTAATAATAATTACAACATAAAACACTTTAATTTTAAAATAAATCTTCTATCACCATGTCATCTCAGGATAGTTTATGATTTCCCTAATTTTTTATTAGAAAAAAATTTACAAAGATTTAAAATAATAAAAATATTTTAGTTGTATATATTATTATTTGAAATATATAAAAGTCATCATTGTAACGTTTTTTATGTATAGATTTTGTAACCAGAAGACATAGGCAAATTTGATAGACTTAACTTGCTAAACTTGATCTTAAAAGGTCATATTATTTAATTTTATTAAAATTGAATATTGAAAATAAGGTCTTCTCCTTATTTTTATTTAAATATATAAATATATATACATTATTATTTGTAAATAAATTAATATATATTATTTATTTAATTAATTACTTCATTAAATTTTTTAATTTTTGAATTTTCTGGCTATTTTATTTAATTTCATTATATATATATTTATATATTAGTATTTAAGTCCATATAACGCAACTTAGTTTTACAAAGAGTGTAAAATAAAAATCACCCGGGCAAAGAACGATTTTACATGTAGTATTTTAGTAAATATTTTTTGCAATGTAGCATTTTGGTATATCTTTTTAAGATTTATATCTATTTTATTTTAAATAATAAAAAATAAAATTTATTTTTTATATATTTTTATGCAACCTTTGTAAAATTAAAATTGAGTAATCAATAAGTAAATGTACATTTTTGACAAAGTAAATTTACAGATATGTTGAGACGCTTGTTTTTAGTAGCGGATGTTTTTGTAGTAATGTTTTTCTTGCCACACTAAATTTGAGACAGACAACATAGTATATACTCGTTAGTCTACTCCTGCACATAGATTATTACAGATCATAGAAGAGATAATATGTATTGCTTTTTGGAATATAAAATGATGTATTCTTATATTCCATACATGCTATATATATAATATATTAACTATTTTATCTTTTTTCACTATTCCCTTATGACAATGCTATTCATCCATTAATGCTTTTGTGTCCAGGTTTTATACCCAAAGGGATAGGCAATATTGATAAACTTAATATCTTAGACTTGTCCTATAATCATTTGAAAGGACCTATTCCTTCCAACCTATTCAACATTTCAACATTGACAAGAATTGCCCTCCAGGTTAATTCCCTTTATGGCATTCTCCCATCATATTTAGGAATTGGCCTTCCTAACTTGAACACGTTATGGTTGGAGGAAAATGAACTAACGGGACAAATTCCAAACAGCATATTAAGTATTTCTGAGCTCATTACGTTAAGTTTGTCATCAAACAAATTTAGCAGAGCTATACCCAATGTAATTGGAAATTTAACAAAATTGCTTGGATTAGCATTGGATGGAAATGATTTGACTGGGTTGATTCCACACACAATTAATAAATTACATGGCCTTCAATGTTTAAGCCTCAGTAACAACAAGTTGCAAGGGTCCATTATAAATGAACTTTGCCAACTCAAAAGTCTAACTGAGTTGGACCTTGCCAGCAACATGTTTTTGGGAGTGCTTCCAAGATGTCTCGGGAATATTACTTCTTTGCAGAAGTTGAATTTAGGCTCTAACCAATTGATTTCTCATATACCTTCTTCTCTTTGGAGTCTCAAAGAAATCTTGGTTTTAGACATATCATCCAATGCACTTAGCGGAATAATTTCTCCAGAGATATCAAACTTGAAAGCAATTATACTTTTAAACTTGTCAAGAAATCAAATTTCAGGAAGAATTCTTACGACTATGAGTGGCTTACAAAGTTTGATAATTCTATCTTTGGGTCACAACAAGTTACAAGAGCCTATTCCAGAATCACTTAGCGACATGATAAGCATGGAGTCCATGGATCTTTCCCATAATTATTTGTCAGGTGTGATTTCAAAGTCTTTAGAATCATTACTCTATCTTAAATATATTAATCTTTCCTACAATTTATTGTATGGAGAAATTCCCAACAATGGGCCTTTTCAAAATGTTACTGCTCAATCTTTTATGATGAATAAAGATCTTTGTGGGAGAACCCAACTACATGTCCAACCATGTAGGAATAGAAACAAGCACTTATCAGATAAAGTGATATTGATCTTGAAATTCTCATTGCCTATCTTGATTGTCATCTTGGTTGTTTCAATCATTGCCTTTTTAAAGCATAAGAGAGAAAATGATAATTATTCAACCCAAAGGGATGTAACAAATTTGGATACAATAAACCAGGATATCATACTATGAGCTTCTACATGGAACAAATAGATTTGATGAGAGAAATCTTCTTTGATCTAGAAGTTTTGGATCAGTATATAAAGCAATCCTTCCAAATGAAAAGATAGTTGCTGTCAAAGGATTTAACTTGGATGTGGAACAAGCATCGAGAAGTTTTGATATTGAATGTGCTGCCATGTGCAATTTACGCCATTGCAATCTCATTAAAATCATCCGTAGTTGGTCAAATGACCATTTCAAATCTCTAATAATGGAATTCATGGCAAATGGGAGTCTTGACAAATGGTTGTACTCTCACAACTATTATTTAGATATCTTACAGAGATTGAACATAATGATTGACGTGGCAACAGCTTTGGAGTATCTTCATCATGATTCTCCTACGCTAGTTGTTCATTGTGATGTGAAACCAAGCAACGTTTTGTTGGATGAAGAAATGGTGGCTCATCTTAGTGATTTTGGTATTGCTAAATTGTTTGGTGAAAGGTAATTGGAAATTTATACCAAAACTTTGGCTACAATTGGTTATATGGCACCAGGTAATGCTTTGATAATAATAGTTTGGATTTATTTTCATGTTCTTTTGTTTGCTATGCTTGATAAAATTTTAAAATATTAAATTTCTTGCAATATTTTTATGTTTTCATATGTAAATATTTGAATTGATGATACAAAAGAAAAGTTTAACGAAAAACCTTATATTATGTTTTGATATCTTGAATTTATACTAATAATTCAAATTCACATATAGAGTACATAATGGAAGGAGTTGTTTCGACCAAAGGAGATATATATAGTTATGGCATCATGCTAATGGAAATGTTTACAAGGAAGAAGCCAATAGATGAAATGTTTGTTCAAGGATTAAGTTTGAAAGATTGGGTGAGAAAATCAACACCACATTCAATCATCAATATCATAGATGTCAATTTGATGCATAGAGAAAATCATATTGCTAATAATATATTATCTCATATATTATCAGTTTTTGAGTTAGCATTAAATTGCTGCATTGACTTTCCTTATGCATGACTTACTATAACTGATGTTATAGTATCATTGAAAAAAATCAAGGCTTTGTTTATAGAAAATGCTAGAGATATTGTTAGATGACTAATTGGTAAATCAAATTTTGACAATTATTTCTTTAGCCTTCTGTTTTTTTATTTTTATTATTGTAACAAGTAATCTTGTAAGTTGGAGTGATTATCTGTATGCGGTAATAATATAAAAGTACTTGAAATTTAAAATTTTCTAACTCTTCATGTTCGTTTTTCTTATTATTACAATTGATCTTAATTATAAGAACATAAATCTACTCTTTTCCATCGGGTAACTTTATTTAGCTTAGAGTTTAATTTTGAAAGAAAATTTTTTCTTTTAAGATTAATCAAAGTGAGCCCAATTTTGTTTCTTCTTCTCTTCTATCATCTTATATTTTTGAAGCATCTTGTTATTAAATAAAATCCCACTATTGTATTATGTTTGAGCAATTAAATAATTTTTTCAGTCCAATGGCTTCTTTTAAGATTTAGATTTAGATATCATATTATATACATACCTAAGGGATTAATTAAACCTCCCAAACTCACCCTATCACATGACCAAAACCGCCAAAGGTTTATGAAATCAACCCTAACTTCATAGTATACTCACTCCAACTACGCTCAAACCCTATAAATAATGGGGGAAATACATTAAAAAGCTAATAGAATAGATTATTTGTAAGATAACTATTTTACCCCCATTTTGACATTCAATATATTCCTAAAACAAAACTTAGAAAAGAATATTATTTCATAATACAAGACCTCAGCATGAAGGTTCACAAATCATATCTCATAAGTTTACCACTATATTCCATGCATAAGTGTTCATTATAAACAAAATGGAGAAGAATAAATAATATTAAATAAAATCCTCATTTTATTTAAATATTGAAATATCCATGAGCAAATGATATAATTCTGACAAATATCCTCAATAATATAATACTTGAGAAAATTGGTACTTTAATTAAAAGTATAGCACATAGTAAAAATATAATTTAAAAAATTATCACGGGAAGCTATTCTCTTACCTAGTGTGTTATCAAATACATGCAATTTACTTTACTAGCAAATTACATATGATATCCACTCTTTAAAGCTCTGATTCCCTAAACAAAACTATAATCATTATCCTTTCACAACCTTTATAAGAATTCACAAAATTCATTTAATAAAATCCTTTTACTTAATTATCGGTAATCATCTTATAAATATTATTATTAACATTCAAATATCCATCCAATTTACTTAAATTATTTATCAATAATTATGGATATCCCAATAGGTAGATCCACCATTTTAAGTTTATGTCATTTTAAAAATATACAAGGAACCCTGTGGCCTTGTAGCCTGCTAATATGGAAACTCTCTTATATCCTTCTGTTCGCTCTTTTTTATACATAGTTCAAGCTTCCATTTAATTGCTCAAACTTCACTACCGTGTCTATATATATATAAATACATACATACAATCATATATATATATATATATATATTCAAGCAATAAGTATATCCTTTAAGTTTCAACATAAAATTGAACAATCTTAATCCAACTAAATTCCTCTTCTACACATTTTAATAAACATCTTGTCTGCACCAAACATTCAAAAAGTTCATCAACTTCTTAATCTTCAAATCTCTTATTGAACAATTTTCAAACACCCCTATATATAATTACTATGCTACATAAATTCAAGTCTTTATCGAGAATCAACTCAAACAAAGAAAACAGAACGTAAATCCGTCTTATTCCTATTACAGCAACCAAAACAGTTAGAGTGAAATTTCCTATCCTAATAAGCTCCTTAAAATATAGTTTCAACTTGAATAAACTTCCATTTTCTCTCCTAGATCAAGCACAACCCATAGGAAAACACCATGATAAAAAAATGACTTGAAGTTCCACACGAGTTCAAAGACGAACAGCATATTTTTTGAAATGTCTGGTATATCCATAACATGAGAGAAATGTAATTTACATTTGTCATTTATTTTTCTGATAGAAAGCCTATATTTTCTATGAATTCATTCAATCATGGATGACGACTTCACCTAGTTTCCTGCCACATAAAGGTTTCTTTGCCACATGTAAATCAAACACTAATGGATGGAATAATGATAAGCTAGATAATTATTTCCTAAGTAATCGCAACCACATGGTATGAAATGATTCACCATGGATCTATCATTTAAAAAACAAATAAATAGGAAACGAAGTACCAATTGATTTTCATTCTTTCACATAACTCACTCACCCATAATACGATGAAAGTGGTAGCACTAGCATCTCCTTTTGCCAAAAAAATGTTTTTTGTTTTCATGAATGGCAAAATTCCTAATTCATTATCATCAAGAGAAGGAAAATACCTAGGACTATAACTCCTTGCCACATATCTTCCATGCTCTAGAGCTATATAAATAATTAGACCATGCGGATCATTACCATCTTTTGAAGTGCCATCCTACTAACCTACCTGAAAGCCAAAATATATTCTTAAGCTTGAAGTATACAACCACCAGTTAATTCTAGAGAGCTTGAAATGTCACAGGTCAATAGTCAATAAAATGGCAATTTATTGGCATAGGATGAAAAACAATAATGCGCAAAAGCTGCCCATTTAACCAAATTACTCGAAAATGACTGTTATTTTGAGACCAATAAAGTAATAAGAGAAATGCAATCTGATTAAAGGATGATAATCATATCAAACGTGAACATAAATGACCAACATATTTGCAAGCCACCTAAAATTAACTCACATAACTGATTTGAGCTCTGGGAACATGTTCACAGACTAAAAAGCTCGTAAGACAAATAAATTAGGATATAAATTCCAGTGATCACATTGAAGCTCCCAAGAAATAGGCATTCCCTATTCCCTAGTGTATTTAATGGTCACAAGTTACAAGGCATTGCCATAAAATAGGATGGAGAACAAACAACTATACCAGAGAAATTCAAGATGAAAGACACCCAAATTATTCCAACCTAAGGGATAGCAATTGAAGGACATATGCTAGCATTACTAGGTTTACCCCCTCAAATTGCATATAGACCAAAGTCAAAAGATATTCATGCAAGTTTTCGTTGCAACACATTTTACGAGGACTCACAAGTCCAGCACCAGCTTTATGTCTCTAGAAAAGCTGCATCATTGTATCGCTCTTCCTCTATGGCTTTCTGAAAAAAAAATTAAAATAAAAATCCATAAAAACTAATGAGCAAGAAAACACAAAATTTTAAAAGCAAATAAAGAGATCTTTTTGTCTGAAAAGCATTGCATGAGTTCGAATTCTTACATTGAGATGAGATATTACTCTTCCAACACTGTCATTGGTAGCTGAAGCAGCAATTGCCACCTTAATTGTAGCAGCATCTTCATAATCCTCCATGTGCATAGCACGGCTTAACTGAGACTGTTTAGCACAAAACCATTTTTGCATTAAAATGCCTCCAAATAGAAAGATTAGCTAGTAGCTCGCATTTCATAAATCCAAATAATTGCTATTTTAGTTTAGTAGATTTCTCAGCTATGAAGTTATGTTCCCTTATAGCTCCATAAAAACTCCTTTAGGTCTATTATAAAAATATCACCATGACAGCTATAATGTACAGGAGTTCATCGCAACGAGAATGTCATGAACATTTTTTCATTTTTCTCCAAAACTAGATTATAATTAATCTTTATCCAGACTTCTTGCATATGACATGTCATAAGCAATAGAGGAGAAATGTTTCAAAAGCTATATTGTCTCAAAGAATGAGCAAGGAATATTAAGTATGAGACGTGATGCTACATTAAAAGAAGATAACAATCAAGTTTAATAATATAAGCAGTAAACTAGATGTGGGAATTTAAATCAATTATCGTTTACTTGATCTGGACCCTAAAGAAAATAAGATCATTATACCAACAGTGGCTTGAGAAAGAATTCAGGATGCAAAAGTAATCTCATAGAGGAAGGAAATTGGATTGCTGTGTGGGATTGCTAATTAACCAATACAATAAGTCAGCAAGTAATGGATAAAACTTAATCTTGGCCAAGACTGGGTGTTCATTCAAAATATATCTAAGGGATAAAAGTACAAAAACCTATTAGTGTGCCTAGGATCCCCTTTTACTCGTGTTCTGTGATACAACCATAAAATTGAATTTTTCTTATGTTTGGATGGGAAGAAAATTAGGGAGAAAAGAATTCAAAAATAATAAATGTTTTTATCATTTTTTAAAAAAATTCTTCCTAGTATGCCCTCATCCCTATTTTCCCCTCAGTTTTCTTTCCATCCAAACATAGCCTTAGTAAAAATGCAAACGCTGACATTGAATATTAATGATCATAGAAGCAGCTCAATCAACCGCTAATCTTGACAAGGCTACATACATTTATAAATTAGTAATACCTTTTTAAAGTTATGATCTTTGCTAAGGGCACAATATAAATTATAGTTGCCTTAGTTTGATGATAATTACTCACAAAGTCCTTATAATAGACTACCATCTACCACCATTTTCTCAAAAGAAAAGGTGAGATGTTTTCATAACCAAACCCAAAGTAAAAGGCTAAAATCCATTTTCATAATGTCAGCAAAATATTTGAGAAAGTAAGCTGAGCAGTATAACGCCCAATCAATGACAACACTTCGTAAAAATTCATTTTAGAAATAAAATCGAAATCGTTGAGGTCTTCTATAATCTAGGAATATATCTACATCACATCACGAACTAAATGACAACACTTCATAACAATTCATTCAAGCAGTTGATGCGCTTTCAAAAGGGGGACGAAACTTGCTTTTCACATATCTTGCATAAGATAGGAATAGCAGAAGTTATCAACATTATCTCTGATTAAAAGTCTCGTATATCCACTCAACAGTGGTCAGAACACTTGAGGTTCTACACTACCATCAAGGCAAGAAACACTAATATAAATTTCTAAAGCAACTTAAACCGAATCTATTATGTAAAAGGAAAATTTTAAAAACAAATCCCAATTCAAATCGATTGATGATATGAATGGATCCAACTTATATAAGCATCAGCCAGCTCAAAGTGATAAGCATTGACTACAGAAATAGCCTTTTAAAAAAATAGAAGACATGAACCCAAGGATCCTCATTTGAAATTCAACACAGTTTCATGTATAAAAAGATGAATCTAAAAATGAAACCAGAAATATATACAAGATGACTTCAAAACCGAAAATACCTGAAAGTGCTGGGGCTTGAGATTTTCTTTAACAAGCCGATGGAGGAATCAAATCCACAAATAGAGCCATCGCTCGGGGCTTTGAATTCTTCCTTGACTTCCCCATTGTTCTTCTCCATTCTCAACCTGCGAAAATGAATTATAGGTAATAGGAATATTTTGTGAATCTTCAAGCTCGTGTAAGGAAACCAACTGTTGTATCTTTTCTGAATGATAACGAGATGTGTACGGCACTGGTTTAGCCGAATGAGTTTGTATGTTGCATGTTTTTGTTTCTTTTTTTTTTTTTTTAAAAAAAAAACCAGCATGTATTGAAGGTTGGCTGTTTTTTCTTTTGTTGGTTACAAAATTTCTTCTCAAGTCCTAAATTGAAATTGAAGCTTGTTAATATTAGAGAAGTGTCAAAATATAAATTGTGATTATGAAATTTAGAGCGAAATGTCCAAAATACTAATTGTTTTATTAAAAATAAAAGAGAATTGTATTTGATGTTTAGGGGCATTTTTTGTCTTTAAAGTTTCAATTTAGGATTTATCAATTTTAAGAATTTTTTAGGGATTTTCCCTTTCTTCTAATTGTATTCTGTTTTAAATTGTTAACTTTTTAAATAAGAAAAATTCTCCTGTTTTTTTTATTTAAAGCGTGACTGGAACTACAATAAAGTGATACTCCTCAAAGATTGAATACGCTATAAATAGTCGTATATCTCAACTCTTTGTCAGTTGAACCCATGGATTATGGGTTCTAAATAAGGGACTTTTTTATAAATAAGTAAATGGATTTGTAAAATATAATCTAGCTGGAAGATACCGGGCCTCGCAGAAGACCAATGATTCAAACCCAGGTTTGTGTTGAGTGGACTTCAATGGAGATAATTTTGAGATTTAATAGAACACAACCCAACAAAACTCCTGTTAATAATTTCTATTATTTTTAAAAAAATCAATTTATTTTTTAAGCCTAGTCCATATCGAAAGCTTCAGCCCATGCTTCTCTTTCTTTGAAGGTTTGTGTAATTAATTTAATTGATTTTGTTGTACCAAAAAAAAATTTAATTGATTTTGAGAATAAAATTTAAGTTTATTTTCAATTGAAGATTATTTTATAATGATTTGATTATGGTATGAATAACAAATTTCAATTGAAAAAATGTGCGCAAATTTATATATGAGTTAGCAACAATATTTTTTTCTTTTTATAGGAAAAAGCTATATCTCGCACGGAGTAATAGCTAGTTTTTGTTATTGATAATAGATCAAACTATATTAAAAGATAAAACGATTACAAACATAAACTACAACTCATATCAGATACTAAATGGGGAGGTTGGAAAATAAGAACAACAACAAAACAAAAAAAAAGGGGCCGGAAAATCAAAAAGGGTGAAATAGGAAAAGTTTCCATAGGATGTGATTGTTTGAAGGCTATATATAGCTAGTTCAAAACCACCAAGTACTTGGATGGACTATTTGTGATCATTCAAGTTTAACCAATAATCTTATGGGTGTATATTCTCGTACATGAAATTAGTCACTTGATAATAGTATTGGATACCGATGAATAAATTAAAAGAGATAACTAGTTCAAATTGAATAGTTCAAAAAAAAAATAACTAGCTCAAATTGAATAGGTGTGCACGCAATTTCTAGACACGGATTGATTTGATTTGGTTTTGTTTTTGTCAAAATAGAATTCAACCAAAGTTAATGACTACTAGTTTAAGTGCTAAAAAATCTTGGGGATTTCTACCGCAAAAATGGAAAGGAAGAGGAGTCTAAAGACAGAAATAAATAAGAGGAGTCTAAAGACAAAAATAAAAATTAACATATTGGTCCTTATACTATTTTTTTTATAAGCACATATATCCTCCTATGTATTGTAACAATTATATTTAAATATAGGCATATCTTCTAATAGATATTTGAATATTAATTCATTATATTATGATAGATTAAGTCCTTTTGGTAGATCTAATCTTATTAGTTAGTTCTTACATTATTTACAAAATGGTAAGCAGGAGAATGATAGTCAAGTTTCAAAAGATATTTAATAACAATAAGGTCTCAAAGCAATTTCTGGCAACTAATACTCACTTTTGCAATATTGCTGGATATAATATTTTGATAAAGCTTGACCTATGGATGATTGATGGAGTAGTAGGATGATGGAATGAATTAGTGGTAGCTCCACCATGAATTGTGGACATCATCCCATAGATAGTACCACACCCACTAGGACTAATAGCTTGTATTTATTTGTTTAATTACTATTTCTTAATTATTAACTATACTATTATAAGTCTACACCCACTAGTGCACTGCCATTATGAAATATTGCTCCATTATCAATATTGGAGTTGTTATTGTGGCCCACTACCATATGTCCATTTTTTTTATATACAAACTGCCATATGTTAATGTTATCATTATAGTTACCACTACGATAATATTAACCTTATCGCCAAAGTTATCATCAATATATTCATCGATGCTAAATATATATATATATATATATATAATTTTTAAGCAATGAAAACGTCTTGTCTATTCATACCCATTTCTTCTACGCACTAAATTGACGTCAAATCAAATCGTGTAATGCGGAATTAGCCATATTAAACACGACTTCTATGTAAAAGTACAATGTATCCACACTAGTATTTTCCCACTAACGTTCTTTATGGGGGGTATATCTATAGCTTACATAGACTTAGACCACAGATGAAATAGCGATGAAAAAAATGTGGTCTTCTAAATGAAATTATACAACAAGCAATTTGTAAAAGTCCTATATACACACTAAAAAACAGCAAATTAATGACAAAATTTAATGACGGAAATTTTGTCACTAATCAATTTAGCGACATATTAGTGACTGAAATAGATTAGCAATGGATTTTTTTGCATCACTAAAAAAGCGTAACTAATTTATTAGCTTATTTTATACATCTATCGTTAGGACTCATTTTGAGTTACGACATCTAATTAGGTTCTTACTATATATAAAAGTAATAAAAGAAAAAAGAATAATAATTAAGTAAATACTGCGGTTAGTTTTTAAAATTAATGGTGATAAAAATCCAATATCAATAGTATCTGTTAGTGTCACACTTTCAACAATTCAAGCCTTTCACATCTTACCTAAAAAATTGATTTTTCCACCATCATTCTTAATGGGTCATGATGAAGTTGTTTCTTGTAATGTTGATGGTGACTTTCAGGTATATACCACAATTAATGTAGCAATGGCAAGGGTAATATAGTTCCATGACTCAATAATAATAATAAAATAAATAAACATAGAAAAGATCATTTAAAACAAATTATTCTCTCAATATAAATTATGGAAGAAAAGAAATTTTAAGATACTAATTGACAAATGGCCAACAATTGGATTGGAGTAATTTGTGAAAGGACTTGAATCTTGCATGACGAGTTAATGCTTTATAACTAATGAGATTGCACTATGTACTGTTGAACCTCACAGCTCACATATTGTCAATAAGGGATTGGTTGTGCTTGATTTGATTAATTGAGTTTCTATTATAAGGAAATTGTTGAATTATTTCAAATTATTTTGCTTTAAAAACATTTAGATTAAGTAAAAAATTTCTATGAAGAAAATTGGTTAAAAATATTTGTTTAAAAATTTTATTGATTATATAGACTTGAATTCGACTTTATATATTTTCATACACATAAAATATTGATACCCTAAAAAATTTTATACACAAAAAAATATAGGTACTCAAATTCAGATTATGATTGAATTATAATCTTTCAATTTGGAATTGAGTTTTTATGCCTGGACTTTGATTTGGAATTGGACATGTGTAAAATGACGTTGTTTGAGAATTTCTAGATGCACAACACTTGCAAATTTGATAAGTGTGATACGCTAAACATGCAAAAACCTCATGCCTTTGTTTTCACCTTCTTATTTAATCTCATTTGTTTATAACACCCATACATTTCTATAAATAGAATTTTATAAAGTCTATAAATTAAAATTGATGGATCAAATAATAAAGACCCAATTAAAAAAACTAAAACTCTGATAAACTATAAGGATTTATGAATTAAGTTTTTCCCCCTTAAATTAGGTATTCCAATTTTTGAATAAGTCATGCATCCAAAACTTGAATAGCTAAATTATCAAAACATTTATCAGCATTAATAGCTGCCACAATACTTTTTTTCTTAATTTATATAACTAATTATATTGGAAGGATAATGTGTATTTAAGAGAAAGCCTAACTGTAGTTCTATTGTGTCGTTTACAACATATTGTTGTTTTGTAAAATGAGTAAGCCTAAAGGACATATATACAACATGCTTAATTAAAATTAAATTATACATTCGCGCGCATGCTATAAAGTTGATACTGACATTTGTTTTCAATATTTCAATGAAGCGTTGCTATTGATATTGGCAATAATCTTCCATTGCTAAGGATGATAGGCCTATCATCCAATCAGCATTCTAGTTGAATGCTATTTTCAATATTTAACAGTTCTATGCTTCAAGCCATTAATCTTGGCACGAATAGCTTCTCTAGGAATCTCCAAATAAATATATGCTTTGGGCTTCCAAAGCTTGAAGTACTTTATCTATATGAAACTGACTTGTCAGGAAAAATGCCCTCTATATGGTATCAGTGCAATGAATTAGTAGATTAAGAATTAAGCAAAAACAATTTCGATCGAGGAATCATACCAAGTAACATTGCAAATTTTAGACCTTGATTATTTGGGTTTAGGACATTTACATGTTATTTTCTGTAAAATGCCTTTTTTTTGTTTCATCAAAACTGTTTTTGAATGATATATATATATATATATATATATATATATGGTTTCCAGTATTTTTTTTAAGATCATATAAATTTTAGAAATTTATTTTCCACATTCCAATTTTCCAAAACAAATCCAAGAAAGAAATAATGGTTTTCTTAATGAACCAAGGAGTGCCTTAAATTTTTCCTTGTATTCTCTGTATGCTTATGTTTTGTTAACCTCAAACTTTAATCTATTATAAAATTGAAAAAAAAACTAGATCTGATAAAATATTGATTAGACCACTTCAGCTTATGTCATGACTTATTTACAATAATGTTGATTGATCTTTAAAATTAATTATTGTGAGTCTTCCATTTCATTTTATAGCGACAATATTTATTGGGCCACTTCATCAACTTTCCTCAATTATTTACAACAATATTATTTGATTTTTAAAATGAATTATTGTGAGTCCATGTCACTTTGTAATATTTTAAATGAATAATATCAATTACTTCTGTTTAAATAAGTATGCTTAACAAATTTTTTAGAGTCACGGTTTAATCTGCTTAACTTACTCTTCCAATAATCTGAACTTAGCGTAAATCGTTACCGATCCCATCGGCCGAATATATTTGTCTTCAACTTTGGGATTGGCCTCACAAATTTCCATTTACCCCTAATTTGCTGTTGCTTTGTGATTTACTTGAAGAAATCTTCTTCATTATTGATTTATGTGAATGATCTTTGATTGATTGATTTTAGGTGGGGACGAGATTTTCAGTGATGATTTTGTAATGAGGAAGAAACATGAGGGGCCTTTTCTTTTACATTTATGGGGTCCTGTTTATTTTTCCTACATTAACATAAACAACATAGTTTTACAGCCTCTAACATTCAATAGATTCACAATAATCAACATGTTTATTTCCAATAGATAATAGATCCACGATACTCTTACTTTAGTATTTTTCTTCAATTTTATGTTTTAGTTCTTTTTGTAATTTCCTTTATAATATTAGTTACATTACATTCATTCTTAATCCATGAATCTTCAATTTTTGTTTAGGAAAAATCCCCAGAAAATACCACATGAATTATGAAATTCAAAAGATGACATGAAAATATATAAAGGGACAGATTGATCACAAGTATCAATATGTGATTTCAATATTTGTAGAAATAGACAAAACCTGGGTTATGGGCATTAACTACATTAATAATAAAGTTGATAACACGTATAATGATTTTAATATTTTGTGGCTTTTCAAATATACATACACGTTTTGTCACATACAATATAAAATCTATAAAATATAGAAAAAATGAAAATAAAAGATGTGCTATTATATGTGTTTTCTAAGTCAATTGTGGTATTTTTCTTTGGGTAAACTAAAATGATATGATCAAAATAAAATATACCTAATGCTAAATAAAGAGACACACATCGAAATTATTGGATATGAAATATGAGACCAACCATAGTTGACACTTAGTTTCTTTAAGCATCTAGTCAGGTATTTGATCCCTAAAAATATGTATCGAGAAGGTCTCATAACTAGCACTAAATCCCCTTTGTAAAGTTTATGGTGTGTGGAGATTAGTCACTACTTCAATTAATAGATACTCTAAGATTTAAAATGGAGTTTGACTTTAAGATCTAGTCACAAGTCAAGCACTCCATGGGTGGTTGATATAACGTGTTATATGGGGTCACTTTATGGTTGATACAATGCAGTGATACTTGAAAATATGATCGATAGTGCTACTTCTTTATTTCTTTTATGGGACAGCTTTTAATTATTTAACGTTTTTTGCGTCACATATCTCGCAAGTCTAGCGCGATGTGTGCCTATAATTGTTTTATCTTGATATATATATATATTATGATACAGCCAACCAAACTTGACCGCAAACAACATTAATAAATATGCACGATTTTGCTCCTCTTTCTTTGCATCACCTTCTTAGATGGTGCAACTTTTAATCTTTAAGTTATTTATGACCTTAATAAATAAAGATTTTATATGGACAACAGACACATATCGTTCAAATCATGAGTTAAGTCTAACAAAATCTTTTAAGGCACTGTCGTGCATCTTTACAGAAATAAAAATCTTGAGAGTACTTTTTTAGAAATACTCTGAAATCGGAATAATATGTTTATTATTATAACTTTTTGTTGGTCATTTCTACATTTTTTAATAAATTTAGAATTTTCCTTAATTCTTCGAACAAGATATTCTTTAAATTCTTAGAACATGTTTGGGGTGGCCTTTCTAAGATTTAGATTCTAGATTCTATGTTGTCTTCAAATTTATATATGTTTGATTGGTCTCCAAATATAAACAAGATATCAAATATTGTGACTAAAACCTACAGCTTCCACTGGAAAATAAATTAGACAAAGATTTGCGAATGATTTCATGAAAAAGTAAATACAGCTCCTAATGAAGGTATCAAAAAAAATTTAGTTGAGACGTGGGTTCGCTACGGCCAAAATATATCTCATAGCTTAAAAAATATTCACAAAAGGTTTTTAAAAATTAATCACTAAAACGATTTTCATGTATAGGCAATAAAATTCAAACTCACACTCCTATAAGGATGAACTATATTTGTGGTATTGTCATTTGAGTAATTAAGATGATATTACCAAAATATGTCCCACACCTCAAAGAATCTTTGCAAAAGTATTTAAATATTAACCACTACAATGATGTCATGATCATCCTGTCAAGATAATTTTTCAAAATGCTTTAGAAAAATTCACATAATGGCCCCTTCAAGTCTCTGGCGTAAAAAGCGGATTATGAGATTGAGTGTTGTGGCTTTTGAAATATACACACAAAAATACATCTCTTTTTTCCACACACAATATATCAAACCTGTCAGAAAAAATTAAAATATGCACTATTTTACATGTGTTTTTGAAGCTAACTATGGTATTTTCCTTTGGGTAAACTAAGATGATATTATTGCCAAAATGAAATATACACAAGTCAATCAAAATGAAATAATGCAATGAAAATGAAAATATGGTCCATAAAATGACAAAGTCCTCTCATCGTTAACTATATCGTGCGTTATGGGGTCACTATATATTGCAAATACCATTTTTGATTATACAATTTACTTGACTGTGTGTTTATTGAAATATTACAGCCATATAAGACAAACAGCAGAGAATATAAATTAATTTTAAACAAAATAAAAGTCAATAAAGTAAAAGTTTTTATTATTTGAAAGTCTATACGTATAGTAGTGTGTGGAATTGAGTTTGCTCATCTTGACTTTGATTTCTAATCGAACGAGTATAAAATGACGTACGTATTAATTCCTAGATGCGCAAGACTTAAAATTTGATAAGTAAGATATGCTAAACATGGGAAAACCTTCTTGCTTTGTTTTCCACTTCTTACTTCATTGCTTTATGGTTTCCTTAGCGTCACTTGATACAAACATCATCACCGACAAATATGCACTTCTTGCCCTTAAATCTTCAATCACTTCAGATCCATACGATTCTTTAACTAATTGGTCCGTCTCTTCTTCTCCATGCAATTGGGTTGGTGTCACCTGCAATACTCGACATGGAAGGGTTCATTCCTTAAATCTTAGAGCCATGGATCTCAAAGGCACCATATCTCGACAGCTGGGAAATCTCTCATTCCTTGTTAAATTAGATCTCAGTGACAACAATTTTCAAGATCAAATCCCTAAAGAGATAGTTCGACTACGTCGATTGAGACTATTCAACTTGAGTTACAATAATTTTCATGAACAAATTCCAACATGGATAGGAGATTTATCCACGCTTCAGTACTTAAATTTTCAAAATAACAGTTTTTATGGAGTTATTCCATCATCTCTGTTTAATTTGTCAAAGTTAGAGATTTTGGATTTGAAGTTTAATTTAATTGAAGGGACTATTCCACTTGAGGTAGGAAAACTTGAGGACTTGAAGATTTTACGACTTGCATATAACAAGCTTTCAGGAACCATTCCCCAAATAGTTTCCAACTTTTCTTCACTTGAAATATTGAGTCTCGCTTATAATAGTTTGTCAGGTATGTTTTGGCTTATTTTTAATATCTATATTTGTCTTTTCTATAATTGATGGTCATGATTTTATATTATCATGGGGGAACCTATGTTTTTCTAGATGGTTTTTTTTTTTTGCATTTTTGTGCATTTCTTCCTGTTTATTTTTTTATAATATTAATCAGATCCTATAATTATGAATCCTAATTTTAAGATTCGTGGCTACCATTATCAGCATAGATGTCTCATCTAGAAATTGAACACATGATTGAGAGAAATCTAGTAGAACCTTACAATACTAGACTAACTCTATATTGGTATTTCTTATTGTTTATTCCCAACATTTTTCTGTTAATAATAGTGCGAAAATATCTAAGGCCACTGTCAGTCTTTAAAAAAATTATTATTCCTTTTTTTAATCCAAAAATTTTATTATTTCATGATTAAAAAAATTTCTGAAGGTTTTGTTTTTCAAAATGAGTAAGCTCTACAAGAAACGTATTTGGAACATTTAATTTTGATTGGAATAATCTAAGCAATAATTAATTTTATTTTTATAATTAAACTTTAAAAAAATTGTAGTTAACAAATTAAAAATAATTCTTTTGGAAGCCTTCCAATAAATATGTGTTTTCAAAGAAATGATTAATACTAAGGCCAATTGGATTATGTGTCTCAAGCCTTTTCCCCTTATAATCTCTATGGCATGACAGGACGCAAGCAATATGTTTATTAGTTTGAAACTTTTAGTAATATTACCTTTTCAAAAATGATATAATTGTTGTTATGTTTTATCATTTAGAATATATTTGTGCGATTTCTAACAAAAAAGTGCAAGTTTTATTACATTTGTTTTTAAGAAATATAAATATATGTCATGTACAAATATAATAACTTGCTATGCTTAAAGAATTGTTACCACTAACATTACTTTCTTTCTCATCCCCTAATATTTGAAGGAGGCATTCCAAATGAGATTGGTGATCTTTCACAACTAAAGATGTTATATCTTGGAGGAAATCAACTTGTTAGTTCTATACCATCTTCATTATTTAACAATTCAGTGCTGCAGCAAATTGGTCTTGAAAGAAATCAATTATCTGGTACTCTCCCAACAAGTATATGCTCTGGGCTTCCAAAACTTGAATTGTTTTATGTGAATGGAAATGAGTTGTCTGGTGAAATGCCCTCCATTTGGCATCAATGCAAAGAATTAACAGAATTACAATTGGGGAATAACAAATTCAAAGGAGGAAACATACCAAGTGACATTGCAAATTTGACCAAACTCTGGCAGCTATATCTTAGTAATAGCAACCTGCAAGGTAAGAGTTTTAATTATATGATAGTCTTAAATTTTGTTCCCAGTATTTTGATATAATCACTATTTTGCATATAGATTTAAAGAATACCGATTTTTCTATATTCCTTTTAAAGGAATGGAATGTGATACTTTCTTATAGTCCCAAAGTAAATATGAACAAAATATTACACTTTTCAGAATCTATGACTTCTGTGAAAACGTATTTATATGTGTATTAGATTGTGTACTTTTTTCTTTTTTCCTTTTTCACTTTCTAGAATAAAAACAAATTTGAAATGAGATTTTGTTTCCGGGCATTTAGGTCAAATTTATATATAATTTTCACACACATGTAAAGGTGGGGAATAAGTTGCATACAAAATCTTCAAAAATAAATAAATAAATAAAATGATGAAAAAGGCATACTAGTTGAGATTTCAATGCTTATTTCTTGCCTTTTATTTTTCATTTTCCCCTATTTTCTTTTCGATGACAAATTTAGTTTTTTCAATATAGACAATCCATCAAAACTTTTTAACAAAACGAATATAGATTTTAATAAAAACACACGCTTAACATGAAAAATAATTTATATGTATCATTTAAGGGTAGTGACTTTTTAAAAAAAAATTATTGATTAATAAGATGACTTTTTTCTTTATCAAAATTAAAATGAGGATTCAATTCTTTGAAATGATTTAGAGATTAATAATCTATACACATGCATGTATACATACATATATATATATATATATGTATGTATATGTATGTGTATGTGTATGTGTATATGTATGTTTATTGAACTTGAGAGGGCCTTTCAGACCCAAAAAAATACTAAAGGGCCCATACAATACTTTTATTTTTTTGGTACAAGTGAAGGCATATAAGCCCTAACTCCATAAAACTACTCTACAAGGGGATTGAATCCCACACTCTCCTTGAAAACTAAATCCCTTAAATGTGAAGGGCATGACTGATACATGTTTCTAACTGTTAAACCTTCATTTGCCAAAGTATTTGCAACTTGATTTTGCCCTCTAGGTATATATTGTACCTCAACTTCCCACGAAGACTTTAGAAGCTCATTTATGTGTGTAAGTAACAAGCTGCATCATTGTCCCTCAAAGTGGACAATATATTTACAACGTTCTTGGCATCTGACTCAACAATTACTTTCTTAAATCCCATCTCCCAAGCAAGCTTTAATCCTTCATACACCGCCCACTGCTCTGCTTCATTTGCGTTACACGACACCACCATCCTCGCAAACTCTGCCACCCACCTGCCATTATGATCCCTACAGATACCCCCACATCCTGCTCTATTATTATTAGCAGTGTAAGCTCCATCCACATTAACTTTAATCCATCTTGGAGGGGGAGGCCTCCAATGCAATGTTTGTGGAGAATCTTCATTATGCACCTGTTCTTCCTGAATCTGAACATAGTTCCTCCATGTTTGAATAATAATCACAAAAGGATCTAAAGGTCTCACAAAATTTGCATCAAATATAGAATTATTTCTCCATTTCCATAACTTCCAAATTGTAACTCCCCAAATAAGATTCCAACTACCACTACCAAAACCCCCTAACTCCTTTCTGAGATTCATAGTAAACCAATCTCGCAAAGACCATCAAAACCCGGAGCCTTATAAGGCCCCATAGAAAATAAAGCTTCTTTTATTTCTTTTTCACTCGAAAAGTACTCAACTTAGCCAGACTAGATCTCACCTTATTTGGAAAATTGGACTTTGTTTGCAAAATATGGTTTGTATTTCCCGCCCTATCATAAAGATTCCTAAAATACTTCAAAACCATATCTATTAATTATGTTTCTTTGTCAACCCAGTTCCCCCTCTCATCTTTAAGAGTTATTATTCTATTCTTCCTTCTTCTCATTTTTGTTTTCAAATGATAATATCTGGTATTACGTTCACCTTGCGTTATCCAATCAGTTCTTGCCTTTTGAAACCACTTGATTTCTTCTAATTTCATAATATGATCTAATTTCTTTTGTAATTTATATTCAAGAGAAGTTAAAAACCTAGAGTGATTATAATTCGGAGAACTTTGTATACCACTCAATCGAGCCAACAAAACTTTTTTTTCCTTTTCAACAAAACCAAAAATATTTTTATTCCATTCTACCAAAGAATGACTTAACTCTTACAAAGATATGTTAAAATCATCATTCTCAGTCCAATTAGTAGATATAAAATCTTTGAAATTATTATGTGCCTACCACATAGCTTCAAATCTAAAAGGTCTATTTTTTCTTCCACTGGACTGATCTTGAAATTGTAAAACAATAGAGTTATGGTCAGAAAATTGGGTTTTCGACAACACTTTCAAAATGCAATCAGAAAAATCATTTAGAAAATTAGAATTTGCAAGAGCCCTATCTAATCTTTCATATAATCGGGAACACCCAACCATCCTAGGTCCCTTCCATGTAAATTTAAGGCCCTGAAAGTCCATATCCGAAAGACCACAATCTCTAACTCTATCTTGAAACCAATTTACTCTATTATGATTTCTACTTACTCCCCCAATTGTATCAGTATGCTTAAGAATATCATTAAAATCACCAACAACAACCCATGGCATATTAATAGAATTAGATAAATTCTTTAAATCATACCAGAGTACCTGATGGAAGTTTGAATGAGGTATAGCATAAATTGCCGTCAACAGAAAAGGAGACTGTCCATAACTCTCATAGAGTAAATAGAAGAACTGTTTGTTTTCCATTAACACTGTGATTTTAATTATATCACTTCTCCAAGCAGCTAATAAGCCTCCAGACCGACCTGAGCTAGGAATTATTTTGAGTGAATCAAAACCCCAAGATTGCAAACAAGCAAAATGGTCTATCTTTTCACACTTTGTCTCTGCCAGAATAATAATACTTGGTTTTGATCCAGCACATACTGCTTTAAGATTTCTAAGGAGCCCCTCACCACATGCTCCTCTAGTATTCCAATAAAAGAATTTATCCATGAATAATAAGATAATTATAAATTGCACTCACACTCCTTTCTTAGTCAAGTTGCTCGAGTTGGGTTTCAAGCACCATACTCATCCCGTTATTCTCCCAACCATTATCCACATCTCCCTCCATATATGGTAACAATGGTCTTTCATGCTCTGATATACTTAACCCCATTTCACACTCTCCAGGATCCAAGTCTTCGCTGCCCCTTTCATGTCCAAACCTAACGGGGTCCACTTCCTTATTACCCATTTCATGTCCAGACATTACTGGAAGCTGCTGGTCTTGAGCCTGGTCCATTACTACATCGCCATCCATTAGCCCAACTTCTTTTTCTCTTTGTACCTGTACACTTTGGCCCAAAGACCCACTCCCATTCATTTCCACGTTCATTTCACACTTCCCATTCCCCTCACTGCGTACTATTCCTGCCAGGCTCCTTTTATTCTTTCCTTTCCTCATCAATACATCCCCTTCTCTTGCTTCATTTAATACACTAGATTGCTGCATACCTACCTCAACCGTACTTCTCTCTATTTCATTTCTTGACCTTTCTTCTTTCTTTTCCCTCTCAAGTTTCCGCAGTCTACTCCCTCCCCCTTGCTTAACCGTCGGCATCATCACCTGTTCTTGTCCTTGTTGAAGTTGTACCTGCTCATTTCCTCCTGCACCATTTTCCCGTTCTAACAACTCCGCCAACACGCCGAATCTCGTGCCACCGTTATTCTGCCGAGAAGCCTCTCCTTTGTTCCTGCTTTTTCGCTGCCGGTGACTTCTCTGTACAACCTTCCATTGATCATTGTTCTCTGGCGAAGTGTTATCTCCCCCCATACTCTTCCTCTGATCTTCGCCTTGTACATTCATGTTGCCTTCACCTGTTTGCACTACACTGGGTTTCCTCGGGCACAGCTCACTCCTATGGCCATATACCCCACACTGTGTGCATAGGTAAAACAAGCCTTCATACTCCAGGAAATATTCTTCGCCATCAAGAGTAAAGCCCTGCATCAACTGCTTATTCAGATCTATTAGCACACAAATATGAGCAAAATGTCCTCTCAGTTGGCATGATGTATTCATGTCCACCTTGAGCGTTTCACCAATTCTGTTGCCGATCATTGTTAAAGCTTCCTCATCATAGTATTCAAGTGGTAATCTAGGGACCCTTATCCAGACTGCTACCTTGTCAATTGTTACCTTCTCTGGTCGGAAGCAAGGTTCCCATGGCCTTACTGTAAGATAATGATCGTAAATACTCCATGGCCCCCCTGTGAGTGCATTAACATAATCCTCTCTATTTGTCAATTTCACCACAAAAAACCCATGGCCAATATTGATGAGATTAATGACTCCTTTCTTCGCCCACAGCGTTTGTAACCTTGCCTGTAGAGCTTTATAACCAATACTCCTATCCAGTAGCTTCACAATGACTGCCAACTTCCAAGCTCTAAATAAACGCTTCTTCATTCTGTCTGAGAAAGAGAACGTGGGGAAGTTCCTTAACAGATCTTTGGTCGTCTTAAACGAAGGCTCCTCCCTCCCTTCCTCCTTCTCTTGAACTGGGTCCTCTGACATTGAATCAGATTGTGAACCTCTTATCCCTTCAATGTGTTCATCAGATTCTTCATCATTCCTGTCTATACCTTGTAACTTCTCAGCAAAAGATGCTTTCCCATACATTCCTACTTTCGGCCATTGCTCTTGCAAACATTTCTCCTGTATGCACTTATCTCCATTCTTAATTTTCTTAGCACTTCGCACCAGCTGATCATTTTCCTCTAAGGATAGAGGAATCAAGAATTTCTTTTTCCCAAGAGAGAGTTAGCGCCATTTTCAAGCTATTCGAAGTTGAGAGTTGGGGCCCATACAATACTAGAGTCACGCGGAAACAAACAATGCTAGCCATAAATTAGCCTTAACGCATTTATCTTAGAACAGTTTGCTAGGGGTAGGTTTTTTTTTATATATTTTTTATCCATTTCTTCTTATTTTTTCTAATATGTTTTATTTTTTTAAGAATAAAAACAATTCGTCATCCAATATTTGAAATAGTAAATCCATACTATGGGAAAGAAAATACTGCTATAATATTAATTCCTATCAGTAAAATTCTATCAATATTTAAAAATAAATGTTTAAGTTCTGTTATTAAAAGTTTTTTTAAATTATTTTTCCAAAATGAGTAAGCCTCATAAGCAACACATTTAATTTTCATTTGGATATACCGAGTATAATCTAAATTTTATATTAATTTTATTATTTATTTTTAATTTTTTAAAAAGTTTGTAGTTAACAAAATCATTTGTTTGGGATACAATTGTCTGGGTAGCAAGCGCCAATTGAATTCGATATGTCTCTTATTTTTCACTTTATCACAGTTAATTGAAAAATTCATAAGCTTATTTATTGTTGACTGAGATGAATATAGCTCACATAATATATAGGAATTTCTCACAATGAATATAAATTACCATATGAATGTTTGCAAGCAAAGAATTTTAATTATATGAATGTTCTATACCATATGTGGGTTTTTTGTTTTCATCTTTGGAATAAAAAATAATTTTAAAGCAAGATTTTATTTTTCTTATTTTTTCATTCATTTTAAAGAACCATAAGAAGCTTTGTAATGTTTATCAATTTTTATTTTTATTTGATACATACACATATATAATGGTGATGATTTCTTTTAATCCCAATGTAAATATACCTTTTTTATATATGTACAATTATCACACACATGTCAAACGTATAATAAAATATTAAATTATTAGAAAAATTAGTTGCCAAAAAATACATACAGGGAGCCTGAAGAAAAATAAATTAATGAATATTTGTTACTTGATGAGGTGTCGTATTCCTTTTTTTAATAAAAAGTAAAAAATTAAACTATTGTTTATTAATACTATAAAATGATAACATGTTTGCATATGTAGGTATGGTGCATCAACTTTTTTTAACTCTTAGAAAATGACGACCAATATGGTTTCATAGAGCCCTCTTATTTCATTTTATTATGAATTATATCATTTTTTTTATTCTTTTCATGCCCCTTTATCATTTAGAATATATTCGTGTGATTTCTAACACAAAATATAAATCTTAAATTACTAAATTAACTCTGTATTAATACATGATTTTGGATTTTATAGATTTGCTTAGCGTCTATTCCTCAAAATCTAACTATTTCTATTTGTGCACTATCCATGAGGCCGTAAATACTTCCCACATTAATTCCCATCTCAGCCCACTTCTCCATTCAGCTCATTAGCCCATTTTCTTGGTTTTTATTTATACCTTTGGATACAATCCAACGAATTATTCTTACCTTATTGTCACAACTTTCATTTCTTTTATACTTTGTAGCTTTGTTCACTTCACTCGCCATCACTTTCCACCATCAAACCCTCGATTTCAATTTTTAAATTCCAAGTACAAGGTGATGTCCCTAGAAGATGACTATCAATATGGTTTCATATAGCTTTCTTGTTTCTTTTTATTATTAATTATATCATTTTTTATTCTTTTCATGCCCCTCTATTAATTTAAAGTCAAAGATCAATTAATACCAATAAATTAAAGCCTTTTAACTATCTTAACTTATTCAATATTAAAATTGAAACATGTGAAATTCCATCATTTCTCTTCAACATTTCTACTTTAAGAAGTATAGATTTACAGAAAAATAATTTGATTGGTAATCTTCCAATATCAATGGGCAATGGAACATTGTTGGAAGAATTATTTCTATAATAAAACAACTATGCTCAATCTATTTATCCCTTGATTTTATGCTCTAACAAAATTTTCATTTACTATTTATACTTTTTCTATATGGCTTGCAAATTTTTAAACTGAAATTGCTTTTAAGAGTAAAAATTGTAGCATATTTGATATTTTTCACGTAAGAAAATTGTTCTTCTGCAAATTAAAAAATCTATTTATTATATTATCTACATAATGTGTAATTGAAAGTATTTTAATTTATTAAACAAACAAAATAAAATTTCAACTTTTTTTAGCCTATGATGAATTCATTATCAGAATTCAAAGTTAGATTCTTGTGAACATTAGATAAATTTAATTCAAAATATAACTAATTTGGTTGTTCATTTGAAATAGGTGAAATTTATTCCATAATCTCTAACATATCCTTTCAAAAGAATTTTAAGATCGGTAATTGATATTGGAAGATTCCCTTGAAAATCGAATTCCAGAAAAAATAAATCATAGAGTATTCTATTAATTTTAAACCTTTAATTAACAAAATTCCATTCATTCTTTATAGAGTATTAAGTAAATATTGCCTGTCCTACTACCAAGTAATTAACAAATATTTTATATTTATTTATAGGTGAAATTCCTTCATTTATTTGGAACATGCCTTCTTTGAGATATGTTGCACTTGACATCAATCATTTAAAGGGTAACTTGCTAGAAGAAATGTGCCATCAACTCCCTTTAATGGAAGCCTTTGGTGTTACTGATAATCAATTAGAAGGAAGCATACCACAATCAATAAGTAACTGCACATCTTTGAAAGGATTATATTTAGGTAGTAACTCATTTACAGGTATGTACTTACTTGCGTGTATTTTTTTCTTTTTAATTTTTTTCTAAACTCATATTGGTTTTTATCTCATTCATATTGTTCATTCACATACAATGGGGCTTGTGTATAGCTTGTGATTACAATCATTAAAAAAAACAAAGAAAGTTAAGTGAACAGATGGAAGCACATAATATTTAATTTGTAGAATATAATTAATAATCCCCCATGTTTTGTGAAGGTACTTCTTTCTGGTAGATTTTATCATTCTTCTAATAACTTTAAGTGTAATAATATATATAAATTGTGTTCTCTCTTATTCGTTATATATACTTTAATAATTCTATATTATTTATTTGAAATTAAAATTATGAGATAATTTAAAAATATATAATATGGAATTAAAAATGTAAAATAAATAAAAATATTTGGAAAAGTATAAAAATTTAATTTCAAATTATAATATATAAATTAAAAAATTAAATAAAACTTAAAAAATGCTTGTTCAACAATGTTTGATATCCCCTGAGGAGCAAGAATATAGACAAACTTCTATACAGACATGATTTATTGGCAATGCACAAATAATCTATATAGACAAACTTCACCCACTCACTTGCAATTATTAGAAGGTAAGCAATCTGATGGTTAGAAGAAATTTGCTCTACCCTTTTCTAATATTCAATTATTTAGAATTAGTAAGACCTGTGTACTTTGTCCCCTTGTTATAGTGTGGGTATATTATATGCAAACGATATTACCTCCTTTATTTCTCTTTTAATTTTAAAGTCTGTACAATTATAAAAATGTTTTTTTTAGCAAAATAAGAATGTTATTACTTATCAGTTATATATCATATAGGTATATTAAGAAGATTATATGCAAATATTATTACCTATTTTTCTTTTTAGCATGATAATATTCTATCTAATTTTTATTATTTTCTTTGTTTTTCAATCATTTTCTCTAATAGAATAAGTTTAAAATGAGATTCCTTTTTTCCTCATTTTATTAATATTATTGAAAGGTAACTAATGATTTATAATTCCAAAATTATTGAAGCTAAGATCACGAACAGAAAGATATAGAAGATCATGAACTAGTGGGACCACATGAAATTTAAAACATGAAAAGCTCCACATCATATATAATATGCCCACATGTTGTTGTTTTTATTATATATTTATAGATTTTGTCATTTTCCTATTAATTTCAACTCTATATTTTCTCTCTCTCTCTCTCTTTTCTTAAATAATACATCTGTTTAATTTTGTTTTCCTTTGTATTACACAAATTTATTAAATTTTCTATTAAATAATTGTTCAATAATTATAACATAAAAACACTTTAATTTTAAAATAAGTCTTCTATAACCGGGTCATCTCATGATAGTTTATGATTTTTCTAATTTTTTATTTCAAAAAAGTTTACAAAGACTTAAAAATAATAAAAATATTTTAGTTGTATATATTATTATTTGAAATATATAAAAGTCATCATTGCAACTTTTTTTATGTCTACATGGACTCAAAAAGTTTATAAACGTATAGGCAAATTTGATAGACTTAACTTGTTAGACTTGATCTTAAAAGGAACTATTATGTAATTTTATTTAAATTGAATATTGAAAACAAGGCCTTCTCCTTATTTTTATTTAAATATATAAATATATACACAATTATTATTCCTAAATAAATTAATATATATAATATTTATTTAATTAATTACTACATTAAGTTTTTAATACAATTAATATTTTATAAATTCTAAAATATTAATTTTTGAAATTGTTGGCTATTTTATTTAATTTTATTTTTTATAAATATTATATATATATATATATATATATTAGTATTTAAGTCTATGGATTGTGACTTAGTTTTAAAAAGAGTGTAAAATCGAAATCGCACTAGGAGAGAACAATTTTACTTATAGTATTCTAGTAAATATTTTTCGCAAGGTATCATTTTGGCATATCTTTTTACGATTTTTATTTTATTTTATTTTAAATAATAAAAAATTTATTTAAAATGTATTTTATTTTAAAAGGTAGCCCACAGATGATTGCATATCGTTAGTGATTTTTGTAATATAAAATGATGTATTCTTATATTCTATACATGTTATATATAAAACATATTAACTATTTTATCTTTTTTCACTATTCCCTTATGAAAATGCTACTCATCCATCAATGCTTTTGTGTCCAGGTTTTATACCCAAAGGGATAGGCAATCTTGACAAACTTAATGTCTTAGACTTGTCCCATAATCATTTGAAAGGACCTATTCCTTCCAACATTTCAACTTTGACACTCTTGAATCTTGGTGGTAATTTTCTCTCTGGCCTCCTACCATCATATTTAGGAATTGGCCTTCCTAACTTGAACACGTTATTGTTGGAGGAAAATGAACTAACTGGACAAATTCCAAACAGCATATCAAATGCTTCTAATCTCATTTTGTTAGATTTGTCATCAAACAAATTTAGTGGAGCTATACCCAATGTAATTGGAAATTTAACAAAATTGATTGGATTAGCTTTGGATCGGAATGATTTGACTGGGTTGATTCCAGATACATTTGGTAAATTACATGGCCTTCAACAGTTAAGTCTAAGCAACAACAAATTGGAAGGGTCCATTATCAATGAACTTTGCCAACTCAAAAGTCTAAGTGAGTTGGCTCTTGCCAACAACATGTTTTCAGGAGTGCTTTTAGGATGTCTTAGGAATATTACTTCTTTGCAGAAGTTGAATTTTAGCTCTAACCAATTGATTTCTCATATACCTTCTTCTCTTTGGAGTCTCAAAGACATTTTGGATTTAGACATATCCTCCAATGCACTAAGTGGAACAATTTCTCCAGAGGTGTCAAACTTGAGAGCAATTAGACTTTTAAACTTGTCAAGAAATCAATTTTCAGGAAGAATCCCTACAACTATGGGCGGCTTACAAAGTTTGACAACTCTATCTTTAGCTCAAAACAAGTTACAAGGGTCTATTCCAGAATCACTTAGCAGCATGATAAGCATGGAGTCAATGGATCTTTCCCATAATTATTTGTCTGGTGTGATTCCAAAGTCCTTAGAGTCATTACTCTATCTTAAATACATTAATCTTTCCTACAATTTCTTGTATGGAGAAATTCCTAACGGTGGGCCTTTTCAAAATGTTACAGCTCAATCTTTTATGATGAATAAAGATCTTTGTGGGAGAACCCAACTACATGTCAAACCATGTAGGAAAGGAAACAAGCACTTATCAAATAAAGTGATGTTGATCCTGAAATTCTCATTGCCTATCTTGGTTGTCATTTTGGTTGTTTCAGTCATTGCCTTTCTAAAGCGTAAGAGAGAAAATGACAATTATTCAACCAAAAAGGAGTTAACTAATTTGAGTACAATAACAAGGATATCATACTATGAGCTTCTACATGGAACAAATGAATTTGATGAGAGTAATCTTCTTGGCTCTGGAAGTTTTGGATCAGTATATAAAGCAATTCTTCCAAATGAAAAGAAAGTTGCTGTCAAAGTATTTAACTTAGATGTTGAAGAAGCATCGAGAAGTTTTGATATTGAATGTGCTGCCATGTGCAATTTACGTCATCGTAATCTCATTAAAATCATCAGTAGTTGCTCAAATGACCATTTCAAATCTCTTATAATGGAATTCATGACAAATGGGAGTCTTGACAAATGGTTGTACTCTCATAACTATTATTTAGATGTCTTGCAGAGATTGAACATAATGATTGATGTGGCAACAGCTTTAGAATATCTTCATCATGATTCTTCTACGCTAGTTGTTCATTGCGATGTGAAACCAAGTAATGTTTTGTTGGATGAAGAAATGGTGGCTCATCTTAGTGATTTTGGTATTGCTAAATTGTTTGGTGAAAGAGAACTAGAAATTTATACTAAAACTTTGGCTACAATTGGCTATATGGCACCAGGTAATGCTTTAATAATAATACTTCAGATTTATTTTCATGTTCTTTTGTTTGCTATGCTTAATAAAATTTTAAAATATTAAAATTTTAGCCATATTTTTATCTTTTCATGTGTAAATATTTGCATTTATGACACAAAAGAAAAGTTTAATGAAAAACCTTATATTGTGTTTTGACATCATGGCATTTATACTAATAATTCAAATTGGTATATAGAGTACGGATCAAAAGGAGTTGTTTCTGCCAAAGGAGATGTGTATAGTTATGGCATCATGCTGATGGAAATATTTACAAGGAAGAAGCCTACAGATGATATGTTTATTCAAGGATTAAGTTTGAAAGATTGGGTGAGAAAATCAACACCACATTCAATCATCAACATTATAGATGCCAATTTGCTTTTAGAAGAAAATCATACTACTGATAATATTTTATCTCATATATCATCAGTTTTTGAGTTAGCATTAAATTGCTGCATTGACTTACCTGAGGCACGACTGACTATAATTGATGTTGTAGTATCATTGAAAAAAATCAAGGCTTTGTTTATAGAAAATACAAGGGATACTGTTAGATGAATAATTGTTAAAAATCAAGTTTAGCGATTATTTCTTTTAGCCTTCAGGTTTTTTGTTGTTGTAACAGTTAGTCTTGTAAATTGGAGCGATTATTTGTATGTTGTAATAATATATGAAGTATTGAAATTTGAAAATTTTTAACTCTACATATTTCATTTTTCTTATTAGTACAATAGATCTGAATTATAAAAGCATAAGTTCACTCTTTTCCTTGAGGTAAATTTTATTTAGATTGTAGTTTAATTTTGGAAGAAAAGTTTTTCTTTTAAGATTAATCAAAGTGAGCCAAATTTTCTTTCTTTTTCTACTCTCTCATGTTATGGTTTTTAAGCGTCTTGTTATTAGATAAAAACCCACTATAAATTGTATTATGTTTGAGCAATTAAATAACTTTATTAGTAAAATTGATTAATTAAACCACTCAAACTCACCCTATCACATAACCAAAATAGCCTCAGGTTTCAGAAATCAACTCAAACTTCATAATAGACTCACCCCAACCATACTCAAACCCTAGAAATAAGGGGGAAATAAATTAAAAAGCTAATAGAAGAGATGAGTTGTAAGATAACCATTTTACTCCTATTTCGCTATTCAATATATTCCTAAAACAAAAGCTTAGAAAAGAATATTTCATAATACAAAACCTTAGCATGAAAGTTTACATATAATATCTCATAAATTTACTTCTATATTCCATGCATAAGTGTTCATTATAAACAAAATGAAGAATAAATAACATTAAATAAAATCCTCATTTTATTTAAAAACTTAAATATCAATGGGCAAATTATCATTTGAAATATTCCTATGGGATACTATTCACTTACATATTGTATTGTCAAATATTACTTTACTATCAACTTCCATATGATGTCCGCTCTTTAAAGCCCTGATGCCCAAAACAAAACTATAATCATTATCCTTTCACAACATTTATAAGAAATCACAAAATTCATTTAATGAAATCCTTCTACTTAATTAACGGTAATCATCTTATAACTATGATTATGAACATTCAAATATCCATCCAATTTACTTAAATTATTTAGCAATAATTTTGGATATCCCAATGGCTTTGTAGCCTAATAGCATAGAAACACTCCTCTAAGCAAAAGGTCATGGGTTCAATCCCTTGTATAACCTAACCTTAGGCAGTTAGTGCATACCCCTTTAATTAAAAAAAATATATAAAATGAACAATCTTGACTTCAATCTTCCTTCTATAGAATGCAATATTTGAATTAAATCAATAATATATCACCATAGTTAACTAATAACTTCAACAACAACCTAATCAACATAAAGGAAAAACCCCCTTTCTCTCATTTTAGACATGCTTCAAGTTGCAAAGCATATCACCATAATATACTTTTAGGAAAATCTCAATACTTTACAAAATTTAATATAGAAATTAAATAACTTTAATGCTAAACTTTGGTCTATATTAGACCACAATTAGTTCCTCAAATATAATTTCTTCTTCACATATTTCATCAAAAACCCCAAGGGCATTCCAAAATCAAGCCATAGTCATAAATTATCAACAACACAATTTTTCAACTAGAATACATTTTTCTATGTCTACTTCCTTAACATAATCAGAGTTGATATAAAGAGAAACAATTTAAATCATTCTCTTCGCTCTTTTTTATTCATGCTTCAAGCTTCCATTTAATTTTTTGAACTTCTCCACAATGTTCTATATATATATATTAAAACAATAAGTATACCCTTTTTATAAGTTTCAACATAAAATCAAACAATCTTAATCCAACTAAGTTTCTCTTCTACACATTTTCAGAAACACCTTATCTGCACCAAACATTCAAAAAGTTCATCAACTTCTTAATCTTCAAATCTCCTGTCCAACAATTTTCAAACACCCCTATATGAAATTACTATGCTACCCAAATTCAAGTCCTTACTAAGAATCAATTCAAACTAAGAAAACAGAACATAAATTCATCTTCTTCCTATTATTGCAACCAAAACAGTTAGAGTCAACTTTCTTATCCTAACAAGCTCCCTAATATTTAATTTCAGCTTGTCTAAACTTCCATCTTCTCTCCTACATCACGCACAACCCATAAGAAAACACCATAATAAAAAATGACTTGAAGATCAGCACACTCCCACTCACATGATAACTACACAGAAGCAAGGAAGGAGAGAGCTTTTGTAACATACCGATACAATCAAAGCACTGAAGAACATATTTGAAGTTCTGCTCACAACAGCCACGGAACAAGTTCCAAGTAGAGGTAGAAGAAGCTTGGCTAGGAGAGGTAGTGGGCTAACCAAAAGAGGAGACGATGACGCTAAACAAGATAGAGGAGGAAGAAGACTTCTACCATTACTGCACAGCAGTAAACGATATTAAAGAACGAAGAGGGAGGAAGAAGAACTGAAGCTTCACATACACATACCGTTGGTAAGAAGGAAGGTGATATTGAATGTTGGCTCTAGCTAGAATCCGATGACCTTTAACACAGGGGAACATTACGCGAGTACTGAATAATTTTCCTCAAATTTTCTCCCAGTCCCTCTCTACTATGCTTCCTCACCGATAGGAAAATAATGGAGCATGGAGAAATATCGGAAGGGATATATATTTTCAAACCATAATTTAAAAATATTTTAAATCATCCAAATATGTTTTTATTGTTAGATAAAAAATGTTATTTAAAACCAAATCTCATTTTACATCCAATTATATCTTCCTTGATGGATAAGCCCAAGACTTAACAACCATGCAGAATTTACTCTCAATTGATTATGGTGCAAAGGTTAAAAAAGAAGAGAGTGTGTGTGACAAGGGCATACATGTAATCTGTGCTTTCTTCCTATTTTCTCTCTAATGGTGGAAAGAAAATCTAGGAAGAAGATACAATGGATCCTACATGTGAGTTATACACCTTATTTTCTCTCCCACTTTAAAGAGAAATACTTAGGCTTTGTTTAGTTCAATAGAATGGAGGGTAGGGGAGGGTAAAGGATATATGTAGAGAAGAAAATAAGATGTTTCTTGTTTGATTAAGGAGGGGAGGGGAGTTTATTATAAATTGTCAAATATACCTTTATTATTTTATTTATAATGTGCATGGGCATTTCCTTCATTATCTAAATTATGTTCATATTCCTCTTTTTCCTCATGTAGTTCTTCAAGAGGTTGGAGATCTTCTCTACCAAGTTTTGGAATCTGATTAGCATTATGCATTCTGACTGACTCCTTTACATCATTTTCGTCAAATTCCTTCTTCTTATCACGAGTGCTTAATCTGGTAGATCAACTTGAAAGAAACACCAAGCAGCAGGATAATTTGCAGAACATGCTTTAACTTAATGCCTTTGGACCTGTGATTTCTACTTGGTGTGCATTTTATCATGATTACTTTCTTCTCCAAATATAAGGACATGCTACTTGCTTTGAATGGCAAATGCACCATTAAGAAACTGAAGAAAAAATAACCACTGATATAAGAATAGCACTAATACTTACATATAACATAAATAATGCACACAAAGCACAACTTATATTTCCTAGAATCTTCATCAACAAAGACATAAAAAACTAAAAATACCAGAGCCCTTTCGATTCTGATCCATTTCTTATCCAATGTCTTAATAAAATTCATGTAATTGGCCCGCTTTACCGTAAGATAGAAAGAAAAGCAACAGAAAACTGTTAAATTTAAATAGGACAATATTATGTGCCTTGTTTAACATTTATCCAAAAAAAATAGAACACGTTAACACAAATGTGAGATAAAGAAAACACCAATAACAATTCCTTTGGTGCAACATTTACAATAAAATTCCCCACAGATGTTGGCCACAACAACATTTATAGTAAGAAATTTCTTTTTAAGCAGCATTTTCAATGCCAAAAATAAAATTATGATACAAAGAGATAGAAAATAGTTATGAATCATATCAAATGAAACAATAAACTAAAAGGGATGAATCCTCAATTTCTATGGCTACTGATACATAGAAACTTCCAATCCAAGATTCACAAATAATACAAAACACAAAGGTAAAGATTCCATTCCATAATAGATTATCGGAGAGGAAGAACCAAAGCCCATAATTTTCATAGCAATACGCCATCTTCTATATAGAGTAAGTTTAAATATGAGACCCATTTTCCAGGAATAAGTAAACAGATGAGGAGTCTAATTTTGAAATGGGCCTAATTTCAGTGAAAGAGGAAAAACCAAGAATCAAAAACAATATCAGGCAAAGGAATTTTAGAGAAATGCCAGAAATGAGTGAATCAAACATTGTAAGAAAAAGAAAGAAAGCAGAGGGAGAATTGCCAGAATTAGACCCATAGCGAATCGTTTGTCAATGCCGCCTTCACCAAAAATGCTAGAAATGAGCGAATCAAACATGTAAATAAGTGAACTAGCTTGGCAATCCATAGAGACACCGTCATGAGACCCAGTTCTTCCTATGGTAAACCTTTCGTCCAGCTATGAACGGTGTGAGTCACAGATCAGAACCCCCCACGTCTATTTCAGCACCGCCTTTGCTATCTAGAAACCTCTCCTACGAGAACTCAAGAGGTCAAAGGATCAGGCGACATAGATGCTAACAAACCCATATTTTTATATATTAATTCATATCATTTTAGTGGGCTTTTGTCAATATTGTGGTCCTTAATTTTATTATTTATGATTTATCCCAAACAATTATTTTTGGAATAAGAGATATTACATTATTGTGATTTTATATTTCAGGAATTTAGGACAAATCAGAATTCACAAATGACAACAAAAGACTATAAAATTAGAAATTACACAATAGGACCCATGGGCCAAACCTTACAGTTTAGCCCATTAGGTTTTTTGTCCTATTCCAATTGCTTTTAAAAAGCAACACACACACACGAAAAAAGCCACACCGCATAAGTGAATTGATTTGCAAAGGAAAAGAAAAGACAAAGCTCACACGCCCAGGCAACCAAGAGGAATTGAATTGAAAAGCAAATACACACACGCCGCGAGAAGCTGAATTGGAATTGAGAAAAGAGAAGACGCCGCATAATTGAATTGAAAAGAAAGAATCGAGAGAAGCACATAACAGCAACTGTGGATCATGGGTGGCCATGAAATCTTATTGTTGGAGGCTGTTGTGATGACTATGCGTGGCTAGTTCGTCTTAATTATCTAATTCAATGATAAAGGCATAAGTTTGGGATCTCAAAGGGGAGTATAAGTTACTATAATTCTCTACCTAATAATTATATTATGACTCCTAGGTCTTAGGATTAATTTTATAATTATTAGGAATATTTAGAATGATTTATTTGTATTTATTGAGGATTATTGTGACTAAATTTTCGCTTAACATTTGACATTAGTCTTTAATTAACTTTAATTTCATTTACTTTGATCTGGGTCAGACATTGTATTGAGATTATTGTGAATATTTTGTGGTTTTTCAAGGTGGCTTGAATTATTGGATCGTTTTGTCTCTTGTTGGCTTAAATTCTATTTTATGAATTATTGAGTTATAATTGATCATTGGTTTTTAATATCTTTAGTCCTATTTTATTATTCTGGTGGCAGTTAATAAATTAGGACTTGGAAAATATTTTGTAACAATTCGAGGTGGCTCGGTTGTTGTATTAAAAGCTTAATTATAATTCTTAATTCATTATTTATAACTCCCATATCTTTTGAAGCTATGATTGCCTACGTTATTGAATTAGAGGATTGCTTTTATTATTATTAATCACCCTTGAGTTTATTCAATTCACTTACTATCATTCATTATTCCTTTCTTTAGACAAAAAATACCAAAAGTATTTTCTTTAAATCTATTTTAATTCTTTGCATTTAGTTGTTAGTCAATCAAAACAAATCCCATTTTCTAATTTAGGTTGCATTGCATTTAGTTACTTAGGAATTTAATTTCATATTTTGGCTCCTCAGAGAGAATGACCCGAGGTTGCACTATACGCAATCATTGGTTTAAATTTTTGAAGTAACCCCAAGGCGACATTGGTTCAAGGTTGTTTCAAGTGGCGCCGTTGCCGGGGAGCCAAGAAATTAGTTCCCTAGTAACTAAGTGTCAAGTAATTTTTTTTGGGATTAATTCAATTGCTGAGCCAGTCTTAGTTAATTTGCATAACATTTGCATTTGCATTTTTGCTTGCATTATCTTTTTTTTTATTTAAAAAAAAACAAAAAAAGTTTATTTTCTTTGGTTTGTTTATTTTTCTTTTATTTTAGATTCTTTTCATCTGACTGCTACTGTTTATGCCTAGAAGTGATCGAGCTTTACCTTTGATTCCCTTAAATCTTGAAATTGAAAAGTCTGTGAAAAAGATTAGAAGAAAGAAGAGATTAGAGGGTATAAGTCAAGTTATTGTCGTGGAGGGACATATTTCACAAGAGTCAAGTTTGTCATCTAGTGAACAAGAGTCTAGTGAGAGAGCTACCTCTAGTGAACACGTGTCTGTTAGTGCTTTTGAATTAGAACAAGAAACCATGGATGGTCCTAACGGTAAGAATAGTTATAATGGGCTTAATGGGAATCACGGACATGGTGAGAATAACTTAGGAAATAATGGTGAGGATGATAGAAGCATGAGGGAGATTAATAATTCTAATGTTGATTATGATCCTTATGGCTTTTATACTGATAATGTGAACTTTGAAAATAAAGGAGCATTAATTTCTTCCTTACCTAAATTTCATGGCTTTGCAGGTGATGATCCACACAGGCATTTGAAGACTATGCATATGGTGTGCTCTTCTATGAAATCACCTACGGCTAATCTTCAAGATGTATTGAGAAGGGCATTTCATTTTACTTTAGAAGGCAAGGCCAAGGAGTGGCTTTACACGCTACCTCAATATTTTACTATATTGACTTGGTATTAGTTGAAAGGAGCATTTTTAGATGAATATTTTCCTGCATCTAAAACTTCAAGGTTAAAAAAGGAGATAACTAGTGTGGTCCAAAGAGATAATGAATCTATGCATGAGTATTGGACCAGGGTTATCACACTTCTAGCTCAGTGTCCACACCACAATATTTCAAAGAATGATCTGGTTAATTCTTTCTATGAAGGGCTACTTCCACATCATAAGCCCTCAATTCATGCTGCTGCAAATGGTTCTCTTAGAGAATTGAGTCCTAATGCTGCATGGGACCTACTTTAAAAGATGGCTACCAATGACCCTCAATCTGGAGACACAAGAAAAGTGTATAATACCTCTTCAGTTTTTTCCCAAGATATTCTTGCTGAAATTGCTGCTTTGGGGAACCGAATGGAGAAAAGACTCAGTATTTTGGAGAATAATGTGAATGTCAAACAGGTTAATTCAATTGGTTACTCTCAAGCTATAGTTGCTGGTTATGAGTACTGTGGGTCAATGATGCATGCCTCGAATACTTGTTCTCGCTATGAAGAGGTTTCTTCCCTATATCAAAATAGGAATGGTCCATATCAAAAGAGGGATCCTTACTCTAACACTTATAATCCAGGTTGGAGAGATTATCCTAACTTTAGATGGGGTGGAAATCAAGGCAACCCTCAAGAGAATTTTTCAAATCAAGTGGTACCTAATCAAGGGGCATCATCTCTTTTTTTGGAGGCAATGAACTTGGTATGATTGTGAAAGGTATTACTGAGCTCAATTCAAAGTTTGACAATCAAAAGTCACAAACTGAGGCAAAGTTACATGCTATGGAGAATAAGATGGACTCATGTCTACAAAATGTGTTCTCTGAATTGGAGCAAATGGAGAGTAAGCATGAGAATTTGAATGCTTTCGTTTCACAATTCTCCAACAACTTGAGTGAACAACAAGCAAAGAGTAGTGGTTCTATACCCTCCAACACAGTGATGAATCCTAAATCTTTGAATGCAATCACACCGAGAAGTGGTAAGAAAATTGGGCCGAAGAATGTACAATTCAAAGAACTTGAAGAGGATGAAGAGCAGGTTGATGAGGAAATAGAAGTTGAGTCTCCTCCTGCCAAAACTACTCAAGAAACTTCCCAAGCTGAGAAAGAAGCTTCTATCCAATCTGAAGTCCTACAAGAAAAGAAGCTCTTGGAGAAGTGTCTGAAACAACCAATGGTGCAAACTGATAAAGAGGCAACAACTATCATAAAGGGACCAATGGAGAAAGAATCACCTTCTAACTCCAAAGGTGATGAGGTAAATATTCGTGACTTGCCTTTTCCTAATTCTTATTTGGTTAGTAAAAAGATTGTTGAAAAGAAAGATAATGATGAATTGTTTAAAATGTTTAGCAAACTTGAGGTTAATGTGCCATTGCTTGAATTGATTAAAAAGATGCCTAAGTGTGCTAAATTCTTGAAAGACCTATGTACAAACAAGAGAAAGTATAAGCATAGTGAGAGAATCCAACTGGGGTTGAGTGTTAGCGCCTTATTTAAGCCACAATTATCTATTAAATGTAAAGACCCAGGTTCCTATACTATTCCTTGTACCATAGGTAGAACTACAATTTCTCATGCCCTACTAGACTTAGGTGCAGCAATTAATGTCATGCCGACCTCTGTTTATAAGACCTTGGGTATTAAAGCTTTAAAAGATACTAGTGTAGTGCTTGGCCTAGCTGATAGGACGGTGAGATACCCTAAAGGTATTCTTGAGGACATTCTTGTGCAAGTAAAAGGTCTTATTTTTCCAGCTGACTTTTATGTTCTTGATATGACTAATGACTTTCCCACTGAGAGTACTTTGATTCTAGGTAGACCTTTCCTTTTAACTGCTGAGACAATAATTAACATGAAAAAGGGTCTTATCACTATAGGGATTGGGGATCAAGAAGTGCAATTTAATCTTTCAGAAGCTATGAATCATGGTTATGAAGATTGCTCTTACTTGGGTATTAGTTCAATTGAATGTCATGATATGGACCACTTACATGAGACTAATATGAATGAAACTTACTGGTGTGACTTAGTTGTGAACCATGATGATGCTTTTACTTGTCTATCTTCTTCTCACCCTTCTCATGTCTGTGCATATGAAGGTGGTGTATAATGTGCCTATTGTTTAGAGATAGATAGTTGGCTTTCATCTACTCATAATTTTGATGTACCATGTTTCTTTGACTTTGATATTACTATTGATTCTACACTTGATAGCCTTAAGAAAGGTGCATTGCTTGATTTTGCAGGAACTAATGATAAGGAGGAAGATGCACAAGCTATGAATATAGCTTCCCCATTGAGTGGCGCTGGAACATTAGAAGAGGATAGCAGTGATTCTGCTACTGCCTTAGTCCTTTCTAATCCCACTCTCACTTCTAATTTACTTTCTTTTTCTATTGATCAGACTGACCCTAACTCTCCTATTTTTAGGTCATCTGATTGTGGCACTGAGTCAGGAAGTGGAGGAAATATACACCACACTGAGCTTATATCTCCTTCCCCAATCCACACGGACACACCACTCGCTCTAAATGCACTTGATATAACAAAGATGATTCCTTCTATTGTGCAACCCCCTGATTTAGAATTGAAACCCCTCCCTTCTAACTTGAAATATGTCTTTCTTACTGATGATTGTAAATTACCTGTTATTATTTCCAGTTCTTTGAGTAGTTCTGAAGAAGAGAGACTAGTTTCAGTATTGAAAAGGTATAAAAGGGCTATAGGCTGGTCTTTAGGGGACATACCAGGGATTGATCCTTGGTTTGTACACACAAGATCCTTTTAGTTGAAGGGTCAGAGCCAGTTAAACGGCCACCAAGGAGGTCAAATCCTCTTATTCATGATGTGATTAAAAAGGAGGTATCTAAATTATTGAGTGCTGGGATCATATATGCAATTTTAGACAGTGAGTGGGTAAGCCCGATACATGTAGTACTAAAGAAGAGTGGTATTATAATAGTGAAAAATGAGAATAATGAACTTATTCCAACAAGAGTTCAGAATGCTTAGAGAATGTGTATAGACTATAGGAAGTTGAATGAAGCGACTAGGAAGGATCATTTTCCATTGCCTTTCATTGATCAAATGTTGGAAAGAATATCTGGTAAATCTCACTATTGTTTCTTGGATGGCTTTTTAGGTGATTTCCAAGTACCGATTACACCTGCAGATCAAGACAAGACTACTTTTACATGTCCTTTTGGCACCTATGCATATCGAAGGATGCCATTTAGGTTGTGTAATTCTCCAGGCACCTTTCAAAGGTGTGTGATGGCGATCTTTAGTGATTTATTGAAGCGTAATATGGAGGTTTTCATGGATGACTTCACCGTCTATGATGATAGCTTTGATAATTATTTACTTAGTTTTGAGCATGTTCTTGATAGATGTATTGAGAAAAAGTTGGTTTTGAATTATGAAAAATGTCATTTCATTGTAGATAGTGGCACATTGCTAGGTCATCGCATCTCTCAAAAAGGGATTGAGGTTGATAAAGCCAAGATTGAAGTAATTTCTTCACTTCCCTATCCTACTTGTCTTAAAGATTTGAGGTCTTTCTTGGGGCATGCTGGGTTTTATCGATGTTTTGTTAAGGATTTTAGTAAAATTGCTTTACCTCTCTCTACACTATTGAGAAAAGATGTTGATTTTCACTTTGATGATAAGTGTAGACATGCTTTTGACTCTTTGAAATCCTTACTTGTTTCACCTCCTATTCTCACTGCACCTAATTGGGATTTAGCTTTTGAATTATCCTATGATGCTTCTAACTTTGCAGTAGATGTTATGCTTGGTCAGAGGGAGGATAAGCAATCTAGAGTGATAGCCTATGCCTCCAAGACACTTGACCTCGCTCAAGTGAATTATACCACAACCGAGAAGGAACTTTTTGCTATAGTCTTTGCTTTAGATAAGTTTAGACAGTATCTGATAAATTCTCGAGTGGTTATTTTTACAGATCATGTAGCAGTGTGTTACTTATTCAAGAAGCCTCAGTCTAAATCAAGACTACTGAGATGGGCTTTATTGCTACAGGAATTTGACATTGAAATTAGAGATAGAGCTGGAGCAGAGAATCATGTGGCTGACCACCTTAGTCGGTTACCTGAAGGCACTGAAGGAGTTGATTCCTCTGATCTTACTGTTGATTTATTTCCTAATTCTGCACTCTTTACCTTAGCTGTTCAAGAGCCTTGGTACTCTAATATTGTTAACTATGTTATCACTAATCTTGTACCTCCTTCTATGTCTAAGTTTCAGGTTGATAAGCTGAAGAGGGAGGCAAGATACTACATCTGGGAGTCTCCAATTCTTTGGAAGCAATGCAGTGATCAGATCATCAGACGATGTGTTCCTAACAATGAGATTCACTCTATCCTTACTTTTGCACATTCTTTATCTTGTAGGGGACATTTTAGTGCTAATAGGACTGCTATGAAGGTTTTAGAATGTGGATTTTACTGGCCTACTTTATTCAAAGATGCTTATGTTTTCTATAAGTCTTATGATAAGTGCCAAAGGTTTGGAAGTTTAGGTAGAAAGCATGAAATGCCTTTAAGACCTATGCATTTTTGTGAAAATTTTTGATGTCTGGGGCAAAGATTTCATGGGTCCTTTTCCTCCGTCATTTGGGTATTCATATATATTACTTGCAGTAGATTATGTGTCTATGTGGGTAGAGGCAATGCCAACTAGGAAAGATGATGCTTCTACTGTTGCCAAGTTCTTACCCTCTCATATTTTTTGTAGGTACGGCATTCCAAGAGCAATCGTTAGTGACCAAGGAACACATTTCTACAATAGGACCATAAAGTCTCTACTTGCTAAACATGGAGTTAATCACAAGCTGGCAACTCCGTACCACCCTCAAACAAATGGATTAGCTGAAGTCTCTAATCGGGAAGTTAAACGAATACTAGAAAAGATTGTGAAACCATCCCGTAAAGATTGGAGTGAAAGGCTTGAGGAGGCACTGTGGGCTTACAGGACTGCCTATAAAACCCCTATAGGCATGTCTCCTTTTCGGTTGCTCTATGGTAAGTCTTGTCATCTACCTATGGAGATTGAGTATAAATCTTATTGGGCGATCAAGGCATGTGATGCAGACCTTTAATCCTCACTTGAAAACTAAACGATGCAACTCCAAGAGCTTGAAGAGATGAGACTTGAATCCTATGATAATGCCAGAATCTATAAAGACAAGTTGAAAATGATTCATGACAAACAGATTTTGAGAAAACAATTCCATGAAGGTGACAAGGTTCTAAAATTCAAGTTCCGGTTGAAGTTGATGCCTTGGAAGTTTGTCACCAAGTGGAAGGGCCCTTTTAGAGTTACCAAAGTGCATTTTTTTGGTACGATAGAGCTGGTGGATGAAATAACAGGTCATGTTTCACAAGCTAATGGTCATCTACTTAAGCACTACCATGAGAATCATAGACCTCCCTAATTGCATGGTTGTTCCTTTCCACCTTTCTCCTTTACTTTCTCTTATATTGCTATAATATCTGTTTGTTAAGATAGTTAGGAGCAAGTGTGGGGGAGGGACCTTCACAGTAGTTTTAGATTTATTTGCTTTCTGTCTTTTAACAAATTCTTAGAATAGGTTGCATTTTATAGAGTTCTTAGTTTTAGGTTAGTTTTTCCTTTAATAAAGCTTCCTTCCCTTTTAGCTCATGATTCTAATCATTTGTCCTTCTCCCTTTGATATATGCTTTAGTGATACATTGAGGACAACGCATGGTTTAAGTGTGGGGGAAGGATTGCTTTTGCTAATTTGTGTTGCCACTGCTTGCATTGCCAAAATATGAAAAATTCAAAAATTTTGAACTTGTTGAGCTTAATTGACTAGATTTTTCGATGCTGTATGAGCGAATTATTTCTGTGATTCCCACCTTCCACTTGACTTTTGCAATCATTGGGCTTTACTTTCAAATCATTATTTCTTTATGCATGTGAACATTGGCATATCTAGGTGAGAATATAATTTTGACTTGTGTAGTTTTTATTCGTAATTAGTTAGCATAGTGGAGTGTCTTTGATGCAGTGTTATTAACCTTGTTTCGTAGCTTGAATTTAGGGAGGAAACATATTAGAGAAAGCCTTGTTGGAAGGATTATTGAGCCTTAATTTTCTTTCTTGTGTGATTTCCACCTAGTTTGGGTTAACCTCTAGAACTTGTCTATATTCTTTTTCAAAACTGCATTATTACCTGGATTTATGAGCATGATAGGGGCATTCAATTCTAAACCCTTTTACCCAAACACAAGCCATCTCAATTAACCTTTGCTTACCCCTTTGAGCCCATCACTTTTATTTCATTCCATTAATTTTGAACAAGTACTTTGCATGAGTTATATTATGTTTGTTATGATTAACTGTGTACTATTGAAAGTTGCTATGTTTATCTTTTTGAGTTAGGTTTGCCAAAAAAAAAGGAGAAAAGAAATAGAAAAGACAAGAAAAAAATGTGTAGAAAAAAAAAGCGACAAAAAAAATAGAAAGAAGTTGAAAAAAAAAGAAAGAGAGAAAAAGAAAAAGAAAAGAAAAATTGGCAATAAGGCATGAAGTTTAAAATAAGGCATCCTTTGGTAGTTGAAGGTTAAAGTTTATTGTTCATTTGATAGTCACATGTTATCTTACCTTGAACTATTTCTTAATACTCATGCATTAAACTTGTTCTACATTTCATTCCATCCATTCATTAGCCTTTCACCAACATTACAACCTAATAAAGTCCCCTTGATCATGAGTCTATGGTATGTTAGTAGTGGAGATAGTAGAATCTTTACAAGCCTATGGTAGGTGCTAATCTAGGTGGATTGAGTGAAAATTCCCTATACTTGAGAGTTGAGTGAAACACTTATACCTATGAGAGGTCTATTATATTTCCCTTTCTCTATCTAGCTATGTCTTGTGTTACTTTCCTTGCATCAAAGCATTCCATGACTGTTGATTGATTAGGGATAGGAGTTGCTTGAGTTGATTATATATACTTGCCTTAACATCTTTATGTTTACTTGCATTGAGTTTAACTGTTGGGATTCCCTTGAGTGATATTTTACCCAGGAGTGCAAAAGGCTAAGTGTGGGGGAGTTGATAAACCCATATTTTTATATATTAATTCATATCATTTTAGTGGGCTTTTGTCAACATTGTGGTCCTTAATTTTATTATTTATGCACTAATTTAATTAATATGACTTATATTGAATTAGTGCTTAATAGAGGCATAATTGTCATAATTTTATGATTTATCCCAAACAATTATTTTTGGAATAAAAGATATTACATTATTATGATTCTATATTTCAGGAATTTAGGAGAAATTAGAATTCACAAATGACAACAAATGACTATAAAATTAGAAATTACACAATAGGACCCATGGGCCAAACTTTACAGTTTAGCCCATTAGGTTTTTTGTCCTATTCCAATTGCTTTTAAAAAGCAGCACACACACACGGGAAAAGCCACGCCGCATAAATGAATTGATTTGCAAAGGAAAAGAAAAGACAAAGCTCACACGCACAGGCAACCAAGAGGAATTGAATTGAAAAGAAAATACACACACGCCGCGAGAAGCTGAATTGGAATTGAGAAAAAAGAATACGCCGCATAATTGAATTGAAAAGAAAGAATCGAGAGAAGCACAGAACAGCAACTATGGATCATGGGTGGCCATGAAATCTTATTGTTGGAGGCTGTTGTGATGACTATGCGTGGCTAGTTCATCTTAATTATCTAATTCAATGATAAAGGCATGAGTTTGGGATCTCAAAGGGGAGTATAAGTTACTCTAATTCTCTACCTAATAATTATATTATGACTCCTAGGTCTTAGGATTAATTTTATAATTATTGGGAAGGTTTAGAATGATTTATTTGTATTTATTGAGGATTATTGTGACTGAATTTTCGCTTGACATTTGACATTAATCTTTAATTAACTTTAATTTCATTTACTTTGATCTGGGTCAGACATTGTATTGAGATTATTGTGAATATTTTGTGATTTTTCAAGGTGGCTTAAATTATTGGATCGTTGTGTCTTTTGTTGGCTTAAATTCTATTTTATGAATTATTGAGTTATAATTGAGCATTGGTTTTTAATATATTTAGTCCTATTTTATTATTCTGGTGGCAGTTAATAAATTAGGACTTGGAAAATATTTTGTGACAATTCGATGTGGCTCGGTTATTGGATTAAAAGTTTAATTATAATTCTTAATTCATTATTTATAACTCCTATATCTTTTGAAGCTATGATTGCCTGCGTTATTGAATTGGAGGATTGCTTTTATTATTATTAATCACCTTTGATTTATTCTTTTCACTCATTATCATTCATTATTCCTTTCTTTAAACCAAAAATACCAAAAATACTTTCTTTAAATCTATTTTAATTAATTGCATTTAGTTGTTAGTCAATCAAAACAAATCCCATTTTCTAATTTAGGTTGCATTGCACTTAGTTACTTAGGAATTTAATTTCACATTTTGGCTCCTCAGAGAGAACGACCCGAGGTTGCACTATACGCAATCCTTAGTTTAAATTTTTGAAGTAACCCCAAGGCGACATTGGTTCAAGGTTGTTTCAAGTGGCGCTGTGTAAGTCACAGATCAGAACCCCTCACATCTATTTCAGCACCGCCTTTGCTCTCTAGAAACCTCTCCTACGAGAACTCAAGAGGTCGAAGGATCAGGCGACATAGATGCATAGATGAAGATGATCATCAAGATGAAGGAAATGAAAGAAAAAAATAGGTCGAGGTTAGCATTGAAATATCAAAAAATTGACATGGGCAATTTTGTCATAAAAAGAGCACCCTGTAAAAACTCACGATTTTAAAGGGGTGAGAAAGTATGGAAGGGGGCAAAAGAAGATAAATTTTTTTCCCTCCCTTCCCTTTTATTTTCTAAACTAAAAAGCCATACATCCTTCCTTCCCCTCCTCTCCTCTTCCCTCCCTTCTAAAAACCCTAACTAAATAATGCCTGAAGTATTCTAAGGTCCTATTTGGTACGTGACATTGGGGTTTAGGACTAGGAAATGCTACATTTTCATGTTTGATAAGAGGTAATGAGAGATACAATCCCAATCCCATCTTACAAAGGATTCCTCAATACCACCCTTCAGGTATTGCAATTTGCATAACTGTTTTCTTATTTTTGTTTTTTAAATTTTAATTTTTTTTTCTATTTTGGAACAATATTTCGATATTAAAAAATAACTTCTTACTGCCACATGTTATTGACACCGTTACCACTAGCTATCAGCATTCAGTGACTGCCCCTGTTGTTGACCTTTGTTAAAGCTTGTTGCCACCATGCTGATGACTGCCACCACCACTAAAATGTCCACCAATGTCTTCCACCATCAGCCTCGACATTCACTATCGTTGATGACCACCGATATATACTGTCAGTGATGACTACCAACAATCAGTACCACCACCCCCAATGTCCACAGTTGGTGGTGACGACTGATGACTATCACCACCACCACTAACAACCTTTGTCGTCGGTGAGTGCTAGTGTCTCTAACAACCACTACCGTCGATAACTGCCATTAATTATTTTATAAGTTGATGGTAAGCACCATTATTTTTCTCTCGTCTACATTGTCTCTCAATCCTCTAACTCTTCGTCCGTCATATCGCACTATCTACTCTAACTCTCATATTTTCTTCATTCTCAAAGCTAGATTTAAAAACAATTGTTTCAAACAAATTCTTATGTTTTTTGTTTTCAAATACAATTTTTCAACTTGCTTGTTTTCTATTTTGGGGTTGGCATGTGCTTCCTGTATGAATTAGGGAAACAGAGACTAAAAGTTAACTTGTATATTATCACAACCCTACTCTTATATTGTCTCTCCTTAGCATGCCTGAGAACTTGTTTGTTTTTTGAATAATGGAAGATGGGTTTTGCAAAATAATCAATGCCACATATTGCCTTGTATTATTAAAAAATGAACAGGGAAAGAGAAAAAAAATCCATTGATAGGTTTAGATCTGCATCGCTATTGCCTCTATTTATGAAGGATGCCTTGTCAGCTTCTGAGAATAAAATGGGAAGGTGAATGGAGGAAGTGGGAATATTGGCAAAATAGTAATTAATAAACTGTAGGTACTTTTATTTTTTAAAACAATAAATTAATAGGAATGAGTAAGTTGGCATGTGGACTAAAATTATATGAATTAGAACATATTTATTGGCAGAGTTTAGATGTGCTAACTCTTGGAGTACTAAGTATTTCCACTTTTCTTTTTTCCCATATTTCTTCTCGTATCTAGATAAGGAAAACACATTTTCCCATAATTCTTTTCCCCTCTCATTGTCTCTCCAACCAAATGGAGGGTTAGTGTGATTGAGAAATGTAATGTGAGTGTTATGGTAAAGGATTGTGTGGGAAGTTAAACAAGGGCACGACTCAAGGCGATTGAGTGTGAGTGTCTAGGCCTAAACAACACCGTTGAAGGTAGAGGAGAGGAAGTGAACGGGAAAGCAAAGGAGAGAAACCCAACTCTCTGAGGGTGAAGGCGAATCATGCCATCCACTCTACTATCTATCTACTCCAAAACTTGTATCAACAATCTTATTAGGCCACTTCAGCTTATGTCATGAATTATTTCCAATAATATTGAGTGATCTTTAAAATTAATTATTGTGAATCTTCCATGTTATTAAGGGTCAGAAGAGTATTATTTATAACTAACAAATATAATTTATTGTTAAATTTTATAGTAGGAAACTTTCTATTAAATCTAGCTAAAATATTAAAATTTAAATTCAGGCATACGCTTTTACAAATTCTTAAGCACACCAAAATGCGTCATTATAAATTTCTGAAACTTATTAAAAGACCATGTGAAGTTTAAAAGAAAAAATTAAAAGTACATTGGTGTAGGTCTGATTTCAATTTTAATTATTTCAGAAAAATTTAATTGGAACTTTTCACCATATTAAGATGAATCAAGATTAAACGTAACTAGTCAAAAATGTGGAACAAAAGAAATTAAATTAAGCAAGTGTTTGAATCTATGTACTATCTAGAAAGCCCTATTTTTATATCTAATAAGAAGTGTTTTCCCCACATTTTTGACATCTTTTAATTTGGTAAATGAATTTCATTTCATCTTGACATGGTAACAATATTTCAATCAAATCTAATTTAAATAATCAAAATTGAAATCATTGATTAACCACGGAGAAGCATTCTGGTATTTTAACAACATTAAAAAAATCCCAAATCTAATTCTAGGGTTTTTTCATTCCTATTTCATTGTCGAAGAAAATTGGGATTTTTAGGGTTCTATGTTGTGTGCTTCAAAGGTTTTGTCGATGGACTCTATATGTTTATGCTTTTGTTGAAATGTTAGTTCCATCTTTCCCAAAAAATGGGAAATCGTTTACGGTTTACGCGTGTTAATTTTTTCTTTATTCCATTAACTTTCATATGTTGATGTGTATGCTCTCTCATTTCTCTAGGGATGCATTTGGTGCTTATTGAGTAACCCATTGATTATGTAAGCATGATTTTCACGGGGTGTTGGCAAAAGCGTAGTTTGTCCTCTCATTTTATATGTTGAAATGTTATTTTTGTCTTTCTAGAAAAATGGGAAATCGTTGATAGGGTATAGGGATTGATTTTTGTTTAATCCATTTAACTTTCATACATTGATGAATGTGCATATTCATTTCTTGTGATGCGTGTGGTGCTTATTGAGCAAGTCGATGATTATGTAAGCAAGATTTTATGGGGTGTTGGCAAAAGCGTAGTTTGCCCCTTTATTGAGAATACTTCGGAGCTAATCAGGTTTCTATCCTAATTTGTGATTTGTGGTTATTATGGTTTTAACTCTGCGGAATGTGATATAGCAAACGACAATGTCTTAGTAGAATTAGAATGTTGTTTTTAGTTTAACATTTTAAATGTATGCTAGGTCCTCGTTCATCCTATCATTTGTTGGGCTATTGTATTATAACTAATTTTGGTCTTGGTTCCAAAAATTCTGAAATTCATGAACTAACTAATCAACAAGCTCTGTATCTTGAACTGAGGAGTTATGGTCTAGTTGTATGATTCATTCTGATATGGTTATCTTTGTAGGACGATCTTCTTTCCCCAGTACCTCGTCATAATCCCTCCTCAGCCAGGTAAAGAAGAATATGATGCAAGAAATGGTTAAACTATCCATTTTTTGGTTGTGGTCCATAAAGTTAAGCTGTTCACAATGTCTAATGTATCTTCCAAAAAGTTTGACTATTTTTTCACCTCAGTTAAGCTATTCTTAAATCCAAGTAGTGATGAATACAGAGTAAACAACATGTCATATAAACTTAAAATGGACCTCCCATTGGAAGGATGTTTAAACTAAATGTTGATGGTGCCATGTCCAGAACCTGTTATATTATTGGTTGTGGTGGTATAATAAGGGACTCTAAAAGCAATTGGGTGATGGGTTTTACACATTTTATTGGATCGTGTAATCCTTATGATTCTGAATAGTGGACTATCTTGAAAGGGCTTCTACTTACATGGGACCATGGCCATAGAAAGATTATCTTTGAGTCAGATTCAATGCTCCTTATTGATATGTTGGAAAGGGAGAATAATACTCACATTGACAGCCATTTTTTTTTTACAAATTAAACAATTAATTAGTAGATTATGGGAGGTGTAGTTAAAATACATTCTAAAGGAGAAGAAAAAAATGGCATATGCATTGGCAAAGAAGGGCCTCTCTAGATCTTTAATATATATTGTATGTCTGTTCTATTTGAGGGAACTACTTGATACTGAGTGTTTGATATTAATTTCCTTTCCCCATTAGTATAATATATTTGTATTGGTCAACAACCCTTACTTCTTATCAAAATAAAAAAAAATATCATGTCATGTGTATGGGCTTCACCGTATGTGTTCGACTTGGTTTATATGGTCTTCATCTTATGTCATTGTAAAACAAAATTACCTTCACATAGTCAATGAGAGTTGATACAAATAGTAAGAAATATTCTCGTATCCCATAAGGACGTAAATTCGATTCTCGATGCCATCATAATGGTTTCTTTGATAGGCGATCTCATAAGTCCATTGTAAACGCTCTCATAAGTCCATTATCTAAACTTTTTTATATAAAAAAAATTACCTTCACATATTTCACAGTTTTTTCCTGGAATAGGATTGTCATAATAGAATAATTATGCTTTAAAAAAAATATTTCATGTTATCCTTTAATCAAAACTTTTAAAAAAACTATTTTCATATTATCCTTTAATCAAAACCACACTTTGATAGCAAAGTGGCAAGTGAACTCATGAAAAATTTAATTAAAAAAACACGAGTTTAGAAACATACTTGTTAAATATGAAAAATTTAATAAAAAATTTATTCATTCAATTTTTAATATAAAGTCTAATTGAGAAGTTAATTTTAATTTTAAATATAAAAATATTTTTTATTTTTATTAATTTTTCTCAAATTTATTTTATTAATACCCCATAATAATAAAATAAAAAAATTAATAAAAATAATTAAAATGTTTTAATAAAAATACATTGATGTTAACTAAAACTAATCCTGAGGAATACATGAACTTCGAGGCTCTCAATATTATAGTCACCACGTGTCACTTCGCCATTCGGTTTTCATTGCCTGGAATGGCAGGTGAAAAATTCTGTCCAAGAGAGAAACTTTTGTGAAGAACTCTCAAACCGTTTCTAATGAAATTTTTCTTGGAGACCTCGAAAAAATGTGAGAAAGTTGTTTGGCGAATTGGAAATTAGCATTCCTTGTTTCATATGTGAAAGCTCACAAAAATGCCTAGAAATGATGAGGAAGAAATCGTTCCCAGAGCTTCGTCGAGCACCCGGGTCTAAGCCAGACCGGATCCTTTCTTGGTAGCGTGTAGGTACTTCAGCTTATGGACCTGTTTGGCTGCCATCCTTTGTATCGCTGTCAACATCCTCTCTGCTGTGTGCTCCTTCAATAATGGATCTGATGTGTATTACTTTTTCTTTCCCTTGTGATTGTTTAATTCAATTTTGCTTCATTTTGTTTCTGCTGTTTATTTCTTGTTGTTGTGAATGGGTTTTAGGTTTTCGATGGCATATTCCAATGTTAAGCTATGTTGATAGCTTTTGTTGTGGTTGTGACCAAGACGGAATGTAGTTTCATAACCAAGTTTTGGCAGGTTCCTTTTTGACATTACAGTTTAATTTGTCAGCTTTTTGAGTAATTTGGTCATTATGTGTTGATTATTATAACATTGAGGATTGCATTTGAATTTCTCCTTTGTGGTGTTATCTTAGTACCGTGTCTAATGTCTCAATAAATTTTGCTGTATTTTATAGGTTTTAGGATACTGGGTGGCAGGGGTATGCTGCAGATTTTGTATGTCTCTATTTTACTTAGATTTTCGGTTGTTTTCCCATTATGTTCTTCTTTTAATGAACTTGTCTTCATTTTCTTGGACCGCTGACACCTTAATCAGCAACGTTTAAATTGTAAACTTATAGAAGCATTATTAGTTGGTAAATTCTATTTGGTGTAATGGGTGTTCATTAGCTTTGGCCACTAATAAATACTAAGAGATATTATTAATTATTAATTGTTGTTTGAATTCTACCAAGCCTATCTTGTGTAATAAAGCATGTTCTGCTTGTTGGTATTGTATTATTTGAATTTCAGAAAGTGTTGTGCAACTTGGTACTGAATAGGAGCTAATTGTTTTTCTTTTATGTTTTGTTTGGAAGAGAAATGAGGCTCAAAACCTAAAAATTACATAAAACAATACAACAGAACAATAGAAAACAAAACAATAAGTTACCATTATCTACTTTGAACAAATTCATCCCACTATATCCCTCTACAATTTCTAGTCTTTCAGTTTATTTTAATCTTTCAAAAATAACTCACAATTTCTTTGTCTTTCCCTCTATTTTCATCTCTTTAGATAAGCTCTCTTTTTTCCTGAATAGGAGCTAATTAAGTTAATATCAAGACACATAACCTTGTCTTATTCCTGAAATATGGTTTTCTTTCTATAGTGTTGCAGTAATGACAAGGGCTTTTCCATGACTATCTTGGGGAGAGAAAGGATCTTGTTCTTCTTCAGAATATATCATGCTATTTGCTTCTTGCTTGTGGCGTAGTTTATCTTGTCTCAGTAAGATTTTTGTATACGCCAAACTATTAGATCAAAGAGTGCTTACACACAGACATTTTCTATATTGAGAAAATTATAGACGTTAAAATACTTAATTGTTTGATTTGGCAAAACCCAAACTAGTCCAGGTTATGTTGTTACCAGACTGTCTTACCTTGCTTATTTTGTAATACCAATTCAAGGGAATACTATGCATTAGTTTTCTGAAAAGCGGCAGTAAATCACAAGAGAGCAAGCAATCAAGGATCTAGGTAGGTTGTTAACTTGCTATGTTATGACATATTTATGGGCTGATTTCTGTTTACATGATTGTATCTCTAATTGTCTATCATTCCTATACATATAAGATCCTAATAAACATCTTGCGCAAATCAAAAATTAGTGATGCTAATGAACTAGAGACTAGAAAGCTCTTAAACTTTATTTTATCACATTGCATTCAAGACTATACAGAAAATTGATGCATTTGATCACTCTGCTCTGGCTCTTGAAATTTTCATAATACTGGAATGCATAAATAGTTGGTTCCATAATCATGCTGTAATTGAAAAATGCGAATTTGTAGAGATGTTAGACTTGCATTTTTGGCCTGTTAAATTGTTCTAGTCAATCATCCCAAGAATCTCTTCCCTTGTTTATGAATTGTTGTTTCTTTTCAAGTCCATCATTGATGGTAGAAATCAGGCACAAAGAACAATGTCTTGGAGTAGTTTCTAGTCTTAATTGCTCTCAGATGTTTTATCTGCTCCCATTTTAATGTCCATTTTATAAAAGCATTGCTCTTATTAGAAATATGACATGCTTCTATGGCCACGTACGAGGAGTTGCAATAGCGTAAAGAGGAGCTTGAACAACTACTACTCCCAAAAAGTGTTTGAAACTTTCCAAATGAATTATGACTGACTTAACTCATTACTGCAAAAGTATTTCCACTAGTAAAAACATGAATATTGGTTGAAGTTTGTTATTTAAGTTTAGCGATTTGAAATATATACATATGCAAAAAGCATGGGTCTTCATCCCTGTTTTTGTTGTTGTGGATGTCCATTCTAGATAAACAGTGAATTTTGTTCTCTAAGTGGGGCACTTCATAGTAAATCGGTTGAAATATTAAAAAACTTAGCAAAAGAAATTTTAGTTTATCGATTGAAGTATTTTTCTTTTAAACAAATTCAATCCTGAATGTTAATAATTTAGAATTGAATCCTCTCAATTGAAGTCTCCCAACTGAGAAATATTAACTATAAGATTGTAATATTATGATTAAAGTCCTTTATTTATTTCTTTTACCAAAACTTGTGACACGCCTCTTAATAAATCTAATGTCTCAAATTGTTTAAAAAAATCTATTAAAGATAATCATATTTGATACATGACAACATTGAGTACTAGATGTAATGCTTCTTGTAAGTTGAAGCTTATTTCAAATAGTTCTATTTTATTTAATCAAACATATAATCCCTTTAGAGATTAAGCCGTTTGGATGGAGAGAATGAGTATATGAGTTATTCACTTTCCATTATAGTATCTAAGAAAGAATCATGAAAATAATATCAAAAATGAAGTTTCCTGTTTTTCCAAACTGAGGCAAGTCTATTTGAAGGTTTATTCAGTGGCAGCACTGGCAGCACTCAAATCCACAGAAAGATCAACATCCTGAAACAAATAATAAAGAAACTAATGTGAGAAAATGAGGGATTGCTTGTTAATAAATAATTTGCATCACATTTTTCTGAGAAGGATAAAATGCTATGGCTAATAAGTGAAGGGTTATTAATTATCATATAAACGGTCTAAATTCAGAACTTGCTTGTAAATAGACAGAAACATGCCTTTTTTCCTGAAATGTGTTTGAACCACAGGTACATCATTGAGTCAGAAATTATGCCAAAAAAACTATGGGTAACAGTATAATAAACAGAACAAAAAGGAAACTATTCCAACATTGCACAAAAAAAAGTCTTTTTAAATCAAAAGGTAAGATTTACAAAAAGATGGTGCTAGACTGACAAACCCATATTTTTATATATTAATTCATGTCATTTTAGTGAATTTTTGTCAACATTGTGGTCCTTAATTTTATTATTTATGCACTAATTGAATTACTATGACTTATATTGAATTAGTGCTTAATAGGGGCATAATTGTCATAATTTTATGATTTATTCCAAACAATTATTTTTAGAATAAAAGATATTACATTATTGTGATTTTATATTTCAAGAATTTAGGAGAAATCAGAATTCAAAAATGACAACAAAAGACTATAAAATTAGAAATTATATAATAGGACCTATGGGCCAAACCTTGCAGTTTAGCCCATTAGGTTTTTTGTCCTATTCCAGTTGCTTTTAAAAAGCATTCATGCGTACAGAATAGGGGGTGACGCCGCAAGCCATTGAAAACAAAAGAAACAAAGCACTCACACACACGCATAGGCGGCTGCAGAATTGAAAAGCTTAGTGAAGGCAAAACGCAATTGCAAAGGAAACATACACACAATGCTGCGGCGGTTTTCTTCCACTCCATATCACCCAATCATCTTCACTCCCAAGGACTCCACCCCTTTCAGCTGTCTTCATCGTCGTCCTCATCACTCACTGATGACAACACACAGAACCAGCGAGCAGAACAGCAGCAACATTCTTACCCAGCGCAACGTGTAGCAGCATTATTCATGGCTAAGATCTTGCAATTGGTGTTAATCTTTGTGGTTATGCGTGGCTAAACATCTAAATTCTCTAATTCAATGGCAAATGCATGAGTTTGTGATCTTAAAGGGGAGTATAAGTTACTCTAATTCTCTACCTAATAATTATATTATGACTCCTAGGTCTTAGGATTAATTTTATAATTATTGGGAATGTTTAGAATGATTTATTTGTATTTATTGAGGATTATTGTGACTGAATTTTCGCTTGACATTTGACATTAATCTTTAATTAACTTTAATTTCATTTACTTTGATCTGAGTCAGACATTGTATTGAGATTATTGTGAATATTTTGTGATTTTTCAAGGTGGCTTGAATTATTGGATCGTTGTGTCTCTTGTTAGCTTAAATTCTATTTTATGAATTATTGAGTTATAATTGAGCATTGGTTTTTAATATCTTTAGTCCTATTTTATTATTCTGGTGGCAGTTAATAAATTAGGACTTGGAAAATATTTTGTGACAATTCGATGTGGCTCGGTTGTTGGATTAAAAGTTTAATTATAATTCTTAATTCATTATTTATAACTCCCATATCTTTTGAAACTATGATTGCCTGCGTTATTGAATTGGAGGATTGCTTTTATTATTATTAATCACCTTTGATTTATTCTTTTCACTCATTATCATTCATTATTCCTTTCTTTAAACCAAAAATACCAAAAATACTTTCTTTAAATCTATTTTAATTAATTGCATTTAGTTGTTAGTCAATCAAAACAAATCCCATTTTCTAATTTAGGTTGCATTGCACTTAGTTACTTAGGAATTTAATTTCTCATTTTGGCTCCTCAGAGATAACAACCCGAGGTTGCACTATACGCAATTCTTTGTTTAAATTTTTGAAGTAACCCCAAGGCGACATCGGTTCAAGGTTGTTTCAAGTGACGCCGTTACCGAGGAGTCAAGAAATTGGTTCCCTAGTAACTAAGTGTCAAGTAATATTTTTTTGGGATTAATTCAATTGCTGAGCCAGTTTTGGTTAATTTACATAACATTTGCATTTGCATTGTTGCTTGCATTATCTATAAAAAAAAGTTCATTTTCTTTGGTTTGTTTATTTTCTTTGGTTTTTCTTTTATTTTAGATTATTTTCATCTGACTGCTACTGTTTATGCCTAGGAGTGATCGAGCTTTACCTCTGATTCCCTTAAATCTTGAAATTGAAAAGTCTGTGAAAAAGATTAGAAGAAAGAAGAGATTAGAGGGTATAAGTCAAGTTATTGTTGAGGAGGGGCATATTTCACAAGAGTCAAGTTTGTCATCTAGTGAACAAGAGTCTAGTGAGAGAGCTACCTCTAGTGAACACGTGTCTGTTAGTGCTTTTGAATTAAAACAAGAAACCATGGATGGTCCTAACGGTAAGAATGGTTATAATGGGCTTAATGGGAATAACGGACATGGTGAGAATAACTTAGGAAATAATGGTGATGATGATAGAAGCATAAGGGAGATTAATAATTCTAATGTTGATTATGATCCTTATGGCTTTTATACTGATAATGTGAACTTTGAAATTAAAGGAGCATTAATTTCTTCCTTACCTAAATTTCATGGCTTTGCAGGTGATGATCCACACAGGCATTTGAAGACTATGCATATGGTATGCTCTTCCATGAAACCACCCACGGCTAATCTTCAAGATGTATTGAGGAGGGCATTTCATTTTACTTTAGAAGGCAAGGCCAAAGAGTGGCTTTACACGCTACCTCAACATTTTACTACATTGACTTGGGATCAGTTGAAAGGAGCATTCTTGGATGAATATTTCCCTGCATCTAAAACTTCAAGGCTAAAAAAGGAGATAACTAGTGTGGTCCAAAGAGATAATGAATCTATGCATGAGTATTGGACTAGGTTCATCACACTTCTAGCTCAGTGTCCACACCACAATATTTCAAAGAATGATCTGGTTAATGCCCTCAATTCATGCTGCTGTAAATGGTTCTCTTAGAGAATTCAGTCCTAATACTGCATGGGACTTGTTTCAAAAGATGGCTACTAATGACCCTCAATCTAGAGACACAAGAAAAGTGTATAATACCTCTTCAGTTTCTTCCCAAGATATTCTTACTGAAATTGCTGCTTTGGGGAACCGAATGGAGAAAAGACTCAATATTTTGGAGAATAATGTAAATGGCAAGCATGGCAATTCAATGGGTCACTCTCAAGCTATAGTTGCTGGTTGTGAGTATTGTGAGTCAATGATGCATGTCTCGAATACTTGTTCTCTATATGAAGAGGTTTCTTTCCTATACCAAAATAGGAATGGTCCATATCAAAAGAGGGATCCTTACTCTAACACTTATAATCCAGGTTGGAGAGATCATCCTAACTTTAGATGGGGTGGAAATCAAGGCAATCCTCAAGGAAATTTCTCAAATCAAGTGGTACCTAATCAAGGGGCATCTTCTTCTTTTTCTGGAGGTATAAACTTGGTATGATTGTGAAAGGTATTACTGAGCTCAATTCAAAATTTGACAATTATTTGTATACTAGAATTGCAGAGATGGTTCCAAAATTGTTTTGTATACTAGAAAAAGTTATCAATGAACTATAATGCCATGCATTTGTATATACTAGTTCTTAACAAATGGCTCAATTGCAACACGTACAACTCATTATAAAAGTTGTGATTTGATGGAATGTGCAATTCCATTAGAATACCATACAATTGATAATTACCTTTCCAGTGACCTTACTGTACAGTGCAAGCACATCTTTTACCGTGGACTCAAAATGCGTAGTGGGGTCATAGCTCTACGAGTAATGTAATGTCAGTCAGTAAAACTAAATTATTCAAATAAAATGAAAAAAAAAACTTAGGTAGAATAATAAAGATGATAAAATCTCACATCCCTTATGACAGAAATAAACCAAAGACAAAAGTCAAAAAGGATATTTGGTTGTGTAGAGACTTGAACCATTTAACTCCAAAGCTAAATTTTTTTAATCAAAGTGGTCTTTTACATGGAATGCCATTTCTATGGATACCCCAATTCTAGTTTCCTTTTACAAGCTATAAGGAAAAGAAAGCAAGTGAGAAAACATAAAATAATTCAAAGAGATTATACTTACAGTAGAGATGAAGCAACCATCGGCTTTGCCATCATTCACAGGTTCATATCTGTCATAAGTGTCATAGAGTATCTCATCTACAGGTCCGAGTAGATCAATACCAGGCTTCAATTCCACCTCAGGTTGGTCGGTCTCTGCTTCTGTTGAGACAAAGGCAATATATTTTCCTTTTGCCGCAACGTTATGAGAATAAGAACAGCAGAAAAGATACCTGCAGTTACCATGAATACCAAGAATCAGTTCCTTAAAAGTTGGAATCAGAAATTTACCACTAAAAGCCCATTATTTTAATCACATTCACCTCTATTATTTGTCATTCATAAGAAATCGATAGCATAATGTATCCCCATTCACATTTTAATTTTATTAGTCTCACTATCTCACTACTTCACCATTGTCATTCTTTGGAGTTAAAGGCAGGTCTTTATTACTTCATACTTAAGAAGGCGATTATTTGTTCTTTCATCATTTGTGATTATTAAATGAATGAAGGCTTGGGTTTGCTCTTACATATCTGATTTATGACCAAGTTGTTGTTGCAGCAGAATGACCTGTGCTGAGTGAGAATCATGGATATCTAGAATAGGATGACTCAGAATACATACAGCGCGTGAAACTTTTCCGACATTTTTGACCTATTAGTCAATAAAATATTGGCAGATGAAGATTAAACTCATCATCAGACATAGAGATCAATTATATTACTTTCCAGTTTAAACCATGAAAACTTGTGTTTCTAATCACTTAATAAACATGAGAGAAGCTAATAATCTAAATACCCTTAAGAAATCTAACAAGATACCTTATCAGGTAGATATGATGGATCACACACAACCTTCTTGCATTTAGTTGTTTCTCCTTCAGATGTCACACCGATGGCTTTCCCACTATCATCAAACTCAACCTGCTCAGTAGAAAATAAACAGTGAGAAACTTGAAACAGAAAATAAAAATATTAGGAAAAGAAAAACAGAGGACATAAGAACTATGAAAGACAACATGAACTTATTTAGATAGAGAAGAAATACCCATACAATTCAATTTAATTTCTTGATAATAATGATTTATCATTATGAATTCAAGTAGATAATTCATCATCTTTCTATTATAAAAATATTAGGAAAAGAAAAATAGAGGACATAAGAACTGGGGAAGACAAAATGAACTTATTTAAATTAGTTTCAAATGGAAAGATAGAGAAGAAATACCCATACAATTCAATTTAATTTCTTGATAATAATGATTCATCAGTATGAATTCAAGTAGATAATTCACCATCTTTCTATTATAAAAATATTAGGAAAAGAAAAACAGAGGACATAAGAACTGGGGAAGACAAAATGAACTTATATAAATTAGTTTCAAATGGAAAGATAGAGAAGAAATACCCATACAATTCAATTTAATTTCTTGATAACAATGATTCATCATTATGAATTCAAGTAGGTAATTCATCATCTTTCTATTATAAAGAAGGTATCAAATTCAAATACTCTAGATGGAAACCTGAAAAATTTGCTTTACTTTATAAGTTTTAGAGGTCAAATATGTTAAGGAGATATAAACTATATCTGGACACAAGAATGTCACAATTTGTGTGTTAGAGAATCAGAGAGAGCAAGAAAGACAAACAGCAAAATTCTTTATATAATTTGCTTCAATATTCAATAAAGCCTAAGGATGTCCTTGTTTTGTCCATCACATGAAACCAAATTAGAATGAGGGAATAAGTTATGAAAGTGGGAGATAGAAAAATATGGACTGTGAAAACTTTTTTGACTTATGCGCTAATTACATTGCAATATCCACCAAGCTGAGATAAATTGTACCTCTTAGACACAGTAAGAGTATTCCTTAGGACATATGAGGAAAACACTTTGCAAGTAAACCAGATAAAGTCCTTTATCCTTTTCTTTTTCTTTTTTTCATCGTTTAACACTTATAAACCTACAGGGCATCTTATGGTAGAAATACATCAAGATGGCTTTTCAACTCTTCTAGTAATTCAAACAATCTTCCAGAATACTGAAGCATGATATAATGGACTTACCTTACATTCTGGTTTGTTGAGCATGTAAGTTCCACCATATACTGCACTTAAACGGGCAAATGCCTTTTGCCATATCCAGATGTATAATAACTTCAGAGGAAAGAGAGACATGGAAAACCTGAGGCAATTCTCCCAGTCCATATAGTGGATATATGTAAGGTGAGCCTCCTTGAAAACGTGCTAGGGACTCTGCATAAAGCTAGATAAAATTGAAAGTAGTATTATTTTCTTATGTAGGTTACCAAGTGATTCTATCTACAAAAACATCAAAAGAACAAATGAAAGCTATAATCCAAAAGATCCCATGAGGAAGCCTGAGGAATCAAGTTAATAACATTTGGTATATCCAACAGTCATGGAATAAAATGGCCCACATGAATATGTCCGTGCAAAGGAAGAAACAAAAGTATAATTGTTAACTTATAATATTCTTCAAAGTATCACAAGAAAGAAAAAGAAAACATTATATGCCAGATGACTATATGGAACATAACCTTGTGATGTACCCCTTAGGAGTCAAATAAAGGATAAACATAAAGAATGATATCTTAATGAACATTTTTATGTTGAATTTTAGAAAAAGGAGAAATCATTTAACATTCTCTAAACATTGGAAGATAACTTGTATAGCTTATATCCATGAAGTCCTTAGCTGGCTGATCCAAGTAACTATCATCTCTATGAAGTGCCAAACCATGACCAATAAAATCAATTGTATCATCTTCCAACCCATATTTCCTACATTTTGAAGAACCATTCAATATTTTAAACATGACTTAAATCAAAGAATTACACTATATTAAGATAATTTCTAACTAAAATGATCTTATCACCTTCAACACCAAAGAGAGCCAAAACAACGGCCAACTACTGTAATGTTAAATTTGCCAAACATTCATTGAAATGAAAATGTCAAAACTGTAAATCTAATGTTTATATTGATATAATATTTTCTTTTTTTGGTTGGTCCTGTATCATTCTATTCTTCCGTAATGATCAATTATGAAAAACTTTCAGTTCATGAAGAAATGAACATTTCCAAGTCTAGTAAATGGTACTATTCATCTAATTGAGAGTTCTTTAATGATAAAACTTTGTCATTGCCTAATTTGATGTGCAAAATCCTATGCTTGCGTAGAAAGGGCAAAATGAGTGAAGAAAAACAATTTTTTAACTAGGGTAGGTTGAATTTGAAGGAAAAGAAAGGGAAGTGGATGCATACGAAATCAGCTACCTTGCTGTAACTTGGTTCAAATCTAGCCTTTCATGAGATTTTTTATCACTCTCTTCATAGTCTTGTACGTAAATGAAGAACTTTCGAGCACGGCGCTTCTCAAACAATCCCATCAATGGAGATTTTAGCGCTTCAACATCTGTGGCTGGATCTTTGTAAATATAAAAGGTAAAGTATTCTGTCATAAGATTTTAGCTCTCTCTCTCACCAACATTCATAACAAAAACCTCCATTTCCCCCCTCTTCAAATGGAAGAGGGCATTTTATTGAATAAGTCGGTTGGACCATCATTTTCTCTGACTATGACTTTTCCCATTTTTTTTCTTCCCTTTCATCCAGCCAACTCATTTCATCTCAAATGCTTTCTTTTACTCTTTTTTAATTCCCAACTAAATGATTCATCCTTAGTTAAGAAAGGAATTTATCATTTTTCTACTTTGAAAGTGAAGGCTTCGGGCGTACCTTGGATCTTCTTCTTATCCATTGAAGTACCCATACATAACCGGAGCACCCTGTATAGACTCTGATACGTATGCACAGCAAATATACCGAAGGAGGAACACAGACCAGAAGCAATATTAAGAACAGAGGAGGAAGAAAACAGAGCCTCTTGCTCTTCTTTTTTGCAGAGAATACACACATGAAAAAATTGTTCACACACACCGCTAAGAATTGTGTTCTGTACGTGTGTTTATGTGGTGGAGGAGGGAAGTTGGATAACTGTCTCTAACTCCCTCATTTTCCTCACTTCAAAATGCAAACTGTTCTCTCCATTTGCTTCTCAAATTTAGGCTTAATCCACCACCATGGATGGACAGCCCATTTCCTAACAGAAAGATTCATCACAAGTTATACATGTACACGTCCCAGCTAATTGCCAGCAATAATGGCTTATGAGTTATGCATGATAACGCCCATTTTTCAAACCTCCACCCTTCTTTCCCAAGATCATAAGAGTCTTGAGAAGCTCTTGACAGCCTTCTTACGTGTTAGTTATTATTAACTCGATAAAAAATAAATAAATCTTGAGAAGCTCTTGTTCCATTCACATTTGAGAATATTGAATTCACGAGTCTGTATCGAAAGCTTCTTAATTCCGTTTGGTGTGGTGTTTATCTTTCAATTGCTTAAACCCGTCATCGCCGTACAATACCATTAATACGTCTCGCTGCTTCTTTATCCACTCTAGTTATTATTTCAATTACTCTATACATTTTGCCAACAGAAAATAATTAGGTGTGCTATCATTTAATGTAACCACAGGAGATATGTCTTGTACGGATATTATTATCTCATTTCTTAAATATAATAGTTAGTTAACTAATTTAAATAAATTAATTATAACAAATATATCATGATTCCTCAAAATATTTATATATAAAATTAGATTATATATCAGGTAAATTGGTTTAGAACAAAATAATAATAAATATTATATATAAAATATATTTACGGCTTACATTTATGATCAAATCAAATTTTTAGATTAGTTTCTATATTAAAAATTGAGGTACTATATACTGTAACAATGTTTTAAATAATTATCTCAGACTACACAAGCCAGTGCTCAACTCTACATTTTTCTCGATGTGTCAACGATGATGATATATCAACTAATAGAATAAGAAAAAGAAATATTAGAGTATGATCCAATGAACGCACCTGAGCCACAAACATTGACTTGATGCTCAATTTATCGAGAAATGTTGTTGCCATATAGGCAGTTGGTGATCTAGAAGCAAAGGCAATATCAATCCCTTTATCTTTGAGTGCATATAGGATTCCTTCGGCCTGAGGATACATAGATGGCATTTCAAGCTTGGATCGACACTCACTGAACTATATATAATTTTGTACAGGTTCTGATGAGAATAAAAATGTGAATGTTTAGAAGATGAAAAATTTATAATGTTCTCAAGTTATTATTTATAGGGTAAACAAACCAAATTGTCTAAAATAAAGTTTTGAAGGTAACGTTTTGGATTTTCAAATGTAACTTAGCCTCAAATTTTCTTTTTGCCCAAGAAATAAAAATAATATCAACTTCACACATTGTACAAGTGTATGAGATATAAATGAAACATATTTTCTACAATGAAATATTGATCAATTATCAATGTGATTATTCTATTATTTATATTAAAACTAGATGAAAAACACCATAAATTATTTGAGTTATATAAGAAGAAGCCTTAAGCAACACAAAAGATATTAATTAATATAAAATAAAGACAAGTTGTGGGAGAACTTGACAGACTACGATATTCTTAAATGCCTCCGCCTTCACCTTCTAGTTTCCCATCTCTCTGCCTCTACCAACCTCTTAGGGATTGAATGCCGATAGTAGTTAAATATTCTCCTACTGGCTTCGATGCCATATTCAAAATATTAATTAATATAAAATAAAAATCTGTATATATAATATAAGCTAAAATATACAAAACCATAAAATTTAGGTGAGTTGCATATTTATGTAACGTCTGCTGCAATATTTTAATTAAAACTCTTGTTTCAGTTGATTTCTTCCATTGTTGCAACTTATGCAAGATGTAGTGCATGCAGTTTTTGTACTTAGATTAGGAAATCAGACAGGCATAAACATCAATAAGTTTAGGTTTTGCATCACTTAATCCCACAATTACATCAGGATCATACTTATCTAGAAAATGTAATTCATTTTAGGGAATTCATTTCAGCAATCCTGACTGCTAAAAGAGCATACTAAGTGCGAAAAGAATGCAAAACAAATATGGGGCATAAAATGGCTATTGAGTAAAAAGGATGAGTATATGAGTTATTCACTTTCCATTATAATATCTAAGAAAGAATCATGAAAGTAATATCAAAAAATGAAGTTTCCTGTTTTTCCAAACTGAGGCAAGTCTATTTGAAGGTTTATTCAGTGGCAGCACTTGCAGCACTCAAATTCCCAGAAAATGAGGGATTGTTAATAAATAATTTGCATCGCATTTTTCCGAGAAGGATTAAATGCTATGGCATATCATAATATGTGAAGGGTTATTAATTATATAAACGGTCTAAATTCACAACTTGCTTCTAAATAGACAGAAACATGCCTTATAAATGGTGCTAGACAATGTTGAGAAATGATGTGATATGAGATAGAAGAGTGAAGAATTACAGAGATGATTCCAAAATTGTTTTGTATTTGTATATACTAGAAAAGTAGAAATCGTTAAATTCTCTTATTTGTGTACTTCATAATATTGATGTCATGAATGAGAGAGTCATCTATTTTTTAGCTGTGACTGGTCGCTTACGGTTGACTCAAAAACAGTTAGTTAAAGAAATAGAAGTTGGGAGCAAGCAGTGTTGAATTGTTTCAGGCAAAACAACATGAGAATATTTTATCTGAAATCATGTTAACATATGCTCTGTTTTTTTGAAAGGAAACAGAGGTAAGCCAAGTAATGTTGTAGGATATTAACAAAGAAATAATAATAATAATAATACTTTTTATTATTATTTATAGGTTATGTGAAACTTTTAATAATGCTCTCAAACGCTAATTGTAGACGTGAATATACGTTGTACAATTATTCGTTAGTATTGAAAGAGATATTTTCTATAGATTGGTTTAGGGTTCAATTTAAAAAATTAATATATGACTTAATCAAGGAGTTGTTATTAATCTTAAATCTAAGATATATTTATCATATTTATTAATTTTTTTAAATTATCCTTATTAATACTCTTCAACAATATTCAATTAAGAGAGGGAGAGAAAGAATTAGAGAAGATGATTAGGATATTTTAAAAAAAGATATCATATAACTAATTTAACTAATTTTTTTAATTTAATTAAATTAGTTAAATATATTTTATATTACGGATTTAATGAGTATATGTTTTGGTTAGAGTTAAGAAAATGTATTTAAAAAAGACAAGTATAATATACCCAACAAGCTAATTATTTTTTCTAGTTGCATTTTTTAAGTTTGTGGATCAAATGGGGTCTACTCACAACGCGTCAATATTAGTTTGCGTACAACTTGGGGTATCAGATATAATACATCCAATCTAATTAGTCTAAAATTAAAGACTTTTGATATGTATGGTCTTCTTCTCACTAACTTGTTTGTTTTGGGAATTAAGTTACTTTTGTGGCTACAATTAAGTCTACAACACTTGGCCATAAGTGAACTAATGGAGTGGGATGATAAAGATGCATGTGGTCCTCCATGTGAGAAATTATGCAACAAGATATTTTCTTCTTCTATTGCATCATCAAATATCTTTAATTTTATAGTTATTTGTGTCTTTATTATTAATTTTGTTTCTTTTTGGGTCAGACCATGTTTAGACCTCCCTAAGTTAAGTTTATCTAAATCTAAATGTTATTATTAATAAAATTTTATTTTGTGAGAAAAATCTAAATAATCATTATTAATATTTTGTATTGGAAAAATTGTTGAAAAATCTTTAATTGCAAAATGTGTTATCTAAAGATACTTAAAATTTGTTTAAGAACTCAAGTAAAACCTATTTTTAGTTGCTGCAATCTTCTTTGGCTATATATATCTTATCTTTAACTATATGTAAAATGAATATTTTACATATAATTAAAGATATGTTACATATAATTAAAAAGAGTTGCATCAGTTCAAGGACCTAGATCCTTTGATATTTTTGTACAATAAATTTTGCAATATGTATATTTTGAGAAATTTTTCCTATTTTTATAAAAGAACCACAAACATTTTTTTTTTTAAATTTTTATCTCCAAAAAATGAAACTATTTGTATAAGCAAAATAGAACTGGCTATTTTATCTGGCCTAATAAGGAAGTTTGATGATTTAAGTTGGGAAAATCTCTACCCTCAACGGATTAAAATTCAATTATTCATCATACAACAATTTATGCAAGTGTTTTCAAATAAAAAAATTGGAGTGGAAGCTAAACTATTTAATTTTATGCTGCAATTAGAATGAATCTAAAATCTTAAGAACTTATCTTTTAGAGACAAATATAAAATTGGAGAATCAACAAATTATGTTGATTTTCCTATAATAATATTACTAATCATGTGTATTATAACTAACTTTAGATATAATATTTTATCATGTGCAATCAATACGAAGAGTTTAAAAAAAATATTGAAATTGGGAGACAAAGAGTATATTATATTATATATGCATTTTCACACACACACAGATATATATAAAGAGAGTAAAGAAGATTGTATCTATAATTTTTAAATTCCTTTCAATTTTTTTAGTTCAAAAATTCATTTCCGTAATATCACATCACATTGATGTTATATGGTTGCTGCTTGTAACCAATCAATAGATTCAGCTTGAACCAAAATAAATTAGATGGCAACCAAAATAGATTTAAGGAATATTTAATAACTTAACTATCATTATTTGATAAGTGAGAATTAATTAAAATGGATTCATAATAAGGACCAAAATACTAATTAATATACACAAACATCTAATGAGAGATAAAAGGGGAAACTAGTACTAAAAATTTAATGACATTTCAAGACAAAAAAATACTATTCTCTCGTCCTTGTAAATGGGACTAGAGTGGTAAGTTTTATCTCATTTGTATTCTTTTGGATCCTCAAATTAGTGATATGCCCAACTTAGTAATACTGAAAATGATAAAATAGCATCTAACACTAATGTTATTTCTGAGTTATATTTAATATTATAATTTTTTGTGATATAATTTAAATTTAAATCAATACAAGTCACCCATAGTTAACTGGCCATTAAGAAAAATCATTGAGGTTTGAATCATGAAGAGTTCGTAAGGGTTAAAAACAACTATTAATATTTTATAGTGATTTGAGTCCTTACTAAATATATGATTTTTTAGCATTGACACACACACACACACACACACACACACATATGGAGTAAAGAAGATTGTATGTAGATCTAAATTTGGATTTGGATTTGTATTATTACATTGGTGTTATATGATTTCTGCGTGTAACCGACCAATATAAATAGCTTGAACCAAAATTAATTAGATGTGCCATAATAATAGACGTACATTAAAGCCTTTTTAATTGGCCTATTTTAATAAGCTGTGTCAATTTTTAGTTAAAGTAACAAAAGTCCATATTATTAATCTTACAACAACAAATGAGGACATCTTAACTGCAACTTCTAAAATCTACTTACAAGTCAAGCCTGCCATTCTTCATCCAAGCTTCCTCTGACTTACGTGTTATCAGTGTTCTGCTATACTTGACCACAAATTAAATGAAATAATTAATGCAACGACTCAAGTAGTATATAACATTTTAAAGTATTTTTTTAATAGTATTTAATATTCTAAAGATACTTGTTGCTACTGAGAAAAATACTTCATGATCAAAATTGAACCATAAAATACTTGCGGATATTAGGTGTTCTTAGAAAAATATGTTAGGATGCTAGATACACAAAAAAATTTGTTTAAAAATACTAAATATCACTTTAAAATACTTCAAAATGCTAGATTCTATTTAACACACTATGTTAAAGACCACACTTTTTTTCTTTGGGTCATTTAGTTGGGGATTACCATTTATTTTCTAATAACTTTTTTGTGTTAAAGTATCAATAAATTTAATTTAATTACATATTCATCTATTAATAATATTAAAAAACCTTCAAAATATTTAAAATTTAGAAAGAGAGATCCTCAGCTTTTGAAGACTTTGGGTATTTTTTTATCAATGGACAAAGTATGAAAGATAAAACTGATTTTTATTCGATAATAACATCATAATGATGATATACTTTACCTATTCAAAATATCGTCCTATTGATGTGATAATGCTACTTCTTTCTTTGTTACGTCAACTTTTTATATAGCACGTAAGTCTATAGCACGCGATGTGCCTACACATGTAAATCGATGTCTAGCTATAGTCTATCAAACTTGACCACAAATGAAATAACGTAATGATAACTGAAGAAATTAGAGAAAATTAATGAAAATTTCTCATTGTAACTCTTTTTACCTCGAAGATAGATGGCATGTAATTAAAAAAGAGTTATATTTGTTAAAGATAAGTTGTATTTGGGTCTTTAAATAAATTAAGTACCTTTATGCAATAAAAGTTTTGCAATAGATAATTTTCCAACAAAAAAAACAACTATACAACACGTAATACAATGTTTCCAAAATAAAAGCCGAACTATTTACGTGTGTGTTTAATTTTGAAGTCAATTTCTGTATTTTCCTTTCCGTAAACTTGATGATATTGCCAAAATAAAGCATATATATATATACACACATACACACATATTACATAAGCATTATATATATATATATATATATATGAAAGCTGTGTTCTTGTGAAATGGAAGGTGACTAGAATATATCTCACCGCTGAAAGAATATTAAAAAATGCGCGGGGGGGCTCTGACAGACTCTAAAGCAATTGATATCAATACTAAATTAATGGTTCAAAAATAATACTAAAAAGTCCAATCAAAATATTGAAATTGTTAAGTGAAGTTCACAATTAGATCAAGATCATACATATCAAGAAAATATAATTCATTTTAGGGAATTCATTTCAGCAACGATCCTAACTGCTAAAAGAGCATACTAAGTTGGAAAAGAATGCAAAACAAATGTGGGGCATATATGGCCATTGAGTAAAAAGAATGAGCATGAGTTTTTCACTTCCCATTATAATATCTAAGGAAGAAGCATGAAAATAATATAAAAAATGAAAACTAAAGAAACTAATGTGAGAAAATAAGGGATTGTTTGTTAATAATTAATTCACATCACATTTTTCAGAGAAGGATTAAATGCTATGGCGTATCATAATATAAACGGTCTAAATTCACAACTTGCTTGTAAATTTATTTTATTTGAAATGATGTTAACATATGCTCTGTTTTTTTTAAAAGGAAACAGAGGTAAGCCAAGTAACGTTGTAGGATATTAACAAAGAAATAATAATCATAATAATAATACTTTTTATTATTTATAGGTTATGTGAAACTTTTAACAATGCTCTCAAACGCTTATTGTGGACGTAAATATACATTGTACAATTATTCCTTAGTATTGAAAGAGATATTTTCTAGAGTATTAAATTAATTTATTTTATATTTATTCCAAAACATGCATAAAATCACACATGACATAATTATAAAATATGCATTCACCCCAACCAAGGGTTATGGATCACCATTATCTATTTTTTTTATTTCCTTCAAATATAATATTTTTTTCAATATTTACATTTTACAAGTGATAAATGAAAGAAGACACAGACACATCTTAATTAATATTTCCTTGCCCTCCGTCTTAATTAATATTTACAAATTATATAGTGGAATTCTTGTTAAATTAAAGAATTAGTTGTAAGAGCCCATTTGTTCCAACAAGAGGAAACCTCTTCCTTATGCACATTTAAAAAGTGAAACAATTGAAACTTAATTTTTGTGAGTACTACTTTATTATAATTCCAGTCATAGTATTTAGGAAGATATTCTAGCTTCTAAATGTCTAAGTGTACACCTAAGGGTAATGGACGGCTATCCCTGACCGATTTTTGTATCGCTCAGGGGAAAGGGAGACTTCGCCCTACTCTTAGATCGTGGGCGAGTCTATCCCTTTCCAAAATATTTTGTACTAAAAAAATAAAGAGTGATTCTGAAGAATAAATTTTAGAGAATAATTTTTGTAAAAAAAGTGATATTAAAGGAATAAGTATTTTAATAATTATTATCAGAATGATTTTTTTAATAAGTAAATTACTAAAAATGGTATGAGATAAAATGATAATTACATAAAGTATAATTTTAAATTTATATTTTCTGTTTGATACTAAAATAATAAATAATATACAGACACATATATATGATTTATTTGGTAATTAATAATAAATAATTAAGAATTTATACTTAAATTTTTTACTTTCTTGTACATAATTAGAAATTTAATTTTATACAGTCAACAAAGCCAGCTCCAGAAATCATCTCCGCTTCCACCAATCTGGGATCTTTAGCCTCCGGCTTCGATGAACAGAAAGTTGGACTTTGGGAAGTTTGTGCTTGACCTGTCTCCACAACATATTCACAGCATTGGATTATTTTGGAAACATTACATGTTTGTCAATTTTTAACTACATGAAATGGTTGCCTTACCCACACCATTCCCCACTGAAGATAAGTAAAAAAGGAAAAAAATAACGACAACAAAGGAATCAGTTACAGTAGTTATGCAACAATTACAAAGAGGGATGCAATTCATGCATCCAAATTTCTCACCCCAAGAAAAAACCTCTCCACAGACAATTGGATCAGTTGCCCAAAATATTGATTTCACAATACTTAGAGATCTAATGTTCTAAAGAGGTTCATCATCTTCAAATGAATCCACAACATGCAAGTATGGGGAAACCACATCCTTCCTCAAATGGGACACATTTTTGGGGTAGCGGCCAAAATCGACCACAACCTGAATGGATTCATTCACCTGATCACGCAGGAACCTGAAGGCATTGGGGTGTGTCATTGGAATAACATGGTCTCGACCTCCAGACCTTTGCCAGTACTTGGATTGCCGCAAATAGTCAATCAAATCAATCTGATACCAGAAACAAGCTATTATTAACTTCAACCGCAAAATCCTTCATAAAGAAAAATGTATATTGAGCTCAGGTGGTCTGGAGAAAAGGAACCGAGAAGTTATATATAATTTGGATCATTACTCCTAATAATGTGGATTCCCATTTGCAGAACATTCAAAAGATCTATAGATCAGAAATATATACTCAGATCACTTGACAATTATTCATTAGTATTGAAAGAGATATTTTCTATAAAATAAATTTATTTTACATTTATTCCAAAACATGCATAAAATCACACATGACATAATTATAAAATAGTGATAAATGAAAGAAGTCACATCTTAATTACTATTTTCCTTGCCCTCCGTCTTATTAAATTAAATGAGAAATAGTGAAAGAATTTTTTAGTTGTAAGAGCCCATTAGTTCAAACCAGAGGAAACCTCTTCCTTAAGCCCATTTAAAAAGTGAAACCCTTGAAACTTGATTTTAGATACCCTTGAACCTTTGTAGTCCCACAACACAACACAGTAATGTTAAGCTCAATAAGTTTATTATTACTAAGACATATTGTGTCTATTGTGAAACTGATAAGTTATTTAATGTAAAATATTAATATTTAAATTTTTATTAGAATAAATATTAATATTTAATTCTCGATAATATCTTGAATAAGATTGTCTTTGAGAATATATATATATATATATATATATATATATATATTTAGCTAAAAAAACTATTATAAGACTTATTGGTAGTTTATAAATATTCTCATTAAATTCATAAGTTCTTTAAATTCTTCAAAAAATATATCTTTAAGTTTTTTAGATATGTGTACCTACCTCAGATGGATTTTTATTTTATTGTGATTTGTGACCAATATTTAGCTTTGAACCAAAACTAGATTATTCATATAGCTAGTAATGAACAAGTTATCTTTTTTAATGATAGTTAGTAATTAATAAATCCACTGCTTACATAAGAAGCTAGAAGTTTATAGATTGAGCTGCATTTTATATTAGATAAGATAATGACTCAAATAAATATTATTAATTTGCGAGAGGTTTTTCTTTATTTTTTCTTTCTTTCCATCCAAATATATTATATACAATATCCAGTTATGTTAGTTTCAATTTCAAATTAATAACAAGCAATATAATGAATTCTACTATCTATTATCTATTTTATATAAATTTCTTTCTTAATGTTATCATTTTTCATATATTTTTCCTTATTATAAAAAGTATGGTAATTAGTAAAAGGTAGCTTTTTTATATAATGCGTTGGTAGGCTCTAAGGAATTTTCTAAAGCAATTGATATTTATACTAAATTAGTGGTTTAAAAATAATACTAAAAATTCCAATAAAAATATTGAAATTCTTAAGTGAAGTTCATAAAAATATCTAGTGATTAATATTTGAAAAGTCTACTAACAAGGTTCTTTTGGATGTACTCTTTATATATATGGCCTACATGACTATTCTAAATTAAATTAGAGAAATCTATACTTATACTTTTCTTTACTTTTTAATTTGACATCTATGCTTACTTTTCTCTTTATTAAATTATTTAATTTTATTCTGTAAATACTGTGTATTCCCTATAATTTTACTTTATTAATATTGTTAGCTCATATACATAAATTAATTGTGTTAATAGAGTAAAATTAAAAGATTTAATAATAAAAAATTTAATATAAGTACCATACTAAAACTTAAGGAAAAGTATAAATACCTATAAAATAGTTTTCCTATAAAATTATATTTATGAAAGGGACGTAGATTCTTTTCATCACTAGCGTACTTTAAGGGGTTACTCTATGATCCATACAATAGAATGATAATGAAAATAATAGTCCTTCACGTGATAGCGGATGACTATTAAAATTAAAGTTTTTATTATTATTAACGTAATTTTCTTTCTCTTTCGTTACATTAACTTTGTTTAGTGACCACATACAATTTGAAAAGTCTAAAGAGTGCTCTTTAAATAAATGTTGTTATCGACCATGACCGATGACCTATCAATGACCAAGTAAGGGGAAAAATACAAAACAAATCATTTAATGAAAATTTAGATTGTAAAAAATAAAATTTATTCTCGCTATCCACCAGGACCAAGACAAAATTAATTTTTTTCTAATTTTATGTGCCTCTTTCTTCATTTATGCTTGCTCTTTATTTGGTTGTTAATCGGAATATATTCTAGTTTGGTATTTTTCCAATGTCTCTCTTTTTCTAATCTAAAAGAAATTAAGCTGGTATGTATATATCCATTTTGGAAATTTTACTTTTTGAAAGAGAAAAAAATTACTGAATGTGACTTCTGGGTCTATTTAGAAGTAAATCCTACAATTTTTCATCTACAAGTTAACAATGGGGTTTGTTCGACTTCCAAGTATATGTTTGAATATGTATGACAGTTCCAAAAAAGAAATTACTTAGAACTTAAAAAAAATAAATTTAAGCTATTGATTAAATAAGGATATAATAGATTTTTTTTCAAAAAAAAAAACCACCTTATGCTTTTAGACATATAACATATATGTACAGTGTTGGCTTTAATTGTTTTCATGTTAATTATGTGATATGTTTTACCTCCTTTATTTTAAATTTATTTTATATAAATTTCTTCTTCTTTCTAGCTAGACTATCAATATACATCCCCAAAATATATAACACACAGAGACCCAAAATGGAATTATTTACGTGTATTTTTAACATGAATTAAGTGGTGGTATTGTTGTTTGAACCAATATGGTATTACCAAAATAAAAAATTCATATATGAGAGGAGATATTTAAAAGAAGTTTCTTATGAAATGGAGTGTTAGAGACTTTGAGGTCTACTCTCAAGTCAAGCACGCCATGTTCCTACAAAGACGTAATATATACATCCAATCAAATTAAGACTAAAGACTTATTAGACTAATACAATGGAAATGAAAATGTGGTCCAAGAAATGAAATTACACTTTATAAAGCGACGGAAATCTTCTTCTCTTCATTAACTTAACGTATTTTTGGGGTTGTGATATGGTCTTTGTTATGATAACAGACCACTTATAGAGCAAAGTTTCTTCTCATCACTAATGTAATTTTCATGCTCTTTCATTGCATTAATTGGCACAACATGCTGTTTAAAAAGTCTACCATGTGCCATATACTTACGTTTTTCTAAGATGCATGATATATTTTACACCAGTACTATTCTATACTAATTGTTATAAATAAGAAAGACAAAAAATAACAAGAATTATTGTCCTCAGTTTCTAGAGGAATAAATTGTGACGAATAATCATCGCATATTCTTATTTGAAAATAGAGGGGCGTCACTCTAAAAATATTTTTTCCAATTTCTAAAAATATTTTTTAGTTTAATTTTTTTGGTCTAAATATATAATTTGTGGTCTACTCGCAAGTCCTGACAAGTTAAGCACTCCATGTGACTACAAATGGGGTAGTTGGTGTGTGTGTGTGTGTGTGTGTGTGTGTGTGTGTGTGTGTGTGTGTTTGTGAAGGATAAGGGCAATATATCCTTCCTACAATATGTCTCCCAAGAGTCTAACCATAAATAAAATAATGCAATGAAAATGAAAATACGGTCCAAGAAGTTAAATTATGCCTCACAAATAGACAATTTCTTCACATCACTAACGTGATGTACGATCCCTCTATAGCCTATGCATACAACATCCTACTATTATATCTCAGTTGTATATCTCGCATTATAATTTTATTTACGGTATAATTTAACCCTTAATATTTTAAATTTGGATAAATACATATCACCCCTAGTTAACTAGCCAAAACATATGTTAAAAAGTCAATGAGATTTGGATCAAGTCCATGAACCATTCATAAGGAATTATTGATGAGATTGTTGAAGATGATCAGAAGTAAATCGACAAGGAGATTACTGTTCTTCGCAGATTGGTTTAGGGTTCAATTTTAAAAATTAAAAAAAAAATTGTTTGAGATTAGTCATCCTCCTTTTAAAAGAAAATACTTATGTGTCCATATTTTTTTAACAAGACATTTTGGGCCAGTTAATTATGGGTGACATTTATCCAAATTTAAAATATCAATTAAATTTCAAATTGCATTGCAAATACAAATAAGGATTCAATCTAGGGGAAATGGTTAACCATTTATAAAAAGGATATATTTGCACATAGCATTATCAAAACTTATTGGTCAAATTTGAGTGAACATTACTATATATAATTATTTCATAAAATGTTTATAATGTATAGATTTAATAAAAATAATGAAAATTTAAGACAATGGAATACTCTCCCCAAGTTCTTTCTTATTATAAAAAAAATACGGTAACTTTTTTTTTTTACATGAGGGGTATGCATATGAATCAAATAAGATTAATTTAGAAGGAGCCACTACTGCAAAAAAAAAAATCTAAATCGGTTGAAAATGATATTCTATATCAAAAAATGATTGGTGTATAAACATAATGTTTAAAAAGTGTACACTTTTTAAATCGAGTGTCACGTCCCGAAATTTGACCCGTGACCGGCACGGAATATGAATAGTTTCATATTCCGAAAGCCTAAAACCTCAAATACATCGTTTAAAGTTTTCATAATGTTTTTCAAAATAAACACAATCTTTTCTAAGGTCTATGTGGAGCATTTACCTTTTTATTCAAAATAACACAAGTACTTAATAAAAATTAAAATCAATCTTGTTCAAAAACAACGCTTCGGATCTGCGACGAGGCTCTTTACTGCTCAGCGGGAGGATTAGGGTCACCTGCACTATCTGAAGCCAAATAATCTACTCGTGAATAACATCCCAAAAACATGATTTAAAGAATGCGGAAAATAAACAATGCATAAACATGTTTCAAATAATATTTCGCATTTCGATGCAAACTTTTCCGTAAACATTTTCTTTCAGGGAACAATTCTGAAATAAACCTTTCAAAATCAACCATTTAATAGTAATCATTTCGAAACCATAATATTTCCATAAACATTATTGTTTCAGAGAAACAATTTGAAGCAATCATTTCAAATCAATTGATGTAAAACAATCCTTTCAAACCATAGTCTTTCTGTAGGACTTCAACATAACGAAAACAGACGTGGACACACAGTCCACGAGGGTAACTAACCATTCTGGTGGCTCGAAGCCACTAACTGTGGCGAGAATGAATCCCACGAAATAATTCTGGTGGCTATGCCACAAACTGTCAAGCTCGAGTAACCAAGGTGCACCAAGGGCTAACAGTACTACTGTTAGCAACCAGCGTTCTGTATTCCATCATTTCTAAAACATTTCCATCATGCATGGGGTTTATTTCACATATAATAATCTCAACCGTTTCAATGCTATAACCGTTGGTAAAAACTACTTTGAATCTCAAAAACCCCAGCATGTACATTTAAAATCAAGTTACTGTAAAATCATATGAAATTCGCATAAGAATATATTTCATGAATAACATCAGTTCAATGCAACTTTTGCCAAACTCTTTTCCAAAAAAACTTATTCATCCATTTTCATGCATAATCATAATTCTTTTATAAACCAATCGAAAGAAAATCATTTCTAACGATTTAAACCATACTTTCATAAAATTTGCTTTTTGAAATCCATATGTGAAATTCATCATTTGAAATGACAATGCATTTGAAAATGTAAATTTTAGGGAACGTTATTCACTCACCTGCCACGCTCCTAAACCTTTAACTTTTGCCAATAACTTTCGATTATTTTCACTTTCAAATTCCTGGTATCCCGAAATAGTAAATGTTAACATTCTATCCAAAGTTTCAACAGAATAAAGCACTTGAAATCCTGACAAGCTTTCATTCCAAAGTTTTGCCAAACAGGGTCTAAAACCTAAAACCACAATTCATAATACAACAACACCTCAATTTGAGCATATTCCATATAAAACCAAACGTAGCTTCATATTGTCTTTCCTTATAAAACTTAAACCAAATTTCAGATTACACACAACCATGAAATCTCTTATATATATATATATATTCATATATGCTATCTGAGTCATTTCCTGAAGGCTCAATTTCGCACAGCACCAACATCAAGCTCCTTACCATGACAGTAATGATTATATTTATTCATCAAGCCAAAACAGCAACGCATATGCATGTATATATATTTCAAAAAAAGAAAAATGATCAGAGCCTCCTCCACAACTATTTTGCCAATGCATTTTGCACTCACACAAACCTTCAACAGAACATCAAGCACCAAAACATGAACACACAGCGATGCAAGTTATACATTCCACTTTGCTTTCCAGCTCAAGGCAATAACCCGTGGCTTATGACATTTCTCCCTTTTGGTTTCAAAAGTTTATGCTTCAATGTACCATAAAATCACATGCACATACTTTAATTCTCAAGGAAGTGGCTATCTATATGAACATATATATATATATGTCTATGTATACCCAAAACAACATTTCATGAATACATATATACAGCAACCAGTTCCAAAACAGCAGCCACATTTCCTGAGCATATCACCATCATATATATAATAGACCCTATTGCAAGCTAAATGCATATGAATACTCTTTCCATTCAATCCAACACAACCCATTATGGCATGCTTCTGCCTCCTCTTCCCTTTGGCAGCATAACCACATACACACACATATACCTTCACACTGCATGCATACCCATCACATATATATACATACCCATCTCCCTCAACCAGAGCGCTAGAACTACCAACCAATCATCATAGTCCACTCATGCATATTCATTACAATTTGACAACACTACCGAAATAATTTTCCCAGAATTTCATAGCTCCACTCAAATTCAAACACTCATACTTTGACCTTTCTAACAATTTTGCCATGGATTTAACCAAGCACAGCCCAGCAGCAACTTATGCACTCCCATGACAACATTATACATATATATACACACACAGCATTCCCTTGCATAAAAATATCCCTCCAATAATACCCCTAACAGAAACAATAGTAAGCATATGTCCATATACATGTTGCATTTCATTTTCTGTCCACAACCCAAATCCTACAGTAACCACACATTCACATAGCTCGATAGAAACAGAGCAACCGATATGTGCACAGTTCACATTCATCGACAGTAAACAGAGAAACATCAAATTCACCTAGAATACATTGCACAACTTGATGGAAGTTACTAAATCATTCACTTACCCAACTTCAAGTTCATAAGCAGTCCACAGCATAACTCAAAATATTGCATATCATCTACCCAGACTCCGCTCGAAAACAGAGGAAAGGATGAGGCCTCACAACAGAAACTGCAGCTGCACATAACATGTCTCAAAATCTCTTAAATCAATTGCAACCCACAGAAATTCCCACTCATTCTTCCACCCTCTATTCCTATAGAGCTTACGGTAGTCAGAAATGAAGATGGAAATTTGGGGGGTATTTGCTACAGTACCTGCCCAGAAGCGTGAAGTGTGACGGAAATAGCTGTGAACCCAAACAGCAAGTCGATGACGAGAAAGAACCATAGCATCACCTCTCACGATGTTTACCCTTGGCACTCCATTTCTACCTTCCACGAAACACCTTTGTTCTCCTCTTCTAGCTCTACTTATCGGACAGACGGACACTCTGGGTGAGGCGACGAACCTGACATGACAACACAGCAGAGATATTGGCAAACGCAAAGCCTGGCCACACGGCACCGGTGGCGTGAAGCTCTCCTGCTGCTCCTCTGTTGTCGCCGCAGGAATCAGTGAAAGAAAAAAAATGGAAGGAGGGGGTACTGATTCTGAAGGAAAAAGTCAGATGGGTATTTTTTTTTTGAAATTTCACATGCAAGAAAAAAAACCGCTGAAACACGGTTCCCAAGAATCGAACCTGCTCACCGAAATCACACCCACCCCTACAACCACTCAGCTATTATCAACACATTGAAATTTTTATGCATCCACTATAGATACATCCTTTTGTCATATAACATTTTATTTATCAAGTTTTCAGAGCCATAACATCGAGTGATTCACTAGTGTATAATGAGTAGAATTTAAACCGGTCCCTTTTGAAATTAGGTATAGAATTTGTTAATATCTATACGGGTTATGTGAATATAATTAATCAAATTTTTACACTAGTTGTATTTACACCCAGTGTAGATTAATCAATTTTCTACACCCCACCATAAAGACAACAAGTATAGATGTTGTAATATTTACATATTGTTTCTACACCTGCCGATATTCTTTGTCCAGTTTAAATGTATTTTTAAAAAATGACCCATTCAATATTTCATTAACTCCATCCCCTTCAAAGAGACAGCAGCAGAGACAGAGTTCAAGATGGTAGAGACAAATCTTCAATTGCTCATTACATTATTCATTTAATAAAATTCAATAAAAATATACAATAATTTGAATCGAAAAATAAAAAAAAGTATATTCGTAATGATAAATACTATTGAGAATGAATGATTTGAACAAAAAACTCAATTGTAAGTCCTCAATATCTTGTTCAGAAAATGGATCAGATTAATTAAACATATAAAATATTAAATTAAAATAAAGAAATTAAAACATTACTAAGATATATTAAATTGATAAGAAATATATGAAATCATTAAAAATACAATTTACTTCCTAAGTTAGGCCAGTCCTATTTGACAATATAATATTGATCATGTGTCTAATTATGTAGAAGTCGCACAAGTTATTTTTTTCGGGTTGCCTTTGACTCTGTAATATTAACATAAATAAAATTATGTGTTATCAGCAAAAAATCGAGTGGAGCATAAGACTTAACACTTTTATTACCTTCAGTGTGATCCATTCAGAGTCCCTCACTAAGTTGACTTTCTTAAAACCCCTTACAATTGTAAGCATCCTCATAGCCCTATGACAAAAGTTATGAACTTAATAACCATTTTATTACAAAGACCACATTTAATTTATTACAAACACTATTGTTCTGTAAGGAAAAAAGCTCACATATTTATAATTTTCTTAGCATCATCCGATGGCTTGTAGTGGAGGGAGCATAAGAAATTTTTTTATAAGTATGCTTACATAATATGATCAATTGCCAATGATTGTTGTAGAAAATAATTAAACAATAATGATTATTAGCATTAAATTGTTAGATCATTTTTTTAAACTGTCTCCGCAAGACCAATTTAAAAATGAGGCTTTAAAAAGCATATTTTGTACCAGTAGGATTAGATCTTAAACACTCAGTGAGAACTATAGGCTCCAAATATGGAGGGCAAACATATAATATCTCCTTAGAATTCAATCCTTTTTTGGCCAAAGCATATGCGATCTTGCTTTGAGTCCTAAGAATATATTATAGCTTTGATATCCCATGCTAAGTGTAGGAGTCTCTTTATCTTGGTCACTAGTAAACTATATTGTATTAGTATTAAGGTTTGCCAATATATATATGATATTATTTGAATCAAATTCAAGAATAATCTTCTTTAACTGTAGATCCCAAATTAGTTGGAATCCTTTATACACAGCATATTGCTATGTTTCAATCTCACTACAATAACCCAACTTACTTATAAAACTAGCCACCTAGTTGTCTGAATGATCTCTAACAATGCTACTGCAACCCGCCTTACTATTAGCTACAGTAAGAGCTCCATCAACATTAACTTTAAACTATCCCATAGAAGGAGATTGCCAGCTCGATGCATTTTCTACATTAACCTTATTAACTACATAGTCATCTTCAATCTGCACGAAACTTTTTCATATTTGTAAAATGATTGAGCAAGGATCCACATGTTTGAAAAAATTTGAATCAAAAGTAGCATGATTCCTCCACTTCTATAACTTCTAAATTGTAACTCCCCAAATTAAACCCCAATTATGAAGACCCTCCATTCCAAACTTCCTCTTGTTGCAATCTTTTTTGGTTGTGTACAACTTATCTTTAACTATATGTAAAATAAATATTTTGTATATAGTTGAAGATATGTTTCATACAATTAAAAAGAGTTGCACCAGCGCAAGGACCTAGGTCCTTAGATACTTTTGTGCAATATGTATCTTTTGAGAAATTTTTCTTATTTTTATAAAAAAAACCACAGATTTTTTTTTCAAATTTTTTATCTCCAGAAAATGAAACTATTTGTAGAAGCAAAATAGAATTGTCTGTTTTTATCTTACCCATAAATGAAGTTTGATGATTTAAGTTAGGAAAATATCTACCCTTAACGGAGTAAAATGCGCCATGTCTTCTTCATCTTCTTCTTCTTCTTCTCCTTTTCCTTTAATTTTCATAATTTCTGAACGGTCCATATGCTTGTAAATTTAATCATTTGTATTCACGAATTGATACACACGCATAAGAAAGAAAATATTTTCCATGCATATTTTCTTTTATATTTATTCTCTTTTCTTACATACATAACTATATACTCTCAAAAATTCAATTATTCGTTAGACAACAATTTATGCAAGTATTTTGAAATAAGAAATTGGAGTAGAAGCATAAGTATTTAATTTTATTCTGCAATTCAACTTAATCTAAAATCTAAAGAACTCATCTTTTGGAGACAAATATAAATTTTAAGATAATTTAGGAATTCTTCAAGCTTTTTAAACACAATCCATTGTTACAAGTCTTCTAACTTATAAGAAGTCAAGCCTACCATACCTTACCAAAAATTTATAGGCTTGTTCTTTTTAAAAGGATATATAATACATTGAATCTTCTTTTGAAGACTTTAGATTTCTTCATAAACGAACAAATTATTTGCAGAAGCTTCAAATTAACGCTATTTTGGGGTCAATCAAAAGTATATTGTATTTTACCAACAAACGAAATAAAATAGCGATAATGTGGTCCAATAGCCCACACATTTTTTTTGTCATTGTGTATTGCCAGTTATTTTTCCTATTAAGATTTATGACTTGATTTGGACTTGAATATTATTTTTTGAGTGGTTTATAATGACAGTTTTTTGGAGAAATTTTTTAAATGGTATAATTTGGATATAGAGAAGTATAAATGTGTATTATTCTAGGATATTCTATACTTGCCCCCGCAACTGTAATTGATTTAATAAACATAGAAAAACTTACTTCCTTTGTTTTTAATCTCTGGCTTCACTTCTTTATCAAAATGAGTAAGCTTTACAAGCAACCTATTTAGAACGTTTAATTTTGATTTGAATAATCTACGTAATAATCTAAGTTTTACGTAAATTAATTATGTTAATAGAGTAAAATTAAAGGATTTAATAAAGAAAATTTAGTATAAGTTAAAACTTGAAAAAAAAAAGTATAAGTAGCTACAAAATAATTTTCCTATAAAATTATACTTTTGAAAGGAACAAAAATTATTTTCATCACTAACGTATTTTAAGGGGTTACTCTATGACCTATACAATATAATGATAATGAAAATAATGGTCCTCATATGATAGCAGATGACTATTAGGATCAAAACTTTTGCTCATCGCTAATGTAATTTTCGTTCTTTGTCCTTGCGTCAACTCTTTTAGTGACCATATATAGTCTGAAAAGTCTAAAATAGTGCTCTGTAAATAAACACTGGTATTCACCATGACCACTGACCAAGTAAGGGGAAAAATATAAAACAGGGGGTTAGCTTCAGTTATAACTCTTTTTGTTCAAGCATTTCAACAAATAATTGATCAGCATTTTAGAATATATTCATTGAACAATCTCCATAACCTATTCCCCTGTTTCTCTAGTTTTGAAGGGTGAAGGAAGACAGAAGGAAATATCAAGAGTGGTAGCAATGGGGGAAGAGATTATGTGGAAATCTAATAGAACAGACATTGACCAAGAGGAAAATTTCTGTTACAATCCACACACAAGGAAAGAGGAGAGATATGTGGAAAGTAAGCATAGCTTCTTTAGATATGATTAACCTGTTAAGTTATGTGATTTTGGAGTTAATTTATGCGTGAGATTCTTTAGATATGATTCTCCATTCCCATAAAATGATGCTAAATATACTCTGTTTTTTGGAATGGAAAAACAGAGTTAACCCATAGTAATTAGTGTTGCAGGGCATTAACAAATTATGTGAATTTCTCCATAATACAATTCCTAATCATGATTATTATAACCACTCCTTGATAGGACTATTTATCATGTACAATCAATAGGAAGAGTTTAAGAAAAAAATTATAAAATTGAAACACAAAGAGTATAATATTATATTATGTATTGGATATTGATTATGTAATTATTACCTTTGGAAATATTTGAGAGGTCAGGATTTGTAGTGATGCATTATAGAGTAAATGCATCCCCTCCAACCATGTTCTCACTTAAGTATGAAGTATACCTAAATGGAATGAAGAAAATATATGTATTTTTGTCCTTGATATATATATATATAGTAAAGAAGCTTGTATCTCTAATTTTTAAATTCATTTTTTTTTCAAAAATTCGTTTCATTAATATCACATCTCATTGATGTTATATGATTTCTGCTTGTAACCAATCAATATATTCAGCTTGAACCAAAATAAAAAAGATGTGTCATAATAAACGTAAAAGCCTTCTAAATTATTTGCCTATTTTAATTAAATATTCAGCTTGAACCAAAATAAATTAGATGGCAACCAAATGTCAAGTCTTTGGAAATATATATTATACTCCTCCGATTCTTAATATAATATATATGATATGATTATAGAGTTGATCTTAGTTCTAAATATATAATATATTTTTTATATTTATCAATTTTTTTCTAAATTTTGGTTCATATTATAAGTGCCTAACATAATCATTAATGATTCTTTTCTAAATCTACGCTTAGTTATAAATGTATAAGAGAAAGAATTATAAATATAAAAGAGAGATTAAAAATGTCATATTCTTAATTAAGGGTAGATTTAGAAAATTTTATGATTGATTTAATGATTTAACTGTTAGTTTTTAGTCTATGTGACTTAGTTAAAATGCTCTTATAATATGGGCAAGATGAAGTGTTTGTATTTAGACAAGTTTTGGGTCTCGTAAGAAATAGAATAAAATCTATAAATCCTAAAGAAACTCATTCCTTCAGCTAGAAATGAATTAAGGGGCATTAGATATCAATCAATATATCATACAAATATCAATTTCTCCAGTCATCTACCTTCAAATAAAAAAACATATCCATCTACCATTATGTTCATATTTATTTTTCAGCGACTTCATTAATTTTATTTAAAATATTAATAAATTTATAAATTTGTCCAATTAAATATACATGCTTTAAAAAATATACCACTATGGTCCTTATTATAAGTCCATATGTAAAATAAATTTTTAGTCATAAACATTAGTGCTTAAGTCCTTTAAGTTCTTCAAAAGATATATTCTTTAAATTCGTTTGGATATGTGTATCTACATATTATTCATATAGCTAGTAATGAACAAATTATCTTTAATGATAGTTAGTAATTAATAAATCCACCACTTATATAAGAAGCTAGAAGTTCACAAATTGAGCTTCATGTTATATTAGATAAGAGAATGACTCAAATGAATATGATCAATTTGCAAGACGTTTGTATTTATTTTTTCTTTATTTCTCTCCAAATATATTATATAGAATATCCAGTTATGCTATTTTAAGTTTCAAATTAATTAAAAGCAAATATTGAATGAATCTTACTATAGAAATATTGAAATTGTTAAGTGACGTTTATAAAAAATATCTCAGGCTTAATATTTGAAAAGTCTACTAACTAGATTCTTATGGATGTACTCTATATATATGGTTTACAAGACTGGTCTTAAATGAAAATAGTGAAATCTACACTTATACTTTATTTTTACTTTTTAATTTGATATCTAGACTTGTTTTTCTTTTTATTAAATTAATTAATTTTATTCTATTAATATTATTAGTCCTTGTAACTTTACTCTATAGTATTGTTAGCCCGTATACATAAGTAAATTGTGCTAATAGAATAAAATTAAACAATTTAATAACAAAAAGAAAATAGTATAAGTATCTACAAAATAGTATGAAATTTTTACTTATACTTCGGAAAGGGACAAATTTTTTTTATCAGTGACGTACTTTAAGGGGTTACTCTATGGCCGATACAATACAATGATAATGAAAATAATAGTTCCTCATGTGATAGCAAAAGACTATTACGATCAAAGTTTTTTTTATCAATTTTCTTTCTCTTTCGGTTGCTTCAATTTCTTTTGGTAACCACATATAGTTTGAAAAGTCTAAACAGTGCTTTTTAAGTTATCCACCATGACCAATGACCAAGTAATGAAAAAATAAAACAAATCATTTAATGAAATTTTATATTGTAAAAAATAAAATATATTCTTCCCAAGATAAAATTAAAACTTTTCTAATTTTTGGTGCCTCTTTCTTCATTTATGCTTGCTCCTTGTTTAGTTGTTGATCAGAATATATTCTGGTTTAGTGTTTTTCCAATGTCTTTTTTTGGCTAGTCTCAAAGAAATTCAGCTGTTATTTATATATCCATTTAGAAAATCTTACTTGTTTAAAAGAGAAAAAATTACTGAATTGTGACTTCTGGATCTATTTAGAAGTAAATCCTACCAGTTTTCATCTACAAGTTAGCAATGGGGTTTGTTTCACTTCCAATTATATGTTTGAATATGTATGATAGTTCTAAAAAAAATACTTTGAACTTAAAAAAGTAAATTAAGTTATTGAGATAAATAAGGATATAATAGATGTTTTTTTTTTTAAAAAAAAAATACCACCTTCTGCTTTTAGACATATAACAATTGCGCAGAGTGTTGGCTTTAATTAATTGTTTTCATGTTAATTATGTGATATGTTTTGCCTCCTTTATTTTATATACATTTCTTCTTGGTTCTAGCTAGACTATCAATATGAACTAAGTGGTATTTTTAACATGAACTAAGTGGTGGTATTCTTGTTTGAACCAATATGATGTTACCAAAATAAAAAAAAAATCATATATGAGAGGAGATAGTTAGAAGCAGTTTCGTATGAAATGGAGTGTTAGAGACTTTGAGGTATACTCTCAAGTCAAGTATGCCATGTTCCAATCAAATTAAGACTAAATACTCTCGAGGTATTCTCTCATATTAGACTAATGCAATGGAAATGATAGTGTGGTCCAAGAAATGAAATTACACTTTATAAAGTGACAAAAATCTTCTTCTCATCACTAACGTACTTTTGGGATTACACTATAGTCCTTCTTATGACAACAAACCAATAGCTGCCTAAGAAAGATGTTCGTAACTAAGAAGAGTTGATCCTATTACAGGATTTTAATTATTTGTGTATATAATGTCAAGTTTAAATTTGAGTGCCTATAAAAAATATTTTTAAAAAAATTACTTCTAATTAAAATCAATAATATTTAAATATGACTCAGTCAAATAATTATATAAAAAAATATTTCTAAATATTTGACTCGCTCCTACTATTTTTTACTCATCTTACAAAATAAAACTCTTTTAACGTATTTATTTTTGTATAGCATAAAATATTAAAACAAATACTCATATCTCTTTCTCTACTTTAAAGCCTTCTAAATTTGCCTATTTTAACCAAAATATAAATTAGATGACAACCAGCCAAGTTTTTGGAACTATATATTATATTCTACCTATCCTTAATATATAATATATAGAATCTATAGATGGTTAATATTGGTCTTAAATATATAACATATTTTTTATATTTATTAATTTTTTTTTAAATTGTCTCTATTGATACTCCCTCAGCAATAATCAATACGAGAGAAAATGATGGAGTTGAGAAATATGATTAGGGTATTTTAGAAAAAATATTTTATATCAACTAACTTAATTAGTTTTTTAATTTAATTTAATTAGTTAAATAAGTCTTAATTATATTAAGTATAATAGAAGGAATCAGAGTTTAAGTTGCTGCTTATCTCTGTTTTCTATTGAAAAAATAGAGATAAACAGAGTACCATTTGGTTTCTATCTGCTTATTCTCCCAACTTTCTATTTAATAAGCTCAGGTAAAAGAAGATATACAAGAATAGAAGGTGAAGATAAACCACAAATACTGAATGTATCTTAGTTTTTTTGTCTCATGGCATTACTTCCTACAAAATATACATCACCAAAATATATAACACACAGTGTTGGCCACGAGTGAAATAATGCAGTGTGATGATAAAGATGCATGCGGTCCTCTATGTGAGAAATTATACAATAAGATATTTTCTTCTTCTCTTGCATTATCAAATATCTTTAATTTTACGGTTATTTGTGTACTTATTATTAATTTTTTTTCTTTTTGGGTTAGACCATTTTTAGACCTCCATGAGTTAAGTCTATCTAAATCTAAATGTTATTATTAATAAACTTTTATTTAATTTGAGAAAAATCTATATTATAATCACTATTTTTTATATTGAAAAAATGGTTGAAAAATCTCTAATTATATTGCAAAATGTATTATTTAAAGATATCTTAAACTTGTTTAAAACTCAAATGAAACATATTTTTAGTTGATGCAATATTAATTACTTGTGTAACTTCTATCTTTAACTATATGCAAAATATCTATTTTGCATGTAGTTGAACATATGTTGCATACAATTAAAAATGAGTTGTGTCAACTCAAGAACTTGTATCCTTAGATACTTATGTGCAATAAAGTTTGCAATATGTACTTTTTGAGAAAAATTTCCTATTTTTATAAAAAAAACAATAGACATGTTTTTTCTTGTAAATTTTTTATCTCCAGAAAATGAAACTATTTATACAAGTAAAATAGAACTAGCCGTTTTATCTGCCCAGAAAGGAAGTTTGATGATTTAAGTTGGAAAAACCTCTACTCTCAACGGAGTAAAATGTCTTCTTGTTTTTTTTTTCTTTCTCTAATTTTCATGATTTCTGAACTGTCCATATACTTGTAAATTTGATCATTTATATTCATGATTTGATACACACGCGTAAGAAAGAAAATATTTTCCATGCATATTTTCTTCATATTTATTCTCTTTTCTTGCACACATAACTATATACTCTCAAAAATTCAATTATTCGTCAGACAACAATTTATGCAAGTATTTTGAAATAAAAAATTGAAGTAGAAGCAGAAGTATCTAATTTTATTCTGCAATTCAAATGAATCTAAAATCTAAGGAACTCATCTTTTGGAGACAAATATAAAATTTGAGATGATTTATAAATTCTTCTAAGCCTTTTAAACCCTATCCATAAGCCAACGAGAGTTGGTATAAATAGTAAGGAATGAGTTCGTATTTCACAATAATGTGAGTTCAATTCCCGCTATTGTTGTAGGAACTCCTTTGGTAGGCAATTTTTTAAATCTCCTGTAAATACTCTCTAAACCTTAATCTTGGTGGGGAACTAGTGTCAAACACACCTAAACTTTTTTATAACAAAAAAAACCATATCCATAAGTTTACAAGTCTTCCAAATTTACAAGAAGTCAAGCCCACCAGACTTTACCAAAATCTTATAAGCTTCTTCTTCTAAAAATAATATATAATACATTGAATCTTCTTCTGAGAAGAACTTTGGATTTCTTCATAAATAAACAAATTGTTTGCACAAGCTTCAAATTAATGTTCTTTTGGGGTTACTTAAAAGTCTACTGTACTTGACAAACAAACGAAATCAAACAACGATAATATGGTCCGATAACTAAAATATTAATTGAAGACCATATCTTTTTTTGTCATTTTGTCTTTCTCATTATGTACGAAACTTCTGCCATCTTTTATATGATATTTTTTTAGTGGTTTATAATTACATTTTTTGTAGAAATTTTTTAAAAGAGTATAATTTGGATATGGAGAAGTATAAATATGTATTATTACAGGATGTTCCATACTTGCACTCACAACTGTAGTTGATTTGATAAACATGAGAAAACTTGCTTCCTTTGTTTTTACCCTCTTGCTTCACTTCTTTATCGCCTCCCTATCATGGAGCGAGATGGATTATTCCATCGATAAATCTACACTTCTTGCTTTTAAATCATCTATCACGATGGATCGAAACAATCTCTTGGCTAATTGGTCTGTTTCTTCTTCTTCTCCATGTGATTGGATTGGTGTTCAATGCAATACTCTCCATAGAAGGGTTCATTCCTTGGATCTTAGTAACACAGGCCTTAAAGGCATCATATCTCCACAACTAGGAAATCTCTCATTCCTTGTTGTACTTGATCTTAGTGATAACAATTTTCATGATCGAATTCCTGAAGAGTTAGTTCGACTACGTCGATTGAGACTATTCAACTTGAGCTACAATGACTTTTATGGACAAGTTCCAATATGGATAGGAGAATTATCCATGCTTGAGTACTTGGGTTTGCAAAATAACAGTTTTAATGGAGTTATTCCATCATCTCTGTTTAATTTGTCAAAGTTAGAGATCTTGAATTGGGAGTTTAATTTAATTGAAGGAACTATTCCACTTGAGGTGGGAAAACTTAAGCGCTTGAAGATTTTACGGCTTAAGTATAACAAACTTTCAGGAAACATTCCCCATATAGTTTCCAACTTGTCTTTGCTTGAAATATTGAGTCTCTCTTATAATAATTTGTCAGGTATGTTTTTGGCTTGTTTTTAATATATATATTTGTCTTTTCTATAATTGATTGGCATGATTTTAATTATCATAGAGGAACCTAGGTTTGTCTAGATTGCTTTTTTTTTCCTCATATTTTTGTGTATTTCTTCCTGTTTATTTTTTCAATAATATTAACCGGATCATATTACTATGCATCATAATTTTAGAGTTCGTGATTATCCCTATCAATATATATGTCTCATCTACAAATTGAATTCGATATCTAAAGGAATTTAGAGGACTCTTACACCATTAGAAAATAATTCGTTATTCAATTTTTGAAACAATTTTGTAAAGTCACACCACGTGGTAAAACAATACTATTATAATAATAGTGCAAAAATATCTAAGGCAACCGTCAGGCTTTAAGAAAAATATTATTCCTTTTTTCATCCAAAAATTTTAATATTCCATGATTAAAAAAATTCTAAAGGTTTTGTGTTTGAAAATGAGTAAGCTTTACAAGTAACATATTTGGAACGTTTAATTTTGATTTAAATAATCTAAGTAATAATTAATTTTATTTTTATTATTAATTTTTAAAAATATTGTAGTTAACAAATTAAAAATAATTCTCCTGCGAGACTTCCAATAAATATATGTTTTGAAAAAAATGATGAATACTAAAGCCAAATGGATTTGGTGTCATTTATTTTTCTCTTATAATCTTTGCGGCGTCACAAGACGCGAGCAGTGTGTTTCTTAGTTTTAAAGTTTTAATGATATTACCTTTTTCGAAAATGATATAATTGTTGTTGTATTCTATCATTTAGAATATATTTTTTTTATTTCTAAAACGTGTGCAAGTTATATTACATGTGTTTTGAAGAAATATAAATTTATGTCAATTATATAACATGTGATTGATTCTTAAAGAGTTATTACTAGTGACATTATTTTCTTAGCCACTCCTTAATATTTGAAGGAAGCATTCCAAATGAGATTGGTGATCTTTCACAACTGAAGGAATTGTATCTTGGAAGGAATCAACTTGTCGGTTCTATACCATCTTCATTATTTAACAATTCAGTGCTGCAGCAAATTAGTCTTGACATAAATCAATTATCTGGTAGTCTCCCAACAAGTATATGTTCTGGGCTTCCAAAACTTGAATTGTTTTATGTAGATGAGAATGAGTTGTCTGGCGAAATACCCTCCATTTGTCATCAATGCAAAGAATTAACAGAATTACAATTGGGGGATAACAAATTCAAAGGAGGAAACATACCAAGTGACATTGCAAATTTGACCAAACTCCAATACCTATATCTTGGTAACAGCAACCTGCAAGGTAAGAGTGTTGATTATATGATGGTCTTAAATTTTGTTTCCAGTATTTAGATATAATCAGTATTTTGCATTATAGATTTAGAGAATAATAATTTTTATAGATTGCTTTTAAAGGAATAGAACGTGATACTTTCTTTTAATCTCAAAGTGAATAAGAATAAAATATTACACTTTTTAGGATCTATGACTTAGATGAAAACATATATATATATATATATATATATATATATATATTAGATTGTGTATTTGTTTTTTGTCCTTTCTAACTTTCTAACTTTCTAACAGTTTGTTGAGCATATATTTGTAATGTTTGTCTATCCATTTTTCTTTATATTTGACCACAGACACAGGTAATAATCGTGATGCTTTCTTTGAACCCTAAAGTTAATATGCATTTTTTTAAGTATAATTTTCACACCCATGTCAAAAAGTATAATAAAATATTTAATTATTAGAAAAATAGGAAGCCTAAAGAAAAATAAATTAATGAATGTTTGTTACTTCATGCGGTGTGGCATTCCTTTTTTAAATAAAAAGTAAAAAATTAAACTATTATTTATTAATACTATAAATTTATAACATATCTGCACACGTAGGTATGGTGCATCAACTTTTTTAACTCTTAGAAGATGACGACCAATATGTTTTCAAGCTTTCTTGTTTCATTTTATTATGAATTATATTATTTTTTTATTCTTTTCATGCACCTTAGAAAATTGTTCCATATGTATGTACAAATCCCCAGCATGAGATGAAATCTTGGAAAAAGAAAAGGTTCACACTCTTAGCTTCTCTTTCCTTTTCTTTTTAGTATTTAAAGTAAACTAATTTTTATTATCTCTTTTAATATTATAATAATTTTTGCTATGTATATATAATTTGCCTAAGAATCATTCCAAGTGATTATTTTTAGTATTTAAATGAAACTAATTTCATAAGAAGAGCTAGTTGAGTTTCAACGTTTCTTTCTAACTTCTTATTTTTCATTTTCCCCTGCAATTTCTTGTCAGTGGCAAGTTTTCATTAGTTTTTCTTTTCTAAAAATAAAGATAATTCATCTAAATTTTGCAATGAATATTGGTCGGAAAAAAATGCCTTGCATGAAAAGAATATATGTGATCAATTAAGAGTCGTGGCTTTTTAAAACTAATTTTAATTTTATATTATCATTTCATTTAGAGAATATTAGTGTTTCTTTTTTTCTCAAAATCAGTAAGTTTTGAACCATATTAAAAAAAATATAAATTTGTATGTTTTATATATTAATTTATGACATTACTTGAAAATGCATAAGAAAAAGTAGAAAATTAAACTATTGTTTATTAATACTATAAATTGGTAACATATTTGCACACGTAGGTATGGGGCATCAACTTTTTTAACTCTTGAGAAGATGACGGACCAATATGGTTTCATAGCGCTTTCTTATTTCATTTTATTATGAATTATATCATTTTTCTTATTCTTTTCATGCACCTTTATCATTTTTATTACATTTGTTTTTAAGAAATATAAATATATGTCATGTACAAATATAATAACTTGCTATTGCTTAAAGAATTGTTACCACTAACATTCCTTTCTTTCCCATCCCCTAATATTTGAAGGAGGCATTCCAAATGAGATTGGTGATCTTTCACAACTAAAGACATTATATCTTGGAGGGAATCAACTTGTCGGTTCTATACCATCTTCATTATTTAACAATTCAGTGCTGCAGCAAATTGGTCTTCAAAGTAATCAATTATCTGGTAGTCTCCCAACAAGTATATGTTCTGGGCTTCCAAAACTTGAATTGTTTTATGTGGATGGAAATGAGTTGTCTGGCGAAATACCATCTATTTGGCATCAATGCAAAGAATTAACAGAATTACAATTGGGGGATAACAAATTCAAAGGAGGAAACATACCAAGTGACATTGCAAATTTGACCAAACTCCAACACCTATATCTTAGTAACAGCAACCTGCAAGGTAAGAGTGTTGATTATATGATGGTCTTAAATTTTGTTTCCAGTATTTAGATATAATCAGTATTTTGTATTATAGATTTAGAGAATAATAATTTTTATAGATTGCTTTTAAAGGAATAGAACGTGATACTTTCTTTTAATCTCAAAGTGAATAAGAATAAAATATTACACTTTTTAGGATCTATGACTCCGATGAAAACATATATATATATATATATATATATATATATATATATATTAGATTGTGTATTTGTTTTTTGTCCTTTCTAACTTTCTAGAATCAAAACAAATTTGAAATGAGATTTTGTTTCTGGGCATTTAGGTCTAATTTATATATAATTTTCACACACATGTAAAGGGGGGGAATAAGTTGCATAAAAAATCTTCAAAAATGAAATAAAATGATGAAAATGACATACTAGTTGGGATTTCAATGCTTATTTCTTGCCTTTTATTTTTCATTTCCCCTATTTTCTTTTCAATAACAAGTTGTTTAGTTTTTTTTTAATATAGACAATCCATCACAATTTGTCAACCAAACGAATATGGATCTTAGAAAAACAAACAAACGCTTTACATGAAAAATAATTTATATATATCATTTAAGAGTAGTGGCTTTTTGTAAAAAAATTATTGATTAATTCGATATTTTTTATCAAAATTAAAATGAGGATTCAATTCTTTAAAATGATTTAGGGATTAATAACCTATACAAATGCATGTATGTATGTATGTATGTATGTATGTATGTATGTATGTATGTATGTAAGTATGTATGTATGTATGTAAGTATGTATGTATGTATGCATGTATGTATATTTATTGAAATCTTGAAAGGGCCTTTTAGGCCCAAAAAAAATATTAAAGAGCCCATAAAATACTAGAGTCACGTGGAAACACAATGCTAGCCACAAATTAGCCTCAACTCATTTATCTTAGAACACTTCGCTAGAGGTAAGTTTTTTTCTTTTTAATTTTTGTTATATTTTTTATGCATTTCTTCTTATTTTTTTCTAACATTTTTTATTTTCTTAAGAATAAAAACAATTTGTCATCAGATGTTTGAAATGGTTAATAAATCCATATCATGGGAAAGAGAATACTATTATAATATTAATCCCTATGAGTAAGGCTCTATCAATATTTTAAAAATAAATATTTAATTTATGTTATTAAAAGCTTTTTAAAGATTATATTTTCTAAAATAAGTAAGCCTTATAAGCAGTCCATTTAATTTTGATTTGGATATACCTGTATAATCTAAATTTTATATTAATTTTATTATTTATTTTTATTTTTTTAAAAAAGTTTGTAGTTAACAAAATCATCTTTTTGGGATGCAATTTTTGGGGTAGCAAGCGCCAAATGGATTCTATATGTCTCTTATTTTTCACTTTATCACAATTTATTGAAAAATTCATAAGCTTATTTAGTCTTGAATGAGATGAATACATCTCACATAATATATAGGAATTTCTCACAATAAATCTAAATTACCTAGTAATAAATTTAATTTTTGGCAATCTCCAAATCCTAAATCTTCGTAGCAACAGTTTACAAGCAAAGAATTTTAATTATATGACTGTTTTATACCATATGTGAGTTTTTTTTTTCATCTCTGGAATACAAAATAATTTTGAAGCAAGATTTTGTAAATATACTTTTTTTATATATGTATAATTTTCACACACGTGTCAAAAAAGTATAATAAAATATTGAATTATTAGAAAAATTGGGTTAAAAAAATACATACTTTATCCATTTTTTATTTTTATTTTCTTCAATAAAACGCAACATTAGATTAAAAATTTTCATATTGTAAACATGAATACAAAAAGTACATACTTTAAAAAAATTATTCCTTATGTATATACAAATCCCCCAGCATGATATGAAATCTTTAAAAAAGAAAAGGTTCACACTCTTAGCTTCTCTTTCTTTTTCTTTTTAGTATTTAAATTAAACTAATTTTTCTTATCTCTTTTGATATTATAATAAATTTTGCTACGCATATATAATTTTCTCAGGAATCATTCTAAGTGAGATTGGATATTTGACAAACCTCCAAACCCTAGATCTTAGCAGCAACAATTTGCAAGGTATGACTTTTAATTATATGATTGCCTTATACTATATGTAGCTTTTCCTTCTATTTTCATCTCTCGAATAAAAAATAATTTTAAAATGAAATTTTGCTTTCTAGTTTTTCAATCATTTTAAAGAACTATAAGAAGTTTTTGTAATATTTGGAGAAAATGACACAAAAAGACTATAGAAAATGATAAATACTAAAGTAAGACTTTGTGTTGGTAGTTTCATAACTATTGTCGGTAATACTTGATCTATAATTGATAACATACCTAATTCAGAATTTATCATTTTCACAGCCTTTTTATATCATTTTCCCTAAAGTTTATCTATTTTTCTTTTTCTTTAGCAAGAGACACAAGTAAGGGTGATGCTTTCTTTAAATCCCAAAGTGAATATGCCTTTTTTGATTTTATGATTATGTCAGTTTTATTAGGATTTTAAGAGAATTATATTAGGATTCTCCCTAAAATAAAATTAGGGAGCCCTTTAAAAATTGATCAGAAAGAACTTTATGGGCTATTAATATTTGATGTGGCATAGTAATTTTTAGGATAATTCCCACTTTTTATTTAAAAAAATGAATCCTTATAAAGAGAAATAAAATATAATATTAGATTATTAGAAACAAAATGTTTGATATATGTGCTTTTAACAAGTTTCATATTTATAATTTGTGTGGGTAATTAGAAATAAAAAAGTTCGATGCATGTTCTATAACAGGTTGTTGAGCAAATATTTGTAATGTTTATCTATCCATTTTTTTTATTTGGTGATGCTTTCTTTGAACCCTAAAGAGAATATGCCTTTTTTTATAAGTATAATTTTCACACTAATATAATAAAATATAATATTAATATAATATAATATAATATTATTGGAGACATTTGATTTTCTCTAATTAGATATTATAATTTCCACCTTCAATTTGACAATTCGTCAATTAATCTTCTTATATAATATAATTATGTAGTAGTTAATGTAGATTCTAGTCATTATTTATTTATTTTTTCTAATTTTATAAAATATATAAGAGCAAAATACCTTCATATAAATCAATTTAATTAAGAGAAATAATAAAATCAATAAAAACACAATAAAAAGATATTTTAATTATTTAATTTATATAATCAATTAAAGCATAAAATAGCCATAACTATTATAATAATACCTATTAAAAATGATACATTTCCTGAAATAGATATAAAATAATATGAGGAAATAGAGATTCATTACACACCCATGTCAAAAAGTATAATAAAATATTTTATTATTAGAAAAATAGGGAGCCTGAAGAAAAATAAATCAATCAATATTTGTTACTTAATGTGGTGTCGCATTCCTTTTTTTTAATAAACTAAGTTGCTTATAAGGATGATAAGAAGAGCTAGTTGAGTTTCAACGTTTCTTTCTAACTTCTTATTTTTCATTTTCCCCTGCAATTTCTTGTCAGTGGCAAGTTTTCGTTAGTTTTTCTTTTCTAAAAATAAAGATAATTCATCTAAATTTTGCAATGAATATTGGTCGGAAAAAAATGCCTTGCATGAAAAGAATATATGTGATCAATTAAGAGTCGCGGCTTTTTAAAACTAATTTTAATTTTATATTATCATTTCATTTAGAGAATATTAGTGTTTCTTTTTTTCTCAAAATCAGTAAGTTTTTAACCATATTAAAAAAAATATAAATTTGTATGTTTTATCTATTAATTTATGACATTACTTGAAAATGCATAAGAAAAAGTAGAAAATTAAACTATTGTTTATTAATACTATAAATTGGTAACATATTTGCACACGTAGGTATGGGGCATCAACTTTTTTAACTCTTGAGAAGATGACGGACCAATATGGTTTCATAGCGCTTTCTTATTTCATTTTATTATGAATTATATCATTTTTCTTATTCTTTTCATGCACCTTAGAAAATTGTTCCATATGTATGTACAAATCCCCAGCATGAGATGAAATCTTGGAAAAAGAAAAGGTTCACACTCTTAGCTTCTCTTTCCTTTTCTTTTTAGTATTTAAATTAAACTAATTTTTATTATCTCTTTTAATATTATAATAATTTTTGCTATGTATATATAATTTGCCTAAGAATCATTCCAAGTGAGATTCGATATTTGACAAACCTCAAAATCCTAAATCTTGCCATCAACTATTTGTAAGGTTAGACTTTTTAATTATATGATTGTCTTATGAGGCTTTTGTTTTTGTTTTCATCTTTCGAATAAAAAATAAATTTAAAATAAATTTTTTCTTTCCATTTTTTCAGTCATTTTAAAGAGCCATAAGAAGTTTTGGTAATATTTTGGGAAAATGACAGAAAAAGATTATAAAAAATGATACATACCAAAATATGTATTTATGTTGACAGTTCCATATCTGTTGTTAATAATACTATATCTATTATTGGTAACATATATGATTGAGAATTTATCATTTTTAAAGCCTTTTTATGTCATTTTCCCTAATGTTTATCCATTTTTCTTTTTATTTGACAAGAGACACAAGTAATGGTGATGCTTTCTTTTAATCCCAAACTGAATATATCTTTTTTATTATATGATTGTGCCAATTTTATTAAGATTTTAAGGAGATTTTATTAAGATTCTTCCTAAAATAAAATTACAAAACTCTTTAAAAGTCGATCAGAAACAACTTCATAGTCTATTAATATTTGATGTGGCATAATAATTTTCAGGATAATTCTCACATTGCATTTAAAAAAATGAATCCTTATAAAGAGAAATAAAATATAATATTAGATTATTAGAAACAAAATATTTGATATATGTGCTTTTAACAAGTTTCATATGGATGATTTGTGTGGGTGATTAGAAATAAAAAGTAGAAAATTAAACTATTGTTTATTAATACTATAAATTAATAACATATTTGCATATGTAGGTATGGCGCATCAACTTTTTTTTTTAACTCTTAGAAGATGACGACCAATATGGTTTCATAGAGCCTTCTTATTTCATTTTATTATCAATTATATCATTTTTTTTTATTCTTTTCATGCACCTTTATCAATTTAAGGTACATGAAAAGAACAAAAAATTATTTATTAGCCACCCGAATTAAAATGGTATTATCCTTTTGAAAATGAATTAATTGTTATTGTGTTTTATCATCTTAGAATATATTCGTATGATTTCTAACAAAAAATATAAATCTTAAATTACTAAATTAACTCTGTATTAATACATGATTTTCGATTTTATTCATTTGCTTTCGATTTTATTCATTTGCTTAGCATCTATTCCTCAAAATCTAACCATTTCTATTTGTGCACTACCCATGAGGCCGTAAATACTTCCCACATTAATTCCCATCTCGGCCCACTTCCCCATTCAACTCATTAGCCCATTTTCTTGGTTTTTATTTATACCTTTGGATACAATCCAACGAATTATTCTTGCCTTATTGTCCCAATTCACAACTTTCATTTCTTTTATACTTTGTAGCTTTGTGCACTTCACTCGCCATCACTTTCCACCATCAAACCCTCGATTTCAAATTTTAAATTCCAAGTACAAGGTGATGTTCCTAGAAAATAATACTATAAATTGAGAATATATACACTCATATGTATGGTACATAATTTTTTTAAACTCCAAGAAGATGACTAGCATCAATATGGTTTCATATAGCTTTCTTGTTTCTTTTTATTATTAATTATATCATTTTTTATTCTTTTCATGCACCTCTATCAATTTAAAGTCAAAGATCAATTAATACAAATAAATTATAGCCTTTTAATTATCTTAACTTGTTCATTATTAAAATTAAAACAGGTGAAATTCCATCATATCTCTTCAACATTTCTACTTTAAGAATTGTAGATTTACAGAAGAACAATTTGATTGGTAATCTTCCAATATCAACGGGCAATGGGACATTGTTGGAAGAATTATATCTACTATACAATAACTTTACAGGTATGCTCAATCTATTTATCCCTTGATTTTATGCTCTAACAAAATTTTTATTTATTATTTATGCTTTTTCTATATGGCTTGCAAATTTTTAAACTGAAATTGCTTTTAAGAGTAAAAATTGTAGCATATTTGATATGTTTCACGTAAGAAAATTGTTCTTCTGCAAAATAAAAAATCTATTTATTATATTATCTACATAATGTGTAATTGAAAGTATTTTAATTTCTTAAACAAACAAAATAAAATTTCAACTTTTTTTAGCCTATGACGAATTCATTATCAGATTTCAAAGTTAGATTCTTGTGAACATTAGATAAATTTAATTCAAAATATAACTAATTTGGTTGTTCATTTGAAATAGGTGAATTTTATTTCATAATCTCTCTTTAGCATATCCTTTTAAAAGAATTTTAAGATCGGTAATTGATATTCGAAGATTCCCTTGAAAATTGAATTCCAGAAAAATTAAATCATAGAGTATTCTATTAATTTTAAACCTTTAATTAACAAAATTCCATGTATTATTTATAGAGTATTAATTTGATATTGTCACTCTTACTAACAAATAATTAACAAATATTTTATATCTATTTATAGGTGAAATTCCTTCATTTATTTGGAACACGCCTTCTTTGAGATATGTTGAACTTGACAACAATCATTTCAAGGGTAATTTGCTAGAAGAAATGTGCCATCAACTCCCTTTGCTTGAAGTCTTTAGTGTTACTGATAATCAATTAGAGGGAAGCATTCCACTATCAATAAATAACTGCACATCTTTAAAAGGATTATTTTTGGGTGGTAACTCATTTACGGGTATGTACTTACTTGCTTTTTTTTTTCTTTTTAATATTTTTTCTAAACTCATATATTGTTTTTCATCTCATTCATATTGTTCATTCACATACAATAGGGCTTGTGTATAGCTTGTTCTTACAATCATAAAAAAACAAAGAAAGTTAAGATCATGAACAGATGGAAGGACATAATATTTAATTTGTAGAATATAATTAATAATCCCATGTTTTATGCCGGTACTTCTTTATTGCAGATTTTGTCATTCTTCTAATAACTTTAAGTGTAATAATATATATAAATTGTGTTATCTCTTATACGTTAAATATAATTTAATAATTCTATATTATTTATTTAAAATTAAAATTATATGAGATATTTTAAAAAAATACAATGTGGAATTAAAAATGTAAAATAAATAAAAATATTTGGAAAAGTATATAAATTTAATTTCAAATTATAATATATATAAATTAAAAAAATTAAATAAAATTTAAAAAATGCATGTTCAACAATTTTTGATATCCCCCTGATGAACAAGAATACGAGATGAATTTTCTGGATAGACAAATTACCTAAAAAGTAGTTTAACGCTTTTTGCTACACATGATTAATTGGCAATGCACAAAAAGTCTATGTAGACAAATATCAGTTATATATCATATATGTATATTAAGAAGATTATATGCAAATATTATGACCTATTTTATTTTGCTATTTACGAATCCATTCAGCTTTTTTATTAAATGCAACCCTTTTACAAGCATGACAATATTCCATCTAATTTTTATTATTTTATTTGTTTTTCAATCATTTTCTCTAATAGAGTAAGTTTAAAATGAGATTCCTTTTTTCTTCATTATTTAATATTATTGAAATATAACTAATGATTTATAATTCCAAAATTATTGAAGCTAAGATCACGAACAGAAAGATATAGAAGATCATGAACTAGTGGGACCACATGAAATTTAAAACATGAAAAGCTCTACACACTACAAAAAGATATAGATTTGGCTACGACTTTTCAGCGGCGACAAAAAAAGTCGCCGCTGATTCAAGATTTTCAGCGGCGACTCTAATTGTCGCCGCTGAAAGTCTTGAGTTTCAGTGGCAACAAAAAAGTCGCCGCGGAAAAAGGACTTTTAGCGGCGACTTTACTTTGTCGCCGCTGAAGAGAACACTTTCAGCGGCGACATTTATTTGTCGCCGCAGAAGCAGTGAAAATAAATTTTGTGTGTGTTTGGCATAGCGTTTTAAAATAGATTTTTAACAAAACCATGGTTTAATAATGATAATAGCCAAACACTAATTTTTTTTTGAAAATCGATTCTAACACCTAAACCATAGTTTCAGTCTTGAAACCATGGTTTTAAAATAATTCAATTTCCAATAACTTTTTTGACTCTCCCCTGGAAGTTCTCGGTTTTTTACACATACCCACCAGTGGGTTTACAATTAATAATTTAAATTTTATTTGAAAAAAGTAAAAATAAATACTATTTTTTTTAAAATCATAAATTTTAAAATTGTTACACATACCCACCAGTGGGTTTACAATTAATAATTTAAATTTTATTTGAAAAAAGTAAAAATAAATACTATTTTTTTTAAAATCATAAATTTTAAAATTGTTACACATACCCGCCATCGGGTTTACAATTAATAATTTAAATTTTATTTGAAAAAAGTAAAAATAAATACTATTTTTTTTAAAATCATAAATTTTAAAATTTTTACACATACCCACTAGTGGGTTTACAATTAATAATTTAAATTTTATTTGAAAAAAGTAAAAATAAATACTATTTTTTTTAAAATCATAAATTTTAAAATTGTTACACATACCTACCAGTGGGTTTACAATTAATAATTTAAATTTTATTTGAAAAAAGTAAAAATAAATACTATTTTTTTTAAAATCATAAATTTTAAAATTTTTTCACATACCCGCCATCGGGTTTACACTTTTCTGCGGCGACAACACAAAGTCGCCGCTAATACATTTTAAATACCCTTTCCCCTGCCCCTCATCGCGACTCATTTCTGTATCAGTTTGGTTGAAACCCAGCGGCGTCGCGCGAGCTCCTTTCCTCTCGCAGGCGGTGGTCGTGCTCCCAGTCGACAGTCACCGTCGTTCGCGAAGTCGCTCCTCATTGTCATTGTGCAAGTCGTCATCCTTCCTTGACGAGTGCGAGTTCCCCTCACCGTTGGCAGTTGGCGCTCCGTTGAGGCTGAAATACACGTCGCTCCTCCGTCGCGCATCCGTCGCTCCTCCGTCGCGCATCAGAGTCGCTTCACCTGAAAAATTGGTCTCTTCCCTGTTGATCACCTCAGACCATCGGCGTCATTCACAGTAAGTACAGTAATTTTCACCTAATTCGCTGTCGGGAAATTTGGGAAATTTTTGTGAATTTGGGAAATACACGCATTATGTTGTGCCTGTTCTGTAATGCCGCCGACTATGTAATGCCATCTGTTCTGTAATGCCGCGTCATTGTTGATGAATTTCTTCACAGCTTGCCGTGAATTGCATTGCCGCGTACTATGTCATTGTTCCTTCAAGAAAACTGCTTGCCCATGTATTCGAAATTATGTCATTGTACCGTGAATCTCCTACTTCTATGTATGACTTGTCCATGTATTCGGAATTATGGCAGATTATATATTTAAAATTCCAAAGAAATGGTAATAGAAAGAATGCTTTGGATTTAGTCTAAATCCAAATCCTACTAATCCAAACATAACATCAGATCGTTTCTTGATTTCACCAATTATGTACTTCAATGTCCTTCCTTAAAATGAAAGGTTTAGTGATGAGAACGGAATCAATTCAAGTGTTACCAAAAGTGCAAAAATCCAATCCCATCTGATGCCGAGGAGGGGGTATGTTGGAGGGAGTAGTGATGGGGGAGTAATCATGAAGCGTGGGAATTTGTCCACTGGTATTATTTAGGGGGTAAAATGGAATTGTAACAGACTATTTTCAAGTTAGTTGGTTGGACTTGATCATGGATTTTACGAATTGCATTTTGATTGAGTCTTCAAGGTATGATTGTGTTTACTTTTATTTAACTGTTGAATAATATTGTTGTTTCTTAATGGAGAAACGATGTATTTAATCAATAAAGCTTAGTTATTATAATATTAAATTGATGTTGCGTGGATCCATGACCCCATTATATTACTGATATGTTTGTTGGCTTTTGTTGTTGTATCCTAGGTCTAAATGTTTAGGGAATATAAATGGATAAAAGTTAGTTACATATTAGAGATAGAGGCAACCTATCATATATTAGAGGAGTTGATGCTTTTCTAGAATGGGCATTTAGTCAACCTGGCATGGGAAGTCAAATACGTTGTCCTTGCAGAAGATGCATGAATGTTATATTTAAAGGGAGAAGAGATGTCAGGACAGACTTATTGAGCAAGGGTTTTTGGAATAGTTATACGGTGTGGGACTTGCATGGGGAAATTAGAAGATTTCAGACAGATTTTAGAACTTCTAGTAATGACAAAGAGAATACTACTACTAGTGAAAACTTTACAAGGATGATATGCGATGCATATGGAGTTCCATGTGTGGATTATACAAATACTAGTCATTGTGACAGCGAAGAGCCTAATCTACAGGCTAAAAGGTTCTTTGACTTGTTAAAAGATGCTAAAACTGAACTTTATCCAGGTTGTGTCAAGATGTCTAAACTTTCTTTCATTGTAAAGTTACTTCAAGTGAAATGCCTTAACCATTGGAGTAATAAATCTATGGATGTCTTGTTGGGCTTATTAAAAGAAGTTCTCCCAGAGGGGGCTTTAGTGCCAACTTCATTCTATGAAGCAAAGAAGATAATTCGTGACTTGGGTTTAGATTACCATAAAATTGATGCTTGTGAGAATGATTGCATATTGTATTGGGGAGAGCACACACATGCAGAATCATGTCCTAAGTGTAAGATGCCTAGATGGAATTTAAACAAACAGAAAGGGAAGAAGGTTTCACATAAAGTCTTGCGGCATTTTCCCATAACACCAAGGCTACAAAGACTGTATATGTCAACAGACACAGCTAAAGAAATGAGGTGGCACAAGGAGAAACACTCAAATGACGAGGTAATGAGGCATCCAGCTGATTCTCTAGCCTGGAAACACTTTGACAACCAGTACCCTAACTTCTCTGCTGATCCAAGAAGTGTTCGACTGGGTTTAGCAAGTGATAGATTTCAAACATTCGGGAATATGAGTGCCAATCATAGTATCTGGCCTGTTGTGTTAGTGCCATATAACTTGCCACCATGGCTTTGTATGAAAAGCCCATACTTCATGATGACACTTCTTATTCCTGGTCCAAAGTGTCCAGGTGATGACATAGATGTTTATCTTCAACCTATGATTCAGGAGTTGAAGCAATTGTGGGAATTAGGGGTACAGACGTATGATGCGTATTGTCAATCAAATTTTATCATGCATGCCGCTATATTGTGGACTATAAATGATTTTCCCGCATATGGAAACCTTTCAGGGTGGTCAACTAAAGGTAAACTTGCTTGTCCATGCTGCCACAAAGACACGCATTGTATTTCAATAAGGAGCAAGTTGGCTTACATGGGGCATCGACGCTTTCTTCCACAAAATCACCCATGGCACAAAAATAAGGTATCATTTAATGGTAAAGAAGAGCATATGGATCCACCAGTTGCATTGACTGGAGATGAAGTGCTCAAGCAACTTCAACACTTAGGTGATGTGACATTTGGCAAGGGTATAAAACGAAAGCGTTATACACAGAATAATGCTTACAATTGGAGAAAAAGAAGTATTTTTTTCCAGTTGCCTTACTGGAAGTACTTGCTAATACGACATAATCTTGATGTGATGCACATAGAAAGAAATGTTTCTCAGAACATTGTGTGCACGGTGATGGATTTGGTTAGAAAGACGAAAGACACAGTTAAAAGTAGGTACGACTTGATGGACTTAGGTATTATGAGTGATATGCACCCAGTTGAAGATGGTGATAATGTTTATATTCCTCTTGCTCCTTACACATTGTCTCCTGAGAACAAACAATCCCTTTTACAATTCTTGGCTAACGTAAGAGTGCCTGATACTTTTTCATCTAATATTTCAAGATGTGTCAACATTCAGGAGCGAAAATTGTTTGGTTTGAAGAGTCATGATCACCATGTGTTATTGCAAGAGATCTTCCCAATTGTAATACGTGGGTTAGTACCTTCTAAGGTGTGTGAACCAATTATAGAGTTGGGAAGATTTTTCAAAAATCTTTGTTCGAAGTCGTTGTCTTGTGAAGTGCTTGACAAACTCCAAAGTCAGATAATATTGACATTATGCAAGTTGGAGACCGTCTTCCCACCTGCTTTCTTTGATGTGATGGTTCACTTGCCAATACACTTGGCAGGGGAGGCAAAAGTTACTGGACCAGTTCAATATCGTTGGATGTATCCAATAGAAATGTAACATTTGTTAATTGCATTGTATATTTATAATTCATATTTATGGAATGTTGATTACTTTTAATGCATTAGGTATTTACGGACACTCAAATTGTATGTTCAAAATAAAGCTCGGCCTGAAGGATCAATTGCAGAAGGATACTTGGCAGATGAAAGTCTCACATTCTGTTCAAGATATTTGAAAGATTTTCCTACAAAGTTTAATGTGCCACGTAGGAATGATGACATCAATGATGATATGAACCCTGAGTTTACAATATTTAAGATAAATGGGCAAGCTAGGGGGCATTGTCAGTCAATTTCTCTTCCCCATGAAGAATATTGTCAAGCAAGAATGTATGTGCTACAAAATTGTGAATAAGTTTGGCCATTTATGGAGTAAGTTGCCTGACTAGCACAAAAATGTACTTGTCATATTGTATTTTTATCTTACTGCTATCATATATTGTAAGGAATATGCAACAGAGCTTGATGCGCATGGATTAAGGAGTGAGCAAAGCCAATATGAGTTTCCTCAATGGTTTCGTTCACGAGTAAGTTATAACATTTTGAGCCTTAGTATTTCTAGCAATTACATTTATATGAAATATCTAACATATAACTTTTGTCCTAAAAGGTGACATCATTGTCCACACAAAGCCATATTAGTGATGAACTCATAAGTTTATCAATTGGTCCATTGACGATGGTGAATCGCTATTCCATGTTCATAGGCAATGGATTTCGTTTTCACACAAAAGACCGTGCAACAGGAAAAAGAACCCAAAATAGTGGTATTCTAGCTAAGGGTGATAACACTAATGCTGACAAAGAATATTATGGTGTGTTAGAGCATATTTATGAGTTGTCTTACATAGGCAACAGAAAAGTATATTTGTTTAAGTGCCATTGGTGGGATGTGGCTCACTATGACAAAGGATATAAGGTTGATAAGTACGGGTTCATAAGTATCAATACGCGATACTCATTACAAACAAATGAGCCATTTATTCTAGCATCTCAAGCTGAGCAAGTTTTTTATGTGGATGACATTGTTGCACCCGGTTGGCTCGTTGTTGTCAAAACAAACCCACGCGACTTGTTTAATGTACCAACTGGCAATGCTATTGAAGATGGTGGGGTTCATGATCCTATGGTTGATACAGAACCTTATCAGCAATTGGTGGTAGACTTAAACGTGTATCGTGCGAGTCCAACACAACTTGATGATATTATCATTGACTTATATGGAGAAGATGAACAAACGCATACCTTAGCTCAAGGAGAATCATCACAAATTCATTAACATAATGCCATAAATACTGGTTTTAATGATGAAGAGGATTTGCTTGACGACTTTGATAGTGATACTGAAGCAGAAAGTGACACAAACATTGAAATAGAAGAAACAGATGAACCAGAAGACATCGATGAAAGTGACAGTGCGACAGAAGATTCAAATGAATCAAATTAATTGATACGGTATATTTTATCTACATTGATTATTGTTTGATTGTTTGTTTTTTTCTAAATGAAATGTATATTTTTGTAGGATATGTCAGGATTAAAGAGAGGTCGAGGTGGGAAAAGTCTTTCTGTTAGATCTAATGACAACACAAATAGCGGAGGTATATGCTCTACACCTCAATCAAGACCTGGTATTTCACCTCTACTACTACAACAGCAATTTCAGGAAATGCCTGTCAACTCTCCTCCTACTCCCCATACTCAAAATAGTAGTGCAGGTAAGTTTGTTTCAATTTTGTAATAATTGATTTACATCGCTTGTAACATTTAATTGTTCTAATTCAACTTCAATGCTAGGCTCTTCTACTGCAATGAACAAGCACAGAGGAGTTTACAAGTCTGTTAATGTGAATTTAAAGACTGCACAAGGAATGAAGATTCGAGTCAAATTTTCAGATTCAATGTCAAGAGCAATTGGTCCAGAAGCAAGAGACTTTTCTAATTATTGTGGTTTGACTCTTAGAACCACAATCTCGTTCAGGGATGGTGGAGGTAGCTGGAAGAATATTTTTGAAAAATATGGTCAGGATATGATTTTAAAAATAAAGGTATTTATGTCAAATTTGTATACTTATTTAAGTTTATTTTTATTATTAGACAAAGTGTTTACATTTATTTGTTACAGGATAAGTTTGAACCTGCTGATGAAATTAGTGAAGAAAAGTTTCATATAGCTATATCAATTATTTTACAAAATGCATTCAGAAATTGGAAGAACAATTTGCACTCTCACTACAAGAAATATGAGACTGATGAGGATATGTTGGCTGATCCTCCTCAAACTATTAGTTTTGAAGATTGGGAGTGGTTATTAATATATTTTAAGTCTGACATATTTAAGGTATCTCACTATCCTTCTAAACAAATTATATTTTTTCTAATTATTAAATTCTTATTAATTTCTTATTAGTTACTACATTTTATTGTAGAATAAAAGTATAAGGAACATGATAAATCGAGAAAAACAAATGACTAAACATACTTGTGGTCCTCGATCATTTGCAGAGATTGAGTATGCTAGTGTAAGTTCAATCTATCATCACTATACTTTAAATTTTCAATCATTTTTTTAAATCTAATTTTTGCATTTTCTCGTATGTTATTATTTTGTAGAGAGATCCTGCTACTGGACAACCTATTCCTCCTGACCAGTTGTGGGAGATAACGCATACTAGGAAGACATTAGACGGACAAGTAGTATGGGCTGATTCACACTCTGAACAGCTTTATGTACGCATTGTTATTTAATATCTTATTTTGATTTACTATTATCAATAATCTAACAGTTTTATGTTTTTATTATAGAGTCGTATGCACGAACTTTCTCAACAACAAGATCAAGATTTAGAGAGTGATGCTCGAATGACGTTAGAGGAGATATTGGCAACAGTTCTTGGTGAGAGGTCGGGGTATGTAAGAGGGAAAGGGTATGGAGCGGAACCTTCAAGGAAGAGAAATCGCCCTCAATCTACTGATAGTTTAGTTGTGGAGAGTGTATGTGCCCAACTGCAGGAAGAGTTAGATAAAAAATTTCAAGAGGAGAGAGAAAAATTGGAGGCTGAGCATGCAAAGATGGAAGAAGAACGTGAAAAGATACAACAAGAACGTGTGCAGTTCAAGCAAAGACTAATGGAACAAATGGAGCAAAGAATACAAGCTCAATTCGCGGCCTTGATGCAGAAAGGACAACCACATGGGGCTACTTCTAGTCATAGTATTGAACCTTCTACATAAAATTTATGTATAAATTAAACAATTTTATTATAATTTTAAATATCTTCATATTTTAGATGATAATAAAAATATTTATTAATATTATTATATTAGAGTTTATTTAATTATTTATTATTATATTATATTTTTTCATATTACAGAAATTATTAGAAAAAATATAAAAAATAATTTTCATTTTTGTATCTTTAGGCGGCGACACAATATCGCCGCAGAATCATCCTTAGGCGACGACATCTTTGTCGCCGCAGAATGATCTTTAGGCGGCAACAGTTTTGTCGCCATTAATTCATCTTTAGGCGGCGACAGTTTTGTCGCCGCAGAATGATCTTTAGGCGGCGACATCTTTGTTGCCGCTAATTCCACAATATGCGGCGACATATTTGTCGCCGCTAATTCATCTTTAGGCGGCGACTTTTATTTGTCGCCGCAAATATGTATAGGCGACAGTCTCATAGGCGGTGACTTAGCGGCGACAAAATGTCGCCACTATAGTGATTCAGCCGCTGAAACTCATTTTTTTTGTAGTGACATCAGATATAATATGTTGTTGTTTTTATTATATATTTATAGATTTTGTCATTTTCCTATTAATTTCAACTCTATATTTGTTCTCTCCCTTTTCTTAAATAATACATCTGTTTAATTTCATTTTGTTTTCATTTGTATTACACAAACAATTGTTCAATAATTATAACATAAAATCACTTTAATTTTAAAATAAATCTTCTATAACCAGGTCATCTCAAGATAGTTTATGATTTTTCTAATTTTTTATTTCAAAAAGTTTACAAATACTTAAAAATAATAAAAATATTTTAGTTGTATATATTATTATTTGAAATATATAAAAGTCATCATTGTAACTTTTATGTCTAGATATACTCAAAAAATTTACAAACGTATAGTCAAATTTGATAGACTTAACTTGTCATACTTGATCTTAAAAGGAACTATTATTTAATTTTATTTAAATTGAATATTGATAATAAGGCCTTCTCCTTAATTTTATTTAAATATATAAATATATACACAATTATTATTCATAAATAAATTAATATATATAATATTTATTTAATTAATTACTACATTAAGTTTTTAATACAATTAATATTTTATAAATTCTAAAATATTAATTTTTGAAATTGTTGGCTATTTTATTTCATTTTATTTTTTTTATAAATATTATATATATATATATATTAGTATTTAAGTCTATAGATTGTGACTTAGTTTTAAAAAAGAGTGTAAAATCGAAATTGCACTAGGAGAGAACAATTTTACTTGTAGTATTCTAGTAAATATTTTTTTGCAAGGTAGCATTTTGGTATATCTTTTTACAATTTATATTTTATTTTATTTTAAATAATAAAAAATATTTAAAATGTATTTTATTTTAAAAGGTAGCACACAGATGATTGCATATCGTAGAAGAGATAATATGTAGTGATTTTTGTAATATAAAATGATGTATTCTTATATTCCATACATGTTATATATAAAACATATTAACTATTTTTATCTTTTTTCCCTATTCCCTTATGAAAATGCTATTCATCCATCAATGCTTTTGTGTCCAGGTTTTATACCTAAAGGGATCGGCAATCTTGATAAACTTGATGTCTTAGCCTTGTCCAATAATCATTTGAAAGGACCTATTCCTTCCAACATATTCAACATTTCAACATTGACATTATTGAATCTTGGTGGTAATTTTCTCTCTGGCCTTCTCCCATCATATTTAGGAATTGGCCTTCCTAACTTGAACACGTTATGGTTGGAAGAAAATGAACTAACTGGACAAATACCAAACAGCATATCAAATGCTTCTAATCTTATTACGTTAGATTTGTCATCAAACAAATTTAGCGGAGATATACCCAATGTAATTGGAAATTTAACAAAATTGATTGGATTAGCTTTGGATGAGAATGATTTGATTGGGTTGATTCCATATACAATTAATGAATTACATGGCCTTCAATATTTAAGTCTCAGCAACAACAAATTGAAAGGGTCCATTATAAATGGATTTTGCCAACTGAAAAATCTATATGAATTGGATCTTGTCAACAACATGTTTTCAGGAGTGCTTCCAGGATGTCTCGGGAATATTACTTCTTTGCGGAAGTTGAATTTAGGCTTTAACCAATTGAATTCTCATATACCTTCTTCTCTTTGGAGTCTCAAAGAAATATTGGTTTTAGACATATCCTCCAATGCACTAAGTGGAACAATTTCTCTAGAGGTATCAAACTTGAAAACAATTATACTTTTAAACTTGTCAAGAAATCAATTGTCAGGAAGAATCCCTACAACTATGGGTGGCTTACAAAGTTTAATAACTCTATCTTTGGCTCAAAACAAGTTACAAGGGCCTATTCCAGAATCACTTAGCAGCATGATAAGCATGGAGTCAATGGATCTTTCCCATAATTATTTGTCTGGTGTGATTCCAAAATCCTTAGAGTCATTACTCTATCTTAAATACATTAATCTTTCCTACAACTTATTGTATGGAGAAATTCCAACAGATGGGCCCTTTCAAAATTTTACTGCTCAATGTTTCATGATGAATAAAGATCTTTGTGGGAAATCTCAACTACAAGTGCAACCATGTAGGAAAGGAAACAAGCACTTACCAGATAAAGTGATGATGATCTTGAAATTCTCATTGCCTATCTTGGTTGTCATTTTGATTGTTTCAGTAATTGCCTTTCTAAAGCGTAAGAGAGAAAATGATAATTATTCAACCAAAAGGGATTTAACTAATTTGGATACAATAACCAGGATATCATACTATGAGCTTCTACATGGAACAAATGGATTTGATGAGAGTAGTCTTCTTGGCTCTGGAAGTTATGGATCAGTATATAAAGCAATCCTTCCAAATAAAAAGATAGTTGCTGTCAAAGTATTTAACTTGGACGTGGAAGAAGCATCGAGAAGTTTTGATATTGAATGTGCTGCCATGTGCAATTTACGACATCGCAATCTCATTAAAATCATCAGTAGCTACTCAAATGACCATTTCAAATCTCTAATAATGGAATTCATGGAAAACGGGAGTCTTGACAAATGGTTGTACTCTCATAACTATTATTTAAATGTCTTGCAGAGATTGAACATAATGATTGATGTGGCAATAGCTTTGGAGCATCTTCATCATTATTCTCCTACGCTAGTTGTTCATTGTGATGTGAAACCTAGCAACGTTTTGCTGGATAAAGAAATGGTGGCTCATCTTAGTGATTTTGGTATTGCTAAATTGTTTGGTGAAAGAGAACTGGAAATTTATACCAAAACTTTAGCTACAATGGGCTATATGGCACCAGGTAATGCTTTAATGATAATATTTTAGATTTATTTTTATGTTTTCATATGTAAATATTTGAATTGATGACACAAAAGAAAAGTTTAACAAAAATCCTTATATGACACAAAAGAAAAGTTTAACAAAAAACCTTATATCATGTTTTGACATCTTGAAATTTATACTAATCATTCAAATTCACATATAGAGTACGGATCAGAAGGAATTGTTTCTATCAAAGGAGATGTGTATAGTTATGGCATCATGCTAATGGAAATATTTTTACAAGGAAGAAGCCAACAGATGAGATATTTGTTCAAGGATTAAGTTTGAAAGATTGGGTGAGAAAATCAACACCACATTCAATCATCAATATCATAGATGTCAATTTGATACATAGAGAAAATCATATTGCTGATAATATATTATCTCATATATCATCAGTTTTTGAGTTAGCATTAAATTGCTGCATTGACTTACCTGAGGCACGACTTACTATAACTGATGTTGTAGTATCATTGAAAAAAATCAAGACTGTGTTTATAGAAAATGCTAGGTGAATAATTGTTAAATCAAGATTTGGCGATTATTTTTTTAGCCTTCTGGTTTTTTTTGTTTTTGTTATTGTAACAAGTAATCTTGTAAATTGGATTGATTATCCGTATGTGGTAACAATATAAAAGTATTTGAAATTTAAAATTTTCTAACTCTTTATGTTTCATTTTTCTTATTATTACAATGGATCTGAATTATAAAAACTTAAATTTACTCTTTTCCTTCAAGTAATTTTATTTAGCTTGGAGTTTAATTTTGGAAAGAGAGTTTTTCTTTTACTTGAGAAAATTGGTACTTATTAAAAGTATAACATGTAGTAAAAATATCATTTAAAAAATTCTTATGGGACGCTATTCACTTTCCCAACCTTTATAAGAATTCACAAAATTCTTTTAATAAAATCCTTCTACTTAATTAACGGTAATCATCTTATAAATATGATTATTAACATTCAAATATCCATCCAATTTACTTAAATTATTTAGCAATAATTATGGATATCCCTATAGGTAGATCCACCATTTTATGTCATTTTAAAAAATATAAGAGGAACCAAATGGCCTTATAGCCTAGTAGCATGAAAACTCTTCTATAAGCAAGAGGTCATGAGTTCAATCTCTCTTGTAACCTAACCTTAGACAGTTAGTGTATGCCCCTCTAATTAAAAAAAATATATAAAAGGAACAATCTGCCTTCAACCTTCCTTCAATAGAATGCAATATTTGAATTAAATCAATAATATATCACCATAGTTAATTAATAACTTCAACAACACAATCAAACATAAAGGAAAAAGCTCCCTTTCTCTCATTTTAGACATGCTTCAAGTTTCAACTTAGCAATCCATATCACCATAACATACTTTAGGCAAATCCCAATACCTTACAAAATTTCAACATAGAAATTAAATAACTTTAATGCTGAATTTTGGTCTTTGTTAGATCACATTTAGTTCATGCTCAAATATAATTCCTTCTTCACACATTTCATCAAACACCCTAAGGGCATTCCAAAATCAAGTCATAATCATAAATTATCAACAGAACAATTTTTCAACTAGTTTTACATTTTTCTATGTCTATTTCCTTAACATGATCCAAGTTGATACAGAGAGAAACAAATTAAATCCTTTTCTTCGCTCTTTTCTATACATACTTCAAGCTTCCATTTAATTGCTCAAACTTCACCACCGTGTTCTATATATATATATATATATATATATATATATATATATTCAAATAATAAGTATATCCTTTAAGTTTCAACATAAAATTGAACAATCTTAATCCAACTAAATTGCTCTTCTACACATTTTCATAAACACCTTGTCTACACCAAACATTCAAAAAGTTTAAAAACTTGTTAATCTTCAAATCTCTTATCCAGTAATTTTCAAACACCCCTGTATAGAATTACTATGCTACCCAAATTCAAGTCCTTACCGAGAATCAACTCAAACCAAGAAAACAGAACGTAAATCCATCTTCTTCCTATTACAACAACCAAAACAGTTAGAGTGAAATTTCCTATCCTAATAAGCTCCTTAAACTATAGTTTCAACTTGTCTAAACTTCCATATTCTCTCCTAGATCATGCACAACCCACAGGAAAACACCATGATAAAAAAATGACTTGAAGCTCAACACGAGTTCATAGACGAATAGCATATTTTTTGAAATGTCAAGTATATGTATAACATGAGGGAAAATGCAATTTACATTTGTCATTTATTTTTCTGATAGAAAGCCTACATTTTCAATGAATTCATTCAATCATGGTTGACTACTGCACCTAGTTTCCTGCCAGAACAAGGTTTCTTTGCCACATGTAAATCAAACACTAATGGATGGAATAATGACAAGCTGGATAATTATTTCCTAAGTAATCGCCACCACATGGTATGAAATGTTCACCACGGATCTATCATTTAAAAAAACAAATAAATAAGAAACGAAGTACCAATTGATTTTTACTCTTTCACATAACTCACTCACCCATAATACGATGAAAGTGGTAGGACTAGCATCTCCTTTTGCAAAAAAAAAAGTTTTTTGTTTTCATGAATGGCAAAATTCCTAATTCATTATCATCAAGAGAAGGAAAATACCTAGGACTATAACTCCTTGCCACATATCTTCCATGCTCTGGAGTTATACAAATAATTAGACCATGCGGATCATTACCATCTTTTGAAGTGCCATCCCACCAACCTACCTGAAAGCTAAAATATATTCTTAAGCCTGAAGTATACAACCACCAGTTAATTCCAGAGAGCTAGAAATGTTACAAGTCAATAGTCAATAAAATGGCAATTTATTGGTATAGCATGAAAAATGATGTACAAAAGCTGACCATGTAACTAAATTACTCGAAAATGACTATTATTTTAAGACCAATAATCATATCAAACGTGAACATAAATGACCTACATATTTGCTACCCTCCTAAAATTAACTCACATAACTGATTTGAGGTCTGGGAACATGTTCACAGGCTAAAAACCTCGTAAAGACAAATAATTAGGATATAAATTCCAATGATCACATTGAAGCTCCCAAGAAACAGGCACTCCCTACTCCCAATTGGATTTCATGGTCAAAAGTTACAAGGCATTGCCATAAAATAGGCTGGAGAACAAATAACTATACCAAAGAAATTCAAGATGAAAGACACCTAAATTATTCCAACCTAAGTGATAGCAATTGAAGGACATATGCTAGCATTACTAGGTATACCCAATCAAATTGCATACAGACTAAAGTCAAAAGATATTCATGCAAGTTTTCATTGCAACCATTTTACGAGAACTCACAAGTCCAGCACCAGCTTTATCTCTTAGAAAAGTTGCATCATTGTACCGCTCTTCCTTTATGGCTTTCTGAAAAAATTTTAAAATAAAAATCCATAAAAGCTAATGAGCATGAAAACACAAAATTTTAAAAGCAAGTAAAGAGATTCTTTTTGTCTAAAAAGCATTGCATGAGTTTGAATTCTTACATTAAGATGAGATATTACTCTTCCAACACTGTCATTGGTAGATGCAGCAGCAATTACCACCTTAATCCTAGCAGCATCTTTATAATCCTCCATGTGCACAGCACGGCTTAACTGAGACTGTTTAGCACAAAACCATTTTTGCATTAAAATGCCTCCAAATAGAAAGATCAGCTAGTGGCTCGCATTTCATAACTCCAAATAATTGCTATTTTAGTTTAGTAGATTTCCCAGCTTTGAAGTTATGTTCATATATGCGACACTAGTTAGTTTCCCTTGTAGCTCCATAAAATCTCCTTCAGGTCTATTATAAAAATATCACCGTGATAGGTATAATGTACAAGAATTCATCGCCACGAGAATGTCATGAACATTTTTTCGTTTTTCTCCAAAACTAGATTCTAATTAATCTTGACCCAGACATCTTGCATATGACATGTCATAAGCAATAGAGGAGAAATGTTTCAAAAGCTATATTGTCTCAAAGAATGAGCAAGGAATATTAAGTATGAGACGTGATGCTACATTAAAAGAAATAACAATCAAATTTAATAATATAAGCAATAAACTAGATGTGGGAATTTAAATCAATTACCTTTTACTTGATCTAGACACTAAAGAAAATTGTTGTACTTCCTGTCAACTACATCTTCAGAACCAACAAGAGATTTGCTACCAAAGTGACAAAAAATTTCTCTAGACCTTAACGTGATTGTTATTGCAATAATCACTTGAAAATTATAGTATTGTTGCCCTCCCTTTCGCCTCCACCTTTCTTGTATAAGCTTGTTTAATTAATGAAACTCGCAACTTTTAGCTAAATCACATCACGTACAAAATCTTTCAAGTGTTAAATAATAAATTATCAGTAGATAATGCCCCGGGCTATATTTCATTCTTCCGAATCACAGAAACTATAAGTTGAATTAGCTCTTAATTAAGAACCACGAAGAAACAGGATAAAATGAACTACACATCATAATTCAATTACGCGCATAAATTTACAATTCCAAATGCACCGTGAGAATTGAGACGAGAACCTCATGCTCATCAATATCCTAAAAATGCTTACGCCATCGATCCCAATCCCAATCCCATTCATCATCTTTAGGTTCATGATTCTCCTTTTCTGAGCCATCTTTCTTAGCCACACTGGCGGTCTTCCCCGCACCCAGAGCCTCATTCCGAAGAGAATTCATGTAAGAATCGAACTGCTTGATGACGTTTCTAACTAAATCCTGGAGCATCGAGTCCCACCCTTGTTAATAGAGTCATCAGACAACGACGGAGACCCACAGGCCGGATTAACACATCGGCAAAGCGGAGTAACATCAACAGAAATGGAGCGATGTGAATGCAAAGAGAAGGGAAGTGAAGAGGGTGATCTCAAGGGAAAAGGAAAAAAAAACTTTGGGGCCTGGGAAGTGAAGATTGGGAAGTGCAAAAGGCGAAGATATAGAAGCCATGGACACAGAATCTCAATCTTTGTATGTGGATTAGAGAAAGAGAGAGAATAAATTAGAAGAAGAGAGAATTGGAGAATTGGAGAAAGATTGAGTTTTGTGGATATGTGAGGAGGAAGAAAAGGAGGCGTAGTCGCCACTTGGAAAACAAGAAAACGAGGAAACGCTCATAAAAAACAACTTGAAGCACTAAACATGAAGCTGTGAAACAAGTAGTGAGTCAAAATGGGGATGGAAAGCGGAAAATCCAGCACACATGGATAAGGATTCAAGACCGATCTTTCAGTTAAACTTTGGCAAGACATTTTTATTTTGGTTAAAAAGTTTTTCTTTTTCTATTCTTGGAATTTAACATAATTATTTTAGATTTTTCATTTTATAACTGTTATAAATATTATGATGAGTGGATCCATAGCATTGAGGAATTCCATATGTGTCACGTCCCAAATTTTGGACCGTGACTGGCACAGAATATAAATACCTCATATTCTGGAAGTTTAGCACATTAAGTAAAACCTTTAAATTTTCCATAGCATTTTCAAAGTCATATGAAATATTTACTAATGTTTATGCAGAGCATTTTCCTTTTCAAAATAATACAAGTTCTTAAGAAGCAATTACATCAAAAGTAGTATTTATCAAACGAAGCTTCGGATCAACAGCGAGGCTCTTTACCGCTCAGCTGGAGGATTAAGGTCACCTGCACTATCTGAAGCCAAAAATCTACTCGTGAATAACGTCCCAAAAACAGGATTTAAAGAATGCGAAAAACAATGCATAATCATATTGAAAATGTACTTCATAACACTTCGTAATCTAATGCAAATCTTTTTGTCAACATTTGTATTTCATGGGAAATAACAGTATAAACTAACTATTTCAAATAACTCATTCAAACAATCTTTTCAAAACCATGATCTTTCTGTAGGACTTCAACAGAACAAAAACAGACGTGGACACACAGTCCACGAAGGTAAATAACCAATCTAGAGCTCAAGGCCACTAGCCGTCGCGAGTACGAGACTCACGTAATAATCTGGTGGCTCGAGGCCACAATCCGTCGCGAGTACGAGACCCACGTATATCCGTCGCGAGTATAAAACCCACGTGTATCCGTCGCGAGTATGAAACCCACGTGTATCCGTCGCGAGTATGAAACCCACGTGTATCCGTCGAGCTCGGGTAACCAAGGTGCACCAAGGACTAACAGTACTGCTGTTAGCAACCAGCGTTCTGTATTCCGTCCTAAAACATTTCCATCATGCGTGGGGTCCTTTTCACATGTAATGATCTCAATCGTTTCAAATACCATAATCATTAATAAAGCCATTTTGAATTTCAAAAACCCCAGCATGAAATTCAAAATCAAGTTACTGTAAAAACATATGCAATTCCCATAGGAATATTTCATGAATAACATCAATTCACTGCAACTTTTGCCAAACTTTTTTCAAAAGCTTATTCATCCATTTTCATACATAATCATAATTCTTTTGTAAACCAATAGAAAGAAAAATCATTTCTAACGATTTAAACCATACTTTCGTAAAATTTGCTTTTCGAAATTCATATTTGAAATTCAACATTTGAAATGACAATGCATTTGAAAATATAAATTTTAGGGAACATTATTCACTCACCTGGCGCGTTCCTAAATTGTTACTCCTCCCACCAAACACTTGCTGCAAAGCCACTTCTCAATCCCCTGACATTGAAACAACATTTTAACATTCTCTTCAAATTCTCATCAAAACTAACTGCCCTTAGCCCACAACTAAACCTGAAGATTAATCATTACACACACACAGCAACAGAATTCCTTTTCTCTCTTCGTTCTTTTTACTTTCTTCCTACAATTTATAACAATTCCTTATATAAAAACATATCTTTTAGCTTCCATCACCGCAACATGGTTCTCTGATTTGAAACCCCCTCTCTCTAAATGCATACATATACATACGCATCATAGTAAAAGTCTCCAATTACTTCTTCCTTCATTAATTAGCATTACCCACGCTTAGGTGCAAGCATCAACAATATCCCAAAACACATACGCTGCACACCGAACACCCATGCACACAAACACGCACACACAGCAGCAGCACAACAATATATATGAACACTGTAGCAGCAACCCAGCATGCATCCAAAGATATACACATTGCAACAGAAATCTTCTCCCTCAACCACGCCTAAATCCACAAGTTCACAACGCCACAACCATAAGCACGGTCACAGAGAAGATAAGGAAAAAAGGGTGAAACTTACCACCCTTATCGCACATGGAAAACACGATAATAGGACCACAGAACTAAGCAAAAGAAAATGACAGTGCACAGCTTCACTTCTTTTTCTTTATCAAACACGGCATGGCCTGAAACAGAGAAATACGATGACACAGACATAATAGTGAGCTCTGTCCCTCCGCAGCCACTTAAGAGGAAAGATGAAACTGCATATAGAATGTGGACCAAGGAGCTTACCACTTCACTCCCCGAACGGAATCACAGCAGAAACAAGACGGAACTGGAAATCACAGACTTGCTACAGTAGCAGAGGATTGCTACAGTAACACGACAATGGCGATGGAGAACAGCTACACAGCAACGACGTTAACCATGAAGGTGGTCTACTGGAAGGAGTGTTCAACAGCGCTACAACCTGAACACCAAACCCGCGACACTCCTGCGCCCTCCACTCAAACTCTCGCTGCCACCTTGCTGCCGATGGAAGAATGGAATGGGAAAGGAATGCCTTAGATATAAAGGCGAGCAGCAAACCTTCCGTGCCGTGCACTCCCTTCCCGCGCCGCGCACTGTGCTAACACCAAACCCCTCTCACGTCACGCTGCAAATCTTGCCGTTGCTCTGCAACCAGGAAGAAAAATGGGGGGGGGGGAAGAAGTCGGGATTTGGTAAAAATGGACAGAAGGGCAAAAGAGAAATTTCACATGTCTAAAAATAAGAAAAACCACTCTTCTACACCTGCTGGGATTCGAACACAGGCCACATGTTTTCCTTCTTGCCTTTGAACCATTCAGCCAACTCTTCCCATACAAGGTATTCTGTAAAGAATATACATATATGTTAATTAAAATTCCTGATCATAACAATATGGGTTAATGTCATTAGACTTATAATAACCTCTAATAATTCATATTGTACCATAACGTAAATTCATAAAATGTTAATCATAAAAAATTTGTCATATTTTCTAATCATTAGATTAACATTTCAACCGTTTACATTTTAATCTTTTTAAAATGTTAAATTATAAAAAGCTAATAATAAAATATAAACTATTAAATTTTAATCTCGTTTAAAAATATACTAACAACATAAAAAAATATTTTATAAAATTAAAATTTAAACTATTAAAAATATTAATCTACCGATTAAATAAAAGAAGAGGACGGTAAAGGAAGAGGAGATACCCCTCTCCCATAAAAAAAAAAAAACTACATAAATGAGAATTCTCCACTATTTTTTTTATCTCTACATAAACATTCTATAAAATTTTACGTTAGTTATAAGAATTATAAGAAACTAATGCAACTATATTTTCTTATCTAATATTGGAATAAACTATAAAACATGGGCAGAGTTGTATAAGTCATGGGGTTTAAAACTTAGATTAAAATTTTAACAAAATAATCTATTTAGAGGTTATGGTGTTATTAAAAGTGTACAATGAAACATTAAGGAATTACTATTTCTGACATACCAGAGATATCCCATCCACGTAATTTTATTATTCACAATATTTTTAATTTAGTTTTGATTTTTATGGCTTCTTTAATATTTTTAGATTTCATTTTCAACAATCCCGTTGTTATGTTTGACAAAAGAAAATTCAGTTATTACTTGGCAGAAAATGTTCTGTTCATTTTTTGATGTCCAAATAATTTTTGAGTACATTAAATAAAAAATTAAAAATAAGAATATATTGTTCACAAAATATATAGGATATTTTGTTTTTAGGATCTCTAAATCCAAGGTATAAATCATTCGAGAGTGAAATTGAGATGCTAGTAATATTGGAGGACTTGAAGTAACAATCTATTAGTTGTATTGATCCTCAAGTTTTGGCTTGAGATTTGTAAGAGTGTTTAAATTAGAAAGGTATTCATTATTATAATTTCTAAATCTAAGGAATTAATCATTACAAAGATTTTGAATGGCAGATTGAAATTGAGGTGTTGACAATATTTGAGGACTACTTGAAATAACAGCTTGTTAGCAATATTGATCCTGAAGTTTGGGAGTGAGATTCACAATAGTGTTCAAATTAGAGAGGTATTCATTATTATGATCTCTATCATTCCATGAATTTTGATGGCCAGCTTGAGATTGATGTGCTGATGATATTGGAAGACATGATGGAATAATTTGTTGGTAGTATTGATTCTGAGGTTTGAAGTCAAGGTCTTCAAGATTCAAATCATTTGCTCTTTTTTATCTCTATTTGGTTTTCTCGTCACTACAAAATATTTGGAAATACTCAACCAATCTCCCTTTTTACATTTCTTCAATCCCTCCAAGAATTGCTTGTTGGGGGAAAAACTTAGAACGTTAATATTAATTAATGATCATATTAATATATATCAACTTTTAAAATGATAACCCAAAAGAAAAGAAAGTTTCATTTTCATTTTTTAAATTAAAGCAACCAAAGCATAGCTCAACTGAAAACAAGGATGCATGAGTCATGCATTGGATTACTTTGTTCTCTCCTTATACTTTTGTTTCTTTTAATTTCTCAAAAGAAAAATATAAGGGTGGATTTATTCGGATAAAATTTAATTTTACTTTTAAACTTTTCTTTAAATGCCACTGGATGCTCCAAAATTTAAGGGTGGCATAATGTTACTTCTCAATTTAATCAATTTAGTTATTATAATTTCTTGACTCAATACCTAAATCTTTATTTATTTATTTATTTATTTATATATTCACACTTAAAACAACTCAATTCTTATAATTATTTAACATACTAAAATATAATTATGTTAATTTAAAGTTTAAAGACTGAAATGATAATTAAGAAAAACTTTAGTGATTAAAAATTATATTTTTATATAAATAAATAACTTGTTATTTCAAGATATCCATATCATTCACATTAAAGCATTTAGTTCACATAAGTCATTTCTTTAAAATATATAGAGACATGCGTTTAGTTCAATTTAAAGTTGGAATTCATAACAAACAAAATATTGAGGCATACAGAAGAGAAGGCTGGCCAGTCCATAAAAAAAGGAAATCATTGCTGATTTTATTGAACAAAAACATATTTTAACAATACAATACATATACGTAGAGAAATAATTTGATTTCTACAAACTTATTATGCCTTTCCCTTTTCCTTTTGTACATGAAAGTGCAACATACCAAATGCTTTGTCACTAGTTCACAGCAAGTGTCTCACTTCTATTTTTTTTAAGAAAAAATACTATAAAGTCCAAAAAAAATATAATCACTAAACAATTTTATGAATAAATAGAATGCAATGTTAATAAATACATGCTGATTACTTGTCATTAAACTTTTTCACGATTATATTTATTCCTTGAGATCTCACGATAACTTTCTTTTGATAATTTCCTTAAGTAAAATCACTTGAGATCTCAATAAAAGAATATAATTATTAAAATTTTTTACAACAAATGAAATGAATAACATACAAAGATAAATTCTGATGCATGTAATGACAATAAATCCATACTCTTTACTTGTCATTAGAACATCCATTTCATCTTTATGACCTCATGCTAATGTTCCCTTTTCCTTATCCCTTTTCACATTCATAGAGATAGTTACAGAAACTTCTTATGCAACAAAGGATCAGTGATGACTTGAGGCTCAAAGTCTGGTTTGAGGTAGCGAGCAAATGTCTCTGCATACAAATCATAACGAGCAGTCATACTGAAACCCCACTTGTCTTTATACTGCCTACATAAGTTGAGGTCCATGTCTGCAATTATCAAGCCATCTCGATTTCGTGAAAGCAATGGAGTGCATGAAATATCTGGTGCTGAGAAAGTGACCGAAATCGGCATGTGCTGGCTTTTCATCTCCCGAAGTAAAGGGGTTCTGGAATGTCTTAGTACCAACACGGTTAATGGAAGCAACAAAATAACTATCCTGAAAAGATCATAACACAGAAAGTACGTTGGCTGTTAAGGATTTCATGATAAAAATTCTAATTACAAGTTAGAACTCTTAACTCAAGCTTTACAAGTAAAATGGTCTTGACATAATGTTAGAGCCTCTGTTACCTAGAGGTTGGGAGTTTAATCTGTATAACATTCTAAATACAACATAAAAGTGAAAAGATCATTACACACGGAAAGTACGCAGGCTGTTAAGGACTTTATAATAAAAATTCTAATTACAAGTCAGAGCACTCTAAACAACTCAAGCTTTTGAAGTAAAATGGTTTTGACATAATGTTAGAGCCTCTGTTACCTAGAGGTTGGGAGTTTAATCTGTATAACATTCTAAATACAACATAAAAGTGAAAAGATCATTACACACAGAAAGTACGCAGGCTGTTGAGGATTTTATAATAAAAATTCTAATTACAAGTCAGAGCACTTTAAACAACTCAAGCTTTTGAAGTAAAATGGTTTTGACATAATATTAGAGCCTCTGTTGCCTAGAGGTTGGGAGTTTAATCTGTATAACATTCTAAATATAACATGACATGGCACATGATGAATGAGATACAGAAATGTATGCAAACAAATTAATACATGAAAAAAGAAACAGCACTACAAAATTCAGTTTAACTAATCATTTTAGGTAAAATAAAGATGTTCACTTCAGGGAAAATATCATTCCAAGTCCCCATAGTTTATTTTTGTAGCTGTCCACCCCTTTTATTTGGCTGTCTGAAATGTTAGTCCCTATATTTTGAAAAATACTTAGAAGGAACACTAGCTAGCTTAAACAGTGTTAATTTTGCTAAGATCCAATGCCTTGATGCTTCCCTAATGCCCTTCTCCCACTCACTCGCATGTTTTTGTTTTAAGGAAGTGGGATTCCTTTTTCTGTTTTTAATCAGACAATTTTATAATATCTTGGAGGTCAAATCCATGTTCCGAAAAGAGAGCTGCAGCAGATTCAAGAAGAGTAAGAGTATCAACTTCTCTTCCACAATTAAGCCCAAGAAGCAAGCATCTAACTTCCTGCAATATTACTCTAATAACCATCTGAAAGACAATTTATTTATCTCTATATGATTAATGAAGTAAGTTAATAATCAAATGAATGATAAGAATCATCATGCAGTTCAATAGATTTCAAAATTAAACAAGCATCATCATATATATTGCTTAAAAGTACTTAAGGAATTTACAGGTGACAAATCTCCACCAACTATTATACATTCTTCATATTCTTTCCTCCATTGACTAGAAAACAAGTGGCAAATAAATGCCAAAGAGAAATGCTCCACTGACCATATGATCTCATTTTGAAACTTTAACCTCCGTCTTTTAATATAAATTTCTTCCCAGGTCTAATACCCAATCAACCAAGTAGAAAGGTCTCATTAAAATAAGATCATTATACCAACAGTGGCTTGAGAAAGAATTCAGGATGCAAAACTAATCTCACAGAGGAAGGAAATTGGATTGCTGTATGGGATTGCTAATTAACCAATATAATAAGTCAATAAGTAATGGATAAAACTTAATCTTGGCCAAGACTGGGCGTTTATTCAAAACAAATCTAAGGGATAAAGTACAAAAGCCTATTAGTATGCCTAGGATCCCCTTTTACTCATGTTCTGTGATACAACCATAAAACTGAACCTTTTCCCCTATGTTTGGATATGAAGAAAATTAGGGAGGAAAGAATCCTAGGAGGAAAAACTTTCAAAAATAGTAAATGTTTTTACCACTTTAGAAAATTTTTCTTCCTAGTATTCCCTCCCCCCTATTTTTCCCTCACTTTTCTTTCCATCCAAATATAGCCTTAGTAAAAATGCAGACGCTGACATTGCATGTTAATGGTCATAGAAGCAGCTCAATCAACCGCTAATCTTGACAAGGCTACATTAATAAATTAGTAATACCTTTTTAAAGGTATGATTTGTGCTAAGGACACACTATAAGTTATAGTTGCCATAGTTTGATGATAATTACTCACAAAATCCTTATAATAGACTACCATTTACCACCATTTTCTCAAAAGAAAAGGCGACATGTTTGCAGAACCAAACCCAAAGTAAAAAAAATCCATTTTGTCAGCAAAATATTTGAGAAACTAAGCTGATCAGCATAACGCCCAATCAATGACAACACTTCGTAACAATTCATTTTAGAAGTAAAAATCGAAATTGTTGAAGTCTTCTATGATCTAGGAATATATCTACATCACATAACCATCTAAATGACAACACTTCATAACAATTCATTCCAGCATGATGCGCTTTCAAAAGGGGGACGAAACTTATTTTTCACATAACTTGCATAAGATAGGAATAGCAGAAGTTATCAACATTATCTCTGATTAAAAGGCTCGTATATCCACTCAACAGTGGTCAGAACACTTGAGGTTCTACCACTACCAAAAAGGCAAGAAACACTAATCTAAATTTCAAAAGCAACTTAAACCCAATCTATTATGTAAAAGGAAAATTTTAAAAACAAATCCCAATTCAAATCAATTGATGATATGAATGTACCCAACTTATATTAGCATCAGCCAGGTCAAAGTGACAAGCGTGGACTACAGAAATAGCCTTTTACAAAAAGAAGACATGAACGTAAGGATCCTCATTTGAAATTCAACACAGTTTAAATGAATAATTTAACTAATTTTGTTAAGAATTATTAAGGTCATTTTGTTAGCTCCAAAAAAAATGTCAATTCCTACAAACGACCTTGATTATTATTTAAATGAATCAGTTATATCGATTTTCAAGGAGACATTTAGAAGTTGTTTTTGTCAAATTGATTTGACTTTCAGGCCCACTCACAAGACAAGAAATCCTTCTTCACCTACGATTCGAGATTTGTAAATCTTTGAATCCAGACACAGGAATGGATTGCATTTTCCATTATCAACGTTCTATGGAGCAGCTACTCCAAGCCACCATACTTGACCCTCAGGTCAAATAATGGAGTAGTGAATATAATTATGGCCACCCATTAAATTTCTCTTCTTGAGAGAGTGGAATTATTTTCATAATCCACTAATTTCTCTTTTAGGGAAATTAAAATAGATATGATTGATATTTTAAACTTAATTAGTCTTTATTATTTAGTACTTCTCCGTTCCTTAATTGAAGACATTAATTAATTAATTTGACTAGATTAAAAAAATTAAATAAATTACTGATTTATAACAAAAGTGATATGATCTCTTTGAAATATTATATATTAGTTTATAAATTAGGTAAATATTTTAGAGAAAAAGATAAATATTAAAGATAAAATAAACTTAAGTTTTATATCAAGGATTAAGACTAACCTATATTTAGGACTAGAAGAGTATTATATTGTTGGGAAAATGATGATAAAGTCCCAAAGAATATAGTTAATGACCTTAAGGTCATGACAACTAAACAGCATGTAATGACTAGTTATATATCAAAGAATAATAATACATTTATGATGCTCACTTGTTATTGAGATTGTTTTCTGATAATTAAATTCTCCTTGTGACCTCGTAGTTATTCCCTTATACTAGATTATTCAATCTAAACTGGTAGGAAGGATTCTCATGCCGACAACCTATCAGCTTATTAGATTTCTTCAAAATAGTAATAGAGGATATATATATACAACTTGAAAGGACATGAGTTATTACTTTCACAGCTCCCCCTTCTTAATTGATATATCATGCACGTCATTGGTGACTTTTTCCTCCCCTCCACAGGCTAGGCTTCCCAAACTTATTCCTGATTCTGTACAATCTATGTTCTACTAGTGTTTGCATGCTTAGCTATAGGCTTGATTTGAATTTGGGAGAAATATAAAATTATGTGTGTGTATGTGTGGATTGGATGCTCAATACTTGCAGTTTTTTATATGCCATAAACATGAGAAAACCTTCTTCCTTTGTTTTCATCTTCTTACTTCATTGCTTGATTGCCTCTTTAGCTTCGAGTGAGAATGATATCATCACTAATTACCTTTTTAGCTTCCGGTCATTTGCTTGATTACCTCTTTAGCTTCCAGTCACCTCTTTACCTTCGGTTAACTACATGCAAGCACACCCATCCCCATTCAACTTAGTTTCTCTCAATTATAAGCTTTAATCTTCATCATTCCGCACCTGTTCATGCCTACGACTTATAATCTGAAATTCCATTCTAATTTTAATCAGTCAAAATCATCAAGCTCTAAGCTCAATCAGTTCCTAAACATCTTCTATCCAATGAACCGAATTTCAGAACAACAACTATTTACTACTCGCATACCCCACGCGTGCTGCACTAACAGAGAAAAACCCCTAAACTACACGGTCACCAACAGAACAACCTCATCAGTCCCTATTTCTCGGTTAGCCTACACATTCAACCATCACAACCCAAGTCACATAACAGGAACCACAAAGCTCTGCCACGGAAAATCATAGCTTAATTCAGAATAATCACATCCAGAACCCAAGCCTACAATTTATAATCCAATGCAAGTCACAAAGCTCAGATCCTTTTTCATTCTCAAAAAATCAACCAATAGCTACCGTAAATCCCAGATCAATCGAAAATCACCCACACGGACACAGAATAAAAGAACATCGCCAGTGTACTCTGCAAGCTAACGGATCAACAAAGAAAGGACGTGCAGCAGACATATATTTTGATTCAAGACTTATTTCATGTTTTTAATCGGTGACCCAACCCCTAAATCTGCAATTACAGAGAAGGCGAACGGAAAACGGAAACAGGGAGCTCACCTTTGTCGTCGACGGTGCTGCGAGTTCGTTTTCCGCCCTCTGGTCACTCCTCCGTCGTCTCGCCCTCAGATTTCTCCAGCTCTCTCTCTCTCTCTCGCTTTCACTCTCACTCTCAGCTTTGTGTGTTCTGTCGAGCAAAAAGGATGACGAGACTGACTGTGTGACTCGTTTGGAACTTTGGATGTCCAAATTGACCCCAACCTTTGGTTTAACGCACTTCTATTTATCCATCAATTAATTTTTAGGTTTTTAACTTTTAATCATAATCCTTTTTTTTTATTATTTCTTAAATTCTCCAATTCATAACATAATTTTTTTTAAATTTTTTTAAGACAAATGATAACTATTCCTAACCATTTTTCTTAAATTTTTTAAGAAATACCCCTTAAAAATCTCAATATTTTATTTTAATTTATTTAAAAAAATGATATCTACATCTAACAAAAAGAATTAAATTGCATATAAGTCCCAGTTATAAAAAGACATTAATTTATTTAACATCACCATGATGCTCTTCTCCAGACATTAATTTATTTAACATCACCATGTTGCTCTTCTCCTCATTGCTTTCGTCTTTTTCTCTCTTTGTACATTTCACCTCATTGCATTCTTCTTTTTCTTTGTTATAGTTCAACACTAACCCCCATAAATGAGGACTATTGAGTCCAAGTATTTGAGGGGCGAGAGCTAGTTTAATAATTTATCGAAGCTCTCAATACTCCCTCCAAAACTCTGTTCCACTAAAAGTAGGCAAGGGTTAGAGATTGGAGAGCCATGGTGTCTACTTCACATGGCAATAGCGTTAGTGGAAGAATAAGAAATGTAGCTTTGACTTTCTGCTCAAATAATCTAGCTCTCATTACTATTACTTTTCCCTTCATTTATTCTTTGTTTAATGCCTTTTTTCCTTGATTGCGAAAATGCTACTTTAATTCTGAGTGTAATATACATTATTTCTTGACCTTATTATTTTGAAGAATACGAAATTAGTTTCTTGATTGAGTGGTTGCTTACTTGCTAAGAGCTCAAGTTTTCTTTTTGAAAGCAAATAGTTTAGATCGTCTCTATTATAAAACCCTCACTTTACTATGCAAGTGACACTTGTATTATAATTATTGTCTGAAAAATTCCTAAACGTGGCAAATGTTTCCCCTTTAGAAGCTGAGATCAATGAGCAAAGATTGCTTCTGTAAAAGAAGACAGCTCACTACGAAGTTTCCTTTTTATTTTTCTCCAACATATTTTTGGGTTTCATTTGTTGAGTTGTCCTTGATTCGGTTGCATCATGTGTCATTATTTGAGGATACATGAAGGTTTATTGGTTTGATGGAGGAAATTGCAGTTGATTTGGAGAAAGATAAGTAGTCTGATATGGTCATCTGAATATCACTTCTTTGTATTTAATTTCAGTATTCCCCCTAGTTTCTTGTTTGACAATGATGCAAGGAGAGAAGCATGACAATTTCAGTTAAGCTGAATGGTTTTTAGTAGGACCTATAATCCTCTGGATGAAACTTTTGGAATTCATCAGGACATAAGGAAATTATGTGGAATAATATTCATAATTGAAAATGTGATTCCCCCTTGCTCTTTCATATTGAAGTTACTGAATATGTGATTATATGGAAATGACTAAATGTGATTATGTGGAGAGGATCTAATAATTTTGTAATGATAAATAATCTTAGAGTTACTGAATTGTGATTCAAAGATGATGGCTCAAGCATTTCTGCGTCACTGATCATATGATAATTGTAAAATATTTTAGGTTAAGGGCCTTGAAGATGCAGCTGTGGAGTTATTAAACAAATATGAAGATTTTGCAAATTTTTATCTACAATTTAGTCTGTTGCAGACAGATACCAGCCAGGAGAATAATGTTTCTTTCTTGCTTTCTAATCTACCTTTTGTAATGATTGATTTTGAGTTTTAATAATATTTTATTTGTTTAAAAATTTTATTGATTATATGGACTTGAATTCAACGTTATATACTTTCATACACATCAAATATTGATACCCTAAAAAATTTCATACACAAAAGTTATATGTACTCAAATTCATATCCTTATGATCGAATTATAATCATTCAATTTGGAATTGAGTTTTCATGCCTTGGCTTTGATTTAGAATTTGACAAGTGTAAAATGACGTTGTTTGAGAATTCCTAGATGCACAACACTTGCAAATTTGAAAAGTGTGACAAGCTAAACATGAAAAAAGCTCATGCCTTTGTTTTTCTCTTCTTACTTTATTATTGTTTCATAGCCTCTTTAGATTGGAGTAAAACAAACATCACTACCGAGAAATATGCACTTCTTGCCTTTAAATCCTTCATCGCTTCTAATCCATAAAACTTTTTAGCTAATTGGTCGATTTCTTCTTCTCCATATAATTGGGTTGGTGTTAGTTGTAATACTTGCCCTATGGAAGGGTCCATTCCTTAAATCTCGCTAAGATAGTTCTTAGGGGCATTATAACTTCCCAATTAGGAAATATCTCATTTCTTGTTGAACTTGATCTTAGCAACAACTATTTTCACAGTCAAATATTGGAAGAGTTAGTTCGACTACATAAATTGAAGCTACTCAAATTCTAATGAATTGGATAGGAAAATTCCAACTTGGATTGGGGATTTATCAAGATTGCCACACTTGAATCTTGGTAATAATCGTCTTAGTGCACTCATTCTAATATTTGCTTGCAACTTGTCAATGTTACATATCTTGGATTTAAGTTCTAATTTAATTGAAGGAATTATTCCACTTGAGGTAGAAAGAATCAAGAATTTGAATAGTTTATCACTTAGAGATAACAAACTTTTAAGAACCATTCCCCAAACAGTTTCTAATTCATCTTCACTTGAATCATTGGATTTGTCTTATAACTCTCTTTCAATAATTTTTAGATCTATATATTTTTGTGATCTAGAGGAGTATATTGGTTATCATGATATAATCCCTTGATTAAGTATGGACGATGAAGGGAATTACTTTTTTTATCTTAGGCAACTTATTTTCTTTAAGAAAAATTAATCCCCATGTCCTTGATTTACATCAATTTTAAATTAGGTCTCTGCAATTTATTTATTTTTTAAAATTTAATCCTTATAATTTGATTTGTTATAAATTTCAATCATTGAGTATACAAATCGTTAATTTTAATTTGTAGAACTTCATGGATTTTATTTAATCTCATTTGTTTTTAATACCGATGCATTTCTATAAATAGAATTCTATAAAGTCTATAATTTAAAATTGATGGATCAAATAATAAAGACCCAATTAAAAAAACTTAAATTCTAAATTAAGATAAACTATAAGAATTTATGAATTAATTTTTTCTTTAAATTAGGTATTCAAATTTCTCAACAAGTCACTCATCCAAAACTTGAATAGCTAAATTATTAGAACATTTATCAGCATTAATAGCTGCCACAATACTTTTTTCTTAATTTATATAACTAATTATATTGGAAGGATAATGGGTATTTAAAAGAAAGCCTAACTGTAGTTCTATTGTGTCGTCTAAAACATATGGTTGTTTTGTAAAATGAGTAAGCCTAAAGGACATATATATACAACATGTAAATTTTCTCTACTAAATATTAACTTATGATGCTTAATTAAAATTAAATTATATATTCGCAATCATGCTATAAAGTTGATACTGACATTTGTTTTCAATATTTCAAGGAAGCGTTGCTATTGATATTGGCAATAATCTTCCATTGCTAAGGATGAAAGGCCTATCATCCAATCAGCATTCTAGTTGAATGCTATTTTCAATATTTAACAGTTCTATGCTTCAAGCCATTAATCTTGTCACGAATAGCTTCTCAGGGAATCTCCCAATAAATATATGCTTTGGGCTTCCAAAGCCATTCATGCTTTTTCTATATTGCTTGCAAACTTTTAAACTGAAATTGTATTCTTGTAAACATTAGATAAATTTAATGCAAAGTATAACTAATTTGGTTGTTGATTTGAAATAGGTGAAATTAATTCCATAATCTCTCTTTAGCATATCCTTTTAAAAGAATTTTAAGGTCCAATTGGTAATTGATATTGGCAGTGTCCTTTTAAAATTGATTTCCAAAAAAACATAAATGATAGAGTATTCTATTAATTTTAAACCTGTTAGTAACAAAACTCCTTGTATTATTTATAGAGTATTAAGTTGATATTGTCAGTCTTACTATTAAGTAATTAACAAATATTTTGTATCTATTTATAGGTGAAATTCTTTCATTTATTTGGAACACGCCTTCTTTGAGATATATTGAACTTGACAACAATCATTTCAAGGGTAATTTGCTAGCAGAAATGTGCAATCAACTCCCTTTACTTGAAGTCTTTAGTGTTACTAATAATCAATTAGAGGGAAGCATTCTACAATCAATAAATAACTTCACATATTTGCAAGGATTATTTTTGGGTGGTAACTTATTTACAGGTATGTACTTACTTACGTGCGTTTTTTTCTCTAAACTCATTGTTTTTCATCTAATTCAAATTGTTCATTCACATACAATGAGGCTTGAGTATAGCTTGTGATTACAATCATAAAAAAAACAAAGAAAGTTAAGATCATGAACACTAACCACATAATATTTAATTTGTAAAATATAATTAATGAGCCTCGTTTTATGCCAGTACTTGTTTCTTGTAGTTTTTATCATTCTTCTAATAACTTTAAGTGTAATAATATATATATTGTGTTCTCTTTTATTCGTTATACATATTTAAATAATTCTATATTATTTATTTGAAATGAAAATTATATGAGATATTTTTTAAAAAAATTACAATTATGGATTAAAAATGTAAAATAAATAAAAATATTTGGATAATTATAAAACTTTAATTAAAAAATATAATATATAAATTAAAAAAATAAATAAAACTTAAAAAATGCTTGTTCAACCATTTTTCATATCCCCTAATGAACAAGAATCCGAGATAAATTCCTTGAATAGACAAATGAACGCAAAAGTAGTTTAATGCTTTTTGCCACGCATGATTAATTGGCAATGCACAAATAATCTATGTAGCCAAACTTCACCCTCTCGCTTGCCATTATTAGAAGGTAAGCAATTTGATGGATACAAGAAATTTGCTCTCTCCGTTTCTAATATTCAATTATTTAGAATTAGTAAGACACATGTAGCTCTTTTTTTTCTTGTTATAGTGTGGGTATATTATATGCAAACGATATTATCTGCTTTATTTTTTTTAATTTTAAAGTCCGCACAGTTATAAAAATATTTTTTTAGCGAAATAAAAATATTATTATGTATCAGTTATATATCATATATTATATTAAGAAGATTATATGCAAATATTATGAGCTATTTTATATGTCTATTTACAAATCCATTCAGCCTTTTTATAAGCAGTTGATACTAGTCAATTATACTTAAATGCAACCTTTTTACAAGCATGATCGTATTCCATTTAATTTTTATTATTTTCTTTGTTTTTCAATCATTTTCTCTAATAGAGTAAGTTTAAAAGGAGATTTTTTTGACATTTTATTAATATTATTGAAATATAACTAATGATTTACAATTCCAAAATTATGAAAGCTAAGATCACAAATAAAAGGATATATAACATTATAAACTGGTGGGACCACATGAAATTTAAAACATGAAAAGCTCCATATCATACATAATATTCTCACATGTTGTTGTTTTTATTATATATTTATAGATTTTATCATTTTCCTATTAACTTAAACTCTATATTTTTTTCTCCCCCTTTTCTTAAAGAATACATCATTTTCCTGTTTAATTTCATTTTATTCATTTGTATTACACAAATTTATTAATTTTCTATTAAATAATTGTTTTAATTACAACATAAAACACTTTAATTTTAAAATAAATCTTCTATCACCATGTCATCTCAGGATAGTTTATGATTTCCCTAATTTTTTATTTCAAAAAAATTACAAAGACTTAAAATAATACAAATATTTTAGTTGTATATATTATTATTTGAAATATATATAAGTCATCATTGTAACGTTTTTTATGTATAGATTTTGTAACCAGAAGGCATTGACAAATTTGATAGATTTAACTTACTAAACTTGATCTTAAAAGGTCATATTATTTAATTTTATTAAAATTGAATATTGAAAATAAGGTCTTCTCCTTACTTTTATTTAAATATATAAATATATATACATTATTATTAATAAATAAATTAATATATATTATTTATTTAATTAATTACTTCATTAAATTTTTAATAAGATTAATATTTTATAAATTCTAAAATATTAATTTTTGAAATTTCTGGCTATTTTATTTAATTTCATTATATATATATATATATATATATATATATTAGTATTTAAGTCCATAGAATGCAACTTAGATTTACAAAGAGTGTAAAATAAAAATCACCCGGGTAAAGAACGATTTTACATGTAGTATTTTAGTAAATATTTTTTGCAATGTAGCATTTTGGTAGATCTTTTTAAGTTTTATATCTATTTTATTTTAAATAATAAAAAATAAAATTTATTTTTTATATATTTTTATGCAACCTTTGTAAAATTAAAATTGAGTAATCAATAAGTAAATGTACATTTTTGACAAAGTAAATTATAGATATGTTGAAAAAAAAGGACATATGACACAAGTATATTTTGGTGGCAACTCATTTCCTAGTATCCTTTTATCTATTATTTATGTATTTATTTTAAAAGTGTGTCTATCATGTTCATTTAAATGTGCTTATATGAAAACAAATAATGATCAGCATAAAACTTTGACAGTTAGACGCTTGTTTTTAGTAGGGGATATTTTTGTAGTAATGTTTTTCTTGCCACACTAAATTTGAGACAGCCAGCATAGTATATACTCGTTAGTCTACTCCTGCACATAGATTATTACAGCTCTTAGAAGAGATAATATGTATTGCTTTTTGGAATATAAAATGATGTATTCTTATATTCCATACATGCTATATATATAATATATTAACTATTTTATCTTTTTTAACTATTCCCTTATGACAATGCTATTCATCCATCAATGCTTTTGTGTCCAGGTTTTATACCCAAAGGGATAGGCAATATTGATAAACTTAATATCTTAGACTTGTCCTATAATCATTTGAAAGGATCTATTCCTTCCAACATATTCAACATTTCAACATTGACAAGAATTGCCCTCCAGGTTAATTCCCTTTCTGGCATTCTCCCATCATATTTAGGAATTGGTCTTCCTAACTTGAACACGTTATGGTTGGAGGAAAATGAACTAACGGGACAAATTCCAAACAGCATATCAAATACTTCTGAGCTCATTACGTTAAGTTTGTCATCAAACAAATTTAGCGGAGCTACACCAAATGTAATTGGAAATTTAACAAAATTGATAAACTTAGCTCTGGATGGGAATGATTTGACTGGGTTGATTCCACATACAGTAAATAAATTACATGGCCTTCAACGTTTAAGTTTCAGTAACAACAAATTGCAAGGGTCCATTATAAATGAACTTTGCCAACTCAAAAGTCTAAGTGAGTTGGATATTGCCAACAACATGTTTTCGGGAGTGCTTCTAAGATGTCTCGGGAGTATTACTTCTTTGCAGAAGTTGAATTTTCTCTCTAACCAATTAATTTCTCATATACCTTCTTCTCTTTGGAGTCTCAAAGAAATCTTGGTTTTAGACATATCCTCCAATGCACTTAGCGGAATAATTTCTCCAGAGGTATCAAACTTGAGAGCAATTATACTTTTAAACTTGTCAAGAAATCAAATTTTAGGAAGAATTCCTACGACTATGAGTGGCTTACAAAGTTTGATAACTCTATCTTTGGCTCACAACAAGTTACAAGAGCCTATTCCAGAATCACTTAGCGGCATGATAAGTATGGAGTCCATGGATCTTTCCCATAATTATTTGCCAGGTGTGATTCCAAAGTCCTTAGAGTCATTACTCTATCTTAAATATATTAATCTTTCCTACAATTTATTGTATGGAGAAATTTCCAACAGTAGCCCTTTTTAAAATGTTCCTACTCAATCTTTTATGATGAATAAAGATCTTTGTGGGAGAACCCAACTACATGTCCAACCATGTAGGAACAGAAACAAGCACTTATTAGATAAAGTGATATTGATCTTGAAATTCCCATTGCCTATCTTGGTTGTCATCTTGGTTGTTTCAGTCATTGCCTTTCTAAAGCTGTTATGACCTAGGAATTTTAATTAATTAACGGATATAGGTATATTCATTTCAGAATATCTCGCAGTGGAATGCGTTAGCTGGATGGTTCAAAAGGCGGAGAGAAAAATACTTTGCCCGTGTTCGAGTCCTAGCCAATGCAAAGGGAAGTGTTTTATTTTCTCTTTCTCACTCAAAAAATTACCAAAATGCCCCTCCCTCTTTTAACTCTGCAGTCGCCGTACCCCTTCACCATTTCTCTTCTGAATGCTCGTGGCGTTGCAGACGAAAATCAGCAGGAGTAGGAAGAAAACTTCACGCCATCGATGGCGTGTAGTAATCCGCTCCAATGTTCTATCAGTTTCCCCGGTTGGTCATCGCCGTTGAGTCATCACATCAGTTGGTAGCCGCGGTCCTTATGATAAATAGAGCCTGTGAGGGAAGTCTGGGGGGTCGTAGTCAGTGGAAAAAGAGATAGGAGGGTCAAAGCTGTTGTGAGCCACCGTCGAGGTCAGTCGTTGTCGCCATTGTGCTGTTAATAGGAATTGCCGTCGTGGCTTCCTCGGTATTCAGTCCCTTCTCGACAATAGTGAAGTAATGTGATTGAGGGAAGGAAATAGAAAGAACAGAATTGGGAGTGACGGTGGACAGGGATGAAGTTTGTTAGCGGCGCCGGAGACAGAGCTGCAGAGTTGTTGGCGATGGAAGGTAAGTACCCGACTCTGTCTCCGTTTATTATCACTGGGATTGGAAATTGTGGTTAAAAGAGGAAACAAGGGATTGTTGATATGCGACCATTTCTGTTTAGTATGTGTGATGTTGTGGGATAAGGGGACTTGGACATTGTAAGCCGTGTGTATGTAAATATGTTTATAGGCTTAAATGCCAAATGTTACTGCTGTTGTGCGTGTGTCTAAGCAGAGTGTTGGATTGCTGTGTCCTGTTTAAGTATGTGTGTGGGTGAACCGTGAGGAAGGAGGAACAGAAGTCTGTTGCTGTGTGGGTATTGTGGCAGTTTGGCTTGGTCCTTTGGATTGAGAAAGAATGGTGGATGCTTGAGTTGAGGAAATCTCCATGGATTTGAGACCGTGCGTGGTAAGTTTTTGGAGCTTTCTTCCTCAATTATTGTGTGAATGTTGCTGCTGTAGATAAGTATATGTAGGCTGTTGTTTGGATATGTGTGTGTGAGACACTGGGCTGCTGTGAATTTAAACAGTATATGCTTATATATATGATGTTAGATAACAGAACAAAATTAGTAAATGTTGAAGCTGCTGTTTGATCACCGAATTATATAGAATATATATATACATGGGCTGCTGCTGCCATGAGGAGTTGGACAATAAATTATACTTGGTGCTGTTGTTGGTGTACATGTATGTGCGTAACTTGTGATCTTGGTTGATATTTATATATATAAAGTTGAGGTTTAAATGATAAGTAAAAGTGGTAATGAAATTAGCAATTGATATGAGATGTCGTGGTATTATGGATGAATTTTGTGAAAGAAGAAATTGGAGAATAGTTTGGTCTTAAGTGGAATCTGAATTAAGTGTGTAATGTAAATTAGGCTTGAGGACAGATTTATGAATGTATAATGGATTTGAGAAATTGACAGCAGTGAATTAATGGAATTAATGAATGAAGAAGAAATTTGGAGCAATAGTTGGTATTCTTGGGAATTTAATTCATATGTGTAGTATATATTAGTTGAAGGAAAGAAAGGGGTTCTATTACTATGCATGTGCGTATGTGCTATTATTTTGGCTTAATGTATAGTTATATATTGCTGTTGTGTGCAAACTGAATTTGGATTTAAGTTTTGGAAGGGAAGAAATATTGGGGAAAAACAACAACAACTATGTTTTGGCATTAAGTGAAATGTGCTAAAATTGAGATTGTTGCTAAGTTGCGAATTGTGGTTCAACTGGTTTGACATTTAGACAATTGTTGAGATATGAGTGTTAAGTTGAATGGAAGAATATGATATTGGTCGAAACTTTTAAAATTAACCATGGTTATAAAGTTTGGATTTTTTTTTTCATATTTAAAGGCAAGGGTTATGTTCAAGGATTAGGATTGAATAAGTGTTTGCCTTCATGATTGGTTGTGGTTTAAGAATGATGAATTTTTGTTGCAATGTTGATTAGAATGTTAATATATGGTTTCGGGATATCAGGGAATTGAGAAGTGAGAATAATTGAAAGTGATCGATTGAAAAAAGTAACTGTTTAGGAGCGTAACAGGTGAGTGAATAATGTTCCCTAAGAATTTACATTTTTAAATGCATTGTCATTTCAAATGTTGAATTTCAAATATGAAATACGAAAAAACAAATTTTGCAAAAGCATGGTTTAAAATCGTTAGAAATGATTTTCTTTCGATTGGTTTTGCAAAGGAATTATGATTAGGTATGAAAATGGATGAATAAGCTTTTTGAAAAGAGTTTGGAAAGAGTTGCATTGAAATGATGTTATTCATGAAATATATTCTTATGCGAATTTGGTATGATTTTACAGTAACTTGATTTTTAATGTACATGCTGGGATTTTTGAAATTCAAAGTGGTTTTTTACTAACTGTTATAACATCGAAACGGTTGAGAGTATTATATGTGAAATAAACCCCATGCATGATGGAAATGTTTTAGAAATGATGGAATACAGAACGCTGGTTGCTAATAGCAATACTGTTAGTCCTTGGTGCACCTTGGTTACCCGAGCTCGATAGATTACACCGTGGGTTTCGTACTCGCGAAGGGTAGTGGTTGAGCTACCAGATTACACCGTGAGTTTTGTACTCACGAAGGGTAGTGGTTAAGCTACCAGATTACACCGTGGGTTTCGTACTCGCGAAGGGTAGTGGCTGAGCTACTAGATTTCACCGTGGGTTTCATACTCGCGAAGGTTAGTGGCCTTGAGCCACCGATAGTTAGCGACTTCAAGCTGCCAGATTGGTTAATTACCCTCGTGGACTGTGTGTCTACGTCTGTTTTTGTTCTGTTGAAGTTCTACGGAAAGATTATGGTTTATGAAAGGATTGTTTTACAACGATTGATTTGAAATAGTAATTTCGAATTGAATCTCTGAAACAATAATATTTACGGAAAAGATTATGGTCTTGAAAGGATTATTGATTTGAAAAGGTTATTTCAAATTGTTTTTCCTGAAAAAAAATGGTTACAGAAAAGTTTGCATTGAAATACGAGATGTTTGAAACTTGTTTATGCATTGTTTATTTTTGCAATCTTTTAAATCATGTTTTTGGGACGTTATTCACGAGTAGATTATTTGGCCTCAGATAGTGCAGGTGACCCTAATCCTTCCGCTGAGCAGTGAAGAGCCTTGTCGTAGATCCGAAGCGTTGTTTTTGGAACAAGATTGATTTTAATCTTTATTAAGTAATTGTGTTATTTTGGTAAAAAGGTAAATGCTCCACATAGACCTTAGAAAAGATTGTGTTATTTTAAAAAATGTTATGGAAACTTTAAACGTTGTATTTGAGGTTTGAGGCTTTTGGAATATGAAACTATTCATATTCCGTGCCAGTCACCGTCCAAATTTCAGGACGTGACAAAAGCATAAGAGAGAAAATGATAATTATTCAACTAAAAAGGATGTAACAAATTTGGATACAATAACCAACTACATGTCCAACCATGTAGGAAAGGAAATAAGCATTTATCAGATAAAGTGATGTTGATCTTGAAATTCTCATTGCCTATCTTGGTTGTCATTTTAGTTGTTTCAGTCATTGCCTTTCTAAAGCGTAAGAGAGAAAATGATAATTATTCAACCAAAAGGGAGTTAACTAATTTGAGTACAATAACCAGGATATCATACTATGAGCTTCTACATGGAACAAATAGATTTGATGAGAGAAATCTTCTTGGATATGGAAGTTTTGGATCAGTATATAAAGCAATCATTCTAAATGAAAAGATAGTTGCCGCCAAAGTATTTAACTTGGATGTGGAAGAAGCATCGAGAAGTTTTGATATTGAATGTGCTGCCATATGCAATTTATGCTATCGCAATCTCATTAAAATCATCAGTAGTTGCTCAATTGACCATTTCAAATCTCTAATAATGGAATTTATGGCAAAGGGTAGTCTTGACAAATGGTTGTACTATCACAACTATTATTTAGATATCTTACAGAGATTGAACATAATGATTGATGTGGCAACAACTTTGGAGTATCTTTATCATGATTCTCCTGCGCTAGTTGTTCATTGCAATGTGAAACCAAGCAACGTTTTGCTAGATGAAGAAATAGTGGCTCGTCTTAGTGATTTTGGTATTGCTAAATTATTTGGTGAAAGAGAATTGGAAATTTATACCAAAACTTTAGCTACAATTGGTTATATGGCACCAGGTAATGCTTTGATAATAATACTTTGGATTTATTTTCATGTTCTTTTGTTTGCTATACTTGATAAAATTTTAAAATATTAAATTTCTTGCAATATTTTTATGTTTTCATATGTAAATATTTGAATTGATGACACAAAAGAAAAGTTTAACAAAAAACATTATATTATGTTTTGATATCTTGAATTTATACTAATAATTCAAATTCACATATAGAGGGGAAGGAGTTGTTTCTACCAAAGGAGATGTATATAGTTATGGCATCATGCTAATGGAAATATTTACAAGGAAGAAGCCGGCAAATGAGATGTTTGTTCAAAGATTAAGGTTGGAAGAAGCTGGCACGACTTACTATAATTGATGTTGTAGTATCATTGAAAAAAATCAAGGCTTTGTTTATGGAAAAAGCTAGGGATATTGCTAGGTGACTAATTGTTAAATCAAATTTTGATGATTATTTATTTAGCCTTTTGTTTTATTTTAATATAAAAGTACTTGAAATTTAAAATTTTGTAACTCTTCATGTTTCATTTTTTTATTATTACAATGGATCTGAATTATAAAAACATAAATCTACTCTTTTCCATCGGGTAACTTTATTCAGCTTGGAGTTTAATTTTGAAAGAATTTTTTTTTCTTTTAAGATTAATCAAAGTGAGCCCAATTTTGTTTCTTCTTCTCCTCTATCATCTTATATTTTTAAGCATCTTGTTAATAAATAATATTGTATTATGTTTGAGCAATTAAATAATTTTTTCAGTCAAATGGCTTCTTTTAAGATTTAGATTTAGATATCATATGATATACATACCTAAAGGATTAATTAAACCTCCCAAACTCACCCTATCACATGACAAAAACCGCCAAAGGTTTAGGAAATCAACTCTAACTTCATAATATGCTCACTCTAACTATACTCAAACCCTAGAAATAAGGGGGGAAATACATTAAAAAGCTAATAGAATAGATTATTTGTAAGATAACTATTTTACCACTAATACAGTACCTCAGCATGAAGGTTCACAAATAATATCTCATAAGTTTACCACTATATTCCATGCATAAGTGTTCATTATAAACAAAATGGAGAAGAATAAATAATATTAAATAAAATCCTCATTTTATTAAAATATTTAAATATCCATGAGCAAATGATATAATTCCGACAACTTGCCTCAATAATATAATACTTGAGAAAATTGGTACTTTAGTTAAAAGTATAGCAGACAGTAAAAATATAATTTAAAAAATTCTCATGGGAAGCTATTCTCTTACCTAGTGTGTTGTCAAATACATGCAATTTACTTTACTAGCAAATTACATATGATATCCACTCTTTAAAGCTCTGATGCCCTAAACAAAACTATAATCATTATCCTTTCACAACCTTTATAAGAATTCACAAAATTCATTTAATAAGTTCCTTTTATTTAATTAACGGTAATCGTCTTATAAATATGATTATTAACATTCAAATATCCATCCAACTTACTTAAATTATTTATCAATAATTATGGATATCCCAATAGGTAGATCCACCATTTTAAGTTCATGTCATTTTAAAAATATACAAGGAACCTGTGGCCTTGTAGCCTAGTAATATGGAAACTCTCTTATAAGTAAGAGGTCACAGGTTCAATATCTCTTATAACCTAATCTTAGGCAATTAATGACTGCCCCTCTAATTAAAAAAATATAAAAGGAACAATATTCACTTCAACCTTCCTCTATAATGCAATATTTGAATTAAATCAATAAGATATCACCATAGTTAACTAATAACTTCAACAATGACCCAATCAAGCATAAAGGAAAAACTACCTTTCTCTCATAAATTATCGACAACACAATTTTTCAACTGGTTTTACATTTTTCTATGTCTATTTTCTTAACATGATCTAAGTTGATACAGAGAGAAACAAGTTATATCCTTCTATTTGCTCTTTTTTATACATAGTTCAAGCTTCCATTTAATTGCTCAAACTTCACTACCATATCTATATATATAAATACATACATACAATCATATATATATATATATATATTCAAACAATAAGTATATCCTTTAAGTTTCAACATAAAATTGAACAATCTTAATCCAACTAAATTCCTCTTCTACACATTTTAATAAACATCTTGTCTACACCAAACATTCAAAAAGTTCATCAACTGAACAATCTTAATCCAACTAAATTCCTCTTCTACACATTTTAATAAACATCTTGTCTACACCAAACATTCAAAAAGTTCATCAACTTCTTAATCTTGAAATCTCTTATTCAACAATTTTCAAACACCCCTGTATAGAATTACTATGCTACCCAAATTCAAGTCTTTACCGAGAATCAACTCAAACAAAGAAAACAGAACGTAAATCCATCTTCTTCCTATTACAGCAACCAAAACAGTTAGAGTGAAATTTCCTATCCTAATAACCTCCTTAAAATATAGTTTCAACTTGTATAAACTTCCATTTTCTCTCCTAGATCAAGCACAACCCATAGGAAAACACCATGATAAAAAAATGACTTGAAGCTCAACACGAGTTCAAAGACGAACAGCATATTTTTTGAAATGTCTAGTATATCCATAACATGAGAGAAAATGTAATGTACATTTGTCATTTATTTTTCTGATAGAAAGCCTACATTTTCTATGAATTCATTCAATCATGGATGACGACTGCACCTAGTTTCCTGCCAGATAGAGGTTTCTTTGCCACATGTAAATCAAACACTAATGGATGGAATAATGATAAGCTAGATAATTATTTCCTAAGTAATCGCAACCACATGGTATGAAATGATTCACCACGGATCTATCATTTTGAAAAACAAATAAATAAGAAACGAAGTACCAATTGATTTTCATTCTTTCACATAACTCACTCACCCATAATACGATGAAAGTAGTAGCACTAGCATCGCCTTTTGCCAAAAAAATGTTTTTTGTTTTCATGAATGGCAAAATTCCTAATTCATTATCATCAAGAGAAGGAAAATAGCTAGGACTATAACTCCTTGCCACATATCTTCCATGATCTGGAGCTATATAAATAATTAGACCATGCGGATCATTACCATCTTTTGAAGTGCCATCCAGTAACCTACCTGAAAGCCAAAATATATTCTTAATCTTGAAGTATACAACCACCAATTAATTCTAGAGTGCTAGAATTGTCACAGGTCAATAGTCAATAAAATGGCAATTTATTGGCATAGGATGAAAAACAATAATGCACAAAAGCTGCCCATTTAACCAAATTACTCGAAAATGACTGTTATTTTAAGACCAATAAAGTAATAAGAGAAATGCAATCTGATTAAAGGATGATAATCATATCAAACTTGAACATAAATGACCTACATATTTTCTAGCCACCTAAATTAACTCACATAACTGATTTGAGCTTTGGGAATATGTTCACAAACTAAAAAACTCGTAAGACAAATAAATTAGGACATAAATTCCAGTGATCACATTGAAGCTCCCAAGAAACAGGCAGTCCCTATTCCCTAGTGTATTTAATGGTCACAAGTTACAAGGCATTGCCATAAAATAGGATGGAGAACAAACAACTATACCAGAGAAATTTAAGATGCAAGGCACCCAAATTATTCCAACCTAAGGGATAGCAATTGAAGGACATATGCTAGCATTACTAGGTTTACCCCCTCAAATTGCATATAGACCAAAGTCAAAAGATATTCATGCAAGTTTTCGTTGCAACACATTTTACGAGGACTCACAAGTCCAACACCAGCTTTATGTCTTAGAAAAGCTGCATCATTGTATCGCTCTTCCTCTATGGCTTTCTAAAAAAAATATAAAATAAAAATCCATAAAAGCTAATGAGCAAGAAAACACAAAATTTTAAAAGCAAGTAGAGAGATCTTTTTGTCTAAAAAGCATTGCATGAGTTCGAATTCTTACTTTGAGATGAGATATTACTCTTCCAATACTGTCATTGGTAGCTGAAGCAGCAATTGCCACCTTAATCCTAGCAGCATCTTCATAATCCTCCATCTTCAAAAGCTACATTGTCTCAAAGAATGAGCAAGGAATATTAAGTATGAGACGTGATGCTACATTAAAAGAAGATAACAATCAAGTTTAATAATATAAGCAGTAAACTAGATGTGGGAATTTAAATCAATTATCGTTTACTTGATCTGGACCCTAAAGAAAATAAGATCATTATACCAACATTCAGGATGCAAAAGTAATCTCACAGAGGAAGGAAATTGGATTGCTGTGTGGGATTGCTAATTAACCAATACAATAAGTCAGTAAGTAATGGATAAAACTTAATCTTGGCCAAGACTGGGTGTTCATTCAAAATATATCTAAGGGATAAAAGTACAAAAACCTATTAGTGTGCCTAGGATCCCCTTTTACCCATGTTCTGTGATACAACCATAAAATTGAATTGTTCTTATGTTTGGATGGGAAGAAAATTAGGGAGAAAAGAATTCAAAAATAATAAATGTTTTTATCATTCAAAAAAAAAAAATTCTTCCTAGTATGCCCTCATCCCCTATTTTCCCCTCACTTTTCTTTCCATCCAAACATAGCCTTAGTAAAAATGCAAACGCTGACATTGCATATTAATGATCATAGAAGCAGCTCAATCAACCGCTAATCTTGACAAGGTTACATACATTTATAAATTAGTAATACCTTTTTAAAGTTATGATCTTTGCTAAGGGCATGACAAACCCATATTTTAATAGATTTATTCATATCATTTTTGTGGATTTTTGTCATTAATCTGGTCCTTAATTGTATGTTTGTGCACTAATTAAATCAATATGCCTTATTTAAATTAGTGTTTAAAAGGGGTATAATTGTCATATTTTTATGATTTGTCCTAAACAATTATTTTTAGAATAAAATGTATTACATTATTATGATTTTATATTTCAGGAATTTAAGAGAAATCAGAATTCACAAATGATAATAAATGACCATAAAACTAGAAACTGCACAATAAGACCTAATGGGCTAAACCTTGCGATTTGGCCCATTAGGTTTTATCCTATTCAAAATGCTTTTAAAAAGCATTCACGCAGGAAAAGAAGGTGTGGCGGCCAGAAATTGAATTGGAAAAGAGAAAAAGCACGCACAGGAGGCCGCGAGAATAGAATATAATTGAATTGGGAGAAGAAGGAAAGGGATTGAAGAAAGGGATGCACAGGCGCGGCAGCAAGAACGCATTGGAGACCTTTCTCATACACAGCAACATCATAGAACCTAGCTGTCATCACCCAAGCCAAATCCCACGTCCTCCGTTCACCTTCCTTCCACACCAATCACACATCTACTACCACCATCATCATTCCATCTCCATTCGCCCACAGTCCCTTCTCCTCTCTATTCAGAATAGTGACAACGTAACCCACGGTGTCAGGATTTTGGTGTTGATGGCAGCATGGACCTTACGGGCTATGTGTGGCTAAACATCCCAATTCTTTAATTCAATGGCAAGGGCTTGAGCTTAGGATCTCAAAGGGAAGTTTAAGTTACTCTAATTTTTCACCTTTTAATTATTTTATTATTCCTAGTTCTTAGGATTAATTTTATAATTATTAGGAATGCTCATAATGATTTATTTGTATTTATTGAGAATTATTGTGACTGAATTTTTGCCTGATATTTGACATTAATCTTTAATCAACTTTAATTTTATTTACTTTAATTTGGTTCAGACATCGTATTGAGATTATTGTGAATATTTTGTGATCTTTTAAAATAGCTTGAATTATTGGATCGCTGTCTCTTGTTAGTTTAAATTCTATTTTTATGAATTATTGAGTTATAATTAAGCATTAGATTTTAATATCTTGAGTCGTATTTTATTATTTTGGTAGCAGTTAATAAATTAGAAATTGGAAAATATTTTGTGATAATTCGAGGTGGCTCGGTTGTTGGATTAAAAGTTTGATTATAATTCTTAATTCATTATTTATAACTCACATATCTATTGAAGCTATGATTGCCTGTGTTATTGAATTGGAGGATTGCTTTTATTATTATTAATCACTTTGAATTTATTCTATTCACTTATTATCATTCATTATTCCTTTCTTTAAACTAAAAATACTAAAATTATTTTATTTAAATATATTTTTAACTCATTGCATTTAGTTGTTAGTCAATCGAAATAAATCCCATTTTATAGTTTAGGTTGCATTGCATTTAGTTACTTAAGAATTTAATTTCATAATTTGGCTCCTCAGAGAGAACGACCCGAGGTTGTACTATACGCAATCCTTAATTTAAATTTTTGAAGTAACCCCAAGGCGACATCGGATTTTAAGGTTATTTCGAGCACAATATAAATTATAGTTGCCTTAGTTTGATGATAATTACTCACAAAGTCCTTATAATAGACTACCATCTACCACCATTTTCTCGAAAGAAAAGGTGAGATGTTTTCATAACCAAACCCAAAGTAAAAGGCTAAAATCCATTTTCATAATGTCAGCAAAATATTTGAGAAAGTAAGCTGAGCAGTATAACGCCCAATCAATGACAACACTTCGAAACAATTCATTTTAGAAATAAAATCGAAATCGTTGAGGTCTTCTATGATCTAGGAATATATCTACATCACATCACCAACTAAATGACAACACTTCATAACAATTCATTCAAGCAGTTGATGCGCTTTCAAAAGGGGGACGAAACTTGATTTTCACATATCTTGCATAAGATAGGAATAGCAGAAGTTATCAACATTATCTCTGATTAAAAGGCTCGTATATCCACTCAACAGTGGTCAGAACACTTGAGGTTCTACCACTACCAACAAGGCAAGAAACGCTAATATGAATTTCAAAAGCAACTAAAACCCAATCTATTATGTAAAAGGAAAATTTTAAAAACAAATCCCAATTATGATATGAATGTATCCAACTTATATAAGCATCAGCCAGCTCAAAGTGATAAGCGTTGACTACAGAAATAGCCTTTTAAAAAAAACAGAAGACATGAACCCAAGGGTCCTCATTTGAAATTCGACACAGTTTCATATATAAAAAGATGAATCTAAAAATAAAACCAGAAATATATACAAGATCACTTCAAAACCGAAAATACCTGAAAGTGCTGGGGCTTGAGATTTTCTTTAACAAGCCGATGGAGGAATCAAATCCACAAATAGAGCCATCGCTCGGGGCTTTGAATTCTTCCTTGACTTCCCCATTGTTCTTCTCCATTCTCAACCTGCGAAAATGAATTATAGGTAATAGGAATATTTTGTGAATCTTCAAGCTCGTGTAAGGAAACCAACTGTTGTATCTTTTCTGAATGATAACGAGATGTGTACGGCACTGGTTTAGCCGAATGAGTTTGTATATTGCATGTTTTTGTTTCTTTCTTTTTTTTTTAAAAAAAAAAAAACCAGCATGTATTGAAGGTTGGCTATTTTTTCTTTTGTTGGTTACAAAATTTCTTCTCAAGTCCTAAATTGAAATTGAAGCTTGTTAATATTAGAGAAGTGTCAAAATATAAATTGTGATTATGAAATTTAGAGCCAAATGTCCAAAATACTCATTGTTTTATTAAAAATAAAAGAGAATTGTATTTGATGTTTAGGGGAATCTTTTGTCTTTAAAGTCTCAATTTAGGATTTATCAATTTTAAGAATTTTTTAGGGATTTTCCCCTTCTTCTAATTGTATTATGTTTTAAATTGTTAACTTTTTAAATAAGAAAAATTCTCCTTCTTCTTTTTTTTTGTTTAAAACGCTACTGAAACTACAATAAAATGATACTCTTTAAAAATTAAATACACTACAAATAGTTGTATATTAACTCTTTATCAGTTGAACCCATGGATGATGGGTTCTAAATAAGGGATTTTTTTATAAATAAGTAAATGGATTTGTAAAATATAATCTAGCTGGAAGATACCGGGCCTCGCAGAAGACCAATGATTCAAACCCAGGTCTATGTTGAGTGGACTTCAATGGAGATAATTTTGAGATTTAATAGAACCCAACCCAACAAAACTCCTGTTAATAATTTCTATTATTTTTAGAAAAACCAATTTATTTTTTAAGCCTAGTCCATATCGAAAGCTTCAGCCCATGCTTCTCTTTCTTTAAAGGTTTGTGTAATTAATTTAATTGATTTTGTTGTACCAAAAAAATTTAATTGATTTTGAGAATAAAATTTAATTTTATTTTCAATTTAAGATTATTTTATAATGATTTGATTATGGTATGAATAACAAATTTCAATTGAAAAAATGTGCACAAATTTATATGAGTTAGCAACAATATTTTTTTTCTTTTTATAGAAAAAAGCTATATCTCGCACGGAGTAATAGCTAGTTTTTGTTATTGATAATAGATCAAACTATATTAAAAGATAAAACGATTACAAACATAAATTACAACTCATATCAGATACTAAATGGGAAGGTTGGAAAATAAGAACAACAACAAAATAAAAAAAGGGGCCGGAAAATCAAAAAGAGGTTAAATAGGAAAAGTTTCCATAGGATGTGATTGTTTGAAGGTTATATATAGCTAGTTCAAAACCACCAAGTACTTGGATGGACTATTTGTGATCATTCAAGTTTAACCAATAATCTTATGGGTGTATATTCTCGTACATGAAATTAGTCACTTGATAATAGTATTGGATACCGATGAATAAATTAAAACAGATAACTAGTTCAAATTGAATAGTTCAAAAAAAATAACTAGCTCAAATTGAATAGGTGTGCACGCAATTTCTAGACACAGATTGATTTGATTTGGTTTTGTTTTTGTCAAAATAGAATTCAACCAAAGTTAATGACTACTAGTTTATGTGCTAAAAGATCTTGGGGATTTCTACCGCAAAAATGGAAAGGAAGAGGAGCCTAAAGACAGAAATAAGTAAGACGAGTCTAAAGACAGAAATAAAAACTAACATATTGGTCCTTATACTATTTTTTTATAAGCACATATATCCTCCTATATATTGTAACAATTATATTTAAATATAGGCATATCTTCTAATAGATATTCGAACATTAATTCATTATATTATAATAGATTAAGTCCTTTTGGTAGATCTAATCTTATTAGTTAGTTCTTACATTATTTACAAAATGGTAAGCAGGAGAGAAATTAAGGGAATGATAGTCAAGTTTCAAAAGATATTTAATAACAATAAGGTCTCAAAGCAATTTCTGGCAACTAATACTCACTTTTGCAACGTTGCTGGATATAATAATTTGATAAAGCTTGACCTATGGATGATTGATGGAGAAGTAGGATGATGGAATGAATTAGTGGTGGCTCCACCATGAATTGTGGACATCATCCCATAGATAGTACCACACCCACTAGGACTAATAGCTTGAATTTATTTGTTTAATTATTATTTTTGAATTATTAACTATACTATTATAAGTCTACACGCACTAGTGCACTGCCATTATGAAATATTGCGCCATTATCAATATTGGAGTTGTTATTGTGGCCCACTACCATATGTCCATTTTTTTTATATACAAACTGCCATATATTCATGTTATCATTATAGTTACCACTACGATAATATTAACCTTATCGCCAAAGTTATCATCAATATATTCATAGATGCTAAATATATATATATATATATATATATATATATAATTTTTAAGCAAAAAAAACGTCTTGTCTATTCATACCCATTTCTTCTACGCACTAAATTGACATCAAATCAAATCGTGTAATGCGGAATTAGCCATATTAAACACGTCTTCTATGTAAAAGTGCAATGTATCCACACTAGTATTTTCCCACTAACGTTCTTTATGGGGTATATCTATCGCTTACATAGACTTAGACCACAGATGAAATAGTGATGAAAAAAATGCGGTCTTCTAAATGAAATTATACCACAAGCAAATTAATGACGGAAATTTTGTCACTAGTCAATTTAGCGATATATTAGTGACTAAAATAGATTAGCAATGGATTTTTTTTGCATCACTAAAAAAGCCATAACTAATTTATTAGCTTATTTTATATATCTATTGTCAGGACTCATTTTGAGTTACGACATCTAATTAAGTTCTTATTATATATAAAAACAATAAAAGAAAAAAGAATAATAATTAAGTAAATACTGAAGTTAGTTTTTAAAATGAATGGTGATGAAAATCCAATATCAATAGTACCTATTAGTGTTACACTTTCAACAATTCAAGCATTTCACATCTTACCTAAAAATTTGATTTTTCCACCATCTTTCTTAATGGGCCATTATGAAGTTGTTTCTTGTAATGTTGATGGTAACTTTCAGGTATATACCACAATTAATGTAGCAATGGCAAGGGTAATCTAGTTCGATGACTCAATATCAATAATAAAATAAATAAACATAAAAAAGACAAATTAAAAACAAATGATTCTCTCAATATAAATTATGGAAGAAAAGAAAATTTAAGATATTAATTGGCTAATGGCCACCAATTGGATTGGAGTAATTTGTGAAAGTACTTGAATCTTGCATGACGAGTTAATGCTTTGTTACTAATGAGATTGCATTATGTACTGTTGAACCTCACAGCTCACATATTGTCAATAAGGGATTGGTTGTGCTTGATTTGATTAATTGAGTTTCTATTATAAGGAAATTGTTGAATTATTTAAAATTCTTTTGCTTTAAAATCATTTAGATTAAGTAAAAAGTTTCTATGAAGAAAATTGGTTAAAAATATTTGTTTAAAAATGTTATTGATTATATAGACTTGAATTCCACGTTATATACTTTCATACACATAAAATTTTGATACCCTGAAAATTTTCATACATAAAAAATATAGGTACTCAAATTTAGATTATGATCAAATTATAATCATTCAATTCGGAATTGAGTTTTTATGCTTGACTTTGATTTGGAATTGGACAAATGTAAAATGACGTTCTTTGAGAATTCCTAGATGCCGAACACTTGCAAATTTGACAAGTGTGATACACTAAACATGAAAAAAACTCGTGTCTTTGTTTTCATCTTCTTATTTTATTATTGTTTCATAGCCTCTTTAGCTTGGAGTGAAACAAACATCACCACCGAAAAGCATGTATTTCTTGCCTTTAATTATAATGAAACTACTAGTTTCATGATCAAATACCGGAGGAGTTAGTTCAATTACATAGATTGAAACTACTCAACCTAAATTCTAATGAATTGGATAAGACATTTCCAACTTGGATTGGGGATTTATTAAGATTGCACCACTTGAATCTTGACAATAATGGTCTTAGTGCACTCATTCCAATATTTGGTTGCAACTTGTCAATGTTACATACCCTGGATTTGAGTTATAATTTAATTGAAGAAACTATTCCACTTGAGGTAGAAAGATTCAAGATTTTGAAGAGTTGATCACTTACATATAACAAACTTTCAAGAATCATTCCCCAAACAATTTTCTGCTTATCTTCACTTGAATCATTGGATTTGTCTTATAACTCTCTTTCATGTATGCCTTGGAATAATTTTTAGATCTATATCTGCTTGTGATAATTGGAATAGTATATTGGTTATCATGATATAATCCCTTGATTAAGTATGGACGATGAAGGGAATTACTTTTTTATTCTTAGGCAACTTATTTTCTTTTAGTTTTCTTTAAGTAAAACTTAATCCCTATGTCATGATTTACCTCAATTTTGAATTAGGTCTGTATAGTTTATTTTCTTTAAATTTAATCCTTATAATTTGATCTGTTATAGATTTCAATCGTCGAGTATACAAATCGTTAATTTTAATTTGTAGAACTTTATAGATTTTATTTAATCTCATTTATTTTTAACACCCATGCATTTCTATAAATAAAGTTATATCAAGTCTATAAATTAAAATTGATGGATCAAATAATAAAGACCCAATTAAAAAAACTAAAATTCTGATAAACTATAAGGATTTGTGAATTAAGTTATTTCCTTAAATTAGGTATTCAAATTTTTGAATAAGTCACGCATCCAAAACTCGAATAGCTAAATTATCAGAACATTTATCAGCATTAATAGCTACCACAATACTTTTTTCTTAATTTATATAACTAATTATATTGGAAGGATAATGTGTATTTAAGAGAAAGCCTAACTGTAGTTCTATTGTGTCGTTTACAACATATTGTTGTTTTGTAAAATGAGTAAGCCTCAAGGACATATATACAACATGCTTAATTAAAATTAAATTATACATTCGCGCGCATGCTATAAAGTTGATACTGACATTTGTTTTCAATATTTCAAGGAAGCGTTGCTATTGATATTGGCAATAATCTTCCATTGCTAAGGATGATAGGCTTATCATCCAATCAGCACTCTAGTTGAATGCTATTTTCAATATTTAACAGTTCTATGCTTCAAGCCATTAATCTTGGCACGAATAGCTTCTCTGGGAATCTCCCAATAAATATATGCTTTGGGCTTCCAAAGCTTGAAGTACTTTATCTATATGAAACTGACTTGTCAAGAAACATGCCCTCTATATGGTATCAGTGCAATGAATTAGTAGATTAAGAATTAAGCAAAAACAATTTCGTTTGAGGAATCATACCAAGTAACATTGCAAATTTTAGACCTTGATTATTTGGGTTTAGGACATTTACATGTTATTTTCTGTAAAATGCCTTTTTTTGTTTCATCAAAACTGTTTTTGAATGATATATATATATATATATATGGTTTCCAGTATTTTTTTAAGATAATATAAATTTTAGAAATTTATGCTCCACATTCCAATTTTCCAAAACAAATCCAAGAAAGAATAATGGTTTTCTTAATGAACCAAGGAGTGCCTTAAATTTTTCCTTGTATTCTCTATATGCTTATGTTTTGTTAACCTCAAACTTTAATCTATTATAAAGTTCAAAAATAAACTAGATCTGATCAAATATTGATTAGACCACTTATCTTATATCATGAATTATTTACAATAATATTGATTGATCTTTAAAATTAATTATTGTGAGTCTTCCATGTCATTTTATAGCGACAATCTTTATTGGGCCACTTCATCAACTTTCGTCAATTATTTACAACAATATTATTTTATTTTTAAAATGAATTATTGTGAGTCCATGTCACTTTGTAATATTTTAAATGAATAATCTCAATTACTTCTGTTAAAATAAGTATGCTTAACAATTTTTTTAGAGTCGGGGTTTAATCTGCTCAACTTACTCTCCCAATAACCGGAACTTAGCCCAAATCGTTACCGATCCCATTGGCCGAATATATTTGTGTTCAACTCTGTGATTAGCCTCCCAAATTTCCATTTACCCCCTAACTTGCCGTTGCTTTTTGATTTACTTGAAGAAATCTTCTTCATTATTGATTTATGTGGATGATCTTTGATTGATTGATTCTAGGTGGGGGCGAGCTTTTCAGTGAAGATTTTGTGATGAGGAAGAAACATAAGCGGGGCCTTTTCTTTTACATTTATGGGGTCCTGTTTATTTTTCCCACAATACTCAATATGTTTATTTCCAATAGCGAATAGATCCACGATACTCTTACTTTAGTATTTTTCTTCAATTTTCTGTTTTAGTTCTTTTTGTAATTTCCTTTATAATATTAGTTACATTACATTCATTCTTAATCCATGAATCTTCAATTTTTTTAAGGAAAAATCTCTAGAAAATACCACATGAATTCTGAAATTCTAAAAATGGCATGCAAATATATAAATGGATGGATTAGTCACAAGTATTAATATGTCATTTCACTATTTGTGAAAATAGACAAAACCTGAGCTATGGGCATTAACTATATTAATAATGGAATTGATAATTTTTATTATTTTGTGGCTTTTCATATATACATACACGTTTTGTCACATACAATATAAAATCTATAAAAAAAATAGAATAAAAGAAAATAAAAGATGCTATATTATATGTATTTTCTAAGTCAATTGTGATATTTTTCTTTGGGTAAACTAAAATGATATGATCAAAATAAAATATACATAATGATAAATAAAGAGACACACACAGAAGTTATTTGATGTAAAACATGAAACCTACCACAGTTGACACTTAGCTAGTTTCTTTAAGCATCTAGTCAGGTATTTGATCATTGGAGATATGCATAGAGAGGGTCTCATAGCTAGCACTAAAGCACTTTCAGGAAGTTTATAGTGAGTAAAGATTAGTCACTACTTCTAATAATGGATACTCTAATATGTGAAATAGAGTTTGACTTTGAGGTCTAGTCACAAGTCAAGCGCTCCACGGGTGGTTGATATAACGTGTTATATGGGGTCACTTTATGGTTTATACAATGCAATGATACTGAAAATATGATCGATAATGCTACTTCTTTCTTTCTTTTATGGGACAGCTTTTGATTATTTTACGTTCTTTGGGTCACATATCTCACAAGTCTAGCATGATGTGTGCCTATAATTTTTTTTATCTTGGTATATATATTATGATATAGCCAACCAAACTTGACCGCAAACAATATTAATAAAGATGCACGATTTTGCTCCTCTTTCTTCGCATCACCTTCTTAGAGGGTGCAACTTTCAATCTTTAAGTTATTTATGCCCTTAATAAAGATTTTTACATGGACACCAAACTCATATCGTTCAAATCATGAGTTAAGTCTAACAAAATATTTTAAGGCACTGTCGTGCATCTTTACAGAAATAAAAATCTTGAGAGTATTTTTTAGAAATACTCTGAAACCGGAATAATCTGTTTATTATTATAACTTTTTGTTGGTAATTTCTACAGTTTTTTAATAAATTTAGAATTTTCCTAAACTCTTCGAACAAAATATTCTTTAAATTCTTAGAACATGTTTGGAGTGGCCTTTTCTAGGATTTAGATTTTAGATTGTATGTTGTCTTCAAATTTATATATGTTTGATTTGTCTCCAAATATAAACAAGATATCAAATATTATGACTAAAACCTACGGCTTCAACGAAAAATAAATTAGACAAAGATTTGTGAAGGATTTCACGAAAAATAAATACAGCTCCTAATGAAGGTATCAAACAAAATTTAGTTGAGACGTGGGTTCGCTACGGCCAAAATATATCTCATAGCTTAACGAGTATTCACAAAAGTTTTTAAAAATGAATCACTAAAACGATTTTCATATATAGGCAATAAAATTCAAACTCACACTCCTATAAGGATGAACTATATTTGTGGTATTGTCTTTTGAGTAATTAAGATGATATTACCAAAATATGTCTCACACCTCAAAGAATATTTGCAAAAGTATTTAAAGATTAACCACTACAATGATGTTATGATCATCCTTTCAATATAATTTTTCAAAATGCTTTAGAAAATTTCACATAATGATAACTAATTTATAGATAACTAATTTATTGAACATAGTTGAGATGTAGAGTATACTTCAATATATTATCCAGAATTGTACATAATGTCCCCTTTAAGTCTCTGGCGTAAAAAGCGGATAATGAGATTTAGTGTTGTGGCTTTTGAAATATACACACAAAAATACATCTCTTTTTTCCACACACAATATATCAAACCTGTCAGAAAAAAAAATTAAAATATGCACTATTTTACATGTGTTTTTGAAGCTAACTATGGTATTTTCCTTTGGGTAAACTAAGATGATATTATTACCAAAATGAAATATACACAAGTAAAGCAAAATGAAATAATGCAATGAAAATGAAAATATGGTCTATAAAGTGACAAAGTCCTCTCATCGTTAACTATAACGTGCGTTATGGGGTCACTCTATGGCAAATACCATTTTTTATTATACAATTTACTTGACTGTGTGTTTATTGAAATATTAAAGCCATATAAGACAAACAGCAGAGAATATAAATTAATTTTAAACAAAACAAAATTCAATAAAGTTAAAGTTTTTATTATTTGAAAGTCTATACGTATAGTAGTGTGTGGAATTGAGTTTGCACATCTTGACTTCGATTTCTAATTGAACGAGTATAAAATGACGTGCGTGTTAATTCCTAGATGATCAAGACTTAAAATTTGATAAGTGAGATATGCTAAACATGGGAAAACCTTCTTGCTTTGTTTTCCACTTCTTACTTCATTGCTTCATGGTTTCCTCAGCGTCACTTGATACAAACATCATCACCGACAAATATGCACTTCTTGCCCTTAAATCTTCAATCACTTCAGATCCATACGATTCTTTAACTGATTGGTCTATCTCTTCTTCTCCATGCAATTGGGCTGGTGTCACCTGTAATACTCGCCATGGAAGGGTTCATTCCTTAAATCTTAGAGCCATGGATCTCAAAGGCACTATATCTCGACAGTTGGGAAATCTCTCATTCCTTGTTAAACTTGATCTCAGTAACAACAATTTTCAAGATCAAATTCCTGAAGAGTTAGTTCGACTACGTCGATTGAGACTATTTAACTTGAGCTACAACAACTTTTATGAACAAGTTCCAACATGGATAGGAGATTTATCCATGCTTGAGTGCTTGGATTTTCGAAATAATAGTTTTAATGGAGTTATTCCATCATCTCTGTTCAATTTGTCAAAGCTGGAGATCTTGGATTGGAAGTTTAATTTAATTGAAGGCACTATTCCACTTGAGATAGGAAAACTTGAGGACTTGAAGATTTTACAACTTGCACATAACAAGCTTTCAGGAACCATTCCTCAAATAGTTTCTAACTTGTCTTCACTTAAAATATTTAGTCTCTCTTATAATAGTTTGTCAGGTATGTTTTGGCTTATTTTTAATATCTATATTTATCTTTTCTATAATTGATTGACATGAATTTATATTATAATCGGGGAACCTAGGTTTGTCTAGATTGGTTTTTTTTTTTGGCATTTTTGTGCATTTCTTCCCATTTTTTTATAATATTAATTAGATCTTAGTACTAGGAATCCTAATTTTAAAGTTTGTAGCTACCATTCTCAGCATAGATGTCTTCTCTAGAAATCGAACACATGACCTAGAGGAATCTAGTAGGACCTTACACTACTATATTAATTTTATGTTAGTATTTCTTCTTGTTTATTCCCAACATTTTCTATTAATAATAGTGCAAAAATATCTAAGGCCACTATCAGTCTTTAAAAAAATTATTATTCCTTTTTTTAATCCAAAAATTTTAGTATTTCATGATTAAAAAATTTCTAGAGGTTTTGTTTTTCAAAATGAGTAAGCTTTACAAGCAATGTATTTGGAACGTTTAATTTTGATTTGAATAATCTAATCAATAATTAATTTTAAAAAAATTGTAGTTATCAAATTAAAAATAATTCTTCTGGAAGCCTTCCAATAAATATGTGTTTTCAAAGAAATGATTAATACTAAGGCCAATTGGATTATGTGTCTCAAGTTTTTTCCCCTTATAATCTCTATGGCGTGACGGGATGCGAGCAATATGTTTATTGGTTTTAAACTTTATATAATATTACCTTTTCAAAAATGATATAATTTTTTTTTGTGTTTTATCATTTAGAATATATTTGTGTGATTTCTAACAAAAAAGTGCAAGTTTTATTACATTTGTTTTTAAGAAATATAAATATATGTCAAGTACAAATATAATAACTTGCTATGCTTAAAGAATTTTTACCACTAACATTACTTTCTTTCCCATTCCCTAACATTTGAAGGAGGCATTCCAAATGAGATTGGTGATCTTTCACAAATGAAGACATTGGCTCTTGGAGGTAATTAACTTGTTGGTTCTATACCATCTTCATTGTTTAACAATTCAGTGATGCAGCATATTGGTCTTGAAAGTAATCAATTATCTGGTAGTCTCCCAACAAGTATATGTTATGGGCTTCCAAAACTTGAATTGTTTTATGTGGATGGAAATGAGTTGTCTGGCGAAATACCCTCCATTTGGAATCACTGCAAAGAATTAACAGACTTACAATTGGGGGATAACAAATTCAAAGGAGGAAACATACCAAGTGACATTGCAAATTTGACTAAACTCTGGTGGCTATATCTTGGTAACAGCAACCTGCAAGGTAAGAGTTTTGATTATATGATGGTCTTAAATTTTGTTCCCAGTATTTTGATGTAGTCACTATTTTGCATTATAGATTTAGAGAATAATGATTTTTCTATATTTCTTTTAAAGGTATGGAATGTGATACTGTATTAGACGGTGTATTTTTTCTTTTTTCCCCCTTTTTTAACTTTCTAGAATAAAAACAAATTTAAAATGAGATTTGGTTTTTGGGCATTTAGTTCGAATTTATATATAATTTTCACACACATGTAAAGGTGGGGAATAAGTTGCATAAAAAATCTTCAAAAATTGAAATAAAATGATGAAAAGGACATGCTAATTGAGATTTCAATACTTTTTTCTTGTTTTTTATTTTTCATTTCCCCCTATTTTCTTTTCATTGATAAGTTCTTAGTTTTTTTAATATAGACAATCAATCATAATTTGTTTGAAACGCACATTGATCTTGAAAGGACATTTCAGACAAAAAAAATTAAAGGGCCCAAACAACCCTACTTAGAGTCCCATGGAAACAAACATTGTTAGCCACAAATAAGCAGGTTCCTTAACTCATTTATCTTATAACAGTTTGCTGGGGACACCGATTTTTTTTTTTTTGGTTATATTTTTATGCATTTCTTCTTTTTTTCAACATTTTTTATTTTTAAATAATAAAAAACAATTCATCATCCAATCTTTAAAAATGTTAGTACATCTATATCATGGGGAAGATAATACTATTATAATATTAATCCCTATAAATAAGGCTATATTAGTATTTAAAAATAAATGTTTAAGTTCTGTTATTAAAAGTGTTTTTGATATAAGGCTATATTAGTATCAAAAATCGTGTACCTAGATATAAGGCTATATTGATCAAACCCTCGATTTCAATTTTTAAATTCCAAGGACAAGGTAATGTCCCTAGAAGATAATACTATAAATTGATAATATATACACTCATATGTATGGTACATCAATCTTTTTTTAATTTTGAGAAGATGATTATCAATATGGTTTCATATAGCTTTCTTGTTTCTTTTGATTATATTATGGTATTAAATTTTGTTCCCAGTATTTTGATATAATCACTATTTTACATTATAGATTTAGAGAATAATGTTTTTTCTATATTCCTTTTAAAGGAATGGAACCTTATACTTTCTTTTAGTACCAAAGTAAATATGAACAAAAGATTACATTTTCAGAATCTATGACTTCGATGAAAACATATCCATATGTGTATTAGATTGTGTATTTTTTTTCTTTTTTCCTATTTAACTTTCTAGAATAAAAACAAATTTGAAATGAGATTTTGTTTCCGGGCATTTAGGTCGAATTTATATATAAAGGTGGGGAATAAGTTGCGTACAAAATCTTCAAAAAAATGAAATAAAATGATGAAAAGGGCATACTAGTTGGGATTTCAATGCTTATTTCTTGGCTTTTATTTTTCATTTCCCCCTATTTTCTTTTCAATGACAAGATTTTTAGTCTTTTTAATATAGACAATCCATCACAATTTGTCAACGAAACGAATATGGATCTTTAAAAAAAACACACACGCTTTACATGAAAAATAATTTATATGTATCATTTAAGGGTAGTGGCTCTTTTTAAAAAAAAATATTGATTAATGCGATGATTTTTTATCAAAATTAAAATGAGGATTCAATTCTTTGAAATGATTTAGGGATTAATAATCTATGCACATGCTTGTATACATACATACATGTGTGTGTGTGTGTGTGTGTGTGTGTGTGTGTGTGTGTGTATGTTTATTGAAACCTTAAAAGGGCGTTCAGACCCAAGAAAAATACTAAAGGGCCCATACAATACTAGAGTCACGCGGAAACAAATATTACTAGCCACAAATTAGCCTTAACTTGTTTATCTTATAACAGTTTGCTAGGGTTAGGGTTTTTTTTTTTTTAATTTTTGTTATATTTTTTATGCATTTCTTCTTTTTTTTCTAACATTTTTTATTTTTTTAAGAATAAAAACAATTTGTCATCCAATGTTTGAAATGGTTAGTAAATCCATGGGAAAGAGAATACTGTTATAATATTAATTCTTATCAGTAAAGCTCTATCAATATTTAAAAATAAATGTTTAATTTTTGTTATTAAAAGCTTCTTAAAGATTTTGTTTTTTAAAATAAGTAAGCCTTATAAGCAACCCATTTAATTTTGATTTGGATATACGTGTATAATCTAAATTTTATATTAATTTTATTATTTATTTTTATTTTTTAAAAACAAGTTCGTAGTTAAAAAAATCAGTTTTTGGGATGCAATTGTTGGGGTAGCAAGCGCCAAATGGATTCGATATGTCTCTTATTTTCCACTTTATCACAATTAATTGAAAAATTCATAAGCTTATTTACTCTTGAATGAGATGAATACATCTCACATAATATATAGGAATTTCTCACAATAAATCTAAATTACCTAGTAATAAATTTAATTTTTGGAAAACCTCTAAATCCTAAATCTTCGTAGCAACAGTTTGCAAGCAAACAATTTTAATTATATTACTGTTTTATACCATATGTGAGTTTTTTTTTTTTTCATCTCTAGAATAAAAAATAATTTTAAAGCAAGATTTTGCTTTCTTTTTTTTCATTCATTTTAAAGAACCATAAGAAGCTTTGTAATGTTTAGCTATTTTTTATTTGAAAACATACACATATAACAGAGATGCTTTCTTTTAATTCCAATGTAAATATACGTTTTTTATATATGTATAATTTTCACACACGTGTCAAAAAGTATAATAAAATATTGAATTCTTAGAAAAATTGGGTTAAAAAAAATACATACTTTATCCATTTTTTATTTTTTATTTTCTTCAATAAAACGCAACATTAGATTCAAAAATTTCATATTGTAAATATGAATACAAAAAATACAACTGTAGAAAATTGTTCCATATGTATATACAAATCCCCCGGCATGATATGAAATATTTAAAAAAGAAAAGGTTCACACTCTTAGCTTCTCTTTCTCTTTCTTTTTAGTATTAATTTTAAAACTTTAATTAACAAAATTCCATGCATTCTTTATAGAGTATTAAGTAAATATTGCCCGTCTTACTACCAAGTAATTAACAAATATTTTATATTTATTTATAGGTGAAATTTCTTCATTTATTGGGAACATGCCTTCTTTGAGATATGTTTCACTTGAGACCAATCATTTAAAGGGTAACTTGCCAGAAGAAATGTGCCATCAACTCCCTTTACTTGAAGGCTTTGGTGTTGTTAGTAATCAATTAGAGGGAAGCATTCCACAATCAATAAGTAACTGCACATCTTTAAAAGAATTATATTTGGGTGGTAACTCATTTACAGGTATGTACTTACTTGCGTGTGTTTTTTTCCTTTTTAATTTTTGTCTAAACTCATATATTGTTTTTCATCTCATTCATATTGTTCATTCACATACAATGGGGCTTGTGTATAGCTTGTGATTACAATCATAAAAAAACAAAGAAAGTTAAGATCATGAACAGATGGAAGCACATAATATTTAATTTGTAGAATATAATTAATAATCCCACATTTTCTGCCGGTACTTCTTTCTTGTAGATTTTATCATTCTTCTAATAACTTTAAGTGTAATAATATATATAAATTGTGTTCTCTCTTATACGTTATATATACTTTAATAATTTTATATTATTTATTTGAAATTAAAATTATATGAGATATTTTTAAAAAAATACAATATGGAATTAAAAATGTAAAATAAATAAAAATATTTGGAAAAGTATATAAATTTAATTTCAAATTATAATATATAAATTAAAAAAATTAAATAAAACTTAAAAAACGCTTGTTTAACAATTTTTGATATCCCCCTGATGAGCAAGAATACGAGATAAATTTTCTGGATAGACAAATGATCGAAAAAGTAGTTTAATGGTTTTTGCCATACATGATTAATTGGCAATGCACAAATAATCTATATAGTCAAACTTCACCCACTCACTTGCAGTTATTAGAAGGTAAGCAATATGATGGTTAGAAGAAATTTGCTCCCCCCCCCCCCCCCCTCTTTTCTAATATTCAATTATTTAGAATTAGTAAGACCCGTGTACTTTGTCCCCTTGTTATAGTGTGGGTATATTATATGCAAACGATATTACCTGCTTTATTTCTCTTTTAATTTTAAAGTCTGTACAGTTATAAAAATGTTTTTTTTAGTAAAATAAGAATGATATTACTTATCGGTTATATATCATATATGTATATTAAGAAGATTATATGCAACTATTATGACCTATTTTATTTTTCTAGTTACAAATCCATTCAGCTTTTTTATTAAATGCAACCTTTTTACAAGCATGACAATACTCCATCTAATTTTTATTATTTTCTTTGTTTTTCAATCATTTTCTCTAATAGAATAAGTTTAAAATGAGAATCCTTTTTTCCTCATTTTATTAATATTATTGAAATATAACTAATGATTTATAATTCCAAAAATTATTGAAGCTAAGATCACGAACAGAAAGATATAGAAGATCATGAACTAGTGGGATCACATGAAATTTAAAACATGAAAAGCTCCACATCATATATAATATGCCCACATGTTGTTGTTTTTATTATATATTTATAGATTTTGTCATTTTCCTATTAATTTCAACTCTATATTTTTTCTCTCCCTTTTCTTAAATAATACATCTGTTTAATTTCATTTTGTTTTCATTTGTATTACACAAATTTATTAAATTTTCTATTAAACAATTGTTCAATAATTATAACATAAAAACACTTTAATTTTAAAATAAATCTTCTATAACCGGGTCATCTTTGGATAGTTTATCATTTTCCTAATTTTTTATATCAAAAACGTTTACAAAGACTTAAAAATAATAAAAATATTTTAGTTGTATATATTATTATTTGAAATATATAAAAGTCATCATTGTAACTTTTTTTTATGATGTCTACATAAACTCAAAAAGTTTATATTCGTATAGGCAAATTTGATAGACTTAACTTGTTAGACTTGATGTTAAAAGGAACTATTATGTAATTTTATTTAAATTGAATATTGAAAATAAGGTCTTCTCCTTATTTTTATTTAAATATATAAATATATACACAATTATTATTCATAAATAAATTAATATATATAATATTTATTTAATTAATTACCATATTAAGTTTTTAATACAATTAATATTTTATAAATTCTAAAATATTAATTTTTGAATTTTTTGGCTATTTTATTTAATTTTATTTTTTATAAATATTATATATATAAATATATATATATATCAGTATTTAAGTCTATATATTGTGACTTAGTTTTAAAAAGAGTGTAAAATCGAAATCGCACTAGGAGAAAAAAATTTTACTTGCAGTATTCTAGTAAATATTTTTCGCAAGGTAGCATTTTGGTATATCTTTTTACGATTTTTATTTTATTTTATTTTAAATAATAATAAAAATTTATTTAAAATGTATTTTATTTTAAAAGGTAGCACACAGATGATTGTATATCGTAGAAGAGATAATATATAGTGATTTTTGTAATATAAAATGATGTATTCTTATATTCCATACATGTTATATATAAAACATATTAACTATTTTATCTTTTTTCTCTATTCCCTTATGAAAATGCTACTCATCCATCAATGCTTTTGTGTCCAGGTTTTATACCCAAAGGGATGGGCAATCTTGATAAACTTAATGCCTTAGACTTGTCCTATAATCATTTGAAAGGACCTATTCCTTCCAACATATTCAACATTTCAACATTGACAAGAATTGCCCTCCAGGTTAATTCCCTTTCTGGTCCTCTCCCATCATATTTAGGAATTGGCCTTCCTAACTTGAACACTTTATGGTTGGTAGAAAATGAACTAACTGGACAAATTCCAAACAGCATATCAAATGCTTCTAACCTCATTACGTTAGATTTGTCATCAAACAAATTTAGCGGAGCTATACCCAATGTAATTGGAAATTTAACAAAATTGATTGGATTAGCTTTGGAGGATAATGATTTGATTGGGTTGATTCCAGATACAGTTAGTAAATTACATGGCCTTCAACATTTAAGTCTCAGTAACAACAAATTGGAAGGGCCCATTATAAATGGACTTTGCCAACTCAAAAGACTAAGCAAGTTGAATCTTGCCAACAACATATTTTCGGACGTGCTTCCAGGATGTCTCAAAAATATTACTTCTTTACAGGAGTTGAATTTAGGCTTTAACAAATTGATTTCTCATATACCTTCTTCTCTTTGGAGTCTCAAAGAAATCTTGGCTTTAGACATATCCTCCAATGCACTAAGTGGAACAATTTCTCTAGAGGTATCAAACTTGAAAAATATTATACTTTTAAACTTGTCAAGAAATCAATTGTCAGGAAGAATCCCTACAACTATGGGTTGCTTGAAAAGTTTGACAACTCTATCTTTAGCTCAAAACAAGTTACAAGGGCCTATTCCAGAATCACTTAACGGCATGATAAGCATGGAGTCAATAGATCTTTCCCATAATTATTTGTCTGGTGTGATTCCAAAGTCCTTAGAGTCATTACTCTATCTTAAATACATTAATCTTTCCTACAATTTCTTGTATGGAGAAATTCCTAACGGTGGGTCTTTTCAAAATGTTACTGCTCAATCTTTTATGATGAATAAAGATCTTTGTGGGAGAACCCAACTACATGTCCAACCATGTAGGAAAGGAAACAAGCACTTATCAGATAAAGTGATGTTGATCTTGAAATTCTCATTGCCTATCTTGGTTGTCATTTTGGTTGTTTCAGTCATTGCCTTTCTACAGCGTAAGAGAGAAAATGATAATTATTCAACCAAAAGGGAGTTAACTAATTTGAGTACAATGACCTGGATATCATACTATGAGCTTCTACATGGAACAAATGAATTTGATGAGAGTAATCTTCTTGGCTCTGGAAGTTTTGGATCAGTATATAAAGCAATCCTTACAAATGAAAAGATAATTGCTGTTAAAGTATTTAACTTAGACATGGAAGAAGCATCGAGAAGTTTTGATATTGAATGTGCTGCCATGTGCAATTTACGCCATCGCAATCTCATTAAAATCATCAGTAGTTGCTCAAATGACCATTTCAAATCTCTCATAATGGAATTCATGACAAATGGGAGTCTTGACAAATGGTTGTACTCTCATAACTATTATTTAGATGTCTTGCAGAGATTGAACATAATGATTGATGTGGCAACAGCTTTAGAGTATCTTCATCATGATTCTTCTACGCTAGTTGTTCATTGCGATGTGAAACCAAGTAATGTTTTACTGGACGAAGAAATGGTGGCTCATCTTAGTGATTTTGGTATTGCTAAATTGTTTGGTGAAAGAGAACTAGAAATTTATACTAAAACTTTGGCTACAATTGGCTATATGGCACCAGGTAATGCTTTAATAATAATACTTTAGATTTATTTTCATGTTCTTTTGTTTGCTATGCTTAGTAAAATTTTAAAATATTAAAATTTTAGCCATATTTTTATGTTTTCATGTGTAAATATTTACATTTATGACACAAAAGAAAAGTTTAATGAAAAACTTATATTATGTTTTGACATCATGGCATTTATACTAATAATTCAAATTGACATATAGAGTACGGATCGAAAGGAGTTGTTTCTGCCAAAGGAGATGTGTATAGTTATGGCATCATGCTGATGGAAATATTTACAAGGAAGAAGCCAACAGATGATATTTTTATTCAAGGATTAAGTTTGAAAGATTGGGTGAGAAAATCAACACCACATTCAATCATCAATATTATAGATGCCAATTTGCTCCAAGAAGAAAATCATAATACTAATAATATATTATCTCATATATCATCAGTTTTTGAGTTAGCATTAAATTGTTGCATTGACTTACCTGAGGCACGACTTACTATAACTGATGTTGTAGTATCATTGAAAAAAATTAAGGCTTTGTTTATAGAAAATGCAAGGGATACTGCTAGATGAATAATTGTTGAAAATCAAGTTTTAGCGATTATTTCTTTTAGCCTTCAGGTTTTTGTTGTTGTTGTAACAATTAATCTTGTAAATTAGAGAGATTATTTGTATATTGCAATAATATATGAAGTATTAAAATTTAAAATTTTTTAAATCTACATATTTCGTTTTTCTTATTAACACAATAGATCTGAATTATAAAAACATTAGTTCACTCTTTTACTTTAGTCATATTTTATTTAGCTTGTAGTTTAATTTTGGAAGAAAAGTTTTTCTTTTAAGATTAATCAAAGTGAGCCAGATTTTCTTTCTTTTTCTCCTTTATCCTATTTTGTTTTTTAAATGTCTTGTTATTAGATAAAAACCCACTATAAATTGTATTATATTTGAGCAATTAAATAACTTTTTTAGTCAAATAGATTAATTAAACCGCCTCAGGTTTAAGAAATCAACTCAAACTTCATAACATACTCACCCCAACCATACTCAAACCCTAGAAATAAGGTGGGAAATAAATTAAAAAGCTAATAGAAGAGATGAGTTGTAAGATAACCATTTTACCCCTATTTCACTATTCAATATATTCCTGCAACAAAAGCTTAGAAAAGAATATTTTATAATACAAAACCTTTGCATGAAAGTTTACATATAATATGTAAGTTTATTGCTATATTCCATGCATAAGTGTTCATTATAAACAAAATGAAGAAGAATAAACAACATTAAATAAAATCCTCATTTTATTTAAAAATTTAAATATCAATGAGCAAATGATATAATTCTCACAACTTGTCTCAATAAAATAATACTTGAGAAAATTAGTACTTTAATTAAAAGTATAGCACGTAGTAAAATTATCATTTGAAAGATTCCTTTGGGATACTATTCACTTACACATTGTATTGTCAAATGCCCTGATGCCCAAAACAAAACTATAATCATTATCCTTTCACAACCTTTATAAGAAATCAAAAAATTCATTTAATGAAATCCTTCTACTTAATTAACGGTAATCATCTTATAACTATGATTATGAACATTCAAACATCCATCCAATTTTGGATATCCCAATGGCTTTGTAGCCCAATAGCATAGAAGCACTCCTATAAACAAAAGGTCATGGGTTCAATCCCTTGTATAACCTAACCTTAAGTACTTAGTGCATGCCCCTTTAATTCAAAAAAAAAAAAAATCAAATGAACAATCTTGACTTCAACCTTCCTTCTATAGAATGTAATATTTGAATTAAATCAATAATATATCACCATAGTTAACTAATAACTTCAACAACAATCCAATCAAGCATGAATGAAAAACCCCCTTTCTCTCATTTTAGACATGCTTCAAGTTTCAACGCATATCACCATAATATACTTTTAGGCAAATCCCAATACTTTACAGAATTTAATATAGAAATTAAATAACTTTAATGCTAAACTTTGGTGTATGTTAGACCACACTTATTTCCTCAAATATAATTTCTTCTTCACATATTTCATCAAAAACCCCACGGGCATTCCAAAATCAAGACATAGTCATAAATTATCAACAACACAATTTTTCAACTAGAATACAATTTTCTATGTCTACTTCCTTAACATAATCCAAGTTGGTATAGAGAGAAACAATTTAAATCCTTCTCTTCGCTCTTTTTTATACATGCTTCAAGCTTCCATTTAATTTCTCAAACTTCACCACAATGTTCTATATATATATTCAAACAATAAGTATACCCTTTTAAGTTTCAACATAAAATTGAACAATCTTAATCTAACTAAGTTTCTCTTCTACACATTTTCAGAAACACCTTATTTGCACCAAACATTCAAAATGTTCATCCACTTCTTAATCTTCAAATCTCTTGTCCAACAATTTTCAAACACCCCTATATGGAATTACTTGCTACCCAAATTCAAGTCTTACTAAGAATCAATTCAAACTAAGAAAACATAATGTAAATTCATCTTCTTCCTATTATAGCAACCAAAACAGTTAGAGTCAAATTTTCTATACTAATAAGCTCCCTAATATTTAATTTCAGCTTGTCTAAACCTCCATCTTCTCTCCTACATCACGCACAACCCATAAGAAAACACCATAATAAAAAATGACTTGAAGATCAGCGCACACCCACACATGATAACTACATAGAAGCAAGGAAGGAGAGAATTTTTGTAACATACCGATACAATCAAAGAACTGAAGAACATATTTGAAGTTCTACTCACAACATCCACGGAACAAGTGCCAAGCAGTGGTAGAAGAAGCTTGGCTGGGAGAGGTAGTGGGCTAACGAAAAGAGGAGACGACGACGCTAATCAAGATAGAGGAGGAAGAAGAAGACTTCTACCATTACTAGCAAACGAGATTAAAGAACGAAGAAGGAGGAAGAAGAACTGAAGCTTCGCATACACATACCGTTAGTAAGCAGGAAGGTGATATTGAATGTTGGCTCTGGCGAGAATCTAATGACCTTTAACGCAGGGGAGCATTACGCGAGCACTGAATAATTTTCCTGAATTTTTTTCTCCCATTCCCTCTCTATTATGCTTCCTCACTGATAGGAAAACAATAGAGCCTGGAGAAATATCGGAAGGGATATATATTTTCAAACTATAATTTAAAAAAATTTTAACTCGTCAAAATATGTTTTTATGGTTAGATAAAAAAAATGCTATTTAAAACCAAATATCATTTTATATCCAATTATATCTTCCTTGGTGGATAAGCCCAAGACTTAGCAACCATGCAGAATTTACTCTCAATTGATTATGGTGCAAAGGTTAAACAAGAAGAGAGTGTGTGACAAGGGCATACATGTAATATGTGATTTTTTTTCCTATTTTCCCTCTAATGGTGGAAAGAAAATCTAGGAAGAAGATACAATGGATCCTACATGTGAGTTATACACCTTATTTTCTCTCCCACTTTAAAGAGAAATACTTAGGCTTTGTTCGGTTCAATAGAATGGAGGGGAGGGGAGGGTAAGGGATATATGTAGAGAAGAAAAAAGATGTTTCTTGTTTGGTTAAGGAGGGAAAGGGAGGGGAGTTTATTATAAATTGACAAATATACCCTTATTATTTTGTTTATAATGTGCATGGGCATTTCCTTCATTATCTAAATTATGTTCATCTTCCTCTTTTTTCTCATGTAGTTCTTCAAGAGGTTGGAGATCTTTTCTACCAAGTTTTGGAATATGATCAGCATTCTGCATTCTGACTGACTCCTTTACATCATTTTTGTCAAATTCCTTCTTCTTATCATGAGAGTGCTTAATCTGGTATATCAACCTGAAAGAAACACCAAGTAATAGGATAATTTGCAGAACATGCTTTAACTTGATGCCTTTGGACCTGTGATTTCTACTTGGTGTGCGTTTTATCATGATTACTTTCTTCTCCAAATAACAAGGACATGCTACCTGCTTTGAATAGCAAATGCATCATTAAGAAACTGAAGAAAAAATTACCACTGATATAAGAATAGCACTTATACTTACATATAACATAAATAATACACACAAAGCACAACTTATATTTCCCAGAATCTTACATCAACAAATACATAAAAAACTAAAAATACCAGAGCCCTTTTGATTCTGATATATTTCTTATCCAATGTCTTAATAAAATTCATGTAATTGTCCCTCTTTACCATAAGATAGAAAGAAAAGCAATAGAAAACTATTAAATTTAAATAGGACAATATTATGTGCCTTGTTTAACATTTATAAAAAAATAGAACACGTTAACATAAATGTGAGATAAAGAAAACACCAATAACAATTCCTTTAGTGCAACATTTGCAATAAAATTCCCCACAGATGTTGGCCACAACAACATTTGTAGCAAGAAATTTCTTTTTAAGCAGCATTTTCAATGCCAAAATAAAATTATGATACAAAGAGATAGAAAATAATTATGAATCAAATCAAGTGAAACAATAAACTAAAAAGGATGAATCCTTAATTTCTATGTCTACTTGTACACACAAACTTTCAGTCTAAGATTCACAAATAATACAAAACACAAAGGTAAAGATTCCATTCCATAGTAGATTATCAGAGAGGAATAACCAAAGCCCATAATTTTCACAGCAATACCCCATTTTCCATATAGAGTAAGTTTAAACATGAGACCCATTTTTCAGGAATAAGTAAACAGATGAGGAGTCTAATTTTGAAATGGGCCTAATTTCAGCGAAAGAGGAAAAACCAAGAATCGAAAACAATATCAGGCAAAGGCATGTTAGAGAAATGCCAGAAATTAGTGAATCAAACATTGTAAGAAAAAGAAAGAAAGCAGAGGGGGAATTGACAGAATTAGACCCAAAGCGAATCCTTCATCAGTGCCGCCTTCACGAGAAATGCCAGAAATGATCTAATCAAACATGGAAATAAGTGAACCAGCCCGGCAATCCATAGAGACACCGTCATGAGAGCCAGGTTCTTCCTAGGGAAAACCCTTTATCCAGCCCTGAACGGTGTGAGTCACATATCAGAACCCCTCACGTCCATGTCAGCAATGCCTTTGCTCTCTAGAAACCTCTTCTACGAGAACTCAAGAGACCGAAGGATCAGGCGACATAGATATGTAGATGAAGGTGATCAGCAACATAAAGGAAATAAAAGAAAAAAATAGGTTGAGGGTAGCATTGGAATATCAAAAATTGACATAGGCAATTTTGTCATAAAAAGAGCACCCTGTAAAAACTCACGATTTTGGAGGGGTGGGAAAGTATAGGAGGGGAGCAGAAGAAGATAAAAAAATTTCCCTCCCTTCCCCTTCATTTTCTAAACCAAACACCCATACATCATTCCCTCCCCTACCCTCCCTTCTAAAAACCCTAATAAACAATGCCTTAAGTATTCTAAGGCCCTATTTGGTACGTGGCATTGTGGGTTAGGACTAGGAAATGCCATATTTTCATGTTTGGTAAGAGGTAATGAGAGATCATATCCCAATCCCATTTTACATAAGATTCCCCAATACCACCCTTCAGGTATTGCAATTTGCATAACTATTTTCTTATTTTCTTATTTTTGTTTTTTAAATTTTAATTTTTTTCAATTTTGGAACAATATTCTTATATTAAAAATCAACTTCTTACTGCCACATGTCACTGACACCATTACCACTAGCTATCAGCATTCGGTGAATGCCCCTATCGCTGACCTTTGTTAGAGCCTATTGCCACCATAGTGATGACCGCCGCTACCACTAACAACGTCCGCTAATGTCTGCCACCATCACTGATGTCCACCGTCACTGATGATCACCAACAATCATTACTAGGGGTGTGCGTGGGAAGGTTAGGTAGGGCAGCCCCTGCCCGGTGCCCTACTTGGAAAAACTATGGGTTACATTTTGCAGCCCTATGTCAGGCCCTACCCAGTAAAAGCCCTAACTATTTCGGGCTGGGCATACCCAATCAATGATGTCCTGCTCATATTATAGGAAAAAATCTATAATCATAAATTTATAAAATAATACTATATTTATTTCTTAAAGGCTTAAAAAATATCAATAATCAACTTAAATTGAGGCGACAATAAGATAATAATTAAAGTTTTGAAATATATTACAATTAAAATGATCTTCAGTCATCAATAGTCATCATAGTCTCCCTTCCAAGCGTAGCATCTATAGGAAAAAATAAAAGAAAAATGTTACATATTATGAAGTAAAATATATAATGGTATTTATGAGCTTCAAAATAAAAAATTACTTGTAAACTGAATAAAATTTTCTGTTTTATCAAAATTATCGAACTCCTGAAGCTTGTCAGTTAAATCATTGATAGATTGGCCAGCTTGTAGCCAATTTTGGCTATAAATCAGTGCTTTTGTCATTTTATAAGACAAAGAGCTCCTATAATGATCAACTATACATCCCCCAGTGCTAAAGGCAAACTCAGAAACAACTGTAGAAACTGGAATAGCCAATACATCTCATGCCATATGGGAGAAATTTTATATTTTTTTAGAATTAGCTTTCCACCATAATAGTATGTCAAACTTAGATGCAGAAGGAATTTTATCTCTTGAGTCAGTTACAATATATCTATCTAACTCAGTTTGAGGATCTGTAGAAGTTCTTATTTTCATAGATTTTAACCACTTATGACCTAGATCCTCAATATCATCATCATCATCATCAAAAGAAGGCAATAAAGTTGCACCTGTTGAAATAGTCCCTAATTCAATAGAAACTCTTGTAGAGTACTCATCAAACAGCCAATTGTCACGTCCCGAAATTTGGACCATGACCGGCACAGAATATGAATAACTTCACATTCCGAAAGCCTAAAACTTTAGATAAAACATTTGATTCATCCATAACGTGTTTTTTTCAAAATCAACTGAATCCTTTCTAAGGTCAATGTGGAGCTTCACCCTTTTCAAAATAATACAAGTTCTTAAGAAAAACAATTACATCAAAAGTAGTATTTGTCAAACGGCGCTTCGGATCAACGACGAGGCTCTTTACTGCTCAGCCGAAGGATTAGGGTCACCTGCACTATCTGAAGCCAAATAATCTACTCGTGAATAACGTCCCCAAAAACAAACATGATTTAAAAGAATGCGGAAATAAACAATGCATAATCGTGTTGAAAATGTACTTCATAACATTTCGTAATCTGATGCAAGTCTTTCTGTAAATATTTGTATTTCAAGGAAAACAACAATCTGAAATAACCATTTCAAACCAATCGTTGAAATAACCTTTTCAAATCAATCGTTGAAATAACCATTTCTTTCAAAATCATAACTTTTCTGTAGAACTTCAACAGAACGAAAACAGACGTGGACACATAGTCCACGAGGGTAACTAACCAATCTGGCAGCTCGAAGCTGCTAACTGTCGGTGGCTCAAGGCCACTAACCTTCGCGAGTACGAAACCCACGGTGAAATCTGGTAGCTCAACCACTACCCTTCGCGAGTACGAAACCCACGGTGAAATCTGGTAGCTTAGCCACTACCCTTCGCGAGTACGAAACCCACGGTGAAATCTGGTAGCTCAACCACTACCCTTCGCGAGTACGAAACCCACGGTGAAATCTGTCGAGCTCGTGTAACCAAGGTGCACCAAGGACTAACAGTACTGCTGTTAGCAACCAGCGTTCTGTATTCCGTCCTAAAACGTTTCTATCATGCGTGGGGTCCTTTTCACATGAAATAATCTCAATCGTTTTAATGCCATAATCATTAGTAAAAACCACTTTGAATTTCTAAAACCCCAGCATGTACATTTAAAATCAAGTTACTGTAAAAACATATGAAATTCACAAAAGAATATATTTCATGAATAACATAAGTTTAATGCAACTTTTGCCAAACTCTTTTCAAAAGGTTATTCATTCATTTTCAACATAATCAAAATCCCTTTGTAAACCAATCGAAAGAAAATCATTTCTAACGATTTAAACCATACTTTCGTAAAATTTGCTTTTCGTAATTCATATTTGAAATTCAACATTTGAAATAACAATGCATTTGAAAATATAAATTTTAGGGAACGTTATTCACTCACCTGCCACGCTCCTAAACAGTTACTCCTTTCAGCCCAGCCACTTCGATTACTTTCTTTTCTCAATCCCCTGATAGTTGAAATAGTATATTAACATCCTATTTAAAGATCAACATAAATAAATCACCTTTTGGCTACAACCAAATATAAAGGCAAACACTATCATTCCTAAACCTTGAACACATCCCTTACAAAACTTTATAACTCCCAAATTTCTCACAGAATTACTTAATTCTGACACTCCAACTCCATAAGCTTTTTATTTCATCTTTCCTTTTCATATGTATAAATATATATATACATATGCTTAACAGAGCAATCCCCAACCACTTCTTTCATTTAATTAGAACTATCTAAGCTTATGTACAACTAACAATATTCCAAAACACATACAGTGCACACACGCCGAACACCCTCACACCCAGAACACTCACACAGCAGCGGTAATCACCGTGCATACACATATCTTCCCATGTATCATTCTTCAGCCAAACTCAACCTCAATTCAGTATTGACAAAATCCTCACAAAATCTCATAAATATATACATATGCACCCCAACCATCCTAACAAGTCATATACACCATTTCTTCTCAACCCAACACCAAACTTAACAATTCCTTTTCTAAATTCACCCACGGCATCCCCTGCTCATCAACTATTTCGATGACAACATAGCATTCACACAAGCATATCTTCACGGCATCCACGAGCCCAAAACTGCATCATCCTCACGGCAACATACACAGCACATATATTCACAGCATACTTTACATATACGTATATTCTCCATTTCAGAGAAAAACTAGAGCACAGGGAAAAACAATAAATCACCCAAAAACATATCTTCACTTCGTGATAGCAATTACGGATAAATGAGCATGAATATGTTCCCTCAATCATAAACATCGTCCCTTAGACCTTCGTATGATCCTTAGCAGCAATGCATTCATATATATATCTATAATTCCACACACACAGAACCCAAAACAGGGCACTGCACAGCGGTAACAAGGAAAGGAGAAATTTAGAGGCTTACCACGCCTAAGGCAACTGAACCGAGAAGGGGGGTCAGAGATCGAAGGTGCTATAAAGGCGACGAATGAAGATGACAGCGGCGGCCAATGACAGAACAAGGAAGGAAAGAAAACTTCCCTCAACTACGATCCGCGCAACCAAGGAAAGACGACAAGCAACGACAATTTACGGTGATACAGAAAACAATCTCTTCTGGCAGGGGTTAACAGAGTACACAGCGTCGAGCTTCACGGTCTCTTGCTCCCGAGACTTCCTTCACCTCTCTCGTACCCCTTTCCCAACCAACGCTCCTAAGCTCCTTTAATTAACCGACCGCAATGAGGAAGGATTGACAGCTCTGGGGTGATTACACAAAGGGGAATTTGACGGACACGGCACCGATAGCGTGACCCTCCTTCTCCGCTGCCCACACTCCCTGCTGCCGCTGAGACGTCGCCTGCTGCGCCGTGAGTTTCAGAGGAAGAAATGGTGAATGTACGGTGCATCAGAGTTGAAAAAAAGGGGAAGGGTATTTTTTTGTAATTTCACGTGTGAAAAAAAAAAAACCCCACCAGCTGCAGCCGCTAGGTCTCGAACGCGGGATCTCAGGGTTTTCCTTCCGCATGTGGACCACTCTGCTAACCACAACCCTTTGATATTTTCCGCAACAAATATACCTATAACCCTTAATAACTTGATTCACTAAAATAAAAGTTCTTGAGCCATAACATTCTTCCCCGCTTAAGAAATTCGGTCCTCCGAATTTGAAAACATGCTTACCTTAGTCCTCGAATAAATATGGGGGTTTGATTCGTATCTCACTCTCCATTTCCCAAGTAGCTTCTTCCTATGAGTGATTACGCCCTAACACTTTGACTGAAGGAATCTCTTTTGATTTGAATTTCTTTACTTGCCCATCTATAATAGTTACTGGGTACTCATTATAGGACGAGTCTTCGTTTGCCTGAACCTCTTGATAAATAATACTGGTGCGCCCCACGGAGAAATACCAGGTCATACAAACCCCTTATATAACAATTCTTGTAACTGAGTATCTAATTCCCTTAACTGAGAGGGCGCCATCCTATAAGGCGGAATATAAATTGGTTGCATGTCCAAAATGACGTCCATACCAAATTCTATCTCTCTATCTAGGGGCAAATCTGGCAATGTCTCCGGAAAGATGTCAGGAAATTCTTGAACAACAGAAATTTGGTTTAAACTGCTAATAGACCTGTTAACATCTTGAACTACAGCTAAACATCCCTGACAACTCATAGCCAATATTCGTTTGGCTATTAAAACAGAGATCAAGTTAGTTAGTTTCTCTACTTCGTTCCCTTGCATCACAAACAAAGTTTCCCCGGAATATTAAACTTAACCACCTTCAAGTAGCAATCAACAGTAGCATAACATGAAGCTAACCAATCTATGCCCAAAATCACATCAAAGTCAATCATATCAAGTATCAACAAATCAACCAAACTTTCTCTATCCTCAATAGACATTTCACAAGATTTATACACTTGTGAAACTGATAAAGATTCTCCAACAAGGGTAGCCACAGTGAAAGGACAATCAAGTCTAACTAAATTCTTATCCATCATCTTAGCAAAATATTTTGAAATATAAGAATGTATCAATCCAGGCTTAAGCAATACATAAGCTTTTTGAGATATAAAGTAATAATACCTGTGACCCCGTCATTTGAGGCCCGAGCATCTTGTCTAGCCATCGCATACACCCTAACTTGTCCCTGACCTGAAGAAGGTTGTGCTTTATTCTTCGAAGGCCGTTCTGATGTACCTCTACCCGTCGAGGCAGTTGTCCCAATGGACGGAGTTGCGAAAGTAGCAGGGTGAGGAGAAGGTCGAGCTAATCCATAGTTTGAAGTAGTTTGAGCAAACGGACAATCTCTCTTCAGGTGACCCGGCTGTCCACACCCATAACATGCCCCCAAAGTCTTAAAACAGGCTCCGAAATGATATTTCCCACACATATCACAGAGAGATCTAGAATAATTAGACTGACTACCCCCAGACTGAGGTCTAGCACCATCAAACTTAGGTCTCAGGCCAGAAACACCCATCGAAGATCCATGAGGACTGGGCGCAGGCTGCATAGCAAAAGACGAGGGTTGGCTCTGAGAACAATTCCCTTTAAATGAAGTGCCTTGGAACTTCCCGTTCCCAGTCTTCTGTTTCTTGGAAACCTCATCTTCTTCCATGTGCCGTAACTCAATTCTCAAAGCACAGTCTACCACATCGGCATAAGAGGCAAAATGATTGAGCATCGGGGCTACCGCATCATGAATATGTATCGGCAATCCCTGAATAAACCTACCGATCCTATCCCTCTCTAATGGAATCAAGGTAGATGCATATGAAGAAAGCTTTGTAAATCTTCTGTCATACTCAGCCACAGACATTCCAGAGGTACATTTCAACAGAAGAAATTCCTTGACTCTGGCATCCTTTTTACTCTGGGGAAGAAAGCGCTTTAGGAAAAGATCCTTGAAATCCACCCATGACAATAACGGTACTCTATCCCCCTGAAATCCTGGCACTGTCTTACTCCAGGCATTTGCAATTCCCTCAAGTCAAAACAAGGCAAACTCCACACACTGCACATCTGGACATCTCAAAGCCCGGCATCTTTTCTCAATTCCTTCCAAGAACTCCATGGGTTCCTCTCGAGAGTCAAACCCTGAGAACTTCGGAGGATCCAACTTTATAAACTCTGATAACCTGACCACTATAGATTCTTCCTCCATAACCTGGGGTGTCTCTACCTGAGTCTCATGCCTAGAGGATGTAGAGATCTCAGGAGACTGTGGATGAGGGGTTTCAGCTTCAGATAGAATTTCCTGAAGGTGTCTAAAGGGTCGACCTCTTCGAGCCCTAGCTCCCCTACGACCCTGTCCTCGGCCTTGAGGAGGCAAATCACTTCGCTGAGCAGAGCCTTGATCTGAAGCTCTATCACCCCTAGAGCTCCCTCCAGATGGTAGACGTCTAGGCGGCATTTAACTATTCATAAAACGCAGAAAATATTCAATTTCAAGAAAAATACGTTTTCAAAATCATAAGAAAACACCACTTTTGAATTTCTTCTAGAGATCTTCAGAAATGCCTCAACTATAGTTATGCCCGGGTTCATAACGATAATTGAGACCCCATCGAAGTATCTCTGCTCTACTTAACCATAGAAAAACTTTGGCTCTGATACCAAACTGTCACGTCCCGAAATTTGGACCATGACCGGCACAGAATATGAATAACTTCACATTCCGAAAGCCTAAAACTTTAGATAAAACATTTGATTCATCCATAACGTGTTTTTTTCAAAATCAACTGAATCCTTTCTAAGGTCAATGTGGAGCTTCACCCTTTTCAAAATAATACAAGTTCTTAAGAAAAACAATTACATCAAAAGTAGTATTTGTCAAACGGCGCTTCGGATCAACGACGAGGCTCTTTACTGCTCAGCCGAAGGATTAGGGTCACCTGCACTATCTGAAGCCAAATAATCTACTCGTGAATAACGTCCCCAAAAACAAACATGATTTAAAAGAATGCGGAAATAAACAATGCATAATCGTGTTGAAAATGTACTTCATAACATTTCGTAATCTGATGCAAGTCTTTCTGTAAATATTTGTATTTCAAGGAAAACAACAATCTGAAATAACCATTTCAAACCAATCGTTGAAATAACCTTTTCAAATCAATCGTTGAAATAACCATTTCTTTCAAAATCATAACTTTTCTGTAGAACTTCAACAGAACGAAAACAGACGTGGACACATAGTCCACGAGGGTAACTAACCAATCTGGCAGCTCGAAGCTGCTAACTGTCGGTGGCTCAAGGCCACTAACCTTCGCGAGTACGAAACCCACGGTGAAATCTGGTAGCTCAACCACTACCCTTCGCGAGTACGAAACCCACGGTGAAATCTGGTAGCTTAGCCACTACCCTTCGCGAGTACGAAACCCACGGTGAAATCTGGTAGCTCAACCACTACCCTTCGCGAGTACGAAACCCACGGTGAAATCTGTCGAGCTCGTGTAACCAAGGTGCACCAAGGACTAACAGTACTGCTGTTAGCAACCAGCGTTCTGTATTCCGTCCTAAAACGTTTCTATCATGCGTGGGGTCCTTTTCACATGAAATAATCTCAATCGTTTTAATGCCATAATCATTGGTAAAAACCACTTTGAATTTCTAAAACCCCAGCATGTACATTTAAAATCAAGTTACTGTAAAAACATATGAAATTCACAAAAGAATATATTTCATGAATAACATAAGTTTAATGCAACTTTTGCCAAACTCTTTTCAAAAGGTTATTCATTCATTTTCAACATAATCAAAATCCCTTTGTAAACCAATCGAAAGAAAATCATTTCTAACGATTTAAACCATACTTTCGTAAAATTTGCTTTTCGTAATTCATATTTGAAATTCAACATTTGAAATAACAATGCATTTGAAAATATAAATTTTAGGGAACGTTATTCACTCACCTGCCACGCTCCTAAACAGTTACTCCTTTCAGCCCAGCCACTTCGATTACTTTCTTTTCTCAATCCCCTGATAGTTGAAATAGTATATTAACATCCTATTTAAAGATCAACATAAATAAATCACCTTTTGGCTATAACCAAATATAAAGGCAAACACTATCATTCCTAAACCTTGAACACATCCCTTACAAAACTTTATAACTCCCAAATTTCTCACAGAATTACTTAATTCTGACACTCCAACTCCATAAGCTTTTTATTTCATCTTTCCTTTTCATATGTATAAATATATATATACATATGCTTAACAGAGCAATCCCCAACCACTTCTTTCATTTAATTAGAACTATCTAAGCTTATGTACAACTAACAATATTCCAAAACACATACAGTGCACACACGCCGAACACCCTCACACCCAGAACACTCACACAGCAGCGGTAATCACCGTGCATACACATATCTTCCCATGTATCATTCTTCAGCCAAACTCAACCTCAATTCAGTATTGACAAAATCCTCACAAAATCTCATAAATATATACATATGCACCCCAACCATCCTAACAAGTCATATACACCATTTCTTCTCAACCCAACACCAAACTTAACAATTCCTTTTCTAAATTCACCCACGGCATCCCCTGCTCATCAACTATTTCGATGACAACATAGCATTCACACAAGCATATCTTCACGGCATCCACGAGCCCAAAACTGCATCATCCTCACGGCAACATACACAGCACATATATTCACAGCATACTTTACATATACGTATATTCTCCATTTCAGAGAAAAACTAGAGCACAGGGAAAAACAATAAATCACCCAAAAACATATCTTCACTTCGTGATAGCAATTACGGATAAATGAGCATGAATATGTTCCCTCAATCATAAACATCGTCCCTTAGACCTTCGTATGATCCTTAGCAGCAATGCATTCATATATATATCTATAATTCCACACACACAGAACCCAAAACAGGGCACTGCACAGCGGTAACAAGGAAAGGAGAAATTTAGAGGCTTACCACGCCTAAGGCAACTGAACCGAGAAGGGGGGTCAGAGATCGAAGGTGCTATAAAGGCGACGAATGAAGATGACAGCGGCGGCCAACGACAGAACAAGGAAGGAAAGAAAACTTCCCTCAACTACGATCCGCGCAACCAAGGAAAGACGACAAGCAACGACAATTTACGGTGATACAGAAAACAATCTCTTCTGGCAGGGGTTAACAGAGTACACAGCGTCGAGCTTCACGGTCTCTTGCTCCCGAGACTTCCTTCACCTCTCTCGTACCCCTTTCCCAACCAACGCTCCTAAGCTCCTTTAATTAACCGACCGCAATGAGGAAGGATTGACAGCTCTGGGGTGATTACACAAAGGGGAATTTGACGGACACGGCACCGATAGCGTGACCCTCCTTCTCCGCTGCCCACACTCCCTGCTGCCACTGAGACGTCGCCTGCTGCGCCGTGAGTTTCAGAGGAAGAAATGGTGAATGTACGGTGCATCAGAGTTGAAAAAAAGGGGAAGGGTATTTTTTTGTAATTTCACGTGTGAAAAAAAAAAAAACCCCACCAGCTGCAGCCGCTAGGTCTGGAACGCGGGATCTCAGGGTTTTCCTTCCGCATGTGGACCACTCTGCTAACCACAACCCTTTGATATTTTCCGCAACAAATATACCTATAACCCTTAATAACTTGATTCACTAAAATAAAAGTTCTTGAGCCATAACACCAATACAAACAATCTTTTACCCTCTCCTTCATAAGTGAACATACTTTAGGGTCAATGCAAAGGACGTCAAACATATGATTGACATATGCTAGTTTATAACGAGGATCCAAAATTACAACCATAAATAATAACGGATTCATATTATATGCTTGACCCCAATACTTGTCATATTTTGCCTGCATACTGATGCTAATGTCTCCCAAAAAATTATTAGCTCTATTCATAATATTCTTTTGCAAATTTTATGAACACGTGCAATCTGGTGAAAACATTCATTTGAAGTTACAGAAAGGGAGCATGAAAATTTCAATGTAATATCATAAAATACCTTCAAGAATTTGATGAAGATCTTAGCATTATCCCAATCATACTAATAGAACCAGAGAAGTCATCTTGGCTATGCCTAGTACCACGCCTCGAGCTTAAAGCTCTAGAGTTAAAGTGGGAAATATAGTCATTATCTTCATCACGCATCCGCTCAAATACTTTTTGAAACTTCATCGCAGCTTCCAACATCAAGTATGATGAGTTTTATCGAGTATTTACATCAAGGCAAATAAGGCTTTTAGTTTCTATTTTTTGAGCTTCAGCCCAAGTTTTGAATTTCAAGAAGCGTGAAGGACATGGGCATAACACCTTAATTGTATATAATCCCCATCACAAAGTAACCCCTTCCAACTTCTTAAATGCCTCTTCAGATATACTAAAGCCGTGTCATTAGCTGAGGCATTATCCCTAATTATAGTGAAGATATTTTCAATCCCCACTGCAACAAGCATTGCTCAATGGTTTTCCCTATAGTATCACCTCTATGATTTTCAATCATAACAAAATTCAAGATCCTCTTGTGAAGCTTCCAATCCTCATCAATAAAGTGTACTGTCAAACACATATAATTAAAATTTTGGCATGATGTCCAGTAGTCTGTGGTAAGGCAAACACGCTTAGCACTTTACTGTAAGAACTTCTTTAATAATTTAACTTCTCCAAGATATAACTGCCATACATCCCTTCCAATTATTATTCATGAAGGGATTGGAAACCGGGGCTCAAACTCATTGAGTAATTTCTTAAATGCAGGCTTCTCAACAATTTTGAATGGTTTCTCATCGGATATAATAAATTTAACTAAAGCTCTTCTACATCTCTTCTCATTATATAGATATGCCACCACTGATCTTCCTTGACTACTCGACCCCCCAGATAAGAGACTTAACATAGATTGCCTTCTATCTATAGTGGTCTTGTTTGGGTTCTATTTATACTTTGGGATATGCGCTAACAAAGAATATGTCCCATGGTAATTTGGATTAGCCTTATAGGTCGTATGGTAATACTTGCAAGCTGCTAAGTGTTCCCCATTAGTTTCTTCTAATGGCAATATAACAAAGTGATCCCACACCTCTGATGTATGCTTGGGTTCTCTTTCCTTTCTCTTTATACCCCTATGTTCCACATTAGTTTCTGTTTGTATGGCTGGTGGGAGTGGGAGATTGAGAAGTAGGAGGGTAGGGATAGGTAAGGAGAGATTGAGAGGTAGGTGGAGGTGGCATATGAGTATGGTCAGGGTTTAGAGTTGAACTAGGTTCATTATGGATAGGACTAGGGGTTGGTTCAATAGAAGTTTTAAAAGCGGTTGAAGTTGAAGTATCCTCAAGAGAGGATGACGATACTTTATAAGCTTGATCATCCATGTAAATAAAGTATATTCAACCTGAACATCAGAATTAGCCAACCATTTAAACATTGTTGTCTTACTAATAAGTAATGATAGAAAGTTGGATGCCTTGAAAATGATCAAAAGTTGTGAAAAGAATACTTGCAATGCAATTCATATTAAAATAAAAACATGTGATCCCATATCCCATGTATGTAGCAGTGCAATTCAATGCAATTCCGTGTATGTAGCAGTGCAATCCAATGCAATTCAATTACTAAAAACACTTAGGCATTGATGATTTATGTGTGATCCCATATCCCATGTATGTAGCGGTGCAATTCATGTAGCCAAAGTTACAAAATATATATAAGCTCGCAGCCAATCACATATAAGTTGAGGATATTTTGTTGTTTGAGGGGGTGTTGTAAATGCTAGGGATAGAACAACAAACATGGTATCTATAAGAGTTTCATAGAATTACACCTTATATATCAAACTCACTGTAGTGGCATCACAGCAAAATAGAGACAATAAATCATTAAAAGAGGATGCAGAAGATTAGGAAGTTGAAGCGAATAGCGTACGTAACCCCAAGAATGAAATATCAGTAACAATTAACAAATCAAATGAGTAGCTACATGACTAATAACAGCTAACACTTTACACTTATCAAACTAGCATAAACACATGGCAATACAGTTACATAAGTTACATTCATAGATGTCAACAGCTAACACTTTACACTTATCAAACTAGAAGCGACATCACAAGCAAAAACAAGGATTAACTATAAATCATTAGAAACAGAAGACAAAGAAAATGATTGAACAGTGAGAACATAGTGTAGCCAAATACATACATCCATTCAAGAATCCTAGGTTAATAGGAACGGTGAGAATATTCCTCTGTATCAGTTATCAAACATTAAAGAGGAAAGGAAATCAATATTCAAATTACACAACGAAGAGACAACAGAGAGGAAAGGAAATCAACATTCAAATTACACAACTAAGAGGAAAGGAAATCAACATTCAAGAGTTCATTTGTCAAATTTGTGCCCTGTTCAACTCCTGAAGAGACAAGTAGAAGACATGTAGAAGAAGAAATCAACTCAACGAAGTCAAATTACACAAAGGAACTGCAAAGAGATAGAGATGTAGATGAAGAGACAAGGACCTGAAGTCTGGTACGCGAAGAGCGAGAATGACCCGAACTCACTGCAAATCCAAAATTGACAAGATTAGAAATAGAGGATCATCAACTCGTCAAGAACTCTGGACTGGAAACCCACGAGAGGTGTAAGCGGAGAGCTGGTGACAATAATGGATAACTCTGACTCCATTGCTAACTCACTCTGTCGCTCTGAATATGAACCTTGGACGAGAATAGAAGCTCACTGGAGGGTAGAGAACTAGTGGCTCACTCGCTCTGTCGCTTTGAATCTGAACCCTGGAGGAGAATGGAAGCTCGCTGGACTGTTGGAGAGTGGGGAACTGGTGGCTCGCTAAATTAGGATTAGGGCAAACGCTGAACGACTGAAGAGAAGTATTATCAAATATGAACCTTGGAGAAGCTGAGAAGTATTTTTATGTATTAGTAAATAAAAAAATATAATATATATGTTCGGGTCAGGCCAAAATGCCCAATTGTATTTTGGTCCAGTTTTTTTGGGCTGGGCAGGGCTATTTTTTTCCGGGCTCAGGCGGGTACACCGGGCACTGGGCATCTTGAACACCCCTAATCATTACTACCACCCATAACGTCCCCAATTGGTGATGACTACTGATGATTGCCGCCACCACCAACAACCTGTCATCGGTGAGTGACAGTGTCTCTGATAACCACTGCCATCGACAACTGCCACCAATTATTTTATAAGTTGATGGTAAGAACAATTATTTTTTGCTCGTCTATATTGTCTCTCAATCCTCTAACTCTTCATCCGTCGCACCACACTATCTACTCTAACTCTCATATTTTCTTCATTCTCAAATCTAGTTTTAAAAACAATTGTTTCAAACAAGTTCTTATGTTTTTTGTTTTCAAATACAATTTTTCAACTTGCTTGTTTTCTTTTTTGGGGTTGGCATGTGATTTCTTGTATGAATTAAGGAAACAGAGACTAAAAGTTATCTTGTATATTATCACAACCCTAGTTATATATTGTCTCTCCCTAGTATGCCTGAGAACTTGTTTGTTTCATGAAGAATGGAAGATGTGTTTTGCAAAATAATCAATGCCACATATTGCCTTGCGCTATTGAAAAAAGAACAGGGAAAGAGAAAAAATATCCATTGATGGGTTTAGATCTGCATCGCCTTTATCTCCATTTGTGAAGGATGCCTTGTCACCTTCTAAGAATAAAATGGGGAGGTGAAGGGAGGAAGTGGGAGAGTTTGAGATGGAAGGGAAAGGGATTGAGAAAGAGAGAAGATTGGCAAAATGGTAATTAACAAGCTGTAGGTACTTTTATTTTTCAAAACAATAAATTAATGGGAATGAGTAGGTTGAAATGTGGATTAAAATTATATGAATTAGAACATCTTTATTGGGCAGAGTTTAGATGTGCTAACTCTTGGAGTACTAAGTATTTATCCACTTTTCTTTTTTCCCATATTTCTTCTCGTATCTAGATAAGGAAAACACATTTTCCCCTAATTCTTTTCCCCTCTCATTTTCTCTCCGACCAAATGGAGGATTGGTATGGTTGAGAAATGTAATGTGAGTGTTATGGTAAAGGATTGTGTGGGAAGTGAAACAAGGGCACGACTCAAGGCGATTAAGTGTGAGCGTCTAGTCCTAAACAACATCGTTGAAGGTAGAGGAGAGGAAGTGAACGGGAAAGCAAAGGAGAGAAACCCAACTCTTTGAGGGTGAAGGCGAATCATGCCATCGACTCTCTACCATCTATCTACTCCAAAAATTGTATCAACAATCTTATTAAGCCACTTCAGCTTATGTCATGAATTATTTACAATAATGTTGATTGATCTTTAAAATTAATTATTGCGAATCTTCCATGTTATTAAGGGTCAGAAGAGTATTATTTATAACTAACAAATATAATTTATTGTTAAATTTTATATTAGGAAACTTTCTATTAAATCTAGCTAAAATATTAAAATTTAAATCCAGGCATATGCTTTTACAAATTCTTAAGCACACCAAAATGCGTCATTATAAATTTCTGAATCTTATTAAAAGACCATGTGAAGTTTAAAAGAAAAAATTAAAAGTACATTGGTGTAGGTCTGATTTCGATTTTAATTATTTTAGAAAAATTTAATTGGAACTTTTCACCATATTAAGATGAATCAAGATTAAATGTAACTAGTCAAAAATGTGGAACAAAAGAAATTAAATATAAGCAAGTGTTTGAATCTATGTACTATCTAGAAAGCCCTATTTTTAGATCTAATAAGAAGTGTTTTTCCCACATTTTTGACATCTTTTAATTTGGTAAATGAATTTCATTTCATCTTGACATGGTAACAACATTTCAATCAAATCTAATTTAAATAATCAAAATTGAAATCATTGAGTTACCACGGAGAAGCATTTTGGTATTTTAACAACATTAAAAAAATCCCAAATCTAATTCTAGGCTTTTTTCATTCCTGTTTCATTATCGAAGAAAATTGGGATTTTTAGGGTTCTATGTTGTGTGCTTCAAAGGTTTTGTCGATGGACTCTATACGTTTATGCTTTTGTTGAAATGTTAGTTTCATCTTTCCCGAAAAATGGGAAATCGTTTACGGTTTACGGTTTACGCGGGTTGATTTTTTCTTTATTCCATTACCTTTCATATGTTGATGTGTATGCTCTCTCATTTCTCTAGGGATGTGTTTAGTGCTTATTGAGCAACCTGTTGATTATGTAAGCATGATTTTCACGGGGTGTTGGCAAAAGCGTAGTTTGTCCTCTTATTTTATATGTTGAAATGTCATTTTTGTCTTTCCAGAATAATGGGAAATCGTTGATAGGGTATATGGATTGATTTTTGTTTAATCCATTTAACTTTCATACATTGATGAATGTGCATATTCATTTCTTCTGATGTGTGTGGTGCTTATTGAGCAAGTCGATGATTATGTAAGCAACATTTTAAGGGGTGTTGGTAAAAGCGTAGTTTGCCCTTTATTGAGAATACTTTGGAGCTAATTAGGTTTCTATCCTAATTTGTGATTTGTGATTATTATGGTTTTAACTCTACGGACTGTGATATGGCAAATGGTAATGTCTTAGTAGAATTAGAATATTGTTTTTAGTGTAACATTTGAAATGTATGCTGGGTCCCTATTCATCCTATAGTTCACTGGGCTATTGTATTATAACTATTTTTGGTCTTGGTTCCAAAAATTCTAAAATTCATGAACTAACTAATCAACAATCTCTGTATCTTGAACTGAGGAGTCATGGTCTAGTTGTATGATCCGTTCTGATATGGTTATCTTTGTAGGACGATCTTCTTGCCCAGCACCTCGTCATAATCCCTCCTCAACCAGGTAAAGAAGAATATGATGCAAGAAATGGTTAAACTATCCATTTTTTGGTTGTGGTCCACAAAGTTAAGCTGTTCACAATGTCTAATGTATCTTCCAAAAAGTTTGACTATTTTTTCAGCACAGTTAAGCTATTCTTAAATCCAAGTAGTTATGAATACAGAGCAAACAACATGTCATAGAAACTTAAAATGGACCTCCCACTAGAAGGATGGTTTAAACTAAATGTTGATGGTGCCATGTCCAGAACCTGTTATATTGCAGGATGTGGTAGTATAATAAGGGACTCTAAAAGCAATTGGGTGATGGGTTTTACACATTTTATTGGATCGTGTAATTCTTCTGATTCTGAACAGGGAGGTGCAATTAAAATACATTCTAAAGGAGAAGAACAAAATGGTAGATGTATTGGCAAAGGAGGGCCTCTCTAGATCTTTAATATATACTATATGTCTGTTCTATTTGAGGAAACTACTTGATACTGAGTGTTTGATATTAATTTCCTTTCCCCATTAGTATAATATATTTGTACTGGTAACAACCCTTACTTCTTTTCAAAATAAAAAAAAAAAAAAACAATATCAGGTCATGTGTATGGGCTTCACCGTATGTGTTTGACTTGGTTTATATGGTCTTCATCTTATGTCATTGTAAAACAAAATTACCTTCACATAGTCAATGAGAGTTGACACAAATAGTAAAGAACATTCTAATATCTCATAAGGACGTAAATTTGATTCTCGATGCCATCGTAAGGGTTTCTTTGATAGGCAATCTCATAAGTCCATTGTAAACGTTCTTTGAGCCTTAGGACTATGTCACAGCCTTGATGGGGATTGGTGCCGAATTTTATCTAAATTTTTTTATATAAAAAAAATTACCTTCACATATTCCACAGTTTTTTCCTGGAATAGGATTGTCATAATAGAATAATTATGCTTTAAAAAAAAACTATTTTCATGTTATCCTTTAATCAAAACCACACTTTGATAGCAAAGTGGCAAGTGACCTCATGAAAAATTTAATTAAAAAAAAAACGAGTTTACAAACATACTTGTTAAATATGAAAAATTTGATAAAAAATTTACTCATTTAATTTTTAATATAAAGTCTAATTGAAGTTAATTTTAATTTTAAATATAAAAAATATTTTTTATTTTTATTAATTTTTCTCAAATTACTTTTATTAATACCCCATAATAATAAAATAAAAAAATTAATAAAAATAATTAAAATGTTTTAATAAAAATACTGTGATGTTAACTAAAACTAATCCCGACGAATACATGAACTTCCAGGCTCTGAATATTATAGTCACCACGTGTCACTTCGCCATTCTGTTTTCATTGCCTGGAATGGCAGGTGAAGAATTCTGTCCAAGAGAGAAACTTTTGTGAAGAACTCTCAAACCGTTTCTAATGAAATTTTTCTTGGAGACCTAGAAAAAATGTGAGAAAGTTGTTTGGCGAATTGGAAATTAGCATTCCTTGTTTCATATGTGAAAGCTCACAAAAATGCCTAGAAATGACGAGGAAGAAATCGTTCCCAAAGCTTCGGCGAGCACCCGGGTCCAAGCCAGACCGGATCCTTTCTTGGTAGCGTGTAGGTACTTCAGCTTATGGACCTGTTTGGCTGCCATCCTTTGTATCGCTGTCAACATCCTCTCTGCTGTGTGCTCCTTCAATAACGGTTCTGATGTGTATTACTTTTTCTTTCCCTTGTGATTGTTTAATTCAATTTTGCTTCATCTTGTTTCTGTTGTTTATTTCTTGTTGTTGTGAGTGGGTTTTAGGTTTTCGATGGCATATTCCGGTGTTAAGCTGTGTTGATAGCTTTTGTTGTGGTTGTGACTAAGACGGAATGTAGTTTCATAACCAAGTTTTGGCAGGTTCCTTTTTGACATTACAGTTTAATTTGTCAGCTTTTTGAGTAATTTGGTCATTATGTGTTGATTATTATAACATTGAGGATTGCATTTGAATTTCTCCTTTGTGGTGTTATCTTAGTATCGTGTCTAATGTCTCAATAATTTTTGCTATATTTTATAGGTTTTAGGATATTGGGTTGGCAGGGGTATGCTGCATATTTTGTATGTCTCTATTTTACTTAGATTTTCGGTTGTTTTCCCATTATGTTCTTCTTTTAATGAACTTGTCTTCATTTTCTTGGACCACTGACACCTTAATCAGCAACGTTTAAATTGTAAATTTATAGAAGCATTATTAGTTGGTAAATTCTATTTGGTGTAATGGGTGTTCATTAGCTTTGGCCACTAATAAATACTAAGAGATATTATTAATTATGAATTGTTGTTTGAATTCTACCAAGCCTATCTTGTGTAATAAAGCATGTTCTTGTTGTTATTGTATTATTTGAATTTTAGAAAGTGTTGTGCAACTTACTGAATAGGAGCTAATTGTTTTTGTTTTATGTTTTGTTTAAAGAGAAATGAGGCTTAGAACCTAAAAATTACATAAAACAATACAACAGAACAATAGAAAACAAAACAACAAGTTACCACTATCTACTTTGAACTAATTCGTCCTATTATATCTCTATAATTTCTAGTCTTTCAGTTTATTTTAATCTTTCAAAAATAACTCACAATTTCTTTGTCTTTCCGTCTATTTTCATCTCTTTAGATAAGTTCTCTTTTTTCCTGAATAGGAGCTAATTAAGTTAATATCAAGACACATAACCTTGTCTTGTTCCTGAAATACGGTTTTTTTTCTGTAGTGTTGCAATGATGACAAGGGCTTTCCATGACTACCTTGGGGAGAGAAAGGATCTTGTTCTTCTTCAGAATATATCATGCTATTTGCTTCTTGCTTGTGGCGTAGTTTATCTTGTCTTAGTAAGATTTTTGCATACGCCAAACTATTAGATTAAAGAGTGCTTACACACAGACACTTTCTATATTGAGAAAATTATAGACGTTAAAACACTTAATTGTTTGATTTGACAAAACCCAAACTAGTCCAGGTTATGTTGTTAAGACTTTCTTACCTTGCTTACTTTGTAATACCAATTCAAGGGTATGCATTGGTTTTCTGAAAAGCGGCAGGAAATCACAAGAGAGCAAGCAATCAATGATCTAGAGGTAGGTTGTTAACTTGCTGTGTTATGACATATTTATGGGCTGATTTCTGTTTACATGATTGTATCTCTCATTGTCTATCATTCCTATACATATAGATCCTAATAAACATCTTGCACAAACCACAAATTAGTGATGCTAATGAACTAGAGACTAAAAAGCTCTTAAACTTTATTTTATCACATTGCATTCAAGACTATACAGAAAATTGATGCATTTGATCACTCTGCTCTGGCTCTTGGAATTTTCATAATACTGGAATGCATAAATACTTGGTTGCATAATCATGCTGTAATTGAAAAATGCGAATTTGTAGAGATGGTAGACTGGCATTTTTGGCCTGTTAAATTGTTCTAGTCAATCATCCCAATAATCTCTTCCCTTGTTTATGGATTGTTGTTTCTTTTCAAGTCCATCAGTGATGGTAGAAATCAGGCACAAAGAACAATGTCTTGGAGTAGTTTCTAGTCTTAATTGCTCTCAGACGTTTTATCTGCTCCCATTTTAATGTTCATTTTATAAAAGCATTGCTCTTAGTAGAAATGTGACATGCTTCGGTGGCCACGTAGGAGGAGTTGCAACAGCGTAAAGAGAAGCTTGAACAACTACTACTCCCAAAAAGTGTTTGAAACTTTCCAAATGAATTATGACCGACTTAACTCATTACTTAGTGCAAAGGTATTTCCACTAGTAAAAACATGAATATTGGTTGAAGTTTGTTATTCAAGTTTGGCGATTTGAACTATATACATATGCAAAAAGTATGGGTCTTCCATTCTAGATAAAAAGTAAATTTTGTTCTCTTAGTGGGGCACTTCATAGTAAATAGGTAAAAATAATATACATAGTTCTGTTTTGACTGCCCTTATTTTAAGTTAAACTATTTTTTTTATTTAGTCAATAGTACCACTACCCAATTTTTGAGTGTAAAGAGTTTCAATTTTTCTTAATAACTTTTCTTTCTGAAATTTGACCTTGTATTTTATTTCTTACAAGGAAGAGGCTGCTTCCCACTAGTTAACAACTTCTTGTTGGTAAATTAAACTGTACATGATTGCATGGGAAGATCTAAAATTAATATTGGTTCATTATTAATAATTGTAATCCATTTTTTATAATGGGTAAAAAATAATTAAGCAACTTTACATATCAAGATAAAAGTGCTTACTATATATGATGGGCAGATCTTTTAGTTTTAGATAATAGAAAGGCAAGCAAAAGCTTAAATAAGATAAAGTCAGAAATGAATCCCAGTAAATATTAAAAATCTTAGCAAAAAAATTTTAGTTTTTCGATTGAAGTATTTTTCTTTTAAACAAATTCAATCCTGAATGTTAATAATTTAGAATTTGAATCCTATCAATTGAAGTCTTCCAACTGAGAAATATTAACTATCCTATTGTAATATTATGATTAAAGTCCTTTATTTATTTCTTTTACCAAAACTTGTGACACGCCTCTTAATAAATCTAATGTCTCAATTTTTTTTTAAAAAAAATCTATTAAAAATAATCATATTTGAGACATGACATCATTGAGTACTAAATGTAATGCTTCTTGTAAGTTGAAGCTTATTTCAAATAGTTCTATTTTATTTAATCAAACATATAATCCCTTTTGAGATTCAGCCGTTTGGATGGAGAGAATGAGTATGAGTTATTCACTTTCCATTATAATATCTAAGAAAGAATAGTGAAAATAATATCAAAAATGAAGTTTCCTGTTTTTCCAAACTGAGGCAAGTCTATTTGAAGGTTTATTCAGTGGCAGCACTTGCAGCACTCAAATCCACAGAAAGATCAACATCCTGAAACAAATAATAAAGAAACTAATGTGAGAAAATGAGGGATTGCTTGTTAATAAATAATTTGCATAAGAGAAGGATAAAATGCTATGGCTAACATGTGAAGGGTAATTAATTATTATATAAACGGTCTAAATTCAGAACTTGCTTGTAAATAGACAGAAACATGCATTTTTTCCCGAAATGTGTATGAACCGCACATCATTGAATCAGAAATTATGCCAAAAAAAAAATATGGGTAACAGTATAATAAATTCCAACATTGCACAAAAATGTTTTTTTAAATCAAAAGGTAAGATTTACAAAAAGATGGTGCTAGACCATGTTGAGAAATGATGTGATATGAGATAGAAGAGTGAAGAATTACAGAGATGGTTCCAAAATTGTTTTGTATACTAGAAAAAGTTATCAAGTTGAACTATAATGCCATGCATTTGTATATACTAGTTCTTAACAACTGGCTCAACTGTAACACGTACAACTCATTATAAAAGTTGTGATTTGATGAAATATGCAATTCCATTAGAATACCATACAATTGAAAATTACCTTTCCAGTGATCTTACTGTACAGTGCAAGCACATCTTTTACCGTGGACTCAAAGTGCGTAGTGGGGTCATAGCTCTACGAGTAATGTAATGTCAGTCAGTAAAACTAAATTATTCAAATAAAATGGAAAAAAAAATCCCTCAGGTAGAATAATAAAGATGATAAAATCTCACATCCTTTATGACCGAAATAAACCAAAGACAAAAGTCAAAAAGGATATTTGGTTGTGTAGAGACTTGAACCAGTTAACTCCAAAGCTAAAATTTTTCAATCAAAGCGGTCTTTTACATGGAATGCCATTTCTATGGATACCCTAATTCTAGTTTCCTTTTACAAACTATAAGGAAAAGAAAGCAAGTGAAAAAACATAAAATAATTCAAAGAGATTAAACTTACAGTAGAGATGAAGCAACGATCGGCTTTGCCATCATTCACAGGTTCATATCTGTCATAAGTGTCATAGAGTATCTCATCTACAGGTCCGAGTAGGTTAATACCAGGCTTCAATTCCACCTCAGGTTGGTCGGTCTCTGCTTCTGTTGAGACAAAGGCAATATATTTTCCTTTTGCTGCAACATTATGAGAATAAGAACAGCAGAAAAGATACCTGCATTACCATGAATTCCAAGAATCAGTTCCTTAAAAGTTGGAATCGGAAATTGACCACTAAAAGTCCATTATTTTACTCACATTCACCTCTATTATTTGTCATTCATAAGAAATCGATAGCATAATGTATCCCCATTCACATTTTAATTTTATTAGTCTCACTATCCCACTACTTCACCATTGTCATTCTTTGGAGTTAAAGGCAAGTCTTTATTACTTCATACCTAAGAAGGCGATTATTTTTTCTTTCATCACTTGTGATTATTAAATGAATGAAGGCTTGGGTTTGCCCTTACATATCTGATTTACGACCAAGTTGTTGTTGCGGCAGAATGACCTGTGCTGAGTGAGAATCATGGGTATCTGGAATAGGATGATTCATAATACATATAGCGCGTGAAACTTTTCCGACATTTTTGACCTATTAGTCAATAAAATATTGGCAGATGAAGATTAAACTCATCATCAGACATAGAGATCAATTATATTACTTTCCAGTTTAAACCATCAAAACTTGTATTTCTAATCACTTAATAAACATGAGAGAAGCTAATAGTCTAAATACCCTTAAGAAATCTAACAAGATACCTTATTAGGTAGATATGATGGATCACACACAACTTTCTTGCATTTAGCTGTTTCTCCTTCAGATGTCACACCGATGGCTTTCCCACTATCATCAAACTCAACCTGCTCAGTAGAAAATTGTCACGTCCCAAAATTTGGACCGTGACCGGCACGGAATATGAATAGTTTCATATTCTGAAAGCCTAAAACCTCAAATACAACGTTTAAAGTTTCCATAACATTTTTCAGAATCTTTTCTAAGGTCTATGTGGAGCATTTACCCTTTTATCAAATAACACAAGTACTTAATAAATATTACAATCAATCTTATTCAAAAACAACGCTTCGGATCTGCGACGAGGCTCTTCACTGCTCAGCGGGAGGATTTGGGTCACCTGCACTATCTGAGGCCAAATAATCTACTCGTGAATAACGTCCCAAAAACATGATTAAAAGAATGTAGAAGTCAACAATGCATAATCATACTGAAAAATTTATTTTCATAATATTTCATAATTCGATGCAAACCTTTCCGTAAACATTTTCTTTTAGGGAAAACAATCTGAAATAACCATTTCAAATCAACCTGAAATAACCACTTCCAATCAATCGTTGAAAACAATCATTTCAAAACCATAATCTTTCCGTAGGACTTCAACAGAATGAAAACAGACGTGGACACACAGTCCACGAGGGTAACTAACCAATCTAGCAGCTCAAGGCCACTAGCCGTCGCGAGTACGAGACTCAAGTAATAATCTGGTGGCTCGAGGCCACAATCCGTCGCGAGTACGAGACCCACGTATATCCGTCGCGAGTACAAGACCCACGTATATCCGTCGCGAGTATGAAACCCACGTATATCCGTCGAGCTCGGGTAACCAAGGTGCACCAAGGACTAACAGTACTGCTGTTAGCAACCAGCGAATGTTTCCATCATGCGTGGGGTCCTTTTCACATGAAAAGATCTCAATCGTTTCAAATATCATAATCATTGATAAAGCCACTTTGAATTTCAAAAACCCCAGCATGAACATTCAAAATCAATTTACTGTAAAAACATATGCAATTCACGTAGGAATATTTCATGAATAACATCAGTCCACTGTCAAATCTTTTTCTAAAGCCTCTTTATCCAATTTCATGCATAATCGTAATCTTTTGTAAATCGATCGAAAGAAAATCATTTCTAACGATTTAAACTATACTTTCGTAAAACTTGCTTTTCAAAATCCATATTTGAAATTCATCATTTGAAATAACAATGCATTTGAAAAATGTAAATTTTAGGGAACGTTATTCACTCACCTGCCAAGCTCCTAAACCGTTACTCTTTTCAGCTCAACTTCAATTACTTTCACTTCTCAATCCCCTGGTATTTCGAAATAGCATATTAACCTTCTATTCAAAGTTTCGACAGAAATAAACATCTCTCACTTAGTATTTCATTTCATTACCCGCTACTATCAATCTACAACGACTCAATACATAACTCCTAAACCATCAATCAAACAAATTTCTTATATGCAACAATCATAATTATTCACCACAAGCTATGGTTCTAGAAAAACAAGTCCTAACCATCAGTTAACTTTGAGAATTCCCCAAATCTTATGTCCATAAATACAAGTTGCCTTATGCCTCCTTTAACTTTCCACACACAGTACAATCTGATTCAAGCACATAGGTATATGTATACATAGCTATGCTGCCCAAACAGGGAACAAAAGTACATTCTCATGATTTCCTATTCTATTCCATTTCATCATCCTTTAGTGGCCTCTAAGGGCTTATGAATATAAGAGTTTTCAGATTTACAAATCAATTTAACATCGCTAAAAGCAACATAACTTTCAATATTAATCATCCAACCCAAACCACTTTATATATATAATATCCTTTCATTTTAACGCTAAGCCTATTAACTTTAATTACATTATCCCAGAATAAGCTACCCAATGTAGCAAATTTGATTTCAAAGAACCTGAAGCTTCAAAACTAAATAAAAACCCGATTGATTAAATTAGTTTCTTCACCCCTCTTTGGAAAATCAAATAGCTATTGATACAAAATCACAACTTTCAATCTTAACTCCAGAACCACCCACATACACCGACAATAGGTCTCTGTTTTGGTGACTGACTCTAGAACAAAAAGAATATCAATTAACAACAGTTTTGAAATCAACCAATCTCATACATCAAGCTCCCAACTTTTAGCATTCTCACCTATAATACACATACACTGCACACAATGAACACACATACATAGCAGCATAACCTCAGCATAAATGTTTATATATATATGTATGTATACTCCTTCCATTCAATCTAACATAACCCACCACAGCATGCCTCTGATTCCTTTTTCCTCCCTGCATTTCCCCACATAAGCATAAACACCCATACACACATCTCAATCTCCCTTAACCAGTGCCCCAAACCACCAACCAGTAACACAACATAAATATCCACACATCCTTCCCACAGCGGCAACACGTGCACACCAGCAGCAATAACCAAATCATGCATACACAGTACACTCAATGAAAACACACTCATATATACTCTGGCTAAGCACAACAGTGGGTGTATATCCATAGCAATGATAGTGGACTTGTGGCAACAGCACAATGACGCAACAACCACATAAAAAGGAAGGCAAAAGAGATTTTTAACGGCTGAGCTATAAGCAAGAAGGAACACGGCAGTGACCAATTGTTCCCTAGATTCCCAACCTCATAACAGAGCATCCTCAAGCAACGCATAAATAGAGAAATCAACAGTCCAGATAGCAACACACTCAACAGAAAACATTCTCTACCATAACCATATCCCACACAGCCCAAAAGAACAATGAAGACAGGGGAAAATGGCAGAGACTCACCTCCAATGAACATTAACGCCACGGCCTAGCTGTGTACTCTGATTGCCGAAGGCGAAAGGACAGCCACAACTACTCACCTTGTCTCTCGCCATCAGGAATGAAGAAGCCACCGATAGGGGAAAAAGATATAGACTTTGGATTTGCTACAGTACCAGAATGATCTCTGCAGCAATGACACCCCACACGACGACGACCCACCAATTGAACTCAAGAACAAAGAATACCAACCACACTGATTGCCAGACCACCACGCTACCCATCACGACTTCCCCTTGATTTTTTTTCCTGCTCGCGGCACTTAAAGAAGAACAGAAATCATGAGCTACCAAGCTTCTAGGACGACGACACGGTAGAGGAGATTTGACGACACACTACAGCGACTGACGATACGGCATCGCTAGCGTGAAGTTTCCATCCTGCTCCTGCTGCTCCTCGCCTGCGTCGCCGCTGGAATCAGAAGTCTGAAGGAAATAGAGGTACGGTGCAGAAAAAGAAGGGAAGGGCGAAAATGGAAATTTTGCATGCTGATGAAAAAAAAATTCTCCCTTGCAGCACCAAGGGATCGAACACGGGACCTAGGAAATTAATTCTCGCCTCATAACCACTCAGCTAACATCTTCACCTTGACATTAATTGTAACATATATATATATACCCCTTTAATAAATTTTATTTTTTAAATACAAAATTCTCGGTCATAACAAAAATAAACAGTGAGAAACTTGAAACAGAAAATAAAAATATTAGGAAAAGAAAAACAGAGGACATAAGAAATGGGGAAGACAAAATGAACTTATTTAAATTAGTTTCAAATGGAAAGATAGAGAAGAAATACCCATACAATTCAATTTAATTTCTTGATAATAATGATTCATCCCTATGAATTTAAGTAGATAATTCGTCATCTTTCTATTATAAAGAAGGTATCAAATTCAAATACTCTAGATGGAAACCTGAAAAATTTGCTTTACTTTATAAGTTTTAGAGGTCAAATAGGTTAAGGAGATATAAACTATATCTGGACACAAGAATGTCACCATTTGTGTGTTAGAGAATCAGAGAGAGCAAGAAAGACAAGCAGCAAAATTCTTTATATAATTTGCTTCAGTATTCAATAAAGCACAAGGATGTCCTTGTTTTGTCCATCAACACATGAAACCAAATTAGAATGAGGGAATAAGTTATGACATAGAAGGAAGTGGGAGATAGAAAAATATGGACTGTGAAAACCTTTGTGACTTATGGGTTAATTACATTGCAATATCCACCAAGCTGAGATAAATTTTACCCCTTAGACACTGTAAGAGTATTCCTTAGGACATATGAGGAAAACACTTTGCAAGTAAACCAGATAAAGTCCTTTATCCTTTTCTGTTTTTTTTTTTCATCGTTAAACACTTATAAACCTACAGGGCATTTTATAGTAGAAATACATCAAGATGCAAGCTTTTCAACTCTTCTAGTAATTCAAACAATCTTCCAGAATACTGAAGCATGATATAATGGACTTACCTTGCATTCTGGTTTGTTGAGCATGTAAGTTCCACCATATACTGCACTTAAACGTGCAAATGCCTGTTTGCCATCAAAAAGATGAATGTTAGCTCCAGATGTATAATAACTTCAGGTGAATGAGAGACATGGAAAACCTGAGGCAATTCTCCCAGTCCATATAGTGGATATATGTAAGGTGAGCCTTCTTGAAAACGTGCTAGCGACTCTGCATAAAGCTAGATAACATTGAAAGTAGTATTACTTTCTTATGTAGATTACCAAGTGATTCTATCTACACAAACATCAAAAGAATCAACTGAAAGCTATAATCCAGAAGATCCCATGAAGGAAATGTAGAGGAAGCCTGAGGAATCAAGTTAATAACATTTGGTATATCCAACAGTCATGGAATAAAATGGCCCACAAGAATATGTCCGTGCAAAGGAAGAAACAAAAGTATAATTGTTAACTTACAATATTCTTCATAGTATCACAAGAAAGGAAAAGAAAACACGATGTGCCAGATAACTATATGGAACATAACCTTGTGATTTACCCCTTAGGAGTCAAATAAAGGATAAACATAAAGAATGATATCTTAATCAACATTTTTATGTTGAATTGTAGAAAATGGAAAAATCATTTAACGTTCTCTAAACATTGGAAGATAATTTGTATAGCTTATACCTTTATTCTTTCCACGCTGGCTGATCCAAGTAACTATCATCTCCATGAAGTGCCAACGCATGACCAATAAAATCAATTGTATCGTCTTCCAACCCATATTTTCTACATTTTGAAGACCCATTCAAAATTTTAAACATGACTTGAATCAAAGAATTACACTGTATTAAGATAATTTCTAAGTAAAAAAATCTTATCACCTTCAACACCAAAGAGAGCTAAAACAACGGCCAACTACTGTAACGTTAAATTTGCCAAACATGCATTGAAATGAAAATGTAAAAGCTGTAAATCTAATATTTATATTGATATAATATTTTCTTTCTTTGGTTGGTCCTGTGTCATTATAATCTTCCGTAATGATCAATTAAGAAAAACTTTCAGTTCATGAAGATATGAATATTTCCAAGTCTAGTAAATGGTACTATTCATCTGATTGGGAGTTCTTTAATGATAAAACTTTGTCATTGCCTAATTTGATGTGCAAAGTCCTATGCTTAAGTAGAAAGGGCAAAATAAGTGAAGAAAAACAATATTTTAACTAGGGTAGGTTGAATTTGAAGGAAAAGAAAGGGAAGTGGATGCATACGAAATCAGCTGCCTTGCTGTAACTTGGTTCAAATCTAGCCCTTCATGAGATTTTGGATCACTCTCTTCATAGTCTTGTACGTAAATGAAGAACTTTCGAGCACGGCGCTTTTCAAACAATCCCATCAATGGAGATTTCAGCGCTTCAACATCTGTGGCTGGAACTTTGTAAATCTAAAAGGTAAAGTATTCTGTCATATATTTTACTCTGAAATTCAGGAGGTCCGAAGAAATGTAATATTTCCAATATGAATACTACAGATCATGCATAGTCGATTAGAAAATGAGTTAGATAATGAATAGTATACAAACCTTTCCTTTATTATACACAAAACTGCCATCTACAGCTTTGAAATTCAAATATTTTGTAACATCTGTGTGGATTAGTACCCGAACCAAAAGTCCATTGGCCATCGTGAACTACAGAAAACATATAAAAAGAGTATTCATCTCATAGTAGAATGAATGTAAGAAAAAAATCATTTAGAAGCATGGAAATTTATACCTTAGGTATCATATCAACATTATACTCTCTACTTGAGCCCAGGTTCTCTGGTGGTTGGTCATCTCCTCTAAACCGCTTCCATAACTACGTAACAGAAAAAAGTAAAGATGGAAAGAGAGAAAGAAGAAGAAAAATTTATGAACAACCAGAATCCGAAGTTTCTAAATGAATAAACATCATGGGACAGGAACCTGTGTAAGATTAAGAGATGTAGACTCCCCTCCGTAGTAATCATTTCTGTCCATATGCAATACCTATTTCAAGTGGATGGAGTTAAGGGAATAAGGCAATATAAATATATATAAAGGTGATCATAAGAATCACCAAGACCAATTGCAAGGGTACTTAAGAGAAATGAAGCTGCAATAGCAATTCCACAATTATATGGTTTATAATCTTCTGGGTCATACAATATCATCAGGAAAACATCAGCTATTCCTCTCAGAAATAATTTTATAAATATGGTTGAAAACAATTATATAAGATAACTTGACAAAATGAGGATTGAAAAATTAAATGAACTACCTTTTCATGTTGAGGTGAATAAAAAGTGAAAAATCAATGTAAGTAGCTTAAACAGATGATTATTTTTTTTACTATACATGCCCAACACCTCATTAACATTGTGAAATCCTCATCACTCTGTGTGATTCAATAGAGTCTCTGTAAGAATTTGCAAGCATCCAAAACCCCACTGGATTGCCGATTTCAAGTCCAAACTGCCTTTTCAATTGTGATTTTACGAATTACGAGGTAAACATGTGAGATAAATTTTATCTCGACTTCATGAACGTGCTTATCATTCGCAAAACCAAACAATTAGCAATGGTGTAAACCTACTTCAACAATGAACCAAGAGTTCCCCCACATACATTATATGTAGTCTCTACTAAAACCGTAAAACTACCCAACCATCTCCATTTTCATGTCGTTTCCTATTCTGTTACCTATCTCCTACGAATTAAATGCTTAATGCAGCAAAAAACTCAAATTCAACAACGCAAGCATGAAACAAAGAAATCTTCAAAATGAAGAACGAAAAGTGAGAAAGAATAAAAGAATAACTGACTTTGAGGCCATCAACTGAGAGAAGGCCACTGAGGATGCATTCCTTGAGCCCAGTACCGAGGGCAATCGCATCATACTCTTCATCCATGGCGAATCAACTTCAGAGGAATCAAGGAAATCGAAATGTGGTGGAGAAAGAAAATTTAGAAGGAAATAGAGTTGTTCGGACGGAGAGGCCTAAAAATGAGCGAGATTAGACATGGCCGATTTCGATTTTACCATTTTGTTGGGAATGAATGAGAGCATTGGAGCAGGTCTTTCGCGGGAAGTAACGAGACTGGCGCTAATTATACATCTGTTACGCGCTCCATCTTTTTCAAGTTGGAAAAATTACATGAAGGCCATTTAAGATAATTTATTATTTAAATAGATACCCCACAAAATTTCTAAATTATTATCAAATTTTAAAGGACTTGTGGATGAAATATTTTAATTGTAAATTTTTTTTACCCTTATTAATAGATTGATGTTGACAAGCGTGAGGACATTTGTTAACGAATTACAATTGAAAAGTGTGAGGATATTTAAAATTAAAGATACTTTTATTTATTAATTGTATCACATTGATTTATTAATAAATTATAATCTATTAATATGGATAAATATATCTTTTCATAATTTAGATATTTTATTCATAAGTTCCTTAAAACTGTTTAATAATAAATTATTTTATATAGGATTTAACCTCTCATCATCATCTCATGACTAGAAAGTGTGATTCAGGCTATTGAGTTAATAGATTAAATTTATATAGAACATTTCTTCAGTATAATGTTGAGATCAAAGATATTTTTATTACATGCCAAAAAAAGGGGGGGGGGGGAAGTTTATATAATATTTGTAAATATAACTATTGACTATTTTTTAGTGAACTAGTGTATGCTTATTACTGATTTGAACAACGGTTTACATGAAGAACCTAACTTCTAATTAAACAAACATGAGTACTTAGGTTCTTTTTTTTCACCATAATTTTCCTAAATACGAGTATTAACATGCAACTGGGTTAACAAAGTTGTGAATGGGCTTAAAGCTTTGATGTTGGATGCTGAAAAGTGATAGTTAACAATATGGTTAGTGACTTATCCTAATAATTTTAACATATTAAAGGGTAAGATATATAATTATTTAAAATATAAGATAATATTTTTAAAAAAATATAAATATATAGTACCATTCTAATAAAGTATATATATTATTTTGTGTAGTGATATCATAAAAGGAATTGGATTGCTGAGTAGTTAAAAACAGTACAGTTAAGCATAAGATATTAAGTTTAAATCCCAACTCTAATTGAAGTGGTATTTTATTTTTCATACACCATGTGAAAATGACTAAAATACCGCTCTTCCTATTTCAGCATCTGTACATCTCTTCTTCATTTTTCTGTCAGCAACATGAGAGACAAACCCATATGAAGCTTCGTGACACCAAGCCTACTATTGCTGGGATGAGTCGCCGTCGCCTTTCTCCTATCATACGTCGACGTTTGTGCAGTTGCTGTTGGAGTTGTCTTCCATTCGGTAACTTCCGTCTTGAGCCAAGAACCAGAGCGAGAGTTGGGGAGAAGCATCCGTGAGTCGCTGGAGGTAAAAGAGGGGTGTTCACCGGCTGTTGTAGAATCACGTCGCTGATAGTTCTCTGTCGTTTGTGGTGCCATCGACGTGCACCGTTGCTGCTTCTGTTGCTGTCCCATGCCTCTTTAGTACTGTAGCAATACCAGATCTTCAGATTTCCTCCTTTTTGGTTGCCGAGAGTTGTAAGGAAGTGAGGGTGGAAGAATGAAGAGGTAAGAACTATGATTTGTCTTTGATCTGGAGGTTCTGTATGGGTGTTCAACAGCTACCTTGCGTCTGCGGGAGATCCATCAGTTTCTGTTGCAGCCCAACGTCTCACGCCTTGGATGCCACAGAAGACTACTGAGTGTGGTGTTTGGTAAGTCAACACCTTTCCCCTCCATTGATCATCCACAGCTTTAGGTTAGAAATTGATTTCCTTCTTATTCCTCTGTTGGCCAAATCTGTGAAGGAATGAGGATGGATGAATAATTGATGTTAAGGTTGTGGTGGTGCCTCAGTTGTGAATATGAAACCTTGCGCATTTGTTGCTATGTTCTGTTAAAAAAATGTTTGGGTGGAGATAAAAGTAAGAAGAGAATGGATAAACAGACATTAAAGTATGTGAAAAGGGAAGGGATGGACAGCATATGCGTATATAGAGATATCACATTAATTATGAGGAAATGATGCTGCTATATGTTGAGTTATATGGAAGAATGTGAAATTTGGATAAAGATTGTTTACATTAAATATGGATTTGAAACTTTCAGAGTTAAGTGATGGTTATGGTTTTATAGCTTCAAGTATTAATAGGTATCTATATGATTTGTTGTGGTTGTGATAAATCAAAAACACTGGAATAAAAGAGATAAATGGTATTTTTTGATGGAATATGGAATTGAATAGCTTGAAAAAAGAAATAAAGATAAGGTTTTTAGTAAATAATTATAGTTGTTTGGAAAGGTTTAATTTGTTATATTAGCTTATGGAATGTTTTATTTTATAGAAATCTAGGGAAATGAAAAGAGAATAATATTCTGAAGAATAAAGTAAGAGTAAGCTATATTGAAGTATTGAAGGTGGGTGGATAACATCCCCTAAAAATAATTTTTTTAATAATAACTTGTTATTTGATATATTATATTTAAAGTGTTAATTTCTAAGTTAATTTTTAAGTATGATTTGCTAAAAGCATGATTATATGAATTAATAACTTTGATTAAGATTATTGGTTCTCCTTTCAAATGATTTATGATATGATTATGTTTATGTGTGAAAATGAATAAAGGGAGTTTTAGAAAAAGATTGTTGTAAATATTATATTGACTTGATTTTATCGATGAATTTCATTATTGGAATAATTATTCCATATGCATTGAATAAATCTTTTGATATTTATTTTGATATTCATGCTGAGGTTTTGTGATTTTGAAATATTTTTAGTAAAGACTATTACATTTGAAAGTGTTGTTATCATTAAATGTTAAATTGACCCCACGCATGCTTGAAAATATTTTCGGAAAGGACTGGATATAAAACGCTAGTTAATAATAGCGGTATTGTTAGTCCTTAGTCATCATAGTTAAACCCGAACTCGATGGATATTTGTGTGCCTCGTACTCACACAGGATATTCGTGGGATATATTCTCGCTCTTATTATTCGTATGTCTTGTACCTGCGCCTGTTATTAGTGGGTTTCATACATGCCGCTCCGAATTTATTAGTTACCCTCGTGGACTGTGTGTCTATACTTGTTTTCATTCTATTGAAATCCTACAGAAAATGAATGCTTTGAAATTATGGTTTGAAATGAATTTCTTTAAATAACATATTTTACTAGAAAAGTTGTATTTAATTGTAAAGTGTTGTTAATTACATTTAAACATATTACAATTGTTTCTTTCTACCCTTTAAATTATATTTTTGGGACATTATTAACTGGTATATTATTTTGACTTCAGATAGTTATAGACTCTATTCCTTTAGCTGAGCAGTGAAGAGTTTTACATCCGATTCTAAGTATTATTTTTGGCATACATACTTATAATGTAATTATAAATTTATGAAATACTTGTATTATTTTGGTTGAAGTTTAGATACTCCACCTAGACTATAGATAGGATTTTGGTTATTTTGAAAACATCTGCAGGTGGTTTGAAATATTCGCAGTCTGTTGTAAGATTTTCGGAAGGTCGATCAAAGACAATACTGTTAAAATTCCTACAGTTGACTTGTATTTTTTATTAAAATAGAATATATATTATGATTATTGTTTTAAACATTCTATTTAAGTTTTAAAGCTTAATTCATATTTTATGCCGGTCATAGCTCAAATTTTAGGACGTGACACTTGGGGAGTACTACTTTGTTATAGTTCTAATCGCAGCTTTTAGGAAAGCATCCTAACTATTGGGTGCTTATGTTTGCCTTTGAAGGTAATTGACGGCTTACCCCGCCTAATATTGATATCTTCTAAGAAGAAGTGAGGTTTTACTCTACCTTTAGATTGTGAATGAGTCCAATTCCTTTCTAAAAATTTTTGTATAAAAAGACATTATGGTTAGTAAAAATGGATAGTAGTAAGCATCTTAATTCCTCTAAAAAGCCCAAGGCAAACCAATTTGATGAATGTAAATCTACTTGCTTGTGAGAGAGGGAAGGCTTTACAAACTTGTAGCTCATCCAAAATTTCTTTAGAAACCTATTGTTAATTTCTGTCAAACTCAACATGAATATCCAAATATTTGCCAAGTTTTAATAACCTATCTACATCTACTTAGAGTGTGTTTGGATTAGCTTTTGAAGAATAGATTTTGGAAAGAATAGATTATGGATAATAGATTTTGAAAATAGAGATGTTTAGATGATTAGTAGTAAAATTACATTTTATATTGATAAATTACCAAAAATGGTACGATTTAATTAAAGTATGAGAGAGGAGAGAGGGTAGAGAAAAAATATGAGAGAGGAGAGAGTGTAGAGAAGAGAGAGAAGATAGGAGATAGGGTGAAGAAGAGAGATGATAAAGGAGAGAGGGTATAAGAAAAAATAGGGGTAAGATAGTAATTAAATAGTCTATAAGTTCTTTTAGTGTTCTAAAAATTATTTTCAATAGTTTATTCAAAACTATAGTTTTAAATAATGATTTTGGTCAAAATTAATTCTAGACAAAAATGATTGTTTGTTTTAAATTTTTCTAAATTGAGGTTTTGCCTAAAATTAATTTTCAAAAGTTGTCTCCAAATAGGCACTTAATCTGAATTGTCATTCAAAAGATTTTTAAGATTAAAATAGCATGATAATTAAGAATGAAGATTTTTATGCTTAATTATTTACTTTCAGAATAATATCAGTATTCCAATAAAAGTAAGTTAGAGTTGATGTAATTAATGAGAATGTAACTTATTCTTTATGAGTTCTTTTTGAGTTATGAAATTTGTTGACCTCCATTTATAAATTCTTCAATTTCAATTTATTTGAATTTATGTTCTGTAAAGTAATATTAAAATTTAGAAACTAGTTTATCCCTTTTTTTATTAGGAACTATTGTTCAAAAATTGAGTTTTTATGATTTACCACATATTTATGTTTAAAAATATAATATTTACTGATTTTTATTTTGTCATAAAAAGAGATGATAGCATTCAGGGATTTATTAATTACTAATACTAATTTGTATAAACTAGCTTTTATAGTACTATGTCATTATGTCATTGGTTATAATAAAATTTAAAAAAGTCTTACCTACATTAATACTTTGTTTTGTTTCAATATTATTAAAATATACAGTTAAAATGATTTTGTCCACCAAATTAAAATATACTTTTGAATCGAGTTAAATTTATATTAAATTTTTAATAAAAATAAGAATACGTTAAGTTAATAGCAAATTAATTTATCAGAATTATATTTTTTTCCATCAGAATGTTTTTGAAAAATACAAAAAATAAGATGAAAGAACTTTAAAAGTTGAAAATTAATTTACTTCCCTAAAATCTTTTCTTGGTCTCAAGCCTTGAAGCCCAGGGCCCAGGGGCTTGCATCCCCGACCAACCGCGCCTCTCTTTCAACAACGCTAGGGTGGCCGAGAGGGGAGTTTGGAGAACGGGGCTCAGGCGGCAAGAGTATCTGCGGTGGTAGTGCCGTGTGATAGAGCTACAGAGATATAAAGACCGAGAGAGCTTCTCTTCAGTTTGAGTTCAATTAAGGTATGGTAGTATGCTTCCATAGCGTTGAATACCTCCCTGAATGACTGGTTTGAAATATTTATGCTTCCCATTTGCTGCTGTTATGAATGGTAGTTTAGATGGAATAGTAAGGAGACCTTTAACGCTGCTTCCTCTGATTCGCTGCCGTGGTTTAGCTTCTTCCAGTTTGTTGTGGCCTGTTGCTTTGTCTGAATATTGTCACAGCTTTTTGTATCTGGGTTTTGCTCTTTTGATGGTAAAGTTTTGATTTTCATGATTAGATGGTGTCGCAAGTTTGCCATAGAACATGAATGCTATCCTTAAGGAGTATTTTCTGCTTCGGTGAATTTTGAACTCCAACGATACTATGACCTTGGGATAAAATAAAACCGGATTAAATAATGCTCATTTTTATCTGTAAGTTTTGTATAAGTACCCCAGCGTCAATTGCTGAGGTTTTTTATCTTGACCGGCCAAGGATTAAGAACATGAAATCTGAGAGATGCTCTCTCTCCTTCTCAGTTTTATAAGTCATTGATCAATGGAGGAAAGCTTGTCACTAGATGTATGAGATTGAAAGATTCTGTCTTTTTTAAATGATATATGTTGGTTCCCGTATCAAATGAATATACACAGTTATGAGGGTATTCAAATTCACCACAAATAAATGGCCTTGTTATGCCGTGGAATTTCTGCATACTCTTATAATGAGTTTTTCCGAATATTTTGCTTCACTTTCGCATTTTTTTTTGCATATGAAAACACTCAAACGGTCATACTTCTCTTGTTCTGTCGTAGGGCATATTGTTAATCTGTTTTGCTAATGCAAATACTACATAATTCAGTGTTTTTTTTTGTGAGAAAAAGAAAATCTTGGTTTTGCTTGCATTCACTCATAGCTTACCAGTGAGCATATAGCTGGTGATATTAAACAATATTGACCTATTGGGCATGATAATCCTAATAGTTTTAATTGTGAACTGTGTTTAGTTGGTTCTCATGGACAAAACAAGTGAAGATACATCGAAGAACCTCTGCGTGAATATGAAGTTAAAGAAGACCAAACTTTCGAAGAGTTAGGACTGGATGCACGCCTAATTCGTGCCTTACTCAAAAGGGGAGTCGAGAAACCAACTCCAATTCAACAGGTGGCTATTCCACTGATATTGGTAAGTCCTTCTACTTTAATTTTGTCTACTTTGAAGTTCGTTACAGCTGTTCTAATATATATATCCTGATGTTTGGTTTAATTTCTGTGTTCTGTTGATAATTTTTTTAGTTAGTAGCTTCTTAATTGTTTAGTTAATTATTTCCAGGAAGGTAAGGATGTGGTTGCTCGAGCAAAGACAGGTTCTGGCAAAACATTTGTATACCTTCTTCCATTGCTTCAAAAATTATTTACTAATAATGTTCAAAGAAAGAAGCTATCTCCCAATGCATTCATTCTTATGCCCACTCGAGAACTGTGTCAACAGGTCTATTAACTTCTTCCAGTTTGATTACTTGCATCTTGTTCTTCTCTCCTCTTCCATTTTGGGATCAGTTGCCAACTTTTATTTGCATTTATGTTATCAGGTATATGCAGAGGTTTCATCTCTCATAGAATTATGCAGAGTTCAATTGAAACCTGTGCAATTGACAAGCAATATGGAGGCTTCTGATCTGGTTGGTTCACTTTCTTTTCATTCGTTGTCACTACTTGGCATTTGATTGTTCTATCAAAAGATATATGGATTTCTAATTTCTAGTGCCAATTTCTTTTTGTTACTGTAAATGCTAGTGGATGACTCCCTTTTTGCTCTAAATCGGTTGCAGCGAACAGCAATGACTGGACCTCCTGATGTTTTGATTTCCACACCTGCTTGTATTGCTAAATGCTTGTCCGCTGGCATACTTAAATCAACATCCTTTAATGGTTCCCTTGAAACTCTAGTTCTCGATGAGGTGAGTTCAAATATAAGTTATTATTACTTTGGATTCTTAATTTAACTTTGTTTCCCTTTTTGGGACAATTAATCTTCTTTCTTGTTTTAAATTATTTGTGTACTGTGATTGACTTCTATAATATGATGTTTACCGTGATAAGATGTGTTTTGATACTTGCTATATTTTTTTCAGTTAGGAGGGTTTCTTCAAATTGATTTATTCATTTTATTTCACCAATATTATTTAAGAAGCCACGTAGTAAAGTTCAAGTTATCTTTACTTATTTTTGTGCCTGGTCAATAATTTATTTTCATATGCTTTCAGGCAGATCTTCTGTTGTCATACGGCTATGAAAATGATATACAAGCCTTTTCAGCTCATGTACCCAGAAATTGCCAGTGTCTTCTTATGTCTCCGCAACATCAAGGTGAGTTATTTTTTTTCTGGCTCTTCTCAGTTGCTAGCTCAAGGGCTTTATGATGTCATGGGAATGTTACTTTTCAAAGACTTAAGTTCGACTATCTTTCTTGGTTTTTTCATCTTGTTTCAGTAAATGATGAAATATGAAACTAAGAAAAACCCTGAAAATTACTTTCTTCTGTTCTTTTGAACAATTTGAAGATTATGCATTTGCTATTAATGAAAATTTACCTGAGTAAAATTGTAGTGGAAGTTTTTGACTGTGACCATACACAGACTGCGATTTTAAATCACTCTTAAATTGTATCACGTCATTTTGTTTTGTTATCTTTGTAATTTTGAATTATGAATGCTTCACCCTTCCTGATCTCAGTTTAATGTATTGTCATCCGCAGTGCTGATGTTGACAAACTAAAGAAGTTGATTCTGCACAACCCCTTTATTTTGACTTTGCCTGAACTAGGAAATCAGAAGGATGAGATTATCCCTAAAAACGTTCAACAATTTTGGGCAAGATTTTCTATTGAATTTGGCTCTCTCGTCTTCTTGATCTTGTGGAAAACCTAGCTTATTTGCTGCTTCTCAAATATGACTGACTTGCATTTGTTAATAGAAAGCTGTGATCAACTCTCCCTCACACACGTGCACTCTCTCTCTCTCTCTCACACACACACACACACGTGCACTTGCACACGCACATTAAAATTGTCTACTATGAATTTGTATCATCTGGTACAAGTTGTCCTTGGCCATTCATTTCTAATCTCTTATTTTTATTTGTTATTATCTTTTTGGGGAGGGGCTGAAGGTGGTATTCTTCCTAGAAAGCTATAGATAGCGTCTTTACTGTGCTTTGTTTTTTGAGGTTCATATCTGTTTAATCTTAAGTGAAGATATTATCTACTGTTTCTGCATATGGCAATATTCACCTTCGATGATAAATTAAGCTTCTTTTTTGCATTATTGATTCTTAAAACCTTTTATTCCCATTAATTCTTGTTTAGACACTTCATTGATATATGCCTGTTGACCCGGATCAAACAACATTTCTTCATACTTAAACAGCCTTTAATTGTTCTATTCAAATATTTTGTCTCAGATGTCATGCCGTGCCAGGGATAAGTTACTTTACACCCTTGCCTTGTTGAAGTTAGAGTTGGTCCAAAAGAAAGTTCTAATATTTACCAATACCATAGACATGAGTTTCAGATTGAAACTGTTCTTGGAAAAGGTATGGCAGCTTCTTTTCATGCACCTCATAAATTTTATTTACTTTATATTACCTGTTAACCAATACAGTGGCTAATAAGCATTATTCTTGTTCTCTTCTGTCTTTTGTTCAAAATATCCTGAAAGTATCTAGAAGATGCTTGTCATTATACTCAGTTTTCTTTACATTACTGCTACTGCCTTTTAAATTCCTTCTCACTGTTGTGGGGTTATTGTATGATTCGTTGTTGTGTTCCTTCTCTTATTTTTTCCATATTCTTGAGGTTTGTAATAAGATTTTATGATAGCATTCTTTTCCCCCTTTGTACAATGGCTGTAATTATTCTTATTCTTGTTTAAAATAGTTAAAACACTCTGCAATTGTTCTATAGTGGGTTATATTATTATTGTTTATGGTTCTGTATTGTCTCACTTTTTTGTTTTTGTTGATAAATATGGCTTTATCCAGGAATTCAATGCTGGCCTCTTGGATTATCTTATTGCAACTGATGACAGCCACACAAAGGAGAAGGATGAAGCAATGAAAGAAAATAATGGAGAGTTAGCAAAAATTAGATTCTGAATTTGGAGTTGAGGGAATCGACTTTAAAAATGTATACACGGTATGCAAGTTATCTCTCTTGTGTTTGTGTGCAGTGTTTGGTATTCACATATTGAAACACTTCCGTTGTTTATTACTTAATTTTGGGAAAGTTAATGCTTATTGTTGTTTACGAACAGGTTATAAACTTTGAAATGTCTCCAAGTGTTGCAGGATACATCCATCGAATAGGACGTACTGGAAGAGCATACAATCTGGTTGTTCTGTATCTTTGGTGAGTTTCAGATGAGCAAAATCTTTCTACATGTGAGAGAATTTTAGATTTAGTCTTAGATTTGGCTTTGTAATCTCTGTTTTGGTCAATCAATGCTTGGGAGGTCTAATGTAGTTTTGACCTGCGAAATGCTGGGTCATGGTTCAGACTACACTTTGTGATAAAAGGGTTCATGACTGTCTTGTCAATCTGATTTTTCATTCATGTCTTTACAGGTTTCTACCGATGAGATGGAAACTTTAGATGAAATAAGATCTTTTGTTGGGGATGATGAAAACAATGGTTCAAACACAATTGTTGAATGTCCATTGCTTATCAAGAATGCTGTGGAATCTTTACGGTATTGGGCTGAGGTGAATTATCATCTACCTTTTTCCTTGCAGAAAGTTTGTCATAACTTTTTATGACGTTTTTTCTTGGTATAAAATCTGATAATATTGCTTCTTTTAGTATCACTCTGCTATAATAAATATATAGTTACTGTTACTATTAGTTACTATCGTTAGGATATTATTGTTAGAATATTTTGAGCAGTGGCCTATAAATAGTAGTTAACACAGTTAAAAATAGGGAATAAGATCGAATAAGATTGCAGTGACTATTCTTTTCACTTCTCCCTCGAAACCTCTCATTTCTTTCTCTTTTCCCTTCTCGATTTCCCTCTGTTTTCTTTCCTTTTTTTTTCTGTTTTCCCCATTCTTTCCTATTCTTGATCAATCGGCGTACCACGTGGTATCAGAGCCACGCCGTCTTCGGACGCTCTGTAGCGCAGTGGATGGTTGAGACATGACGACAGATGGATGCCCAAATGCACAGTGTGGAGAAAAAACTCCAGACAGTGGATGAACTTCAAGAAACAGTATTAGGCTTCCGTGATGAGCTTCAAAATGTGGGTCGAGCCTTTCGTCAGGAATTATAGCACATTGCACAGGAGGTGCACAGTCTTGGCCATGGCACAAGTAACAAAAATGGTAACCAGCGCAACCATGACAATCCCGATGGTCATCGACAGCCTCGCTTGCCGAGGATGGATTTTCCAAGATATGATGGCAAGAATATCCATTCATGGATAGTGAAGTGCGAGAGATACTTCTGGCTTGAAAACACCCCAGAAGAGATACGCGTGGATACAACAACCGTGAATTTGGACAGTGACTCCTTCCAATGGCAATTGGCAATGGAGCGTCGGTCAGGGAATAATCGGCCGACGTGGGACGAATATATGGAACTCCTAAAACGGACTTTCGGGCCACCGTATGAGAAGCCAATGTCAGAGCTAACCTATCTGCGACAAACTAGAACGTTGGCAGCATTGTTGGACTTGTCGGAAGTATACCTAGTCGATGTGTATGTTGCGGCTCTAAAGGAAGAGATTGCTGATTTGGTATACCCCCAGACGTTGGTAGAGGCTCTGCGGTTGGCATGGGTCCAAGAAATTGCGATAAGCCATCGCGCGAGCAAGAGTAGCGGTGGTAGAGTGGGGAAGGCATCGACGTCAGGGAATTCTTACAAGAACGCCCTCCTGAACAGTAGGGCCAACCAGCGCAATAACCTGGAGCCGATGGTGGTCAAGGATTCGGTGCCGGTAGCCCAAAACATGGTAAGGTATGTGCGGCCTCTTAAAATGTTGACAGTGGAAGAGGAGGTCGAGTATCGTGTAAAGAATCTCTGTTTCTATTGTCATGAGCCATTTTCGCGTGATCATCGATGTCCTCAGAGACAAAAGATGCAGTTGCATTTTATGACCATTGATGAAGGCAGTGCTGATGGTGGAAATGCGGGGCTTGACTGTGAAGACGATGGAGAATCAACTCAGTTAATCTCTCTGCATGCCATTCAGGGTGGAGAGTCTCCTGAGATCATGAAGGTAGCTGGGAATGTGGGGAAGCGAAGCATTTATGTTTTAATAGATACGAGTAGTACTCATAATTTTCTTGACCTCAATTTGACGAGAAGATTGGGTGGGCAAGAGCGGAGGACTGAATGCTCATCTATATAGATTGCTGGGGGTGCTATTTGCGGGTTCATGGTATTTGGGAGAACTTCAGATGGCGAATGCAAGGGTTGGAATTTGAATCTGCATTTAGAGTTGTTGATTTACATACATATGACATAGTCTTGGGACTTGAATGGTTGAAGTCCCTTAAGAATGTCTACTAGGAGTATGACAAGATGACTATGCATTTCTGGTACAGAGGGGGTTTGTGTAAATTGCAAGCAGTAGGGCCTACGACCATGGAGGCAGTGCCTATTTCTGGATTAAGTTTTCATTGTGGTAAAGATCAACAAAGGTTTTTGGTACAGCTCCTACGACCCCAGGAGGACACTGAAGCTCAATACCTTACAATTCAGTCTAAAATGGGGGCTGTTCCAGAAGGGGTACAAGGAGTTTTGACTGAGTTTAGGGATATATTTGAGGAGCCCTAGTGTTTGCCACCATTGAGGCATGGTCATAACCATCCTATTGTTCTCCAAGAAGGAACAAACCCAATAAACCTGCTATCGCTATCCTGCTTTGCAAAAGGATGTGATTGAGCAGCAGATCAAGGATCTTTTACAGAATGGGTTACTTTAGGAAAGTTCTTCACCCTTCTCTGCCCCCATTGTTCTGGTAAAGAAGAAGGATGGGTTTTGGAGAATGTGTATTGATTATCGAGAATTGAACAAGCATACAGTTAAGAATCAGTACCCAATTCCTTTGGTTGAGGATTTGCTAGATGAATTACAATCAGCCAGATGGTTCACTAAGCTAGACTTGAGGGCTGGGTATCATCAAATCAGAATGGTCCCTACAGATTCTCACAAGACTGCATTCAAGACTCATTCGGGTCATTATGAATGGTTGATCATGCCTTTTGGCCTGACAAATGCTCCAGCTACATTTCAAGGAGCCATGAATGACATCTTTAGACCCTTCCTTCGTCAATTTGTACTAGTTTTTTTTTATGATATTCTCGTATATAGCTCTTCGATGATAGAGCATGTGACTCACTTAGAGGCTCTGTTAAGAATTCTACGTGATCATCATTACTTTGTTAAAAGGAGTAAGTGTACGTTTGCTGCTCAGAATGTCGAGTATTTGGGTCATATCATATCAGCAGGGAAGGTGTCCACAGATCCCAAGAACATCCAGGCTGTCTTGGAATGGGCAGAACCAACCAATGTGAAGCAATTGAGGGGATTTTTGGGTTTGGCAGGTTATTATAGAAGGTTCATCAAGGGATTTGGGGAGATTGCTAGGCCATTGACCCTACTCACACGTAAAAACAGCTTCCTTTGGTCTGAAACAAGCTAGCGTAGCTTTTCAAAGATTGAAGGACATACTGGTTTCAGCTCTAGTCTTAGTCTTACCTGATTTTTCCAAGGTGTTTGTGGTGGAGGCTGGTGGGGGTTGCCCTTATGCAGGAGGGGCAGCCACTTGCATCAATATATGAGAAGGAATTGTTAGCAGTAGTTTTGGCAGTGGAGAATTGGCATCAATATTTGGAAAGAGCACATTTTGTTATAAGGACAGATCAGCAAAGCCTCAAGTTCCTGCTAGGACAGAAGCTTAAAACGCCATTTCAGACATATTGGATAGCTAAGCTCATGAGGTATGATTGAGATTCAATACAAGAAAGGCACTGATAATTCTGCGGCTGATGCTCTTTCCAGGTTGCATGGACCTCAGATTTTACAGATGGCTCTTGACACTGCTTCCACGGAACTTTTGGGTTTAATAAAAGAGTCTTGGGAGGCTGATCCTGCAGTAGCAGTGATTCTATCAGATATTAAGCAGCAAGTGGGTGGTCTACTAGGAAGATTTTCATGGGATGGGACTGTTTTGCGACGAGATAACAAGATAGTAGTGGGGGATGTTGCTGGAACTAGGCAGAAAATTCTTGAATGGCTTCATTCTAGTGCTCAAGGAGGTCACTCAGGAATAAATGCTACTTATCAAAAGGTTCGCAGCTTGTTTTGGTGGAGGAATCTTCATAAGGAAGTGGAAGAATATGTAAAAGGCTGTGATACTTGAGCTAGGTGTAAATATGAAATAGTAGCTTCTCCGGGTTTATTACAGCCATTGCCAATTCCAAGCAAGGTTTGGGAGAGCATATCAATGGATTTTATAGAAGGGCTTTCTAGGTCTAATGGAAAGGAGGTAATTTGGGTTATAGTTGATCAGATGAGTAAATATGGATATTTTATCAGCTTAGCCCATCCCTTTATAACTTCTTCTCTTGCTCAATTTTTTCTTGACCAAGTATATAAGCTTCATGGAGCACCAGTGGAGATTATCAGTGATCGAGATCCTATCTTCATCAGTAATTTTTGGAAGGAGTTCCTCAGGGTTATAAAAATTGAGCAAAGATTGTCTTCAGCTTATTATCGTCAAAGTGAAGGACAAACTGAAGTTTTGAACTGTTGTTTAGAGTCCTATATAAGGTGTTTGTGTTGGGAGAATCTTAAGGAATGGAATCAGTGGGTGTGTATGTGTTGGGAGAATAAGGAATGGAATCAGTGGGTGCCTTTGGCTGAATGGTGGTATAATACTACTTTTCACACTTCTACTGAGGCAACCCCATATGAGCTATTATATGGCCAAAAGCCTCCAGTTTATTCTCTCTATATTCCTGTAACTACTGTCATTGAAGCTGTGGACAGAAGTTTTATCGCAAGGGAAAGAATGCTAGCTGTATTAAAGCACTATTTACATAAGGCTGTCAATGCAATGAAGCAGAGGGAAGATGCTAGAAGGTCTGATCGTGAATTTCAAGTAGGTCAGTGGGTTTTTCTTAAGCTCCAACCCTATTGACAGGTTTCTGCAGCAACTAGGAGTACTCAAAAGTTGGCTCCTCGGTTCTATAGTCCTTACAAAGTAATAGAGAAGATTCGACCAGTATCTGAGTCTAGGATACACCCTACATTTCATGTGTCTTTGTTGAAGTTATGTCCAAATCCCTGTGTTAAACAAAGACATCCCCCTATTGATTACCCCGCTGTTCCTAGTTCTCAATACCCTGAAAAGGTACTGGCCAATAGGGTTGGGAGGAGGAAAAAGCGAATTATTACTGAAGTATTGGTGGTGCAATGGAAGGGATATCCTGAAGAGGAAGCTTCTTGGATTTCTCTCTACAAGCTACAACAGCAATTCCCTGAATTTCAGATTTCTAACCCTTGAGGACAAGGGTTGTTTTGGGGGGGGGGGGGGGGGCATTGTTATAATAAATATATAGTTATTGTTAGTTACTATTGTTAGTATATTTTGAGCAGTGGCTTATACATAGTAGTAGTTAGCACAGTTAAAAATAGGGAATAAGATTGAATAAGATTGCAGTGACTATTCTTTTCACTTCTCCCTCAAAACCTCTCATTTCTTTCTCTTTTCCCTTCCCGATTTCCCTCTGTTCTCTTTCCTTTCTTTTCTGTTTTCCCCATTCTTTCCTATTCTTGATCAATCGGCGTACCACACTCTTTGATTGAGATACTTCTACTTCAACAATTTTTGTAGTATTTTATCTCAAGTGTTATCAATTTTAAAAAATATAGAGAGCTTTATATTTCACGAGCAGTGTGGCTTATACTTAATTCTATGTGAATGCATAGGACCTATTCTAAGGTGCTTTAATAGTTTGTCACAACAGGATCACAAATTTTAGTTTGGAAATGAATTCATCTGTCCTTTGTTACATGTTGCCTATAATTTTGAAGTATATTGGGGTTAAATGCCTGCTTTACGTAGTGAACGATAATAACGTGTGGATTTCTTCCACAGGATGTTGCAAAGAGCGATACAAAAATAGCAGTTCGCGAATCACGAGCCAAGGATTTGAGGAATGAAATTCTAAACTCTGAAAAGTGAGTTCTTAACTAGTAAGATTTTGCATGCTTGAGAAATGTATCTCTCATCTCTACCTTTGTTCCCTTCCTACTTATTCATGCACTTTTCCCATGGTTTACCCTGTAGGTTGAAGGCACACTTTGAATCTAATCCGAGGGACCTAGGTATTGCAATTATTAGTTGATTGTAGTGTTTGATTGTTTAATGCTTTGAGAAGTCTTGAAATGTTGACAATGATGTATTTGTGCAAATCTATTGAAACATGACAAAGTTTTGAGCAAAAATGCCCCTCCAGCACACCTACGTGATGTGCCGGACTATTTAGTAGATAAAACAACCAAAGGGGCAAGGGAAATGGTCAAAGCTTGCAAAGGATGCAATGGGAAATAATAATCGCTCACGAGGATGGAAAAGGAAAAGTCCAGAAAAGGTGGAGACCCTCTCAAGGCTATATCTTCCAAGGTAGTTAGTTAGTCATTTATTTTTTTTTTATTTTTAATTTTTTTGTTCTGTGTGGATCAAATGTGAGGGAGGAAAAAGAAATGTTGCTTTCGTGGTTGTTGACAGATTTTGATGAAATTTGGACCTAGGTGTCTAAAAGACCACACAAAGGGGATGGACAAACGCAGGAAGAAAAACGAAGTTTGATCAATATGGTTTTCTTGGACAAAGCCGAGTCGTCCCGGTTGAGGTTGAGAGGATACACAATTTTGTTCACTCCAAATGATTTACCTTAAAGTAGTCTTGTAATTGCTATTTTTGTAGGGAATTAAGTTGTGCATCATGTATGTCGCTCTGCTACACAAGCGTCACGCGAGGCTACAATGCTACAAGGAGAGAGAGACAGATGGAGATGGGGATGGCGGGTGAAGTTCACTCTCTCCATCTGCTTAGTGATAGAGGGGGTGCTTGTGGAAAATATATAGGCAAATTTTCACGTTGTGTTTTTCTTTCTCTCTCAAATCTATGTTGTCATTTGGAAACGTCCTCTGATTAGAGGTTTTCCCCACTTGTCCTTAATGTAATGAAAGTAAGGTCATTTGATGCTTAAAACCAAGTAGAAATACGAGTAAAATAGAAGTTAAATGTGTTGTTTAACAGTATTGAAATTTACTTATTCTAACGGTTCTTTTATTAGACTCGCAAATATTTTGAAGCATGAAATTGCCATGATATATCTTTAACACTGTTTTAGATCAAAGTTTAGAAACAAAAAGTTAAAATATGTTTGAATCACTATTTTAAAAAAACATAATTAAAATGGTGAAACGAAGGATGAAAGAATAATTCTTTCTATTTGCAAAGTTGCCATAAGTGAAAATAATATGTTCTTGGTCTCTTCTCTTATTTTGCAGAACAAAAGGCAATAAAACATCAAACAAATTTTAGCTGATTTTTTAGAATAAATGATCAAAAACACATTTTTAAGTAGTATTTTTATATATATTTTAAAAACTAAACAGGAAATCAAACCGGTGCTTAATCTTTCTTCCTCTCCCATTCTCTTCATAAAATGGCTCACTTCTCTTCGTTAACCCTGTCTTTCTTCGCCATCCATTAGACCGAAGAGTATTATGTAAATACTTTTGGCATTGTAGCATCCAACTTATTAAAAAGAATTCAATTAAAAACTTAGAACGTAAAAACATTTCATTTTAAAAGCAAAAGATGACCGTACAACCTTGTTTTGCACAGAAACTTCTGCTATTGTACTAATTCCATAGAACAATACACTTCCAAATTATTTCACATACATGAGCCTATATATATTTGGACAAATTATTCATAATCTATCACTGCTCCTCATCAGCCAGAAACTTTAATTTGTTTCAGAGAAAGAGTAACCTGGAAGGAAGTCAATGAAAACAAATAACTCTTCATGAAAATGTATCATATCAAGCATGAGAATTTCAACGAATTTTCTATTCTTTAACTTGAATGTATAATAAAGGAATCTTAACTATCGGCGTGTGTGGGAAAGAGATTGAGTGTAAAAGAGATGGTGTTTATTTGGTTTCCTTTGAAACCAGGGTTTTAAAAGTGTGGATTGGGCTAAAAATTAAACAAACAGTTATCAAATATCCAAAAAAACTTCTAAACTAAATTACAGTTTTAGATAAACTTATGGTATTAACTTTTGGGTGATGAAAAGAGCTTTTGGACTGGAAAATAACTATTTTATTTTTATATTTTTTTTATTATTTTACCTTATGCCCTTTTTAGTAATTTATCTATAAAAAAAGGCATTCTGATAATAACTATTAAACACTTATTTTTTTATAATCACTTTTATTCTAAAAGTTATTTTTTATAATCTATTTTCCATAAGCTAAACCAAAATAGCCCATAATCTTTTGGCAAACTATCTAGTTAGCAATAGAAAACGTTTTGAATAAAAGCTAATTTACTTAATTGGCAATCAAATCATATTAATATTCGATTAATTTAAACAGTACAAATTTGTTTAGAATAAATTTTTATTTTTAATAAAAGCTAATTTAAACTGTTCAAATTGATTCAATCATGAGGATTGACTAAAAATATGTGTATTTCACCATAAATAAATAAATAAATAAATTCTGAAACTCATGATGCTAACCTCATTCTGAGAGAGGTGTCCAATGTCTGCCATTGGTCATGCTCAAGCCTTTGAACCTATTAACACAGTTTGATTAATTTCACAGTTCCGTAAAATTCCCAGAAACTGAGAAACAAGAGTAAGACAAGAATCTGAAAACCTTTTAACTATTACCTGTTGCAATCTCTGGTTTTCTTCCATTAGTTTGATTTCCTGGATTGGCGTGTTATTCAGTTTGAACACAGAAAATGAGTTTGGCTTCATTGATTATGAAGACACAATAATACATTAATTAATAACAAGAGAATATTAATGATAAGAATTTGAAAACCTGGTTTAGTCTCTGGTTTTCTTCCATGAGTTTGGCTTCCTTCATTGACATGCCCAACAAATTATTTAAACAAATGGAGATGCATATATACATTTAAACCTATATACTCCTCTAGTCATAAATGTAGAAACTAGATAACTAATTTATAAATATTAAAGAAATTAGTTAAGTTAGTTATTTGTAATAAATGCATTTTAGTTCCCTTGAAATATTCATTTTAGTCATTATCCTTATTAATGAAAACCCTTTTTAATATATACAATCAATAGGATAGTTTTGAGAAAAATTATAATTAAGAGGGAGAGATTGAATGCATAGGATGTGCTTTTGATAAATAATGAACTTAACATTAACCTTGCTCTTGAGAATATTGATCTCTTGCTGATGTACTTCATCCTGAAAGACATAAATTTCTATCTGTTATAAACTCTATCGTATTACCTGTGTCACGCGCATGATTCAATGAAAATCTCAAAATAGTAAAGAAATTATACTCCTCTTGTCCTTAATATAGAACCTATTTAACTAATTTGATTAAATTAAGAAAATTAGTTAAATTGATTAATATAATATATTTTTTTCTAAAACTCCATAATCATCTTCCTTAACTCCCTCCTTTCTTCTCTTACTTGATTATTGTTGGAGTATTAATAAGGGTAATTTAAAAAAAATTGATAAATATAATAAATATATTTTATATTTAGGGTCAAAATTAACTCCTCAATTAAATCATATATTAAAGACCGGAGTAATATGTTTTTCTGATAGTAAGGTAATATTATTAATCCCTTCTACTTTTATACAATATATTGAATGTTGATAGGCTGAACTACTAAACCAATAAAAAAGTGGCTCACAAAACCAGTGAATACATAACTCAACTGGCAATTGGCCGTACTCACTTAATCAATAGTACTTGATTTTCAATTGTATATGCAACTGTTTAAAAACTTGTTTGAAAAGCTTTCCTATCCTTTTGGTCCTACCTTATTTGACTCAAATTTGTTAAAATCTAATATAGCTTCTAGATACTAGTGGTTTGATTTATTGATTAGAAGGATTGATATATTTTTATATGCAAAAAATATCAATACTTTAAAGAATATATGCACAAATAATACCGGTACTCGAACTTAAATCCTTTTTAGCTAATAAATTTTTAAACAAAATTTTTTTACCGATTTTTTCTTGAATTAAAAGAAAAAAGAAAGTGCTGGCTAAATAGAAAGACAAACCTTTGCTCTTGAAATACGATTCAAACTTGTGTTAAGTAAATTTTCTAGTTTCCTTAGATCTCTTAAGGTCAATCCTTGAAGTTCTTCTCCATTGAGCTGCCTGTTATTAGAAACTAAATGATCAAATAATAAATAAACACGTTGTAGCATGCCTTATAAAATATCTAGCACCATATAATAATAATACCTTATTTCACGAGTCTTCTCTTTTAGCTCCTTGTTCAGCTTAAAATAATCGCCTTCTACCTGTCCAGTTACCAAAAAAATAACAATTAAATAAAATCTCCTATGGTTTCTTTTATATCTCAAAGTTTCCTGAAGTCTATGTGCAATTTCGTATTGAGTAGAATTGTGTGTATGATTACTCTTTCAGGTTTCCAAATTCTATGATACTGTGAAAAGGCATAATTCTGAACATCCTAACCTATTAGTTTTACACCAAGCAGAAATACAGTAAACAAACAATTGAAATGCCTATTTGGTACATAAACTAGAGTGGAAGAAAAAGAATAAAATAACAGAAAAAGAAAATTTCTCGGGTCCTAAGAAAAATTATCAAAGATAATTACTCTTGAGTAATAATAATTTTGGAAAGAATTAATTAATTACTGTTTTGTTCTCAAGCTAAAAGAAACATCTTTCCTTTCATCCAACTAAATCAGCAGGGCATAATTATGTTTGGTAAGAGAAATATAAACTTTGGTAACTTGAATTTTCTCTGGAGAAAGGAGATAGTAAAAGCTTTCCAAAGATGCTGCATCAAGAGTAGAAACCACTATAGCTTGTTAACACAGAATTTGATACATCTAAATTTTCATGGCAAAAACAGGTAACTTTCTACTCTTAATTTGATGATTTTAGCTGTAAAACCATGTTCAAGAAGCTCAAGGTTGTTTAGAAAAGAAGAGTGGCTATGAATTAACTAAGGCCATGAGATCTGATAGAAGAGAGGAGAGTTCACATCCAAAGGATTCAACAGCTTCTGTGAAGATAATAGGATTCAACAGAGAAACTAGTCCTCATTGTCTTTGTACGGAGTCAAAAGGTTATAAGCTCTGTAATTCAATTAGTGGACAGATCATTGTTAATCAGAGATTGTTGAGTTGGATGAGGAAGCTTCAAGGGATGGGGGTGCTAAGGGAAATGAAGACTGAGTTGTCTCCCATCTTCAGAGAAAAAAGATAATCAACTACCTGGTGAAATCACTAGTCCACCATCAACTCCTCCTCATTGAAGTTCATGATCTTCATCAAGTTTGAGTTCTAGGTGAAGAAATCCCATACAGAAATCTAGAAGAAATTTATAACGTCATTGACAATTTAAATGATCAATATAACCTCTTCTCTATTTGCTTCAAGCAGCAGCGAAAGACAGAAGATGGTTATAAGCCATGAACGAGGAGATTAAGGCAATACAAAGGAAAAACATGACACATGGGAGTTGTTAAAACTTCCTAAAGGTCATAAGGAAATTGTAATGCTAAAGGACAAGTTGAAAAATCCAAGGGAAGATTGATAATTAAAGGTGTTGAGATATCAAGTATGAGTGAATTTGACTTGATGTGAGAGAATAAAGAAGTCCCACATCGGATAGAGTTGAGCTGAAGAAGTGTAATATAAACGAAAGGACACTTCCATAAAGATTTTGGTTAAAATGTAGCGTCGAGCCAACTTATATGTATTTGCTTTATTACTGACTAGAAGAAACAATAGGGAATATGTTGACAACAAATCAGCACTAGGACTGGCAAATTAAGAATCCAGTCTTTCAAAAAAGGAGTGGGCATACAGATACATGATTTTCCTTTGTAAGAGAATGCATTACAAAGCCTCCAACTGAAGCCTATATGCTGTCATTTTAGGTTGACAACAAATCTGCATTAATTTTAATAAATGATCTAGTCTTACAAAAGGAAGATAAATGGAAACATTCAAAGATCAAAGGGGGAGAATGGAGAAGAAAATTATATATACCTGCAGTTCAAGAGATGGCTGTTGTGATTTGTCAAGGTTCAGATCTGAGTACAAGTTTCTTCTTTCAATCACCTGCCTCATGCTTCAAATAGCAAAAAATTGTTACCCATTGGTTCATATTTTCTTGGGTTATTATTAATATATTTATGTACCTTAACATATATAATATTTTGAAGGTACATTATACTTGCATATATTATCACTATCTTAATGTCAATGTCATTCTTTAAGCTGGTATAGTTAATTAGTTTAACCACTTGAACGGTCAACTTAAGAAAAAAAATGAATTATATATATGATTTCTAGTTAGTTTTGCTAACTTGAATTTCAAATGGATTGTTAGAAGAAGATTATTTCAAACAATTTCAGGCGAAGAAAATAAGATTTTAGAATTAAAAATAAAATCCTTATATATTCTCCTATCTTTGATATTTGCAATCATTCTAGTCTTCTTTGGAGCTTTTAGGAGCTCTATGGCTGCCATGGCTTGGCTTTTGGGTGAAGATTGAAAGTAATTAGAGTTTAAAGCTTTGGGAGATTTGAGCTTATTTCTTGGTTCCTTCTTGATTTTAATTAGGATTTTGACCCCTTGTATAGATTAAATTCTTATTTCTCCTTTATATTTGATTAATGATATGATTATGCTAAATTTACTCCATTCTTAGTACTATTTGTTGTTTGGCCACTAAAGAGATTGTTCTGTTCATGTTGATTTATGCTGGAGAGAGTTAAGTTGATTGTAAAACTTCAGTATTTAATGACTCGATAACTTAAAATTTGTAAGATTTAATGGATGGTTTTATTGACGAGGTAGTGAAACACTTATTTTGTTCCATCCATAAAATTCAATCTTATATTTGTTGGTCAATTGTGTAACTTTAATTATGAGCTAACCTACTTTTCTCATGGTTATTGTATTATATTCAGGGTCCTCAATCAAGACAGATTATTGAAATGGGGAGATGTCTTATTTGATTTTGTGTTACTTCCACTTTCTCTCTTCTTGAGTTGTGGCATTGTCATCTTGCTCATTTATAAATGATACCTTATAATTTTAAATGGTTCCTTAGACAATGTTTCTACTAAATATCTATATTATATTTTTTGTCGAACTGCGAAACAACCGTATTTACTTTTGATAAAAGGACTTTGTTTTTTGAGTCACCTTTTAACCTGATTCTTTGTAATATCTTCTATTCCATATATGGGCGGGTCATCTACTTTTTGATATTTATTTATGATTATTTTGATAAATTATAAAAGTTAGTATAAATGGTCTCAGATTCATATTAAATAGATTTGTCACTGGGATTTGTACTGACTCCTCCACATGAAGTATAAATGTTTTTCATTATGATAATTCTATGGGATATTATAACTTAAAATTCTCAGTTTTCTATTAGCATAGCACTTTCTCTCAATACTCATGCTCTTATACAATCAATAAAATGGTCATGCTTAATGAAAGAAAGCACAATCACATCATTGATTTTATTTGTGCTCTTCTCATTTCCTCCTCTTGTTGACTCCAAATATTTTAAGTAGGTTTTCATTGAAGATTATATTCCTTTAATTTGGGACTCTTCAAGCATGCTGTTAGCAAAAATTAGAACATATTTGGTTGAAAATTGCAGGTAAGGGAAATTAATTTTTTTTCTAGAATGCTATATAGCTTTAATTTGATTATAATGCATGTAGGGCGGCTCAACATGTAGGCTTATGCAGAAAATTTCAAGCCCAAAAGGAGAAGAAGAGGGATTAGGGTTTTTTTAACAAAAGAAAATCATAATTGGACCAATAAATTGGGTAATGTGTGATTAATTTTTTTAATTTTCCATTAGTATGGGCATATATCTAATGAACCCATATAACAATCCTTACATATTGGTATTGAATTATATTGTATTGCCTCTTGAGTAATCACTTTTGTCCACTAAGACTCTAGGTTAACAAAATAATACTCAATATAACTACATGCTTTATGAAGTAAAAGGGGAATTATTGAATCCTTAAGATAGAGAGATAATGACAGAAGGATAATGCTAGAGAGCAATGGAAGTAATGGTAATTCTCGTTTGTATATTCTTCTAATCTGGTACATATATACACTTCAATATACAATCAAAAAGCATAAAATCAGGGATCACATTTACTAATACATGCAGAATATAATCCCTACAATCTCCCCTCATTAATTCCTAATCATCTAATTAGTTCTAATATCTCCTACACTCCCCCTCAAGTTGGAGTATAAATGTTTATCATATCCAACTTGGCAATTAGATATTTAAATTTGTCTCAAGTCAACCCCTTTGTGAGTGCATCTGATGTCTGTTCTTTGGAGAGAATGTATCTGAGTTCAATTATCCTAGCATCAATCTTTTCTCTTATGAAGTATCTATCTATCTCCACATGCTTTGTTCTGTCATGCTAGACTGAATTGTGTGACATATTAATAGCTACCATATTATCTAAGCATAGTCTAATAGGTAAACATTCCTAATTCTTCTAATACTCGTTTTACCCATAAGCCTTTACATTTCCCAGTGCTATAGCTCGAAACTCAGCTTTAATACTGCTTCTAGCAACCACATTTTTTTTACTATGCCATGTGACCAAATTCCCTCACATATATGTAACATAGCCTGAGGTTGATCTTTTGTCATCTTGATTACCAATCCAATCAGCATATATGAGTATTTCCACATTTCTCTTATCAGATTTCTTGGATAGGAGTCTTAGTCCAAGTGAGCCTTTTAGATATGTAAGAATTTTGTATACTTCATTAACGTGCTTTTGTTTGGGATTATGGGAGTGTTGACTCACAACACTGACAGCATAGGCAATGTCTTGCCTTGTGTGTGATAGATAAATTAACTTACCTACCATACATTGATATATTCACCTATCTATCTCCTTTCCCAAGTTTGCATCATCTTTAATCTCGTCTACTCGGATAGGAGTTCGCTAGGTCTGCATCCCATTATACCGGTTTCTTCCAGGAGATCCAGTATGTATTTTTTCTTTGAGATATTAATTCTTTTCGCATATTTGGCTACTTCCATACCCAAGAAATATTTCATTTTCCCCAGATCTTTCACTTGGAATTCCTAATTGAGAGCCCTTTTAATTCTATTATCTATGTTGGATTGTCACATGTTAGAATGATGTCATCCATATATACTGCTAATACCATAAGATTTCTCTTCATGTGTTTGAAAAATAAAGTGTGATCACTCTATCCCTGTGTATATCCTTGTCCTTTCAATACTTTGGTGAATCTCTCAAACTATGCTCGAGGAGACTGTTTCAAGCTATACAGTGATTTCTTCAGCTTATACTTGCCTTCCTTTTTCCCAGGAAATCCTGGAGGCATCTCCATGTATACTTCTTCTTTCAATTCCCCATTTATGAATGTGTTCTTGACATCCATCTAATGTAGTGGCCAGTCCAGATTAGCAGCGAGTGATAGAAGAATTATGAACACCCATTTGCATCCAACTGCTCTCTTACCCTTTAGTAGTTCAACTACTTCCCAAGTTTCATTGTTCTCTAGTGCTTTCATTTCTTCCACCATCGCTTGTCTCCATTCAGAGCTTGCTAGAGCTTCATTTATATTCTCTAGTATTCTGAGTTGATCAAGATGATAGATAAAAGTATGATGTTCATATGATATGGCATGATAAGAGACAAACATATCTATTGGATGCCTGGTACATGCCTTTTGTTATTTTCTGATTACTATTAGGAGATCAATATCATCATTCTAAACTTGTGGTTGTTCAAAACCTGCACCTAGTTTATACTCTTGGTGTGAGTCATTTACTAAAGGAGCATTACCTGTCGTATTTCTGTGAGTGTACACTTGTCCCCATTTCTTAGTGTCTCCCCCCTGAACTAGTATCTCCTTCAGATTCCTCTTGTATTGGTGTGTCAAGGGTATATTATATATGTTGTCATGTTCCTGATAGAGGTATAGTGGTTGGGGTTCAAGGAGTGGTTAGGGTTCAATGTCAATTTGAAGTTTATGAGGTTCACTCCAAGTCTCCTCCTGAATCGAAGATGAGGGAGAAAAAGGAATTGTTTCATGGAAGGTGACATCACATGTAACATAGAGGCATTTAGTCAAGGGGTCAAAACATTTATATCCCTTTTGGGTATTGGCAAGTCCTAGGAAAATGCATTTGACAGCCTTGGGGTCAAGTTTGGAAGTATGGTAGAGATGGACAAAGGCAGTACACCCAAAGACCTTAAGAGGAAGGGTGTTTTCCAAGTAAGGGAGTTCAAAGTGATGCTAGAGGACCTGGAAAGGGGTTTGGAAGGACAAAGATTTACACGATATGCGGTTAATGAGGAAAGTGGCCATAAGGATAACATCAGTCCAATAGAAATTAGGAACATGACTATTAAATAGAAGAGCCCGAGCAGTCTCTAGAAGATGCCTATTTTTCTGTTCAGCAATACCGTTTTGTTGGGGGCTATAGGGACAAAAACTTTTATGGGTAATACCTTGTTCTTTAAGGAAATGAGATAATGGAGAGTTAAAATACTCAATGCTATTGTCGATATGGAGGGTCTAGAGTTTTGTATTAAATTGGGTGAGGAACATTTTATATAAATCAATAAAGGTTTGATACACTTCGGTTTTATCTATTAAGAGGAAGACCCAACTAACACGAGTATGATCATCAATGAGGATCATAAACCATTTTGACTGGGTACGGTTGGCAACTCAGGATAGACCCCATAAATCACTATGGATAATAGAAAAAGGTTTAGATGGGCGATATGGTATACTTTGGAAATGAGTGCGATGATGTTTAGGGAGTTCACAGGCAGCACAAGAAAATTCTGAATTTTTATTAGAAGAGATTAAGGGAAACATCTTACACATATATTGAAAATTCAGATGTCCTAATCTCTTGTGCCATAACTCCAATTCACTAGTTTTAGGGAGAGACACTTTATTACAGAATTGAGGTTATTGATTATGATAGTCATCCAGGTAATAAAGCCCATCGAGCTTCTTAGCAACACCAATTGTCGTCCCTGTGAATAGATCCTAAAAAAGACAGTGGGCAGAAGAAAAATTAACCTGGCATTGTTCATCTCTAGTCAACTGACTTACAGATAACAAGTTACATTGCAAGTTTGGAACATATAGGACATTATGTAGAGTTAGAGTAGTAGAAGCTTTGATGGTACCACTACCAACAACCAGAGAGTCAGAGGCATCAACAATTTTAACTGTGAGATTGGTTTTTACAGGAGTGTATTTGGAAATAAGAAAGATATCATTGGTTATGTGGTTAAAAGCACTTGAGTCAATTATCCAACAAGGGCCTGTAAGCTTACCTTTAATGGTGATAAGGACTTTAAAGGAATTACCTCGCTTCATTATGGTGGCAACTGATTGCTTACGGGTCTGATTCCAAAATAACTGCTAATGGATCTGGGCTTTGGACAGGAGTATGGGCTGATCCATCAAATTGTGCTAAACCATATTAGGCCAAAGTACATGATCCACTAACAATGCCTTGGGCTTCATTTGAGGGAGTTATTTCGGCCAGATGTCATTTGGGCCTCCTTGGTTTGGGCTTCCAATCTATAGGCTTGCCGTGTAAGTCCCAGCACCTCTCCCTAGTATGCCCAATCTTCTTGCAGTGCTCACACACAAGCCGTCTCTCCAGGAGTCTCCAACCCGAGCAGTGAGGGTAGAAGCTTCAGTCACTATTGGTCGTGACGCTGAGAAATCAAAGTACATCACCTGTCATCGAGCTTCCTCATCGCTTAGAAGGGCAAAGGCTTCGAGAACTGTTAGGAGGGGTGTGCGTCTGAGAAGATGGCCGTGAACCTCTTCATAAACTGGATTCAGGCCGATGAGGAACTCGAATAGTCGTTCTTCCTCCAAGTCCCGCCAATAAGTTGATGCATCCTCAATGTGAGGACAAACCCGTTGCTTCAATTGATCCAATTCTTGCCAAAGGGTAGTTTTTTTTTCCATATAATACATATTTAAGCAACGGTCACCTTGTCTGACCGTCCACAGTCAAGAGCGGAGGTCAAACACTAGAGACGCCGTCGAGCGCTTTGCATATGCTTCCTTCACAGCGAGCCATATTTCCTTGGCAGAGGGAATAAATATGAAGCTCCACCAGACATTGGGTACCATGGAATTGAGCAACCACGATGCCACCAATGAGTTCTCAGTCTTCTATCAACGACGAGTGGCGGTATCATCAGTGGAAGGCAGGTCAGTCTAAATAAATTTTAGCATATCACGACTATCGAGTGCTAGATACATAGACTATGCCCATTCTACATAATTGTCACCGGTAAGACACTCGGGGACAATGATTACAGCGGAGCCTTCGATGCCGATGACCTTGGGTGGGAAACGTAACACACCGTCGGTCATGGTGGAGGCGGCGTCAGCAGAGGGTGATAACGGGGATCCCTGCTCTGATAACATATTGAATCCTTAAGACAGACAGATAGATAATGACATAGGGACAATGACAAAGAGCAATGGAAGTAATGGTAATTATCATATGTATATTCTTGTTCTAATCTAGTACATATATACACTTCAATATACAATCAAAAAGCATAAAATCAGGGATCACATTTACTAATACAATCATAATATAATCCCTACAATCTTGCCTCATTAATTTCTCATCATCTAATTAGTTCTAATATCTCTTATAGGAATCAAGCACTCTACTAGATTGCCCTGACAATTATGGTTGTTGGAATAAGAACCTTAACATTCCATTTTAATTTTACTTTGCATTGACCACTCTTACTTTTACTTGTAGTTCAACTTAAATGATGAAAGTACGAAATTTAGTGCCTAATCACCAATTCAATTGATTCTCTGTGGCAATGATCTTGAGTTACCACTATCAACTTGTATGGCCCATTACACTTATGATGCCCGAATTTTGGGGTGTGCATCAAGTTTTTCTACTCAAGATTTCTAGACTGAAACAAATATTATGTTATCAACTAGGTTCCATTTTATCTAATTGGGAATTTCTCTCCCTTTGAATGTCTTCATAGACTCCTCTTTACTATAAGCTCTTGCTCGTGTATATGTTGTTTCTTAAGATGTCACACTAAGCAAAGGTAATTATTATTGGGATACTTTATCTCATCGCATGTGTATCTCTCTCTCCTTTTTTATAACTCTTTGCATCAATTGGCATCCAGTGTTTTTATCATATTATTATATATCTGAGCAACTAATTAATACTAATTGAGGCTTTGCCTCTCTCCAATAGCATGTAAATTTCTTATCATGTAATATTCTAAGACCACATATTATGTTCTCTTCATTTCTTAATTTTTCTCTATTTCCATTACCACTAAATCTTAATTTTGATAAGGTCTTTAGCATGCCTTATTGCATTCCTCCTACTAGTAGTCCTCTCTTCTCAATAATATACCTGACACGCCTTCTCCCTCTACTTGACCAACCCAAGTTAGAACTTTTCGTTAACACCTTCATGATTATTTTTCATTCTATGCTTCATTAGCATGAACCTTGTTAGTCTTACAAAGAAGTTTCTATTAACTCTTGTTGGTAGCAAGCAATGCAAGATAAAAATTATAGATGTTGGAGAAAACTTAAGCTTGGAACTAGTTGACCTTCTAAATGAAAAAGCAATGGTTGCATGCATATGGATTTAGAAAATCAAAACTCACTCTGATGGATCTGTAGAAATTATATGAGGCTTGCTTTGTGTCTGAAGGCTTTAATCATGAATACGGCATTGACTATAAGGAGACTCTTGTTCTTGTTGATTGCATTACCTCTACTCATTCGGTTCTAAATGTAGGTGATACACAAGTAATTTGTAAAGATTAAAAAAAGTAGTTAAATTGATTGTTAATTTGTAAAAAATTATGTTAGTTTTTCTAAAATATTCTTTTTAATTATTTATATTAGAAACTACTCTCTTGATAGAAAATCCCCTTAATATGTACAATAGAGAATTTATACAAATAGCATATGTGGTCTCTATTGTCCTCTTTATGGTCTTAAGTAAGTTTTTTGAGGTTGCTTTGCTAAATTTAGTTCTACCATCAATTATCTTTGGCTTCTCCTTTAGCCTATTGAGTTTGCATAGCTAATTATAGAAATGTTCTATTACTCTTATATGTTAACATATGATGACGATTCAAAAGATTAAACATTTCCTTACTCAAAATTTTGACAATTTGAGCTACTTCTTGGGGCTTGTAGATATTAATTTGATTATGTTCAATCTGAGCTACTTCGTATAATGGCATCTATCTCTCTCCCTCAAACACACACACAACACACACTCAGGTTATATATACCTCTGATTGAATTTCCAGAGCTCGTATCTCTTATAGTGTAACTAATTGAGACAACTCCTGTTAAGCTCCATTCTGAGTTCGCATACCATAAGGTAGCTTGTTAGAAGACCTTCCACTTTATCATTAAATTATTAGTTTGATTATGTTTGATTGGAAGTTTCCTGTTCAATGTAATTTCCTTTTCTATTTAGGAATTAATGTATAATTTCACGGCCTTGCACCAATTTTTTGCATAAAATCTGTAACTTCTTAATTGTTATTAATTTGATCCTAATTAAAATATAAGAGTCAGTAGGATGGTCTGTTTTGAACCTAGACATAATACCTCAATCTATTTTATATTTTAAATTTAATTTTTTTCATAAACTCTCCTTAGTGATTGCACATGGGGGTTTCCATTAATGGAATAATTTCCTATACAAATGATTAAAAGGGATATTTTAAAAAAATTAATACACATTTTTTACAAATAACTAATTAAATAATTTTTTTAATACCTATGAATTAGTTATCTTGACCGGACCTTTGATTTGGTCTTGAATCCTCTTTGAGATTAATGTTTTGATCTAATTAATCAGCTAAAAGAATTTATGTAATGCTATCTAGTTAGATATTCAGAAGTTATGCACTCCTTGGAATAATTTCTAGCGTAGTAGTTAGCAGCTATATATATACACATAATACATGTAAAGTTCTTATAGAATAGTGTTGGTATATATTTCCAAACAACCAATAACATTTTAAAATGAATTCATGAAACCAGGCTCTAGGTTAAGTTGTGCATTTTAGAGACAACAAAGGAGGACATGAATATTCACACACATGTAGGAGAAAGCATGAAATGAATATAAAAACCTTTTTTCACCATATATAGTTCAGCTTTTCCTCTTACATACAGTTAAATAAAATTATATATATACGTATGTATATGCAACTTGAATATACTCATGTGATTCTATTATAGAAGTTAGTTAGTAAGTTGGTCTTAATCATAAGTATAAAACCCGGTTTCACTTTAGAGTAATGATATAGAGAGAGAGAGAGTGAGATGAGAGATACCTTGTACTAGAATAATCAAAGAGTTTGCCAGAAGCAGAAAAGACTAAGAGTGCAATCTCAGCATCACAGAGAGTAGAGAGCTCCATGGCCTTCTTGAATAGACCTTTCCTTCTCTTTGAGAAAGCCACATGCCTCGCTGCTACGTTCTCGATCTTCTTTATCGCTATCTTCCTTCTCGTCATTTCTTCAATCAATCCCTAGCTAGCTCCTTCAAACTGAAATCAGAATTAGAGAAATCCATTTGAAAAGAAAAAACCTGGGCATATATATTCTTCACATAAATGCTCAAGAAAACGATTAAAATAGAGCAGATCAAAGGAATCACAGGAAATCAATGAGAGAGAAGGTAGGTGAGGTTTTTGTTGAGGAGAAGAAGAAGAAGACAGAAGAATCTGAAAAGCAATGATGAATGAAATCAAATAAAAATTAAAAACGGAAAGGTTTATTTGAGGAAACCTGGAGATACATACAGAGACTTTCTCAAATTTTTTCTTGGATCTCTTTCTTTCCTTATCTTCACCTTCTTTTTCTTGATTAAATTCACTGCTGCACATTCACGTACACATGAATGAATATTATATTTATTTTTTCAAGATAGCATCAATTCTTACTTCAATTAGGGGGTGGTCCTTTAACTGGGCCCCACATTGTGTGTTCAATTATATATATATATATATATATATTTATATTAAATATAAAAAATAATTTATTTTGGATAGATACTTATAGCTCCATCATCAAGTATGAAAAATAGAATGGAACGGAAAAAATTGAATATTATTAATTAAGAAACAATACCATTCCCTCGTTACTGCTACCGCCTACCAGTTAACTCTTATTACAAATAAAAATATTATAAAATTATAAAATTTTAAGAAAAAGCGCGGAATTTGAAGGTAAAAAAAAAAGTTGAAATTTGTGTGGAATATAACGTAAATAAATATTCACGAATTTTAATGTTTTTTTGTTGGTATATAAAAATTTATATATATTTAATATTCATCTTCCATCAAAGTAAAAATATAATTTTAGTACTTAAAAAATATTTATAAAAAATTTATTAAAAAAAATAATGTAAATAAATGTTTACGAATTTTAATGTTGAATATATGAAAAGTAATGGATGGCTACACGTCTGTTCAAATGGGGAGACCAGCGCTCGGCAATTGTACATGTGCGATAGCGACATCACCATTTCAAGGGACTGTCCTTTACCTTTTAGGGGGAACAGTTGTATTACGTAAGAATTTATGGGCAGTTTGATAATTTATTTTTTTAATTAATAATTAATTTTGATATTTTTGACCAAATTAATTTTGATATATGAACATACTTTTCTTCTAGCATGATTAGATTAAAATATCGGACAAAGCAAAGAACTGTTACATAGATTGTCCAAAACAATAAAATGAACAAAATAATTGGATAAGATTATAAAATAGACAAGAATAAAATTAAGAGATGAAAATTAGAAAACTCAAATAAATTACATCATCAATGTTTAAATTCTAACTTTCTAGTTATTCCACAAACTAAATTTATAGCGAAAATTAGTAAAAATCATGTTTGATTTTTTTTCTTATTAGTTAGAAAGACTTGATATATTTTTTATACACAAAAAATATAAATACTCTACGAAACGTTTCATCAATTTTTTCAAATTTCTATCTCTACTTCATCTACTTTGCCTACTTAATTAACCTCATGTAATCATCAGCTTATATTCTGATTATTAGTTTTTTATAAGTTAATTTCATTATTTATAACAAAAATAAAATATTTATACAAAAAAATATTTATTTGTTCTATTTAGACATTTTTCTTGTAATACATACAATCTACATAAAATACAATGGCCTGAACTTCTTCTATTTATAAATAAAATCCAAATAATTTATAAATAACTTGCTATAAAAATTTTATATTGTCTCACCGTCTATGCTAACCTTGATGAAGGGATACAATAACAATAAATATTATTCCATTAATTATAGTCAACTTCATTATAGTATATTAAAAATTAAATTTTTAGATAAATTATTTATTAAAAATTCCTGCTCAATAACATATAAAGAAAAGTCAAATCATGTAGTACGTCAATATTTGACTGGATTGATTACTATTATTTTATTATTAAGACTATAGAAAACAGCATAATTTAGCAGAACAAATTAATTGACTGGAATTTCCTCCACTGCACTTGCGCAGAATAATTAAGTTGAAACAGAGACAGACAATACCTATACAAATAATACACACGTACGCATGCACATATAATTATTGACGGAAGATTATCCATAATTGGTCCAATAATATGCCTCCTCTTGCCGAGACTTCAAATCTTACTCAAGGAAATAGTAACCTGCAAGTCAATGAATCAAATAGCTATTCAAAGATAAGTGGCAATTTTAGCTTGTTTACGATTCTTACGTATGTATATGTATATGTACCTTCTCATAAAAAGGAGATACATATAGAACAATTAAACTCAACCATATGCATGGTTACAAATCATCGTTCCTGTGAAAACATAGGTGAAAGTTCATTCTCATGAAACCGACTTCTCCTAGTTCTAAATATATAAATTAGTTATAGAGTAATAACTAATTAACTATTTTTTTTTAATTTTTTAAACTATTTATCTGATTTTTACATTTCAGATGAGAGGGAATAGTGTTTCTTACCAATCAAAATAGGAATGGGAAAGCTATCTTTTAAGGACTTGTTTGGTACAAAATGGGAATGGGAAAGCTCTTTCCCACAAACACAGGAATAAATCACTATCCTATCAATCAAACTCCATAAAAATTAGAGAAAATTGGGGAAAATCCCCGATTAGAAATTTAATTGGTAGGGACCTAAATCAAAATTTTGGTTCTCTATATGTATAAAATTTACATAGTATCAATACTTTGTAAGTATAAAAAATTAATCCGGTCATTCTCACCAATTAAATTTCTAATAGAAGACTTTTTCCCAATTCTCCCAAATAAAAATAATTTTTCTCTTTTTTTATTTTTAAATAATTTTTCCATGTACTAAATGCACCTTAAAAGGAGGTTAGAGAACTTACCTCGTTGTGAGAGAGGTAGCCAATGACTTCTCTTGATCTTGCTCAAGCCTTTGAACCTATTAATTAACACTGTTTCATTTCACACTTGATGATACAAATCCCAGAAAACTACAGACAAATTAAAGACAAGAATCTGAAACCCATTATATTTTACCTGTTCTAATCTCTGCTTTACTTCCAAGAATTTGACTTCCTGGATTGGCATTACATTTTAAACACGTGAAAAATGAGGCATTATATATACAATTATGAACAGACAGAAATTAATTAATTATTAACATGAGAATTGATGGCAAGAATTTGAAAACCTGATTTAGTCTCTGGTTTTCTTCCATCAGTCTGGCTTCCTTCATTAATATTAAAACACACAAAAAGTATTCAAAACAAAAAAAAGTGGATTAGCAGTGTTTAGTGACAGAATTTAATGATCCCGTCATAACATAGACTGTCACTAATTAATTAGTGATGGAATTCTGTCGCTAAACTGATTAACGATAGAAATTCCGTTGCTAATTCGTTTTTTAGGTATATGACCGGGCTTGGCAAAATGAAGTCACACCTCGGACAAACATATAAAATATAATCTATTAGGAATGAATTTATATTAAATATGATTTTCTTTCAATTTTATCTTTTTCTGACCCTAATTTTACAACTATTAAGGAGTTATATTTTATACACGATTTGAGAATGACTTACATGGAATTAAGATAAGTATTCTTATTATTTATTAGGACGCGTATAATACAACACATATATTTTCATATTTTTTGTCTTCAATTTTGAATATCTTATAAGATTGGAAACACTTGAAAAACTAAAATTCCTTAAGAGTACATGCTGATCCCGAACAAGTTAATGATCAATTGTATCTCATTATAACCAACAGGAAAATAAATTAACATAACTCTAACCTCTTTATTAAGAATACTGATCTCCTGCTCAAATGCTTCAGCCTGAAATACATGGAATTAATTTATATCTGTTTGAAAACTAAATACTCATTTGATCCTTAATATAGGACCTAATTAGAAAGATATAGTTATAAGTATAAAACATATTCTCTATATTTATCAATTTTCTCAAATTACCTATACTTCTTCACATAATCAAGAAGAGAAGGAGGGAGGGCTTACGGAAGATGATATAGCGCTTTTTGAAAAAATATATCATATTAACTAACTTCATTAATCTAATAAAATTATTTAAATATATCTTATATTAAATATTAGAGAAGTAGCATATTATCTATTCCATGCATATATACTATATAGGATTCAATGAATAATTGAATAACAAAAACATATCGAGAAAAAAGAATATGTCATGTATATATAGAATAATTATAAAATAATAGTGAAGTAACAACACCAATACAATAAACTTTTACGTAATATATTAATAAGCTAAATAAGACCGATAAGGGGAAAACAAACCTTGGCTTTTGAAACACGATGCAAGCATGTGCTAAGTAGATCTTCTAGCTTCTTTAGATCTTTTATAGTCAATCCTTGAAGTTCATCTCCATTGAGCTGCCTGTTAGATGTGGAATGTAACTACGGATTTTAATCAACAAGAAACACTTTGTAACATACTCCCTCTGATCCTAAATGCAAGAACTAGATAGAAAATTTATCATTCTAAATATAAAATTTTAATCCACTTTATTTGTCTCTCAAATTTATAATTTCTTCCTTAAACTATCCTTATTATTTACACATATTGAGAGTTGGTTTCAATGCAAATTATTACAGAAAGTATTTTAGAAAAATAAATATATATTTTTTATAAATAACTAACTTAACTAAAATTTTTAATCTCTGCAAGTTAGTTATTTAGCTGTTATATTAAGAATATGAAGCAATATCTTATATGATAAAACTAGATGTAGCATGTGAGATTCCCGTGCCTGCATGGAGTTTAAAAGAAGAATGGTACAATTTATTGTTTATGAATAATATGACTTAATATAGATTATATATTTTATTTTGATATTGATGATTTGTAACTCCATAATCATACCTCAGTTCTCGAGTCTTCTCTCTCAGTTCCTTGTTTAGCTTAAAATATTCACCTTCTACCTGCCCAATTACCCAAAAAGAAGAAGAATAAAAAATCTGCTTGCTTTTCTTTGAAATCTCAACCTATGAGTATGGTTACTAGAATAGCAAATATACCACACCAAAATACAGTGAACTAACAACTTAACACAACGACTAGATTAATTAACAATAACAAAATTTGGACAGTATCAATATACAAGGCACTTAACCAGGAAAAAAACAAAAAAAACTTGTAATTAGTGGAGTTGATTGATGATATTATTGAGATATTATTAATTGGGATATTAATACCTTAATAATTTATATTGTTGAAGGATGCAAATATGATTGTTAGATGCGAACCTACCTATTTATAACTGGGTATTATAAAATTTTAAAAATATAGTTGATTGATTAATGATTGATTGATACATTTTCAATTCATAGTAGATATAGTCTTATATCCTTGAATAAAAAAATAATAGTTGTTAACTGATGACAATAGTGATATGCAAGGAATATTGCATTTCTCAATCTTTGCATAATAAATTCATTCACTCTCCATTTGCAAATCAAAAATAGCAAAAGATCTAAAGAGGTAAAGTGGAAAAGAACATTATACCTGCAACTCAAGAGATGGCTGGTATGTGTTGGCGAGGTTTACATCTGAGTACACGTTTATCCTTTGAATCACTTGCCTCACGCTTGAAACAGCAAAAAAATTGCATATAGATCATATTTTTCATTTATTATGCAATTAGTTAAGCCACTTGACATGTAAATTTAAGAAATAAGGAACAAAATATATACAACATGTCTTGATAAAAGTGGAAGGTTACTAGAGTTATTTGCGATATGAAAATACTTGATAAAGTAAAAGGAAAATTTTATCTGTTATAAGCAAATAATTCTTTATGTATTGAATATGGGGCTTTAAAATGATAACAAGAGCATAAAGTTATAGTTGTTAAGATGATGATGTTAAAATAGATATATGGATATATAAGAAAATATAAGATTCTTAATGAACATATATAGGAAGAGTTAGAATGGTGTCTATTAAGAAAAAATGATAAAAAGTCGTCTAGGGTAGTTTGGACTGTTGCCTTAAAAATTTTGGTTTAAGAAACAGTATCAAGCCCATTTATATGCATCATGAATAATTCGGACCATCTTGTTTGTCTCCCTTTTCAAGATGTCCTTTGGGCCCAACAAATGGAATCAAAGCCTGGTTTGATGGGAACTTGTGTACAATGATGGAAAACCTAGATTAGAATAAGCCTCTATTGCACAGGTTTATGTGGTCAAAGTGGAATCACACTTGAGGAGAAAATTGTTTACATGGGGATTTTTTTCAAATTATAGGTATCCTCTTATTAGAGATAATCCTATTTGAATTTTTATCGGGTACTAAATATGAACACATCTTTTAAAAAAAATTAAATATTAGTTTATCATATTGTAAAGAATTAACTATTTTAGACTCAACACCCTTAGTTGTTTACATTGGGATATAATTAAGTGGGAGGACCCATAAACTCATTGCCTTCAAAGTTTAGGTTAAGACGTAATATCGAGCCACCTATATGCATCCTCATATTGCTATTGAGCCAGTTGGTTTCCCCTCTTTTTGGAATGCTCCCCATGCCTAACAAGTTTTTCTTTTCTTAATAAGACAAATAAAATTCAACACCAAATTCTTCTAAAGGTATACTTTCCCCAGTGCCCAAAAGCAAAATTAAGATTGTTGTCCCGATGAGTGAGTAAAAGTTTCAAATTATGAAAAGCTACTCAGATGAAATTAAGGTTTTCGGTTAAGATGTTATGTCAAAACTAATATAAGCATCCTCTTTGTTGCTACGGGACCTAACTTGTTTCTCACCCCTTTTTAAGATGATCTCATGGCGCTAAGCCTTTTGTTGAGTTCTTTAAATAGAACTTGGTTCTCCATTGTTGTATCAAGCTAAAAAGACTACATTTAGTTATTATCAAAAAATCAAAAGGTTTACATTAAAGTGAAAGGAAGATAGAAGTGTCACAAGAGGTTGAGAAGAATAAAACTCTGACGTTTTTGCAATAGCCAAAAGTTGAACAATGAATGAGAACATGATGTGAATGTTCAATTAAAAGCGATACTCAAGAATGTCAAAAATAGTGAACATGTTGGAAGTAAAAGCCAAGTTATTATGTTCTGCTAATTAATATCAAGCTTGCAAAAATGACTTGGAAGAAATTAAAGATGAATAAGAAATTAGAAGAGTTGCAAAGATGGGAAAGGAAACTGCAAGGAGGAAGAGGAGAAACTAGCAAAGGATAAATGATTTCTCAAAGATAATGAGCAAAGAGACTAATAGAAATTCTATTATACTCTTATAGTCCTTAATATGAGACCTATAGTATAGTTTTTTAAAATATCATAATCATCTTTCTTAATTTACTATCCTTCTCTAACTTGATTATTATTGAGGGAGTATCAATAGAAGTAATTTAAAAAAAATTAATAAATATAAAAATACTAAGATTAATTCCCCAATTAGATTCTATGTTAAGGATTAGAAGAGTAGAATGTTAGAGCAGACAAAGAAGGAGAAAGAACACTAAGAAAGTGAGTAGTTAGTCCATTGCAAACAACGAAGTGAAGACTCAATATTGCAAATATTTTTATCAAATAATGTAAAGGGGAGTATTGGAAAATACAAACTCAAATAATAACTTCGTCAAAGTTATTAATGACTATAGAGTTTAAGCTTATTTTTCTGAGTTTTAGTTTTACATGTAAATTTATGAGGGTAAAATTATGTATGTAGAATATATGTGATTTATGGTTTGCTGAATAGGATATTCATGACCGAAGTAAGCATATTGAAATCATAACTATATTACGAAATGCATTATGCAAAAGGAAATTCTAGCAAAGCATACAAAGTAACAAGAACAAGTTGCCAACATTGTCATCAAGCCATCAAGAAAAGAGATAACACAACGTAAAGTGCTACTAAAACGGTAAAAATTTTCTGGCAAAAAATTTTAAGTTATTCATGTTCTAATGGTGGTTTGAAATTCCACCGCTAAAGCAAAATACAAAATAAAAAGTTGCAGCTAAACTCCAAGATTTCCCTATAAATTGCCTCCCTTCTCACAACGCTTCTTGCCATATATCTTTAATCCTCTCCATCCCAACTCTCTCCTTCACTTCAATTAATCCGAGTTTGCAGATCTCAAGTCAGAAAGTGAGAAGAAAATGATCCTTAGTAAAGAATAATCATGAAAAATTTTATCAAAATATTTACATATTAATTTGTTGTAATTTTTATATGTAAATAATGTTTCTAATTTTATCCCATTCAGTTTATACTTCATAATTATTTGTTGAATACGTTGTATTAATTTTCAATAAATATATTTTTCTTAATTTTTATTATTAGTTGTGTAAGTAATTGATATACATATATATGGCATAAAAACCTAACCATTGATTTATTTTTAATTTATCCATCAAAATTTTATAAACGCTAAAATAAACAAATATGAATTAAAAAATTAAAAATGAAAGTAAATGTGAAAGGTAACTAAAAAATCAAAACTCACTCTATTTGTTCTATGGAACGATACGTAACTCACTTATTTACCAAAAGCTTTACTCAACTATATAGTATTGACTATAAGGAACCATTTGCCCTTTTTGTTGGAATCACTACTGTCATAAGCCTTTTAGCCATTGCCATAGTTCATATGTGTGTGTGTATAGTTAATACTTTTATCAAACGGATGTCAAAAATGTATTTCTCAATGGTGATTTAGAACAATAGGCATTTTTGTGCCCTCCTCTTGGTTATGCCCTATCGTTCCAAGTATGCGATCTTTGGCATGCTAAATATATATAGTCTTAAGTAGGCTCCTCATGCTTGGTTTGCAAAATTGAGTTCTATAATTAGCCATCTTAGGTTGACCTCTAGTCCTCATGACTTTGCATGTTTCATTTACATGAGGCTAACAATGGCATTGCTTTATTGCTCCTATATATATGTCGATGATATAATTAATAAAAAAAAAAAAAAAGAAGACATGATAGAGATTAATTAGGGAACACACAATTTCTCGGCTAAAACTTTGAAATCAAGAACCTTGGATATCCAGCTAAACTACTTTTCTTTAGGTATTGAAGTACTCTTTTCCGATTTAAATTCTCAAGATCATCTTACTAACAATAAGACCAAGACAGCTCGTTTGAAATCAAACATTAAGTTCATACCATATGATGAAGCTAAACTTCAAGTCAAGCTAAAATTTCATTGTTCAAACTATATATCCACTTCATAATTTTATCAGTAACCTCAAAACATTGTAAAAAATGTTGAAGATGCAAGCAAAACAAGAAATTAATAATATAAAATTATTCATCATCTCATGATTAGTTCTTAGTTGTTAAATACATGGTAATTTTCACCAAAACACACACACACACAAGGTAATTAAGTGACAATAAAACGGATCAAAAGCATAATGGCCCAGACTTCAAAACAATAGACAAATGAATTATGGGTCAAACTTGGCAAACTAATGATCTTAGGTTTCTAGGTTAAATTCTTGTGCATTTTAGAGACATCTCATGTGAAATCTCACTCTATCAAAACCAAAGGAAAGCATGAATGAGACGAACAAATGCATAGGCTTTATCACAACTTGTTTATTTGCAAATATAGATCAGGATTTCTTTTCCTCTAAAAAAATTAAAAAAATCCCAGAGGTGATTGGAATTCAGATTGTTCTGATTTCTACTAACAGAAAATATAAAATTATTAGAGAGAGAAAAGATACCTTGTACTAGCATATTCAAAGAGTTTGCCAGAAGCCGAAAAAACCAAGAGTGCAATCTCAGCATCACAAAGAGTTGAGAGCTCCACAGCCTTCTTGAATAAACCTTTCTTTCTCTTTGAGAAAGCCACTTGCCTCGCAGCTACGTTCTCGATCCTCTTTATTGCTATCTTCCTTCTTGTCATTTCAATAATCCTCCTTCTTTGTAAGTAAACAAATTTAAATAAATAAAGAAAAATTAGAGAAATCTACAGCCCGTAAAAGCTTTCTACATTCTCTGTGAAGAATAAGCATATATATAATACTGAGCCATGTGTATTAAAGATTAGGAAGGATAAGCAGTGAACATCGATCAAAAGAAACAGAAAATAAATATGAAAGATGCCGAGAAGAAGAAGAAGAAGAAAACGAAAGAAAGAGAACAAGGGTTGAGGCAAGCTTTTGGAGAGAAGAAGAAAGCTAAAGTTGGAAAGATTGAGGAAAAACCTTCAGCCGACAAACAAGCTTGCGTCTGTATTTTGTTTGGATCTCTCGCCTTTCCTTATCTTAACCTCTTTTTTTCTTCTTTTTCTTTTGAGTAAAATTATTTGCAGCTTTAAGTCCAGTCGCCTCTTTAAATGGCCATCAAATCGAAGAAAAATAATTCTCCCATGAATAAATAGTTGGCTTTAGATATAGCCTGCATTTTTTACTTCAATTGGCTAGGTGGTCCTTTCCCTCGATCAAACGTTTTGTGTTTAATTATTTTAATTAATATATATATATATATATATATATATATATAAGTTTGAGTGAGTTAGATATTGGCCTCACTAGAGCCCAAGCACGCATTCAAACATACAAAATATGATCTTATAGTTTGAGTTAACTTCTTAGACCAGCATTTGTTAACATTTAATTCCTTTAATATATATACATAAATTAAATATATAAATTAGTATAATTTCACATAATTTTTAACTAAATATTTGTAAAAAAAATTATTAAGTTATTATGGTTTCAGCTGATTTTTAGAATATACATAATCAAACATTCATTGAGTACATGCATTATGTATAAGTTATAATATTTGTCTTCGCCATTTAGCTTCCTAAACATACGAGTGACAAGTAGTATAAAAAATATCATTCTTATAGGAATTAAAATAAAAGATAGTGTATTCTTATAATTATATTTTCAATTAAATTGAATAATCAAATATTTAAAAAAATAGTGTTGTAAAGAGTAAGTTAAAATATAAATTAAAGAATTACTGAATTAGAACTAAATTAAAATTCTTGCTTCAATATAAAATAGATGTCTCGGGTAATTTATCCCCTTTTTAATTCATGAACCTTAACAAAATTACCTTCCAACAAGTAATGATAATATGTATTTATCAAAGGGTTCAAGACACTTAATTAAGCTTTCTTAAGTCAAAATTAAATGTTCTTTTCAATTAAAATACCCAATTTCTTGACCTAATTAATGAAAACTAAATTAAAGAATCAGTAATTTTCTTGACAATGTAAGTTTGGAGCAATATCTTTATTTGAACCAAATAAAATCATATATTCTTAAAAGAATTTTAAGTCAAACATGATTTTAATAAGTTATCCACTTAAACTAGTTTTCTCAAAGTCTAACTCAAGTGAACAAAACAACCTAATAGTGATGAAGCAACGAGAAGAATATATTAAAATCAACACATAATTATCATTACTCATAAAATGAGGTAAATATAATGTTCAATCCACAAAATAATTTAAGACAACCCTAAAACTGAAAGATTTAGCTACTCATAGTCTCAAGATAAAACAAAAAAAGTAAAATAATATGATTCATTACAAAACTAAGAAAATGAGAAAAGAAGTAGAAAAATAAAAAATTGTAGCTCTAGAAACTTTTCTTTATTCAAATTCTAAGCTTCTAAGCCTTCAAATCCTCTCTTTCAAGCCGATCAAAACCTTTCCCTCTTAGTCTCCCCAAGTGCAAAATGTCAGCTCCCATCGGGTTTCTTCAATAAAATTCCTAATTTTTCACATCAGCAACTAAAACACAAAGTTTGAAGTTTTACACGTTCACCGTGACAAAACTACATCTTCGCATAGGCAAAAGGTACAAAGCAGTGGAGTATTCTTTTTATGCACTTCTCGCCATGACAAAACTTATGCTCGCCTCAACGAACAGTATAGAGAATACAATTCATCAGTTCTTCATAGTTGGACATGGCGAATGTGAATTTGGTCGCAACAAAGGGTATAGTGAAGCAATTTTCTTCATTTCAAACTTCAATTTTTTGCTTTTCTTTTTCTTCAAGGTACCTTGTGGTTCTTTACTTGAGATGCTTTTATATCTTCAAACTTCTAAAACAATAAAAAATCCTTATGAGATTTAACTTAATTAAAATATTTATATTTTATCTAAAGAATTCTTCTTTTTAAATTTGCAAGGTAACGTGCACATTTTTCTAAATAAGTATATACAATATGAACAATTCTGTCCAAAAATATGTAAAAGAGATAAAAAATGTAAAAGAATTATAAGAATTTTCATGAGTTATCAATATGCCCTTAATATGTTGAGTATGTTACTCTTGTGATATAGAACATTTTCTTTTAATCTTATACATTTACGACATAATTCAAATTAAATTTTACTTTGTGTTTTTATCTTATTATAATTTTTCATCTGAAATAAATTGGCACAATTAAATCTACTTTACCATTAGGATGTCCAAATTGTTTCTTAAATTTTGTTAAGGTAATAGAAATTAAGAAATTTCCCAAAAATTTAAAAAAAAAATACTACACCTAAGCAATACCATCTTCTCACCATGCATAAGATAAACATAGAGATAAAACATTCTGAGCGTCTAAAACAAATAATTTTGAAATTTAATTTGAAAAAACTTCCTAGCAATCCTGGTTTAAATACAAAATTTCAGATTATTGTGTTCAAATCTACAAACAACTTTTGTCAACCAAAAGAGATTAATTTTTCATAAAGACAGTTTGAGAATACATTTTGTAAATTTAGTTTAAATTAGTATTTACACTATGAAAATTGATTGGAAGTTGGAACACATTCAAAAAGAAAATTCTACAATTTACACACACACACACACATATTGTTCCCATAATATCACTCAGTATTTATTATTTAATAATGGTGCCAAGTAACTCTTATTATAAACATAAATATAAACTAACATAGATTCCATTAGTTTTGTAAATTATAAAATTTTATAAATGAATCATAATAGTTATAACTTATAATATTAAAACTTGTTAAAAATTTAAATTATATATATTGTATATATGTATCTAGAAATAAAGATTTTATAAATATATTAATTGAAAAATAGGAACTCTGTGTAAACACATGATGTAAATGTATGATGAAATATAATGTTGAATAGCAACATCTTGATAGATACATGTCTCTGTACAAATCTGGGGAAACAACATGAGGAACGTACAATCAGTCAACGTTATTTTCCTTTTATAGGCAAACAGTTGAATTAAATAAGAGATAAAAGTAAAAAAAATCATATAACGACAATAATTTCTTTTTAAGGAAAAAAATGAAACATGGAATTGTGAAAAGGTTGGAAGTCCGAATTTATAAGTGTCATTTTCAGCACATGTATATGTATTATATATATTTGTTTGAAATTTTTCCACAATATAATATTAGATTTAATAGTTAATTACCGGAACTTTCTCCCATTATAAAAATATACACTTAATCTAATCTATTCAAAATAGTTCAAAATATTTTCTAAAAAAATTTCACAAATAGTATCTATTAAACAAATTTTATGTCAAAAGAAATTTTATTACTAATATTCTCCCATCCTTCAGCAAATCTTATTTTTTTAGTAGTATTATATATTTTTATCTTCTCAAATCTATTTTTTATCAATATTATTGAGCATATGGAGATAGATAATAATATTATATTATTATGTTGATTATATGAATATATATAGTATATTTTTTATACCATCAATTTAAGGTTAATATTTAATTTTGCCATGAAAGCCTTCATGGAGGAGATATAGGTATTCAAAAGCTTTTTTAATCAATATTATTCTATAAGTATTAAAAAATAAGCAAAGTTACTCTAAAAAAAATTAACATTGATTATTAAAAAATTAACGTTATTTTTAATTGCTATTAACGTAATTAATCCTTTGTGAACACTTGGACGGATAATAATAATACAAGAAAATTTTTTAGATACCTATATTTATTATATAAAAAATTTTAGGATAAAATTGGATATTCACCCTAAAATTTAAGATTTTAATGAGAAGTACATTAATAAAATAGTACACTTTATTAGAATTATTTATAGATAAGATACTTATATTAGGATATGTAATCACGAGTTCAAAAATTAAATACCTATTAATAAAATCTAATAAATACTATAAAAAAAAGATAGTAAAATCTTAATTGAAAAAAGAGTTTTTGGATGATTTGCTAAAGTAAATGAAAAATTTAACTATTATTTAACGATATAAAATTTTATTAAATCTTTAAATTTTAAATTTCAGTTTAAACGTATACGCTGAAATCTAGAAGACACATATATAAACTCTAAAATTAAAGTAACTATTTACTCAAATATTTGTTAATATTATTTAAAAAAATAAAAAATATTGATTGATAATATAAAAAATAGTAAAAGAGAAATTACATTAAATTTAGTACTAGGGTTGGATAAAAAAAATAAGAAATAGTACTAGGGAGCCAGAATGAGACGTGATTATGGTAGGGAGGCTACATGTACGAGAGCTGATAACTAATTACTAAACCCTTTCACCAATGTCAATAACGAGTACACCTAGCTACGCTCCTTCAAATAATAAATCGACATCATTAGGTAAATAAATATTTATCATGTTGTACTATTGTATTTAAAAAAATTAATATTATCCTCAAAATTCCTATACAACATGAATTTCATAGATATATGTTTGGTAAGCGAGGAATGGAATGGAATGGAATGGAAGAGAGGTGAAATTTTAACGAGTTCCATTTTAAGAAAAATGAATAAGTAGAGTTATAAAATTTTAATAAAGAGAATATATAAGGTTAGAGAGTAAGAGGAATTAATTAAAAACTGTTAATATTATTTTTTTAACTTTTTTTAAATTAAACTCATTAAAATTTCATATACCCCGTACCTAACGGAGCCTAAAGGTTTTTTTTTTCAAAAGTAAACTCGGGTTTAATTGATATTTAATACTTCTACCCTATGTTTGAAAGGTAAGAAAACAAAAGAAGAAGAAAAAGAAGACGTACCACTAAAAACTCCCACAAATAGTAAATTTCTTTATTATTTTTAGAAACATTCCTTCCTAATATTCTTTCTTCCCTATTTTCTTCTCTTTTATCTCTATATCCAAACATAGTGTTAATACCTATTTGATATTTAGTACTATTGAAGCAAAATCAAATGTTAGCATTACAAAGTCCAATTAAGAGTAGTTTTTTCTGCATTTATACTTCCCAATTATTTTCCCACATAATGAAGTATTGAGATTCAAGTTCACTTTGCACTTGATCCAAATATGTTCATACGTGCTAGCTTCTTTTGAACTTAATTACAAATTACTCCCTTCGTTAATTTTTACAAGTCATAACTGTCAAAAGAAACAAGAAAAACAGTTATTAATAGTTGTCTAGTTGATGTCTTAAAACCATCCCAATATTTTCATATATGCTCTTCAATAAATACAGGGGAAAACTAAGTTGGATAAAGATTATTCATAATTAATCTAGCACTGTGCTTGTCTGGCTAGACAAAAAAATCTAGCACTGGGCTTCTTCCTTCAGAAGCTTTGATTTAATAAGGGAAAGAATAACCTGAGATTCAATAAATAAAATAACGATTAGTGAAAAGAGCATGATAACCTTAATTGTTTAGAGTTTTACATCAATTAAACTCACCCAATCATTCATGTAAGCCACATATTAGAATTATAATTATAATTTTGAGATATAGATGTATATTGGGATTGTCTTTCTACTAAAATAGTTTAAGTTAATTTGATAGAACTTCCTTTGATATTATATACCTTCAACCATTTCTCTAACTAATTAATGTGGGACTCTTGGAGTCTTATATTCTAATGCCACAAGGGCTTGACATTAAAAAGTTCATATAGTAATGGACAAGTATATTAATGAAGTCAACATTCAACAATATCATATCACACACACACAAGTGTAGGACGTTGCACTATTAACAAGTTGTAAAAAGTAAAGCTTAACTTGAGCTCCAAGGCCGTTATAATACAAGGCAAAATCTAATATTTTATGTAGTCTTAAATATAAGAATTAGTAGAGAAATTTAATTTAATACTAAATATAATATAAGACCTAAACCCTAAATCCTCTCTTTATTGATTATGCATATTAAAAAAAATCTGAAATGAGTAGTGTCTAGTGTAAATAATTAAAAGAAGTACTTTATAGAAAATAATGTAAATTTTTTTATAAATAATTAACTAAATTAATATTTTTAATTTTTATATATTAAATCAGTTATCGAGGTCCTGCGTTGACCAAAAGGACGCAATACATACTTTTGAGGTAGAGAAATTAATCTACAATAATTGGAAACTAGGTCCACTATCATGTTTGATGTCCAATTAATAATGGAAAACTGCGAGTAATTAAATAAAACACAGCTCTGTCAGAGGAGTTTTATAGCAACTTACCTCATTGTGAGAGACGTGTCCAACGGCTGGTCTTGTTCATGCTCAAGACATTGGGCCTATCAACACATAATTTCATTTCCCAGTTTGATACATTAATAATTCCCAGACAAGCACTGACAAAAACAAAAAACACAAGAATCTGAAACCTGTTACCTGATTTAATCTCTCGTTTCCTTCCATGGATTTGATTTCCTGGATTCGTATTAAGTTTTAAAACATGGCACAATGAGACATTATTATCACCATGAAGACATATTAATAAGAAATTAATTGACAAGAGAATTAATGACAACCTTATTTAGCCTCTGGTTTTCTTCCTTGAGTTCGTTTTCCTTGATTCACATCAAAATTAAACAAATTATAAAAACTAATAAGAGAAACGAATGAAGACTCACCACGTACTACAACTTCGTTGTTCCATTGAAGAAAAAAATTCCCACATCTATCCCATATTTATTGTTATTTAAGGTTATACATAAAGATTAATTAAGCAATCTTTTATTAATGTAAAATATTACTATAACTCAAATGCCCTCATTCAATCCCCTCATTTAAGAGAGAGAAGGATATATAAGATTAATAGACCTGATCAATAGTTTCTCAATATAATGGAGAGAAAAAGACTGAATGCATAGGATGCTTTTGATAAATAAACATCTGACGCTAACCTTTTTCTTTAGAATATTGATCTCCTGCACATATACTTCATCCTGAAAGACATGTAATTAATTTCTATCCGCTCTAAATAATGCAAGCTTATTACCCATGCCATGGAATCAAAGAAGAGATAGAAATTTACAAGCGTAATGTGGTAGTGTATAGTATAGTAATATATGAGAAAAAGAAAAGGCAACATTATAGCGAGCAGTAAACACTATCAATCAATTATAGTTGATATAATATAATGTGTTGGCCTCAATTTTTCAGTGCTTTGATCTTGATGATACCAAAGGTCAAATATTTAATTGCAGTACTTTTTTGGAATCTGAGAACTTTAAAATGTCGCTGCTACCAAAGAAGAGTCAAGAGTCTTGTCTAAATATTCTATCTGTAATAGTTAATAGGAATGATGCTAGTTAGGAATGGAATATTAACAAGGCATTCCTATTTGAGTCCCTATAGAGTTTGGAAATAGACATGCAACACCACCACCATTGGCAAGTCCAGATTCTTCTCATTTTCTCACCTAGTGAAACAACTACCACAAGATCAACAAGTTCTTCAGCATCAAGACTTTTTTTTATACAATTCTTCAGCATCAATATCTTCTAGTGAAATACCTCCAAAAAAATTCAAATGTTTAAAATAATAAATTTATGCATTTTGTAGCTTTGCTGTGTATCAAACCCAACTTCTTTAGAAGAAGCAATAGAAACATTTGAGATAGAGGAGATTCAAGCCATTCAAAAAACTCAACATGGGAGTTAGATTATGTTCTTGAAGGACCAGGCTTAAAAAATGAGTAAATAGGCTAAATAGTTGGGCTCGTTAGGGCCTAATAATAAAAAGGCCAGCCCTTGAATATATATTTTATATTTTTAAACTACTAAAGAGGCTAAGAGAGCTTCAGCCCTGCCTTACTCATCCTAACTGCCCTCTTATTCTTAAGTTAGAGTGGTTATGAGTATAAACTCATTCATGGATTAGAGTATGTTTGAACCAGTTATATGTGCTTAATATTAGTTTTGTTTACTTAATCATGCATTTATATGTCTAGCTGAAGCTTGGCCTACATTAAATATGAATTAGGAGGATTATAGTTTGCCTTGGCAAATGGAATCTTGATTGGACCAATAGATTGGAAAATGTGCTATTAGATGTGTTATAATTTGCCCATATACCTAATGGACTCATATAATCATTAGAGTAACTTAGGATTTTATTGCCTCTTGATAATTATGTAGAAAATGTGATGTTTAACTTAATTAAGAGAGGGCTACATGTGAATCAAAATATAGCTATTAATACTCTAGATTATAATAAAAGGGGATAAGCCATGCTTTAAAAATTGAAAAAGGGATCAATCACTCTAAGTTGCATTGATGTACGATTGTGATTTTGGAACAAGAACATGACCATTATAGCTTAAATCTACTTTTGTGTTACTCACTCTTAATTTTGATTTGCTCCACTTAAATTAAAGAGGATGGGAAAATTAGTGCCTAACTATCAATTTAATTGATTCTCGTGGGAACGACCTTAATCCTTTTATGGAGCAAATCCTACTCATTCTATACTCTAATTTTCTTTGGCCGCTTAGCGAAAAAAGAAAAAAAAACAAGGATGAGGCAACGATAGCTTTGCTGGGAAAGCACAGAAAATTGAGTAAGTTCTCTAAATCACTAACCTAAACTTTTTATCCCCTCTAATTCTAAAAGATCTAATCCCCTCCGTATATTTAAAATTCAAGATTTAAGGCTACTTCTTGAGATTGGGAGTTGTGATTAGGATATAAGGGATGTTAAATTGCAAGAGGTGAGTCTCCCATCAATTTTAATGTAAGTTTATTAACAAGATTGGCAAGAACCTTCTTCTAAAATCAAAGATTTCAAGATTTTGAAATTTGAATCAATAACTTCAAGAATTACTTCCTCGAGAAGCCTATGTTCGCTAAGATGTTAGATAGGAAAAAAGACATGAGATTAGACAAGTTTTTGTATAGGCCGCTAAGATTTTTGATATAATCTTTATATGGAACAATTGGTGCAAAACAAAAAGGAAATCTTGGATATTGGCAATTCTGCTCAATATAGCAACACCCCTCTTCTTATATGTTCATCTTGTTTGAGGTTTGGTTTATTCGTATGTAATATTAGAGCCTTATGGTAAAATATTGCCTCTTTGGCAAGAAATTACCCTTGTGGTAAAGAAAATTTGAAGGTAAAGCCCGTATGGCTAAGAGATGTCTTTATGGCATAAAATTAGTTATATTAATAATGAATTCTATGAGTTTATGATATCATTCAATATGTATGCTATCTCTTATATGATGATTCATAATGTTATTATATGCTTGAATTATGATATCATGCTAGAATTTTTTTTTTATTGTTGCTACTGAGATTTTTCCTAAAATATCACCCCATCTTGTTAACCCATATCCTTGGTGAAGTTCGTGGAGAATCAATGATTTTTAAGAAGAATAAAGAGGATTTAATTCCTATTTTCTATAGTAGACCTTTCTAATGATATAAAAAATGGGGAGATCTTAAACTTATCGAATGTTTATGACATTTATTTCCTATTTTCTATGTTGCATTGAATAATTGAAATATAATTTGGTTTTAATTTGTTATTATAAAAGGAAGAAATTAAATATTGATGAGCTAAATCGGACAAATAAAAAGGCTGCTCACAAAGTGAAAGACAAACCTTTGCTTTTGAAATGCGATGCAAGCTTTTGTTAAGTAAATCTTCTAGTTTTCTCAAATCTTTTACGGACAATCCTTGTAGTTCTTCTCCATTGAGTTGTCTGTTAGATAATATAGAGCAACATATTTGAATCAACACTAAAAACATTTTACATCCCCAGTTATAAAATCTTTAATTAGCACCATTTAATAATAATAATACCTCAGTTCACGAGTCTTCTCTTTTAGTTCCTTGTTTAGCTTAAAATATTCACCCTCTATCTGTCAAATTACCATAAGCATCTTCACATTCAAGAACTAAAGTTTTAATTACTATACTCTAAGCATTTTCATATTAGGTATATAGTCTATCATACCCATGAATAAAAAGAAAATTTACTGTTGAATAATGGCAGCAGTAATATATATATATATATATATATATATATATACTACCCCGGTTCTAAATAGTTCTAAATATAGAAGTTAGTTAGAAGGTTTATTTTAATTCTAAATATAAGACCTCAATCTACTTTATTTCTTAAATTTATAATTTTTTCTAAATCATCCCTATTGATAACCCATACCAATAGGATTTCCACCAAAGGCTAGTTCCAATATTTGATTAAAGAGGGTATTTTAAGAAAACTAACATATATTTTTTTATATATAAGTAACTAAACTAATTTTCTCGATATCAGTAAATTAGTTATCTAACTCCTATATTTAGAACAAAATGAAGTACACCTCTAATCCTTAATATAAGACACAATTAGGGAGTCGGTCTTAGTCCTAAATGTAAAATCTATTTCTCATATTTATCCACTTTTCTCAAATTATTCCTATCGATATTTTGTTGACAATAATTAAATAAGAGAGGAAAAAAAGCAATTAAGAAAGATAATTATATTATTTTAGAAAAATATGTCATACTAATTTAATTAACTTCTTTAATATAATTAAATTAGTTAAATAGGTCTTATATTAAAGATTAAAGAAGTATATTGTATATCCCAATCTTTGTGTAATGAGCTCCTACACCCTTTTCATTGTGGATACAAATGAGGTTTAAAATTACTATTCTGTAAGATTATATATATACAAGCACAGACGATTGAGAGATGGGAAAAAGAAAGGCGAATCAAAACAGCTACTGAACAAGGGGTTGAGAGCTGAAGAAAATTATACCTGTAGCTCTTGAGATGGCTGGTATGACTTGACAAGGTTCACATCTTTGTACAGGTTTCTCCTTTCAATTACCTGCCTCATGCTTAAAACAAAAAAAAATGTTGCAAATTAGTTCATATTTTTCTTTTATTATTTTATATATTCTGTTACCTTAACATATATAATATTTTGAATGGAGAAATTACTTACATATATCATCCCTCTTGGTGAGACTTAACCGTATATTCATTCAATAACATGGCATGTCAATTTAGGAAACAAAGAATGAATTGTATTTAATTTGTACTTTCTTAAATTTTACATTCACATAGAAACTTCGGTCATATACGATGGAAAGGCTTAAGGAAATAAGAAGGGAAAAGGAAAATGAGCCATCCATGAAATTAATTTACACGTTTGGTACCGATGAAAAAATTAAAAAATATTTGAACATAAATAGCTTTTGAAAAAAAAAAGTGATAATTAGTCTTAAATTACAAAGAGTATGGTTATTTTTGTCCTTCATATTATGGTCTCCAAATCAAAGTGGCATTTCCTTAGCTATTTTAAAGGAAATATACTTCTCATATGATGGACTTATGCTTTTCAAAGAGTAATTATATATACCAAACACTCTAAGAGAGATCTTCTCTCTCTTTCTCCCCTCTTCTCCCTTTCTTGAAGCTCATTTCATTTTTACCAAGCATGGCCTTAATTATAATCCATGTTTTGGTAAATTTATTAAAATTAAATATGGTACGTAGGTGTACTTAAATGGGAAATTTATTAGATGAAAGGATGTGATGATTGGAAATATACTAAACGAAATGCTAGAACTTAACAAGTCCTATAATTAGAAGTCGGTTCCACATTGTTATATCAAGCTAGAAAAGAGAAAATTTATTATCATGTTTCCTTTTTCTCTCCACTAATCTTTCTGTTAAATCATCTTGTTTTGATGATGATAAAACTAATAAAAAGATCATGTTAGGTTTATTACAAATCTTATTATAACAAAACAATCAAGTTGAAAGAATACAAGAGAAGATTTAGGAACATTAGGGTTTTAATCTTGTATATGTTAGTATCTCTCTAAAAGAATCTTTAGAGAGCTTTATTTTTGCATGAACAATAGTTTTTCAAAACCTTTTAAAGAAAAGAAGCGAACACACTTCAGTTTTACAAAAGCTGGAAAGTAATAAAAAATAATTTCTTACACTTAACGCGTTATCCATGCTTAAAATCGTTCATGACTGTCTAGAAAAGGCTTAACGCATTAACTATAACACCTAACGCGTTAACTACCTTTCTAAAATACGTTAATTAACTATTTCTTTGAAATGAATCTCTATCTACAAGTTGATAGCCTTACAAAATTTATTATATTTGAACTGTTTTAATTATTAAAAAACAAAGAAAGAAATTATGAAGTAAAAGTTAAGTTTGCATCTTCTCTAATTGACCAGAAAAGAAAGGGAAAAAAATCTCTCTAACTCTAAAAGTATGCCATATTTGTACTTCCAGTTTAAAGAAATATAGTACAAACTATATCCAATTTTCCCACAACATTGAAAATTAACTTTAAATAAAAATAGAATAAAAAATATTCAGATAAAAACCATCTAACTAGAGTTACATACAGACCATATCTCTGTAGTATGTAGAGAGAACATGCAGTTTACTTCTTGAATAGTGTATTGTAGGCCTGACTTTTTTATGGAATTTAAGACAAATTACATTATTCATGACTAATAAATAATATAATTTTTTTATAGATTTTATATAATTGATATGATGACATTGATTGTTATGGAAACAGCTCATGTATGTACAGAAGAAAAATATCATGAGGAAATTAACAAGAACCTATGGAACTCAAGCAGCTTCATGAAATCTAATGTTCCTCCATATATATGTTGTATTCATTATTTTCTAACCTCTATTTTGTAGGGTTTGAATATTTAAACGGTGAACTAATTCCATGGCCTCTTCCAAGACTAACATTTCAATGTTGAAACTGTCTACTTCACAATTTTATCAGTAACCTCAAGACATTGCAAAAAGTTAAAAGCAAAGGTATAAGCAAAACAAACAATTATGAGATGACATTACTCATTATTTTGAATACCTTCATGATTATTTGCAAAAAGTTAAAAGCAAAGTTATAAGCAAAACGAACAATTATGAGATGAGATTACTCATTATTTTGAATACCTTCATGATTAATTCTCATTAGATTTACACACACATAAAAGACTCATAAAAAGACTATATCACAACTTCTTTTTTATCAGCACATGAAGTTCTGGTTTTCCTCTTACGGCAAGAGAAGTCTGTGTGGAGGAAGCAACTTAAAATCTAAATTATTTGGTTTGTGGGAGGGCGCGCCCGTGTTTATATATATATATATATATATATATATATATATATATATATATATATATTCAATTGGCTCAAAAGAAAAAATGAATTGAAGAGAAACATAGAGAGAAGATACCTTGTACTAGCATAATCAAAGAGTTTACCAGAAGCTGAGAAAACGAAGAGTGCAATCTCAGCATCACAGAGAGTTGAAAGCTCCACGGCCTTCTTGAATAGACCTTTTCTTCTCTTTGAGAAAGCCACTTGCCTCGCAGCTACGTTCTCTATCTTCTTTATTGCTATCTTCCTTCTCGTCATTTGTTCAATAAATCCCTAGCTCCGTCAAACTAAATCAGAGAAAAAGATTAATAATCCAGTCTCATAATAATTAAAAAAAAAATACTTGTACAGAAGATTATTGTCTGAGCGTTAAACGAAAAGGATGAGCATAAAATGAAGAGAACTTGTGATGCGGGTGGAAAAATAAAGGAAAATACGTGTTGAGAATTGGGTATTGCAGATTAGAAAGGATAAGCGCAGATCTGAGTAAGAAAAGTAAAAATGAAGATGAAGTGAAGAGAGGATTAAGGAGAGATTTGTGGAGAAGTAGAGCGAAGAGTTATTACCTGAAAGAATATTCTCTGAAATGTGATGAATTTGGGGGGGGGGGGGGGTGTTAAGTTGGAGAGATTGGAGAAACCTGGAAGAGACTGCAGGCTTGCGTTCCTGCCTTATCTTTTAAAAAAATCTACATTATAGAATTTATTATTGAAAGATATATGAGAATTAATTCATGTCCTTGTCTGGGTTAATTCTAACTATTTTTATTTTTAATTATGTCTAAATATTTTATATTTTATATATAATTAAATAAGAGTTATATCCTTTAAATATATATTACAATTAATTTCTTAAATAAATTTTAAATATTTTTAATATATAATCGATATAAAATCTTAAATAAATAATTTAATTATTTAAATATCACAATAACAATTGATGATTTAATAATAATCCATTTTAATGAAAGAATTTATAATAAATTTATGTTATTTATGGCATATTCATAATTGAATGTTTTACTTAAAATTTCATATTAATTCACTTATTTTTAAATATCAAATTTATAAGTTGTATATTTTTAAAATGTAAATTTTGTTATACTTTTTTTTTTGTTATAAAAATTTTTAGAAAGGGGTTGGGTTCACCTACGATCCAAAGGCAGGGCGAAGTCTCCCTTCCTCCTAGACAATATCAATGTCGGGCAGGGCGAGCCGTCTATTACGTTCAGGCGTAAACCTAGACACCCAAGAGTTAGGATGTCTCTCCAAGTGCCGCGACTAGAACCACAATAAAGTGGTACTCCTCAGAGTTCGAATACACTCCAAATGGTAATATGTCTCATTCTTTCACCAGCTAAATCCATAGACAATAGGTAATTTTGTTATACTTTTATTAGGAAGTGACCGCGACCTATTGTTTCTTGGACCAAACTCCAGTTGAAAGAGTATGGGTTGGGCGGGTTGGTTTAGTTTCAACATGAACAAAACATTTTATGGCCCACAACATATCAAATACCCCATTTAAATTTACAATTCTATTTAATTAGGATGAATAAACCCACCCATGGTCTATAAATTTAACTGCAAAAGAGTAAAATATATTATTATTTAAAGTATATTTAATACTTAAAAAATATTATTTTATTGTGGTTTTAGTCGTTACGTTTAGAGGGGCATCATAATTATTAGGTGATTAAATTTACGTCTAAAAATAATAGATAAGTTGATATCACTTAGGAGTAGAGGTGGAAATGCGGCCAACCCGCTAGATACAGGTTAACCCGCTACAGGTTAGCTTGGAATAAGGCTAAGCTTAAGAGGTCTACTTCCAGGCAAGTTGGTATTATACCAACCTGAATCTGCCAGTTTTTATTTTTTTAAAAAAAAATTATATATATCTTTTTTAAAAAAATATTATTTTCATATATATATATTTTAAAAAAATAATTGATATATATCAATATTAATTGGATTTGAAGCATGATATGAAATTATTAAAATATTTATTTTTGTAGCTTTATCACTATTTGTAGATAAATCTGTCACAAGTAAAATAATAATAAAATAATATATATATAAAGAAATGACTCAATAAGATAAAGTTAATATACATGAAATGTAATGTAAACTTTAATTTGACTAAGACTCTAAAATTAATAAAGTATAATATAAATAATAAAAAATTTAAAAATTAAAAAAAAAGCGGGTTAGGATTTGGCGTGTTGACCTGAACTAAAATGAGTTGCCAATTTAGCAACCCAATCCGCTATAAAATGACGGGTTGGCGGTGGGCCCAACCCAAATTTTCATATATACTTAGGAGTAAGGAAGATTTCGCCCTACTATTAAATCGTAGGTAAACCCAATATCTTTTTAAAAAAAATTATAAAAAAATCGGATGAACACACCCAATAAAATTCATAGCATTTTTAATGAGTATAATGTATTTCTCTCATTACATGTGATAGGTTAGAGAAAATGGACATGATTTTTTTTTGCCACAATACATATAGTTTTTGTTTAGTCCCTTTGGAATGGAGAGACTTTGTAGGGGGGAAACAGCATTTTTGGGGAGAAAAAACTAATTTGCCTAACGAAATTATTGCATGTGTAACGCATCAGAAGAGAAACGGCATACGGTTGACACATGTGCAACTGTCCCACCGACCATGACGGTAGTAAAAAATGTACTCACCGAACATTAATTTTGGTCCATAAATTAAATCAAACGAAAAAGAAATCAGATGACGAGTGTGCTTCGATTATATTATTTTATTTGCTTTATGTTACCACATATTTTAAGTTTATTTATGTTTATTTAGTATTTGAGAAAGTATCTTACCAAATATTAGTATTAGTTAGGTAGAATTAAAATTTTATAGATAGTAAGTGAACCTAATCTTCTTTTAAAATAATGTATCTATTGAAATATTGTAAAGTTTTTTTTAATGATAGAATAATTTAACAGTTGTTCATAATTTATATGAAAAATATTTAAAACATCATATATAACTGGAGGAGTCATCCCCATGAATAATTCAATATTCTAAACTTAGGTTTAAAATTTAGGTTTGACTCAAAATTTAGGTTTGGAGAAATTTTAAAACAAACAGTCATATTTATTCAAACGGGCTTTTGGACTAAACTATGGTTTAAAACTAAAGTTTTAAATAAGTTGGTTAGAGTAGCTTATGGAACAGTAAACCACTTATGAACTAACCAATTACTATATTACCCATACTTTTTCTTACACACTCTCTCCTACTTTTTCTCTCTTTTCTTTCTTACACACTCTCTCCTCTCTCCTCATTTAATACTCATACCCTTTTTTGTAATTTACCAATAAAAAAAGTACTTTTAGAAATAACTATTCAAACACTCATTTATTCAAAACCACTTTTTTTTATAATCTCTTCTCCAAAAACCATTTTATATAAGCTGTTTAAAAGCCTTTTTTTTCCATAAGCCCGTTTTTAAAATCCTATCCAAACGGGTCTTATATGTTTTTGTTAAATTTTTATAATTATGTTAATTTTATTAATAATAAATTATCTAATATCTAGTTTTGCATTAATACAATCATATTATTATAGATATATATTAGAATTAAGATGTATCTGTTATCTTAGAATATTTTTTTAAATGTATTTAATATTTTAAATAATTTTTGTAATTCATCTAGTACTTTCAAGTGGCTTTTAAACGCCTCTAATATCTAAAAATATTTATGATCATTTAATACCTAAAATATTTTTCAATAATCTAACACCTTAAATTTGCTACTAAATAAATATTTTTTTAGTGTTAAATATACTTTTATTTAAAGGATTCTTCTAGGAGTTAATATTAAACTTGAAATTATTCTTTAAAAAATATTTTAGGACAATTTTTTTATGAAAATTAATACTTTAAAAGTTAAATTATACTACAAAATATTTTATCATGTTAAATGTACTTGTAAAATTATTTTATGGTGATAAATAAATTATAAAATATTTTAATTTATATATTAATTATTAAAATAACTTCTATGAAAACAATGAAGGATCCCTGTCACTATGATTTTACACTTTTTGTCACTATGATTTTACATTTTTACTGTATGCATAAATTTTCTTGCATTACAGTGTGTGTACTTGCTGTTTTTTTATTATTAAAAAAAGAAACATCAATCCCTTTCGAAACGTGATGAGGTTACTGCAGAAAGAGTTAGAAATTGGTCATACCTTTTCATCAAGAAGTTACATTTTAGGCATATTTAAAGAACTATTTATTTAAATAGGTCAATCTTATTTTTCAAAGCCTAGCCGGCTGTGTTTCATATTATTTATATATATATAACATATATACTTTATTTTAAATTATAGCTAAATTACCCACATTTTTTTACTTTCAGATAAAATTACAGTTAAGAACCCAAGTCATCATGTTTTCATCATTCATCTCCTCCCATTCTTAGACTTTAGAAAAAAATTATAATTAGATATCCCATCTTTCTTAAGATTTATATGCTGCTCGTCTTTTACTTTCATTTTATTTCCTTTATAATATCTCTTATAAAATAAAATTATAAAAATAAATTTTATTGAAATAATACTTTTTATCCTCCTAATTAGATAGGATTAGATTTATAGAGAAAAATATATAAAATAAATCTCATATATATAATATTCTATAAACAAGATATAATATATCTAAATCTAAAATTTATATCTATTTTGTCATAAAAATATTTATATTATTTATTTCAAATTATATATGTGTATATTACATCTAAAATATATATTTATTTTATTACATCTTATTAAATTGCCTCTATAGATGTTTACATGTTATGTTTATATGATTTTAAACGAGTTTAACAATTAAAATAACTTTTTCAAATTTAACTCAAGTAAACAAAACAATCCAATAGTGATAAAGTATAAAGAAGTATTAAGAATATATTAAAATCAACATATAATTATCATTACTCATAAAATGAGAAAAGAAGAAGAAAAAATTAGCTACTCATAGTCTCAAGACAACCCTAGAAATGAACAATTTTGCGATTATAAAATAATTCAAGATAACCCTAGAAATGAAAAATTTAGCTACTCATAGTCTCAAGATAAACCAAACTAAGTAAAATAATCTAATTAATTATAAAACTAAGTTTAGGTAGATTTATTATTTTAGAGTTCAAAAAATATTTATAAAAAAACTTATAAAATTATTTACTAATATATAATAGATAATTAAGGAAAAGGTTCAGTCTCAGCCCCAAGAGTGTTTGCCTAAGGTTTGAGAAAAGGAAAGGAACAATTAAGGAGAGGATGAAGTTAATGGGCAAAGCATAATGCACCTGGGCTCGACAGTCGACATATGGGCCACTGACAAAAAAAATGAAAAAAAGAAGTTTCCAGTTATTGTTTTTAATTATGTACTGAGTAGTATACCAAAAAAAACACAAGAAAAAGAAAAATTATGTACTGAGTAAAATTCTCACTTCAATATCTCCTTGATAGGATTTTCTTAATTTAATATTTCGCCTAAATTCCTTTTTAATTTTTACTTTCACGAATATACTATTTAGTAATATTGACCTACTATTAATTTGCTGCAAAAGAAGTCAATAAATACAGAGATGATGAATAGTATGACAATTGATAAGATGACCATAATAATTAGTAGCATAAAAGAATAATATAAAGCCAAAAAAGGATTACTTTCTGTGACAGCTAACTGTGATTTTCTAAATATTGAATTAAGCCTTATTTGATCATGATTTAGGAATAATAATAATAATAATGATAATGATAATGCGTCAGGATATTATTTACAGATGGTGCATCATGTTATATTAGGCCATGTACTCATATGGTAATCAATCTTTTAGACTTAAAAATGGAACAATATCCGATCATTTGAAAGATTTTATTCAGTCAGTTCAGGAGAGATTTTAATGAAATGAGATATTCAAGCCTTCACCCACATTCACCAATGTCAATAACGAGTACACCTAGCTACACTCCTGCAAATAATAAATCGACAACATTAGGTAAATAAATATTTATCATGTTGTACTATTGTATTTATAAAATTAAAGTTACCACCAAAATTTCTGTATATAAATAAATAGAATTATAAAATTTTGATAAAGAGAATATATAAGATTAAAGAGTAAGAAGAATTAATTAAAAAAAATTAATTTAATTTTTTATTTGTTTTAAATTGAACTCCTTTCATTTACTTCATACCTAACAGACCCTAAGTAAACTCGTTTATTTGCTATTTAATACTTTTACCTTATGTTTGAAAGATAAAAACTCTACCGAAGAAAAAAATAAGATGTAAAACTAAACACTCTCACAGATATTAAATTCCTTTATTACTTTTAGAAAAGTTCTTTTCTAATATTCTCTCTTCCTATTTTCTTCCCTTTTGTCTCTATATCCAAATATAGTGTTAATACCTATTTGATATTTAATACTACTGAATCAAAATCAAATGTGAGCATTACAAAGTCCAATTAATATTTTTTTCTGCATTTACACTTCCCAATTATGTTCCCACATATTGAAGTATTGAGATTCAAGTTCACTTTGCACTTGATCCAAATATGTTCATACGTGCTAGCTTCTTTTGAACTTAATTACAAATTACTCCCTTCGTTAATTTTTACAAGTCATAACTGTCAAAAGAAACAAGAAAAACAGTTATTAATAGTTGTCTAGTTGATGTCTTAAAACCATCCCAATATTTTCATATATGCTCTTCAATAAATACAGGAGAAAACTAAGTTGGATAAAGATTATTCATAATTAATCTAGCACTGTGCTTATCTGACCAGACTAAAAAATATCTAGCGCTGCTCTTCTTCCTTCAAAAGCTTTGATTTAGTGTGTATTTAGATAATATTTTAGAAATAAATTTATGAAAAAAACAGGTTTATAGAAAAGGGATTTTGGAGAAGAGATTATGGGAAAAAAATAATTTTAAATAAATGAGTATTTGGATAGTTATTTTTAGAAGTACTTTTATTATGAGTAAATTAAGAAAAATGGTATAAGTATTAAATGAGGAGAGATAAGAGGAGAGATGAGAGAGGGTGTAAGAAAGAAAAGAGAGAATGTGTAAAAAAAAATAGGAGAGAGGAGAGAGGGTATAAGAAAAGATAAGGGTAATATAGTAATTAGTTAGTTCATAAACTCTTTTACTGTTATATAAACTACTCTGACCAATTTATTTAAAACCTTAATTTTAAACTATAGTTTAGTCCAAAAACTCGTTTGAACAAATATGACTATTTGGCTTAAAATTTCTTTAAACCTAAATTTTGAGCCAAACTTAGATTTAAAATCTAAGTTTCGTAATTTGTCAAACAGGCCTTTAATAAGGCAAAGAGTAACCTGCGATTCAATAAATAAAATAACGGTTAGTGAAAAGTGATAACCTTAATTGTTTAGAGTTTTACATCAATTAAACTCACCCAATCATTCATGTAAGCCACATATTAGAACTAGAATTATAATTTTGAGATATAGGAATATATATATTGGGATTGCCTTTCTACTAAAATAGTTTAAGTCAATTTGATAGAATTTCCTTTAACATTATATACCCTTAACCATTTCTCTAACTAATTAATGTGGGACTCTTGGAGTCTTATATTCTAATGTCACAAGGGCTTAACATTAAAAAGTTCATGTAGTAATGGACAACTATATTAATGAGGTCAACATTCAACATCATATATATATATATATATATATATACATATATATACATATCTCTCACACACACACACGCACACAAGTGTAGGAAGTTGCACTATTAACAAGTTGTAAAAAGTAAAGCTTATCTTGAGCTCCAAGGCCATTCTAGTAAATGCAAAATCTAATACTCTCTCTAGTTAACTGGAATTTCCTCCACTGCACTTGTGCAGAATAATTAAGTTGAAACAGAGACAGACAATACCTATACAAATAATACACACGTACGCATGCACATATAATTATTGACGGAAGATTATCCATAATTGGTCCAATAATATGCCTCCTCTTTCCGAGACTTCAAATCTTACTCAAGGAAATAGTAACCTGCAAGTCAATGAATCAAATAGCTATTCAAAGAAAAGTGGCAATTTTAGCTTGTTTACGATTCATACGTATGTATATGTACCTTCTCATAAAAAGGAGATACATATATATATATAGACGTTCATGTGAAAACATAGGAGAAAGTTCATTCTCATGAAACTGACTTCCTCTAGTTCTAAATATATAAACTAATTATAGGGTCCGTTTAGATAGGATTATAGAAACAGATTTACGAAAAAACAGAACTTTTAGGTAACTTATAGAAAATGACTTTTAGAGAAGAGTTTATGGGAAAAAATGATTTTAAATAAATGAGTATTTAGATAGTTATTTCTAAAAATATTTTTATTATTAGTAAATTACAAAAAAGGGTATGAGTATTAAATACGGAGAGATAATATGAGAGGAGAGAGAGTGTAAGAAAAAGAGAGAGAGAGGGTGTAAGAAAAAGTAGGAAAGAGGAGAGAGGGTATAAGAAAAAGTAAGAGTAATATAGTAATTGATTAGTTCATAAACTATTTTACTGTTCCATAAGCTACTCTGACCAGTTTATCTTAAACCTTAGTTTTAAATCATAGTTTAATCCAAAAGCCCGTTTGAACAAATATAGCTGTTTATTTTAAAATTTTTCCAAACCTAGTTTTTAAGCCAAACCTAGGTTTTAAACCTAGGTCAAACACACACAGAGTAATAACTAATTAACCAATTTTTTAATTTTTTTTTAAATTAGTTATCTGATTTTTACATTTAAGATGAGAGGGAATAGTGTTTCTGACGGTATGAAATAGAATAAAACTGGAAATTAGCACCCAAACAAGTCCAATCAAAATGGTAATGGGAAAGCTATCTTTTAAGGACTTGTTTGGTACGAAATGGGAACGGGAAAGCTCTTTCCCGCAAACACACGAATGAATCACTATCCTATCAATTAAACTCCATAAAAATTAGGGGAAATTGGGGGAAATCTCCAATTAGAAATTTAATTGGTAGGGATTTGCAGGGTATTAATACTTTGTACGTATAAAAATAATTAAATTTCTAATAGAAGATTTTTTTCCCAATTTTCCCAAATAAAAATAATGTCTCTCATATTTTTCCATTTTTAAATAATTTCTCCATGTACCAAATGCACCTTAAGAGGAGGTTAGAGAACTTACCTCGTTGTTAGAGAGGTAGCCAATGACTTCTCTTGATCTTGCTCATCAAGCCTTTGAACCTATTAATTAACACTGTTTCATTTCACACTTGATGATACAAATCCCAGAAAACTACCGACAAATTAAAGACAAGAATCTGAAACCTATTATATTTTACCTGTTCTAATCTCTGCTTTACTTCCAAGAATTTGACTTCCTGGATTGGCATTACATTTTAAACACGTGAAAAATGAGGCATTATATATGCAATTATGAAGAGACAGAAATTAATTATTAACATGAGAATTGATGGTAAGAATTTGAAAACCTGATTTAGTCTCTGGTTTTCTTCCATCAGTCTGGCTTGCTTCATTTTCCAATGAAGTATTCAAAAAAAAAGTGGATTAGCAATGTTAGTGACAGAATTTAATGATTCCATCATAACATAGACTGTCACTGATTAATTAGTGATGGAATTCTGTCGCTAAACTGATTAACGATAGAAATTCCGTTACTAATTCGTTTTTTAGGTATATGACCAGGCTTGGCAAAATGAAGTAACACCTCGGACAAACATATAAAATATAATCTATTAGGAATGAATTTATATTAAATATGATTTTCTTTCAATTTTATCTTTTTCTGGCCCTAATTTTGCAACTATTAAGGACTTATATTTTATACACGATTTGAGAATGACTTACATGAAATTAAGATAAGTATTCTTCTTATTTATTAGGACGCATATAATACAACACATATATTTTCATATTTTTTGCCTTCAATTTTGAATATCTTATAAGATTGGAAACACTTGAAAAACTAAAATTCCTTAAGAGTACATGCTGATCCCAAACAAGTTAATGATCAATTGTATCTCATTATAACCAACAGGAAAATAAATTAACATAACTCTAACCTCTTTATTAAGAATACTGATCTCCTGCTCAAATGCTTCAGCCTGAAATACATGGACTTAATTTCTATCTGTTTTAAAACTAAATACTCATTTGATCCTTAATATAAGACCTAATTAGAAAGACATAGTTATAAGTATAAAACATATTATCGATATTTATCAATTTTCTCAAATTACCTATACTTCTTCACATAATCAAGAAGAGAATGAGGGAGGGCTTACGGAAGATGATTATAGCAGTTTTTGAAAAAATATATCATATTAACTAATTTAATTAACGTTTTTAATCTAATAAAATTATTTAAATGACTTATATTAAAGACTAGAAAAGTAGCATATTATATGTTCCATGCATATATACTATATAGGATTCAATGAATAATTGAATAACAAAAACATATGGAGAAAAAAGAATATGTCATGTATATATAGAATAATTATAAAATAATAGTGAAGTAACAACACCAATACAATAAACTTTTACGTAATATATTACTAAGCTAAATAAGACCGATAAGGGGAAAACAAACCTTGGCTTTTGAAACACGATGCAAGCATGTGCTAAGTAGATCTTCTAGCTTCTTTAGATCTTTTATAGTCAATCCTTGAAGTTCTTCTCCATTGAGCTGCCTGTTAGATGTGGAATGTAACTACGGATTTTAATCAACAAGAAACACTTTGTAACATACTCCCTCTTATCCTAAATGCAAGAACTAGTTAGAGGATTTACCATCCTAAATATAAAACCTCAATCCATTTTATTTTTCTCCCAAATTTATAATTTCTTCTTCAAACTATCCCCTATTATTTACACATATTGAGAGATGTTTCAAGACAAATGATTAAAGAGAGTATTTTAGAAAAATAAATATATATCTTTTTATAAATAACTAACTTAAATAAATTCTTTAATCTCTGTAAGTTAGTTATCTAGCTCTTATATTAAGAACGTGAAGGAATATCTTATACGATAAAACTAGATGTAGCATGTGAGATTCCTGTGCATTGCATGGAGTTTAAAAGAAGAATTGTACAATTTATTGTCTATGAATAATATGACTTAATACCGATTATATATTTTATTTTGATACTGATGATTTGTAACTCCACAATCATACCTCAGTTCTCGAGTCTTCTCTCTCAGTTCCTTGTTTAGCTTAAAATATTCACCTTCTACCTGCCCAATTACCCAAAAAGAAGGAGAATAAAAAATCTGCTTGCTTTTCTTTGTAATCTCAACCTATGAGTATGGTTACTAGAATAGCAAATATACCACACCAAAATACAGTGAACTAACATAACACAACGACTAGATTAATTAACAATACCAAAATTTGGACAGTATCAATATACAAGGCACTTAACCAGAAAAAAAAACTTGTAATTAGTGGAGTTGATTGATGATATTATTGAGATATTATTAATTGGGATATTAATACCTTAATAATTTATATTGTTGAAGGATCTAAATATGATTGTTAGATCCGAACCTACCCATTTATAAGTGAGTATAACAAAATTTTAAGAATATAGTTGATTGATTGATACTCTAAATGGTATTGTCTTCCTCTTTCCTTTTTTAAGAAAAAAATATTTTCAATTCATATTACACATAGTCTATTATATCCTTGAATAAAAAAATAATAGTTGTTAAGTGATGACAATAGTGATATACAAGGAATATTGCATTTCTCAATATTTGCATAATAAATTCATTCACTCTGCATTTGCCAATAAAAAATAGCAAAAGATCTAAAGAGGTAAAGTGGGAAAGACCATTGTACCTGCAACTCAAGAGATGGCTGGTATGTGTTGGCGAGGTTTACATCTGAGTACAAGTTTATCCTTTGAATCACTTGCCTCATGCTTGAAACAGCAAAAAATTTGCATATATATCATATTTTTCATTTATTATGCAATTAGTTAAGCAACTTGACATGAAAATTTAAGAAATGCGAAACGAAATATATACATGTCTTGATAAAAGTGGAAGGCTACTAGAGTTATTTGCGATATGAAAATACTTAATAAGGTAAAAGGAAAGTTCTATCATACTGCTATAAATAAAAAAAATGCTTTATGTATTGAATGTTGGGTTTTAAAAAGATGACAAGAGTATAAAGTTAGGGTAGTTAAAATGAGGATATTAAGATGGATGTATGTGAATATAAGAAAAGATAATATTCTTAATGAACATATACATGAAGAGTTAGAGTGGTTTATATTAAGGAAAAAACTATAGACAATCGTCTAGGGTAGTTTGGGCATGTATAGAGAAGGTTATCAGATGCACTATTAAAGATGGTGGACAAGCTATATGGAGTTTTATAAAAAGAGATAGAGAAAGACTAAAGAGAAAGCTCAATGAGTTTATTGAACATGACCTCTTAGTCAACAATTTATCCAAGGACTTAATTTTTTATAAAGTATAATAGCTCGTACAATCTATATAACTGATTCTACCTAGTATGATAATGCTTATTGTTTTTGTTAGTGTGGTTTACAAGGGCAATAACCCATAAACTTATTGCCTTAAAGGTTTTTGTTTAAGAAACAGTATCAAGCCCATTTATTTTTAATTTTTTTGGTATGAATTTTTTCTTTTTTGCAAGCCCATTTATATGCATCATGCATACATGCATAATGTTGTTGGTCGGACCAGCCGGTTTGTCTCCCTTTCCAAGATGTCCTTTTGGCCCAACGAATGGAATCAAGGTCTGGTTTGATAGGAACTTGTGTAAAGACAATGAGGGAAAACCTAGATTAGAAAAAGCCTCTATTGCACATGTTTATATGGTCAAAGTTCACACTTGAAGGGGAATTTTTTTAATTGGGATTTTTTTCCAACTATATGTATCCTCCTATTAGAGGTAATCCTATCTAAAGTACTGTCGGATATTAAATATGAATATTTCTCTTAACGAGGATTCGAATCTTAGTTCATCATATTGTAAGGAATTAACTATTTCTACTAGACTCAACCATAGTGGTTGTTTACATTGGGATATAATTAAGTGGGAGGACCCATAAACTCATTGCCTTCAAAGTTTAGGTTAAGACGTAATATCAAGCCACCTATATGCATCCTCATATTGCTATTGAGCCAGTTGGTTTCTCCTTTTTTTGGAATGCTCCCTATGCCTAACAAGTTCTTTTCTTAACAAGACAAATAAAATTCAACACCAAATTCATCTAAAGGTATACGTTCCCCAGTGCCAAAAAACAAAATTAAGATTGTTGTCCCGATGAGTGAGTAAAAGTTTCAAAATATGAAAAGTTACTCAAATGAAATTAAGGTTTTCGATTAAGATGTTATGTCAAAACTCCTATGAGCATCCTCTTGTTGCTACGGGACCTAACTTGTTTCTCACCCCTTTTTAAGATGCTCTCATGGAGCTAAGCCTTTTGTTGAGTTCTTTAAATAGAACTTGGTTCTCCATTGTTGTATCAAGCTAAAAAGACTACATTTAGTTATTATCAAAAAATCAAAAGGTTTACATTAAAGTGAAAGGAAGATAGAAGTGTCACAAGAGGTTGACAAGTAAGAATAAAACTCTTGAAGTTTTTGCAAAGCCAAAAGTTGAACAATGAATGAGAACATGATGTGAATGTTCAATTAAAAGTGATACTCAAGAATGTCAAAATTAGTGAACATGTTGGAAGTAAAAGCCAAGTTATTATGTTATGCTAATTAATATCAAGCTTGCAAAAATGACTTGGAAGAAATTAAAGATGAATAAGAAATTAGAAGAGTTGCAAAGATGGGAAAGGAAACTGCAAGGAGGAAGAAGAGAAAGTAGCAAAGGATAAATGATTTCTCAAAGATAATGAGCAAAGAGGCTAATAGAAATTCTATTGTACTCTTATAGTCCTTAATATAAGACCTATAGTATAATTTTTTAAAATATCATAATCATCTTTCTTAATTTACTTTCCTTCTCTAACTTGATTATTATTGAGGGAGTATCAATAGAAGTAATTTTAAAAAATTGATAAATATAAAAATACTAAGATTAATTCCCCAATTATATTCTATGTTAAGGCTTAGAAGAGTAGAATGTTAGAGCAGACAAAGAAGGAGAAAGAACACTAAGAAAGTGAGTAGTTAGTCCATTGCAAACAACGAAGTGAAGACTCAATATTGCAAATATTTTTATCAAATAATGTAAAGGGGAGTATTGGAAAATACAAACTCAAATAATGACTTAGTCAAAGTTATTAATGACTATAGAGTTTAAGCTTATTTTTCTGAGTTTTAGTTTTACATGTAAATTTATGAGGGTAAAATTATGTATGTAGAATATATGTGATTTATGGTTTGCTGAATTGGATATTCATGACCGAAGTAAGCATATTGAAATCATAACTATATTACGAAATGCATTATGCAAAAGGAAATTCTAGCAAAGCATACAAAGTAACAAGTTGCCAAAATTGTCATCAAGCCATCAAGAAAAGAGATAACACAACGTAAAGTGCTACTAAAACGGTAAAAATTTTCTGGCAAAATTTTTTAAGTTATTCATGTTCTAATGGTGGTTTGAAATTCCACTTCTAAAGCAAAATACAAAATAAAAAGTTGCAGCTAAACTCCAACATTTCCCTATAAATTGCCTCCCTTCTCACAACGCTTCTTGCCATATATCTTTAATCCTCTCCATCCCAACTCTCTCCTTCACTTCAATTAATCCGAGTTTGCAGATCTCAAGTCAGCAAGTGAGAAGAAAATTATAATTAGTAAAGAATAATCATGAAAATTTTTATCAAAATATTTACATTTTAATTTGTTGTAATTTTTATATGTAAATAATGTTTCTAATTTTATCCCATTCAGTTTATACTTCATAATTATTTGTTGAATACGTTGTATTAATTTTCACTAAATATATTTTTCTTAATTTTTATTATTAGCTGTGTAAGTAATTGATATACATATATATGGCATAAAAACCTAACCATTGATTTATTTTTAATTTATCCATCAAAATTTTATAAACGCTAAAATAAACAAATATGAATTAAAAAATTAAAAATGAAAGTAAATGTGAAAGGTAACTACAAAATCAAAACTCACTCTATTTGTTCTATTGAACGATACGTAACTCACTTATTTACCAAAAGCTTTACGCAACTATATAGTATTGACTATAAGGAACCATTTGCCCTTTTTGTTGGAATCACTACTGTCATAAGCCTTTTAGCCATTGCCATAGTTCATATGTGTGTGTGTGTGTGTAGTTAATACTTTTATCAAACGGATGTCAAAAATGTATTTCTCAATGGTGATTTAGAACAATAGGCATTTTTGTGCCCTCCTCTTGGTTATGCCCTATCAGTTCCAAGCATGCGATCTTTGGCATGCTAAATATATATAGTCTTAAGTAGGCTCCTCATGCTTGGTTTGCAAAATTCAGTTCTATAATTAGCCATCTTGACCTCTAGTCCTCATGACTTTGCATGTTTCATTTACATGAGGCTAACAATGGCATTGTTTTATTGCTCCTACATATATGTCGATGATATAATTAACAAAAAAAGAAGACATGATAGAGATTAATTAGGGTGCACACACATTTTCTTGGCTAAAACTTTGAAATCAAGAACCTTGGAAATCCAGCTAAACTACTTTGTTTAGGTATTGAAGTACTCTTTCCCAATTTAAATTCTCAAGCTCATCTTACTAACAATAAGACCAAGACTGCTCCTTTGAAATCAAACATTAAGTTCACACCACATGATGAAGCTAAACTTCAAGTGAAGCTAAAATTTCGTTGTTCAAACTATATATCCACTTCATAATTTTATCAGTAACCTCAAAACATTGTAAAAAATGTTGAAGATGCAAGCAAAACAAGAAATTAATAATATAAAATTATTCATCATCTCATGATTAGTTCTTAGTTGTTAAATACATGGTAATTTTCACCAAAACACACACACACACACAAGGTAATTAAGTGACAATAAAACGGACCAAAAGCATAATGGCCCAGACTTCAAAACAATAGACAAATGAATTATGGGTCAAATTTGGCAAACTAATGATCTTAGGTTTCTAGGTTAAATTCTTGTGCATTTTAGAGACATCTCATGTGAAATCTCACTCTATCAAAACCAAAGGAGAGCACGAATGAGACGAAGAAATGCATAGGCTTTATCACAACTTGTTTATTAGTAAATATAGATCAGGATTTCTTTTCCTCTAAAAAAATTAAAAAAATTCCCAGAGGTGATTGGAATTCAGATTGTTCTGATTTCTACTAACAGAAAATATAAAATTATTAGAGAGAGAAAAGATACCTTGTACTAGCATATTCAAAGAGTTTGCCAGAAGCTGAAAAAACCAAGAGTGCAATCTCAGCATCACAAAGAGTTGAGAGCTCCACAGCCTTCTTGAATAAACCTTTCTTTCTCTTTGAGAAAGCCACTTGCCTCGCAGCTAAGTTCTCGATCCTCTTTATTGCTATCTTCCTTCTTGTCATTTCAATAATCCACCTTCTTTGTAAGTAAACAAATTTAAATAAATAAAGAAAAATTAGAGAAATCTACAGCATTCTCTGTGAAGAATAAGCATATATATAATACTGAGCCATGTGTATTAAAGATTAGGAAGGATAAGCAGTGAACATCGATCAAAAGAAACAGAAAATAAATATGAAAGATGCCGAGAAGAAGAAGAAGAAGAAGAAGGAGAAGAAGAAGAAGAAAAGGAAAGAAAGAGAACAAGGGTTGAGGCAAGTTTTTTGAGAGAAGAAGAAAGCTAAAGATGGTAAGATTGAGGAAAAACCTTCAGCCGACAAACAAGCTTGCTTCTGTATTTTGTTTGGATCTCTCGTCTTTCCTTATCTTAACCTCTTTTATTCTTCTTTTTCTTTTGAGTAAAATTATTTGCAGCTTTAAGTCCAGTCGCCTCTTTAAATGGCCATCAAATCGAAGGAAAATAATTCCCCCATGAATAAATAGCTGGCTTTAGATATAGCCTGCATTTTTACTTCAATTGGCGAGGTGGTCCTTTCCCTCGATCAAACGTTTTGTGTTTAATTATTTTAATATATATATATATATATATATATAAAAGTTTGAGTGAGTTAGATATTAGCCTCACTAGAGCCCAACATTTGATCTTATATATATACATAAATTAAATATATAAGTTAGTATAATTTCACATAATTTTTAACTAAATATTTGTAAAAAAAATTATTAAGTTATCATTGTTTCAGCTGATTTTTAGAATATACATAATCAAACATTTATTGAGTACATGCATTATGTATAACTTATAATATTTGTCTTCGCCATTTAGCTTCCTAAACATACCAGTGACGAGTAGTATAAAAAATATCATTATCATAAGAATTAAAATAAAAGATAGTGTATTCCTATAATTATATTTTTAATTAAATTGAATAATTAAATATTTGAAAAAATAGTGTTGTAAAGAGTAAATTAAAATAGAAATTAAAGAATTATTTAACTAGAACTAAATTAAAATTCTCACTTCAATATAAAATAGATATTTAGGGTTATTTATTCTCTTTCTAATTCATGAACCTTAACAAAATTACCTTCCAATAAATAATGATAATATGTATTTATTAAAGGGTTCAAGATACTTAATTAAACTTTCTTAAGTCAAAATTAAATATTCTTTTCAATTAAAATACCCAATTTCTTGACCTAATTAATGAAAACTAAATTAAAGAACCAGTAATTTTCTTGACAATGTAAGTTTAGAGCAATATCTTTATTTGAACCAAATAAAACCATATATTCTCAAAGGAATTTCAAGTCAAACATGATTTTAAATAAGTTCTTCACTTAAACTAACTTTCTCAAAGTCTAACTCAAGTAAATAAAATAACCTAATAGTGATAAAGCAACGAGAAGAATATATTAAAATTAACACATAATCATCATTACTCATAAAATGAGGTAAATACAATGTTCAATCCACAAAATAATTTAAGACAACCCTAAAAATGAAAGATTTAGCTACTCATAGTCTTAAAATAAAACAAAAAAAGTAAAATAATATGATTCATTACAAAACTAAGTAAGAAAATGAGAAAAGAAGTAGAAAAACAAAAAATTGTAGCTCTAAAAACTCTTCTTTATTCCAATCCTAAGCTTCTAAGCCTTCAAATCCTCTCTTTCAAGCCAATCAAAACCTCTCCCTCTTAGTCTTCCCAAGTGCAAAATGTCAGCTCCCATCAGGTTTCTTCAATAAAATTCCTAATTTTTCACATCAGCAACTAAAACATAAAGTTTTAAGTTTTACACATTCACCGTGGCGAAGCTACATCTTCGCATAGGCAAAAGGTATAAAGAAGAGGAGTATCCTTTTTATGCACTTCTCACCACGATAAAATTTATGCTCGCCTCAACGAACAGTATAGATAATACAATTAATTAGTTCTTCATAGTTGGCCATGGCGAATGTGAATTTGGTCACAACAAAGAGTACATTGAAGCAATTTTCTTCATTTCAAACTTCAATTTTTTGCTTTTCTTTTTCTTCAAGGTACCTTGTGATTCTTTACTTGAGATGCTTTTATATCTCCAAACTTCTAAAACAATAAAAAACCCTTATGAGATTTAACTTAATTAAAATATTCACATTTTATCTAAAGATTTTTTTAAAAAAATTTGCAAGATAACATGCATATTTTCCTAAATAAGCATATACAATATAAACAATTCTGTCCAAAAATACGTAAAAGAGATAAAAAATGTAAAAGAATTATAAGAATTTTCATGAGTTATCAATATGCTCTCAATATGTTGAGTATGTTACTCTTGTGATGTAGAACATTTTCTTTTAATCTTATACATTTATGACATAATTCAAATTAAATTTTACTTTGTGTTTTTATCTTATTATAATTCTTCATCTGAAATAAATTGGCACAATTAAATCTACTTTACCATTAGGATGTCCAAATTGTTTCTTAAATTTTGTTAAGGTAATAGAAATTAAGAAATTTCTCAAAAATTAAAAAAAAAATACTACACCCAAGCAATACCATCTTCTCACCATGCATAAGATAAACATAGAGATAAAACATTCTGAGCGTCTAAAACAAATAATTTTGAAATTTAATTTGAAAAAACTTCCTAGCAATCCTGGTTTAAATACAAAATTTCATATTATTATGTCCAAATCTACAAACAACTTTTGTCAACCAAAAGAGATTAACTTTTCATAAAGACAGTTTGAGAATACATTTTGTAAATTTAGTTTAGATTAATATTTACACTATGAAAATTGATTGGAAGTTCAATCACATTCAAAAAGAAAATTCTACAATTTACACACACACACAGACACACACACATATTGTTCCCATAATATCACTCAGTATTTATTATTTAATAATGGTGCCAAATAACTCTTATTATAAACATAAATATAAACTAACATAGATTCCATTAGTTTTGTAAATTACAAAATTTTATAAATGAATCATAATAGTTATAACTTATAATATTAAAACTTGTTAAAAATTTAAATTATATATATTGTATATTTGTATCTAGAAATAAAGATTTTATAAATATATTAATTGAAAAATAGGAACTCTGTGTAAACACATGATGTAAATGTATGATGAATTATAATGTTGAATAGCAACATCTTGATAGATACAAGTCTCTGTACAAATCTGGGGAAACAACATGAGGAACGTACAATCAGTCAACGTTATTTTCCTTTTATAGGCAAACAGTTGAATTAAATAAGAGATAAAAGTAAAAAAAAAATCATATAACGACAATAATTTCTTTTTAAGGAAAAAAATGAAACATGGAATTGTGAAAAGGTTGGAAGTCCGAATTTATAAATGTCATTTTCAGCACATGTATATGTATTATATATAATATTTGTTTGAAATTTTTCCACAATATAATATTAGATTTAATAGTTAATTACCGGAACTTTCTCCCATTATAAAAATATACACTTAATCTAATCTATTAAAAATAGTTCAAAATATTTTCTAAAAAAATTTCACAAATAGTATCTATTAAACAAATTTTATGTCAAAAGAAATTTCATTACTAATATTCTCCCATCCTTCAGCAAATCTTATTTTTTTTAGTAGTATTATATATTTTTATCTTCTCAAATCTATTTTTTATCAATATTATTGAGCATATGGAGAAGATAATAATATTATATTATTATGTTGATTATATGAATATATATAGTATATTTTTTATACCATCAATTTAAGGTTAATATTTAATTTTGCCATGAAAGCCTTCATGGAGGAGATATAGGTATTCAAAAGCTTTTTTAATCAATATTATTCTATAAGTGTTAAAAAATAAGCAAAGTTACTCTAAAAAAATTAACATTGATTATTAAAAAATTAACGTTATTTTTAATTGCTATTAACGTCATTAATCCTTTGTGAACACTTGGACGGATAATAATAATACAAGAAAATTTTTTAGATATCTATATTTATTATATAAAAAAATTTAGGATAAAATTGGATATTCACCCTAAAATTTAAGGTTTTAATGAGAAGTACATTAATAAAATAGTACACTTTATTAGAATTATTTATAGATAAAATACTTATATTAGGATATGTAATCACGAGTTCAAAAATTAGATACCTATTAATAAAATCTAATAAATACTATAAAAAAAAGATAGTAAAACCTTAATTGAAAAAAGAGTTTTTGGATGATTTGCTAAAGTAAATGAAAAATTTAACTATTATCTAATGATATAAAATTTTATTAAATCTTTAAGTTTTAAATTTGAGTTTAAACGTATATGCTGAAATCTAGAAGACACATATATAAACTCTAAAATTAAAGTAACTATTTACTCAAATATTTGTTAATATTATTTAAAAAAAATAAAAAATATTGATTGATAATATAAAAAATAGTAAAAGAGAAATTACATTAAATTTAGTACTGGGGTTGGATAAAAAAATAAGAAATAGTACTAGGGAGCCAGAATGAGACGTGATTATGGTAGGGAGGCTACATGTACGAGAGCTGATAACTAATTACTAAACCCTTTCACCAATGTCAATAACGAGTACACCTAGCTACGCTCCTTCAAATAATAAATCGACATCATTAGGTAAACAAATATTAAAAAAATAATATTTAAATCCCACATAAGTAATTAAATGATAAAAAAATATTAAAAAATGACATAATTAATGTTAAATCTCATAGGATCTCATATGAATTTTTTTTAATTGTAAAAAGACATAAATATCCTTAACACTGAAATTTTCCCTTAAGCAAACATCTCTTTCAAGCTACCAATGTATGATAATGGTTGAGATAGTGGAAGAAGGCTCAGCGCATATTCTCCATACGTAGAAACAAAGAAAACTTTGTGCTGATCATCCAGAGATATTCATGCCAAACAAGCAAAAAAAAGTTACTGAATTCACAATCTTTTCGTTGAATGAGAGATTTGAAGTTGTCGGCATTGACTTAGATCACAGGATGCATAGTAGTAGCAAGTGGGATATGCGGCAATCGGTTGTGTTACTGATTTGCATGTTATGTTCGGTTCTAGAGGTGAAGGTTGTTGCCGATTACATCCCGCCGGCGAGATTGGATGGCTTCATTTACAGGAATTAGCATCACCCGGATTCCATTTTGATCGAAGCGTTTTTGGACCCACTGTGCCCTGATAGACGGATACCTGATAATGGGGTTTATCCCTCCATCGGGGAAATTCAAATGTTCCTTCTTCAAATGTCTTATCAGCTGCATTTACAACCTCAGCGCCCAAAATAACAACTACAGTATTAGTAACGAACAACTCTAGTCTCTGTAACTAAAAACCCCATCACCTATACTAAGAATCTCATCAGCTGCAACTAACAATCCCATTAACAGCACTAACAACCCCAGCACCTGAACTAACAACTCCAACACCTGAAATAACAACCCCAGCATAGGCAACTAACAACCCCTGTCCCTACTGTGGTTGTTATTTTAGGTAGAGAGATTGTAAGTGCAGCAGATGGGGTTGTAAGTACAGCTGATGGGGTTATTAGTTGCAATTGATGGGGTTGTTAGTTGCAAGTACTGGGGTTGTTATTTCAGGCGTTAGGGTTGTTAGTTGCAGGGATAGGGGTTGTTAGTTGCATATGCTGGGGTTGTTATTTCAGGTGTTGGAGTTGTTACTTCAGGTGCTAGAGTTGTTAGTGCCGTTAATGGGATTGTTAGTTGCAGCTGATAGGGTTCTTAGTGTAGGTGATGGGGTTTTTAGTTACAGGGACTGGAGTTGTTAGTTGCTAGTACTGTGGTTGTTATTTTGGGCGCTGAGGTTGTAAGTGCAGCTGATAGGACATTTGAAAAAGGAACATTTGAATTTCCCCGATGGAGGGGTAAACCCCACTATCGGGTATCCGTCTATCAGGGCACAGTGGATCCAAAAACGCTTCGATCAAAATGGAATTGGGGTGATGCTGATTCCTATAAATGAAGCCATCCAATCTCGCCGGCGGGATGTAATCGGCAACAACCTTCACCTCTAGAACCGAACACAACATGCAAATCAGTAATACAACCGATTGTCGCATATCCTGCTTGCTACTACTATGCATCATGTGATCTAAGTCAATGCCGACAACTTCAAATCTCTCATTCAACGAAGGGATTATGAATTCAGTAACTTTTTTTTGCTTGTTTGGCGTGAATATCTATGGATGATCAGCACAAAGTTTTCTTTGTTTCTACGTATGGAGGACATGCGCTGAGCCTTCTTCCACTATCTCAACCATTATCATACCTTGGTGGCTTGAAAGAGACGTTTGCTTAAGGGAAAATTTCAGTCTTAAGGATATTTATGTCTTTTTACAATTAAAAAAAATTCATATGAGATCCCATGAGATTTGACATTAATTATGTCATTTCTTGAGACTTTTTTATCATTCAATTGCTTATATGAAACTTAAATATCATTTTCCCATAAATATTTATCATGTTGTACTATTGTATTTAAAAAATTAATATTATCATCAAAATTCCTATATAACATAAATTTCATAAATATATGTTTGGTAAGCGAGGAATGGAATGGAATGGAAGAGAGGTGAAATTTTAATGAGTTCCATTTCAAGAAAAATGAACAAGTAGAGTTATAAAATTTTAATAAATAGAATATATAAGCTTAGAGAGTAAGAAGAATTAATTAAAAACTGTTAATATTATTTTTTAACTTTTTTAAATTAAACTCATTAAAATTTCATATATCTTTCATATACTCCGTACCTAACAGAGCCTAAAGGTAATTTGTTTTCATAATGTTTGAAAAGTAAGAAAACAAAAGAAGAAGAAAATAAGACGTAACACTAAAAACTCCCACAAATAGTAAATTTCTTTATTATTTTTAGAAACATTCCTTTCTAATAGTCTTTCTTCCCTATTTTCTTCTCTTTTATCTCTATATCCAAACATAGTGTTAATACCTATTTGATATTTAGTACTATTGAAGCAAAATCAAATGTTAGCATTACAAAGTCCAATTAAGCGTAGTTTTTTCTGCATTTACACTTCCCAATTATTTTCCTACATATTTAAGTATGTTCACTTTGCACTTGATCCAAATATGTTCATACATGCTAGCTTCTTTTGAACTTAATTACAAATTACTCCCTTCGTTAATTTTTATAAGTCATAACTTTCAAAAGAAACAAGAAAAACAGTTATTAATAGTTGTCTAGTTGATGTCTTAAAACCATCCCAATATTTTCATATATGCTCTTCAATAAATACAGGGGAAAACTAAGTTGGATAAAGATTATTCATAATTAATCTAGCACTGTGCTTGTCTGGCTAGACAAAAAAATCTAGCACTGGGCTTCTTCCTTCAGAAGCTTTGATTTAATAAGGGAAAGAATAACCTGAGATTCAATAAATAAAATAACGATTAGTGAAAAGAGCATGATAACCTTAATTGTTTAGAGTTTTACATCAATTAAACTCACCCAATCATTCATGTAAGCCGCAGATTAGAATTAGAATTAGAATTTTAAGATATAGGTATATATTAGGATTGTCTTCCTATCAAAATAGTCTAAGTTAATTTGATAAAACCTCATTTAACAATGTACACCTTTAACCATTTCTCTAATTAATTAATGAGGGACTCTAGACTCTTATATTCTAATGCCACAAGGGCTTAACATTAAAAAGTTCATATAGTAATGGACAAGTATATTAATAAGGTCAACATTCAACAATATCATATAACACACGCACACAAGTGTAGGAAGTTGCACTATTAACAAGTTGTAGAAAGTAAAGCTTAACTTGAACAGCAAGGCCGTTCTAGTACAATGCAAAATCTAATATTCCATATAGTCCTAAATGTAACAGATAGTAGAGAAATTTAGTTTAATCCTAAGTATAAGGACCTAAATCCTAAATCCTCTACTTATTGATTATACATATTAAAAAAATTTCTATGAAATGAGTAGTTTCTAGTGTAAATAATTAAAAGAAGTACTTTAGAGAAAATAATATAATTTTTTTTATAAATAACTAACTTATCTAATATTCTAAATTTCTACACATTAAATCAGTTATCTAGGTCCTGCATTGATCAAAAGGACGCAATACATACTTTTGAGGTAGAGAAATTAATCTATAATAATTGGAAACTAGGTCCACAATCATGTTTGATGTCCAATTAATAATGAAAAACTCTGAGTAATTAAATAAAACACAGCTCCGTCAGAGGAGTTTTATAGCAACTTACCTCATTGTGAGCGACGTGTCCAACGGCTGGTCTTGTTCATGCTCAAGACATTGGGCCTATCAACGCATAAATTTATTTCCCAGTTTGATACATTAATAATTCCCAGATAAGCACTGACAAAAATAAAAAACACAAGAATCTGAAACCTGTTACCTGATTTAAACTCTGGTTTCCTTCCATGAATTTGATTTCCTGGATTCGCATTAAGTTTTAAAACATGTTACAATGAGACATTACTATCCCCATGAAGACATATTAATAAGAAATTAATTGACAAGAAAATTAATGACAAGAATCTAATTACAACCTTATTTAGCCTCTGATTTTCTTCCTTGAGTTCGTTTTCCTTGATTCACATCAAAATTAAACAAATTATAAAAACCAATAAGAGAAATGAATGAAGACCCACAACGTACTACAACTTCGTTGTTCCATTGAAGAAAAAATTCCCACATCTATCCCATACTTATTGTTATTTAAGGTTATACATTAAAATTAATTAAGAAATCTTTTATTAATGTAAAATATTACTATAACTAAAATGCCCTCATTCAATCCCCTCATTGAAGAGAGAGAAGGATATATAAGATTAATAGACATGATCAATAGTTTCTCATTATAATGGAGAGGAAAAGACTGAATGCATAGGATGCTTTTGATAAATAAACATATGACGCTAACCTTTTTCTTTAGAATATTGATCTCCTGCACATATACTTCATCCTGAAAGACATGTAATTACTTTCTATACGTTCTAAATAATGCAAGCTTATTACCCATGCCATGGAATCAAAGAAGAGATAGAAATTTACAAGCGTAACATGATAGCGTATAGTATAGTAATATATGAGAAAAAGAAAAGGCTACATTATAGTGAGCAGTAAACACTATCAATCAATTATAGTTTATATAATATAATGTGTTGGCCTCAAATTTTCAGTGCTTTGATCTTGATGATACCAAAGGCCAAATATTTAATTGCAGTACTTTTTTGGAATCTGCGAACTTTAAAATGTCGTTGCTACCAAAGAAGAGTCAAGAGTCTTGTCTAAATATTCTATCTGTAATAGTTAATAGGAATGCTGTATTTACATGATGCTAGTTAGGAATGCAATATTAACAAGGCATTTCTATTTGAGTCCCTATAGAGTTTGGCAATAGACATGCAACACCACCACCATTGGCAAGTCCAGATTCTTTCTCATTTTCTCACCTAGTGAAACAACTACCACAAGATCAACAAGTTCTTCAGCATCAAGACTTTTTTTTATACAATTCTTCAGCATCAAGATCTTCTAGTGAAATACCTCCAAAAAAATTCAAATGTTTAAAATAATAAATTTATGCATTTTGTAGCTTTGCTGTGTATGTCTCAAACCCAACTTCTTTAGAAGAAGCAATAGAAAAATTTGAGATAGAGGAGATTCAAGCCATTCAAAAAACTCAACATGGGAGTTAGATTATGTTCTTGAAGGACCAGGCTTAAAAAATGAGTAAATAGGCTAAAGAGTTGGGCTCCTTAGGGCCTAATAATAAAAAGGCCAGGCCTTAAATATATATTTTATATTTTTAAACTACTAAAGAGACTAAGAGAGCTTCAGCCCTTCCTTACTCATCCTAACTGCCCTCTTATTCTTAAGTTAGAGTGGTTATGAGTATAAACTCATTCATGGATTAGAGTATGTTTGAACCAGTTATATGTGCTCAATATTAGTTTTGTTTACTTAATCATGCATTTATATGTCTAGCTGAAGTTTGGCCTGCATTAAATATGAATTAGGAGGATTATAGTTTGCCTTGGCAAATGGAATCTTGATTGGCTCAATATATTGGAAAATGTGTGATGAGATGTGTTATAATTTGCCCATATACCTAATGGACTCATATAATCATTAGAGTAACTTGGGATTTTATTGCCTCTTGATAATATGTAGAAAATGGGATGTTTAACTTAATTAAGAGAGGGCTACATGTGAATCAAAATATAGCTATTAATACTCTAGATTATAACAAAAGGGGATAAGCCATGCATTATAAATTGAAAAAGGGATTAATCGCTCTAAGTTGCATTGATTTACGATTGTGATTTTGGAACAAGAACATTACCATATTATATAGCTTAAATCTACTTTTGTGTTACTCTTAATTTTGATTTGCTCCACTTAAATTAAAGAAGATGGGCAAATTAGTGCCTAACAATCAATTTAATTGATTCTCGGGGGAACGACCTTAATCCTTTTATGGAGCAAATCCTACTTATTCTATACCCTAATTTTCTTTCGCCGCTTAGCAAAAAAAGAAAAAAAAACAAGGATGGGGCAACGATAGCTTTGCTGGGAAAGCACAGAAAATTGAGTAAGTTCTCTAAATCACTAACCTAAACTTTTTATGCCCTCTAATTCTAAAAGATCTAATCCCTCCGTATATTTAAAATTCAAGATTTAAGGCTACTTCTTGAGATTGGGAGTTGTGATTAGGATATAAGGGATATTAAATTGACAAGAGGTGAGTCTCCCATCAATTTTAATGTAAGTTTATTAACAAGATTGGCAAGAACCTTCTTCTAAAATCAAAGGTTTCAAGATTTTGGAATTTGAATCAATAACTTCAAGAATTACTTCCTCGAGAAGCCTATGTCCGCTAAGATGTTAGATAGGAAAAAAGACATGAGATTAGACAAGTTTTTGTATAGGCCGCTAAGATTTTTGATATAATCTTTATATGGAAAACTTGGTGCAAAACAAAAAGGAAATCTTGGATATTGGCAATTCTGCTCAATATAGCAACACCCCTCTTCTTATATGTTCATCTTGTTTGAGGTTTGGTTTATTCGTATGTAATATTAGAGCCTTATAGTTAAATATTGCCTCTTTGGCAAGAAATTACCCTTGTGGTAAGGAAAATTTGAAGGTAAAGCCCGTATGGCTAAGAGATGTCTTTATGGCATAAAGATTAGTTATATTAATAATGAATTCTATGAGTTTATGATATCATTCAATATGTATGCTATCTCTTATACGATGATTCAAAATGTTATTATATGCTTGAATTATGATATCATGCTAGAATTTATTTTTTTTATTGTTGCTACTGAGATTTTTCCTAAAATATCACCCCATCTTGTTAACCCATATGCTTGGTGAAGTTCGTGGAGAATCAATGATTTTTTAAGAATAAAGAGGATTTAATTCCTATTTTCTATAGTAGACCATTCTAATGATATAAAAAATGGGGAGATTTTAAACTTAACGAATTTTTATGTCATTTATTTCCTATTTTCTATGTTGCATTGAATAATTGAAATATAATTTGGTTTTAATTTGTTATTATAAAAGGAAGAAATTAAATATTGATGAGCTAAATCGGACAAATAAAAAGGCTGCTCGCAAAGTGAAAGACAAACCTTTGCTTTAGAAATGCGATGCAAGCTTTTGTTAAGTAAATCTTCTAGTTTCCTCAAATCTTTTACGGACAATCCTTGTAGTTCTTCTCCATTGAGTTGTCTGTTAGATAATATAGAGCAACATATTTGAATCAACACTAAAAACATTTTACATCCCCAGTTATAAAATCTTTAATTAGCACCATTTAATAATAATAATACCTCAGTTCACGAGTCTTCTCTTTTAGTTCCTTCTTTAGCTTAAAATATTCATCCTCTATCTGTCAAATTACCATAAGCATCTTCACATTAAAGAACTAAAGTTTTAATTACTATACTCTAAGCATTTTCATATTAGGTATATAGCCTATCATACCCTTGAATAAAAAGAAAATTTACTGTTGAATAATGTCAGCAGTAATATATATATATATATACTACCCCGGTTCTAAATAGTTCTAAATATAGAAGTTAGTTAGAAGATTTATTTTAATTATAAATATAAGACCTCAATATACTTTATCTCCTAAATTTATAATTTTTTTTCAAACCATCCCTATTGATAACCCATACCAATAGGGTTTCCACCAAAGGCTAGTTCCAATATTTGATTAAAGAGGGTATTTTAAAAAAATCAACATATATTTTTTTTATAAATAAGTAACTAAACTAATTTTCTCAATACTAGTAAATTAGTTATCTAACTCCTATATTTAGAAGAAATGAAGTACTCCTCTAATCCTTAATGTAAGACACAATTAGGGAGTTGATCTTAGTCCTAAATGTAAAATATATTTTTCATATTTATCCACTTTTCTCAAATTAGTCCTATCGATACTTCCTTGATAATAATTAAATAAGAGAGAGAATGAATTAAGAAAGATAATTATATTGTTTTAGACAAATGTGTCATATCAACAACTTAATTAATTTCTTTAATATAATCAAATTAGTTAAATAGGTCTTATAGAAAGGATTAAAGGAGTATATTGTGTATCCCAATCTTTGTGCAATGAGCTCCTACACCCTTTTCATTGTGGATACAAATGAGGTTTAAAATTACTATTCTGGGAGATTATATATATACACACACAGACGATTCAGAGATGGGAAAAAGAAAGGCGAATCAAAACAGCTGCAGAACAAGGGGTTGAGAGCTGAAGAAAATTATACCTGTAGCTCTTGAGATGGCTGGTATGACTTGACAAGGTTCACATCTTTGTACAGGTTTCTCCTTTCAATTACCTGCCTCATGCTTAAAACAACAAAAAATGTTGCAAATTAGTTCATATTTTTCTTTTATTATTTTATATATTCTGGTAACTTAACATATATAATATTTTGAATGGAGAAATTACTTGCATATATCATCCCTCTTGGTGAGACTTCAACGTATATTCATTCAATAACATGCATGTCAATCTAGGAAAGAATGAATTGTATTTAATTTGTACTATCTTAAATTTTAAATTCACATAGAAACTTCGGTCATATACGATGGAAAGATTTAAGGAAATAAGAAGGGAATGGGAGTTGGAAAGGAAAAGGGAAATGAGTCATCCATGAAATTAATTTACATGTTTGGCACAGATGAAAAAGTTAAAAATATTGGAGCATACATAGCTTTTGAAAAAAAAAATGATAATTAATCTTAAACTACAAAGAGTATGGTTATTTTTGTCCTTCATATTATGGTCTCCAAATCAAAGTGGCATTTCCTGAGCTATTTTAAAGGAAATATCCTTCTCATATGATGGACTTATGCTTTTCAAAGAGTTATTATATAGTCTACCAAACACTCTAAGAGAGATCTTCTCTTTCTCTCCCCCTATTCCCCCTTTCTTGAAGTTCATTCTTTTTTATCAAGCATGGCTCTAATTATAATCCCTGTTTTGCTAAACTTATTATATTAAATTAAATATAGTACGTAGGAGTACTTAAATGGGAAATTTATTAAATGAAAGGATGTGATGATTGGAAATATACTAAATGAAATGCTAGAACTTAATAAGTCCTATAATTAGAAGTCGGTTCCACATTGTTATATGAAGCTAGAAAAGAGAAAATTTATTATAATGTTTCATTTTTCTCTCCACTAATCTTTCTGTTAAATAATCTTGTTTTGATGATAATAAAACTAATAAAAAGATCATATTAGGTTTATTACAGATCTTATTATAACAAAACGATCAAGTTGAAAGAATATAAGAGAAGATTTAGGAACTTTAGGGTTTTAATCTTGTATATGTTAGTATCTCTCTAAAAGAATCTTTAGAGAGCTTTATTTTTGCATGAACAATAGTTTTTCAAATCCTTTTAAAGAAAAGAAGTGAACAAGAACCTATGGAACTCAAGCAGCTTCATGAAATCTAATGTTCCTCCATATATATGTTGTATTCATTATTTTCTAACCGCTATTTTGTAGGGTTTGAATTTTTAAACGGTGAACAACTTCCATTGCCTCTTCCAAGACGAACATTTCAATGTTGAAACTGTCTACTTCACAATTTAATCAGTAACTTCTAGACATTGCAAAAAGTTAAAAGCAAAGGTATAAGCAAAACAAACAATTATGAGATGAAATTACTCATTATTTTGAATACCTTCATGATTATGAGCAAAAAGTTATTATTGCAAAAAGTTAAAAGCAAAGGTATAAGCAAAACGAACAATTATGAGATGAAATTACTCATCATTTTGAATACCTTCATGATTAATTCTCATTAGATTTACACACACAAAAATGACCCATAAAAGGACTATATCACAACTTTTTTTTAATTAGCACATAAAGTTCTGGTTTTCCTCTTACGGCAAGAGAAGTACTGTGTGGAGGAAGCAACTTGAAATCTAAATTATTTGGTGTATGGGCGCGCGAGCGCGTGTGTGTATATATATTTTTTCAATTGGCTCTAAAGAAAAAATAAATTGAAGAGAGAGATATAGAGAAGATACCTTGTACTAGCATAATCAAAGAGTTTACCAGAAGCTGAGAAAACGAAGAGTGCAATCTCAGCATCACAGAGAGTTGAAAGCTCCATGGCCTTCTTGAATAGACCATTTCTTCTCTTAGAGAAAGCCACTTGCCTCGCAGCTACGTTCTCTATCTTCTTTATTGCTATCTTCCTTCTCGTCATTTGTTCAATAAATCCCTAGCTCCTTCAAACTAAATCAGAGAAAAAGATTAATAATCCAGTCTCATAATAATAAAAAAATACTTATACAGAAGATTATTGTCCGAGTGTTAAACGAAAAGGATGAGCATAAAATGAAGAGAACTTGTGATGCGGGCGGAAAAATAAAGGAAAATACGTGTTGAGAATTGGGTATTACAGATTAGAAAGGATAAGTGCAGATCTGAGTAAGAAAAGTAAAAATCAAGATGAAGTGAAGAGAGGATTAAGGAGAGATTTGTGGAGAAGTAGAGCGAAGAGTTCTTACCTGAAAGAATATTCTGAAATGTGATGAATGAAGGAGAAGGGGGGGGGGGGGAGTAACTTGGAGAGATTGAAGAACTGGAAGAGACTGCAGCCTTGCGTTCCTGCGTTATCTTTTAAAAAAATTGCCAAAAAATCTGCATTATAGAATTTATTATTGAAAGATATATGAGAATTAATTCATGTCTTTGGCTGGGTTAATTCTAACTATTTTTATTTTTAATTATGTCTAAATATTTTTTATTTCATATATAATTAAAAATATATTATATATAGTTAAATAAGAGTTATATTCTTTAAATATACGGTACACTTTAGTACTTAAATAAATTTTAAATATTTTTAATATATAATTGATATGAGATTTTAAATAAATAATTTAATTATCTAAATATTATAATAATAATTGATGTGCTAATAATAATTAATTTTAATTTAAGAATTTATAATAAATTTATGTTATTTATGATATATTCATAATTTAATTCTTTACTTAAGATTTCATATTAATTCTTTTATTTTTAAATATCAAATTTATAAGTTGTATATTTTTAAAATGTAAATTTTGTTATATTTTTATTAGGAAGTGACATCGACTCCATTGTTTCTTGGACCAATCTCCAGTTGAAAGCGTATGGGTTGGGCGGGTTGGTTTAGCTTCAACATGCACAAAACATTTTATGGCCCACAACATATCAAATACCCCATTTAAATTGCCAATTCTATTTAATTAGGATGAACCAACCCCCTGTCGACTATAGATTTAACTGATAAAAAAATAAAATATATAATCATTTAAAATATATTTAATTTTTAAAAAATATTATTTTATTATGGTTTAAATCGTGGCATTTGAAGAGACATTATAATTCTTAGGTGATTAGGTTTACGTTTGAAGGTAATAGACGGTTCGCCTTATCCAATATTGATATCGTTTAGGAGGAAGGGAGACTTAATCCTACTATTAATTCATGGGTGAACAAAATCTCTTTCTAAAAAAATTATACAAAAAAAATTCGGATGAACACGCCCAATAAAATTCATAGCATTTTTAATGAGTATAATGTATTTCTTTCATTACATGTGATAGGTTAGAGAAAATGGACATGATTTTTTTTGCACAATGCATATAGTTTCTTTTTTGAAATGGAGAGACTTTGTAGGGGGAAAACAGCATTTTTGGGGAGAAAAAACTAATTTGCCTAACGAAATTGTTTCAGAAGGGAAACGGCAAACGGTTGACACATGTGCAACTGTCCCACCGACCATGACGATCGTAAAAAATGTACTCACCTAACATTAATTTTGGTCCATAAATTAAATCAAACTAAAAAAAAATCAGATGACGAGTGTGCTTCGATTATATTGTTTTATTTGCTTTATGTTACAACATATTTTAAGTTTATTTATGTTTATTTATATATACTTTAACTCATATATATATAAATTATACTTATAGGTAATTAACGACTTACCATATATAATATTAATATTAATTAAGAAGAAAAGATATTTTGTTCTACACTTAGATCGTAAGTGAATACAATCTTCTTTTAGGAAGTGACATCGACTCCATTGTTTCTTGGACCAATCTCCAGTTGAAAGAGTATGGGTTGGGTGGGTTGGTTTAGCTTCAACATGCACAAAACATTTTATGGCCCACAACATATCAAATACCCCATTTAAATTGCCAATTCGATTTAATTAGGATGAACCAACCCTATAGATTTAATTGACAAAAAGATAAAATATATAATTATTTAAAATATATTTAATATTTAATAAGAAGTATTATTTTATTATAGTTTAAATCTTGATATTTGGATAGACATCATAACTCTTGGGTGATTGGATTTACGTTTGAGGGTAATAGACGGCTCTTCCTATCCCACATTAATATCGCTTAGGAGGAAGGGAGACTTAGTCCTACTATTAAATCGTGAGTGAGCACAATCTCTTTCTAAAAAAATTGATACAAAAAAAAAAAAAATCGGACGAACACGCCCAATAAAATTCATAGCATTTTTAATGAGTATAATGTATTTCTCTCATTACATGTGATAGGTTAGAGAAAATGGACATGATTTTTTTTGCCACAATGCATATAGTTTTTTTTTTTGAAATGGAGAGACTTTGTAGGGGGAAAACAGCATTTTTGGGGAGAAAAAACTAATTTGCTAACGAAATTGTTTCAGAAGAGAAACGGCATACGGTTGACGCATGTGCAACTGTCCCACCGACCATGACGGTCGTAAAAAATGTACTCCCCTAACATTAATTTTGGTCCATAAATTAAATCAAACTACAAAAAAAATCAGATGACGAGTGTGCTTCGATTATATTGTTTTATTTGCTTTATGTTACAACATATTTTAAGCTTATTTATGTTATTTACATATATTTTAACTTCTATATATATAAATTATATTTAAAGATAATTAACGATTCATCATATATAATATTAGTATTAATTATGAGAAAGAGAGATTTTGTTCTACATCGTAAATGAATCCAATATCCTTTTAAAAATTATTTTTTAAAAAAATATGTATATTAAAATATTACAATTTTTTTTAATGATAGAATAATTTAACAGTTTTTCATAATTTACATAAAAATATTTACAACATCTTATATAATTGGAGGAGTCCTCCCATGAATAATTCAGTATGACTATATGTTTTTGTTAAATTTTAATGATTATGTTAATTTTGTTAATAATAAATTATCTAATATCTAGTTTTGCATTAATACGATTATATTATTATAGATATATATTAGAATTAATATACATCTATTATTTTAGAATATTTTTTTAATATATTTAATATTTTAAAATATTTTTGTGATTGATCTAGTACTTTCAAGTGGCTTTTAACCGCGTCTAATATCTAAAAATGTTTATGATCATTTAATACCTAAAATATTTTTAAATAATCTAACATCTTAAATTTGTTACTAAATAAATATTTTTTTAGTATTGAATGTACCTTTATTTAAAAGATTCTTTTAAGGGTTAATATCAAACTTAAAATTATTCTTAAAAAATATTTTAAGGGCAAAATTTTTTTTAAGAAAATTAATACTTTAAAAGTTAAATTATACTACAAAATATTTTATCATGTTAAATGTACTTGTAAAATTATTTTATGGTGATAAATAAATTATAAAATATTTTACTTTATATATTAATTATTAAAATAACTTATACGAAAACAAGGAAGAATCCCTGTCACTATGATTTTACATTTTTACTGTATGCGTAGATTTTTTTTTGCATTACAGTGTGTGTACTTGCAGTTTTTTTATTATTAAAAAAAGAAACATCAATCCCTTTCGAAACGTGACGAGGTTACTGCAGAAAGAGTTAGAAATAGGTCATACCTTTTCATTTCATAAAGAAGTTACATTTTAGGCATATTTAAAGAACTATTTATTTAAATAGGTCAATCTTATTTTTCAAAGCCTACCCAGCTATGTTTCATATTATTTTTATATATATATAACATATATACTTTATTTTAAATAAAATTTTAGAAAGTCTATTTTATAGTAGTAAAAAACTCTTCTTTATTCCAATTCTAAACCTCAAAGCCTTCAAATTCTCTTTTTCAAGTTGATCAAAACCTCTCCCTCTTAATCTCCTTAAGTGAAGAATATCTGCTCCTATCATATTTCCTTAATAAAAATCCTAATTTTTCACATTAGCTGTTGAAATAGAGTTTTAAGTTTTACATTTTCACCATGACAAAGTTACAACTTCACCTCAACAAAAGGTATAGAGAAGAGGAGTCTCCTTTTTATGCGCTTCTTGCCATGATGAAACTTCTGCTTGCCTAGACAAATGGTACAAAGGGTACCATTCATTAGTTTTTCATAATTGGTCATGACGAATATGATTTTGGCTCAAAGGGTACATGAAACCATTTTCTTCGTATTTTAAACTTTAACTTGTTTCCTTTGCTTCAAACTCCACTTTTTTGCTTTTCCTTTGCTTCAAGATGTCTTGTGGCTCTTTACTTGAGATGTTTTTATATCTGTAAACTCCTAAATCAATAAAAATCCTTATAAGATTTAACTTAATCAAAATATTCACATTTTATCCAAAAAAAATTCTTTTTGAGTTTGCTAAATAACATACATATTTTCCTAAATAAGCATCTACAATATGAAAAATTCTATCCAAAAATACTTAAAAGATATGAAAAATGTGCAAGAAATTTAAGAATTTACATGAGTTATCAATGTGCCCCTGATATATTGAGTATGTCACTCTTGTGATATAAAACCTTTTCTTTTAATCTTATACATTTCTGATATAATTCAAATTAAATTTTACTTTGTTTTTTTATCTTATTGGAATTCTTCATCTGAAATAAATTGTCACAATTAAATCTACTTTACCATTAGGATGTCCAAATTGTTTCTTAAATTTTGTAAATTTAGTTTAGATTACTATTTACACTATGAAAATTGATTGGAAGTTGGAACACATTCAAAAAGAAAATGCTACAATTTACACCCCTCCCCACACACACACATATATGCATATTGTTCCCATAATATCACTCAGTATTTATTGTTTAATAATGGTGCCAAGTAACTCTTATTATGAACATAAATATAAACTAACATAGATTCCATTAGTTTTGTAAATTACAAAATTTTATAAATGAATCATAATAGTTATAACTTATAAATATTAAAACTTGTTAAAAATTTAAATTATATATATTGTATATTAAACAAATTTTATGCAAAAAGAAATTTTGTTACTAATATTCTCCCACCCTTCAGCAAATCTTATTTTTAGTAGTATTTTATATTTTTATATACTCAAATCTATTTCTTATCAATATTATTGAGCATGTAGAGATAAATAATGATATTATATTATTATGTTGATTTTTATGAATATATATAGTATATTTTTTATACGATAAACTTTAAGGCTAAGATTCAATTTTGCCCTAAAAATTTTGTGGATGAGCTATGGGTATTCAAAAATTCTTTTTAGATCAATATTACTCTGGAAATGTTAAGATAAGGAACAAAGTTGCCTTATTGTTAAAAAAAATAACATTGACTAATAAAAAATTAATGTAGACTACTAACATTTTTAATTACTATGCTCGACATTAATCCTTTGTACATACTTGAACGATAATGATATAAAAAAAACTTTCAGATATCCACGGTTACTAAACAAAAAATTTTGGGATAAAATTAGATATTAATACTAAGATTTAAGATTTTAATGAGAAAAAAATATTTTAATAGGATAATAAAACCTTAACCAACATAGAGTTGTCAAATTCTTGAGAAGACAATAATGATGAGAGGGATAACTATAAATTTTAAAATTGAATATTTAGTGATAGGATAGAGTAAATACTATAAAAAAAGATAGTAAAACCTTAATTGAAAAAAAATAGAGTTTTTGCATGAGCTGTTAAAGTAAAAGGGAAATTGAGCTAATATATAATTAGTCTAATAGTATTAATTCTCATTAGATCTTTGATTTTTAAATTTGAGTCTAATCATATGTGATAAAATTTAGAAAGTAGGACTATAAATTCTAAAATTGAAGTGGTCAATTGTTTAATTATTTAATAATATAATTGAAAAAATAAAAAATATCAATTGATAATATAAAAAATAATAAAACAGAAATTACATTAAATTTAGTACAAGGGTTGGATCAATAAAGAAAAAAAGAAATAGTACAAGGGAGCCAGAATGTGACGTGATTATGGTAAGGAGGCTACATGTACGAGAGCTGATAACTAATTACTAAACCCATTCACCAATGTCAGTAACGAGTACACCTAGCTACACTCCTTCAAATAATAAATCGACAACATTAGTTAAATAAATATTTATCATGTTGTACTATTATATTTATAAAATTAAAATTATCACCAAAATTTCTATATAACATGAATTTCATATTTATACTGTTGAATCAAATTATACCATTATCAAACCCAATTAAATATATGTTTGATAAAATTTTAATGAGTTCCGTTTAAAAAAATAAATAAATAAAATTATGAAATTCTAATAAAGAGAATATATAAGATTAAAGAGTAAGAAGAATTAATTAAAAAATTTTAATATTATTTTTTATTTTTTTAAACTGAATTCCTTGCCTTTACTTCCTACCTAACAGACCCTAAGGAAACTCGGGTTTGATTGATATTTAATACTTTTACCTTATGTTTGAAAGGTAAAAAAACTACGGAAGAATTGTATCAAAAAAAAAAACTACGGAAGAAAAAAATAAGATGTAAAACTAAACACTCTCACAGATAGTAAATTTCTTTATTACTTTTAGGAAATTTCTTTTCTAATATTCTCTCTTCCTATTTTCTTCCCTTTTGTCTCTATATCCAAATATAGTGTTAATACCTATTTGATATTTAATACTACTGAATCAAAATCAAATGTGAGCATTACAAAGTCCAATTAACATTTTTTTCTGCATTTACACTTCCCAATTATGTTCCCACATATTGAAGTATTGAGATTCAAGTTCACTTTGCACTTGATCCAAATATGTTCATACGTGCTAGCTTCTTTTGAACTTAATTACAAATTACTCCCTTCGTTAATTTTTACAAGTCATAACTGTCAAAAGAAACAAGAAAAACAGTTATTAATAGTTGTCTAGTTGATGTCTTAAAACCATCCCAATATTTTCATATATGCTCTTCAATAAATACAGGGGAAAACTAAGTTGGATAAAGATTATTCATAATTAATCTGGCACTGTGCTTATCTGGCTAGACTAAAAAAAATCTAGCACTGCTCTTCTTCCTTCAGAAGCTTTGATTTAATACGGCAAAGAGTAACCTGCGATTCAATAAATAAAATAACGGTTAGTGAAAAGTGATAACCTTAATTGTTTAGAGTTTTACATCAATTAAACTCACCCAATCATTCATGTAAGCCACATATTAGAATTAGAATTATAATTTTGAGATATAGGTATATATATATTGGGATTGTATTTCTACTAAAATAGTTTAAGTCAATTTGATAGAATTTCCTTTAACATTATATACCCTTGACCATTTCTCTAACTAATTAATGTGGGACTCTTGGAGTCTTATATTCTAATGCCACAAGGGCTTAACATTAAAAAGTTCATGTAGTAATGGACAACTATATTAATGAGGACAACTATATGCGCATGTTTTTTTTATAAATAATCAACTTAATTAATATTCTTAATTTCTATAAATTAAATCAGTTATCTAAGTCTTACGTTGACTAGAGGGACGTAATACATACTTTTGAGGTAGAGAAATTAATCTACAATAATTGGAAATTAGGTCCACAATCATGTTTGATGTCCAATTAATAATGAAAAACTGCGAGTAATTAAATAAAACACAGCTCTCTCAGAGGAGTTTATAGCAACTTACCTCATTGCGAGAGACGGGTCCAACGGCTGGTCTTGTTCATGCTCAACACATTGGGCCTATCAACACTTCATTTCCCAGTTTGATAAATTAATATTCCCCGATAAGCACTGACAAAACACCAAAAACACAATAATCTGAAACCTGTTACCTGATTTAATCTCTGGTTTCCTTCCATGGATTTGATTTCCTGGATTCGTATTAAGTTTTAAAACATGGCACAATGAGACATTATTATCACCATGAAGACATATTAATAAGAAATTAATTGACAAGAGAATTAATGACAACCTTATTTAGCCTCTGGTTTTCTTCCTTGAGTTCGTTTTCCTTGATTCACATCAAAATTAAACAAATTATGAAAACTAATAAGAGAAACGAATGAAGACTCACAACGTACTCTACAACTTCGTTGTTCGATTTTAGAAAAAAATTCCCACATCTATCCCATATTTATTGTTATTTAAGGTTATACATAAAGATTAATTAAGCAATCTTTTATTAACTTAAAATATTACTATAACTCAAATGCCCTCATTAAATCCCTCACTTAAGAGAGAGAAGGATATATAAGATTAATAGACCTGATCAATAGTTTCTCATTATAATGGAGAGGAAAAGACTGAATGCATAGGATGCTTTTGATAAATAAACATCTGACGCTAACCTTTTTCTTTAGAATATTGATCTCCTGCACATATACTTCATCCTGAAAGACATGTAATTAATTTCTATCCGTTCTAAATAATGCAAGCTTATTACCCATGCCATGGAATCAAAAAAGAGATAGAAATTTACAAGCGTAACATGATAGTGTATAGTATAGTAATATATGAGAAAAAGAAAAGGCAACATTATAGTGAGCAGTAAATACTATCAATCAATTATAGTTTACATAATATAATGTGTTGGCCACAATTTTTCAGTGCTTTGATCTTGATGATACCAAAGGTCAAATATTTAATTGCAGTATTTTTTTTGGAATCTGAGAACTTTAAAATGCAGTTGCTACCAAAGAAGAGTCAAGAGCCTTGTCTAAATATTCTATCTGTAATAGTTAGCAGGAATGCTGTATTTAAATGATGCTAGTTAGGAATGGAATATTAACAAGGAAGGCGTTCCTATTTGAGTACCTATAGAGTTTGACTTAGACATGCAACACCGCCACCATTGGCAAATCCATATTCTTTCTCATTCTCTCACCTAGTGAAAGAACTACCACAAGATCAACAAGTTCTTCAGCATCAAGACATTTTTTTATACAATTCTTCAGCATCAACATCTTCTAGTGAAATACCACCAAAAAAATTCAAATGTTTAAAATAACAAATTTATGCATTTTTTAGCTTTTATGTGTATGTCTCAAACCCAACTTCTTAGAAGAAGCAATAGAAAAATTTGAGATAGAGGAGATTCAAGCCATTCCAAAAAACTCAATTATGTTCTTGAAGGACCAGGCTTAAAAAATGAGTACATAGGCTAAGGAGTTGGGCTCATTATGGCCTAATAATAAAAAGCCCAGCCCTTATATATATATTTTATATTTTTAAACTACTAAAGAGACTAAGAGAGCTTCAGCCCTTCCTTACTCATCCTAACTGCCCTCTTATTCTTAAGTTAGAGTGGTTATGAGTATAAACTCATTCATGGATTAGAGTATGTTTGAACCAGTTATATGCGCTTAATATTAGTTTTGTTTACTTAATCATGCATTTATATGTCTAGCTGAAGCTTGGCCTACATTAAATATGAATTAGGAGTAGTTTGCCTTGGCAAATGGAATCTTGATTGGCCCAATAGATTGGAAAATGTGTGATGAGATGTGTTATAATTTGCCCATATACCTAATGGACTCATATAATCATTAGAGTAACTTGGGATTTTATTGCCTCTTGATAATTATGTAGAAAATGGGATGTTTAACTTAATTAAGAGAGGGCTACATGTGAATCAAAATATAGCTATTAATACTCTAGATTATAACAAAAGGGGATAAGCCATGCTTTATAAATTGGAAAATGGATTAATCACTCTAAGTTGCATTGATGTACGATTGTGGTTTTGGATCAAAATCATTACCATTATAGCTTAAAATCTACTTTTGTGTTACTCACTCTTAATTTTGATTTGCTCCACTTAAATTAAAGAGGATGGGAAATTTAGTGCCTAACTACCAATTTAATTGATTCTCGTGGGAACGACCTTAATCTTTTTATGTAAGCAAATCCTACTCATTCTATACCCTAATTTTCTTTCGCCGCTTAGAAAAAAGAGATGATTAGGCAACGATAGCTTTGCTGGGAAAGCACTGAAAATTGAGTAAGTTCTCTAAATCACTAACCTAAACTTTTTATGCCCTCTAATTCTAAAAGATCTAATCCCTCCGTATATTTAAAATTCAAGATTTAAGGCTACTTCTTGAGATTGGGAGTTGTGATTAGGATATAAGGGATGTAAAATTGACAAGAGGTGAGTCTCCCATCAATTTTAATGTAAGTTTATTAACAAGATTGGCAAGAACCTTCTTCTAAAATCAAAGATTTCAAGATTTTGGAATTTACATCAATAACTTCAAGAATTACTTCCTCGAGAAGCCTATGTCCACTAAGATGTTAGATTGGAAAAAAGACATGAGATTAGACAAGTTTTTGTATAGGCCGCTAAGATTTTTGATATAATCTTTATATGGAACACTTGGTGCAAAACAAAAAGGAAATCTTGGATATTGGCAATTCTGCTCAATATAGCAACACCCCTCTTCTTATATGTTCATCTTGTTTGAGTGTTTGGCTTATTCGTATGTAATGTTAGAGCCTTATAGTTAAATATTGCCTCTTTGGCAAGGAATTACCCTTGTGGTAAAGAAAATTTGAAGGTAAAGCCCGTATGGCTAAGAGATGTCTTTATGGCATAAAGATTAGTTATATTAATAATGGCTTCTATGAGTTTATGATATCATTCAATATATATGCTATTGATGATTCATAATGTTATTATATGCTTGAATTATGATATCATGCTAGAATTTTTATTATTATTGTTGCTTATGAGATTTTCCCAAAATATCACCCTATCTTGTTAGCCCATATGCTTGGTGAAGTTAGTGGAAAATCAATGATTTTTAAGAAGAATAAAGAGGATTTAGTTCCTATTTTATATAGTTGACCTTTCTAATGATATAAAAAAATGAGATCTTAAACTTATCGAATTTTTGTCATTTATTTCCTATTTTCTATGTTCCATTGAATAATTGAAATATAATTTGGTTTTAATTTGTTATTATAAAAGGGAGAAATTAAATATTGATGAGCTAAATCGGACAAATAAAAAGGCTGCTCTCAAAGTGAAAGACAAACCTTTGCTTTTGAAATGTGATCCAAGCTTTTGTTAAGTAAATCTTCTAGTTTCCTTAAATCTTTTGCGGACAATCCTTGTAGTTCTTCTCCATTGAGTTGTCTGTTAAATAATATAGAGCAACATACTTGAATCAACAGTAAAAACATTTTACATACCCAGTTACAAAATCTTTAATTTGCACCATTTAATAATAATAATACCTCAGTTCACGAGTCTTCTCTTTTAGTTCCTTCTTTAGCTTAAAATATTCACCCTCTATCTGTCAAATTACCATAAGCATCTTCACACTTGTACTAAAGTTTTAATTACTATACTCTAAGCATTTTCATATTAGGTATATAGTCTATAATACCCTTGAATAAAAAGAAAAATTACTGCTAAATAATGGCAGCATTAATATAATATACTAACCTGGTTCTAGAAGCTAGTTAGTGGGTCAGTTCTAAATATAAAACTTCAATATATTTTGTTTCTTAAATTTGTAATTTTTTTTCAATCTATCCCTATTGATAACACATATCAATGGGGTTTCTACCAAAAGGAAATTCTAATATTTGATTAAAGAGAATATTCTATGAAACTAACATTTTTTATACATAACTGAATAAACTAATATGTTTAGGATGAAAGGAAGTATTCCTCTAATCCTTAATGTAAGATACAATTATAGAGTTGATCTTAGTCCTAAATATAAGTTATATTTTCTATATTTATCTACTTTTCTCAAATTATTCCTATTGATACTCCCTTGACAATAATCAAGTAAGAGCTAGAGTGAAGGAATTAAAGAAGATGATCATGTTATTTTAAAAAAAAAATATGTCATATTAATTAACTTAACTAATTTCATTAATATAATCAAATTAGTTAAATAGATCTTACACTAAGGATCAAATGAGTATATTGTATATCCCAATCTTTGTGCAATGAGCTCCTACACCCTTTTCATTATGGATACAAATGAGGTATAAGATTACTGTTCTGTAAGATTATATATACACACACAGATGATTGAGATATGGGAAAAAGAAAGACGAATCAAAACAGCTGCAGATCAAGGGGTTGAGAGCTGACAAAAATTATACCTGTAGCTCTTGAGATGGCTGGTATGACTTGACAAGGTTCACATCTGAGTACAGGTTTCTCTTTTCAATTACCTGCCTCATGCTTAAAACACCAAAAAATGTTGCAAATTAGTTCATATTTTTCTTTTATTATTTTTAATATATTCCGGTACCTTAACATATATAATATTTTGAATGGAGAAATTACTTGCATATATCATTACTCTTGGTGAGACTTCAATATATATTCATTCAATAACATGGCATGTCAATTTAGGAAGCAAAAAATGAATTGTATTTAATTTGTACTTTCTTAAATTTTACATTCACATAGAAACTTCGGTCATATACGATGGAAAGGTTTAAGGAAATAAGAAGGGAATGGGAGTTGGAAAGGAAAAGGGGAATGAGCCATCCATTAAATTAATTTACATGTTTGGTACAGATGAAAAAATTAAAAATATTGGAACATCATAGCTTTTGAAAAAAAAGGGATAATTAATCTTAAACTACAAAGAGTATGGTTATTTTTGTCCTTCATATTATGGTCTCCAAATCAAAGTGGCATTTCCTGAGCTACTTTAAAGGAAATATCCTTCTCATATGATGCACTTATGCTTTTCAAAGAGTTATTATATAGTCTACCAAACACTCAGAGAGATCCTCTCTCCCCCCCCCCCCCCCTTATTCTCCCTTTCTTGAAGTTCATTTCCTTTTTATCAAGCATGGCTCTAATTATAATCCCTGTTTTGCTAAACTTATTATATTAAATTAAATATAGTACGTAGGAGTACTTAAATGGGAAATTTATTAAATGAAAGGATGTGATGATTGCAAATATACTAAATGAAATGCTAGAACTTAACAAGTCCTATAATTAGAAGTCGGTTCCACATTGTTATATCAAGCTAGAAAAGAGAAAATTTATTATCATGTTTCCTTTTTCTCTCCACTAATCTTTCTGTTAAATCATCTTGTTTTGATGACAATAAAACTAATAAAAAGATCATATTAGGGTTATTACAAATCTTATTATAACAAAACGATCAAGTTGAAAGAATATGAGAGAAGATTTAGGAACCTTAGGGTTTTAATCTTGTATATGTTAGTATCTCTCTAAAAGAGTCTTTAGAGAGCTTTATTTTTGCATGAACAATAGTTTTTCAAGTCCTTTTAAAAACACCCTTCAGTTTTACAAAAACATGGAAAGTAATCAAAAGTAATTTCTTAAACGCGTTATTCATGCTTAAAATCGTTTATGACTCTCTAGAAAAGGCTCAACGCATTAACTATAATAGCACCTAACGCATTAACTACCTTTCTAAAAACTTGTTTCGCTTTTCAAAACTCCTACTTAACTTGATAAATCATCTACTTAATGCGTTAATTAACTATTTATTCGAAATGAATCTCTATCTAGAAGTTGATAGCCTTACAAAATTTATTATATTTGAACTGTTTTAATTATTAAAAAACAAAGAAAGAAATTATGAACTAAAAGTTAAGTTTGCATCTTCTCTAATTGACCAAAAAAGAAAGGAAAAAAAATATCTCTATCTCTAAAAGTATGCCGTATTTGTACTTCCAGTTTAAAGAAATATAGTACAGACTACATACAATTTTCCCACAACATTGAAAATTAACTTTAAATAAAAATAGAACACAAAATATTCAGATAAAAACCATCTAAAATGCAGACTATATCTCTCCAGAGATTTAGAGAGAATATGCAGTGTACTGCCTGAATACTGTATTGTAGGCCTGGCTGTTTTATGGAATTTAACACAAATTACATTATTCATGACTAATAAATAATATAATTTTTTTATAGATTTTATATAATTGATATCATGACATTGATTGTTATGGAAACAGTTCGTGTATTTACAGAAGAAAAATAACATGATGAAATTAACAACTCCTATGGAACTCAAGCAGCTTCATGAATTATAATGTTCCTCCATATATATGTTGTATTCATTATTTTCTAACCGCTATTTTGTAGGGTTTGAATTTTTAAACGGTGAACAAATTCCATAGCCTCTTCCAAGGCTAACATTTCAATGTTGAAACTATCTATTTCACAATTTTATCAGTAACCTCAAGACATTATAAAAAGTTAAAACCAAAGGTATAAGCAAAACGAACAATTATGAGATGAAATTAGTCATTATATTGAATACCTTCATGATTGATTCTCATTAGATTTACACACACATAAATGACCCATAAAAAGACTATCACAACTTTTTTTTAATCAGCACATAAAGTTCTGGTTTTAATCTTACGGCAAGAGAAGTACTGTGTGGAGGAAGCCACTTGAAATCTAAATTATTTGGTGTATGGGCGCGCGCGCGCGCGCGCGTGTGTGTGTGTGTGTGTATATATATATATATATATATATATATATATATTCAATTGGCTCTAAAGAAAAAATGAATTGAAGAGAGACATAGAGAGAAGATACCTTGTACTAGCATAATCAAAGAGTTTACCAGAAGCTGAGAAAACGAAGAGTGCAATCTCAGCATCACAGAGAGTTGAAAGCTCCACGGCCTTCTTGAATAGACCTTTTCTTCTCTTAGAGAAAGCCACTTGCCTCGCAGCTACGTTCTCTATCTTCTTTATTGCTATCTTCCTTCTCGCCATTTGTTCAATAAATCCCTAGCTCCTTCAAACTAAATCAGAGAAAAAGATTAATAATCCAGTCTCATAATAAAAAAAAAACACTTATACAGAAGATTATTGTCTGAGCGTTAAACGAAAAGGATGAGCATAAAATGAAGAGAACTTGTGATGTGGGTGGAAAAATACAGGAAAATACGTGTTGAGAATTGGGTATTACAGATTAGAAAGGATAAGTGCAGATCTGAGTAAGAAAAAGTGAAAATAAAGATGAAGTGCAGAGAGAATTAAGGAGAGATTTGTGGAGAAGTAGAGCGAAGAGTTCTTACCTAAAAGAATATTCTGAAATGTGATGAATGAAAAGGGGGAGAGGGAGAGGGAGAGGGAGTAACTTGGAGAGATTGAGGAAACCTCGAAGAGACTCCAGGCTTGCGTAATTTTTTTTTTTTAAAAAAAAAACAAAGTCATCCTGCCACATCTTTTAAAAAAAATTGCTAAAAAATTTATATTATAGAATTTATTATTTAAATATATATGAGAATTAATTCAGGTCCTTGGCTGGGTTAATTCTAACTATTTTGATGTGTAAATATTTTTTGTTTTATATATAGTTAAAAATAGATTATAGAAACTGAAATAAGAGTTATATCTTTTGAATGTATATTATAATTTGGTCTTTAAAGAAATTTTAAATACTTTTAATGGGAAATTTTTATGGGATCCTAAACAAATAACTTAATTATTTAAAAATTATAATAATAATTAATGAGTTAATAATGATAAGTTTTAATAGAAGAATTGATAATAAATATATATATTATTTATAACATATTTATGATTAAATTTTTTATTTAGAACATTATATTAATTTTTTTATTTTTAAATAATATGTAATGAAAAAGTTTTCAAAAATCTTTTCTTTGACTAAATTAATTGCAGTTTTATATGTGTATATGCATGGCCTCTCAAAAAGCCAAACCCTCCTAAAATAGTCTTCCTGAGAGAGGAGAGGAGAGCAGATATTTAGGTATTCTTTGGGGAAATTGTTACTTCCTTTATAAGGTATGTTTTTTTAATAAATGTTTATCCAAATTAAAAATATTTAGTAATAATATCAAATAATGTTTTATTTTTAATTTTATAATTTAATAGTTTTTTTGCAATTTGAGAAAGTATCATGAGGTTTTCCCTCCCTTTAATTAATATGTGTATATTGACATGTTGGATCGAGTACTATTTTACTGTGGTTCAATTCATAGTATTGGGGAGTCATCCTAACTCCTAAGTATATAAATTTATATTTGAAGATAATTGATAGCTCAATTTATCTAATATTAATATTGTCTAAGAGAAAAAAAAATTCTCTACTCTTAAATTGTGAATAAGTTTAACTCTCTTCTAACAATTCTTTCATAAAAAATATGTATATTGAAATATTGCACAGTTTTTTTAAATGATAGAATAATTTAACAATTTTTTATAATTTATATGAAAAATATTTAAAACATCTTATATAACTGGAGAAGTCCTCCTCATTAAAAATTCAGTATGATTATATGTTTTTGTTAAATTTTTGTGATTATATTAATTTTATTAATAATAAATTATCTAATATCTAATTTACATTAATAAAATCATATTATTTTAGATATATATTAGAATTAAGATGTATCCACTACTTTAGAGTATTTTCTCAAGTATATTTAATATTTTAAAATATTTTTATCATTCATTTAGTATTTTAAAGTGTTTTTTAAGTATGTCTAATACCTAAAAATATTTGTGATCATTTATTACCCTAAAATATTTTTTGATAGCACTTTAAATTTGCTACCAAAGAAATTTTGTTTTTGTGCTAAATGTACCTTTATTTAAAGAATTCTTTTGGGAGTTAATATCGAATTTACAATTACTCCTAAACTATATTTTAATAGCAAATTTTCTTTTAAAAATTAATACTTTAAAAGTTAAATTACGCTGCAAAATATTTTACGATATTAAATATACTTGTAAAATTATTTAATGGTAATAAATAAATTATAAAATATTTTATTATATATATTTATTATTAAAATAACTTATACCAAAACAATTAAAAATCCCTGTCACTACGATTTTACATTTTTACTGTATGAGTAGATTTTGTTTTTTTTTGCATTACAATGTGTGTATTTGCTGTTTTTTAATTATTATAAAAAAAAGAAACACCAATCCCTTTCGAAACGTGATGAGGTTAGTGTAGAAGAAGTTGGAAATAGGTCAAACCTTTCATAAGGCTATGGCCCGGGCTTGTTAAAGTTTAGTAAAGCCTATCTTATCTAATAAAAAAATTAGATTTAAGGTATATTTAAAGACTTATTTATTTAAATAAGTCAAATTTTATTTTTTAAAGTTTAAATAATATATATACTTTGGTCTAAATAATAGTTAAATGCCTCTTCTTCTTTTTTTAGTTTTACAGATAAAATTACAATTAAGACCTCAAGTCTCCAGGTTTCCATCATTCATCTCTTCCCGTTCCTAGACTTTAGAAAAAATTATAATTAGATATCCCATCTTTTTTAAGATTTACTCGTCCCTCTTCTTTTACTCTCATTTTATTTCCTTTATAATATCTCTTATAAAATAAAATTATAAAAATAAATTTTATTAAAATAATACTTTTTATCCTTATAATTAGATAGGATTAGATTTATAGAGAAAAATATATAAAATAAATCTCATATATATATAATATTCTATAAATAAGATATAATATATATAAATATAAAATTTATATCTATTTTATCAAAAAAATATTTATATTGTTTATTTAAACTATATGTGTATATTATATCTAAAATCTATATTTATTTTATTAAATAAAATCTAGTTAATATATCTAAAATCAATATCTATTTTTTATTCTCCCCTCTTATAGCACCACTATTCCATCCTTAAAACTCTCTTATAATTATAGAAGTTAGCATTTATATTTTTAAATTGAGAGGAAAAAAATTAAGTTCCCGTAGAGGTGTGATATATTATTTCTTATTAAGACCTATATATTATTATTTATTAATGAAAATTCTATTATCTTTTTTCTCTTTACACTTTTTAATAGTATAATCACTTGATGAATCAAAGTTTTTTTTTTTGTTTTTGTATATAATGCATCTTCTGCTTTTATGTATAAAATAATTAAATTCGAGAAAGATCCTTTTAAATTGGTATATACGTGGAATATAGTGGCCCTATATATGGACGTTATACCCTTTTTTTATATATTTTTGCTTTGTTTAGTCTTTTATTAAGTGGTTATTAATTTAATTTGTTATTCTTTTTATGCATTTAAATATATAATTAATAATTTATTAAAAATATAATTTATTGCACTTACATCTTATTAAATTTTATGTATAGATACTTACATGTCATATTTTTAATATTATATAGGGCATGTCATTATATAATTTTTAATGGATAGCGAAAATAACAATACAATTAAATTTATTCCTCCTCAAGAACCTCAGTATGAAAAACAAATTAAATAAAGTAACAATAACCTCTCAACAAGTAGTTTCAAAAGTTAAAGAATATTCAATTTTAATTTCTCAATGAAGTTTTTATTAATATACAAATTATTTTATTATCGTGTTTTAATTAGCTCATTTTTTGGAGACTAAAATTTTAGATTTCGTATAATAACTATCTATAATTTATTAAAAATTAAATTTTATATTAATTATGAATATATATTAAATAGATTAAAAATTTATTTAGAATATTCTATTTATAAATATATAAATTTTAAAGCCTATTAAAAATTTATATTTATGTACATTTTAGCCTACTAAAAACTTATTTACCGCCTCAATGCCTAAAATACAAAGGTTTTTTATGGGCTTATATTGTAAATATATTTCTAAAAAAAAATAAGTCTAATAGGCTTTCTATATGCTGAGTCTAAAAAAATGTATATATAAACTCAGGCTTTAAACATCAAGCTCAATCCTATTTAGATAAAAACTAATTTGGATTAATTTAGCCTAACCTATTTTTATCCTTAACTATAAATGGCTACTTGTAATCCCCACATGGCCGACAATAAGAGGTACGTCCAATTACAGAGAATATGAGGTTTTTCCCTCTTATAGAAATCAGTTGAATTAAATTGATTTAATAAATAAGAATAAGAATATAAGGTCCTTTCCTTTTCCAATTTAGCGACAGGAAACCTTTTTTGGTCTTTTTTTTTTTATTTTGTTTGTTAGTTATTTTAAGAGGTGTGTACCTTGTATTATAATGGACTATAAAGACTAAGATCTAAGAGCACATTTATCATGATTTACTTTTAAAAAAAGTACTTATTATTACTTGATTATTTATGAGAAATTATTATAATATTATTAAAATATTTTTTAAAAAAATAATCCATAAGATCTTATAATTACGTAAATTCTAAATTAAGTCCATGTAATTTATTTTATTTTAACAGGTAAAGGTGTATCCGGTATTTCAAACTAATTTTAAAGAAATAATCAGCATCCTAAAATATTTAAGGGTACAATCAATATTCTAAAATAATTTTAGAGATACAATTAACACCCTAAAGTATTTAAATTGTTACAATTTTTTCCCTTTACTGATAAAAATATAAATTTTTATTTGATACATGCCATATAAATTTTTTATTTTGACACATTATTATTTAAAATGTCACATGTGTAATATTATTTTAATAAATTATACTAAATAAATGATAAAATTTTTCAATTTTCACATGTAAATTATACATAATGTTAATTTTTAGAATTTATTCAGTACTCTTTTTTAAACAATATGACATATGTAATACTTAATGTGTTAAAATAAAAAATTTAGTTAATATTAATTGGATATAAATTTGTGTTTTTACTAGTAAAAATATGAAATTGTATCAATTTAAATATTTTAGTGTACTAGTCATACCTTTAAATTTAGTTTATGGTACTAACTATATTCTTAAATATTTTAGGGTATTAATTAATGATCTAAAATTAGTTTAAAGTCTTTAATATACCTTAACCCTATTTTAAATTGGGTCCTTATAGTTTAATGTGTTATATTCATACATCATCCTTGAGTGTACAGATTATTAGTTTCAATTTATAGAACTACATGAATTTTACGGAATCTATTTTATTTCATTTTACACCATTTTAACACTCATGTATTTTTACCAAAAGAATTTTATACATTGAATAAATTAAAATTAACAAATCAAATAACTTAATTCGAACATAAATAAACTACAATGACATAATTTAAACCATGAAAACTTACAGATTAGTTTTCTCTTATATTTTTATCTTTGTCCGTGGTGTAAATATATATATTTTTTTTTAAATATATAAATACTAGAGATAATGGTAATAATAGCCATCTAAAATAACAATATATATTATTATATTTATAGTTAAACTTTCAAAATTTACACTTCAAATTTCTAGATTTATAATTCAAACCTTTTTATGAGAGAATTACACTAGAGTCCTTAAGATAAATTATTACTACCAATATCTATAAAATTATCAAAATAATATGAAGTCTTAAATGGGATAATTTATTATAATTATAAAAAGATAAGTTTATATTGACTAAATAAGTCAATGTGTCACTAATAAAAAGTCTATGTGCTATTAATGGCATGTTAGAACATCTCAATTAATAAGTTGATATCCCACTAATGACAAATCAAGACACAATCAGTCAATATGTTAGCAATGACAAATTAATATGTCTTAATAGATAAGTAATGTGCTATTAATGATAAATTAGGATGCTATAATTAATAAATCAGACCATAATAAGTCAATATACTACTAATAATAAGTCAATGTAAATTTATCTTTTCATAATTCAATTAAATCTCTCAATGATCCTTTTAAACTTTATATTGATTTAATGATTTTATAAGATTTAATAGTGACATTTTTTATGGGAATTTTTTTTGGGGGACATGAGAGGAAAGAAAGAATTTTACTCCCCTCTCTTTATTCGGGTTGTTATAAATTTTATTAAGAAAGGAAATTTTTCTTTTTAATTTTTTTTCCTTCTCAACCTTAACCTCCCTTGCAAAATTAGAGAAATTTTGGATGTGAGAGGTATTTTTGCTTAAACTAACTATTGGCAAACTACCCTACACTCTTATTCTCCCCGTACAAATGCTGCTCTCTTTCAACACTCCCTTCACACTGAGCGTCGTCACATCATGTCCGCCACCCCAACAGCTCATTGTCACCGTAGTTATGTCCACCACTCCACAACTTTCCAGAATTGAAGATGTTGGGAGGTAGTTGTCTTCCTGCAGTGTAGAAGTAGGCTAAGAGTATTTCATTGCAAGAATTGGCAGACTAAGCTAGATAAATTAGTGAAAGAAGATGATGGGAAAAACTAGGGAGTGTGAAGCCATGTTTTGGTATATGAAATTTGAAATTTTAGAAAGACAAAAGCTATAGGGTTGAAGCGTCTTGAACTCGTCATGGTTTGTTGGTTTGGTGGACGACCGAGTGAACATAGATGCAGAAGTGTTTGCTTTGCAAAGACGGTCCAAAAAGAGTGGCAAGCAGTAACTCGTGAGGGTTTTAATAGGTTAAAATATTATAAAAGAATATACATACATAACTATAATTATAATTGTAATTATAATTATAATTACATATATATTATTGTGTATATATTACTAGCTATTACTTACACTATAATTATATTTATTCAATATTAATAATTGTAAAGTTCTAATTTTATATATTAAATATAATATTTCATTATTCTTAATTAAACATTTTTTAAAAACAACTTAAAGAATAAGGGTAAAATTATCTATAAAAATATATTTTCTCTCCATTTTTTCTTAAATTAAATAAAATAATATTAAAATTTCTCTATTCCTTTCTTTCTTTTTTATCAATTCAAATCCAAATTTTACATCTTTCTTTCCTTTTATTTTTTTTATATTAAGCCTAGTTTTCCTTATTTTTATTTTATATTAATTTTCCTAAAATAAGTTTGATTTTCATCCTCCCAACGCTATGTAGCTCTCTTGAGTTTAATTTTAAAAAAAGTGAATGTATGAATAAAGAAAATAGAAGTACAAGGTGTGGGTTCTTAACATTGACATTAGCAATGAGAGAGCGCGTAGGTGTGGGTTCTTAACATTGACATTAGCAATGGGGCCCACTCATGTAGCAAGGCCTAAACGTGATAGCGTGCTATTATCACCATGTCAGACTCCGCCATAACTATGCCATTCATGTTCCCTCGTACTTTTGCTTTCACTTTAACCAGCCTTGACCGCTATAAAGTTTGCAAGATATTTAAATTTAAATTCAAATTATCCATATTTATATCTATAACAACATAGTCCTGCTTTGATAAAAGTTTTAAAAAGAATTAGGCAAATTTTAAAAATTATTTTTAGAGAAAAATTTATAAAAAAATAATTTTAAATAAATTAGTATTTAAATAATTATTATCAAAAATATTTTTATAATTAAAAAATTACTAAAAAATATATAATTTTATTAAATATAAGAGAGATGAAAAAGAAGATAGGAGAGAGGGTATAAAAAAGAAAGAAGAGATAAGATAAGATTTAGAAGAGAGAGGAGATATAGTATAAGAAAAAGTAAGGATAAAATAGTAATTGATTAGTCCATAAACTTTACTATTTTATAAATTAATTTCAATAACTTATCTAAAATTTTGATGTTAAAATATAGTTTTAAAATTTCCATAAACTTTCCTTAAACTATAGTTTAGTCCAAAATTTTTTTAAAATAAATATAACTGATTATTTTAAAATTTCTCTAAATTAAAATTTTACTAAAAAAACTTTTAAAATTAAAATTTGATATTTTACCCAACACACGTAAAAAAAAGAATTTATCTATATTTATCCAACACATAAAAGGAAGAACTTATCTATAAGTTTCATTTAATATGAATAGATTTTAAGGAAATTAATATGTTTCTATAAGTTGACTTACGTGATTTATAGATATTTTGACTATCTTTTCGTTTATTTTTCATATATTTTTCTTCGTTGGTTTTCTATATGTTTTGTTTGAGGGAGTTTTCATTATATGTAGCTACATATTTTCTTAAAATTATTATAACTTAATTATGATTAGCGAATGATAATTTTTACTCTTATTTGATTGTATTAATGTTGTGCACTTATGTTTATTGATTTAATCACGTGCTTAATTATCTTGAACACAGGAGAATTTAATTGCACTAATTTGGATGTTCTAAACGAACAAAAAATAGAAAGTATATGCAAGACTTTTCAGTTGTTGAATAAGTTAATTTCCTTGTAGGATAAACATCTAATTAAAGAATTATAAACCTTTTTTTTTTAATAAAAATGCAATTTTGCAACTTCAAGATTAGAGGACAAAATAAAAGAGATAAAGAGAAGAGAATTAGATTGCTCTCTCTTTATCCATTCTTAATGGAATGTAATACTCTAGGATTATGTATGATCATAAAAGTTTTAATTTTGAATTATGCAGTATGTATAAAAAATATTTTATTTAAAGAGATAAAATTTATTTTAATAATCTCTATATTTTTAGAAGATTAATCTTTAAATTATTGCTTAGGAGATATATACTTAATTTCTACCAATAAAAAAAAAAAGGTTATGTGGGATGATCATGTTTTCATTGTAATAATGAGCTTTCTTAGTGAGATAATTAGCGCATTGGATAGTTTCACATGGATCATATTTCTTTTATTATAAAAGGGGGCAAGAAAACTTGCTGAGATTAGCTGGTTAAACGAAATCTGTGACTGTAATCTTCCAAGAGAATGACTCTATACTTTGTAGGAGAGACATTCATGATGATAGCTTCAAAATCTATTTGGCGACTGTGATGTATTAAGGAATTGACAACGATTAGCTTTTCTTGATATGAGATATCGATTAAAAGTCAAAAGTGACAATTCAGTCACACAATAGGAGGCGGTGAGTTTGTCTGACCAGATTGTTGAGAGGATGATCTTGAGATGTGTTGCTATTGACAAGATGCAAAGCTTTTGCAGAGTCGCTAAAAACAGTAATTTTGCAATTAGCCGGGATTCCAACTAAGGCAAAATCCTCCATTCATCCCCAAAGTATCCGCCACAATAGGAGGAGATGGAGCATATTTGACTTCAATTCCCCAATCTAAGTCGTACCTCATTAATGGTCGTTCTCAACAGATGATTAATTACTCCATTAAGCTGAATTAGTTGGATAACTTCCAGGGAGTACGTATGAGCTAGTTGTAGACCTGTTAAGAGAGCAAGAAGTTTAGCAGAAGTTGAGGTGATAAATCCCAAATTCTTTTGAAATACTAGATTCCCAATAGCCATTCTCCTTTTTGAGTCTCTAATAAACCCCTCGTCATATTCTTTCTTATCGAAAGCTGTAAATTAGAACTAAAGAAATTGAAAAGGCAATTAGAATTAACAAATTTTAACCATACATTTCTAGCTATCTCAAACGCAATTAATGATTCCTTTCTTAACTTCAAGTAAGTTTATGGGTAATTTCTCATGAAGAACTTGTCAGAATAAGAATTTGAATTTTTTTTCCCAGGAATTGGCATCTTTCCCACATGGACATAATTGAAAAATTACTTAATGATTTAAAAGACACTATGAACTAGGAAATGATTTTTTTTTTCTTTTTATGTTATCCATTTTGTCATCTTCATTTCCCAACTGTTAGATCGATATTTAAACGGTTAGAATTTTATTTCCTTTAAATTATTGTTGAAATGTTAAATTACAACCAAAAATAATAAAATACAAATTACTAAAATTTAATCAAAACAGTTTCAAACTTCAGTAAAGAAAAAATTAAAATATTTTATAAATGATTTATAAATTACAATTAAATGATTAATTTGACACTAACAAGCGATTGAGATTATTATCCAAGTCACCACTTATGTTTCAATCATCACTTATACCAATCGAAGCTTAGATTTAATTCTTGTTTAACCATTGTTCAAAATTTGGTTTGCTTAAATTATATTTGCAAACTCACAAAACCTAAGTTTTAAACTTAGATTTTGATAAAACTTAGATTTTATTTTTTTTTAAAATAAACAGTTATATTTGTTCAAACAGGTTTTTGGGCTAAACTATAATTTAAAATTAAAATTTCATATAAACTTGTCAGAGTAGCTTATGAAATAGTAAAAGAGTTTAGAAAATAACTAATTACTATATTACATTTACTTTTTCTTATACTCTTATTCCTATTTTTTCTTACACTATATCTCATCTCTCATATTTTTTCTTACACCCCCTCTCATTTCTTTTCTTACACCTCTCTCCTCTTATATATTATCTCTCCTCATTTAATACTCATACATTTTTTATAATTTATCAATAATAAAAGTATTTCTAGAAATAACTATTTAAACACTCATTTATTTAAAACTATTTTTTTTTCATAAACTCTTCTCCAAAAATCTTTTTCTATAAGCTGCCCAAAAATATTTATTTTTTATAAATCTGTTTCCAAAATCCTATATAAATAGGCCTTTAAGCAAATTTGTAAAATTAATACCCAAACAGATTGCTAGCACTAAGTCCCTGTGGGATCGATACATTACTAACTTTACATTACTGACCCAGTTCATTTACAAATTAAATTTAAATACTCTAATTTTTAATATAAAAAATTATATAATTAATTTATAAATATTAAAAATTAATTAAGTTAATTATTTTAAAATATTTTTTATAAAATATTTTTATTAATCATATACATTATAACTACTTAAAATTTTTCTTTTTATATGCAACCAATGCATATTTTTTTTAGATAAAAAATTATAAATTTTAGAAATAAAATAAAATTTTATATTTATAATTAAAATAAATTTTTTATTTAACTTTTATATTTTAGAATTGAAGTTTATATTTTGCCCATCAATTAACAATGAATGCTGTGACTTGGCTCACTCTTCGTGTAAAGCATAGAGTACGAAACCAGATCCGCTCATTATCTTTTTTTCTCATTATCCCTCATTATCTTAAAATCGTTATCTTAAAATCCTGTCCATCTAAATGATCCAAAAACTTTCTGTGCGCCATGCATAAGCTCTTAAAAAATGAATCTTCCCCGTGTAAATATGATGATGAGAGGATATGCTCCCTCGTCCCTCATATTCACTCTTTCCATAGCTACCTTCCCTTCTAATCCCGATCTCCCGTCGGAGAAATGGACTTTCCGAAGAATTATTCTTCTCTCTCCGATTAACCTAAGCTCAAAGCGTTCTTCTTCTTCTTCTGCTCTCGCCTACTTTACAAGTTATTCCATGCATCTTCTATGCCTGCGGCAAAGCAGATATTTCTTGTTCCTGCCCAGGTTTCGATGGTGATGAGTTGCGATTTCGGACGGTGGAAATTTTGCTTGATTCTTTATTTTTTTATGTACTTTCTGCACCTAACAGGAATGGTAGATGGTTACGGTAGTTTTCTTGTTTTAGTAGCCTCCTAGAGTTTTCTGGAAAAGAAATTTTTTTATCAATTCGATTTACAGTATGTGAATTTAGGGTTCACTTGTAATTGTCGATATACAAATTTTTTTTTTTTGTCAAATTCAGATTCATTGAGTTCTGAAAATGGAGTAAAACTGCATGAATTGTGTACTTCTCCCAGCCATGCCTCCGCCTAAGATCCAACACGTTGATATAGATTTCCGAAGACTCTTGTATTTTTGGGCTCTCTGGTCTTCTGGAACTGCTTCGTTTGCTCCTCAACAATTCAATTGCGAAGAGAAATCAGTTGAATCAGTTGGAATCGAGACGAAGAGGAATCCAGCGGTCCAGGAGAGTCAATTCGGCGGGGATATAGCCGGTGGGTTGTTGTGGGAGAGAGAAAGGGTGAGAAGGCGATAGAGGAAGAGAATGGAAGGGGGAAAGAACCTGAGAAGCAGTTATGGTCGAGGAAGAGAGATTGGAGATTGAGGAGAGAGGAGAAATAGGGGATGGTACCAGAGAGGGAGTTGTTGCGACAAGACGAGACAAGGTGTGGGGAGGGAAGACACGAAGGCCGAAGTTCTGAAGGACGAAGCGAACGACTCTGCCATGGGCGTTTTTGACGCCCTGCCATTTCGTCGCTTTCTTCTTCTGTCTCTAATTTGAGTTTCTCAGTGAGGCATTGCCCAGACCTTTGTTGCTCCACACCGACGAGGAACAACTTGCAAATAGTATCCCTCCAATTCGACCCTCCAAGGAAGCATTTCAGGATTCTAAAGGATCACGGCAAGTCGGCACCAAAAGCCGAGCATCAAATGAACGAGTTGGAGAAAATTTCTGGTTTAGTCTTCAATGACACTTTACCCGAAGCTAATGCGGCAGTTAAGAATGGGTTTCTGTAGTTCAAAAGGCAGCAAGACTTGCTTGGGTAGTGGGAAAGAATCTCTGGTAAGTAAAGAGTGAAAAAATAAGAATGAGACAAAGCCAAAGCTTGAGGATCATTTAGAACCGAATGTTGAAGAAGCAGTGTTAGTGGGAAGATTCATTTTTTAAGAGCGTATGACGTGACGCAAAGAGAGTTTTTGGATCATTTGGATGGGCAGGATTTTAAGATACTAAGGGATGATGAGAAAAAATATATTAAGAGGATCTGGTTCAAAGAGTACACGTCTAATTGCGTAGACAAAATGTTTGGCATAGAGTACACGTCTATTCGTATAATATTAAAAGAATAATAATAATAACTAATATGAATAAATTAAATAAATAAATTATATTAATTTTAAAAAATTATATTAGTGCTTGTTTGGATACCTTTAAAATTAACATTTTAAAAAGATTTTTGATCTAAATTTTACTTTAAAAAAATTTTAAAAAAATAATTATATTTGTCTAAAAAAGATTTTGGATTAAACTATAATTTGAGAGCAGTTTATAAAATAATAAAAAAATTTATGAACTATCTAATTATTATTTTATGTATATATTTTTTAATACGCTTTCTCTTCTTTATCTCTCATTTTCACTGTTTCTTCTACACCTCCTTGTCAGTGTCACCTCCAGATCTACTTCCTCCCTCGCTAGTCTAGAGCACCAACATGTTGGTTGTCCCTAGGTGGAGGTAGTGGAATGCATAGAGGAGGGAGACAGTAAAGAAAAGACGACGGTAGGAGACATTAGAAAAAGTAGACACTAGCATAAGGACGATAATAGAAGAAGAAGACGATGGCAAAAGGATGACAACAGAGGAGGAAGAGGAAGACAGAAGTGGAGGAATGCAAAGGATGGGGAGACGAAGCCTAAACTATGCGTGGGAGAAGATAAATAGTAGAATAATTTTTTTTATCTCATATTTTTACTGATAACTTATCAATTATAAAAATTCTTTTAATAATAATTATCTAAACACTTATTTATTTAAAATTATTTTTTTTTATAAATTCTTCTAAAAAAAACTTTTTTCTATAAATAATTTTTTAAAAATCTATCTTAATGAACCCTTAAAGATACCTACACTTTTATAAATTTTTTAATTTAGTACTTGTATATTTTCTCTTAATTAAATAATTTAATCTTACTCTATTAACACAATTAACCTATATAATTTTATTTTATTAACTTATATATAAGAGTTAATAGTGATAATAGAATAAAATTAAAAATTTAACTAAAAAAATACAGATAGTAAATTAAAATTCAAAAAACATATTCACCTCTAATATGATTTTTCCTATTAATTATTTATAAAAAATATGATTTAATTTTCTTAAAATAACATATTTCATCATGCTGTTAAATAGGCATTTAATTAGTATTAGTGATAAGAAAAGAAACCCATATTGACTAATGAAAGAGTTAATTAGAGGTGTATAGGCAACTTCTACTGAATGGATTAAAAAATGCTGACGTACTTTTATGGCAATGCATTTGCTCGTCAAAGGGTGGTAAAATAATATTCCATATAAATGTAGGAGATAGTTGAATATTTGTCTAGCTTCTGAATATAAATCCTTAACATATTTTCTAGACTAAATTTATAATTTTTTTCTCCTATATCTCTATTAATTGTATATATTAAAATATATTTTATTAATAAAAATGATAATTAAAGTATTTTAAAAAAGATAAAATAACATTTAATACCTTAATATTATTTTCTAATAGCATGCATCAGCCACCATGATGTTATTTTCCTCCACCATGATGTTATTTTCCTAATGCATCTAATATCCACAATATTATTTTTCAGTTATATTGAACTTTTGATTGATGCCAGTGATTGCGTTTCCGTGTTCATCAGTCCATGAATAAACATTTACGTTTCTATTTGAATAACGACAACCTGCAACACATCGAAGGCCGAACTCATTAGTGGTATGAAGAATGAACTAAAACACAAATAAATAACTAAATTAGTGCCAACATTGGTAGAAAACAGAATCTTTTGTCCATCAGGTGGCAAAATAATCTAAACTTTCATTAAATTATAGTAACCGATATTCTAGATGAGAAGAAATTTTAGGAAAAAAAATTATAGTTTGAAATTTAAGGAACCACAATCCAAATAAGACAAATTTAAAAGACCAAGATTATATTAAGCCTTTTTTATTTCACAAAATTTGATTCAAATTATTTTAAAGAGTAGTTTAATCCAAATATTTTAAACACGGGAGTCTATATTCAATCCAAATCAACATCCAATGTAGATAGTTCAAATTACATTAACCAAACCTATCTAATATATATATATATAAATAACTAGACAGACTAATTAATTACCCGAGCCTGAGAGATGTATCAGAACTATCACAGTCTTGAGGAGGAGGAGGAGGATTGCCAGATGAACTGCAGATGATGATGGACTCGGAAGAATGCCCTTGTTCAGGTGCAAGGCTCAGTGCCTAAAGCTCAAGTGTGTATTTGAGTTATAAAACTTTGAATTTGAATTCTTAGTATTTGAGAAAAGAGAAAATAATTTGTAAGAGTAAGAAATGTTTGATCACCTTCTTCATTCTTCGATTTTCTTCCATGAGTTGGATTCCCTGTAAATGGTGATTTGCAGGAAAACAAATGAATCAATATTCAGTCTTTATCGTTCTTATAACACAAGGGGGATTATAATGAGATTTAAGTTATTATAATGAGATTTCCTTTTAAGTGCAACCATGGATACACATCAATATTGTTTACATACACATCAAGCGATGATCAATTAACTGATGAAGATCCAAATCTATAGATGATTTATATTTGGCATATAAAGCAGATCCTGACATTCTAAGTTTGGCATAGTATTTTTTTTACCTTTCTCTTATGTGCGCTGATCTGTTTGAGGATTCTTTCATCCTGATGAAACAATAATAATAGTATGTCAACTCAAAAGCTTGAAAGCAATAACTACACAGAATCACAACACATATATGCACTGGATAAGGAAGAAAACAAAGCCAATTTCTTCTCACGGTGAAAAATAAATAGCAGTTTTAATCACTAAACTAGATATTTTTTTGTCTAAAGTAGCATCGAGAACCCTAATGTTATTTTGGGGTAGTATCAAGCACCTTAATCATATTGATGGTGCATCTAACCTCCTGATATTATTTTTGAGGTTTATTCATAGTGTACCTAGTACTCTAAACCATAAATAAGATTAAGATTCTAAATGTAGCTAAAAAATAACATTAGGGGGTGCTAGATGCATCAGGAAAATAACATCTCTGTGTTGGATGCTACTTTACCCTATTTTTTTTAGAGTTAAGGTCCAATTTTGCTCTAGACGTTTCATCGAAGAGTAACATTGTCCCCAAAGTTTTATTGGGTTTAATGTTGTCACGGAAATTTAAAAAAAGGAGCAAAGTCACCCTAACTATTACAAAACTAATGTTGACTGTTAAAAAATTAATGTTGATCGTTAGCATTTTTAACCGTCAATTAAGACTTTGCTCACTTTTTAACACTTCCAATGCGACATTCAACCTAAAAATACTTAAGGGTCAACGTTTCTCCTCCGCGGTAAATTTCAGGGCAAAATTAGACCTTGACACTTTTTTCTATGCATGGTAAAGGAATTACTTTAAAATAATGTAAAAATGAAGGAGTTTGATAAGTATCACATAGAAAATGTGCCAATCAAGTAGATTCTACATCCGCAATGTAGAAGGTTTAAAGAAATATACTGAATCTTGTGGTAGAACATTAAAATATATTATAGAAAAAGAAATATGGAGGGAACATGCATAGGGCAAAATGTAGGAAGCCACAATTGTTCATGATTTGGGAACAAGATGCTCTCCTACAAATTTATATAAGATATTGTTGCATGATTGATAAAAGATGGTCCCTTGTCATTTTAATTATATTCTCCTACATTCAATTCCTATAAGTAAATGAAGAAAGAAATTAATAGCATGAGGGAATCCTAACCCTTGTAGAGTTTGTGCCTTTAGGGCCCGTTTGGTCCACAGAAAGCATGAAAAGGGAATGGAATGTTAATGAATATCAATTTATTAGATATGATGCTGAAAATGATGGAAGAAAATTATTTTTTATATTTGATCAAATAATAAAAAAAACCAAAATTCCCACAAGAAAAAAAACTCCCCATTGTAGTTACTCAAATGAAGGGTATCATTAATGGAAAAATGGTGTGATGCTATCATTTGGGAATCTGAATTTGGTTATTTTTATGGAGAATCATCCTCCCAGAAGTTTGGTGGTAAGACTTCCCATAGAATCAGGATTCATACAACAAAAAGCAAACCAAACCCACCATTTTTACGAATGCAATATACAATGTATTAGGAATTGGCATTCCAGAAATCGAATCTAACAAGCCCTTAAAGTTCATAGACTTCTGTGCAAAATACTAGTATATAATGCATTTTTCTTTCTTTGCATATACAATACAAAGTTTATATAAGACAAAGTCTTGCTCCTCCTATCCCAAAATTCATGTCACTTTCAACTATTTCACACAAATCAATAAAATTGGTTAAAGTTAATTAGACATCTTGTATTTTTCAAAAATTACTTGAACATTCCAAAATAACCCTTATTAAACCATAATAATCCCTCCTATTCTTAATATAAGACATATTTGACTAATTTGGATAGATTAAAGAAGTCAAATAAATAAGTTAATTATAACAAATGTTACATGATCTCTCCAAGTATTTATTATAAAATTAGATTATATATCATTTTATAAATTTAGTAAATTAGTTTGGAGAAAATTGATAAATATTATAGATAAAATAGATGAAGGTCTTATATTTAAGATTAAAGCCAACCTTCCACAAAACTTACATTTTGGGACGGAGAGAATAGTATTCTGCACGGAACTTCACAAAACTTTAGAGGGATCAAGAGTGAAGCATCTATAAAAAGGATCAAATGAAAACCTTAGTTTTTGAAACCAGGGACAAGCCTCTTTCAAGTCTTTCCTCTAGTTTCTGCAATTCTTCAAGTGTGCATCCTTGAAGTTCTTCCCCATTCAATTGCCTGTTGAATTTAATTAGTGCAAATTGAATCATGTGTCTCAGTAACATAATCTTCTGAGCATTCAATTCATGGTAAGTATATAAAGTTGTGTACCTCAACTCATGAGTCCTTTCTGCTACCACCTTGTGCAGCTTGTTCTCATCACCTTCAATAATCTTGTGCATATTTCAAAAAAGAAGAAAAAAGAGAAGGTTAGCCTTTCATGATTTTCCATTCCTTCATATGTTACCATAAATGGATTGATTTAAACATTACGTCATCCCCTAATGTAATTCAGGACCTAGGGTTTTCTATAGGGCAATGCAGTTTCACTTACTGTTAATGCATATTACAGTGTATATGCATAAGATTAGCAAATCTTGAAAATAAGGAGAGAAAAGAAAAGGAAGCTATGAATATTGAAAATAACAAACAATCGAAGGGAGGAAATTATAGTTAAGATGAACTCAACTTCTTCAGATCCCTTTTTCCCCTCAGATTCTTTGCTACTTATTCAGTTGTCGGATTCCATAATCAATTAAATAAGAAATCTTTTGTGTGTGTGCATGCGTGTGTAAAGTCGCAATTTAAAGTAACTAGAAAGGGAATTAAGTATGTTAACCAAAAAAGAAAAGAAAAGGATTCAAGTTAATTAGAATGAGCTATGTGCATTATATTTACACAAAACTTGACACATGTCATAATATTAATGGCTTATAAATAGTTTGGCTTTCTACAACTTATATATATATATATATGTATATTGATATTGATGGTGAGATTGATATTAATATATTGATTATATACCTGCAGATCAACAGATGATTGGCCTAGTCTTTGAATGACTGCATGTTGATCATACCTTTCAATTACCTGTTGCATACTGAAACCAACAAAAATAGTTAACTCATTTGAGTGCTTTTCTATTTTCCTTCAAGTTAATCAATGCAAAAAGATCAGATCAATTAAGCACAGGTTTATGTCAAAATATATAATGAAATTCTTCAGAATCCTAATGGGAAAACTCAGAACCTTCAACTATGCATACTAATCATGATATATTCAATTACTTTCAAGTTCTATAAAATTATTTATTCATTGGTTGACCACTTTAGGTTATTAATCACTACAGAAACAGCAGTACTCTAAAACACATGAATTACACTTTTTTAAGGTTACAAAAGCAACAAGAATCATACGTACAGATTCCAACTAGTGGTCAACTTATAATTCTATCCTTTCAATTCAACTCAAATGAAGAAGATGGAGTTAAGATTACAACAACTCTTTATCAGCTTTAGCAGTGAATGTATATCAGTTATGAAATAAAAATCAAAACACATGCTCCTACAATTTTATAGACTACACAGTGAGATAAGATGAGTGCAAATATGTACAGATAATGATAATGAGTACTATTATATTATGGAAGATTCTTTCTCTCTCTCACACACACACACAAACCTATAGAAATATCCCTTATATATTTATATGTATGCATGAGAAATTGAGATGGATAATGTATGTATAAGAACCTGGAGCTAGCATAATCAAAGAGCTTGCCAGTGGAAGAGAAGACTATGAGAGCAATCTCAGCATCACAAAGAGTTGAGAGTTCCTGTGCCTTCTTGAAGAGACCTTTCCTTCTCTTTGAGAAAGTCACTTGTCTTGCTGTTATGCTGTCTATTTTCTTTATCTGTATCTTTCTTCTCGTCATTCTCCTCCTCCTCCTTCTTCTCACAATCATCCGTACAGTGAAAAATCACACACACACACATTAATCCATCAAAATCAAAGTGGGGGAAAAGCTGTACTTGAACTGATGAATAATAGAGAGGCTATTATACAGACAGTACTTTCCAGTGGGTTTCACGTGACATAGAGAAAGATCTACAATAATATATTATTGTTGTTGTTCTTCCCAAAATCCAAGTATATCCCACCAAGAACCGACAGATCAAAGATGAAAATTGGGGGAGAAGTAAGAAGAGGATGATGCTTGAATATATTAACTTGAAAGAGCAACGATCTTGACAGAAGTAACAAGAAATAATTAAGAATAGTTCAAAAGGAAAAAAAAAATACATAGAATCAAGAATTTCAAACTCAGCAATCATCCATCGAAAATGATTTATTTTGACTAAATTGGGTAAGAGAAAACTCATCCATCTATCTCTATGGATGTGGAAAATGGAACGCAAAGGAAAAAAGCAAAATAATGTTTTTGGCCAAGAACCTCAAACTACATGTTTCTGGGATGAAAAGAAAACTACTGATAAATCGAAAAAAAAAACACCGCAAGTGTTGAGGAAGAAAAGTTAAGCCGAAGCTCATCAACAAAGAGAACACTACCTGGGAGAAAAGCTGAAGAGATTTATTGAATATTGGAGGCTTCTCTCTTATTGCTTCTTTCTCTTATCCCCTCAACTTTGGCTGTTCGTACGTTAATGGCTTTTTCACTGGAAATTAATATATATTCTTTTTCCTTTTATGGGCAAGTTGATGTTTACCCTGTTAGCAACTATTCCAATAATTTCATATTCTTTCTTATTTCTTCCTTTTTCCTCTTCTCCACATTTCACCGTCATAATTTTCTGGCTCAGTTTTATAAAGAAAAAGTAAAGGTTATATGTGTCTCCTCTCAGGACTTTTTGTTTATGCTTTTTGTCCTTTTCTTTTTTTTTCCAAGTTTGAAAGGAATTATTTAATCTTTATTTAAATGCTTTTTGTGGGTGTTGTTCGTGTTTGTCACATTGATTGTGACGGGGGAGGATACTGTGTACGACTACCACTTTACCCAACGCAATAGTCCATTTAAAATAATAAGATATCGAATAGGATTGAAGAGCATTTTTCTCTTATTTGATGCGTGCTTGTTTTGAGAGAAAATGAGGGAAAGATGGGATGGAAATTACAGAAAGTCATACAAATTATAAATATATATATATATATTTTATAAAGTATCAAGACCAATTAAGTATTAAAAATTATAATAAATGTCAAGGCGCAAATGTTATTTTGATTGCGAAAGGGTCGGTAAGTAATTAAAAAATATTATTTTTATTTTAATAATTTAATATTTAATAACTTAAATATAAATTGTTTTACAAAATTTTTATACACAATTTACAAGTAAACTTTTGAGATATACAAATCCTCCAAAAATTTACAAATCAATTTGTTTATCTGTTATTATAAGTTAATGTATGATAATTTATAAATTTTCTTTCAAAATTTATAGGTCCCCCTTTATAAAAATATTATTTATGGGCTATAATCCTAATGAATGTAATTATTCATGTCATTTTATTATTAATTTGAGGGCTATTGTATATTTGAATGCTGTTCTGTCTTACTCTCACATATTTTCGCTCATTCAATGTTTAGGACACACAAATAAAAAATGTAAGGATAAAGAATAAAAAAAATGCATACTAAATAGTTAATTTCAACACCTTTTGGTATTTTGAGCATAATATTTTGTATATGAATTCTGATCCAAATGATTCACAATGCATTGAAAATCAAAGATATAGGAATTTTTTAATACTCCATCATATTATAAATATAAAAGTTAGATAATTAATTTATGAAGATCAAATTAATTAAGTTAATTAGTTATTTGTAAAAAAAGATATGTGTTAGTCTAATTATCTTGTACTATAGTGACATGAAAACTCTCTTGAAAGTGAAAGGTAACGAGTTCAATCTAACTTATAATCTTAGGCCTTTAATACATACTACACTAATTTAAAAAAAAATGTTAGTTTTCTTAATATATCTCTTTTAATAATTGATGATGAAAACTATTATTTTTTTCTTTATATGTGTAATCAATAGAGATAGTTTAAAAAAAAATATAAATTTAGAAGATATAATGAATTAGGGTCTTTCCTTTATGTTCCTTTCTATATATTTTGTTTGGTGTTTGGTTAGCCATATATTTTGTGTGAAGAAATATTCTTGAGTATTGAATACTCAATAATCAAATAGCTTTTTATTTGCTTGTAGAATAAAAATATACTTATTAGCCTTATATAATTATTCTAAGCTTGTAGCCACTCTAGTCTGATTAAGTAATCACTTAAAAATTTAAGAATTAATATGACTGGAATAATGCCTAGTGAATCAAAATAAACTATGAGGTAATTGAACCATAAACTAGAGAATATAACTAATTATAATTAAAGAGTGAATGTAACATCCAGAGCATCTTCAGCTAGTAATTTGGATATTTGGCAGAGTAGAGGGGCAAATTGGCAATTCTGCACTTGATTTATTCCTTCCATTATCTCCATCTTTCCATGTTTCAAGTCATGGGATTGAAGGGAGTTTAAGTGATTATGCTGTTGTGGTAAAAAAATAGGAAAATTTAATTTTTGGTTTATATAGTTTTGACTTGATTTATAACTCAGTCCCTAAACTTTTTTATTTGGTATAACTCAATTCTTATAATTCTAACTAAGTTGAAATTAGATTTTGAACTTTAACTAATTGTAATTTTTAATTCCTATAATTTTAATTATTTAAAATTTTAGTTCTTAAATTTTATAAAATATATAATTTTATTTTTAAAATATAGAAACTAATATTTCAAATGATTAAACTATATGACTCACAGTTTAATGATGACTATTGTACCAAGTTAAAAAAGTTTAGGGATTAAATTAAAATATAACGATGAAATGTCTTGTTTATGCTTCTACATTAATGATTCTAGAGTTTTGGGAATTTCTATAACTTGAAAGCAAACCCTAGGTGAAAATTTAGGTATTGGCATGACAAATTTTGAGTTAGTGTTTCAATGGATTAGGTGTACATTATATTTAATTATGAAGTTGAACCCTTTGTTTATACTTTGAAGTGCGTCTATATGCAGGCCCCATATTCTCGTTGAATATTATAACCCTTATCTTATATGTCTTAATTTATTTCAACTTAGCAACAAAAACTGGAAAGTATCACATCTCTTCCTAGATTGGGAAAGGGATTTCTGAATGTGCTAATTTCATCATTAGCAATTTGGGATGGAAAATTGGCACTAGTTCTTCCATTCCTCTTAATCACTACCTTTGGTAGCTGATCCAAAGAGACTCCACTTAGTCTAACCAATTAGAGTAGTAATGGATCTCATACTACATTTACCATTTTGTGGAACTCCAGTTTAATGGAATTTTAGTCTCATTAACCAAATCTACCCTTTTTGTATTGCCGATCAATTAGTAACACTCTACTTCCCATCTAGGGATGGAAACAGGTCAGGCCAGGCTTTGACCTTAACAGGCCTGGCCTGTTAAGTGCCAATTCGGCCTGAGTCTGGCCTGTGGCCTGTTATAGGCTATTTTTTTATCTAAACCTGGCCTGTATAAATGCCTGATTTTTTTAATTATACTAATAGGCTATCTAACAGGCCTAACCTGTTAAGTGCCAATTCGGCCTGAGTCCGGCCTGTGGCCTGTTATAGGCTATTTTTTTATCTAAACCTGGCCTGTATAAATGCCTGATTTTTTTAATTATACTAATAGGCTATCTAACAGGCCTTTATAACAGGCTTTCATAATAGGCCCTCATAATAGGCCCCCTAACAGGCCTATTAAAATAAAATTCAAGAATAAAATGTATAATAATACATATTAGTTTAATGGTTTGACTCTTGTATTGTGTTCAATATGTGGTAGGTTTAACATCCATTTATTACACTTTAATATTAAATAAATTTTGACTAACAGGTTCAGGCCGCCTGACAGGCCTAACAGGCTTCATAAGAAGCTTGAACCTGGCCTCTTAAGAAATACAGACTTTCAAACAGGTTTGAACCTGTGTATTTTTCTAAATAGGCCAGGCCAGAGGCCCCTAACAAGCCGCCTGACCTGTTTCCATCCCTATTCCCATCTTCCAAAGACAAGATCATTTAGTATTTACACAGTTAAAGAAAGTTTCAACCAATGCTTATCCCCTAATTCATATAATTCCTCGAGGTATGATTCTTTCTAGAAGTTTTAATGGGTCATTTCTCTACCTCACAAATATCTACTATTTGTTTGGAAGATTTTTGTACAAAATTTGTTAGAAATAGGTTAAACTCATCGACAATCTAAGGTAGGATGAAGTCTCTCTTTCTCTTAGACGATACTAATATTGGGTAGGGCGAGCCGTCAATTACCTTAAAACGTAAACCTAGGCACATAAGAGTTAGGATAACTCCCTAAACATTGCGACTGGAACTAAAGATGGAAACATGTCAAGCGGCCTGTCAGGGGTTTCTAACCTGACCTGCATTAGGCCTGGTCTGGCTTGGTCTGTTTAAAAAAATACACAGGCTCAGACCTATTTAAAAGCCTGTTTTTCTTAAGAGGCTAGGCTCAGACTTCTTACGAAACCTGTTAGACCTGTCAGGCGGCCTAAGCCTGTTATTCAAAATATATTTAATATTAAAGTATAATAAATAGGTGTTGAACTCACCACATATTGAACACAATACAAGAATTAAACCATTAAACTAAAGCATATTATTATACATTTTATTCTTGCATTTTATTTTAACAGGCCTGTTAGGTGACCTGCCAATATAATTAAAAAAAATCAGGCTTTCTAAATAGGCTTCAGGCCAGGTCAGACATTTATACAGATCAGGCTTAGACAAAAAATAGCCTATAACAGGCCACAGGCTAGGCTCAGGCCGAATTGTCACTTAACAGGTTTGGCATGTTAAGGCCAAGGTCTGACCTATTTCTATCCCTAACTGGAACCACAATAAAATAGTATTTTCCAAAAATCAAACACTCTAAATTGTCATATATTTCACATCTTCTAATATTCTCAAAGGCCATCATCATCTTAATGTGATTGGCCTTTGTCTCTTCTCCATATATATGCTAAATCCAACTTGTTTGGGCGTTTTTTAATTAGACAAACCCCCTAAACTTTTCCTCTTTAAAATCTTGACTCATAATTACCCTTCTAAATTTACACAATAATGAGCATGAACCTCTTTTGGATGATATAATTATCATCTTGAGTACACTTTGGCATAAGCGAAACATTGCATTGCATCTAGGAGTAATATGGCATCGAAGAAGTGTAATCATCAAGGAAATCACAAGCCCAATCAATTTGTCTTTCCTTCTCTTTTCATCATCTCCAGTTTGTCAACCCAAGTCTTCGACTCATATGTCTTGCAACTCGTGTTCAAAATCTCCAAACAAGGATAGACAATGATTCTACATAGATTTCACCGAATTATATTAGTATGATAATTCTTAAATTTGACCTATTTAATGATATATTGACCTATTTAATGATATATAGATCTGATGTGTAGAGATAGTTTTTTTTTTTAATAATGACAATTATATTAGCTCATTTTATAAAAGTAATAATTTCAAAACAGTCTAAAAACTTTATAGAAATTAAATTATTTCAAAAATATATTTTAAAAATTCTCATATTTTAATAATCCTTATATAATTTCTCCATGTTCTTTATTTCAAGTGGTTCGATGACCACATAAGTAAAGTGGTCCTCATCAAGAAACTCATGAAAACATAGGGACGATTCTCGACCAATTAATTATATGACATGTCTCTCGTACAGATTTTTTTAAAAAGAATACATTAATTGTGAGAGAAACTCTCTCAAGATTCAATTAATTATTTAATTGTTATAGTTTTCTTTAATATTTACATCTTTATATCTATAACTTAATTACAATATTCTTTACAGTTTCAAAACCTTTTTAAAGTGTTTTCTAATAATTTGTGGACAGCATCGCATGATTTAGGTGAGGAATTTGATAATTCAAGTCGTCAGATTCATAACTTTTTTACGTAATTGATCTCAATTATTTATAGATGATTTTATTAATTATTTTGTTTTTGTTTTTATTTAAAAATCAAGATCTATAATTTCTTATTTGATGTGACGTAGATCATATGTACTTCATCAACACCGCAAGCTGAAAAGAGCGAGACAGACTAGTTACTTTTGTTTTTTTTTCTTTCATATTTTTATTTTACATTTATATGTAGTGTTGTACCTACGACAACCAAAACCTTAAAATACCAAAGCAAAAGCAAAATTGTTCTTTTAAGTTTAATTTAATAAGATACTATATTTTTAATCTTTTGACTCTGACACCATTAGTCACAAAAAATATTTTCCCATGAGTTTAGGGTTAAATGAAAATTTTAAAAAAATATATGGCATATAATAAAATATGATTGGAGAACTTGCATAATATTTCTAAGGAATTTGACAATTGTCCTATAAAAAATATTATGTTAAAGATTTTAAAAAACTTAAATTTATTATTTGTAATTATGTTAACAAAATTTTAAATTTATTAATTGGATAAAGTAGTATCTAATATCCTAATATTTTAAATTATATTATAAATAATATTAAAATATTGGATGCACTTAAGAGAAAAATAATATAAAAATATTAGTTGTTATTTTATCCCTGTTAATGTTTCCTCTCTCTCTAATTTAAAACAATTTTAAATAATTAAGTATGATAATATTTAAATAAATAGTTAAAATAATGTTATATTAAAATTAATAAAAATTTTAAAAAACACTTTAAAAATTGATAAATTATAAGAAATTCTAAATATTATAAATACTATAGAAATGTTAGGAGTAATGAGATAGCAAGATACATTACTTCTCATGAAACGTATGAATATCATATCGACAACCTTTAAAATTGAAGTTGAGAGCTAGGTAGACACGTGGTTTTTGTTTGGTACCAAAATATTTGGTAAGTTAGCAATTGATTTTATAAGATGATGTCATTTCTTTACACAGTAAGTGTTTATAAAATGCCTTATGAATTTTTTTTTACTCTTCTATATTTTAATATAAAATTTAATTTATAGAATAATTTATATAGAATAATTTAAGATAATAGTATTTATCAATGTTATAGAAGTAAGCGTGTGTTTGGCAAGTAGAATTAAAAATATATTATGAGCTGAAATCATGATTTTCTCATATTTTAGTCAAATAATATTTTTTTTAAAAAAATTACTTTTAAAACTCAAATCATGATTTAGAGTCCTCACACCATGGTTTGAAAGAATTGCCCAGCATGCAACTTTTTAATTTGTGAAGTCGAAAGTGCACTTGCAGATTCTGACAACTTTTCATTTTTGTTTTTGCCTTTATTATCAAAAAATAAAATCATATATGATCTTCTTGTGGATAATTTTAAAAAAATTAATTAAAAAATAAAATACATTTTTTTTAGAAAAGAATCTCTGTTTATTTTTTAAACATAAAATTTTAATTTTAAATTAAAATTCATATAAATATTATAAATTTTTACCTTACTCAAATATATATGTATATATATTATTTTTTAATCACTTCAATAAAAAAATTAAAAATAAAATTTATTCTTTATATAATTATCATATTAATTTATGTCATTTTTAGTAAATTGTCTATGAAAAAGTAATTCTACTACTAATCATCCAAATATCTTTAATTTTTAAAATTACTTTTTTCTTAAAATCTATTCTTTCCAAAATCTATTCTCCAGAATCTATTCTTCTCAAAATCTATTCTCTAAAATCTAATCCAAACATACCATAAATTGGAAAGATTAGTAATCCCTAGTTTTCATAGTCTAACGCATTAGATTAATAGTCGAATGTATGATGTAATAATTAAATAAACAATTTAAAAATTAATATATACATATTATAGAATTTTTAATAAAATAATACTGGGTGAACTAGTAATATCATATGATTATAAATGATGGTATGCAAATGTATTTAACTTTTTTGGATGAGTCAAATGTTTTTATAGCTTTTTTTTTTTTTACTTTTTGTACTAATCCAAATTTGTCCAATTTTCTAAGAACCATTATAATTATTTATTATATACTAGATCTTATTATTAAGTATTAAGTTAGAGAGTTAGTGATTATCCCTCTTAATATAAGAGTTTCTCTAGAAATTGAATTTAAGCCTTAGAAAAATCTAGTGAGGTCTTATATCGCTAAATAACTCTATATCGGTTAGGTGTCCATCTTCTTTAGTTGTGTATATATCTCTAGCCATGCATAAATATCATTCCGTTGCACCTTTGAAATATAATATGTATAATTTATCTTTAACGAGTATAACTTATTTTCAGCTATATATAATATATTTTTAATTATATGCAAAAAATTTCAAAACAAGCATAATTGAAATTGAGTTACACTCACTTAATGACTTAACTCATTAGTTTATTAAATCTAATAAACAAAATTTATGTAATACTCCTATAATCATTAACATATAATATATTTAATTAATTTAATTAAATTAAAAAAATTAATTAAATTATTATATTTTTTAAAATATTTTAATTATATTTTTTAACTCTATTTATCTATATTAATTATTTAATTAATTTTCACTCAACTCAATCAATAATAATAATAATAATAATAATAATAATAATTAATTTAGATAGACTATGTGTCTGTTTAGAAAGGTATTAAACTATAATTTAAAAAAAATTAGTTTAAATATTATCAGATTTGGAGGTCGGAGATAAAGAAAACGAGGGATCCCATTTAGGGGAGATCGCCGCGTCGGCTTACTCGAACCAAGCTGCGAAAAAGACTGCCACACCCATATTGACTTCATTATCCTCTCGGTTCTTGCTATCGGATGCCACTTCAGCCTCTGGCACTCAATCGCTAGCCTTTCACATTCTCCTGTCATAGTTTGAATAAGATTCACATTGGTGAGGGTATGCCGTGCCATTTACCTTAATTTTCCTTATGTCGAAAGATATTATCCTCATCATCCAAGTATATATAGATGAACCTCTTAAATTTTAAGTTATTTAAAAATAAAAAATAAATAAAATTAATAGTATAAAAGTTATCTATATAAATATAAAAAAATTTAATGTATCATAACCTTTTAAAGATTATAAAATATATTTATATATGACATTAATATACATGATATTATAAATAAAATTAAATTCATAATCTCTTATTAATTTATCGGGAGTTTTTATGACATTAGTAGGGCATTTTAAAATACAATTTTTGCAAAAAGAACAAGGGAAACAGAATCTCCCAAGTCTCAACTACCAAGCCTTAGACAATACATTTAAAGAAGAAGAAGAAGACATGGAAGTAGGTTACAGACTTACAGTTGTGGGTAGGGTGGTGTGTGTCTATTTATGGTGATATCGATGTTACTTTTCCTTGCCGTACAGATGCCCACGTCTCCATGTACAGGACACAGCTCTGATCTGATATCTTTGTACCCTCGTACTCCTCGAGTTTATTACTTCTTTATTCATTGCTATTCTCACCCCACACACAATCCTAGGCTTCATTTCCTTCGAACAATTATATAATTTGCAACTTGCTCCTTTCCTTTTTCATCCTTCCATGCCCCACAGATTTTCTATTATATTACGCGCCTCACACCACAATAACCCAAACACAAATGGATAATATTTCTCCAACTTTTAATATATAATTTATTTAATTAATTTAAAATATTATTTATATTAATTAATATAGTATATTTTTAAAAATATCCTAATTATTTTTTAATTATCTTTTTCTCTCCCTTCTTACTTAATTATTAATAAAAGAATATTAATATAGATAATTTTAAGAAAAATAGATAAATATAAAAATATATCCTCTTATATCTTAAATTTTCACATATTTATACCTTGGCCAGAAGATGCATAAGATTTTGTGGGTGTTTGAAATAAATTATTTTAAATAATTTTTTGCTACATAAGATAAATATGTAAATCAAATATGAAGAACTTTTTTATATTAACTTTGATGTTTTCAAAGCATCCCTTCGTCTAGTCCAAATCTTTTAATATAGATATGTGATGCGACTTTTTTAAAAGTAGCTCTTCTGACGATATTATTTAAATGTTTGTTTAAAGGTTTTTTGGTTATGTACTTGTGTGCTCCCTTTTCAAGGACAGAAAAATATTGTCATCGATTTTTTCGGCCCGCAAAAAATAGTGTCATTGATGCCCGCACTAATGTACTTGTTTTTCACTTTTTGACCCAAAATTATATTACTACATTTAAAAACAAATATATTAATAAAAAATAATATAAATAATAAAAAATAAATTTATATTTTATAAGAAACTAACAATTAATAATCAATTTTATAAATTTTATTAACATTCTATAAACCTTAAAACTATATTTAACTTTAGTAAAAGATTTATATCAAACATACTTAAACTTTTTAATAAAAAAATAAATATTTTATAATATATTTAATACTCAGTAGTCCTCTAACATTAATAATTTTAATAAGAAAATATTTGAGAAAATTCAATTTAAAATTGTTACAAATATCTATTTTATTCTTATTTAGTCTACTGTATCGTTTGAGATAATTTTTAGAATATACAATTCGTACTCGTTTACTCTTGTCATTAAACTGTCTTAACATAGGCTTACAATACATCTCTCTCTCTCTCTATATTAAAAACTTGGTAAGAGAGTTTTGCTCGCTCACTTAGTCAACCTGAATTAGTCAAATTCTACTGTGACTTCCAAATATGAGGACTGAATTCAAATACAGCAAACATATTCACAGCTCATATTTATGTAATCAGTTCAACACTTACAAATTAATCAAATTTACTTGCTATGAAATAATGGGAAAAAGATCCCTCACACAATATAATGGTTAAACTAATAATTAATTAGAACGAAAAATAGAATGAAAAGCCAAGAGAATCTCTGGCTCCATCTGCCCCAAGTTGTCTCACATCCTTTTTAATATATATTCATTTAATTAAACAAAGACAATCTGCAACATAGAAAACACCCAAGTTAGACTTTTAAAAAATGCCACAAATCTATCTACTTTGTGTGTGTGTGACACATATATATTCACAACTATTTCCTGCCTTGATTAATAATGAGTTTCATAATATATAATTGGATGCATATAAGATTAGATGTTCACATATTTTTTTTAAGAACCAAACCCTAAGTAAGAAATACTTAGATTGTGCTCTACAAGAGTCTAAAGTGCAATTTCAACACGCTCCCACATAAACAATACTTTAGCCACAATTTGTCGCATACAAGACAAACGAGGAGGAAGAGGAGACGGATGAAGGCGGCATACCAGTTGACAAAGAGAGATACTAGGATTTGGTGGGAAAATTTATATAGTTGTCACATATAAGACCAGATACTGCCTTTGTTGTGAGCTTTGTAAGTCAACATATGCACCCACAAGAGGAAATTCCCCTACAAGTTGTGTAAAGAATTTTGAGGTGCTAACTCAAGTGTTCTTGGCCTAGCGGTGACTGGCTAGGATTTCACCGCTTCCTGATAAGAAGGCAGGGGTTCGAATCCCATTTGTTAAAAAAGTCATTGGGAAGGGCCCTACTTGTCGCACAGCTCGAGGGATTAGTCTCCAGCTTTGGCTGAGGGATACCTTCGGTTTCTAACAAAAAGAATTTTGAGGTACTTAAAGGGTAGAGATATCCTAAAGTTGATGTTTTTTGGTTTTGGGGTGCGCTTCAGAGGATAGACCTTCGTATGAGGCAACCTAGTAATTTGTAGGAGTAATAAGAAACAAAATGTGGTGTCTAGGAGCGCAGCAAAAGCTGAGTTTAGAGCTGTAGCTCATGACATCTGTGAGGTGTTGTGGTTACAAATACTTCTCAAAGCACTGGAGATTGGTGTGGAATTGCCTCTCTCTCTCTCTATATATATATTCAAATATTAATACGAGACTCAACTCCACTAAACTGACGAAGATCTGAGTGATAAAATCCCCACTTCTTTGTTTTAAGATCTTCAGCATTTTTATAAAACGAAGCCATAATGTAATATCCAAAGTCTATCAGTACTATAACAAAAATATCACGATAAATTAACAAATTCTTGCATTTTCATGATCATGAATGAAGTTTACAATTAGTTATATATATACTGACCCCAATCTGAGAGAGGTGTCTGAACTATCATCTTCACGTGGAGGATCAGACGTGCTCCCGTTATTGGCTGACTCAGATGAATGATGACCTTGTTCTTGTGCAACATTGTTCACCTAACACACAAATTTTCCATCTTCAGATTCTTCTTACCATATCTGAAACAATCGATGTTAACTGGACCAAATGGTTCAACCAGTACCTCAGAGAACTTGGTCCAATCCAACATTCTTTCAAAGCCAGACTAAATCAATCAAATAAGCCAAAAATTGGAGAAAATTAATTTTTAAAAACTTTCATATATTAATAATATTATACTCCTCCATCCCTAATATAGGATCTAATTGAGGAGTTAAACTTGATTCTAAATATAAGACGTATTTCGCATATTTATCTATTTTTTCCTAAATTACCTTTTTATTTATACTTCTTCAACAATAATCAAGAGAGGGAGAGAAGAAATTTAGGAAGATAGTTAGGGTATTTTAGGAAAAATATGTTATATTAACTAACTTCATTAATCTAATCAAATGAATTAAATATATCTTCTATTAAGGTTAGGAAGAGTATATCAATATACATACATGTATTAAAGCTAGTAGAAATTGCACTATTCATAAGGAGCCTTGAATTTTGCAGCTTCCAACTAGCTTGGGCTCTATGCAATACTTGAGACCCAAACTCTAGTTATAAATATAGAACTTAAGCATATTAATTTGTTGATGACTAAATAGATTATGAATCATTATGGTCTGATAATAATAATACTAATTATTACTACTACTACTACTATTATTATTAAAGTATATAAAAGCTAGTAGGAATCACAATATTCATAAAGAGCTTTGATCAGTGAAGCTTCCAATTATCTCAGGTCTATGCAATGCTCGAGACCCAAACTCTAGTTATATACAGAACATAAATAAAATTAATTTAATGAAACTTGTGTTAGAGCCTTAATCAGATTAACACAACTTCACTATGCAAATACTTCAAAACACATACCACCTGTTTCAATCTCTGATTTTCTTCCATCAGCTGGATTCTCTGCGCAGACAAAGAAGCGTATGATGAGATTAGTGAAGGAAGTGTTAAGTGTCCTATAAATAAGATGACCTCGTAGATCAGTCCTTCAATGACTGCGGCTTATTTCATATATACTTTAATTGTTTAGTTCTTGAATCTTAAAGATGCAAACATTCATATGGAAGTTTTAGACTTAATTACTATTGTTTGTCCTTGTGCAAGTACTAATGTAATTTTAAGATTTAAGGACCAAACAATATTATATATATCCTTTCAAGAATTAAATAGTATGTTTATAAGATTAATTAACAAAGTAATTGAGACATATATCTTTAAAGGCCAAAAACTACTAGATATTTTCTCAATTACATGCATATCAAATTCTTAGTCTCGTCCTTTATACCAACCTTCAGGCTTTGGATGGAGAGAAAAGTGAGATGAAAATAAGTGGAAGTGAATACTATAAAAGAAAATTTCTTAAAATGGTAAAAATTGTTACTATTTTTGGGATTTTCCCTCATAGTATTCTTTCCTCCCGAATTTTCTTCCCGTCCAAACATAGGATCAAGCTTTAACCTAATCTTTCTTGCATGTAGGCCAACATATGAGCAGATTTCAGTTATGCATAGAGATTTTCTTTCTTTCTTTCTTGCATGACATTCGCAGTAAATATAATTATTTCTCCTATACGTTAAGGTTATTTTCTTTTCAGATTTCAAGTGATAATAGAAATATGAGCCCTCAACAATTAGGTTTGTTAAATGTACTAACCTTTCTCTTGAGCGTATTGATCTCTTTTATGACCATTTCATCCTGTAAAGCACCAAGCATCAAGCACCGTACGGATGTGAAGATTAGTAGCATTAATTTCTATAAAGTATCTTTAAATGCAAAAGCTTTCGGATGCCGGATGCAGGCTTTAATCCAAAAACAAGATTAGGGTTCTCGCAGAAGAAAAAGTGAAAAAAAAAACCTTCAAATCGCTTCCTTACTTTTCAGAACTGATTAAAAGTAGGTCCACAGAAGTTCTCCATTTCACCCTTGTCCCTTAATGCTATAACTTCATATGTTATTGACAAGAGCAACACGTCCTTCTGATATAACAATGTTAAGAGATTGAAATAGAATTTGTTTTATTAGAGAAAGGGAGTTAAGAGACCTATTTAATTTTTTTTATTTTGCAAGTATAAAAAACTATTTGCCATATCACTTAAAATTTGGGGAAATTTTCTTCTTTGGTGCTTTTGCCTTAGGATACATATATATAAACAAGTATGCAGTATAAGCCCATGCATCCCCTCATCATACCTAGAAATGTTTAGGATACAGTAATTTTATAATTTTAGTTAACTTTTTATTTTAAAATTTAGACCGTTCAGACTTAGATAATTTACAACAGACGCACACTTCTTGTAGGCGATCTGAGCATGCAATGTAGTAGGGAACAAAGTGCAAACCTTTGCTTTGACAACACGGCTCAAACCTTTTGCTAATTGTTTCTCAAGCTTCTGTAATTCATTTGTGTTCAATCCTTCAAGCTCTTCTCCCTTCAACTGCCTTTAGTAATGCAATATAAGTCTATGCATGTAGGAGGCACAAAAATAAAAGCTTCACATATAGTGTATGTGCATATATATATAAATATAAATTCGTATACCTCAATTCCTGAGTCTTATGAGCTTCTTCCTTGTTGAGCATGCTGAAGGTCTCCTTTTCATACTATGCATAAATTTCCGAAGATATTTCTATGAGTAATTATTGAATTTCAGGTTATGCATAGTGAAAAACATACCCTTATCTATATACATGATATCCTACTATTATTATTCACATTGCTGGGGAACTTGATACGTTTTTTTAAAAAAAATTAATTAGACGAAGTCAGTTATTAAAAAATTATTCATAATAATTATCTTACCAAAACAGATGAATGATATAATCTTTCAATTTCTGAGTGCTGATCATGTTTTTCAATAACCTGCTGCACACTATAAAAAGGAAAACACATATCGATTGTTCAAATTTATTCTGTTTCCTTCAAATTCAAACATAGATCAAGTTCATGAAATCTTACACCCACTAGTATAGTATATTGTTAGTTCTAGAGGTTATTCTATAGAATGAGAAAGTAATGATATATTATATATCCAGCCCCTTGAATCAATTCTTTATTCATAAATTTCTGGTATAAACACACTTCAAACACAAGCCTCTTCTTCAATGATCTGCAATAATGCTAGTCACTTTTTAGGATTTAATTAAGAGAATAATCTCTTTCAAGACTTAAGAGCGCAAATAGTTTTCACATCTCTCAACAATTGTTCTTCCCAATATTTGAGTTGTATTCTCTTCCTTATGGGACTGAGGTCGCTTACCACCTCAACTAACAGCTTGTTAGTAGTACCACTAGTCATTTTAACATAACTATGTGAGACTAAAATCAAATGAGTAGCAAACTTAAATTTTTCAGGTTAAAAGAAGTAATAATGCAATCAAATGCAAGCCTCAACAATACAAGTGACTTTAATCTTCATTCTATGATTCATTTCCATGTCAAAATTACTCAATACACCTGATTAATCTCTCTTGGTAATTCCATGACTTCGACTGCAACGCGTTTTAGTTCTTTTCTTCCTCAGGTTGGATTAATGGCTTTGATACTGTTATTGAATTATTAATAGATGACATAAGATTAGTTATGGGTTAGTTATGTTAGTTACATGTTAGTTAGGGTGAGATGACTGATAGGAAGGAAACGCATGCGCCCTCCACATACGACGAACCCTTAATTTCCCTATTACAGAATGTTTAGAGGTGTAATTGTGGCACATTGGCCAAGGAGAGCTTTGATACCAATTGTTAGAATCTTAATTGTGAAAGCACGAAAGAAAAACAAGAAAGGAAAAAAAACAACTAACGATTTTGTTGAAGTTTGATCCTGAAATAGACCTACACCCACTATTCCACAAGGGATAATTCTAAATTTTAAATGGAAGAATAGTATATCACCCTTGTACAATTTTGAACAAAATAAGTGTAAACCTTGATAAAAAAATCAAAAGTACCCAATATTCTGATTACATTCATATAGAATCCATGCTTGATTGTGATACGAAAACGACTTGATCCCAACTCAATACCTTGATTATATAATTCTATTAATTTCATGGTAACGAATTCTTAAGGGATTTATCTGTAAAATATTAATTCTCGCCCTTCATCTTGAAACTCTCAACTGATATGAGACCTATAGAAAAGTTATTCCATCCAACTTCATGTTAAAGATTAATCATCTTAAAAGTCTTATCTTTGCAAAATAATCTATAAAGGGAATGGTACCTCTTTAAACCAGCCATGCAGAGAAATGATGTAAATATCTTGGATTAATCGTGTTATGTCTCAATGAAAAGTTAAAAAAACATGACGCAAGCACTACCCTATATGGAGATTATTAAACTATAGGTGATTTATGGAGGAAGATCCACAAAGAAGCTGGATTGAAGATAATTTGGGGGATAGCTTTCACATTGGAGAAATACACAAATTCACTTTAAATTTTGTGGAAAATTCGTTTCTAAATATTTACGTTTGTTTGTTCTTCAAGTCAATGAGATATTCATAGAGTTTGTAATTGAACAGTACAAGCAAATCAATCAAGCATCATATAACAAAGGGAAAGCACTTAAAAAAGGCTTTGATGCAAACTCGTTAATGATTACAAATGGAAGATCACTAAAAGGGATAGCCATAAAGAGTTTCGTTACACTTTGGAGTTTCCAATCAATTTAAACACGACAATTTTCAGATCTAGTCTGCAGGAATGAAAAGATTATCTTACTAAGCACAAAAGCTTCAAAGTTTATTACTCTATTTGTTTAGTGTATTGAATTGGACTATTACTCCTGGACAGGAAAATTACTCTATTTTGCTCCATTTCTGAAATATTTTGAACTTCACTCACTTTTTCTTTTGTTTTTTGATGCACTTCCTTGGCAAGTTTTGATAAATTTGCGTGTTTGGTCATGACATGCAAATATAGAAATATAAACTTCACACATATACCAAATATTATCTATGTAAGGGTCCTCTAGAGGATTGAAAGAGAGATTAGAAATGGAAATACTCATCCCACAAAGTCTTTTGCATAACTGATAGAGTGCCTAAACGAACATCCAGAAAGAACTTTTTCTTCTGAAAACTAAACATTTTCTCAAATCAGATATTATTACCCTAAGCACCTTTGTTTTTTCTCAAGCAACCTAAATGAACTAATCCTTTCCTTTGCCTGAGTGATCAAAAGGTCTCCTCAAAATATAACATTCGCTTGATTAGTGGCTTATATACGTGCATTACTCTATAATATGGCAATGATGAAGATATATATATACACATATAGGCACACTGAACATGAAATGAACTATATAACATATCATCATGTTGGTATTATCTTTGCAGTTACAATAAATGGTAAGTTTTTAAAGCCATTTTTCTTTTGTTATGATGCAAAAAAAAAAAGAAAAAAGAAAAGAAAGAAAGATATACATTTATATATAGGAGTAGGCATCCAAGAATCATAAGCTAGGAAGTTGAAGTTTTAGAAAATCGACAAGCTAAGTACAGCAAGCAAGTCAGCCAAGACGATCATTATTATTTTCTGAAAAGATAGAGTCATCAAATCCTGTGTTTCACAGAAACATTGAGATTCTACAGCTAGCTAGCACTTTTGCTGCAATAATCCTCATACTTTGTCTAGAATAATGAGATTAAATAATCAAATCAAAATAATAAGCACAAGTACATACATGATTATATTACGAATCTTCCAGACACTTACGAAAAACAAACAAATAATTACCTGGCCAAAAAAAGCATTCAACTATCAACTATAAAGATGAAAAGGGAAAATAGTAGAAGAAAGGGGGGGGCAGGGAGAGAGAGAGACCTTGAGCTAGCATATTCAAAGAGCTTGCCAGTAGAAGAGAAGACAATGAGAGCAATCTCAGCATCACAGAGAGTAGAGAGTTCTTGAGCCTTCTTGAAAAGTCCTTTTCTTCTCTTTGAAAATGTCACTTGCCTAGTAGTTGTGTTATCGATCCTCTTTATTTCTATCTTCTGTCTTGTCATTTCCTTATTAAGCAAAAATAGACCCAAACATTTGGAACGAAAATAAGGGGAAAATCATTAATAGCTAATAAATATTGCAGATCCAGACTCTCCTGAAAATAAAAATTACTGAATATTTTGTAACTAAAAAATACGGAATATTTAGTTTCCAAGCAGTTAAAGGAGAATCAGAAGTAAAAAATCAATCTCAGATCCGTTAAGCAATACAGAAAATTGGTCGGCAGAAAGAAAGAAGAAAAGAGTGAAGGAGAAACATTGAAGAACAAAGAGGGCTTCCAATCAGAACAAAGTGTTTGAGGATTAAACAAGAAGAAAAGGAAAATGAAGAAAGGGGTGAGAAAAGGAAGAGAAAGAGAAAGAGAAGAGAAGGGGAATGTTAGTACAGGAAAAGTAGGAATGGAAATTGGTTGGTTTGAAGAAGTATCACTATTATGATCTAAAAGAGGAAATAATGAAAGGTTACAAAAGAAAGAAGATGATGCTCACCAAGAATCTGGAATCAACCCTAGCTGAAGAGTAAGCTTAGCCAAATGTGTGATGAACCCCACCTACCAATTCTCTATGAGCGAACAAACACAGAGAGGAGAGAGAGGGAGAGAGAAAGAAGATAGAGAGAGTAGGCATGTAGGAGGGGAAAGAAACGAACTTTTTGTGTAGAGACGTTAATCACTAGTTATGGAGTGGGGTAGGTTATCTCGTTTTCTTTCCTTTTGTGGACTTCACAGTTGGGTGGGGGGGGGGGGGGCACTACACATTGCACAACACACACACCCGTACGCAACACCATCCATAGAATTGCAGGGAGAGTGTGTACGGTTGCGTCTTTTGCTCCGCGTGGGAGAGAAGGATGTGTGTGTGAAATTCAGCTTAGAGAAAATGACACTTTGAGACCCTAAGAAAATTGGGGAAATTAAATTTGGAAATCACCGTAATTTCCCAAATAAATAACTTAGTCCCTGAAAAATGTTTTAGAAGGTCCCTAAAAAACGGAAGTCCTTCATTGAGATTTAGGAAATTCGATTGACCAAAATGATGATTCTGTTCACATAAAAGATAAAAATATGTGTGGCATTTCCAATTATATCGTGTTTTAATCCAGAGGGAAATCTATAAAGTAAGTTGAGTTAGAAAATTAATATATACAACTTGAAAATATTGAAAGCTCAATGTCAATTGATATATTTTTTAATGTTGGAATTGGATTAATGAAGTGGGAAACTAGTTAAAAATGATTTATGATGAACTGTGACTCGTATATACATATGCTTGAGCTTAAGTTGTTTATAATTTTTTTTTGCTACAAAATTTTTTATCAAATAGAGTTTGGCTCACCTATAATTTAAAAATAAAATAAAATTTTATTTTTTTTTAAATGATCTAATATTATATAGAATGAGCTATCAATGTTTAAATATAAACCTAAATATTTAAGAGTTATGATATTTTTTTAAACATTTTAATTAGAATTAAAATAAAATAATATTTTTTTAAAAATTAAATATATTTTAAATAATTATTTATTTAATTTCTTTACTATATAAATAATAAGTAGTTGATAAATTTTGTATTGGCATGATTTTATGATTGTTGTGTTGGAACAGGATTGTTGGAAGATGTGTATTTGGTGTTGTGCCACTTGGTGCACAGTAGGTGACTTATGTGTATGTAAAATCTGCAGTTTGATATCTCTATTCGAATTTATAATAAAAATATTTTATTTAATATGATAAATATAGAATAGAGTTAAATATTAAATTATAAAATATAGTCTATATATTTTTTAGGCTAAACACTGAATATTGGGACTACCATGTCATACCTATAAACATCTCTTTTTTTATTTTTTTTATTTTTTCCTATATATTAGTATGCTACACTTGAAAGAGAAAATATGACAGTTATTGGTGACTATAGGATCATTTTAAAAATATGAGTAGTTAAATAAGTAAGTTATATCTTCTAATATTTATAATTATATTAATTTTTTTAATTTTATTAATTATCATATGATTACATTATAAATTATAATTGTTTATTTTATTTTTTTAAATGCTTTATCTTTGTCAATATTGTGGAGATTGATACAAACTTGCAATTACAAATTATTTAGACTTAAAAATTTATTTTTTATATATAATAGATCTCAAAATTAATTATTATATTTATTATCTTATTCTTAATAGATTATATATATTATTTAACTATTGAAGACACATACATATGATATTATTTTAGAAGTTTATAATTATAGATTTTTTTTTATAATATGAATATAACATTATTATTTAGGCATGTCTAATTTATCTATATCCAATCTATCTATATTTAACTTAAAATTGTTAAAATTTTTCCTGAGTATGACCAGGCAGCCATATTTATACACATCTCTATTAGCCCCAATTCTATCTTTCCCTTACGCTAAAATTAGCGTAGATTTGTGGGACGTAGGAAACATTTGTAGTTCGTGCATGATGGAAAGGAATCCATGATCCGACTGTATAATTAATCTATGGCCATTTCTCGAGTCATACTAATTCTAGTTATAATTATAAAAATTAATTAATTTTTTATATAAATTAAAAAATAAAATAAAATAATTAATTATAACTAATATAAGAATTATTTGATTAATTTATATAGATTAAAAAGTATATATTATAAATTTAATTATAATTAATTAATTATTTAATTTCTTTAATCAATATAAAAAAAAATTATCTAATCTTTATAATTAAATCTAGAAGAAATATCTCAATTAAATCTAGTCACATAAATGAATTTTTGTGTGTAAATTTAGCACATGGATTCAATCCAAGGAAATCAGGAGTTTATAGGGGAAGTTATGATTGATAAATTTAGCTCAAGCATATTTTGTATTTTGAAAACTTTAATTATGAGAAAGTTATGTTTTTTCTACTTGACTAATTTATAAGTCATAATTTTCGTTTGTATATTTGTGAAACTTTTTTTTGGTATAAAAAAAATTAGATGGGTTTAGTATTAACTTCCCACAAAAGTTAATGTATAATGTCAAAACTCAAATAGTATTTATAGGAAATTTATGAGATTATCTATTAAAAAAGTTATTATGATAGTAATAATAATCGAATTCACATCTTTATAAGATATAAATATATTTTTTTACTATATACTTTATAAAATATAAATATATTTTTTATTATCTAATTCTTATTATAGTATATTTGTGAAACTATTAAGATTATTTTTCCCACCGGCAACATAGATCAACCTTCCTTGGGATATGGTGGGCAAATGAATTAGAAGTTGAACTTCTAATACATAAAGTCCTATTTAGTGTGTGTTTGGAAACAATTTTTTAAACTAGCTTATGAAAAAAATAGACTTATAGACAGCTTATAAAAAAGGGTTTTTCTAAAAGAATTTATGGGAAAAAAATGATTTTAGATAAATGAGTATTTGGATAGTTATTTGTAGAAGGGGTTTTATGATTGGTAAATGACCAAAAATGGTATGGGTATTAAATGAGGAGAGATAAGAGATGAGAGGAGAGAGAGTGTAAGAAAGAAAATAGAGAAAAAGTAGGAGAGAGGAGAGAGAATATAAGAAAAAGTATGAGAGAATGTGTAAGAAAAAGTAAGGGTAATATAATAATTAGTAAGTTCATAAGCTGCTCTGACCAGCTTATCTGAAATCTTGGTTTGAAACTATAGTTTAATCCAAAAATTCGTTTAAATAAAAATAACTATTTATTTTAAAATTAAGCTGTTGAAAATCATGTTTAGAGTGATTTTTAAATAGGCTCTTAATTGTAACAAAATTATTTTTTTGGGGGGAATAATGTAACAAAATCTAAGAAGCTTTTTTTTTTAATGAAAGATATATCAATTTGAATAAAATTTTGGGTGAGAAATTCAATTGAGGATGACATGCTCAAGTTTGACCCAATAGCACAAAAGTTCAAATACTATTAAATAAAAAAAAGTTATGAATGTTTGTCAAAGAAAACTATTTATGATTTATTTTCTTTTATTCAAATTTTAAAATATGATTCATAAGGAAAAAAGCAATACATCCAAATCTATTAGAAGGATGGAAGACTATTCTTACTGTTTTTAAATATTTAAAATTTATTAAATATGTCAAAAATTAGAAAATAAAAAGTTAGACATAATAAAATGAAATGTGCTAAATGAAAAAATACTACAGTTTTAAAAATAGGCTATTATAATTTTCTAAATAATACTGTTTTATATAAATATTTGTATAATCAATGGTGTTTAAGATGAGTTACATTGTTTTCAATTTATGAATACTACAATTTTGTATAAATTTTATGACATACATATCGATTATTGATTGTTTTAAGCAATACATTTTTATAAAAAATTATGGAATAGTGTTTTGTATGAAAAATAAGTAAATCATTCTATTCATAATTTATACTCCTTAGGATTTTATTTATAAGTTATTTTTAGTATTTTTTTATTAAAATTTTAAAATTTATTAGCTCTCTATAAAAATTAAAAAAAAATCTACTTTTTTTCATATTAAATATATTTTGAAAACCTTTTTTAAATTTTTTTATTTAAACATTGAATATGCGTAAAATTAAAGTTGCAATAAATAATCGATGTGACATCCTATTAAAAAATCACAAAATCTCTTCTCCTGTCTTGAAAATAAGATAGTAGGAGTAAATAACAAAACTTTTATGAATTATATATTGGGATAACTATTTTATATGTATTTATATTTTTTCTTTATGAATTATATATTGGGATAACTATTTTATATGTATTTATATTTTTTCTTTATGAATTATATATTGGGATAACTATTTTAATATTACATGTTTAATATAAAATCTAATTTATAATTTATAATATAAATTATATTTTATTAGAAATTATTTAAATTTTATATAAATTTGATATTTTTAATTATTTTAATTTATATTTATATTTATATATGAATTAATTAAAAATATATTGGTAGAATATTAAGTATCTATTTGGTAAACACATAAATCATAGTTTTAAAAAAGTTTTTTAATCTAAATTTTACTTTAAAATTTTTTTTAAAATAAATAATTATATTTTTTTAAAAATAATTTTTAGACTAAATTATGGTTTAAAATTAAAATTTTAGATAAACTATTGAGATTAATTTCTAGAATAATAAAAAAAATTTATAGACTACTCAATTACTATTTTATATTTACTTTTTCTTATACTATTTCTCATTTATCTTCTCTCTTTTCTACTATCTCTTAACTATATTCTCTTTTAGACACCATCTCTCATCCTCATCTCTCTTTTCCACTGTTTTCTCTCTCTCTCCACCCTTTCTACTATCTCCTCTCCACTATCCACTCTCTCTTTTCTTTCTTTTTTTACATTCTCTCTTCTATAATTTCTTTTCTCCACCCTCTCTCCTCTTATATTTTTAATAAAATTATACTTTTTATAATAATTTTTTAATTACAAAAATCCTTCTCATAATAACTATCCAAACACTTATTTATTTAAAATTATTTTTTTATAAATTCTTCTCCAAAAACTCTTTTAAAATCTATTCAAAAATATTTTTTTTCTAATAAACTCTTCTCAAAATTTTTATCCAAACATTTCCTAAATTTTAAAACCAAATTGATGAATTTAAGATTTCTTTTTTGTCTCTAAACTCTAAAAGAGTAAAATGCGATCAGATGAGTACCTATATAAATAAGGAATAGTTTAAGAATAGGGGAAGGTTGTGTGTCCATTTATGGTGACGTAGACGTTACTTATCTTGACCGTACAGAAACCCACGTCTCCACTGAAGGTCTGATCTCTGAACTCTGATATTTTTGTACCCTCGTACTTCTCAGAGCTTATGAATTATTACTTCCATTTCTCCCGAATACTTTACTTCGAAACATAACCCTAGATTTCATTCGCAAAAGAATAATTATTAAATAATCTAAGTTTGTCATAAATAGCAATGACGTTTTACTCAAACCGTCTTAATATTTACTCAGATGATTCTATTTATATGTCATACTCTCTCTCTCTCTCATCCAAATTATAATACGAGTCTTTAAATTAAATCATATAGATTAAAAAAATAATTATTAAATTATTAAATCTATCATAAAAGTGATAAAATTTTTCAAAATTACCCTTAATTAAAAATATAAAATCTTTTCTCTTTTTTATATTTATAATTCTCTCTCCCATATTTATAACTAAAAGTACATTTGGAAAAAATTTATTAATGGCTATATATTTAGTTTTTATAATTAAAATTAAAATTTTATTCTAAAAGAAGTTTGTAATATAGACGAGAGGGGATATTCTATTGAAACTAAAAAAATTAAATTTTATTAATTCTATTTTAAAATTTAATAATTTTTAAATTTAAATCAATATAACATATATTTTCTATTCTTATAAGAAAAAAGAAAAAAGATACAAATTTAAATCTTAAAAAACAGGCTTATTAAAATAGATAAAAATCCTTTTTACTCTCTGCGCATAAAGATAATTATTTATGTCGAGTAGCCATCACTCAGGCGTGCAAGGTGTAGATTAAGGCCATTTGTTTATACATGACTTTGGAATTTGCCCAATTGGATTAAATTATAAACACCACAAAGTAACAATACTTCTTTTTCAATTTAAAAAAAATGTACTAATGGCATGAAATTCCCAGTAAAAAAATGAACCTGCAACCTCAAATTTATAAAAAATTCAAAGCGTAAAACTTTGAATTATTTCAATATAATGAAAAAAAAAAAGCATTTTTCCTTTAGTTTTACTACAAACCAACCAAACACCAGTTAAAATCTAAAAATAGGGTAATGAGGTTAAAACCATAGCCGGAGAGACCAGTAAGCCTCGAGTTTAATTCTCTACAAAATTACAAAAGATTTTAGCAAATTAAATATATATTTTTATGTAATAATGATGACCACAGCTCGAATCCGAATTTACAATCAACAGTCTTACTATTTTAATTAATCTGTGTAAATTGAATTCAAATACAACATCATGGATATATATATTAATGGGTCAATTTATGTAATCAATACCAACTTAGAGATTAAGCAAACTTGAATAATGGGAAAAAAACTCCCTCAACGGTTATATTTCACCTCTAAAGAATGATAATCTCAGAGTACCTAGCTCTGCTATATAGTTCCTCTCATCATATATATTTTTTATTTAAATAAAGACAATCTGCAACAGATAACAATAAACTCAAGTTAGTTAACCTTTAAGAATGTGCCACAGATCCAATTATCAGATCCTTTTACAAACACACACTAATAAATTCATTCACGCATTCAAAGCATGTAAGGATGCATAAACCAAGTACGCTTTGGAGAGAAAAACTGTACGGCTCAAGATTTTGTTAAAAAAAACAGCAATATTACACCAATTTTGAAAAATTATGTCCTACAGTTCTCTATGATGTCATAGTTCCTCCGAAAATACTTCTAGGGTAAAAATATACTTCAATTTTCCTTATTATAATTACTCACTCTGGTCCTAAATATAAAAATTAGTAGAAAGATTGAGTTTGTTTGTTTTAATCATAAATATAAAACTTCAATCTATCGTATCTTCTAAATTTATAATTTTTTCTACATAAACTCTCCCTAATAATGGCACATCTTAAGAGAATTTTCCATCAAGTATTTTCCAAGGCAAATGATTAAAATGAGTATTTCAAGGAAACTAACAATTTTTCTACAAAGATATATTCATTTACTTTATGTTGAGATCTTCAGTATTATATTTCTATAAAACCAAGTATACCAGCACTACCATGATGATAACTCAGCAACAAATTCTTGGCATTTTCTTGATATGCTTGATTATCATCAGATAACTCAAGGACGGACAGTTAAATTAGTTATATACTCACCCCAATCTAAGAGAAGTGTCTGAACTCTCATCGTCATTTGGAGGATCAAATATGCTTCCAATATTGGCTGACTCAGATGACTGACCTTGTTCTTGTGCAACATTCCTCACCTAAAAACAGACATTTTAGTATCTTTTAAGATTCTTATTTAAAACAAGTGATTTGAGAAGTAGATTGGATCAGCTAGTTCAACCACTGAAGTGGACCTTCCTCTTATCTAACATGCTTTCAAAGGCTTTGAATTGATAGTCAGTCAAATTTGGTAACTAACAGATAAAAGAACTGAGTTTTTCAGTGTTAAGGTTCAATTTTATCTTAAAAATTTTCGATTAGGTACTGTGGCCTGTGGGTATTTGGAAGTTTTTCTTAGATCAATATCGCTCTAGAAGTGTTTAATAATGAGCAATATTACCCTTGACTGTTAAAAATGTTAATATTCAATATTAGTTTTTTATCAGATAAGGCAACTTTACTCATTTTTTAATACTTCCAAGACAATATTAATCCAAGAAAAACTTTTAGATACTCAAAGCTTCTACACGAAATCTTCAAGGGTAAAATTGAATCTTAGCCCTTTTTTTAATATAATATTGGTGCATGTGTTTTACATAAAGTAATTCAATTATGACCCATTCAACTGAGGTTCATTCATCAACATGGCACTAGACTTGAAATCAACGTCTTAACTAGTTCAATGTTCAGTCTAACTTTACAGATTGGGGATGACAGACATTTAATGGTTTACAATGAAAATACTTCAAAATGATGATCACCTGTTTTAATCGCTTGTTCTCTTCCATCAGTTGGATTCTCTGCACGGATCAAAAGAGTAGCATTTGAGAGAAGTGAGGGTACGTAAAAGCTAGATATATATGGATTAAATAGTTAAGATACACACACACACACACACACAAGGAATACACGATTCAATCCATAAAAGTCTTAGACTTGCTCTAGTCCATAATGCATATATTCAAGCAAATGTTCAATGGCATGAGTCCCATACAGGGAAGTCTCACAAGTAAAGTGTACTTTATAAGTTTAAAAAGTTCTCCCACCCAACAGACTGGTCTTCTGAGATAGGTTATTTCTTTGGACATGTTCTCACAACATTGGCGTATTCATTGAAAGGCATCTCTTCACGAAGAGTTCTGACAGCTAAGACGCTGAGTGAAGTGTTGTCAAATGGGGGATGTATTGTTATAAGTCTCACATCATGGAGCCTCACAAGTGAAGTGTGGTTGGACTTGTGCTTTTAACACAATTATGTAGTTGTAAGGTTTGAAGACCAAGTACATATTCTTAATTCAAGAAATTGTTAAATAGTTTATTTTAAAGATTAAGGAACCAAACATGGAGACAATATCTTTCATAGGCCAAAAACAACATTCCCACTTCTATTAGAGATTGAAGTAAGAACTAAATAATATATGAGATCTCAACAATTGAGTTTGGAATGTAATTGACCTTTCTCTTGAGTGCATCGATCTCTTTGAACATTATTTCATCCTGCAAATCACAAAAAGAACCATCTATGCAGATTAGTTACAATAATTACTGTATATCAGCAAATTAAGTGGCTCCAAGAAAACAATAGTTAAAGCTTTGCTATTAATTAGAGTGTGTTTGGACGGACTAGTTTAAGGGAGAAAATCTGTTTGCAGGTATTTGAGTGATACCTTTGGAAAATCCCTTCTTTATATTAGCAGCAAATGGACTTTTGAATTGTTCCAGCAATGTAAGTAATTTTTTTTTCAAATAATAAAAAAGAAAAACAGAATTCTACCACAATAGGCAATGTTTCAACATGCTTCTTCCTCAAATTTTTTTGGTACACACTCTCATGACTATGGATGCCCTTAAGTTGAAGTTGGTGAATATCGAACATATAACTCCTCTAGTCCCTATTTTAAGGCACATCCAGTCACCTCATCAGAACCAAGAAGAGGTAGTTAAATCATTAAATTTGTCAGAAAATTAAAAATTCAAATTTATCTATATTTAAAACCATGAACTATATCTTGAGGCACGGAAAAGGAAAATTGCATCAACCTTTAAATAGAGATAATCTTAGAAAAATGTAACTAATACCCCAAATGGTAACTTATAATAAGGACTGTTTATTCCTTCTAGAAAGTGCCTTATAATAAGAATCAGAGGGAGTATTATACAGGTAATTTGAGTTCAAGTTAGTCAAATTCACAAATTATAAACATCAAAAGATTTTCATCTCCCTCAAACATGCATAGGTGCGCGTAATAAAAAACTAAAATAGATAGTCTTAAATTATCCAAACTAGAAATTCCAAAAATAATCAACCGCACAATTCAAAATCAACATTAGAGTTCGGTCCCTTAATTGTTATTACAAAGAAAATGAATGCAAAAACCTACAAATAGCTTAGGAAGATAGATTCTTCCATATTAGACCTTGTTGCTATTAATTAATACACATGTCATTTCAAAACTCATCTATAATTCACAAGATAAGCTTCTAATGGTCTCAACGTTTCCTTTTAAGTATCATGAGGTATTACAATGTTGACATTTGAGGGACTTATCTTTATGTTTTGAAAGTTTGAAAGACTGTCTTCAAAATGATCCAAAATTCATGGATATTCTTTCTTTCTTTCTTCATTTTTCTTTCCTTTTCCTTTTCTTTTTCTCCTCAACGAAGATACATACAAATAAGTATGCAATATAGAAGTGAACAAGACAATTCAAACCTTTGCTTTGACAACACGTCTAAAACCTTTTTCTAATTGATGTTCAAGCTTCTGTAATTCAATTGCGTTCAATCCTTCAAGATCTTCTCCATTCAACTGCCTTTCAATTAGAAGGTGTAGTCATCCCTCAGTAATACAATATTGTAGGTCTATGCATAGAGAAGGCACAAAATACAAGCTTCACTGTATATACATATAATAGCACATAAATATATGCATACCTCAGTTCCTGAACCTTATTGGCTTCTTCCTTGCTGAGCATGCTGATGGTGTCCCTGTCATACTATGCATAACATTTATGATTCATTACAATTGAATCTCAGGTGAAGCAAAGTGAAATATATATATCCCCATAAATTTGTGATCATATAAGAAAATATAAGATCTGTAATGAACATATATAAAAAAGAGTTAGCTATTGAAGAGAAAATAATAGAAAATCGTTTGAGATATTTTGGATATATACAAATAATAGGTTGGTGAGGAGGGTAGATTAGTTGTATAAAGTCCTTTTAAAAGAGACAGAGGAAGACAGGAAAAAACACTAAATGAAGTTATTGAATGGGACCTAACCTTTTGGCTAATTACATATCTAAAGATTTGATTGCTAATTGATATAACACAATAACGTTGTGCTATCCATGTAATCGACCTCACCTAATAGGACAAGGCTAATGTAGAGACTTATTTCATTTCAAACTATACATAAAGGCATTTATATGGAGGAGAAATTCTCAGGTGCCATATGATGCCACCTCGATTGTATAACAATCTATGTCTTCAAGACAGCACGTTATTGAAATGACATCTTATATATTTAACTTGTAGGGAAGCTTAGTCTTAATTGCTATTTAATACCGGGAGTTAAGCTTAACTTGAACTCTGGTTATACGCCATTATACCCATAGTTATACAAAATCATGGTTAAACCATTAGTTCCAGATGATTCAACTGTGGTTTGAGAAATCAATGTGAAGCTCTTGCTGTAGTTGAACCATTAAGAATTTGGAGCTAGGGCACTTTATTGTAGTGTGAGGAAATAATAAAATGATCCAACAAGCATTTTCATCTCACTAGTATGTAGCTAAGTCAACCGCATAAGTCTAACACTTGAGTTGTTGAGAGAACATTAAGCTAACCATGAAGGTTTTGTCAGGAAAAAAAACTCTATTTTTTTCTTTGATAAGCTGTTCAAAATACATACCACAACAACAAGTTTTATTCCACTTAGTGGATCAATTGCATAAATTGCACGATGTTATTATAGTTTATCAACAACTAAATTTTTAGATATATTGTTAACTAAAAAGTCCCAGCACATCACTTCATGTGTTTAGCTTAAATTCTCTCAATAAAATAGCGTATCAAAGTAAGCTTTTTCTGGCACATCCCTTGAGTGTTTAGTTTAAATTATCCTTAACAACTACCTCATGTTTAGCCTAAGTAAAATCACTTGCTTTTTAATCTCAAAACAAATTGACACTATATTAAAGAATGATTGATCACCCACCGCCTTCTTTTCAGGAGGCGGTAGTTGATGACGGAACGTAGGTTGTATTTTCTTGTTTGTATTGCTCTTTTGAGCTTCTTAATTTCAGTATTATTAAAAAAAAAACAAGAATGATGAATGTGGAGCCAAAACATTGAGAAATACATTGGACATAGTCAGTTAAAACAATGCGTGTGTAAATTATCATACCTCTATAGAAGGATGGCCTAATCTTTCAGTACCTGAGAGAGGAGCCCGCCTTTCAATAACCTGCTGCACGCTGTATGAAGGGGGAAAATTGGGTTATTCAAATTTTAAGCTATCTTGGTAGCAATTCTCTATATAAACAAGACTCGAACAAGAATCTCTTTACTTATAAGGTTCTGGTATATACAAGAACGCTTCAAATATCTCTCTCTCTTGTTTCTTCACTAATAGGCTATTTAGACAATTTGCGTAACTAAAATCAAATTCAATTATTTAACACCTTACTTATCCCCTTGGATTAATTATATGAAGGGACCACTTGTGAAACAACAAAAAAAAATCAAGGTATAATATAATCTATCTACTAAAACTCTCCCTAGTCCTTTTGAGCTTCCACTTGATGTAATATTCGTACAAATTAAATACTCTCTTTCTATACCAGTTGGAGAACCAATGTAAAAAAAACCTTTTTAACTGGTGTTAAAAGCCTTTTCTGCATTAGTGAAAGTTCCAAGCATCTCTACTTTTTTAAAAAAAAAAAAATTGACCCCCTCAAGTGAGTCTCATATTCACATAATTCTCTTCCTAAAACTGTTGTCATGGCATTGAAACCTTGGTGGAGTGCAACTCGTCCTACCTCTTTCCTCCCTAATCTAAAATCATTACTATTTATACTCCGATACCCCTTGTTAGGAGTTTAACTGTAAAAGCATGAAGGAAAAAACACAACATATTGAACGATGTTTAGTTTTCAAATTGAACAAGATTCATGATCTCAAAAGGACACATACAAATTTGAACAGAATAATAGTAAAACTTTCATCACACATAAAAACTATCCAAGACCCCTGGTTACACTCGTATAATCCTATACTTTATTGAGATATCAAAATGACTTGTTTACAACTACTCAATACCTTAATAATTAGCAATTTTACAATTGAACTTACTATAATAATTAAAAAAATATTAAGGCATTTGCTTATAAGAAAAATTCTCACCCTCCATCTTGAACTCTCAGTTAATGAGACTTAAACATAGATAAGCGTTACTTGATATGATCTTCGGTGGAGTCAAAGTTGGCAGCCAAGTCATACGTGGCATCCAAGGTCATTATCAAGGTGGCAGCCACGTCATTCTAGAGAAGAGGTATAAACATTCCATAGATCCATTGCAAGCTCAAAGGCCCAAATTTTCAAGGCCCAATTCATTGAGGGTGAAGGCTTCTTTAAATGTGTTTGGTGATGGCATGGAGATTTATTATTAGATGAAGGTGACGTGTGAACGTTTTTAGTAGGCTTGAAGGTTGCAAGAGGTGTGATTGAAGGCTCTTGTGATATGTATTCAAAGGGGTAGTTCATCATTATGGAAAATCCGACCAAGATCATGGTTTAGCATTAGAGAGACAAATAATAAGAGAGAGATTTACGAGCTTAAATTAATTGGTTTCCTAATTTTTACCTTAGTTTCCAATTTTTTAGTTACCAATTTTGTGTTTAGTTGTTTTCTGAAGACAACTAGTTTCCTATTTTTGGTAATTGGAAGAATAGTAAAATAAGAATCTTCTCATTAATTAAAAGGATTCTATGATTCTTTTCATTTATGAAAGGGGTTCTTCTAGGGTTTTCTTATATTATCTATTTAAAGACCTATTATATGTGCCATTTTGTAGATTACTGAATAAGAATGAGTTTTTTTTTTCTTTGCAAGCTTCGCATGTGTGTTGTGTTTTTATACGAATACATGATTTATTTATCAAAGGGTGATCACCATTTATGACATCTTTATGACTTAAGAGTTTTATGAGGCATTGTTCTTATTGAGTTCTAACTTTTGATCAACCTATTTTTTGTTTGTGTCTAAGATTCAAGTTCTCTCACTTCATATAGTTTGTGGGTTCATGGGGCACATCACATGGAGGGACCATATCACTAATCAACCCACTTCATGTTAAAGGATTAATCATCTTGGAAGTTTATAAGTTTATCTTTGCGTTCTATAAAAGGAATGGTAAATCCTCCATTACTCACTTAGAGAAATCATGTAAATCTAATGCATTCTTTAGGTTTTTTTCATCCTTTTACGTCTCAGTGAAAGAGTGAAAAACACCTAATCATTATACCATGTGGAGATTGAGATTGTTAACCCCAATCTAAGGTAACGTGTAGCGATTATAGCATTCTCAAAACAAACAAAAAATTAATTAAACTCGTTTGTAACTATTTGTGTTTGTCCTCTATATTTATGTCATAATCAAGAATAGTCAGTGTCCTAAATAGCATATGTAATTCTGTAAAAGGAGGTTATATAAAGCGTGTCATTAATTAGAAAGAAAAGTTACTTACAATGTTTTAGCATAATGCAACCATAGCATAAACACAATGACACAATAAAATCTGAAGTGCTTCATTACTCATTGAAATGTTTTTAGTAATCAATATAAAGTTTAATCCATTCAGCAGAAATGAATAGTAACCTGTCAAGCACAGACTTTTAAGGTTAAATCATTTTGGCTAGTGAGTTGAATGCTATGAATTACCCTTGGACATGAAAATGACTAAATCTTCTATGTACTACTCCCTCCAACCCCAAATGTAAGAGCTAGTAGAGGGGCCTGTTTTGATCTTAAATATAAGATTTCAATTCATTTTATCTTCCAAATTTATAATTTTTTTTCTAAACTATTGATTGCCCAGATAAGGGGTTTCATCAAGGGAGTAATTTTTGGCACCATAAAAAACAAAATCAAGGGAATTTCCCATGCAAATTATTAGAAGGGAGACTTTAGAGAAACTAACAACACATTTTTTTACAGATAACTGAATTAACTAATTTTCTTAATATCTGCAAATCAGTTATCAGATTTAGTTTTTGATAGAGCACAATAGCGTTGTATGATCCATGTAGCCAACCCTATTTAATGGGATAAGGCTTGTTATTGTTGTTGTTGTTTATCTGCAAATCAGTTATCTAGCTCATATATTTAGGAATTGGGAGGTAATTCAAAGTAGTGGAAGTTTGGGATAACTTTCCATAACGCTAAGAGGTTGATGAATTTATGCTAAATTTCTCCATCATCACTAATACTTTTCTTCTAAACTTTGTTAAACATACCAAGCAAAGAACAAATTGACAACCAAATACACATTTTATATTTAGCAAGTTTTAGTTTTTTTGTGTGCATGTGTTAGGATGTCAAATGCTTGTAAACATGCTGTGATGTTAGCATCTATAAGATTCTTCGAGAGGATTGAGGGAGAAATTAGAATTGGAAATACTAATCTCACAAGCATTGAATACATTCACAAAAGTTTCTAAGTGAGCAATCTCTTCTAAGAGCAATCTCTATTGACCATCTTTCTCTGCGTTGGGATCCTCTGAAGGTTGGCTACTTGGCTTTTAGTGTTGTATTGGATGAGTTAATGGTTTTTGGTCTAGTTTTGAAAAAAGAAAAGAAAAACAGGAAAAAAAAAAGAAAATGATAAAAAAAAATTAAACTCCAGAGGCAAAATATTCAGAAGATCCAAAATCCTCTTCTTCTTTTTTTCTTAAACAAGCTACATGTAGTTAATCCTTAAAGGGCCATTTCATAAAATAAAACATTCACAAGCTTGTACGATAACTTATAAATTATATTTGTTTTATTACTATATAATAGTATAGTCCTAAAGATATAAGGGCATATTGGACATGAAATGAACTGCAATATGACCTCAATAGTTTTAGAAAATCGACAAGCTAGTTACAAGTACAACAAACAAGCCAGCTGGCAAGTTGATTATTATTATTATTATTATTATTTATTTTCTGAAAAGGGAGAGTAATCAAATACAGGAGGATCGAAAACAGTGTTTCACAGAAACATTGAGATTCTGCAGCTAGCTAGCACGTTTGCTGCAAAAATCCTCATACTTTGTCTAGAATAATGAGCTTAAATAATCAAATCAAAATAATAAGCACAAGTACATACATGATTATATTACGAATCTTCCAGATGCTTATGAAAATTAAATAATTAACTGGCAAAAGCATTCAATAGAAAATCTTTATGAGAAAATAGATGAAAAGGAAAATAATGGAGGGAGGGAGAGGGAGAGAGACCTTGAGCTACCATATTCAAAGAGCTTGCCAGTAGAAGAGAAGACAATGAGAGCAATCTCAGCATCACAGAGAGTAGAGAGTTCTTGAGCTTTCTTGAAAAGTCCTCTTCTTCTCTTTGAAAACGTCACTTGCCTCGCTGTTATGTTATCGATCCTCTTTATTTCTATCTTCGGTCTTGTCATTTCCTTATTAAGCAAAAATGGATTAGGGATCAGAAATGGCAAAAAATAAAATAATAATAATAAACAGTGCTCATTCATCATCTTCCTGCTCTTGAAAGTACAAATCACAGACGACAAATTTTGCCACTTACACGCTAGAGATTAGAGAAACTGTGAAAGAGAGACGATCATACACGCAGACGCAACCATGACAATCAATAGAAAAATTACTAAATTAGTTTCCGACAGGAAAAAATAGGAAAGACGTTGACTTTTGTTCCTTCGCAAAAATAGAAGTAGAAAGGAAAAAAAAACAATCAACCTCAGATCTAATTAATTAAAGTAATAAATGAAGATGGAAAAATCAAGGAGAAACCTTGAAGAACCAAGATTGCTTCCAATCGGAACAAGCTAACGAATCTTATACTGTTAAACACCAAAATATTGAGGATTAAACCAGAAGAAAGGGTAGAGAAAGAGAGAGGAGAATATTGCAGGAAAACAAAACAAGGAAATAAATTAGTTGGCTTGAAAGCTTTATTACTATCAAAAAGAAGAAATGTAAGAGAAAGAGGACGATACTTACCAAGAATCTGGAATCAACCCTAGCTAGAAAGAGAGCTTAGCCAAGAGTGTTAGTAGTGATGGACACCTCCTAACAATTATCCATTCGCATAGAAAAACAGATGGAGAGAGAGTGGGTAGAGAGAGAGAGCAATGCAAGTGGGAGAATGAGGGGAAATTTTTTTTTTTTGGCATAAAAGGGTTAATTACTTGAAATCGAGTGTGGTGGGTTATTTCGTTTTCTTTCCTTTTGTGGACTTAAAAGTGACATGGTGGCAGGCACTGCGCCCCACACAACAACATCCAATGAAATTGCTTAGAGAGAGAGAGAGTTCAGCAAACAATGACCTAAAGGTTTCCTCTTATGGTCAAGCGAAAAAGTTGGTTTCTTTCTCTGTCAAATACATTTTATTAGATAGAAATAGAAGTCGACAACTTTTTCTACCGTTATTTTAACTGTTCAATTTTATATGAAGTTCTTTAACTATTTTTTTATTTAATTAAAAAATATAGAATATAAAATTTTACCTCTTTTAATAAATATTTTTTAATATTTAAAGTAAAATAACTTATTATATTAATTAACAGATTTTTAATATTTTTTAACTACTTGAACCTATAACTTTTACTAAATATCAATAATCAATATATCAAATATAAAATATATTGTTCTCATCATATATATATATATATAAAGGTTATAATTTTTGAAATAGAATTAGTTATTTTTATAAGTTATACTTTATATAGTCTAAATATTTCATTTATTTTTTATTCTTATCTCCAGTTGATTATATATTTATGCATATTATATTGTGGCTAAGAATTAACTATTTCTTTTTTGTCAAACGATCTCTCTCATGTTTTTTTACATATTCTTATTAATCTTTTTTTCATACATTTTCTCTATCTCTCTGCAAATGAAAGTATATTTAAAAAATAAATACGTTTCAGACATATTTATTACCTTTAGTAAAGTTTAATCAATTTTTATTATATACCTAATATATAGGAGAAAAGGAAGTAAAATTTAAGATAAAATACTTTTAATAAGGTTAAAAAATAAAAATAATGGGGTCTATTTCAAATTATGCGTAATTCATGAGACACACTTTTATTTGTTGTAAATTTGCAATATTTAATTAATATTTAAAGATATTATTGTCTATGTAAGATTGTTAAGCTATGCCTATTTAATTTTTTTAATAAAAATGTAACTTTTAAGAAGATAATTAATAGATCTTATTCAAGTGATAAGACTTGTAAAATTCATTTATTTTTCATATATGGAAAAAATCAAATTAAAGAAAAAATTTAAAATAGTAAAAATCATGTATTTTTAATTATTTTTTATTTACTAAGAAATTTGTGCATAAATTTAAAATAAGTATATAAAGTTTGGAGTTACATTGTGCATGGATCATTAAGACTACAACTTTTTATGTATCCTATTTTATATGTTGATAACAAGATTTTCAACATAGTGCCCATTTGAAAACCCAAATTAAGATTTTAAATTGACTTTTAGTATAACTTTTGATTTAGAAAAAAATTAAAATGAACCGTTATATTTGTCTAAAATAGTTTTTAAACTAAATCATAGTTTAAAATCAAGGTTTTAGATAAATTACTTAGATTAACTTTTAGAATAATAGAAGAGTTTATATACTACCTAATTACTATTTTACCCTTATATTTTTTACATCATGTATCCTCCCTTCTCTCTGTTCTTTACTATATCTCCTCTCCAATCTCTTTTCATTCTTTTTCACTATCTATTCTCTCATATTTTTAATAAAATCTTATTTTTATAGTAATTTTTTAATTATAATTTTTTTAATAATAATTATCTAGATACTTATTTATTCAAAATTATTTTTTTACAAACTCTTCTCCAAAAACCGTTTTATAAAAACTATCCAAATTTTTTTATAAACTACTTTCTAAAATCTTATCAATAACAAATATTTAAGTAAGTATTGTTACCCACTTGTCATAATATTTTATATTATATTATTTGTTATAATATTTTATATTATATATGGATACAGTTTTTTTATATACTAAAAAATTTAAATATATTTAGTATCTGTTATTAAAATTAGGATATAATTTTAAAATTCAAAAAATATTTAAATCGCTTAGTAAATAAACTATCACAATAGAAATCGAACTTATATTCTTATCAAATAAACTTATTCATTATTATCTATACTCTATAATATATTTCTTATACTAGATTACTAACACACAAATTTCTATGGGACCGGATCAAACCCGCATGCTCCCCTTGTTAGGGAGGAGATTTCTAGTGACATTTGATATAGTGCGTGTGGGGGTGTTTGTATCACTCTACAAAAATTATGTTTACACTTTACAAACTAAATTTTATATAATATAAAATCGCTTAAAATAAAATAAATTAAACACTCTCAAGTCATAAAAAAAATATATATCAATTACAAAATTAAGCAAATGGGATCCTACACAATTTTACAATCTTTAAGAAATTTTAGTTCTACTCGGATTAGACTTCACACACATTTCCCCTCCATCAATATTTATTTGGAGCTGAGAAGAATTGACATTTTGGATGATCACGGAATTTCTCTATTTCGATGTGTAGTAGCCACTATATATAGCATAACAATATAGTGCATACAACACATATCTTGTTGAAAATATGTGTATATTGTGTGGGTGTGTTAAATCCCATATTATTTAGGAGAGTAAGAGCTTAAGTCTGTAAATAAAATAATATCATTTGGTAATAAATATGTCAAGAGGAATGGTAGGTTGGCGTGCAGAACAACCGGCCACCAAGTGGAAAATTCAATTGAATAATAGTAATTTTCCCCTAATGTGCGAATTCCATATGGTGTTGGGCAATTTTTATTGCAATTTAATGTTGGGACTTTGACCGTTCGCAAGCGTCCCAGATATGTTTTATGCCTGTTACTTTTTGCCTTTTGAGATCACTTCAAATTTAAAAATAATTCATTAAAATTTCAAGTGATAATTTTTAATAAAAGGATCATTTTTTAAAAAAAACAAAAAATTTGATAATTAAAAAAATTATCTTTATTTTAAATTTTATATTATTTAAAATAATAAAAGTAAAAAAACAATAAAAAAAGAAAGAAAGTTGATTGAGCTTTTAAGAGAGGCCTTGTGCGCGTACACGCACCCCCACGTGACTGTTGGGACATATTGAAGGAGTGGTCTCTCAAAAGCACTGTCTTTCATTGCCAAATTCAAGGGTGGCATCAATGGCTGGTCCCTACTTTCTAAATTGGTGGTAAGACTTGATGACCTCACACCCTACCTAGCTCATTTTTTCTAGGGAATGGATTTTATTATTTGTGTGAATTAATATTTTCTTTTCCTGCAGAATATTTGGATTAAAGGTAGTAAGACTGTAAGAGTAACTTTTGTAAATTAAAATTGTAGTAAAAATAAATGTAATATGATATAATTTACAATTCGATAGAATTTTATAAAATAAGAAATTAATTTGACATAAATTTATGAGAATTATGAGTACATACACATAGACATGGACATGGGACGAAAATGCTACATATTAGAAGTGAACCTTGTCCAAGAATTCGAGATAGCTAGTCCGACCAACCGCCGTTCCTCTCTGCGTGATCTTTTTCCGATGATATTCGTGGGCAAAGTAGAAGGGCTGAACAGATTGTGAGGCTCATGTACACAGGCTACAATTTCTGGGTTCTTAGAAACAGAAAGTAGAGATGGTAGGGAGAGGATGAGCATTTTCGTACTTTTATCAAGAATTTTAAAATATCAAAATAAATCCTATTATATATATCATTTATAAATATTAGAGTCCTAATTTAAAATTTTCTATTTTTTAGAATTTTACCAACTGTTATCCATAAATTTTAATTTTTTTTATATTTAATAAAAAGTTTAAATGTAAATCTAAACATTATATATATATATATAGTGTTTCAAAATTTAAGTTTTAAAATAATTTTTGATCTAAATTTTAATTTTAAAAAAATTAAAATAAATAATTATATTTATCTAAAAGAATTTTAGATTAAATTATAATTTAAAATTAAAATTTTAAATAAATTATTAAAATTAACTATAGATTACTTAATTACTATTTTATTTTTATTTTTTTTACACTGTCTCTTCTTTTTATTATTTATCCTCTCTCATATTTCTTCTCCATTCTTTATCATTTTTTCCCTCTCTTTTCTATTTTCTTTATCCTCTCTTATTTCTCTTCTCTTCCCTCTCTTTTTTCTCTCTTCCCTCTCCTCTTTTATATTTTTAATAAAATCATATATTTTTTGATAATTTTTAATTATAAAATTTTTTTATTAATAATTATCTAAATATTTATTTAAAATTATTTTTTTATAAATTTTTCTCTAAACATTTTTTTTTAAATTATCTATTTTTTTTTTTATAAATCATTCTTCTCACTCTTATAAAAACATACCCATAATATTTATTATTTTCCTTGTAGTTATTATAAAGAAAAGGTATTTTGATCAGGGACGGGCAGACGTTGGAAGACGAGAGTACAGGGAAGGGGTCAGAGTTTTGTGGTCATGTTTTCTTCTCCGTACAAATGGCCACGTTTCTTTAATAATTCCCCCTCTGACACTCTGTACCCTCGTACTCCTCGACACATTTTTTCTAAATTATCAACAACAAAAAATTTAATCCCCACAAACTGGTACCTCCCACTTTAATATGCACAAAATAATAATTTATTACCTTTTATTTTGTAGACAATTATTTTATTTTTATTTTGTAAAAATTACTAATTAATTAATCATCCATTTTGATCTGTTTTTTTTAAATACTCTGTTATAATTTTATATTATAATATTGTCCTCAGAATTATACCCTTTAATTGGATTAAATAAATCTGATTTTGCCTTAAAAAAGTATTTGATTTGTGTTAAGAAATACGAAAGATTTTTGTGCAAATATAAAAGATATTATAAAATAAATACTCCATCTAACATTAAATATAAAAATTAAATAATTAACTTATCAAGATTAAAAAAGTTAAATTAATTATTCATAAAAAAGTATATATTAATTTTTCTAGAGTATTTGATTTAATTATAGGTTATATAACACATAATATATTAATTTTATTTCTCATATATATCGAGTATTCTAATTTTATTTATAGTATAATTTTATTCATAATATTTTTAATTTAATATAATTCATCCATAATCTTTTTAATTTTGTATAATTTTATATATAATCTTATTTTTTAAGTAATAAGAATTGTATCAAATTAATAAAATTATAGATAAAATTATATTAAATTAAAAAAATTATAGGTAAAATTATATCACAAATAAAATTAGGATACTAGAAGCATATGATAAATAAGATCAGAATATTTGATATTATATAATATTTTAATTATTTACTTAAGAAACTTTTATATGATAGAAAACCCTTTAATATGTCTAATTAATAATAAAAGTTTAAAAAATAAAATAAATTAATATATTACATTTCTACTTATATATTAATTCTTATAGATATAATGGGAGGAGGTAGAAAGTTTCATAATCAGTTTAATCAACCTTATTTTTTTTCTTTTGAGAATTTTCAAAATAGTAATCACAATAGATCTTTCCTAAATTGGAATTATAATAATTAAAAAAAAGGAATTTGGGTCATGTGTCATCTTCCCTAATCAGGACCCAGCTATATTTATAAGGAAACAACATAACATGGAAAGGATGGATAACCAGAAAACAAAAGTGGCATATGGCCCATTCTCAGAAAAAAGGACCGAGATACATCCTTTTAAGCTATTTTTTAAAAATTATTTAAAAATCTTTTTTTCATAAATTATTTTATAAAATTTTATCTAAATGGGGTTTATAATAAAAAATATACTGTTAAAATATTTATTTAAATAACAATATCATTCCCCACACAGTTGCTGGTGGTGGGGATGAAATTTTCAAACAGAATAAGAAAATAATTGTAAACTTACATTTTTTAGGTGAAGACTTTAAACTTAACTTCAATTATATATGCATTAACTTTTTTCATTATCAATTCTGTCTTTAAAATTTAAAATTTGACTCATTATAATTCAATCATTATAACTTATTAAATTAAGAAATTATAAAAATTAAGTTATTCCAAGTTAAGAATATAAAATGAGCAAATTGTTTTAAGTTAAAAAAAATAAAGAATAAAATTTTCTAAGTTAAAATTATTCTGAGAGAAAGGGTATTTTAATACATTTGTAGGATCCAAAAGTCCTTTTCACGGATTAACTTGCCTTAAATTAATATTTGGGTAGAAAAAATTCATTTTTTTTGCCAGCTCATTTATTTATTTTTTGGGTACAACTGCAAGCTCATTTATAAAACCTAAGAGTTGCTTTTACTGTTTTAGAGTCCGTTCAGCGAATACATAATTTTTTAGCAAACTGCCAAAAAAAATACTATAAAATCGTAAAAAAAATTAATTATAAAAAATCTCAAACAACCCAAATTTATCAATTCCTATTTTAAAATTTATTATTATTAGCTTTATAGTTTTTATTGGAACATTTAAATAATTAAGTTCCTTATTTAGGATTTCATTTAAATTCCCTAAAAAATTGACCAACTTAATTTCTTTCTCCTATGACCCTCATGTTAGGCTCTTTCTTCATATTCAGTTCTTTACCTTTTGTTTTACCATATAACTAGCACTATTTCCAATCATGCATGAGGCTCTCAATTTCAAAGGCTTCATAATTTGATATTTGTTTTTTTAAAAAAAATCAAAGGAGTAAGCGCTACATAATAGAATCAAACTCGTAACTTCTTATTTATAAAAAAATCTTTATATAATTAAATCATGAGGCTATTGGCTCATAATTGTGGCACTTTGATAAGAAGAGTAGGATTCACATAGATCATGAGCAAACCTATTATCATACATGTTAAGGCATTTTCTCTTTTATTTACTACTCATCATGAATTTAGCCAACCATGACATTACACAAATATTAAATAAAAAAGCAAGATTTAGCCACGGCTTTTTCATGGCCTACCCTTGACTATATAATGTTAATAAAATAAAAAATTGTGTAATTTATTTTTAATATATTACATTTATGAAGGACTTACATTTCAATATACCTCATCAATGAAATCCCAACTTGAGAGATGTATCAAAATCATTAGGGTGTTGAGGAGTATCATCAGGTGAGCTGGACAAAATCATTGAGTCAGAGGAACTTCCTTTTTCATGTATTATTACCTGAAAACACAAACATTCTTAATTTTATAATTAAAATTAATGAGTTTTCCCCCAATCTCCAATCATGTGCAATAATAAACAGAATTAATAAAATCATTAAGAGGGATCTTGACAATCTAGTTATCACCTGTTTCAATCCACTGTTCTCTACCATCAGTTGCTTTTCCTGAATGGAATTGCAAAATTTGAGGGATAGATCAAGATTAGTATATACTACCATAATTATAATAATTAATGATTTTTTTCCATATAATCTTCACCCGGTGAAAATTTAGAAGCAGTAGAACATTTTAAGATGAGACACGCAAGTTACTGTCATGTAGGGCTTATCCTTTTAATTAAGTTACTTTACTTTCTACAGTGAGGTTGTTGCGGGTAAGTATTCTTGGAGGTTCAAAGCATGGATTGATGAGGTATGACAATGACAACGGATACAGATTATGATAATTCAATAAAATTATTTAAAAAAAATGAAAAGTTTATTTGAGCAATAGTATAAATGCCCCATATAAATTGCAAGAGAGAGGAGTTCCAGAGAAGTTTTTGGGCAAAAGCAGCAAGCATTGTGTCTTCATGTTAAGCACATACAATTAAGTTCCAATATAATGATCATTTCTATTCATAAAGATGATCTTCTTTTGATAGGAAACAGTGCACATATCAATGATGAATTCAAAAGGACCAGAAGATGGTGGAACTTTTTGAAATAACAAAACTCTCACTTTTCCTTATATTTTTTTCTTGAAAGGGGTAGATACTATATGTTTGAAGTTACAAGCAGGATCGAACCTGTGACCTCTCACTTAAATGGGAGCTTTCATGCCACTAGATTACAAGACATTAGAAAAACACTTGCTTTGTAGTCATGGAAGGTAAGCACAGGACCAAAAATAGGTTCATGAGAGAAGTTATAGGAGTCAGATGGGTTTTCTGATCTGTTTCATACCAACAAGAAACATATATCTTGCATGTTATGAGAGACTCGTCAAGATTCACCTACTAAGGTATGGTGTCAGGTGCAAGAAGAATGAAAATTTCAGGCTTTGAGGTTGTTTTGACAGTGATTGTGTGCTGGATCATTGGATGGCATGAAACCAACTATAGTTTCAAGTGGTGTTTCAGAATTTTATGTTTTCTAGAAATTAAGAAAGATGCCAAGGGTCTTATAACCTAGTGCCCGAAAGTTTTCCAATAAGTGGAAGGTCATGGGTTTAATCTTACTTGTAAGCTTAGGACATTAGTGTCTATCCCTTAAATAAAAAAAAGATAAGCAAGATGTTGTTGCACAATAATTAACTTTGGAAGCAAAGTTCATCACAGTCACAGCAGCAGTCAATCAAGCCTTATGGATGAGGAAGGCCATAAATATTAGTTTTAGTTAACTGAACTTTTAGTAATGTCATCATCAAATGTTCATATCGCCATATCTGTTGGATAACTTGACTCATGAAGCTTTCAAGCTTTTACCGTTTTTTAGGGAAGTGGTTAAAGTTGCTGTAATGTTATGAATATTTTATTTGTTAAGATTTAAATATTTTATTTTATCCAATAATTGATAAGTAGAAATATTTCGGGCAAGCTTGCTTTTATGAGAATGTATAAATAATTTATTATTGTCTCAATATAATATATTTCCACAGCAGACTCTACAGCCAGCTCGTTCTACACTTTTCTCCACAACCTACAACTTATTAGCAGAGAAAACCAAAATTTTAAACATCTATAACCTACCTTATCACAGACCAATTTTTTTGCTTTGGGAAAAGACGGTCAAAATCAGGAGCACCTTTTTCTTTACAGCAGTCACTTCAGCCATCTTTACTATATTATGACATTGAAACCTATAAAAGGAGATTTGGGATTTTTTGAAGTGTACTGAATTAATTCCAGTTATTGACTCAATAAATTAATTTTCCGTCTTTAGTTTTAAATAAGAACTGTTGTCACTGTATTTGACTTAGAGCAACTTGGATCTTCTATATCCACCAGAATATTATTTATCATTATTAAATTAATTAAGGCAATTAAAAAGTCTGATTAGATTATCTAAACAAGGAGATAACGAACCTTTCTCTTGAGTTCCCGGATCTCTTTTATATTTAGTTGATCCTGAACACATAAAAGGATATAATCTGATAAGACGAGAGAACAGAGGTTATATACTAAATACTTTCTATCATCCTAAATATAAAAACTAAATAATTAATTTATAAAAATTTATAAAATTACTTAAGTTAGTTATTTATAAAAAATATATTGATTTCTTTAAAATACTCATTTTAATTATTTGTATTAGAAATTACTCTCTTTATAAAAACATCTTTAATATATTCAATCTATAGCAGAATTTAAAGAAAAAATTATAAATTTAAAAAATAAAATAAATTAATATATTCTAAGATCAAAATAAATCATAGGTATTACATTAGAATTGGAGAGAGTAGTAATTAGCGAGTAGGCATTAAGGGAACGAGCAGATGGAGGATAAAGAAAATAACCTTTGCCTTTGAAACGCGCTTCAAACTCATTCCAAGCAGTTCCTCTAGTTTCTGTAATTCTTGAATTGTGAATTCTTGCAACTCTTCCCCATTCAAATGCCTGTTAAAGTGGAACAAGCCTACTTCATCATCAACAAGCAAGGTACGTCCACAGTACTTATTTTGCAGTGTATTTTATCACCTCAATTCACGAGTTTTGTTTGCAACTTCATTGCGCAGCCTGTTGTAGCTTTCACTCCCAATCTGTGATAAGTTTTTCCCAAATGAAAGAATATTTTGGTGTGCGCATCTTCAAGTTCAAAGACAAATTCAGTGTGTGTATGTGAATTAAATTCATCAATTCCATCTTCATCAATAGCTGGCTGACAAGAGAAAACTGAGATTTTTAAAATATAGCCTTAGCGTTACACTTGATGCAATCAAATTGGTTTTTGTTAGGTAGAGAGACATAGCATTTTAAAATATAAATATTTATATAATAGTGAATCCTAAGAGGATTATTTTTCATGAATACATGGTTGATGTGAGTAAACTAGATTTTTACAGAAGAATAATTCTGTTTAGGTTCAGGATCATACTGAAATTATACGATAATTTAACCAAGCATAAAAATACTAATGAACTGATTATGATTTAATACATATATATATATATATATATATATATATATATATTATCAATGAATCCTTAACCTTAGTTTTTTCCGTTTTACAGGATAGTAATAAGATTAGCAGGACACGATGTCCTTCACACCATCGATTTTGGACGGTGGGGGTTCCAACCTTGAGATCATCCTATATCTCATTTATTCATTCGCGTAGAACTTTTCGCTTCTAAATACAAAACGGTATTATGCAGTTCAAGAATTTCTTCATTGGTAACCACCACAGATATGGTGGATTATTCTTTAGGATGAGATCGACGTGGGATTGTTTAATGCACATGTATCCTTATTAGAAGTAACAATGGCCAAGGTACTACTAAATGTATGCACCTCTCTTAATAGGAATTCAAACTTTGATTCACTATTTTGTGAACTCAATCCCCATTACGTTGGTGATCCTCCAAAGATGAAAGCTAGTGAGAGAATTAAAAGCTATGAGGATTTGAATATTTGATAGTGAAAGTACTATAATGGATGACGAATAAAAATAGGTTCAATTGATAGGGATACAGTTCATACTCTATAAGGGGCGTCAATTTTAATCTTGCTGCTGATCTAAAAATCTTATACGTATCTAGATAAGTACCTCTTTAAACACTTTTTAAATCATGAGACCTATGTTATCCTTGATAACTTCCAAAGACCCACTCATAAACTTTTTTATATAAAAAGTACTATAATAGATTCTCATTATTGGTTGAAAATAGTGATTTTGTTATGTTTCCTTTGGAATAGTGTTGAGAATATCATGACCAACATAATTTAACATGTTGGGTTAGATATGAAAAGGCAGAACATACAATGCATATGGTTAGATTTTTTATTAGTTCTTTTCACCAGTGTTGCAAATTGTGTTTGCACTGGAGACAACTACTTACATGACAAGTGTAATGAATCCAACATTAGGGAGCCTCACAAGTAAAGTGGTGTTTATAAGTTCAGGGGGTTCTCCCTTCCAATAGGCTAGGTTTTTTGGGATTGAGCTCACCTTTAAATTTGTGTTCATGACAAAGTTGCTTTCAGTGAGAGGCTAATGTTCACAAAGAGGACTACCTATAAAGGATTCAGACCAGCAGGAAACCAAGTTAAGTGTCTTGGTGGTGGAGCCGCTAGGGACATTAGCCTCTGAAGGGGGTGCATTGTTACAAGTCCTATATTGGGGAGCCTTACAAGTAAAGTAGGGTTTATAAGTTTAAGGTACTCTCCCTTCCAATAAGCTAAACTCTCAAAAGTTGGGATTTCCCTTGGTACTTGTGTTCTTAATAACAAGCTCCTAGTATTGTTCTCAAAGACTTCATCTTCATTGTATTCGATAAAATGAAAATTAGATTCTCATATTTACACTCATCCACTCTTTTCTTTCTATATTTTATTCCAAATGCACTATGTATAATATTCATTTTCTTAAAAGAAGGGGATGCTGACTACCTTGAGGCACTTTAAATGATGATTTTCTTTTTAAAAAAATGGATATTACCTTATTAAAATCCTTAGCTTAAGAAAATAAATTCTAGATTGCTAATGATTTTTCATTGACAGTTGTACATATTCTTGAGGAAGTAGCTCTCTCTACTTTAGACATTGAATCTTTTGAAGCTGTTTGTTCTTGGGATGACTTGAATAGTAAGAGATAGGTTATCTGTACTTTGTTCTATATATATATATATATATATATATATATATATATATATCTTTTTAGGCTTTGTCATCAAAGATTGTTTCAATTGCCATTCATATGGAAGTTTGACAATAACAATTACATGTCATTAGACGTTTAAACTCGTGACTCCAAATCAGCAAAAAGGAAATCATAAACTTACTTGCAAATTAATCTCAGGTTGATCAGATCTGTGAATGTCTATATACATATCATGCCTTTGAGTTACCTGCTGCATACTGGAGAGAGGAAAATGAAAAGGTATCTCAGAATCCCTTTGATTATTTTTACTATGGAAAAAACTTAAGATATATGTCTTACTGAATGGAATTTTGACATCATTATATAGCCCCGAAATTTATACTGCAGAATAAAACAATGCCACATATGCACTTTCTTCTGTCATTTACACTATATATGTTTGTTATATTTATACATATCATTTAATTTAAAAAGACGTTCATGTAATCAACACTTACAAACATCACGATTATTTGATCTCTCATTATGTGTTCTCTTTAATGTTGATATATGTCTAGGTATTCTTCTTTTGTGCCAAGTTTTCCAACCTTTTACCAATATAATGACGATTTCAACTAAAAATATTAACCAAACATATCATTAAACTTATTTTTCATCTCATTCTCTAAATGTTTCCATCATTCCACATTTTATGTGCCATACATATCTTACATTAGACATTTTTCCATAGCTTGAAAGAAAATTGAGAAACACAATGTACTATTTATAGCTTGTGAAGAATGTGACTTGCTATACATTTTATGTTGATATAGAAGTTTTATTTCTTTGTTTCTTTTACATGAGCAGCCATGTTACAACAATATACAAATATATGTTTGCAAATAACCGAAGGAAGCATATTGTTTTAAGAAAAACATACCAAACATATATAAACTTGTGGATTTTTTTTATTTAAGAAAACCTGGAAACGAAAGGCATAATGGTTGCAAAAAGGATTTAATCTTCAAACCATGTTTTATTTTATACATAACTTTAATTGATAAATAGAAAGAAACTTAACAGATTAATGTATATGTTAACTAGAGTTAGCTAAGTTAGTTAGATGTTACACACTAAGTTTGGGGAAGAAGTAAGCAAGTTGGTTAAGTGAGTTCGTTGCAATGAGGCTCATTAGCAATTATCCAATTCAAATTCTAAAGACTAGCTAGGTTCGCAGTGAACAATCGCACAATGTTTGTGCAAAGGTCATTTTTCATTATTCTAAATCTGAGAGATGGATTGGGCTCAAATGAAGGAGAACTAAGGATTTAGGATGTGAAACCACTGCAATTTAGGATGTGAAACCACTCAAATTAAAAAGTAGGACAGTTATAAGGAAAACCGCGGATTAAATACCTAATCCCATCAAACACACCAAGTTGAATTGAATTCATGACTTCCTACTTATAAAGGAAGCTTACATCCCATAGGCTACATGGTCCTTGAGACATTCATTATTAGAAACGACTTCACATACCCCTTCTTACTCTCCATTTAAGATACCCCTTCGAATCCTCCATCAAACATGATTACGCACTCCTCCATAACCTTGTTTGAGTTCAGAGATTAATTTCGCACTCCCCTCTCTTCCTCCATTGTGGGTTCTACTGCGCCATGGTCTGGTGTTTGTATTTGACGATGAGCACCTCCTCTTTCGCCTTCAATCTTCCCTTTCAATTTTCTCCATTTTCTTTATTTGCAAATGGGTTTGAAAGTTGAATTCCATGATGCATTTTACTTGGGTTCCAATGGGTTTGAAGTCTGATGGCGGGTCTATACTTGATTTCTTTGTGTGCGTATGCCCGAGCGTTTGACTACTCTCCACAACTCCTGTTTGTTCCCTTCTAGTTCCTTCGTGCTACTTGTGGCTTGAATTCCGGTGAGCATTGAACTACATTGTGATTTAAAAATTTATTGGTCTCTATAATTTATGGACTGTTAGTCTAAGTTGATTTTGGTGGTTTATGACTTAAATTATTGGGGTTTTGCAGTTTATGGGATAGAATGCAATGGCTCTCTTTCTTTACATATAGAATTTTGAAATATCGATTTCCCCTTTAAATTGTAACTTAAAGTAATTATGAGGAAATTCATGACACTTTCCTTCCTTTGTGAGAGCTTTCTCTTCTTTGTAACAGTTTGTTATGACGGTTATGATCATCTCTATGAGAGTGTTCCTCCGTCAACTACTGTGACAGAGAAAAAAGAGGGTATCCAGGGAGTCACGCTTTGTGACAAAGAGGAATTAGTGAGATTAGTATTGATTGTATGAAGGAATGGTTAGTCAAGTAGTAGACGAAGGTAGTGCTTTGAGTAACGAAGGGAGGAAGAAAAGGAGGTAGGGAGGCTAAATTGGTATGGAAGAGTAATGATAATCGTAACTTATATGGAAGAGCTTCGGTTGGGAAGCTGATCACGGAGAAGAGTTTTCATACTCCTACAATCATTAGAATGATTAGAAAGGGTTGGAATCTTGAGAAGTGAGAATATCTAAAGATTATTGAGACTGTAGGGGCGTTTGTAGTTGAGTTTAAGCGCAAAGTGAATTATCAAGGATCTTACAAGGAAAACCTTGGTCAATCCAAGGTATGCTTCTGAATGTCCAATTATGCTAGAACTTTAGGGTGTACGAGGAGATTGACTTCAATTTTTGGTTCGTTTTGGATTGAATTTCATGATCTGCTGTTAGAATCACTAGAAAAAGATAATGCTATCATACTTGGCTCTACGATTGAAGATATGGTGATGGTGGAAACTCCAAGGCATGGTAACCTACCAATACGAAGTTATCTGCGAGCATGAGTGATTGTGGATATACATGGACAACTAGTGTTTGATAAGTGGACAACCAAGCCAGACAATGAGCCAATTTGGATTAAATCATGCTATGAACGCTTACAAAACTTCTATTATCAATTGGTATAATAGGACAGGATTAGAGAAGTTGTCATAATTGTGATAAGGGAAAGAAGGATGTGGAGTTGGAATTTGGAAGTTGGCCAAGCGTTTAGGCTATAAGGAACATTGATGTAGAATTGGTCTGTTGTAGAGAAGGGTGGGTAAGAGGAGTTGGCAAGAAGGAGCAATTTAAACAAGTAGGGGGCAATGGAGGTAAAAGGTTCATAAGGTAGGATGGGGGACTCACAAGGAAAAATGTATTGTTCTCGAGAAGTGCAATCAAGATTTGAGATCTGATATGACTTGCACAAAGGATGAGAAGGTGGGGGAGAAAGTTTAAAGAAGAAAAGATGTGAAGAAAGGGTTGGCTGGGAAGGATGGAGAAGACTTTACGAATTTTATGATCCAATAAGAGTGGAAGTGGATAAGTTGATTCTAAGGAGGTAATTGAGATGCAAAAATAGAGATAATGATCCAGTAAGAGTGGAAGTGGATAAAGTTGATTCTAAGGAGGTAATTGAGATGCCAAATAGTGATAATGATCATGTTATCACTATCTCTCCCCGTTGTAAAGAAGACTTGTTTAAGGCCATTGTAGTGTATGGCAATCTGTCACCATGTCAGAAGTGGCTATAGTAGTGAGGAGTATTAGGCTGAAGAGGGAGTTAGAGGAAGGCAAAGAGAAACTATATAACAAGAAGAGGAGGTTGATATTTAATGAATTTAGTATTACAAAGATCAAATAAAATAAGAAAAATTAGAAGTTCAGAGGGATAAGAAGTGTCAAGATTATAGAAGAACGTTGAGAAAGGAGAGGGAAGGGAAATTGAAGAAGTCTGGATACATGGAGTTAGTCATGCATGCATGAGAAAGAGATAAAAGATTCTATTGCTGGTTTAAGTAGTATAGGAGAAAAGGAAGTGAAGATAGCTGAAGGCAATGGTGGATAGTCTCAAGTAGCCATCATGGGGCCATGAATTTCATTATGTGGAACTGTCAAGGCCTAGAGAGAGCCTTGAGGAGGAATCCCTCATTGATATTACAAATAGATATGGGGATGTGGAGGAGGAAGTTGTTAGAGATTAATAAGATACGTAGAATGGATGAGGATTTTTCTGTGGCACCAGTTGGAAGGAGTAGAGGTTTAGCCAGCTTGTTGTGGAAGAATGGTGTAGTAAGAATGCATGGCATAATTCTAAGAACATTAGTCATACAAGTATGCATTCCATAGTGCATAAACTCACGAGATATATCATATTTGTGTATGGGGATCCTTGAGATGAAGATAGATTGGAAGTTTGGATGAAGATGAGAAGTATTGGAACTGGTGTCAAAGGGACATGGTTATGTATGGGTGATTTTAATGATATGGCTTCATGCTTTGAGAAGTTTGGGACAAGACCGATTGATATGAGGAGAACTTGGAACTTTTAAAGTATGGTTTTAGATTGTAGCTAATTATAGTGACACACAATTCACATGGAGTAATCAAAGGTTGGGGGAGGCACATGTGGAGGAAAGGATTGTCAAGGCAATTGCTAATGTGGAATTTAGAGAGGTCTTCAAGAATGCTTTGGTGCTTCATATTGAACCAGTGCGATCTGACCATTACATGCTTTGTGTTGAATATGAATTCAAACATGTAAGAATCCCAAAAGTATTCAGATTTGAAGCTATATAGATTGAACATGAAGACTATTTGAAAAAATTAGTGAAGGATGAAAGGTTGACAGGGTGATTGGCGACAGTAAAATTGAGTAACTGATATGTTGAAGGAAAGTTGCAAAAAAATTATTGCCTACTTAGGGTGGAATTTTTTTTCCAAATGCCGGAAAATTTATTGAACAATTAACTAGAAGATTGAAGGATTGTAGAAGGGGGCGCTGACTAAAACCAAAAGAGACGAGTTAGAGGATTTAATAAGGCAGATAGAGGAGGCTTGGGAAAGGGAGGAGGTTTATTGTTAGCAAAGGTCGGGAGTAAAGTGAATGTACACTGGGGATAGAAATACTAGGTTTTTTTCACTCAAGCATGATTCAGAGAAGAACCAGAAGTAAGATAAATGTTAAGGGGAATAGAGGTGAGTGGCTGGAGAAGGAGGAAGGTATTAATGTTGCTTTCACCAAAGCTTTCAAGTTGCTCAGTGAAAAAAAAAAAGCTTTCAAGGTGTGAACAAGTATATTTATCTTCCACTAACATCCAATCACATTTCCCTCAACAATTTTTGATAGGTTAAGATTATGGATAAGGAATGGATGTCTGTCAATCAATTAACACAAAAATATTTGAATGGGGTGAAAGAGTATATTAGGTTCTCATTTGAGCATGAGAAAAGATTGTAACATTATTGAGTGCTTTGTGTGTAAAATGCGGTCTCCTAAAGTGGATTAATGCAACTGAGTTGGAAGATCATTTAGTGTGACATAGAATCGATCAAAGTTATAAGTGTTTGCATAAGCATGACGAGTAAAGAGATGGGATCAAGAGAAGCTGAGGTATAGTGATAAGAAGCTGAGGTATAGAGATAGCTATGTGTCACATGATTTCGACACAAGTACATGTAAGGACAGCAGTCTTGAAGAAATAGCCAATGCAGTTGAAAAGGAGCTTGAGAATTTTCGTAAAATGGTTGAGAGGTTGAAAAGTAATGTGAAGAAAAACCTTATGAAAGAAAGAAATAGGTCGAGTACTGATACAAAATTGTCCGTAGCTTTTGAGATTGTACAACTTGAAAGTAAGAAATAGATGGAGTGATAGGAGCTTCATATAATTGTTTTCACTTGTGAAAGAAATGCTACTGAAGGACAACGAGCTTCCAAGCTGGGCATATGATGCAAAACCAGTGTTACGCTCCATTGGTTTAGCTACAAGAAGATACATGTTGGTCCCAATGATTGCATTTTATGTGGAAATGAATATGCATGGTTAGTGAAGTATCCTATATGTAATGCTTCACACTACAAGGAGAACGACAAGGGTCCGAAGAACGCATTACGGCACTTTCCCGTTATACCTAGATTTAGACCATGTACAACAGTGCAGTAGGATACCGATGCATCCCATCATTGAGGAGATCAATCTTTAAAGGTGGGATGCTTCGGTATCCAACTGACGCTCTTCAATGAGAAAAGATTGATCTTAAGTATCTTAACTTCACACAAGAATATAGGAACCTACACCTCACACTATTTACTAAAGGAATGAATTTGCATGGGCTTCAAAATAGTACCCACAATACATGGCCAATGATTTTGATCATTTATAACCTACCTCTATGATTATGCATGAAGAACAATTTGGAGAAGCAGTGGGCAGCTTCGTCACATGGCCCACCACTCTCATTAAGTTGGGAAATGTAGGATAAGTATGTTAGTTGGTACTATCTCATCCTATTGACAATATATATAACCCCTCTTGATCCCTAAATAACTCTGGTAAGGGCTAAGATCCCCGACTACAAATCTTGAGTGATTGAACTCGCCAATCATATTGAGGAAATGAGTCAGATCTTTTACAAAACACCCTATTCAAAATTTCGTTTCATATGTAAAATTATCACCACCGTCTCAGGCATTCCCTGCTCAATTAGACACAAAAAATTACCTAAAAGCTTCGAAGAGGCAATATACGATCCAAATATTAGAGAGAGGCCATGAATAAGGAATTGAAGGCATTAGCAAGGAATCAGACATATGGGAAGTGACCAATCTACCACCAAGGAAGTCTATATAAAGTAAGTTGTAAATGGATGTTTACTAAAAAATGTTAAGGTCCAATTTTCCCTCTAAAGGTTTTTTTTAGATCAATATTGCCTCAAAAGTATTAAAAATGTGGCAAAATTACCCTAACAATTAAAAAACTTAATGTTAATGGCCACAAAACTAATATTGACCGTTAACATTTTGTAACGATCAAGAACGATATTGATCCTTTTTTAACACTTTCATACGATATTGATTCAAAAAAAGACTTTCGAATACCCATAGCTACTACACAAAAACTTACGCAAGAACTTACAGGGCAAAATTGGATCTAAACCCTACTAAAAAAATATATCCCCGATAGTAGCATTAATAAGTATAAAGGAAGACTTGTAGCAAGGTGTTTCACTCAAACACATGTCATCGACTGTTAAATGACCTTTGCTCCTGTTTCCAAGTTCATTAAAATTTTCTTGTAACTTGCAACAAACCTGGATTTTCCTCTCCATCAATTAGACACAAAAAATGTCTTTTTAAATGATGGCTTAGAAGAAGAAATTTACATGGAGCTACCACGTGGCGTAAGGGATGCTAGAAACCCATCCAAGGTATGTAGATTGAAGAAGCCCTTCTATGGCTTGAAGCAATCTCTGAGAGTGTGGTTTGGAAGATTCACTAAAGTAGTGAACGCTTTGGGATTTATCAGTGTCCAACTGATCACAAACTTTTTGTCAAGCATGCAGAGTGGAAAATTTTCTACTCAAGGGGATGGCATTGTCACTATAGATTATGATAGGGAAAGCATTGAGAAACTAAGAAATTCACTAGATAGAGAATTCGAGGTAAAGTATATTGGTGGTCTCAAATATTTTCTTGGAATTGAGGTAGCTAGGGCTAGAAGTCGTATTTCAGTTTCTCAAAGGATATATACCTTTGACCTTCTAAAGGAAACATGGATGTTGGGAGTGAAACCAGTAGAGCCTCTTTTGGAGGCAAACTAAAACTCAAGATTTTTTTTGTACAAAAATTTTTGGAAAATAGTTAGGATCATCTACGATCCAAAGGTAGGGTGAAGTTTCCCTTCCTTCTAAGTTGTACCAATGTCGGGTAAGGCGAATACTCTATTACCCTCAAGAGTTAATAACGAAAAAAGAAACTCCGATGGATGCAGGGAGATACCAATGACTAGTGGGGAAGTTTTCTTGTTGCCGTTGCTAGTCAATTCATGAATCCTTAGGGGTAGCACTTGGGTACAACATATAGGATTCTTCAATACTTGAAGATGACCCCAAGATATGGTTTGTTCTTCAAAAAGTGACCAAGTAGAAAAATTGAAGTGTTAACGGATGCTAACTAGGGGGCTCTATCAATGAAAGAAAATTAATTCTTGAATATTGAATAATGCTTTAATTATTGGTTTTGATTGGATATATTGGTTATTAAATTGGATATGTTAGTTTCTTTATTGCCACATGGTAATGATCCATTATTCTAAACTGCTATTTTTTTTTTGTAAATAAATTTTTGGAAAGTAGTTGGACTCACCCACGATCTAAAGGCAGGGCGAAGTCTCCCTTCCTCCTATGTGATATTAATATTGGGTAGAGCGAGCCGTCTATTACCCTCAGGCGTAAACTTAAGTACCCAGGAGCTAGGATGCCTCCCTAAGCGATACAACTGGAACCACAACAAAGTGGTAATCCTAGGGATCGAATACGCTCTAAATGATTTTATGTCTTACCTCTTCGCCAGCTAAATCCACAGACAATAGGTTTCTAAACTGCTATCTTAAAGGAGAGTGCGGTCGATTGTGACCCTTTACTCAATCAAATCATACTCTATTGACCCAAAAATGGAAGGTAATTGGGTAATGGTCATCACTTATACATAGTCAAATAATGGATTGTAGAAGGTGAAATGCAAGCCCAAACCTAAATCCTAAACCATAATCATGGAAGGGAGATGGTAAAACCATGATTGATTCATGGACAGCAGAGTTGTAGGTAAATTGAACATCATGCATCTCCTAAATTTTTGTTTCAAATGTTTTGTATAGTTAAGGTTATATTAAAAGTTTTCCCCAATTAATAGGAAATTCGTAACTCACCTGTTTCAACAACTTTTAGGTGAAGGTTCTAGTTACACCGGAAAAGCATGAGTAGGGATCTTTCCCTCTTTTTCCTTCGAAGTCCTTTGTTGTATGAGTTCTTCAAAACAAGATCCTGGGGGATTGATTCAAACTTCTTGATTTTAATTCTATTTAGTTATGTTATATTGTTTGATCAAGATCTTTTGATACGCTGCAAATTACAATTAGTCAAGACTTGAATTATACAATTGGAATAATCCCATAATAAACTTGTGACAAAAAAAAGTCTAAGGGTCTATTTATTTTGTAAAACATTTATCACTTTTTATCTTGAACTTTCAACCAATGTCAACTAGATACTATTCAAATAAATCATGCATTTCCCATTTAATATTTAGTGTTCGAACATTCATATTTTGTCTAATTAAAATTAAACTGTGTTTAGATGTCTCTTCTTCTAACATGGACTACAGAAATATATTTCCATTAATTATGATACATGATGAGATCCATATAAAAAAGGAATCAAAACCTTATTTATTAACTACTTTTCTAATTAAAATTTAGAAGTAGACAAAATTGGAAAAAGTCTCATATTGAAAATTTTATTGGTAGGAAGAACTTGATAAATTTCTAATATAGGAAGTATCAGTATTCTACAAATTTTATATATACATAGTACTCGATACTTTAATGCCGTTCTGTAATCGCTGATACTTGTTAGCTTTCCTTTTCCTATATCCACCATCAGCCACCTTGGCCACACTAATCAAAAGGATCAAATCATATTTGGAGAGAATAAGTCAAAGATATGGTGAAAAACTAAAGATCTAAAAGCTTCATCTATTAAAGCTTTTCGAGTTCCTTCTATTAAAGTCTATCTGCTGCCACCCACAGTTAGCAACCACGGCCAACCTAACTAAAAGTATTAGACCAGATCTAGAGAAGAAGTTGTAGATTTGACAAAAAAAATTGAAGATCTAGAAAGTTTTTGCTATTAAAATTATTCAAGCTCCTTATGAAAAATGGGGAAGAGGTTCAAATGAATGCAATGTTGAAGGAGTGAAGAGAAAGATGATGAATAGAAAAGAAAATTTATAAGTTTTTAATATAATGATGATAGCCCATATAATGTATTATGGTTCATAAATAACAAACATCTAAAAAAGCAAGAAAAATGAGCAAACGACAAAATTAAATGGTGACTTATGACTTTCACGATAGATAATGACTTTAAAATGGAGATAGGCACCAAAAATATGAGGAAAACACCAAAAAATGACTTTTGTACAAGTTTATCATGGTGGAGTAAAGGAACATGATCACAAACAGTTATAAAAAAATGAAATTGTAATTAAGTCAGGGTTCTTAAATTTTTGAGACACTTTTAACGGCAATTTAATAAAAAAAATCACCGTTAAAAGTCCCTTCTAATCATTTTTAACTACAGTTTTTAAAACTGCTGTTAAAAGTCCCCCCAATCACTTGTAATGGCGATTTTATCTTTTTTTTAAACTGTAGTTAAAAGTAATATTTTTAGTCCAACTAAATTTTTTAAATTTGATTGGACTACTTTTAATAGTAATTTTTTTAGAAACTACCGTCAAAAATATTTTTTATTGTAATTTTTAGAAAACTGTGTGGAAAATATTTTCTAAAAAAACTATTTACAAAAATATTATTGTTCTTTTTTTATAGTGTATTTTTGTATAACCACCATGAGAAGTGTTTTTTATAGTAGGTTTGCCACCAAATCAAGTGCAATGATTACTCTCCTCTCACCCCTCCCCTCTTCCTTTTATTTTTCTTTCAATATAATCTAACGGAGTCTTGGAATGTGCTTTGAAGTAGCACAATATCCATTGAAATTGAAACTTTCTTCCGCACTAAAAGGCTTTTATAATTTGTTCCTTTTCCTTCTGTTGGTCTTTTATATATGCTACTTTCAAAACCTAAATCAGAATTTGTTATCACACGGTTGGAAATTTTTTAAATTAAAATTAAGATTTCGTACAAGATTTGACTGATCAATTATGTACCACTACATATATATGCACAGAGAAACTCATAATTAGTTTAGATCCTCACATGTTTTCTCAGAATCTATCATATGATTCCACAGAAAAACATTATCTCTCTCTCTAAAATGGCTAAGAAAGCATTCAAAACAAAGCTCATCAAAACATATATAGATTCAAGAGATTGGAAATTAATGTAAATCAAGGGGTTTTACACAAATAACTTTGGTTATATATATATGAAGATAGATGAAAGTTATTTAATTTGGAGAGAAGAAAGAGACCTTGAGCTTGCATAGTCATGGAGCTTTCCAGTGGAAGAAAAGACAATGAGACCAATTTCAGCATCACAAAGCGTAGCAAGTTCCTTAGCTTTCTTGAAAAGCCCTCTTCTTCTCTTTGAGAACGTCACTTGCCTCGCTGTTATGTTATCGATCTTCTTTATCTCTATCTTCTTTCTCGTCATGATTTCTCTCTCTAGCCACACACAAATTCACAACATAAAAAATCAATCCGAGAAAATTAACTCAACAAAAAAAAAAGAAAGAAAAAAGAATCAGGTCGAATCGAGAACAACGTAACAGGCAATTTGCTTGTGGAAGGAAGATATATATATTAACATTGAGTTGTAATTTCCCAGAAAAGAAAATGAAGAGAAAGATAAGGGTTTTACTGGGTTCCGCTTTTGAAAATGCAGGAAAACCAAAAAACCAGAGCTTGATGAAGAATCTGAAGAAATCTGAAAGTGGAAAAACTAAAAAATGAACTGAGTTACTACTGTAGCATGAAATGCGAGATCAAAAATGAAAGATAGATCAGAAGCAAGGTCAGAAAAATTCTGGTTTCCTTTTTCGTCACTTACCTTTTTCAGATTTTCTTATCTTTCCTTTTGTGTTCCTGAATGTTGGAGCTCAAAATGGCACACTGGAATTCAGAGAGAAAAGGAGAGGAGGGGGGGGGGAGAGAGAGAAGCAGGTGAAAAGATAGTAAAGAACTACAAAGATGCGACTTACTGCAATTAGTTCGGAACTTCCATTTATGGGCAAGCGAGAAAGGTGGGGTCTCGTCTGAATTTTGTTTCATTAAATAATAATAATATATTTTTTCAAAAAAATAGAAATCAAGCTTTGAATGAGTGGGCAGCCAACCAGGCTGTCTTAATTAATTATTATGGTCATGTTTTGCTTTATCGTACACATATACATGCCTATTGGCTACCTCAGACTGTGCATTTTCTACCCTCGTACACTTGGAATCTCCGACATCTTCAATGAATACTTTTCCCCCTTACTAGTTTCAATTTTATAATACAAGGGCAACTAGTAGTGGATATTTATTATAATTTCATAGATTCTAATCACTTTCGGATATTCTCTGTTGCTTTCAAAGATGACGGTGCTTTCACAATTACCCGCATAAGCACAATTTTATTTTCTAATTATCAATGTATCTACATATAAAAATATACTCCTTTTAATTTTATATATAATTATAAAATATAAATTTTTAGGATAGACTATTCTTATTTATAGGTCACACTGATGTTTAAAATTTTAATTAATTTTTTATTTATATGCCATTTACATGTTAAATTATCGTATTAATTATTTTTTATATATTTTTTTACTCACTCACTCTCTTTCAATAAATAAATATAACTTTAAAAAATAAAATATATTTATATATATTTATTAATTTTAATTAATTTTTATCTGTATAATTCAGTTATTTATATCTCCTGTATAAAAAAAAAAAAGGAGGAAACACCATTTTAGCAAAGCGTAAATGTGTGTGTGTGTGTATAATAAAAAAATTAATAAATCATGAATAATACCACTCACTTCTTAAATTACGTACGACAAATGAAACACCCGTAATAGTTAATCATGGATCAATTGCTCAATTTATATAAAAATAAGTAACATTACTTATAAATAATAAGACATGAAAAATATTAAAATTTGTGGACTTATAGGCAAGGGTCATCTTGGTCTTGTGAGCAACCCTATATATCATTAAATTGGCTTTTGTTTTTAACTCTTTAGATTACACTGTATCTAATATATTTTATAGATCATATTACTAAATATATAAATAATTGATTAATTCATATTGAGATTTTATAATTAAGATATCTCCTTTTAGAGTTTTTTTTTATTAACAAGGTAAGAATCGAACATCAATCTTCTTACTTTATGATATAATTGATCAACTACTAGATTAAATACCCTTGAGTAAATTGGCCCTTGTTTATGTTAAACTATATACATAAACCTATTCTTTATATTTGTGATTCATTATATTATTATGTTGATTTTACTGTATACTTCATGCTTTTTGTAGATAAGTCATCAATAAGATTGTTAAGTTCACTTAATGTTTAAGAGAGCTATGTTGAATATATAACTTAAATTTAACCATGTAAGAATATGGAAGTTGCAAGTTGAATGGATAATTTTATTACTGAGATAAAGATTCAGTTATTGATCTCACATGGTGATAATTTGGAATCAAAATTAGAGTTTAATTAATTAACTAAGGCATTAATTGAACTAAACACCTATTTAAAAATTTGAAAGATTACTAGTAAGTAAATTAGTACCCTTAGCTAACATAATCATCAGGTAAGTATAATTGATGATTTGATTGAATATCATTGAAATATAAGGAGATAAATTATCTCAAGCCCATTGGCATTAAAAAGTCCTTAATCATCTTTAATTTCAAGTTTTCATACTTTAAAATTGCATTTCACACACCAATGATGCTTTCGATTTGGTCAACTTAATTGAATACGAAATGTCTTTGTTTGATTGTATTCCGAATACAAATCTATTTGCCAATGATCTTTCTTATCACTTTACTAAGATTCGTATACTTTCAGTGCGAACAATAATAAGTATCAAATGATTACTTTTATTAGGATTAAGAAAAGTGATTATTCTTCTTGAATAAGAATATAATTGGAATAATATAATAAATGAATCAAATATATACTCTTTATTTCTTATTATTTGAATCAAAAAAAGTTTTAAAAAATTATTTAATATTCCAAGACAAGTGGGTATTAGCGGTGTTCATGGGACGGGTCAGGATTGTGACAACTCCATCCCGTGTCCCATCCCGATATAGTACATAGGATGCAAAATACGTCATGTGTCCCGTCCCGTCAGGACTAGGACGGAAATTCTCCACCCTATTTTTTTAAAAAAAATATTATAATAAAATTATCTCAGTAAATCATTCCATATAAAATACTACAGCAACTTCCTCTAAATACTAATATCCCTCCCTAATATAAAAGATAACTTACACAGATAAGAAGAAAAAATAACAGTAAGAAAGAATAAAAATATCTGTATAAGAATATTTATAAGTAAAAATATCTGTATGAGAGTGACGACTGACGAGACTTGTGACCGTGAGTAAGCAAAGCGTAAGAGAAGAGAGACGGAGAGCCTAAGATGACTGGACAGAGTGAGAAAGATAAGAGAATATAATATATTTTTTAAAAAAAAATTGGGTCATGACGGGATGAGAGTCCTGAGAGTCCTGAGAGTCAAGTTGAGACTCGTTCCAACCCTTCCCTCTGTCCCGTCCTAATCATTCTCATCCCGATATCATCTGGACCGGGTCAAAATACCTGGGACGGGACAATTTTAGATACCCCTAATAAGGATGTGTGTGTATGTATATATATATAACTAGTCATTGTGGTTTTGCTAATGTAATTCTTTTTTTTTTTTATTACATTTGCCAATGCAATTCTAAGCGCCCCTTAGATTGGAGTTGGATAATCATAGGGCCTATTTGGTCTCTCTATAAACTGTAATTTTAAAAGTTTTTTTTTGGGTAGAATTTTGATTTTTGAAAATTTTAAAATAAAGACTCATATTTATATAAAAGGGCTTTTGAATCAAACTATAATTTTAGATAAGCTTATCAGAATAGCTTTTAGAACAGTAAAAGAGCTTATGGACTATTCAATTACTATTTTACCCTTATTTTTTCTTATACCCTCTTTCCTCTATCTTTTTCACTATCTCTCATATCTCTCATATCTTTTTAATTATCTCTCATCTCTCCTTTCTCCTATATCTTTTTCACTATGTCTCTTCTCTCTTATATTTTCTCCACTGTCTCTTTTCTCTCTTCTATTTTCTCCACTATCTCTCCTCTTTCCTATCTCTTTTTTACCCTCTCTCATCTGTCATACTTTTAATAAAAGTATACCATTTTTTAGTAATTTTCTAATTACAAAAATTCTTTTGATAATAACTATCCAAACATTCATTTATCTGTAACTATTTTTTTTTATAAACTCTTTTCTAAAAATCTTTTTTAAAAACTATTAAAAAATATTTTTTTTATAAGTCATTTTCTAAAAATATATCTAAATACATACGTAATTTTAAATGATAACATAATTTGATTATATTTTTAAAAATTACATTTTAAAAATAAAAATACTTCAATTTTGAATTATGAGTTATCTATAACTTAATTGTTCATAAGAAATTGTCTAGTTTGCTTTGATTCATGATTTTTCTCCTAACCTTGTTTTCTTAATATTTGGTGAACCAGATAAGAAACTTTATTTTCAAAATATAGTTGCCAGCTATCTTTTCCGATGTAAATTCTAGTTAATCAATTAAGAAGGTGTCTTTCTGTATCCCCTAAATTTGACCAATGTTCTTCATGTGAAAGTTTTTTTTGTGTGTACGAGTTTTGAGAGTTTTCTTTTTTTTTTAAAAAAAATCTTTAATATCTTGTTTGATATGTAACATGTTTAGTTAGTAATAGTTCATGAAATAAGAAATAAACAACCAAACCTTCTTTTTATAAAAAAAAAATTTAGGTGGGTGTGATACTGGTTTCCCACTAAGTTATGGGAAGCAAAATGTTTAAATAACAATTATAAGAAACTTACGAGATTACTTACTAAAAAAACTTTAATAATGATAGCGAAAATTAAATTTGCATCCTTGTAGGATACGTGCTCGTTCTTTACTATATTTGTTAACTCTCGTTGGTAACTACCGAAAACTTTTTTTTTTGTACAAAAAAGTTTATATGGGTTCAGCACTTGTCCCATATCAAGGTTAAGACACTGCCCTAGGACTTACATAATACTTACAGGGGACTTATGATATTGTCTACTAAAGAATCTCTCACAATGATAATAAGAATCAAATTCATATCTTTATAAAATATGAATATATTTTTTATTATTTATATCAATTTTTATTGACAAAAATATTTTTTTTTAGACTAGGAGACATAAAATCTGTATTTACAAAACTAGCCCAACCCAACTTTGTTTTACTTTCTTTACTAATGGGCCGTATATGGTTTGGAATTTGATCTCAAGGTCTCATATTTTGTGAGGCCTATCTATCATTTCAATTGATAAGTTTTGACCTAAATTCTTTTATAATTATCATTAGTTTAATTAGTGAAAAGGTGAAATATATGACTATTTAATATATATTTAATTTTTAAGAAATACTACTTTATTGTTATTTCAATCATGACGTTTAGGGAGGTATCTTAACTCCTAAGTATCTAGATTTACGCTTGAGGGTAATAGATAGCTCATTTTGCCTGATATTAGTATTGCCTAAGAGAAAAAGAGATTTCACTTTACTTTTAAATTTTAGATGAGGCAAACTACTTTCTAAAATTTTTTGTAAAAAAATTTCCTTTAACAATTAACTGGAAGTGAAATAATAAAATTTAATATAACTAATATATTAATAGATTTTTTAAATATAATATTTTTAAGTTTAAATTAGGTCTTATGAAAAAATATTTTATTGAGAGAAATAAAAGTTATTTTGGTATTTTTACACACTAAAAAAATAGTTTTTAAGATATAAGTTAAAAAATATAACATTATTTTTAAACAGAATGAAAGTGGACTCAACCAAAAAAAATAGTAGAGAAATGACATCTAAGAATTCGAAAGTAGAAAATAAGTGACCGTGAAATGGGTCAATGGTCAACTTTTTCGCCGTACATATGGGCACACTTCTTTAATGCTTCGGGTTTCAGACTTATAATGACAATCTGTACCCTCATAGTCCTGTATACGTTTTATTATTATTATTATTATTATTATGCTAAATCATCTAAACTTTCCTCAACTTTTATGTGGTAAATGAAACATATATCCTTTAAATTTTATATTTATATTAGATAACTCATATTATTAGCTTTGTTTATTATTTTATATAAATGACTTAAAATTTTAAAAGATTTATCTACATATAATTCAAAATTTTAGAGAGTTATATGTATAAGAAATGAAGTTTAGGGAGGTATAAATTAAAATTGAGAGTTTAAGGTTCCTTGTAGATTTAAAAATTTAGATAATTTATTAAATTTTAAATATTAAAGAAATAATTTGTATGTGATTTTAAGTTGAGAGAATTTTTATATAATTTATTATATTGGGGTTGTTATTGAACCTTTAAGATTTTCTTTTAAATACCAAAATGTATCAATTTAGGCTTGCTATATATTAGGAGTGTCAAAGTTTCCTATCTCAGATTGTCCCAATTTGATCTCAATATTTAGGACGAGTCCATCATATCTTATGAAAGATTGATATGGGAATATATAGGGTCAAGATGGAATAAATCTCATTTTAACCTTCGGGACTCCTGACCCATCCTGAATTTTTTTTGATAAAAAATAAAAAATATCTTTATTCATTTATTTTGTAAAAAATAGAAAATAATATTACTTATATTATATCATTTGTGTTATTTATTAAATAATTTTATTTTTTGCTTCGCTTCTTTACATGTCTTTGTTTCTTTATAGATGAAGTAGTAACTTCAGTTAGTAAAATAAAAAAATTAAATATATAATAATATTTATAGTATAATTAATAATATTTGTTACTTTAAGTTTATAATCATATTATAGAGGATTTAATTTCTTCTGTTTCCTTTGAAGTTGATTTTAAACTTCAACATGCTTAATTATAATTTGGTTAGAAAGTATATGCTTAATTATAAACTTGAGTTGATTATGACAAAAGTGAAATTTGATTGTGTTATTTTTTGTTTTAATTTCTTCTATTGTTTTCTACATTCTAATTATATATTACTAATAAATAAATTATGCATAAAGTATCTAGTAATATTTTTTTTTTAAATTAGGATTAAGAAATTCTTATTTTATCTTGAATCCGTCCCAATCCTATTTTGGATGGGATATTCTTGGGATAGCAAGGGACACAGGACATAAAATATGTCTTATGTACTGTATTGAGATAAAATTATCCCAATTCTAACCCATGAGATAATAGTATGGTGTGAACTGTGAAATAGAAAAATAAATAGCAAAAAAAAAATATTTTTAGATAAAAGCTGTTGTTTGCATCATTAGCTTAAAATAATTAAAAAAACACAGTTATTATTATTGAATAACTATAATAAGAATTAACATACTTTGTACATCTCGCTCGTTAGGTAAAAGAAATATTGAATTCATTTCTAACGAAGTAATCTTTTGTTCAAATTACAAAAAAACGAAAATTCCTTGTTCTAAAGCTACAAGTTTCATAACGTTAAGATTAGACGTGAATTTGTTATTCTAGAATTTTTGACTCTCAACCACCAACATAAATTGGTTAAAGTAGCAAGTAATCTCATCTCCATCAAAAAATACATAAATTTAAATATTGATGTTCTAATCCTTATAAGAGTAAAGAGATAGCCTTGACTAAATAGAAAAAAAAAAGATTGTGGTTTTCAAATCTATAATATTATTATAGTAAATGTACAAGTAGTTTTTTTGAAATTTAAAACATCATTAGCATAAGATGAGGAATTTTTTGTTTTTGTCAAATAAAAAACTCCATTAACAACTATTCTATTAAAATTTACAACTTTATTATAATACAACCATAGCCAATCTTTTCAAACTTGCAAATTTTTTGCATTTGATAAGAAACTTTTTTTTTTAAGAAAAAAAACTGAACAGTTTTGGGAGAATGGCATTTAATTCCTAAAAGATTGAACTAATGACAGCTAAAACTTCAATTTTTTTTTAAAAAAAATTTACAAATATCAATTCAGACAGTTTAAAAATAAGAATCCTGTTGCGAACTGAACGTTATAATTAGGTAGGGAATATCTTTCTTTTCTGTACCAAAAACAATTGACTTTCTCAATTGATTTTAATCCAATCATTTTCTTTTAGACGCTCCTCAATCCAAATATGTACACACACACACACATGCAAATATATGACTAAATATTGCATATGATCAAGAAAACCCCAACTTGAGAGAGGTATCAAAATCTTTAAAGTGTTGAGAATGATGAGTATCAGATGAGCTGGACAAAATCACTGAGTCAGATGATTGCCCTTGTTCATATGTTACCTGGAAACATAGGCATTCTTATCATTTGCAATGATTAACAGAGACAATAAATTTAAGCAGGATCTGGAAAACATATACAGTTACATGTCACCTGTTTCAATCTCCTGTTCTCTTCCATCAGTTCCTTTCCCTGAATCATATGTTGAAACTTGAGGATAGATTAATGTAATATAAACAGTATATGTTGAAACTTGGGATACTACCAAAAGCATTTCATTAATTAAAAAAATTCTTTACCTGATGAAAAATTAAGTAGTGGGGATTGAATTGTTACATCAAACCTTCTAAAGGTGAGACGCGTTATTGGCATGCAAGACATATGTATCCTTTCTAAACCTCTTAATAACCCTCACCACACTAAATATATACTACCCCTCTAATCCTAATTATAAAAGTTAGTTAATTTTTTTAAATAGATATAATAAGTCAAATAAATTAGTTAATTATAATTAATATAAAAGTTAATTTACTAATTTGGGTAATTGAAGAGTATATAATATGAATTTATCTTAAAGGGTTAGATTTAATCATAATTAACTGATTTATTTGACTTCTTAGATCTATCTAAAAAATTTAACTAACTCTTATAATTATGACCAATGAGAGTATTATATATACTAATTAATGAGACTTTTCAAGAATATATATTTTAGAACAAAGATTTAGGTCAATGTCCACTACATTATTATTAAAACAATTTCTAAAAATTATGGAGCCGAAGCAGCAAACTTAACCTGCAGTGGTTTAACCTACATTATTATTATTAAATTCTAATGTCGTGATCATTTCTTTGTATGAAGATTATCTCCTTTTGATAGGAAGCAATAATGCTCATGTCATAGATGAATTCGAAAAGAAAAGATGATGATGGATGGCTTTAAAATAACAGAAATCTTATTTCCTAGTCATGGGAATTAAACAGGAACAGACTTAAAGAACGGTGAACTGATCAGTACATGTTCACTTCTGTTTAGACGTCAGAGTGGAGTGAGATTCTAATGAGTTTAATTTTAAAAAAAAATTAGGAAAGTAGGGTTAACTTTTTAATTAATTTTACTTTTTTATGCTACATCTTCTCTTGATTAAAATTTTATAACTCCATCCACCACCTTTTAATCATGAGGTGATAGTTGATAAAGGAGCTTAAGTTATGTACGGGTTTGCTTGTATCACTATCTTGAGATAATGAAATTTAGTATTTATTCAAAAATATTTATAATTCCACTTGACAAACTTTTTTTAAAAAAAAAATTGAACTTATTAGAATCTCCTTTACCCTCCCCTCCAATTTATACGGGTTTTAGGCTTCAAATAGATTTGAATGTATAATGAAAAGCTCATTGTTTGCAAGTTCTTATGTAGTATGAACCTCTTGTGCAATCAGTATGAATTATAAAATTACTCATACTTCTGTTTGCCAAACAACAACAATCATCATCATCGTACTTCTCTAGTTATATGTTTCTTATGTTCAATGCTGTGTTTTACTTAATCCTCCACCACGTTTAATAAAAACACAACAGGAATCATTAATTGATGAATTCTGGTTTAAGAATCATGAGAAGTAAGCTAGAATAATTCCTCTTATTTTTCTCAACAAATTAATTTATAGTCTTTAGTTTTAATTTATTAAAGCACTCATTAGATCAACTTAGTTCTTTAATTTAGTATATGAATAAAAGAATTTATTTGTTTCTCAATTATTATTAGTTAAATTAAAGCAATTGAAAAAGCTAGGTATGGATAGATCCATGATTCAAATACCTTTCTCTTGAGCTCGAAGGTCTTATTTACCATTGCTTTACCCTGAAACACTCAAGAAACTATAATCTTATTAGATGAAAAAGTACACAAAGAGGATTTAATATAGTAGCAATTTGACTGCCAGGATTTTTCATGCAGGAGAGAGACCCAAATCACCTCAACATTCCTAAAGTGAATCAATTTCGAAACAATTTTGGTGCAATAACTTACTTGATGGTTCTTCGGGAAAAATATCGTAGAATAATGTCACATACTTAACAGTTCTTTGATATAACTACCTTTCGTCTAATACTTAACTGTTATACATAATAATCGTCAAGCATTGATGCATATATATTTTTTTTAATTGGAACAGCAAAACATAACCATTATATCCCAACAACAAGGGAAAACAAATTATATAAATTTGTTTTAGATAGGGCTTCCTTTAAAATCTTAGTTTCTGCATACCAATCGAGGTATAAGGGAAACAAATTGACCTTTGCCCTTGAGACACGCATCAAACTCCTTTCAAGCAGTTCCTCAAGGTTTTGTAATTCTTTACTTGTGGAATCTTGCAACTCTTCCCCATTCAACTTCCTGTTTAAGTGGAAGAATCCTGATTCTTTAATACAATGTAGTACATACACATAGTACTTATTGTGCAGTATAAGTATACCTCAGTTCATGGGTCTTTATTGCAATTTCATGGCTCAGCTTGTTGTAGCTTTCCCTTCCAATCTGTAACAAAAATTTTCCAAGGCAAATCCATCAGTGATTTTCCATCAGTTTAATTAAGCAATGTCTGAAATTCTTTGCCCAGATAAAAGAAATGTGGGGTCCTGGGGTTGGATCTTTAAGTTTGAAGAGATTTAAGTCTTGATTAACTTGCTACTTGGCATGCAATCCTTAACATAAAAAAAAAAAGATTCTTCTTCTTATATTATATATGTTGTCACTTCATGCAACTAACTGGTTTTTATTTTCTATATTTTTTTAATATTAAGAATTAGCTAGAGACAGTGCACTTTAAAATGTAAAGATTTAGGCATTAGTAGAGAATGCTCAGATTCATTGTTTCATCAGCTGGTTGATGTAAGAAGGTTGAAATTTTTATAGAACAAGAAAAGAACTATTTAGGTGCAGAATCATGCAGAATAATTATGAAATACTCTTAACCATGCACAAATAATTATGCACTTATTATAACTTATAATAACATTATAAAGAATTCAACAAGTTAAAGGTGAAAACTAGCAATACCATTAAAGGCTATATGTTTGATTGAGGTGATAAGTACTACTCTAAATATAATAGTTAGATAAAGAGTTTACTTTAATTCTAAATATAATATTCCAATCTCTTTGTTTTCCAAAATTATAATTTCTCCCCAAAGTATCCCTATATGATTGCACATATTAAGAAAATTCTTATTAAAGATAATTCAAATGCACATGATTAAAAGGAATATTTTAGGGAAATTAACTCACAATTATTACAAATAATTAAATCGACTAATTTTCTTAATTTATTAAAATTAGTTATATAAATTTTATATTAATAACTAGAGGTAGTATAATTTATTTTCACTTCAATGCCAAATAAACTTATGATAATTTTTAATGACATATATTTGTTTGTGGTAAAATCTTCATTTTCGTTATTTTAACTGATGTGACACCAAATCATCATTTGAGAAAACCTGCAGAAAGGAAATTAATCACTTACCTGCAAATCAATACATGGGTGATCTGATCTGTGCATGCCTAAATGGATATCATGTCTTTCAGTTATCTGCTGCATACTTGAGACAGAGAAAAAAAAACAATCTCAGAATTCCTTTGATAGATTATTAATTAAATCATTTTTGTTTAAATGAAACACGTCTTATTGGATGATCTTTTTACAATATCATATAGTTCCCAAATCCTTACTGCAGAATATAGCAATGACGCATATGCACTTTGTTTACTCATTTTTACACTAATATGTTTATGTTTATATATGTATCAATATCAGTTATAGACACTTTTATGATGTACTCAACACTTCAAACATTGTGAATATCAGTGATCTCGATATGTGTTCTCTTTTTTAAAATACTTCTAGGCCTTCTTTTGAGCTGAGTTTTTCAACCTTTGACCATCAATTAAGATTTTCAGTCTTCATGTTTTAAGGTTTGAGAGTTTGCATTGAAAGACATATTTCAATAGAAGCATTAATGTTTTCAAATCATATAGACCTTATGCTTCATTTGCCAAAGGGGGAGTTTGCTTTCTGTTTTTCATCTAAAAATTCTCCTTTCATTCAAAACTTGACATAAGTGTCAAATTTTTTTATATATCTTTGGTTGATTTGCAGTAGTTTTAAGCAATTGGCATCATTAATTAACAATTAGTGTCAATGGTTTATAAAAATTTTATAATTTGGCATCAAAAATTGTTTAATGGTTGGTATCATTGTTTTGCAAAGATTTTTTTCCTCCATAACTTGCATGCATAATATAACTTATGTTATTTCTTAAATTATATTACTCCTTCGGTCCTTAATATATGACCAGAGTTGATATTTGTCTTAAATATAAGATATATTTCCTATATTTATCAACTTTTTTCATATTAACCCTATTGATATTTCCTCAACCATAATCAATTAAGAGAGGGAGGGAGGGAGTTAAGGAAGATGATTAAGGTGTTTTAGACAAAATATACCATACTAACTAACTTAACTAATTTTTTTTAATTTAATCAAATTAGTTAAATATGTCATATATTAAGGATTGGAGGAGTAGTATATCATTTTATTTTGATTATGCCCTTATTGATTTCAAGAAGCTTACAGTGCTGACTTGAAGGTTTCTAAGCATGCTGACTTGAAGAAAGGTGATAACAACGGTTATAACAACAAGCAATGTGATAAGTTCAAGTTTTTTAAAGAGTTGGGAATGATCAAGAATGCTCCAAGCATCACAAAATCATTGAACATCTACATCATATTAGAAGAAAGATAACATTGGTATCTATGAGCTTAAAAGAAGTTGGAATGAAAAACAGAAACAATTGGTAACCATAAGCTGGAACCAGGAAGAAGAAGAAGTGGAAGAAGAAAAAGGTGAAGAAGAAGAGGAAGAGGAGGAGGAGGAGGAGGAGGAGATGAGGAAGAGGAAGAAGAAGAAGATGATGATGATGAAGACGATTAAGAAGACGAAGGTGAGGAATTGCCAAATCGAAATGAACATTCTAAACCCTTATCTTTTAAATTTATTGACATATGCATTCATTAAAGGAGATTGAGCCATGATTGATAAGTTTTGATGATTGAATCGATCTTTAACACACCTTCATGGCGTGCTATAGCTCTATCATTTTTAAAATTTCATCTCAAATTTTTTGACCTGCATGCTTTTAACAATTTTTTACAACATAACATTTGGTATCACGCAAAAAAAATCTATGTTTTAAACTATTATCATCAATGATTTCTCATTTAGCAATTGGTATCAATGTTTTTCAAAGGCCGTATCTTTCATAAATTGGTATCATGCTGTTTTTATTCAACAAATGATATCAAGAAGAGCAGCTTAATTTTAAATCATATCACAATGTGGTTTCACTTAACAATTGGTTTTAATGCTTAACATTTACTAACAGTTGGAATCTTCTTGCATGTTTGGTAATTGTATGTCAGAGAAAATTCTGTATATATTAATAACTTTGAAATAGAGATAGAGAGAGAGAGAGTAACCTCCTATTCGATATTTTCTGTATTGTCTTACCTTATTTTTGTACAATTCTCTAACCATAATTAATGTTTACATAAAAATGTTAATGTCACCTAGTCATTACAACCCTTGATGATATTCTAGGACTACAATGTTAAAATATTAATAATTATTCATAAACAACTTTATCAATCAAATATTTTTTAAATATTCCAAAATTTTTGTAGCTGCAGAAGGTTTTGCAATCATATTGTAAATAATTATATTTCTTGCAGCATATAATACAATTGTAACAATAACTTAAATTCATGAAGTGTGCTTTAATTAAAAGTAAGTCATATCAAAACCTCTTGAATAAGCTCAGATTTAATTTATATATCGTCCGAATAATTTATAATAGATTATCAAATAATTAAAAGGACATATTAAACAATTAATTTTTTAATTAAATATTAACAGTTAATTAAATTATACATCTAACTATTTTTATATAGTGTATATTTAGTGAAAAACTCCAAACTTAAACTAACAATCAATAAATATCACTGCAAGTGATGGAAAGGCTAATTAACTGTACTAACTAATTAAACAAATTTGATTTGAAGTTTGTCATGAATATTTATTCCTTTTGTTTTTTTGTTTTTTTTGCTATTTTATATATGATTTGTTTTCTCTAAAGACAAAGTAGTACTCAGGAATTTATTACCCAATTGGCAGTTGTTTAAATTAAAATTAAGATTTTGTAGAGGACCTGACTAATCAAGATGAAGAAGTAGGCTATATAGAGATGGACATTGAAGTCTATCAGATATAAAGGAAAGCTACACACATAACAATGTACATACATGATAACGAAGGGCTATATAATTAAATGATTTAAAGAGAAGAAAGAGACCTTGAGCTTGCGTAGTCATGGAGCTTTCCAGTTGAAGAGAAGACAATGAGAGCAATCTCAGCATCACAAAGCGTAGCAAGTTCCTTAGCTTTCTTGAAAAGCCCTCTTCTTCTCTTTGAGAATGTCACTTGCCTCGCTGTTATGTTCTCGATCTTCTTTATCTCTATCTTCTTTCTCGTCATGATTTCCCTCTCTAGCCACACACAAATTCACAACATATCAAAAATCAATCATCAGTCAAAGTTAATTTCTGCAGGGCTTCGTTTTACATAGAGAAAATACTAACTCCCAAAAAAAAAAAACAGAAAACTTCGTAGAAAGATTCTTAATATGCCCAAAAACATAAGATGCAGATAGTTGATATATACTATGGAAGATGCAGAAAAGTGCAAAGAAATTTCTGATTAGAGAAAAGAACGGAATGATGAAGAGAGATTATGGTTTTCCTTGGTATGGCTGTCGACTGAGCAGAAAACGAAAAAAAAAACCATAACTTCAAAAAAATCTGAAAGTGAAAGAAAGGAACCATGTAATAGACAAAAATCAGTTAACTTAGTTACTGCATCTTGAAAATGTAGATCAAACGTGAGCTGAGGAGGGATAGAGAGATCAGGAAATACCCAGAAAATTGTAATTTCCCTTTTCGTCCCCTACCTTGTTCAGATCTCTTTGTTGATCTGAGCCAGTGATATTAATTAGAACCTAAATTTCAGAACAAAATCCAGTGGAAGAGAAGAAGCTAAGAGGGAAATAAGCAGATTAGATAGGATGTGACTGACTTCAGAATTTCCAATCATGTGCCAGCTATATAAAGCTGGGATTTTGTCTGCAGTTTTCTTATCTTTTCTCTTTTTGCCCTAAGAAATATATAACATACAATTTTTTAATAGGCATGTTATTTTTTTTATTTATATTATTAGAAATTGACTTAGATTAGTTTGTAAAAATTCATGAATGTTACATTTTATAAAATATAATTTAGAGATATATAAATATTTAATATATTTTTCTCTTCTCTTATATTTTTCTCTAACTCACTAAAATATGCAGTTTGGATTCTAAAAAAAGAAAAAACGGAACATAGGGGTAACATGTAAAAAGGATGGACCAGTGGGTAGCTAGCTATCCTAAGCTGTCGTAGTTAATTTTGAGGTTTAATAAATTTGCTTTACCGTACAGAGAGACATGCCTGTGGCTGCCTCGGACAGTGACATCTCTCACCCTCGTACTCCTCGAATCTCCAATATCTTCAAGGCTTACTTTGATTTTCTGACTCTAGGGTGTATGGTTTAAAAAAAAAGTTTAGATAAAATTTTAACTTAAATAATTTTTAAATAAATAATTATATTTATCTAAAAATAATTTTCATCAAAATTATAATTTAAAATTATAATTTTAAATAAATTATTAAAACTAACTTTTAAAATAGTAAAAGAACTTATATATTATTTAATTACTATCTAATCCTTATTTTTTCTTACATCCTCTTTCATTTTTTATTTTTCTTCTCTATTTTCTCATCTCTTCTCACTCATCTCTCCTCTCTCATCTCTTTTCTCTACATTCTCTCGTCTCTCTTTTCTACATCATTTCCTTTCTCATCTCTACCCTATTTTCTCTCTCTTCTCTACCCTCTCTCATCTCTCATATTTTTAATCAAATCATATAATTTTTAGTAATTTACTAATATAAAAAGTGATTCTACTACTAATCATCTAAATATTTTTATTTTTAAAATCTATTCTTTCTAAAAATTATTTTTCAAAATATATTATTCTTATAATATATTCTCTAAAAATTAATCTAAACATGCCTTTAATCACAAATAAATATAAAATACAAGCTAGACTCGTTTATTTATATTTATTCCTTCCGTCTATCTTCGGATCTTCTCATTGCTTTTGTATATTCCCTTGTTTTCAAATGCAATTTTGGCTTTCACAACCACCCACTTAAATATAATGAATAATTATATATACTAAATTTCTTAGTTTAATAAAGTGAATCGTGACAATTATATTTTATAATAAAAAATTATGTTAAATTACAGAGTCTATTGTATATATTGATAATTTGGATATACTATTTATACTTAGGAAAACTATTTTAGAAGTATTTATATATTTTTTAATTTTTAATTTAGTATATATGTTATCTATTTTTTTATTAAATTATTTAACTTTGTTATGTTATTATAATTAATCTCAAATAGAGTAAAATTATAAAGATTAACAATATTAATAGAATAAAATTAAAAGATTTAATAACAAAAAAATAATATAAGTATTAAATTAAAAATTAAGAGAAAATATGTATATATATATAATTTGCAAAATGGTTTTCCTTTATACTTTTAATTTTATTATTGTTATTCTCAGTTTTTATGAAGGATTATTATTGGTATTCTATGTACTGATATGACTTATAAAGAAACATCTCCACGCATTATCTAATCAAAGGATGTCGAACATGATTTTAAGGCAAAATATCTTATTCTAAAATTATTTTTCATGAGAATAATTGAAACAAATACAAAATAAACAAAATGGGTAAGCCTCTTTTCTTTTGATTGGACTTGTTAACATAAATAATGATTATATATAGAGAATTGATTGTAAAAAAAGTTAATAACCCTAACTTATACTAAAGCTCTAATTTTGATAGGAAAAAATGAATGTGTAGATAGCTTATCCTAAAAATATAGTTTTAGTGAAAAAATTGATTGTAAAAAAATTGGGTAACTTTTGTCCGAACTACGGTTTTCTCTATAAAACTATGATTTGGGACCTAAATTAAGCACACTAAGTTACAGAGTTTCAAGCATTGGTAATAATATCATAGTGCAATAAAAAATCTGCGGTGAGCGAAATAGTACAAGCAACTAAACTCGAAGCACAAATAGCTATAAATCTTGTGTCCTTCTCAGACACAAAACACCGAACCAGCCCACGGAAATGAATTTAGATTTGAAGTTTTAAAAGTACGTTCGGTAGGGAGTAAAATTTGAATGAAATAATTTAGCATCTAACAGTATAGGCTAATCTTTCACTGATAAATTGAGGTTAAAATTTTCACTCGTAAATGAGTCCATATTTAATGTCTAACCATCCCTTTAAAATTGTCTAAAAAAGTGATACCTAGTAGCATTGGAATTAAATATCAAAAGATTATAATGTCTCTTACAATTAATAAAAATAAAATGTTACTCTTTATCTTTGATATAAAACTTATTTGAGAAACCTCTAAACAAATATTTTAAAAGGACTTTTAGCATAAACTTCAGTCTAAAAAAAATTTAAAATAAATAGTCATATTTATTCAAAAGAGTTTCTAAATCAAACTATGGTTTAAAATTAAAATTTTAGATAAACTACTGAAATTAGCTTCTGAAATAGTAAAAGAGCTTATGGACTACCTATTTATTATTTTACTCATATTTTTCTTATAGTATCTCTCATATTCTCCCTCTTCTCTCTTTTCTTTCACCGTTATATTCTTCCTCCACCATCACTTCCTCTTATTTTCCTTCGTGTTCTTTATCTTCCTCTTCTTCATGTCTAGAACTGAAGACCTAGTGACTCCTCTATCTTCTTCATCCTAAGGCTGGAGAAAGAGAGATGAGAGAGAGGGATGAGAGAGAATAGAAGAGAGATAATAATTTTTTATCTCATACCCTTTTTAGTAATTTATCAATTATAAAAACTCTTGTAGTAATAATCATCTAAACACCCATTTATTGAGAATCACGTTTTTTTTCATAAACTTTTATCTAGAAACTCTTTTCTAAAAGTTACCTAAAAGCTATTTTTTTATAATTTTTTTTTCCTAAAAATCTATTCAAACACACATAAAATCTAATTAGGATTGAATTAGGTCTTAAAATGTAAGATATAAATTTATTTTACCTGCTAAATTGATAATTTTTTTCTCAGAGTCTTTAAGAAGACTAAATCATATTTATTAGAAATAACTAGTATAACTAATTTTTTTAATTTATTTAAATTAATTATATAATTCTTGTATTAGGTATCCAACAAGTAGGTAGTATAACCTTAAAACAAATTTCACAGTTGATCTATCTGCCATATCCACCACCGTGCACAGCCATTTTTGCACCCTTGTTTTTTTTTGGTGCAAGATTTTTTTTTTGCACCCTGGTTAGGATCACCTAATACCTCCCACCAAACAAAGGCTTAGACAGAATGGGCCTGACACTTGCATTCTAATAACCCATATAGGCCTGACACAGTTGATCTATCTGGTTCAGAGGTTGGGGTTCAGTCATATGGGTTCAAGGATTTTCGTTCTGTTCACAACTCTTATGAAGCTAACACTGGCCGCCCGGGGTTTGCTGTGGGATGACAGAGGAAGTAGGCCAGACGGTGGTGGTTTGCTTCTTCGCCTGTGGCAACATCTCCATCCACGGCGAGCAGTGAATAGCGGCTGGTGGGTGGAGAAAGGAAATCGGGAGGAGGAAAGGAGGTTTTGGACAAAATGAGAATGTATTAAATATTATAGGGGATAATTTGGTCAGAAAATGTGCAATCCCATGACTGATTTTTCAATACAAGATTTTTTTTATATAAATTTTTTTAAAAAATAATTAAACTCACATATAATTTAAGAATAAGTTAAAGTCTTCATTTTTCTTAAACGATACTAATATCAGACAAGGTGAGACGTCTATTACCTTTAGATGTAAACTTAGGTATTTAAGAGTTAAGATATTTCTTCAAGCATCATAACTAGAATTATAATAAAATAATACTATTTATAGATCAAATATATTTTAAATAGTCACGTATCTTACTCTTTTACTATTTAATATTAGGTAATCACATGTAGTATGAGATTGAGCTTAGAATTGGACTTCCCATTAACTTGTCCCAAACACGAAAATATGGTATTGTCTAATCTTAATCTCAATCCCAACACTTCAATGCCATGTACTAAACACTTTTAATATAATATTTTAAATAAAATTAATTATAATATGAGGATATATGTGTCTAATGAAAAAAATATCACTCCAAAATTGTAAAATAAAAATAATGCCACATCTACCTATTAATATTAATTGTCAATGTTAGTTAATATTATTTTCTTTTTGCAATTAGGTGACAATTTGCTCTTTTTCTTAACACTTTTAAGGCGATATTAATTTAAAAAAAATTCTAGATACCTACAACTTTTATAAAAAAACTTTTAGGATAAAAATAAACCTTAACTTGTATAAAAAAAATTGACCTCGACACTTTAATATTAATACTATTCGTCTTCTGAAGCATAAATAAATACTAGAACTAGATGCCATATTTGAATAAAAAGATTATGCCATATTATGAAAAGATAACTATTGTTTTGTTTTTTTGTTTTACTGGCCGTAGTAGTGGGCCCTAAGGTTCTAACTTGATAAAGAGGCTCAAATTTTATAAGCCCATCTGATTGTAGGTATTGTGACTGAACTACGCCCACATTGAGCTCAGCAAAATATAATGAAATAAAATAAATATTTGTTATTGATCAATTGAAGCTGGTTCTAATTCCTGTGTGTATATATATATATATATATATATATAGCTCCAATCTTATGTTGCTATATATACCCCACGAAAAGTATAAATATGAGCTACATGTATTTGGCCAAATATAATTTAACAAAAATAAATAAGTGTTGTCCAAAAATTGGCTGCTTTTTCCTTATTTTGGCTTATGATAACTTGAGGGGATGAATAAAAATACCATTTGCAGCTTCTGGGATTCGTCCCCATTTTCCCAGACGAGGTTCCTGTAAGCAACAAGAGACACTTCTCATAATTATACAATATAGTTAAAACTACACCAGAGGTTTAAATATAAGTAAATAGATCTACGAACAAGAGATTTAATTTACCCGTCCAACTCCAGCAACCAGGAATTCTGCTGAATTTGCAAAAGCCAATGAATTGACAAAACCAACCTGCAATATTAATTGCAACAACATTTATTGTTTAGAGTTTTTTATGAAAAAAATACTCTTCATATACTTAATATAGGATCTAATTGAGTAGTTAATTTTAATCCTAAATATAAGACATCTTTTTTTATATTTATCAATATTTTCTCAAATTATTCCTATTAATAATCTTTCAATAATAATTAAGTAAGAGAGGGGAGAGAAGGAGTTAAGGAAGATGATTTGAATATTTTAGTGAAAATATATCATATTAAATAAATTAATATTATCAAATTAATTAAATATATCTTATATTAAGAATCAGACGAGTATTATTTTGCATTTGGTTAAAGGTAATTTTTTCATAACATCTAAATAGAATATATTGTTTCAAAATTTGCTTACCAGTGGGACACCATAAAGAGGTTTAAGAACATGCCATCTCTCAGTCTGATCATCAATTGCCCATAATCGAACAGAACCGTTACCAGCACCAGACGCTGCAAGGTCACTGTTCCTACAAACACTCACTGCACCAACCCAAGAACTAGTTGATGATGAACTCCAATGATGATCACCACTTTCTGCAATATTCAAGACAATGCTATAACTTCAATTTACTAATTAAATGAAGACTTTGTGGGCCACTACGACCAGTTCACCTTTTTCAGTTCAAAAAGCTCAAACCATGTCGATAACATTGACAGGTATAACTAAGTAAGATAGAAAACTCTATCTAAAAGTTAAAGATGAGATAATCAATTCAATTATATACCCATATTGAGCATCTTGCTACTCAATATAGGATTTAGTATATCACATAGTACTAGGTGTTAGAAATTGTAGTATTTGTAATAAGAGTTATAAATAGGGCGACTCATCTCAAATTGATCGAAGACAATGCTGTGACTTTAATTTACTAATTAAATGAAGACTTTGTAAACAACTACAAGTTTACTTTCAGTTCAAAAAACTGAAAGCATGACAATGACATACATGGAACATCTAGATGTGTATATATATACATACATACACTATTCTACTAGTTAATATATGACCTAAGTGAAAATTTGATATTAATCCTAAATATAATATATATTTTTATATTTATTAATTTTTTTTAAATTATCCCTAGTGATATTCTTTTAATAATAATCAATTAAGAGATGGAGGGGAAAGTTAAAGAAGATGATTATAGTATTTTAGAAAAAAATATGACATATTGACTAATTTAATTAATTTTTTTAATATAATCAAATTAGTTAAATATATTATATATTTACGACTCATCAAATTTTGGGTGAAAGATGAGGTCTAAATATTAATAGAAAAACAAGGTATATAAAAAAAATTAATAGAAAAAAGATGATCGGTAAGCTACCATTTGGGATTGTTCCATTATCGTTTGGCTTAGATTGGACCTCTTTTGTGAGTAGTGTAGCATGAGCATTTCTCACAATGAAGAGGGGCTTCTTTCGTGTTATGCTCCAAAGCTCAATGCTTCCATCATCCGATCCAGACAAGAACTCATCATTATTCACAAAGCAACACGATTCTATGGACGATGCTGAAGCATTAAAACGTAATCGTGACTCTTCTTGAACCTAACAAACAATTCGATCATTAACCAATGTTAAGCATATAAAATCCTCTAAAATTACCAGAAAACATGTTTTCGTAAGCAATCAATTGACAGTACTGAAAACTGATGTACTCCCTCCCATTACTACTATTTCTAATCTTAATTATAATAATCAGTTAACCTTTTCGATAGATTAAGAAAATCAAATAAATTAATTAATTATAATTAATATAAGAGTTAGTTGACTAATTTAGATAAATTGAAGAGTATATAGTATGAATTTACTTTGAGGGTTAACTTTTGTTATAATCAACTAATTTATTTTGCTTCCTTAATCTATACAAAAAAAAAAAAGTTAACTAGCTCTCGTAATTATAATTGTATGGAGTATTATACAACACATTATAGGAGGATTATTTGGAGAGTCATTAATGCTTATTTGTTAATTTTGCCTCAATAATTAATATTTAAATGTTATTCTTAGTGTTTTTCTCTGTCCTTTAAAACCTTGATAATGAGGGTAAAGTTAAATTTTTTATTAATTTAAGATAGTTTTAATAAATTACTTGTCATTCCTTAGTTTCATTGAATTAGTTGAAAGTATCCTATAATAAGGACAAGAGGGAGTATAAGTTACTCCTCTTATCCTTAATATATAAATTAATTAAAAAAATTAATTTTAGTCATAAATATAAGATATATTTTCTATATTTATTAAAATTTTTCTAAATTACTTATATTTATACTTCCTCAACAATAATCGAATAAGGGAGGGGAAGGGAGTCAAAGAAGATGATTAGAATATTTTAGAAAAATATATTATATTAACTAACTTAACTTATTTTTTTAATTTAATCAAGTTATTAAGTGCATGAAGAGTACCTTAAACAAGTGCATGGTGCGATCACGTCCAGCTGTTAGCGCCCTTTGCTTTTGTAAGCAGTCAATGGTGAGTACGTCACTTTGGTGGCCAAGCAACTCTTCCATAAAAGTTCTATCTTCAACATTCCATATCTTAACTCTTCGATCAAATGAACCAGAAAAAAGTTCTGGAGATCTTTGCCTAAAAGCTAGACATGAAACTGGGCCGCTATGGCCATGAAAAGCCTGTAAAATTAATACATAATTGTGACCTATCAGCATAGAAATTAAAAATAATGCATGGTCCAAGTAAAGCAAGGAGCTAATAAAGTAGGAAATATTGCTAAAAATGTGCCATATAAAATTCATGATATATTGTCTGAGTTTTTTCTTGTTGATCAATACAAATCATCTTCAAGGTTAAATGAGATTTGATTTTTCTTAAAAGCACATGTTACCAGACATGACACAATTATTATGCTCGTATAAAAAGAATTAGCATATTGAGAGGGAGAGCCTATTGAACTTATAAACTTCACATTTCTTGTAAAGCTCCTTAATATATAGGACTTATAACAATATCCTCTCATATGAGAGTCAGCATCTCAGGTAGCTCCATCCTATAGGACTTCACTAAGCCTCCTAATAGTGAGAACCCTTCATAGATAATTCTCTATGTAACATCGACTTTCCAATGAAAAGCACCAAAATTATTATAAGTACAAATCCATAAGGGAGAGAACATCGCTAAAACACTATTTTATTAAGAGCGCTGATGCATCATTCATAACACAAATTACAAATTAAATTTTTTTTATTGGATTTAAGACCATATACTGAATTCTTGCATTGCAGAAAGAGCTAATGATTCTCCAATTATAGACGATTGAACAGCTATAGCTTGCTTTTGCTTAAACCTAGACATGCACATAGACAATGATCACATTATAATCTAGAAAGAACAAAGTGCTATACCTGAACATGTTCTCTTGTACGCGTATCCCATAGATGAACATGGCGGTCGAAGCCGCCAGTAGCCAAATACCGGCCATCGGAGCTCACAGCCAATGCTAATACTTGTTTACTTTGGCTTTTGCCCCGACCTTGTGGTTGTTTCATTCCATGAGACATCAAAACTTGATCACTAGGCCATCGATACTTTTCACTTTTTCCACTATTTACATCCCAGTTCATGATAATCCCATCCTTTGAAGCTGAAAAACCCTTCATGTCATCCTCTGATAAGGCCACAGCAGTAACAGATTGTCGGTGCTTCACTAATAGGCTAAATTCTCCACTTGTTCCTTCTTGCTTCACCCTAATAGTAAATTAATCATCATGTACCATATAAGTATCATAGAAAAAGCTAAGTCATACAATGTATAGGGCGTTCTATTATTTCTCTTTAATTGCCATCACGTTTTGAATCACCTGATGAAAACTATAGCATTTAAAGTAGATTAAAAAGGAGAAAAATTACAGATAAGTTAAATTAATTACTAATAGGCCCCTAAATTTGACTTATTACTAATAAGTCCCTCATAAACTTGTGCGAAAACGTATAGAATAAGGTATAAAATTTTAAATTTGACCAGTCAATATCAAATATGGCAAGTGGACTTTTAATTAATTCTGGGAAAAATTATGTGCAGGTCCCTCTAGTTTCATTCAATTTTTAATTAGGTAGTTTTTTTCTTTTTATCAATCATCTAAAAGTACAACTATAAAGAGCTGATTAAAAATCAGCTGAAACTATGGAAACTCACAGATTAATTTTTCCTGAATTCCTAGAATTATTACAAGTTATCTTGCAATATTACAATTAAAATTAAAATTTGCAGTCTCTACCATATATTTTAGCACAAGTTTACCTATTAATAGTAATAAGTTACATTGAGAAGACTTATTAACAGTTAATTTATTTTATTAGGACTTGTATGTAATTTTTTTCTTAAAAAATTGCAGAATTCAAGATAATATTTCTGCACTCACCTGGATGCAAAGCCTCTTCGAACACGACCACTCTCTTCTTGATTCTCCTGTATCAACTTCTGGGCTATGACTGAATCTTTTTCCCCTTCCTTTTCTTCTTCATCGTCACTCTCTTCTCCATCTTCTTCTCTCTCCTCCTTCTCTCTCTGAGAGATTTCACGAACCGTTCTCAAATAATCTTCCGCAATTCTCTTCCTTGCTTCATCCTTAGTTTCTTCTTCTTCTTCCATCCCAGCCCCATGAGACTCCTCTTCCCCATCGGCGCCACCACTTCCAAAGAAGTCATAGTCGTCCTCTTCGACACTTTCTATCTCACCGTCGGCGTCATCAACTTTCCGGCGTTTTCTTAATTCGCTGCCAAATAAAGGGTACTCATGATTGCTTGAGAAACTTTTACCTTTCCATCCACCTTTCTTCTTAAGAATCTTTCTCCCCATAATGGAATCCCTAGAGAGGTCAGTTACTCCAACGGAGAAATCGGAGATCGGAGTTTACGCAGAAGACAGCTAGGGTTTTAGCTGAGTTTACGAGGTTTACACTTGTGAACCGAGTGACGGAAATTATATTTCATGTGATTAATGCGAATATCTTTACAAAAAAAAAGAAAGTCAGGAAAAAATCTGTTTTATATTATGATTAATATATAAATTGATAGGTAAATTAGATAGATACTACGTTAATATATTGATTGAGTATATACTAAATATACATATTGAAAAACTAAAAAGAAAGCAAATATGAATCGGATCTTTCATTTATAGCTTAAATCAAATATTTGGTAATATTTAAATTTATTTATTTTTTGAATCTATTTAGTTTTCCATTGTCTTGAAAGATATTAAATTGATATACTTTTCTTGTGGTGAAAGAAACTAAATAAATTGCATTGGTCATTAATTTAATGTAAAGAAATCATTTAGTTAGTCATAAGTTCCATTGGTCATTATGGACTTTTTCCTAATTTTCCCTTAATTTAATGTATATCCATTTTAATTCGTAAGTCATTATTTCAATATATATCGAATCTTGATCGTTCGAAATTTAGATAATCAAAATAAATTGCAATAACTTTGTCCAATGGAAAATCTCTTTAAATGATTATTATTGTCTTTATTGATATTTTAAGTAATTCTCCAATTTAAATATGATTTATTTTTACCTTCAATTTAGATATGCTTTGAACGGATATACATAATTAATTGATTGGCAGCATTATTGAAATAATTTAGCAAATGAGAGACCTGTTGCCATGTTTTTATATCAATTATCCTTTAATAAAACTTTGAGTGAGATTATTTTTGGGAGAATTATTAAGTGATCGGTAGAAGAGAATTTATTATAAAATAATCCTATAAAATCATCAAATAATTAAATAGTTCTAAAGAATCTGAGGGTAATAAATTCAATTTTTACAATTATTAAATTACACTATACACAAATGATAAGTTTTTGGATACTCGATAACAAATTGAAGTGGCATAAATGATAATTAAAGGAGTAGATAATGATAACTTAAAATGTCACAAATAATAATTGAGAAAATGCAATAACAATTTGAAGTGGCATAAATGACAACTCGGGGTTGTTATTGCATGTCTCTAGATTAGTTGTTATTTATGCCATTTCAAGTTGTCATGACATGCTCTTCAATTGTGATTTGTGTCATTTTAAGAGTATTTGGGAATGCCAGAAGTCACTTTTGTATTTGTGGACCTATTTGGTTTAGCTTTTGGAAAAAAAAAGTGATTTTAGAAAAAATTTGTAGAAAAAAGTGAGTCTATAAATAAATGAGTATTTAAATAATTATTATTATAATGACTTTTGTGATTGATAAATTATTAAAAAGAATATGAGATAAATTGATAATTATATAAATATAATTTTAAATTTATATTTTTCATTAAAGTGAATTGTATCTTCCTCCGGTCATTGCTCAATTTCAATAAATTATTTTTATTAATCTGTTCATCAATTCTCTCTCCTCGATAAATTTTTTCCATTAATTTATTCATCAAATCTGTCCTCTCTCCTTCAACTGAACCCTTCTTCCTCCTCGCTTCCGCCGCCGCTAAACACAGGGAACTGGCCGTTAGCTTCGCCTTCGATTATGCACGTCAAGCAAATCCCCTACGGCCGTCCACCCATCCGTCACCTCCATTCCATCCACTTCCCCCTACGTCCGTCCACGCACAACACGAAGAAGCCCAGCAGCAACGGTGCAGCGACAGAGGAGAAGCCAACTGAAACAGTGACAGAGAGAGACAGGCACAGTGACAGAGAGAGAGTGGAGGCTGAGAGAGTAAAAGAAAATAAGGACAAAATAGGCATTAGATATACCAAAAGTTTTACTATTCTCACAAGTTTATTTAATCAATAAGCTCTTTTAGATATTTGATCATTGCTCTTTTTTTTTTTTTCTAAATTGAGGTTTGGCCCAAAGCCACTTGCAAAACCACTGCTTCTCCAAATAGGGAACCGAGTTGAGTTATTATGGTGTTCCTCTAGTTATTTTCGTATAAGAGTATATTAGTAATTACATAAATTAAATTTATTACTTTCAGGTCCTTTAAAACTATTTAATTATTTGATGATTTCATAAGATTTTTTTATAATAAATTCTGGAATCTCTAAATAATTCTCCAATCATTTTTGTAGATGTAGATTGAATATTCTGACGAAAAAAGATATAGATTGAGTAATAAATTATCCACATAAGTAGCAAAATTAAAACAAAGTTAATGCATCATTAATTCGTTTAAACTTCCGATTTGATATAGACAGAAATATGCAGTAACATCTAGCTGCATATAAGAAATATAAAGTCCAATTTCTGTAGCAATTAAAAAAACTGATAGCCTCACACACAAGTAAAACTGATAGCCTCACACAAATCTTCCTGACATAGAAGGAAAACAATCGAAGGCCATAACTATGTGTTTGTGTGTGTATAATGTGCTTCTCAGTGCTTATTCATTATATTATCGCATATATAATACAAATAATATAACGAAATATGTTGTTCAAGGGCTAGGAGATGAAGATGGAACGGATGGATCACTATTTATAATTGAAGGAGTATTTGGGATATCATCAGTAGGGGAAGGAGGAAGATTATTATTTGGCTGAGGCAAGCTTGGTGTTAAAGGCAAAATACTGGGAAATCCACCAGAAAAGTTTGGTATTGAAGGAAAATGACATGGAATACACAACCAGTTTGACATTGATGATGAAGGCGAATTAATTGGCTGTTCAGGCAAGTTTGGTATAGAAGGCACTTGGAGAAGACGACGAGCTGCTACACTTGAACTCATCATGATGCGCGAAAATGTGAGAGCTACGAGGAAAGTTACGAGGATGGATTTCTGAGAACAAGCCATATGGCTGGATTATAAAGTTGATGAGCAGTGAACAAGATGTAAAAGCATAAGATGCTTTTGTTTGAGTTTTGATGATGATTTATTCAAGTAATAGTTTGTGGTCTTATATAGATAGAATTAGGCATAGGATTTGTGGTCATGGAGAACCTTTTAAGGATTTGTGGTCATGGAGAACCTTTTAAGGATTTGTGGAGATTTACAATCTTAAGTTGGCATGAGTGATATAGATGTATCCATTGTCGTTTTCTAAATAAGCAATTGAGGGTTCACTTTCCAACATTTATATATTGAGCAGACTTAAAAAGAGTGGTCAGGTGCATAAAGGTTTCACTAAATAGGATCTAGAGAAGGATATATGTATGCAGTTTTATTTCTAATGAAAATGTTAATTCTATGATTTAAACTTATGACCTTTAGATTACATGAAAATAATCTTACAGTTAAAATATAACTAGTTAAAAAGATCTTGTTCTTGGTTTTTAGTACCAATCACATTAATTTCTACTATTTGACTATAGAGACTCCTATAATATATTTAAAGGTCTCTTGTTAGGCCTAACCAATTTTTTGATTGGAAGTGCATGGGGTGTTGTACATTGATAGGTTGGTTGATCGTTAATGAACTTGAAACTGTCAAACATCGCGTGTACTATTCTTATATTGTAATGTTGATACTTGTGGAATATTAGAATAGTTTATTTAGTTATATATATATACTTGGTTCGGTGTATAATATAAGTTACTTTAACTAATTAATGAAATTAAAATAATAGTAGATAATTCATTAAATATATCTTAGATTAATTTTTTTTGGTTAAAGTACGCTCAACAACTCAAAATAATTTTAGTGGTATAATTGACAGTTTAAACTATTTAAATATATAATTAACACTCTAAATTAATTTTTTTAGATGCAATCAACACCTTGCATTAACTTTTGTTAGAATTTCTATCAATGCTTGTCCACATAGGCATTTTTCTTTCCATGTCAGTCTTTAAATTCCACTTGTGAAAATAATTTCTTTACAAAACATTGCAGAACGGAGTGTGACGAAGAAGGAACAACATGAGCTGCAATCTCTGGGTGTGTTGGCATTTTCAAAGAATCCTTCAAACTTTTAATATCTCAATTTTTATTTTTATATTTAAACACAATTAAAAATATTATTTATTAATAACTTAGAAATATCATTTTAGTTAAATTATTAAAATTTAATATTTTTATTATTTTTAATAAAATAAGATATATGTAATATCCTACTATGATTTTATTATAGTTTGATTGTTATTAATAGTTAGAAAATTATTATGATTTGGGTGTTGATTTAGATATAAATATTAATATTTTATACTAGATTAAAAAGAAGATAATAAAAGAAGGGGAGGGGGATTTATAAAATGATCTGCATACTTCAAGGGATATTCCTAAAATATAATCTATAAAAACAAAGCAAACACAGTGAAATAATATCTCACCCACGCACATAGAACAAGAACAACAGCATCATACGGTTGAGATAGAACAACGACGCAGGAGACAAAGCTAGGACAGCAAGTTGAACACTCCAAGAACTATAGCTATCGACTTCTATTTACAGATTTGAGACCTGTAAACGACTCGAGGAACACGGCCCATCCCCGAAGTCTCATCCCTGGATGCTACTTCACGTGCCACCTCTTCACTTGTGTGAGTCCCACTCGCAAGTGCTCCAGCAGAATTCTCAAACGCGTGATGTATACGCGCCTCACGTTCAGCTTGTTATCTTCGTCCAAACGCGTCCTACTATACTGTTTAGGTTGATTTGCATTGATTGGCTCACCTACTCCACATCTTAAGCCTTCCCAAATCTAATATTTATCTATCAAATCTTTAGATAATAATTATTCTTATATTTAAGCAAAAGGTAATAAATTTTTATGATATATATATAAATTTATTGATATTGATATAATTATATTGAGAAAATTTGATTGATAATTTTTATTAAAAATAGTCTTATAGAACTTTAAGTTTAATTTAAAAAATTTGAATTGATGTTAGAAACTTGTTATATTATCTTGAGGAAAAATCCTTTTATAATATTTATTGATATTATTTGATTATTAAGTTATTGATATTTTAATTATTATGATTTTCTTAAGTATTATGTATTGGGGATTGGTGATGAGGGAGTTATATTTCTACTACGTGGTATACTTCCATTAGAGCTCGATAGTTGTCTTTTGTCTCACCTATTTATTAAGGGATATGCCCCATCTGTTTATCGAAGGGCTACCACATCCCTACTTATTTACCAAGGGGGAATGAATCAATTGTCCGGTCACGTTCTATATGGATTTTGACCAATGTATAACACTTGACCGGTTAGTTTTTTGGGTGGCCAGTCATATGGTAGTTATCACTAGCTCATAGGTTGGGTCGGTGGGAATAAGACAGGTCGGCTGGATTGATCGGAGGAACTTATGTGGGTTATCTATTTAATTTTATTATGATAATAGGTTATTTTTTATATATTGTACTTTGTGATTTGCCCCAATTGACACATTATGAGTACATACTAGTATGCATGATGAATATAATTGTTGGTTACAGAGACGTTTGTCTTACTCTATTTTATTTATATTTTTTAGGTAATAGTCCCTTCTTAGGACCCTAAGAAAAACTTTAGAGACTTGATTAAGACTATATCAATTGTATAATACTTGTATATTATCACAGTATGTTTCATTCTGCTTACTCTTATATTAGATTACTTTATTTAGATTTTAAGAAAAATCTTTTTATAACTATGGTAGAGTTTCTTTTAAATTTTAATAAAATTATTTTTTACTATAGTTAACTCTTTTGAAATAAATTAAATTTATTTAAATATATTTTTTATTTATATTGTGTATAAAATAAGTTTAAATAATTAATATTAATTATATTTTAGAAAAATTTGACAAAACTCATATTCACAAGGCTAGTAATCTTCACTCAAATCTCTCTCTCTCTCCCCTTCGTCTTCGAGCCCATTTCCATATCTCCCAACTCATCTTCTTCAACATTCTTCTTGCCTGAAGCTTCTCCAAATTGACAGGATTTTAAAAAATGACATTGAAAATAGAACAAGCTTACATGGACAACATTTGATGAAGAAATTGATAGAAGTTAGTGGAGGGTATTAATTGCAGCTAAAGAGTTACTTTAAGGTTCCAATTGCATCATTAAATAGTTTAGGGTATTAATTTGGATCAGAGTGGTAGACACTTTATCCAAATTTTTTTAACTTTTGCCCATATTAAATGAGATTTTGAAAGTGAGAGAAAAATATAAAGAGCGACATTTATACATTAATTACATGGACAAAAATGACAAATAAATATTAATTATTTTCTAAATAACTTATATTATAAACTAAAGAATTCTTGTAGGAGTGACTTACATCCTGACCCCACAGAGTATGATTATGTTACAATTAACCCACAAAATCGGTGGATTCAAACAAGTTGATCTTTTTGGCCAAAAATAAAAGTTGATCTCATGATAGATTCAACCCATTTTGGAAACCTTTCCCATATCGTTAACGTGAAGGAAACATATATACAGCTTTCTTCCCTCGACGCTTTTAATTTTAAATATTTCTTTCCACTTTTTTCTTTTCTCCACTTTTTTCAATTTCGTTTTCTTTTTTCTTTTCATTTCCTCTCTTCGCCCAAACAGAGCATAACTTTTTTTTTTGGGAGATCAACCATCTCAATTTCTTGTGAATGGTATATGGGTTCTTGTTTCCCTAATTAAGTAATTGGGCGTTCAATTTTGTTAAACCAATACATTGTAAATATGTTTTAATATTAATTATTTTATTAGTTAGGTAGTTGACAAGTAGATTAGTTAGTTAGACATGATCTAATATATACACGTGACAGGTAGTATATAAATAAGAGATGTATGGGCATTATGTTGTAACTTGCAACTTTACATTGAATAAAGGTTTATATATTTCTCGTCAGTAGCTTTTCATGGTATCTAGAGCAGGTTGTTTTGGGCCAAGATTGCAGGAGCCCACTTCATGATATTGGATCTTGATTATTTCTCCTTGACCTATCTACTATTCTTGTTTTAACTCCTTCCGCCACCACAAATCCCAAAAGATGATATTCCCGTCATTGTGTCACAGAATAGCAATAGGGTTCTCTATCCTTTGCGTCGTCACCATCAGCGCAGGAATTGCAGATCAATGTTTCAGAGGTTTCTCAAATGGGGAATCTTACGCTGTCAATCTGCACCCAAGATTGTCTTAAAAATTAGGTTGGATTATTGTTCTTAGCGTTCCTCAGAGAAAGAAAGGTACTTCCTACGCTCACTGGTATTGCTGCTCAGACCATCCTCTGTTAAGGGTGCAGCAGCGTCGTCTTCACTAATTTCCTTGTTCTGAAGGCTTTTTGAGTGAAAAGAATCATCTCAGAGGGGCATACAACTTGCTAATCGGTCTTCCTCCTTTTTCTTGTAAGTTTCTTCGAGAAATTTCATTTGTTTGTCCCAGCCTTGAAATTCTTTTTTTTTTTGCATTCTTTGAATCTTTTTTTGTATATGCGGAAGGAAGATCATTCTACTCAGGTCCCTATAGTTGACTTCTCCCATCCATTATACCTCCATCCATCAGATACCCAAATTACAACCCTCGTTCCACAGCCTCTGCGTGGTTCAGAGAATTATGAAGTTTGGAGTCGGACCATGAGATTGGCGCTCCATGGGAAAAATAAACTGGGCTTCATAGATGGCACATACACCCGTGAAACGCAGGAACTCTCCCTTCAAAGTACATGGGATCGCTGCAACTCTGTTGTCCTTTCTTGGTTAATTAATTCAGTGGAACGACATATATCCACAGGCCTTGTATTTTCTACCAGTGCACGATTGGTTTGGGATGATTTAAAGGAGCGTTTTCACAAGACAGATGGAACACGCATATTCACTCTGCATAGGTCCATCACCTCTCAAACTCAGGGAAGCATGAGTGTAGCGTGTACTTCACAAAATTAAGGGACCTTTAGGATGAGTACGACTGCCTTTGTTATGGCCCAAGAATTTTTAAAGGGTATATATATATTTTGTTGCATATAAGGTGGATGAGAAGACGTTAGTAGAGTGGTTCAGAGGTGGAGAATGAATCTGTAGGTCACGTGTTCGATCCCTTGGTGCTACGTGAGTTTTAATTTTTTTTTCCCAGCGTGAAATTTCAAAATACCTTCTGTTCTTTTTACCTACTCCCAACTTCCTTTCCTTATTTCTCTTCGGTGTCGTCGTGTCTCAGAGCAGCGATTCAGCGCTGCGTGAGGAGCAGAGTCAGCGAACGGCGCGGGGAGAGCTTCCACGGCACGAAAAGTCCTTCTATCACCTTTTAGCCGAGCCACTCCTTCCCCCCCATTGCGATTTCTGTCAATAGCAAGCTGTAGTAAGGGTGTGAGCAGATAGAAATTAGAGGAGTGAGTCGTGGGGGAAGTGGGGGTCACTGGCGATGGTGATTTAGCAGTGTAGTGATGGCGACGGGAGAGTAAGGCGGGGAGCAATAGAAGAGAAGAGGGTAGCCGTGCTGTCAAGTGTCTCCATTGCACTGTAGCAAGTCTATGTCTTCAATTCCTTCTTCGTGTCGCTGTCGCCGTGCAAGGCATGGTTGTGGTAAGCGGTTGCCGTCGTGTTTTCTCTGTCAGTACTGTAGGAATTTTAGAGCTCCGAAGTTCTTTTTTGTTGCCATGGTTGAGAGTCGTAGATTAAATCAATGAGGTAAGCCTCCTCGATGCCCTTGCTGAGATTATGTTTGATGTTCATGTGTGAATGAGCATTGTGTGTGGGATTGCTCTGTTTGTTGTTATTGATATTGTACAATCGAACGCTGCTGTTTCTATGCATATTCATATCTATCGTTGGTTTTGGAAATATATATATATATTAATTGTGGATATATAAATACTGTGTACGCCTACGCTGTGAAAATATATATATGTGCTAGTACTATAAAACTGAAAGAGGAAACAGAAGCCTGTGGTTATGCAAACATTGCTGTTGTGTGTGTTCATGGGGGGTGCTGTTGTCTGGATATATATATGTGTGTGTGTGTATGGACGCAAAGCTTGAAGAAGTTGAGAAATGATATGATATATATAATTATAGCATGTATGCATATTATGATTTTAGTTAGCAGAAACAGGGGGAGAGGACGTTGAAGCTACTGTATTGATCACTGAATAGCATATGATATATATTTAGAAACAAGCTACTACTGCCATGAGGAATTGATCAATAAGTAGGCATACCTATCAAGTCGTCATGTCATGTGTGTATCTGTTTGGGCATATGGATGCTACTATTTCGATATAGAAAAGAAAGAAGGACGTGGATGACATAGGGAATATATGTATAAATGCATAAGGTTAAGCGTTTTTAGATCTTTTGAAAAAAAACAGAGAGAGAAAATGGTTAAGAAAAAAAAATAAAGTATATGTTGAGGAGCAAGCATTATAATTATAACCAAAGCATAGAATTATGAATGGTAATAGTTAAAGACTTGGTTGGGTAACCTATGCTGAATAGTTAAATTGTGTTGGAAGTCGTAAATCATTAAAGTGTGTTATGGGGTTTAAAATAATGTTTGATTTGTTGTGGATAACTAAATATTGAAGCTGTTTAATACAAAACTTAGTTTAAATCAATGAGCTTGGTTGCTATTTTTGCTGTGGTGATTTGAGTTGGGATTGTTTGAGCAGATTGAGTTTTGCCATTGGTGTGTGTGGCTTCCGGATCTTTGAAATCAGGATAATAAGAGTAGAGCTTTCCAAGTTGGGAGTGTTTGATGATTTATGGTCTTTAGTTGGTGCATTCAAACTGTGAAGGCTGAACCTTGAAATGGATATATATCTAACATATGACTTGTTGGCAATTGTGAGTAAATGATTCAAAGAACCTAAGTTAGAAAGTTAAGTTATTAATGTTTGAGTAGTAAAGTTTAGGTGATAAGTTCAAGAACCAAAATAAGTCGCTATTCAATATTTTATCTCTGTTATGGGGTCTTATTGAAGTTTAGTGCTGAAGTGGTTTTGGTGTTTAATTTCGTGTTGATATGAAATTAAGAATAAGGACAAGTTTTTAACTGGTAGTCAGTCACAAAGGGTATATTGATTGGATTTGGAAAGTAAAGTTATGATATAAAGTAAACGAAGGTCTTTATAAAAGAAATGGAGAAATTTTTGTTAAGATTCTAGTCGAATTGTACAAAGTTATAGTTAGGTGATAATGATGCATATGTATATGGGAAATGTTATGGGAAGAAGAAAGTAAGAAGAATAACGGAAGAAAAGGGATTTCTGTTGCAATGTGTGTGTGTAAATGGTTAAGTGTTTGTCTTTATGATTAGTTATAGATTAGGGGCGATTACTTTTGCTGAGAATTTGAATAGAATGTTAATATATTGTTTCGGGATATCAGGGAATTCAAAGTGATTTTTATCGAAAGTTATTGGCTGTAATGGGTAGAGGTTCAGGAGCGTAACAGGTGAGTGAATAACGTTCCCTAAAATTTACATTTTCAAGTGCATTGTCATTGCAAATGATAAATTTCAAATATGGATTTCAAAAAGCAAATTTTATGAAAGTATGGTTTAAATCGTTAGAAATGATTTTTTTTCGATTGGTTTACAAAAGAATTATGATTATAGATTAATAAGCTTTTTGAAAAGAGTTTGGCAAAAGTTGCATTTAACTGATGTTATTCATGAAATATATTCGTACGCGAATTTCATATGATTTTGCAATAACTTGATTTTAAATGTACATGCTGGGGTTCTTGAAATTCAAAGTGGTTTTTACCAAAAGCTATGGCATTGAAACGATTGAGATTATTTCATGTGAAATAAACCCCACGCATGATGGAAATGTTTTAGGACAGAATACAGAACGCTGGTTGCTAACAGCATTACTGTTAGTCCTTGGTGCACCTTGGTTACTCGAGCTCGACGGATATACGTGGGTTTCATACTCGCGACGGATATACGTGGGTCTTGTACTCGCGACGGATTACGTGGGTCTCGTACTCGCGACGGATATACGTGGGTCTTGTACTCGCGACGGATTGTGGCCTCGAGCCACCAGATTATTACGTGAGTCTCGTACTCGCGACGGCTAGTGGCCTTGAGCTGCTAGATTGGTTAGTTACCCTCGTGGACTGTGTGTCCACGTCTGTTTTCATTCTGTTGAAGTCCTACGGAAAGATTATGGTTTTGAAAGGATTGTTTTCAACGATTGATTGGAAGTGGTTATTTCAGGTTGATTTGAAATGGTTATTTCAGATTGTTGTTTTCCCTGAAAGAAAATACTTACGGAAAGGTTTGCATCGAATTATGAAATATTATGAAAATAAATTTTTCAGTATGATTATGCATTGTTGACTTCTACATTCTTTTAATCATGTTTTTGGGACGTTATTCACGAGTAGATTATTTGGCCTCAGATAGTGCAGGTGACCCAAATCCTCCCGCTGAGCAGTGAAGAGCCTCGTTGCAGATCCGAAGCGTTGTTTTTGAATAAGATTGATTGTAATATTTATTAAGTACTTGTGTTATTTAATAAAAGGGTAAATGCTCCACATAGACCTTAGAAAAGATTCTGTTTATTTTGAAAAATGTTATGGAAACTTTAAACGTTGTATTTGAGGTTTTAGGCTTTCGGAATATGAAACTATTCATATTCCGTGCCGGTCACGGTCCAAATTTTGGGACGTGACAGCCTTGTGCCTTTCCCATTCTATCAATGCTCCTCTACGCAAGACTACTCTAGGGCAATACAACAGCAAAGACTCCTTCAATTTCTCCTTGGACTCAACGACAGTTTTGACAACGCTAGGACACAGATTCTTCTGCAGACTCCTCTTCCTTCTTTTAACCATGTTTTTTCCCTCATTTCCAAGGATGAGTCACAAAGGGAACTTTCGTCCACCTCATCCAATAACCCTCTTGAAGGATCTGTCATGACAACTAGGGGAGGACGACCTGGAAGAGGAAGAGGACGTGGGAGGAGCCAAGATGAATGCTCATATTGTCACTGAAAAGGGCATAAGAAGGACACATGTTACCATCTGGTTGGTTTCCCTCCTAATTTTCGAGGCAAACAACTTACCAGTGAGTTTGCTAATCCAGTGATCCAACGTGAGAACACAACTCCTTCCTCCCAGAATCATAATTCCACCATCACTACTATTCCTGAACATGGGTCTATCTTCCAGCTTCATTACAATCAAATACTTCAAATTTTAAGAAAGAAACCAGAAGATACTGTGGTAGGGGCAGCCACCAACTACATCGATGAGCGTGCTTCAGGTATTGTCAATGATATGCCTAAATATTTATTTGTGAATGATTGGATTATTGACTCAGGGGCAACCTGTCATGTTGCCCAGAGTATAACTATGTTTGATAATGTTCATAGATACATAGGCCCTCCTGAGAGAATCACAATGCCCAATGGTGAGACTATGGTAGTCACACACACTGGTATAATACATATTACAGATGACATTACACTCAAGAATGCTTATTATGCTCCTGGTTGTTGCTTTAATCTTGTGTCTGTATCACGCCTAACTGCTGACATGTCCTGTATAGTGTCTTTTCATCCTGAATATTGTATTTTGTAGGAAACCTTAAGTGGGAAGGAAAGAGTGATTGGTAGGAAGCATTCTGGATTATATGTCATAAATAGAAATAGAAAAACAGACACTGTTATGCATATAGAACAACAAATGAATATTAGTTTTCCTTAAGATATTTGGCATAGAAGGTTAGGACATGCACCAATCGACAAGTTAAAGCACTTAGATTTGATTAGGAATGAAGTTCCTGTCATTCATCATGATAAATGTGACATTTGTGCTCATTCTAAGCAAACTCGATTACCTTTTTCTTCTAGTACCTCAAAGACTAGTAGTTGCTTTGAGTTACTTCATGTAGATGAATGGGGACCATATAAAGAACCCACTTATAAGGGGCATCGTTATTTTCTTACTATTATTGATGATTTTTCACGTTGTACATGGACATTCTTAATGATCAATAAAAGTGAAGCTACTTTTCATTGGAAGAATTTCTTTTCTTTTGTTTCTACTCAATTTTCTGCTTCAATCAAACGCTTACGAACTGACAATGGTCTTGAGTTTGTGAATCATGAATTACGCACTTACTTAAATAATAGAGGAGTGATTCATGAGGTCACCTGTCTATATACTCCTCAGCAAAATGGAGTTATTGAACGAAAGCACAGGCATCTCTTGGATGTTGCACGGAGTCTATACTTTCAGTCTGGGGTACCCCTAAAGTTTTGGGGAGAGTGTATTGCCACTGTTACTTTTCTTATTAATCGAACACCTTCTCGCATTTTAGATTATAAAACCCATATGAAATATTATATGGTTATCAACCTGATTTGTCCATGCTTAGAGTTTTTGGTTGTCTTGCCTATGCTACTACCTTGCATTCCCTTGACAAGTTTGGTCCTCAGTCTGACCCCTGTGTTTTTATGAGTTATTTGGATGCTCGAAAGGGTTTTCTATTGTATAATATTACAACTGCATCTATGTGTATTAATCGTCATGTTGTATTCATTGAAAGTAAGTATCCTTTTCGGGACTCTACACGCATCAATCAAGGGGAGAAAATGGTGATTACATGATTGATCCATTTAGTCATGACTTCTCTAAGTATGATGAATCCCATGTACCTCAAATTCAAATGAAGGAAAATGTCTTATAACCATCAATACAAGGTACTGATCTTCCAAGTGAGGGAGGAAATATTCAAGATTTAAGTAATAATGAAAGTCACCCAACTCTTGGGAGACCAGTGCGTGAAAGAAGGTCTCTTGCATGGATGCAGGATTACCACTACACATTGTGGCCATCAACACACGTTCTCTTTGGGTATGCCTCCATTGCAGATTCACAAGGGAATCATGGCACAGGTAAAAGAAAGGTAAAGTACCCTTTAGAGTCACATTTATGTTATTCAAATGTTTCTTCATATTATAAAGACTTTTTATCCAAAATTGACAATATTGTTGAGCCTCGTAGCTTTGAAGAGGCATCTCGAGACCCAAGGTGGGTGGATGCAATGCAGAAGGAAATAAAGGCATTAGAGGAAAATGGTACATGTAAGTTGGTTAACCTACCCAAAGGCAAAACACCAATTGGGTGTAGGTGGGTATTTAAGGTGAAATATGACTCCAATGGAAACATTGATAGGTTTAAGGCTAGATTAGTATCCAAAGGTTACAGTCAGCAGGAAGGAATAGATTATTTTGAGACATTTTCTCCAGTGATTAAAATGGTTACAATTAGAATTATTCTTTCCCTTGCAGTTAAGAATGCTTGGACCCTCTTTCAAATGGATGTGTACAATGCCTTTCTTCAAGGTGACTTGGAGGAGGAGGTATATATGCATATCCCATAAGGTTTTGGGAACTTGATAGGGAATAAGGCCTGCAAGTTGACAAAATCATTGTATGGACTCAAGCAAGCTTCACGACAATGGAATATTAAGCTTACAAATGCACTGTTAGAAGGAGGCTTTAAACAAAATAAATATGATTATTCATTATTTGTTAGAAGGGATGAATTTGAAGTTACCTTGGTGCTGGCTTATGTTGATGACCTAATTATAACAGGAAATAGACATGATAGAATCATTGAGGTAAAACAGTTTCTGCATAGTAAGTTTAAGCTAAAGGATTTGGGAGAGCTTAAATATTTTTTTAGGAATAGAGCTAGCAAGATCAAACAAGGGTATATGGTACTTAATCAAAGAAAGTATGCTCTAGACATTATTACTGATATGGGTTTGTCTGCTGCTAAGCCTCTTCAGGTACCAATAGAGAAAAGCACAAGGTTGAGGGCGAATCCTAAGAAAGAATCAGATGATCCGCTGCTGCCCCATCCTGCTGCATATAGGAGATTGGTAGGGAGATTATCCTATTTATCTATGACTAGACCTGATTTATGCTTTGTTGTGCAGGGTCTCAACCAATTTATGAATGCACCTAGGAGGTCCCATTACAATGCAGCTGTAAGAGTTGTTAGATACCTTAAAAATCAATCAGGTCTTGGAATATTGATAGAAGCAGGACAACCTACAAAGTTAGAGTGCTTTGTGGATTCAGATTGGGGGACATGTCCATATACTTGCAGATCAGTAACAGGATTCGTGGTCAAGCTTTCCAGGTCATCAATATCCTGGAAATCAAAGAAGCAGTCAACCGTCTCAAAGTCTTCAGTAGAGGCAGAATATAGAGCTTTAAGTCAAGCTATATCTGAGGTGGTATGGATCTCTAGGATGTTAAAAGATCTAGAGGTGCATAACCTAGAACCTGTACAAGTTTACTGTGATAGTCAATCAGCAATTTGCATCGCCACTAATCCAGTATTTCATGAGCACACAAAGCACATAGAAGTGGATTGTCATTTTGTGCAGGAGAAATTGCAAGAGGGTGTGATTAAGCTTGAACATGTTAGGAGCAAAGATCAGCAGGCAAATATTTTGACTAAGGCTCTTGGAAAAGAAGATAGTCATAGGATTCTGTGCAAGTTAGGGACTATAGATATTTATAGTTACAAACTTGAGGGGGAGTGTTAAACCAATACATTGTAAATATGTTTTAATATTAATTATTTTATTAGTTAGGTAGTTGACAAGTAGATTAGTTAGTTAGACATGATCTAATATATGCACGTGACAGGTAATATATAAATAAGAGATGTATGGGCATTATGTTGTAATTTGCAACTTTACATTGAATAAAGGTTCATATATTTCTCGTCAGTAGCTTTTCAAATTTCCAATTTTTGTATATATAGCAAGTCTAGTTTGAAAAGGAGTCTCTCAATTTTCTCCAATAGCTTAGCTTGATAAAGCTTATTCCCTATTGTTTGCAAGAAATTCTCCTAGTATTTAAAATAAATTTTTTTTTGTGAAGATCTTTTGTTAGGTATATCTTCCATTTGTTTGTGTGATTCAAAATTCATCTTGTTATACACTAATTCATAGGTAGGTTGATCTTTAACCTGAGACTCTCAAACATCAGACGGCATATTGAATGAGCTCACATGATTAGATTCAACGTATTTTGAAAACTTTCACCTTATTATAAAGCACAGGAGCTTTTTGTTATTGATTATGGTGTTTTGACTCAGAAGTCACGCTTTTAGTTTAGTCATTCATGTCCGAGAACATTGAGGGGACTTAATTTGAAAGCGTAGTGTTGTAATTTCACTCATTTTTTATTTCAATTTTCAATCTGTTTGTGATTTTTGTCTTCTTCGAGGTGTCCCAAAGGAATTAATAATCATCATCAACCTAGGTAATGAGCATGACTTTTCAATCAAACTAATCAATTTCGGGATCCTTTGCCACAATTTCCTTGGAAGCCGCATATGCTAAAAAATAAAGCAAATGAAAGACAAAAGTAAGATCGTAATAATGATGAGCATTATGGTAATCGTTGCTGCAGTGAGATTTGCACCGAAACGCATTCCTAAATTGAACGTCCAAATTTAATTTAATGCATATATTTTGACCTTGTTATCATATTCAAAATATTTTAAACAAATTTATGTAATCTAATTTATTTAGTAAGGTTTGATTTTTAAAGTTTAACCACATTTTGGCTACAAAAATCTTCTAAGCATGCATATACAACGAAATTTAATGAATTAGGAATTTAAATGATACTTAAATTGGTTGGTTGATATATAATTTATGCTAATTTTTAATTTAAGTTTCATTAATTTTTAATATAATATTTATTTTGAACATTTATTTAAAGATGCCATACTTATTATTTTTAATCTGTTATAATTATTTTCTCTTTTTATCATTTACTTGAAAGTACATGACCTAATTACTAATCAGATAAAATCATAAGGACTTACATATTAATTTCTTTTATTTATTGAATTGGGGAGGAAGGGAAGAAATAAACAATTAGATTATAAGGGCGGGCAAATTAATCGTTTTAATATAATATTCTTAAGTGTGTTAAAATGGAATTGAAATGTATGTTCGGATGCATTGTCAACGTATTTTACTCTCTCTCTCTCTCTCTCTGTTTTTATATACATTCATGGCTTTTCTAAAGTCATATTCAGTTACGCTTAATGAACTATTTGATTTGAGTTTCGTAGTCTGCCGTTAGTTTTAATATTTATATTTTTTGCAAGAACGAACACATGGCTATATCATAAGAAAAGTATAAGCTCAACTAGTGTATAAGCTCAATTATTGTCAGAAATCAATCAATAAGGATACAATATCGATCTTTTATTACAAGTGTGCCTGTGTGGCGAGTGTGTCTATATATATATATATATAATATAAGGCTGCTGAGAGCTGATAGATATATAGCATATAGGATGACTGTATTCGTAAAAAATATATTTTTACCGTTTTCTGTTATTATTAATTAGAAGGAGTAGGAGAGAAGAAAGGGAAAGAAGGAATAGTGGGAATAGAAGGCATTTTCATAGGCAATGGAGGAAGTGTGGCCTGTGGTAATGTGATGTCGCTTGTCATTAGCGCTCAAATTAATTACTAGTTTTAACCCTATGTGTATAGGAGCTAACCCTAGGTCGATCTCAAGGCAGAGTCAATGCGTAGCTTGATTATGATTAATTAAAGTGATTAAGGAATAAATATGGGTAGAGAAGAATATTTGGTTTAATTAAAGCGATAATTGTAATAAAGTAAAAGAGTTAAATGATACGATTACCAGTAAGTTGGACGTTCCCAAGGATTGATGCGTGGCTATCATCGTTCAATAATATATTAGAGTTATAACAATTATATATATTAAGTCCCTAACATGCAAAATCCCAGACAATCGTCATGGTTATAATCATAAAATTCACAATTATACCAGATCTAGTATACAATTGTATTAAGAATGATTAATGAAGATCCACTTAGCATGCGATAAATTAAACAATAAATGATTTGTTCCTCTAACATAGATATTCAATTGAAAATCCTATAACTAATCATGTGAATCCATCATGAATAATTATAAGAGGAAACTAAGGATATTAAATAAAGAATATCAAATCATAAATTGAAATAATAAATCACAAGGGTTTGATCACAAAGGTGTCTCAATTGAAACCCTAGGTCCAACATATACAAATCTCAAAACCTAAATCTAGGAAATCATAAATTTGTTTATAGGAAAAGATCAAAACATAAAATTGTTCAACTCCTAACTCTAAAACACATAAACTCAAGCCACTACATCTCTCCTCAAGAACTTAGAAGGAAAATGGTGGAATTGTGGAAGAGATAAAGAAGATGATTGTGATGGTGGTGATTGGTGTGTTGAATGGATGAGCCTTGGGGTCATTTATATAGCCTTTGGGAGTGAATCCTATTTGGTGTAAGTCTTTTCACTGATTGGCTCTTCAAAAGATAATGATAGTCTCTATTTATCTTCAATATCCTTTCAAGCTGTCATCTTTTCCAATATCTCAAGAGATAATATTTTTAAACTCAAATATCCTATAAACAATTCAAATAAAAAGTAATTGGATAAAAGAGATAAAACAATTAATAGGAAAAGATAACATATTTATCATTATCCTGTAATTAGATTCAAATGTTAGATATTGATAAATTATCTTTGAATCAATTCAAATGATATATGATATAATATAAGGAATTAGAGATAAGATATAATTAATATTTATCCTCTTGCTTTGAATCTTGACTTGTGATTGGCTCCTCTTTTCTTGTAATTTGAATTAAATGTTCCTTGGATATTCAATCTATGAGATATGTTGCCTGTATCTAGACCAAAGTATCTTCGTGCATACCAGTGTGATAATAAAATTAGTAAAAATACACGAAAATGACATTTTTAGTTATTTAATTCATATAGTCAATTAAGGTACAAAATAACCATAATTATTATAATAATATCTATTAATCATGATAAATCCCCTGAAATAGATAGAAAATAATATGATAAAATAGGGATTCAGCATACTGTTGGGATTGTGGGAAGATTAGGGATATTAGGCTGAGGCAGTGTTGTTGGGAATGGGATTGGCAATGTTAATGTAGGTTTAGGCAAAACAGTTGGAATTGGAATAATTGCAGGCATGTTTGGTATTGAAGGTTGTGTTGCTTGAAAAAGATGACGACGAGCCACTATACGAGCGGCTATACTCGAACTCATCATCATGTTTGAGAATGTGAGAGCGACAAGGAAAGTTATGAGGATGGAGTTTGCAGCAGAAGAAGCCATGGCTGGATGGTTATGAAGCTGAAGAGTGAAGAAGATGGAATAGGAATGTTAATTAGTTTGAGTTTTGATGACGATGATCCAACTGATAATTCATCGGTCTTATATAGATAGAGGTAGGTAGAAGGTACGCGTGGTTTGGAGAACCATAAAGAGACTGATAGGGTTTGTGAGATTGGGAATGCATTTCTGTTGTAGACTGATTGTCACGTCCCAAAATTTGGACCGTGATCGGCACGGAATATGAACAATTTCATATTCCGGAAGCCTAAAATCTCAATTACCACGTTTAAAGTTTCCATAACATTTTTCAAAATAACACAATCTTTTCTAAGGTCTATGTGGAGCATTTACCTTCTTTTCCAAACATTACAAGTTCTTTAGAAAAGTAAGTACATCAAAAGTAGTATTTGTCAAAAACGACGCTTCGGATATGCAACGAGGCTTTTCACTGCTCAGCGAAAGGATTAAAGTCACCTGCACTATCTGAAGCCAAATAATCTACTCGTGAATAACGTCCCAAAACATGGTTTAAAAGAATGCGGGAATAAACAATGCATAATCATGTTGAAAATGTATTTCATAATATTTCGTAATCTGATGCAAACCTTTCTATAATCATTTGTATTTAAGGGGAAACAACAATATGAAATCACCATTTCAAATTCAATCTGAAATAATCATTTAAAAATAATCCTTTCAAAACCATCATCTTTCTGTAGGACTTATGGTTTCAGATAAACAATTTGAAATACTCATTTCAAATTAATCGTAAAACAATCCTTGGAAAACCATAACCCTTCTGTAGGACTTCAACAGAACAAAAATAGACGTGGACACACAGTCTACGAGGGTAACTAACCATTCTGGTGGCTCAAAGCCACAAACTGTCGCGAGAATAAATCCCACGAAATAATTCTGGTGGCTCAAGGCCACAAACTGTCGCAAGAATAAATCTCACGAAATAATTCTGGTGGCTCAAGGCCACAAACTATCGCGAGAATAAATCCCACGAAATAATCTGGTGGCTTTGCCACTAACTGTCGAGCTCGAGTAACCAAGGTGCACCAAGGACTAACAGTACTGCTGTTAGCAACCAGCGTTCTGTATTCCGTCCTAAAACATTTCCATCATGCATGGGGTTTAGTTCACATGAAATAATCTCAATCGTTTTAATGCCATAACCATTAGTAAAATCACTTTAACTTTTCAAAAACCCCAGGATGTACATTTGAAATCAAATTACTGTAAAAACATATGAAATAGTTCAATGCAACTTTTGCCAAACTCTTTTCAAAAGCCTCTTTATCCATTTTCATACATAATCATAATTCCTTGGTAAACCAATCGAAAGAAAATCATTTCCAACGATTTAAACGATACTTTCGTAAAACTTGCTTTTCGTAAATCTTATTTGAAATTCAACATTTTCAATAAAATATCAATGTATTTAAAAATGTAAATTTTTAGGGAACGTTGTTCACTCACCTACCATGCTCCAAAAACCTTTACCCGTTTTAGCCAATCACATTCGATTATTTCACTCCTCAATTCCCTGATATCCCGAAACAATATATTAACATTCTAATCAACATTGCAACAAAAATAAATCATCTTTAACCTAATATTCCCTTTCATTTCATGCTTCCAATCAATCACAATGACGCAATATATATGCTCCTAAGCCATCACCCTCTGACATTGATTCAATCATACAATCATACGGTACAGACTTCCAACCACACTAAATTTGACAATCTTGAGTCAATTATGTCTATTTGCCCCTTTCTATTCTTCTACCGTACTTAATGAACATCCACAGACAATTAAATTCATCATTCATCTCAAACTCCCTATTCCAAAAGAAATGTAATTCACCTCTCTACACCAAGTACTTTTGATCTAATACCATCATCACAAGTTATTTACATATTCATTAACTTCCATTAGCTTCCCAATTCATTTACACACACCAAATAAATTCCCATCTTCCTTTATTCTTAACATTCGAGATACACATAATCCTAAAGGCTTTACTTGGCCTTAACCATGACTTCACCCCTCTAACACTTGATTTATATTAAAATTCCTTCATTTCATCAAAATTTAAGCTTAAACAACACCTAATTGAACATTACTTGAACCCCATAATATACTTTAATGATTACAACTCCAAACACAAACTAACCATTCAAGGATAGGTTACCCAACCAATTCTTTAACTATTATCATTCAAAATACCATGCTTTGGTCATCATTGAAACACTTGCTTCTTAACAATTATACTTTAGTTTTCCTTAACCATTTTTCAAAAGCTTTGACGACGCTTAACGTTATGCATACTCATGGTCTAATTTCTCAAGGCAGCAGCAATTTAGATCTAAATATATGTCCTATGCTAAACAGTGATCAAGACAACAGTTCCAATGTCCTTTTCTCTATTTCTGCTTACCCTAACAGACATACATGCTATAACATTATATATATCACATCAATACCAAGTTCTTCAAGCTTGGCGCCCAACAAATATATATATACATATAATCAACAGCAACCCAGAGGTACACCCACTTAGCAGTAATGATCACACCACCATAAGCTTTTATTTCCTCTTTCTTTTTAACAATATTAGCTCATTCTCACATTTTACTTCACAGCACACGCAAACCTTATATGTACATATATGTATGTATGCATATTCTGCTCAGATTCAACCAAAACAGCCGTGCCTTATACAAATATATATCTGCACATGCCTACATATATGCGCACATACCAATCTCCCTAACCAGCCCCAAAACCACCAACTAGCATCACAGCACACACACATGCATATCTTCACAGAACCCGCGAGCACAGAGACCCCTGAATTGAAAAAAACATTCCTGGCGTCAACACCCTTAACAAAACAATGAACCAATACACAGAACACAAAGCGAGCATTCATATAACTTTTCCTAAAACCAAACCAGTGCCCATTTTCCCTGACAGCATATTCTAATTATGATGTCTTTAATAGCTACAGAACGCATACCTCAGCAACCAGAAGCAATTCGCCGCCAACACAACAAGGAACGATGGGTTAATGCTCTTAAGGATCGCAACCCAGAATCTGGAAACCCCTATAGCAAATACCTCATCAATTTCCATTTTTCTTATCGGCGGATCAAACAGAAGAGAACAGAAACAGGGGTGCCAGAGGTGAAGACAGAAAATCCCAGAATTTACCTTAAGCGATCAACGACCACACAAGATAAGTCTCTGCTCTCTGAGTACTATCTTGACAGCACTTGGAGTTCACTATCTTCCACCATCACTCTCCCTCTGCACATGTTGTTTCTCTGAAAAACTTGCGGCATTAGAAGAAATTGGCGTCACTGACAGAAGAAACAGGCCATAGCACGGTGATGGGTCTCACGCAGCGACAGAACTCCCCGAACGCGAAGCCTCTCTTTCCTTTCCCCCTCCCTTTCTGTATCCATTTATCACACCAGTGAAGCCTACCGATGATGCGACAATACACACTATGACGACTCAGTAGAGGCGCTGACAGAACAATGCGGTTGCAGCATCTAGTCGCACGGCAACGGCTCTCCCATGGCGTGACCCTTCTGTCGCCGCCTCTACCGCCTGCGCCACTGAAAAGGAAACAGAGAAGGAAATGGTGAGGAGTACGGTGTCTGCAAAGTTAAAGAGCGAAGGGTATTTTGGTAATTTCGCGCGTGAGAAAAAGAAAATGAACCTTTCCTTCAGCACTGGCCAGGGCTCGAACACGGGACATCACGGTTACTTCAACGCCTTTCACCACTTGGCTACTGCCCAACCATTTGAAACTTTCTGCGACGAATATATACATATCCCATTGTTAAATTTATTTTATCTATTAATTTTTTTTTCAAGCCATAACACTGATAGGGTTTGGTTAATTGTTATCATCAATTTTTCAAACATAGGATGGCCTACTATATATTATTATATAAAAAAAAAAGAAAACATGCTCGATTTTTCATAAATATATGCATTCTCTCCTAATATTATATTTTATATATTCATTCTCTATTATAATATTTAGGTATTGATTGTACTTGAGTTAATGTGAGAAGTTTCACATTCGATAAATTTAAGCTTAATAAATAATACTCTTTGGGTCTTTAATATAAGACTTAATTGAATAGTTAATCTTGATCATAAATATAAGATATATTTTTTATATTTTATAATTTTTTAAATTATTCCTATTGATACTCCTTGAATAATAATCAAACAAAAGAAAAAGGGAGGGATTGAAGGAAGATGATTATGATATTTTTAAAAAAATATGTCATATTATATAATTTAACTAACTTTATTAATCTAATAAAATTAATTAGATACGTGATATATTAATAACCAAAAAGTAGTGTATAATAAAATTAAAGGAATCACAAACTTAAGTCTCATGTGTGTGGACTTGAGTTGATGTGGAAGTATCGCTTCAGATTAATAAATAAATTTATATAATAAAATAGAAAAACAGATAAACTCAAAGTTTTGAATTAAGATGTGGTGTGATTCTCCATGCCCATTTTTGGGCTTCGTTCGTCGTACCTTAATTACATTCTCTACTAAAAATATATTTGTATAAAAATATATAAAAATATTAATCCATTTAGTTTAAATTATTTTTATTATATATAATGTATACATAGCATAATATTTTTAATGTATCAACAATTTTTTGTTAGTTTTTCTTAATAGAGTTCGTAGAGGTGGAATATCAGCCTATGTAGCTACCGGGCATTGCACATGCTAGCTTGGGAACGAGAAGTCGAGCAAAATATTACTGAAATAAATATTTATTTAAGTTTTTGTATTTTAATGTCAGAATAGTTTGCACCATGTACCTAGCTTTTCTCAAATTTTACTCTATTTCTATTATTTGAGACAGTCTCATATGCCTTTTTGTAGGGTAATTTTTAATTTGACATCAGTTGAAGTGAGACGTCTGACATTTTCTTAATTTGCTTCATATATATTTTAATTAATTTTTAATTTGATTTAGTTCATACGATTTTTGTTGGAGATAGATAGACTTCAATTGTTTTTTATAAAAGAAAAATAGAGAAACTCTTGATGCCAATAATGTAACTTCTAATTATATAAGGATAATTTCATCCCTTGCTTATGGTATAAACTTTAAATTTAAATTATGTTATTGATCCACTTTCATGTGATATTTTCTATAACCACTTTAAGCCAGTGTCGGCTGGCATTCAATAATCTAATCAATTTTAGGTTTTTCTTTCTTTTGTTCCCAAACAAAACACATGTTTCTAAGTTGTGAATATCATAAGATAATGATTTTATTAATGTTCTTATTTAGAAGCTATACGTGAGGAGGAGCAACTTGTCAACATGAAAAAAAATAAAGATAAATGAATTCAATTAAATTTGTGGTTGAGGAAGATTAAAACTTAGGTGATGGGGTTGTGATTGATTGCGCTACTCGTTTTTGGTCAATTTCTCAGTTTTTAACTTGCATTAGTCATTTAATTTTGATTTATATATTTTTAATTAATTTTTTTCATAAAACCCCCATTTATCTATTAAAAATCCTGATTCAAGTGACTATTTAATTGAGTCTTAGGAGATTACTTAAATTGTACTTACTCATAAATCTAGTTTTATATTCCTTTAGTATTTAATGAAAGAGCTATATACTTAAATAATTTAGGTAGATTAAAAAAATGATAAATTTATTAATTATAATAAATATGACATTATTTTCATGAAATATATGTTAGGTAAATTAGTTTTAGAGAATATAATAAATATGATAAATAAAATAAATTGATATATTATATTTAGGATAAATATCTCTCTTTTAATAATAAGAGACTTTATGTCATACAATTGTTTTACTATATATACTACCTCGCTTATGCTTTTTATAAAATTCAAATTTTTGAATTGGTTATGCACATCCTTTCTATAAGATATAGTTTGAGGTTGTTTAAATATGAAATGTATTTTTATCAATTTTAACCCTAATTGATTTTATGCTCTCATTATCTATTTTCCATACCTTCTCTTTTTATCTTTTTCTCTCTCCATATATATATATATATATCACTTACCCTCTTATAAATAAGAGCATATTTGGATAAAATTGTATATTTTATGCATATATATTACTTTTAATTAATTTTAACAGATTTTTTAAACCGCACAATTATATTATTTATAAAAAGGACCGGAAGCAGTATTAAGCATTAACCTCTAGCTACAATAATATAAGAAATACAAAGTCCAATCTCAGTAGCAAGAAACTCACTCCAATAATATTACACACACACAAGCACACACTGTTTATTAATTGCCACAAAAAGAAAGGGGCAAATACAGATCTTCCTTGACATATAAGAAAGCAACCAATCGAAGGCCATCATAACTATAAAGTGAGGGATATATATGTATGTATAATATGCTGCTAAGTGCTTATTCATTATAGCATAGTGTGTGTGTGTATATAATGTTCAAGGGCTTGGAGAAGAAGATGATGGAAAAGGTGGAATAATAGTATTTGGAGTGGAAGGAGGAACATGAATTGGGCGATGCATCAATGGTATACGAGGATACAGGAAATAGGGTGTAGTATGACGAAGATGATTAGACGTTGCTGCACTTGAAAATGTGAGAGCCAGAAGCCAAGTTACGATGAAGACCAAGTTTCTTGCAGAAGAAGAAGCCATGACTGGATTATTTATGGAGTTGAAGAGTGAAGACGGTGAAGAAGTGGATGCTTAATTATGTGTAGTTTGAATTTTGATGATGCCTTGGTCTTAGATATATATATATATATATAGGTGAAGGATTTGTGGTTCGGAGAAATATAACCTATGCTTAGATGAAAGGAAAAGTAGAGGAGAAAAAAGATGGAAAATAGATCTCTCTGTTTTTTTTTTTAACTTCCATGTTTAGGTATATAGTAAGAGAAAAATGACCAAAAAGAAAAAGAAAAAGAAGAAAAGTAGTGGAAGAAGAAAAAGAAGCATGGGCTGCCATGTTTATTCCCAAAGTTCTCATACAGAGAGATTTGGAGAGAAAATATACTTTCCAAAATTTCCTTAAGGGAGAGAAACGAAGGCCCACATTTCTTTTTCATATGGGTAATATTGTTGTTGGGAATTTTGTTTCCTTTCCTTTATGTTTTCTTCTGGTTATCCAAATATATATATGGAGAGAAAACATCTTCTCTCCATTTTCTCTCATTTCATTTGATCTTGTTCGTTTCATTTCCTCCAAGAAAAAGAGAAAGGGGGATTTTTTGAGATTTACCATCTCAAGTTGTTGTGAGTGGTATAGGGGTTCAATTTCCAATATTTAATTTTTGCATAGAGTAGATCTAGTTTGAAGAAGTCTATCCATTCTCATCAATACCTAATAATGACTAATTAGTTTATACTATTCACAAATAATACTCTTGATCTTTATTTTTCTTATATACAAAAATTCAGGTGAGTTGAGCCCCTGAGCTTATCAGGGCTAAAGCATGAATTAAATCCTTATCAATTGAACTAATGTTGTTGACAAAATAAAACTCCTACATTCTTACTTAAAAAAATGTTTGTGGAGGTCTTTAGTTAGGTCTCTCTCCAATTTGTTTGTGTGATGGAAAATTCATGTTGGTTTTACACTAATATGTAGGTTGGTTGTTAACTTGAAACTCTCAAACCTCGGATGGTAGGATATAGGTTATTCAATTAGGTTGGAATTTCAGCCTATATAGCCTACGATAGCCACCTTGCACTTGCACATGCTAGTGAACAAAAAACTAAGTTATAAATGAGATATTGAGTTATAAGTGAGTCAAAAGTTAAATGATAAAAAAATTATTTTTTCCTAATTTAAATGGCTACAGTATATGTTTGAACCATTTAATTCTCTAAGATTATATTAAATTTTAGTTTGTCCTTTAAATTTATAAAATATATTTTTATTCAACGAATTTAAACGAGGACTCTACAATTAAATATTGACATAATATACTTAAAATTTAATTCTTTAATATAATATTTTTATATTTTGAAAGATGAGTTGTTGATGTTGAAAGTTTAGATAAATTGACATCTTCATTATGTCTTATTTTAAATATTTTTTATTTACAAATTTCAAATTAAAGATTAATATGTCAGTATATAATTGCATATTCACCTTATAAATTTGTTGAGCCAACAGTTTCTATTAACTAACGAAGTTAACTTTAAATGACTGAAAATACACTTTATAAAATTTAATGAACAAATTAACGTACATTTTAGTTTATTTTAAACCCGGTTCACAGACATGTTATGTCACGTCGCTATTTCTGGACCGTGACCGGCACAGAATATGAATACATCATATTCTGAAAGCCTAGCATTTTAAGTAAAACCATTAATTTCTCCATAGCATTTTTCAAAATCATACATACATTTTCTAAGGTTCATGCAGAGCACTTTCCTTTCCAAAATAATAAAAGTTCTTAAGAAGCAATTACATCAAAAGTACTAATTATCAAACGAAGCTTCGGATCAACAGCAAGGCTCTTTACCGCTCAGCTGGAGAAATAGGGTCACCTGCACTATCTGAAGCCAAAAATCTACTCGTGAATAACGTCCCAAAAACATGATTTATAAGAATGCGGAAAATAAACAATGCATAATCATCTTAAAAATGTATTTCTTAACGCTTCGAAATCTACTGCAAACCTTTTCGTAAACATTTGTATTTCAGGGGAAATAACAATATGAAATATCTAATTCAAATAACTCATTCAAAACAATCTTTTCAAAACTATGATCTTTCTGTAGGACTTCAACAGAACGAAAACAGACGTGGACACACAGTCCACGAGGGTAACTAACCATTCTGGTGGCTCAAAGCCACTAACTGTCGCGAGAATGAATCCCACGAAATAATTCTGGTGGCTCAAGGCCACAAACTGTCGCGAGAATAAATCCCACGAAATAATTCTGGTGGCTCAAGGCCACAATCTGTCGAGCTCGAGTAACCAAGGTGCACCAAGGACTGACAGTACTGCTGTTAGCAACCAGCGTTCTGTATTCCGTCCTAAAATGTTTCTATCATGCGTGGGGTCCTTTTCACATGTAAAGATCTCAATCGTTTCAAAATATCATAATCATTGATAAAGTCACTTTGAATTTCTGTTACCCCAGCATGAACATACAAAATCAAGTTACTGTAAAAACATATGCAATTCACAGAGAAATATTTCATGAATAACATCACTTCACTGTCAAATCTTTTTCTAAAGCTTCTTAATCTATTTTCATGCATAATCGTAACCTTTTGTAAATTAATCGAAAGAAAATCATTTCTAACGATTTAAACCACAATTTCGTAAAACTTGCTTTTCGAAATCCATATTTGAAATTCATCATTTGAAATAACAATGCATTTGAAAATGTAAATTTGTAGGGAACGTTATTCACTCACTTGCCACGCTCCTAAACAGCTACTCTTTCAGCCCAACCACTTTGATTACTATCACTTCTCAACCCTCTGACATTCCAACATAACATGTTAACCCTCTAGGTATACTCTTAACGGCAATCAATCATACTAGATTTACTATCAATCAGAGACATCGCCATTGGCCACGATTAAGTTGATTAAAACACAATTCATTTCCAATAAATCCTTAAACAGGATCTTAACACAGATCTGAAACCTTCCTCATTACAATCATTTAGAATTTCAAAATCTCAATTGGCAGTCCTTCCATTTATCATAACACTCGGATCACAACAATTTGCCAAAACAGCAGCATATACCCCTGCATGTGCATCTACATATTTACCAGAAAAAGATCAGGGTCATATTCTAATTCTTTTTCCTTCCTACCGCCACCCCCTAAACATATTTAATCCCAACGCAAGCAAACATAGCAACCATAGCAGCCCAAGTATATGAACATACATATACCCAAATATATATCTCTTCACGGCCTAGCAAACATAATGCATATATATATACACAATCGTTCCCAACAGCAGCAGCAGAAATCATTTCGAGTAACCACGACTTTAACAGAACAATGGCCCACACATACATAGCGTACCAAACCATCCTTACATACATATACCGAAACCAAACCAGTGACCATCATCACCGACGGCACACACAACTCTGTTTCCTATAATACCACAGAACACATACCTATCGGCCGCCAGAAGGAGTTCACAGACAACACCGCAGGGAGCAATGAATGGCTCAGCACACAGAAGCTGGAACCCACCCACAGAATCAATCGCCGAAAAGCAGCTGAAACTCAACCTCCGAGACTTGCTACAGTAACAATGGATTTGCTACAGTAGCACGACAATGGTGTCGGACCGAAGCTACACAGTGACGGCGCTCACTGTGAATGCGGTCCACCGGAAGGAGTGTTCACCAGCGCTGCACACAGAACACCGAATCCCGCAGCACTCCTGCGCTCTTCACTCAAACTCTCGCTGCCACCTTGCTGCCGATGGAAGCATGGAATGCGAAAGGAATGCCTTAGATATACAGGCGAGCAGCGAACCTTCCGTGTCGTGCACTCCCTTCCCGCGCCGCACGCTGAACTTCTGCCATCTCGCACCTGCCGCGTCGCTGCCTGCCGTCCCGCAGCTGCTGCGTCGCAGGAAGGAAGAACGAAAATGATGAAGAAAACAGAGGTTCGGTGGGAAATAGACAGAGGGGCAAAATGGTAATTTCACGCGTCTGAGAAAAAAAATTCACCTCCGCTTCCGCTGTGACTCGAACCCTGGCCGAATGTTTTTCCTTTCGCCGCTTGAACCATTCGGCTAACACTTCCCATTCGAAATATTCTACAATGAATATACATATATGTTAACTAAATTCCTGATCATAACATGTTAAAACAGTAACGACATCAATACATAAGAAGTACATTGATAGCCTCACACAAATCCTCCTGACATAGAGAAGAGATCAATATATATATATATAGAGAGAGAGAGAGAGAATGGGCCGGGGCAGGACCCACAAGTGAGTGGGGTTAATCGTTATAATCCTTCGCTCTGTTGCATCGTTACCTAGACTTGCTGATACATATACATATCATGTAGGAGATGAACAGTTTGTGTAATATAATTAAGGATAAAAAACAATAGTGAGATTTTATGTGTTTGATGTTCTTCGTGGGAGGAAGATGATAGGATGTATCTATGAAGAACAGTCAAAAGAGGTAACATTTCTCGGTAAAAAGTGCCTAGCAGCCTGTTTAACTAGTGTGCAGGGGGAATCACCATATTTCAATTCAATAATTGTTTTGTGGGAATAGGGCGATCAAATGACTAATTACTGCTTGACGTTCTTTTTTTATTAATGCATAATTCTTCCAACCCTCTAAAAACAAATACAGCTTTAAGCCACAGAAAGTGTAATGGCCCTAAAAAAATAAACGTGCCAATTAATATTTGTTGTAGGTTTTTAACAAAAGTAAGATAAAAGTTGTTATATATCATGGGGTTTTGGTTTCGCCCATATTATAGTCTAACTGATCCTCCATTACATCAAATTCCCTTGAGTTGAACATAATGGTAATTTCAAGGTGTCAAAAAAATTAATAAAAATTTCTCATATAGCATAGCCATGATTCGAACCCAAAATAGCATAGAAAAATCCAGTACAGCAGGCCATAAAAGGTCAAAGCTAAAAATAGCAGTAAATAAAGAACACAGGTTAATTATCCTTACTCACTTAGCAGTAACTATTTTGGGAGTATAAAAAACATTTCTCATCCCTACTAATTAACAGGATGGTTTTAAGTCATACATGACTGAGTTATAGTATTCCTTGTTTCACTATGATAAAAGTTGAAACAAATTAAGTCAAAATTGCTCATTTATAGTGACAAAACTTAATTACGTAATTGATTAATCATAATACTAAGCAATTTTATCATCAAAAGTTAATCTTTTTATTGATACAAAAAAATTAATAACCATCATTTCGTACCAAAAATATAAAAGAGAGCAAGAATTAATTAAGGGAAATTATCTGACTCACAAGTCTCTCTGTAGATCTTTGTTCAGATGAAGAGAGTTTCTTTTTTATTTCAAAGATATCTCAATGACTTGAAAACATATAGCTTAGATCTCTATGTATTTGTAGATGCTAGTGCTAGAATAGTCTAGGTGTCAATGAGCTGTGCTACAAAACTGACTTAGTTTAGCTAACCGGATTTAGTTACATTTCAATAGACTTTAGACTGTAGTGGGCCCCAATTACAAAGTTGGTAACAGTCTAACATCTTCCCTATTTTCTAAAAAGAAAAATTAAGAAGTATCAATAGAAATATTTTCTAGTGGTATAACTCTGAGACGATCTCTGAAATTGGTGAACATAGCTGCAGGTAGTGCTTTAGTCAACACGTCAACTACTTGTTCAGATGCAGGAACATATCCTATACACACAGTACCATTTGTTACTTTTTCTCTTACAAATTGCAAATCCAATTCAAAGTGCTTGAATATTATGTAGGATAGGGTTAGCTAATAAAGCTACTGTACTAGTATTGTCACACCAGACAAAAGGTATTCCACCAACTTGGATTTTCATTTCTTTTAAAACTGCTATGAGCCATAAGACATCAGTTACTGAGTCTGCTACACTCTTGTATTCAGCTTCTATTGTTGATCTTGACACTGCCGGTTGCTTCTTGGATTTCCATATTACTAGATTATAACCAAAATAAACACAATATCTCCTTGTTAAACATCTATCTTCTTTTGATGATCCCCAATTTGCGATTGCAAATACTTGGATTGTGAGATGTACTGATGGTTAAAGTAAAATTCTATAAGAGATAGTGCAATTGAGATAACGAAGTACTCTCTTAACACCTTCCCAATAAGTCGAGGATGTTGCATGTATTGAGCTAGTTTATTGACTGTAAATGAGATATCTGGCCTAGTCAGACAAATATATTGTAGAGCTCTTAAGATGCTTCGATAATTAGTATCATCTTGAAAAAAAGACTAGAAGTATAAGCAATTTGAGCTAATTTTACCATTGGAGTTGCTTTAGTATTTGATAGTAGCATGTTTCTTTTGGTAAAACTCAGTAACATATTTATTTTATGACAAATGAAATCCAGCCTCTGTTCAATGAAACTCAATCCCCAAGAAGAATAATAGATCTCCTAGAACTTTTAATGAAAAATGAGTATTCATGTGAGAGATGAGTTGCTGCACTTCTCTATCACTACTCCCTATCAGAATAATATCGTCAACATAAACTAGCAGATATATGATGTAATCACTTGTCAATCTAATAAACATGAAAGCATCAGACTTAACTTGAGTAAATCCAAGTGAACACAAGGTAATTTGGAGCTTGTAAAACCAGGCTTAGGGTGCCTGTTTAAGGCCATAAATTGCCTTTTTTAGTTTGCATACCAGTTTCTAACCATCAGTATTAGCATCTGTAAATCCTTAACAATATAGTAATTAGGAAAAATATCAATTGAAACTTGGTTCTCTTTCGTAAATTGAGCTATGGACATCAATTTTTTTTCATGGCAAGCACACATAATATATTACTAAGATGTAATGGTTTACAGGCATATAGTGTAGAATGACCAATAGCAGTAATAGATAAGGGTTGACCATTACCTACTTTCACTATTCCTGGACCATGATATGAAGTATTCTGCTAAAATTGAGCAGGAGTTTGGTCACATGCTAAGTAACTCCTGAATCAAAGTACCATTCGTCATCATCATTATGTCCTACTAGAGTTGCCAAGAAGACTTGAGCATCTGGTTGCTAATTAGTGGTCACTAGAGCTAAAGTGAGTGTAGTGGCTGGTATCACTGGTGATGTTATTGGAGTAACAGAAGTAGATTGTGATCTTGGTGCTTGTTTAATAGAGACATATTCTCCAACAGATGTATCATATTCATCATAATAAGGATGAACAGTGTTAGATGCACTAGGAGTAGAAATATTAGATGAATGATTATATTGATTATAGTGATAATCATACCAAAAATAACATCGATTGGTAGTGTGACCCACTTTTCTGCATATCTGACAAGTTAGCTGATAATTAAAGCTTTGACCACTACCTCTGCCATATGAAAAGGAAGGAGCTCTATGATATGGTGGTGGAGTTCCTCTGCCTGAGTTGAACATAGTGTATATGGTATTATGAACCTCGTCTTGCACATCAAGAGTTACTGATGCCATCAAACAAGTTAGATGTGCTTGAGCAAAGATGAACAACTTTTGTCATGTTTTAGCATCTATCAACATCGTATGAATATCAGATAAGGTGAATCATCTAGGATCTCTATTGCTTACTGCAATCCCTGACTCATATTAGGTTGTGAGTCCATTAAGCACATAGGAAATATGATCAATGTCAGGCACTCGATGTCCAAGCATATGATCGCACATTGATTTAATTATTGCTAAGTAGTCTCACATAGGTAATTCTCCTTTCTTTTGATTGGTGAGTCAATTTCTATAGGATAGAACTTTGGCATCGGACCTAGTAGAGAATAACTGTTATGGCTTTAAAAATTTATTAAATAAAAATTTATTCAACAAAGGAATATATATTATTTCTTGCAGATTTTTTTCAAAGGGTTGTGGTCAGTTGAGTGGCTGAAGGCGCGGGTGATACTCTGGGGTCCTGTGTTCGAGTCTCGGCTGTTGCAGGGTGAGGGTTTTTATTTTGATTTTAGTACACAAAATTACCATTCTGCCCTCCCCATCTTTTTCTCTGGGCCGTACCCCATTTTCTTCAGACTCCAGAATTTAGCAGCGACACAGGCGAGAAGCGGCGGGAGCAGGATGAGAGCCTTTACGCAAGCGATGCCGTGCAGCCTAGCGTTGCTTCAGACAGTCACCCTGGTTGTGCTGTCGCTGCCGGAATTGTCACTTCACCCAGTACCGATAGTTCTTTAAATGGAGCAGAGTGGGCGAGTGCAGGGGAGAGGGAAGTGAGCGACGGTGAAGTTTTCAGTTGGGTTACTTGCCGTCTTCGACTGGGGGAAAGCTCTTTAGCCCTACCATCTGTTTTGGCGCTACACTCATCAGTGAAGCAGAGAGAGAGCAAGGGAGCTCGTGATTTGCTCGTCAATGATTGTTACCAGTGAGTTACTGTAGCAAGTCCAACCTCTTTCCTATCGAAGGTCGCTGTACAAGGCATGTCTATGTGGTCACGGTGGTAGGATAATCGGTTCCCTGTTTCCTCTGTTTGCCGAGTTTGGGTTGGAATGGAGAGTGAAGGAACATATGGTACAAGGGCTGTAATACTTCTGTTGAGTTTGGATTGGTATAAGGTAAGCTTTTGGACCTTTCCCTATTTCGTTGAGGCTGTATTGTGGTATTAATTGGTCGCACATGTTGGTTATTGGGTTAGTTCTATTACTCATCCCGTTTTGACCGAATCTTTGTGTAAGTTTTGAAGTTTTGGATTCTCTTCTCCTCCTTTCATGCTTTGGATCTTCTGTGGCTGCTGTTCCTATTAAATTCTTATGGTATATGGGTATACGTAAGAGCTTACTGTTGTGTGTGGGTGTGGACTCTGGTATGGGAATGAAGGGGTTGAATGTTTAAGTTGCTGTCGGGGAAATATTTGATCTGTGTGTAGCTATATCTATTTTTCTTCATTGCGGTGAGCTGCTTTTCTGTTTAAAAGATATACATACAAGACAAATGGAACAGAGAAAGGGTAGAGGCTGGCGTCAGTGTGGATTGTCTTTGGCATACTTGCATCTATAATTTGTTTGATATTGAACATCCTGAAATCTAATCTGAAGGTACAAGAATTGCTTAATGAAAAATTGAACATATGGGTCTTCAGTATTGAGTTCATTTCTGGGTGGTGTAAAATAGACTTTTGGATATGTTATGTGCAGAAGCAAGGGTTCACTATGGTGAGCGTGGTTTCAAAAAAGAAAAAAAAACATAAGTGTACAGTTCTAGTTTTGCAAGTTTTTGCTGGTACCCAAATGTTAAGGAAACTTGATATGCCAATCGGTGGTTTAAGGTATGATGCTTGAAAGATTTAGGTTTTGGATATTTAAATTAAAAATGAAAATGTCATAATTCCAGGATAACTAAAGGTGATATAAGTATGCTAAGTGGATATTAACAGTTGAAAGGAAATGACTAATGAAGTTTTAGCATCAATGGAATAGAGTTGGAAATCATGATTTGGAATTTCTTGTTTAATGTGTGGTACGACAATGCTTACCTGAGAAAAAGTTAACTTGTGGTTAGACTTAGCTAAGTAAGAAGCTTAGTAAAAACCTTGGAGTAGAAGAAAAAGTTTAGGAATATTATGATGAAGATTAAAGTTTATAATTGATAGAAATTAAGTCGAATGTGGTTGTATGTCTTTGCAGGTGGTTAACTGAAGAGATTAAGTGTTTTAAAGTATGGGATAAGTATATATATACCTATGATCTGAATGTCGTATGGATGAAACTGGAAGCTAGAGGTAAAGTCTTGGGAGGCTATTAATTATGAATGTCTCATGTTTAGTAGAAGTTTATGTGGACAAGTGATCTATTTTCATGAATATTCATAAATGGTATACGGCAAAAGAGACGAATAGTAATCCTTACTGTAACTTTTTATTTCAGAATATTTGGGAAAATAAAGGTAGAATAATATTTGAAAGCTAAAAGCAAGAATAAGTGAGTGAAGCATTCCAGGTGAGCGAATAACGTTCCCTAAAATTTACATTTTTCAAATGCATTGTCATTTCAAATGATGAGTTTCAAATATGGATTTCGAAAAGCAAGTTTTACGAAAATATGGTTTAAATCGTTAGAAATGATTTTCTTTCGATCGATTTACAAAAGATTTTGATTATGCATGAAAATGGATAAAGAGGCTTTAGAAAAAGATTTGACAGTGAACTGATGTTATTCATGAAATATTCCTATGTTAATTGCATATGTTTTTACAGTAACTTCATTTTGAATGTTCATGCTGGGATTTTTGAAATTCAAAGTGGTTTTTATCAATGGTTATGGCATTGAAACAGTTGAGATTATTTCATGTGAAATAAACCCCATGCATGATGGAAATGTTTTAGGACGGAATACAGAACGCTGGTTGCTAACAGCAGTACTGTTAGTCCTTGGTGCACCTTGGTACTCGAGCTCGACAGTTTGTGGCATAGCCACCAGAATTATTTCGTGGGATTTATTCTCGCGACAGTTTGTGGCATAGCCACCAGAATTATTTCGTGGGATTTATTCTCGCGACAGTTTGTGGCATAGCCACCAGAATTATTTCGTGGGATTCGTTCTCGCGACAGTTAGTGGCTTCGAGCCACCAGAATGGTTAGTTACCCTCGTGGACTGTGTGTCCACGTCTGTTTTCATTCTGTTGAAGTCCTACAGAAAGATTATGGTTTAGAAAGGATTGTTTTACAACAATTGATTTGAAATAGTTATTTCAGATTGATTTGAAACGGTTACTGCAGATTGTTATTTTCCTTGAAATACAAATGTTTACAAAAAGGTTTTCAATAGATTACGAAGTGTTATGAAATACATTTTCAATAGAATTATGCATTGTTTATTTCCGCATTCTTTAAGTCATGTTTTTGGGACGTTATTCACGAGTAGATTATTTGGCTTCAGACAGTGCAGGTGACCCTAATCCTCCCGCTGAGCAGTAAAGAGCCTCGTCGTAGATCCGAAGCGTTGTTTTTGAACAAGATTGATTTTAATCTATATTAAGTACTTGTGTTATTTTGAATAAAAAGGTAAATGCTCCACATAGACCTTAGAAAAGATTGGGTTTATTTTGAAAAACATTATGAAAACTTTAAACGATGTATTTGAGGTTTTAGGCTTTCGGAATATGAAACTATTCATATTCCGTGCCGGTCACGGTCCAAATTTCGGGTCGTGACAATAACTGTTCTAGATGAGACCAGATTTGAAATGCAGAGTTGAAGCCAACTAGTTTGGGAAGCATAGAAGCACTTATCGAGGATAGTAACCGAGAAGCTAGTAATGAGTCTTGCACTTCGTAATCATTATATGCTTGATTAGGTATGATCAAACCTTCATCATTGAGAACTGTTGTAGGAGGAATCTACGCTATGCCATCAAGTAATCCAAGAAGATGGTGCTGCTACACCATCAATTGGACATGTTTCCACATAAGGTAGTTATTATCATCCAACTTTAATGTTATCTTCTTATTGACAAAGAACCTTAGTCCTACTATAGGTACTTGAAGCTCGTCACAGATGAGACTCATACTTCCAGTCAACATGGCAAGATCAAAAGAAGATCTGAGACTAAAGGGGAGAGAGACAACAGAACAGAGTGTGTGATAGGGGTGAGCAATATGCCCATGGCCCGGTGTGCCCACCCAGGCTTGGCCAAAAAATGCCTTGCCTAGTCCAGTAAAAAATGGCCCGAAAAAATTGACAATTTCGGGTAGGGCGAGCATCGGGTAGGGGTTACTACCCTACCTGTTTGGCCCGGCCCGGTGATTAATCTTCACCTCAATGAAGCCTTCCTTCCTTATTCTTTCCATAAAATCCTTGCCAATAAGTTCTTCAAGGCCTTTTGTCATATTACAGTGACCAGAGAGGTTGAAAACTATTTTAATGACATGATGCTTTGAAGCATAAAGAAGCACCACATTAGCTCCTGCATCAAAGTACAACAACAATTAGTAATGGTTCCAGTAAGCCTACAATACCTGGTTCACAATGCTACAAAATCTAGGCAAAATACAATTAGTTAATAAACACAAGATATGGATAACTCATCAACAGCTCATGTTCCTTGCTTTCACTTGGATAAGCTTCTTTACATATATCATGTGTATCAGTGTATGGACTTTGTTTGGTTATACCCCGGAAGGGGCCAGAGATAAAATTTATGGAGTTTGTTCTTCTATTTCATCATGCGAAGGTGTCACTTTCCTCTTTGGACATCTCTTTTACATGCTTGATTTATCTGCTTCTTATTTAATAAAGTATGAAGAACAAATATAAACATTAAACAAACCTTTACTATGCCCAATAATTGCAATAACTTTGCGGTTTGCCACATGGAAGTGTTAGATCACTGCTTGTAAATCGTCAACTCCCTCTAATAGTTACCAAATTCAAATGAACCTTCACTTTCCCTAGAAAGAAGCAACTAAATCAAAATGAAATAGTATGAAAGAAGACTAACAGTGAGGATGATATACAAAAAAACCACAAAAGACACGAAAGAACCACAGAGATATTTGACTATGGTAAGGAACTGTAGGCCATAACCAATAACTCATCAGTTTTAAGTTTTAGTATGGTTCCTCAATCTGATTAGAACAATATCTATAGCAACAAGTAAAGCCAAGTGTTTGTTATGAAAGTAATACTTCACATACATACTTTTCAAAATTCAAGGTTTGATTCTGTAATATTTGAAACATACCCATTTCCAGAAAAGTCAAGCGAAAAGAACTAATCCCAGCTTTTTCCAGAGCAGAAGCAAGGTTCACCATGATATTGTGTTCCTAAAAATGAGAAAACTTAATTAACCAATCGGTATGAGTTGGGGCTGATAAGGTTTACATTCAATTTCAATGACCACACATCTCCACAATAATAATGAACTGGGGATTTCTGTATCAATAAAAGCTACCTTTGAGGCACCTAGACCGTGGCATAAGATAACAATTTCCTAGGTTCCAGTGTCATGGAGGATGCCAACTAGTATATTTCCCTGCTTGTTAGGTATTATAACCTTTTGCTGTTGAAAAACTGAAAAAATAGTTGAGAAATCTTAAATTGATTTAATTGAAAATTCAAACTGCTGATATGATTGCCAATGTAGTAGTTCATTATTTCAAATGCTACTTTTGATATTTGCCCATTTGTTATAAATTGAAACAAGTGACATTATAAAGAAAAAGAAGTGATAGATAAAGATAACATGCTCAATGGGGATCTTCAAGCAGCCTTTCTTTTTTCCATTTCCGTTAACAGAGACACTAGTTTTCCAGTAAAGGGTTTTAAACTAAACCCAGTTGATACGGTTAGCTTACAAAGAAAGTAGCAATTAAATGTGCATGTACCGATCAGTTTGGTATGAAAACTTTAATTATTATCTTATTATCACCTTATTTGTAGTTGATTATAAATATTTTTTAAAATCTTTAAGACATAAATATGGTATTATTTTAGAAATTTATGATTGCATATTTTTTCTCACAATATGAGCAAAACATCACTATTTGGGCATACCAAGCTCGCCTATGCCCAACCCGATATATTTAGGGCTTTTACCGGGTAGGGCCGGGCACCAGGCTACAAAATGTAGCCCATGCATTTTCTAGGCAGGGCACCGGGCAGGGGAGCTGCCCTGCCCATGCATACCCCTAGAGTGTAATGTGCATATTTGATTTGCCAAGGCAAAATCTCTAACTTTGATACCATGTTCAAATGTGGAGTCAAGGAGCAGATGATGAAGAGAGTTTCTTTTTTATTTCAAAGATATCTCAATGACTTGAAAATGTATAGCTTAGATCTCTATATATTTGTAGATGCTAGTGCTAGAATAGTCCAGGTGTCAGTGAGCTGTGATACAAAACTTAGTTGAGCTAACTAGATTTAGTTACATCTCAACAGACTTTAGAATCTATTGGGCCCCAATTACAAAGTTGATAACAGCCTAACAATCTTGTCTACCTGCTTAGGCGGCCAATTAACTTAGGTTTCTCTTATTTTAGTTTCCATTGTATAAAAAAAAGAAGCAAGAACATCTAGTATCCAGCTGCTATAACAAAAATAAAGAGCAATTCATGATGAGTAGCAAGAAACTGAGACAGTAAGAACATTTATAGATAATTCTATTTATTATTATGTTGTCACACAAAACACAAAAAAGTAAAACATAATTATAGCCTCATACAAATCCTCCTCACATAGAAGAAATCGAAGAGTCTCTTACAAGTTACAAGTGCGCGCTCTCGTGTGTGTGTGTGTATATATATATATATATTAGGCATCTGACTGATGAGACACATATAGCATAGGATGAATAACATAAGTAAACAAAATAGAATGGATTGAGCTCTTGTTGATGGTAACAATGGAGGAAGATCAGCAATAATGAAAACATACTGAACCATTTCTTATATTAATTAATTAGAAGGAGGAGAAGGAAAGAAGGCAGGGAAGATGTTGGGGATATAGAAAGTGGTGTGTGGAAGAACTGTATTAGGGTAATTCTGATGATTAGGGATATAATTAGTTGGCAAAAAGGAAAAATTACTTGAGAAGCCAGGAATTGAACGAAGTGTTGGGTTTAGCTTTGATGAAAGAAAATTAGTTGGAATCATATGTTTAGGAAGATCTAGGATATGAACATTGTTAATGATTGGTTGGATTGTTGGGGATGATGATGAAGGCAAGTTATTACTTGAAATTCCAGGCAGGCCTACTGAAACTGAGCTCTTTGGAGAAGATGACGACCAGCTGCTGAACTTGAAGTCATCATGCTTGAAAATGCAAGAGAAAGCAGAAACAAAGTTACAAAAATGGAGGAGTTCCCAGGAGAAGCCATGGCTAGAGGATCGGATTATCAAATTCAAGTGAACAAGATTGAGAAGTAAGATCTTCTTTGGTTTAAGTTTCGATGATGATCCACGGGATTATTGTTCTTATGGTCTTTATATAGAAGATAGAGGTTGTAGAACACGGTTTGTTTAAAGAAACATAACGAGACTTTTGAGAACTTTTTGTCGGGTCACCAATTTATTCATGTGCTTTCCTTTTATTAAATACTTGTTTGGTCTTTAATGTATAACATGTTTAATTAATTTAATTAAATTAAAGATATTAGTTAAGTTAATTGATATAATATTTTTTTTTCTAAAACTGTAATAATCTTCCTTAATTCCCCTTTCCATGTCTTATTTATTATTGTTGATAGAATGTCAATAGTAAGTTTAAAAAATAGTAAATATAAAACATAGATATTACATTTAAGATTTAAGATTAATTCCCTAACTATCTATACTTTAGTATTGTAATGCAATGTTAAGAGGACAATAAACGAAAAGTTAAAGAAAACTTTGTTAGTGTGTATAATTAATAATATATATATTATAGGTTTGGCAGCTTTGAAAGGATCAGGTTGGTGTTGGGACCAAATTTTAGGTGGATGTTGGACGAGAGATTATTACACATTATTAAATAATTAGTCCCATATTATCATATGCTTTTAATAAAAAAATAGTCTAAGTATATCAAGGGTTAATGTGTAGAAATATTTTGCGAGAAGATGCTGGCATCCCTTGTGTACGGTGCAATTTTTCCCCCAAACCCAAAAATATAGTACAAAAATATCTAATCCGTAAGCAAGGCTAGATGTCCACTAAGAGTTGTAGGTCCCATATACTATACCACATGCTACCCCTTACAACGTTACTAACCAATGTGGTATAATTGTATGTATGATTTGATTTACTGGATCTCAAATGCCTTTATTTAGTTTTGGGGCTAATGATTGTCCCTCCTAACATAGTGTCTCTTTTTAGGAAGCAAACTTAAAACGCAAAGGGATCTAACAAAAATTTACATCACAAAACCAATTCTATAGTAGTTCACTAGCTATTTTTTATTTGTAAAAAAATTTAGAAAAGGGTTGAGCCCACATACGATCTAAAGATAAAGCAAATTATTTCTTTCTTATAGATGATACTAATAATAAATAGTGTGAACCGTCAATTACCTTCAAACATAAACTTAAGTACTCATAAACTAGCTCAAGTGTCTTGACATTGGAGTTGTAGTCTTACAATTATCCTCCAACGTTGGGCCCAATTAACCACATAACACCCCTTAGCCTAAAAACTATCCCAAATTGTTAATGAGAATTGACATAGATGATAAGGAATATGCTCATATCCTATAAAAATATGAATTTGATTTACATTGCCTTTGTGAGAGTTTCTTTAATAGATAATTTTATAAGTCCCCTGTAAACACTCTCTAAGCCTTGAGACTATTCTGGCCTTAGTAGAGACCAGTGTCGAATCCACCTAAACTTTTGTTATAACAAAAAAAATTATCCCGAATTTCCTTGATAACAAAAGAAACCAAAAAAAAAAAAAAACAAGTACTACTGCCTACGTGAGTGCATGCTCCGGTGGCGTAATCCTTATTCAAGATAAAAACGAGCTCAGGAGAGAAGGAAGCCTTCATGATAACATGTTCAATTTCAGCTTAGGTATTGTGTAATATACTTGTATTTTGTTTGGGGGGGGGGAGATTAAGTACTTTAATTTTTTTTCTTTTATTGTCGGAATCCCTTTTTATGTGATATAATAAATTAAATTATATCGAATAATTAATTATAATTGTAATTATTTGATAAATAGAAGTTTATATGAGTTGTATCCCAAATGCTTAGCAAAGATAGAGCATGCCTCAAAGCTTGAAGAGAGTTTATAAAAATATTTACGTATCATCTATCAACAAGATCCTCACATCAGTAGTAGTAGAAGGTTAATTATAATAATTATTTGATAAAAAATGAAACTTGAATATACTCATTATGCTTATTTTTAAGAGGCATCAGAATTAAATTAGAGAAGAGGACTCATATACTATGCATTATTATTGCATAATAAGTGACAATCTAGTATCTGTATATCTATAATACAACGTAAAAAATTACAATCAATAACTTTGTGGGAAAAGGAGGAATGTTACTTGGAATTGAAGGCAAGGGGGGCAATCCTGTTGGTTTTGGCAAATTACTGGGAATCCCAGGCATGTTTGGTATCGAAGGTTGTGTTGTTTGAAGAAGACGACGAGCTGCGAGGCTGCAACTCATCATGCTTGAAACTGTGAGAGCCATTATGATAGCTGTGATGATGGATTTGCATGAAGAAGACATGACTGAATTATAAAGAACTGGAAGAAGATATATCATGATATGCTTTTGGTTTTAGTTTTGATGTTAATTTCTTGATCTTACATATATAGATAGAGGTAGGGGTCATGTATATGGTTTGGAGAACCATATGTGATAACGTCTGAAATCTTTTGGTAGTTCAACTATTCTCTGTGGTTGGTGGGTTTTTTTCTTTAAAAAAAACAAAGTAAACAAAAACTGAGCATTCAAACGTAGGATGACCTACCGTGATATTTAATAAGTCAACAGCAAATGGAGAAATAAGTGGCTGGTGTTGTGTCTTCTAGATTTGGAAGAAATTTAATAGGTTGGATCGGATTGGGTTGGTTAAACGATAATGAATTAATAACTTCTTTTGAGACTATTCTTACTGTAGCCAATGGGGTTTTTCATGGATATATTTTATATTGTATACTGTTCATATTTGACCATTAAGAATCCAATATTGAGAAAGTTTTGTATCGTATTTTACTTATAAAAGATCATATTATAATTTAGTACATAATTTTATTAAAATATCTTGGTAATTTTAAAAAGTTTATTTCAATGTTTAATAAATGTACATTGCTTGTGTTCACTATTATCTTTAATTGATAATCATTCTATATTATTTTGACGTTTTAAAATATGTATCGTTGTATTCAAACCCTACAAAATAAAAAAATCACTGATTAATAACATGTGAGTTTGTATTATGATTTACTTCTATACCTATTTTATTTGTACAGAAAAATGGTATTTGTGACAATTTTACTTTGTGAACCTGACAATGACGTTAGAAGCTAAACAATAATAATACTTTCTCTGTTACTAATTATAATTATAAGAGTCCGTTTTCTTCATAAATATCAAGAAAACATGTTAGACTAGTTAAAGTCTAGATTATTCTTGCTCCTTTCTAATTTTTTTCCTCAACTAAATGTTATAATTTTACCAAATAAGAAATGGGCCATGAGATTTTAATCATTTTATATTAGGCGTATTTGTGGGAACATTGTTTTATTATTCCTAAAGCTTAGTAAAGGGTTTTACAATTAGGAATAGCAACCCTATCAAAATTGGCTCTTGTAATTAAGATGGAGGATTTCAATAAAGCCTCTCTCTCTTAAACTAATATTGTGTTTGGTTTAGAGAAATGGAAAGCAAGGGAAACCATATATTGTACTGTAGAAAAGAATGCCATGTTTGGTTGGTAAGAAATTCATTCCCTCCCCAAATTCATATTTGACCTTGTGTTGACCATTCCCTAGCCAATATGATGGAGTCAAATTTTAATTTCCGCTTATTTACCTATAAAACAAATTTTCTTATGAGGATACTTTTGGTCTATTAACACTTCAACTTTCCATCCCTAATATATTTCTATTCTATAAGCATAGTAATACAAAAATATTGTTACAATATTAAAAACATATCAAACAAGTTGTAAGTAATAATGCTATTTCCATCCCCATTCACATTCTTTATTATTCATTTCCTTAGAGTTACCCTCATTGATTTAAGATGCTTTATAACTTACTTTTTCCGAAGATTCACTCTTTGTTTGAGTAGCTTAACTAAGATGAAAATGGATTCAGTTTGTACATTGCATTCAGTTTGTTTAACTTTAGTTCCTTGTAGGATGACATTAATTCCGCTATAATCCTTTTGGTCATCTGAACATCTTGCGGTACATTTGAATTAGGGGCCATCACAGATGCATTCAACTCGCTTCATTACATGTTTGATAGAACAAAGGGACATTTTTCTATAAATAGCATAATAATTAAACAAATTATGTCGGACTCCATTTGAATATGATATAAAAAAGTTCTAAATATAGTTAAACTCTGAGAAATGTTTTTAATTATAAGACTCAGAAAGGAGTGACATAATTGTTTTACTTTTACCATGTACTCCCTCTCTCTACTCCTAATTATAAGACATTATTAATTTTTTTAAAAAATTAAGAAAGCTAAATGAATAACTTTGAAGTATGTATATTTTTTTATCAAACTAATTTATTTTACTTATAAATTACTAATTTTAAAGAGATTATGTAGCATATATATTATAATTAAGTAGTTTATTTAGCCTTTTAATCTCTATAAAATAGTCAATGGGGTCTTATGATTAGCATCGTAAGTAGTATATACAAAGCAAAATCATCAAGGATCCAGCTGCAATAACAAAAATAAAGAGCAATGATTTGTAGACAGTAATAACATTTGTAGATAATTATGTTTATTATATTGTCACACCAAACAGAAAAAAGTACAATATAATATAATGATAGCCTCATACAAATCCTCCTAACATAGAAGAAATCGAAGACTATCAATCTATTACAAGTGCGTATAATATATATATGCAGCTGAGGCTGAGACATATATAGCATATATGTATGTGTGTGTGTATATATAGGATGAATGATATAAGTAAACATGCATAATGGAATGTGGATATGGAATATCTAGAGGGAATGTTTGGGATGACTTAGCTTAAATTGGATGATAATGGAGGAAGATATATCAGCTACAAATGGACAGTTACTGCACCATTCTTTCTAATATTAATTAATTAGAAAGAGGAGAAGGAGAGAAGGAATGGATAAAAGGATTAAGGGAATGAGAAACTGATCTGTGGAAGAACCGTATTAGGGTTATTCAGATGATGATTAGGGATATAATAATTAGTGGGCAAAGAGGGAACATTACTTGGGAATGTTGGAATATTATTGTTGGGTTGACGCAGTCTTGTTGGAATTGAAGGCAAATTAGTTGGAATATTATTGGGTTTAGGAAGATCTGGGATATTATTATCAGCAGTCAAAGGAGCAATATTGTTGTTGGGTTGTGGCAGGGTTGTTGTTGGGATTGATGAAGGCAAGTTACCTGGAATATTGGGTTCAGGCAGATTTGGGATATTATTATCATCAGTTGGCAAAGAAGAAGAAGAAACATCATTGTTGGATTGAGGATTATTTATTGTAGGGATTAATGATGAAATCCCAGGCATGCCTACTGAAAACTGAGCACTTTGGAGAAGATGACGACGAGCAGCTGCTGAACTTGAACTCATCATGCTTGAAAATGCAAGAGAAGCCAGAAACAAAGTTACAAAAATGGAGGAGTTCCCACCAGGAGAAGCCATGGCTGCAGGATCGGATTATGAAATTCAGGTGAACAAGATTGATGAGAAGAAGATCTTCTTTGGTTTAAGTTTCGATGATGGTCTATGGGATAGTTTCTTGATCTTTATATAGGTAGAGGTTGTGTAGAACACGTGTGGTTTAAAGAAAACATAAAGACTTTTGAGATCCTTTAATTTTGTCGGTCACCAATTTATTATTTGTGTGACTTCCTTTTTAATAAGGATAATTTATTTATGTGATGGAAAATCCATATATGTCTTCTGTTGTGTGTAGATTGATAGCTAGGTTGGTAGGTAACTTTAAACTTCAACACATTGATATTCAGTAGCCTACTCTAGTATATTGTAATGCAATGTTAGAGGAGAATAAACGAAAAGTTATAAAGAAAACTTTACGTTCGTGTGTATAAGTAATAATATATTCTAGGTTTGGTAGCTTTCAAAGAATCACATTGGTGTAGGGACCAAATTTTAGGTGGATGTTGGACGAGAGATTATTACACATTTTTAAATTAGTCCTCTATTATATAAAATGCTTTTTAATTAAAAATAATGTCTAAATATATAAAGGGTTTAGGTGAAAACATACTGAGTTTCTGGCACTCAAGTGCAGTGTGGCTTTATATATCAATCCTAAAAGATAGTATAAAAATCTCCAATTCGTAATAGGTAATAGATAGAGATGGAAAAGCAGACCAACCTACAGGTTGTGGGCCAGCCCCTGCAACCTGTAGGCTGGTTGGGCCAGTCTAGCCGGCAGGCTAGATAGCCCGCCACCTTTTTTTAATTTTTTAATATTTTTAAAAAATTATTTTTAAATTTTTAAAATACTAATAAAAAATTTCTAATATTATATTAACATAATAAAAAAATTATAATGTTATATTCTTAAAAATTCTTAATATTTATAAAAAAATATCAAATTTTATAACTATAAATCTAAATAAATATTAACATAATATTAATCAATTATAATATTTTAACATATATTAACAAATAAATAATTATTTTTACTAGTATTCGATAATTGAGATATTTAAAGTAATATTTGAGTAAAATAAATAATAATATTAATAATTTTTTTTTAAAAAAAAAAGGTTGGCGAGTTGAGAGGGCGTTGATTGTGTAGCCTACCCCAATTATGAGTAAATTGGGTTTAGCCGTTTTATCACCTCTAGTAATAGAGGCCAGATATCCGTCAAGGTTCATGGATCTCATATGCTGTGGCATATGTAATTTTAAGTTAATTTGTTGCCAATTTGAGAATTGATTCGGTACCTCTGGAATATTAATGTTGGATTGAGACTTTGAGGCTTTTATGCTGGGATAGAGTTAGGAAGCCTCAAAAGTTAGTTATTATGACAAAACAAAGTTAATTGGATAAAAGAAAATGAAGTTTGGTATTACTTTTGGGACATTGAATATTGGTCCAAGAGACACTTTAAAAATTGAAGCAACATTTTTCTAGCTTGACTTCTAGCTTCCCTTCATATTTAAATCTTCTAAACCTTATTTTTTAATATATAATCAAAAAAGGTTTTTGTCATATAGATTTTTTATAAAAATCTATCGAATAAAAAATATATTATACTAATTAACTTTTACCCTAATTTTAATTTATCAAAATCGGTTAGAATAAAAGTTACTTTTGCTAACATTAATCTAAACAATCTAAACAAGCCCTGAATTGTTTGGATGACTTTGGTTGGAACTTTGAACTAATTGATTTATGGATTTGTTTTAATTGAATTGGAGTATGGGCTGAACCTTCTTGAGAACTTTTCGAATGTACATGTTGTTTCTATTTTACAAATGGGACGTGTTTGTTTTTTAGACCAAGTTTCTTTACCCAATTTTTAAAAAAAAAAATTAAAAAGGGGTTAGGCTCATTTATAATCTAATAACATAGCAAAATCTCCATTCTTCTTAAGAAGATACTAATATCAGGTAGGGTGAACTGTTAATTACCCTCAAGAATAAATATAGATACCCAAGAGTTAGGATATTTCTCCAAGTGTTATGACTAGAACTACAATAAAGTGATATTCTTAAATGATCGAATACACTCTAAATAATTATATATTTTATCCTTTCGCTAACCTTTTTTTTGAGATGCCCACCTGATTCACCAGAACTTTTCCCCGACTATATCTAGATCCAACCCGCGTCGCGCACCTGGCTATAGTGGGTGAGTCTTCCAATAGAGATTTTCTGCATACGCCAAGGCTCAAACTCGAGATTTCACTTAAGCGATAACGAGCCGCGTATCACTCGACTAACTCCCGTCAGTATCCTCTAGCTAACCTTTTTTTTTGTACAAATATTTTTGGAAAAGGGTTGGGTTTACCCACGATCCAAGGGCAGGGAGAAGTCTCCCTTCTTCCTAGGTGATACTAATGTCGGGCAGAGCGAGTTATCTATTACCCTTAGGCATAAACTTAGGTACCCAAAAGCTATGATATCTCTCCAAGGGCCGCGACTGGAACCACAACAAAGTAGTACTCCTCAGGAATTAAACACACTCTAAATAGTCACATGTTTCATCCCTTTATCAGTTAAACTCAGAGCCAATGGGTTATCCTCTGGCTAATTGAACACACAATAGTTGCTTCCCCCAAATTGTACGTATGATTAATGTTTTGGATCCCAAATGCCTCCTCGTATCTTTGGGCCCAATTAGCCTAATACTCCTAAGCCCAATTCTAAATACCCCCAAGCCTCTAATTCTGTTTTGTAGCCCATTTAATTACTTCCAAACATTTTCCTAATCATAATTAAGCCTAATTACCAACATAGAGTTAGTATAATAGTTTAAAGTCCTACTAGACCCCTTTAGCTCTCAAGTTCTATTTCTAGAGGAGCCATCTATACTAGGAGGGGTGACTATGAACCCTGAAATTAGGATACTTAGTAATAGAATCCGGTTAACATTATATAAAAAAATAATTAAACTAATTAATATTTGAAAGAAAAATGGGATGTTACAATAATTGTGGCAATCTCACCTTGATAACCGCCAAACAAGCCCTTAATTGCTCGTAGCAACTATCCTGATTACATGTTAGCAATGAGCAATGTATTTCCTCTGCAATGGAGAAAGGAACATGTTCAATTTTACTTTAGGTACTATATAATAATTGTGGTAGGGTAAGCATTTTAATTTTTTTCTTTTATTATGATCAAATAGATAATTATTATTTGATAAATAAAATGAAACTTAAATATACTCATTCTTATGCGTATTTTTAAGAGGAATGGGAATTAATTTAGAGAAAAGGGCATACTCTTAATAAGTGAAAAATATAGTATCCATATATAAATAACACAACAAATTACAATAAAAACAATAAACCGACATATAAGATACAGAAACAAGCCAATAAAATATATATGTATACATAGATGTATATGCTGGCATGCTTCAAGAACAAACCGAACATAGAGTGAACACACTAATAATTGAACATCTTATTTAGAAGGAGGAGGAGAAAGGAATGGGATCGAGTGAATAGTTGTTGGGATAGTGGGGATAGAGGGCATTTTTGGCAATGGAAGAAGTGTGGCCTGTGGTACTTTTGGAATATTGGGAATGGTAGGCATAGAAGGAAGAGGAGGAAGTGTAGAAGTGGGTTTGGGCAGATTGGGGAGATTTGTAGGCAAAGGAAGAATATTAATATTACTTGGGATTGAAGGCAATGGTGGTAATCCTGTAGGTCTAGGCAAGTTACTTGGAATTCTAGTCATGTTTGGTATCGAAGGCTGTGTCGTTTCTAGAAGACGACGAGCTGCGAGGCTGCAACTCATCATGCTTGACACTGTGAGCCATTATGAAAGCTGTGATGATGGATTTGCATGAAGATGAAGCCATGACTGAATTATGAAGAAGAAGAAGATATATGTGAATGCTTTTGGTTTGGGTTTTGATGAGTATATATCCAAGTGTGGTTAATTTGTTGGAGATGAGGCAGGAGTCATGTTTGGTTTGGAGAACCATGATAGCCTTTGAAATATTCTATTGGTAGTTCACCTATTTTCTGTGTGGTTGGACTGATTAATTTATGGTGGGTGGTTTTCCATGAAAAAAAAGAGCATTTAAGCTTAGGATGACCAACTATATTAATTTTTTTATTATTAATATAAAAGCTAGTTAATTTATTTAGATAAACTAAAGAATTTAAATAATAAATCAGTTAATTATAATTAAATAAGAGCTAGTTGACTAATTTTGATAGATTAAATAATATCTAATATGAATTTATCTCAAATATTTAGATTTAATTATAATTAACTGATTTATTTAATTTAATTTTTTTAATCAGCTAAAAAATGTTATCTACCTCTTTTTTTAAGTACATGATGTAAAACTATTTTACAAGTAGACTATTAAAAGGGAAATAAGAGGTTATTGTTGTTGATGTTGTATATTCTAGATTTTGATGCCAAGGTTATTGGAAACACAGATATGGTACTCTTCAAACTATATATATATATATATATATATATATATATATATAGACACACACACTCTTTAGAGCCAATGCGGCTTTTTACGGCTATTCTTTTATATCGTATATTGTTCATGTGACAATTACGAGTCCAATATCAATGTGAGAAAGTTTTGTATAATATTTTACTTTTAAAAGACCATATTATAATTTAGTACTTAATTTTATTAAAATATCTCGGTAAATTTTAAAAAGTTTATTTCAATTTTTAGTGTACATTGTTGGTATTCATGACTGTTATTATTAACTGATAATGATCGTACATTATTTTGACGTTTTAAATATATGTCATTGTATTCAAACCCTACAAAATCACCAAATTAAATCACTACTTATAACACGTGAGTTAATTGTATTATTATCTACTTCTATACCTATTTTTTTAAACACAAGTATACCTATTTAAATTTTATTTACGGGAAAATGGTCTTTACAACACCTTCAGTATGTGAACTAGCCAATGACTTTATAAGATAAATAATTTTACTACCTTCGTCCCTAATTATATAAGAGCCAATTTTCTTAATTATTCACATATATAAAAAACTTGTTAATGTATACTAGGAAGACATTAGATAGACAAGTAGTATAGGCTGACCCACACTCTGAACAAATTCATGTATGCATTGTAGTTTAATATTTTATTTTGATATAGTTTTATTTCTAATCTAATAATTTTATATGTTTTTTTATAGAGTCGTATGCACGAACTTTCTCAACAACAAGACCAAAATTTAGAGAGTGATGCTTAGATGACGTTAGAAGAAATATTGGCTATAATTCTTGGTGAGAGGTTAGGGTATATAAGAGGGAAATTGTATGGAGTAGAGCCTTCAATGAATAGAAATTCTTATCAATATAGTGATAGTTCAATTGTGTAGAGTGTGCGTGACCAATTACAGGAAGAATTTGATAAAAAAATTCAGGAGGAGAGAGAAAAAATGGAGGCAGAAAGTGCAGTAGAACGTGCAAAGATGGAAGAAGAGCGTGTATCAAAGCATAAAAAGATGCAAGAAGAGCGGGTGCAATTCAAATAAAGACTAGTAGAACAAATGGAGCAAAGGATACAAGCTCAATTCGCTGCCTTGATGCAGAGGGGGCAACCACATGTACCTACTTCTTCTACTCCTAGTATTGGTCCTTCCATATAATATTTATGTATAAAATAAATAATTTTATTTTAATTTTAAATTTATTTAAGTAATTTGATTTTTTATACGATGATCAAAATTATTTATCAATATTATTAGATTCTGGTTTAATTAGTTATTTATCATTTATTATTTTTGTGATTAAATTATATTTTTTTCATATAAAAAAAATTACAGGAAAATAATTAAAAAAATATAAAGTTTTAGCAGCGACAAGTTATTCAACTTTAGGCGGAGACTATTTTGTTGCCACAGATTTACCTTTAGGTGGCGACAATATTAGTCGCCGCTGATTCAGTTTGAAGTAACAACTTTTGTCGCCGCATTTGGCATACCTTTGTTGGCGATGTTGATTTGACAACTTCTGTTAAACTTTTAGCGGCGACTTTTGTTGCCGCTAATTGTTGACATTTAACAGCCACTATCAATTGTAGCCGTCAACGTGTATAAGAGACAGTCTCATAGGTGACGATTTAGTGGCGACAATATATCGCCGCTAAAGTTATTCAACGGCTACTTTTATTGCTGCTGAAAGTCAATTTTTTTTTATATAGTGAAGAGGAGGAAGTGTAGTTTGGGCAGATTGGGGAGATAGGTAGGCAAAGGAGGAATATTATTACTTGGGATTGAAGGAAATGGTGGTAATCCTGTAGGTTTAGGCAAGTTACTTGGAATTCCCGGCATGTTTGGTATCGAAGGCTGTGATGCAGACGACGAGCTGTGAGGCTGCAACTCATCATGCTTGACACTGTGAGAGCCATTAAGAAGAAGAAGAAGAAGATATATGGTAATGCTTTGGTTCGTGTTTTAATCAGAATCGATGGGGGTTTCTTGGAGTTTATATAGATAGAGGTAGGTAGGGAAAGCGTTGATTGGATCTTCTGGTAGTTCAACAATTCTGTCTTTGTTCTTTTTGGTTGCACTGTTATAGGGTTGGTAACCACCTCTCAACATTCAAATGTAGGACGTCCAACTATAATATTTTAAAATTATTAAGAGGAAAATTGAAGGTTTCACTATTGTTACAAAATTATTTCTTAGGTATTTTATTAATATTATTCATATTTTTATTTTGGATTTGGAAGCCAAGGTTGAAATTAACTATATAGGTTCCCCAAGGGAGCACCAAACAACACAATAATCTGTTTCCAAATTGAAAGTAATCTGAAAACTTTCTAACAAGGACGGTCATAGAGGGCATAGAGTTTAATCTCCACCGTTCATTTAACATGCGTTTGAGATCGTCCCGTGTGGCTTTTTCTTATTTAATCTGGATCGTCCATTGTTTATTTTTAATATCAACCGTGTATTTCTTTTTCTTTTTTTTTAAATGGATCTATTTCATTTTCATTAATATATGTACATTACTAATTATATATATGAAGTAGCTTTTACCTCCTTAAATAAAGGGATTCAATATTATATTTAAAATGGATTTTCTTAAATATGTCTCTACATTTTTCATTCTTTGAAAGTAGACTTTAATATTTTGTTTATCTTAGATGAAAAAAGGTACCAAATAATATTATTTGAACCATCTATATATTTTAAAGGCAAAAATATTAAACATAACGTTTCAAATCTCATTTAGATGATTTTTTAAAAATATATAGTTTAATAATTTTTATATTATTTTCGATAAAAACATTAAAATATATTTAGATAAAGAAAAACTTAAGAATGTCCAAATCTCATCAAGCTATAGTTTAAAATTTTAATAGCTTATCAAATGATATTTATCATAAATAAAGGCATTTAAAGAAGATACATATATTGTGAGGGACAGTTATAAACTTTGAAACTAAATTTATAATAATAAAATATAGTAAATAGGATAAAAAATAGATAAATCTAGGAAATTATTTTTGTTTAAGGACCGCCAAGTTATCAATTTTTTTAAAGTAAATGAATAAAATTGCAATTATTGATGGAATTTGAGATCTTTTCCCAAATGGAAGTGAACAAGTAGGAGGTCAAAAGGCTTCAAGAGGCAAATGAAGAACTAATTAAGATCTCTATCAAAATAAAAAGGGAACTAATAAAGATGCTCAAGGGCTATGTGTCACGACTAATTAGTTTATTTTGTGTTCCTAATAGAGTACTTCATTATTGTAAGAGTCTGATTGACTCATTGTATATGGCTTTTTATACCTAAAGATCTAGAAACAAATTATTTTAAGTTTTCACTGATAATATCTTCTGTGTTTTTAAGTATCTACTTTAACCTATTCTGTATTTCACTAATCATAAATTATACCGCCGTGAATAGAATAACTGAAATTGCAAATCTTAAATCTTGAAAGATCAATTTATAAATCTCAAAAGCATGATCATATAAATATTGGAATATTAGTTGTAAATAATTAAGTTTTAAATTATAAATTAATTTTTTAATTTACAAATAACTTATAAATAATTTTACAATATTTACAATTGAGCTTCTGGAATTTACAAATGATCTTGTGGGATTTACAAAATTTCTATAATTTACAACTGATTTTCCAATTGAACTTCCGAAAATTGCAATTGAATTTTTGATATATAGTCTGAAACTGACAAGGCATTTTCATTTTAAAAAAAATAATTGGTGGTCCCTAAATGTGGTTAGTTTGCTATAGTGGTTACTTAATTTCATTTTCCCTATTTCCGTTATAGCTCTATATGGTTTATTTGCACAATCTATTTTTGTTTAATTTCTTAAATCACATTTTTAATATTTTGTCTATAAGAAAAAAGATATAATAAAATGTTAGAATGTGATTTTAAAATTAGTCTCATGTGTTGCCATATCGCCATTTTTGAAATGGAAGAATGTGACTTGTACATATTTTTTAACATTTCATATGAGAAATGTATTGTCCAAATAATATTACTTTGTACCTTGTTTCTTCATTTAAGGTTAACAAAAATATTAGTATATTGTAATTTGAAATATTAAATTCCTATTTTTAAATAGGCAAAAGTTTCCTCATAATTACTACTGTGGTAAATATATTTCTAAAAAAATAAAATGAATGGTCAAGAAGTAAAATGGTCAGTTGGGATTATAACAGGAAATCGTATAGTAACTGCATTATTGTATAATAAGCAATAATCTACATACGATCCACATAACATAAATTTCACTCACAACCAAAATAAATAATAAAAACAAATGACATATAGTCGTATGCAAATCTTCCTCACATCCAGAAGTAGAAGAGAAAGCAATTAAAGCCAACAGAAATGAATTACATATAGTCGCGAAATGAACAGCATGTTTTCAGATATTAATTAGCTAGAAGGAGGAGGAGAGAAGAATGGGATGGAGGGCATTGTGGTAGGGATGGTGGGAATAGAGGGCATGTTTGGAAACGAGTTTATGGATGGCAATGGAGGAAGAGTAGTTGGAATGGTAGGCATAGAAGGAAGATTAGGGATATTTGTAGGCAAAGGAGGGACATTGTTTGGCTGAGGAATTGTTGGGATTGAAGGCAAAGGTGGTAATCCTGTAGGTTTAGGAAAGTTACTTGGAATTCCCGGCATGTTTGGTATCGAAGGCTGCGTCGTCTGGAGAAGACCACGAGCTGCTAGGCTCGAACTCATCATGCTTGAGAATGTAAGAACCAGAAGAAAAGTTACGAGGATGGAATTCATAGAAGAAGCCATGGCGGAATTATCAAGTTGAATAGTGGAAAGGCAATGCACGAAGATGAAGATATATGCTTTGATTTGAGTTTTGATGAGAATATCAATGATGTTTATGGTTTTATATAGATAGAGGCATAGATAGGGTTTCTGGGTTAGGAGAACCATAAGAACAATAAAGACGCTTTGAGACCTTTTGTTAGTTCACCAATTTTCTTGTGGTTGGATTGATTAGGTTGGTGGTTCTTATTTAACTCTGAACTTTCCAGCGTAGGATGGCCAACTATATAAAAGCATCTTATAATAATAATAATAATAATAATAATAATAATAATAATAATATAAACAACAACAATATTTTGCTTAGTCAAAGTCAGTTGGGTTGGTTTAACTAAATGTGTTCATAGTACTCCTTTTGTCTTTAATATATCACATAATTAGGCGGTTGATATTAGTTTTAAATATAAAATATATTTATCATATTTATCAATTTTTTTAAATTATCCTTATTAATACTCCTTCAATAATAATCAAGTAAGAGAGAGATCAATAGGATGGAATTAAAGAATATAATTAAGGCGTTTTAGAAAAAATATACCATATTAAATAATTTAACCAATTTCCTTAAACAAATCAAGTTGGTTAAATTGGTCTTATATTAAAAAACGAATGAGTCACTTTTATTAACAAGATTAATTTTTATACCTAAATAAGATTTTCTCATCAATTCTTTAAATTGTACTTTGTTCATTTGAACTTTTGAATACATTGTTGAGAAATTTTAGTTGTCCAATTTTATGAAAAAAATATTTACATAAATTAATTAATGTTTAATTATAATTAAAAAAGGAAAAATGATAAAAACAAACTCTGGAAAATGATAAAATACCAAAGCATGACAATTTAAAGACGGTTACTTTTTTTAATGTGTCCAATATATATGTCTTCATGTTATTATTGTTATCACTAATCATGTTTTTATTTTAAATTAGATCTTAAGTATATATCGTCTGTTTGCTCAATATATATCATCTGATACAAACTCAATGAAACTACCTCTTCACGCGTATTGAATGAACCATGCTTTGAAGTACGTAAAATATGCTAATTAAGTAGTCAATGATAGTTAAGGAAGCGTATTAGATTAACGGATACTTTTCTTGAAATAATTGTTTGCTTTTCCGCCTAACTGGTTTCAAATTGTGAATCCATTTTAAGCTTATCAAATTAAGGAATAGTGATACGTACTGCAATATGCTATGAGTCTTACGTTGAGGAATCTTATACAAACATTATGAGTCATAAGCTTATATATAGTTCTCTCACCTCGACGAACTAGTATTCTAACATACGAACTGGTATTTTATTGATGGTCGATCTCATTGATTGACCCATCAATACCAAGACCTGCTAATCTTTCCAGTTTAACCTTCGGTTTTTAAAACATTGGCCTTTGCCTATGTTGATGGTTAAGCTGACCTCCTTAGTAGTTGTAATAAGATATATGTTGATGGTTTGAACTGTCAATAAATTTGATAAATAACCGCTAAAGAAATCTTTTTCTTTCTAGCAGAGTGAGAGGAGATCAAGGAATTGCATCATAGTGATAGCATTACTGCATAATAATAAGGCATAGAAGTTATTTAAAAGAAAAATTCAAAATGTTCCAAATTTCACTTCAAATGACATATAGCCACTTATATACAACTCTTGCAAACATACAAACACACGAGATAAATCAATTTAAACCAAAACAAATAAATTAAACATAAATATTATAGCATGCATGCTGCTGAGTACAAACTGCTGGCAGCACTGGTAGAGGATCTGGATTGATATACGTGGACTCCCTTTATAGCATGAGCAATGCGAAACTTCCTTCGACACATACAAAAACTACAATAACGGCCAACAACCACACAATAGATGAACAAGAGAACCATTTTTTATATTGATTAGAATGAGGAGGAGAGAGAAATAGGATAGATGGAATAGTGGGGTGGATTGTAGGAATAGAAGGCATGTTTGGCAATGGACGAAGTGAGGCCCGTGGTACAGTTGGAATTGTAGGCATAGAAGGAAGAGGAAGAAGAGAAGTAGTGGGTTTAGGCAAATTTGGGAGATTTGTAGGCAAAGGAGGAATAGTATTAATTGGGATTGATGGCAAAGGAGTTAATCCTGTATGTCTAGGCAAATTATTGGGAATCCCATGCCTGTTTGATATTGAAGGTTGTGTTGTATGTGTCAACTCTACTAGAAACTAACAGCTACTAAAACCTTTTTTTTAAGTGAGCTGCTAGGCTCGAACTCATCATGCATGAGAGTGTGAGAGCCATAAGGAATATGGCTGTGATTATAGATTTCCCTGAAGAAGAAGCCATGTCCATTGCAAGGTGAAGAAGAAGAAGAGAATGGAGGAAGATGATTTCTAAATTTGATGTTTAATTTGGTGAGAATCCATGGGGGTGTGTTGGTCTTTATATAGATAGAGGTACGTAGGAAGGACGTGTGGTTTGGAGAACCATAAAAGAGACTTTGAAATCTTTTGTTAATTAGATCACCAAACTCCGTCCTTCAATATCCTTCATAATTAGTTAATTAGGATCCAATTCAGGACAAATTTAATTTGTCATTTTCACATTTAAGTGATGAAGTAGTTAAACGCAATGACAAATGTAATATTCTTCGAGTAAAAAGGTCTTCCAATAGACATATACAATTATAAGATACTCCCTCCTCTCTTAGTTATGAGGTAACTTCACTTTTTTTTTTAATGAGTGGTATTCCCTTCCGTCCATAATATAAGTTATTTCAACTAATTCATTAAAATCAAGAAATGATAGTTAATTATAAAGATAAAATTGAAAAATAAATATTAATTATTTTAGGTGACTTATATTATAGATAAAAAAAATTCTAAAAGTGACTTATAATTGTAGACAGGAGGGAGTAGTTGATATTTTTAAACTTAGAAAAATGTGATTTTTCAATTTTAGCCATAACTAACATTATTGAGATCACAATCTTCTAGTCCCCTAGCTCAGTTGGTTAGATTGTTGGTCTTATGAACCAAAGGACACTAATTTGGTTTTGCTGGAACCAATTTCTTAATTCATTTGTAACAAAAAAAAGAAAGAAATTAACGAGAGATTACCTACCACGTCCTTGCCCTGTAATTAGCCCCTTAGTAGGGCTTTAAAATTCTACCATAAATTAGGATCAGAGGAGTATATGTGTATATGACTTTGTTTTGTTAAAAATTAAAGAAACAAAACAACTCAAATTTTCTATTTAGAAATGGAAATTGTAAGAGTTACTTTTCAAATAGCAAATTGAAATTTAATTATAATAAAATATTTAAGAATTTCGATTAAATTATTTTTCATTTAATGGAGAGCACTGCATATTTGAGGTGGTCCTTCTTTCTTTATCTTTTAAACTATAAGTTATTGCCCCTCTCCACAAGTTATTGGAAGAAATGTATTTATTTTAATTTGAAGAACCATGACCAGAACATTTTAAGTTGATTCTTTTGTTTTGATTAATATCGATGTGGTTGGCTCTCTCCTAAAAAATTCCATGATTTTAAAGATCAAGTAAAATTTTATTAGAAACTAATGAGAACAAGACAAATTAATGAGTTGTTCTTGCCTTCATCCATAGGAGAACAACACTTGAGGACATTAAAATTCCGTTAATGACACTTAAGGACGTTAAGTTTTTAAAATACCTAAGTTCTTTTCATGGAATAAAAATATATTTCAGTTGAAATTAATATTTTTATCTCAATCATGTTTAGATTCTGACCCAATTAATGTATAGTACTTTAGTTTGGTAATAAATTTTAGCAGTGTGTTGTAAATTTTTTGAAGACCACTTGTTTAATGCCAATGACCGGTAAATTGCAAAAACATTTGGTTAAGGTGCTTAAATGTTCCGTGAGTTTCCACCGAGAAGTACCTAGGGCTTGGAAATTTTTTTGGATCTAAAATATCCTGAAAGTTTTATTTCATAGCAATTTTGCCCTTGTCGTTAGTCAATATTAAGTTTAACTATTAAATTTTTATTTTGACCCACTTATCTTTAACAGTGAAACTTGACTAATAAACATGGCAAAATTACTACAAAATAAAAATTTTAAAACATATTAGATCAAAAAAAAAATTTCCAGGGTGCACCTCCGTAAAAACTTCTAAGGCATTTAAGGACATTAACCCAAAACTTTTTTTTTTTTTTTTGTAGATTATCAACAATAGATTTGTAAATTCTTGAAAAGAACTTTTAAATATTAAAAACATAAATTTTCAATTGCAGAAGAATCTGAAAATTGGTTTGTTTTTATTTGCAAGGGTTTCTAATAATTTACAACTCTATTATTGTTGACAATTTACAGCTATATTTTTGGAATTTTAAGTCAATAATGTATAGGGATTATTTTTATTTCCAAGTGATCTTTGAAGAAATTACAATTCCTCTACTAATAATTATTTACAAATAAATTTTAGTCGTAATTTACAAATAAAGGTTGTATAAGTATGCTATTATCCCATATTTCATTCCCATCCCCATTCACATTGTTTTATTATTCATTTTCTTAGCCTCATTGATTTAAGTTGCATTTGAATTTACTTTTTCCAAAAAAAAAAAAAACAATCACTCTTTGTTTGATTGGCTTAACTAAGATAAACACGGATTTAGTTTGTGACCAATCCCTCTTATTTTAGTTCCTTGTGGAACGACCTTATGAATTCCGCTATATTCCTGTAAATATGATATCAAAAATTTTAGGTTGTTAATAAAGTACTGTTAGACCATCCACAGCCATATCATCGTTGAAAAGTCATTGTTCAGTCACGTGAATTACTTTGCGATGTATTGTGAAACGATCAGTGAGAATCATATTCGTTTTGCTCTGAAAGATACTGATAAGGGTTTAAGAAAAACCAAAGTAATTGCCAATCAATAGATAACAAGGAACTCATACTACTGATATTAAAAAGAAAATATACACTACCTTAAACTTCACACCGAACATGCATACAAACATAAAACTCATCCTAACATACAGAAATACAAGGATGCAATTTAAGCCAATGCAAATGAATTATACGTATATATGAAGCAACTAATAACAGCAGATGAGCCATGAGTGAAGCATTTTCTAATATTAATTAGAAGGAGGAGGAGAGAGGAATGGGATAGATGGAATAGTAGCAGGGACAGTGGGGATAGAGGGCATGTTTGGCAATGGAGGAAGTGTGGCCTGTGGTACTTTTGGAATATTGGGAATGGTAGGCATAGAAGGAAGAGGAGGAAGTGTATAAGTGGGTTTGGGCAGACTGGGAAGATTTGTAGGCAAAGGAGGAATATTATTACTTGGGATTGAAGGCAATGGTGGTAATCCTGTAGGTTTAGGCAAGTTACTTGGAATTCCCGGTATGTTTGGTATCGAAGGCCGTGTCGTTTGGAGAAGACGACGAGCTGCGAGGGTGCAACTCATCATGCTCGACGCTGTGAGAGCCATTATGAAAGCAGTGATGATGGATTTGCATGAAGAAGAAGCCATGACTGAATTATGAAGAAGAAGAAGAATCGATATATGGGAATGCTTTGGTTCGTGCTTTGATGAGAACCCATGGGGTTTCTTGGAGTTTATATAGATGGAGGTAGGTAGGGAAAGCGTGGATTGGATCTTCTGGTAGTTCAACAATTCTGTCTTTGTTCTTTTCGGTTGGACTGATATATGGTTGGTAACCATCTCTCATCACTCAAATGTAGGACGTCCAACTATAATATTTTAAAATTATTAAGAGGAAAATAAAAGGTTTTACTATTGTTACAAAATTAGTTTTTAGGTATTTTATTAATGTTATTCATATTTTTATTTTGGATTTGGAAGCCTCGGTTGAAATTAACTATATAGGTTCCCCAACGGAGCACCAAACAACACAATACTCTGTTTCAAAATTGAAAGTAAGCTGAAAGTTTCTAACAATGACCATGATTAGTGCGTAGAGTTTAATCTCCACCGTTCATTTAACGTGCGTTTGAGATCGTCCCATGTGGCTTTTTCTTATTTCATCTGGATAGTCCATTGTTTATTTTTAATATCAAAGGATCTATTTCATTTTTCATTAATATATGTGAAGTAGCTTTTACCTCCTTAAATAAAGGGATTCAATATTATATTTAAAATTGATTTTTCTTAAATATGTTTCTACATTATTCTTTGAAAGTAGACTTTAATATTTTGTTTATCTTACATGGAAAAAAGGTACAAAATAATATTATTTGGACCAACTGTATATTTTAAAGGTAAAAATATTAAACATATACGTTTCAAATCTCATTTAGATTATTTTTAAAAGTATATCAATTTTAATACTTTTTATCTTGCTTTTATGAAAAAAATTAAAATATAATTTAGATAAAGAAAAAATAATTAGGAATGTCCAAATCTCATCAAGTTATCATTTAAAATTTTAATAGCTTATCAAATGATATTTATCATAAACAATGGCATTTAGAGAAAATACCTATACTTGAAGGGGTAATCACGAATTCTAAAACTAGATACATCCTAATATTATCCATTAACTAGTATAAAAAGAAGAGACCTGTCACGTCCAGAAATTGGACCGTGACCGGCACGGAATATAAATATTTTCATATTCAGAAAGCCTAAAACTTCAAATACAACGTTAAAGTTTCCAAAACATTTTTTTCAAAATAAACACAATCTTTTCTAAGGTCTATGTGGAGCTTTACCCCTTCCAAAATAATACAAGTTCTTAGGAAAATAATTACATCAAAAGTAGTTGTCAAATGACTCTTCGAATCAACAGCGAGGCTCTTTACTGCTCAGCCGGAGGATTAGGGTCACCTGCACTATCTGAAGCCAAATAATCTACTCGTGAATAACGTCCCAAGAAAAACATGATTTAAAAGATTGCGGAAATAAACAATGCATAAACATGTTTCAACATCTCGTATTTCAATGCAACATTTTCTGTAAACATTTTCTTTCAGGAAAACATAATCCTTTCAAGCCCATAATCTTTTCTATAAACATTATTATTTCATAGATTCAATTTTGAAATAACTATTTCAAATCAATCGTTGTAAAACAATCTTTTCAAAAACTATAATATTTCCATAGGACTTCAACAGAACGAAAACAGACGTGGACACACAGTCCACGAGGGTAACTAACCAATCTGGCAGCTCAAATCCGCTAACTGTCGGTGGCTCCAGGCCACTAACCTTCGCGAGTACGAAACCCACGGTGAAATCTGGTAGCTCAACCACTACCCTTCGCGAGTACGAAACCCACGGTGTAATCTGGTAGCTCAACCACTACCCTTCGCGAGTACGAAACCCACGGTGAAATCTGTCGAGCTCGGGTAACCAAGGTGCACCAAGGACTAACAGTACTGCTGTTAGCAACCAGCGTTCTGTATTCCATCCTAAAACGTTTCCATCATGCGTGGGGTTTATTTCACATGAAATAATCTCAATCGTTTCACTGCCATAATCATTGGTAAAATCACTTTAACTTTCCAAAACCCCAGCATGTACATTTGAAATCAAATTACTGTGAAAACATATGAAATTCGCATAAGAATATATTTCATGAATAACAACAGTTCAATGTAACTTTTGTCAAACTCGTTTCAAAAGCCTCTTTATTCATTTTCATACATAATCATAATTCCTTTGTAAACCAATCGAAAGAAAATCATTTCTAACGATTTAAACCATACTTTCGTAAAATTTATTTTTCGAAATCAAATTTGAAATTCATCATTTGAAATGACAATGCATTTGAAAATGTAAAGTTTAGGGAACGTTATTCACTCACCTGCCACGCTCCTAAACCGTTACTCTTTTCAGCCTCACAACTTCGATTACATTCACTTCTCAATTCCCTGGTATCCCGAAACCATATATTAACATTCTATTTAAAGTTTCCACAGAAATCAATCATCCTTAGACTATCATTTCAATCTATAACACACTATCAACCATACAACCACAACTCAATTCATAAGCTCCTACCATTTCCCAATCACCCCATACCCACAATGGGTGACAAATCCATATTTTTATATATTAATTCATATCATTTTAGTGGGTTTTTGTCAACATTGTGGTCCTTAATTTTATTATTTATGCACTAATTGAATTAATATGACTTATATTGAATTAGTGCTTAATAGGGGCATAATTGTCATAATTTTATGATTTCTCCTAAATAATTATTTTTGGAATAAAATGTATTACATTTTTGTGATTTTATATTTCAGGAATTTAGGAGAAATCAGAATTCACAAATGATAACAAAGGATTATAAAATCAGAAATTACATAATATGACCTATGGGCCAAACTTTGCAGTTTAGCCCATTAGGTTTGACTTGGCTTTTCAAAAGAAAAGCAAGACGCAAGAAGAAAGGAGCTGCGGCAGAAAAAGAATTGAAAAGAATTGGAAAACGCAAAGAAAGAAGGTACGCACAGTGGCGGTCAAAAGGAATTGAATTAGAAAGCATTTTTGGAGGCCGCGTGAATTGAAGAAAAGAAAGGAACATCACGCACAGCTGGCCAGAGGGAATTGATTGCGAAAGAAAAGAAAGGACGCCGCAAGGATTGAGAAGGGGGAGAGAACAATCACGCACACGGAGGAGCTCAGGTGCCGCGACTTCAACGCATCATCCTTCTATTTCCCACCATAATCTTCGACACCCATCTTCACCATCTGCACCTATCTCTTGCTTCTATTCTGACGACACAAAAGCAGCTGGCAGCAGCAATATTTTAGCGACAGTAACCGTAAGGCAGCGACGGAATATGGGTGTTCGTGATATCTTGATGATGGCGTCAACTATGCGTGGCTAAACATCTTAATTCTCTAATTCAATGGCAAAGACATGAGTTTGGGATCTCAAATGGGAGTATAAGTTACTCTAATTCTCTACCTAATAATTATATTATGACTCCTAGGTCTTAGGATTAATTTTATAATTATTAGGAATGTTTAAAATGATTTATTTGTATTTATTGAGGATTATTGTGACTGAATTTTTGCTTGACATTTGACATTAATCTTTAATTAACTTTAATTTCATTTACTTTGATCTGGGTCAGACATTGAATTGAGATTATTGTGAATAATTTGTGATTTTTCAAGGTGGCTTGAATTATTGGATCGTTGTGTCTCTTGTTAGCTTAAATTCTATTTTATGAATTATTGAGTTATAATTAAGCATTGGTTTTTAATATCTTTAGTCCTATTTTATTATTCTGGTGGCAGTTAATAAAGTAGGACTTAGAAAATATTTTGTGACAATTCGAGGTGGCTCGATTGTTGGATTAAAAGCTTAATTATAATTCTTAATTCATTATTTATAACTCCCATATCTTTTGAAGCTATGATTGCCTGCGTTATTAAATTGGAGGATTGCTTTTATTATTATTAATCACCTTTGATTTTATTCTTTTCACTCGTTATCATTCATTATTCCTTTCTTTAAACCAAAAATACCAAAAATATTTTATTTGAATCTATTTTTAATTAATTGCATTTAGTTGTTAGTCAATTAAAACAAATCCCATTTTCTAATTTAGGTTGCATTGCATTTAGTTACTTAGAAATTTAATTTCACATTTTGGCTCCTCAGAGAGAACGACCCGAGGTTGCACTATACGCAATCCTTGGTTTAAATTTTTGAAGTAACCCCAAGGCGACATCGGTTCAAAGGTTGTTTCAAGTGGCGCCGTTGCCGGGGAGCCAAGGAATTGGTTCTCTAGTAACTAAGTGTCAAGTAACATTTTTTGGGATTAATTCAATTGCTGAGCCAGTTTTAGTTAATTTGCATAACATTTGCATTTGCATTGTTGCTTGCATTATCTATAAAAAAACAAAAAAAGTTTATTTTCTTTGGTTTTTCTTTTATTTTAGATTCTTTTCATCTGACTGCTACTGTTTATGCCTAGAAGTGATAGGGCTTTACCTCTGATTCCCTTAAATCTTGAAATTGAAAAGTCTGTGAAAAAAATTAGAAGAAAGAAGAGATTAGAGGGTACAAGTCAAGTTATTGTCGAGGAGGGGCATAATTCACAAGAGTCAAGTTTGTCATCTAGTGAACAAGAGTCTAGTGAGAGAGCTACCTCTAGTGAACACGTGTCTGTTAGTGCTTTTGAATTAGAACAAGAAACGATGGATGGTCCTAACGGTAACAATGGTTATAATGGGCTTAATGGGAATAACGGACATGGTGAGAATAACTTAGGAAATAATGGTGAGGATGATAGAAGCATGAGGGAGATTAATAATTCTAATGTTGATTATGATCCTTATGGCTTTTATACTGATAATGTGAACTTTGAGATTAAAGGAGCATTAATTTCTTCCTTACCTAAATTTCATGGCTTTACAGGTGATGATCCACACAGGCATTTGAAGACTATGCATATGGTGTGCTCTTCCATGAAATCACCCACAGCTAATCTTCAAGATGTATTGAGGAGAGCATTTCATTTTACTTTAGAAGGTAAGGCTAAGGAGTGGCTGTACACGCTACCTCAACATTTTACTACATTGACTTGGGATCAGTTGAAAGGAGCATTCTTGGATGAATATTTCCCTGCATCTAAAACTTCAAGGCTGAAAAAAGAGATAACTAGTGTGGTCCAACGAGATAATGAATCCATGCATGAGTATTGGACCAGGTTCATCACACTTCTAGCTCAGTGCCCACACCATAATATTTCGAAGAATGATCTGGTTAATTCTTTCTATGAAGGGCTACTTCCACATCATAAGCCCTCAATTCATGCTGCTGCAAATGGTTCTCTTAGAGAATTGAGTCCTAATGCTGCATGGGACTTAATTCAAAAGATGGCTACCAATGACTCTCAATCTGGAGACACAAGAAAAGTGTATAATACCTCTTCAGTTTCTTCCCAAGATATTCTTGCTGAGATTGCTGCTTTGGGGAACCGAATGGAGAAAAGACTCAGTATTTTGGAGAATAATGTGAATGTCAAGCAGGTTAATTCAATGAGTCACTCTCAAGCTATAGTTGCTGGTTGTGAGTACTGTGGGTCAATGATGCACGCCTCTAATACTTGTTCTCGCTATGAAGAGGTTTCTTCCCTATATCAAAATAGGAATGGTCAATATCAAAAGAGGGATCCTTACTCTAACACTTATAATCCAGGTTGGAGAGACCATCCTAACTTTAGATGGGGTGGAAATCAAGGCAATCCTCAAGGAAATTTCTCAAATCAAGTGGTACCTAATCAAGGGGCATCTTCTTCTTTTTCTGGAGGTAATGAACTTGGTATGATTGTGAAAGGTATTACTGAGCTCAATTCAAAGTTTGACAATCAGAAGTCACAAACTGAGGCAAAGTTACATGCTATGGAGAATAAGATGGATTCATGTCTACAAAATGTGTTCTCTAAATTGGAGCAAATGGAGACTAAGCATGAGAATTTGAATGCTTTTGTTTCACAATTCTCCAACAACTTGAGTGAACAACAAGCAAAGAGCAGTGGTTCTATACCCTCCAACACAGTGATAAATCCTAAATCTTTGAATGCAATCACACTGAGAAGTGGTAAGAAAATTGGGCCGAAGAATGTACAACTCAAAGAACTTGAAGAGGATGAAGAGCAGGTTGATGAGGAAATAGAAGTTGAGTCTCCTCCTACCAAAACTACTGAAGAAACTTCCCAAGCTGAGAAAGAAGCTTCTATCCAATCTGAAGTCCTACAAGAAAAGAAGCTCTTGGAGAAGTGTCTGAAACAACCAATGGTGCAAACTGATGAAGAGGCAACAACTATCATAAAAGGACCAATGGAGAAAGGATCACCTTCCAACTCCAAAGATGATGAGGTAAATATTCGTGACTTGCCTTTTCCTAATTCTTATTTGGTTAGTAAAAAGATTGTTGAAAAGAAAGATAATGATGTTTGAAATGTTTAGCAAACTTGAGGTTAATGTGCCATTGCTTGAATTGATTAAAAAGATGCCCAAATGTGCTAAATTCTTGAAAGACCTATGTACAAACAAGAGAAAGTATAGGCATAGTGAGAGAATCCAACTGGGGTTGAGTGTTAGTGCCTTATTTAAGCCACAGTTGCCTATTAAATGCAAAGACCCGGGTTCCTACACTATTCCTTGTACCATAGGTAGAACTACAGTTTCCCATGCCCTACTAGACTTAGGTGCAGCAATTAATGTCATGCCAACCTCTGTTTATAAGACCTTGGGTATTAAAGCTTTGAAAGACACTAGTGTAGTGCTTGGCCTAGCTGATAGGACGGTGAGATACCCTAAAGGTATTCTTGAGGACATTCTTGTGCAAGTAAAAGGTCTTATTTTTCCAGCTGACTTTTATGTTCTTGATATGACTAATGACCTTCCCGCTGAGAGCACTTTGATTCTAGGTAGACCTTTCCTTTTAACTGCTGAGACAATAATTAACATGAAAAAGGGTCTTATCACTATGGGGATTGGGGATCAAGAAGTGCAATTCAATCTTTCAGAAGCTATGAATCATGGTTACGAAGATTGCTCTTATTTGGGAATTAGTTCAATTGAATGTCATGGCATGGACTACTTACATGAGACTAATATGAATGTACCTCACTTGTGTGACATGGTTGTGAAACATGATGATGCTTTTACTTGTCTATCTTCTTCTCACCCTTCTCATGTCTGTGCATGTGAAGGTGGTGTATCATGTGCCTATTGTTTAGAGATAGATAGTTGGCTTTCATCTACTCATAATTTTAATGTATCATGTTGCTTTGACTTTGATATTACTGCTGATTCTACACTTGATAGCCTTGAGAAAGGTGTATTGCTTGATTTTGTAGGAACTGATGATAAGGAGGATGATGCACAAGCTACGAATATAGCTTCTCCATTGAGTGGTGCTGGAACATTAGAAGAGGATAGCAGTGATTCTGCTACTGCCTTAGTCCTTTCTAATCCCACTCTCTCTTCTAATTTATTTTCTTTTTCTATTGATCAGACTGACCCTAACTCTCCTATTTCTAGGTTATCTGATGGTGGCACTGAGTCGGGAAGTGGAGGAAATACACACCACACTGAGCTTATATCTCCTTCCCTAAGCCACATGGACACACCACTCACTCTGAATGCACTTGATATAACGAAGATGATTCCTTCTATTGTACAACCCCCTGATTTAGAATTAAAACCCCTTCCCTCTAACTTGAAATATGTCTTTCTTGCTGATGATTGTAAATTACCTGTTATTATTTCCAGTTCTTTGAGTAGTTCTGAAGAAGAGAGACTAGTTTCAGTGTTGAAAAGGTATAAAAGGGCTATAGGCTGGTCTTTAGGGGATATACCAGGGATTGATCCCTTGGTTTGTACACACAAGATCCTTTTAGCTGAAGGGTCAAAGCTAGTTAAACAGCCACCAAGGAGGTCGAATCCTCTTATTCATGATGTGATTAAAAAGGAGGTATCTAAATTACTGAGTGCTGGGATCATATATGCAATTTCAGACAGTGAGTGGGTAAGTCCGATACATGTAGTACCAAAGAAGAGCGGTATCACAGTAGTGAAAAATGAGAATAATGAACTTATTCCAACAAGAGTTCAGAATGCTTGGAGAATGTGTATAGACTATAGGAAGTTGAATGAAGCGACTAGGAAGGATCATTTTCCATTGCCTTTCATTGATCAAATGTTGGAAAGAATATCTGGTAAATCTCACTATTGTTTCTTGGATGGCTTTTCAGGTTATTTCCAGGTACCGATTGCACCTGCAGATCAAGACAAGACTACTTTTACATGTCCTTTTGGCACCTATGCATATCGAAGGATGCCATTTGGATTGTGTAATGCTCCAGGCACCTTTCAAAGGTGTATGATGGCAATCTTTAGTGATTTATTAGAGCGCAATATGGAAATTTTCATGGATGACTTCACCGTTTATGGTGATAGCTTTGATAATTGTTTACTTAGTCTTGAGCATGTTCTTGATAGATGTATTGAGAAAAAGTTGGTCTTGAATTATGAAAAATGTCATTTCATGGTAGATAGTGGCATAGTGTTAGGTCACCGCATCTCTCAAAAGGGATTGAGGTTGATAAAGTGAAGATTGAAGTTATTTCTTCACTTCCATATCCTACTTGTCTTAAAGATTTGAGATTTTTCTTGGGGCATGCTGGGTTTTATCGACGTTTTGTAAAAGATTTTAGTAAAATTGCTTTACCACTCTCTACACTTTTGAGAAAAGATGTTGATTTTCACTTTGATGATGAGTGTAGACATGCCTTTGACTCATTAAAATCCTTACTTGTTTCACCTCCTATTCTCACTGCACCTAATTGGGATTTAGCTTTTGAATTATCCTGTGATGCTTCTAACTTTGCAGTAGGTGCTATGCTTGGTCAGAGGGAGGATAAGCGATCTAGAGTGATAGCCTATGCCTCCAAGACACTTGACCCCGCTCAAGTGAATTACACCACAACTGAGAAGGAACTTTTTGCTATAGTCTTTGCTTTAGATAAGTTTAGACAATATCTGATAAACTCTCGAGTGGTTGTTTTTACAGATCATGCAGCAGTGCGTTACTTGTTCAAGAAGCCTCAGTCTAAACCAAGACTGCTGAGATGGGCTTTATTGATACAGGAATTTGATATTGAAATTAGAGATAGAGCTGGAGCAGAGAATCATGTGGCTGACCACCTTAGTTGGTTACCTGAATGCACCAAAGGAGTTGACTCCTCTGATCTTACTGTTGATTCCTTTCCTGATTCTGCACTCTTTGCCTTAGCTGTTCAGGAGCCTTGGTACTCTAATATTGTTAACTATGTTGTCACTAATCTTGCACCACCTTCTATGTCTAAGTTTCAGGTTGATAAGCTGAAGAGGGAGGCAAGATATCATATCTGGGATTCTCCAATTCTTTGGAAGCAATGCAGTGACCAGATCATCAGACGATGTGTTCCTAACAATGAGATTCACTCTATCCTTACCTTTGCACATTCTTTATCTTGTGGGGGACATTTTAGTGCTAATAGGACTGCTAGGAAGGTTTTAGAATGTGGATTTTACTGGCCTACTTTATTCAAAGATGCTTATATTTTCTGTAAGTCTTGTGATAAGTGCCAGAGGTTTAGGAGTCTAGGTAGAAAGCATGAAATGCCTTTAAAACCTATGCATTTTTGTGAAATTTTTGATGTATGGGGCATGGATTTTATGGGTCCTTTTCCTCCGTCATTTGGGTTTTCATATATATTACTTGCAGTAGACTATGTGTCTAGGTGGGTAGAGGCAGTGCCAACTAGGAAAGATGATGCTTCTACTGTTGCCAAATTCTTACACTCTCATATCTTTTGTAGGTACGGCATTCCAAGAGCAATCATTAGTGACCAAGGAACACATTTCTGCAATAGGACCATAAAGTCTCTACTTGCTAAACATGGAGTTAATCACAAGCTGGCAACTCCTTATCACCCTCAGACCAATGGATTAGCTGAAGTCTCTAATCGGGAAGTCAAACGAATACTAGAAAAGATTGTGAAACCATCCCGTAAAGATTGGAGTGAAAGGCTTGAGGAGGCACTGTGGGCTTATAGGACTGCCTATAAAACCCCTATAGGCATGTCTCCTTTTCGGTTGCTCTATGGTAAGTCTTGTCATCTACCTATGGAGATTGAGCACAAATCTTATTGGGCGATCAAGGCATGTGATGCAGACCTTGAATCCTCACTTGAAAATCGAACGATGCAACTCCAAGAGCTTGAAGAGATGAGACTTGAATCCTATGATAATGCCAGAATCTATAAAGATAAGCTGAAAATGATTCATGACAAACAGATTTTGAGAAAACAATTCCATGAAGGTGACAAGGTTCTAAAATTCAAGGCCCGGTTGAAGTTGATGCCTGGAAAGTTTGTCACCAAGTGGGAGGGCCCTTTTAGAGTTACCAAAGTGCATTCTTTTGGTACGGTAGAGCTGGTGGATGAAGCAACAGGTCATGTTTCACAAGCTAATGGTCATCTACTTAAGCACTACCATGAGAATCAAAGACCTCCCTAATTGCACGGTTGTTCCTTTCCACCTTTCTCCTTTACTTTCTCTTTTATTGCTGATAATATCTGTTTGCTAAGATAGTTAGGAGTAAGTGTGGGGGAGGGACCATCACAGTAGTTTTAGATTTATTTGCTTTCTGTCTTTTAACAAATTCTTAGAATAGGTTGCATTTTAAAGATTTCTTAGTTTTAGGTTAGTTTTTCTTTGAATAAAACTTCCTTCCCTTCTAGCTCATGATTCTTTAATCATTTTCCCTTCCCCCTTTGATATATTTTTTAGTGATGCGTTGAGGACAACACATGTTTTAAGTGTGGGGGAAGGATTGCCTTTGCTAAATTGTGTTGCCACTGCTTGCATTGCCAAAAGATGAAAAATTCAAAAATTTTGAACTTGTTGAGCTTAATTGACTAGATTTTTCGATGATGTATGAGCGAATTGTTTATGTGATTCTCACCTTCCACTTGACTTTTGCAATCATTGGGCTTTATTTTCAATTCCTTATTTCTTTATGCATGTGAACATTGGCATATCTAGGTGAGAATATAATTTTGACTTGTGTAGTTTTTATTCGTAATTAATTAGCATAGTGGAGTGTTTTTGATGCAGTGTTATTAACCTTGTTTCGTAGCTTGATCTTAGGGAGAAAACATATTAGAGAAAGCCTTGTTGGAAGGATTATTGAGCCTTAATTTTCTTTCTTAATTTGTGTGATTTCCACCTAGTTTTGGTTAACCTCTAGAACTTGTCTATATTCTTTTTCAAAACTGCATTATTACCTGGATTTATGAGCATGATAGGGGCATTTGTTTCTAAACCCTTTTACCCAAACACAAGCCATCTCAATTAACCTTTGCTTACCCCTTTGAGCCCATTACTTTCATTTCATTCCATTGATTTTGAACAAGTGCTTTGCATGAGTTATATTATGTTCGTTATGATTAATTGTGTACTATTGAAAGTTGCTATCTTTATTTTTTTTTAGTTAGATGTGTCAAAAAAAAAAAGAAAAGAAAAAGAGAGAAAAGAAATAGAAAAGAAAAAGAAAAAGAAAATGTGTAAAAAAAAAAGTGCAAAAAAAAAAGAGAAAAGAAAAAAAAGAAAAAAAAGGGAAAAGAAAAATTGGCAATAAGGCATCCTTTAGTAGTTGAAGATTTAAGTTTATTGTTCATTTGATAGTCACATGTTATCTTACATTGAGCTATTTCTCAATACTCATGCATTAAACTTGTTCTACATTTCATTCAATCCATTCATTAGCCTTTCACCAACATTACAACCCAATAAAGTCCCCTTGATCATGAATCTATGGTATGTTAGTAGTGGAGATAGTAGAATCTTTACAAGCCTATGGTAGGTGCTAATCTAGGTGGATTGAGTGAAAATTTCCTATACTTGAGAGTTGAGTGAAACACTTATACCTATGAGAGATCTAATATGTTTCCCTTCCTCTATCTTGTTATGACTTGTGTTACTTTCCTTACATCAAAGCATTCCATGACTGTTGATTGATTTGGGATAGGAGTTACTTGAGTTAATTATATATTCTTACCTTGACAGTTTCATGTTTATTTGTATTGAGTATAACTGTTGGGATTCCTTTGAGTATATTTTGCCCAGGAGTGCAAAAGGCTAAGTGTGGGGGAGTTGACAAATCCATATTTTTATATATTAATTCATATCATTTTAGTGGGTTTTTGTCAACATTGTGGTCCTTAATTTTATTATTTATGCACTAATTGAATTAATATGACTTATATTGAATTAGTGCTTAATAGGGGCATAATTGTCATAATTTTATGATTTCTCCTAAATAATTATTTTTGGAATAAAATGTATTACATTTTTGTGATTTTATATTTCAGGAATTTAGGAGAAATCAGAATTCACAAATGATAACAAAGGATTATAAAATCAGAAATTACATAATATGACCTATGGGCCAAACTTTGCAGTTTAGCCCATTAGGTTTGACTTGGCTTTTCAAAAGAAAAGCAAGACGCAAGAAGAAAGGAGCTGCGGCAGAAAAAGAATTGAAAAGAATTGGAAAACGCAAAGAAAGAAGGTACGCACAGTGGCAGTCAAAAGGAATTGAATTAGAAAGCATTTTTGGAGGCCGCGTGAATTGAAGAAAAGAAAGGAACATCACGCACAGCTGGCCAGAGGGAATTGATTGCGAAAGAAAAGAAAGGACGCCGCAAGGATTGAGAAGGGGGAGAGAACAATCACGCACACGGAGGAGCTCAGGTGCCGCGACTTCAACGCATCATCCTTCTATTTCCCACCATAATCTTCGACACCCATCTTCACCATCTGCACCTATCTCTTGCTTCTATTCTGACGACACAAAAGCAGCTGGCAGCAGCAATATTTTAGCGACAGTAACCGTAAGGCAGCGACGGAATATGGGTGTTCGTGATATCTTGATGATGGCGTCAACTATGCGTGGCTAAACATCTTAATTCTCTAATTCAATGGCAAAGACATGAGTTTGGGATCTCAAATGGGAGTATAAGTTACTCTAATTCTCTACCTAATAATTATATTATGACTCCTAGGTCTTAGGATTAATTTTATAATTATTAGGAATGTTTAAAATGATTTATTTGTATTTATTGAGGATTATTGTGACTGAATTTTTGCTTGACATTTGACATTAATCTTTAATTAACTTTAATTTCATTTACTTTGATCTGGGTCAGACATTGAATTGAGATTATTGTGAATAATTTGTGATTTTTCAAGGTGGCTTGAATTATTGGATCGTTGTGTCTCTTGTTAGCTTAAATTCTATTTTATGAATTATTGAGTTATAATTAAGCATTGGTTTTTAATATCTTTAGTCCTATTTTATTATTCTGGTGGCAGTTAATAAAGTAGGACTTAGAAAATATTTTGTGACAATTCGAGGTGGCTCGATTGTTGGATTAAAAGCTTAATTATAATTCTTAATTCATTATTTATAACTCCCATATCTTTTGAAGCTATGATTGCCTGCGTTATTAAATTGGAGGATTGCTTTTATTATTATTAATCACCTTTGATTTTATTCTTTTCACTCGTTATCATTCATTATTCCTTTCTTTAAACCAAAAATACCAAAAATATTTTATTTGAATCTATTTTTAATTAATTGCATTTAGTTGTTAGTCAATTAAAACAAATCCCATTTTCTAATTTAGGTTGCATTGCATTTAGTTACTTAGAAATTTAATTTCACATTTTGGCTCCTCAGAGAGAACGACCCGAGGTTGCACTATACGCAATCCTTGGTTTAAATTTTTGAAGTAACCCCAAGGCGACATCGGTTCAAAGGTTGTTTCAATGGGACTATCACATTAAATCATTTTCAAAAGACATTGCTCATTAACCTTTGTACTAATAACAAGCATCCCTTAACCCAAAACTCCACTCAAATTCAGTTTACACACAACAATGAAATCTCTTATATATAGATATATATGCTATATGAGCAATTTCCCATAAGCTCAATTATGCACAGCATCCACATCAGGCTTCTTACCATGACAATAATGTATATACTTATACCTCAAGCCAAAACAGTAACACATATGCACGTGTGTGTATATATATATATTCCTAGAGAAAAGAGAAAAAAAAATGATCAAAGCCTCCTTCCCAAATGTTTCCCAATTCATTTGCGTGCACACGGACATGCATAGCAATAGAACCCCTTTCTTTCCTTCAACTAAAATATGCCCCACATATAAATCAGATTCCAATGATACCAACAATTGTTCCCAAATTCTATTTCATTCACTAATTCCATTAATTCCCAACTTTCTTAAAATCTTAATACACATACACATCTTATGCCTCTGTTCCTCTTTCTCTCCTTCAGCATAACCACACACACACACATCAATTTATATCTTCACTGCACAAGCGCAAGTCACAATACATACACACCCAACAGCAATGTTAGCAAAACACAATCTTCTGTTTTTCATCTTTATTTCAACCATAACATCACATATATAGATATATCTTCACAGCGAACCAGATGCTTATATGAATATATATTTATTTAGATTCAACCAAAACAGCCGTGCTTTACATATATATGTATCTGTGCATACAAATATATATATATATATATACATAACTATCTCCCTTGACCAGCGCCCCACAACCACCAATCCGTAACTCAGCCAATATCCATTATTCACTCAGTAGAGATTCTACACGCTCAAACATATACATTCACAATCCGATTATTGCTTCAGTTGTATTAGGACAATCAGTCTCAATTCTCTCACTCGACCAGAAACAGAGCAAAGAACAAAACCTTGCTTGCCACTCACCCCAAAGAACAAACCCCAGAACAGAAATTTCCATGGCACACACAGAAGTTCAATTCATAGAATTCCAATCCCAGCGATAGTGAACAAAAAATAGAATCAGATACTTACCGCTTACTGCCGACAACTCTTTAGCTCTGACCTCGGTATTACTATTCTAGCTTCTTTCTTTTCCATCATCGCGCTCAACCCCATCTCTTCCTCTTTCCTACCCTCAATCACAACACTTTATCATCGTCGGGAGGCGACTGAATACCCAAGAAGTCACAGTGCCCTGTTCAGAACGCACGATGACAACTACCGCAAAAACTACAACGACGGTGATGATAGACCTCAGCGGCGACTCAACAGCGTCGACCCTCTTCTCTCTTCTCCCCCCCGATTGCGACCCATCCAATTTCCCCCACAGGCTCCATTTATCTAAAGGATGTAGGTTGCCAACAGATGTGATGACTCCAACGGCAGTGACCAGCAGATAGAATCGATGGAACACGGAAGAGGATGACTACACGACATCGATGGCGTGAAGTTTTCGTCCTGCTCCTGCCGATTTCTGTCTGCAACGCCGCGAGCATTCAGAAGAGAAATGGTGAAGGGGTACGGCGACTGCAGGCTAAAAGAGGGAGGGGCATTTTGGTAATTTCGCGAGTGAGAAAAAGAAAATAAAACACTTCCTCTGCATTGGCCTGGACTCGAACACGGGACATCACGGTTACTTCAGCGCCTTTCACCACTTAGCTATTGCCTAACCATTTGAAACTTTCTACGTTGAATATATACATATCCATTGTTAAATTTACTTTATTTTATTATTATATTTTTTTTTCCAAGCCATAACAAGACCAATCTGGGAAATTATTTTCGTTTAAGGACAGCCAATTTATCAAGTTTTTAAAGTAAATTAATAAAATTGCAATTATTGATGGAATTTGAGATCTTATCCCACATGGCATCATACATGGCCCTTATATATGTGACAATGGGTGAGTATGTAGCATGCAAAGTTTCAAGTAGCACTTAATGAAGTGAACAAGCAGGAGGTGAAAAGGATGGAAGAGGCAAATGAAGAACTAATTAAGATCTCAATAATAAAAAAAAAAGGAACCAATAAAGATGCTCAAGTGCTATGCTCAAGAACTAATTAACTCATTGTAGTGCTTTCTATACCTAAAGATCTAGAAACAAGTTATTTTAAGTTGTCACTGATCATAACTTCTTTGTTTTTAAGTATCTACTCTAACCTATTCTGTATTTCCTTCGGTCTCTAGATAAGTTCAGAAAGGATCGATATAAATTATGCCGTGAATAAAATAACTCAATTGCAAATCTTAAAAACTTATTTTTAACCGTAGAAGCTTTTTTACAAATCAATTTCAATTGTCAAAAATTATATAAATCTTGAAAGATGAATTATAAATCCCAAAAGCACAGTCATATATATATATATATTGGAATATTAGTTGTAAATAATAAAGTTTTAAATTATAAAAAATTAATTATAAATTAATTTTTAATTTACAAATAACTTATAATTAATTTTACAATATTTACAATTGAGTTTCTGGAATTTACAAATGATCTTGTGGGATTTACAAAATTTCTATAATTTACAAGTGATTTTCCAATTGAACTTCCGAAAATTGCAATTGAAATTTTGATATATACGTCTGAAACTGATATAAGTGGCTGACCACCCGTAAAGGCATTTTCATTTTAAAACAAATAATTGGTAGTCCCTAAATGTGGTTAGTTTGCTATATTGGTTTCTTAATTTCATTTTCCCTATTTTCGTTAGAGCTCTATACGGTTTACTTGCACAATCTATTTTTTTTAATTTCTTAAATCACATTTTTAATATTTTGTCTACAAGAAACAAGATATAATAAATTTTAGAATTAGTCTCATGTGGTGCCATATCTCCATTTTTTAAATCTGACTTATATATATTTTTTAACATTTCATATGGGATATGTATTGTACAAATAATATTACTTTACACCTTGTTTCTTCATTTAAGATGAACAAAATATTAGTATATTGTAATTTGAAATATTAAATTCATATTATTAAATATATTTATAAAAAAATAAAATGAATGGTCAAGAAGTAAAATGATCAGTCGGGATTATAACAGGAAATCGTATAGTAACTGCATTATTGTATAATAAGCAATAATCTACATACGATCCACATAACATAAATTTCACTCACAACCAAAATAAATAATAAAAACAAATGACATATAGTCGTATCCAAATCTTCCTCACATCCAGAAGTAGAAGAGAAAGCAATTAAAGCCAACAGAAATGAATTACATATAGTCGCGAAATGAACAGAACGTTTTCAGATATTAATTAGCTAGAAGGAGGAGGAGAGAAGAATGGGATGGAGGGCATAGTGGTAGGGATGGTGGGAATAGAGGGCATGTTTGGAAACGAGTTTATGGATGGCAATGGAGGAAGAGTAGTTGGAATGGTAGGCATAGAAGGAAGATTAGGTATATTTGTAGGCAAAGGAGGGACATTGTTTGGCTGAGGAATTGTTGGGATTGAAGGCAAAGGTGGTAATCCTGTAGGTTTAGGCAAGTTACTTGGAATTCCCGGCATGTTTGGTATCGAAGGCTGCGTCGTCTGGAGAAGACCACGAGCTGCTAGGCTCGAACTCATCATGCTTGAGAATGTAAGAGCCAAAAGAAAAGTTACGAGGTTGGAGTTCATAGAAGAAGCCATGGCGGAATTATGAAGTTGAAGAGTGGAGAAGACAACGCACGAAGATGAAGATATATGCTTTGGTTTGAGTTTTGATGAGAATATCAATTATGTTTATGGCCTTATATAGATAGAGGCATAGATAGAGTTTCTGGGTTAGGAGAACCATAAGAACAATAAAGACGCTTTGAGATCTTTTGTTAGTTCACCAATTTTCTTGTGGTTGGATTGATTAGGTTGGTGGTTCTTATTTAACTCTGAACTTTCCAGCGTAGGATGGCCAACTATATAAAAACCACTTCTTATAATAATAATAATAATATAAACAGCAACAATAATTGACTGAGTCAAATCCCGTTGGGTTGGTTTAGCTAAATGGGTTCATAGTACTCCTTTTGTCTTTAATCTATGATCTTTGGGAGTTAATATTACTCATAAATATAAAATATATTTCTTATATTTATTATTTTTTTTAAATTACTCTTATTTATACTCCTTCACCAATAATTAAATAAGAGAGTGATTGAACTAAGGAATATGATTAAGGTATTTTAAAAAAATATGATATATTACTAATTTAATCAATTTTATTAATTAAATTAAATTAATTAAATTAGTCCTATATTAACGATCGAGGGAGAAACTTTTATTAAGAAGATTAATTTTTATACCTAAATAAGATTTTCTCAGCTATTCTTTAAATTGTACTTTGTTCATTTGAACTTTTGAATACATTGTTGAGAAATTTTTGAGACATGTCCAATTTTATGAAAACATATTTACATAAATTAATTAATGCTTAATTATAATTAAAAAAATGAAAAATAATAAAAAATCTCTAAAAAATAATAAATATCAAGGTAGGACAATTACCAATAACATATCAAATATTACCAACACAATGTCCTATTTTGGCATTGAACATTTTCTATAGCCATTCTATGTTATTTTCCCTGAAAACACCTCTATATAATTTAAAGAAGGTTCATTTTATTTTTTTTAATCTGTCCATTATATATGTCTTCATGTTATTCTTGTTATCACTAATCATGTTATTCTTGTTAAATTAAAATCTTAAGTATATATCATCTGTTTGCTCAATATATATCATCTGATCCAAACTCAATGAAACTACCTCTTCACGCGTATTTGCTTTGGAGTACGTACAATATCCTAAATAAATAGTCATTGATAGGTAAGGAAGCGTATTAAATTAAAGGATACTTTTCTAGAAATAATTGTTTATTTTTCCGCCTACTTGGTTTCAAATTGAGAACCATTTTAAGCGTATCAAATTAAGGAATAGTGATACTGCAAAAATTATACAAAAATTGAGTCATAAGCTTATATATAGTTCTCTCACACGAACTAGTATTCTAACATACGAACTGGTATTCTAACGGATATGAATATTCATAGAGTGATCTGATTGAAAATGTTGAGTGAAGTGTCCACAATAAATAACCTATTAAAAATAACTGACCTTATGATATTATTTTATTAAAAACTTCATATATATATTGTGGTGTTATTATATTGACAATTAGACTTACTATAAATTATATATATTATTATATATACATATAATTATTTCTTATTAAATTTTATTAAATAATTACATAATTAATTTTATTGATGGTCTCATTGATTGAACCATTACAACCAAGACCTGCTAATCTTTCCAGTTTAGCCTTCGGTTTTTAAAACATTGGCCTTTGCCTATGTTGATGGTTAAGCTGACCTCCTTAGTAGTTATAATAAGATATATGTTGATGGTTTGAACTGTCAATAAATTTGATAAATAACCGCTAAAGAAATCTTTTTTTTTCTAGCAGAGTGAGAGGAGATCAAGGAATTACATCATAGTGATAGCATTACTGCATAATAATAAGTCATAGAATTTATTTAAAAGAAAAATACACACTGTTCTAAATTTCACTTCAAATGACATATAGCCACGTACATGCAACTCTTCCAAACATAAAAACACACGAGATAGATCAATTTAAACCAAAACAAATAGATTAAACGTAAATATGCGAAACTGCTGAGTACAAACTCTACCATAAATTAGGACCAGAGGAGTATATGTGTATATGTCTTTGTTTTGTTAAAAATTAAAGAAATTTTCCTATTTAGGAATGGAAATTGTAAGAGTTACTTTTAAAATAGCAAATTGAACTTTAATTATAATAAAATATTTAAGAATTTCGATTAAATTATGATTAATTTAATTGAGAGAACTGCATATTTGAGGTGGTATTTCTTTCTTTATCTTTTCCACTATAAGTTATTGCCCCTCTCCACAAGTTATTGGGAGAAATGTATTTATTTTAATTTGAAGAACCATGACGAGAACTTTGAAGTTGATTCTTTTGTTTTGATTAATATCGATGTGGTTGGCTCTCTCCTAAAAAATTCCATGATTATAAATATCAAAACTAAAATTCTATTAGAAACTAATGAGAACGAGACAAATTAATGAGTTGTTCTTTCCTTCATCCATAGGAGAAGAACACTTGAGGACATTAAAATTAAGTTAATGACACTTAAGGACGTTAAGTTTTTAAAATACCCAAGTTCTTTTCATGGAATAAAAATATATTTCACTTGCAATTAGTATTTTTGTCTGCATCATGTTTAGATTCTGACACAATTCATGTGTAGTACTTTAGTTTAGTAATAAATTTTAGCAATGTGTTGTAAATTTTTTTAAGACCACTACTTGTTCAATGCCAATGACCTGTAAATTGCAAAAACATTTGGTTAAGGTGCTTAAATGTTCCGTAAGTTTCCACCAAGAAGTACCTAGCCAACGGAAATATTTTTGGATCTAATATATTTGAAAATTTTATTTCATAATAATTTTGCCCTATTCGTTAGTTAATGTTAAGTTTAACTGTTAAATTTTCCTTTTGATCCACTTATCTTTAACAGTTAAACTTAACTTGACTAATGAACTTGATAAAATTACTACGAAATAAAATTTTTAGAACATATTAGTTCGAAATAAAATTTTTCGAAAACGTCCTGGTATTGGGTACTCTTGGGAAAAGCTTCCAAAGCATTTAAGGACCTTAACACAACCTTTTTTTTTTTGGTAGATTATCAACAATAGGTTTGTAAATTCTTGAAAGAACTTTTAAATATTAAAAAAATAAATTTTCAATTGCATAAGAATCTGAAAATTGGTTTGTTTTTATTTGCAAGAGGTTTCTAATAATTTACAACTCTATTGTTGACAATTTACAGCTATATTTTTGGAACTTTTAAGTCAATAATGTAAAAATCCAGTTATAGGGATTATTTTTATTTCCAAGTGATCTTTGAAAAAATTACAATTCCTCTACTAATAATTATTTACAAATAAATTTTAGTCGTAATTTACAAATAAAGGTTGTATAAGTATGCTATTATCCCATATTTCATTCCCACCCCATTCACATTGTTCTATTATTCATTTTCTTAGCCTCATTGATTTAAGTTGCATTTGAATTTACTTTTTCCAAAAAAAAAGTCACTCTGTTTGATTAGCTTAACTAAGATGAGCACGGATTTAGTTTGTGACCAATCCCTCTTATTTTAGTTCCTTGCAGAACGACCTTATGAATTCCGCTATATTCCTTTTAATATGATATCAAAAAATTTAGGTTGTTAATAAAGTACTGTTAGACCATCCACAGCCATATCATCGTTGAAAAGTCATTGTTCAGTCACGTGAATTACTTTGCGATGTATTGTGAAACGATCAGTGAGAATCATATTCGTTTTGCCCTGAAAGATACTGATAAGGGTTTAAGAAAAACCAAATTAATTGCCAATCGATAGATAACAAGGAACTCATACAACTGATGTTAAAAAGAAACATACACTACCTTAAACTTCACGCCGAACATGTATACAAACATAAAACTCATCCTAACATACAGAAATACAAGGATGCAATTTAAGCCAATGCAAATGAATTATACGTATATATGAAGCAACTAATAACAGCAGATGAGCCATAAGTGAAGCATTTTTTGATATTAATTAGCAGGAGGAGGAGAGAGGAATGGGATAGATGGAATAGTAGTAGGGATAGTGGGGATAGAGGGCATGTTTGGCAATGGAGGAAGTGTGGCCTGTGGTACTTTTGGAATATTGGGAATGGTAGGCATAAAAGGAAGAGGAGGAAGTGTAGAAGTGGGTTTGGGCAGACTGGGGAGATTTGTAGGCAAAGGAGGAATATTATTACTTGGGATTGAAGGCAATGGTGGTAATCCTGTAGGTTGAGGCAAGTTACTTGGAATTCCCGGCATGTTTGGTCTCGAAGGCTGTGTCGTTTGGAGAAGACGACGAGCTGCGAGGGTGCAACTCATCGTGCTCGACACTGTGAGAGCCATTATGAAAGCTGTGATGATGGATTTGCATGAAGAAGAAGCCATGACTGAATTATGAAGAAGAAGAATAATCGATATATGGGAATGCTTTGGTTCGTGCTTTGATGAGAATCCATGGGGGTTTCTTGGAGTTTATATAGATGGAGATAGGTAGGGAAAGCGTGGATTGGATCTTCTGGTCGTTCAACAATTCTGTCTTTGTTCTTTTCGGTTGGACTGATATATGGTTGGTAACCATCTCTCATCACTCAAATGTAGGACGTCCAACTATAATATTTTAAAATTATTAAGAGGAAAATAAAAGGTTTTACTATTGTTACAAAATTAGTTTTTAGGTATTTTATTAATGTTATTCATATTTTTATTTTGGATTTGCAAGCCTCGGTTGAAATTAACTATATTGGTTCCCCAACGGAGCACCAAACAACACAATACTCTGTTTCAAAATTGAAGGTAAGCTGAAAGTTTCTAACAATGACCATGATTAGTGCGTAGAGAGCGTAGAGTTTAATCTCCACCGTTCATTTAACGTGCGTTTGAGATCGTCCCATGTGGCTTTTTCTTATTTCATCTGGATAGTCCATTGTTTATTTTTAATATCAAAGGATCTATTTCATTTTTCATTAATATATGTGAAGTAGCTTTTACCTCCTTAAATAAAGGGATTCAATATTATATTTAAAATTTATTTTTCTTAATATGTTTCTACATTATTCTTTGAAAGTAGACTTTAATATTTCGTTTATCTTACATGAAAAAAAGGTACAAAATAATATTATTTGGACCATCTATATATTTTAAAGGTAAAAATATTAAATATATACGTTTCAAATCTCGTTTAGATTATTTTTAAAAGTATATCAATTTTAATATTTTTTATCTTGTTTTTATAAAAAAAATATAATTTAGATAAAGAAAAAACAATTAAGAATGTCCGAATCTCATCAAGTTATCGTTTAAAATTTTAATAGCTTATCAAATGATATTTATCATAAGCAATGGCATTTAGAGAAAACATGGGAGGGGCAACCACAAATCATAAAATTAGATACATTGTAATATGATCCATTAAATAGTATAAAAAGAAGAGACCAATCTGGGAAATTATTTTCGTTTAAGGACAGCCAATTTGTCAAGTTTTTAAAGTAAATTAATAAAATTGCAATTATTGATGGAATTTGAGATCTTATCCCACATGGCATCATACATGGCCCTTATATTTGTGACAATGGGTGAGTATGTAGCATGCAAAATTTCAAGTAGCCCTTAATGAAGTGAACAAGCAGGAGGTCAAAAGGATGGAAGAGGCAAATGAAGAACTAATTAAGATCTCAATAAAAAAAAAGGAACCGATAAAGATGCTCAAGTGCTATGCTCAAGAACTAATTAGCTCATTGTAGTGCTTTTTATACCTAAAGATCTAGAAACAAATTATTTTAAGTTTTCACTGATCATAACTTCTGTGTTTTTAAGTATCTACTCTAACCTATTCTGTATTTCCTTCGGTCTCTAGATAAGTTCAGAAAGGATCGATATAAATTATGCCGTGAATAAAATAACTCAATTGCAAATCTTAAAAACTTATTTTTAACCGTAGAAGCTTTTTTACAAATCAATTTCAATTGTCAAAAATTATATAAATCTTGAAAGATCAATTATAAATCCCAAAAGCACAGTCATATATATATTGGAATATTAGTTGTAAATAATTAAGTTGTAAATTATAAAAATTAATTATAATTTTTTTAATTTACAAATAACTTATAATTAATTTTACAATATTTACAATTGAGTTTCTGGAATTTACAAATTATCTTGTGGGATTTACAAAATTTCTATAATTTACAACTGATTTTCCAATTGAACTTCCGAAAATTGCAATTGAAATTTTGATATATACGTCTGAAACTGATATATGTGGCTGACCACCCGCAAAGGCATTTTCATTTTAAAACAAATAATTGGTAGTCCCTAAATGTGGTTAGTTTGCTATATTGGTCTCTTAATTTCATTTTCCCTATTTTCGTTATAGCTCTGTACGTTTTATTTGCACAATCTTTTTTTTATTTATTAAATCACATTTTTAATATTTTGTCTACAAGAAACAAGATATAATAAATGTTAGAATGTGATTTTAGAATTAGTCTCATGTGGTGCCTTGTTTCTTCATTTAAGATGAACAAAATATTAGTATATTGTAATTTGAAATATTAAATTCCTATTTTTAAATATATCTATAAAAAAATAAAATGAATGGTCAAGAAGTAAAATGGTCAATTGGGATTATAACAGGAAATCGTATAGTAACTGCATTATTGTATAATAAGCAATAATCTACATACGATCCACATAACATAAATTTCACTCAACCAAAATAAATAATAAAAACAAATGACATATAGTCGTATGCAAATCTTCCTCACATCCAGAAGTAGAAGAGAAAGCAATTAAAGCCAACAGAAATGAATTACATATAGTCGCGAAATGAACAGCATGTTTTCAGATATTAATTAGCTAGAAGGAGGAGGAGAGAAGAATGGGATGGAGGGCATTGTGGTAGGGATGGTGGGAATAGAGGGCATGTTTGGAAACGAGTTTATGGATGGCAATGGAGGAAGAGTAGTTGGAATGGTAGGCATAGAAGGAAGATTAGGGATATTTGTAGGCAAAGGAGGGACATTGTTTGGCTGAGGAATTGTTGGGATTGAAGGCAAAGGTGGTAATCCTGTAGGTTTAGGAAAGTTACTTGGAATTCCCGGCATGTTTGGTATCGAAGGCTGCGTCGTCTGGAGAAGACCACGAGCTGCTAGGCTCGAACTCATCATGCTTGAGAATGTAAGAACCAGAAGAAAAGTTACGAGGATGGAGTTCATAGAAGAAGCCATGGCGGAATTATCAAGTTGAATAGTGGAGAAGGCAATGCACGAAGATGAAGATATATGCTTTGATTTGAGTTTTGATGAGAATATCAATGATGTTTATGGCCTTATATAGATAGAGGCATAGATAGAGTTTCTGGGTTAGGACAACCATAAGAACCATAAAGACGCTTTGAGATCTTTTGTTAGTTCACCAATTTTCTTGTGGTTGGATTGATTAGGTTGGTGGTTCTTATTTAACTCTGAACTTTCCAGCGTAGGATGGCCAACTATAATAATAATAATAATAATTATTATTATTATTATTATTAATATAAACAGCAACAATAATTGACTGAGTCAAAACCCCATGGGTTGGTTTAACTAATACTATGGTTCTTAATATAAAATCTAATTAGAGAATTAATATTAATTTTAAATATAAAATCTATTTCATATACTTATCAACTATTTTTTAAATTACTCTTATTGATACCCATTCAATAATAATCAAGTAAGAAATAGATTAAAAGGAGGAAGATGATTAATGTGTATTAAAAAAATGATATGTTAATTAATTTTTTTAATCAAATCAAATTTATTAAATATATCATATATTAAGGACTAAATGAGTAAATCTTATTAAGAAGATTAATTTTTATAGCTAACTAAGATTTCTCAGCTATTCTTTAAATTGTACTTTGTTATGTCCAATTTTATGAAAACATACTTACATAAATTAATTCTTAATTATAATTAAAAAATGACAGAAAAAGACTTTGGGGAATGATAAATGCTAAAGTAGAACAGTTACCATATTAAATATTGCCCACACAATATCAATATTTGACATTTTCTAGAGTATTTTTCTATCATTTTTTTCTGAAAAAACTTCTATATAATTTCAAGAGGTTAGTTTTATTTTTTTAATGTGTCCAATATATATGTCTTCATGTTATTCTTGTTATCACTAATCATGTTTTTATTTTAAATTAAATCTTAAGTATATATCGTCTGTTTGCTCAATATATATCATCTGATCCAAACTCAATGAAACTACCTCTTCCCGCGTATTGAATGAACCATGCTTTGGAGGAATACGTACAATATGCTAATTAAGTAGTCATTGATAGTTAAGGAAGCATATTAAATTAAACGATACTAATCTAGAAATAACTGTTTATTTTTCCGCCCAATAGTGATAATGCGATATGCTATGAGTCTTGCGTAGAGGAATCTTATCCAAAAATTATGACTTTTAAACTTACATAGTTCTTTCACCTCAACGAACTAGTATTCTAACATGTACTCTCTTTATACACTCATGCTTATAATATTGGTAGTTCCATTAAAAGATCTACATTTCACGGATATGACTATTCATAGAGTGGTCTGATTGAAAATGTTGAGTGAAGTGTCCACCATAAATAACCTATTAAAACTAACTGACCATTTCTAAAAGTTCAATATATTTTCAAATCGTTTGTAGCCCCATGTATTGTGGTGTTATTATATTGACAATTAGATTTATTATAAATTATATATATTATTATATATACATTTAATTATTTCTTGTTAAATTTTATTAAATTATTACGTCATCAATTGTATTGATGGTCTAATTGATTGAACCGTCACAAGCAAGACTTACTAATCCTTCCAGTTTAACCTTCGGTTTTTAAAACATTGGCCTTTGCCTATGTTGATGGTTAAGCTGACCTCCTTATTAGTTGTAATAAGATATATGTTGATGGTTTGAAATGTCAATAAATTTGATAAATAACCGCTAAAGAATTTTTTTTTTCTAGCGGAGTGAGAGGAGATCAAGGAATTACATCACAGTGATAACATTACTGCATAATAATAAGTTATATAAGTTATTTTTTAAAAAAAAATACACTATTCTAAATTTCGTTCACTTCAAATGACATATAGCCAAGTACATACAACTCTTCCAAACATACAAACTCAAGAGATACATCAATTTAAACCAAAACAAATAGATTAAACATAAATATTATAGCATGCACGCTGCTGAGTACAAACTGCTGGCAGCAATGGTAGAGGAAAAACTACAATAACGGCCAACAACCGCACAATAGATGAACAAGATTTTGTGATATTAATTAGAAGGAGGAGGAGAGAGGAATGGGATAGAAGGAATAGCGGTTGGGATTGTGGGAATAGAAGCCATGTTTGGCAATGGAGGAAGTGTGGCCTGTGGTACAGTTGGAATTGTAGGCATGGAAGGAAGAGGAGGAAGAGAAGTAGTGGGTTTAGGAAAATTTGGGAGATTTTTAGGCAAAGTAGGAATATTATTAGTTGGGATTGATCGCAAAGGTGGTAATCCTGTAGGTCTAGGAAAATTACTGGGAATCCCTTGCATGTTTGGTATTCAAGGTTGTGTTGTTCATGTCAACTACTAGAAACTAACTGCTACCAAAATCTATTTTTTTTAAGTGAGCTTCTAGGCTCGAACTCATCATGCATGAGAGTGTGAGAGCCATAAGAAATATGGTTGTGATTATAGATTTCCCTGAAGAAGAAGCCATGTCCATTGCAACGTGAAGAAGTAGAATAAGAGAATGAAGGAAGATGATTTCTAAATTTGAGGTTTAATTTGATGAGAATCCATTGGGTGTGTTGTTCTTTATATAGATAGAGGTAGGTAGGAAGGACGTGTGGTTTGGAGAACCACAAAAGAGACTTTGAAATGTTTTGTTAATTAGTTCACCAAACTCCGTCCTCCAATATCCTTCATAATTAATTAATTAGGATCCAATTCAGGACAAATTTAATTTGTCATTTTCACATTTAAGTGATGAAGTAGTTTAACGCAATGACAAATGTAATATTCTTCAAGTAAAAAGGTCTATAAGATACTCCCTCCTCTGTTAATTATGAGGTAACTTCACTTTTTTTTTTTTTTGAGTGGTATTCCCTTCCGTCCATAATATAAGTTATTTAAACTAATTCATTAAAATCAAGAAATGATAGTTAATATAAAGAAAATTGATAAATAAATATTAATTATTTTAGGTGACTTATATTATAGATAAAAAAAATTCTAAAAGTAGCTTATAATTGTATACAGGCGTAGTAGTTGATATTTTTAAACTTAGAAAAAGTTGTGATTTTTCAATTTTAGCCGTAACTAAAATTATTGAGATCACAATCATCTAGTCCCCTAGCTCAGTTGGTTAGAGTTTTGGTCTTATGAACCAAAGGTCGCTGGTTTGGTCTTGCTGGGATCAATTTCTTAATTCATTTGTAACATAAAAAAGAAAGAAATTAAATTAATGAGAGACCTAGCACGTCCTTGCCCTGTAATTAGGCCCTAAGTAGGGCTTTAAACTTCTACCATAAATTAGGATCAGAAGAGTGTATATGTACATGACTTTGTTTTGTTAAAAATTAACGAAACAAAACAACTCAATTTTTCTATTTAGAAATGGAAATTGTAAGAGTTACTTGTCAAATAGCAAATTGAACTTTAATTATAATAAAATATTTAATAATTTCAATTAAATTATTTTTCATTTAATTGAGAGAACTGCATATTTGAGGTGGTCTTTCTTTCTCTATCTTTTCCACTATAAGTTATTGCCTCTCCACAAGTTATTGGGAGAAATGTACTTATTTTAATTTGAAGAACCATGACAAGAACTTTTTAAGTTGATTCTTTTTTTTTTTTTTTATTAATATCGATGTGGTTGGCTCTCTCCTAAAAAATTCCATGATTTTAAAGATCAAAACTAAAATATTGTTAGAAACTAAATGAGAACAAGACAAATTAATGAGTTGTTCTTTCCTTCATCCATAGGAGAAGAACACTTGAGGACATTGAAATTCCGTTAATGACACACTTAAGAACGTTAATGTTTTAAAATATCTGTCAAGGATTAAGTTCTTTTCATGGACCTTAACCCAAAACATTTTTTTGTAGATTATCAACAATAGATTTGTAAATTCTTGAAAAGAACTTTTAAATATTAAAAAAATACATTTTCAATAGCATAAGAATCTGCAAATTGCTTTGTTTTTATTTGCAAGAGGTTTCTAATAATTTTACAACTCTATTGTTGACAATTTACAGCTATATTTTTGGAATTTTTAAGTCAATAATGTAAAAATCCAGTTATAGGGATTATTTTTATTTCCAAGTGCTCTTTGAAAAATTTACAATTCCAATAACGTTTAGTCGTAATTTACTAGTAAATTGTGCAAAAAAAGTTTGAGCATGGTTTCGTTCCTCTTATTTTCAATTGATATCTAGGAATTATGTAATAATTTGAATAAGGGATTTTTTTTTTTATTGACAACTTTAGTTTTAGGAATTTACAACTCCAGCACTAATAATTAATTTTTGTAATTTTCAAAGTTAAGTGAATAATAAATATAAGGGAAAATATTAAGGGCGATTTTTTCAGTTCAAATAAACTTTTATGTCTAAAAAGGAGCCTGATACCTAAGAAGTATTTTTAAATTTTAAAATATTTAGTTATCATTAAGTAACTTACGAAGTTCCAATTGCCATCTTCCTTGCCTCTTTGTTATTTGTTATGTATTTCGTGGTTTCATGAGAAATCATTCCTTGATTAGATTGGTTTGACTAATCGATATTCCCACAAAATATATGAATCTTTCACATAATGTATAATTCAAAAACTTGCATGTTGAAAAATCTTAATTAAATGCACATATGATTTTAAATGAAAAAAAATCCAATTACCACTCAAGGATCGCTTTTCCTTTAGTATTCTCACAAAGAGTAGTAGAAAAATGCCCATTATAATATATATCTTTCTCTCTCTCTGAGTGAATTAGACGGTGAATATCGAGCAAAACAGAAGCGGTGGAGAGCTTTAATGAAAAGATTCAATACAAGAATGTGTAAAACACTGTTAAACTATATATGATCGACATATCAATAACATAAAATTTCACACAACACAATGAAAAGCAATAATACAAATGACACACACACATATATATATATATGTAGTCCCATACATCCCTTCCTCACGGGCTGAAATAATACAAGAAAGCAATTTATTAAGCCAACACAAATGAATTATATGACAAGTACTACTACATCAAGCGAAGCGAACAGCGGACATGAACAGCCAGTGAACCGTTTTATGATGAGATTAATTAGAAGGAGGAGGAGAGAAGAATGGGATTGAGGGAATGGTGGTAGGGATGGTGGGAATAGAGGGCATGTTTGGGAACGAGTTTATGGATGGCAATGGGGGAAGAGTAGTTGGAATGGTAGGCATAGAAGGAAGATTAGGGATATTTGTAGGCAAAGGAGGAAAATTGTTTGGCTGAGGAATTGTTGGGATTGAAGGCAAGTTACTTGGAATTCCAGGCATGTTTGGTATCGAAGGCTGCATCGTTTGGAGAAGACCACGAGCTGCTAGGCTCAAACTCATCATGCTTGAGAATGTAAGAGCCAGAAGAAAGGTTACCACGATGGAGTTCGCAGAAGAAGCCATGGTGGGATTATGAAATTGAAGAGTGAACAAGACAATAAGATATGCTTTGGTTTGAGTTTTGATGAGAATACCAAAGAGCTTATGGTCTTATATAGATTGGGGTACAGATAGAGATTCTGGGGTTAGGAGAACCATAAAGACGCTTTGAGATATTTTGTTAGTTCACCAATTTTCCTGTATGGTACATATTATCTTGTGGTTGGTTGGACTGATAAGATTTGTGGTTCTTACTAGTCTAAACTTCCAAACGTCGTTAGATGAACTACTAGTGTATTATTTTATTATAATATATAGTAGCTAATTAGACGAAAAGGGAAATAAAATATTATAACAATAATATTGACAATAACAACAATAATTGAACATGAAATATTAAAACCCGTTGAGTTGGTTTAACTAATTAAATGGGTTCATACCAATATTTCTGAAGACAAATTTTTATATAGTGAATGTTTGGCAAAAAATTAAAGTCTTTATAGGAAATGGGATTCTAGCAACTAGTCTGTTTGTTGTTCTTTGTTCATTTGACCTTTTCAATGAATTATTATGTTTAGAAACTTTTGGGTTATTTCTTATTTAAAAAAGATTTTAATTAATACTTACTTATATTAAAAGCATCTCTCCAAATATATAACTTAAAAGGCGTTCATTTTATTTTTTTGATGTCCAACCAATGTCTTCATGTTATTCTTGTTATAATAGTTAATAATGTTTTATTTTTTAGCAATTTAAATAGGGTTAAAGAGCATTTTCTCTCTCTCTCAAAAGTACCTTGTGAAGAGCATTTGGTATCTAAACAAAAACAAAATGGTGTTATGTCATCACAAGTCTTCAAAAAGAGCACAATGTGGTCTAATTTTAACATATGTACATGTGTTACTTTTGACCCATCGTGCACATGGCATACATTGAACGAAACAAATGGATTTAAGGTTATTTCTGTTGAGAAAGTATTCTTGACTGAGCCATTGTAACCCTAAAACTTAATAATCTCCTTTACTTATTAATATAAGAGTTAGTTGACTAATTTAGATAAATTAATAAAGTTAAATAAATCAGTTAATTATAACTAATATAAAAATTAGTTGACTAATTTGGATAGACCAACTAAAGAGTATATAATATAAATTTGTTTTAAATAATTTTATTTAGTTATAATTAATTGATTTATATAATTTTTTGTTATCTAAATTAATCAATTAACTCTTATATTAAGGATTAGATATAATAATATGGAGTAACTTTCACCCCTTGTTTTTTAATAAAGCATGAGACATCATATTTTGAAGTTCTACATGACTTGCAATTCCAATTTTCTGACTTGACATTCGTCAATTGAAAAATTCTCTTAACCAGCATTAATGGCCAACATAGACACTTACACGCTTTGGTTAAGAAAATAAAATATATAGGCTCAACAAATGGACGGCACTTAGCTTGCCAACTAGGCATTAATCAATTAAAAATGATATTAGCGCACTGTTAGTTGAGTATTAGCATGAGACTAAAAGATTATTTTGAAAAATTGGGGAAAAGTCCGCAATATTATTTTAATGTGAAGGGCATAAATCAAAATACTGGTACTCTGCATATAGAAAATTTAATTTTTAGAGTATTAGTAAAAGTTATCATATTTTTTTCACCAATAAATTTTTAATGGAGAACTTCTCCTCAATTTCCCCTAAATTATTTTACCATAAAATACTTAGCTGAAATAACAAGCCATTTCACATCTTAAATATAACGGTTAAGGTGTAAATTTATTTTTAGAAGTTTTCAGTTATGAGCATTAGGTATTCAAAAGTTTTTTTAAAAGCAATGTTATTTAAAAAGTTTTTAAATTGAAGCAATGTCACCGTGACTATTACTTAAAGTTAAATTTAATCTTTAGTTGATTAATATGTTAATATGACATCTATATCATTTTTTTATTAAAGTGTAAATTTGCCCTGAAAGCTTTCATTTAGGAGTGTTGGGTATCCAAAATATTTTTTGGATCAATATCACCTTGGCCATTATCCAGATTCAGTTTGATCGTTAATTGGATCAAATATTTTAAGTTAGTCTATTACACATGTCATTTATTTTATTTGTTTCTAATTCATATTTATAAATGAGAAAAAATTCAAAAAAAATACATTCCTCCAAACTCCATCATTATCAGAGTATCATTCTCAGCAAGCCATATTCTGGAAAACTCTCAAAAAATAACATATAATAGTCCTAAAATGAAGTATGATCTCCTGAAAAGTGATATTTTATTAACAGTGGAGGTTAGAGAAATATATTTTAATTTTTTCTTATTTATAAATTAGACTTCAAAAAAAATGAAGTGGATAGCATGTAGGCCTAAACAACTGGCGGAGTGGGCTAGGCCGATGGGTAGCCTGTGCCACGCCCGTTTATTTTTTTCTGGGCATGGGCTAGACCATATCCATTCCCCAACTCATTTAAGTCACTATTAAATGAGTTGGGCTAAACTCGTTTGAGTTACAACGGACATAGGCAGTTTATTTGTTAAATAGGGGAAAATTTTCAATTTAAATCTATTTAAAGTTTTAATAACAATCAATGCTCATAAACAATATAATATACAGTAATAATAAGACAATAATACACATGATATGATTATTCATCCTAAAATCACAACTCTACAAAATACCCATTTAAATATTTAAATCAGATTTTTATCCATCAAAAATAGCTTAATTATAAATTATAATCTTTACAACTTAAAATTTAAGAACTTCAACATTATGTAATAAAAACTAAAGCCTCTTAAAACATGAAGCTTTGTTTCGGACTTCATCATCACACATGCAAATACAACAAGGACAAAATATTCTCCATAGCAAAAAAACATTATATATATGGGAAAGCACGGGCAGCCCGATGATGTGCCCGTAGCCCTCCAGTATAATATAGTAAGTCTACCCATTTAAACCCACCCGTTACGTGCTTATTTTTGGCGGGCTCAAATTGGGCAAATTTACCCCGGGACTAGGCGAGGTACACCAAGCTGTGGGCATCTTGCTCAACCCTAATGGTACATGGATTGATTAACTCAGTATATTTATTCAAATTAAACCTGAATAACAGTCGGGGCAATATTGAATTTAAAACAATTTATTGATACCCAGTGTTCCTTAGTAAGATCTTTTCAAGCAAATTTACATATTAACCCAAAATAAAAGATGACGTGGATGCTATGTGGTATGTTATATCAACATATTAGTCAACTAATTATTAAATTTAATTTTGAAAAATGTTTAGCGCAATATTATTATGATTTAAAAACTTATAGACGTTGCTCAGAAAAATACTTCCAGATACCCAATATATTTGACTGAAAACTTTTTGGGATAAATGTATACTTTAACATAATGCCACATGTTTTGATAAAAAAAAAAAAAAAAAGGTGTCAATTGCTCCACATTATTAGACATTAGGATGTCAATTGCTCTGCTATGAATGAATTTTTTAGGTAAAAATTCCTTTTCTTACCATTAGGTAAAAATTCCATTTAACCCAAAACACTTTCACACTGGTATGACACGTATCGGTTAAACATGATTCTCTCTTTGAAATTAATAGTCAACGTGAATGTACTTTGGCTCAAGGACAACCTTGCAATGATTTCGATACTTGATGGATATTAAGAGATTCTTAATATTTGATTTGTCGGATTTATTTTTATTTAGTTCTCTCTTCAACATTTTTGTTTTCCTAAAGAAGGAAAAATTATTTTGCCTTTAAGCAATTGCATATTTTGTGAAAACCCTTTGGCCATCATTCTCTTTATCTTTCCTTTGGTTAATATTATTATAGTTTTTTTTAAATATTAAAGTATAAATTTATCTAAAAACTTTTTACTCGGTAGCAATGTTGTCACAAAAAAAATTTTAGATTCAATATTACTCTAAAAATTTTAAAACATAGCAATATTATTGTCCCACCTCTTTAAAAACTAGTATTGATCCTTAAAAGAATTAATATTAATCATTAAAGTTTTTAGATTTAAATACACAGAACCTCTTGAATTTTCGTCAGTTGCATAAAATCTCCCTTATATTTAAAAATTTAAATTAAACTCCCTAATATTTCAAATTTTAATTAATAAGTCACTCCCGTTAAAATTGTTATTAAAGTTAATGTTTTTTCATATTATAATTTTTATATTTTTCAAAAGATAATACTTAGCAATTTACATGTAATTGTTTTAATTAGGTTATATTTTTTGTTTAAACAATAGTCAAATAAATATTTTAAATGCTTTTTAAGTATTTTATATTTTTTAGGCATTTAAAAAATACTGTCTAGTGTTATTTCAATATTTTATATTTTTTAGATATTTTATTTTAAGTATCTAGAAAAATTAAAAATTATATGTCAAGTGTCAAATATTATTTTTTTAAATGAAATGACATATAATAAAAAAATATATAAATTATAATATGGTAAAAATCGCTAACTTCAACAACAATTTTAAGAGCTTGATAATCAAAACAGGAAACATTATAATTTGTATTTTAAACTTTTAAAGGTTAAAAAGGTTAAGTGAAACTGACCTAAAATTTATGGGATTTTATGTATTTTAGTCAAGTCTTTAATAGTAATGGGTAATATTGTTCTATTTTAATATTTCTTAGGCAACTTTGAACTTAACAATTTTTTTAAGATAACATTGCTCCTAGATAAAAATTTCAAGAATAAATTTATAGTTAATAGAGTAATAATTAATCAGGGTTTTAGACGTTTGAGAGCAGATCGAGAAAACATCGCAGTAACTGTATTATTGTATGATATATTTAGTAAGTGATCGATAACACGTGAATTACACTATGAATACCAAGGAAGACCTCAGAATACTAAACCAACACACCCTGTCTCAAATCTCACTCTAAAACAAAAGGAAAAACATACAGACATACGAGATAAAGCAACTTAAACCAATACAAGTGAAAGTATACGTATACATGAAGAACTAACATAATATTGTTGCTGAGTACCAAAAACCACCATAATAGATCATGAAGCAGCTAACATTATTGGATGAACCATTAATTTTGTGTTTTCAGTTAGAAGGAGGAGGGGAGAAGAAAGGGATAGAAGGAATATTAGTTGGGATTGTGGGAATAGATGGAATCTTAGGAAATGGAGGCAGCAGGTTTGGGATGTTTGTAGGCAAAGGAGGAACATTAATTTTGGGTTGAGGAATTGTAGGGATTATTGAAGGCAAAGGTGGGAAGTTACTTGGAATTCCAGGTATGTTTGGTAACGAAGGTTGAGTTGTTTGAAGAAGACGACGGGCTGCTACCCTCGAACTCATCATCATGCATGAGAATGTGAGAGCCATAAGGAATAAGGCTGTGATTATAGATTTTCCAGAAGAAGAAGCCATGGTGGAGTAATTAAGGTGAAGAGAAGAAGAAAAAGAAGATAATATAGGAAGATGATTGCTAAATTTGAGCTCTGATGACAATCCATGGAGGTTTCAGGGTCTTTATATAGATAGAGGTAGGTAGTAGATAGAGGTAAGTAGGATGACGTGGCACAGAACCTCTCTATTGTGAGCTCCCTCCATTGCTTCTCCATTTAAAGAAAACAACTCCGTTTTGTTATGAGGTGAAATCTCATCCATTAATTTTAATATCTAATCTTAACCGTGGATTAAGACATATAAAGGGAAGAGACTCGACATTATAACAAAATAGTTGAAATTTTAAAATCAATAGTTGAGATTCCACCTAATAACAAAACGTTATCATTTTATTTCAATGAAGAAGCAATGAAGATGTTCCATTTTGAGGGGAACCTGTGGTTTGGGGGAGTATAAATGAGACTTTGAAATCTGTTCATATTTAGTTCGCCAAACTGCTCCATCCTTGACGCCTGAAAGTTCGTCAAGTGGCATGCTGCCAAACTCTATACAGTGCATATAATAATTAATTAGGATCGAATTTAGGACAAATATATCATTTTCACATTTAAAAATAATAAGAGTTTATCCTGTTTAAAGAATTTATTTGACTTTTCTGTGGAATTTATAGATTGGATATAGCTTACCAATTTCTGAATTTGAAATTTCAATTTCAAGTTTATTCTTGACTAATAATAGCTTGGTTGGCTATCCTCTCATCAACTCACCAGACTTTTATGCTTGGAAAGATCTTCGATTTTTACAAGAAACAATCAGAAAAAGACAGATTGCTTAGTTGTTCTTTCATTTGTAATAATCGACGAGGATCTTGAAAGTAATTTAATTATATTAGAGAATAGTATAAAAAAAAAATTATATTAGAGAATGACAGATAGGTCCATAATTTTAAAGAGTCTAGTAATTATGAGTAAGATTTAAGTTTTAAGTATAATTTTCATTTTGTAACTATCTGAATCATATTTACAATTTATTTTTAAAAAAATTTAGATATTTAACTGTCGTTAATTCAACCTTCTGAGACTTAAATATCATTCCTCCTAATTAAGAACCTCAAATTCTTAAAATATCATTTAGGATTAAGGTCTTTTTCAAGGAATAAAAAAGACTTTCCCATGAATATTTTAAGACAAGAATGTTAGTCATAAACATTTTAAATTATACTAACATACTCCAAAAGTGCCAAATAACCTGAACTCGATCTAATTAAAAATAACAACGCATTTAATGATTCCCTTAAAAAATTTACGATTTATTTTAGTTTTTAAAAAAATAAATATTTTAATTTAAAAAAATAAAACTCATATGAACCAAATTAAAAGGTTATTTTTTTCTTTAAAATGAAATAAAATGTGAATTATTTCATAATCATCAGTTAATTAAAATTAAAATATAATAAATTATCGTATTTTGATTAGACATAATTTACATGAGGTATATTTGTTATCTTTTAATTAGATATAGTTTAGATTATAGAACACTATCAAAATATATAATTATATCCCAAAGATTTTCCACATATGTATGCCACATGTCACATTATTGTGCGCCCTAGTTTACATGTTTACAATTTAAAATTGCTTGATCAAAATATTTAGATACTCCTAAAGTGCCATTCCATTTATACTCTAACTAATTAAAATACAACTTTTTTGATTTAAATATTAGTTGGCATCCTCTATTTTTTTCAAAAAAAGAGAAAAAATCCATAACAATTAGAAAATAACAAATATAGATAAATTATTATAATAAATAATATATTTTGATTGATTGGAGCATGGATGATATATATATAGTATTTTGGAAACATGCAAGTATTTCTCACTATTTGAAGCATAGTTAAATTTAGGCCATATTGCGCAAATTAAGACAGAGAGATGTTTGCTGACCTTTTTACACTTTATACCAATTGCTTCTCACAATATTTTAACGGCAAAAATGTTCTTTAAGCGTAGAAAATAACAGTTCCATTACAACTAATCTACAAATAAAACTTTCCTAATTTACAATTTTAAAACGCGATTAGAGAGTTTGACGTTTAAAGAACAAGTATGTCCCAAAATAAAATTAGTGATAAAATTTTAATAAATTTTTAATTAAAAATGTAAGATAAACAAGAAAAGAAAATTAATTAAAGATTAATTTAAACAATTTTATATTTCAAAAACTAAACTCATTAAAATCTCTCCGCTTATTTTATTTTAAATCTTTTCTAGCATCATGCAGATGTCTGAGAAATTTAGGAGCTCCAAATATCAATGAATCCATGTGTTCATAAACCTCAGTATATAACTATTTAACATAAATTCCCAGAGTAAAGCATGGTCATTGGAATACGGTCCGTTTACTGAATGATTTGTGAACTGGATTTGAGGAATTCTGCATCTGAAACTGCAGATTTTTCAATTTGACTGATATCATCTTCACATTGGAGAATCACAAATCAATAATTAAAAGAAGAATAATCATATATATACAAAGAGTTGCCCATTTTCCCTACACCAAAAAAAAAAAAAGAACAAGAACAAGAAATAAAAAGTTATTCCAACATGATAAGTAACCAAACTAGGACATGCTATAATAAATGGCCTATGCTGAAGTAATTAACACTCGAGTGTATTGGAGATCAAGATGATGCAACCTTGCCGTAGTCCTTGCAGAATCCTTGAGCAGGCTTCAAAATTTTTGGTATCATATTACTGACACTGCTCCTCTCTCTCTCTCCCCTCTGTACCATTAACAAAACCACATAATTATGGGTAGCTAGCCATCAATTCTTCATTTGTTGACATAAATTGACATCTTCAAGATATGTGCCCTCTTCATCTCTCCTTCCCACCCTTTCTGTGCAAATCTCCATCTATAAAAGGGACTATGTCTCTCAAAACTATTTGCAACTTCTCCCAAGGAGGGTTCTGAACCCATGGATTTGATATTGATTCATTTAACCAAAGGTGGCGATGTGACACAGGGAAAAGTACAGAAGAAAGAAGGAAAGAAAAAATCTTGTTTTTTTAAATGAATCAATATCAAATCCATCTGAACTCATGGATTTGATAGAGATGTGACAGTGGGATTTGATATTGATTCATTTAATCAAAGGTGGAAATTGTTTTTTTAAAAACTTTTTTAATAAAAAAAAAGTGTTTTGAAAAACACTTTAAAAACACAGAAACCCCAGTAACAACGTTTAGGGTTTATTTAGTTAGAAGGTTTTAGGGAGAGAAATGTATGTTTAATTAAAAAAAATAGAGGAGAAAAAAACTTTTGTGTCTTTATGTGCTCCCCTTCCCTTCCTTAACTCTCCTCTAAATATGGGAGTTTAAGAGGGAAAAAAAATTTTTTGACTCTTTTAAACCAAATTACCCTCAAATATTTTTTAATATTCCAACTATACCCTTAAATTTTTTTTTATTTTTCTCACCTAATTTTTTCTTTAATTACATAATAATTATAATAAATTATAATAAAATTTAATAAGTATATTAAATTATTTATATATTATTTTAAAATATATAATAATTATAAAATTAATAAAAAATATTAAAATTTTAACATTTTTTTTATTTTTTTTATTTTTATTATATATAAAAATAAGATAAAAAATTTTAAGATTTATAAATTAAAAAATAATAATTTTGATATGAATATTATAAATAAAAAATAAATAAATTTAAATAAAGAGACAGAGATATTTTTATCAATTTTTAATTAACCCATCTCCCCTCTCCTTCCCTCCCATTTTAAATCAAACAAAAAATATCATTCATTAACCTCTTTTATCTTTCCCTAAACTTAACTTCCTCTCAACCCTCCTTTAAATTAACTTAACCTCCTCTCAACTGAACCAAACAAAATTTTTAAGAAATATTGTAAAATATTGAGTTAGGAAAACTTCCAATTGCTTTGAACAAAATCTAAATTTTTAAAAAAAAATTAAACAATTAATTATATATTTATTTAAACAAAATTTTTAAATTAAATTAAAATTTTAAATAAATTAATCAAAATAAATTATAAAATATTAAAAAAATTTATAAATTAAATAATTACTATATTATCTTTATTTTTTCTTAATATTATCTTTACTCTCATATTTTTTATATCATCTCTCCTTCGTATTTTTTATATATATTTTTTTTTATACTATCTCTTATCTCTATATCCTTTCCCTCTCTCTCTCTCTTATATTTAATAATCATACCACTTTTTTAATTTATAAATAATAAAAATATTTTTAATAATAATTATTTAAATACTTATTTATTTAAAATATTTTTTTTATAAAATCTTAGTATAAATTTTTTTTATAAATTATTTTTTAAACTCGTGTCTAAACAGCCCTAGATCCCATCGATGAAATTTTACAGCTCTTTAGTCTTCTCAAAGATAGTGCCATCTGAAATAACAAGATATTTAACTCAAGTTTTGCAACACTAACAATATCGAGCAATTAAATTAAACTCCTCTAATATAAATCCTTGGTTTACATTGGTTGATCATAATTCCTTAGTTTATATTTACTTATATTTTCATACAAGGAAAAATTGCAAAGTCAGATGAAGAATAAAGGGTGACAAGGAAGGCAAAGAATTTGAAGCTTCATTTGAAACTGCCCCAAGAATCTGATCTGAGAGTAGCTAAGGTTGCAGACCAAGCAAAGAATAAAAGAGAAAGAAAAATGAACAGGACTTGAACAGTAAGAAGAATAGATGGCATCATTAATATCAGCGAAAAAAATGGAAGGCCGAGAAAAGATAGAAGCTTCATTTCGACAATAACAGGGAAAAATCGAAGCTTAAGAGATGAAATAAAAGCGGTAAATATAGAGGAAGAGGAAGCATACCTCAATAAAGAGGGCGAAGACGAAGACGTTACTTTAGCTGAGAGTGACTAACGGCGCCGACCACCTGAAGCAACCGAGAGGACGACGGCGATCCACGAGCCACGACCACCAGCACTTCAACGAGGACCCATGACCAGTCGAACATGAGAAGCTAAGGGGGACAAGAACTATTGAGTCAAGTCAGCGACCGAGGAATCTGAAAGAAAAAATGAAAGAAATCTAAGAAGAAGAAAAAGTCCAAGCTTGCGTTTTGCCAGTTTAACAAATCTGGATTTGCACTATTACAAAATAAAAAATAAAGAAACCTCGAGTTTAGGCCTAATCTTTAGCTCTCCCACCTCTTGTTTTTCTCTGCCTCTGTCGCCGTTTCGTCTGATGGTTGTGTGGTTCGCCGTCGCCGTTGCGTCATTCGCCGTATCCTCTGTCCGTCCGTCTGTTATGTGTTATTTGAAAGTCTCTGCTTGGTGCCTTTCAAGTTTTCAAATGAAGAAGACAGATTGATGATTAAAAATAGGAAAAGCTTTACTAAATGGAGAAACATGGGTGCAGAAAAGATGTGCGAGGAAAAAGGAAAATAAAAAAAAGTTGTCATAAAAGAAGTAAAACAAATGAGAGAGAACTGAGAAGAGGAAAGATTGCGTGCGAAGGTGAAAATAGTCAGAGAGGAGGCAGGAATGTTTGCAGAGAAAAATGACGAAATGCAGGAAAAATACAAATGAGAGGTATAAAAAACAGTTATATAAATATTAATATATTCAATTTATTTTGTAGTTGCGATTGAACGTGCTGTATATACGTTAGGGAAAAGCAATTAATCTAAATGATTTATTAATGTAGATATTAGATGTGCGAGAGAAAACAATATTCATTAGTTCACTTTATAATTTATTTCTGGCCAACTATTTGATAATAAATTTTGGCATGTATAAACCTTATATATATTATGTGGATAACTAGATATATTCTGGGTTTATGGAGCTATCATATTAATAATTGGATAATTAGATTGGATGTATTGTGATGTTTTTTTTATCTTTTGATATTTTATTTTTTATATATATATTATATAAAATATTATATAATTAGAGGAAAGATAAAGAGAACATTTAAATAGATTATTGAGCGGGATCTCCTGATTAATAACTTATTTAAAGATTTAATTTTTGATAGAGTATAATGACATCGTATAATTTATGTAGTCAATCTCATTTAATGAGATAAAGTCTTATTGTTATTATATATTATATAAAATATTATGTTTAATTTAATTATTACGTTATCTATCCGCTAGGATGATATGAGCGATCTGTCCATTTATACAGTGGTACGTTGATCTTTTCAATTTGAAGTCCGGTTCAACTTTTAAAATATTGGGTGGAACTCTCATTTGCCCTAAGTTGGAATATTTTGCTCAAATTTCTTTCTGATTGAGAGTCTAGGGCAAGGTAAAGATTTCTGATTTTTTAAAAAAATTAAGTTGATTTTCTTGAGAAAATTTCGAATAGTTTATATTAGGATTATATAAACAAATATAACATATTTTAAATATATGTGTATATATAATATATGTTTTAGATCAAACAAATCATATAAGTAACAAATTAATTATCTTTTTATTTGCATAGATTATAAAACATATTTTTTATTTTATTAAATATGTATATATTTATTTTAAATCGTGGGTAATATATGATTCTTTGCGGTGAATTTATTTCGTCTTATTACTAAAAATACGAGTAGTCGAGGTGGATGATGTGATCATAAGCAAGAGAACTTAGTTATTTTGCTTAAAGATTTGTATTGATTATTCAAAGCAACGTAAATTGTAATTCTCAATTCCTAATATATCAGTGAGTCTGAGCTTCAACAATCTAAGTGACCATTTGGTATTAGCTTTTTAAAATTAATTTTGCGCAAAATCTCACTTTAAAAAAATTTAAACCAAATTGATATTTTTGTTTAGAATTGATTTTAGTCAAAACTATGATTTAAAACTATAATTTTGAATAAACTATTGAAAATAGCTTTTAAAATAGTAAAAAAGTTTATAGACTATCTAATTACTATTTTATCTCTATTTTTTCTTATACCCTCTCTCATCTCTCATCTCTCATCTCTCTTCTTCACCCTATCTCCTCTTTCCTCTCTCTTCTCTATACTCTCTCATCTCTCCTATTTATTCTCTACCCTCTCTCTTCTCTCTCATACTTTAATCAAATCATATATTTTTTGGTAATTTATCAATATAAAAAATGATTATACTACTAATCATCCAAACATCTATATTTTCAAAAATATATTCTTCCCAAAATCTATTCTCTAAAATTTATTCTTTCTAAAGTATATTCTCCAAAAGTCACCATAATATAGAAGTTTGATTAGACTACATTTATCTCTTTTTTTAATATATATATATATATATAGTAGTTTATTAATTTATGGAAGGTGAACGTAAGCACCTATCTGATTATAATTAATAAGAGTATTTTCAGTAGAATATTTTGATCCATAACAGAACTTTTTTACCCTAATTTATTCAGTTAATTAAATAAGGAATTCTCTTTTTCCTTTCCTCATCTAATTTAATACTGTAAGGGTTTCAGAAGTTTCAGATGGATCGATGAACATTTCATGAACTGCATTATTGTATAATAGTAAGTGTGAAAACAAACTAAGATTACAATCCACAGCAAGAAAGTCATAGGAATACTATAAATAATAATAAAAAATACACACTGTTCTAAATGTCACACCCAAACGGAAAGTAAAGAAAATGACAAGAGCCACACACACACATATACGCTGGCTTGCTCCTGATAACTAGCAGCTGCATATAGATGAAGAAACTAATAACACCAGATGAACCATTATGTGTTTTCAATTAGAAGGAGGAGGAGAGAAGAAAGGGATAGAGGGCATAGTAGTTGGGATAGTGGGGAGAGAGGGCATGTTTGGCAATGGAGGAAGTGTGACTTGTGGGACTGTTGGAATTTTAGGCATAGAAGGGAGAGGAGGAAGAGAATTAGTTGGTTTAGGAAGATTAGGGATATTAGTAGGCAAAGGAGGAATGTTATTACTTGGGATGGAAGGCAAAGGTGGTAATCCTGTAGGTTTTGGCAAGTTACTTGGAATTCCGGGTATGGTTGGTAACGTAGGCTGCGTTGGTAGCGTTGTTTGGAGAAGGCGACGAGCTGCGAGGCTGCAACTCATCATGCTTGAAACTGTGAGAGCCATTATGATAGCTGTGATGATGGATTTGCATGAAGAAGAAGAAGCCATGACTGAATTATGAAGAAGAAGAAGAAGATATGTGTGAGAATGCTTTTAGTTTTGAGAATCCATGGGGGTTTCTTGGTCTTTATATAGATAGAGGTAGGTGGCGGGTTTGTGGGGTTTGGACAACCATAAAGACTTTGAGATCTTTTTATTAGTTCACCAATACTAATGTGCGTGTATATATAAGGCTAAAATATAAATTTGGTCATGTATTAAATTTTATTTTAGTCTCTTAAATTTTTAAAAAAATATTTTTAATCTTTTAAAATTAATATTATTAATTTTATTAATAGAAAATACCAATTCAACCAAGATAAAATAATCACTCTGCAATTAAATACTAACAAAACGTGTCTAAATTTTAAATCTGACAAAAAATATAACATACTTTAAAAAGATTGATAAAATGTGAACATATTCTTTCAACTTTAATCGCACAATTATAACTTAAGTTTAAGATGATTAGAAAATACACGTATTTTTATTTAAAGACTAAAATAAAACTTGGCACAAAACATAAAGAAGCTAATATATTATTATATGTGTTTGGAAACAACCAAAACCTAAGTTTTGGTAAAATGTTTTGAGAAATTTTAAATCGAATAATTATATTTGTTTAAACGGATTTTTGGCCTAAACCATAGTTTAAAATTAAAATTTTAGATAAGCTGAGAGTAACTTATAGAACAGTAAAAGAGCTTATGGACTAACTAATTACTATATTACCCCTATTTTTTCTTATACACTATCTCCTCTCTCTTCTACTTTTTCTTACACCCTCTCTCCTCTCTCTTTTCTTTTCTACACCCTCTTTCCTCTCTCTTTTCTTTTCTATACTATCTCCCCTCTCTACTCTCTCTTCATTTAATACCCATATTTTTTTTCATAATTTATCAATAATAAAAATATTTTTAGAAATAACTATCCAAATACTCATTTATTCAAAACCACTTTTTTAATAAATTTTTTTTTCAAAATTTTTTTTCTAAAAACTATTTAAAAGTCTTCTTTTTTTATAAATATTTTTCTAAAATATTATATAAACGGGCCTATTATATGTGATGAAGTCCGTCGTGGCTAGTAAGTGCTTCTATGGTCATATTTCATGTAGGAAATAGGCGTGTCACATGCTGCCAACCACGTGCCTCACTAACGCAAAGTTATTGGTTAGGATCTAATTCAGGACAAATTCGTCATGTTCTCATTTAAGTGAATTAATTAAGTTCGGCACAGTAGGACTATGTATTATTTTAGAAGCCAACATTGTATTCTTCCTACATTTATAAGATGCATGTATGATTTTTATTGTTTGATTTGGAGAAAGTGATCCAACCAATCCTTTCCAATATAAAAACCTCAACTTATTTTATTTCCAAAATTTATATCTTTTTCACTAAACTACCAATGTTAAAAGAGAATTTCTACATTTAAGAATAGTTGTTCATTACCTCAAAATAATTATTACAATTGCACTCAAATACGAAATCATTGGTTAAACTGAAATAACCTACAACCAGTCTATCCAAACGCTTAGTCATCTATAAGAATAATTTCAATACAAATGTTGTAATGTTGTATTTAATATATATATATATATATATATGTGCGTGTGTATGTTGTATAATTCTATTAAGCTATGTAAATTAGTTATTTAACTAAAATATTTAGCATATTATCATCAATGGTTTGTTGAGAAAAAGAAAAGCATATCTTAATCAGTACCCATCCAAGCAATGTTTTGGGAGAATTGTTTGGTTTGGAGAACCATAAGAGGACTTTAAGGCTTTGTTTGGTTCAATTGAGGGGAGGGGAGGTTAGGTTAATTTAAAGGAGGGTAGGGAAAGATAGGGGAGGTTAATGAATAATATTTTTTGTTTGGTTCAGAAGGGGAGGGGAGGGGAGATGGGTTAATTAAAAGTTGACAAAAATACCCTTATCTCTTTATTTAAATTTATTTATTCTTTATTTATAATATTCATATCAAAATTATTATTTTTTAATTTATAAATCTCAAATTTTTTATCTCATTTTTATATATAATAAAAATAAAAAAATAAAAAAAATGTTAAAATTTTAACATTATTTTTTATTAATTTTATAATTATTATATATTTTAAAATAATATATAAATAATTTATTATACTTATTAAGTTTTATTATAATTTATTATAATTATTATGTAATTAAAGAAAAAATTAGGTGTGAGAAAAATTAAAAAAAAGTTTAAGGGTATAGTTGGAATATTAAAAAATGTTTGAGGGTAATTTGGTCCAAAAGAGGCAAAAAAATTCTCTTCCCTTCAAAAACCATTTTTGGAGGGGAGCTAAGGGAGGGGAGGGGAGCACATAAAGACAAAAAAACTCCCCTCCCTTCCCCTCCATTTTTCCCAACCAAATACATTTTCCTCTCCCCTCCCCTCCCCTCCCCTCCAAAATCCCCCAATCAAACAAATCCTAAGAGTTGAGAGTTTTGATACCTCACCAGCTTCTGAATTTGGGAACTTAATAGGCCTTTTGACTAATAACAAGGTGGTAGTTAGGTAACTTTCTGTACTTAAAAAAAAATATCAAATCTAAATTTTTTTACAAGAACTTACAAATGAGAAAAGGACAAATTGCTTAGTTGTTCTTTCATTTATCTATTGGAGAATGACACTTGAGAACTTCCTAAAAATTTTAAAATATGTATAAATATATAAGATTGGGGGATTATTTTCTACGAATTGGAGATTTAAACAATTAACACACACAACGCACTCGCATGTGCATTTGTGAGAATTTTTAAAACAACAGAAAAGTTATAATATTTGGGGATTTTTTTAGTGGAATACATGCAGTATCTTTTAGTCGATAGCTAGAAACTAATCCTTTTAAGGTATAGAGGTTATCAAAATGGTTCTTCAATAAATTTAAAAGAGATTGATAAAATTAAATAAATAATGACGAGATTGTATAAAAAAAATATAATGAGGATTCAACATTATTAAATTAATTTTGGATATCCAAATGTTATTTATAAATTACAATCTATCAAAGATTTTAGTTGATATCATTATTCACGATATTTATAGTATATTAAAAAAAACCTAGGTTTATAATGACTATAAATACTAGACCAAGAAAAAAAAATTATAAATAGAAGTCAAGAGATTACACCAAGAAAGGAAAAAGGAGAGAGTATTAAAAAATACCAAGAGATTGGATATATGTATTTTTCATTATTAATCTTTTATATTTATAGCAAATAAATTAAAATTGATTGGATATATGTATGATTTAGATAAATTAATTTTATTTCATCTCATCTAAACTTATATATATATATATATATATTGTGCCAGATTCCTTTCCACAAATCAAGAAGCGATCAAGTAACTGTGTGAGAGAGAAGCACTGAACTACATTAAAGAGAGACAAAAAAAAAACAGAGTTCATTTAAGATTCCAACGTGGTGGAGATTTTGCCCTGAAGATAACGAATTCCTTGGAGACTACCTTCATAACTAAGTTATGGGACAAAAATTACCTATAGAAGGTGTAATAGTTGAGTGCGATCTTTATGGTAATGAGAACCCATGGAATATCTGGGAACGTTTTAGTGAATATGTTGTTAAATAATTTCAATGTGAAGATGTGTATGGCTTCACAAAATTAAAGAAGAAGAACCCTAGATCTAAGCATGTGGAGAGGAAGGTGGGATCAGGTTCTTGGGAAGGAGAAGCTCAGGCAAACAAAATTACAATAAATAATTATAATAATATTGATGGAAATATCAATCAATGCGTTGTTGGATTCATGAAGAGGTTTGGGTTCGAGAAAAGTGGAACTGATCAAGATGGCTAATGGATCATGCATGAATATTCTCTTAATCCATTGCTATTTCCTTCTCACTTTCAAGTGAAGTATGGATAATCTCTTTTATTAGTATATTTTATTTTAAATTATATAAATAATTTTCTTAATTTTTAAAATTTAATTATAATTAATCTCCATGAGCTTTTAAGTGTGTGCGTATAATTCTCAATTCTCAATTATATAACAAATTACTCTTTTATATAATTTTAAAAATATTTCTTGCTCATATTAACATTTCTGCTGCTCCCCTTCTTCTTTATTTACTATATTTTCATATAACTTTTTTACTTTTAATATATATATTGAATGAATTGTGCTATAATTAAAAATCATACTCCTATAATTTCTCTTTTTTATTTATTTAAGTCTCATATAAGTTTCTTAGATAAGTTTCTTCTAACATAGTATAGTTTACGCTCGTCACTACAATTTTCTAAATAACATTTATTAGTTATTCAAATTTTAAATATCTATTTTAATCATTATATATAATTATTATTGCAATCACATTATTGGTAAACTTAATGTTTTGAATGGTATCAAAAACATCAAATATTTATACTCCTCCTCTCATATAACATGCTACCTTCATGATCAGAATTTTCACTGAAAGAGCCGCATGTAATAACAGAAGAGATACATGTGGCGCAATAGAATTGAAGTTCTAGAGTATATATAATGAAAAAATATATTTAAATCCTATGTAAAAAAATATAATTGTAAAAAAGTCCTAAGAAATTATCAAACAATTATGAAGTCCTATAGGACATGGAATTAATTTTTTCAAATTATAAAATGATGGAATTACCCTTAAGAAAGAACAACTTAAGTAATATGAATGATAACTGTATGAAAAAAATATAATTCAAATAATAGTAATGACAACTTCAGAGGAAGGAATAACAATTGGGGATAAAAAAATAATAACTGAGACATTTTTTTCAAGTGTAATTTTGTCATTTCACAATTCGAAAAAATTAATCCTAAATCCCATAAGATTTTATGGTCATTTGATAAATTGTTGAGATTTCTCTACAATTATATTCAGAACTTAAATACAATTTTCTTTAGATATAATAGAGGCAATAGATAAACTAATAACAACAAAGTGGAATAGTGATCATGATAAAACACATATCACTTTATCAAAATATTTGACTAGCCTGTCATCAATCCTATTAAAAAAATTTCAAAATTCATTGAGCAAAAAATCTATCAAAGAACTTGTAATAATGAAACGAACAGGTTTGCAAGAAAAATGAGCTAACATATCTAATATATTTGGTTATATAAAGGCCTCAATTGAATACTAAGTTCAGTTGTTGGTGAAAAGAATATTCTTGCGTATATAAAATATATTGAATAATGTATTTGATGAAAAATATTTAAACTTACATATATTAAATATTTTTTTTGATTCAAATATATTAAATATTTTAGATAGCTCTTTCTTGAAAGAGAGATCCAGTGGTTCATGGATAAATTTTTCTTTATGGCAGACAAGGCTAGACAAATTTCTTAGAGGTATGATATATTGTTAAAATCATTTGTATTTTCATACAAATGCATGGTTGGATGTTTATTATTTAAGCAATCGAAGATCATTATATGAACATTTTCTTTTATATATTATTATTCAAGTTCATGTTATAAAATTACATATACATAAACATAAACCCCATATGCACAATTAAATTGAAATTTTAGAAATACACAAATAGTTAAATGTAAAGTAATAATAAAATAAAATTTTTGTATTAAATAGCTTTTATTATACATATATTATTATTTGAATAATATTTTGGGTGTACTCTTGTATGATGCAAGCTAGAGGAAGAAGAATACTATTTGCTGTGACAGACCAAAAACTAAATGCACTGTCCTATTTCTATTCTATTTGAAGGGAAAGGCGTAAAACATGTTTTCAACCATTAAAAATGGATATTTAAATATAACTTTAAGTTAATTTATAGATTATTCAATGTAGGAAGACTAATAATTTTAAATATCAAAATTACATCAAGAAAAAACAATTTAAATAATACATATGAAGTTACATGTTACATTTTTTATAACAATATGATATTATACTTTTAGTCATATTTGAGTCATTAGTATGTATAATTTTTTGTTTGTTTCTATAATATTAATACTAACAAATTTATGTAAGAGTTACTCAATCTCTCTACTCAACCCAGTTTATAAAAATTAAAAATGCATTATGGATTACACAATTACCTCACTTGGAAGTATTTATTTCAAAAGAGGAATACAATCCACCACTAAAGGAAACAGAAGCAAAGTTTAGCACCAAACCACTCTGTCTCTAACTACTAAATTATCAGTTCCTTCTGTTTTCATTTTCATGTAATCTAAAGTCCATTTCTCAAATGAGCATTCAATGAAATCATAATAACCGCCATGAATGAGCAATTCTCCTTTTGAGACCCTTTCTTCTATCCATGGATAGGTAAGCAAGTTCAATAAGGAATGGTTAAGTGATTCCTGCATAAAATTCACTTGAATCGTTCAGGCTCAATAGCTTTTTCTTTAGGAATTAACGTTTTCCAAAGGCTCACATCATATCGATCATAGAAGTTGATGGAAAACATAAAACTATTTAGTATAATTATAAAAAGCAAAGTAGTACATGCAATAACAATAGGTCTTATCTCACTATTCAATTTGGATTTGGTCTGAGGGGAAGGGACTTATCTCAGTATTTTGTTCCCCTCACTTGGTTAAAACAAAAAGGAGGGGAGTGAGAAAATTTGGACGGATTATTAAAACAGAAAATCACTATAAAATCCCAATAAAGGAATGTAATAATTAAAAAGTTTTAAAATAAGTAAGCAGCTATAAACCTGTTGTTAATTCTTGTGCCGGATCTTGTCATTACATATTGTTCACTGATTGTGAGACTTTTTTATTATTATATTTTTTTCCTTAGGATCTCATAGTGGTTTTCTTTTATTAATACCCCTCCCCTCCCCTTCATTGAACTGAACGCAAGTATTGTCCACAAGATGCATTACATAACAATCATTAAGTTTTATCATTGACTAACTCTTCAAATATATTATTTACCATGAGAGTGAACACATTAGACATTATAAATACATTAGCAAATAAAACAATTAGATAATATAAATTAAGTCATTCAGCTCAACATGCAAGAGCAAATAAATATATGACAACAACAGTAATAAGACCTATGTCCCTAAGTGAGGTCAGTTAATTGCACAACGTCATTAAGATCTATCTTCAACTAACTATTAAGATATATCATTCATCACGGGTACGATGACATTGGACACTGAATACATTAGAAGATAAAAACATTTGAAATTATAAATGTACCTTCTCACAATGCCTGCATTTCTGATCAAAGTCCAGGCCAGAAGCAGCAGTCTCAGTTTTTATTCTGGCAATTTTTCCAGCAACAACCCAGCTTTCTAAGAGGCTAGGGAATTAAAAAACATAACCAAGTAAGAAAACTAAAGGTAATTTTTTATCATAGAAAGGAAAAAAATAATGAACATTTATATTATCTAAAGTTCAACCTTTCATTTGCATTATCTTGCATGCCCATAAGAGCACGAATTCCCCCACAGCAGCTGTGACCAATGACTAAGATATTCTCCACCTACAGTGAAAATAATTTCATCTTTAAGGTCAAAGAAGTATAAAACTGTATGTTATCAAAACAGAAGGTTATATATATAAAGACATAGAAGTCCTCCAGATACATAACACAAAGTCACAAACCCAAGCTACAAGTTTTATCATTATAACGTATGACTTAATGTTATTCTTCAAATCCACTCATGTCAATGCACTCATGCCCAAAATTTGATAATTACAAACTGTTGACCTGACAATGCTGCTACTGTGATATATGTTTCTCCTGCCTCATTTCCGATATTGAGCACAAAACTTGTAACCCAGGCAGTCCATTGAAGATATAACACAAGATCAACAATTATTATAACTAAAATCATTTCTTTCTCTCATCCTAGTTTGTGAATAGCTCATGAGAGTAAAATGAATTCATACATAATCAAAGTTATTCAATATAGTGGATTTCAAGGTTCTCATTGAATTCTGTAGTGAACGTAGATATCTTTCTGACTTTAGGAAGAGCAAAAGTAAATAACTAACAGACCAAAGAAACAAAATGTACAGAGATAAATAAAGAAAAACCATTAAGACCTTCTGAGTTCATTGGCAAAAAAGTCTTACTTTAAGCGTGGTCACTGCAAATTCTAGAGCAGCATTTGTCTCTGTTGGTCCATTCTGAATCAAGGAATACGGGGTCATACTTTAGAAAGGGAAGGCAGACACAACAATACTAGTTTGATGATGTAGGTGCATACCTCAAATGGAGTTACCAAATTAGCAACATTCCGAATCATGAAAGCTTCACCAGGTTGAAATCCCAGAATATACGATGGGCAAACCCTAGAGTCTGCACAAGCAATGACCATAAACTGTTCTTGCACATGTTAGTCAAGAAAAATTAATTTCACTTCGAGACAAATTGAAGCAATGGCCCAAAAACACTGAATGAAAACGGATAAAACAAAAAACAATTAAATGCTTAGTCAAAAGGGTGGGGAAAGACACTCACAGAGTAATTACCTTTGGTGACTGAGCCTCAGCAAGATTTTGGAAATGTCCTAAGTTTTCCCTGCAAGAAAGCAGAAAACGATATTGAAGAATTTTATTCCTTTTATGACAATTAGACATAAAACACTTGTGAACAAGCCAATACTGAAACTCACATGTATTTATTCTTTTTAAAATTTAAGAACCTGTCCTTCAGATCATTAAATAGATCATGCCTCTTTGCAGCTTCTGTCACACTTTCTGGATTATTGTTTCCCTGTTGCTGGGTTAATCCAGACGGCCCCATGAAAGCCTTCAAATATAAAGTTTTATTGCTCCTACAAACATAGGAAGAAGGTACTGAGTGATTCAAAACAAAACTGTTATTCTGGATTTCATCACAATAAGAACAAATCCCTTTGTTATTATAACTTTTACTTCAAAGTGCTGATTATAAAATCCACATAGAATTAGAATTATAGGGTCCATTAAACCACTAAGAATTAAAATTGAACCATGAAACACCATTGGATCACATTACACGCATCAATACTCAATATAGAATAGATATTAAGAGCTTTCGTATATCAAACAAGCATAGATTTCTCAAGTTAAGCAAAATCAAACTGAAATCCACACAGAAGACACACCAAGATCAATAGTCTTATTTTCCTTTTGAATGTACGTAATTTACACATTGTTTAGGGGAGTTTCAAACTTTTTACAATCTAAAATGAAAAAATGGTAAACAATAACCGAGCCCTCTACTAATAATTCCCCTACTGAATGATTTTAACTCATAGAGCTATCTCTTATATTCAGACAAGTACAGCAATCATCACCACCAAAGAAACAGGGGATTAGTTGAGAACAACCATTCCAGACATTAATAATTACTGTTTAAGTAGATAAAAGGAAGTTAACAGTAAGTAATCTAACAGTAATAGTTTCACTTTAAGTAGATACCAAGTGAAAGTTGAGCGCTTACCTTAAACCCCTCAACAATCTCAAAGGAGTTAGCTCGGTTTTCCGTGTTTCGAGCTTAAAGCTAAAGATCTACCACAGCAATGGTTAAATAATTAGCTCATTCTCAAAATCAGCCCAAAAAAAATGGCATCTAGGAGATAAATCGTACAACACAGAAGAAATACCCTTGAAGCCCTCAATGTAGCTCCATGAAACTCAATGCAGGAGGAATTGAAGGGTAAGGGTAAAGCAAGAGGCTTGGAAATGGAAACACAAGGGTCAGCTGAAACCGAAAATGGAGCAGCAGAAGCAATCATATCAGAGAAAGCTCAAACAAAAAATGGGTACGCTTCTCCTTCAGTACGAATTGAGAAATGAATGGAAAAATCATGGCAGGGGAATTATTTTAAAGGGTGGGTAAAGTAAAAGTTGGTTTGATCAGGACGCATCTTCGAGTCGAGTCGTCTCCAACAAAAACGGAGAAATCTTAAATTAAGAGAGAAAAGAAGAAAGGGACTTTATATTCTTGGGCACCGTAGCTACTTCATCCACCACAAGTTCATCAGAATACCGTGAAGGTGAAGCTTTTTCCTTTTTAGGGTAGTATGATTCTCCAATGCGGATTGTCTCTATCGTTATCATCCCCCCTGTCGAGGTACACGACAAACATTTCTTCAACAATGGATCAGGAGGTATTTCAGGTTCCTTTACACTAATTCATCAGTTTTATTTTTGGAAAAATTGAAGAAAAGTTGCATTACAAATTTTACTGGGGGAGAAGAACCGTTAAATTTTTATACACTGAAAAGTAAGAAAAATACACGGATAATCTACAATTTGTATACATACAAAGTAAGGGGCCATTAGTTTTCTTTTGGTATTGAGTTTAAGTGTAAAAAATGATTATATTAAGATAAACAACTATAAATCTTAAAATTAGATAATTAATAATAGAATTAAATATATATATTAGATAATTAATAATAGAATTAAATATATATATATATATATATATATAACACATACTTTGATTAATTTTTTTTCCTAGAGCACATATTTCTATTAGTATAATCATATGCTGGCAACTAGCAAATATGACACCTTCAACAGGAATTTAATTTTTCATCAGCTTCTCGCTAGATACAGCCCCATTGGATTTTTAATTTGAAGTTGATCTGTGTTATTTCAGGCTGAAGTTTAGGCCGAAAGAAGTTAGGCTATCATTCCATTTAAAACAAAAATTGTGATAAAAAATAAAAAACTTAAAATTTATTTATTTTTGGTAAATTAAAAAAAAACTTAAAATTTAATGTGTCTAAAAATTTCTCTCACACCGAACTTTTAGATAAAAGAAAAATAAATATATAAAAAAGTGAACCTCTCTATTTGGAATATACAGATCAGCACGGCACTATAAGAGGATCAAAATGTGCCATTTGACAAAAAACAAGACGAGTGACCTTTTATTTTTGTTAAAAAATATAAGCCCCATTGATGAGGGTTTATATTTTTTACCCAACAGTAATGAAGCCTCAAACCTCAGAAAATAAAAATGAGTGCAAGGGGATAATATTAGATTGTTCTATTATCACCTTAATTAAGTGATTTTATCTAAAAAATTAAATGAACTAAAAGTAATAATCTTTCGTTTTTGGTTAAAAAAGTGGCTATCATTTAAAAGTTTGCATTACATTTTAGGATTAAATTATTGTTAATTTTTTTTTTTGTGCATTACATTTTAGGATTAAATTATTGTGTTAATTTTTTTTTTGTGCATTATATTTTAGGATTAAATTATTGTGTTAATTTCTTTTTGTACAAAAAAATTTTAAAAAAGGGTTAGACTCACCCACAATCTAAAAGTAAGACGAAGTATCCTTTCCTCTTAAGTGATACTAATATCGGGTAAGGCGAACAATCTATTATCCTTAGATATAAACCTAAGCACTTAGAAGTTAAGATGCCTCCCCAAACGTTACAACTGGAATGACGACAAAATAGTACTCCTTAAAGATCGAACACACTCAAAATAATTATATATCTTACCCCCTTTATTAGTTAAACCCATAAACAATGGGTAATTATAATGCTTCATTTGAAGCCCGAGAAGCAGAAACATTATTGATGTTCTTCTCTCCACTACCCATTTCCCTTGGATTCATCTAGCAAAATAATAAGATATATAATTATTTAGATCATATCAATTCTTAAGAAATACTATTTTAATTACAATCACAGTATTTGAGAAGACATTCGAGCTTTTAAATACTTACAGATAATTTATAATTAATTTTATCTAATATTAATATCACTTAAAAGAAAAAAAAAATTTACTTACTTTTAAATCTAGACTAAACTCAATCTCTTTCTAACAAAATTTATACCAAAAAAAATAAAACAATATAGCTCCTTTCCATCCACTGCCCTCCTTTATCCAAAACACTATCGTTTTGGGTGTAAAATGTAAAGTTTTACATTTTTTTTTAATATCTATCATATTAAAATATTTTGAATAAGCCAAAAACTATTTTAGATATTAAGGAAGAAAATAGTTCAAGGTACTGGATATTAGTTTTTTTTTTTTTAATGCAACACCCTCCATTTTACCCCGAAAACACCAAAAACGACAACGTTTTGGGTAAAGGAGGGCCGCAAATGGAAGGCAGCAGCGAAGAGATGATCCCGCCGGGGTAGATCAGCATTGGACCAAGCTCTCTCTTGCTTTCCTCCCTGTTTTTTTTTTTTTTAATATATACAAATATTTGAGCGCAAGAAAGTCACCATAATCAAAACAATTGGACAGAAAACAGCAATAATTGTAACAGACTAAAGAAAACTGAAAAATATGTGGTGAGAAAGAGAGAGCAAACTCTTTCAGGTTCTGAGGGGGTTTGGACTCAGATTGTGATCACTTGCTCCCAACATGACCCAAGAAGCAATGAATCGTTAGAAACAAACAATCAGCTTTCACAGGCAATGAGATTCTGAAACAACTCAGGAAAGCAGTAATTTTCACTTCAAGCGATTGATTATTGGATAGAGAACGTTTTAAGCAATTCTGGGATGAATGATTCATCCTCAAGAAAGAAGCTTACATTGTGGCATACCAGAAACTAATCCACAAATTGATCCTTTTCTTTTCTTTTCTTTTTTCCACTAGTTTTTCCCTTCCCAAACTGATTCGTTTTCTGCTAATTTTTCCTTTTGATCAAATAAAGAAAACAAAAACAGCACAAGTCTCCATTCAATATATGGACAGAAGAAAGCAAATTTCTTGTGTTTATGGAGTTTCTCCTCTTTATAAATCCTACTTAGATTTCATACTTCCGAACTCACTACATGACTACATATATATATATCATAAATGCACAGGCAGTAATCCAGATAGCAGAACCACACTATAAACACATCAGCATTTTCAAGAGAACAATAAATAATCGAATCTTAAATGCATGCAGCCAGGTTCCAACTAAAACATAAACCCTATATTCTTCAGAGTGGTTCTATCAAGTCAATAACATTGATCAACAAATGAGACAATTTCTGGAAGGGGAAAAGAGCACAAATAGAGTTATCAGTGCATAGCATCTCAGGTCAATTCACATGTAATCTGAAAAATGCTTCACCGAATGACCAAAGAAACCGCGTATTGAACTCGCGATGAATCCTCATAAGTGGCATTCTGGGTCAGCTAAAGCAAGTAAACAAGTCATAAGAAAGCATGCTTCTCCCTTTTAGCTATGAGTATTGCATAACTAAACGAGTACTTAACCTTGGAACAGTCCTAACAGGCTTAAAGGTACCCATTAGACTCTATAACTGCTGTAACAACATTAACTGTCTTTCAGCCTGAAAGAAATTAAAAGGATGATGAAGAAAGGAACAGATAATGAGGCAAAGGTAAGAGCATTTGATACAATGGAAAGCATCCTTCAGTAATAAACCAAGAAATTGCTTCTTCCAATCTTTTCAGTTTCAGGACATGCAAAACTCATTAGACAGAAGATATAAGCAAAATACAGATCATTAGCATCTCTGAAGAAATCGACAGCAAAACCACACAACCCCAAATTAAAACAGCAGAACGAATAATGCAGCCAACAATAATACTGCAACAACAACAAAAAAAACAGAGAAAAGAAAACACATCTATGTATTAGGAAAATAATTCATAAACAATACCTAAATAATCACCAAGGCTATAGAAACAGACAGCGATGGTTCTTGAGGGGAGTGGCAATCTAGTATTTCAAAGCACCAATAAGGCCATCCACGAGCGAATAGACATATAAATCAACAACTTGTCATGGAAAGGATAATGGGGTTAAACTTTTATCTCCAAACGAAGCCCTCATAGTTTATGAGCGAGAGAATGTGACAATTAAAGGCAATTCATAAAATATTTCAAGAGGAAGTATGCACAAATTGCCGCAAATTATTATAAGATTAACCAGAAGATGATTCGCAGAACCTGTTACTACAATAACTTACAAGCATACATACAACTACAAATAACAAAATCTACAACAGGCGGATGCTTTAAATACTAGTGACCCTTAACCTTGTCATCTGCCACGGCGTTGAGAATGGGCAAACTATTAAGGAATTCATCAAGACCTTCAAAAAATGCATTCCCTTCTATATTCTCCTCAGGATTTCCAGCCACATTACCATCTCTCACCGCCAGGGCCGGCTCTTCCACCTCATTACTAAACTCCACATTCAAATCCAACTTCCCCAGATTCCCGGCGCCCCTTCTTCTCGAGCTATTCGTAGCTTTTTTACTCAATTCCGCTCTCGCAGTATTAGGCACACCAGACCCACCGTCTCCAACCACACCATTTTCTAAATTGGCATGTCCTGAACCACTCTGGCTCCCTCTCCTAGTTCTTTCAGAAAACGCCCTTCTAGCATCACCACTAGCATTACCAGATGCTTTTGCTCTGATCTTAGCCCTCTTTTTAGCCCTCTCATCCCTCGCTCCCCAATCAGCATCGTCCGAATCATCACCGCTTGGATCAGAAAGTTCAATGAATGCAGCAGCAGCTTCGTCATCATGATAAACCCAAGGGCCTCTCTGAGATGTCCTGTTAGCTCCTCCTCCTCCTCCTTTCAAAGGGCATGCAAACATTGCAGAAAATGGGTTCCACTTGGAATTAGTCCCACTTATGTCTTTGAAATCCCCTGAAAACCCTAACGGGAAAAACCCCCAACAGCAATAATACGAATCTTTCCCGGCCACCGGCGGCGTCCGTACCTTCCCTGCATGAAATCCCCTTCTACAGCTCTGGCACCTAAGGGTACACTCTTCGTATAACGTCGGGTACTCATACATAACGTAACAGTACGGGCACGCCGTCCAGAAACTCGAACCCGTTTCAGACTCCACCGGGTCGCTCGTCCGGGCTTGAGGGGTCGTCTCCGTCGTCGCAATGTTAGGGCTTTGCCTTTGTTCCCGGGCACCCGCCCTATCTTTCGGCTTCGGGCCCCTCTTCGCCAGACTTCGCTGCGGTTGCTGTTGCCGCAGGACGGAGGGTGGATTCGGTGTCGGAGTTGAGTTCAGAGCCTGAACCGGGTTCGGCGCTTGAACGGTTGCCACGGGAACAGGCTGCGGGGGAGGAGCCGCAGGAGGAGGGGTGGTGACCAAACGCAACTCATTGTCGTACATAGCCTTCTTAGCAGGATTAGAGAGTACGGACCACGCGTCATGAACGAGCGTGAACGCATGGCTAGAAAACGCAAAAGGGTTACGGTGAGGGTCAAGGAGGAGAGCGAGACGACGATACTGGGAAGCGATGTACTCGATGTTTTGAGTGTAAGGCAGAATCTGGAGGATGCTATACCAGTCATGGAGGCCATTGATCTGAGTCTCACCGGCGAGGAGGGTATCGATGACGGCGAGAAGCAACTCGGAGGCGTCAAATGTGGGATCGGACTCGCGAGCTCGAACGGCGAAAGACCTAGCCCCGTGCAGATCACGTGCGCTGAGGAGCTTATTGGCGGTGTAGAGCCACCGTTCGGCTTCGGCTCTGCTGCCACTATTATCCATTTTTCGCGGTGGTTTTGGCCTTTGGGGCTTCGATTGACGGTGTTGTTGGGGGGGGGGGGGCTTGGGGAGGAGATGGGGGAACTGGAGAGAGAAAGAGCTTGATTTGGAAATGACGATAAAGGACAGATAGAAAGAAGGAAATTACATGATATGAAGAAGGGGAGGGAGGGTAGGATTGAAGCGCATATTGGTCATTGAAGATCTGTGTTGATGATGCACAACACTGCCACATTCAAAACATGAGATCTGTGTAAGAGAAGCGCAGGACGAGAAGGGAAGTAGCTTGGATACTCTTTCAGTTCAGTGATCTGTGTTGTTGTGACCGTTGACTTAGGCTTTACTGTGTTATGTGTTAGAATAAAAACTATATTTAAATTTAAATATATATAAATATATATATATATATAAAGATATTTTTAGAACTTTACATTGTTATGTATAATTAATACATGTTTTCTAATTGCCTATTATATTTATCTATTTATTTGTCAATGATGCCTTACCAAATTGAAGAGTATTTTCACATTAATTATTTGTAAATTTAGTACTTTTAACTAAAATAACTATTCACACTGTCTCTATTTATAATGTCATGTTAATTATTTATAATTTATTATTTTTAACTAAAATAACTTCTTACCATGTCTCTCTCTATAAAGTCATGTTAATTATTTGCAAATTTATTAATTTTTTAATAGAATAATTATTTTATCTATTCCTATCTATAATGTGTTTTATAACAGTTTTAAACAAATCAATAAAAGGTTTTTACCCTATTAAAATAATATAACAGTATATCAATGTTCTAATCCCTTTTAATTAAAAGCATAATTATAGATTCATTTTGAACCATAATCATCATTTTTATAATTTTCAATGGGTTAGGGGCAAAATAGTCAAAGTATTAAAAAATATGACAAAACTCCTTATAGGATGGATCAAAAAGAGATTTTATAATTAATGGAGTTGAGTTCCATGACAATGAATAAGATTCAAATTCTTATTGAAAAAGTGTTAGAAATATAGTATTTAACAGTATTTTAAATAAGATTATCTCTAATAAGATAATATTTATACTTAAAATAAAAGAAAATTTATATACTATTGATCTTGTCCTATATGTAATTCTATTTTTTCTGAAAATTTTAATATTTAATATGAGTCTACTTAAATAGATATTAATGAATAGCTTCCAATTTTATCTCTATTGAAAATGGAGAGAGAAGATATGAGGTAAGAGAAAATGTAAAGTAATACTATAAATTTGAGAAAAAATATGAAATCTAAAATATATTAAATAATTTAATTAATAATTTTTTAATATGTGAGAATTAATTAAGATGAACTTATATATAAAAATGAAATGAGTACGTTTGTTACTATTGGCAAAATAATTTAAAAGGCTAAAGATTCTTACCGTTAGGAATTGATAAAGTAATAATCATCAAATTATACTTCTCCGAACTTTAAATGACAAATACTTAATTAATTTAAATAAATTAAAAAAATATATTAATTAATTATATTATATATAATCTAATCTTTCTAAAATACCCTTACACCTTAATGAATTAGTTTAAAAGAATAATAAATATAAAAAATAAAATAAATCAACATATTACATTATATAACTATTGTATAAATGAATAATGAAGAATTTTATTTATGAGCTATCATCAAAAAGGAAAAATTTTCAATGAGTTTTCTTATTTTTGCAATTTAAACAGAATTAGATAAATTAAATGTCTGAGGTTCAATAAAATTAAAAGCATATCTAATGATTCAAAGAATGTTTACAAATTATCAAACAATAGAGTTCTTTCTTTTAAGAAAGAACAAAATGATTATTAATAATAAAATGCAACAAAACATTGTCTTAGGGGGAAAAATCCTAAAGAACCCAAATTGCAATCTTGAAGAGGAAAAATTATAATTTAACAAGTAAAGTATGTCAACAAAATTTATTTTCTGTGGGAAAAAAAAAAAGGCACTTTTGATCAAAGTTTCTATAAAGCTACCAACTGAAAAGCCAATTGTTTGGTCAGTTTTCTCAAAAAGAAAAGCACGTCACCAACTTTGTTTTTATTTCAGAGGCTAAAATTCTCATACTTTTATTTTACCTCTCTTCCATTTAATGATTGGGTTGATTGCCAATATTCATAGTTGTAGGGGGGAATTGTGGAAAAGATTGAAAATTTTATTAGTGAGAATGGTCTAAAAAAATCTTGAAAAAAATTATTTTTGAGGTACATATAGTTTCATTTAATTTTCAATTTACATATAGTTTCATTTAATTTTCAATTTAGTATTATATATTTTTTCTCCTTAATAAATTTTTTAATTATATTCTATTTATACCATTAAACTATGTAACTTTATTCTGTTACTATTATTAGTATCTGTATAGAAGATAATTGCGCTAACATAATATAATTAAAAGATTTCCTAAAAAGTGAAAAAAACACAACTATACTAAACTAAAAATTAAATAAAACTATAGATACCTCAAAAATACTCTGATTTATAGATACCTAATATTTTTTTAAAATATATATAAAATATTAATACTATATAGATTATATATATATATATATATATATATATATATATAAAGTACTGACGATACTATGATGTTTAAGGGGGTACTTTTCCCCAATTTCTCTTAGTTTTACATGGATTAATATGGAGAATTACTTTTGGGTTAATGTGCTAGAAGCTATGGCGTGTCAGGAACCAGAGAATATTTGAAGGAAATTGAAAAGAATTTTATCGCAAAAAGTTTGAAACATACAATATCTACCATATCCCTATACCCCATAAAAATAGAAAAAATTATATTTAAGTCTTGTATAAAAATTTTAATTATAAAAAAATTTAAAAAATTATTAAATTCATATAAAATCACACAAAATTTATAATTAATTTTTTTAAATTATAAAATAAAATCGATGTGAAAAAAATAACTAAAATAATAGAAATGATAACTCTATAAAAAATAATAATAATTTAAATAATAAAAAAATAATAACTCACAATGAGAATAGAAACTTTTAAAAGAAAGAATAATAATGGAAAGGTAAAAAAATAATAACTATACAATATTTTAGAAATAATTTTATTATTTAAAAAAATTAATCTCAAGTTTTATAAAATTTCATATTAATTTAAAGATTTTTTTAAATTTTTTTACAATTAAATTGACTCAAATATAATTTTGAAAAAAAATAACTAAAATAATAGAAATGATAACTCTATAAAAAATAATAATAATTTAAATAATAAAAAATAATAACTCACAATGAGAATAAAAACTTTTAAAAGAAAGAATAATAATGGAAAGGTAAAAAAATAATAACTATACCATTTTTTAGAAATAATTTATAATTTAAAAAAATTAATCTCAAGTTCTATAAAATTTCATATTAATTTAAAGATTTTTTTAAATTTTTTTATAATTAAATTGATTCAAATATAATTTTTTAATTAAAATATTATTTAAAAATAACTATGAGTACTTTTTATAATTTTCATTTCCAATTATAAAAGATGTTCTATATTAAATAAAAACACTTTTTTATATATCATTCCTTTTTTTTTTTATTGAGGTTCTCACCTAAAATGTCAAGACGTTCTGTAAATCTAAAATTCATGATATAATATACTCTTCTAATTTTTAATCAGAACATATTTAATTAATTTAATTATATTAAAAAATTTATTAAATTAATTAAGATAAAATATTTTTTAAAACACCCCAATATATATTATTTAACTTTATTTTTTTTATTTAATTATTATTGAAGAGTATTAATAGAAATAATTTAAAAAATTAATAAATATAATAAAAAAATTTATATTTATGATTAATATTAATTCTCTAATTAATTTATATATTAATAATAAAAGTAATATAATTTAAAGGTAAATGCTAGTCTTTGTCCTCTTTGGAGTTGCATGGTCTCAGTCTATATTTTATAGGATGTTTTAATTTGATCATTAGTTTGGATAGTTTTAATAGTTCTATTTAAAGTTTTTATGTTTTGTCTTATAAACTTTCTTAAAAGTGGGTATATGGTGGGTGTCATCTTTTTTTATATAGAAAAATTTAGATATATTTAATATCAATTTTCTATTAAAATTAGGGTATAATTATAGAGTTTAAAGAACGCTTATAAATAACTTACGAGATCGCCTATTAAAGGAATTCTCACAATAATAATGAGAATTAAACCGATATCTTTATAAAATAAGATATTGTTCTTTATAATATGTGTCTCATTAGTATTTTATTTGTTTACATTTATGCACTTTTTTATTTATATTATAATTTGGCTACTTTATAAGAAAATATATAATTTAACCTTATTTAAATATCAAAATTTCTATAAGATCTATCTAAACCATATGATACATAAAAATAAACTAGATTTAAGTTCCAACGTTGATCAAGGAATACTATCATGACTTTTAAATAATAAAATTTACTATCAATTTTATATTTTATATTAATGTTGATATTGCTATAAAAGTAATTATAAAAATATAATAATCATCATTAACTGCCTAGATAATGAAAACTATGATAACTATAAGGTATCAAATTTAATCCTACTTATAGTTTTATACTGTTAATACTAGGGTAAAGTAACACTAATATTTTGATCTTATTTTTTAAATGCAGCTAATATCACAATCTTATTTATTATGTAATTTTATCTATAATCTTTTTAATGTAGTATAATTTCATCTATAGCTATGATGAGTTCCAATTTTTTTCAAGAATTTTTGGTACTTTCTCTATTAGTTATCAAATGAAACAAGTGAATAAGAAGAATCTGTATAAAGGAATAGAAAATGTACTAAGAATTCTTGTAAAATTATAGGTAAAATTATATTAAATTAAAAAAATTATAAATAAAATTGAACTATAAATAAAATTAGAATATTGATAATTGAAAAATAAAATAAAAATATTGTTGCTACTTGACCCTAATAATAATCTAAACTCTCTGTACATAACATACATATAACAAGATCAAGCCACAGTATTCATCGTCCTATAAATAGTTCAACTTCCAATGTTTTATATTTATGTTTATCTTTGTCCTTAATAAATTCATTGCAAAGGCAATACAAATGATTAATTGGATAGTTCAATTTGCGTTTTAATTCCCAAAATCCTTAAGCCTTTTAAATATCTCTATACTACCTCGTGAATCTTCACTTCCTAAAGGCCATGGGGCGTCTTTCCAATCATCTTCAGAGTATGAATCATGCAACTCATTATCTGAATAGTGGTACTCTACAACACTTAATTTTGTCTCGAGTTTTGAGAATTGAAGTTTCATTACCAGAAGCACATGTGCCACAGTTTGCTGGAAAGAAATTAGAACGAGCTGATCTCACTCCAGGCAGACTCTGTACGAGGGACGATAACCTATCATAACCAAGCTTCCCAACATCTAAATAGTAGCCATACTTCTGAAGAAAGAGAACTGGTATCTGACTCACATTGCACCCATCTGGGTGTTCCCTCAACATCTCACACAAGTTTCTGAACATCTGCTAACATGTGAGTTGCAGATTTCTCTGTAAGATCATTTTGACTGGAAGGTGAAGAAGCCACAGTATGAGGAACACTGCGTTTTTTATCAACTTCACATTCTGATGATTTTAGCATGTTACTTTGTGTCGTTCTGCTTGGAATGACACGGAAAAGGATTAGTATGAGAAGGCCTTTCCTCCAGCCATTTTTTCTCAGATATTAACAAATCCACCAATAGAAGGAGACCATTTTCACCAAGAGCGTGGAGAACCTGGGGTCCATACTTTTGGAAACTGAGGGCCATATCCTTCCAGCCAAAGACAACATGATGCATGTTATTTACTTAAAGACTCTTTAACCAAATGGCTATATAATGAATATCATAAAAAAATTAAGTCTTGCAACTATCTACACAAACGCTGTTCGTTTAGTTCGTAGGAAATGTGAAATTTTTCAAATGAGCTGTAAGGGACTATTATCCTAACTAACCTGTTTCTTGAGTGGAAGACAAGAATTGCTCCTTTGGAGGTGGAAACAAAAGATTCCATTTCGTCCCACAAGGAACTACAAGAAAATAACTTAGGCTCTCCTGAATGAGTCACTGTCTGTCTCAGTTCTGATAACTCGGGCTCCTTAAATTGACTAGCTATTTGCCTCTGTTCTAATGACTGGAGCTCTTCAGAATGACTAACCCTCTGTTTCAGATTTGATAACTCAGGCTATTTATAGTGACTAACTGTCTTTTTCAAATCCAATAAATCAGGCTCTTTAGCATTACTAACCATCTCATTCCCATGATCAGTCAAATGTGTTTCCAACTTTTTCCCTGAATGGCCACTAAATTTTAATCCAAACCACAAAAGTTAGACGTTTGCTAAAAGTAATGCTGTCAGTTTCCCTGCTTCCACCACTGCTTTTGGCAATCACAGATTCAGTTCTTCCACCAATGTGACAAGCTGCACTTTCTGCAACAGCTTGACCTGCATCACTAGAGTAAAGAATTTCATTCTCCTTAGGAGGCAATTGACTCCCGGTCTTACCCACATCTGCAACCTGTTGGACATCTGGAATATCTTCCCCACTAAGTTCATGAGATGAGGCCATTGAAGTAGCCACAGATTCAACTCCTCATTATCAGCTAAATCCGTTGATGGTGAAAAACTGCTTCCAATGGGAACAGGAGATTTTTAGGGGATGTAACGTGCAATAGGTTCTTTATCAGGTACACCCCCAAGCTTTACAAGTACCACAGATATAAGAAAATGGGAAAACTTTTTATATCCATAGTAATCTTTAGCAAAGGTAATACCAGCTTTCTCCAACTCAGTTCGAATACATGATAAAGAGATGCCGTTTGGATGTGAATTCAATATTTGACGAACCTGCCTCACAACTGCCTTTGGAATTGGACGTAAGTTCAAACCTGAGACAGGTTTTGGGGATTCCCCAATTCATTAACGTGTAGATTGCTTTCCATCTGAGAAAGGGTCTTCAAGAGGTGCATCATGGTGACCATACCAAGCACCATACAAACCATCAGGAGGATGATTGAAATGTCTTCCTTCAATATTTTCTCCTCTAAGTAAAGAATTCCAGTGCCACACTATAGCTGCTATACTGCAGAGAACATTAGAAATCTCTATACCACCAATTAGGATATTGTAGTTATTCATTCTCAAACGATGTAATACTTCAGCATAATCCCTATCACCAGAAATTAGAAACAAATGCGCCGGAGGAGGATTTTGGGTAACCCAATACATAAGGTCAATAAAAAGAGATCTATCGGCTGTATTCTTTCCACCTGCAATCATTTAGGTAGAGACAAGATAATTTTGAAATGTGAAAAAATAATGAACAATACAACAGGCGCATTGCCATGATAATTGTAAGCATAACAGGAGAGATGCCGACAAGGACCAAAACTCCCCTTCTATCTCGCTCTCTCACAGCTAAAAGCATGCTTTTGTTCATTACTTTTCAAATTCACACTCATATTTAGCCTGTAAATCAAGACAGATCAAGAGACTTATAGTGGGATCAGCCTGCCAGCTACAGAAGAGTAGGATATCAAAATGGTGAATGAGACACCAACTTTTGAATAAAAAACAAAATGCAGTAACATACACACATTATCCAGACAATTCCATGAAATGATAAGCTTTGAACTATTTAAGCTGTGTTTTTTATATTGAAGAGTACTATTAAGATCTCTCTCGTTCTTTCTCTTCTCTCCTACTTCTCTCTTCTTCCTTCTTGTTACAACTACCTGAGAGTTTCTCTCACCTAAAACAAGTGAGGCAAAAAAAAATCCCAATGAATAAAAAGAGAAGACCAACCTCTAGGAATGGGGATGATTTTGATCCCAGTGGATGGGAGAGCGTTCTGGTTGGCCCTTGTGAGTTGATAAACATCACCAAATGCCCAAATCTGAAGAGGCCCCATGATCCCTTTGGCTCAAACTGCCTCCATTATGAAGTGAGTAATTCTAAAAGCATTCACATCAGACGGTGGATTGCAATTCTCAAAATCGCACCATACTGAAACAGGTATATTTCTGGATTCATGATAATGGCGTCTAAGCAGTGAGGAGTTATTCAATGAGCTAGGGAAGTGACAAATTTGAAAGAGAATAGGACGAACTGACAATGATTTAGAAGACATGGATGAGAAAATGAAGATATTTTTTAAAATCATACGTCTGACCAGGGCAGGTAAAATCAGAATCAAAAGCTTAGAACCTCAAATCATAGAGGAGACGAGTGTAGAAGTGAGAAATACTGAACTCTGAGAGGGAAGAGTTTCCCCATCCAATCTTTCACCTCATTGAAAAGTTCTTGGTGTTGATATGAAGCGATCCTCAAGAGCTAACGCTGCCTCTTAACTTACGTATAGAATCAACCCATGCCTTGTAAGTCAACAATCAGAGTAATGAAAACGGCCATGGTTTAGATACACCAAAGAAAGGAAGAACGCAATGGAGAATGGGAAGATAAATAAGCGATGAAGAATGTTTCAAGTAATAGTTTCATCATAGGTTGGTGGTGTCTCATTGTCTACTTTGACAAGGAGGAAATTGTTTATAATTTTAGGGAAAAGTTTATTGGATGCATTACCCAACTATACAAAACTTATAATTGTAATTAAAAATTTTAAAAATCTAAATTACTTAGAAAGTCTATTGCCATTAAGTCTTAGCATCGATAGCCTAATACACACACTAATTATTTTCTACTAGTAATAACTATTTTAGAGTTATAAAAGGATTTTCTGATTATCAATATCATCCTCATAATTGAGATTTAGATTTCTTATTATCCATCTTACTTTACAGCTTTAATAAAACACGTGGTTTGCGCACAAGATAAATGCAGCACATATTTTCCAGTGCTATCGTCTAAGTTTCTTAGAATTATAAGAGATTTTTTTAGAATAATTTAGCATAAGAAATCGTGCAAGGAATCAAGCAACGAAGGTCATCATTCCCAGAAAATAAGCGACGAAATGGAACTGTCTGCATAAACGAATGATTTAGAGCAATGCCAGGTATTAACTCCCAAATACACCTTATAACATAATCGTACAAAGAGGAAACTAGAAAATTGACTCCTCTAGTTTCAAGTTAGTGCCTTCTGACCGAACTTTCTATTTAACAGTGATTTTACGGTATAGTCATCTCTTGTGAAATTACTAAGGTGTGTTTTAGTCAATAAGGAGAGAAGAGTAAAGATTTTAATGGAGAGAAAGGGAAGATAAAAAATTTTATTATTATTTTCTCTGAAGGAAGAGAGGTATTTTAATGTTACCTTACTTGATTCAGGAAGGGAGGAAAAATAAATTATTTTTATATAAATAAATTTACTCTTATATTATTTTGTAAAATATTTTAATAAAATATAATATATAAATAATATTTTATTACAATAATTAATTTTTGTGAAAAATTTTAAACTGAATCAGCATTTTGCTTCTGCTTTTCTTTGTTTGTTTTGTTTTGTTTTTATTTGATATCTTTCTTTTGGGCCCGTTGTAGAAGTATATAAGCAATATTTGTTGAGTAATTGTACCATTTTTTGTTTGTGATAGTTTTTGTAAGATTTCAAGATACAAAACAACAGTCAAATGCGTTGTTAGGAACAACTGACTCTTCTATTCTACCGCCTCCTACAGTCCAATCGTTGTACACGGTGGTGCTACCTCCTCCACCTCTGGCCCCGACTAAGATCGAGGCTGATGTTGAGACGAAACTTGAGGAAAATATTAGAAAATAGCAGCAGCTGAAATTATTAAATTTTTCTGCATTTATAAAATAAAAAATTAATGTTAGAATATTAAAAAAATATGAGTATATTGGTATGATAAAGTAAAAATATTATCTCTCCCCTTCAAATTTTCTCAATTTTAAAAAAGCTTTTTGAGCCAAATACTATAAATAGTAAAAAGATTTATCAAAACGACATGAGCTTTGTTGAGATTTTAGGTAAAACAAAATAATTAAATTAATTAATTATAATTTAATTTAATTTTTAAAAAAATTATATTATATACTATTTAAATTACTAAAATTAGTTAACTAAATCTTATATTATTTATAATATTAATTTATTTATTTAATTTCTTAATTTATCTAAATATTTAATTAATTTTTATATTAAAAAATTCAGGTACTACATTGTAAGTGGTTGAGATGGTAAGCTCATTTGGAATGCAAGTTCGGAGAGTGCACTTATATTGGAAGAGGTGACGGTATGCAATTTCTATTTTAAAAATATGATTTTAGAGAGAAAACTATAGTCTTAAGAAAAAAAAATATCTAAACACCTTATAAAATTTAATAATTAATTATATATGTCAAAATAATAGTTTATAGGCTAAATTATAATTTTCCATAAAATAAATTTTTATATTTTTTTAAAAAAATATTTTTTACTCAAATATTTTTTATCATTTTTTTATAAATTATTCTCCAAAAAACATCACAATGTATGCTAACCTTTTCACACTTGGAGAGAACGATTTTATATTTACTATTTTGATAAATATTTTTCACAATGTAACATTTCGGTAAATCCTTTTACTATTATATGGTATTTTACTCAAAAGGCTTAAATAAAATATTTTTCTAGTTACAAATATAATATATAGTTTCTTATATTTAGAATTGGAGTAATACATAAAAAAAATGATGTTCCCATGCCACTTATGAGGATCATGCATGAAATATGAATGATCTTATGTATAGTTCTTATATTGTTGTCCTTGAATTCTATAATCAAAATACTGTATTATTTTTAAGAAATTATATTTGTTTTAATAATTTAACAACTATTTGAAAATTCAATATCAGAGCCCATTTGTTTGAACTTTTTTCTTAATGAAAAATCACTTTTTTCTGGGAAAAAATTCCGTTTCATGAAATTTTGTAATATTTATATTAGCTTTTAAAAATAATCAGAATCTAAAAAATAATTAGTTTTTAATTATTTAGAAAAATCTACTTTAAATTTTAATATGTGGGAAAATGCCATAAAAACATGAAAATATATAAAATTTTAAAATAACTAAATACTAACATATAAGGTAAGTCTTAGTACAAATTATCTGATATTTTAAGAACTGGATGTGGATGTCTAAAATGATAATAGTGGACAGAGTCTCAATTAATAAAAGATTATTGGTTGTTGGTTGCTTGACTTTCTTACCTCGAGGAGGTTCAAAAAGCTGCTAACAAGAATAGTTTATCTTTTCTCTTGCGACCTTCCATGCGGTTGAAGGGATCGAGCTCAGACCAAATGAATTGGAAGCATTTCTTTATCAGTCGAGTGGTTAGCTATACACCCAGAGGTTTGCATTTTCCTGATAAGTAGTTAGTACCAAAGGGAGAGGGCTTCCTTTAGCTACTTTTGCCCCTATGCTTACATGCGAGTGCCATGCCTGTGAAAAGCCAAACCTTAGTGAGTGAGAGGGTCGAAGGAGAAAAGAGCTTATTAGCCTATCGGTCGAGACTCTTTCAGTTGCACTGGTGGAGACAGAAATGGGCTTCTTGGAGGCCATCGGGTCCCGGTGCTTTAAACGCACCCATATAGTTTAAACACCATGAGCAGCAGGATGTTGAGGTCCAAAACGAATTTTGAATAAGTATTGCTTTCGCAGTAAGACTGAAGTTCCAGGTTCAAGGGATAAGTCTTAGCCAGCAATCAAACTCAAGAGTTTCCTATCCATAGTTAGCTTTAGGCTTTGTTTGATTCAACATAGAGGAAGGTAGATTAGATTAATTTAAGGGAGGATAGAAAAATATAGGAAAGGTTAATGAATGGTATTTTTTGTTTGATTCATAAGGGAAGGGGAGGGGAGGGGAGAGGAGTTAATTAAAAGTTGATAAATATACCCTTATCTCTTTATTTAAATTTATTTATTCTTTATTTATAATATTCATATTAAAACTATTATTTTTTAATTTATGAATCTTAAATTTTTTTATCTCATTTATATATATAATAAAATTAAAAAATATGTTAAAATTTTAACATTATTTCTTATTAATTTTATAATTATTATACATTTTAATATAATATATAAATAATTTATTATACTTATTAAATTTTATTATAATTATTATGCAATTAAAAAAATTAGATGTGAAAAAAATAAAAAAAAAAGGTTTGAAGGTACAATTGGAATATTAAAAAAAGATTGAGGGTATTTTAATAAAAAAAAAGAGGCAAAAATTTCTCTTCCCTCAAAAAACCCCCACTTTTGGAGGGGAGGTAGAGGAGGGGACCATAAAAAGATAAAAAATCTCCTCTCCTCTCCTCTCTGTTTTTTCTAACCAAATACACTTTTCTCTGTTCTCTTTTCTCTTTTCTCTTCTTCCCTCTAAAACCTCTCAACCAAACAAATCCTTACTTAACAAGGCAGTGATCGTGCTGGATATTTTAAGAACTGGATGTGGATGTCCAAAATGATAATAGTGGACAGAGTCTCAATTAATATAAGATTGTGAGATAAGTATGGCCTCAAAAAACAAGAACAAATACATAATACATTTTTTTTAGCAAATCTTTCTTTGAGAACAATCAGGCATATATTGGCAAAAAGAGTAATTGGAGATAGTCTTGCAAACGAGCCTTTTCATTCAAATATTTTAAAAATAAATTTAATATTTTAATTAAAATAAATAAAAGTAAGTTGGCATGAGCAAATAGTAATAGAAACCCAGTCTTTTAACTAAATAATTGGTTTTGAATTTCCAACCGTTATATCTAGAGTAAATAAATTCTAACAAATTATACTATACATAAATTATTTATATATATAGTAAATAATTGGGGTCTAGCTTTTGTCTTCTTCTAGGTCTCACAGCAAGAAGGTGGAAGAGGGACAGCAATAATAAAGGAGGGATGAGGGAATAGTGCACTGAAAGAGTAACGATGATGAAAAAAAAATAATGATAGTAGAAAAAAAGATAAGAGAATAATAATAATTATAATTTTTAAATTTTTTATTTTATATTTTTTTAATAATTTATTAATTATAAAAATTATACTATTAATAATTATTTAAATACTCATTTACTTAAAATTATTTTTTAAAAAAAGTTAACTAAAATTATTTTTAAATATTATTTTTTTTATAATTTTTTTTAAAAAATTAATCCAAACATGCCAATTATTTGTTAACAAATTTTGCCTAACAATAACGACGAATCAACCGAATAATCTTATAAATTGCATCCCTATATATGAAATGAGATACACCTAACAATTCCTCCAGCAATAACAACGCATGTTTCATATTAGAGATCCACGTGGCAACTCAACTATAACCTAACACATATAGGGCCAACTCAGTAATTATATCCGTACTATCTCCAACAATAATTTCCAGCTCCTAATTTATTCCTGCCATCGTTTTTTTTTCAAAAAAAAAAAACATAAGCTTTGACACATAAGTCAATAACGTTTCCTATTGATTTTGTACCTTTATAACATATCTCTTATCGACCCAAATGATTTGATGGAAACATGTACTCCTTACGTCCATCTTATTCTCATATATATATATATATATATATATATATATAAGTTAAATAATTAATTTAAAAATATTAAATAAATTAACTATTTATAATAAGTATGTTTTGTTTTTTTATAAAATACCCTATTCAATCTTTACAATATATAATTAATAAGAATAATTTAAAAAATATTATAAATTGAAGAGATAAAATAAATTAAAATTTTATACTTAATATCAAAAATTAAATAATATAATAAGTGTTTACATTTAGAACAATGGAAATATCATATATGGATGTTAAAATTGTTTGAGTCACTTGATTTGCTTGTTAGGGTTAATGTTTTTTTTTGTTAAGCATATATTTATATTAAAGACAATTATATTTAGGATACTATTATATATTAAATATAATTTTTTAATAAAAATTTAAATATTAATTTATTATACTATGATGAATTGACTTTTTCTTAGGTAAATTGTTTTGTTTGGCTTTTGTTATATATATATAGAGAGAATCTTATAACTAATATTAAAATCTGTTCAGGAAATTTATGGTACGAGAGAAGTAGTTACTACTTCTAGATACCGATTCTCTAGAGTTACCTAAAAAATAAATTTTATTTTTATTTAGACATATCCCACTATAAAGTTTATAATACATGTGTCAAAATGTCAAACATTTATAAACATCAAAGTAGGATAAAAAGATTAAATTATATATAATTCTGATGAAGCTTGATTTTACATGCAAATAACTTTCCTAATCTTAATAACTTTGTAATAAATCTCCTAAATTTTTACATTTTTATAATGACTTTTATGCACCTAATTTGTCCACTTTTTTATTAAATAATATAATAAGGGGTTAGTTTATTAGCACCCAACTCAAAGTCTGAGGGGATTGTTTGTACAAAATATAAAGCTTAAAGAGATATTTGGTCAAAACTTACATATTATACTTTGTTGGTAAAATAACTGAATAATAGACTGTTTAAGGTTTATTTGCATTCTTTTTTTTTTTTCCAAAAAAATGGCATTATATTTTCCACGATTATTCCTATTAATTTAGAAGGCGATTCTTTCACGTTCAATTGTCGGCAACTTATATTTTAAAATTGGAAAATTCAAAGTAAATGACTTATATTTTGGGACATAAAAATTAAGTATAATATTTTAGTAAAATTACAAGCAAATCAACTACTCTTTTCAATTTTAAATATAAAACCTAATTAAAAAAAATTAATCATAATTCGTAGCCATAATACTTCGATTTTTATTGTCTGCTCATTTAATATTTTTCTTAAATTACTTTCATTAATTTTATACTTCTTCTCACTCTTCTTGTGTTATTCATTTAATACTCTCATTAAAAGAGGATATTTTTATAAAAAAAAAGTTATTTTAAAAAAATGACACACATTTTATATAATAGTAATAAATAATTAATTTAATTAATTCTATTAATCTTTATAAATTAGTTAGTGTACGGATTGATAAAAAAAAGCTTTTTGGAGAATAGATTTTCTCAAAAGCTAATTATAATTTCTAATTCATTAATCACGTTTTGCTTTTTTTTTTTCCCCTGAGTGTTTGGATAACATTAAGCAAAACCATAGTTTTACTTTAAAAAAAGTGTTGTTTATAAAGGTTAGCCAAACAAACAAAAGTCTTATATTTAGAGTCATTCGTTCTACCTAAGCTTTAGCAGATATTTTCTCTTTTTTGACCCTGGATAAGTGTTTGGAGGCAAGTACAGAAAAAGATGGCTAACTAGAAAGATCAAAAAGGCAAAGAACCATTTTAAGGGAATGAGCACAAAATTGGGTCAGTTTTGCAACTGTTTCTGACAAAGTAACGTTCTTTTGACAGTGAATAAGAATAATAATAGGGCTCTGCACCCACCACCAATGCTCACCAACATTTGACGCCATTTATAACTTATTCTGCTGAGCTGCAACTTTAGTTATAAAGTAGCATCTTTCTTTTCATAGGAAAGATGTGTTTGGTTTCACTTCCCAAAAAAATAAATTATAAAATGATTTTAAAGAATATATTTTATATAAAAAAATATTTTAAAAAAATAAGTATTTAAATAGTTATTATCAAAATAACTTTTTTATAAATAAATAATTAAAAAATAGAAGATAAAATAATAATTATATAAAATATAATTTAAAAAAAATGAGAGATAACAAAAAGACCAAATATCATAGAGCAAAAAAGTCATTTTCTATGATAATATCTAAAAAATATATATAAAAATTGTTGAAATTAACTTGTAAAAAATCATAATTTTAAATGAGAAAAACTATAGAAAGATGTGAAAATGTATTGAATTTACTAAAAAGTGAACAGATAACTTGTTATATACATTCCATTTACCAATATTAATAGATCAAATCGATTATGAAGTAAAACATATAAGCATACAAAATGTTTTGATATTGTTGCATTATTATCTTACATAATTGATTCAATCCTCTACTCTGAGTCTATGACGACTACTACTACAATTACAACCACCGCTATCTTTACTATTATTACAACTACGACTGCGGTTGTTGCTGTTGTGCCTATTGCTTATACTGCTACTGCTATTATGATTATTATAAATGAGGGATATCTAACAGTTTTCATTACTCAATATGCATACGTGTTCTCTTTATAATTAATTTAGCCGACATATATAATTAATAATGCAAAATTTTCTTAGCAAACCTCTCCCAAGTTAGCCTATAAAACCAAAGGGCAGGGTTGGGTTCTTGCCTCACCACCATAACCAATCCTCAGACTTTCCCTTTTGCTTAAAAATCTTCACTTTCTTCGCATTTCTGCTTTTTCATCGACCAAATTTCATCCCAAAATGGCTTCTTCTTCTACTTCTTCTACCCGTTTGCTTATCGTAGCTCTGTTCATTGCTGTGTCTTTCTGCAGCATCTTCAGAGTTGAAGCCATTGGCAACAGAAAACTTCTGGCTCCATCAATTCCTGGTTTTGGTAACTTTAAGTTTCCTCCTCTTCCACCTATCACTGAGTGGCCTGAATACAGATTGCCTCCGCCAATTTTCAATATTCCCAACACACCCTTTGTTCCCAATGTTCCTTACTCCTCCCAACCTGCCCCAACCCCTGCTACCCCCTGAGGGTAATTTGGTAACTTTGTTGTTCCTTTTCCATGGCATTCTCTAGCTTGCATGCATACTTCTGTGCAGAAAAATAAAGTCTCTCAGTACAAGCTTGCTCTTCATGTTTACTTCTCTGTTTGCTTTTCTTTTTTCTGGTGTAGCTCTTGGAGTTGATCATGCAGAACCTGGTTATGTCCAATCTGTTTTCCCTGTTTCTCGTGAACATTGTTGTACGGGTGATAATAATATATATATAGTGGATTTCATGCGCATGTGAAGCACAAATCTTATAAAGTGCCAGGTGTGGCAGATGATAATCGCATGTTCTAATCATAAAATCTCTAAAAGGGACTGAAAGATATAGTTGAGAGTATTTGCCTACAATTTTATACAGAAACAATAAAACAGATTCTATGAAGACTTGCATATAATACATAGACATACGGGAGCATGATCCAGTCTAAAATCACAGATAGTTCTACATTTTCCATATCAGGACTTGGATCCAGATGTGTGTGTGAGAGAGAGAGAGAGAGAAAGGAAAGTTCTAAACTCATTGCCAAACAAGTAAGCATATAAAGGGAACCCAGCTGGACTGATGCTCAAGATGAGCATCACAAATACAAGATGGCCATTCAATTTTTGCGTTCATTTTTTTTAATGCGGTTCTCATACTGAGATGCAGAGAACACTCTTTTATGTCCCCAGGCTTACACATTATTAGCAAGAACAGAACTTTAACATACCTAAGTTTAAACACTGCAAATATGAGCCATAGCTTACCAACAATTCAAGCATTTACTTTGTGGACAGACACCTCAAATATGAGCAATTTATTGCACAGTTCTTGCTATAAAACCTGGTTGAATGTCTTGCTATTGCTTTCTCTATTTTTTTTTAAAACGTTATATTCACGCTTCTACCCTTATAGTATATAATTTTTTTCAAAATGGACACCCAACTTCAGCTTACAGCTCATACTCAGGTTGGCTTATTTGTTAAAAAAGCCTAAGTCCAGAAATGACCAGAGCTTATTATAATTCTGGCAAGTAGCAATAGAAGGCCTAATATATACACAGTCGCACCAGGAAAACTGTGCAACTCCATAAGAGACAGAACAGAGCATATCATGCAGGGAAATTTATAAATAACTTCACAGCACAGAGAATTTCGTGCAGGGCAATCAAAAGTTCCTATAACCAGAATTGGCATATAGTGATGGAATGATGCTCAAGATCAGTAGAGAGAAGGAAAAGAAGACATAGATAACACAAGGCTTAAGGTAGGAAAAATTCAAAATTTATTCATCAACGTTAAGTTATACAAACTGATCTAATATACCAGTCTACAAACTCCAACCATCCTTCATTAATCATTACATCTCAAAATTCAAAGTATCTAGCTGCCTTCATATTTTGGGTCAGATGTGATCAAATGATATGCTATTACCAATGCAAAAAGGAAAATGCCAATGGAGTTGGTAATATATACCAAAGCTTGATCATCAATCATCTCTTACTTCCTGGAGGAGATAAAAATCATTCAATCAGAGAGAATTAATCATCAGTTAAGAAGCATGATAAATAATAATAATAGCATATTTGTCGAGTATAATGGTCTCAGTTTCAATTTTTGATACATAAAACATTGCCCAAAATAAACAGAAACCACCGAGTCAAGAAAGCACACATCAAATATCAAGGTCTAAAAGAGAAGAGAGTACTTTGCTTTGAATGGACCACATGACAAAAGTATTGCAACACATGGTCAGTGTCAATCCAAAATTATGTCTTCACAAAGAGTAATAAATAACTAGATATTATTTTCTCATGCAACATACAGGAGAGATAATAACATAAAATTTTCTCAAATATCATACTCATCTTTCTAACATTTAGATCCTATTAAAATATGCGAAAAATATTTAAAAAATAAAGTTGCAAGGAACCCGAGAAGAACCATAAACTTGTGAATAGTGCAACACTCTACAGTTTTTATATTTTATAATGAAGAATGCAAGACGCAAAAACAGAGTATTAAGTTAGGGAGAAAGTGAAATTTGGGAGAGAGAACCACCGAAAGGAAAATCCAGAGAAAGGGATAGAAAAACAATAAATCTGAAGTGCAAAGTGATCATTAGTAGAACCCAACTTAATATCCATGCAACGCCTAAACTACTGGAAACCCCAAATCATTTAAAATGACCTAAGAATTGAACATTATCAATGCAAATAATCCAAATATTTCTTTCATATACCCCATCTTTCCATTCCTTTCTCTATCAGAAACTAATTAAATGAAGTAAAACTATCAACATATCCACAAGGATATAACATTAGAAAAAAATATATCAGCCATAGAAGTAGAAGGAAGCTGTAGATTGGACTTACTAACTCGCACTCTGGAACAATTCAAAACAGTAACTTAAGAACCGTTATATGCTATGATTGTGAGACTAATGAGCTTACAACTAGATTTCTCAATAATCAGTCCATGAATCTTCCACTTCCATTCAGGTTATTCTTCAATAAATATTTACCGCCTCTAAATTTTTATACTAACAAACGAAGACTACTCATTTACACCACATCAGTTAAACATATTTATTAGTAAATTAGTAGGCCGCGTAAGTTATACCAGATAGAGTATAACCATGTATCCGAACAACAAGGGAGTTCTGTGGCATCACTTCATATCACTCAATTATTGATCTCAATGTAAGCAGAGCATTTCAAAGAGGGAGAAACTGAACAAAACAATTACAGATTTTTCAAATGAATGGATCAATCATCAATGTTCCCCAGAATGAATGCGAAATAACGAATTTGACCTCTCCACAAAACCAATCATAATTAAAACCCTAGAACTTGTTTGGTAAAATGCCCACAATTCTTCATGGATACAGAATACGAAGATCAGGAACCGACAGAATGAAAGCGAATAACAGTGTGAGGAGAATTGTTGAAGATGTCACCTTTAGTCGTGGGACAGATTTCTTCCTTTAGGGTTTGTTTGCTTGGAGGGTTTTGGAGGGGAGAGGAGAGGAAAATGTGTTTGGTTGGAAAAAATTGAGGGGAGGGGAGGGGAGGGAAGTTTTTTTGTGTTCCCCTCCCCTCCCTTAACTCCCCTCCAAAAGTGAAGGTTTTTGAAGGGGAGAGAATTTTTTTGCCTCTTTTAGATCAAATTACCCTTAAGCATTTTTTAATATTTCAACTATACCCTTAATTTTTTTTTTATTTTTTTCACACCTAATTTTTTCTTTAATTACATAATAATTATAATAAAACTTAATAAGTATAATAAATTATTTATATATTATTTTAAAATATATAATAATTATAAAATTAATAAGAAATAATGTTAAAATTTTAATATTTTTTTTAATTTTTATTATATATAAAAATGAGATAAAAAATTTGAGATTTATAAATTAAAAAATAATAATTTTGATATGAATATTATAAATAAAGAATAAATAAATTTAAATAAAGAGATAAGGGTATTTTTGTCAACTTTTAATTAACCCATCTCCCCTCCCCTCCCCTTCCCTCTCTTTCTGAACCAAACAAAAAATATCATTCATTAATCTCCCCTACCTTTCCCTACCCTCCCTTAAATTAACCTAACATCCCCTTCCCTCTTAATCAAACAAAGCCTTAGACTTTCTGTATTTTCTACTTTTGTATTTTCGGCCCTGGATGTTCAGTTTTAGGGATGTTTGGTATAAGGAAAGTGAAAAGGGGGAGATTCCACTTATTTGATTGATAGAGTAGAAATAAAATATTTTAAATTATTTTATTTTAATTTATATTTTTTAAAATTATAAAAAATATTTTAAATTATTTATTTTAAATTATAAAAAAATATTAATTATATATTTATTTTTATAATATCGAATAAATTTTAAAAGATTTATTTTTAATCTATTTTTATTTTTACTTAAAAAACTCTTCCATCTCATCCTACGGTACCGTTAGGAAGCGGGATGAACTTGCTAATTGCTGCGTGTGAAACTAAATTAGGCGACTCATAAAAACGTCGTCGTTAGCTTTGAAATTTTGGGTTTTGAGAATTGTCTGTTTTTTTTTTTAAAGCCGTTTTGACTTGTGAGAAGTTTTGAGAATTTATTTTTATTATTTTCTGATCAATTTTTACATGAAGGACCCTACAAATATTTCAGAGCTATTTCCAATCCCAATAGCTATTCATATACAAGGATAACCTTGTATCTCAGAGTACTTCCAATTTGCGGTAAACATATGATGCAGAGATGACGTCAGCATAATGTGAACTAGAAGATAATTTAACTAAGAAAAACAGGACTTAACTCCCTTGTATCTTCTGATTTCACTACATAAGGACTACAAGATGACTTAATTAAGGGGAAAAAAAAGATGAGTTTGACATATATAATAAAGGATATACTTCTATTATATAAAGTTATAAATTTAATTTTTTTAACCTTTATAAGAGTTTTTTAGTACGTAATCTCATAAATCCCTTATAAATATTCTCTGAGGTCTAGTGTCGTACTCTAATTTTAATAAGAGACTGGTACTAAATTCACCTAAATATTTTTATACTAAAAAAATAAAAAGAACAAAAATCTAAATAATATAAAAATGATTTAAAGATAATACTCATCTATAGGGGTGTGTATAGGCAAGGTAGCCCCTACCTGATACCCTACCTGAAAAATATATAGGTTATATTTTACAGCCTGATGCTCAGCCTTACATAGTAAAAGCCCTAACTATTTTGGGTTGGACATAGGCGAGTTGGGCATAGGTGGGTTGGGCATGCTTAAGTCGTGATGCCCTGCTCATATTGTGAAAAAAAATCTACAATTATAAACTTATAAAATAATATTATATTCATATATCTTCAAAGATTAAATAATATATATAATTTACTAAGAATAAGACAACAAAAAAAGTTTTAAAATCCATGGCATATAAAAAAAGTACTGAAGTATAAGTAGTTTGTAATTGTAATTTTCTATCAATCTCCCCAAAATTGATAAAGATAAAGCATGTCAAAAAAATATATGACGGTTACCATATTTTATAAAAAACAAAGAAAAAATTAATTTAGTTATAAATTTTAAAGGACGCAATTACTTATTTGACTACTCATATTTGTAAAATTACCATTTAATTACCAGTAGCCATCATATTTGTTCTATGTTAAATATTATAATTTATAAATTTTATATAAAAAAGTAATTAATTGGGTAGGGCCAAATAGGTAGAGCAATAACCCCTGCCTGATGCCCAGCCAAACCTGAATATTAGCTCTACCTAAAATTGCTCATTTTATATTGAGCTATTTTTTATCGAGTTGGATATGACATATTTTATGTGGGTTTAGACAGATTTTATAAGTTATAGACTTCTTGCACAGCCCTACTCATCTAGTTTAACATACCTTAGGCTTTTAGTCTACATTAAAATTTTCACTGAAAAAAATAAATGGTACTATAATAATACCAGTTAAATCAAGTAATAATTTATTGGTAAACCAAGTTATAATTTATTTACTCAGGAGGCTGAAGTTTATTTATTTTCTCAGCAGTTTGCCTGAGTTTCTCTGCATGAGAATACTATAATAATAGTTGAAAAAATATTGAAATAACATTGATGATGATGATGATACACTTTTAGATTTTTAGTGAGTTCTTGTAATATTCTTTCTTTATAATTTTAGTGCTCATGAGTCATGACTGACGCTTAAAAATTTTATAAAATTAATTGCAAAAAAAAGCAAAAATCTATTATAAATACTAAGAAAGAAAATATTGTTATTGGCAATTCTCCATAAAGTATTTTTACTATTGAGCTCTACATCTTTAATTATTATTTTTTAAAATATCACATCATAGAATAATATATGAAAATGACAAACCAAGCCAACTATATGTATATAACTTGTCCTTATTGTAATCCAAGGGACAAAAAAAACTATTTGCTTTCTCTTCTGCTTTTTCATGTCCACAGTTTAAGCTGATTTGACCTAAGCACCTTTCACTGTATCAGCATGCAAATATAATCATTAAAAAGACATCAAGAACTATAAAGAAAGAAAGAGGAGAAAAGTACCCTTTTTATTTATCTATAAAGACTTGTCACATCATTTTTTTGCACCATACATAACACAGAAAAGCAATAGACCAAAGTCAACTACAACCACAATACACTCCTAATTATCCCCAACCCACAACTTCAAATTCAAACCCCAGAAACATATGCAAAAGGCCAGAACAGTACCAACAATCCTAACATGTAAATACTGCAAAATTCATATCAGAAAAACCCCACTTTTGCAAGTTGATTAATACTAATCAAGCCCCATTCATACATAAATATGACAATTTGGTCATATAATCATATTGAATCATGTTATGTCCTATGTTTCTGTCTTTCTGATATGGTATCTGAGTCTGAATTTGGATTAGTCTGTCATCAACCCCACCATTGATGGACTGCAACTCCTTCATCTCTAAGTCTTCCATACAAAGCTAAGCATTCCCAATAAGCTCTGTGATTATTCTTCCTCTTCCCAGATTTCCACCATTCATTCTTGCACTCTAGAAACAATTCATCCACTATGCAGATTGTTCTCTTCTTTATCATCTCTTCCACTACCTCTGCTTCTGCCTTCATCACCACAAAGTCTTCCTCCTTCATTTGCTTAGTTAACCACGAAGAAACATCAGTTTGGGGAATCGACTGGTCTTTTGGTTGGATTTCCAGACTGTAAATCTCAAAAAGCTGACTCTTGGGGTAGTTCTTTTTGAACCATCCAATTGTGGCTTTGTTTTCTTGAGGCGAACCTACAACAATGAAGACTCTTCGCTTGTAGCCTTCAAGAGAATTACCCATCAAGTTGGGTAGGTACTTGATTTTCTTCAAGTACTTGTTGGATTTCACTAGAGATTTCTTTGGTGGCTCAAGAAAGACATCTTCAAGACCATTTAGAACCAGCTTCTTGGCTTCTGTTTCCAATTGGCAAAGCTTTCTCTTTGATGAAGATCCAGGGCTAGATTTCTTCAATGCAACTATGACAGAACTGTAGGTACGGAGATACACAACTCTGTAGTTTGGTTTCTCTTTGAAAGCATTTGATGGGTTAGTGCCTAATGGAAGAGCCACAATGCCATCAGATTTCAGAATGCGATCCACGAATTCAGCATCTTCAGGAGTAGAAATGAACACAAAATCATATGACTCATTTGGGATTGAGATTTTTCTCTCCAAATCAGACCCCAAAACCACTTCAACTTCATTGTTGAATGGAATAACATCAACAAATCCATTTGGAGGGGTTAAAACAAGAGCCTTATCATCCTTTGTGAGAAGGCCTTCATCAGCCAAATCATGAAGAAGGAAGTTCAGTAACACACCATTGATCGAAGGAGTCTCAATATCAAATTTAGGATAAACTGATGAAGAATGTGGAAAACCTGACGAAGAAGAAGAAGACAATCCCTTGAGAATGGAACCCAAGAAAGGCAACGTGACAAGAGCCATAGCCAAAAACAGTGAACGAGACATAATGCGCAAGATCTGTACATCAGGAATCTTTACCACTAACACAGTGTCAGAATTCAAAGGAATTCTTGGTCCACCACGAAAGCACTTGATCTTACTCCCACTGTTGGGTTTATTACAACTACAAACCATCTCCCCTTCCTTCATGCCAGTAATTCCTAATTAACCCACCGAGCAAAACCCCTTTACAAAAATTGCGAGTATAGATGTACAGAAAGTTCAAGATTGGGTCAATTCGCGGCAAAAGGGAGGACCCAGATGCAGAAATCGGAAGAAATTACGAGGACGAAAGAAAAATGCAACCAAGCCTAACGATTCCACAAAATTATCGAACCTTTTTAGCGAGTGCAAAATCCGGAGGCCGTGTGGTTCCCACCCACAAGTACGACTCTTGTGCTTCGCATTCTACACCATAAGAACATCAATTGCTTCACCCTCTCGACCTCCATTAACCCTCCAAATCCAGATCAGGTTGGTGTCACCAAAAATCATAGGGGAAGAAGAAGAAGACGATTCTGCGAGTATTTCTTTGTGAAGTATTGTGATGGAGACATGGCGTGAAAAAATGTGAGGGGAAATTTATTTATGCAAAGAGATGAAATCGATGGAGAAATGAACTTTATGAGGTTAGGTTACGGGTTGTGGTGTTGCAAGAAAACATTTGCTTAATATAGCAATTAATTAATAATTAATTAATTACGTGTAAGAGAGATTTTTTTTCGTATATCGAGGCCTGTAAGGAGGAGATTTTAAGTTCATAACTGATTTCATTGTGCAAGAAGCCAGTATTTTATCCCAAAGCTTAATTGTAAGCAGTAATTCTTGCGCGTTTGTTATTAATTTTTATTAATAAAAATATGATAAATAAATGGGTATAATAATATTCCACCCTTCCCAAAATATAAGAAATAAATAATTATTGGATCGTTTGGTTTATGGGATCCGGGGAAATGTAATTAAACCAAATAAAAATAAGGTAAAAATGAGTATATTAGGTGTGTATTTGGTTCCACTCCACAATTTAGTTTGGAAAAAGTTGAATAAATAACCATTAAATATTTATAAATCTATAATTTTAAATAAACTAAAAGAAATAATTTTTGGTGGAGAAAATAGTTTATATGTTGTACAATGACCATTTTACTTATATCTTGTTTTCACTTTCTCCTCTTTTCTATCTATAATCTTCTCTATTGGTAGTCCTCATCTGTCATTGCTAATCAATAGTCCTTGCTAGTCGTCGCCACCATCATCTTAGCTTTAGATCTATAGAGGAGGCAACAATGATGTCAAATCTATAGAGGAGTGTCATGGTGGGAGGAGGTGATAACATATCTATAGAGGGGGTGGCCTTATAGGTCGAAGAGAGGAAGAAGTCGTAAAAAAAGTCATTGAGAATGGAAGAAGAATAAGAGAAGGTAGATGGAGAACAAGCGACAATAGAGAGGAACAAGGAGAGGAGGCAGCAACAGAATGATGATAAAGAATAGTTATTAATTTTTTTTCTTATATCATTTCTAATAATTCAATTCTATTATGATGTAGGGTAAAACTTCTATTTTTGGTATTATGTTGCTTTTATCATAATTATTATTCAAAAACATGCTCATGCTTCATCATAATACTTCTTTCTGCTTTTGATTTATCCCCAATGGTCAGCATCAAGTTGTTTCTTAACCTAACTATTCAACCCTTAAATCTTCCTTTGGTTACTCTGACCCCATTCAACTATATTTTAATCTCACTTCCCTAGTCTCAAAGACAGAAGGAAGTTTCCAAACGAGGATCCAGAAATAAAAACTAAGTTTTGTTTCCAATGTGTTGTCATCTCCTATAGATTTAATTATGCAGCTCTAGTTCGTTTTGATTTTTGTTTAAGCTCAGTGGCTTCACATTGGACTGTTTGATGCACACATATTTAGATTAAAAAAACCATTCAATAGATACTTTTTTTTTTTAATTTTTAAGTTAGTATGTGTGTTTTTTCTGTATTAAACCCCTTAATTTTGCTCTAATAACATTATTAACCTCTATAATTTTACTCTTAATAATATTAATCTTTATAGAGAAATTTAATTGTACAGATAGAATAAAATTAAATAATTTAATTATAAAAAAAGTATAATTACCTCTAGGCCTTTTAGATTATTGACTGGATAGTTTGGTAAGCATTGAATTGAAAGAAGAGGTTATGGTGTGGCAAGCAGCAAGTCAAAGGAGATCTTATGTACTTAATTAAACATGAGAGAAAATGGCATTGAGATTGAACGTGAATCCATCCACAATTGTTGTCAGATTAGTAACATGTTGTTGGTTGTTGGTGTTTTCTTTGTCACCCTTGTTTTCTTTGTCCTATTTCCATGTTCAGGTCAAGGCACCTTCTTGATAAAAAGGCAAAAAAAAAAAAAAAAAAATCTTTTATTTGTTATTAAGTGTAAACTGATCAGACGGTCGAGGACCACTGTCTGACATGTTTATTCTGCTGATTTTTACAACCTATTACACAATAAATAATATTTCCCAATATTTTTAATATAAAAATTAGTAAATTTTTTAATAAATTAAGATAATTAAATAAATTATTAATTATGATTAAATTTAATTTTTTAACATAAATTTATATTATATATTCCTTAATCTATCTAAAATTAGTTAACTAACTCTTATATTCTTTTAGCTTTATCCTGTTAAATGAAATTGATTACATAAATTACATGTAATGTTATTATGCTCAATCAACGGTAAAATTTTTTGATATATTTTTAATTAAAAGATTATGTTCAATAATTTTATTGAGTATTTTTAAATGTCTTTTTCTACTATTTTTTTTATAGAACTCTATCTTTTATATTGTCTAATCTACCTCTATCATGACTCTAATAACCTTCTTCCTATATGATTAAATCACCTCAAATAGTTTTTTTTCTTTATATATACTCATTATAAATTTTATCTTTTTTATATGCCTAAATATCTATTTTAATATCATCTTTATTATTCTAATTTTATATTTTTATTATTTTTCTAAAACTCAACATTTATTACTACATTGCTACCCTATTATGCAATAGAGGCTTGTAAAATCCTCCCAAAAAGTATTATAAACGAAATATCTTTGAGGACAGTACTATTTAATCATGCTTCAACCCGATTCATTATAGTTTTCTACTCAATTTCCAATATCGTTTTGAATCTTCGCTTAAGCATGTCAGGTAGATCGATTCTGCAGCATTTAGAAGTTCTCTGTTTTAATCCACTGTTCTTCAATATATCCAAGACAAGTGTTACACAGTCTTGGCTTCCCTTTGGGAAGTTAACGAGGGATTAATTTAATATATATGGGTCAAGAGAAATTCAATCAAAGATTTTTTTTTTTTTATTTTATCTCATCGTATCATCCTCAAAAAACAACAAAAGCACAGATAGATCATAGAAATAAGAGAAAAAGGATAATCAATACCTCAAACTAATTTTTAAAATATAATTAATATTTAAAAATATAATGAATATTTTAAACTAATTTTAGAAGTATAATTAATATCATAAAATATTTAAACGGTTATAGTTCTATCACTTCACTAATCAAATAATATAAATTTTTATTTGATACATACAATATAAATATTTTATTTTGATATATTATTATTTAAAATGCTACATGTATAATATTTTTTAATAAATTATACTAAATAAACTATAAAAATTTTCACTCTTCACATATAAATTATATACAATATCAATTTTAGAGTTTATTCAGTACTATTTTAAATAATATGATACATGTAATTTTTTAAATAATAATGTGTCAAAATAAAAAATTTATGTGACATGAATAGGATAAAAATTTATATTTTTATTATTAAAATGAAAGAATTACGTAAATTTAAATATTTTAGGATATTAATTATATTTTTAGAATTAATTTAAAATATTAATTATTTTTTAAAAAATTAATTTTAGATATTAATGGAGGTTTAGCCAAAAAGTAATGGGGACATAATGATTATAAAGTTAAAGAGGATGGATCATGCTGAAGATGACAATGTGAGGGACATTTTGAAATATGTGTTGATTGAAATGCATTTTTGTCAGCTAACTTGGGTCCCACTTTTCACCTTTTGGTTTCATTCTTGATATGATTTTATGACATTTTTATTCTGAACCTGGATCCCCCTTTCAGCAATATTGAAGAGAAAGAAGAGATGAAAGTGGGTCCCTTATCTCTCTAACAGAAAAGGGGATCCAATGAACAATGAAGAGGGGGAAGAAATAGGGTGTGGGTTCATTGAAAGCTAAATCTCATCCCCTGTGCATTTAAACTTGCTACATCAGTGTTTCATAGGCATGAAATTAGGGAAAGATAGAAAGAGATGAGTGAGTCCACCTCTGCCCATAGAGGTTTGTATTGTCTGATTTTGTTATTTCTGAACTTGACTTGGTCAAACTATTATGAATTTCAAATACAGAAACCTTACAAATAAAGTGGTGCTGATAAATTCATAGGACTCCCTAACTTAATAAGTTAGCTTTTTTAAGATAAACTCTCCCTCTAAATTTATGCTCTTGACAGAATATGGTTTATAGTGATTGGACCAAATATCATGTGACTTGAACACCCATAAGTCTCATAAAAGCAAGCCACAATACTCTTCCATTGGAGAATCCTTTTTACTCCTTGAGATTCACTCTTCCCATATAAACGTAGGTCGGATAGGGGTTTAAATTGTCTGGCCTCATTTGTATATTTCATTATTTCTCAACTCTGACTTAGTCAAACTGTTCTGAATTTTATATTAAAAAGTTTCATAAGTGGAATATAGGGTTTATAAATTCATAGGACTATTTTTCTCAATAGGCTAGTAGAATAAACTCTCCCTTTGAATTTGTTTTCATAACACAATCTTGGTTCACAGCAATTGAGAGGTGAGTTGTGGATTCTCTATCTCAGGGCGTATTTGGTAAGTTTTAAAACTATAGTTTTAAAAGGGTTTATAGTCAGATTTAGAGAAATTTTAAAATAAATAGTCATATTTATCCACAAGTGTTTCTAGGCAAAATTATGGTTTAAAATTATGATTTCAGATAAGCTAGTAGGATTAGCTTTTGGAACAGTAAAAGAACTTATAGACTACTCAATTACTATTTTACTCTTAGTTTTCCCTCTTCTCTCTCCTCTTTCTCCTTCTCCTCTACGAGTCGTCACTGTCGCTATTGTCGTTGTCCATGGTGGGTCACAAGTCGTCACCGTCGCTGTCTACACTGGGTCGTCGAGTCGCCGTCCAACTGTCTCCATCTACACTAGGTCACCAGAGTCATCGTCACTACCATTGCCATCAACGCTAGGTCACGATGGTCAGTGGGTCGCTGCTCGCCATCTAGATCTACCGCCGTGCACGAGTTGTTGCTGCTCGCTGTCGCTAGGAGATGCTCGCCATCATTAGGTCGCCGTTGCTCACCATCGTCACTGCCGTCGATAGTTTCCAAAAGCAAATGAGAGGATGAACAGTGTGGCCTACAATTTTTTTAAATTTTTATCTCATATCCTTTCTGATAATTTACTACTTATTTAAAACTAATTTTTTCCATAAACTCTTCTCTAAAAACCCTTTTTTAAAATTTGTCTAAAATTCTATTTTTTTATAAGCTATTTTCTATAAGTCTATCTAAATATACACTCAGTTTTCAGTTGATTTTCATGGCAAGGAGCAGGGACTAGAAAGTGTATTATAATTATGATGTGAATGTCATGATATATTTAAGTCATTAGTGTATGTTCTTTCAAATAAACAAAATTAATTGTAGATTAAAAATTCAATTGAAAAAAACTTTTTTATTGACCTTCAAAGATTTTATTTATTAATTTTTTTAGAATTCGCTGTCCTATATAATTATGAATTTTAGAACATCCTCAAACATCATTTTCAGAGTTTCATAAGCTGAGATGATTTGGTCAAACATTTGTGTCGTGGGTCTTGCTGCTTTCCCTCACTCAAGTGAATTATAGTCTTGTTGCTTTCATCCAATTCTACCATTCATGCCAACTTTTCTTATGTTTTGTTCTTACCATTCATTCATATGAACTTGTTTAATTTTTATTTAAAGAAGAGTTTATAAAAAAATAATTTAAAAATAATTTTAGATAATAATTTTTAGAAAAAAATAATTTTTATTAAAAAATAAATATTTAAATTATTATTACCATAATAATTTTTTATAGATAAATTATTATAAAAGACATATGATAAAATAATTGATAAAAAAATAAAAATAAAATGATCATTATACAGCCTAAAAGAACTTTATCCCACTCATAAATTAGCCTCACATATTTATTTTAAATTATAATTTAATTTAAAAATATTTATAAATATTTGATAGCCGGTAACTTTTAGGCCCAATGTATCATCTCTATTATTTAAAATATCCTTAAAAATATTGGTAAAAATCAGTCTTTTTTATGAATTTTGTTTAATTTACGTAAGAACTCTCTTTTATTTCAAAATATATACGCAAAAGAAGTCTGTATAATTGAAAACAGCAGCGCAATTCTAACAAGACTTAGGAAATATCAATGTAATTTATTATAAAAAATGCATAGATTCTAAAAATGATAAAATTACTTAACTTTATAAGAATTTAAATAACAAGATTTTGAGCTTTCGCCTGTTTGCCATATCTTAATCCACTGTGACATGAATTGACTAATCCTGAATTATTAGATTCTTAGGTACAATAATTTTGTTTGGCCATGGGTGCAATTATTATCTGTGGGGTCCAGCAAGTCTTCACTTTTCTTTTTCTCTTTTCAGAGCTTTGGAATTATGAATATTAGCATTTATCATGATAATAAACAGTATTTGGTGCTTCTTGAAAAATTGACTAAGATAAAATCAGTTGAATTGAATGCCCTTACACTATGTTCTATCTTGCATTGCATAGGAAAGAGAAAGGACACTTAGTTTAATTTTTTTTTTCAAAAATTTATGTAAAGCAATTTATATATACAACCACAATATTTGAGATAAATCGATAATGAAAAGAACAATTCAATTTTCTAAAAGTTAAACTGTTGAGAAGTAAATCTTATACCAAACTTCCTCACTAAACAAGTGGCAGAGGTTGAATAATATTTATAATTATTAAAAAATATTTTTAAAATTTTTATTAAATCAAAATAACATAACTTAATTAGAATTAAAAATTTGAGCAATATGATAACATTAAAACCATAAAGTTCATAACTGGTTTAAAAGTTTAGGTGAGGCAGAGTCAATTTCTTTTGGGGGGTATTTAGATTTTTTTAAGAAAATTACTATTTTTTGTATATATAATTTAAGTGCACCAAAAATTATAGGGAGGGCATTGTATTTGACAAATGGAATATTTTTTCCTCGGCAGATCACGTTTGGTAGGAGGGAAAGGAATTTCAAGAAATGTAAAGGGCAAGAAAAACAATGACTTACATCATATCAAATAAAAAAAAAACTATTCTACTTTCTCTTTTATTTTTTACCTATCATGGCATTATCATAATGACTCTTCTAAAAAAAAATGTGAAGTCTTTTCATGATATAACTACGGAAATGTCTTGGGATTCATAATGTGAAAGATGAATATAATACTACTTTTTATAATTTATGACCAAATATTTCTTTTATAATAAAAGATTCATTTACATATTTGCTTTTCATTTTTTATGTTTAAATACTTTTTTTTTGTTATATAAAAATTTAAATAAATTTAGTATAGAAATACTTTTATTTTGCATCCGTATCAAACATGCAGACTACTTATATATAAGGCCCATTTTCCATTTTCCATTTTCATTCTCTTTGAACCTTTCCATTGTCCAAAATGCAAATTATGTTTGAAGTTTTTAACTTCAATTCGTCTTGTCAAAGCTCCTTGAGCTCAAGGACATCACTGTTTCCTCAGTTATAAAGAAGTCACAGGTTCAAACCTGTAGTTAAGTGTGTGCACGAGTGATATAAAAAACTTCAATTCAACTTCTCATTTTCTTTGTCACCAAGCACAATCTCAAAAGCCAGACTCAGCCATTTTGTTTCTCTTAATGTACATTTTTTTCATATGGAAGGTCACACTCTGTAAAATTATACAGTGATTTGAATTGTCATTGGAAAACATGATGAAAAGATATAATTTACATTTATGACAAATCACAATGATCCTATGATTCAGCTATAAGAATTTTAAAGAAGCCCCTCTGAAAGAAAAAGATCCAAAACCCCAGGGAGAGAGAGACCATAAGAATCATCATACTATAAAACTGAGAATTCTCATCACATCTTTCATCATCAGGATATTGAGTTTCTCCACCTTCTATGAGCCTTTATGTTGTTGTTGTTCTGTTCTGCTGAAGCAGGAAGTGGAATCTGTGGTCCAACATCCTGATGATTATCAACATTTGACAATCTAGTAAGCTTGCTCAGCTTTTTCCAACCACTGCTCCAAGTTGATGACCTTTGCTTTGGCTTCACCATTTTATCATACTGTTTCTGCAGATTTTCCATATCATTCTGAAGCTCCAGGTACTTGGCTTTCATACTCTCAAGCTCGAATTTCAGCGCGTTAATGTCTTTTTTCGCGGCCTTCCATCCTTCTTGGAATGACTGCGGTGTCCCTTCTAGAAGTGTTTTTCGGTTCATGATCATCGGCTGGTAGTAGTGAGGTTCCATGCCATCGTCTCCCAGAGATGCATTGGCTAATGCATTGCTTATCTTTACCTGTTCACAGAATAGGACTTGAACCACTACTCTCAATGGAAGCCTTTCATTTTGTGCAGCATGCATGCAGGCATCAAGTGAGAGTTTCTGACAATCCATTATTCGACAAAGCCGCTTCCGTTCGTGCTCAGAAAGTGTCGGATGTGCCTGTTAAATTCGTAGAAAGCCATTGCAATTATGAGCAAATAACACAAATCAATTGAAAAGTTCCTCAAAATCTCAGCTTCTCATGATAGTACTCATTAGCTAAAACCTTGAAATGACCTATGAAGCATCAAAACTTCAGAAAATAAGAGCTAAATCTATGTCTGACAAGTGCTACGCTCTATAAAACAACAATGTGACACTTTATTTTTTGAATTAAAAGGCTAACACTAACGGCTTAAAGTTACAAGTGAGATTGAACTCAGTCTCCCACTTATCAAGGAATTTATGTCACTAGACTATAAGACTATTGGCAATATGACATTTTACATTGCATTTGGAAACTTTAAACTTAGTTCTGTAGCCATGTTTATGTTCATGTTTAGGTCCACACTTCTTAAGAAATGACTGATTATGTCTAAAATCAATAACATATAAAGCTTATAGTTATTATCAGCATATCCCAGCAGGTATATTCTCAAGTCATGTCTAATTTTACTTATCAAAACTTGATGGTAAGATGAATATTGTTTGAGTAAATATCTCTAAGCTACTCAGCATGAAAATCACAAGAATCTACAAGAAATTCACTATGCAGGTTGGTTGGTTTACTGAAATTTGATATTCAAAAGGTAAAAGTCTAGGTTTCCTCTCTAATTTCCCATGGGAACACGAATTTATTACCTTAAGATAGGAATCAATTGCTCTGTAAAGTCCATCGTCACAGGTCCTTGCTGACTCAGGCAAGGCTTCTGCAAGTGCCTGAAATTTTGTGAGGGAAAGGTTCTTATCTCTGGATACCTCTGTAAGATAACTATCAACAAGTCTTGCAACTCTAGTCTTGGCATTGATGTTGCTAACCGGATTCTTGTTCGAAAATGACGGTCGTGGTGGACTCAAACTCTCAGTTACTTCTTGAACAAGAAAATGCTCTAGTAACCTCTGAACAAGATCCACATCGTACATCGTCTCGTTTTTACCATAAGAAGGAATCAGAAGATCAGCAAGTGTAGCTTGTTCAAATTGCATTCCCACCCTTTTCTCTAACTCGGTAATCAATGCAGGCGCGATTTTTAGCATGTTTGCCATGTTCAATAGCCTAAGAAGAAAGCTGCATGAGACACTGTCCCTCTGTGGTGGAATTATGCTGATAAGGCTCTCAATGATCATCCTTTGATCTTTAGCCTGAAGACTCGAAGATTCATCTCTAACTCCGGCCACAATCATATGAAGTCCGCCTTTCCAGCTAGAACCGTCACCGGCGCTACTACTATTGCTTACACTGAAGTTGGATGATTCATCTCCTGGTGCTGCTGTTGTGTCACTTATCAATCCTGGTAGCCATTTGGTACCATAATGCATTATTGCAGATCCAATCAATTCAAATCTCATACCCTTTACCTTAATTGCAGTGGTGACTCTAACAAAGTGATCAACCCTAAGGATCGAAACATCTTCAAACCACCAATCATGAGGAACCTGATGATGATTCCCACTACTGGGGCTTGAAGAATCTTTCATGCCATTCCATTTAGGGCTAGTGACCTTAGGGTGTCTTCCAGTATAAGCCCACCTTATTCCTTTCGGGTTCGCGCAAGCTTTCCAAGATATGGACTCACTGCATCTTCGGACGATTTGAAGGTTCTCGGCCCATGGCGAGAGCTTCTCGCAGCTCTTGAGCACGACTATGGAGTCTCTCCAAGAAGACAAAACCACATAGCTAAGAAACGCTTCAGTTTTGAATATAAGATTGCCTTCTTCTAAGTCCTCTGTCATTTCTAGATACTCAGCAGCACACCTTAGGCCTGAAATATTGCCTGCTGTTAATTCAACAGCAATTCCATAGCAGAATTTGGCTGCAACTGCAAAAGCCTCAGCTCCACCAGGTAAATCATCCATAGCTATCTTATTCAAGTCCGGGTCGCGCGATTCATACACGATTCTGTTTAGTTTTCCACATTTTGACAGCAAAGGATACTTCCACAAGAACAAAAAAGAGAAAAGGCCTCAGAAATCAGAATTTGACAGCAAAATCATCACCATATATATATATATATATATATATATATATATATTTTATATGGTTATCTAACTTTGTCTCGGATTCTAGCATTCTTAGGCCCAAGCTCTCCCAAAAGCATAAATTATCGCTATGTTTATTTACTTTTCTACTTTTGTCTTCCAAGTTGTATTTGATCTATATACATAAAAAGCAAAGAATGACAGGATTTGAACTTTTTCAAAATGGAAAAAAAGATAAGCTACCTTGTGTAAGTGGAAGTTAGCTTCTCCAATATGAACAAGAAAGTCACTTGGTACATCAGTATCAACATACCTACAAACAAAAATGAAGAGACTTATAAATGTTCAAACAAATTTTCATGAACTTCAAAATCTTCTGCAGTTCCTTCTCAAACCGAATTGTGGAAGATTGAAAAGTGGAAAAATCAATGGTTTTAACAAAAATCACAGAAAAGTCTGCAGATTGACATACCAAGAGTGGCCTCTTCGCTGAATCCCATCATTCTTAACCCCTTGATTTGTTGAAGTGAGAAAGCCACCAGACCCATATTCCCTTACTGAAGCTGATTCGCTCTCCGATTCCCACATGCTGAATGAAACCCAGATTTTCCAGGATAATGTTACTGTTCTAGATTTTCCGGGGAAAGTAGCTCTGAACCAGAAAAAAACAGTGAACAGAAGAAACAATCAAGAGTAAGAAGAGGGAGATAGATAGAGGAGGAAAGCAAACCCACATGGGGTTGTTGGAATTATCTTGAAATTGTCGGCTTCTTGAAGAAAAATTGAAGATGTCTCCGGAACATGTTACTGGGTGGGTTTGTCATTTGATTCAGCTTTAATTTGGAATTCATGGAATAATCAGAAGAAAAGAAAGATATCATTTCAGGAGTGTAAGAAGACAGTTTGTTATAATGACTAATGACTGACCCATACACCGTCTATAAAGGAAAAGCACCTTCCTTTTCACCTTATTTTCTGCTCTTTTTTTTTTTAACTTTTTATTTATTTATTGCAATCCCGATACATTCTTCCATGGAACAGAATCAATGAAAGCCAATTTCCAATGACATGTCTGTTTGGCACTTTTGGTTTCGTAATTTGATGAAAACCATGATAACGAATTTATCACTCCGTTATCAATGAAGTCACCGTCACTTGGTAGAAAATAAAAATAAGTCCTATTCTCCAAGAAGGCCAGGTATATTACACAACTAACATGATCTCGCTCAAAGGGAGAAAATGTTTGAAAAATTAAATACATGTGTAATAATTATTTGTTAAATAGTTAATATTAATTAATTTGATAATCATGTTATTTTTACTCTATTTTAGAATTTTTTTTTGCACTTTCGCACTATTTTTTTTTTCAATTAACATGTTTGCTAAACCATAAAGTGGTGGGGGGTTTGAATTCAATTCTTAGGTATTGAAAGTATTTCCTAGTTAGTTGTTTATCTTTAAATAAATGCCCAGGGGATTAGTTATTGTTATAAACGATAGATATCCTAATCTATATAAAAATAATTAATTATCATTTTTATATTATTTTCAAATCTTTATGTATACTTTTATACTAAAAAAACCTTTGTGTTAGATGGGCATATATACTTTATAGTTAGATTTACATCTTAACCCTTAAATTAAATTTATAAAAAAATAAAAATTCATTCCTTAAAAATATAATTTTTTATTAAAATTTAGCATCTACGTTTCACAAAGTTACTATTTGATCTTATAAGCGTTACTCCTCTTGGGGTCAGTTGGTCATGTTAATAAGAGTGGGGAGATTTTTTTTATTTATTTTTTTTACGTAAAATTATTAAATTTTTCATATAAATACATTCCCTCCATCTCTTATTATAAATTTTTTTTTGTTGAAATAGTTTATCCCATTTTATAAAATTCCTTTTAGATTTGTCTTTATATTAAATATATTTTTATCCATTTTACCTTTAAGTAATATACTATCTCTCATCTCTTTTCTTTACTCTCACACACCCACTTATAAACAAGGTTATATTTGAAAAAAATAATATATTTATTATTTTTAACTAATTCTAATAATTTTTTAAATAACATAATTATGTTAAAATGGTCTTATACTAAAAGATGGAGGGAAAACAATTTTATTATTTATTTATTTATTATTGTGTAAATTATTATTTTCTCAAAAAATATATATATTAAATAGGAATTGAATTAAAAAAATTATTAGATTTTAAAAAATAATGAAAATTAAATTTTTTAAAATATTTGTAGAAGGGTATAAATGATTTATAAATAAAATTAAAAAAATATAAAGATATTTTAATTTTTTCAATATCAATCCATTATTAAGGAACTATATTGTTCTGACCAATCCAGTTAAAGTCAGATCACAAAAGTAGAAAGTTTTCTTAGCCGTGGTTTTTCCCATCCACCAGACTCCAATTAAGTGTTTTTATCCAAAAGTATTTATAAATTAAAAATGTTACGTCAAATCAATATATCATGTAGAATATATAAAAAAAGAGCTATTATATTTAATATATAATTTATTTAATTAATTTAATTAAAAAATTAATTAATTTACTAGTTTTTTAAAAATATTTTAACTATCTTTATCAATTCATTTCTTTATTTTTTTATTTAATAATTTAAAAAAATAATAAATATAAAAATTAGATCTTATATTTAATATTAAAATTAATTTTTTTAATTAAATCATATATTAAAGATTAGAGAATTATAAATAAATTATTCAATAATAAGAAAAAAATAAATTTAAAATTTAATATAATATTTAGTTATTTAAATTTATTTTTATTTTTATTTTAATTTTTTAAATTTTAAATTATAAGATTTAGATTCTTAAAGAATAAAGTCGTCTAAATTTCTATTAAATTATATGAATGAATATTTTAGATAAAAAAATTAAAAAATTAAAATTTATTATTTAAAATTTAAAATACTAAAGATTGGATTAACTATAGTTTGAATATACTCCTAAATATATTTTTGATAAAAGAATAATAATAATAAAATTAAGTCGTGTTATTGATTAATATTTAAATTTTTATTAAAAAAATATATTTAATATTTAAAATATTTTAAATTAAATAATATTTTTAATAAGATGATATATATTTATTAAAAAAATATTATTTATTCTTAAAATTTTATAAAATACCTTATATGATAAAATATTTTTTTTAAAAAAAATTCTTATTTATTTAAAATGGATGGATTACAAACCGTATAATCACAGCCTCGTTTGAGATTTCTTCACACAAAAATTAATACAAGAAATCTGAACTGACAATAAAATCTCTGTGGATTGCTATTTCATTTATGACTGTTGTTGTCGCCATAAAGTGTACGTGCATGAGGGCCTTGGAATATGGAATATTACAAATTATAATTATTAATTATTAATTATTATTAAATGGAATAAAAATACAAATAAAATCGTTGCTATCCAATTTATTTCATGGGGACTCTCCTCCACAGTAGTTACGTGACGATCTCATTCAATTTGATGTTACACTTCTATTAATTATCCATGCCTCATCCTCATCTTCCCTGGATAAATAAACGACCACGTTTTGATAAATAACTAGTTTTCTTAATATTCAAAAATCATATTTATAACAATTAATTTGTTGATGGAATAATCATTTTAATTAGCCTAATTAGGATAAATTATACACAAGTCTGATCTCCTGAATTTTATCTTATATACAATCCCTTGTCTTCAAAATTTTACAATAAACCTCCCTACACCATTATATTTATATAAATAATTTTTATATTATTAATTTTATTCATTATTTATTTGCATATTTTTTACCATTTAAAGGGAGCTGTCAATGGCTTTATAAACTAGTAGTATGAAAACTCTACTATAAATAGTATTGTCTATAAGAAAGGAAGATTTCTCCCTATTATTAGATCGTAGGTGAGTTTAACCTCTTTCTAAAAATTCTTGTAAAAAAAACGGGGATCATATACATATAACCCAAGGTTCAAATGTTGGAAGAGTCACTTATAATAGAAAATTTTATTAAAAAAATTGATACAATAATTTCAATTATTCCTCTAATTAGATTATTAGCTAAAGCAAAATTTCGTAATATATTAGGACATCCCATTAGTAAATCGGTTTGACCTGATTCATCCGATTTTGATATTATTGACTATTTTTTGCAAATATATAAAAAATTTTCTCATTATTACAACGGATCCTAAAAAAAAAGAGTTTTTATCTAATTAAATATATATATTTCAGCTTTTTTGTATTAAAATTTTGAAGCATAAACACAAAAGTACCATACATTTTTTTTTAAAACAAAAGATTAGGCTCTAAATTATTAGAAGAATTATTTACAGAGAAAGAAGATATTTTTACTTTATTTTGTAAGGTTATGTGTACATAAAAATAAAGTTTAAGCAGGTATATGTTATTAATGGTTGGAGGATATCAACCCAAACTTCATAGTTTAGATAAGTTTATTATTAAGAGTTAAATGTTAATGGATTTATTTGTACATAATTAACAGTTCAGGATATTTTTTTTTTATAATTTAGCCTTCTAATTAATTAAAAACTTACATTTAGTAAATTTATAATAATTAAACACTAAATTATTACTATTACTATTATTATACTAAATTCATTGTATGCCTTCATATGGAGTTTTGCATTTGAAGAGTCAATTAAATTATTACTTCTCTTATTTTTAATATAAAACTTAATTTATAATATAATTTTACACTATAAACTAGCCTTATATTAAATACAAAAAGAGTATTATATAATTTTGGTCCTATTTATATTAATTTTTTTTCTTTTTCAAATTACCTCTATATATTATATATTTTTTATTGTAAGTACTAAACTGAATTAATGGGAGGGATATTTTATAAAATCTATAACAAAACTTTGATCCATTAATAATAAATAACTAATTTAATTAATTTTTTATTTATGTGAGTCAGTTAATTGAACGCCAATTTTTTAACATATTGTGTTTTAAGAAAATCATACTTATTATGAGAATTAATCTCATTGACCATTCTCCTCTTGTGTTGTTTCCTTTACTAAATTATTAATACTTTCAAATATGAAAGACTACATACAATATCTTCATTCACATACGTTTTGAATGTGGTTTCATTAATTGGACAGTCCCCTTGGTAGGTTCCTAGACAAATTTTGTTTCTGCCTTTTAAAATTATAAAATTTTTAAAACTATTATTATTAATTATGTATATTAATGGAGATTTTTACCAATAAAGATAATGATTAAATGAGGTATTTTAAACAAACTAATAAATATTTAATACAAATAATTAATTTAACTAATTTTTTAATATTTATAAACTATATATTTAGCTCATATATTTAAGACTATAAGGAGTATCGATTAATATATTGATAATCCAAATTAATCCAATGGTGAGATCAATATATTTATATAACCCATGGTTATTTGGTGTTGTATAAAGGATTGAAATCATCATACGTGGATGTATTTGATCCAAATTCATTCTTAAATTTCACTTTAATTTGTTTTCAGACATTTGGTAACCTGATACAAATATTTTTTTTTATATGTAAATATCCATATAACTCTTATTTCTTAGAATTTCTATTAAGATTCTTTCTTTTCTTTATATCATAAACATATAACCTTCTCAATGAATATCTTGAGATGAGTTTATTGTTGTTAATGCTATTATATTTACCTTTATTCCTTTATAACCTAATATTTAGTTTTTAATAATTGTGGCATATAAATAGTAGTCATGGACAAGGTATTTGTAGAAGTGAGCATACATGCATATAAGGAATATTCTATTACTTCTCATTTCAATCTCTTGTCTAGTTTTTCCTTCTCATCTTTAACTTCTTCATCTTCACTTATTTTATAACACGTTATCAGTACGAAGTTATTCAGAAAAATTTAAGGTATGAACTTCTTATCAATTCATATACTATTATATTCAATTATATACAAAGATTCTTAGTTTTCTCTTTGTCTAATTATCATATATATTTTATTTTCTTTACCATATGTTATATTAATATATTTTAGTTGTATATAATATTTTCCTTTATCCTATTACCCGATTATCCTTTTACTTAATTCTTATGAGCAAATTTTATTTTTTATACATTTGTTATATATTCTACCATTATTTATTATGTTATTCTTTTCTATTTATTTTAATTTTTGTTATTAGATTATATATGTGTGTGTATGGGTTATCTTTATTGTATTTTATTCTTGTGTAAAATATTATATTATTATATTTTTCTTCTTCTTTTAATATATTGATACAATATTATAACTGATTCTCTATTTATATATATTTATATAAATATGTGTTGTTTACATTTTCCCCCTCTCTATATATTATTTATATTTCCAATTCTCCCTCCCTATATATTCATTAATTTATATTTCAATTGATTTATTTGTCTTCTTTATATTCTTAGTATTATTATATATTTATTACGGTTATATAATAGTCATTTATTTATATTACGAATTATTTATACTATGTTACTATTTATATATTTGATTTATATTATTTTTAATTCTATTTATTGTAACATATTATTTATATTATTTATATTTATACATATTTTTTATGATATTTAATTTATTTTATTCATTCATTTATTTATATTTATTTAATTTATATTACTTATTTTATTTATATTATTTCTATTTTAGTATTCTTTTTTCTGTATTATTTATGTTGTTTCCATTATACATTATTTTATTTTGTTTATTTAATTGCTTATGTGTTACTATATATATATTATAGTTATTTATTTTATTTCTTTATTTATGCTATTTATATTTTATTATTTTTATTGAATTTATATTTATGTTGAATATATAATGTTTATTTGATTTATGTTTTTATTATCATATTTTTTTCAATTAATTTTATTATAATTCTAATTGTTATTATTATTATTATTATTTTAGTTTGATCCATAGCTAATCTGACTAAACTTGAGTTTAATGCTATTGATATCTTAAGAAAAAAATATTTATTTTGGATTTTAGATGTTGAAATTTACTTATATGCTAAAGGTTTAGAGAATGCTATTTTACCTATAAATGAAGCAAGCAATCAAGATAAGGCTAAGGTTATGATTTTTCTTCGTCACCATTTACATGAAGGGCTAAAAGTTGAATACCTAATAGTGAAAGATCCGTTAGAATTGTGAAATAATTTAAAAGAACGATATGGTAACTAAAAGATGTCAATCTTGCCAAAAACTCGTTATGAATGGTTGTATTTGAGGCTACAAAATTTTAAATCTGTATCTGAATATAATTAAGCTATTTTTAAAATAAGTTCTCAACTGAAATTGTGTGGTGAGAAAATAACAGATGAGGACTTATTAGAAAAAACTTTTTTAACCTTTCATGTTTCAAATATGCTCCTACAGCAGCAATACCGTGAAAAAGGTTTCAAAAAGTATTCTGAACTAATCTCATGTCTTCTTATAGCTTAACAAAATAATGAATTGTTGATAAAAAAATATGTGATATATCCCACTGAATCAGCTCTATTCCCTGAAACGAATATGATTGAACGTACCAATTCTCATACCCGTAGTCATGACCGTGGTAGGGGACGTGACAATTACTGTCATCATGGTGGTGAAAGTAATTATAATCTAAATATCCACAAAAAAAATATAATGAAGGGCAAAAAAAAGATAAGGGTGATCCCTCAAAAACTATAGAAAATCTATGTTATAAGTGTATGATGAAGGGGCATTTGTCGCGTACCTGTCGTACGCCTAAGTATCTAGCAAAACTTTATCAAGCCTCCATAAAAAAGAATTCAAAGAACATAGAAGCAAATATGATTTTCTAAGATAATAATGATTAGTCAAATCTTGTATACAAGAATGATGATACCAATGAGTTAGATGATGGCCTTAATGCTATGGCACATTTAGAAGTAGCTGATTTCTTTGAGAATCATGATTAGAAAAATAAATTTAGTTTATGTTTTATCTATATTTTATCTTAATTTAATTTATGCTTTATGCTTTATTTATGTTTATGTTTATTTTTTTGTTTTAAGTATTATTACTAATAATGTATTTTAATACATTTATTTTCTTTTGATGAAGAATATGTATGTTTCTCTCTCTTTTATTGGGCACAAGAATAAAGATATATGTCTCAATTATAAATAGTACTACAACACATACCATATTTAAAGATAAAAAATATTTTTCTTATTTGACAACAAATGGTGTAAGTATGGCTGTGCAAATTTTTTCGTCTCAGGTTATCCTGACCCGGTCTCAGGTAATTCGGGACAGGTCCGTCCCATCCCGTGAAAGGTAAGGTCAGGACGAGACGGGGGCAAAGGTCAGAATGGAACCAGTCTCAGTCTGACCCTTAGGATTCCTGTCACGTCTTGAATATTTTTTTTAAGAAATAAAAAATATTCTATTTTATTTTTTTATAAAAACTAGAAATAGAAAATGGTATTAGTTATATCATATTATTTATTAGATGATTGTATTTTTCTCTTGCTTACATATATTTATTTATTTACAGATGAAGTAGCAACTTTTGCTGGTGAAGTGAAAAAATTAAAAAAGTAATAGTATTTGTAGTATTATTAAATGTATTTATTATTTTAAGCTGGTAATCATAATAAAGAGAATTTAATTTCTTCTATTATTTTTTGTGTTCTGATTATATGTTACTAATAGATAGGATGTACAAAAAATATCTAGTAGTCTATTTTTTTAAAAATAGTCATGAACCTTCCCCAGTCCCTAACAGACACGGGACGTATTTTGTGTCCCGTGTCCTATCTCAGGACAGGACGGGACATGTCCCTTCCTATGCCCACCCTTAGGTGTAAGCATCAATACTATAGATGGTAATACAAAACTAATTTAAGACTCCAGAAGAGCAATAATAATATTATCCAAAGGAACATATTCTGTAATTAATGATGATTTATATTCTTCTAAATTTTAAAGAAATTTGTTAAGTTTTAAAGATACCTGTCAAAATAGGTATCATATTAAAATTATAGATGAAAAAAATATTGAATATCTATATATTATAATTTTTAGACATGGAGAAAAATGTGTTCTTGAAAAAGTACCTGCATTATCTTCTAGTTTGTACTATACAAATATTAGTATAATTAAAAGAAATGCTACAGTAAACCAGATGTTTATTGATAAAAATACACTCATTGTTTGGCATGACTGGTTAGGTCATCCCGGATCAACTATGATACGAAGAATTATTAAAAATTTACATGGACATCCATTGAAGAGTCGGGAGATTCTTTAATTTAAAGATTTTTCGTATGTTGCTTGTTCTCAAGGCAAACTAATTATAAGATATTCATTAACAAAAGTTAGGGTAGAAACCCTTTGCATTTCTAGAACATATCTAAGGGGATATATTTGGACCTATTCATTCACTATGTGAACCATTTAGATATTTTATAATTTTAATAAATACATCTACAAAATGATCACATGTGTATTTGTTATCTATACGTGATTTAACATTTACTAAATTACTTGCTCAAATAATTTGATTAAGAGCACAATTCTAAGAATATGCAATTAAGACAATTCGTCTTGATAATGTAAGTAAGTTTTTATTACAAATATTTAATGATTATTGCATGGCAATTAGAATAATAGTAGAGAAATTTGTTTCTCATGTCTTAGAATAACAATAGAGAAATTTGTTGCTTATGTTCACACTCAAAATAGTTTAGCATAATCATTAATTAAACGCCTCTAATTGATTGCTAAACTAATGCTTATAAGAACAACACTTCCCATTTTAACTTGGGGACATGCAATTTTACATGCATAAACAATTATACGCATCAAGCCAACAAGTTATCATAAATTCTCCTAATTACAGTTGGCTTTTGGTCAGGAGCGAAATATTTCTCATCTTAGAATTTTTGAATGTGTGGTATTTGTCTCAATTACTCCACCACAACGTACAAAGATAGGACCTCAGAGAAGTTTATGAATATATATTGGTTATGAATCTCCTTATATAATCAAGTATTTAGGACCGTTAATAGGAGATTTATTTACAGTACGTTTCAATAGTTGTCATTTTGATGAGACAAATTTTCCTACATTAGGGGAAGATAATAAGCAGCTGGATAAAGAAATTACATGGAAAGTATTGTCGTTCTCATTTAAATCCTCGAACACAAATAAGTGAGTTTGAAGTTCAAAAAATAATTTATTTGTAAAATATTACAAAACAACTGTCAGATACATTTACTGACCGCAAGAAAATTAATAAATCTCATATTCCAGCTAAAAATGCCCCAATTAGAATTGATGTCCCAGCAAGACAAGTAGCAAGTGCAAATGAAACTAAACCACATTTAAAATGTGATAGACCAATCGGTTTCAAAGATAAAAATTTTAAAAAGAAAAGAGTAAACAATCAAGATAGTCAAATTGAGGATGATGATATTATAGGAGATACCCAGGATATAACAAATCAAAAGATCCTAGAAGAGATTCAGGTAACTGAAAATAATGAAGAGATCTTGATAAGTTATGCCACTACGGGGAAAAGATGGAACTGAGAAAATATAGGCATCGAAGATATTTTTTCATATAGTATTGCTGTTGAAATAACTAATCAAAGTGAGAATTTTGAACTTAGGTAAGTTGAAGAATGTAAACATAGAAATGATTGGCCAAAATGGAAAGATGCAATTTAAGCAAAATTGAATTCACTTTCAAAACGTGAAGTTTTTAGACTTGTAATCCAAATACCAAATGTTGTTAAACTAGTTGGGTATAGATGGGTTTTTGTGTAAAAATAAAATAAGAAAAATGAGGTTGTTAGATATAAAGTACGATTTGTGGCACAAGATTTTTCGCAAAGACCTGTCATTGATTATGATAAAATATATTCTCATGTGGTGGATACAATTACTTTAAGATATCTGATTAAACTGACAGTGCATAAAAGACTTAATATGTGTCTGATGGATGTTGTTACGGCATACTTATATAGTTCTTTAGATACTGAAATTTATATGAAAATCCCTGAAAGATTTAAATTGCCTGAAGCATGTAAGAATTCTCAAGAAAATTATGCAATTTGTTTGCATAAATCCTTATACGGATTAAAATAATCTGGAAGAATATGGTATAACCGTCTAAGTGACTATTTGTTGAAAGTAAACTATAAAAATAACTCAATCAGCCCATGTGTTTTTATAAAAAGGAATACATCAGAATTTATTATAATTGCTATCTATGTGGATGATTTGAATATAATTGGAACTCTTAGAGAGTTTCAAAAAGCAGCGGATTGTTTAAAGAAAACATTTGAAATGAAAGATCGTGGGAAAACAAAATTTTGTCTCGGTTTACAAATCAAACACTTAACATATAGAGTTTTTCTTCATCAATCAGTTTATATTGAAAAAATATTAAGCAATTTTATATGGATAAAGAAAAAGATTATTTTCGCCCTCAAGAGAAAAATGAAGAACTTCTTGGTTAAAAAGTGTCATATCTTAGTGTTATAGGGCTACTAATATATCTTGTTAATTCAACACGACTTGATATTGCATTTGCTGTGAGTTTATTGTCAAAATTTAGTTCTTCCCCAACAAGAAGACATTGGAATAGAGTTAAACATATATTTCGATACCTTCGAGGGACAATTGATATGAGATTATTTTATTCTAATTAATCTATATCACAATTAATTAGTTATGCAGATGCAGGGTTTTTATCAGATCTACATAAAGGTATATCTCAAACAGGATATTTATTTACTTGTGGAGCTACAGCTATATCTTAGCGTTCGATAAAGTAAATTTTATCAGCTATCTCATCAAATCATGTAGAAATAATTGTAGTTCATGAGACAAGTCGAGAATGTGTTTGGCTAAAGTTAGTAATCTGACATATCTAAAGAATGAATGGTGTACTTTCAGAATAAGAGATTCTAACAGTAATATATGAAGATAATACAACATGCATAGCTCAATTGAAAGGGGGATATATCAAAGGAGATAGATTAAAATATATTTCTCTAAAATTCTTTTTCACTCGTGATCTTATGAAGAATGGTAATATAGATATTCAATAAATTCGATCATGTGACAACCTTGCAGATTTGTTTACCAATACACTACCAACTAAGCCATTTGAGAAGTAGTGTATGGTATTGGAATGCGTAGATTCAACGACATAAATTAACAATATCATCAGGGGAGTAAACAAGCACTTGTTGTACTTCTTTCCTTTTTAAGATTTTTTTCCTACTGGGTTTTTCTGAAAAGACTTTTAATGAGATAACTTAAATAAGTATTGTGTACTCTTTTTTTCTTCACTAGATTTTTGTCCCAATGGATTTTTTCTAATAAGATTTTAATAAAGTACAATATCTGTTATGGACATCCAAGGAGAGTATTATAAATATTTCTTGCATATGTGGATGTCCATATAACTCATCTCTCTTGGGATTCCTCTTAGAATTCCTTCTTTCCTTTATGTCATAAACATATAACCTTCCCAATGAATGTCTTGAGAGAAATTTATTGTTGTTAATGTCATTATATTCATCTTCATTCTTTTATAAACTATGTTTACTCTTTAATAGTTGTGACTTATAAATGGTGGTTATGCACAAGGTATTTGTACAAGTAAGCATATAAGAATATAAGGAATACTCTATTATCTCTCATTTTAAACCCTTGTCTAGTTTTTCCTTCTCATATTTAATTTCTTCATCTTTTATTATTTTATAATATAACCGAGATCTTTTTATTATACATATACATATAACAATTTACAACTTGGATATTTTAGTGTTGATTAGGAAACTAGTGCTCCCTTTACTCCTAGATAACTAATTCACAAAGATTAAAAAAAGTTAATAAAATTATCTAAACAATGTGAGTTACTTCTCCTAAAATACGTATTTTAATTAATCATTTTGCATTGAGAACTAGTATCTCTTTAATGAAAAACCCACTTAATATATGCAATAAAAAAGTTTAAGAAAAATTATAAATTTTAAAAATAAAATAAACTAAACTCTTATATTTAATATTAAAATAATTTTATAAACTAATTTTTATATTTAAAAATGGATTCCCATTAATATGGGAGCTCCATTTTTATGAGGCACAAGCTTAGCCTTCGTCATGTCCTATTGCTGTTACTGTTCGTGTTATTGTTGTGTGATGCAATTTTCCCCACATACATGTCTGGTCACCAAGAGCTACAACATAATTGCCCTTCTTCTGTGGGCAAGTAAGGTTGCATCTTTCTGTCATTTCTTGTTTTAGTAATACGAAAAGAGATACCTATTGCGTATAGATTCAATTGGCAAAAAGACAAGGGATAAGATATACGATTATTTAGAATGTATTTGATTCTTAAGGAGTATTATTTTATTATGGTTTCAGTCACGATACTTGGGATAATATCCTATATATCTAAATTTATACTTGAAGGTAATAGACGGTTTGCCCTACCCAATATTAATATTGTCTAGGAAGGAGAGAGATTTCGCTCTACCTTTAGATCGTGAGTGAATTTAACCCCTTTTCAAATATTCTTGTAACAAAAAAAAAATGCCAAAAGATATGTGTCATCATATCATACATACATATATATATATATATATATATATATATATATATATATATTTGTGTGCGCCCGCGCGCCTTTAATTTATCATGTATCATCAGACATAAGTCTTCAACAGTAACATAACATTTTGAGATATAATTTCCCACTTTTCTTTTAGCCATGCGATGTATTGGACGGCTGAGATTTCACTGGAGAGAATTGCAAGAAACTAATCTCTATAAATACTCTTTGAACTTAAAATATAAAAACATATGCTAATTAGATAAATTTTTAGACTCAATTCACCTAAATTTTTTTATACATATAAAAAAACAAATAGTGCAATATAATATATGTTTAGATAATATTTTTATAAAAAAATTAATTTGATAAAATTTAGATGATATATTAAAAAAATTAATTTTATTAGATTCAAATTTAACAAAAAAACAAAAGCTAAAAATTAGAAAAAAATATTTTCAACGTGGCTTTTAAACAAAAAATTTAGTTTCCTATCAAAATAATGTCAAACATTACATGTTGGCTGGAAGTGAATTTTCACAGAAAAGTCAATTTGACATGACATCATTTAACAAACGTTATGCCAAACAAGCACATTGACGGAAAAAGGCATGACGCATGAACATCCAACGCAAATAATTCTGAACATTACTTATGAGTTATCACAACACATGAAAATATGAAAAATTTGAAGGCTCTAATCAAGAAAGATGCAGTCAGCAGCAACATAAAATTGAGGAGCAATGGAAGCTTAAACATTTGCATAACTCAATGCAAAACTGCCATCCAATTCCTCCAAGCCGTAGGATACACGTTCTAGATGGATCAATGAACTGCAAATGAAATAATATATAAATACATTCACTTATTAATAACGTCAACAGAACTATTCAGTGAGTTATTTTCTGCATTGAGATTTTTCTGGATGAGAATGCTATTGAAGTTGTCAGCTATTTCAACCAACCCCATGTCTGTAAATGCACCTACAAGCTTTTCACAGGCAAGCATATTACAATCTCTGCCTGTAGATTGCGTCCATTGATCAATAACTTCTGCTGCTTCTCTCATATGACCTAGCATCAGATATGAAGAAAGAATGCAGATATAATTCCTGCTAACCATTTTCTGTTTAGTCATTCTCAGGGATTTCCATATCTGATCGATTTTATCCTTACTTCCCAATCCAGCATATAGTATGATTAGGAAGTCATAGGTAATCCATTCTCTTTGGGTGGTCCTTTTCTCAGGTTCAACAAGTGAGTTGGAGCCTGCATTATCGAGATGCCCTACCGTAACATATATATTGGCGAGGTCGGCATATCTCTTCCAACTTTCGTTAGAACTGGCATCATGAATCATTTCATCAAGTATCCTTCTAACTTGATCAATATTAAGAGTAGCAGCACAAGAACTAATCCACAAATTGTAAGTGAAGATATCTGGTAAAACCTTGTGTTGTTTCAGATCTTCAACAACCAAGGGGACCTTTTCGACCTGCCCAACTGACATGTATAGAGTCATCATTTCATTGTACATCAGGGCATTAAAGGACAGGTTGGAATTCTTTATCCTTTGATAAAGCTCTTCAGCCTTTTCGGTGAATTTCGCTGCTGCATATGAATGAAGGAGGGCAGTGTAGGTCTCGCTTGTCTTCGTAGAAAGAGGTAGGCCATCGAAATAGCGCTCCGCAGCATCAGTGCCAAAAACTTTGGTCATCAGGTCTATGCGGACTGCATAGTCGGAGTCTGATAACTCATATTCTTCATGAGTAACCATCCATTCAGATATCTGCAATCATCAATAGTCAACAAGTACTCAGTCAATGAGCATTCAAATCATATTTCAAAAACTAAAACATTATAAAGTTCAAATGTGATCTCCAATTGCCAAGTCAGACTTCATGACATCTGGTAATCATGAAAAGAGAACTATTCCTGAGTTGGGTAAAGTGCACGATAGCCTCTTAAACATTGTAAAATCAATTTTCTACCGATATTTCAATTGATGCTATGATATTATAGAACTCTGAGGATGGTTTCCAATAGTTATTTTTACAGGTAGGTAAAATCAAAATATGCAGACAAGCGAGGATTTTCGGCACGATCACCATCCTCAACTACAAACAACCAAGAACAATAGAGATGAAATTGATCAAAGAGAGCATACAAATAGATAACAAAGTACATGAGTGATCTTTCCTTCAAGGAAGGAGGAAGGGGATGAGAGAGAGAAAGTGAGAAACTAAGACTCATAAATAAACAATATTAAATGTTATTTGCATCACCAGCTCCTTTTGTTCTCTCACACCTTGTTTCAAAGGACAGCAGTCATGTTGATGGAAAATCAGTCGACACTCAACACAGCTTAATTTGTGAAAACCCTGAACGCCCAAACCTTAACTAACAGCCTTTGCAGGATTTGAGGTAGAGAAGAACAGAGATAATGCATGGAAGAGAGCTTGCCACAGACAAATCAGTTTTTTTTTTTTGGGGGGGGGGGAGTTAGTAGCTAGTCATTGACTTTATCATAGTTCTAAAATTCTTGCCCCTCATGATAGTTATATAGTTTATTCATATATTCCCTTTCTCTATGGTTCTGTCTCTTACCTCGCCTGGAGGACTTGGACAACTTAGAAGCTTATACATGATAAAAGCTATAAACATGGAGATATAGAACTCAACATGCCATATCTTTGGCAGAGTCAACAAGTGGAAGAAAAAAGGGTTCTTTCTTGGGTCAGGCATGGCAATTAGGTCATATTTATAGTTCCCGCCAGAGGACTGCGGAGGAGGAAAATGAGAGAAAAAATACAAAGTACTAGCACAGAGATCATAAAACATTACTATCTCATGACTCTCCAAAAAACAGCATCAACATATAAACTGATATATGGAAGGCAAAGGCCAATTATCAATCCAATTAGATATTGGAGGATTGATCATGAATACACGATAGCATAACTCAAGTATACTAATTAAAGACCACTTAAAATCTAAGGTTTTGCTCATAAATATACCAGCCATATTGAAAGTTTGGTAACCAAAGTTTCCAGAATAACATCTGAAACCTTCTTTCGCGCTAACGTATGAAATAAAACCAGATAGTGAAACAGCCCAGGCATTACAAGTAACAAATCAGACAGTTTCAAGAATATGCATTGAAGGAAGTTAAAAAGATGCAGTAACATATTCATGCACGGTTCTTCATTATCATTAAATTGCCCCAGCTTCATAACAGATATTTATCATACTAGAAAATGATTGGAAGAAGGACCAAACCTCCAATGCGTGTTTGTAACGTTGAGATTTTCTGAGTTCTCTGGAAATATCCCGAAGCTCGGACACCGAAATATGATTCCCTTCGCTGACCCATCTCTGAAGAACATTGGTGGCGCTTCGCTTTGGTAGCCTCAGCCTGAACAGTCTGCTCCTCAGGTCGTCGTCGTCAACTTCCGAAGAGTTCGAAGTCTCTTCCGCAAAATCAGTTCCCAACGCTCGCGAAGAGAGAAATCTAGAGAGATTTGCTCCACTACAGATAAACAGTGAACGATAATTTCCGTTGATAAACCCGTTATCTTGAAATCTCCTATAACAAACACCCGTTGGGTGAGTTATTAGATAGGGAATCTAGAAAACAATCTCAATCAGTTTGGCCAATTGGAAGATTTAAGCAGACAATAAAAGCTAAGAAGTTTAGAAATTGCATATTCCTGAGCCTCAGGATTACAAGACTCAGCTCCGTGAAATGTATGAATTGGGGAAAAAGTAAAAAGAAAAAAAAAATCGAAATCGGATAGATACATAGATGAAGACGCAGGTAAATTGTGAATTATTCTTCACTCATCGGCTTTTTCACGGGAACTAAACAGAGCATGTCGGAAAATAGAGTGCTGAGTATGAGCAGTATTGCTTACCGTCTGAGGGTGGAGGCCAGGGAGCGAGACGCCATTGGCACTGAGAGCTTGATGCAGCTCGTGGCCATACGGTAATTTCTAGGACACTTTTTTTTTTTGGTCAAAAAAATAATTGACAGTAATAAACTAATAATTTGATCTTAAGCAAATATAAATACAAGTCTTTTTTTTCCTGTTTTTTTGTCATAGAGTCTTCTTTTTTTTCATAATATCTTTTTTAGACAAGATAAAATGATATTTTTTCAGTTATTAATATAAAATTTAATTTAATTTATTAAATAAATTAGTTAATTATAATTAAATAATTTTTTAAAATATTTAACTAATTTTTATATTAAAGAATTAAAAAATAACAGGATAATCAAGTATTAAGGTATCAAAATTCACTATATAAAAAATGTTAGAAACACGAATAATTATAGAGTCTCAGGTCTTATATAGTACCATAATATTCATCTCTGGGTTGTATCCTGATTGTGCCAACGTAAATGTTTTTTAGCTTGAAAATAAGAAAGACATTGAGGTTAAGCATATCATAAAAGTAGCATAAAACAAATAATACTACCTCTAATGTCAACCTCATCTCATTTTGACTGATGCTCGGTTTCTGCAAAATGAACTTCAAGTCAAATATACGAGTTAGTACCTATTAAGAATCTTAAACTTCAAGAAACATCCAACATTTTGGAAAGATTAATATTTTTATCTCAATAGTTTTGCCTATTGGGCACCTCTACTAGATCAGCGGGGTTAACCACTAGAGCATTGGGAGGAACGTTCACTCTCACCCACTTGCCATTACGCAGAGTCTGAAGGCCACCACTGATATTTTCTGAGATTATGGTGAGCAAGCCATGATCAGAATGAGGAAGGAGCCCCAAGGCATGTTCTGGCTCTGGACACGGAGGGTACAGATTTGCAATGAAGACTTGAAAGCTTGACTCTAAGTTCATAGAAAGCTGGGTAAAAGAACGAGTTATAAAATCCTATCCCTCTAGTTCTATTTACTTTTCAGTTTTACCCCTATTTAATATGAAGGAATAAGTGAGAGTTAAGAAGTCTAAAACAATAAATTAGGGGTAAATTATACATACATATAATAAACTTAATGGGGTGACTTGTATCAAGGACAAGAACAAAATACTCTTTCTCTCTATCTCCAGGCCCTATAAATGGTACGAGAGGAGTATTTGGATAGCTGGTAATTAAAAGCTGAGCTTACTAAGACATGTTGCATGCCTACCTAAATCCAGCAGGCTTATGGGGAAAATGGAACTCAGGATGGACAAAGACTTAAAGAAAATCTCTCCAGCAATGTACATTTTCTACAGCAGAATTGATGCTAGATCTATACCTCATGGGGTCAAAAATATATTTATCATCACAATATTAAATCTAACCTAATGTAGTGATGGAAAGGAAATGATAACTTGGTTAAGATCTTATCTTTGTTAGTTAGGTGGTTAATCACTCATTAGCTCTAAAATAGGGGTCTTAGCATGTGATTTAGGTGTGAAGGATGGCTGAATCCTCGCCCAAGAGGGAAATAATTCTGTTTCTGGACAAAGCATAGCTAGCTAAGCTGTAAGCTGGCATAGATTTCTTGCTGAGAAGCAGCCCCATTGTTCACAAGACTGGCCAAGGTCTTGGATGGCTTTGCACCTTTGTTCAGAATCGCCGGACGCGAGGAGAGAGAAATCGACGACGGGAAGCGTATCTTTTGATGAATCAAGAACTGGAGTATCATGAAGATTTTTGCAGGCAAAAGAGGATGGTAAACAAGTAAGGCCGGATTCAGACATTTGATAGTGGTTACTTTACTTGAAGGCAACGAAGAATGACACAAGAATTTATCTTTCTTAATTCTCTCTTATTTAATTATTATTCTATATATCTCTATTATTATTTGATTATCATTACTAATAAGAGTAATTAATAATAAACTTTATCCTATTAGATAAGATTGATTATATAAATCGCACAATGCTATTATCAATAACTAAATCTTTAGATATATTATTAACTAAAAAATATTTTTCAATAACTATAAATATTCTCTTATATCAAGCTTATTTGCTTCATTCATCTATTTTCAAAAGTGAATTGTGTAGTTATTCAAGGGTTAATAGTTTAGCTATAGTTAAACTGATTTCAACATAATCATAATTAAAATAATATAATTAAATTAGAATAACTTTGTAAAGAGTAAAATTTAAATAAAAATACATTAATATACAAGCAAATTAAAAATTCACGTATAAACTACACATAATCTAATAAACCAAAGTTATTAAAGCATAAATTTAACATACCGCTATTTATTCTTTTTTTTTTTATTTTTACTCAAAATGATGTTTGAAGAGTGAGAAAATATAAATTCAACTCATTTAATCTATTCAAACCTTTTAATTGGACTGATCAAAGGATTGTTCAGCAATTTACTAGTTTAACATGCCAACATATGAGATTTCTATTAGATATTTTTAAATATAAATGATAAATTTTCATAGTTTAACTAGTACATTTGCGTGATGTGAGTAATAAATTTAAAATGTAATAACCTTCTCAATAAATAATTTGTGAATTTAGTCTTTTTCTGAAGTCTTTGCTAGAGATTTAACCTAATATAAATAACATCAACAACAAGAAAGTCAATTTTCCCAATTGAACCCATGAATGATCACAAACCAAAGCCTTATTATACAACCAAACATGAACAACATAAACTCATCACTAGTAATGCCTTATACAGAAAACCCCTTACAAATTGCACAAATTCAGACTCATTCATGGTTTATGCAGAATGAGGTAATTAAGAAGGAATAATGCGGAAACGGTCAATGACAGTTTCCCTATCAAACGAGGCATCTTGTCGCAGTTCATAGAATTCCTTGGTTGTTAATGAAATGAATGCTGGTGGATGAGTTTCATTAACAAGCTCTGGTGCTGGGCTGATCACTTGGTCCAGTGATGCAGCAACTGAAGTCACCATTCTAACCCTTATAATTAGGAACGAACTGAGGAGTATATAATTATCCATAGGTCCTAATCACTTGTAAATATAAAAATTTGACATGTAAATATGACAGAGCATGTTCTGTCTCTGGACATGGAGGGTACAGATTTGCAGCAAAGACTTGAAAGCTTGACTCCATATCCATTGCCTTGTTTATGTAGTTTTCTTCCAATCCCAAACTTTATGATACACCTTTCAATAGTTCCCTTTAAATATGAATCAAATATATTGTATTAACTAATTTAATTAACTTAATATATTTTATAATTTCAAAAAGATGATTTCCATGAAACTCATTATTTTCTTCATCTGAAAGATAGAAAAATCCTTTTACGCCTTCCATCATGTTTATTAGACTCTCTGGGAAACTAACTGTAAAATCATGGAGTTCAGTACTCATCAATTCATGAGATAAATACAAACCAGAGTGAATTAAATACTGCCCTGCTACTTAATTAAGAACTACTTAACTAAAATATATAGTTTGAGTATCATTTAAAAATATTGTTCTTAAAAGATATTCTATAAACCTTCGGTAAATTAAGAAGTAGTACTTCCTAAAATTAAACGAACTCTTTTTGTAGAGATACAAGGAGATAGAAATAGCCGAAGATAATATAACTTGTGAGATAAAATATATAAAAGGAGGAAAATCTTAACAACTATATGTTTTTTATTTTTATCAAGCAGCTCATTTTATAGACTATAAAAATACATTAAATATATATTTTAGGTATATATTCCTAATATTTAAGAGTTATGTTAAAAAACTTCTTTCTTTAATATACCTCTACATAATATTTACAATATTTGCAAGAGTATAAAATAGTATATGGATTTCTTACCAAGAAGCAGCCCCATTGTTCACAAGCTAGGGCAAAATCTTTGATGGCTTTGCACCTTTGGACAGAGGAAACAAGGAGAGAAAAACCAATAGTGGGAAATGGGTCTTCTGATGGGTGGATTGGACGATCATTGAGATATTTCCAGACACAAGAGGAAGGTAAAGAAGAAAGGCCAGATTCAGATAATGATTTGATAGTTGTTGCAGGCATGGATTTTTCTGATAAGAGTAATTAATGTACGTGAGAAGCAAAGAAGGCAGAGTGAGGGAGTTAAGAATTAAATATATAATATTAAGATTAGACTTTTTAAATAAATATTATCTAATTTATTCAATTGAAAAAACTATAATATTATCTACATCTTATAAACATAAAAGAATAGGGAATAAGAATAACTAAACCATATAAAAAGAGGATGAAAAATTTCAGAAAAAATAATATGAAAATGAAGTTCAATTTTTATCTAATAATAAGCCATTAGAAATAATTCATATGTTAGCGAATTTAAATTTAAGAGAAGAAAAGTTAGAAGAAAAAACTATTGAACAAAGATTAATAGATAATTATGATGATAATCCTTCAATTTATTGGAAAGAATCAAAACCTATAGCAAAAATATAGAATTTAAGAATTTTGATTTAATTTAATAAATACCTAATACATAAAATAGAATTTTGATTTAATTTAATAAGAGAAAAAAGATATTTAATAAATTTGATTATAAATCAGGATTTTTTCAAATAACATTAGAAAAAAATAAAAAATATATTATTTTTAGTACATCAAAAAGATTATATGAATAAAATATATTATCTATATATTTCATAATAGTATAAGTATATTTTAAGAATATATTTTTAAAATATTATTACCTTTAAGAATATATATATATATATATATATATATTTATTGTGTAAAGGATAAGATTCTTCCTCTAAATATATGTCAAATTTCATTTTAATTTTTAAATTTATTTAATACATTTTTAGTCCCTTAATATTAATACAATTAATCTTATTAATAGAAAATATTGACATAACAAATTTAAATTATTATTCTATAATTAATTACTGATATACTAATATTTAATTTAAAGTTCGTAAGATGCAAAATATTCAAAATAAAATCCAAGAAAGATGTCGATATATAAACTTTCAACATCAATAATTTATCTTTTAAAATATTAAATTAAGGGATTAAATTTTAAGTATATATACATTGTAGGTTTTTAATTGTAGAGTTATTATTTATAATTTCTTGAGTTAGTGCTAATATTAAAGAATTAAAAATATAGTTTATAAATTTGAAAAATTAAATTAAAATTTAATATAAATTTAGAGGGTAAAATATATATTTTAGAATATATATATATATATATTATATTTGTTTTATACAAAGACAAATGAAGACAGCTAGAAATGTGGAAATTTTTCTGCTAACGGTCAACATTAATTGCAGGGTTGGCAGCCAATATCACAAGATTGACTATCAATTAGCCTCATTTTTAAATTTATAAAATTTATTTAAATCCAACTTCCTGGGAATGGGATACTACCTAATGTTTATGTTAATGTTATTAATTAACATTTATATCTAATTTTATTTATAAATTACTTTTAAAATATTTTATATAGATTAAATAAAATTTTAAATTTTATTAATTATATCTTAAAATTCAACATATTTTTAGTTTATCCCTATTTAATACTACCTTTAGTCTTAATTATAAAAATTAGTTAACTTTTTTTGGATAGATTAAGAAAATTAAATAAATTATTTAATTATAACTAATATATTAATTTAGATAGATTTATAAGTATAATATGAGTTCATCTTGAAGGACTAAATTTAGTCATAATTAAATTATTTATTTGACTTTTTTTTAATTTTAAAAAATAAATTACCTATTATATTAAATACTAAAAGAAGTATACAGAGTAAAATCTAATTTAATGATATGACTTAAAAATAAAATTAAAATAAAATCATTTTCTCTATGCCATATAAATAAGAGCAAATGAGTAGTTTCTTCAAAGTATTTAAAGCTTAGTTAGATAGCTAACTTACTTTTGTTGTTGATTCAGCTACATATAACCCTAATTAGTTCTGTGATTAGACTCTATAAATACACAGAACCTATGTACAGTTGTCAAGTTAATGCAAAATATGAATTCATTTTCTGTCACCTTTCATCCTCAGTCATTCCATTTTATTTTGTTTCTTCAAGGTTTAATTCGTTATATGAAAGGAAATAAGCATCTTTTTATTTTTTGTTGGTACACAAATTTTTAGAAATGTTAAATTTATTTACGATCTAAGAGTAGGGCAAATTCTTCCTTTCTCTTATATGATACCAATATCGAGCAGTACAACCATTTATTACTAAGACGTCTCCACAAGTATCACAATTAGAATTACAATAAAATAATACTCTCTAAAAATTAAATATACTTAAAATAGTCATATACTCTATCTTTTTACCAGTTGAAAAGAAGGAATGACAAACATAATCTAGCGTTGTTTTTTGTGGTGATTTTTTTGTTGGATTTTTGTAAATCCACCCTTGGTGTATTAGGACAAGCCTAAACCTATCATTTAAATAAATGGGGCATATTTTACAAATAAGTAAAATATATTGGTAAGAATATCCATATTTGCCTTTTTATTAATGTCTACTTTTAGTTGATTGGTGAATAAACATCTATTCCATCTGCTTCATTGGTGTATTTTCAATTGTTTGAATGAAAAGAGTTTTCTCTCTTAAATTTATTCATACGAACACAAGACATTACTAGAGAAACAGGGGAAATATATAGCTCCTTTATATTGTGTGATTAAGATGACTAGCCAAGTGTGTAATAACATCACAATAATCGTAACTCCATCATTAATTACTTCAAGATTTCCAAAATTTAGATATTGTTGGAAAATGTCAATTGGTTTATCCTTGATAGATAAACCCAACCCGTTACAAGTGGGGCACTAATAGAAATAAGAAAATGTATGTGTAAATATATGTAATATACCCCAATTTGAAAGGAGGAGTTTCTTTTTATTATAAGATTAACCCGATATCAATATCATAATTTAATACATATATATATATATATATATATATATTTAGAGCATTGAACTGATAAAATAGACTATGCTCATCACATTATGGCGAGTTAGGCCTGAGTCCATCCCTTTTATTGGTTATAAATAGACACAGCGATAGGAAATGGTGCATTTGATTTGTAATATAAACGAAGTTTGGTATGTGTCATGTGGATATATTAATTACTCCCTTACAGAGAGCTTGTGCTTGAAGAGGAAGAACATAAAGAGAATGATTAATTGATGAAAAAAATAGAGAAAATAAAAAGGCATATATGAAGATCAAAAGCATGAGAAGAAACAAAACAACATCAACCATAAACCTTATCTCTTCAGTTAAAATCGATTATATTATTATTATTATTATTATTATTATTATTAATGTTAAAAGATAAATCCTACGAAGATACTTAGCCATGAAAAGGACGAGGAAATTGCCGATAAGAATTAGGAAAAGTCATATGTACTACAGCCCCCATGAAGCAGCCTTATCTTATTAAGTGTGTGTTTGGCCATAGCGTTTCAAAATAGATTAAGGATAAAATCATGGTTTGAGAGAATTTGTACCAAATACTACTTTTTTTTTTAAAATCAATTTTAAGATCCAAACCATGGTTTGAGCTTTCAAACCATGGTTTTGAAAAAATTTGCCAAACGGTAACTTTGTGCCCCAACTTTTTGTGATTTTTTTTTAATTTTAAATAATAATTTAAATTTTATTTAAAAAATTAGAAGTAAATACTATTTAAAATCTAAAATTTTAATTTCTTATTTTAAAATTATTATCTTCCAAAATTTTAGACGGTGATCTAGATTGGTTAATTCTAATAAAATTTTCAGTGGAAAAAAAAATTAAAATTTAGGTGAATATTATAAATTTTTACCTTACTCAAATACATATATATGTATTATTTTATAATTACTTAAATGAAAAAAATAAAAATTAAATTTATTCTTTATGTAATTATCATATTAGTTTATAAAATTAAATTTATTCTTTAGTAAATATTCTATAGAAAAGTGATTTTACTACTAATCATCCAAATATCTATAAATTTTAAAATCACTTTTTTCTCAAAATCTATTCTTCTCAAATCTATTAATTAAAAAAAAGCTAAAACAAATAAAATATAATTTAATTAATTATTTGAAAATTTTGGGAAGAAGATAAATTTGTTAATAAAAGTTACAATCTTCCATATTTTTCGATGGTCATCTAGATTAATTCTCTAATAAAATTTTCAGTAAAAAAAATTAAAATTTAGATAAATATTATAAATTTTTACTTTATTCAAATACATATGTATATATATTATTTTATAATCATTTAAATAAAAAAATTAAAATTAAATCAAATTTATTATCTATCGAAAAGTGATTCTGCTATTAATCATCCAAACATCTCCAATTTTTAAAATCATTTTTTTCTCAAAATCTATTCTTCCTAAAATCTATTCTCCAAAATCTATTCTTCCCAAAATCTATTCTCCAAAAGCTAATCCAAACACACCCTAAGTCAGCTATATCATCACCTAATGAAAAATAGTGTTTCATATCTAAGAGATAAAATAGATGAAATTATTCATGTGGATGATGAACTCATACATGTATTACCCTTCCTTTGTCTTTAAATATAAGAGTTAGAATAAATAAATTTAATTTAATTCTAAAAATAAAATCTTAATTTATTCTATCTTCTAAATTTATAATATTTTTTACAAACTATCTCTATTAATTTCATATAAAATAAAAATTTACATAAAAAATAGTTACAATATACATATTATAAAAGATATTTTAAAAAATTATTATATATTTATTGTAAATAATTAATTTAACTAATTTTTAAATATTTATAAATTAATTATTTAATTATTATATTGAGGATTCATAAGGGCATGGAAGAAGATCAAATAGAACATATTCATACGGTGTGATTCATGTAACTGTAACTGACCAATACGTCTAATGTAATTGTAATGATCCTTTCATTATGCATTTTCCTTTTTCTTTTTTTTCCCCCACAATCACTCTTATGAAAATCTATATGGTAGGCTGAATCTTTAACCCTTTGGGGTGTTACCTGTGCTTTCTGAATCTGAATCTACAGAAACCAAACTGTCAATGATATTTATTGAATCTGCCTGCTGAGATGCCTGACTTTTTACCTAAGCATTTGACTTTCACTCTTTCGTTTCATTCAATCTGATCCTTCTTTCTTCCAAAGGGTTTTATCACTAACACAAGATTCCATTAAAAAACATGACAATCACTAATAATAATATTTCACCCCGAGAGATGATAACTCTGTCAGAAGATTCAAGAAACACCTTCAGGACAGACAGAAGATAATCATAAATTTAAGTACAGCTTTATGAAACAAAATTTGGCAAAGGTTATCATAAACCTCAATTATGAGTAACTTTTTGGTTTCTGCTATTGTACACTTTTCAGTATATATCGCATGGCTTATTTTGATGCGCCATGGAATAAGCTTACAACAACTTCAAAACTCTCACACAACAGACATTTCAGTTTCTCAGTACGTCTGGATTGAGGGACAACATTAACAAGAAAAAAATCAAACATTTCTCCGTCTGATTGTTTTTGTTTCATTTCTCTCACTCTCTCTCTCTCTAATTCCAAGCATGTGCTGAGATGAATTATACCTGAAATGGAAGATGGGCCAAAATCATCAAAAGCTTCTAATAGGAACACTTGGCTTCCTCTGACTTCGACTGTACCATGAATGTGAACGAGATCTCTTCATTGAAGTGCCTGCAACAATCTGAAGTGACTTCATCCTGAAAGAAGAAGAACCACTTTTGGAAACCCTCTTTGACGAAGAAGATGATGAAGAATTATTAGTTCTAGCAAGAGCACGATTGATCTTCTCAACAGCTGAAGAATCAAGAGACACAGATCTTCTTCTTGGCTGCAAATTCCCCAATTCCTCTTCATCTACCATTTCTATTCTTCTTGCTCCTCCTCCTCCTCCTCCTTCCTCATCTCTATTTCCCAATTCACCATCACTGTTCTCCACCACAACCCCACCACTATTTTCACTTCGATTTTCAACTGTCTCCATCTGGGGTTCTTCTGAATCAGTCAAAGCAACAACATTTGACCCCGGCTCCGACGAGGCGATGACCGTGGTGGGGTTGGTAACGATCGGAGCTCGGCACAGAGGGCAGTTGGTGTGAGATCGGAGCCAGGTATCAATACAAGGGAGATGAAAAGCGTGATTACACTTAGGCAAAAGCCTGAGATTCTCATCTTCTTCAAACTCACTCAAACAAACAGAGCACTCTGTACCTTCAATCAAACCTTCCCCTTTCTTATATTTACACACAGTAATCGCAGAAATTATCGATTGTTGAAGACCAGGGGTTCGAATATACCATATGGGATGGTCCACCACAGGACCCTCTTCCTCATCGAGAAAATCTGCCCGTGGATCATCCTCCGTCTCCGAGCTCCTTCTCCTGAAACGGCCGGAGAGGAATCTCTTGTAGATTGCGAAGCAGAGGAGGGCGAGGACGGCGGCGGCGAGAGCGGCGATAACGACGGTCAACCAGGTGGAGATCTTGTGGTGGATTTTGTGGGGATCATCGAAATAGCCACGGTCATCGAAGGCCAAAGGAGATGGTGGGGTGTAGTCAGTCGGCGGCTCAACGTAGCACTTGATGCCGCAACCTTTGCAATCAGAGGATAAACATGGAGAGGAATCTTTCATGTTGCAATAAACGTAGCAGATTTCTTCGAGAACCTTCCGGTGAAGGAGCCCCATGGAAGAGAGGAGAAAGCATCAGATAGAGGGCACCCGCAGTGGATTGAGGAAGACGAAGCTTTAGGTAAGAACTTGGAAAATGAGGGGTCAGTCAGTGTGTTGGTCATAATATTTGCGCGTCGCTTGTTTGACTTTGACAAGATAACTTGAGGTTTCATCTTCCATGGCGGCTTACGTCGGTGGATTTGGACCCACTTCTGGGCCCAAATCCAGCTAGCATATTGCCACCCCAGGTGAAGTAGGGCTCGTCATGTTAATCCTGTCCGGGTGATCCGTCTCAGTTCTAAAGATTTTAGGATGGATTTATCCTATCTTGAAACAGACTAATATGGATTTCCTTCGGGACGGGATAATATTAAGATCGGGATGGGACGGTTCTCGGCTGTTCCGACTTTTTTTTTTTCTTTTATAAATTATACTTAATGAAGAGTAAATTTCCTTTTTTGTTTTCTTTTGTAAATCATATAAGGGAGTAATAGTAATATTTGGAGGAAGTTGTTATAATTTTTTATATAGAATAATTTATAAAATAATATTTTTATATTCTTTTTTTTAAAAAAAAGGGTTCAGGAATTCCCGAACCCGTCCTGACCTGTCGGGACCGGGACATATTCAGGATGGGACACGGGACAAAAAATATGTCCCGTGTCCTGTATCGGGACGAGACACGAGACGGGGTTGTCCTGATCCTGTTCTGACCCATGAACACCCCTAGGTGAAGACTTTTTTGTGCCCATAAAAGATGGGGAAATATAAATGCGAACATTTAAAAACGTATTTATTATAAAAAATGAGAATTTTTTGCTCTAAATTTTGAAATAAATTAGTCCCTCTTCTAAAGTAGTTTAGAAATACCTTTGATGAAATAAAAAAAAATACGAATAAAATAGTATATAATATTTTAATCTTATTTTTCATATACATTCAATATTTTAATTTTATTTGTAGTACAAGTTTACCCATAATATTTTTAATTTGATATAATTTTATCCATAATCTTATTTTTTAAGTACCAAAATTTGTATCAAATTAAAAATATTATAGGTAAAATTTTACTAAATTAAAAAATTATAGATAAAATTATATTATAAATAAAATTAAGATATTGAAAATTAGGTCTAACGAAAGGGTTAATCCCTTAAAACGTGACAAATCAAACTTCGAATATCCATTAAGAGAATTGTTGAGAAAAGTACTTACATTTAATACCTAATAATACATTGAATATGATTATTTAGGAGAATATTTATGTTTAGGAAAAAAAATATTACTAGAGACACTCAATAAAAATAATTTGTGTTATTAATAATTTATAAATAATATAATTTGTTGCATATTTTATTATATTAAAAAGTTTGAAGTTCTAAAATCTTACTTGTAATATAACTTGCATCAATCATCTTCTTGTCAAGGCTGATTTATTACAGATTTTATTATATATCGATACCAATACATTTTATCAGGAACTACACTTTGGGCCAATATTACGTTTTGTCTAAAATTAGACTATTCATGATAATAGTGTACTTAATTATAATTTTTATATTATGTGTGTGCGTGTGTGTAAATTGTAATGAACAAAGTTTAATTATTTAAAGAAATAAAATAAATCATATTTGACAAAACAAATTAATTTTTAAGCACTTTGAAAAGGTTCAGATTTATTTAATATCAAGGATATTTTATAATATAATTTACTTAGCAAGTTCTAATCTTTCTTTTAATCCTCTTTTGACTACTGAATAACTTTAATGTAATGGTTGAGAAGGGGCCCCCAATGTTCATAATTGATTAAAAAATTAGTTGTGTATGGAAGGAAAATGAGTGGCATTTTCTTAAGAAGACAAAAAGTTGAGAAAATGTCAAAAGATACAGGCCACTTGAAATATACATATATATATATATATATATATATATATATATATATATATATATATATTGATATGATAGTGATGGTAATAAGACTTTTTGGGCAACACTTGAAAGAACAAGCAAAGTTGCATCTTTGAGTGCTCCGAAAACAAGTGACGACAGCTAAAAATAAATTATAACCACAAAAAGGTTTGTTGTTGGTGAATTGGTAAGATCTGTTGTGTATAACGATGAGGTTCTCCACATGTCCCACGGAATTTATACATTTGACTTTTTCAACTTTCATGTTAATTTAATCTAATTAATAAAAAATTAATTTAAAATCTATAAAATTATAAGTTTAAATCTTAATGTTAATATGAGCATATTATTGTCATGTGATCTATAAATATTTTTATAAATATTAATTAAGTATATAGGTATACTCTAATTCTAGTGAGCCAATGGAACTTAACTCACTTAAGATTTTAAATAGCAAAATTTCTTTTAGTTTTAAATATAATAACTAATAGAAATATTTATTTTAATTCTAAATATAAAATATCAATACAATTTATCTCCCTATTTTATATTTTTTTTTCTAAACTCTCTAGAGTTTTTTAATCAAAATCATATTCTAATGGTTAGAAGCGGTAATTTAGAAAATAAATAACCTATATATTTTATAAATAATTAATTTAACTAATTTTTAACTCTATAAATTAATTATTTAACTCTTACTTTTAGGTCTGGATAGAATAATGTTAGGTTAAAGTACGAATTTGACTTGGAAGTTTACTCTCACAAGCACTAGATATTCAAAAACTTTTTAGTAATAATATTACCCCATAAGTTTTTAAATTGTAGCAATGTTGTATGACTGATACCTAAAGTTAAATTTAACTGTCAGTTAACTAATATGCTGATATGACATGCTACATGATATCTATATCATCTTTTATTTTAGGTTAAGTTATAAATTTATCTTGAAAGTTTTTACTTATGAGCACTGGTTACTCAAAATTTTTTTCTTAAGTTCAATGCCACATTACCATTTTCTAAGTTCAATTTAACTACTAGTTAGACCAAATATATTTAATTAATTAATACACATGTCATCCACTTTATTTTGTTTTCCCAAATCATATTTATAAATGAAGAAAAAGTTAAAAAATAATCCCTCAAAATTATATTATTATCAAAATATCACTCTCATCAAATTATATTTTAGCAACTTCTCAAAAAATAATATTAATATTCTCATATGCTATCTTATTATACTTATAAGTTAATATATGACTATGGTTATTCTTAAACTCAACCCTATCATTCACGTATTTCCAAAATTTTCATGAGTTTTACTTGCATATCTTATCTTTTTTATAAATATTTCTACTCTAATTTATACTAAAAAAAATACCAAAATAAAATATAACTTCTTGACAATGATATTATATTAACGGTAGAGTATGAAGGAATGCATTTTTTTAGGTGTAATTACATATATAATATTCCATACAAATTTATCAAGTATAACGTTTTTCATATTTTATTATACTGTTTTTCAAATTAAGTTATAACATGTGGATTTTAATTTAGAAAAAAGTGCACAATTTTATAAGGGATAAAAAATACACAAATTCTAATTTGAATGAAAAAAATACATTACACATAGGGTTAAGATCTTTAAATATATTGAAGTTTCACCGAGGAACACTCAATACCTGAATTTTTTTTAATATAATATATCTTATAAATTTTATTCTATAGTAATTTTACCTGCTCGTTAATCAATATTAAATTTGACTATTACAGATAAATAGGTCAATAAAAAAAATTTAATAGTCAAACTTAATTTTATCTAATGGTGAAGGTAAAATTGTTACAAAATAAAACTTTTAGGATATATTATATCTAAATATTTTTCAAGTATTTCAGTGTTCCACGGTAGAAACTTCCATAATAGTCAAGCGCTTTAACTCTTACATATATAAGTTCCTTGTCACAATCACCAATTAGTCCCATATCGTCTAGTTAAAAAAATATCAAAGAAGTAGATTAGGAATGTAAGAAAGATATATGTGTGTGTGTGTGTGTGTGTTTTTTTAATTATGAAGTCCCACGTCAGTCTTTTTCTGATTATATACACAAAATTATAGTGTTTTTTTTGTTACAGCAAACAAAATTATAGTTGACTTAAAAGACAAGATCAAATATATAGGCTTTTCACCATTGGGCTTGGATGGGCCTAACCCAAGTTTTCTTGGTCTTGAAGTAACTTGGACCAAATTCACACATCAAGCCCAAACAAAACCATAGGCCCAATTTTTATTTCAGGCCCAAACCCAAAAATCCAAAGAGTGTAAAACTCACTAACAAAGACCGATAAAGTTGGTGGATAGCTAGTTCTTTAATTATGATGTCGAATCAGGCCATATGTATGGAATATATTTGACTGAGAGAGTCAAAATTCACTTTGATAATCCCTATGTCACAAAAAAAAAATCTCTAACTATTAGTTAGATGATATCATGTGGACTCTAAAAGAAAAGGAAGTAAAACTGATATCATTTCATGTAATTCACTTGAATGACTTGCGAATAAACTAATCTGGCTGACCAAACATATCAACGAACAAATCAACAAGCAAATGAAGTTAGAAAGTTTGGGAGACTCGCTTGCTTCAAACCCAGAAAGTTGTAACTTACAAGGGAACACAAATGACAGATCGCTTAACGTTTTCTTTGCTTGGAGTAACCAAATTCATATCAGGGAAAAAGAAAAAGAAAAAGAAAAAGAAAAATCCCATTTTTTTTTTTTTAACTCCCCACTTTCCCCCTTTTTTCCTTCACTTTCTCATCAGATAAACACAAAAAGTTGGAATCTTTATAAGCTGATTCGGTTCTGACTTCTGTCAGAGACATCCTCATTCATCTACCTTGTGCTGATTATGTCATCCAGAGGATCGTGGCTGAATCAGAATTTCAGACATGTTCTTCAGATTCTTGGCCCTACCAGAAACAGAAGATTTGAATCCAACTATGAAAGATTGCAAAGAAACAGTTTAATAATGTCAGGATCAAGACTTGGAAATGGGTATTGGATGCATCCTGGTGTAAACTTTTTCAGCACCAACAGAAGCACAAGTTCTGATTCAAATGGGTAAAATTATATTCCCCAAAGTTTTGATTTTTGTTTTGCCATCTCCTGTTAAATCTGAATCTGATTTCTGAGTTTCTGTTCTGAATTTGCAGGGTAAAGAGTGTCAAGGTTCAACCAACAGTTACTTCTTCTGCAAGCTCCAGGTTCTCTGGCTGGTACATGAATTTCTGAAAGAGAAGATTAGTTCATTCCATGAATTTTTTAATGTCGTGATTATGGAAACAAGAACTAATACAATCATTTGGTTGTATTTAATTTATAAACTTGCAGGCTGAGATGGGTTCTTGGTTCTGTAGTTTCCTTCTTGCTAGCTTTCAGTAATAATTGGCAAAAACTGAAAAGAATAGAAGGTATACTATCCTTCAGCATTTCTTACATTCATCCCCTTAATGCTTGGCTTTTGGATTACCTTATGTCAGAAAATAGCAATTATTCTTAAGTAACCAGACACATCTATCTGTGCATAGTTTGAAAAAATAAGACTTATAAGTGTGTATATAAATATGGATTCTATCATTTTGCAACATTGTAGTGTTGCAAAACAAGAGATAAACACGTGAGATGCTTGTAATAGTATTTATTTTTTAGTAACTAAACATATTTGTTTGAAGATATGATAAACGTGTGGGATGCCTAACATACAAGGCCTACCATTTTATGTGCCTATCTCCCTTCTTACAACATCATGCTATTGCAGCAGAGGATCAAGATCCTCGATATATATATATATATATATATATATATATATTGATAAGTTGACTTGCTTATTATTATTGAATTGATTTGGCGAAAATAGATTATTAAGTTGAGGAGAATGTTGGGATGAAACAGGGGAGGCAGAGATAGTGGTGGAGGGGGTAGAGAAGGCGGCAAATGTGGTGGAGAAGGTGGCAAGAGTTGCAGAGAAGGTAGCAGAAGATGTTTCTGAGAATCTTTCTGATGGCTGTGAACTCAAAAATGCCGTTTTGGCTGTTGAAAATATATCAGAACAAGCTGCTCATGATGCTCATCTCACCCAACAGTTCCTTCACAAGGTGCTTTGTTGAAATTTATTCATTATAACTTGATGATCATATGGACTGATTAAACATCGCTTCCTTCTTTTTCAATTCTAATTAGTTAAAAATTTTAATTTTAAATATAAGATTTGAATATTATTTTTTTAATTTTTAATTTTTTCCCAAATAATTCATATTAATTGTACATGGAGTTATTCAAATATTAATGATTAAATAATATTTTTATAAATAATTAATTTAGATAATTTTTTAATTTTTTTCATGATCTAGTTTAAACATTTAGAACGTGAGGGAGTATTTAGTTTGGAGGATGAAATCATATGGTTAAATAATATGGATTTTGAATTATCTCCAGTAATTAGAATATTAGTTTGTTAATTTCAATTTAACAGTTGCCATCAAGATTAAAACAAATAAAAAAGCTTTCAATATCTCTTAATTATTTGTAAGCCGGATTTATCATTTTAACTATATTTTATATTCTTATGGTGGATTTTTATCATTTTGGATATAATTAATTTGAGGAATGAAACACAGGTGGAAGAATTGAAGAATGATGTGGAAGATTTAGAGTCCTACGTGGAACCCATTATTGACAAGATCTCAAACAAAGAATCCCACACAAAGTGAATCTATTTATTTATTTATTATTATTGTTTATAGAGTCATGAGTGAGGAAAAAGTATATATTGTACATAATATATATATATATATATATATATATATTTAGGAGATAATAATGTTGTTGTAATCAAAAGTTCTTTTAGAGTCATTATGTTTTGGGAAAAAGTTGTTGGTTCATCTATTTATCTTGTTAATATTGAACATTCCGTATGTATTTTGTAATTTCTGTATTTTATATCAAAATTAGTTATTTTGTCCAAAAATATGAATACCAATAATACTCAATATCTTTGAATTCATTAAAAAAAATATTAAATTCTTTGATAAATGAGAGATAAATATTTCTAAATTTGAAATATATAGATTACAATTTACAAGTATTTTTCTCCTAAATTTGATTTCTTAGCACAAAAGAAAAAGTGTAAAATTTATTATACTCAATTATTACTTGATGACAACCATAATAATAAATCATTATTTATTTAGGAAAATAAAAAGGTATATTCTCAAGCTATAAAATCACTTTATTTTTAATTTCTTTTTTTTATTTAGGAGAATAAATTCAATTTCTTAGATACACACTTAATAAATTTCTTTTCTTAACTACTCCCCAATCCATTTGTGATTCAATTGCCAATTATTTAATGGAAGAGCTAGGTGCAATGGTTTCTACATTGACTAATATTTAAAGCATTCTCACAAAAATCTCACAAAAATTAGATTACGAAATTGAATTCTCACTTTTTTTTAAAGCATATTTACTTTCTTTCTTTTTTTATATTATTTATTAGATTATATTATTAGATATTTAATTATAAAATATATATATTTTCTTTAAAAATTGATGTCAAAATTAAAAAAGATCTAATATGATCTTATATTATTAGACAAATTTTATTAATTTTTTTTGTTTTATTTATAAATTAAAAGAGGAAAAATAGAAGTAAAACTTTTTTGCAAAGAACTTGTAGCTAATGATATTGAATAAGATATACGACTATTTAGATCGTATTTAATATATGAAAAATATTATTTTATTGTGATTCTAATCGCGACGCTTGATGAGACATCTTAACTCCTAAATTTCTAAATTTATGTTTGAGAATAATAAACAGCTTTCGACATTAATATTACATATGAGAAAATGAGACTTCATTTTACTATTAAATTGTGAATAAACCTAATTTCTGTCTAAAAATACTTATACTACAGAAAAATATTATAAAGAATAATATTCATGTTATGACTTATGAGAAAGTTAATATACTTTTCTTAAAATTTGAATTAGGTGATTAGAATTTAAAAATATTTATAAATGGGGTATAGATATTCCTTTTTTTTTTTACTTAATATTACCCCTAAAAATATTTAAAAAGGAGTAATATCATTGATTTCTTTTCTTGGTAATCATTGATTTGCCCACATGAAATTTCTTTTCTTTTCTTTACAAAATTTCGAGGCATCATCGACATTTCTTTTCTGTTTTTGGTAAAGTTCATTTCAATAGATATGCGAAATCGCCTAATATTATTTAGAATCAAGCTAATTGGTCAATATAATTTAATAATATATATATATATATATATATATATATATGTTACGCGTTAACAGGATCACCAATCCCACACTAATACGTTACAATAAATCCCACGAAAATGTCAAATGCTGTAACATAACTAAATTGTATAATAAAAAAATCCAACCGAAAATATTATTCACGCTAATGATAAAATCGAATACACAGGAAAATAATTAATGAATAAATCGTCTCGTCAGAACTCTCTGTGAAATGGAAACTCGAAAAAATAAATAAGAGCTCAGTATTCTGGCTTCGATAAGGCTCCAGAATCTCTCTACGCCAGCAAAGAGGCTGCGAGAATCACAACGGTGGCAGATCCGAAGCTGAATCTGTTCAAAACGGCTCCGCTTGTAGACGGACCAGGTGCTTGGGATCCCGATGGTGTGGCGGCAATAGAAGTGGGAGAGTTAGCCGGAGTAGAAACAGGTGACTCCGTGGGAGACATAGGAGGAGAAGGAGGAGAGTTGACAGTGGTAGGAGAAGGAGCAGTAGCAGATCCGCTCTCAACAGGAGAAGAAGCCATCGGTGAGTTTGCAGATGGCGTCGCTGCCATGGGAGCCGGAGCCATCGCCTTCCGTGGTGGAGAAGCCATCGGCGACTTTGCCGGAGAAGAAGCCGGAGATTGTTGAGCCATTGTTGAGCTCACCAACAAAGCAGCAACAAGCATCAACACAATTCTGGAGCTCGCCATTGTAGAAATAGAGAAAGATAGAAAAATTCTAAGAACAGAGATGGTAAACAGCAAATGTGCCTGAGAGTGAGAGTTCGAACGTTAGTGATAGGAATGGTGCTGGTTTATGAAATCTGAGTTGTGAAAGGAGAGAGGAGCTTGAGGGGTATTTATAGAGGGATAAACGCGAGAAGATGCGATATGGCAAATCGTATCACCATAATCTCGAGGTTAATCTAACGGTCTAGATTGACTATTCAAAGTGTGAAAGGGAAGGGAAACAAGGAAAGGAAACGCGTTGTGAATGAGCGAGGGAGTCCAAGCTGTGATTTGGTAAGTGCTTTGGCTTTTGGTACAGTTTTGAATGAATAGTGATCGTACACGTGGTTCGGAAGCGGAGCAGGTGGGATTAGTGGATCCGTTGGATGAGGGAGAGTACGTGTGAAAAGTCGTAACGGTCGAATATGGACGCTTTTATTTATTAAAATGAGGAAAATAACAGTAAGTAAAGTTGATAATTTTTGAAGACTTTTATGGCGAAACGGTACCGAACAACCGCGTGACACCGTGGGGACTACGTCGTCCTACAAAGGGTCTAGATTCTTCTACTAGCCGTTGCAAAAAAGTGGCGAAAATAATATATAAAAAGATCAACGCTTATATATATAAAAAAAAATTTAATCATATTAAATTACTTAGTTAATTAATTAATAAAGTTTGGCCAAAAAAATAATTAATCAAGTCCTAGATTTTGATAATTTTATTTTTAATTTTAAATTTTGATATCTTAATTTTTAGGAAAATATATGTTTTTATAATATATAATTTTATATCTTTAATTTTTAATTTGATATCTTGAATTTATTTATTTTAATTTAAAATTTTCAATTCCAAAATTTATGATTAAATTTTCAATTTAAATACTCCCCTAACCATAAATATAAGACTTAATTAGGTGATGAGTTTTAATTCTAAATATAAAATATTAATTTAATTTATTTTTTATTTATTACTTTACTCAAATTAATTTATTTAATATATAATTTAATGTTACATAAAATATTTTAAGAACATTAAATTATATATATTACAATTTAGTTAACTTTTATTAATATTTTTAAATTAAATAAATAGTTCAAGAGTATTTTTTAAGCATAAATACGGCATTAGGGTAAAGTGTAATTCATATATGATTATGCAAATCAGAATAAATTATCAATTTAACCACGCGGGTATGGATTATCAATTTAACCATGCGGATATGACTTAACAGTTACTTTATTTAATCCCTTAATCAACCAGTGGGAGTTTGAATATTACCACTAAATATAAAAAATATCTTATGATTAGGGTAGAGACCCACAGGACAGGGATTAGCTTTCAATATAGAAATCAAAACGCGAAGACGAGGTTGGCATCCCATTTTACAGGAAAGAAACACTGGGCTGGGTACCCGTCCGAAAGAAGGTTAAATTAGCAAATCACACACACACACACACACACATGTATATATATATATATATATATATATATATATATATTAGTAAAAGTTGTTATGAGTTACTTGTTAAAATATACTATACTTTCTATTCTTAATATAAAATTTAATTATAAAATTAATCTTAATTTATATATAATATATATTTTTTATATTTATTAAATTTTTTATAAATTATTTCTATTGATATTTTTTTAATAAGAATTAAGTAAAAAATGAATAGATGGAATTAAGGAAGATAATTATGTTATTTATAAAAAAATATATTATATTAATTTAACTAATTTTTTTAATTTAATTAAATTAATTAAATATATTATATATATTAGAAGAGGAATATTTCTCAAGGAAAAAAGCAAACAAGTCTAGTTTCCCCCGTCAAGCTAAATAGAATTAAATCCATTTATATAAATAATCAAGTTCTAAAAGCTTGCAGGGGAATGAGAGTGAGCTCCACGCATTATCCACCATTGCCTCTGCGAAGCATATATACAAAGAGGAATTTCTATACATTAGTTATACAATACATGAATGAATAGCAGAAACTGAACTTGTACAGCCATTTTCCTCTCCAGTTCAGAGGCACCTTTTTAAAGAAGAAACCCCTGCTTTACAAGTGATAAGAAAACGAATACAACTTAATAGATTTGATATTGGCAATGGCCTCGTCGACATTCAACGAATGAATATAGAGGAGAGAGAGAGAGGTGGGGTTGAGTGGGGGAGGAATTAGTGGGGCCCATATTTAATTATGAGATACAGGCCCCACATACAACCACATTCTATCTGGTCACTCTTCCTCCGAATGCCCCCTCTACATTTACGTTATTATAAATAGAAAAGTTCTGAATATTAGATTCTTGAGAAATTGGTATATATCTATCAAAATAGTTCAAGCCAACTGGAGATAAGACTTTCTTTAATATTATATACTTTCAATTCTTTCTTTAATTAATTGACAAGAGAATTTTGTAATATATTCTATTTTTTCTTTTTTTTATCTTATTTATACTTGTACTTCTTTTTGAGTCTTAGAGATCTCAGGTCTACAAGTTTTATATTTATTCATTCTTTTAACAAAAGTTCCCTATCTATTAATTATCAAAGCATAAAATTCCCAATTCACAAGCATGTTTGAAGAAGCCTGTGATTCAGATGAGCCTTGCTTGAAGAAAATTCAGTAATATGAATCAGATAATTAAATCATAAGCACAATGGTCTTATTATTATCAATCAGCTGTAGACATCTATCTTATATTCATTCTTCCTCTTGTGCTTTGTGTATGACGCTATATATATATATATATATATATATATATTGTTTAGTAGGGAACACAGGTTTATCATGATGAGCCAGAAACAACTTTAACCTCATCGCCAATGCTACCCTCTTCTTGACTTGTCAATTTGCTGTTAAATTCTAAGCCATAGACATGTCCCATTTTCACACGTTTGGTCTCCAAGTATCTCTTATTATCCTTTGTGATCGGAGTTAACAATGGAATCCTACCAGAAACTGTCAAACCATAACCCTTTAATCCCCTGTATTTTGCTGGATTGTTTGTCATCAGCTTCATTGATCTAACACCCAAGTCCCTCAGCATCTGCAAAAAGAATATCAACATCTCTGTGAAAGTGATTATAAACTGTTGATAACTGAAAATGTATCATCATCATATATTTATTACTCAGTAATATTTTAGGAATTCCACCAAAAACTGAACCAATCAAGTACTACCAATGACTATGTAACCTAGTAGCATGAAACCTCTCTTATAAGTGGGAGATCGTGAGTTTAATCTCGCTTGTAATCCCAAGCTATTAGTACCAGCACTTCAAATTCAAAAGGAGAAGGTTATGTTGAGTACCTGAGCTCCAATGCCATACTCCCTCGAGTCAACAGGCAATCCTAACTCCTCATTGGCTTCAACAGTATCGCGTCCGTTATCTTGTAGGTTATAAGCGTGAAGCTTGTGGCCTAATCCAATACCTCTTCCTTCATGCCCTCGTAGATATACAAGGACACCCCTCCCAGCAGCCTCAATCTGTTTCATAGCAAGTCCAAGCTGATTTCCGCAATCACATCTGGCAGATCCAAATATGTCTCCCGTGAGACATTCTGAATGTACCCTCACAAGAACATCTTGTCCATCTCCAATGTCACCCTGTTAAATAATAAAAAACAGTTAAAACTCAAATTCCACTAGAAGTTTACTACTGAATAATCTATAAATCAAATATAAAAAAACTTTGACATGATTGTTCAAAGAGGTTGGCATATAGTTAGCAGTCACCTAGTCTTATCCACTAATTAACAAAGACACACTTCTTGATGGGAAAAAGAGAAGGAAGGACTAGAGAGCATTGGAGTAAAAGCAAGAAAAGGTTTTATATTGAACTTATGTCTTAAATTAGAATTCAACTTCGAAGAAAAGCGCAGCATAGCACTGACTCAAACAACAGTGAAAACACTTCAGATTTCCACCATTTTTGACATCACTAACTGAAACTCCTTCATAGACAGGCTTGGCCTGATAAAGCATGAGAAAGCATATATAACTAACTCTAGTCTCCTTCTACTGGTATTGCATAAATCTTTATATTCTAATTCAGTAGATTTCAGACAAGAAATAACTTTATAACTATCGTAGTTAATTGCATCAATAAATAATTGAACATATCAAAATCACTCTTTGCATGAATATGTAACACTGCTATATAGCTATCTAACTCAGTTAAACAGAAATACAAGCATGGGCAAACCTTAACCATTACAATATGCTCAATCCCATCTAAAAGCGATTTGTAACAGTATGCTGCAAATGGACCCCACATTGTAGGGATTCGTGCAACAGAAACACGATCTACCAATTTATCTCTCTTCCTTCTATACCTGCAAAGATATTATGTGTTGATACATTCACTGCATAACTAAATAAGCAACCAAAAAATACATCGAGGCAGTTGAAACATTTGCATGCAAGCTAAAATAAAGCACAACAGAAATAGAATGCAGTTTGATGAGACAAAACAAAAGCCATTAGAATAAAAAAAAAACAAGAAGAACAATGCAACCACATAAAAGGTTTATACTAAAGATGACTAAAAAGAAATTTTTTTAGGTAAGCAGCGATATCCTAAAAAGATAGGTGCTACCGAAGGATTCATTGCCAATTATGTAACAAAGGCATTGGTCACAAAATTAAATCATCCATATCTAAAAGGAAATTTGGAAACAAATGTCATCATACTGAGCAAGGACATATAACCACATACCTTATTAAGTCAGCAATAGAGATAATTTTCAAATTCTCACGCTCAGCAAACTGCCGAAGCTTTGGCAATCTAGCCATGGAACCATCTTCATCTACAACCTCACAAAGAACTGCAACAGGATCCAAGCCAGCAAGCACCGCTAGATCCACGGAAGCTTCGGTGTGTCCAGCTCTCTTCATGACCCCACCTTCCCTGTATTTTAGTGGGAAAATATGGCCTGGACGATTGAAATCACCTGGTGTTGAATCTCTAGATGCAAGAGCCAAAACTGTTGTTGCTCTATCATGAGCTGAAACCCCCGTGGTGGTACCATGTTTAGCATCCTACAAATGCACTGTAAATTGTTAAATACTGCTGCAACATAACAGGTGATGAAATTTCTGTCACCCCTGTTGTCTAGATGTGATGATAATAAAAATAGTGACAAATGTCTGTTATGCACTTGGAAGTAAAATCCATCACGTCTAACGAGCTTACAATTAAATGCACAACACAAATAAAAGTAGATGAAACAATTGTGAATTGTCTCAACGAAGTTCAGTTCTCATTGGATGGAGAAATGTTTTTCTCTTTTCTTGTTGATGATACCAATGCATGACCATGATGAGAGACATATGCATGATTAATACCAATTTTACAGATGCATGTAAGTAAATAAATAACATACCACTGTCACGGTGAATGCCGTACAAAGTTTCTCTTCATTATCCTTACTGTTTACCATCAAAGGGAGGTGTAATCTTTCTAAATCTTCCTCTTTCATGCTTGCACAAATTATTCCAGTTCCATGCTTCACGATAAAAGCCATAGCCTCAGGTGTTGCCAATTGTGCAGCCATAATCAGGTCCCCTTCATTTTCTCTGTCCTCGTCGTCTACAACCAATACCATCTGCATAATTAATATCAGCCAGTAATGAAAAGTTAGGTCATCTGTCACACAAAAGCAAAACTTTTAACATCGTCGACGTCCACAGCCATAAGAAACGAAAGAGACCGAAACAGAACAGAACCAGAAAAAATAATCAACCTTTCCCTGGCGAATGTCTTGTATTGCCTCAGGAATGGAAGCAAATCCTTTTGTTGGCCTGTCCATATCAAATTCATCCTGGTCAACAGGAAAGCCATTGGTAGTTACCACTGGGTCTGCTACAAGATCTCGAAATGCTATTTCATCAGGCAGTACCTCGAGTCCAGCTGATTCATGGCCATTTAAATCTTCACTTAGCATAACATCATTTCCATTTGAAGAAGAAAGAAAATCCCCTCCACCAGAGATCAATGTCGCTTTAGGTATTCTAACATCATTTTCACTTGGAGAAAATTTAGAATTCAGATGGGAAAAAGCTAAATCAGATCTGTGCCCATTTACAAAAGATGAATTCATACTGTGCAATCCATTAAACGATTTGAACTGTTTACATGCCCTGCATGGAACAGAAGATCGCAAGTTTAATAATTGGTAACAATGATATCCAAATATTAACCAACATTAGATAACCCAGCCCACATAGCCAATGCAAGGTTCAGTAAGTTGATGGGCTAGGAGAAAAACTACATAACCAACACAAGTGAGAAAATCACAAGAGAAAAACACAGGACCAAACTACTTTTTGTATCCCACTTCCTCTCTTCTCACCCACTTTTTGGTATCCCTCCCTAACTTCATAAGCACTTTACAAGCTTTTAATTTCAAACTGTTCAAATCCTTAATCAAATCCAAGCAATAAGTCATGCAATTACGCTAGTGCATGTGCCTAGAGAAAAGAAATTTTAAGGCTAAAATATGCTCATGATAATATATGACACCTGTAAGAACTGAAAATTATGGTAGAATCTTAATTTTTCAACGCAATATGTAAGGACTTCTCAGATATCAAGTAATTATGGAGTCTAGACTTATAGTTTTCACTTCAAGCATTGAATAATGCCAGCGATCAAATGCAAACTCAGCCTTGAGTTATTAACAGTTTGAAGTCAACTAATCTGTGCAGTTACATCATTAGGTATTCTTTCAAGTGGAGATCAAATATAAACTCCTGAGCATAAATTATGAGCTCAAGATTAAGATTAAATTTAAACATAACAAGTTGGGTTGAGAAGCTTTCTCTTACGGTATTTGGCAACCCAAACTCAAACCCCAAAGGGGGAGAAAGTAATAAATTCTTCTCTATTCAACATCATGCTACCAATTATGCATTCACTATATCAATTTTCTGGCATTGAAATTTTGTTCCCTCGACGTCAAGTTATACTTTTTGTAAAGAGAAAAACCGGATCCCATATAAAGTATCATTCAATACAAGTGAGGTCTTACGCGAATTGTGGATCACAGAAATCAAAATGGTTTCCAATAATTGATCCCATAATTGAAAACATACCATACTAACACATAAATGAAGATTTCAGATGAACGAAGAAGTCGACACTGAATCCAGAAACGCGAACAAAAGACTACTCAACAAGAAATTACCAGAGAAGAATCAAACCATAATATCCCAGACCCAGCTAGCTAAAAAAGAAAGAAGAAAGGAGGAAGCTTGAAAACGGAAGAGAAAATATACCGTGGGCATGCGAGAACAGACGTTGAGGAATAAGAGATATTAAAAGAATACATTTATGTTTGGAGAAGATTAAAGTAGAAATTGTAGCTTCCCAAGAATGGTCTGCCAAGAATGATTTCTTGGTTATATATATATTTGAACACCGAGGAAGGAAGAAAATGAAGCTAACTTGGAGGAAGGCAGGAAGCAGCCACGAACATTAAAATAAAATGTGAGAAGTAGCATGGTTGCACACAAGCAGTTGGGAATATAATCATGATATACTCCCTTCATGTTACAAGGCACCGTGTTTTTGTACTTATTATAAGTCACCAATAATTTTATTAATTAGTTTTTCTTATTTTTATCAGTATTATGTGAATGAGGCTCCTTAAACTCTATCTTTTAAATATAAATAAGTTAAAAAAAATTATCATAAGACAAATTTAATTATTCAACTTCTATTAACAATAATTAGAAGTGCCCTAAATACGCGTTTTTACTTATAAGTGCCCTAAAAACGTGTTTTTACTAATCTCTGAGTGTGTATTTAGATCTTAGGTTAGAAAATCGATTTTGGGGCAAAATTTCGGTTTAAGAAAATTTCACACAAATAATAATTTCTGTCCAGAATTAATTTTGGCCAAAACCATAGTTTGAAACCATGGTTTTAAATAAGGTACTGAAAATAGCTTTTGGAACAGTAAAAGAGCTTATAGAATATCCAATTACTATTTTACCCCTCCTTTTTCTTATACCCTCTCTCATCTCTCCTCTCTCCTCTTTCATCTCTCTTCTTCATCATATTTCATCTTTCCTCTCTCTTCTCTACACGCTCTCCTCTCTCATATTTTTCTCTACCCTCTCTCCTTTATCCTATTTATTCTCTACCCTCTCTCCTCTCTCATACTTTAATCAAATCATACCCTTTTTGGTAATTTATCAATATAAAAAGTAATTCTACTACTAATCATCCAAACATCTCTATTCTCAAAATTTATTCTTCCCAAAATCTATTCTCCCTAAAATCTATTCTTCAGAATCTATTTTTCTTAAAATTTATTCTCTAAAAAGTAATCCAAACAGGCCCTAAGTTACAAATAATCTAAACATGTTAATATCAAATATAACCTAATGTTGAGTGAGAGACTGAGAGTAACGGTATGCAACATGCAGTTGACAATATAACAATAACAGCAGAAGTGAAAATGCAACTTTTAATTAATTCTATTAATTTTAATAAATATAATAATATGATTATATGTGCGCCCTTATGTTGTAAATAAAAGTTAACATTAACGAATAATAAAATATAACATAATAATGAAAAAGAGCCTGAGAGGCATGGTCTGCAACATGCAATTCATACTATAATAATAATAATAATAATTATTATTATTATTATTATTATTATTATTATTATTATTACCATAATTTTGATAAATATATTAATATGATGATGATATGTGCCCTTACGTTATAAACAAAAGTTACGATACTTAGGATTAACGTTAACGAATAATACTAGAATATAACAAAGACATAAAGCAACAATAACATATAACTCATTCTATAATAAAATATTTTCGAATAATGAATTGTGATATTAAAAAAATAAAAGGAAAAAACAAAGTTTGTTTGTGCAACCTGGACCTGATGCTATCACAGCGAGAGATGATTACGACTTACTAGCATCCCATTATTAATCCGTTACGAATGTTGAGTCTTTATTTATTTATTTAAACATAAATAAATAAATAAATAAAGAATAAAATGGTATATATTTATATAAAAAAATTATCTCTTTATCATGTAAATATAGGATCAAAGAAATAAAATTAATAATGGATAAAATAGGAAATAAGAAATTTAATACATTCTTAAAGTTAAAATATAAAATTGATAAATATTATGAAATATGGAAAACAATACGTTTTTTTTTATGGTATGTGGTGAGACGTGGGTGGATCGGTCTTTTATGCAATTCTAAGTGCATGTTTAGATACCATGATTACAAAATTAATTTTAGATAAAATCTCAGTTTAAATTTTTTTTATATAAACAGTTATTTTTGTCAAGAATTGATTTTGGCCAAAACTATGGTTTTGAATAATCTATTGAAAATAGTTTTTGGAACAGTAAAAGAACTTATGGATTATCTAATTACTATTTTACCCTTACTTTTTCTTATACCCTCTCTCCTCTCTCCTTTCTCCTCTCTCCTCTCTCATCTCTCTTCTTCATCATATCTCCTATTTCATCTCTCTTCTCTACACTCTCTCCTCTCTCATATTTTTTCTCTACCCTCTCTCCTCTCTCGTATTTATTCTCTAATATCTCTTCTCTCTCATATTTTAATCAAATCATATATTTTTTGGTAATTTATCAATATAAAAAATAATTCTACTACTAATCATCTAAATATCTCTTTTCCTAAAATCTATTTTTTCCAAAATCTATTCTCTCTAAAATTCATTCTTCAGAATCTATTTTTTCTATAATTTATCTTTTAAAAGCTAACCCAAGCAGCCTCTAAATTGAGGAGTCATTTGACCAAGACTAGGGCCCACCACAATTCCACAAATTGATTTGCTTTGTCCGCAATTTAGTGTCTTCTGTCTCGGCGGCGCAATTTTTTTTGTAGTTGCTCAATCAATTTATCAAATTTTACTTAGATTATATATAAATATGATATATATCGTATATTTAGTTATAATAAAAAAAATTACATATATCAAAACTCAAATTTAATATTTCGTTTAAACACGTCTATCTCAACGGCACAATTTGATGTCAAGAAAAAAATCAACAAGAACCATAACATTGTCATGTGAAAGAAGAGTATTTTTTTTTAATGGAAGTAGGATGGGGTGAAAATAAAAATAAATTTTAAAAATTTATTTAATAAAATAAAAGTAAATATAAAATTTATATATATAATTTTATAAATTAAGATAAAGTAATCTAAAATATTTTTTATAAATTTTAAAGGGTTAAAATTATTTAAAATTTTTATAATTAAGATAAAATAATTTAAAATTTTTATTTTTACTTCTAATGTATTTTTAGTAAAATTAAAATAATTTAAAATATTAAAAATAAAAATAATTTTTATTATACAAAAATAAAAAAATAGAAGATTTTATTTCTATTAGTAAAATTGGCATTATAGTAATTGACAAGGTTGCTCATGAAGATGCATGGCACGGTCCCGACCACAGTTGGGATTGAACTGTCTCGTCTCAAAAAAAAAAAAAAAAATGGGATTCAGGACATAATAATCAAAACAAGCAAAAGAGGTTTACGATCGGACATTGTTTTGATCCTTTCCTATTCCATCTTAAATAAATATATATATATTTTTATTTTTATATATATTATATAATATTAGTATTGACATTAATATATACATAATCATGCTCATTTTTTAAGATGGTATCAAAAAATGGGTGTATATAATTTATTTATTATTACATCAATTTTTCCCCCTTAAAATTATGGACCCAGATGTCCTGGTTCCATTACATCCCCATTGCAACCAAGATGGAACAGGGGATTGGTTGAGTTGCATTGGAAATCTTATTATTATAAAAGGTACGTAAAATTTATTTAAGTACTCTCGTCATTGAGCGATGTAACTTTTATTTAATAGAAAATAAATCTATTTTTAATTATATTATTTATATATAATTAAAGATATGTTGTATATATTAATATCAAATTAATTTAATAATATAAAATTTATTTGTTAGAGTTTTTAGGTCTCAAGTTCAATTGAAAATTAAAGACAAATTGCATTAGCTAATTTTAAAATAAATTTTAAATACTTTTGTGTAATAATTTTTGTTTTTTTTTTGAGTGAGTGTCTAATGAAATTTTTAACGATGAAAAATATGTAGCTTACTGTTAATGAGCAAAGGATTGGACAGAGTTATGGCTTTTGCAATTAAAGAACCAATAAGGCTTTTGCAATTCATTTTGGGGTCAAAATTTCGGTTGTTATCTCATACGTAATTTATTCCCCATTTGTTGATTTCCACTTTCGTCAAAGTTATCTATTTCACTTGTGAGATTTTCCAAAAATTATCAAATTATTATATTTAATTTCAACAGATATATATATAGCATATAATGCCTTTTGATTATGTAGAAAATTTGTATCTATATTTTCTTTTTTATTCATTTATATGTTCTATTTTTTTTCTTAACCATGAAGTGTGAAAATCTCAAGATTCGTGTGTTTGACAAAGTTTCTATTTCCCTTGTCACACTGATTCTCTGTATCAAATAAGAAAAATTTATCCATCTATTTTAAAAAATGTAAAAAAAATTTATTTCTTTTAATAAATATTTTTTTTTAGATTTAAATTTGTATTCTCATTGAGGTTGTTAACTATGTCAATCACGCTTGTTGGTGAACTTTATTCCTTTTTTATGAATAAGTTTTATATTAATTGTAAATTTCTTTTATTATTATTTTTTATTTAGTCAAGTGTATCTTCAAGGTACTTTAGAATGTCTATCGGTCTATTTTTAAGAATGTAAAGGGTTTTAGCTTCTCTTAACAAGTATATTTTCTTATATCTAAATTTGTATTATTTTTCTTATAAAATGAGGTTACTTACCATCTTAACTAATAATTTTTTTGTGAAATTTGTTCTTTTTTATAAAAGGTTTTGTATTAATTATAAATTATTATTATTTAGTCAAGTGTATCTCCAAGCTACTTTGCACTTAGAATTAACCCCTTTTAAAACTTAGAGTTTAGAGTGTTTTCACATTTTCTAGTACTTATTTTAGAAATTTGAATGTATTATATTCTTTATAGAGTGAGACTACTTATCATATTAATTAATAATTTGTTGATGAGAGAATTATTTGTAATAGAAATAGATTGAGCAACACAAGTTATTTCAATATATTTTAAATAATAAAGTAGCAAAATTGTCCTTTACAATCCTATATTGAGTCTATTTGGATAAGAGTTTAAAAATAGCTTATAAAAAAAAAGGATTTTAGACAGCTTTTAGAAAATGACTTTTGGATAAAAGTTTATAAAAAAAATAATTCTGAATAAATAAATATTCGGATAGTTATTACCAGAATGATTTTTGTGTTTGGTAAATTACTATAAATGGTATAATTTTATTAAAAATATGAGAGATGAGAGGGGTGAGGAAAGAAGAGAGATTGTAGAGATAATACATAATCTATTTTACTGTTTTAGAAGTTATTATCAGTAGTTTATGTAAAATTTAGTTTTAAAATATAATTTGGTCACCAACGTATATTGGCACAGATAGATGAAGGTCTGTGTCTCTTAACCATTACTCTTAGGTTCGATCCCTAGAAGATGAGAATTGAGTTAGCGTGCTTGGGAGGGTCACTTTCATAATTGGGCTTCTGCAGTACCCGGGAGATTAGTCTATCACCGAAAGGGTGAGGGGTACTATGGTGCAAATAAAAAAAATCATGATTTGATCTAAAAACTCTGTTTGAACAAATGTGACTCTTGATTTTAAAATTTTTTCAAACTAAAATTTTGGTTAAAAATCCTTTTAAAATTTAGGTTTCAGTACAATTATATATGCTAGTTGCATCTAAACCCCAAACAATTTTTAAGGTTTTCCTCTTATAGAGTAGAGCTTGCCTCTTTAAGAGAATAATAATTAGACTATATAAAAAAATTAATATAAAACAAGGACTTTGAAATTTTAAATATGAAAGATTTGGAAGTAAATTTGAAAATTATATAATCCTCATAAAATATAACTATTATTAATTATTCAGACATATTTTATACCTAATATAATTTAAAAATAATATTATAAATAAATTTTAGTTTGTTTCAAGAGAGTTAATCATGGTAGATAAGAGTTTAACTATATTTTAAATGAGCTCTACTATAGTTATAAAAGATTTTTCCTAAAATATAAATAACGTAATATGATATATAAGTATGCAAAATAAAACTTATTGTGGCAAAATATAAATATTCTACACATACCTTTAAAAGATAATGATATACAATTAATATAATTTTAATCATGACTCTGAAGTTTTCTCTAGGGTTCTAAGATGAGAATATACCCAGAAAAATGTTAATAAAGATAGGGTAAGATAAACGTCTCAGTAACCATCAATTCTATTTATTATGCATACTAACATATGTTCATGAGGTATCAAGTAGAACCTCACAGTATATTATATACAAAATAACGTATTATAATAAAAATAAATGAATAACTTACCCAAATTTCTCCCCTCAAACTAACCGAGCCGTCTTATTATTGCTGACTGAACCTATTGGCAAGTGGTAATCGACCACTCAAAAATTAGCCGATCAAGTGGTATAGATATGACAAAATCCATAGAGCGCGTGACCGGACCACATATTCATTCTCCCTCGATAACACAGGTGGGGCACGCCTTTCGATAAACTGGTAGAACAAAATCTAACTATTAAACTCCAATAGAAGATATACCACGTGATATAAATACAATTATCTCTTCACTCATCCCAATGCATAATTCTTAAAATAATCTATCAAAATCTCAATAGTTTGATAATATCATAAAAGAGTATTTTTCTCAAGATAACTTTATTCAAATTCTAATTTCAATATATAACAAGTTTAGAATTTCAACTCAGACTTTTCAAATTAAATGTTAAATCATATAAGACTATTTTTAATGAAAATAATAAAATAAACTTTCTCAATATAATAATATCAACATTAATATATATATATATATATTAAAACACTCACAAACATCATATTAGTACATACAATAAGTAAAAAGTGCTTATCTTCTTTAGACATAGGAAAGAGAATGAGATAAATGACTAAAAAGAAAAGAATTATCTCAATAATCAAATTTAAAGAATAACTCAAGATTTTAATTCTATTTATAAAATTATAATAATAATTTAAATTTAAATCTATATCTAATAATTGAAAAAATATAACACCAGTTTTTTTTTAATTTTTTTTAGCATGTTGGCCACCTAAAACCTAACAATATCTAATAATTGGATGGAAGCTTTTACTTGGATTAGACTCTCTTAAAAGACAAGACTGACATATAATATAACATCCCAAATCTGAAATTTATATTTCTGAGAAGATTTGATTCTGAAGGGATCTGATTCTTACATAGTTTCCAGTAATCCTATGTAATTATGTCTAACAAAACAAATTAAAATGGTAACATGCATTATTTCTTGTCTCCACTTCCACGTGGACAGATTTTAAAACTATCTTTTCTTTTAAAAAAAATCTTAGCATAGTTTTAAATACAAATAATTTTTTAAAAAAATTAAGTTAAAAGATTCTATATTAATAAAATTTTTAAAAAATGAAATTACAAGAAATTAAACTTAGATGATCCAGATTTGGTACTATAACTAGATTCAATAATAGTCATGTTGAAGTACTTTGTATTAGATCATAAGAAAAACCAATGTATTTCATAATTATTTTCTATATATATCAAGTAATTACTATTTTGATGGATTTCTCTTAATAAAAAAAAATAATCTCTTAAAAGTATGTAAATTAATTTGTCAAAATTATTTTTATTTAAATTTAGTAGCTTGTCCTATGAATACAATTTTTTGAATAAATTATGTACACCATTATTTTCTGATTATTTTAAGTTGTGGCGAAGCCAGTCTAAATTATATTCTTTAAATGTGAAAAGTGATATTAACAAATAATCATATTTATAAAAAAAAGTTAAAAATGGCGGATACATGATCAGAAATGAGTCAACTTACATAATTAGATGAGCCCAGGTGTCCCGTTCCCTCAGCTTCCTTTTCAAATTGCTGGGTTGTAGCCAATAAAAATTAAAATCCATATTAAGAGAAAAATTTATATTATATAAAGATATAAATTTAATTTTTTCTATTATTATAATGATTTTTTTATAAAAAATTTTGTAAATTTTTTATAAATATTATTTAATTTGTAAAATTATATTTTTATTTTAATAGAAAATTGATATCAAACTAAGTTAAATTTTTTTATATAAAAAAGAAAAAGAAAAAGAAGCGGTACTTGATTCCAGTAAAGATATTAAGGATTAAAGAGAAATACTATCTGCATTAAAGAAAAGAAGAATGGTACTATCAAATTTTGTTGGACCCGCAAAAAGGTAATTAGCAAAGCCATGTCACATAGTCAACAGTACGCCACCATGTCACATAATAGTCCAGTCAACTATTGACATGATGTGACATGGTTGTTGCCATGTCACTAGTTCGAGGCTACATAAGCCTAGGCCGCCATGTCACTAAGAAGCCCAATATGAGACAAACATAGAGTGACATGTGCAATATCACCTCATCGATTAACGGCGGAGGTGGCAAGACACGTAGGTAGCAAGCCACCAAAAGTCTAGTCAGTGGCATGACACATATGCAACTACATCACCAATTAGTCATGTCAGCAACTGAGGTGGCCAAACAAGTAGGCCGACAAGTCCAGTTAGCGGCCAACGTAGCTCATCCTATGTGCAACACATCACCTGTTAGTCTTAGTTAGCGACTAAGGTGACAAGACACTTTGACCACCATATCATTGAAATATCTAGTTAACGACCTACGTGGTGCTATCACGTCACTAAAAAGGTCTAATCAGCCTATGTAGCTTGACATGTGTGCTGCACATCATAGCTCAACTTTAGTTAGTAGCTAACATTGCACGACACATTTGACACAACATCACCGTTTAATCTAGATCAACGGCCAAGGTGGTAAGACATGTTGACTGATTTGTCATAGAAATATCCAGTCAACAGCCAATATGGCACTACACATGTGTCTCACTCATCGATCAACCCTAGTTAGCGCGCCCGAGGTGGTAGGATACAGGCCGCTATGTCACCATAATTCCAATTAGTGACTTACATGGCACGAGATGTGTGCCACGATATCCCTTGTTAGTCCTAACTAGCGGTCGAGGGATAGGACAAATAGGCTACCACGTTAATGACAAGTCTAATCAACCGCCTACATGGCATGCCATTTGTGCGGCCAAGTCACGTGGTTTGTCCTAATTATCTCTTTAGGTGGTAGCCATATTTACTATATTTTTTTTGTAAAAAAAAATTTAATTGAGTTTGACACCAGTTTCCTACTAAAATTAGAGCATAACTTTATAACTCAGAGAACGTTTATAAGGGACTTATGAGATCACCTACTAAAAAAATATTTATGATAATAGTATAAATTAAATTCATATTCTTATAAAATAAAAGATCGTTCATTATTATTTATACTAATTTTCATGTGCCATGCTACGTAACTAGGTCTCTTTATCATATGGATGGGCGTACTCTCGGCCCATACAAGGCCCCATATAGCCGTTTGAACATTGCCCTCATTATATAGCTTTTATTATTCTTGTACCCACAACTTCACTTTAAATTTTACTTCGGTCTTTTGAATTTATTTTCTTTTATTTCAATTATTCCCTTAAATTAATTTGTTCTCAATTAATAATTAATTTTTAAAAAGAGAATATTTTTCCTCTGCATAAAATATGGAACAAACAACTGTTGCAGAAAACGAATTAAATAATTAGATAATTAAGAGAAGAAAATTAGAAATGAAAATTAGAAAAATCAGTTAATTCATTTAGAATTTTATATGAAACTTAAAGCTAAAAAAAAAGAAAATTATATAAATTATATTCGTATATAATTTATTTTGTTGGTTGGCAGTTTCATTGTTATTAAGATTGAACGACCCATATATAATTTCAAAACAAATTACATTCATTTAACATAATTCATAACAAATTATATAAATTGTTTCTGTAAAGACTCTGGATTTTTTAAAACAATCAAACAAGTTCTAACATAATTCATACTCTTATACATATAAATGAAAAACAAGATGTAAGCTCGTCTGTGTGTGTGTATATATATAGTGTCATTTATATATTGAATCCCTAAAAAGGGGCAAACTACTACGAAAAAAGTAAATTAATATGGTTTCTAGAATTCATTTTCTTATAAATTAAAAAGTGATTGACCAATAATTTAAGGGAAAATGATAAAAAAATATAAAAAATAATAAATATTAAAATAAGATATTGTATTAGTAATACTTAATCTAAAATTGATAATGCTCGATCTGTTAGCAACTATCATACTTTAATATTAATCATTTTTCCAAATATTTTTATGTCATTTTCTCATAATTTAATTACCATTTATCTTGCGAACAAAGAAAATAATGCTCAATTTGACATCTTTTAGAATTTTGCTATTCCATTTTATCGAAAAAGAGTTATGCCGATTTTAAAATATTTATATTTAAATTAGATTAGAGTTACTAAACCAATCAATTTTAATTTATTTAAGGAAAAACATCCCTTATATAAACCTTTTTCTTTAAACCCTTCAGAGGAATAAGAAGACTAAGATGGAGGAACTATAACCATTAATCAAGAAAGAGCAATAAGCTCATATAATTTACAATTAATCAACCCTTCTTTGAGGCGACAAGGTGAGGGAGTAATATTCCATTATAATCTCCCATCACATCTTAATCTATAAACTAAAACCCGCTTTATCTAGAACCTTATGTAGTGTTTGGTTGGGGCCTTAACCAACTAGTATGAGATTAATGTCTCAAACACTTGCATTGAAATGGAAAATCAATACAAGCCCAAAAATTTCCACCAGAAAGAGCCAACAACTCCCCAGATGATCGCATTAAACAAAGCCATAATGAACCCAAGTTTGAATATATCTGGAAGGTCTACATAACCAGCTGCAAAAAAAAAAAAACATATCATCAGTTACTAGGCTTTAACATATCTTGAAATTGTTGAGAGAGAAGGGAAGGGATATTGAATAAAGATTAGACATGAGTTCACAAGGAATAGCCTTATAGTTGCAGGTTGCTAACAGAATCAACGACGAAGGGAGAAATGGTCTCCTAGAAATTTAATTTTGGCAGGACTTTGAAGATTTACGATTTAGTTTCTTTTTTTCTGAGAAAAAAATAGTTTTCTTTCTATTCCATTCATTGCAACATTAACAAAACATTTACAAGAGTAAGAGGAGAGGGAGAGAGCAAAAAGTGCATCAGAACAGAAAAAGAGATGGAATGATGGATAGATATCTATGCACTGGAACCACGACATATGATGAACCCACTATAATCTAGTATTATTTATGTAATGAAAGCCGACATGTACTTTATAATTCAAACTGAGAAATATTGTCTCAGATGAATTACAGAGTCGATCCACACAACACAGTTGATCCTAAACCAGTTCCATATATATATATATCACTAACCAACTCCCCCTCTCTTTCCTTGCAATCTCACTGTTTCTTCTTGTACTCCCTCCAGTCAAATATATAAGAATTCTTCTAGAAGAAAACTTTGGTCCAAATATAAGAGGTTGATAGGACAATTAATGATTATTTTCCACTTTTACCCCTTGCAAAAAAGAGAGAGACGTGACAAATAATAAATACATATTTAAGAATCACATTCTTTAATAAGGGTAAAATAGGCAAGATTTGTTAATTTAAGACACATTAAATCACTTAATTAACGTTCCTCAGTTTATGTGAATTAGTTAACGTCTTATATTAGTTAATGTCTTATATATTGGACCAGAGGGAGTATGTCTAGGCACTTTTGGTTATTCTGTATTGTGTGGGCCATGCCCAATAGGCATGGGGTCCAGGAAATTATAAATTAATTACTCAATAAACACAAGCTAAAGTGTAGAATAGCCAAAAGGAAAATTAACACAAGGATTGAAGTGAGGGCCATACCTCCATAATATATAGCAGCCTGACCGCTGCTATAATGTGTTATTGAACCAAAAAGATTAGTGACATAACCCAGAGCAAGCGCTGCCAGCACAATGGGAACACCAGCCGCTCTGTTCATAGTGAGAAATGCAGAGTATAGAGCCCCGACATGTCCTATCTGACTCGCAAAAATGTAGTGGATGAAAAAATAAGATGCCAGAAGAACAAGTAGCGCAGCAGGCCAGCTCAGAGAGAAAGACTGTAGAGAGTTGGCCACACAAGTAGACATCCAACCAACAATGCCAAGGTTTGTCAACTGGCCAGCCATCCCCACTAGAACGGCAAACCAGGTCAGGGAATCCCATGCTGATTTTTCATTCAAACAATCGTTCCAATCAAGGACTCCTGATAGAAGGAGTATTGATAAGGCAATCATCGAAGCTACAGTACTTGGTATACCGATAGTCCCTCTGCAGGATTAGGAAATATTGATTGCATAGAATTCATCATTATGAGAGAATAATCATGTGCACATTTAACAAGTTTCACATTGTTAGAAACATAAATACAGATGTAATGGTTGAGTAATGTATAGGCAGACCTCAAATGTTATGATGATATAATCTTCTTGTTTTATTCAGTATAAATAAGAACGTCTCTTTCAATAACGATCAAAGTGATATAAATCACGTAAGCCCAATAAATGTAGCGATTGGAGAGTAATATTCATTTCAAAATGTTATATTTTCAGTTTCTGACCATGTGATGGCTAGAGACTTAGAGTACCTAATAAGCTCAAGGGAAAGTTTTATACAATACTATATGGTAGTGAATGTTAGGCTTTAAAGAGCCAAGAAGAGCATAAAGTTGGGCTAGTAGTGATAAGGATGTTGAGATGGATATTTGGTCATAAAAGAAAATATAAGATTCGAAATAAACATATACGATGAAGAGTTGAAGTGGCATCTATTGAAAAGAAAATAGTAGAAAATCGATTAAAATGATTTGTACATTAAAAAGAAGGCTATTGGAGGTACCAATGAGGAGGTAGATAAGACGATTTGAAATCCTCTAGGGAAGGGTAGACAAAGACTAAAGAGAACACTTAATGAAATTATTGAATGAGACCTTTTAGTTAGCAATCTAATAAAAAATTTGGCTGTTGATTGAGCACAATGGTACTATACAAAGTATAATCCATGTAACTGACTCCATCTAGTAGGACAAAACTTATTATAGACATTGTGGGTTGCAGACTTAAGAGTATGTCATGTTTTGCTGATATTATTGGATACTCTTTCTGTGTGCAATATCAGTTAATACTGGTATAAAATGACATAGGCTAACTGTCGAATACATTCCTATAAAATATGAATTCCAACCATTTGTGTTTGACAGTTATATCATAAAAATTATCGTATTGGTCATGCATATAAAATATCATAACAAGATAATTATTTTCTTATTGATACAGTGGAATGAAATAACACAAAGTTTCAAACGATTCAAATAAGATATCTGACATACCCAAAGATCCACAAAGAGACTGCAAGCAGCATTGTACCAATCATGATCCGTTCATTTTGAGTGACAGGCCCCATGCTTTCCAGTTTGGCTGCAGCCATGGCAGGTGCCTCTGGTGTGTCTTTAATTTGAGGTGGATATAGTTTGTACAAAATCAATGGTGTAGCAAGCAGAGAAACCAATGCAGGTAAACTAGCCACTTTAAACCATGTAACCCATGGATTTGCAATTATCACCCCAAGCTCCTCTGCTAATTTGAGACAAAGCAGGTTTTGACCAGCAGCAGTTAGGAAAAGACAAGTAGAATTACCAGAACACTGTCACAGGTACAACAGTGCACAAGTCACTTCATCATCAAATGATGGTAGATCTCAAACAAGAAGTAATGCACATAAAGCAAAGAATCCTACTACATCAGAATTTATAATGACCATCGCCAAAACTCAATTTTAATAGCCCTATTAAGTGCAGTCATGCCATGCCACTTAGAAAGAAGATGCCATTTTAAAATGGGAAAGTGCACACATCTTGAAATACAGCAAAGCGCGCATCTAATCAACAACGTCCAAGAAAGTTTTTCAAGTTGTTTTACAACAGCTAAATCAGAAAAGGAAATTGAAAATTATTGTCTGCTCCCAATTAATTATTACTTGAATCACAGATTCCATCATCATTTACTCAATAATATCCAGACATTCTTCAGAGTATAATTAATCAATAATTGAAACCTTCTGTACAGACCTTAGTTGATCCTAGCCAATATCCAGACATTCTTCAGAGTATAATTAATCAATAATTGAAACCTTCTGTACAGACCTTAGTTGATCCTAGCCAATATCCAGACATTCTTCAGAGTATAATTAATCAATAATTGAAACTTTCTGTACAGACCTTAATTGATCCTAGCCAGTATCTAGACATTCTTCAGAGTATAATTAATCAATAATTGAAACTTTCTGTACAGATCTTAATTGATCCTAGACAACATATACCCTCTCTTGCATTATATCTTCTAATTTTTAAGATGGCATCAGCTGGGCTCAGAGGAAAGAGTATATGGTTCTATGCCTCCTCGTCATCTGAGTTGGCCTAAGTATATGCTAAAAAATGAGAAAATTCCATGTCTTCTAGAGATTTTTGAGAAACTTATCTTGTTTTCCTCAGAATTTTAGCCAATTTCAAAATGAAAGAATATATGCAGAAAAAATATTATTAGAATTCAACCATGATAGTAATAGCATTTTCGGTGGTTCAATTTGTTGATCAACAATATTTAGCAAACATCTTGACACTGCTTATGCTCAAACAGTCATATCAGTTAAATGACAATTGATGCTCGCAGGATTATGAAATACCAATTTTGGCTTTTTCTTTACAATTTGATACCTGAAGTTTCCCATTTGTTACTTGGCACAGTATTAGTTCCTCATGACTTTAATGGTTTGAATTATGATCCTTGTCATCCCAGGTTTAATGCTAATTTTTTTTTAGCATAAAGTAGAGGGGGTGGATCAAATAGTATAGACACCGGTTAAAAGGGGTAGAGGAAGGCCAAAGAGAACGCTCAAAGAGGTTATTGAACGGGATCTCCTGGTCAATAACCTATCTAATGATTTAGTTTTCGATAGAGCACAATGGCGTCGTAGAATCCATGTAGCTGACCCCCATTTAATGGGATAAGGCTTATTGTTGTTGTATAAAGTAGAGGGGGGGTCTCTGTATCCAGTTGTTCTTGGACGGTAAAATTTAAATATCCTAATGATTTTGCTAGGGTTGAAGAGTTTCAATGGATCAAGAACCATCTCTGCAAAGACAACTGCAGAAGGACAGCTCATGGTTTCAGTCCTGTCATGGAAAAGGCTCGGAACTGGTAAATTACCAGGGTGAAAATAAAGTTCTGTATCTGTTGATGAACAAGATAAATGACAGAGAAAAAAAGCTTATAATCACATTCAGCATTGTCACCTTTCAACCAAACTGCATCTAGAACTTAAGGTTTGGGAATGCCTAAGGTATATCAAAGTTAAGTAAATTTCGTTAATAGGAACCAACGCTTTATAATACAGCCTACAGATGCAACTGCAGTTAGAAATGACCACAACTCGCCACATTTTCCTGCAATGATTGCAACTGAAGCTTAAAACCATTTTGAAAGGCATTTTAATGAACAGTTTTCCTCATCCTTAAGCATCATTTTCATACTTTTGCAAACTAATCAAACATAAAGTTAATTGAATAGGTCGGAAAAGAAAACCAACCTGATGCTGCGTCTGGATAAGGTAAGATCCCAGCTTTCTGGAAGAAGGATGATTAGGTTCACTCCCTGCTGAGAGAGCCAGTGACTTGATAATCGGCAAGAAGATGCCGCCGGCCCTTGCGGCAGCACTGGGCATCGCCAGTGCGAGAAGCACTTCGCCAAAAGTCAACCCATAAGCCAGCCCCAACGAGCTCTTTCCCAACCACTTGACGAAGTAAGCAGCAACCCTATCCCCCAACCCGGTTTTCACAAACCCCCGAGCGAAGAAGAAGGAAATCACAATCAACCAAATGACCTGGTCAGTCAACGCGCTAAAAGCCGCAGAGAAACTCAGAGTCTTAGTCACGAGGGAGGTTGTTAAACCTATAAAAGCCCAAGCTCCGACCGGCAATGGACTCAGAACAAGACCAGCAATGGTGGAGAGAAAAATCGAGAGCAATTGCCACGCTTGAGGGGTAACTTCAACGGGCTTAGGAACTAAGAAGCGAACGATGAGACCAATAGAAATGGAGATTAAAAAAGGTAAAGGTTTTGCACCTTGAGCAACTGGCGGTGGTGATGATGACGGCAATGCCGGTGAAGATGACGACGAAGAAGCATGGCTTGGGTGATTCGCAAAGCGGGGCTTCGAGAGAGGAATGAAAGAGGAAGAAGATTTGGAGAGAAAGAAGGAGAAACGAGAGACGGTTGATGTGAGAGATGGAATTGAGGGACAATTTGGATTCAACGAGAGAGACAAATGAGATTTGGAAATTGGGAGAGAACGATGGCGGAGGAAGGAAGTGCGAGAGAAGGAGGTTGAGGTCGAGAGTGCGAAGCTCTCCATTGAAGAGCTATTGTAGGTTAGTAGAACAGAAGGAAGTTGCGATTGGCTAGGGTCTCTCTTATACCAGAGAGAAAGTAGTCAACCTCTCTGACTTTGACTGTCCTTTGCGACTCACCTCCTCTGCATTTACTTAAATGCCTACTTGGGAGCAGCGTTTAAAAATTAATTTTAGATAAAATTTTAGTTTAAAAAAATTTAAGTAAATAATTATTTTTATTTAAAATTAATTTTATTCAAAATTATAATTTTAAATAAATTAATAAAAATAATTTTTAAAATAGTAAAAGAACTTATGGACTATCTAATTATTATCTTATTCCTATTTTTTTATATCATCTCTCTCCTCTCTCATCTCTCTTATTTATCATATCTTCTCTTTTTTCTACACTCTCTCATCTCTCATATTTTTTGTCTATCCTCTCTCATCTTTCCTATTTATTATTTATCCTCTCTCTTTTTTTGTACTTTAATTAAATTATACCATTTTTAATAATTTATCAATATAAAAAATAATTATACTACTAATAATCTAAATATCTCTATTTTTAATATCTATATTTTTTAGAATCTATTCTTTTTAAAATTTATTCTCTAAAAATGAATCCAAATATATTCTTATATCTTTTAATCTTATTCGTTACGTTTACATCATAATTCAGATTTAATAATTGACATTAAAGCAAAGTTCCCTCCCACCATATAACCATTCTTTGAGTGTAGTTGAATAAGATTTTGAAAATAAATTTATGTATAGATAAATGTTTTTAAATAGTTTTTAAAAAATTATTTTTAAAAAAGAATTTGTGAAAAAAGAAAAAAATAAATTTTGAATAAATAAATATTTAAATAATTATTATTAAAAATATTTTTATAATTAATAATTACTAAAATAGATATGAGGTAAATTAAAAAAAAATTAGATCAACCTATACCTATGAGTCTTTTCCTCTTTTTTCACTATTTACCTCTAACAAAAATGATGATAGCAGAACTAAAGATGACGAGGACATGTGATGATGAAAGAGTTGAAGACAAGAGGTAGAGATAGAGGAAGAAAACAAAAATTCACATGACGATACTGCCTGAATGACAACCTAATGACCTACCTTGACTACGAGGTCCAGCAATGAAGGCACAACGCTGGCGAGAAATTGAGCAGAAGACGGCGAGCTAGAAGAGAGAGAGAGTGATAGAAAAATATAAATAAACTAATAATTAAATAACATATAAATTTTTTTACTATTCTAAAAGATATTCCTAATAGTTTATTTAAAATTATAGTTTAAAACTATAATTTAATTTATTTTTTTAAATAAATATGATTATTTATTTTAAAATTTATTCAAACTAAAATTTATTTTTTTTTAAAATATTAATTTTCTAACCACCTAAATAGGCTCTTTATATATACAGTCAAACATCTTACTTCTAATGCCATTATTCTTAAATTTTATTATTAGGTAATCGTACGATCAATTACTCCAATTTTAATAATTGTGGTCACCCTTCTTAATGTAAGCATCTTTAAAAGATTCATACGTATATGGGATATAGACTAATTTATCCAACATTCACATGAAAAGCTAGTCATTATAGTAGATTTGGGTATTTGAACAGTGTAAATAAACGCAAAGAATAGCAGAGAAAGGGAGAGAAAAATATGCAGAGGAGGAGAAAAATCTAAGAAGCAAAAAGTTGTGGGATTTCAAGAGTTATGCACTGAAAAATACCCCCTCATGCCATCCCTCGTTTTACTCCCTCAGCCCAACTGTTCTCACAAAAAAGTAAACAAAAAGAGAGAATTATATTTAGCTTTTATATATAAATTAATAATGCTACCAGAATAAAGTTATAAGAATTAATAGTATTAATACAGTATAAGTAAATAATTCATTAAGCAGACAAAAGGTAAAAAAATATCAAATTAAAAATTGAAGGAAATTATATGTATTTTAAGAATAGTTTTATCTTATATAAATTTCAATTTATTTTATGGAACGGTGTTTTTCACAAATTATATTTTATATATATCTAAATATTTAATTTACTTTTTTTTTAAATTTTTACCTACAACTAATTATATTAATTATATCTCTGTATTACTTATTACATGTTGGACAAGAATTAATTATTTATTCCTTTCTTTTTGATAGAGGCTCTCGGCCTAAAAAAATTATAATTAAAATATGAATTTGTAAAGGAACAATTACAATGAGTTTTATAGAAGAAATTTAATTATCCTAAAATCTAATAATAGCTAAGTGATTTGTAATGACAAGTTATATGATAATGAATAACATGTTTATTTGTTATTAATTTTTTAAAAAAAATTAATTTTTTTTGGACTTTATTGTAATTTTCTCATTTATAAAATATAAATAAAATTAAAATGCTCCAATTCAAAATTTAGTCTAAGTACTATACACACAAGTTTGTATACGATCCACAAAAGTTGAGCGCACCGCACAAGTTTATTTTTCCAACGTTTTTCACAAGTTCCCTTTTTAATGATTTGCAAGATTATTGTTATCATTTGGAATTATTGAAAATAAATAAAACAAAAATATTGAAAGTTGATTTGAACAATTATAAAATGTAATAAAAATAGAAAGATTTTAAAGAACATTAAATTTAAAATATTCAAAATTTAGTTTAAATATTTACATGAGAAGTGTGAAAAAACTGAGAGGAAAAATAATGGAGAGGCTACACCTACCATTTAAGTTCATTTTTCAACACTTTCCACATGGAGGAAAAGGAAAAAGAGAGAGGAGGAAAGCTTGAAGACCTCTTCAAAGGCTGGCACATATATTTCTTTTATTGCTTAAATATTAAATAATTGTCAAAAATACACTTGATAATAAGATTAAGTAAATAATATAAAGAAAATTAAAAAACCATTATATTTATAAAATTTTTTTTTTTTTTCATGTATAATTAGTGAGTAAGGAATATATCCAACGTCAAGGTGACGCTTCTTTTTTTTTTTTTCTATTATTGAAAATAATTTAGGTGAAATTGAATTTAAGTCTTTATTAAGGTCAAAGTAGTTGTTATGAAATAATGGGATTTGAACTCATTCTTATTATAAATTATATCAACCTTTATTAGTCCAACATAATGTCTCTATTTGAATTCATATAATCTACCATTCCTTGAAAAATATTTCGATAAATGAGATTCATATTCTCTCTTTATTTTTTTTTCTTAATGTTTTTCTGAAATGAGATTCCAAGTTTTTCATAAAGAAAGCTCTAATCTTTTACACTTAAATGGCAATTTTATTATACATTAAAGTCAATGTTAGTCATTTTTTATTTATATGTATATGATTAAAGATATAACATTAATTAAAAAACACTTCAACATATAAAAAAAACTACAAAAACTGTAGATAAATTTTTCTTATGATTTCTTGAACTGTGATACCAAGTTTTTTTGCTTTTACAAATAAAGCTCTAATCTTTTAAATCTAATCTCTTTCAACTCATTAATTTTGATTTATTCAAAATAGTTATCCATATATTGTTGACTGTATTTACTAAAGCAATGTCAACTAATGAATAAGGCTCAAAGCAAAAGTTGTTGGTGGATGAGTCAAGAAAAACATAAGTGCAGAATCCGAAACGCATTTGTTAAGACAGATAAAAATCTATTGTGCTCTAAGCATAGAAATGAATTATACCCTTAATCAAATAAAAAAACTAAAATTGTATAAAAAAATAGAAAAACTAAAAGCAGATTCAAATTATCATGGCAAGATGATAATCAGATTGAAACAAGGAAAACTGATATTACTTACATTGAAATGGAAAAGTCAATACAAGCCCAAAAATTTCCACCAGAAAGAGCTAACAACTCCCCAGATGATAGCATTAAAAAAAGCCATAATGAACCCAATTTTGATTATATCAGGAAGGTCTATATAACCAACTGTCAAAAAAGAGCGAATAAATAAATTAAAATGTCATCAGATGCCCAGGCCCTAGCATATCTTGAAATTGATAAGAGAGAGTTAAATCAAGATAAGACATAACATTCACAATGAATAGTCTTATGGTTGCAGATTGCTAACAGAAGCAAAGCAACACAAAGTGTAAGGGGAAAGATGGTCTCCTAGAAGATTAGAATTTTGGCAGGTATTTGAAGATTTAAATTTTAAAACTAGTATGTTTTTTTTGGACAAAAATTCGGTTTTCTTTCTCGTCCAATGATTGCAACATCAACTACACATCTCCAAGAGTGAGATAAGAGGGAGAAAGACAAAACAAATTCATTATAACAGAAAAAGATTAACATATAGTTCATAAGATGGATAGATAATATGCATTGAGACCATGACATATGATGGAACCCACTATGATCCTATACTCCTCCAGTCCTAATTGTATGAACTAGTTAAGTTGATCTTAATTTTAAATATAGTACTTTAATATATTTTATCCCTAATATTTATCATTTTTTCCAAAATAATTTATTTAACTTATAAATTGATATATAATCTGAAGTCATACAAATATATTTTAGGAAGATTATGTCATATTTATTATAATTAAGTAATTTATCTAACTTTCTAAATCTATTCATATTAGTTAAATAACTCTTATATTAAGAAATAAAGGAGAATTATGAGCACACCACCATACTCTAGCTTCCAAGAGGCTAGGTCAAGCCACACAACACTAAATCTTTTGGTTACCCCCCACACTCCCTAAACCTGTCCTATATATATATATATATATATCACTAACCAGCTCACTGTTTCCTCTTGTATGTCTAGGCTCTTTTGATTATCCTCTTTTTTGGGCCATGGAACAATGGGTCCAAGAGATTATAACTTAGTTACTCAGCAAACACAAGCTAAAGAGTAGAATAGCTGAAAGGAAAACTTAACCAACAAGGATTGAGGGGAGGGCCATACCTCCATAATATACAGCAGCCTGACCGCTACTATAATGTGTTATTGAACCAAAAAGACTAGCGACATATCCTAGAGAAAGGGCTGCCAGCACAACAGGAACACCAGCTGCCTGGTTCATAGCGAGAAACGCAGCGTAAAATGCCAGAATATGTCCGGTCTGACTTGCAAAAATGTAGTGGATGAAAAAATAAGATGCCAGAAGAACAAGTAGCGTAGCAGGCCAGCTCAGCGAGAAAGACTGAAGAGAGTTGGCCACACAAGTAGACACCCAACCTACAATTCCAAGGTTTGTCAACTGGCTAGACATCCCCACTAGAACAGCAAACCAAGACAGGGTATCCCATGCTGATTTTTCATTCAAGCAATCATTCCAATCAAGGACTCCTAGTACAAGGAGTGCTGATAAGCCAATCATTGCAGCTACAGCACTTGGTATACCAAGAGTCTCTCTGCAGGAGTAAGAAACATTGATTGCATCGAATTCGATTACAAGAACTTCATTATGAGAGAATAATTATGTGCACGTGTAACAAGTTTCACATTGCTAAAACATTGATACAGTTGAATCATGAAAATTATCATATTGATCATGCATATAGCATATCATAACAAGATGCTTATTGATACAATGAATTGAAGCAACAGATAAATTTTCAAATGATTCAAAATAAGATATCTGACATACCCAAAGATCCACAAAGAGACTGCAAGCAGCATTGTACCAATCATAATCCATTCATTTCGAGTGACAGGACCCATACTTTTCAGTTTGGCTGCAGCCATGGCGGGCGCCTCTGGTGTGTCTTTCATTTGAGGTGGATATAGTATGTATAAAATCAATGGGGTAGCAAGAAGAGAAGCTAATGCAGGTAAACTAGCCGCTTTAAACCATGTAACCCATGGATTTGCTATTATCACCCCAAGCTCCTCTGCTAATTTAAGACACAGCAGGTTTTGAGCAGAAGCAGTTAGGAAAAGAGCACTAGAATGACCGGCAGACTGTCACGGGTGCACAAGTCACTTCATCAAATGACGATAAACCTCAAATAAGAAGTAACACACATGAAGCAGAGAATCCTACAATATCAGCATTAACAATGACCGTTGCCAAAAACTCATGATTACAATAGCCACATTAAGTGCAGTCATGCCATGACACTTAGAAATACAGTAAAGCACACACCCAATCAATAATGTCCAAGAAAGTTTTTATGTTGTTTAACGACAGCTAAATCAGAAAAGAAAATGAAATTTATTGTCTGTTTGCAATTAATTATTACTTGGCTCACAGATTCCATTATCATTTACTCAAAAATATCCAGGCATTCTTCCGAGTATAATTACCAGACATTCAATGAATCAAGAACCATCTCCTCTTCATAAACAACTGCAGAAGAACGGCTCATGGTTCCAGTTCCCTCATAATCACATAGAGCAGGAAACTTAAATTACCAGGCTGAAAATAAAAGTTCTCTATCTGTTTATTAACAAGATAACTGGCTGAGAAAAATCTCATAATCACATATAGCATTGTCAATGGGCCGCACTTTTCAACCAAACTGCATCTACAACTTAAGGTTTGGTAAGCCTAATGTAAATCATAATTAACTCAATTTGTTCCATCGTTAAGAAGCAAAGCTTTGTATTACAGTCCACAGCTGCAATTTCCACACTTCTCCACATTTACATGCAATGATTGCAACTGCAGCTTAAAACCATTTTAAATGAACTGTTTTCATCATCATCAAGCATAGCAGTTAATTAAATAGGTCGGAAAAGAAAACCAACATGAAATTGCGTCATGATAAGATAAGATCCCAACTTTCTGGAAGTAAGATGATTGGGTTCACTCCCAGCTGAGAGAGACAGTGACTTGATAATCGGCAAGAAGACGCCACCGGCCCTCGCGGTGGTGCTGGGCAACGCCGGTGCAATAAACACTTCGCTAAAAATCAACCCATAAGACAGCCCCAATGTACTCTTTCCCAACCACCTCACGAAGTAAGTCGCGATCCTATCCCCCAACCCGGTTTTCACAAACCCACGAGCGAAGAAGAAGGAAATCACAATCAACCAAATGATCTCGTGAGTGAACGCGCTAAAAGCCGCGGAAAAACTGAGTGTTTTAGTAACAATTGACGTTGTTAAACTTATAAAAGCCCAAGCTCCCACCGGCAATGGAGTCAGAACAAGACCCGCAATGGTCGAGAGAAAAATCGAGAGCAATTGCCACGCTTGAGGGGTAACTTCAACGGGCTTAGGAACTAAGAAGCGAACGATGATACCAATAGAAATGGAGATAAAAAAGGGTAAAGGTTTGGCACCTCGATCAACAGGAATTGACGATGACTGTGATTCTGGAGAAGATGACGACGAAGAAGCTTGAATTGGGTGATTGGCAATGCGATGTTCAGAAAGAGGATTTAAGGTGGAAGAAGTTTTGGAGGGAAAGAAGGGGAAAGGAGAGACAGTTGATCTGAGAGATGGGATCGCAGGAGAATTCAGAGTCAACGGAACAGAACGATGACGGAGGAAGGAAGTGGGAGGGGAAGAGAGTGAGAAAGAGGCTAACGGGGAGAGTGAGTGAAGTGGGAACCTATCCATTGGAGAGCAATGATAGCTCAGTGGAAGAGAAGGAAAGGAAGGGGATTCGTAAATCTGAGATATAAATTCAATTTCAATTTAATATAAAATAGCAAACATTTTATTAAAAAATAAAAAATTCTTTAAATAATAATTTGCCATTGATATTTCAAAATTTAACCCTGAAACTCCAAAATTTGATATAAATATTTGATATTATTATTAATTTAAAATATTAATATTTTAAATTTTAAGAATATAAATGTCAAATTAATGTTTACTTTTTTATAAAAAAATATTAAATCAAATTTTAATTTTAAAGTTTAAAATCTTAATATTAAATTTTTAAAATATCAATTCATATTTAATCCTTTTTAAAAAATTTAAATTTGTTATCTCAAAGTAAAATTAAATTCATGATACACATAACTAAAAACATTTGCACATACATAATAGATAAATTTTAGATACTTTTGATTAATAATTATTTTAATGGAGAATTTGTCAGTAATTGTTTCTTTAAATTAGATATATATTTCTCTCTTCTTTATGTTTTTTAATAATGATTCTAAATTTTTCACATAAAAAACTCAATATATTTTTATATTAACTGAAGTAAAGGTAGCAAATTAATTACAAAAAACCACTTCTATACATAAATAAAACTAAAAAAAATTAAATTATATAGATAATGATAACTTTAAAATTATATATTAATAACATAAATTATATATTCAATCGATGATGCATATCATTATACTATTTTGTATTTTTACACTTCACTAACTCTTATTTGTTAGTTGGAAAAAAATTATATCAAACTACTTATATTTATTTTGTCAGAGTTTTTCAATTTTATTCTATCCACTATCATGTGCCTTGTAATTTTTAATATATTTATTTAATTTAAATTTATTATGAAAAAATAATACATGATAAATTGTAATTGAAAATTTTGATATAATAAATATAAAAAAATTGACATTATGGTGTTTGGATGCTGCCTCCTTTGCTAATTCTATCATCAAATGTTTTAGTTAAATAAATAAAACCTCACAACTCAAAACATCAGTTAACACACAGCCAAGTTAGCTTATACGATTGGTTGGTGGGATGTTAAAATAGTATATGTGTGTATATATATATATATTTCAATTTTAATATCAGGATTAATTAAAAAATTAATTATTAGTTTTAATATAATATCTATTTTTTATATTTATTATTTTTTATAAATTATTTTATTCAACAATGATCAAATAAAAAGATTGAGGAAATGAATTAAAAATAATAATTAAGTTAATTTTAAAAAATATAGTATATTAACTCATTTAAATAATTTTTTAAATTTAATTATATTAATTAAATATATCTTATATTAAAAATTAAAAATATATATTAATAAAAATAATTATCCATAAAAAATAGAAGATTATTTATGTACTTTTGTCCTTCTTTAAACTCATTCTCAATCATTTAAATTAAGTTTTATTTTTTAATAATTTAATATTATAATAATTTATAAAACATTAAACGTCACCAGATAAGCCTGATGTAATGACTAAGATGAAGAATAATTAAGTAAAATAAGCAATTTGTGAAAAGTGTGAATTAGGTCCATTTAGTTATGTTTTAACTAAGTTTTAATTTTTTTTCTTAGAACAAAACTTAAAAACATTTATTTATATTTATTAGGTATAATTATCCAATTAAATCTTATCATGTATGATTTTTGTTATTAATAATTGTTTAATAAAATTTTGAAATTTAGTTAATGCAATTTTTATTATTAAGAAAAGTTTACATGATAAAATGGATTGAAAAATTACAGTAAATTTAATTTTATTTATGATGTATTTTACCCTTATGTTATTTCGCCATTTTTTTATAATTTTAAATTTTATTAATAATTTTATAAAATATCAAATGTCAACAGATAAGCATGATGTAACTAATTAATGACTAAGATGACAAATTTTTTTTTTTTGTAACAAAGATGACAAATAATTAAATAAAGAGAAGGCGAATGGCAAACGAGATGGAGAGGGCCCAAAGAGGTTGACTACGTACCATTGGAAAACGGCGCTCTCAATCTCAAACTTGCGAATCTCCTTCGTTTTCCTTCTCTTCCACTCAGCCCACCCCCCTGGCCATTGTTCTACAATGAAGAGCTTCGCACTTCACTCTCTCTCCACCTCAACCTCCCTCCCTCTCTCTTCCTCTCGCACTTCCTTCCTCCGCCATCGTTCTCGCCCAATCTCCAAATCTCATTTGTCTCTTCCGTTGACTCCAACTTCCCATTCAACCCCATCTTTCAGATCAACCGTCTCTCCTTTCTCCTTATTTCCGTCCATATCTTCATCCACCTTCAATCCTATCTCTAAGTCTCGCATTGTAAATCACCCAATTCAAGCTTCTTCCACATCATCTTCACCGACATTACCGTCATCCTCACCCCCAGTTGCTCAAGGCGCCAAACCTTTACCATTTTTTATCTCCATTCTTATCGGTCTTATCGTTCGTTTCTTAGTTCCTAGGCCCGTTGAAGTTACCCCTCAAGCGTGGCAGTTGCTCTCGATTTTTCTCTCGACCATTGCGGGTCTTGTTCTAAGTCCATTGCCGGTGGGAGCTTGGGCTTTTGTTGGTTTAACGACATCCGTCGTGACAAAAACGTTGACTTTCTCTGCGGCTTTTAGCGCGTTTACTGACCAGGTCATTTGGTTGATTGTGATTTCCTTCTTCTTCGCTCGTGGGTTTGTTAAAACTGGATTGGGGGATAGGATTGCGACTTACTTCGTGAAGTGGTGGGGAAAGAGCACGTTGGGACTGTCTTATGGGTTGACTTTTGGCGAAGTTCTTATAGCACCGGCGATGCCCAGCACTACTGCGAGGGCCGGCGGCATCTTCTTGCCGATTATCAAGTCACTGTCCCTCTCGGCAGGGAGTGAACCCAATCATTCTACTTCCAGAAAGCTGGGGTCTTATCTTATCCAGACGCAATTTCAGGCTTGTTTTTTCTTTTCCAACCTATTTAACTACTGCCATCCTTGATTAGTATGCAAAAAGTATGAAAATGGTGCTTCATGATGAGGGAAACTTTTAATTTAAATGCCTTTAAAATGGTTTTAAGTTGCAGTTGCTATCATTGAAGTTATAATTAATCGGGAACATCATATAAATTTAATTTTTCTTTTCTAATTTAGCTGTCTTGAAAACTTTCTCGGACATTATCTATTGGGTGTGTAGTGTGCTTTACTGTATTTCAAAATGGCATCTTCTTTCGAAGTCCCATAGTATGGCTGCACTTAATATGGTTATTGTGATTATGAGTTTTGGAAACGGTCATCGTAAATTCTGATGTTGTAGGATTTTCTGCTTTACTTGTGTTACTTCTTATTTGAGATCTACCATCATTTGATGAAGAAGTGACTTTGTACACTGCTTTGCCTGTGACAGTCTGCTGCTAATTCTAGTGCTCTTTTCCTAACTGCTGCTGCTCAAAACCTGCTATGTCTTAAATTAGCCGAGGAGCTTGGGGTGATAATTGCAAATCCATGGGTTACATGGTTTAAAGCGGCTAGTTTACCTGCATTGATTTCTCTTCTTGCTACACCATTGATTTTATACAAACTATATCCACCTCAAATGAAAGACACACCAGAGGCCCCTGCCATGGCTGCAGTCAAACTGGAAAGGATGGGTCCTGTCACTCGGAATGAATGGACTATGATCGGTACAATGCTGCTTGCAGTCTCTTTGTGGATCATTGGGTATGTAAGATACCTTATTTCAAATGATTTCAAAATTTATCTGTCATTTCAATTAATATATCAATAATTATCTTCTTGTGATATTTTATATGCAAGATCAATATGATGATTTTATATACAATTGTCAGACTCAAATAAATATACCATTAAACTTTTGATTGCCTGCCTGTAAATAGTCATTACGTCCGCATTGTTTATAGCAATGTGAAAGTTCTAGTAATTGAATTCCATGCAATCAATATTTCTTAATCCTGCAGAGGGACAATTGGTATACCAAGTGCTGTGGCTGCAATGATTGGCTTATCAATACTCCTTGTATTTGGAGTCCTTGATTGGAGTGATTGTTTGAATGAAAAATCAGCATGGGATACCCTGACTTGGTTTGCAGTTCTAGTGGGGATGGCTGGCCAGTTGACAAACCTTGGCATTGTAGGCTGGATGTCTACTTGTGTGGCCAACTCTCTCCAGTCTCTCTCTCTGAGCTGGCCTGCTTCGCTGCTTGTTCTTCTGGCATCTTATTTTTCCATCCACTACGTTTTTGCAAGTCAGATCGGACATGTTGGGGCCTTATACTCTGCATTTCTCTCTATGAACCGGGCAGCTGGTGTTCCTGTTGTGGTGGCAGCGTTGGCTCTAGCTTATGTAACTAACCTTTTTGGTTCAATAACACACTATAGTAGTGGTCAGGCTGCTGTATATTATGGAGGTATCCCCCCCCCCTTCTCTAATATTTTAGCTATTTCCTCACTTGGGAATTTTCCTTTCATCTATTTAAATCCGTAGCTTGTGTTTATTGAGTACTTTAGTTATAATTTCTTGGAACCATTCCTATTGGGCCATGGCCCGCAAAAGAAAATAACCAAAAGAGCTTAGACGCACAAGAGGAAATGGTGAGCTGGCAAGGAGATGGGAGGGAGGGAGTTGGTTAGTGAGAGAGAGATATATACAGGACAGGTTTAGGGAGAGTCGGGGCTAAGCAAGGATTGAGTATTCTGTGGAGTGACCTAGACACTTGAAAGATAGAGTGTGGCGTGCTGCCATCTTTATTTTTCTTCCTCTGTAAATCTTCTGAGCCAATATTCTCTATTTGACGTTGAATTATAAAGTATATCTCGGCTTTCTTTACATAAGCAATGCAATATTACAGTGGTTCCATCATGTGCATATCCATACATCAATCTTATGAGCTATTCTGTTCTGATGTGTTTGTTCCTGGTTCTACCTCTCTTTTTACTCTTGTTATGGTGATGTTACAATGAATGGAATGGAAAGGAAGTTTTTTTTGTTGTTAAAAAAACTAGTTTTAAATCTTGGAAGATCTGCAAAAATTAATCTTCTAGGAGACTAAGTTTCTCCTTACTCTTATGTTGATTGTTAGTAACCTGCAACCATAAGGCTATTCCTTGTAAATTCATGTCTAATCTTAATTTAACATCCCTTCCCTGCTCTTTCTTTCTTATCAATTTCAAGATATGTTAAAGCCCCATAGCTGATGATATTATAATTGTTTTTCTTTGTCTTTTTTGACAGCTGGCTATGTAGACCTTCCTGACATATTCAAAATTGGGTTCATTATGGCTTTATTTAACGCTACCATCTGGGGAGTTGTTGGCTCTTTCTGGTGGAAATTTTTGGGATTGTATTGATTTTTCCATTTCAATGTAAGTAACATAGGTTTCCCTTGTTTCAGTTGGCATTCTTCTTTTGTAGCCAAAAGAACAGGTCTTCCATTTGAGGACAGTTGAGCTCTCATCATTTTGCCATTATGAAGGAATACTTTGCATTGCCTTTAAATCGTGGATGAATCTAACCCTTTCTAAAACTTGTAACAAAAAAAAAATTCATACATATAATTTTGTACCTGCACCAATAACCAATATTCAGATTCATATGAAAGATGCAGCCAGTTATCCAGCTAATGCATATTTTACAGGTTATAAACCGTACATGCACCAATTTTTAGGAATCTTAACTAAACCCATACTTAACTATACCATACATAACTAAACCCATACTTAACTAATGTTAAACTAAACATTAGTTACAGGTTTTCATCATTTTGGTGATTTCTAATGTTAAACTAAACCCATACTTAACTATCAACGTTGTCTTAACACTCGAGTTCAACGGGCATAGACGTGTGCCAAAATATGGAAAAAGAAATAAAGAAAGAAAGGAAGAAAGGAAGGAAAGAAAAGAGGAGAAAAGAAAAATCAAACTATAGCTAGCTAGGACACATTTTTGGCTTAGAGAATATATATATTTCTTTTTTAAGAAAGGGATAAGGAATTCAAAATATAGAATAATGTCAATTGTTTATTTTATTTTTGTGATAATAGATTTCTCGGCGGAAAGGTTAACCTGAAATTTAAGGATGATTAATTTAAGTGATAAGTAAGATTTTTTTTTCAATAGTACCTGGACATGTATATATATTGTTATGAGAGTGATGAGAATAGCTTTACAAAGATGGGAAACTTTTAAGGACATAAACTAATTTTTACTATTTTCTTTAATTTATTTAAATTAATCAAAAATAATTTATAAATAGCAACTAATTATATATATATGTGTGTGTGTGTAGATTTGAAACTTGCATAGGCTGACTTGCCCATCAACAAACCAAGGGCATCAAGAATACTATTATGCTATACTAATTCTAATCTTTAATATAAAATTTAATTAATTAATTAAGATAAATTAAATAAATAAATTAAATTAGTTATTTATAATAATTATATATTGATATTTTTAAAATATTATTTTAAATATATACATTTGAACTACCCTTAAATAAAACTATTTTAATATATGCAATTATATATGATATTTTAGAAAAAAATTATAATTTTAAGAGATAAAATATATTAGAATTTTATAATTATAATTAAAATAAAATCTTTATATTTTGGATCGGGATAAGTATTAAGAGATTTTATCTATTGCTATGTGGGTAAATGTTGGAACTAGGTTGTGATTACTCATTCACTCCTATAACAATAAAGAGGAAAAGAAAACAATAAACATGATGTTAGATTGGGATGATAAATCAGTTCCCTCCAATATAGAAAATAATACAAGTTCCAATAACAAAAAGTTTATTTATTGGTAAAGACGAAAATACTTGTCCTTTAAATCTTAGAGTCATTTTGGAATAAGAGTTTAAAAAAGAATTTGTAAAGATAATAGCTTTTGGATAAGTTTTAAAAAAAAACTTATGGAGAATAGTTTATAAAAAAAATAATTTTAAATAAATGAGTGTTTGGATAGTTATTTCTAAAACTATTTTTATTATTAGTAAATTATAAAAAAATGTATGATTATTAAATATATTAGAGATGAGAGATAAGATATTATAGATGAGAGAGGAGAAGATGTAGAAGAGAGATGAGGGATAAGAGATAGTGTAAAAAAAAGAGATAAGAGATGGTATAAAAAAAGAGAAAAGAGGATGTAGAAGAGAGATGAGAGATGATGTAAGAAAAAGTAGAGGTGATATAGTAATTATCTAGTCTATAAGTTCTTTTATTATTTCATAAGCTACTCTGATTAGTTTATCTAAAATATTAATTTTAAATTATAATTTAATTTAAAAGCCCTTTTAAACAAATATAATTATTTATTTTAAAATTTTTTAAAATTAAATTTGGTCAAAATTTACGTTTAAAATCTAAATTTAAAAAGTTTTCAAACATACATTTAATAAATATTAGTATTATGTATAAAATAATTTGAGGATAGCTTTGATCAATTTTTTCTTTAAAAAAAACAGAGGAAAAGAAAATAAGGGAAGCATTTTCAATTGATTAAGGGAATGAAACTTCAACTTCTTCATTACGGAAAATCTGATTTTGTAAATCTCCACATGTAGGATGACGTTAGGAATTTCAAATACAAGACTTGGTCACACAGTAGAAAATATATTATATTTATTATAGTTAATTAATTTATTTAATATATTAATATTAGTTAAATAGTTGGTATATTAAAGATAAGATTAGGAATAAAAAATAGTTTTTTCATTAAGCACATGTCTAGGAATGGAAAAATGTTTTCTCATGGACATTTTATTTTTAATAAATATTATCATCACATATCTCCCCCTTAACCAGTAGTTAGCTAATCAATCGGCACAACTTTTTAGAAATATTATTAAAATAATATAAATTTTGGCCAATAAATCTACACATGGATTACAGATTCTTTAGATGACGTCTTCTCTTTGAGCTCTTTGACTATGCAATCACCTTCGTTTCCTTCCCTTCCACTGGGCCACCACCATTCCTCTCCAATGGAGAAAGCTTCTCACTTCATTCTCTCTTCCCCTCGCACTTCCTTCCTCCGTCATCGTTCTTGCCCAGTCTCTACATCTCATTTGTCTCTCTGATCAGCCGTCTCTCGTTTCTCCTTCATTCCCTCCAAATCTTGTTCCACCTTTAAACCTCTCCCTATGACCCACGGTGAATATCTCCCGATTCAAGATTCTTCGTCGTCGTCATCACCGGCATTACCGTCATCCTCACCCCCAGTTGCTCAAGGCGCCAAACCTTTACGATTTTTGATCTCCATTTCTGTTGGTCTCATCGTTCGCTTCTTAGTTCCTAAGCCCGGTGAAGTTACCCCTCAAGCGTGGCAGTTGCTCTCGATTTTTCTCTCGACCATTGCGGGTCTTCTTCTGAGTCCATTGCCGGTGGGAGCATGGGCTTTTCTTGGTTTAACGACCTCCGTCGTGACAAAAACACTGAGTTTCTCTGCGGCTTTTAGCGCATTTACTGACCAGGTCATTTGGTTGATTGTGATTTCCTTCTTCTTCGCTCGCGGGTTTGTGAAAACTGGGTTGGGGGATAGGATTGCAACTTACTTCGTGAAGTGGTTAGGAAAGAGCACATTGGGACTGGCTTATGGGTTGACTTTTGGCGAAGTGCTTATTGCGCCGGCAGTTCCCAGCACCGCTGCCAGGGCGGGCGGCATCTTCTTGCCGATCATCAAGTCACTGTCCCTCTCAGCAGGGAGTGAACCCAATCATCCTACTTCGAGAAAGCTGGGGTCTTATCTTACCCAGACGCAATTTCAGGTTGGTTTTCTTTTCCGACCTATTCAGGTAACTGCTATGCTTGATTGGTATAAAAGTATGAAAATGGTGCTTCATGATGAGGAAAATTGTTGATTTAAATGGCTTTAAAATGGTTTTAAGTTGCAGTCGATATCATTCAAGTAATAATTAACTGGGAACAGACTATAAATTTCATTTTTCTTTTCCAATTGAGCTGTTGAAATGACGTGAAAACTTTCTTGGACGCTATTGATTGGGTGTGTGATTTACTGATTTTGATGTTGGATTCTCTGCTTTGTGTGTTACTTCTTATTTGAGATCGACCATCATTTGATGATGAAGTGACTTGTGCACTGCTGTGCCTGTGACAGTCTGCTGCAAATTCTAGTGCTCTTTTCCTAACTGCTGCTGCTCAAAACCTGCTATGTCTTAAATTAGCCGAGGAGCTTGGGGTGATAATTGCAAATCCATGGGTTACATGGTTTAAGGCGGCTAGTTTACCTGCATTGGTTTCTCTTCTTGCTACACCCTTGATTTTATACAAACTATATCCACCTCAAATGAAAGACACACCAGAGGCACCGGCCATGGCTGCAGTCAAACTGGAACGTATGGGTGCTATCACTCGAAATGAATGGATTATGATTGGTACAATGCTGCTTGCAGTCTCTTTGTGGATCATTGGGTATGTCAGATATCTTTTTTCAAATCATTTGAAAATTAGCTGTCATTTCAATCCATTGCATCAATAATTATCTTGTTATGATATTTTATATGCATGATCAATATTCAATATGATAATTTTATAAACAACAGTCAAACTCAAATAGATGGAATTCATATTTTATAAGAATGTATTTGATAGTTATTTATTTGGTTATGCCAGTATTAATGCACGTTGCACAGAGACTGTGAGAGAGAATATCCATTTATACCGGCATAACATGACACACTTTATGTCTCTAACCAGCAGAAGTTTTTATTTTTTTTTAAAAAAAATTGTATTTCATCCATGGTACAGAGATATATTTAATTTGTTTACCTTTTGGTTTGAGCACATGTTTAGAAACTGAAAATGTAACAATTTGAAATGAAACAGGATGCAAGTTATTTTTTAAGAAGCACTCTCCATTCTCTACATTTTCTGGGCGTATATAATAACATTTTGAAACTGAAAATGTAACATTTTGAAGGTTGTATCATTAAACATTTGATGCCTACCTATGCATTAGTAGTCATTACATCTGTATGGATGTTTCTAGCAAAGTGAAACTTGTTACATATTCACATAATTATTCTCTCACAAGGAAAGTTCTTGTAATTGAATTCTGTGCAATCAATATTTTGTTATCCTGCAGAGGGGCTCTCGGTATACCAAGTACTGTGGCTGCAATGATTGGCTTATCAATACTCCTTGTATTAGGAGTCCTTGATTGGAATGATTGCTTGACTGAAAAATCAGCATGGGATACCCTGACTTGGTTTGCCGTTCTAGTGGGGATGGCTGGCCAGTTGACAAACCTTGGCATTGTAGGTTGGATGTCTACTTGTGTGGCCAACTCTCTTCATTCTCTCTCTCTGAGCTGGCCGGCTGCACTACTTGTTCTTCTGGTGTCATATTTTTTCATCCACTACATATTTGCAAGTCAGACTGGACATGTTGGGGCTTTATACTCTGCATTTCTTGCTATGAACCAGGCAGCTGGTGTTCCTGGTTTGTTGGCAGCGCTGGCTCTAGGTTATGTCACTGATCTTTTTGGTTCAATAACACACTATAGCAGTGGTCAGGCTGCTCTATATTATGGAGGTATGGCCCTTCAATGCCTGTGCTTTTTCCTCATTTGTGAATTTTCCTTTCATCTATTTAACTCTTTATCTTGTGTTTATAGAGTAATTTAATTGTAACTTCTTGGAGCCCTGCCTATTGGGCCATGGCCTACAAAAGAGAATAATCAAAAGAGACTGTACATACAAAAGGAAATGGTGAGCTGGCAAGGTGAAAAGAGAGGAAGGGAGGGAGTTGGTTAGTGAGAGAGATATATGTAGGACAGGCTTAGGGTGAGCGGAGGCTATGCAAGGATTAAGTGTTCTGTGGAGTGACCTAGCCACTTTAAAGCTAGAGTGTGCTATGCCACCATTTTTATTTTTCTTCCTCTGTAATTCATCTGTCTGTATATATTTGACCTTGAATTATAAACTATACCTTGACTTTCATTAGATAAGTAATATGAGATTATTGTGGGTTCCATGATATGTCATGGTTCAAGTGCATATATCTATCAATCTTATGAACTGTGTTAATCTTTTTCTGTTCTGATGCATTTTTTCCCTCGTTCTCCCTCTCATTCTACTCATTTTTGCTTGATGTTACAATTAATGGAATAGAAAGGAAGCTCCCCCCCCCCCCTTAAAAAACTAGTTTTGAATCTTAAAAGACCTGCAAAATTAATCTTCTATGAGACCAAGTTTCTCCTTACTCTTATGTTGATTATGTTAGCAACCTGCAACCATATGGCTATTCCTTGTGAATGCTTATCTAATCTTAATTTAACATCCCTTCCCTGCTCTTTCATTCTTATCAATTTCAAGATATGTTAAAACCTGGTGGCTGATGATATTATAACAGTTTTTTTGTCTTTTTTGACAGCTGGCTATGTAGACCTTCCTGACATATTCAAAATTGGGTTCATTATGGCTTTATTTAATGCTACCATCTGGGGAGTTGTTGGCTTTTTCTGGTGGAAATTTTTGGGATTGTGTTGATTTTTTCCATTTCAATGTAAGTAACATGGGTTTTCCTTGTTTCAATTAGCACCTGCAAAATTAATCTTCTATGAGACCAAGTTTCTCCTTACTCTTATGTTGATTATGTTAGCAACCTGCAACCATATGGCTATTCCTTGTGAATGCATATCTAATCTTAATTTAACATCCCTTCCCTGATCTTTCTTTCTTATCAATTTCAAGATATGTTAAAACCTGGTGGCTGATGATATTATAACTGTTTTTTTTTTTTTTTGTCTTTTTTGACAGCTGGCTATGTAGACCTTCCTGACATATTCAAAATTGGGTTCATTATGGCTTTATTTAATGCTAACATCTGGGGAGTTGTTGGCTCTTTCTGGTGGAAATTTTTGGGATTGTGTTGATTTTTTCCATTTCAATGTAAGTAACATAGGTTTTCCATGTTTCAATTAGCCATTCTTCTTTTGTTGCCAAAAGAACAGGTCTTCCATTTGAGGACAGTTGAGCTCTCATCATTTTGCCATGATAATTAAAATCTGCTTTTAGTTTTATCCATTTTTTGGTATCTTTATGCTTATCATTGCTTTATTGCACACAGTGAACAAACAATACATGGACAAAGAAAGAAAGAAAGGAAAGGAAAGGAAAAATTAAATATAGCTAGGGCACATTTGCTCAGATAATTATTTAAGTTTTTGTGACATTAGATGTCTTGGTGGAAAGGTTCACCTAAAGTTCAAATATGATTTATTTATGTGATAAGATATTTTATGAGTTGCTTCATGTGGTTTTTCATGTTTGGAAACCTTTGTGTTTTGGTCAATATACATACTCCAAAGATAAATGTATTCCCTCTGTCTTATAAGTATTCTTTGGAAAGTTTTTCATGTTTTTACTTAAAAGTCATTTTGCAAAATCTATAAAGTAATTAATATTTTCTCCAATAGCACCTTGACATGGATATTGGTATGTAATTATAATGGAAAGAGGGATTGGAGTGATGATGATATTTTTGAAAAGATGGGGTGGTTTTAAAAACATAAACTAATTTTAACATAATTTATATGAGTTAGTTAATAATGATTTATAAATATAGACAAACAGAATACATATGTAGATTTGAAGCTTGCATGTGCTGACTTACCTTACAGCCTATCTATCCAAAAACTAGGGAGTAGGACGCCAAGAATACTCTTTTGGTAAGTGAAGTAAGCTGAAGCTTTCTTTTTGTTTTTTACAGCATTAGGAAAAAGACTAAAATAAACAACAACAAAAAACTAAACTTTTGGGTTAGTTAGCATAATTTTAAAGTTTTAAATTAAAGGATATGATATTTCATATTTTGATTATTAAATATTTATTATTAAAGTTAATAGTTTTTGCAATGTCATGATTTGTATATATTTTTTTATTATATATCATATCATTTAAAAAATAAAATTTTACACTTTGACATATAATTTTAAGTTAGTTTAAATACTTAAAATAAAATATTTATGAAATATAAAATATTTAAATAATACTTAACCATTGAAAAGTAATTTTAAATATTTTTAAATACTTTAAAAAAATACTTATAAAATATAAAATACTTAAAAAATATTTATTTAACTATGCATTATTTAAATAAAAAATATAAACTATTTAAAATTGTATGTAAATGGCTAAGTATTATTTTTTTAAAATGACAAAGTATATAATAAAAATATATAAAAAATTATAATATGATAAAAATTATTAACTTTAATAGCAATTTTAACTGTAGGGATTTAATAATTGACACTGATTTAAAGTTTATAAAATTTTATATATTTAAATTAGAAAAAAACCATTGACATAGTTCGACAAACTATCCAAATTATTTTTTACCTAATAATTTTAAAGTTTTAAATTAAAGGATATGATATTTCATATTTTGATTATTAAATATTTATTATTAAAGTTAATAGTTTTTGCAATGTCATGATTTGTATATATTTTTTTATTATATATCATATCATTTAAAAAATAAAATTTTACACTTTGACATATAATTTTAAGTTAGTTTAAATACTTAAAATAAAATATTTATGAAATATAAAATATTTAAATAATACTTAACCATTGAAAAGTAATTTTAAATATTTTTAAATACTTTAAAAAAATACTTATAAAATATAAAATACTTAAAAAATATTTATTTAACTATGCATTATTTAAATAAAAAATATAAACTATTTAAAATTGTATGTAAATGGCTAAGTATTATTTTTTTAAAATGACAAAGTATATAATAAAAATATATAAAAAATTATAATATGATAAAAATTATTAACTTTAATAGCAATTTTAACTGTAGGGATTTAATAATTGACACTGATTTAAAGTTTATAAAATTTTATATATTTAAATTAGAAAAAAACCATTGACATAGTTCGACAAACTATCCAAATTATTTTTTTACCTAATATCTTGTATTTAAGCTACCAGACTACACCAGAGTCCCTTCTATTTGATCCTAACAACGATTGGTTGGTTGGGCATTTGATCCCTTCGGAATGAGTTGGAGGAACGGCTGCTGTGGTATGATTGATGATTTTTGTAGCGAAACAATTTTGGATTTACCAAGATTTATTCTATTTATGCGCAGACACTACACAAAAGCTTCTCATGTCACCTGTTGTTAGGGCTGGTAAGTAGGGATGCAGGGGCCCTGTTAGGGCCTCTAGTCTAAACTACATTAAATCTAATTTAGACTGGTTTTTTTTAAAAACTATATAGATTTAAATTTATTTAAAAATATATTTTTTTAAGAGGTAAAATTTAGGTTTTTTTATGAAGCCTATTAAACCTATTAGAAAGCCTAAATCTATTATTTAAAATATATTTAATATTAAAATATAATAAGTAGGTATTAAACTTATCATATATTAAATATAATATAATAGTCAAACTATTAAACTAACAAATATTATTATATATTTTATTCTTATATTTTATTTTAATAGACCTATTAGGGAGCCTGTTATGAGGGCATGTTAGATGGCTTGTTAGTATAATTAAAAAAAATTAGGCTTTCTAAATATGCTTTAGGCTAAACTAGGCATTTGTACAAGTTAGACTTAGGCAAAAAAAATAGGCTAAACTCAAGCTGAATTATTATTTAACAGGTTTAGCCTATTAAAAATAAAATCTAACCTATCATGACCTGACCTATTTCTATGCCTACTGATAAATCTACTTTACATTAAAAAACAGATATTGATATTTTGCTAGCTTACTCCTTTTTAATTTATAAATTTCTTTAAATTATTAATATTATTATTTATTTTATTTAAATATTATTTTTAAATATTTTTATTATTAAATACTAATAAATATAATTATTTATTAATATATATTAATATATTATAATTAATATTTATTTAAATTTATAATTATAAAATTTGAGATTTTTTATAAAAATAAAATTTTTTAAGAATATGCTATTAATAATTTTTTAATTATATTAATATATATTAAAAAATGTATTAAAATTTTAAAAATATTTTTTAAAAAAATTAAAAAAAAAAACCCGCGGTTTAACCTGGCCGGCCCCTAAAGCAAAGTGGCCTCGAGCAGATAAAATAACCCATTTTGGGCAGGACGTGCGCTCGTGGGTTGCCGGTAGCCCGCAGCTTCCCTATATCTAAATGTTCTTACCTCCATTTGGTTCATCATGCCTCACTAATGAAAAGGATAACATCATCTAGGGGCGTGCATAATGTCAAAGCCTGAGTCACCCGCCTGATTATGAGAAAAAATAGCTCTGTTCGGTTCAAAAAAATTAGCTCAATATGTGAATAGGCTATTTTGGATTGGACTAAATATCAGATAAAATAAAGTATTGGATAAGATATGCTACTCTGTCCATTTAACCTGATTTAATATAAATATTATATATTTATATATTTTTTTTCAGAGTTTGCCGTAGAAACTGGTACTCTACGACTACTGAGAGTAATTTACTGATTCGCCAAAAATACGTAATGCTTGTCGGCAATGATCCTCTCTCATAGTCCGTTTAACAATCAACCCTACCATTTGATCGGCTTCTCCCTTTCTGTTCCGTTCACCAATCAGGTCCTGCCTCTGCATCCTCCATCGACTCTCTCTGTTTCAACCTTCTGTTCTAGCTATGTGTTTGTCTCTCTTTTTTCTGCACTCTGCACATTCTATTTGTTGAGGAATTCTTAGAAGTTTGAATCGCATCTTGCAAAGCTGAACCGTAATTTCCCAATTGATTGGCTTTGACGGTTGGATTTTTTCCTTCAATTATTATTGATGTTGATGTGCTTTATACATAAATGTATGTGTCTACGCTGCATTTTATGTTAATATTTTCTTTGCTTTACATGTTATTTAATTTTTGAATTGTCCTATCCTATCAGATTTGAAATTGAAAAGAGGAGAAGAAATCTGACACCATAGATATGTTTGGGGTCATGAGGCGAAGAGTTGCTTCTGGCAGCTCGTCTCCTTTGGTGAGCTTTACTAAATTTGGGTAATTAGATTGAAATTTGATTATGTTTCTGCGGAACCACCAATTATAGTTGAGCTGGAGCCTTACACCAATTCTGCATTGATACCTGTTTTAGGGTTTCTCATTTCACAAAGTTCTGCCAAGACAATTGCTCCCAATTGCTCCCAAATCGATTTTCTTCCATTTTGGAGAAAGAGGTAGATATACCTTTCGTTTGTTAAATTTACCTTTTAACTTCTTGTTATTCTTTAAAATAAAACTTTCAAGTGATTACTCAACATATATGAACATTTTTAGAACATGTGCTTTGTGCACAACATATACAAACATTTAACATGTGCATAAAATTTAAATTACTAGGTCTTTGGTGAGTATGTAATTTTATAATGATATGAACTAGGAGAAATTCTGTCGTTAACTAGAACTTTTGTGAACACATTTATTTTCTAACTACAAAAATTTTAATCAAATAGTGTTTTTCTGGCTTAGTAGGAATCTGACAAATTAAATGAAATGGGTTCATTTTGTTTTTCTCTATGACTGAGTCTTGCTGCTAGTTTTGTCTAAAATGAGGACTTCTTGGATGGTTGTGGGAAGCTCTTTTTTATTTTTAGCGATTAAATTATGGCACTTGCAGTTCACTGAGATTCATCATTGGAACACTTGGCTGCCTTAATACTGCTTAGTTTATGAATCACTGCAAATTCATTAACTTTGAAACTTTTTGGTTCAACTACGTGCCAAGTTATACATTTCTCTTAAAATATATGATTATGCTATCTTTCTCATCTTTATGAGGTGTATGCTTCCTATGTTTGATGTGGACTTTAATATACTTCAAAAGGTATACAAGTCTCTTTCACAGTATATTACTTCTAATTAGGTTTGGTGGCAAATTTTAGTTATAGAGTGAATTGTATGGTTTTTTCATTTCTTCTTCCATGCGTATTATCTGTTGCACATGCCTTTTATTAATAGTAGCAGCTTTCTTGAAGTCATTAGTAAAATTTTTACCTATTAGAAAGTTGGCGGATTACATCAGTCTGTGACTCTTTATCTCTTGCCCGCAATAAGGTTTCATACCCATCTTTTCCATTGCAAAATATGTTGCTTATTGGATTTTCTTAAAATTATAAAGTATGGAAGTATGGATTTATAAATTTATGATTGTAGATTTTTTTCCTATAATATGAGCAGGACATCAGTATTTGGGCATGCTTAGCCCGCCTATGCCCAACCCAAAATAATTAGGGCTTTTACTTGGTAGGGCCGGGCATCGGGCTACAAAATGCAGCCCATAGTTTTTTTGGGTAGGACACCGGGCAAGGGGTTGCCTTGCCCTGCCCATGCACACCCCTAACATCATCTGCAGATTGAAAAAAAAAAAGGAAAACTGCAAAGAACAAGAAAAAACCAGAGATCCATTTGGTCCATGAAAGCCTTTGCCTGATCAGTTTCACCTGGTAAATTTCAGAGCACGCGGATATTCTTTTGTTTCCTTCCCTTTCACAGGGGTCACCATTGCTCTCCAATGGAGAGCTTCGCACTTCACTCTCTCTCCATGTCAACCTCCTTCTCTCTCTTCCCCTCGCACTTCCTTCCTCCGTCATCGTTCTCGCCCATTCTCCACATCTCATTTGGCTCTTCTTTTGACTCCCATTTCCCCTTAAACCCCACCTTTAACACTCTCTCTATGCCCCTTATAATCTGCTTTTAGTTTTAACCATTAGTTGAGCTCATCTTTGTGCTTATCATTGCTATATTGCATACAGTCAACAATACATGAGTTCTGAAAGAAACCATGAAATAGGACAAAAGGAGACTGCAATAAAGAAGCCATAGGTTCAAATAGAGTATAAAGATAGCACAATTGATGGGCCTATATGAGTTTTCATGAATCAACTCACTTAAACTTTTCTCTTTGTTGTCACCAAACCCAAAAAAAAACAAACATAGAAATTACTTTAGGCCTACAATGTTCTTGGGTGGTATCTACTTGCAAGTGGCAACTATATCAATTAGACAGGATAAAAATGGATCCACCCTGCAAACATTTCTTAGGATTTTCTATTGTAGTACTCTGTGGGAGAATGCCCTGAGCCCTGTTTAAACCATTGACGCAAAAATTAATTTCATTCATAGTTCATACATTAATCTCACTAGGAGGAATAACTTGTGATGATTTTTCTTACCTTCACAGTTAAATATGTCAAGCGATATGAATAACTTTTATATATGATCTTGTACCTGCACCAATAACTAAGATCTATATGAAAGATGCAGCCAAACCTGTCATCCAGCAAATGCATGTTTTGCAGGTTATAAACCCAACAGGCACCAATTTTTAGGAATCTTAAAGAGTTTTTGGTTTCTTGTTGAAAACCACCAAAACCCTGGTTTTACCATGACTTTGGTGATTTTAATGTAAAACTAAACACATACTTAACTATTAATGTGTTCTTGACACTTGAGTTGAACGTGCAGAGACCCCTGGCAAAACATGGAAAAAAGAATGAAGGAAAAGAAAGGAAAGAGAAGAGAACAAAAGAAAAATCAACTATAGCTAGGACACATTTGGGTTAGATTATATACCAGATTGATTTATGTGATAAGACAGTTTTTATATATATACTGCTGCATGTGTTATTTTATGTTTTGAAACTTAATGTGTTCGTGTTTTGGTCAATATTCATACTCCAAAGGGAAAAGGTATTCCCTCCATTTTATTTATAAATAATCTTTTAAAAGTTTTTCATGTTTCTATTTTCAACTTATTTTGGAAAATCTATGAAGTAATTAATATTTTCTCCAATAGCACATTGACATGGATATTGCTATGTAATTATAATGGAGATAGCAATATTTTTGAAAAGATGGGGTAATTTTAAAAACAAGAAGCAATTTTAATTACCCTCCTTAAATTATGTGAATTTATTAAAAATAACTTCTAACTAGGAACAGATAGAATATATATTTAGATTTGTAGTTGGCATATACTCACTCACCCTGCAACCTGACCATCCACAAACCAAGGACGCCAAGAATACTCCTTAGTTATATTAAGGTCCTTTATCCATTGTTCTGTGGCTAAATGCGGGACAAGATCACCCCTACAACAACAATAAAGAGGAAAAGAAAACAAGTGAAGCATTTTTAGCTGACCTAAGTGAATGAAACTTCAACTTCATTATGGAAAATCTGATTTAGTATGTTCTTTGAAATATAACGCCACGTCAAAGAAGACTGAAGAGACTTACGTATAAAGCAAGACTTGTAAATCTGTTTTAGTAAAACTCTTCTGGTAGCTTAAGGCAGAATCAAGATTGTGATCATACAGTTCCTGTATGACAAGATTGCATCTGTACCACTTCTTCACGGTTCGCTGTATACAGTTTGAAATTTGTGAATGAATATATATATATATATATATATATATATCGTGAGCTTGTTAGATCTATTCTTGAAAGAAATAATAATTTGTACACTCCTCTTGGTTTCAAATATAAGTCACTTTTCTAAATTGCCTTTATCATTAAATGCATTTATCCTTTTAATACCTCTCATTAAATATAAGTCACTCCTTATGTAAGGAGGTCAATCGTTTAATTAGGGGCAAATTTGATAAATAACTGTCCTTTAGTATAAATTTAATTAGTTAAACTTCCTTAACTAATTCTCTGAATATCTGTTAAATAGGAATTTGTGACTTATAAATGGAGTATTAACATGTGCTTGATGAAGATATAAAAGGCAGGGGACTTAAAAAATCTACCTCTCTGATATGAAGTACTTCTTTAACAGTCTCATTATTTGCCCATGCATATATATGAAAGTACATAAGCAGAATCTGCATTTGAAAAATGGGTGAGTAGTTTCATGAAGTATCAGAAATGGTATGGAGGGGCAATAAGGTAAAATGACAAATAGATAGATAGATAGTTATAGACCTTGCACCGCCATTGTGGAAAAGATAAGCCAGAGAAACGTCTTGATTTCTTTCCTTGGAGACTTCTTCCAGATTATCATCTTCTTCTGGTTTTGGTGAGTTAGTCACACACTGTGGACCTAAAACATTCTCAGTGTATATATCATTCAGCAGCTGCAAATTAATTAGAATGGAATTACAAGTTAACAAGGGTAGGTTTGGAAAGTCATGATGTGAGTGTGTGTGTGTGTGTACCTCAGATGATTAGGTCAGACTATAATTGTTTTTCTAGTAAACTGTTTGTTAAAAAAAATTAATGCTAACAAATAAATTTCAACAGGAGAGGATTATACCTCATCAATTTGTCCAATTGCTTCTTTACATTTGGAATTTGAGGGGTCCAAAATATAATATTGTCCATTGCATCTCTCTTTGGCTCTCTGTGTATGAGCACAAACACTAAATTCAACCAAAACAAATGTACATAATGGATGGAATTAATACAAGTCTAATAAATTTTTTAATTACCTCGTATAGTTTGTTCCCTTTAAGCCCCAATCTGAAAGCTACCTCTATTTCTGCACTTTCTTTTAACTCATTACCTTTATGTGGAGACCCACTTATGAATCCCTAAATACACTCATTTTGTTTTGAAAATGACATTAGAACTTAAAACACACATCAGATATTTGTATTTGTATGTATGATGTGTCACTTACTATTAACTTTAAGTGTGGCTTTATTCCAGCAGCATTATCTGCAGTTTCATTAAAGTAGAAAGCTGGTGAGTAGTTATTGATGAAATTGAACTGAACTGAAATAGTGAATGAAAAATATCACACAAGGTTTGAGTTTACTGTGAAAATTTCATTATCATGGGTTTCATATTTTGAAGTTGAGGTTAGAAGGAGGAGATAAACGGTTGATTTTTCATAATTCCCATCTAAGATATACTGAACAATGATTGGCACAACTATGCCGCTATATGAATCGCTTGCTATGAAGAGTTCGATTCTCCATATACGCGGGGTGTTCTACCAACCACTGCAATAGTTGCAATCGGTACATGCTACAATTCTTTGCTTCTGATATATAGAGAAAGGAGTGCATTTTTTGTTCTGAGTAAATCATAGTTTATATTTCATTGTCTGTTATTTATGTTGTGCATGGATCGGAACAGGCAGCTAATCCGTTTCAGCCCTTTTGATGTGAGTATTTCCTTTGAAATTTGGTCGTACAATATAGTTAAGTTACAACGAGACTAATGATAATTTGCTTGAATGGCACACTTGTAAACATAAGCTGAAATTTTAAGTTTTGAGCAACGCACAAGGGACTAAACTGTGAATTCATGCCTATGTTAAACCTTTCTCAAGAACTTGTATGTTTGTCTTGCTGATGAAGTGTCTGATACAAACAAACCTTGTGGGTCTTTAGCATATGTGGCAAGAAGAAGAAGAAGAATAACAGTTTGGTAGAAGAATCCATTAAAACCAGAACAACCAGGACCTCCCACTAAGTATAGCAGAAGAGGATCAGTTTCTGGATGCCCAGTAGATTCCAGAAACAGATAGTAAAGTTCTGACTGCTCCACCCCTATATGTCTTCATCATACCCAGACAACAACAAAACAAGAAACATATGAGTTATCACCTATATATATATATATAGAAAACACACACACACAATAGATGTATAGTGAAGGAACATTGATTAGTACCCAGATTCTAGTTTGAACGGGAGTTCACAGGAAAATCAAGGAAGAGTTTTGATAATGTGACCACAATCTGCAATATTTCTGAACAGAACCAGAAGAAGAAGAAGAAGCTGCGTGAAAACCCTGAAGGTTGCTTAGTGAAGCTGGAGATGTGGAGCCATTTTCTGTGTAGCTCAAACTGTGAATGAAGTTGGATAAACTTTCATGTTTATAGTTTTATCTGTGCATTTCTTAACTTGGTCTGACATGATATCATCAATTCCTATGTCTTCAACTAATTTTCTCCGTTTTCTTAAAGCTGCAAGTTTTAGAAATACTTAACTGTTTTTTTATGGTTCAAATATGGAGTGCCACATACGACAGCGATGAGAACTTTAGTCAAGATACCGAAGGAAGAAGTATCAATTCTCATTTGTTAAAATATTTTTGCATTTGAGTAATTAATTTTTAAAAAGTATATTTCTTAAAACAAGACATCTTAAGGGGAAAAACTGAACAAGAGATCCGAATCACTCATCACAGTTAAGTTGCAAAATTTTGTAGTATGGGGGCAATCTAAATTTGTTAGGGGGTTTTTGTATTTTACCTGAATACATATGTTGGTTGAGACAGTTTGGGAAAGAGATCTCTTTCAACGGAGTCAAAAACTCAAAATATATAACCTAACCAAAATCCTTTCCAATTCCAGATACTTCATCCTACCTTCAAATGAGTCCAATCTTCCTTTAAAAATTTTGGCAACAAAAAAATATAACCTTGTAATCCTTGTGACTATGGAGCACCTTCCAATTCTCGAGGACGGTGAATTATATTAAGTGAAATCATCGAGATTTAAAATAAAAAATTAATTACTAAAAAATCTCACCACAAATAAATAATATACAATAATAAATTAGTGTAAAAAATAACAGCAGATTTATACTTCTACTTATTTGTTATAGTATTTTCTGGTAATTACATTAGGACATTATAATAATTTTCCATAATAAATTTGAGAGAGAGAGAGAGAGCATATTTAAAGATAGATAGAAATGAAGAATGTGATTGTTACATCTCATATAAAATTAGAAAATTTTGTCAAAAAATCCCAATATTTTCTGTGTAAAACCCTTAGAATACTAGTATTTTTTTTTTGGTATGAAAATATACTATATTTCTGAACAATAATTCACCAATTTCTCTTATAAAATTTATTGCGAGTATTATTTTACTTTTTATCTTTCAGGTTATCAATGCAATGTCATCGGAGTAGGGGTGATATGAGCATGTTAGAATCATGTATACATGTTTTGGAAGGAAAAAACAAAATAACAGAATCATATTTACATGGCAACAAGTGAATAAACAGCATTTGAAATACAAAACACATCGTTTGATCATGATCGATCTGAATGAGGGCCACTGTGATCCCTAATGCAGCAAAGCAGCAACAATGGCTACAAAGGGGTGGAAGTGATTTTCTAAAGTCTCATCTCATTCTTTTTTGTCTGTAATTTTGTGTTATTGCTCTATTATATTCGTTCTTGCTCAATTGCAGACTTACTCAAATACCCAATACCACAAATCCTGAAAAGATTTCACACTGCTTCTCCCTCTTTCAACATAGGAACCCATTAGCAACTCCCCAAATATTCTCTGGAGCTTCCATTTTTGACATGAGAACAAAATCTTAGATGAAAGAAAAACATCTCACAAAATAGTCCACATAACAACCTTTCTCCTCATAACACTAAAACTTGTACAAACCTTGCCTTTACATACTGCATGCAGGCTCATTGGATATACTGTTTCATGTCAAGTTAACAAGATTATGGGATATATATGTTGTTCTTAAGGCCCGAATGGAACAAAAAGACAAAGCACAAATAATAAATGGAAAGCCCTTGTTAAGAAAAACTATCAGACATGCATTGTTGCATAGAGAAATATCTAACAAATACAACAGGAGGTCAAAATGTTCTAATGATCATTAATACGTGCTCATATGGGTCATTACTTACTAACCACCGAGTATATAATAGGTGCCTGTTCCTACTGTCCCAACATCTTTAAACGAACATCATCAATTCTGGTCTGCTGTACACATTGTTCTGCTCGTCTTCCAGGATGGGATAAGCGGCTACAAGAGCATCCTGAGCTCCGATGTAAAGGGAGTTATAGATCTTCCAATACACTTCCCTAACCTTACGTGCCGGGTGAAACAGTCCTTGGAGACAGTAGTTAAGTACAACGGCGGCACCCAAAGCTACTCTCATTCCTTCAATGGCTTCCATGACAGCGTTTATTACATGAGGAGAGGTCTCAAATATGTTTGGCCAGACATAGTTCAACAAATGGATCAGAGCATCCTCACAACCCAGACCGGCCACACCCAAAGCCATGTGCTTCACGGCAGAAGCAGCAGTTTGCCTGTGAACCAAATCCCTGTCCATGAGGGCATCCTCAAGTAATGGAGTCACAGCATAGATGTAGTCTTTTCCCATTTCGCCAATGTACTCGAACAGGAATGAAAGGGATTTCAGTACACCATTTTGCACGTTAAGCTCTGGCACACGATACTCATTCATCAAAGCTGGCAGAACTGTAAAAGGAGAACATGTTTCAGCAACTATGGCAATAGCAACAGTTGTGCAAACACGATTTTGCCTCTCCTGCACCTTGAGGTTATTTAATAGAGTGGCCAAGACATCTTGTGGTCCAATGGCTTTGGCAATATATCCAAAAGTGTTCACTGTAGCACGGCGAATTCCCTTCTTGTGTGCCTTGAGCATCTCAAGAAGCTCAAAGCAGATTCTCATCCACTCTCTTGCAGGCACAAACTCAGCCCCACGATCAGCAATCCTGCCTACAAGATCAATACAGTTCTCCTGGACCTTCTCATGCCTGTTCTTCAAAATTGGGGTTAACCGAGGTAGCAGATCCTTAATAGGTGGAGTCATCTTTGTCATGCCAATAACGTTGACAATGGACTTGAGTGCTCCAAGAATTGAACCCAAAACTTCAGGATATTCTTCTCCCAGATACTCATACAATACAACACCAAGATGACCCATCAACTGTTCTTCTTGGCACTGCTTCATTACCACAGAAATTCTTGAAATAAGATCTGCAGCTTGCTGCCTCACCTTTGCACTCTTGTTATTTAACCGCCACTTGATGGTACCACAAATCTGAGGAAGATAAGGTTTCACCCTCTGCCCAAGAGCATTCACAACAGCACCAAATCCGTTAAGCATCACATTAGCATCATCACTGGTTTGCTCTTGGAATGCATAAAGAATACCATCGATCAGTAGCTCTTCCAACCGAGCATCTATATCAGATGCACCCAGGTTGGTAACCACCTTCTCAATGGTTTCCATCACCATTCGCCTGTAAGGCTCACTCTCATCTTTAAGGTCCTCAACAATTCTCCCAACTATATCAGCAACACCGACTTTGTTGGCTATCTCTACAGTTGTATCTACAAGTTGCCTATAGTTTCTTCTATCCAAAGCCATCCTTCTGACCCAGAAATTTCTGAAAAACTCTGGCAGAATATCATTCCTAATATATTCAGCCTCCACACCCTCAGTGCTAACACACTGCTTCACAACTTTCAAAACAATTTTTTTCATTTCTTCATCAGGTGACTGAAACTCACGAATCAGAATCAGCATCACTTCCTTGGTATAGTAACTAGCATACAGCGCTTCCATCAAAGGAATGATAAAACCAATGGCCTTAAGAAATGCAGCCAACACCTTTCCACGGTGTTGTCTTATACCCTTCCACAGTGGCTTCAGTACGGAGTCAAAACTTTCAATTCCATAAGGAGCAGCAGCCTCAGCTAGAGCAGCAAGTGACAATGCAGTGATAGTTCTCACCTTCTGATTCTCATCATTCAGTCCATGCTCTATAATTTCCACAAGAGATCTCAGATGAGGCAATACAGCACAACCAATCAAGATGGCAATCTGTTGAACAATCTTAATCCCTGTATGTCGGGCTTGCCATGATTTCTTACTCTGACACACAGCCTTCAAGAAGGGCAAGAGTGCTGGGATACCAAGAGCAGAGGCAACAACACTGAAAGCTCTAGCAGTAGTGTTCCTAACATATTCGTCAATATTGTCAATATCAGGCCGCATTGCTGCAATCATTGTGGCCAAGCCAGCTGCTTTACTCAGATTGGAGATAATCTCCCTACCCTCCACACGTGCATAGTAATCTTCATCAATCAACAGAGGTTCAATAACAACAAGAATCTTATGAACATAAGGGCGAACCAGTTCATCTAATTTATACAGAACTCTGTCAATAACCTTAACCAAAAGATGCCTCTCTTGATCCTCAAGAGTAGGTTGCATGAGCAATGGTAGGATCCTGTTAAACAATGGCCCTGCTCCAAACTCACGAGCTTTGTCTGTAAGTTGTCTTAATGCAGTTTTCCTCTGTGGTGGCGTTCCATTCTTAACTTTAAGAAGAAGCTTCATAATCTTCCGCTCCTTTTGTTCTTCTGGTGACAATTCCTCTTCATTTTCTTCATTCAACAATGCCCCAAAGTATTGGTAATCTTCAGGTTTCATGAATGGCAAGCCACCAGGTGCTTCCTTCGGAACATCAAACTGTTGGCCACGGTTCTCCTCTGGGATTTGATAAAGAGGAGTTCCCAGCGGAGTTGGTGTAGCAAGAAGCTTCCTTGCAGGAGTTCTGATAGGCACATATGAAGCTGGAGGCTCCAATATCTTATATCCTTCTTGGGGAAACATAGCATCAAGTTCCTCATCTGTTAATGGACGATTCCTCTCTTCAATATCCCTCTCCCATCTCAACAAATTATATTGCTCTGGTGTAATGGCACCCCGCAAATTGATTGCCCCAGGAGTTGGTGTAGCTAACTCAACTCCTCCAACCGGGGTTACGCCTGGTGTATAAGCAGCAGCAGGTGTGGCACCTGGCAGCGGTGTTGCACTACCCATAGTAGCAGGTGTCTCATCCCATCTTGATCTCTGCTTCTTAGGAGTTGGCGTAGCCATGCCAGAGAGTTTTGGCGTGGCATCCCATGTCATACCAGCAGGTGTTGCACCAGGTGTAGCACTACCGGCCGGAGTTGCATCAGAATCAACCATTCTTCCAGGGGTAGGAGTTTCATCCCACCTATTCCTCCTTCCTGGAGTCGCATCAGTCACTCTCCCCGGGGTTGGAGTTGCATCCCATCTACCAGGTGTGGTATCAGGCATATCCCAATCTGAAGTCTTGGCCTTCTTCGCTGCCCCATCATCCTGAGACTGGTCCCATCTATTTCTTCTCTTTGGCGCTGCCACAGCATCAGACTCCTTAACCTTCTCTGGAGCAGCCTTAGCCGCTTCCTCCTCCTTCTTCTTTGCAATAGCCCTCAAAGTCTCCTCTTTCTCCCTCTTCAACGCCTCCTCCCTCATCACATCCGCATACGTCCTCACAGACGAGTCAGGTGTCTTTTCGCCAGCAGCAAAAGGATCATGCCGCTCTGGCGATATAATCCGATTCAACCTCCTCTGCCTGTAATCGTCTTCTCGATCAATAATCCTCTGCGGCTTCCTAAACCCAACATCCCCGTCCGCATCACCGACTCCGGGCATATCCTTCATCAAAGATTTCGGAGCAGTATAAGACGCCAATTTCCGAGCAACCTCGTTGTCCATAGCATCGAGATTCTCCTCATCCTCGTTCGCGGGAATAGAAGTGAGATACGAATCTCTGTCGCTACCGCCATAGAGATCCGTATCGAAGGTCACCGAAGTGAGGGAAGCCAATTGCTGCTCCATCTTCCTCCGCTCTTCCTGCGTCTTCGCAATCTCTGGGTCCAACGACGCCATTGCCGATAGCTTCAAAACGAAACTATCTTACTAAGCTGGTAGTGTTCCAAAACCCTAGCTCCTGAAAAGTACCCAAAATTAGAATTATAATTCGCAACAACCAAAATTTGATGTGAAGATATATTAACATGCGAAGAAACTAAAAATAAGGAGTGTGAAAATTGAGAAGATGCCTCACCGATATACGATTTGATAGGGTTTAATCCGCTGCTTCAATATTTCTGAAATTTTTGGGATGAAATGGCAATAAAGTCTCAGGCTAACTCGGAGTGCAAGATATAATCGATTTACGGTTTGAGTCGGCAAACCCTATATCGGGCCGGGTTGAGTAGTTAAATGGGTCAGTGTCTAATTGGGCTTTTGACCAAGATTGACAAAAGAAAAGGCAAAACCGACTTTAATGGTTGTATATTTTGGTAGTGGAACCCCGTTACACAAAATCAAATTTATGCCTTAATAAAAGAGTTGATTTAATTAATAAAAAAAATAAATTTATATTTTATATTATTATGAGGGTATTTTTAATAGATAATCCTATAAGTGTTTTGTAAATACTTTATAAATCTTAAGACTATACCTGATTTTAGTAGAAAATCTATATCAAATCTATTTAAACTTTATTTATCCCAGAAAAAAAATTTATAGCAAATATTAAAGATGAATTATATTTTTGTGTTGAATTATAAAAAATTAATAGCAATGATGATGCTATGTTTTCTTACCAAATTAAATAACACCTTTTAAGTTTGAATAGGTTATAGATACTTATTTGAAATAATGAATATTGTAAGCATTTGTGTTCAAGAATTTGATCTATTCTATTTATTTATTTTTAAACAATGAATGGACATTTTTGTCATAAATTATGTCCCTTTTATTTTAAAAAGTAAAATTTTAGAATATGGAAAAAAGAAAATATAATCACTTGATCACTATAATTCTTTTCTTTATTTAATTAATAGTATAATTTCTTTTGAGATTTGGAGTATAAAATATTTTCATCTTTTTCAATAAATATACTTTTTAATATTTAAATTTGTATTTCCCCCTTTATAAAGATGAGGCCATATACCCTTCAACTAATAGCATATTGGTGATACTTTGTCCATGTATATTTTTAAGTTAAAGTTTAGTTTTTAAATTTTAATTCAATAAACTTTGTCATATTTATAACATTAGTTTCTAACATTCAAGAGATAATGCATATTCTTATAATTTTATCTTCTAAAATGTAAGAATATTTCAAATACTTAAAATTATAGTTATTAAGTTACAGTATACTAAAATTTAGAAACTGAATTTAAATTATAGAGATGAAATGATTAATCTATTTCTTTATAAAATATAAGTATTTTTTTAGAAATAATTATATTTAAAGAATTATTGAATACTAAATATAGATACCTTTCTTAATGAAGATTTAAATATTAGTTTAGGGAATTATCTCTTCTATTATACTAACCCCATCAATAAAATAATTAATCTTATGAAAAAAAAGGCAAGAGTATCATAAAACCTAAAGAAAATAGGCTTCCTGATGTTCTTAAACTCAAGCCTTATGTAGCGTTGAGCATGGAATCAAAATCCAAAATAATCCCCTTCAAAAGAAAGTATGTTACGAAAAGATTGATCACTATTATAGGAAGAATATCTAAACTTATTTAAAAAATCCAAAATTGATTTTAGATTTAACATGTTTGCTAGCCTACAATTGTACTAATTCTCAAGGAATCTAATTCTAGCAAAAATACTTGAATTAAGAAGAACTTGATTTCTATTGCAATTTACGAACTCAACTTAACATTGGAAGCTCTCGATTTTTGTTCTCCCTCGTGATTTTTGATATGTGTGTGTTCTTTTTATGATCACCATGGATTTCTATTTTCCTGAATGTTTTATTTAGATAGAGAAAAGGGGAAAAGAAAAAACCTAGGGAAGAAAATAGGGAAGGGGATGAGTTTTCTATGGAGAGAGAGAGAATGGGAGATGAAGGAAAAATGGCCCCATTTTTTCCTCAAATTTTCTCCCCCACAAGCGGAGAGATTTTGAGAAGGGAGAAATTCATTAAATGAAAACCAAATTACAAGCACTTAAACTAAAACAGAGTCTGAAAACAGATCCAGGAAGATAATGATCTAACAAAACCAACAAAACACTAAAAACTAAACAAGATACAGAGAACAAAACAAAGCCAAACCAGGCAAATTGAAAGTGAGAAAGTTAGCTTTGAGTCCACCATGATCAAAAGAAAAGGCAATAGAGGGTGATTGTCCATATACATGCTCTCCCAATCCCCCTTTGATGCCAACGCTACACTAGCAATTTCAACAACACCTCCTGAGACAGAAAGGTGAAGAGATTCCTGGAATTTGCGAACAAAAACCAGAGAAACATTGATTATGGTAAAATGAAGCCAACTTCCAACACAGACAAAATTAACCCACAAAAGAAGGCAAGAACAAAATCAATAAGACTCCCACCTAGGGAAAAACTTAAACAACACACAAAACAAAAGCCTAACAAAAGCCAGGGGCAATAAAGACACCAAAAGCACTACTAGAAATCCCCCAAAACCCAAGTAGTACCAAAAAAACAGCCCCCATGGTACCTTGGTGGCTGTAAGCCAGCCACCATAGCACTAACATCCTTCATTCCCATACACAAAGCTCTCCAAGTCTTCAGTCCACCAAGCTTCAGATATGGCAAAGTGCAGATCCCACCCATCTTCAACGCTTCACCCGGCACCTTTGAAGCCTCAGCCTCCTTTACAGCCTACTTCAAATACAAATCCTTTTTAAAGTGGTGGTAATTACATCACTTGTTACTTATATTTTTCTCTTGTACTATTTTAACCCCATTAACTAACAATTTGTAAGGCTAAATAAAAGTTTATAAAAGAAATTATAAAAAAAAAATTTTGGACAGTTTTTTAAAAAAATATTTTTAGATAAGAACTTATAGAAAAAAGTAGTTTTAATAAAATAAGTATTTAGATAGTTATTATCAGAAAGATTTTTGTAATTGAAAATTACTATAAAGTGCATGGTTTTATTAAAAATATAAGAGAGAAGAGAGAAAAGGAGAAGAAAAAATAGAGAGGAGAGAGGGTGAAAAAGAAATAAGAGAGATGAAAAATAGTGGAGAAGAGAGAGGGAAGAGAGAAGAAACGGTAGAAAAAAATAAGAAATAAGAAAGAGAGTGTAAGAAAAAATAATAGTAAAATAATAATTAGGTAGTTTATAAACTATTTTACTATTCCAGAAGTTAATCTCACTAATTTATCTAAAATTATAGTTTTAAATTATATTTTAATTCAAAAATCTTTTTAAACAAATATAACTATTTGTTTTAAAATTTTTCTAAACTAAAATTTGAACAAAAACTATTTGGTTTGGATATTTTACAAACACACACTTTATATAACATATTCTTTCTAATATGAAATATTTAAAAGTTAACTTAAATTTTTTTATTATTTTATCATATTTAATTATTCATGTTATTCACATAGTGATACATCTACCACATATTCTCCCTCTTCCACCATTTTTAGGAAAAAAAATTTAATTTTTCACATATTTATTTTTGAACTAATTTTTTTTAATAATAGTAACATAGTTAATTGTCTCTTGTTAAAAGAAATAGAGTAGCTCGTGAAACAGTCAAGCGACCTTCTCTATTTGTATGAAGTTGGAGGACATAACCATAAATAAAATAAAATCTCCCCAGTAGACTTGTTTTGTGTATTTGATTAGTAGGTTGTTAATTTTAATGTTTATTTTGTATTTTTAATTCAATTACATTAGTCATCACTCATTTTTTAATGAAAAATAATACATAAATAATTTTTTGGATATTTTTTTAATAAATAAATTTTTAAAAAGCGGTTGGGTTTATCTACGATCTAAGGAGGGCGAAGTGTCCATTTATTTTAAGTGATACTAATGTCGAGTATGACAACCTGTCTATTACTATTAGAAGTAAATTTATATATTTAAGAGTTATGATGTCTCTCTAAGTATCGTAAATAGAATCATAATAAAATAATATTATATAGAGATTAAATTTTCTTCACAATAGTTATATATCTTATTTTTTTTACAATTGAAGTTAGGGATTATGAGTAATTTTTAGACATAACACATAAATAAAAATTGATTGTTTTCGGCTGATATTGAAGGCCCAAATCCTTATCTTTTGGATTGGGCTAGTGCAGCCCAGTTTAGGATCCGAAGATAAGCTAAACCCATCTTATTATAAAACCATACTTGTAAAACCCTAGGATTCATTCTCGTAGCTCAGGCGCGCGTTCGAAGTGGTCGACGTTCTTGGTTTGTTGCGGCTGGAGCAAGGGAGATCACACCATGAAGGTTCTCATCCGAAACCTTTATCTTCAGCGATTTCAACTCCTGGTTTGTCTGTGGTTTTGTTTTTTGTTTGTTGCTTGTTTCTAAATCTCCTGCGATTCTGCAGTTCAACATTGCAAATCCCACCACTGGATGCCAGAAGAAGCTCGAGATCGATGACGATCAGAAGCTGTAAGATTTTCACTTCTCTGATACACACACACACACACACATGTATGTTTTAATTTTCATCTAGGTCTTCATTGCGGGTGTACATCGCTTGCGTGCCTTATGTGTAACAATAGTGATGAAAGGATTTACATAATTGATTCCTGGAATAGTTGTTTCGTTAGTTGTATATTTCAACATTTCCTTGACAATTCATATTTATTACGAGGAATCTAAAGTGTGGTGCTTTCTATATTATTCCAATGGTTCATGTTGGCCATACCGCGTGATCTTTCATATTGGCCTTTAGATTTCCGGTAAACACGATTAACATCGAGAACTCTGTAATACTATTTACTGTGATTTGCTTGACAAAGTGTCATGATTATATCTAGTGCTTGTTAAGGATTTTTTATTGGTGGAATGTCTAAATCACTTGTAGCTGTAATTTTTTTTTTTGGTTTTAATAGTTGATTGAGCTATCTTCTGGAGCCTTTTTTATTGTTATTATGTTGTACATCTTGTGCAGACGTGCTTTCTGGGACAAGCGTATCTCACAGGAGGTTAGCGGTGATGCTCTGGGTGAGGTATGCCCGTAATCAACATTTTGTCTACTTAAATTTGAAGGAACGTAAAAATTTATATATATTCATTTTATTTTTACACTTTTCTGTCTGCAGGAATTTAAAGGCTATGTCTTCAAGATCACTGGTGGGTGTGACAAACAAGGTTTTCCAATGAAGCAAGGAGTGCTGACTCCTGGTCGTGTTCGTCTCTTGCTTCACAGAGGTAAGTTTATTTCAAGGCTCAATGGATTTTATTTAAGGGCTATACTGATATTAATATGAGGTAATTTTGGCATAGCTGTCATAAGCATATAATTTATTCGATTATCCTGCAAGTTTTGTGAATGATTTGATTTGTTTTCCTGCCTTTGTTGTCAGAATTAAAATGAAATATTTAGTATTATACTGTATTCATCTCTTCATTAAATTTTAGCTTTCCCTAATAACATTTTTATGTGAGGACCTATGGTTCTTATACGAGAGCTTTTGTTCATTTTACTTTGTTGTGCTAATTTTTTTTGCATTGGGATCTGAGCAGGAACTCCTTGCTTCCGGGGATATGGAAGGCGTAATGGAGAGCGCAGGAGAAAGTCTGTGCGTGGGTGCATTGTGAGCCCAGACCTCTCTGTTCTGAACTTGGTGATTGTGAAGAAGGGTGAAAATGATTTGCCTGGACTCACTGACATTGAGAAGCCAAGGATGAGAGGTCCAAAGAGAGCATCCAAAATCCGCAAGCTGTTTAACCTCTCCAAGGAGGATGATGTCAGGAAGTATGTCAACACCTATCGTCGTTCCTTCACAACTAAATCTGGTAAAGTCTTGGGCGCCTCCAGCTACTTTGTTTCCTTTTGTCAATTTCATGACAGCTCAATAAAAGGAGGATAGATGGTCAAATGCATTTGAGGAAGATATCTCACATTGCTTTCAATATATGCTAATTCTGGTATTGTATATATAGATTGTTTAACTGTCATCTTCATAGATGGAGGTAATTTAAGAGGATCCCGAAACCCCTAAAACCCGACCTAATTTATGATCCCAAATCGCTTTCAATATCATATCATAGTTCTAAATCTGGTATTTTCTATATAGATTTTAAACTCTCACAGTGAATAAGATCTTGAGCTCTTTAGACTCTTGCTCTTGAATTTGCAATTCAAATTCTTTATGGTAACTCTGTTTCCAGATCTTGTTGCATAGTTACAGTAACAGGTGGCATTTACTGTGTATAGTCATGTTGTGTTTGCGATATTTTTTATTCTTTTTCTTTTTTTTGGATATGTAGCAAAATATTATGGTTATGAAAAAGAACAAAGAATATTCATTTCTCTGACAGTGCTTCTTGATAAAACATGAGCTTGTGCTGTTAAGAAGCACGCTCAGCTACTGAAATTTGATTACATGGCTTTTGTGGTACGGGGTACAAGTAAAACAATTACATCACTGATAAGAATATTACCATAGTAATATGCTAGATTTAGTTAAGTTGACCGGGGGGATGAGAATAGCCTATTGAAATAGATATCTGTTTTAGATTATTCAGAAATGCCTATAAATTTCATTACTACGGTCTTGCTTGCTTATAAACATTTTTTATTGCAGGCAAAAAGGTGAGCAAGGCTCCTAAGATACAGAGACTGGTCACACCTTTGACCCTCCAAAGAAAGCGTGCAAGAATTGCACAGAAGAAGAAGAGAATTGCCAAGGCCAAGTCAGAAGCAGCTGAGTACCAGAAACTTCTCGCCTCAAGGTTGAAGGAGCAGAGGGAGCGCAGAAGCGAAAGTTTGGCCAAGAGGAGGTCCAAGCTCTCTATCGCTAAGCAATCCGTTGCAGCATAGGCTTCTTTCTGAGAGAATATGGGGAAAGGATTAATCGTCACCTTAGTTTTTGGTAGCGTTATTCCATGATGCTATTTATGATATATTCGTGTGGTTTTGCCCATTCAATACAATGTGTTAGTTGAACGCTTTACATGTTTTTTTTTTATCTCATGTCTGACATTTTACTTGAGTTCAAATGAATTTTGTGACCATTTGGCGTGTTAACATTACGAAACCCCACTTCTTAATTATAATATTAATTCAAGAGGCTGTAGGAACTTGCCGAGACCCAGAAGACAGTATCTCCGTTTGATGCAGTATGGAATCTGGATCATGATAGATAGTAATATATATAAGCTCTTAAATTATGTTTTCCTTTGGTGATAATTTTAAGATAAATTTTACCATTGATAACTTACAAATATTACTGTCAGGTCTTTAATATAATATTATAGTTAGATAATTAATTTAGGTAAATAAAAAAATTTATATTAATTATTTGTATCAAATGGTTTAAGTTTTTTAAGAATGTCATGACTATCTTTAGATAAAAATAAATATTTTAATGTGTATAATTAATAGGGTTATTTTAGGAGAAAATATAAATTTTGAAGATAAAGGGGATTTAGATTTTATATTTAGGATTAAATTTAACTTTCAAATTAATTTTTGTATTAAGTGACGTAACGTATGGAGTATTAACGTGTATCAAGTATGCATTTCAAATAATAAAAGTGTGAATTTTTATGACTGGTTAAAGCGCTATAAAGTCAGAATTTGTTAATCATCTTGAAATCATACTCTTGTAGCAGGGAGTTTGGGGACGATGGGGTGATTTGCAAAAATTGTAGAAAATATTGAACTGGTTTGTAACTTGTGGCCTCTAACGATTGGCTGCTTTGTCAATGTGCTCAATTATTTCATCTGTAGGGATATGAAGTAGATGAAGAATAGAAGCTGTTTAACCTTTTTTATGAGTTTTTGTCTCATACCATAGCTATGATTCAACTATAGGGGAATGCGAAATTCACAGCGTTGTCTTTGATGAGGAATTTGGAGCAGAAGGAAGGGTTGGGAAGGTTATTTTGAATTACATTTAAAACATTTGAAAAAATGGGGTTATAAAATTTTAATAAGGGAAAGGTATAAGATAAAATAGAGAGAAATTAATTTTTTTTATACAAGTGTCAAACACCTAAAATAAATTATTCAATTAAGAGGAGCCCAAATACTGATTTTCTATAAGATTTTTCAAATATTGAGGACACTCGTAACATTATTGTATTGTTCAACTTGTTTTTTGTCAATGTATCTGTAAGTTTATTTTATTCCTTAAATATATAATGTATCTCTAATTCTTAAGATAACTTGATAAAACTATGTATATGAGACATCAATAGGTTATACCTGTCATCTTTAAAATTTAATAACATCTCAACCACATTCTTAATATCATATTCAAGAATAATCTTTTTAAATCATGTATCTGAAACTAACTTTAGTTCAGTGTATGTTGTTCCGTTTTAAAAAAATTTAACTTCACTTTAATTAAAGCTTTTAACTTCACTTTAATTAAAACATTTGGAAAAATGGGGTTATAAAATTTTAATAAGGGAAAGGTGTAAGATAAAAGAGAAAGAGAAAATAATTAAAGCTTTTAACTTCACTTTAATTTTTTTTTTAAAAAAAAATCCTATTCAAAACAATTTCTCCTGCCCTCCAAATCCCTCACACAGCCCCTTACGGAACCGGATCCTCAGCGTCTCTCAATATTGGGATCCAAGTTAATCCAAAAGTGCACAGTATGCCCTATTATTTTGTTGTTAAAAATTAAAAATAAATTTAAGCCATTTTTTAAGATCTTTTTGGGGTGGAGCATCCAGTGTTCTAAACTTGCCTCACTTCAATATGTCTAAATTGATTCGGATGATTTAGAAAGACAGTTTTCTATATCTATTTCACTTCAATTGCATAATCACAAATAACGTATCTTTCTATTGAAAAAAATATATTATTCAAAATACTATCCCACGTTAAATATAAATATATTTTATAGCAGAAATTTAAATTTTTATTTAATATATTATGATATACTAGCATATGATATTAGACCTAACTACATTGGTAGTTAGTAGAGTTATATTTGTTTTGTGGTAGAATTTTGCCACCATTTGTGATCCTGTCTATCTGGACCTACACACTTCAGTCTGGATTCCTAATAAATCCTACAATTAAAATGAGTAGGTTTAAGAAATTGGGCACTCCACCCTAAAAGGAAAAAAGGAATTCCGTATGCTAATAAAATGATGACGTGGCGCATTGTGGACTATTAGATTAATCTAGATGCCCAATATTAAGGGATGCCACTTTTCTTACTTGGAAAATATAGATGTATAGATTGACATTAAAATCATGACAAAATTGGGAAAAAGTTTTCTATTAACTTTTTTTTATTATAAGTATCTAAATTAAAGTATATATGTATAAATTTTTTAAAATGCCGATATCTTTTTTGTATATAAAAATTTATTAGATTTTTCTCACTAATAAGATTTTCAATAGTTTTTTTTTAATTTTACTAAAATCATTTAATCAACATTTTTGAAGAAAAAAAAATCAATACTTATTTGCTTTTATTTCCTCCTGGTCTCGGATATATAGGTGTACTAATTAATTATTTAATTGTTGGAGCACTTACATTAATCACAAACCTCTTGCTTTCTTATGTTGAAACCTGGAAAACAACAAATAATTTGCATATTTTGTTAACCAAGTGCCACCTAAACTCCCTAGTTTTTTTTTTTTCTAAAAGTCTAGATAATATCCCTAATTGATAATAAAATATTAGTTCTCTCGAGATATAGAGATCTCCAACAATTTTTTTTATATAGATAATCTAATTTAAATTTAAGATATGATATTTAAAACCATTTATATACATGGTTCAAAATTTAGAAAAAATATGTATAATTTAGCCAAAAAAAATATTAAATTTTTTTTATGGAAAGCCAAATTTATTTAAATAAGTAAACGTAAAACAATACACAAGTTACATCATATGTATATGGGGATAAGAAACACCCATAAATACGGAACAAGCAAGTATGTTGTATATTTCGTATAGTGAAAAGTGTTATTTTTTAAAATATAATAAACTGATATTTAATTTTTTATTAAAAAATATATCTATATTTAATATTTAGTAATATATTAAATATGTGCCTCTAATATATAGATGGACCCCAATGCCTATTAAAAATCAAACTAACATAAGAAGTTCAGAAAAGAAAAAAAACACATTTGTAGTACGTTGGGAAAAGTAGATGTAACAACCATTTAGTTGGAAGCTTATAATTCAATGGTCCCGTTAAATTTGGGGACCTACAATGTTACAGAAACTGACGAATAACGAATAGGACCTATGACGGGTCAGATTTTTGGATTAATTTGTGGTTGTAATGTATGACGATAATAATAATAATAATAATATTATGTGGTCCATTTCAACCAAAAATCCAAACGGAAGAAAAATGTGGACCTTTTCTTGCCACAAATATTATGAGGTTATAAAATTTTAGCACATTTTAATTTGTTTTGTATAGGGCGGCATAATATTCATCTTTTTCACAATTTCAAAATTTCTCTCAAACCAATAAATTCCTCAAGAAAAATCTCATTTTGTATGGTTAGAATATGATGGTGATATGACTGATGCTTGGAATGAATAAAAAGTTTCCAGAAAGGAAACTGGGGAGTCTCATAATTTTAACTACTTTATCCTTTTTTTATTAAAAAATATATTAATTTAAAGAAAATTAGAGAACAGTCTGCTCCTTACAAATTTTATCAGTAAGAAGAATATCATATAAAGCTTTATACACACATAGTATTGATATTTTATAAATTTTGCATGAACAAAATATCAGTATTTCAATTTAATTCCTTATCATCAATAAAATATTTAAAAGGGATTTTTTTTCCAATTTTAATTTCTTTTTATAAAAATTTTAAGATAAATATTATTCTATATAAATATTTAAGTTTTATTTTTATTTATAATATTAGTGCGCCCTCTATTTTATATTATTCTTTTAATCTTTACAGTTTGGAATTTTCTCGAACCAAATGTAAGGGAAAAAGTTTGTCGTTCTCATGCGTGAAGATGATGACGATATGATTAGACTTAAGCAGATAAAATTTTAAAAATAAGTTTATAAAAAAAAATTTTAAACAGTTTATAAAAAAAATTTAAAAAAAAATTAAATAAATAAATATTTATATAGTCATTTTCAAAAATACTTTTATTATTAATAAATTATAAAAAAAGTATAAATATTAAATGAGGAGAGATAAGGGATGGGATGAAAGAAAAGAGAGGGTGTAAGAAAGAAAAGAGAGGATATAAGAAAAACTAAGAGATGAGAGATGATGTAAGAAAAAATATCGGTAATATAGTAATTAGTTAGTTCATAAGCTCTTTTACTATTTCATAAACTATTCTGACCAATTTATCTAAAACCTTAGTTTTAAACTATGGTTTAGTCCAAAAAATTAATTTAAATAAATATAATTATTTATTTTAAAAAATTTTTAAATCAAGATTTTAGCCTAAAAAGATTTTTGAAACCCAAACAGGAACTTAGTCAAAATGGTTATTGACTATAAGCATTTAATTTAATAAAGTATGTTTTCTAATTCAAACCGTTGAGTCAGAAGGGGGAAATAATCTCCACCTCGTTGATCAAATAAGGAACAAAGACGGACATAGAAATATTTATATATTTTTTAAGTATCATCATAATTTTATCTAATTAAAATATAATATCTAAGAATATTTTAATTTTAATTAGTTGATAATTTATATAAAAAAATAATATTTTATTTTATTAAAAAAATAAACATGTTAATTTAGTTTCAATGATTTTTTTTAAAAAATTAAAATATTTATATTGCTTAAAAATAAAATAAATTGTAAATTTTTTATATAAGCTATAAGTTGAGTAATTGTATTTTAATTAGATTGTATCTAAATGACGTAATAATTTTAGAGTATATAAATATTATTTTAAAGAAGAGAATGCATAAGAATTACTATTTTAATTACCATATGCAGCACGAGAGTACATTTCCATAAAACCCTAGCAAGTTCAAATGTTTTTGTGCTTAACGGGGAAATCAAATCACCATTATCAAGGGAGAAAAAAAAATCTAGATAACAAAAATTGTTTTGTCATAAGCAATATTTAATTTAACGGTAGATCAACTACATCATAAATAAGTAAACTATATTCAAATTTTACTTTATTAAAAAAAAACTCGTCGAGAGTCATGTTGATTGCAAAGTTTTAATTTAAATTAGGGCATGTTTAGATAAAATTTTAAAAATAGGTTTATAAAAAAAAGAGTTTTTAGGTAGTTTTTAGAAAATGACTTTTGAAAAAGAACATATAGAAAAAAATGGTTTTGAATAAATGAGTGTTTAAATAATTATTTTTACAAGTATTTTTATTATTGATAAATTATAAAAAAGGGTATGATTATTAAATATATGAAAAAGAATAAATAAGAGATGATAGAAGAGAAATGAGAGATAATGTAGATGAGAGAGGGTGTATAAGTGAGATGAGAGAATGTGTAGAAAAAAAAGGAGAGATGATATAGAAAAGAAAAGAGAAATGAGAGATAGTGTAGAAGAGAGAAGAGAAAGTGTGTAAGAAAAAGTAGAGGTAATATAGTAATTAGTTAGTCCATAAGTTCTTTTACTGTTCAATAAGCTACTCTGACAAGTTTATCTAAAATTTTAGTTTTAAACTATGGTTTAGTCTAAAAGCCTTTTTAAATAAATATAACTGTTTGTTTTAAAATTTTTTAAAACCTAAATTTTGTCCGAATTTAAATTTTAAATCTAGGTTTGTAAGTGTTCCAAACACCCACTTAATTGGCTATTCAAATATATACTTAATAATAAGATTGAGAAAAAGAATTATGAAAAAAAAATATTTTGTTAAATTTGTGATTAAAACAGTTTATTCTTACAATGAATATGATAATAAGTGAAATTGTGTGGTTCTTAAAAGTCAAGATGCTGATATTCTTTTATGACATCATATTCTTTTGATATTTTAACAATTTTCAACTTTTCTTGAGCCAAATGTTGGAAGGAAGTCATTTTCATAATATGATTAGAGTGGTTCATGAATATACATTTAATAATATATTTTAAAATCGATAAATTTTGTCATATATAAATAACATAAAAAAGGTGATATCATTTTATGGTAATAACACTTAGTAATTTAAACTGATTTATTTAATATTTTAAAATAGTTTTTTTATTAATATTCAATATCTTAAATTTAAGATATTTATAAAATATGAAACACATGTTAATGATGTAGCCAGCTAGCTAGGGCACACATAACATTATAAATACTATAGAATTCTTCAAAACCATACATCAAATCAGTACAAGGCAAATTGTTCAACTATACTATTACTTCCTCTCTCTCTCTCTCTCTCTCTCTCTCCCCCTCCCTAGTTTCCAAAAATGGCTTCCCTTCATCTTCCATGTCCATCTGGGCTAGAGATTGAAACAACGACGTTTAATGGGATGGAAGAAGAAGCCACACGTGGTCCAATAACAGAGAAGAAGAAGAAGAAGAGTGATGATATTATTATGGATGGCGGAGAGGAAAAGGGAATATGGCTGACTTGGAAGGATGTGTGGGTGACAGCTTCTTCTTCTTCAAGTGGGAAGAAGAAGAGGAAAGGGATTAATAATAATGGAAGAAAAGCAATACTTGAAGGTCTAAGTGGTTATGCAAAACCAGGCCAGCTTTTGGCCATTATGGGTCCTTCTGGTTGTGGCAAGTCCACTCTTCTTGATACTTTAGCAGGTAATCCATTCCTTCTTTCACTTTCTATATTCTTTTTGCTTCAAATATGATATCTTCCTCTCGACTGAGCAAATGTAAAAATTAATAAAAGTTTATTTTATTAATATAGAATTTATCTAGTAATATGAAGTTCTATTAAACTTCTTTAAGTCTTAGAGTTTAAGGCCTGTAAGAGATACTTTTACGGGAAGGAATAGACATTAACCCTAAAACTAGATTATACAATTGTTTAGATACTTGATAATAAGATCTAGAAAATGTATCGATTACCACTTAATAGTATAAAAAAAATAATAAAAGAGTTTGTTTTTGTTTTGAATTAATACCTGAATACATTTTTTTTTAAAGTTATAATTTTTTTTAACTGATCTCTCTATTGATTGCACATATTAAAAATTTTTTTTATCAAATGAGTAGTTTCTAATGCTAATAATTAAAAGAGGTACTCTTTTGGTTCTAAATATATGAGCTGGTTTATTAGGGGTTAATTTTAGTCATAAATATAAAATTTTTATCTATTTTATTTTAAATATTTATTATTTTTTAAAAAACTAATTTACATAAAATGATATATAATCAAAATGGTACCCAAAATGAAATCATGTGGTTCACATAAGACCATGCAAGAAACAATATTTTCTACGAAACCCTCTATTATTCCATAACATTAAAAGCTATACAACTAACATGGAAAAACCTCATGAAGCATATGCTTCTACTTTCCTCGTATTCAATTTTTCTCAGGCTTGTTTGGTATTCTAAATTAATGTTATCAACCAGGTGGGACCCACAATAATTTTGAACTTCTTTTTTCCACCATCAATATCCCCTTTCCCTTTCTTCGTCCTGAGAAAATTCTTTCATATCCCAGAATATGAATGAAATAGATGAAGAAGAAAAAACAATTTTTTACACATACATCAAATAAATTTCAATGTTTTCTTGGTATCTAAATTTAGATAAATTATCTTTTATTAATTAGGAACAGTGGGAGTACATAATACATACAGTACATTTTTTAATAAAAATTGATGAGTATAGAGAATTCAAATTGGAATTTGATAGGGATAAAGAAATTTATATAGTTTTTATTTTCCAAAAAAATGAATTATTATTTAAGGCGTGTTTGACCAAAACTTTGTAATGAATTATAATCGCACAGGGAGATTGGGTTCAAACACAAGGCAAGCTGGGGAAATTCTTATTAATGGCCACAAACAAACACTGGCTTATGGCACCTCGGTACGTATTCCTTTTTCATACATTAAGAAAAATTAGTTTCTTTCTCCTATGAAATGTTTAATTATTCAATTTCTCTGTATTTTAATGTGTTACTTTTAAATTCTTACCCATCCTATGGTAAATAAACTTTAAGAGAAATAATCAATCTAATGTTAAAATAATAATTTTATTATTGGGTATGCTCTCTCCTGTTTTAAATATAAAATTATTTTTTAAAAAAATTCTTCTGTCTCAAATATAAGACATTTATTTTAAAAAAAAAATTAGTCTATGATATGAGTCACTTATTGGTGAATTATTAACGATTTTTTTTAAATATTATTCCTATAACAATTTACTAAAAGAACACTTGAAGTCTAATGTATAGTACTTTTTTATGCTCTTAAATATGAGTAAAATTAAAAAAATATTTTATTTTCACACAAAGTTAATGAGTTAACTACCTCTCAGTGAGATTGTTAGATGTAACTATATAAAATAAGGACAGAGGAGTATATGTTTAAAATTTCAAATTGTTCATGCTTAGCTAATACTCCTCTAATTATATTTATAAATTATTTTTAACATATTTTAATAGAATAAAAAAAAATCTTAAATTTCATTAACTTTACTCTAAAATTTAATAACTTTTTAAATTTATACCTAATTAATATCTACTATAGCCATAAGCACATAATCTATATAATAATAAATAAAAGATAAAATTGTAAATGTATATAAAAAATTTAATGATGTGATTTACAAGTTAAGTAGGAAAAAAATCTCTTTCTCCTTTATAAATAGCACTAGAGGAGTGGGTACATATATATAGATAGATAGAGAGAGACGTAAAGGACTGAAAAATGATATATTTCAACCTTGTTTCATGCAGGCATATGTAATGCAAGATGACACTTTACTCACAACCCTAACGGTTGGAGAAGCAGTTTACTATTCAGCTCAGCTTCAACTACCTGACACAATGACAATGGGACAGAAGAAGGAGAGAGCAGAGCTCACAATAAGAGAAATGGGTCTTCAAGACGCCGTTAACACAAGAATTGGAGGTTGGGGTTGTAAGGGAATAAGTGGAGGCCAAAAGAGAAGAGTTAGTATCTGCATAGAGATCCTTACACGTCCAAGACTTCTGTTTCTTGATGAACCAACCAGTGGACTTGACAGTGCAGCCTCGTACTATGTCATGAGCAGAATTGCAAGCCTTGATCGAAAGGATAGGATTCAAAGGACTATTATTGCATCCATTCATCAGCCTAGTACTGAAGTTTTTCAGCTCTTTGATAATCTTTGTCTTCTTTCTTCTGGTAAAACTGTCTTCTTTGGTCCTGCTTCTGCAGCCAGCCAGGTTAGGATTTTCAGGTTTTCATGCATTCCCACATACTCCCTCGGGTTTTTATCAAAAGTCACTTCCTAGAAGAGTGAATAATCGTTAACACTTTGATCTGATCTTTATTATAAGCCCATTTTATCTAATTATCACATACTAAGAAATGATAGTTTAGTGACTAAATATATCTTAATTCATAAGATTTTTCAAGTTTGCCCTTATTATATAATGTGTATTGAAAAAATATGTTGTATATTTTCTCTTACCTCTTTCCCATAGGGATAAATTGGAAAATAATCATTAATAACCCCTTTTAAGTCAACTTATATTTAGGGCCATCATTTTTATTTTCACAATGGACTTATAATGAGGACCAAAATGATATTATAAATTACTTGATGGAGTATTAATTAAGTTTTTCCAAAATTACCCCTATTTAAAGTCATAATGCAATACAAATTTGAAAAGTTTTTATTTAAATATAGGTAAAATCAGAAATTTATTCTAGACAAAGCTAATAATTTAATGACCATTCCTCTTGGTTCTGGTGAAATTGTTAGAACTGTCTTATAACAGATAGGAAGTCTCTTTGTTTTTATCTCATGTTTAAATTATGTGTGCACTGACTTATATATATTGAGTTTGTTATAATTGTTTGTTGTAGTTCTTTGCTTCAAATGGTTTTCCTTGTCCGGCTCTCCAGAACCCATCTGATCATTTCTTGAAAACTATAAACAAGGATTTCGATGATGATCAGGTCTGCTTCATGCACTATATATATATATATATAGTTAAACATTATATTAGTCATGCATGTGGCTAAACTCAGACACATTATTTGACTGAGATCATTCTTGCTTGTTTGTCAGGACATTGAACTGGGCTTATCTACCAATCAAAGGAAACCCACAGAAGAAGCAATAGAAATGCTTGTGAAGTCATACAAGTCTTCTGATTTAAACCAACAAGTTCGAGCAGAAGTAGCAGCACTATCTTCACAGGTATGTTGGATCCATATTCCACCCTTATCAAAAGAGCATAAATTTTATATGACCTATGTATGTATGTATGTATGTATGTATGTATGTATGTATGTATGTATGTATGTATGTATGTATGTATGTATGTATGTATGTATGTATGTATGTATGTATGTATGTATGTATGTATGAAGAAGCTAAGATAATTACCGGATTTGTTGATTCAGGGAAGTGGAATGGTGGAGGAGAAGAAGAAGAGAGGGCATGCAAGCTTCCATACGCAGTGCATTGTGCTTACAAAGAGATCATTCGTGAACATGCGTCGTGATTTAGGCTATTACTGGTTGCGCCTTGTCATATATGTCGCTGTGGCTATAGGTTTGGCCACTGTGTTCTATGATTTGGGCATGAGTGAAGGGTCTACTAAAGTAAGAAACAATAACATTTTCAGATCGATTTCATTATATACACTCCTCTTCTCCTTAATATAATATATATATATATATATATACTAATATTTAAATAGCTAATTTACGGATATTAGAGAAATTACTTTAGTTATGTATACCAAATGTGTATTGATTTACCTATAATATCATTTTTAATCATATACATTATAATTATCCTTTGATAAAAGCCCTTTACTATATACAATCAAGGAGACTTTTAGGGGAAGTGATAAATTTGTGTGGCAAAATGGAATAAATTATTATATTTAAGACCAAAGTGAATTATTTGTCTAACTTTTATATTTAGCACTAAAGATAGTATTCTTATCGTCTTTAATATAGAATCTATTTAACTAATTTAATTTAATTAAATAAATTAGTTAAGTTAGTTTGTAAGATATATTTTTTTCTAAAATACTCTAATTATTTTCTTTAACTCGCTTCATTCCTTTTTTACTTGATTATTATTGAGAGATTATCAATGGGAATAATTTAAAAAAATAAAAAATGTAAGAAATATATCTTATATTTAGGACTAAAATTAACTTCTCAATTATATTCTATATTAAGGACAAGAGGAGTATTATATTAATGCTTGCATGTAATCCACTTTATTAGAAAAAAGGTGGCAACTAGGCTACCACACAATCTTCCCTTTTATTAATAGAGAGATTATTTTTAAGATTTGAATTTTTAACTTTAAGGTATATAGTAGCAATCTTACTACTGTGCTAAAGCTCACCTACTTAATAATTTTGTGTATGTTACAGGATAGATGTTCACTTCTTGCGTTTGTGTCTTCCTTCATAACTTTTATGACCATTGGTGGATTCCCTTCCTTTGTGGAAGACATGAAGGTATATATATTCTCCCTCTCTTCATTGAATATTAGATTCAGAACTAAAATATAAGCCCAACAATGGTTATATAAAAAATTGAAGTAACTTGATACTTCCTTCTATTATAAATCTAGATGTTAGATAACTAATTTATATAAGTTACTTGTAAAAAAGTGTTTTAATTTCTCTAAAATATTCTTTCTAATCATTTACACAAAAAATCAATCATTTGATAAAAAAATTTTAATATTTGTAATTAATAGAGTGTTCAAGATATAGATTATAAATTTATGAAATAAAATGGATTGAATTTTTATATTTAGATCAAAACAAATTCCTCTATTAATTCTTACATTTAGAATTGAAAGAATACATTTTAATCATAGTATTGAGTTCAAATCATGTGAATGAAAAAGAACCATATTAAAAGAATAGTTTTCCTCTATTAGGCCTAATTAACACAACTCAAATTCAAATTAGTCGTCATATATATCATGAATATTTAACATGTGAGTGTGGAATGATCCGTTCGACCTTGGAGGTTTTAAGCTAAGATATCATGTATATTCTAATAACTCTTACTCTATCATCAACAATGAGTTGATTTGGTAATATAAAACTTTACTAGATCTTTTTAGATCAAAAATTCGTCTCGCTGAAGAGATATTTGTGTTTGGAGAGATAACTATGAACCTTAAAATTAGATTAGCTGGTTGATCGGATATTTAACAATAGGATTAGAAAAACTTCCGGATACCTGATATAAAAAAACTCTCACACTATCACTTAAAAAAGGTGTGAATATACGTACATATATATACATATATAGTCACCATTTCTCTACTGATGCAGGTATTTCAGAGGGAAAGGCTAAATGGTCACTATGGAGTGACAGCTTATGTGATAGGAAACACCTTATCTTCAATCCCATACCTAGTACTCGTCACTCTCATTCCTGGAGCCATAGCCTATTACCTCCCAGGCCTTCAAAAATCTGCAGAAAACTTCATCTTCTTCTGTGGCATCCTCTTTTCATGTTTAATGCTAGTTGAAAGCCTCATGATGATAGTGGCAAGCATTGTCCCTAACTTCCTCATGGGAATCATAACCGGTGCTGGTCTTCAAGGTATCATGATCCTTGCAGGAGGCTTCTTCAGATTGCCCCATGACCTTCCCAGAATCTTCTGGAAGTTTCCTCTCTTCTACGTCGCCTTCCATCGATACGCCTACCAAGGTCTGTTCAAGAACGAGTTTGAAGGACTCAGGTTTGGTGGTAGAAGTGGGGAGGAGATTCTGAGAAACATATGGCAAGTTAACATGAGTTATTCTAAGTGGGTTGATCTTGGGATTCTTCTGGGGATGATTGTGGTGTATAGAGTTGTGTTCTTGGTGATTATTAAGGGCACTGAGAAGATGAAGCCTGTAATTGCTTCTTTGCTTTCTGCGCCTGATCCTAAGAGAAGCATTCAGGTCATGGCCAATCCAAATGCTACTCCTTTACATGAAGGAGCTGCTTAAATAAAATCCAATGTGTGATTAGAATAAGATTATGTTTATGTCTGTCATCAATGTATTATTAGTAACTCTACTGATAAAATATTAGTGTACTCCTCCTCTTCCGCTCCACAGTATAAATCAACTTTAGAGGAATTCTTTATTTCATGATATATGTCACGTGTAATTAATACTTACTTGTTAATTTTTCGTACTTTTCATATTTTTCTCTTTTCTTCAAAACTTTATTTAATATGGGTAAACTTCAAATTTTTAAATTTAAAACAAATTTGATAAGTTAACTGGCATTTCTTAATTCTGATGAATTGATTGAAATGACTTAGCTTGTTGTGGACCGTAGGGAGTATATTTCTTAATGGTAATTACTACTACATCTAGTTTTAAATGTAAGTCACTTCTAATTAATTTTCAAGTATTAAAAAAATAGTTAAAATTATTAAAATTTAAGTAATTTTCAATATTATCTTTATTAATTATATTAAATTTTAATATTATATTAATTTCTATTATCTCTCGCTATATAACCATGTACCAAAAACTTAATACTACTTGAAATTATCAAATGCCTTATAAAAAGTATGGTTGTTCACAATACCCATGGCCCAGTCTGCCCGCCTAAACCCGCAAAAAAATCGCCCAACCTAGCCCTAAAAAAGTTACCCAAAATGTATTTGGGCAGGGCCGGGCTAAATTTTGGGCAGGGCAGGGCACTGGGCAAGATATGCTACCCTGCCTATTTGGCCCGGCCCTATATATATATTTTTTATTTTTTATTTTTTTTAAATTCTTATTTCTTTTCTTAACTTATTCTATTTGTAATTTTACACTTTTTACTTTAGCTAACAACTCTCCTTGCTCATTTTTAAAATATTAAACATAACTCTTATATTTATGGAGATACCAAAGTTGCTCATCTGCTTTACTTGTTAAGTATTCGATTATTGGTATTGTAATAATGCTACAAATATCTGACCTCTACATATTTCAATATTTCTTTTTTATATATGTAATAGATTTTAAGATTTTAATTACTATCTTTTTGTTACTTTATTCTTAGTGAATTATAAATATTATTTAACTATTGAAGATATAAATATAATATTATTTTATAAGTTCATAATTACAAATTTTTTTCTCACAATATAAGCAGAACATCACAATTTGGGCATGCCCAGCCCGCACATACCCAGCCTAAAATAGTTAGGGCTTTTATCTGGTAGGGCCAGGCATCGGGCTGCAAAATGCAGCCCAGATCTACCCAGCCCTGCTCATGTACACCCCTAATAAAAAGGATAAGAACATCTACGATGTTCCTTCAAGAAGGTGCCTATAACAGGAAGCAGGAGGAAGCATAATTTATATATCTAATATGCAATTTTATTGTTTAGACTAAAGTTTATAAGAATGCATTATCTCGTTAGCTAACCTCACACAGGAAAGCAAAAATCATGTAGGCAAAACAGTCTTCAAATCCTTATGTTGGAACATGCTGGTAGTAGTACCTTAGCAGTTCCTGCATCTGGGTAACAACCAGAATCAACCATTTCTTCAAATATTTATAAGCACTTACCATAGAGTTTCTTTCTATAGTAAGCTCCAATCCGAGATGTCCAAGTCACCACGTAGGGTTTTAAATCATTGCCGGCGAGAGACCGGAACAGCTCTTCCATTCTGTCGATGAGACCAGCTCGTCCATACATGTTTATTAAGATGTTGTATGCACTGATATCATCTACACGTGATCTTTTCTCCATTAGTACTTCCTCCTTCTGTTCAAATTGGCCTAGCCTTCCATACAGGTTTAGCATACTGTTGAGAACACAAGTTTCTAGTTTCAGGCCAGATTTGCGCATTTGGTTAAGAATGTCCTCGCATTTAGAAGGACCATACTGTTAAAATATACATGTTTCCTGTCTTGGAATAGGCAGATAAAAGAACCATATGGGACTTCATGGTTGGTGTCATTCCTACTCTCTTCATCTCTTCAAAGATAGCTTCTGCTTCTACATTTCAGAGAAGGATGCGTTTAGAAGTATAGTTATGAAAGAACATGGGAAAACCATTTTACAAGTATGTATATTTTCCCTCAATTTTTAATTTGATTAAAGTCAAATTTTGTCCAAAAAGTTTTTGCGTAAGAGCTGTGGGTATTTGGAAATTTTTATTATATTAATATTGCCAAAAGTGTTAAAAAAGTAACTAAGTTGCCCTAACTATTAAAAAACTAATGTTGACCGTTAATATTTTTAATAGCTAAGGGTGGCATTGCTCATTTTTTAACACTTTTATGTGATATTGATCTAAGAATTTTTTTTAGATATCTACAACTCATACGGAAAAATTTCTAGGGTAAATTAGATATTAACACTTTTTAATTTGGTAGATATGTTTATTTCTCTCTTTATTAAATACTTCGATTTGTCTCTATCTACTCAATTATTCCTTACTACTACATTAAGCTTATAACTTTCACTAGTTTATTCATGAATTTTATTACCCACTATTTGTCATTCAAGTTTAGGTGTCACCTACATAAAGACTATCCCTATAAATAGCGCTTGTCATTTGTGTTGAAAAATTGTGGAAGAATATAATATATTATCCCTATATTTTTTTGTCATTTGCCTTATTTTGTATATATAGATTATTTAACTGCCATCTTCATAGATGGAGGTAATTTAAGAGGATCCCGAAACCCATAAAACCCGACCTAATTTATGATCTCACATCGCTTTCAATATCATATCATAGTTCTAAATCTGGTATTTTCTATATAGATTTTAAACTCTCACAGTGAATAAGATCTTGAGCTCTTTAGACTCTTGCTCTCTTGAATTTGCAATTCAAATTCTTTATGGTAACTCTGTTTCCAGATCTTGTTGCATAGTTACAGTAACAGGTTGCATTTACTGTGTATAGTCATGCTGGGTTTGCGGTATTTTTTCTTTTTTCTGTTTTGGATATGTAGCAAAATATTATCGTTATGAAAAAGAACAAAGAATATTCATTTCTCAGACAGTGCTTCTTGATAAAACATGAGCTTGTGCTGTTAAGAAACACGCCCAGCTACTGAAATTTGGTTACATGGCTTTTGTGGTACGGGGTACAAGTCAAACAATTACATCACTGATAAGAATATTACCATAATAATATGCTAGAGTTAGATAAGTTGACCGGGGGATGAGAATAATCTATTGAAATAGATATCCGTTTTAGATGTTTCCGAAATGCCTATAAATGTCATTACTACGGTCTTGCTTGCTTATAAACATTTTTTATTGCAGGCAAAAAGGTGAGCAAGGCTCCTAAGATACAGAGACTGGTCACACCTTTGACCCTCCAAAGAAAGCGTGCAAGAATTGCACAGAAGAAGAAGAGAATTGCCAAGGCCAAGTCAGAAGCAGCTGAGTACCAGAAACTTCTCGCCTCAAGGTTGAAGGAGCAGAGGGAGCGCAGGAGCGAAAGTTTGGCCAAGAGGAGGTCCAAGCTCTCTATCGCTAAGCAATCCGTTGCAGCATAGGCTTCTTTCTGAGAGAATATGGGGAAAGGTTTAATCGTCACCTTAGTTTTTGGTAGCGTTATTCCATGATGCTATTTATGATATATTCGTGTGGTTTTGCCCATTCAATACAATGTGTTAGTTGAACGCTTTACATGTTTTTTTTTTTATCTCATGTCTGACATTTTACTTGAGTTCAAATGAATTTTGTGACCATTTGGCGTGTTAACATTACGAAATCCCACTTCTTAATTATAATATTAATTTAAAAGGCTGTAGGAACTTGCCGAGACCTAGAAGACAGTATCTCCGTGTGATGCAGTATGGAATCTGGATCATGATAGATAGTAGTATAAATATGCTCTTGAATTATGTTTTCCTTTGGCGATAATTTTAAGATAAATTTTACTATTGATAACTTATAAATATTACTGTTAGTTTCTTAATATAATATAAGAGTTAGATAATTAATTTTAGATTAAATAAAATAATTATTTATATTAATTATTTATAATAAATAATTTGATTATTTTACAATGTTATGACTATGTTTTGATAGACATTTTAACGATTGTAATTAATAAGGTTATTTTAAAAGAAAATATAAATTTTGAGAATAAAGTAGATTTAAATTTTATATTTAAAATTAAATTTAATTCTATAATTAATTTTTGTATTAAGTAACGTATGGAGTATTAATGTGTATCAAGTATGCATTTCAAATAAAAAAAAGTGTGAATTTTTATGGCTTGTTAAAGCGCTATAAAGTCAGAATTTGTTAATCATCTTGAAATCATACTCATGTAGCAGGGAGTTTGGGGACGATTGAATTATTTGCAAAAATTGTAGAAAATATTGAACTGGTTTGTAACCTGTGACATCTAACGATTGGCTGCTTTGTCAATGTGCTCAAGTGTTTCAACTGTAGTGCACAGTATGCCCTATTATTTTGTTGTTAAAAATTTAAAAAAAATTAATCCATTTTTTCAGATCTTTTTGGGGTGGAGCATCTAGTCTGCTAAGTTTGCCTCACTTCAATATGTCTAAATTGATTCGGCTGGTTTAGAAAGAGAATTTTCTATATCTATTTCACTTTAATTAGAGTTTATCGAAGTTTAAACTAATAAAACTTGAGTTGAACATAATCACAAATAATATATCTTTTTATTGAAAAAAATACTATTCAAAATACTATCACACATTAAATATAAATATATTTCATATCAAAAATTTAAATTTTTATTTGATATATTATAATATATTAGTGCTGGCACTAGATTAATACTATATATAACCCTGAAGTTTATTATATTTGTTTTGTGATAGAATTTTGCCACCATTTATGATCATGTCTATCTGTATCTACGCACATCCGTCTGGATTCCTAATAAATCCTACAATTAAAATGGGTAGGTTTAAGAAATTGGGTACTCCACCCTAAAAAGAATCTTAAAAGAATTTCCGTATGCTAATAAAATGATGATGTGGCGCATTGTGGGCTACTAGATTAATCTAGATGCCCAATATTCAGGGATGCTGCAAGAGCGGCCTCCGCCACTGAGAGGATCCGAATCCGTCCGACATTCTCACTTTTCTTACATTTGTTGGAAAGCTCTCTGATGCCACTTCTTTCCTCTTTCTTCTTTCTCCTTCAACACGCCTCTGGATTGATGCAGATGACAGCTTGATCGGTCACAAAAATAGTTTGCGTGGGAGGTGATAAAACATGCGTAATTAGTATAAAAATTGAACTTTGACAATTTTCATATTATACGTGCAAAATATACATGTATTGATTGACATTAAAATCATGTCAAAATTGGGAAAAAGTCTTCTATTCACTTTTTTTTTATAACAATGATCCCATATTTTTTATATATATAAAAATTTATCAGATTTTTCTTATTAATAAGATTTTAATAGGGAATTTTCCTCATTTTTTAAATAATTTAATCAACATTTTTTAAGGAAAAAAATCAATAATTATTTGCTTTTATTTCCCTCTAGTCTACGATATATAGGTGTACTAATTAATTAGTTAATTGTTGGAGCACTTAGATTAATCACAAACCTCTTGCTTTCTTATGTTGAAACCTGGAAAAGAACAAAAAATTTGCATATCAATAAAATGGAATAAGTTAGTATTTTGTTAACCAAGTGACACCTAATTCGATTTAGGCAAGAAGGATTTATAGTTCTCTACTCCCAAGTGATTATCCCTAATCGATAATCAGATATTAGTTCTCCTAAGATATAGAGATCTCCAATAAAAATTTTCTATACAGATAGTCTGGTTTCAATCTAAGATGATATATTTAAAGAATCTAACCATTTATACACATGATTAAAATTTTAGAAAAATTATGTATAATTTAGCCAAAAAAATATTCAAAATTGTTTTATGGAAAGCCAAATTTATTTAAATAAGTAAACGTAAAACAATACATAAGTTACATCATATGTATATATGGGGATAAGAAACACCCAGAGTGCAATCTGTAAACCACATAAATACTGAACAAGCAACTATGTTGTATATTTCGTATAGTGAAAAGTGTTATTTTTTAAAATATAATGAACTGATATTTAAATTTATATTAAAAAATATATTTATATTTAATATTTAATAGTATCTTGTGCCTCTAATAAATAGATGGACCCCAATGCCTATAAAAAATCAAACTAACTAACATAAGAAGTTCAGGGAAAAAAAAACACATTTGTAGTACGTTGGGAAAAGTAGATGTAACAACCATTTAGGTGGAAGCTTATAATTTAATGGTCCCATTAAATTTGGGGACCTACAATGTTATAGGAACTGACGAATAACGAATAGGACCTATGACGGGTCAGATTTTTGGATTAATTTGTGATTGTAATGTATGACGATAATAATAATATGTGGTCCATTTCAACCAAAAAACCAAACAGAAGAAAAATCTGGTCGTTTTCTTGCCACAAATATTATGCGGTTATCAAAGTTTAGCACATTTTAATTTGTTTTGTAGGGCGGCATAATATTAATCTTTTTCACAATTTCAAAATTTCTCTCAAACCAATAAATTTCTCAAGAAAAAACTCATTTTTCTTAAGGAGAATATGATGGTGATATGACTGATGCTTTCCAGAAAGAAAAATGGGGAGTCTCATAATTTTAACTACTTTATACTTTTTTATTTAAAAATATATTAATTTAAAAAAATTAGAGAAAAGTCTGCTCCATACAAATTTTATCAGCGAGAAGAATAACAGATAAAAATTTTAATTTTGTATACAATTTGTAAATAATTTTTAAAAATACAATTTTATAAAATAGATTTTTTTCCAATTTTAATTTCTTTTATAAAAATTCTAAGATAAATATTAATCTATATAAATATTGAAGTGTCATTTCTATTTATAATATTAGTGCGGCCTCTATTTTATATTGAAATAATAAACATAATTTCGAAAATTCAAGTTCTGTGTTTTAATGATGGGTATTTACGTCATATTATTCTTTTGATCTTTACAATTTGGAATTTTGTCGAACCAAATGTTAGGGAAAAAGTTTCTCGTTCTCATGCGTGAAGATGATGACGATATGGTTAGACTTAGTCAAAATGGTTATTGAATATAAGCATTTAATTTAATAAAATATGTTTTCTAATTTAAACCGTTGAGTCAGAAGGGGGAAATAATCTTCACCTCGTTGATCAAATAAGGAACAAAGACGAAGAGAGAAATATTTACATATTTTTTAAGTATGGTGGTAATTTTATTTAATTAAAATATAAATTTTAAAAATATTTTAATTTTAATTAATTGATGATTCATATGAAATGAATTATATTTTATTTTATTAAAACACTAAACATTTTAATTTGGTTTAAATGAATTTTATTTTTGTAAAAAAATTAAAATATTTATATTGTTTAAAAATATAATAAATGGTAAATTTTTTATATAAGTTATAAGTTGAGTAATTATATTTTGATTAGATTGTATTTAAATGATGTAATATTTTTAGAGTATATAAATATTATTTTAAGGAAGAGAACGCATAAGAATTACTATTTTAATTACCTCATGCGGCACGAGAGCATATTTCCATAAACCCTAGCAAGTTCAAATGTTTTTGTGCTTAACGGGGAAATCAAATCACCATTATCAAGGGAGAAAAAAAATCTAGATAACAAAAATTGTTTTGTCATAAGCAATATTTAATTTAACGGTAGATCAACTACATCATAAATAAGTGAACTATATTCAAATTTCACTTTATAAATAAAAAAACTCGTCGAGAGTCATGTTGATTGCAAAGTTTTAATTTAAATTAGGGCTGTTTGGATAAAATTTTAAAAAATAACTTATAAAAAAAAGGATTTTTAAGTAGTTTTTAGAAAAGGATTTTTGAAGAAGAGTTTATGCAAAAAAAGTGATTTTGAATAAATGAATATTTTGATAAATGACGAAAAAAGGTATGATTATTAAATATAGGAAAGAGAATATATAAGAGATGATAGAAGAGAGGGGAGAGATAGTGTAGAAGAGAGATTATAAAAGAGAGGGTGTAGAAGTGAGATGAGAAATGAGATAGGATGTAAAAAAGAAATGAGAGAGGAGATAGGGTGTAAAAAAGAAATGAGAGAGGAGATAGGGTGTAAAAAAGAAATGAGATAGGAGATAGGGTGTAGAAAAGAAAGAAGAGAGGAGATAGGGTGTAGAAGTGAGATGAGAAAGGAGATAGGATATAGAAAAGAAAGGAGAGAGGATATAGAGTGTAGAAAAGAAAGGAAAGAGGAGAGAATGTGTAAGAAAAAATATAGGTAATATAGTAATTGATTAGTTCATAAACTCTTTTACTGATCTATAAGCTACTCTGACCAGCTTATCTAAAACTTTAGTTTTAAATTATAATTTGGTCTAAAAGTTCTTTTGAACAAATATAGCTGCTTGTTTTAAAATTTTTTAAAACTTAAATTTTGTCCAAATTTAAGTTTAAAATTTAGGTCTTTAAGTGTTCCAAACACCCACTTAGTTGGCTATTCAAATATATACTTAAGAATAAGATTGAGAAAAAGAATTATGAAAAAAAATATTTTGTTGAATTTGTGATTAAAACAGTTTATTCTTACAATGAATATGATAATAAGTGAAATTATGTGGTTGTTAAAAGTCAAGATGCTGATATTCTTTTTATGACATCATATTCTTTTGATCTTTTAACAATTTGCAACTTTTCTTGAGCCAAATGTTGGAAGGAAGTCATTTTCATAATATGATTAGAGTGGTTCATGAATATACATTTAATAATATATTTTAAACTCAATAAATTTTGTCATATGTAAATAACATAAAAAAAGGTGATATCATTTTATGTTAATAACACTTAGTAATTTAAACTGATTTATTTAATATTTTAAAATAGTTTTCTAGTAATATTCAATATCTTAAATTTAAGATATTTATTACTGTTAAAAAATTATTTTAAAGACAAAATAAATCTAAAAATATTTTAGAATATTATATGCTATTACCTAAAAATATTTCAGATTATTGAATAAGTACAAATCCTCCTTCACTTATATATTATTATTATTTTATTCAAATCCACATAGATATTCTAACAATCTCCCAATTAAATATGAGTTTATTACTTCCTCATATATATTAACTGAAGATGCCACAAATACTAAATTCTGTGAAGAATAGGTAAATTTTGCCACACTTGAGCCATGTGCTTCATCATATATATATATATATATATATATATATATATTGTATTTTAATTACCCACACTCCTTGAAAGATATTGAAACTTAGTAGATATATATATTATAGAAAAATTTAAGTAAATTCAACACTAGTCCTCTATCAATATTAGGATACAATTATAAGATCTAGAGAGCACTTACAATAGTAAAAATTGAACGCGTGTCCTTATGAGATACAGGCTATTCTCTGTTCTCTATACCAACTCTCATTGGCACTTAGTAGATATATAGGTATTAAGTGTCAACTTAGTAGCAGGCCAAACATGGACGAAAGGAAAAATATGAAACACATGTTAAAGATGTAGCCAGCTAGCTAAGGCGCACAAACAGCCTATAAATACTATAGAATTCTTCAAAGCCATACATCAAATCAGTATAAGGCAAATTGTTCAACTATACTATTACTTCCTCTCTCTCTCTCTCTCGCCTAGTTTCCAACAATGGCTTCCCTTCATCGTCCACGTCCATCTGGGCTAGAGATTGAAGCGACCACGTTTGATGTGATGGGAGAAGAAGCAACACATGGTCCAATTACGGATAAGAAGAAGAAGAAGAAGAGTGATGATATTACTATGGATGGAGGAGAAGAAAAGGGAATATGGCTGACGTGGAAGGATGTGTGGGTGACAGCTTCTTCTTCTTCAAGTGGGAAGAAGAAGAATAAAGGGATTAATAATAATGGAAGAAAAGCAATACTTGAAGGTCTAAGTGGTTATGCAAAACCAGGCCAGCTTTTGGCCATTATGGGTCCTTCTGGTTGTGGCAAGTCCACTCTTCTTGATACTTTAGCAGGTAATCCATTCCTTCTTTCACTTTCTATATTCTTTTGCTTCAAATATGATATCTTCCTCTCGACTGAGCCAAATGTAAAAATTAATAAAAGAGTTTATTTTATTAATATAGAATTTATCAAGTAATATAAAATTCTATTAAATTCTTTTAAGTCTTGAAGTTTAAGTACTAGAAGAGACACTTTTGGAGGAGAGTCACGAATCTTAAAATTAGATTATACATTTACTTGGATACCTGGTAATAAGATTCATAAAATATGTTAAATATTAGTTAATAGTATAAAAAATAAAGGAGTTTGTTTTGGTTTTAAATTAATATCTTCATGTACTTTATCTTCTAAAGTTATAATTTATTTTTCAACTGATCTCTCTATTCATTGCACATATTAAAACGATTTTTTTATCAAATGAGTAGTTTCTAATGCTATTAATTAAAAGAGGTATTCTTCCTGTTCTAAATGTATAAGCTGATTAATTAGGGGTTAATTTTGGTCATTAATATAAAACTTTTATTTATTTTATTTTAAATATTTATTATCTTTTTAAAACTAATTTACCTAACTCATATATAATCAAAATGGCACCCAAAATGAAATCATGTGGTTCACATAAGACCATGCAAGAAACAATATTTTCTACGAAACCCTCTATTATTCCATAACATTAAAAGCTATACAACTAACATGGAAAAACCTCATGAAGCATATGCTTGTTGTTTCCTCGTATTCAATTTTTCTAAGGCTTGTTTGGTATTGCAAATTAATGTTATCAACCAGGTGGGACCCACAATAATTTTGAACTTTTTTTTCCCCCATCAATATCCCCTTTCCCTTTCTTCGTCCTGAGAAAGTGTTTTCATCTTCCAGAAAATGAATGAAATAGATGAAGAAGAAAAAACAATTTTTTACACGTCAACTAGATTTCAATGTTTTCTTGGTATCTAAATTTAGATAAATTATCTTTTATTAATTAGGAACAGTGGGAGTACATAATACATACAGTACATTTTTTAATAAAAATTGATGAGTATAGAGAATTCAAATTGGAATTCGATAGGAATAAAGAACTTTATGTAGTTTTTATTTTCCAAAAAAATGAATTATTATTTAAGGCGTGTTTGACCAAACTTTGAAATGAATTATAATCGCACAGGGAGATTGGGTTCAAATGCAAGGCAAGCTGGGGAAATTCTTATTAATGGCCACAAACAAACACTGGCTTATGGCACCTCGGTACGTATACCTTTTTCAGACATTAAGAAAAATTAGTTTCTTTCTCGAATAAAATGTCTAATTAGTCAATTTCTCTGTATTTTAATATGTTACTTTTAAATTCTTACCCATCCTATGGTAAACTTTAAGAGAAACAATCAATCAAATATTAAAATAATAATTTCATTATAGGGTATGCTCTCATGTCTTAAATATAACTTTTTTAAAACAAAAAAAATCTCCTGTCTTAAATATAAGATATTTTTTTAAAAAAAATTTTAGTCTTATTGGTGAATTATTAACGAAATTTTTTTAAATATTATTCCTATAACAATTTACTATAAGAAGACTTGAAGTCTAATGTATAGTGCTTTTTTACACTCTTAAATATGGGTAAAATTAAAAAAATATTTTATTTTCACACAAAGTCAATGAGTTAACCACTTCTCATTTCTAGTGAGATTGTTAGATGTAACTATATAAAATAAGAACAGCGGGGTATATGTTTAAAATTTCAAATTGTTCATGCTTAGTTAATACTCCTCTCATTATATTTATAAATTATTTTCAACATATTTTACTAGAATAAAAAAAACCTTAGATTTTATTAATTTTACTTTAAAATTTCACAACTTTTTAACTTTATACCTAATTAATATCTACTATAGCCAGAAGCACATAATCTATATAATAATAAATAAATGATAAAATTGTAAATGTATATAAAACATTTAATGATGTGATTTACAAATTAAGTAAGAAAAAAATCTCTTTCTCCTTTATAAATAGCACTAGAGGAGTGGGTATATATATATGGATAGAGAGAGAGAGAGACGTAAAGGACTGAAAAATGATATATTTCAACCTTGTTTCATGCAGGCATATGTAATGCAAGATGACACTTTACTCACAACCCTAACGGTTGGAGAAGCAGTGTACTATTCAGCTCAGCTTCAACTACCTGACACAATGACAAAGGAAGAGAAGAAGGAGAGAGCAGAGCTCACAATAAGAGAAATGGGTCTTCAAGACGCCGTTAACACAAGAATTGGAGGTTGGGGTTGTAAGGGAATAAGTGGAGGCCAAAAGAGAAGAGTTAGTATCTGCATAGAGATCCTTACACGCCCAAGACTTCTGTTTCTTGATGAACCAACCAGTGGACTTGACAGTGCAGCCTCGTACTATGTCATGAGCAGAATTGCAACCCTTGATCGAAAGGATAGGATTCAAAGGACTATTATTGCATCCATTCATCAGCCTAGTACTGAAGTTTTTCAGCTCTTTGATAATCTTTGTCTTCTTTCTTCTGGTAAAACTGTCTTCTTTGGTCCTGCTTCTGCAGCCAGCCAGGTTAGGATTTTCAGGTTTTCCTGCATTCCCACATACTCCCTCGGGTTTTTATCAAAAGTCACTTCCTAGAAGAGTGAATAATCCACACTTTGATCTGATCTTTATTATAAGCCCATTTTATCTAATTATCACATACTAAGAGATAATAGTTTAGTGATTAAATATATCTTAATTCATGAGATTTTTCAAATTTGCCCTTATTATATAATGTGTATTGAAAAAATATATTGTATATTTTCTCTTACCTCTTTCCTATAGGGATAAAAGTGGAAAATAATTATTAATAACCCCTTCTAAATCAACTTATATTTAGGGCCACCATTTTTTTTTCACAATGGACTTATAATGAGGACCAAAATGATATTATAAATTACTTGATAGGGTATTAATTAAGTTTTTCCAAAATTACCCCTATTTAAAGTCATTACTGAAATACAAATTTGAAAAGTTTTTATTTAAATATAGGTAAAATCAGAAATTTATTCTAGAAAAAGCTAATAATTTAATGACCATTCCTCTTGGTTCTGGTGAAATTGTTAGAACTGTCTTATAACACGAAGGAAGTATCTTTGTTTTTATCTCATGTTTAAATTATGTGTGCACTGACTTATATATATTGCGTTTGTTATAATTGTTTGTTGTAGTTCTTTGCTTCAAATGGCTTTCCTTGTCCGGCTCTCCAGAACCCATCTGATCATTTCTTGAAAACTATAAACAAGGATTTCGATGATGATCAGGTCTGCTTCATGCACTATATATATATAGAGAGAGTTAAACATTATACTAGCCATGCATGTGGCTAAACTCAGACACATTATTTGACTGAGATCATTCTTGCTTGTTTGTCAGGACATTGAACTGGGCTTATCTACCAATCAAAGGAAACCCACGGAAGAAGCAATAGAAATGCTTGTGAAGTCATACAAGTCTTCTGATTTAAACCAACAAGTTCGAGCAGAAGTAGCAGCACTATCTTCACAGGTTTGTTGGATCCATATTCAAAAGAGCATAAATTTTATATGAACTATGTATGTATGTATGTATGTATGTATGTATGTATGTATGTATGTATGTATGTATGTATGTATGTATGTATGTATGTATGTATGTATGTATGTATGTATGTATGTATGTATGAAGAAGCTAAGATAATTACCGGATTTGTTGATTCAGGGAAGTGGAATGGTGGAGGAGAAGAAGAGAGGGCATGCAAGCTTCCATACGCAGTGCATTGTGCTTACAAAGAGATCATTCGTGAACATGCGTCGTGATTTAGGCTATTACTGGTTGCGCCTTGTCATATATGTCGCTGTGGCTATAGGTTTGGCCACTGTGTTCTATGATTTGGGCATGAGTGAAGGGTCTATTAAAGTAAGAAACAATAACATTTTCAGATCGACTTCATTATATACACTCCTCTTCTCCTTAATATAATATATATATATATATACTAATATTTAAATAGCTAATTTACGGATATTAGATAAATTACTTTAGTTATGTGTAGCAAATGTGTATTGATTTACCTATAATATCATTTTTAATCATATATATAGTAATTACCCTTTAATAAAAACCCTTTACTATATGCAATCAACATAGGGAGACTTTTGGGAAAAGTGATAAATTTGTGTGGCAAAATAGAATAAGTTATTATATTTAAGACTAAAGTGAACCATTTGTCTAACTTTTATATTTAGGATTAAAGATACTACTCTTCCCGTCTTTAATATAGAATATATTTAAATAATTTAATTAAATTAAATAAATTAGTTAAGTCAGTTGGTAAGATATGCTTTTTTCTAAAATGCTCTAATTATTTTCTTTAACTCGCTTTATTCATTTTTTACTTGATTATTATTGAGAGAGTATCAATGGGGATAATTTTAAAAAAATAAAAATATAAAGAATATATCTTATATTCAGGACTAAAATTAACTCTCAAATTATATTCTATATTAAAAACTAGAGGAGTATTATATTAATGATTGCATGTAATCCACTTTATTAGAAAAAAGGTGGCAGCTAGGCTACCACACAATCTTCCCTTACTAATAGAGAGATTATTTTTAAGATTTAAATCTTTGACCTTTAAGGTATATAGTAGCAATCTTACTACTTTGCTAAAGCTCACCTACTTAATAATTTTGTATATGTTACAGGATAGATGTTCACTTCTTGCGTTTGTGTCTTCCTTCATAACTTTTATGACCATTGGTGGATTCCCTTCCTTTGTGGAAGACATGAAGGTACATATATTCTCCCTCTCTTCATTGAATATTAGATTCAGAACTAAAATATATGCCCAACAATGGTTATATAAAAAATTGAAGTAACTTGATACTTCCTTCTATTATAAATCTAGATGGTAGATAATTAATTTATATAAGTTACTTGTAAAAAAGTGTTTTAATTTCTCTAAAATATTCTTTCTAATCATTTGCACAAAAAATCACTCATTTGATAAAAAAATTTTAATATTTATAATTAATAAAGAGTGTTCAAGATATAGATTATAAATTTATGAAATAAAATGGATTGAATTTTTATATTTAGATCAAAACAAATTCCTCTATTAATTCTTACATTTAGAATTGAAAGAATACATTTTAATCATAGTATTGAGTTCAAATCATGTGAATGAAAAAGAACCATATTAAAAGAATAGTTTTCCTCTATTAGGCCTAATTAACACAACTCAAATTCAAATTAGTCGTCATATATATCATGAATATTTAACATGTGAGTGTGGAATGATCCGTTCGACCTTGGAGGTTTTAAGCTAAGATATCATGTATATTCTAATAACTCTTATTCTATCATCAACACTGAGTTGATTTGGTAATATAAGACCTTACTAGATCTTTTTAGATCAAAAATTCATCTCACTGAAGAGATATTTGTGTCATCAACACTGAGTTGATTTGGTAATATAAGACCTTACTAGATCTTTTTAGATCAAAAGTTCATTAGATTAACTGATTGATCGGATATCTAATAATAGGATTAGAAAAACTTCCGGATACCTGATATAAAAAAACTCTCACACTATCACTTAAAAAGGTGTGAATATACGTACAGATATATACATATATAGTCACCATTTCTCTACTGATGCAGGTATTTCAGAGGGAAAGGCTAAATGGTCACTATGGAGTGACAGCTTATGTGATAGGAAACACCTTATCTTCAATCCCATACCTAGTACTCGTCACTCTCATTCCTGGAGCCATAGCCTATTACCTCCCAGGCCTTCAAAAATCTGCAGAAAATTTCATCTTCTTCTGCGGCATCCTCTTTTCATGTTTAATGCTAGTTGAAAGCCTCATGATGATAGTGGCAAGCATTGTCCCTAACTTCCTCATGGGAATCATAACCGGTGCTGGTCTTCAAGGTATCATGCTCCTTGCAGGAGGCTTCTTCAGATTGCCCCATGACCTTCCCAGAATCTTCTGGAAGTTTCCTCTCTTCTACGTCACCTTCCATCGATACGCCTACCAAGGTCTGTTCAAGAACGAGTTTGAAGGACTCAGGTTTGGTGGTAGAAGTGGGGAAGAGATTCTGAGAAGCATATGGCAAGTTAACATGAGTTATTCTAAGTGGGTTGATCTTGGGATTCTTCTGGGGATGATTGTGGTGTATAGAGTTGTGTTCTTGGTGATTATTAAGGGCACTGAGAAGATGAAGCCTGTAATTGCTTCTTTGCTTTCTGCGCCTGATCCTAAGAGAAGCATTCAGGTCATGGCCAATCCAAATGCTACTCCTTTACATGAAGGAGCTGCTTAAATAAAATCCAATGTGTGATTAGAATAAGATTATGTTTAATTATGTCTGTCATCAATGTATTATTAGTAACTCTACTGATAAAATATTAGTGTACTCCTCCTCTTCCGCTCCACAGTATAAGTCAACTTTAGAGGAATTCTTTATTTCATGATATATGTCACGTGTAATTAATACTTATTTGTTAATTTTTCTTACTTTTCATATTTTTCTCTTTTCTTCAAAACTTTATTTAATATGGGTAAACTTCAAATTTTTAAATTTAAAACAAATTTGATAAGTTAACTGGCATTTCTTAATTCTGATGAATTGATCGAAATGACTTAGCTTGTTGTGGACCGTAGGGAGTATATTTCTTAATGGTAATTAGTACTACATCTAGTTTTAAATGTAAGGCACTTCTAATTAATTTTCAATTATTAAAAAAATGTTAAAATTATTAAAATTTAAGTAATTTTCAATATTACCTTTATTAATTATATTAAATTTTAATATTATATTAATTTCTATTATCTCTCGCTATATAACCATGTACCAAAAACTTAATACTACTTGAAATTATCAAATGCCTTATAAAAAGGATAAGAACATCTACGATGTTCCTTCAAGAAGGTGCCTATAACAGGAAGCAGGAGGAAGCATAATTTATATATCTAATATGCAATTTTATTGTTTAGACTAAAGTTTATAAGAATGCATTATCTCGTTAGCTAACCTCACGCAGGAAAGCAAAAATCATGTAGGCAAAACAGTCTTCAAATCCTTATGTTGGAACATGCTGGTAGTAGTACCTTAGCAGTTCCTGCATCTGGTTAACAACCAGAATCAACCATTTCTTCAAATATTTATAAGCACTTACCATAGAGTTTCTTTCTATAGTAAGCTCCAATCCGAGATGTCCAAGTCACCACGTCGGGTTTTAAATCATTGCCGGCGAGAGACCGGAACAGCTCTTCCATTCTGTCGATGAGACCAGCTCGTCCATACATGTTTATTAAGATGTTGTATGTACTGATATCATCTACACGTGATCTTTTCTCCATTAGTACTTCCTCCTTCTGTTCAAATTGGCCTAGCCTTCCATACAGGTTTAGCATACTGTTGAGAACACAAGTTTCTAGTTTCAGGCCAGATTTGCGCATTTGGTTAAGAATGTCCTCGCATTTAGAAGGACCATACTGTTAAAATATACATGTTTCCTGTCTTGGAATAGGCAGATAAAAGAACCATATGGGACTTTATGGTTGGTGTCATTCCTACTCTCTTCATCTCTTCAAAGGTAGCTTCTGCTTCTACATTTCAGAGAAGGATGCGTTTAGAAGTATAGTTATGAAAGAACATGGGAAAACCATTTTACAAGTATGTATATTTTCCCTCAATTTTTAATTTGATTAAAGTCAAATTTTGTCCAAAAAGTTTTTGCGTAAGAGCTGTGGGTATTTGGAAATTTTTATTATATTAATATTGCCAAAAGTGTTAAAAAAAGTAATTAAGTTGCCCTAACTATTAAAAAACTAATGTTGACCGTTAATATTTTTAATAGCTAAGGGTGGCATTGCTCATTTTTTAACACTTTTATGTGATATTGATCTAAGAAATTTTTTTAAATATCTACAACTCATACGGAAAAATTTCTAGGGTAAATTAGATATTAACACTTTTTAATTTGGTAGATATGTTTATTTCTCTCTTTATTAAATACTTCGATTTGTCTCTATCTACTCAATTATTCCTCTATTACTACATTAAGCTTATAACTTTCACTAGTTTATTCATGAATTTTATTACCCACTATTTGTCATTCAAGTTTGGGTGTAACCTACATAAAGACTATCCCTATAAATAGCGCTTGTCATTTGTGTTGAAAAATGGTGGAAGAATATAATATACTTGCCTTATTTTTTTGTCTTTATCTTTTCTCTTCTCTTAATATTTTTGATTGGTTGGCTAGTTTTACAATACTTTATCATCACGATTGCTCTAGAAATTCACTCGTCCACCACTAGAAACACCATTTCCCGTCCGACTTGCATGTGTTAAGCATGCCGCCAGCATTCATCCTGAGCCAGGATCGAACTCTCCATGAGATTCATAGTTGCATTACTTATAGCTTCCTTGTTCGTAGACAAAGCTGATTCGGAATTCTCATTCATTCCAAGGCATAACTTGTATCCATGCGCTTCATATTCGCCTGGAGTTCGCTCCCAGAAATGTTATTGCAAGGTCTATCATTGCAAAGTGAGTTTCTATATTAATTTCATGTCAAACTATAGTTTCATATATATTAGATTATTTCTTAATTATTCAACTTTTTTAATATCAATCTCCATTTAACTTTTGTTACATTTTTATGATAGTATCATCATGTCGAATATTACAATACTTGAGTTTGTCGCTTTTGACATTACTGGAAAGAATTATCTATCCTAGATATTAGATACAGAAATCTATCTAGATGCCATGAGTTTATGAGACACTATCAAGGAAAGTAATCAAGAATTCAAGAACAACAAAGCCATAGCCACAATCTTTCTTCCCCACCACTTGGATGAAGGACTAAAAACTGAGTATTTAACTGTTAAAGACTCGTTCTTTGGAACGAACCTAAAAGAAAGGTATGATAACCAGAAAACTATTATTTTTCCAAAAGCTCGTTATGACTGGATGTATTTATGTTTACAATATTTTAGATCAGTCAGTGAGTATAATTCTGCACTGTTTAGAATTAGTTATCAACTGAAATTATCTAGAGAAAAAATTACTGATAATAACATGTTAGAAAGAACATTCTCCATATTTCATGCATCTATTGTGCTATTGCAGCAATAATATCATGAAAAATGTTTCAAAAAGTATTCTAAACTGATTTTTTGCCTTTTGGTGTCTGAACAAAATTATAAGTTCTGATAAGAAATCATGAATCCCATCCAATTAGTTCTACTGCATTCTTAGAAGTGAATGTAGTGATAAATGAGTCATTATGTAGTTGGGGACATAAACGTAGACGCGTCCGTGGTTCCTACTTGAGGTGGAGGAAACTAGTAGGAATGATAATTATATTTGAGAATTTATGTCATCGTTGTGGTGGCAAAGGTCATTGGGCTCGTGCTTGTCGTACATCAAGGTATTTTGGTTGAACTATACTAAGAAGCGATCGAAAGAAAAAATAAAAATAAAGGCAAAGAGCTAAAGATAGAAATAAATTTTGTTAGTGAAGAAAGCAATTATGATTATGGCAACATGGATGTGATTCATTTGGATGTTGTTGATTTGTTTGCCCATCCTAACGGAAGAATTGATCACCTAATTGGTGATAAGAGTGTCCAAAAATAAGCTAAACTTTTATGATTATATGTGTTTTCCTTTTACTATAATAAAGTTTCTACTTCTCTCAATAATAAATAAATAAATAAATAAACACTTGCTATGAAGTTTTTCCCCCCAATAAATAAAATTATGAATATTTCTTTTCTTTAACTCTTTTTATGTTTCTTCTTCATTTGCTATGTTCTTATTAATGAAGAATGACAATCACTGACATTAATAAGGAAGATTTTTGTCTTATTGATAATGCAACAACTTAAACAATATTCAGAAATGCAAAATATTTTTCTTCTTTGATGAAACGAGAAGTCAATGTCCAGATTATATCTGAAAGTATAAAGATGGTTAAGGGTTCTAGAAGAGTTAATATATTATTACCTTGAGAAATACAATTATACATTAATAGTGTATTTTATTCCTCCAAATCTAATAGGAATTTGTTGAGTTTCAAGGATATCAATATAAATGGATACCATATTGAAACAACAAATAAAGAAAATCAGAAATATCTTATTATCACATAACGATGGCTGGTAAAAAATGTATATTAGAAAAATTTTCTACTCTTTCCCCTAGCATGTACTACACATTTATTATTACAATTGAAACACATGTCATTGTAAACTAAAAGTTTACAAGTGAGAATAAATTTAATATTTGGCATGATCAGTTAGGCCATCCCGGGATAATAATGAAGCAAAAAATAATTGAGAATTCATGTGGACGTTTGTTGAAAAGAAAACCAATTTCACAATCCCATATTTTCTCATGTGTTGCATGTTCTAAAAGGAAATTAATTATTAGACTATCACCAGTAAAAATAGAAAGTGAGTATCTCATATTTTTAGAATGTATACAGAGTGATATTTGTGAGCTGATACATCCACCATGCGAACCATTTAGATATTTTATGGTTATAATTGATGTATCAACAAGATTGTCACGACCCAAAATTTGGACCGTGACCGGCACAGAATATGAACCATTTCATATTCCGAAAGCTTAAAACCTCAAATACAACGTTTAAAGTTTCCATAACATTTTTCAAAATAACACAACCTTTTCTAATGTCTATGTGGAGCATTTACCTTTTTATTCAAAATAACACAAGTACTTAATAAAGATTAAAATCAATCTTGTTCAAAAACAACGCTTTGGATCTGCGACGAGGCTCTTTACTGCTCAGCGAGAGGATTAGGGTCACCTGCACTATCTGAAGCCAAATAATCTACTCGTGAATAACGTCCCAAAAACATGATTTAAAAGAATGCGGAAATAAACAATGCATAATCATGTTGAAAATGTACTTCATAACATTTCGTAATCTGATGCAAGTCTTTTTGTAAATATTTGTATTTCAGGGGAAATAACCGTATGAACTAACTGTTTCAAATAACTCATTCAAAACAATCTTTTCAAAACCATAATCTTTCTGTAGGACTTCAACAGAACAAAAACAGACGTGGACACACAGTCCACGAGGGTAACTAACCATTCTGGTGGCTCGAAGCCACTAACTGTCGCGAGAACGAATCCCACAAAATAATTCTGGTGGCTATGCCACAAACTGTCGTGAGAATAAATCCCACGAAATAATTCTGGTGGCTCAAGGCCACAAACTGTCGCGAGAACGAATCCCACGAAATAATTCTGGTGGCTATGCCACAAACTGTCGAGCTCGAGTACCAAGGTGCACCAAGGACTAACAGTACTGCTGTTAGCAACCAGCGTTCTGTATTCCGTCCTAAAACGTTTTCATCATGCGTGGGGTCCTTTTCACATGTAAAGATCTCAATCGTTTCAAATATCATAATCATTGATAAAGTCACTTTGAATTTCTGTTACCCCAGCATGAACATACAAAATCAAGTTACTGTAAAAACATATGCAATTCACAGAGAAATATTTCATGAATAACATCAGTTCACTGTCAAATCTTTTTCTAAAGCTTCTTTATCCATTTTCATGCATAATCATAATCTTTTATAAATCGATCGAAAGAAAATCATGTCTAATGATTTAAACCATAATTTCGTAAAACTTGCTTTTCAAAATCCATAGTTGAAATTATCATTTGAAATGACAGTGCATTTGAAAATGTAAATTTGTAGGGAACGTTATTCACTCACCTGTCACGCTCCTAAACAGTTACTCTATCAGTCCAACCACTTCGATTACTTTCCTTTCTAAATCCCCTGGTATTTTGAAATAGTATATTAACATCCTATTTAAAGTTTCAACATAAATAAATCACTTTTAAGCTACAACCAATTATAAAGGCAAACACTTCATCATTTCTAAACATTGAACACATCCTTTACAAAACTTTGTAACTTCCAAATTTCTCTCAGAACTACTTAATTCTGACACTCGAACTCCATAAGCTTTCTATTTCATCTTTCTTTTCATATGTGTGTGTGTATACATATATGCATATGCATAACAATCCCCAATCACCTTTATTCTTCTTTCATTTAATTACCAATATTCATACTTATGTGCAAACAACAATAATGCCCCATCTCCTTCCTACACTAGCAAATTTCAGATTTTTTTTCAAAACAGAAAAAGGCAAACCCATACCTATGTGCACACGGCTAACTGAGACCAATCTAGCAACAATATTCCAAAACACTTACACTGCACATACAGAACACCCTCACACACAGCAGCAGTGACCACAGTGCATACACATATCTTCCTATGTATCATCCTTCAGCTAACTCACAACCTCAAATGTATTATTGATAGAATTCTAACACAATCTCATAAATATATACAGGTGCGCACCCTAACCATCCTAGCAAGTCATATACTCTTCTTATCAACCCAAAATTCTTTTTTTTTTCTAAATCCACCCACGGCATCTCCTGTCCAGCAACAATTTCACACACATACATATACACAAATACTCCCATCATCACCACCTTTCCTCAGCACACCCGAATATAAGCATATATATATCTAAACTATCCCGAGCTCTTTCCTTACGGCAACACACACACCCAAAGGCAAGCATCAACTTAAAGCCAGTAGGCGACAACCATTGCGTCATGATATATACATGTTCTTTTACAGTTGACAGGGTTAGATCAAGTTCACAGAACCAAACATTCATTTACAAGCCAAAACCACAAGTCTCTGTTTTCCACAGCAAGCATACAGAACAGAGGAAGAGAAAAGAATAGAAGAGAAAATGCAATTTACCCCACAAATAGCATACCTTAATCGATAATCCTTAACAACATCAACCAACTCAAAGTCAATCAAGCCCCTAAGTCCTTGGCGTTTACACACAGAAGGGTAAGGGGAACAAATAAAATCATGCACTTAAGTCATTCACCACGATAATCAAAACTTTCGACTCCTAATCCTTATTAAAAAGCTTAAATCTTACAAGATCAATCATTATCACCTCAATCTTCCATTTTCAAACAGACCCAACTCGCATTGCAGAGATTAGAGAAGTTAAGGATGAGGGCCGAAACTGAGGGCCTACCTTACACACACTTACAACAGACCCTTGAAGCAACAAAAGAAGTCGGAGGTTGGCACTACAGTAATGGCGAAACTTTACTGGCGGAGAGATGCCCGAATTGAACAGCAGGTGAGAAGCACAGGATTGCCCATATACAGAGGTGAAAAGAAGGAGAAGCACTCACCAGCCACCAGTTCCGACTAGCTAGGAAAGGCGACGGTGACGGTGACAGATCGCAGCATCAAGAGAGCTTGATGTCGCAAACTTCCGTCTCCCCTGCTCACGACCCCTCTGACCCATTTATCAGACTATGACTCTGCGATTGATGCCGACTTATCCAACGCGACAACACAGGCACCAAAATTGACTGAAGCACGACAACGATGGCGTGCAAATTTTCCCCACCGTCGTCTCCCTCCCTCTGATATCGCTGAGAGTTGCAGAGGAAATGGAGAACGTTGTACGAGCTCTGCAAAGAAAAAGAAGGGAGGGGTAGAATTGTAATTTCGCACGCCAGAGAAAAATAAAAACTTCCACTTCTGCAGTCACCAAGGTTCGAACACAGAACCTCTGATTTTCATCCTCCGTCCCTGACCACTCTGCTACCCATTACTATTTGAAATTTTCTTCCATAAATATATATTTATCTTTTGATAGCATGATTTTAAAGTTTGATAAATTCCTATACCATAACATTCTTCCTCTCTTAAGAAATTCGGTCCTCCGAATTTGAAAATATGCGCACCTTCACTCTCGAATAAATGCAGATACTTGATCCACATCTCACTCTTCCTTTCATGGGTAACTACTTCCTTAGAATGATTATACCACAACAATATTACTGAAAGAATCTCTTCAATGTAAATCTCGGCATATCTAGCCACACTGTCCGTCATTTTCACGGGAAGAAAATGAGCAGACTTAGTCAATCTAACAACAATTACCCAAATAGAGTCAAAACCTTTGACAATATGGGACAATCCAGCGAAAAAAATCTATTGTTATATTTTCCCATTTGTACTCAAGTATTTCTAACCGTTGTAACTGTTCGCAGGCTTATGATATTCCGCTTTAACTTGTTAACACACCAAACAACGTGCAACATATCATACCACTATTCATACCATGCCACGAGTACAATTGGTTCAAGTCCTAGCACATCTTAGTTATACTACGGTGGATAGTATAAGTAGAATGATAAGCTTGTTCTAGAATTTGTCTTCTCAACTCTTAGGCTTATGGCACACAATCCTGCCTTCGCACCTCAGAACACCTTCCTGGTCAAACATAAATTCATTAATACTTCCCTTAAGGATTGAATCTCGCAACTTGCACAACTACGGGCCAAAGTACTGAGCTTCCTTACTCTGCTCACTTAAGGGGGAACAAGCTTACAAATGAGCTAAAAACGCTTCTTTATTAGCAATTTCAAACACCACTCCCTCATGCTCTACTTTATGAATCTCCTGTACTAACGGTCTCCTTTCAGCCTTTGCATGCCAAACTACCTATAGACTTTCTGCTTAGAGTATGAGCCACCACATTTGCTATTCCGGAATGGTACATAATCTTACAATCATAGTCCTTTAACAATTCCATCCATCTTCTTTGTCTGAGATCAAATCCTTTTGTTAAAAAAAAAAGTACTTGAGACTCTTGTGATCCATGAAAATCTCACAAATTTCACCATACAAATAATGTCTTCAAATCTTAACAAAAACCACTGCGGCCATTTCTAAATCATGAGTTGGATAATCCTGCTCGTATATCTTAAGCTTTCTAGAGGCATAAGCAATCACTCGTCCATTCTGCATTAACACACAGCCTAACCTAATTTGAGACGCATCGCAATATACTGTATATCCTCTGACTCCTGAAGGTAAGATTAACACGGGAGCATAAGTCAAAGACTCATTCAACTTTTAAAAACTTTCTTTGCACTTATCATCCCACACAAATTTTCACATTCTTCTGAGTTAATCTTATCATCGAAGCCGCTATTCTTTGAAAAATCTTGAACAAAACGACGATAATATCCTACAAGGCCTAAGAAACTACAAATCTCAGTTACCGTAGTAGGTCGTGGCCAACCTTTGACTGCCTTAATCTTACTAAGATCAACCTGAATACCGTCTTTCGACACCACGTACCCCAATAAAGTGACTTTGGTCAACCAGAACTTAATTGAAAAACTTAGCGTAAAGCCGCAGTCCTCTCGACCTTTGCAATACTATTCGCAAATGCTGCTCATGATTCTCTGTACTCTTAGAGTTATTGAACAACCATTAAGATCAATGTATATCAAATCCTTAAATCAATCTCCATTTTTATATTTAACCTTAATCATACCGTAACATTTGAACACTATTTTAAACCTTCTTAAAACATTTAAACAACAAATTATAATCATTTACAAGCTTCTATGACTAATACTTCAAACCCCTAAAGCTGTCCACCACCCTTCCAAGTAATTTATACCATACTTCACCCTTAAGCCTTTAGGTACCTACTATGTTTGAGTTCCATCTAAAATACACTTGCAATACATGCTTGAGTTTTAAAACACGGATATCTTTAATCCTTAACTTCCCTAAGTTCCAATGTATTAGTGTCAATTAACCAATTTTCATATATAGACTACTTTATACACTTCACCTAAAATCTGGACTCAATAGTTATCTATTGTAAACCATTCAACTCATATTTTGGCCTTAACTAACAAGGGGTAATCAATATTTTACAGCACTAAACAAACACGTAAACACCTTTATACCATGGACTTGATATATATATTTAAGCAAATTTTATTCTCTTAGCTTACCAATGCAAAACCTCATAGAATTTGAAATCACTTCTCAAGCTTGAAACTCATAGCCTTTAACATTTCAATGTACTTTTAGGAGAACCCAAAATCATAATAACCTAAACATTAACCCTTAACTTGGTTTCATCTAATCAAAGCTTCAAAATCTACTCAAAATGAGTTTATACACCTCTTTTCATTGCCCCATACAAAATTCTATAGGTTCCTCTCTGTAACAAAAACATGTGAACTTAGGAAAATCCAACTTAATGCATTCTAATAACTTGACTAAAATATTATCCGTTTCAGTAACATTACGGGTTTCTTCACAAGTTTCATGCTATATAATATAGAAATAACTAAGGACGATAGATTTGTTGGTTTGGCTTTAAATAAGATTCTTATAGAGGTCTAAGGGGTCAAGTTCCCCAACACCTAACTCTCTATGACCCTGACCTTTCCCTCTATGGGACAATTCTCTTGGCTGAGCAGCGCCTCAATCCGAAGTCTTATAACTTCTAGAACTTCTTCCAACATGGTGGACATCTAGGCGTCATTTAGTTATACGCCAAAAACATAAAAATATTCAATTTCTGAGGAAAATATGATTTCAAAATCACAAAAAAAAAACAAAACATTTTTAAATTTCCCATAGAGATCTTCAGAAATGCCTCAACTATGGTTATGCCCGGGTTCATAACGATAATTGAGACCTTACCGAAGTATCCCTGCTCCACTTAGCCACAGAAAAAAAAACTTTTGGCTCTGATACCAAACTGTCACGACCCAAAATTTGGACCGTGACCGGCACAGAATATGAACCATTTCATATTCCGAAAGCCTAAAACCTCAAATACAACGTTTAAAGTTTCCATAACATTTTTCAAAATAACACAACCTTTTCTAATGTCTATGTGGAGCATTTACCTTTTTATTCAAAATAACACAAGTACTTAATAAAGATTAAAATCAATCTTGTTCAAAAACAACGCTTCGGATCTGCGACGAGGCTCTTTACTGCTCAGCGGGAGGATTAGGGTCACCTGCACTATCTGAAGCCAAATAATCTACTCGTGAATAACGTCCCAAAAACATGATTTAAAAGAATGCGGAAATAAACAATGCATAATCATGTTGAAAATGTACTTCATAACATTTCGTAATCTGATGCAAGTCTTTCTGTAAATATTTGTATTTCAGGGGAAATAACCGTATGAACTAACTGTTTCAAATAACTCATTCAAAACAATCTTTTCAAAACCATAATCTTTCTGTAGGACTTCAACAGAACGAAAACAGACGTGGACACACAGTCCACGAGGGTAACTAACCATTCTGGTGGCTCGAAGCCACTAACTGTCGCGAGAACGAATCCCACAAAATAATTCTGGTGGCTATGCCACAAACTGTCGTGAGAATAAATCCCACGAAATAATTCTGGTGGCTCAAGGCCACAAACTGTCGCGAGAACGAATCCCACGAAATAATTCTGGTGGCTATGCCACAAACTGTCGAGCTCGAGTACCAAGGTGCACCAAGGACTAACAGTACTGCTGTTAGCAACCAGCGTTCTGTATTCCGTCCTAAAATGTTTTCATCATGCGTGGGGTCCTTTTCACATGTAAAGATCTCAATCGTTTCAAATATCATAATCATTGATAAAGTCACTTTGAATTTCTGTTACCCCAGCATGAACATACAAAATCAAGTTACTGTAAAAACATATGCAATTCACAGAGAAATATTTCATGAATAACATCAGTTCACTGTCAAATCTTTTTCTAAAGCTTCTTTATCCATTTTCATGCATAATCATAATCTTTTATAAATCGATCGAAAGAAAATCATGTCTAATGATTTAAACCATAATTTCGTAAAACTTGCTTTTCAAAATCCATAGTTGAAATTATCATTTGAAATGACAGTGCATTTGAAAATGTAAATTTGTAGGGAATGTTATTCACTCACCTGTCACGCTCCTAAACAGTTACTCTTTCAGTCCAACCACTTCGATTACTTTCTTTTCTAAATCCCCTGGTATTTTGAAATAGTATATTAACATCCTATTTAAAGTTTCAACATAAATAAATCACTTTTAAGCTACAACCAATTATAAAGGCAAACACTTCATCATTTCTAAACATTGAACACATCCTTTACAAAACTTTGTAACTTCCAAATTTCTCTCAGAACTACTTAATTCTGACACTCGAACTCCATAAGCTTTCTATTTCATCTTTCTTTTCATATGTGTGTGTGTATACATATATGCATATGCATAACAATCCCCAATCACCTTTATTCTTCTTTCATTTAATTACCAATATTCATACTTATGTGCAAACAACAATAATGCCCCATCTCCTTCCTACACTAGCAAATTTCAGATTTTTTTTCAAGACAGAAAAAGGCAAACCCATACCTATGTGCACACGGCTAACTGAGACCAATCTAGCAACAATATTCCAAAACACTTACACTGCACATACAGAACACCCTCACACACAGCAGCAGTGACCACAGTGCATACACATATCTTCCTATGTATCATCCTTCAGCTAACTCACAACCTCAAATGTATTATTGATAGAATTCTAACACAATCTCATAAATATATACAGGTGCGCACCCTAACTATCCTAGCAAGTCATATACTCTTCTTATCAACCCAAAATTCTTTTTTTTTTTTCTAAATCCACCCACGGCATCTCCTGTCCAGCAACAATTTCACACACATACATATACACAAATACTCCCATCATCACCACCTTTCCTCAGCACACCCGAATATAAGCATATATATATCTAAACTATCCCGAGCTCTTTCCTTACGACAACACACACACCCAAAGGCAGGCATCAACTTAAAGCCAGTAGGCGACAACCATTGCGTCATGATATATACATGTTCTTTTACAGTTGACAGGGTTAGATCAAGTTCACAGAACCAAACATTCATTTACAAGCCAAAACCACAAGTCTCTGTTTTCCACAGCAAGCATACAGAACAGAGGAAGAGAAAAGAATAGAAGAGAAAATGCAATTTACCCCACAAATAGCATACCTCAATCGATAATCCTTAACAACATCAACCAACTCAAAGTCAATCAAGCCCCTAAGTCCTTGGCGTTTACACACAGAAGGGTAAGGGGAACAAATAAAATCATGCACTTAAGTCATTCACCACGATAATCAAAACTTTCGACTCCTAATCCTTATTAAAAAGCTTAAATCTTACAAGATCAATCATTATCACCTCAATCTTCCATTTTCAAACAGACCCAACTCGCATTGCAGAGATTAGAGAAGTTAAGGATGAGGGCCGAAACTGAGGGCCTACCTTACACACACTTACAACGGACCCTTGAAGCAACAAAAGAAGTCGGAGGCTGGCACTACAGTAATGGCGAAACTTTACTGGCGGAGAGATGCCCGAATTGAACAGCAGGTGAGAAGCACAGGATTGCCCATATACAGAGGTGAAAAGAAGGAGAAGCACTCACCAGCCACCAGTTCTGACTAGCTAGGAAAGGCGACGGTGACGGCGACAGATCGCAGCATCAAGAGAGCTTGATGTCGCAAACTTCCGTCTCCCCTGCTCACGACCCCTCTGACCCATTTATCAGACCATGACTCTGCGATTGATGCCGACTTATCCAACGTGACAACACAGGCACCAAAATTGACTGAAGCACGACAACGATGGCGTGCAAATTTTCCCCACCGCCGTCTCCCTCCCTCTGATGTCGCTGAGAGTTGCAGAGGAAATGGAGAACGTTGTACGAGCTCTGCAAAGAAAAAGAAGGGAGGGGTAGAATTGTAATTTCGCACGCCAGAGAAAAATAAAAACTTCCACTTCTGTAGTCACCAAGGTTCGAACACAGAACCTCTGATTTTCATCCTCCGTCCCTGACCACTCTGCTACCCATTACTATTTGAAATTTTCTTCCATAAATATATATTTATCTTTTGATAGCATGATTTTAAAGTTTGATAAATTCCTGTACCATAACAAAGATGATCGCATGTTTGCTTATTATCTTCTCATAACATGACATTTGTAAGATTACTTGCTCAACTAATTAAATTGAGAGCATATTTTTCAGATTATCCCATTAACAAAATACACTAGATAATGCCAGTGAATTTACTTTACAAGCTTTCAATGAGTATTGTTTGTATTTGGAGATCGATGTTGAACATATTGTAGCACATGTTCATACATAAAATGGACTTGCAAAATCATTAATTAAATATTTGTAGTTGATTGGAAGACCATTGCTTATAAAATCGAATATCTCAATATCTGCTTGAGGACATGCAATTTTACATGCAATGATGTTAATTCATATCAGACCAACTAGTTATCTCAAGGCCTCCCTTTTACAAATAGTTTTTTATCAAGAACCTAATATTTTCCATCTAAGGACTTTTGGATATATAGTACATATTCCAATTGCTCCATCACAACGCACTAAAATGGGTCCTCAAAAAAGGATAAAAATATATGTTGGGTATGAATCTCCTTCTATAATAAAATACTTAAAGCCAACAATAGGAGATTTACTTACAACTCGATTTCTTATTGTCATTTTAACGAATCAATTTTTCTAACATTAATTGGGAGAAAATAATCAGTTGAAAAATAAAGTTAGTTGAAATGAATTCATTATCTCATCTTGAGCCTTGTACAAAATAATGTGAGTTAGAAGTTTAAAAGATAATTTATTTACAAAGTCTAACTAATCAATTGCCAACGTATTCACTGACCTCAAGAAAGTGACCAAGTCACGTGTTCCTTATTAGACAATATACGGCTTTAATGAATCAAAAGCACACTTGAAGCGTGTTAAGCCCGTTTGTTCCAAAGATAAAAAAATCTTGGAAAAGAAAATGAGCTAGAAATATAGATGACCAGGTTGAGGATATTCAAAGAAATTTAGTGATTCCAGAAGAGTTCTTTAACAACACTAATTCTGAGAGAAACTCAGGTACCTGATACATGTGAAAATGATATCTCAATAAATTATGTTGTCAATGGAATACGATGGGATCGGGATGAAGTCAACATTGACGATATTTTTGCATATAATGTATTGCTTGATGTAATAAATGATGATGAGGATTATGAACCAATGCCTATTAGCGAATACAAACAAAAAGAGGATTGACCAAAATGGAAAGATACAATTGAGGCAGAATTAAAATTATTAGGAAAATAAAAAGTTTTTTGCCCTATGGTTCTTACACCTGAATATGTAAAACTAGTTGGATACAAATGGGGTTTTGTGCAAAAATGAAATAAAATGGTGAATTAGTAAGATACAAAGCATGAATTGTTGCTCAAGGATTTGCACAAAGACCTAGTCTTAATTTTGTAGAAACATACTCACTAGTGGTGGATGCAACTACTGTTCGATATTTAATTAGTCTTACAGTAAATGAAGGCTTCGATTTGCGTCTAATGGATGTTGTTATAGTCTATTTGTATGGCTCAATTGACAATGACATTTATATGAGTCTCCCTGACAGATTTAAGTTGCCAAAAACATACAATTCAAGTTCTCGAGAATGGTACTCAATTAAGTTAAATAAGTCTTTATATAGATCGAAGTAATCAAGGCGCATGTAGTATAATAGACTTAGTGAAAATCTATTGAAAGAATGATATAAAAATGACTAGATATGCCCATATATTTTCATAAAAAGATCTGAAAATGAATTTGCTATAATTGTTATTTATGTTGATGACATAAATATTATTGGAACTCCTGAAGAGATTTCTAAAGTGGTGAATTGCTTAAAGAAATAGTTTGAAATGAAGGATTTTAAGAAGAACAAACTTTTGCCTTAGACTACAAATTGAACATCTAAAAAATATGATTTTCTTGTATCAAAAAACTTACACGAGAAAAGTCTTAAAATATTTCTGTATGGATAAATCATATCCATTATGCACTCTGATGATTGTAAGATCTCTGGAGAAAGATAAATACCCCTTTAGAGCTTAAGAAGCTGGTGACGAAGAACTACTTTGCCTAGAAGTTTCGTACCTTAGTACAATTAGTGCGCTTATGTTGTAAGGAATTGGAAGACACACAGCGGAAATTAATTTTAAAAAATTTCCATTCCTTGCCAGGATCTACCGTATGTGTTTAAGTCAGGTGGGAAGAAGTATTACCCTTAGTGTGCCTCAGCGACTTCCACAGCTTTCGGTCACGACGTTCACAGCTTCTCTCCGCGGCTCGTGCTCCCTTTTTTATCACAAGAAGTCGACGACTCAGGTCGGCTTCCTCTACTGGTATCCACACGAACAGCGTTCCAACCACGAACGACGTACTAGCGTCTCTTGTTCCTCCAGGGCTTTCTCAAGAGTTCGTTCTCTCCGTCTATATTTTGGCAGTCTCTTATCTGCAAACCTTTTTGCAGGGTCCCCTTCGGCCTTTCTGTGTTCTATGTGTATGTCTATCCAAAACGTAGCTCCTAATATCAGATATATAGGATGCTCTGTGTTTTCTTCTACCGAATTGGATTTTAGGAGTTAATCTTATATTAATTCTGAAATTAATACAATATCATATATTGTATAATTTGATAAGAAACTAATTAAATAAATAATATTAAATCCGTCCCACAGATTTAATTTACCTATTTATTTAACTTAAAATAAAGCTAAGACTGAACTGTATTTGATTTATTCTCATAAATCAAATTTGAGATATCATATCAATTTGAATTTCAAATTCAAACGTGGTAGAGATTTAATTTATCCTTGTAAATTAAATCTTATAAATATCTCTTATATGAGATATCCTATCAATTTGAATTTCGAATTCAAACGTGATGGAGATTTAATTTATCCTTATAAATTAAATCTCATATATCTCTTATATATAATGTATATATACAAATTTATATATATATACGAATATAAATATAAATAAATATATATACATCTATCCTGGATCATTCATTGAATCTGGACATGTCTTAGATTCAATGAATATGGATATCATAGCTCGTGTTGGGCTATTTTGTGTGCGACCTTGTAGGCCCATATGAAGTTGGCAGTGGGCCATTTGTTATACTAGCCCACAAGTCGCAAGCGGTCTCTAGCAAGACATAACGACTACCCAAATCATATGAGGATCGTTAAACGATATAACCTTTTATACAACCATATCATGTCCCTTCTGTCACGCGATATTTTGGTCATGGATGAGGCATGGATAATGTCATCCTCCTATTCCTGACCGTTACTTTCTTGATCCCTGAGTAGTCTGACTATAGAAATGGAACTACCTTTCTATTACAGTATGGCCATACATTTCTCAGACTCACTCATCGAGGGGCCCAGTAATATCTCTCTACGAATGTGAGGGACAAATTCCATCTTGACCATTCACATTCCTTTGTATGAAAAACCACTAAGCCCGAACATAGTCTTTATGATCACTCGGTCAAAAGTGACTTTTGACTAGGTCAAAGCTGAGCGTTTGTCATGTAGGAATCCATGATGATCTCAGGTCAAAGGGCATATTGACATGGTTTGTATATGAGAGAAGCTTATGACGTTACCCATGCAGTTCTCTCATAGCGGGTCGGTCCAACACCTTGTACTCTTACATGTGCCTATGACTTTGATTTATATCTCTATACATCTTCAAAGTCATATTGGTCTTATTTCATCTGTGCTCCCGCATAGATAATCGACCAGGGATATTTAGGATAAGATCACAAATTATCCAAGGATGGTCATCATAATAAACATGCAAATAATATGATAACACAATTAATAAATTCATAAATTAATAATGTTCATAAGATAATGATTGGCCCATAGGGCACGATTTCCAACATATGTATCTTGCTAGTCATACACGACTGAATATATCATTTGATGTTAACTAACAAGATATAGTTCTTTACCAACGCGAAGACATTGGAATGGGATTAAACACATTATTTGCTACTTGAAGGGTATTATAGATATGGGATTATTTTCTTCGAACTAACACAAGATTGACTTTGTCAACTATGCAAATGCTAGATTTCAGTATGATCCACATCTTGGTAGATTATAAACATACTATTTATTCATATGTAATAGTATAGTTATTTTATGGCGATCAATGAAACATACCATATTAGGCACATATTCTAATCATGCAAAAATGTTAGCGATACGTGAAGCAAGTTGATAATATGTATGGTTAATATTGATAATACATCATATACATACCACTTGTAGATTGTCATCTAGTAAAATGATCCTAACAGTCATACATGAAGATAATATTGCATGTATTGCCCAACTAAAAGAAGGGTATTTCAAAGGAGATAGAACAAAACATATTTCTCCAAAAAAAATCACACATTATTTTCAAAAGAATGGTGAGATTAACATCCAGCAAATCCGTTCCAAAGAAAATTTAGCAGATTTGTTCACTAAGTAACTTCCGACAACAGTATTTGAGAAGCTCATACATGATATTAGACTTCGTAGGTTTAGAGATATCAATTGACTTTGTCAAAAGGGGAAGTCAATACATGATGTACTCTTTTTTCCTTTACTAGAGTTTTGTCCCATTGAATTTTCTTAGCAAGATTTTTAAAGAGGTAGCGCTATGAGCATATCAATTAATTGTGTATTCTTTTTCTTCCATTAGGCTTTTATTCCACTGGGTTTTTCCTATTTAAAATTTTTTAATGAGGTATATTATTAAATAATAGATATATAAAGGGGGAGTATTATGAATATTAAAATATTGATGTACATCTCCCTCTTTCTCTTCAACTGTACTAAGTAATTGTCACTACTCAATTACTCCTCCACTACTAAATTAAACTTGTAACTTTCATTAAGTCCTTCATAAATTTTATTACCCACTATTTGTCATTTAAGTTTGGACCTACATATAAGATTATGCCTATAAATAAGGCATATCATTTGTATTGAAAAATGGTAGAAGAATAGAATTTATTTCTCTTATTTTTTTATTTATGGAAATAATCTTAATGGGTTAAAAATGTACGGTGATTAACTTAAAAACAATGTTTTCGGCCAGGTACCTAAAGAAAAAGTGGCCGCTATATAGAAATATTTTAATAATATGGTCATCAATTTAGTTATAATAAACATGTGAAATATTTCAATGGTTTTATTTAGCTATGATTAAATTATATTTGTGAAATTTAAGTTTATAGTTTTTTGTCGATCATCCTTTATTTTTTTTAGAATTATCTAGTATATGATATTATCATATTCTCTACTTTTCAATAATATTGAAATTAAAAAATCTTACTTTTCTGATTTGAGATGGAGACATAGAATTCCGTGGCCGATATGTCCCCCGGAAAAGCCCAGGAAGCCGGTAGGTGGCACTGATATGACCACTACTAAACAATAATTATCTCGTAGCTTTAATTAGATAATATTGCAATCACAACGAGGAATTGATAGATTTCTAGATTATCAGAACCAAGTATTTTATCCTTCGTTTTTTTTTTCAAAAAAAGAATTGATAAAAATTGCTAATAAAATATGTTTTCTATTTCAAAACGTTGAGTCAGATGGGGGGAAAATCTCCACCAAGTTCGTCAAATAAGGCACAAAGATCAAAACCCACGACCAAAAAGGGAGCAATTTTTTATATGAGTTATATTCAATTGAATTTAGATGTGAATATATAAATATTTTTTGAAAAAGAGAGCAAAAGAATCACTATTTTAATTACCTCATGCAGCACGAGAGCACATTTCCATAAACCGTAGCAAGTTCAAATGTTTTGTGCTTAAAGGGGAAATCAAATCTCTAATATATCAAGAAAGAGAAAAAAACCTAGGTAACAAAAACTGTTTTGTCATTAGAAATATTTGATTTAATGGTGATCAGTTAGATTATAAAATAAATAAACTATATACGAATTCTACTTTATTAGAAAAGAATTTTAGAAGAGACATGTTAGTCGTAAAATTTTAATTTAAATTAGTTAATTATTTAAATATATATTTGGTAATAAGATCGATAAAAAGAGTTACGAAAAAAATGTTTTGTTGAATTTGTGATTAAAACAGTTTATTCGTACAATGAATATCATAATACGTTTAATTATGTGGTTGTTAAAAGTCAGGATGCTGATATTCCATAATCTTTGGATCTTTTCACAATTTGTGGAACTTTTCTCGAGCCAAGTGTTGGACGGAAAACAAAGTCATTTTCATACTTGAAGATGACATATGATTAGAAGGGTTCATGAATACACATTTAATAATATATTTTAAACTAGATAAGTTTTGTCACATATATATAATATAGAAAATTCAATATCACTTTTTAAATTATTTTATAATTTATTTAACACTCTAAAATAGTTTTTTCATAATACTTAATATCTTAAACTAATTTATGATTTATCTAGCATTCTAAAATAATTTTATATTAATACTCAATATCCTAAATTTAAGATATTTATTATTGCTAAAAAAATATTTTAAAAATAAAATAATTCCAAAAATATTTTAGTGTAATACTACTTAAAAATATTTCAAATTATTGAATATTACATATTAACCCTCCTTCCCATTATATATTATTGTTATTTTGTTCAAATCCAGATATTCTAACAATCTCCCAATTAAATATGAGTTTATTACTTCCTCATATATATTGACGATGGCAAAGATACCAAATTCCAAGTGAAGAGTAGGTAAATTTTGTCAAATTTGACTCCATCTGCTTCATGATATTGATATATATATTGGATTTTAATTACCGACACTCCTTGAAAGATGTAGAAACTTAGCAAATATATAGGTAATAAGTGTCAACCTCCTAGGAAAAGCAAGATTATTAGCAGCCCACATATGGACGAAAGGCAAAATATGAAACACATGTTAATGATGTAGCCAGTCAGCTAGGACACACAAACAGCCTATAAATACTATAGAATTCTTCAAAGCCATACATCAAATCGGTATAAGGCAAATTGTTCAACTATACTATTACTTCCTCTCGCTCTCTCTCGCCTAGTTTCCAACAATGGCTTCCCTTCATCGTCCATGTCCATCTGGGCTAGAAATTGAAGCGATGACGTTTGATGTGATGGGAGAAAAAGCAACACGTGGTCCAATTACAGAGAAGAAGAAGAAGAAGAAGAAGAAGAAGAGTGATGATATTATTATGGATGGAGGAGAAGAAAAGGGAATATGGCTGACGTGGGAGGATGTGTGGGTGACAGCTTCTTCTTCTTCAAGTTGGAAGAAGAAGAAGAAAGGGATTAATTATTATGGAAGAAAAGCAATACTTGAAGGTCTCACTGGTTATGCAAAACCAGGCCAGCTTTTGGCCGTTATGGGTCCTTCTGGTTGTGGCAAGTCCACTCTTCTTGATACTTTAGCAGGTAATTCATTCCTTCTTTAACTGTTTGTGTTTTTTCTTATATAGAGTTTATTTAGGAGGAGTGTAAGATCTTATTAAATCCTTTTAAATTTTAGTTTAAATTTTAGATAAAATATTTATGCTAAGAGGAGTGGCCTTAAAACCTAAAATTAGACTATATAGTTGCTCAATAATTAAAAATATAATCTAAAAAAAGTACCCAATATCAATTAATAGTATAAAAAAAGTTTATTTTAGTTTTGAATTAATACCTCTATCAACTTTATCTTTTAAAGTTATAATTTTTTTCTCAATTTTTTCTCTATTCATTACACATATTAAAGAGATTTTATATTAAATGGGTAGTTTCTAATACCAAGGATTAAAAGAGATACTCCTCCGAGTCTAAATATATTAGTTGATTAGGGGTTAGTTTAATTATGGTCATAAATATAAAACTTGTATCCATTTTATTGCAAATATTTATTATTTTTTTAAAATTAATTTATATAACTCATAAAATGATATATAATCAAAATGTTACCCAAAATATTTTAAGGAGATTAGGTGATATGTGCTATAATTAACTAATTTATCTAATTTTTTTAATCTACTCAAAATAGTTAAATACCTCTTACATTAAGGGTAATAGGAGTATTTTATGAAAATCAACATATATTTTTTATAAATAACTAATTTAATTAAGTTTCTTAATTTCTATAATTTTATTATCTAACTCATATATTTAAGACTGAAGAGAGATTATATGTGAGATGCATGGTACATTGATCTAGTGCATTTTCAAATGACTTGTTACACTAAAATGGGAAGACCTCGTGAAGCATATGCTTGTTGTTTCCTAATAGTCAATTTTTCTAAGTCTCATTTGGTATTGTAAATTAACGTTATCAACCAGGTGGGACTCACATTAATTTTGAATTTTTTTCTCTACCATCAATTAGGGGTGTTCATGAGTGAGGACCGGGATACTGAATGCATTTCATGTCCTGTGTCCTTTTTGATATTTTTCCTATTTTGACCAAAATTAGGACGGGATAGGAATTCTCGATTGGAAAAGTTAAATACCAAAAACATGAATCAAATCAAAAAAATAAAGCAAAAATGGAGGGGTGAATAGCAGAAAGAAAAGTGAGTGAAATTGGTCTTACTCAAACTTCAGAGCCTGGACTTCAAAATCAGCCACGGTAACCAGAGTCAGATCATTTTTCTCAAGAAAACCCTCCCATCACTTGAGAATAGTGATGCTTTAACCTGCAGAATGCATACAACTCACATAAACCTCACACCATTTCAAAGCTTTTAAAACATAAATAGGAAGAAGAGTGGAGAGGAAATCATATTTTAATATACTCCCTTCTTCTTCAGAATAACTATAACTTATAATGCAAAATTTCGTGTCTCGTAACGTGCAAAAATATAAATAAGTTCCAAATTATTTAATAAAAAAAAACGAGGATTACCTTGAAGAACAGACGACAAGCCTTCTCCACCGCATCAACAGGAGCTTCAACCTCTTTGTGATACTTTGCTTTCTGCACCGGTAATGGCCGGCTCGACCTAATACGAAGATAGAAATTTCAGCTTTTGAGAACAAAAAACGATTTCAGCTCTTGAGGCTCCGGAGGCAACGCATGGTGGCGAAATTGTAACTATGAGAAAATCGGACGGCGGATAAGTGAGAAACTAAAGGGAGAATGTTCATGGTGCGAATCAAAAGAAAAGGGGAGAGAGAGAGACAGACTATTGAGTCGGTGATAAGCAAAATGGGAAGCGAGAAAAAAATGTGTGGGCAATAAAAACCAGAGTTGTTCTCTGGTTGTCTAATGGTGTGTTTAGATTAGCTTTTAGAGAATAGATTTTGAGAAGAATAGATTCTGGAGAATAGATTTTAGGAAGAATAGATTTAAAAAATAGAGATGTTTGGATAATTAGTAGTAGAATTATGAGCGAGTGAGGGGGAGGAAATGAGTAGCGGAGGAGCGAGTGAGTGAAAGGGAGGAAGTGAGTGTCTGGTAGGGCTACCAATGCGAAGGTGACTGATGAGCTGAAGAACTGAGACGCAAAAGATTGAAGAAAATTAATATTTATCAATTTAAAAAAAGTTAAAATTATTAAAAATCTTCAGAAAAGGATAGGACGTCTCGAGGGTCAGACCGAAATCTATTTTATTTCAACTTTTTCTCAATCTTGACCCTATAAATTTTCATCCTAATCCTTATCAGGATATGAATGATCCGTTTCAAAACTCCTAGAACTAGGTTTGGACATCCAGGATATGACAAATTTGACCACTCCTACCATCAATATCCCCCTATCTCTTTCTTAGTCCTGAGGAAGTGTTTTCATCTTCCAGAAAATGAATGAAATAGTTGAAGAAGAAAAAACAATTTTTTACATATCAACTAAATTTCAGTCTTTTCTTGGTATCTAAATTTAGATAAATTATCTTATATTATTTAGGAACAGTGGGAGTATATAATACATACAGTACATTTTTAAAAACAAATTGATGAGTATAGAGAATTCAAATTGGAATTTGATAGGGATAAAGAACTTTATATAGTTTTTATTTTCCAAAAAAATGAATTATTATTTAAGGCTTGTTTGACCAAAACTTTGAAATGAATTATAATCGCACAGGGAGATTGGGTTCAAACGCAAGGCAAGCTGGGGAAATTCTTATTAATGGCCACAAACAAACACTGGCTTATGGCACCTCGGTACGTATAACTTTTTCATACATTGAGAAAAATTAGTTACCCATCCCATGGTAAACTTTAAGAGAAACAATCAATCGAATGTTAAAATAATAATAATTTTATTATTGGGTATACTCTTTAGTCTTTACTGTCTCAAATATAAGACCTTTTTTAAAAAATATATATTTATAATATGAGTCACTTAATAGTGAATTATTAATGAACTTTTTTTTCAAATAATATTCCTATAAAAAATTATTAAGAGAAGATTTGAAGTCTAATGTATTGTGCTTTTCTTTGCTCTGGGTAAAATTAGAAAAATATTTTATTTTCAGACTCAATGAGTTAACCACCTCTCACTTCTAATGAGATTGTTAGAGGTAACTATATAAAATAAAAACCACCCAGCATATGTTCAAAATTTCAAATTGATCGTGCTTAGTTAATTCTTATTTAATCTTATTTATAAGTTATTTGAAACATATTTTACTAGAATTAAGAAAGATTTTAAATCTCATTAAATTTGCTTTAAAACTTAAAAACTGTTAATTTTATCCCTATTTAATACCTACTATACCCTATAAGTAGAGAGTCTACATAATCATAAATAAATTATAAAATTAAAAATTTATATAAAAATTTTAATGATATGATTTATAAATTAAGTAGGAAAAAATATCTTTCTCTTTTATAAATAGTACTAGAGGAGTGTGTGTGTATAGAGAGAGACGTAAAACACTGAAAAATGATATATTTCAACCTTGTTTCTTGCAGGCATATGTAATGCAAGATGTCACTTTACTCACAACCCTAACGGTTGGAGAAGCAGTGAACTATTCAGCTCAGCTTCAACTACCTGACACAATGACAAAGGAAGAGAAGAAGGAGAGAGCAGAGCTCACAATAAGAGAAATGGGTCTTCAAGACGCCGTTAACACAAGAATTGGAGGTTGGGGTTGTAAGGGAATAAGTGGAGGCCAAAAGAGAAGAGTTAGTATCTGCATAGAGATCCTTACACGTCCAAGACTTCTGTTTCTTGATGAACCAACCAGTGGACTTGACAGTGCAGCCTCGTACTATGTCACGAGCAGAATTGCCAGCCTTGATCGAAAGGATGGGATTCAAAGGACTATTATTGCATCCATTCATCAGCCTAGTATTGAAGTTTTTCAGCTCTTTGATAATCTTTGTCTTCTTTCTTCTGGAAAAACTGTCTTCTTTGGTCCTGCTTCTGCAGCAAGCCAGGTGAGGTTTTCATGAATTCACACATACTCTCTCCCGTTTATCTTAAAAGGCACTTTCTGGAAGAGTGAATGATCTTACCACTCTTATGTTTATTATAGGCCCATTTTATATAATCCTCACATATTAAAAAATGATAGCTAAGTGATTAAATATATCTTAAATTCATAAGATTTTTCAAGTTTACCCTTATTAAATAATGTGTATTGAAAACATATGTTATATATTTTATCACACCTCTTTCCTCATTCGATAGATTGATATGGGATATTAATTAAGTTTTTCCAAAATTACCCCTATTTAAAGTCATTAATGCAAAACAAATTTGAAAAGTTTTTATTTAAATATAGGTAAAATTAGAAATTTATTCTATTTTTAGACAAAATTAATAATTTAATGACTACCCCCTCTTAATTATGGTGAAATTGTTAGAAGTGTCTTATAACAGATAGGAAGTCTCTTTGTTTTTATCTTAAGTTTAAATTATATGCGCACTGACCATTATATATATTGCATTTGTTAATTGTGTGTTGTAGTTCTTTGCTTCAAATGGCTTTCCTTGTCCGGCTCTCCAGAACCCATCTGATCATTTCTTGAAAACTATAAACAATGATTTCGATGAAGATCAGGTCTGCTTCATGCACTATATATATATATATATATATAGTTAAACATTATATTAGCCATGTATGCGGCTAAACTCAGACACATTATTTGATTGAGATCATTCTTGCTTGTTTGTCAGGACATTGAACTGGGCTTATCTACCAATCAAAGGAAACCCACAGAAGAAGCAATAGAAATGCTTGGGAAGTCATACAAGTCTTCTGATTTAAACCAACAAGTTCGAGCAGAAGTAGCAGCACTATCTTCACAGGTTTGTTGGATCCATATTCAAAAGAGCATAAATTTTATATGAACTATGTATGTATGTATGTATGTATGTATGTATGTATGTATGTATGTATGTATGTATGTATGTATGTATGTATGTATGTATGTATGTATGTATGTATGTATGTATGTATGTATGTATGTATGTTTGAAGAAGCTAAGATAATTACCGGATTTGTTGATTCAGGGAAGTGGAATGGTGGAGGAGAAGAAGAAGAAAGGGCATGCAAGCTTCCATACGCAGTGCATTGTGCTTACCAAGAGATCATTTGTGAACATGCGTCGTGATTTAGGCTATTACTGGTTGCGCCTTGTCATATATGTCGCTGTGGCTATAGGTTTGGCCACTGTGTTCTACGATTTGGGCATGAGTGAAGGGTCTATTAAGGTAAAAACTAGGTAACTAATTTACGGATATTAAAAAAATTAATTTAATTATCTATAACAAATATGTGTTGATTTATTTAAAATATTATTTTTAATCATATACGTTGTAACTATCCTTTGATTTATCTATAATATCCTTTAATTATTATTGAACGGGTATAAATAGGGATAATTTAAAATAAAAATCATAAATATAAGAAATATATTTTATATTTAAAAATAAAATTAACTCCTCAATTAAATTCTATACTAAGAACCAGAAAAGTATTATATTCGTGCATGCATCTAATCCACTTTATTAGAAAAAGCCACACAACCTTACCCTTACTAACAGAAAGATTATTTCTAATATTTGAACCATTGACCTCTAAATTATATGATATCCACCTTACTGCTGTGCCAAAGCTTACCCTCAATTTAATCCACTTTGCATTTCTAATTAATAGTTTTGTATATGTTACAGGATAGAGGATCATTTCTTGCGTTTGTGTCTTCCTTCATAACTTTTATGACCATTGGTGGATTCCCTTCCTTTGTAGAAGACATGAAGGTATATATATTCTCCCTCTCTTCATTGAATATTAGATTCAGAACTAAAATATAAGCCCAACATTGGTTATATTAAAAATTGAAGTAACTGGATACTTCTTTCTATTATAAATCTTAAATCTAGATGCTAAATAATTAATTTACAGAATTTACTTGTAAAAAAGTGTGTTAGTTTCTCTAAAAATATTATTTTTAATTCTTTGTATGAAAAATATTCATTTGATAAAAAATTCTTAATATGTGCAATTAATAAAGAGAGTTTAAGATATAAATTATAGATTTATGAAACAAAATGGATTGAGTTTTTATATTTAGATCAAAACAAATCCTACTATTAATTCTTATACTTAGAACTAGTACTTTTTTATATATAAAAAAATTTAAGTGAATTTAGCATCAATCTTTTATTAAAATTAGGATATAATCTAGGGCAGAGCCTCTACTACAAAGAACTATTACATTTTAAATATAGTATGGAGTTCAATTATGTAAATGAAAAAGGACCATATTAAAACAGTAGTTTTCCTCTATTAGGCCCAATTAACACAACTCATTCAAATTAGTCGTCATATATATCATTAATATTTAATATATGAGTGTGGAATTATCCGTTCGACCTTTGATGTTTTAAGATATGACATGTATTGTAATAATTCGTACTCTATTATAAACATTGAGTTAATTTTGTAGTATAAAATTTTATTAGATTTTTCTAAGTTTTGAATTCGTCTCATAAATATGATATTTGTATTAAGAAGGATAACTATAAGCTCTAAAAGTTTCCTGTGACTGATATAAAAAAACTCACTCTATCACTTAAAAAGGTGTGAATATATATATATATATATATATATATATATATATATATATAGTCACCGTTTCTCTACTGATGCAGGTATTTCAAAGGGAAAGGCTAAATGGTCAATATGGAGTGACAGCGTATGTGATAGGAAACACCTTATCTTCAATCCCATACCTATTACTCGTCACTCTCATTCCTGGAGCCATAGCCTATTACCTCCCAGGCCTTCAAAAATCTGCAGAAAACTTCATCTTCTTCTGCGGCATCCTCTTTTCATGTTTAATGCTAGTTGAAAGCCTCATGATGATAGTGGCAAGCATTGTCCCTAACTTCCTCATGGGAATCATAACCGGTGCTGGTCTTCAAGGTATCATGATCCTTGCAGCAGGCTTCTTCAGATTGCCCCATGACCTTCCCAGAATCTTCTGGAAGTTTCCTCTCTTCTACGTCGCCTTCCATCGATACGCCTACCAAGGTCTGTTCAAGAACGAGTTTGAAGGACTCAGGTTTGGTGGTAGAAGTGGGGAAGATATTCTGAGAAGCATATGGCAAGTTAACACGAGTTATTCTAAGTGGGTTGATCTTGGGATTCTTCTGGGGATGATTGTTGTGTATAGAGTTGTGTTCTTGGTGATCATTAAGGGTACTGAGAAGATGAAGCCTGTAATTCCTTCTCTCCTTTCTGGGCCTGATCTTAAGGAGCTTTCAGGTCAGACCAATCCAAATGCTACTCCTTTACATGAAGGAGCTGCTTAAATAAAATCCAATGTGTGATTACAATAAGATTATGTTTAATTACGTCTGTCATCAATGTATTATTAGTAACTCTACTGATAAAATATCATTGTACTCCTCCTCTTCCGCTCCACGCGCTCCACAGTATAAGTCACCTATAGAGGAATCCTTTATTTCATAATATATGTCACGTGTAATTAAATGTTTTTCTTTTACTTCTCGTATTTTTCTCTTTTCTTCAAAGCTTTATTTAACATTGGTAAACTAGAAATTTTTAAATTTAAAACAAATTTAATAAGTTAACTAGCATTTCTTAGTTTTAATAAATTAGTTAAAATAACTTAACTTGTTGTAGACTGGAGGGAATATATCTATTAGTGGTAATTAGTACTACCTTACTTATTCCATATATCAACAAAAATAGTTAAAAGTATTAAATTTGTCATAAAATTTAAGTGATTTTCAATGTTACCTATATTAATTATACTAAACTCAAATATCATATTAATTTCTATTATCTCTCACTATATTTATTAAATATGAGCATATATGAAAAAACTTAATATTACTGGATCAAGAACACCTACAACGTTCCTTCTAGAAGGTGCCTATAAGAGGAAGCAGGATGAAGCATAATTTATATATCTAATATGCAATTTTATTGTTTACACTAAAGTTCACAAGAATGCATTATCTCGTTAGCTAATCTCATACAGGAAAGCAAAAATCATGTAGGCAAAACAGTCTTCAAATCCTTATGCATTGTTCTAATTACAGTAGAAACCTGCTCAATCTGATTCTTATTGGAACATGCTGCTAGTAGTACCTTAGCAGTTCCTGCATCTGGGTAACAACCAGAATCAACCATTTCTTCAAATATTTCTAAGCACTTACCATAGAGTTTCTTTCTAGAGTAAGCTGCAATCCGAGATGTCCAAGTCACCACGTCGGGTTTTAAATCCTTGCCGGCGAGAGACCGGAACAGCTCTTCCATTCTGTCTATGAAACCGGCTCGTCCATACATGTTTATTAAGATGTTGTATGTGCTGATATCATCTACATGTGATCTTTTCTCCATTACTGATAGTACTTCCTCCATCTTTTCAAATTGGCCTAGCCTTCCATACAGGTTTAGCATACTGTTGAGAACATAAGTATCTAATTTCAGGCCAGATTTGTGCATTCGGTTAAGAATGTCCTCGCATTTTCCGACGTTTCCTGTCTTGGAATAGGCAGACAAAAGAACCATATGGGACTTCATTGTTGGTGTCATTCCTACTCTCTTCATCTCTTCAAAGGTAGCTTCTGCTTCTACATTTCATAAAAGGATGCGTTTAGAAGTATAGTAATGAAAGAACATGGGAAAACTATTTTGCAAGTATGTACATTTTCTCTCAATTTTTAATTAGGTTAAGGTCAAATTTTGTACCAGAAGTTTTTGAGTAAAAGCTGTAGATGTCTGAAAGTTTTTCTTAGAACAATATTGCCGTAAGTGTTAAAAAGGAAGCAAAGTTGTCCTAACTATTAAAAACTAATGTTGACCATTAATATTTTTAATAACTAAGTGTGGCATTGCTTTTTTTTTAACATTTTTACGCGATATTGATCCAAGAATAACTTCCAAATATCTACAACTCCTACAGAAAAGCTTCGAGGGTAAATTGGAGGTTAGCCTTTTATAATTTGATACATATGTTTGTTTCTCGCTTTATTAAATCCTTCGATTTTTCTCCATTAACACCGTTGGTCTGTATAATTTAGCTATGTTAGCCTTTGTACAGGAACTAGTTGTGCAAACAAAATAAAGTTAAAGGACTTAATAAAGAGAGAAAAAAGCGTAGGTACTAAACTAAAAATTGTGGAAAAGTATAAGTATCTGCAAAATAGTTTTCTCAAAGAAGATCTGTTGATTAGTTTTACGGCTAGATTTCTAAAGTTTGTTGCTCCAATTCTTCCTAATCAAATTCAGTCCTGTTTTTTACACCAAAAAAAAAGTTCACTCCAGTTCAGACAAAACAAAGGTAAACTCTCTGTTTTCAAACAAGTAAAAGAAACAAAACAAAGTGATAAATTTACCCTCTTGAAGACCTGCTCTCCCATAGGCATCTACTAAGATATTATATGAAGCTCGATCTGGTTCACATCCCATGTGCTGCATTAATGAAAAAATTTCTGCAGCCCCAAATGGATAACCTGCACGGCTGTTGCAATATGTCAGGATTTTTTTTCTGCAGATGGAAGCATATATTTTATAGTATAAATTACTATAATAAGTAATGATTAATATAATATTTAGTCTTATAGTTTGCCCTCATTTGGTTTTGGTCTCTCAAATTTCTTTTCGTATAAAACATTGATTCCTATAATTTAATAAGAACCTAGATTATTTGATCCCTTGATGAACTAAAACATAGGGTTTGAAACTATAGGGACTAAAATCAAAATGAAAGTAAACTATAAAGACCAAATATTATATTAATCAGAATAAATTTTAATATGAATGAATTCATAAGAACATATTGCATATCAACCTGTAAGCTTCCATAAGGGCATTATAAGCATATACGTCTGGTTCAAGCCCTGCTTCTTGCATTTGTTCAAATATTTCTTCTGCCTTCTCACACAGTCCCTCTCTAGCAAATGCATTCACCATGGCAGTATACGTGCAAATATTTCGTTTACACTTGAAACTCTTCATTTCATAGAACAATTTTAGGGCCATGGAGGATCTGCTTGCCTGTACAAAAATCAAATTTCAAAGCATAAATATTTAGAGGAAAATAATGTTGTTGCCATAGCACCATCAAGCAAGACACATTTGCTTCATGCATCTGTAACTGCGGTTTAAGCTGAATCAGAATCAGTATTTTGACCTCAAAAAACCAATGAGCTTTCATCTTAAACATGGATTTGCAGAACTGATGCAGCCAACCTCAAGTGAATTGTTGGGAGAAAGAGGTGAACACCCTACCCTCACCCTTTTTGAGTGAGCACCCGATATCATTGCCACCCCTCAAGGAATTACATACTAGACTAATCCGAATCAAACCATGGTAGGATCTATTTGGGGGTGACCCTACCACCTATGCTGCTGGAACAACTTCTACCAGTTGATCCAAGTGCTCAATGGTAGGATTTACCAGTTCGTACTAGCATAAAATAATACACTTGAGGATGAAAGGAGAAATTGTGGGAATAAGATCACTACCTTCCCTCTGGAATAAGTCTTTTTAGAGGTAAGGTGTGAGAAAAGTAGGACAAAGCTGCTTTTGGGAGCATCAAACAACCAAATCAGCACTGAAACCTCTGCACTCTACTCATGGACCACGAATTCTTATGATTGTCGGCTATAAATATTTTCATAGACTATCAGATCAATTGGAAAGCTTAATGCCACAAGTTCATAACAATGACCACTTAAAAAAAAAAATCAGATAACCCTAACTACCTTACCTTTCCATATAAGTTTATCATCATGGTATATGTTTCAGTAGTTGGCTTGCAGCCATCCCTCCTCATCCTCTGGAAAATCTCTTCAGCTTTTTGGTGATTTTGGCCTTTCATTAGCCCATCAATATATGCATTGAATACAACCGCACCTGAGTTTTTCAGTCTAAAAAATAATTAGCTAACTTGGTCAAAGAGACTCTAATACCATGTTAAATTCTACTTCAGCAAAAAGGTTAAGTTGTTAGGCAAATACTTATGATGCATCTCATTCACTATATGTGGGGAATCAGTTAATTATTAAGGTTCATACTTAGAGGAAGGCCATCATTTCGCATCTCAGCAAAGACGGCTTCGGCTTTCCCAAACAAACCAGACATGCAATAGGCCTTTATAAGAAGAGCATACGTATCTTCTGTAGGAATACAATGTGCCTCAAGAAGATTCAGATAAGTGGATTCTGCCTCCTTGTATTGAAACTTTTGCCCAAATGCATCGATGAGTAAATTGTAGCATATGACATCAGGCTTAAAGGAGCTCCTATACAGTATCCATTGACATAACTGCACAGAAGGTTGTGTTATTATGCCCAATAAAAAACAAAATTGCAAGCCAAATAGAAATATCTCAAAATATTTGAGATAGAGCCTAAGGTAAGACTATCTAATTCCACTATGCTAAAAGGAGAGAGAGAATTTCCAGTGTGAGGGTATCTTCAGCTTCACTTATTTGATGCTAGTATACTCCTCTGGTCTTATTTATAACCCACTCCTAATATATTACGGACTAAAAAAATCTTTAAACTTCATGAACTCTGTTTCAAAATTCAACAACTTTCTAACTTTGTCATACCAAAAATTCTTTCTCCCTCTACCCTATATTGCAAGGAATAACTAAGTAATTAAAACAGAAAAAAGGGGGGACAGCAGAAAAGGAAAACCAGCAAGAGTTTCTTACTAAAATTATTGAATCCCACTGTTTTCTCAGTCGGAGCTGAACAGCTACATTAAATATATCATCCCATGTTGAAAGAGAAGAAGGAAGTGTGTCAAGTGAACTCCAAATCTCCTCAGTATTATTTACTTGGCTTTGCACATAATCCAGAATCTGCTGTGCAGCTGGACTTAAAACTGGGAAAATTCCATCTACAAATCCAGACCCATATTTCCATCCTCGTCCTCTCAAAGACCCACCTGCTCAGAAAATTCACCAGCGTTATTGAATGATACACTCCAGCATATATATATATATATATATATATATATATGTATGTATGTATGTATGTATATGTATATGTATATGTATATGTATATGTATATGTATATGTATATATCACAGAGACCAAAAAAGAGTATTAGTTTGTGGTTCAGTTATATATATATATATACATCTTTTCCTAGACAACTTCTTGTGATTGAAAGTTCTTAAGTTTCCACGTTTATCAATATAGAAGCTGTCTTGCTTGTACTTCTTCAAAGGGCCTCCATTGGAATCATTTGCCTTCCATTCAAAATCCCCAATGCAATTCCTTGGTTCTATAAATATATTATTCAGAGCGCACGCACAATTTAACCTGCAAAACAGCATAAAGCAATTTCATTTTCAAATTGCCATAGCAGGTGTGTGAAGTTAAAGCATTTACAAATTAACCGGCAATGGTATTCTTACTGCAACAAATGAAGGTAGTAAGCACTGTTGAAACTTGAAATAAAGAATTTTCTTTTAAGATTGTCATACCCATTACTGAGAACTTATGAAATGGCGGTATAGTGAGTACTCGCAGTGAAAAAGAAGAGTATTTTGAAGGAAAAAATGGAATGAGACTCACATGAAAGCATGCAGGGGAAGTTCCGAGTTTCAAAGTGTGGATAATGAATGAATGAAATTTGTGAAGGCGGAAATACAAGTAGGACAACGAGAATCTAAAATCCATGAAAATATCTTGATGGAAGAAGATAACAATAACATATACCCTTCGAAATTTAATTTATATAAATTAGTTATTGTAGCTTATAAAAAGGTTTATAATTAATTAAATGGTAAGTAGTACGTTGATTATTGTTTTTTCATTATTTACATTTCTAATTTTTTTTATCGGTACAACAAAATAATTTTTTTATTTATATGATTGTTTTAGTGATTATTTATATTTATATGATTTTTATCAGATCAGGTGTAACTGATATAATTTTTTTTACTTTTATAATATATGGCATTAATTAATTTGCTTTCGTTTGAAGTTATGGCTTTTGTCAATCCAATATTTTACTCATAAAATTTCAGGGCATAAATGTATGTTCACCCATAAAATTTAATGTCATTTTATTCCAAGGAATGCGGCGAAATTTCAAAATTATTTAGAGAAATCTAACGTTGAATTGCTACAATAATCCTTAAATAAAATTTTCCCCTACAAATATTATGTATTGCAAATTTAAATTATTTTGTATTCTTTTTTCAATCGTTAATATAAATTTAATTAAAAAAATAATTAATCTCTTTATTTCTTAAATTTTTTAAATATACTTTAGTATTAATTATAAAATCCTTTAAATATATACCTATAAAGATCAAAACTCAGCTTAATATTAACTCTATTGGACCTTATGCTTAGAGTTCAACAGTTTTTTTTTGTTACAATAGAGTTTAATAAGTTTTTTTTATCCACCCGATTCACTATAATTTTATCCTGATTATATCTTAATCTAATATGTGTCGCGTACCTAGTTATAGTAGGTGGGTTTCTCAATAGAAATTTTCTGCACATATCAAAATTTAAACTTAAGACATCACTTAAATAATACTAAATTATTTATTATTCAGATCAATATTCGTCAGTTAGAGTTCAATAAGTTAAAGCAACTTAGGTGCTAAGTAATGTAGTGTGAAGTTATCACTGGGCCACAGCCCAGCGGATGAGGCCTGAGCAAACATTTCCAAGCCCAATAATAAGTAGATGTCCAATCACCCCTAGAAAACACAATGCTTGCGCGTCATAAAACCATACATCACCAACATGGATTAATTTAACTGATAAGTAGTTTAATATTATTTAAATAAAATTTTAAATTTAAGTTTTAGCATATTTAAAAAATTTCTATTAAGAGACTCACCTACTATAACTAAGTACGTGACGTGGGTTAAATTCAGATGTAATCATGATAAAATTCCAATGAACCGGATGGGTAATAAAAAAAATAAAGAAAACCATACATCAGCTAGTCAAAAAGGTAAAAATTGTAGCTATTTAGAGTATATTTAATTTTAAGAAATATTATTTTATTATAATTTTAATTATAATACTTGGAGAATCATCTTAACTTTTAGGTGTTTAAATTTATATTTAAAAATAATTAAAAATTCACTTTATTTGATATTGATATCATTTAAAAAGAAGGAAGATTTCGCTTTCTGTTTATATGGTAAACTATTTTCTAAAAATTTTATAATAAAAAAAAGGGGGAAAAAGAAAATCATACACTGACTACAATCTATATCAATAAGTTTTTCATTTAATGCTCAAACTGCAACAAATATGCAAATTATTATTTTAATTGTTAATATAAAATTTAATTTATGATATGAAATGTACTAAATCCAAGTTCTACAGTGTCCAGACGTGAGGGGCAAGTAGAGCTGGTAACGGGCTGGGCCCGTTTTCCAGCAAAACGGGGCGGGCTCGGGCTGGCATTTTGCCAGCCCGTTTTGGGGCGGGCTGCACAGCCCGCCCCGCCCAGCCCGCCAGTGCTGGCAGGCTGGCCCGTTTTTTAAGCGGGCTGGCCCGCCAACCCGTTTTTTTTTTTTAATTTTAAATTTTTAATATTATTATTTATTTTACCTAAATATTACTTTGAATACTTTTAGTATTGAATACTAGTAAATATAATTACCTATTTGTTAATATGTGTTGACATATTATAATTGATTAATATTATGTTAATATTTATTTAGATTTATAGCTATAAAATTTGATATTTTTTATAAAAAGTAAAAATTTTTAAGAGTATAACATTAACTATATTTTAATTATACTAATATAACATTAGAAATTTTGTATTAGTATTCTAAAAGTTTAAAAATAATTTTTTAAAAATATTAAAAATTAAAAAAAAAAAAAAAAAAGAGGGGCGGGCCGCGGGCTCGGGCTGGCAAAATGCCAGCCCGTTTAGCCCGCCCCGTCCCAGCCCGCCCCTAAAGCGGGCTGGCCCGTTTTTGGCGGGTCAGCCCGTTTTCCCACCTCTAGGGGCAAGTGGCGATGATCCTCTCCTGGGACCCGCCAACACTAATGAAAACCGGGTCAGTCGGTTCTCCATCCATCTAACCGGAGGTGTAATACAAAGTATCTCGATCGAACATGCAACAGACTGAGCTAGCCCTCAAGCTGCTGCTTTAGGGACTTCGTACGTGCTTCTCGCTTTGCTCAAGTTGCACAACAAGCTAGAGAAATAATATTTAGTAAATAAAAATTATGTATATATTATGTATAAATTATTTTTTTATTTTTTAATATAAGATATATTTTAATTTCTTTAATTAAATTAAAAATTAATTAATATAACATATTTATTATAAAGTGTCTTAATAATATTTTTTAACTCCTCTATTTTTATATTTGATTATTATTGAGGGAATCAATAGAATAAATTAAAAAAATTAATAAATAAAATTATATTTAATTTTTTAATTAAATATTATATTAAAGATATAAGAATTATAAATATGTTGGCCAAACTATATAAATTATAGCATATCTGTATCATAGAATTTATAAAGTACGGCAAACAAAATCTTTTAAATGATATGCTCGGTATCATTCACTTCAAAAGCTGTACAAGTCCAATAAATTAAGTATGTTGGGATAAAATTTTAGAAATATATTTATAAAATAAAAACAATTTATAGGTAGTTTTTATAAAAGGGTTTTTAAAGAAGAGTTTGTAAGAAAAATGTGATTTTAAATAAATGAGTGTTTGAATAGTTGTTTCTATAAGTATTTTTATTATTGGTAAATTATGAAAAAGTATATAAATATTAAATGAGGAGAGATAAGATATAAGATGAGAGAGTAGAGAAAGTGTAAGAAAATAAAGGATAAAGTATATAAGAAAAAGTAAGAGAGATGAGAGAGTGTGTAAGAAAAAATATGAGAAATGAGAAATGGTATAAGAAAAAATAGAGGTAATATAGTAATTGATTAGTTCATAAACTCTTTTACTATTCTATAAATTACTCTAACCAATTTATTTAAAATTTTAATTTTAAATTATAATTTAATCTAAAAATATATTTAAATAAATATAACTATTTATTTTAAAAACTTTTAAAACTTATGAAACACACACAATAATTACAATTTCTTAATAAGCTTTTAGAGACGGTGGACTTCTTTTTTTTATTATTATTATTAAATAAAATTTGTTTATAAAATATTCACTTATTCAGATTAAATTTTAACAGTTTAAGTTTGTATATTTATATTTTAATAATATTATAATAATAGTGTATAAGATATTACCTATGAAATATTTATTCTTTGACGATGGATCTTCTCTACCCATTTATGCAGTTTTTTTAGTTGATATATTTCTTTCTTCACCCCCTTACATTAAAAATATGGATGATTTAGATATAACATCTTATAAAATTATTTTTTTCTTTAATCTTTAATATAAAAATTAATTAATTTTTTTAGATAAATATATATTATAAATTTTTAATCTATCTCAATTAATAAATCAGTTAATTATAATTAAAATTAACTTATCAAAAAAAATTATATTATATACTCATTAATCTATACAAATTAATTAATTAATTTTTATATTAGTTATAATTATCTAATTTATTTAATTTTTTTAATTTATCTAAAAAATTAATTAAATATTATATTAAGAATAAAAGGTAGAATTGTAATATTTTATAAGTTAAAATTTGTTTATACTACATATATGAACTATTCATATAAAGGTAAAACAAGCTATTTAGATAAAATTTTAAGAGTTTAAATTTATTTATGTATATTATAATAATATTATAATAACCTATTATATCTTAACTATTTATTTTTAGAAACATTATTGTTAAGTCTAGGAGTCTAATTACGGAAAGATACTTGAAAATTATCAAATGACTATGAAATTTTACTTATGTAGAATTAATTTTTTAAAATTATAAAATAATAAAATTATTTTTAAAAATATTCAGTTTTATTATTTGAGTTTTATTGTTAGGCCGTTTATAAATTTGTGTACCACGTTGTTTCCTCGTACCATTTTTCCGTGCCTTCTTCATGCATTCTGCTTTCGATCCCTTCAAATAAATCTCACTATAAACAAATTCTCAATCGAAAGCTTCTTAAATCTTTCACCTCGCAATCATTATCTTCGCCATTGCTCTGTTTCGAAATGGCTCTTGCTTATTCTGCTTCGTCTCTCAGGCTCATCACTCCCAAATCTGCTCGTCATAACTCCCATCCTTCTTCTACCTTTCCGACATTCCTCCGCCTCCTGCCGGTGACCGGCGCTAGGTTCAATATAGCCGCGAATTCTACAGAGGCTTCGAAATCAGCCGTCCTTTCTGCCGCAATTAACAGCAAATGGTCGCTTGATAGTTGGAAGAACAAGAAGACCCTTCAGCTTCCGGAGTATCCGGATCAAAATGAGCTTGATCAAGTCCTTAAAACTCTCGAATCGTACCCTCCCATTGTATTCGCCGGAGAGGTGAGGAGCCTCGAGAATAAACTTGCTCAGGCCGCCATGGGCAACGCTTTTCTCCTTCAGGGTGGGGATTGTGCCGAGAGCTTCAAGGAGTTCAACGCCAATTATATTCGTGATACCTTTCGAGTTATTCTTCAAATGAGTATCGTTTTAATGTTCGGTGCCCAAATGCCTATCATAAAGGTTTCTTTTCTTCTCTCTCTTGTGCGCTAGACTGCCTTTTCTTTTTTTAAGCAATGATATATATATTGAATGAGATATTGACATAGATAGTTCAATTGTTGGCTTAGGTTGGGAGAATGGCAGGTCAATTTGCAAAGCCAAGATCAGAGGCATATGAGGAGAGGGGTGGAGTGAAGCTACCTAGTTATAGGGGTGATATTGTGAATGGTGATGGATTTGTGGAAGCATCAAGAGTTCCAGATCCAAAAAGAATGGAAAGAGCTTACTGTCAATCTGTTGCTACTCTGAATCTTCTTAGGGCCTTTGCCACAGGAGGGTACGCTGCCATGCAAAGGGTCAGCCAATGGAATCTAGACTTCATGGATCACAATGAGCATGAGGACAGGCATGTTATTTATCTATTGTTCTCTCTTTCTTCTGTAATTTGTTATTTAGGTTAAATATAAGAAGTTCTCATGCATGTTCTAGTATTTTCCTTTATTTCTGTTTCTGCTTCTGAATGAACTCGTGAAACAGTGATGCAACACACTCAAACACACTGAAAATATTCATTGATCAATTATGCTTTCAAGATATAAGATAGTCTCTATTTATAGGCTAAGGTTCATTCAGAAACCTCCTACTTGATAAAAATAATTAAAAATATCCCACTTACCACTTCTGGTCTATTTGCTCATTCATTTAGCAGATCCTACTTAGTAGTAGAATAAGACTTATTGATATTGTTTATTTGCTCATTCTGGTATATCTTGACAGGTACCGTGAATTGGCTCACCGAGTGGATGAAGCCATTGGCTTCATGAGCGCGGCTGGATTCACAGATGAGCATCCGATCATGACCATGATAAATTTTTGGACCTCCCATGAGTGTTTGCTTCTACCTTATGAGCAAGCACTTACTAGGGTGGATTCGGCCACAGGGCTTCACTATGATTGCTCAGCTCACATGCTTTGGGTTGGAGAACGCACTCGCCAACTTGATGGTGCTCATGTTGAGTTCTTAAGAGGAATTGCTAATCCGCTTGGCATCAAGGTGTTTCATCACAATACTTTTGTGTTTGATTTAATAAGTGATTCAGTTGTAGTTATCTTTGCGTATCCTCCTTATACTTATAATGTGCTTCGAATTGGGAATCTGAATCTTTGATACTTTGTTTTTTTTGCCAGGTGAGCAATAAGATGGATCCCGAAGAACTGGTGAAGCTGATAGATATATTGAACCCAAAGAACAAGGCTGGAAGAATAACAGTGATAGTAAGAATGGGAGCTGATAACATGAGAGTGAAACTGCCACACCTGATCAGAGCAGTTCGCAGAGCAGGCCAAATTGTGACTTGGGTCAGTGATCCCATGCATGGCAACACCATCAAAGCTCCTTCAGGACTCAAAACTCGCTCCTTCGATTCCATCAGAGTAATCTTATATCCTTGTTCTTTTTTCCTTCTTTATATATGTTGGGCCTTATTTGGATTCACTTTGCTAACCCTAAAAGTCAGTTTTAAAGCCCAAAAGCCAATTTAAGCCTAAAAAAAATAGGGTTAAAGGATATTTTTGCTTTGAAAATATTTCGTGATGAGTTAATACGTCCTAGAAGATGACTATCAGTTAATCAATATTATGATGTAGCATGTCATATGATATGTTAATGTGGTATTTATGTCATTTTTTATTTTTTTGTTAAAGTGTAAATTTGTCTGAAAGTTTTCCCTTAGAAGCATTGGGTATTCGAAGATTTTTTTAATATTGCCCCAACATATATCTAAATTTAATTTGACTATTAGTTTAATCAAATATACTAAATTGACTAGTTCACGTGCTATCTATTTTATTTTTTTAAATTAAATTTATAAATAAGAAAAAAAATGCATTCCTCAAAGCTCTATCATTAACAGAATATCATGGAGATCGTATTTTATTTTGAAAATAACATATTATTTTGCTAGAATATGGTTTACTGAGAGTGATAATTTGATAATGATAGAGTTTTGAAGAATATATTTTCTTTTTAATTTTTCTTTGTTTATAAATATGACTTGAAAAAAATAAAGTGGATGATATGTGTACTAACTAACTTAGCATTTGATCTAACTAACGGTCAAATTAAACTTGAATAATGGTCAGGGGATACTGAACAAAAAAAAAGCCAATAAATACACATGTCATTCATTTCATATTTTTTTTTCAAGTCATATTTATAATCAAGGAAAATTTTAAGAAAAGCATCATTTCAAACTTTATTATTATCAAAATATTGCTCTCAACAAACTATACTCTGGTAACTTCTCAAGAAATAATATATATTATTTTCAAAATAAAGTATAGTCTTCTGATAGTGATATTATGTTAACGAAGGCACCTTGAGTAATGTAATTTTTTAATTTTTTTGTTTATAAATTTAACCTCAAAACAAATAAAGTGGATAGCATGTAGACTAGTCAGTCTAGTATATTTTGTCAAATTAACAGTCAACTTAAACTTGGATAATGGTAGGGGCAATATTAAACATAAAAAAACTCTGAATACCCAATACTCTCAAGTGAAATCTTGTGGGACAAATTTATACCTTAACTAAAAACTAAAGATGATATGTATGCTACACCAATATGTTATGTCATTATATTGGTCAACTAACAGTTAAATTTAATTTTAAATAATAGTCAAGATAAAAATATTATATTTTTAAATTTAAGGTAATATTGTCCCAAAAAAAAGTTTTAGAATAGCATTGCCTCATAAAAATTTCAAGGCACATTAGCTCTTCGCACAATTCATTCCAGGCAAAAATGTCTTTCAATCCAAAAAAATATTATGTTTGGATTGGTATTGGAGTCAAATTATTTTTTTTTTCGCCAAAGCTAAACTTAGATCTACAGCCCTATTTTAGAGCTTTTAAAATTATAAAAGTTAAATGGGTACTCAAATTAATTTCTTTTAACGTCTGAGATCACGTTTTGCATCTTCAAAAATGACTTTAAAACTAAAAAGTCAATTTGAGTTAAAATACATGTTTGGGATGGTTTATGAGGAGAAAAAAGAATTTTTGGCAAAAGTTAAGTTAAAGTAATTTTTTATTATTTTTTCTTTATATTAAACATTTAAAATTGATTTTTTAATATATTTTTTAAATAAGCTTACGTCAAATTCATTTTTTATACAAATTTATTTAAATATAAATTATTTTATATTATTTGACTTTTATCTAAATTTTAATTTGTAAAAGTCAGCTGACATACAAAATTAATTTTACTCTCTCAATATGCTTTTGGCAATAATGAAGATTGAAGTTTTGATGCCACTTGCTGAGAATTTGATCAGAAAACTAGTGGGATTTGTGACAGGATGAGTTGAGAGCTTTTTTTGATGTACATGATGGAGAAGGAAGCTACCCAGGAGGAGTTCATCTAGAGATGACAGGTCAGAATGTGACAGAATGCGTTGGAGGCTCAAGAACTGTGACTTATGATGATTTGACTTCACGCTACCACACTCACTGTGATCCAAGGCTGAATGCTTCTCAGTCACTTGAACTGGCTTTTAATATTGCTCAGAGGCTTCGCAGGACAAGACTTAACTCCCTTCGCTCTCCTGCCCCTCTCTCAAATTAACTTTTTATTCGCCCTTCGAAGAAACCCTAATCTAATTTTTCAATTGGGATTTTACTATGAAATAAGGTTGTGATAAGAGTTTTATCTCAATTTGCTTGAATGTCTCTTACCAATAGTAAATCCAAACAGGTATAAAGTCAGTGGATTAGACTGCTCACCAGGTGAGACATAAGATCATTATACTCTATTATTAAAAAATATAATTTTATTATAATTTTTAAAAAGATATTTTAATTTTTAAATATCTAAATTTATATTTAAAAATAATTTATAACTTTTCATATCTAACATTAACCATAAGTTATTTCTAAAAAATTTTGCCTAAAAAGAAATATGCATGTTATCTTAGCTAAATGGTATGTTTGGATAAATTTTTAGAAAATAATTTATAAAAATAAAAGAGCTTTTAGAAAATTTTTAAAAAAGGGTTTATGAGAAAAAATTTATAAAAAAATAGTTTTAAATAAATAAATATTTTAATAATTATTTCTAGAAATACTTTTATTCTTATTAAATTATTAAAAAGTATATGATTTAATTAAAAATAAGAGAGATGGGAAAGAAGATAAAATAGAAAAAAAAATAGGAGATAGGGTATAAAAAATATAAGATAAAAGATAGAAGAAAGGAAGTGTCAGAAAAAATAAGGATAAAATAATAATTAGATAGTCAATAAATTTTTTTACTATTTTAAAAGTTAATTTTAGTAACGTATATAAAATTTTAATTTTAAACTATAGTTTGATTTAAAAATTTATTTAAATAAATATAATTGTTTATTTTAAAAAATTAAAATTTAGAATATAAATCTTTTTAAAATCTTAATTTTATTAAAAACTAAACACAAACACACAAAGAAGTCCCTAGTTGGGGGGAGGATCTACAAATTTAACCTGCCTTTCAGATTTAAGAAACAAAAGTCATGTTGAAAAGGTGCTTTTTTTATGGGAGTGTGGTGACCGGTAGGAAAAGTAAGTTCCACTAATGACAAGAAGTGCCTTTGGGGTGAGAAAGGTGACTCTTTTTTGGCCCAAAAGAACAGCAACTTGATAATTCACCAGTGGGATTCATCAGAAATGATGATGAATAATTCATCCGAAAAAAGTGCCTTCAATCTTTTATACTCCTCCACACGCCAACTTGTGATGTGAAAGATTTCCCCTTTATTTAATCACAGTCCCCATTTACCCAAAATGTTAGAGCTGGTGACAATCAGAAAAGGTACGGAGAATTAATTATCTAACAATTAAATAAAATTTTAATATAAGATAATTATATTTTGCTTTTATAAAATATCAAACTTTATTAAAAGATAAAACGATTGTATTACATGCTAAATGAGTAGGGTCGGGAAAGAAACCCCACCCATAGAAGATGAAAATAACAATTAAAAAAGGGGGACAAGAAAATGAAAAAGAGGTGAATTATGACAAATCCCCATGGCTTCAATAGCTCCAAGAACTCCAATGTATACTATATATATATATATATATATATATATGTATATGTAATAAAATATATAATATTATATAGTTACGAATGGCCTAAAAATGTATTGAGCTTCTTAGTAAGATTAGTTTTTTTAAATAAATTTTTTAATTTTATTTATCTTCTCATTTATCATATTCAAAAAAAAATTTACTTTTTATCTTAATTATATTTAAATTAGATTCGTATCATACAATTATCGTGAATAAATCTTTTGATAAAAAATTTTTATATCAAAATTTAAATTTAAAATTTCACATAAATAATATTGAAATATTTAATCTTCAAACTCAAAACTTATTATCTTTTTAACTTTAGATTTCACAATGTAGAACCCATAGCACCCACCCTATAGCTCCAATCCCATCCTTTAATCACTGCGTTTACCCACCGAAGCCTTTAATTCAAACAATCAACTTGGCTTTTCTTTATTCAGATGAATCAGTTTTCCCCCCTCATAATTTACTGTACTACTATTATGATGCTCCTCCTGCTCCTCTGGCCCCACCAAACAGTAAATATCAAATCCCCCTTGAGCAAATCCATCCATTTCTTCTAAACAAACAAAGCCTATGCTCCCGCTCCATGTTTTTCTAGGAAAAAGAAAGCGATCACAGCGCCAATTTAGCTCGCTTTCTTGGGAAACAAACTCTACCCTTGTAAATTTTAAAATCTTTCCATATTTCAAGTAAAAGAGAAATTGCTTCACAAGATAATATTATAATAATAATAACAATAGTTTTATTTATTCCACATTTTGCATATTTTTAACATGATATTCCTCTGTTTTAGAACCCACTGAATTTACACGTCACACTTAATGACAAATACTGATTCAAACTTCAAAGCCCTATGAACAATCAAACAAAGTACTACATGTTTCATTGCAGCTTTTGCTTTCCCTCCATTTCATACATCGTCATCCCCTACATCACTTCCTACTATTCCATATCTACACCCTCTCATCAGGTCCCGCCACGTGACATCTTAGCCGTCTTCCTCGTCCTCGTTATCATCTCAAACCAGCGTCTTGCACGCCGAGCTGTTCGGGTCCCACATCGCCGGAAGCAAATACTTCCTGCCGTTAACGCCGTGCGCATTGTAGCTCACCCCGGTTGTCTTATCCACTAGAACCCGGCCCGGATATCCGGGATACGACCCGCTACCGAATGTCCCGGTGCAAGCCGATACAGCCTCGAGCGGTGCCGTAGCTGGACCCTGGAAGTAACCATTGTTGAAAGGGTTCGTCACGGTGCCGGCAAGCAAGGTGGCCAAGTTAATGATCATTCCGTCCACACCGACGTCACCGTTCGGCGCCACCAACGGTGGAGTCTGAGGACCGTACATGGGCTGGTGGAATGGCCACGCGCATTGACCTGGACACTGAGTCTCAGGATTCCCAACCCACACATAAGCTGCACGAGGCTTACCTCCCACGGGTCGGGTCGCTCGGTGGGTACCACACCGGCTAACGCAGAACCCGTCAACGGCAACGTCCTTGGCGGTGAGTACGACGGTGATAGAGTCAAGCTCGTTGAACTTGGACGCCAAAGCAAGCAAGTGCCTGGACCTGAGGAACTTCCCAAGAGAGTAACTCTCGTGGAGGTATTGCTTCCCCACGACAAGTGCAGAGGATCCTCCCTTATACTTCCCGGTGGTGGCCCACCAAGTGGCCGCCGAAGGAAGCGGGGCCTTCGGGGAGTTTAAGGATTCAATGAAGTCCACGATTATGGACCGTTGGATGGGAGTGAAAGTACCGTACCAGACAAGATTAACGGTGATCTTCCCCTTCAGGAGCTCGCCGTTATGGTACTCGAGCACCAAGGGTTGCTGTTGAACCAGAGCCCCGTCAGCCACAAGCCAAAGACACAGCACAGCGAAGATGACAATGGCATTATGGTAAATAAGAGACATTTTTTAGGTTAAACTCAGGCACAAGAGAGAAGTAATATCCAATAGATAAGGACGAAAGAACGGGATGGGCTCTTTATATACTGAAGAAGAGGAGGCTCCACCGATCCAGCTGTGAGGAGAGAGTTGTCATTTTAACAACAATCCACGTGGCGGTTTTTAATAGTTTTCAAATTTTATCTACAGTGCCAGACTGTGAGATTCAGAATCGGAGTGACGTGGAGGTCTAAAATGATAGCGACGTCGTAGTGCAGAACTCTGTTGTTTCGCAGAGTAAATGAAATGACCGGTTTGACCTCAGTATGGATATATATCCACAATCCCTATAGATCCGTTCATGTCATAGCAACATGCATTTCAGAGGAAGTTCGAACCAAATCACGTTGGTCCCAAACAGTAACACTTCAGGGAAACTGACCCGTTGGATTAGAATGAAGGGGTGGAAGCGAAGAACGATGACGTCATGTTTCGGAGTTTGAGAAGGCAGTATTAGAATACAGCGGGATTTATTGTAATAAAATATAGGGACGCATGAGGGGGTGTCTGTGAATAAGTTTATAAAAAACAAAAAGCGTAGGTTTTTGTAGGGAAGGATTTGTGTAGAAGGAAGCCAGTACTAGAGGTTAGAGGGGGCCCAGTGGAGGGAGGGTTTTCAGGATCTAAGCACGTCAGCTTATTAATGTACAATAGGGACAAAATAGTGTAGTGGTATTAGAATTCCTATTTTTTTTATATATATTTGTTGCATAAAATATGTGATTGTTTAGTGTTTCAATTCATGGCTTTGAGATCACTTTACCTCTTCCTTACTATAATCCTTTTAAAAGCACAAATTGAGGGACACAAATGTATGTTTAACCGAGGAATACTTAGTGCCTGTTTGACAGTTAAATTTAAAAATTATTTTTAGATAAAATCTTAATTTAATTTTTTTAAAATAAATAATTATTTTTATTTAAAAATAATTTTAATTAAAACTATAATTTAAAATTATAATTTTAAATAAACTATTAAAAATAGTTTTTAGAATAGTAAAAGAATTTATGGATTATCTAATTAATATCTAACCCACACTTTTTTTATATCATCCCTTCTCTCTTTTCTCTCTCTTATCTCATTTCGCATCTCTCTTCTTCACCCTATCTCATTTTCTCTCTCTTTTCTCTACACTCTCTCATTATTCCTATTTTTTCTCTATCACCTCTCATACTTTTAATCAAATTATACTTTTTTTAATAATTTACTAATATAAAAAATAATTCAACTACTAATAATCTAAATATCTCTATTTTTAAAATTTATTTTTTTAAAAATCTATTTTTTAAAATTTATTATTTTTAAAATCTATTCTTCAAAAACTAGTGTCTTAAAAGTACACACAAATAAAATAATATTCTTCTTCATGGTTTTAATAAAAAACTAATTTATAATAAAATTTATATTTAAAATTAAAGTAACATCCGAGATACCAAACAGCTCAAAATTTTAGAAGCTATGACATAAAAATGTTATTAATTAAACACCTCAACTATTTTCATCAAATCAATTAATTATATTTTTAAAATTTTATAATAATTAATTTGATTAAAAATAAATTTAAATATATTAGCCTAATAATAATTTATGAATAATCTTATTAATTAATTTTATAATATTTTAAATTTTTAACAATAATAATTTATACAATTATAAATAATTAATTAATTATAACATAAGATCCGCTGCCCTTGCCGTACATCCTCATCATCGCCAAAGGAGGCCGCCGTCACATTTGCTGGAGGAGGTTGTCGTTGATGTGGCTCAACGTTCACCGCACCATCGGAGAAGAGGATGATGAAGATGTTTCTGCGAAGGGTTAGAAAAAGAGAGAGGAAGAGATGCTTGACGCTGACGCCGCCGAATTGGTGCCTGACATCGTTGCTAGGTCGTCAGGTGGGCTGGTGGTCATGATCGTGGGAGACGGTGTGAAGGTTGAAGGGTAGAGAAAGAGAGAGACAGGGCAAAAATGGACTAGACGCACATGGAAATTGATTTCCTTGCTCTATCATGGAAGTCATTTCCACCTATTTTGGTGGAAAAGGAATTTTGTACATTTCCATGACTCCAAACAAACATTTTCATGGAAATTAAACGAGTTCCATTTCTATTTCATATCCTCCCAATTCCATCGTATCACAATGGGATTTTAGGTTATGTTTCGCTCAATAGAGAAGAGGGAAGGGGAGAGAAGGAGAAGGATTTTATTATTATCTTATTTAATTCAGGAAAAAAATAAAGAAAAATATTTTTATATAAATAAATTTATCTTATATTATTTTATAAAATATTTTAATAAAATATAATATAAGAATAATATTGAGATATTAAAATAATTATAGATATATTAATATTATAAAATAATAATTTCATACCTTTCGGTCAAATTTCCTCAAATTTGGAGGGGAGGTTTAAAATTTTCCCTCCCCTTCTAAATATTTTATAGAGCCAATCAAGGGGAGGAGAGTTAAATTTCTCCTTTTCTCTCCTCTCCCCTTTAAATTTCTCATACCAAATAATATATTAGTCTACGGTATTCACAAAAAAAAAAAGATATAAAAATAATTAGGAGTGATTTTTTCAATATCAAACTATAATAGTATTACTCAAACCGTAGTAGCCATTTCTAAACTACAGTCATAAAAAAGTATTAAAGTTTAAAATTTTTATTTATAAAAATATTTAGGAGAAGCTATGTATAAATAAAATCTTCATATTAATAACAAAATAATTTTTTAGCCAAAAAATATAACGAAATATTTTGTAATGTTTATATTAAATAGATGCATGCACGCATTTTATCTCTGAAAGCAAAAAGTGATGGAAATTGAAAAGAAAGCGACGTCTTCATAATCACATCCATTGTATTTGACCTCTATTTTTATATGAAGGGAAATTGGACTTTCTTCCTAAATAATAATAATAATAATAAAGAAAATGAAAGGGAAAAAGAAGCGGTCACGTGCGGAAAGGGAAGGAAGCGCGAAGGGGGTACACAGGGAACGTCGGCACATACCAAGACAAACCTCTGCTTCGTTCTTTATCATATTATTTTTCTTCATATGGCAATTTTTTTAAATTTAAATTAAACATTTGCATTGAAAAAAGTGTTCGACGGTGAAACTTATCCTTATCTTAAATATATAAATTAAAAAAATTACACTACTAAATAAATCCGCCGAAAAATTATGCTAAATTCAATTATAATTAAAATATAAATATTAATATATAATTTTAAAAAGAGTAATATTTATCTGAAATTATATTGTCCTACAAATAAATACATATTTATTATATATAAACTAATATATAACACAAATCTAACAAATAGTTATTTTTTTATTGAAAATAATACTATTTTAAATTCAATAAATAGAAAATCATATAATTCAACTTAATTAACCAATCTAAAAGACTCACTTGACTGGTTATGGGAAAAGTTTACAGGGAGAGAGGTAAGATTTTAATATGACGCTGATGTCATTTAGAATTTATTATTTTTAATTGTGACAATTTTTACAGAAAAAATTCTTGTTATTCTTAAATGGAATGTTTTATTTTGTATTTATTATTTCTTATTTTTATACTTATGGTCATATTTATTTTTTTTAATAAAATATCCATATTAAGTAACATGCATATACTTTCTTGTCCAGAAATATTCTCAAAAAAAAATCTTGATTGTTATAAGGGGAGGATTCATGTTCATTTTATTAATAAGAGTATAATAAGAATCTTTGAATTATTTTACAAATTTAATAGTATAACAACATTTTTAAAAAAAATATGTAAAAATCTTAAATACATTTCATAATGAGAACGTTAATTATAGTTAAAAATGTTTTAATAAATTTGCTTAATTTTAAATTTTTATTAAAATCATGATAATATTTGTTATTTAAAATAAATTAAATAATTATTTAAAATTTATTTAATAATTAAATATTCACAAAAAGGAGTACCACGGTCCACAGCCACGTCACCCCTTGCTTTTTGTGAACCTCATCCATGACATCATTCTCTCCTCTTCCTTTACCTTTTCTACTCCACTTGCCTTCCTTTCTCCCACGAAATGTTTTTTGAGGAAATATTATGTATAAATTATTGTAAAAAATTAAATATAAATAGCTAAAAAAATTAATTTTATTTATAAGTTTAAATTTTATAAAAAAAATAATTTATAAATATAAAATTTTAAATTGTAAATCTAAATCATTAAATTTAACTTATAAATATGTAAATTTGATTTATAGATAGTATAGATTTTTTGTAATATATTTATAATTAATTTTTTATCTAAAATATTGGGGTAATTCTTTTTCTTTTTTTTTTTACATGCTTCCATAAAGAATGGTCCCCACACTAAGGGGTTGTCTGATTCGGCAGGGTTGATACAATAGAAACTATTTTTATCTTTAATATTTTATATTATTTTATTTTAAATTATAAAATTTTTAGATAATTTTAATGCTTATCAAATTATAAAAAAATATTTTATTTTATTTTAAATTATAAAAAAATATACATTAATTTTATTTATATTTTTATCTTATAAAACAAATTTTTAAAATATATTTTCAATCTAATTCAATTTTCGCTTTCATTTTTATTTCTATCAAAAACTCTTTTATTTTATCAAATATACCCTAAAAGTTTGGATTTAGTAGATTTTGTTGATGCTGGTCCCTCCTAATCGAGCTATTATTCCAATGTGATTATTATTTATTTTAGGCTTGTTTAATTTTAATTTAAACTAAAAATTAAATTTTGTGATGGACTGATGGTAATGGAGCACCTAGTTTGACAAAGTCAGTTCCTTTTTGTTACGCTACCAACCTTCAATTACACCAGCAAACATTACTTTAGGCTATTTTGATGGGTCAAAAGCAGACATAATGTAGATTCAATAAATTTTTTGGAATACTTTAATTAAAAAAATAATACTTTAATAGAAAAGATATCACCAGATGGAATCTCATTCTTAAACCATATTTTAATAAATTGACTCCTTTTAATTTCTTCTTTTCAAAGATTATGATGTGAGTGTTCACCTATATCCAGAAATTGTATCCTGGCTTTATAAGCATTAACTTATTATTTATATATTTTTTATTTAATTAGTGATAACCTTATCCTTTTAAGATTTAGAGCGTATAAAATTTTTTATTTCTTTTAACAAATATGTTTCTTAAAGCTCAATCTGATATTATTATTTTTTATATAAAAATGAGACTTTTTACCATGTTAAATAACAACTTGTTTGTTATTATTATTTGTATAATTTTTTTATACAAATGAGGGCTATGTACCAAAAATAAATAGAATTAACTCATAAGGGGATTTAGACTGTAAACACTCTATATAAACAATATATTTTAAATATAGAGGACATAAATATAATATTTTTGTTGCTGCCAACCTATCCTTAGCTAGAATATTTACTAGTATATTTTATCCTCTAAAAATAAATTAGATTTTGATATCCTATGATGCCTAAACTAGTCTTTATATCTGTTCAATGAGATTGGACAATATGTCAATAAAATTCTTAAAATCATATTTAAAAATAAATTTCTTAAATCTTGGATCCTATGCCAATTTTTATTATTCGTACAATTGATTTTGGGAAATGGATTTTTTTCCCCACTAAGTAAATCACTGCAATTATGGGCTAATGCAAGGAGGAACAAATTTGGCTAAACATTCTTGACAAAAAGTCAATAATTTTTAGTGGTGGATGGCAAATCAACATCTCAATAATGCTATAAATGCATGAAAACAAGTAATAGGGTCAATAACCTACGGCCTCCAGAAATGGGCCACCTCTTGTATCAATAATGGAAAAGCCATTTATTTCAATACGAATTCCCTTCCTTTAAAATCTTAGTACATCTATTGTACTCCATTGGGAAAATGCGTCCATCTCGTAGGGCCGGGCAATTTAGGCATGAGATAGATCAAGGTTAAATTGGGAATTTAGACATTCAAACATAAAATGAGCTTATAAGGCCAGTATATATGGCCAAGTAATTATTAAGGCTTTTTTAATTTATTTATTTTAAAAATGGCTGATAATATTAAAATTATTGATATTTTTAACATGGTTGATGTTGCTGCAAATATTTAGTTGTTATTGTCTCTTTTTTTTAATTGAATTTTATATAATGGATTGGTTTGTTTAGTTTTGGACAATGGTTTATTTTGTATGATTTTTTTTTTAGAAAAAATGGATTAATTTGGAATTTAAATAATCATTTGATGATTTATGTCATGTGTGGTAATATTTTTAAATTATATTCTTTTTGGACAAGAGAGTAGTATTTTTTTTAGAAGGCGTCATAACTTTTAAGTGTCTAAATTTATATTTAAAGGTAATAGACAATTCACCCTATCTGACATTAGTATCGCTTATGAGAAAGGGATATTTCGTTCTGTCTTTGGATCATGGGTGAACTCAACTATTTTATAAAAAAATAGAGAGGTTAGTACTTTCATACTTATATATAATTTGTTATTTTATGATTTGAATTTATGAATTTTAATGTTTTATTATTAAAAAAATTTAAGAAAAAAAAGATAAGTAAAGTTTCTTTTTCGTATAAGTAAACTTTTCGAATTTAGCTCTTTTTAGTCCGAGCTTGTCAAGACTTAGTCTAATTTTCTAACTTTACTTTTGATTTTAAATTTAGGACACTTTTTGACATTTATTAATTTTAAGAAGTATTTTTCCAATTTTAGCTATGTACTGATTAATGCCATAAATGATGGTTTTTTGATTGAATTCATTCAAATTCTAGATGATAATTGGGGGAGTTAAGGGCAACAGGAAGATTTCTTGAGAGTTTGGGAAGAATATGAAATTTTCTCAATATACATGATACAATCTCAATACCATAAATAGATTGGGGGGGGGGGGGGACTTAAATACAATAAAGCATATATTGCTTTGTTGGGGCAGGTGAAAAGTGAAAATTACACTTCTAGAAGTTATGAAATTTCTCATGATTTTTATTTCCTAGGGACGTAACTTGCCAAATAAATTTTGGGCAAGTTCTACCATTTTAAAAAATAAAACCAAATTTCAAAGACATAAATAATTAAATAAACATTTTTTTCTAAACACCCTCAACATATTATCTCTAATATAACTGTATAATTGATTATGTAGTGAACAAGAATTAATCATAGGAAATCATATCTATACACACACACACACATTCATAGGTTATATCCATCCAGCACCCTGAATATTATTTAAATTATTACTTAATATCTTAAATTAATTTAATATTTTAAAATATTTTTTAATAATATCTAGTATCTTAAAATATTTTTTTGTAATAATGAACACTCTAAAATTAAAATATTAAATATTACTATAAAATATTATAGAGTATTGGATACAAACAAATTACTAGTTAGAAAAAATATTCAGTATTAATGGAAAACATATTTTGAGGTGCATGATAAATTATAAATTAATTTAAGATATTGATTGTTATTGGAAAAAATATTTAGAGTGTTAGATGAAAATTAACCCTATATTTATTTATTCTTAAAAATGAATGAAATAAAAAAAATGATTGTATAGGGGCATCACATTTCGTAGTTATAATAATGATCTCTCTTTTTCTCTCTATATTTTTAAATACATAATATATATTTATTTTTATAAATGTACATAATTCAAATTAAAGTGAAGATAAGGTAATATTCCCTTCACCAACAGGGAGAAGAAAAGAAGAGTAAGCAAGAAGTTAACCTACAATAACTCGTGAGTCTGCCTCTTTTTTTCTTTTGCATTATTTTTTTGAAGAGGATTAAGGTTCCGTGATCCCTATATATTAGAGTACATGGATTAGATTAATGGTATTAATCACTTCTACTTAAGCTACGATTCCCATGTGATTATTAGATTAGCTTAACGTAGTCGGTGTTTTTTGTCACACCCAACGGCTTTCCGATATAGTACAGAGACCATCACATTAGGCTTTATTGGTCGGTCAAAAGTAGATATCAGTTGTCTAATCTTAAATATAAAAAATAAATTAAATAATTATTTTAATTTTAAATATAAAATTTTTATTTATTTTTTAAAATTATAATTATTTTAAAATATCTCAATATAATTATATATATTAAGAGAATTTCTATTAATATTAGCTCAAATATATATTAAATAAAATATTTTAAGAAAAATAATATATAATTATTATAAATAACTAATTTAATTAATTTTGCTTATATATCTAAATTAGTTATATAGATATTACTCCTCTGATATTTAATATTCAGCTTAATTAGAGAGTTAATATTAATCATAAATATAATTCTTATTTCTTATATTTATAAACTTTGTTCTCAAATTATTTATAATTCTCTTGACAATAATCAATCAAGAGAAAAAAGGAAATAGTTAAAAAAAATGATTGTGATATTTTAGAAAAAAATATCATATATTAACTAATTTTTTTAATATAATTAAATAAATTAAATAACTCCTATATTAAAAATTGTAAGAGTATACTAAGGACTAAAGGATTTATTTTGTTCTAAATATAAGATTCAATCTATTTTATCTCCTATATTATTTATTATTTTCTCAAGTTATCCTATTTTTTTTTGTTTTATAAACAAAGAACCAAATAGTTAGCTAAAGAACTTTACATCTCTACAAATTTATTGGTTGGTATATCTCAAAGTAGCCTTATTAATTTTATATGTTAAATAAATATTTTTATTAACGAGGTTAATGATTAAATGAGACATTTGAAAAAATAAATAAACTTAACTAATTTTATTAATATTTATAAATTAACTATTTAACTCTTAAAATTAAAAATACTCTTAGTATGATGATAATAAGACACTTTTAACCAAACTATTAGAATTAAAATTTAGTTAAAAATAAAGGTTTTAATTCAAATCTTTTCTAAAAAATTATTATAACATTTCCAAATTATCCTTAATTAAAGCTATTAACCTGTGTTTTTAAGCTTAAAGTCAAGTATAACACCTCAATGAACTAGATATCTGAAATTTTTTTGAATAATTTAAAATTCTTCACTAAATATTTATATGAAGGATAAAACAAAATTTTTATATTAAGAGAGTCCAAAGCTTTGGGATCTTTTATATTTTTAATCTAAAATAAAAATGCCACTTTAATCAAATTATTCCCAAGTGGTTGATGACATTATTCTTAATTTGAAAAATAATATATATATCTTACGTTATTGACACCATTTTTGTTTCCCAAGATTAATATATACATCACATTCGCTTCTGTCTGGAAGCTGCTTACATGCTTTACACAAATATTAAAAATATAAACTTGTGCATGACTGTAATTATTCACTCAATAATATAACATTTGTAACATATAAAATAAAAAAGGATGAGTTTGTCTTATCGTGTAAGGGACGCGAACTCTCCTTGTATACCTTCCAAAGAGTTTAACCAAAAATTTCAAAAGATTTTTGGCTAAAATTTTAATTTATTTTTTTTAAAAAATAAATATTTATATTTATTTTAAAAAAATTTAGATTAAATCATAACTTAAAATTAAAAATTTTTTAGATAAGTTATTAAGATTAATTTATAAAATAGTAAAAAAAATTATAGATTATCGTATTATTATTTTACTTTTATTTTTTCTTACACCATTCTTCCTCCATCTTCTCTCTTTTCCAACATTCCTTTCTTTTCTCTCTCCTCTCTCTTCTCTACCTTCTGTTTATCTCATATATCATCTTTTTAATAAAATAATATATTTTTTTATTAATTTTTTAATTATAAAAATTATTCTAATAATAAATATCTAAACATTCATTTTTTTAAAACTATTTTTTTCATAAATTCTTTTTTAAAAACTATTTAAAAATTAATTTTTCTATAAGTTATTTTCTAAACATTATCTAAATAAACCTATTATTTTATAAGTACGTTTTATTTATTTAGTTATTAATAATCTCACAATAGACCATACTTATGTTTGATTTCATTGAAATTATGTTCCTTCTAAAATTTACAGATAAACTATTTATAAATTATGAATAATATATTAACCGAAGCCTCCATATAATCTATAAAAAAATGTTTCTAATTATATATATTTATAATTACAATTATACCCCCACCCATCAATAATCAATTCAAATATATTATTTAGTTTTATATTATAGTTATAACTAGCTTATATAGGTGCACGGGTGGGATCAAGAGATTTTAATTATTTAATCTTTTTTATTTATTTAATTCAATGGCATGCATGAGACCATACTTCGTGATCGAGTAAGAGTATTTAACTAATAAATTGAACTAATTACTATAATAACTATTGTTTGGTTGACCCTAATTTTATGTGCTTTGGGTGCTAACTGGTGATTCAAATTATTAGAATAATTAATATTAGCCTTCAACCATTGATTTTACACTTTTATCCTTATAATGGGTTCCTTAATTTATACTTAAAATACATGCCACGATATATATATATATATATATATATGTATGTATATATATATTGTCATTTTTATTTAAAATTATTTTTTTTGTAAATTATAAGGGAATTCAAACAAATTAATCTTATTGTTTAATTTCTTTTCCTTTTATGCGTGCGTTCATGCAAAGTTAGATATCCTTATCTTATGTTACTCTTATGGTCCTTACTATAGCACTTAATTCGAGAATTGATATTGATATTAAATATAAGATGTATTTTATATATTTATTATTTTTTTAAATTATTCCTTTTGATACTCTTTTAATAATAATCAAATAAGAGATATATTGAAGTAATTAAAGAATATAATTAAGGTATTTTTAAAAAAAATATCTTAATAACTAATTTAACTAATTTTTTTAATTTAATTAAATTAATTAAATAAATAATATATGAAGAATTGAAGGAGTGGTTTTTAATAATAAAAAAAAGGAACTAGATACTTCTCTCGTGATCTTTTATAGTTAGTGCATGAAATGATAAATGAAATAATTATTTTTTTATTAAATTTAAATACACCTGATAAAGTCTACAAAAGTCTTCGATGCATGAATCTTTCAATATCTTAGCATCTTTAGGTTCCAACTAATTCAGATTACGTTGCTCTATACATAAAAAAAAAATCAGATTAACAACAAATGCCAAGATTAAAATTTTAAATATTGACAAACATTGATTGATACATTCAGTTTAATTTTTTAAAATAACAATAATTGAAAAAAATATATCATTTGAAACTAATAATATTATAATGAGAGACTTAAAATATATATTATAAAATTAAATAATTAAACTAAAATTTTATATAAAATTAAATAATGAAAGGTGAACTTTCTTCTCTAAACTATTTTATCAACGTGAGTTTTATAATTGCATGCGTATGGCCGACCCATCAATAATGAATTCAAATATTTTATATAATTATAGGTGCACGGGTGGGATCTAGGGATTCCAATTATTAAAACTTTTTTATTTAAGCAAAAATATTATTAAACTAAGATTAATTTGGATTATTATTTTTATAATTGTTTGGTTGACCCCGAAATGTAATTATATTATTAATTAGAACAATACCTTGACGTAGCTCCATCCCTCAAAGTGCTTTCGGCTTGTTTGTTTGAGGATGGTTTCCTTAATCTATACTTAAAACGCATGAAATTATATAATCCTTTTTCTATTTAAAATGAATAAAACTTTACTGAATAGAGAATTTCAACTAATTTTATTGTTCATAATTTCTATTTAGATTCCATCGATATATAATAACAAAAATTAAAGAAAAATATTTCAGGCCCGTTCGTGTTAGTAAAGTAAAATCATTACCTGATGAAAGATAAAATACTTTTATTTTTCAACAGCCTTATCTATTTATGATATTATTGGATTAGATATGAACCACGTTATGTAGTCCGTCATATAACTAAACGTATAATGTATATTTATTAAATAATATTATATATATATAATCTTTTTTATAAAAACTTTTAGAAAAGGGTTAATCTTATATACTATGTAAAGATAAGGTGGAGTCTCCTTTCCTTTTAGACGATTCTAATGTCAGACAGAGTGAGCTATTTATTATCCTAAAGTGTAAATCTCGATGCCTAAAAATTATAATATCTCTTTAAATATTTAATTTTTAGATATTTAAATTTATAAATTATATATATATATATATATATATATATTAATGAGTATGGGAGCATACCTTATTTAATGTTCGGCTTTGTCGGGACAATTAACCCACCCCAAAAATGTCCAATCTTTTTTGGATTGGGTTGAGCGTATTTTTACTGGCTCATGTGGGCACACCACTCCAGTGTCTAGTTTCATGCACACTTCTAGGAATAATATGCCATGACGTTTTGACAACTCAATAGGCTTTATGGGGATTGGATTTTTTATATAGGATTGTAAAGTAATTTTCTCCTTTTATTTAACCCAAGTTTCCAACTGCTGTTGTAAAATAAACAACTTTGAGACCAAGGGTGTATTTAGATTAGCTTTTAGAGAATAGATTTTAGGAAGAATATATTTTTGAGAATAGATTTTGGAAGAATAGATTCTGGAAAAAAAGTGATTTTAAAAATTGGAGATATTTGGATGATTATGAGCAGAATCACTTTTCCATAGACAATATGATAATTACATAAAGTTAACCAATATTCACAATAAATTATTACAAAATAATACATATACATATATGTATTTGAGTAAGGTAAAAATTTATAATATTCACCTGAATTTTAATTTTTTTCATTGAAAATTTTATTAGAGTTAACCAATCTAAATGACCGTCGAAAAATATGAAAGATGGTAACTTTTATTGGCAAATTCATCTTTTTCTCAAAATTTTAAAATAAAAGAAATTAAAATTTAATATTTTAAATAGTATTTGTTTTTTTAAAATAAAATTTAAATTATTAAAACCCACAAATGTACTATAGCAATAGGGGTAAATCAAGAAGTTACTGTGCGCTCAATTCTTGAAAACTATGGTTTGAAGTCTCAAACTATGGTTTGAGTCTTATAATTGATTTTTAAAAAAAAATTATATTTGGCTATCATTTGCTCAAACCATGGTTTTTCTCTATAATCTATTTTTAAAAGTGATAGCCGAACACACACCAAATAGCACAAATAAAACTTAGACATTTTAGATTTGGGCCCAAGTACTATGTGATTGGGCCTAAAAGATTGTTCATAGTGGTTTTCGGCTCTAACACTTAGTGCCAAAATTTTAAAACAGAACACATTGTTGATGAATTCAACTTATAAAAAAGTGATATATACACTTATTTAAAAGCGTGTTTAATCCCTGAAGAATACTACTTTATTATGGTTATAGTCACAGTATTTATAGAGATATCTTAACTCTTAAGTGCCTATATTTACGTCTAAGGATAATAGACGACTCCCTCTACCCATTGGTATTGTCTATGAGGAAGGGAGATTTCACTCTACACTTAGATTCTGGGTAAGCCCAACCTTTTTTAAAAAATTATTGTACAAAAAAAAAGATGGTGTTTTTTAGAAATTAGATGATAGATTATAGATTAATCATTATGAGGTGTATAAATAATTGAAATGAGTTTTACTTCTCCATATAATCCCTCTTGAATTCATGACCTTATAGATTATAAAAGTACTATTTACCAATTGGACCCATTTTGTTTGTAGAATATTACTCATTTTAATACCCCCTATATCTTTAGTGGATGATCTATTTAACTAATTTGATTAAATTAAATAAATTATTTAAATTAGTTAATGTAGTATTTTTTATCTAAAATACTTTAATGATCTTCCTTAATTCTTTCACTCCATTTCTTATTTGATTAATATTAATGGAGTATCAATTGAGATAATTTGAAAAATAAATAAATATAGAAAATATATATTATATTTAAGATTAAAATTAATTTTTTAATTATATTTTATATTAAAGATCGAAAGAGTAATATATATAATTGATTTTGTATTTTAATTAAATAATTTTTTTAAATAACCCAATTCAACTACTATTGTATGGCATATTTGTGGAAGAGTTTGGAAAAAAGTTTATGCAAAAAAAAAAGTTTTTATACATCTTTTAGAAAATAGCTTTAGGAAAAGAGTTTATAGAAAAAAGTGATTATGAATAAATGAATGTTTGAATAGTTATTATCACAAGGACTTTTTATAATTAAAAAATTACCAGAAAGTGTATGATTTTATTAAAAATAGGAGAGATGAAAGAGAGTGAAAAAGAGAGAAGAGAGAGGAGAGATGAGAGATGGTAGAGAAGAGAGGATAACTGATATAAGAAATAATAAAAATAAAATATTAATTAAATAATTTATAAATTTTTTTATTATTCTAAAAATTAGTTTAAATAATTTATTTAAAATTTTAATTTTAAATTATAGTTTAATATAATTTTTTTAAATAAATATAATTATTTATTTTAAAATTTTTATAAATTAAAATTTGATTAAATATTCTTTTAAAACAATGATTTACTGATTACTAAGCAGCCAGGTATTAGACCACTGACGTTGGTAGTAGATGAATACGTGTCGCATTTTTGAGCGCCTTGTTAAAAATCCATCGACATGAAAGAATCCACATCCTTAGCTACGTTCATGCAGAAAGTGACGCAACATTCCGAGTAGAATTTCTTACCCGCCGAACTCCAAAACTCGCAAATTGATTACTGAACCACACTAATCGCCATCATGAATCCCGATGATGTTCTTGCAGCTTTTAGTTGTTTATATTCAAGAAGCCAACGACGCCAATCAAGCTACGCTATTGGAAGCAGAAGGAAGCAAGAAAGGAGAAGGAGTGCCGATGAAAAATTAGTAAATTACAATTTCAGCGGCCAAAGAAATCAAAAGTTGAGAGCATCTGGTTCTAGCTAGCTGCTTTGTTGTGCGAATCAAGAAAAGCATATCTTAGCTTAAACGCGCAAATGAGATGCGCTTTTGATTTACATATATAATTTTCCACTTGTTTCAAATGAATTCGCAAGTGATTCGTCTTTAGGGTTTTTTCAGTGAATCTCGGCGTGTTTGGGGCCAACTTTTCACTGCAGAATTGACTAACGTTGTACTCCGACCTATCAAATTCAGCTTCCTACATTTGCCTCGAGAGTGCGGTTTGATTCTATTATCTACTATAATTTCTATTATCCCATTAATCATTTTTCTCTGTTACTTTTAGAGTATTCTGAGATTCTGTTTATAACGCAATTCCCTTATTATTCATCGCATTTCCTAGGTCGTATATATAGGATTTTGCTTCGAAAGTGCTCTCCCCAAAAGACACTTTTTACGTCTGAGCTAAACTTATTCGAGAGTGCCTACGATCATAACAAATGAATTCACAAAGGTGAAAGTGGTTTATGTGGTTCCATTTCATGTATGCATTTTAGTCTTCTCTCGCTCATAGAAAATTACACAGAAACAAACTATGGAAGCTAAACTAAAATGCGGAACCTGCAGAAGGGGTATTTTGTTTCCCACAAGCACTACTGTTTATCGTTGCTGTAAGTGCCAGAGGATTATAAGTTCACGTCCAAACGAACAAGCAAAGATTAATTGCTCAGGCTGTGGAGGAGAGTTTATAGTTCCCATAAAGACAATTGCATACCGATGCTCTATCTGTCAAGCTGTTACTAGAATTTCGGGACATGGGCAACGGATTCCTGATAGTCCAATTCCTGGCCAAAAGCTAAAACTTGGTTCTATATTGTTCAAACATAATCAGTCTGACAGGGTGATATATTGAATTCTTTATATAACATTATTTTAATTTGAGAGTATTGAGATTATTGAATTGTCTTTAGGAAGTTGTTCTGGAGCATTTTACTTTGGTTAACAAATAAATGCAAATGTGCAGAGTCATCAGTCATCATCATCTGCAACAGGATCCTCCTCCACCTTGTCTAGCAGATGTAACAAGCGAGCAGTGCTCTGTGGAGTTACCTACAAGAAAAGGAGATACAAGCTCAAGGGAACCCTCAATGATGTTATGAACATGAGAGAGATGCTGGTTAAAATATTTGATTTCCCTAAAGAGAGCATTCGTATCCTTACAGGTATCTCTTGAAACCGTTTAGCTGGTGATTCTATAAGGCGTGCTATCGGTTAAGATTTAATTTTGTACTTGAGTATATGCAACTTTTCTGAACCCATAATGTTTTAAAATCTCCCTGTATTTTGTGGGAAGGATCCCTCCAACTCAAAAGTTTAAGCCTTTTGAGCAAAAGCCCATGAATAGCTTGATAAGTAAACTTTTAATTTGGCCTTAGTACTTAATTTTAATCGGGAACAAGAGAATATGAACTGAACTCCCAATCACCTGGTTACAAAAGACTTTGATATAATATCCAGATCTATTGCTCAAAAACTATGTAAAACCTCATAAATAGTTTACTATAATCAAAACTTTGATATTCCACAATTAGGTATCTATGATAAAATTTTGAAGAGGAAGAGTTTAGTATCATTTTGTTTCTTAAAGCCTTGAATTAATCCAAGTGTAATCATCATTGAAGCCATTCTTTAGGTAGTATTTTTTATGCAAATTTGTCATTAGATAGCAGGGTTCTTTCTCCCGTAGCATATGATATCTCATGTCCCCTAAGAAGAATAGAACCAAATTAACCACTGATATAGATGACTCTCTTTCCATAATTAATTGAACCAAATTGCAGAAGAAGATAAAGATCAACATTTAGTTCCAACGAGGAAGAACATATTAGAGTCCTTAAAGTGGCTTGTGGAGGGCTGCCAACCAGGAGACTCACTGGTTTTTTACTTCTCAGGACATGGGTTACAACAGCCTGATTTGAAGGAAGATGAGCTTGATGGGTTCGATGAAACTCTGTGTCCTGTTGATTTTCTGCAAGAAGGCATGATCATTGACAATGATTTAAACTCTATCCTTGTTTGGCCTCTAAAGAATGGCGTCACACTTCATGCTATTGTTGATGCTTGTCATAGTGGCACAATTCTTGATCTCGCCTATGTCTATAAACTAGCGAAGTAAGTGCATTTTGGGTATTTTCTCTCTTTGTTCTGTTTCCAATCCAACCCTACTTCGACTTCCGTGGAGTCAAAATGATCAATCTCTATGCCATGACTGTTTCAGATCAAACGCTTGTTATACCTCGGGTTTGAGACTTAGTTAAGGATCTGGTTCTCAACTACTTCGTTATAAATGCTCTAATATTAGAACATTTCAATTCAAATGCTTAAGCTACTAAATCTAGGCCCATAACTTGTATATATTATAATCTGTAACATTTGTTAAATGCTTGCAGGCATGAATGGGAGGACAACAAACCCCCTGCGGAAGTGCCCATGAGAAAACATACAAGTGGTGGTCTGGCCATTTCTTTCAGCGCTTGTGAAGATAATCAGATTGCTGTAGATACAACAGTAAAAATCCTTTTTTATTGTGTTTCTATTTTCCCCTTACAATGCAATGTGGATGTTATTCACTACCTGAGTTTTGACCGACTTATGCAGGCTTTTAGAAAGGGAATGCATGGTGTTATGACCTATCTTTTTATAAAAGCAATAAAAGAAAACCCAGATATAACATATGGAAGGATACTAGAAAAGGTCCAAGAGGGAGTTGCAATGATTAATCAAAAGAGCTGTTATCCCAGATTATTCCGTCGTCCTCACCGGCTTAAAATTTCACAGGTCGGCTCCTTTCCCATTCGTTGCTAGTACTATTTGAAGAGTTTGTCCTAATATACTGTTGAGCCGGTGATGCATTGACTACTTGACTAAATGGTGACGTAATGGATACTTCACTAGCAAAACATCTGTTTTGTAAATATAACTATCCCTTGCCTATAAACAACTTAAGCTTTTGGGTAGGTTGATAAATATCAAACATAATCTTTAAAATCCATGCTTTGTAAGTAGGATATGATTCTTCCCAGTTGTGAGATCCTGTCTAGCATAATATAACCTAACATACAACTCTCAAGCAAGTGGGAGCTTTCTGTACATTCGCAGAGCTTTGTCCTATCAATATGAAGCATGATTGATGAATAAATGTGGTAACTAACAAAGTTTTTCTGGGGTAAGAAGTTTCTCTTTTCAATTTCTAAAGCAGGGAATCTGAATATATAGTTCATCAATGGTAATAAAAGTATCTTTGGCTTACCTCCTAAACAATATTAAGAATATCCTGTAACCTTTTTTCTTCAATTCATTTTCCCCTCTAAATCATAATTAGCATGTCATGATTTATGTTAACATGAATTGAATTTATGTGGAAATTTTCAGGATCCTATTCTTTCATCATCTGAAAAATTTGATGTTTTTAAGAGGATATTAACATTGTGAGCTGGTAAGGTGGAAACAACGATCTTATCCATACAGCTTCCTTTATTGTCTATTCTGTTATAATGTTTCTTTCTAGTAGAAGGAATTCTCAGTTTGTACATTCAAGCTTTTCTGTCCAAAGAAAGAAAGTATATGCAGAGTTTTAATGCTATTGATGTTTCCTATCCAGTAGCTATATATTTTTAATAATTTTAAAATGCAAAGAACATTGTGTAGACTGCCTTTTAAGGATGTAGATCCTCTGTAATAGCTAAAAAGTACATAATGAGTATTTAAAGTTTAAACAGAGATAGAGAGAAAATAGGGAGTGGGTGTAAAGAGAAGGAATTGGGCACTTCCAGTTAATGCAATTCTCTCTCCTAAATGTATGGTGCATTATTGCCGAAGATCATAATCCTTTTGCATTAATATGGAATTCCAATTTCTAGATCAGTATATCAGTGTATGACCTTAACGCATTCTATAATATTGCAAGAAAAAATTCCTGGTAAAGGGAGGATATTATAGGGAACCAAAGCTTTATTACTTTTCCAGCGTTTGTGATAAATGATTGTTTTTATAGAACAAGAATATGCATACCAAAATATAACTATCCTTTCTTAACCAAACCATACAGCATGTAAATTCCCTGTATTCAGACATAATATGTACATTGAAACTGAAATTTGATGCTAACTTTTCAAAATGAGACTAACATCTTGGACTCACCATTGATTCATGACCCAGAAAATGAATTTTCCCTCCTTCGCCTTATCCACTTCACTTGCTGAGACAATGTTAATTTTTTTAGGAGTTTCTAGGTTCAGGGTTTTGCAAACATGGAGTTCTGAAAATAGATCTTCAGTTCATGAATGGGGAAGCCAGAAACTGAAGCATAAACTGGGTACTCACCTTGATACTTTTCAAGTAAACTCTTTCAAGATCGCAAGGGAAAAAGGGAGAAAATTACAAAGAGGAAAAAAGTTGAGAGTAATTAACAGGACATCTCTGTCACTTTACTTCTTGAGTCCTCACGCAATAATCCGCCCCGTTCTTTTTTTGGCCAAATAATCCTCCCGTTCATCTGTACCACCACCCATGCAATGAATGTTACATGCGATTGCATGATGTTGTTATTATGGGTGTGTTTAAATTAATTTTTAGAGAATAATTTTAAAAAAAATAATAAAAATAATTTTAAAATTGTTTATGGAAAATTATGGGTTTTCAGCCTCAAACACTATGGTTTCCAATACTAAAGCGCTTTTAAAAATAATATCATACACCTAACACAATAATCGGATAAAAATAAAAAACATGTCATAAAATATTTTTATTCATCCTCCGATAGAAAAAATTTTTGTAGAGAATTTTTTTATATCTAATCATGTAATTAAAAAAAAAAGAATAAACCTTTGTTCAAGTTACTTATATCTATTAGATCAAATTTATAAGTGAATTTACAAGTATACATATATATATTTTAACAAGTAACAATAGCAAAATAACAAGTGTCTATATAAAAATTTACAAATCTTATACATTATAAGTGTCATACAAAAATTTACAAGTCTTCATAGATAAATTTAAAGTAAATATATACATTTTAACACCTAACTTAGCAAATTAATAAGTGTTTACAAGAAAATTTATCAATCCTACTTTATATTAAAAGAGTTAATATAAAAATTTACAAATATTCATATATATGAATGTTCATATGGATAAATTTACAAGTATACATATGCCTTTTAACAATTAACAATAATAAAATAAAATCTAACCTAAAGATATAAACAACTTAGACTTAAATTTTATCAACTATTCATATAAGTTGTATATTTTGATGTTAGGTGTTTTTATCTATAGCAAACATCCAACTGATGTATATAAGCCTTATCCTTCAATAAACAAAGCATCATCTGTTTCTAGAATCAAGAATCTGATTCCTACTTGCTTTGTAATGAGAGAGTAAATGAAGAACGAAAACATTTTAGATGGAATTGGCATGCTATGAACGGTGTCTATAAATTTAAATTTTCTTCACAATATTCTTCTCCATGAGGACACAATTTCCCTGAAGTATGAGCTTTGATGAATATATCAAATCTATGACCCTATCCTGTGTGAAGTGTGAACTTGTGCCAAGCAGCTACTACTTATGTATCTTGTAGTATTTGAGAACTAGAACTTCGTTTAGAATCGAATTCTTTACAAATGTTATAGTTAACCCATCTTTTAGTTCTATGTTAAGTTTTAGGTTGAACTTTTGTTTTGTCAAAATAACGAAGTCTTTAGAGCTTTCATAATTGTTGGCCTACAGGGTTTTATGATCACTGGATGCAACATGGAATTATATACGCAAAAGCTATGTAAACAGTGTGAAGACGCAACTTGGATTTCGAGTGATATTTCTTTAATTAGGTTGTGCTTTTCATAACATGTAAATATGCAATTTTCAGTCTAATCCATTTCTTTTCTCGCTATGACATAATATATATTATCCATTCCTTTTCTTATTGTGACATAATATATGTTGGGAAATAAACAATTGAAGATGAATACACACTATTCCCCCAAAACTCTTAACAATTGAAATTTAATCGAACAGAATGCCCCCAAGTAAAATAATCACTCAAACAAGATGTTTTCTGTTTTGGACATTGATCTAGCAAATAGCTCAAACAATGAGCATTTGAACAATTCTTGAGACTGAGTAGCAGATAATCTGGTAATCTTTTCCTTTTGCCCATCAACTGAACAGTCAATGATTTATTAGGAATTTAGTTCAAAAGCATGTGATTCTGTAAAAGGACTCGAATGAATGATGAAACCTCTAAACATTGCGTTTCTCTTACCAATGCATTCAATTTGAGAAGTGTTCTAGACTTCAAGGTGAAAAATGTAATGCAAAGAAGAGGGTTTAAAGCTGACAAATTTATCAAGATATCATGCGCTTCCTCCTACTTTCAATCTGATACTTCACTTTTTTTTTTAATATCATTGTAGCACCTGCAAGCATGACAGTCTTCTAGTTCCGGAAAGATTGTGCTGATATCATTTTATTAGCCTGAAAAGATGATATTGGAATCAAATCATATTCTCTAGTTACTAAAGTGAGACCGAAAATCTCAAATTGAAAATGACACAATCTCCAGAGGATTGAATTTGGATTTTTTCCCCAGATAAATCATTGACTAACGGTTCACAGCCTATAACGAGTCAAAAGTTTTTAAATTTATAGTCATATCAGAAAGATAGAAATCAGGGATTGCTTATTTTGCAGTTTATGCTTTTATTCTCTGTCCACTTTTATATCCGTTGAAATTGACAGCAACAAGAAAGTCAAGATATTCAGTCCCCACTTTAAAAAAGATAATGGAATCTGATTCTGTGCATGGCTCTCCAATCCCCAGAACAGATAAGATAAAATTAAGCTTCCTAAGACACCTCTAATAAGAAGTCTCCTATGGTTTCACGTTTTCTAAAACCTTTCCTTCTTTTATTGTCCTCACCATTCTTAGAAAGCATAAAAAAAGGAATCATACCATGGCAGAAAGAAAAGTATGGTGCAATCACTGTGGAAAACTACTGCTAGTGACACCAGAGGCCCACACCTTCAAGTGTGCAGTGTGCCATGGCATCACTAGAATCGGTCAAGCCGGCAATACATTGAGTCTGGTCTACAGCTCTATGACTCATGCTGCAAACAGGTTAAGAGGGTTCATAAATACTATGATCACTGGTTCATTTAACAGTAATGTAGGCTATGGGACACCTAATTATGGCTATTATCCGCAGTCTCAGCTGTTAAGGCCACCAGCTCCACTGGTTCCTGCCTCTGCTTATGGCTCTAAGAGGGCATTGCTATGTGGAATTTGCACCATGGACGAAGTTACAGGCTTAAGGGTTCTCTGAATGATGTTAAGTTCATGAGATTTTTTCTTATCAACCAGTTTGGGTTCCCTGGTGACTCCATTCTTATGCTCACAGGTAATAATTTCATCTCAGTTAACAATTTTCTAGCTGTTACAGTGGGTTTAACTCTCTGTAAATTCATTCTAATATTCAATCAGTCATATAGATTTGTTTTCATTAATTTCTAGCTGAAACTGAATTTTATGTTTGCACTTTATTTTCCAAATTCTTTTTATGGGTTATATGAATGAAACTGATAACTTAACAACCTACAAAATGATAAACTTTATCGATGTATTCTTTTTAGGGGGAATTACTCTGAAATCCTAAAGGATTTAATTACCCAAAATCTAACAATTATAAATTCTAGTATAAGAATTGACAATAAATTTATACTACTTGAGACTTTTTTGTTGATTAAGTCATAATCTTGGGACCTCATAGTAATCCTTTCTTCTTTTTATCCATATAAAAATGGATCCACATGTCTCAGTCGGGTTGGTTCATTTGAACAGATACTTATTATGGCATAGTTCTACGACAGTACTTTTTTTGAAAGTATAAAGCAAATACAAATGTACATGGTAATATCTAAATTTAGCCAAGTGAAAAAGTTCAGACTAGTTTCAAAATGATAAGAAATTAAAAAGCAATAAGGTACTGATTTAACTTGAATCATTAGGCCATTTGAGATCTCAGTTAGTTTCGTTCTACACTAATTTTGAACACTTCAAAAACCTATCTGCAGATGATAAGGAGGAGAGAAACCCACTGAAAATCCCTACCAAAAAGAACATTCAAACAGCCATGCGTTGACTGGTTGAGGGTTGCAGGGCAGGGGATTCATTGGTGTTCCACTTCTCAGGGCATGGGACACAAGAAGCGGACCATAACATGGATGAGATCGACGGGTACGATGAAGCACTATTACCATTTGATTATGAGACCAATGGCATGATACTTGATGATGAGATCAATGCAACAATTGCCAGGCCACTGCCTCAAGTTGCAAAACTTCATGCCATTATTGACGCATGCCACAGTGGGACCATTCTTGATCTACCATTTGTGTGCAAAATGAGCAGGTCAGTTTTAGAAAAGTCTGGTTTTTCTGAAACCTCCTATGCTGTTCTTGTTCTTATAGTGAATTGAGTACCTAATTAGAATAGGAAACCCTACCTCAAAAGTTAATTATTGAAATGCGAGAACCAATCTACTTTGAGTATCTTGTACTATTCAATATGAGATTTAGTATCCCATACTACCAAGTCTCTATTAATTAGACCTCATGAAGAGCCAATGTTCTGGTGGTTGCACTCCATGGCACTTACCTTGGCTCTTGCCAGTTAGAACCTTCCATAGGTAGTCATCTTTGGAACTGCCAACAACCTAGTTCCTCTACCAAACCTTACCCTGAAAGCTAATTATTTAGGGGGAAGAACTAACCCACTTAAATATTTTATTGAACATCTCATGCTACTAAATATGAGACTTAAATTAGTATATGATACTATCAAGTCTCTATGAAGTTCTTGATGTAGGACAACATTGGGGGGATAAACAAAAAGGAAAAAAAAAATTTCACCATACAATATCAATTATTCAATTTGATAGGTCAAACAATACGTTAGGTCTTCTTTTTTTTTGATCTTATAAGTTATAAGGGGAGGGTTTTACACATGGGAGGATCATACACAGCCCATGGCTGATTATAAAGGTACAAGAGGAGGGCTTTCAATTTGTATATCAGCTTGTGATGATGCAGGATCCTCTGTAGATACATCAGTTAGTATAATTCATATTCCTCATTCTTTATTACTTTCTTGTGAATTGATGAAAAGTATTTGTGAGAATCGCAGGGGACTTATGTGGGGGTTTGCCTATTTTCTGTAGGCCTTTGGTGGAAAAGTTGTGACTGGTGCATTGACTTATAGTTTCATACAAGCAGTGCAAAATGAACCTGGATTAAGCTATAGTAGCTTGCTAAGTGCCATTCGTTCTGCAATCAAAGGAGCTAAAGTTGGTATAGTTGCTCTAAATGGTCCAATCATTTCATTGCTAAATAAAATGCTTGGCATGGATCGCATCAGACAGGTATTGCTATGAAAAAGCAGTTAATGTTCGTTATACACCCTGGTAAGAATTCTCTGTCCTCTGCATAAAGATTGACATATGTAATATCTATAATATCCATGCTATCATTATTTAAGGGTATTTTCTTCAATTAAAATTTTCCCTCAACAACCAAAACAACAAACTTTATCTTACTAGTTGGGATCGACTACATAGATAGTATGGTGTTAATATTATTGTTCTCTATTAACAACTGAATCTTTAGATGAGTTGTTCATCAAAAGGTCTTGCTCACTAACTTTATTGAGTGATATTTTCAATTTCTTCTACCCATTCTCATTGCTTAATCTATCTTTCTTACTCGCACATCCAATGACATTCTTTATATGTGTTTGAACCTCTTCAAATAATTTTCTACTATTTTCTTTTTAATAGATACCATTTCTATACTTTTTTAATATTGTTGGTCTTATAGTAGTACAATAAAACTTCTTTTTATTTTATTAGGTACTTTTTTTCTTAAGAGGTATAAAAATTATTATCCATCTACACTCTACAAAGTCACCTTTTTAATAAAAAAATTACATTTCCTTTTTCCTTCATTTTATTTGTATACTGAATAGGCTTAAAAGACATTTAGAAATGTCCTAAATGAGCCTGGTATATCTTTGACTACTTGGCCTGCTTCTTTGGTGTTTCCTCCATCTTGTACTAGTGCCATTACTTGATCTCTCTCTCTAAATATATATATATATATATATATATATTAGTCCCTCATGCCTTAAATATAAGTGCTAGATAGAGAGTCCAATGTGGTCATATTGCACATGTGAAGGTAATTTCAATTAAGGGTAATTCAAATGCACATTTTAAAGAGGAGTATTTTAGAGAAACCAACACATAATCATTACTATAATTAACTTAACTAATTTTTGTAATCTACTTAAATTAGTTAATAGGTCTTATATTAAGAATCAGAAGGTAATAATACATATTAGTTCATAATATTGAATAATTTACCATGATATGTGAAGTTGATGTTACAAAAAGGTTCTGAATTGGGTTTTATAGGATGCACAACTATCCTCTTCTGAGAAGTTTGACATACATACACAGCGGTTTGTGCTATGACATGATTTCCTCTCAGATCATTTCTCTAATAAGCAATAATTATGAGTTCATTCTCAAGTTGACATAAAAAGATATTAATTTCCAGAAAATATTTGAGAAGTTGGCCTTTGAATATAGGAAATTGTAGTCCATCTTTAGCTACATTTTAACTTTGATGGAAGTTAATTTATCTACTGAATTCTTATGTCATGTTAATTAATGGTAAATACCAATCTATGTGTAGCCAGCATCCATATGTGACATGCATTTGATACTTAGACAGTAGTATTTGGATTCTCTCTTAAGCTTCCTCTTCTGTTTTCGATTTAGAAGACAGTTTTTTTTGGGAGTGATTTAATGTTTCATGGGCCTGTTAGGATTTGTCACAAACTGTGATTTTAAAAAGACTTTTAACTTAAATTTTAGTTTAGAAAAATTTTAAAATAAACTGTCATATTTATCCAAAAGGGCTTTTAGTTCAAACTATAATTTTGGATAAGTAACTGGAAATAGCTTTTAGAACAATAAAAGAGTTTATGGACTATCCAATTACTATTTTGCCCTTATTTTTTCCCACTCTCTTCCTTCTCCCCTTTACACTCTTCTCCTTTCTCCCGTCTTCAGTCTTCATCGTCTTCGCTGATAGTCGTGGGTCACTCTTTTGTCATTTCTCTCGTTGGCATCATGGGTCGTGGGTCCCTCTAGCTCTTCTCTCGCCTTCGTCGTCAGTGGCTCCTCTAGCTCCCAGATCTGGAAGTCGGCGAGAAGTGGATGATGGAGGAAGAGGATGGAGAGGAGGAAGACTAAAGCAGGAGTCAGCGTTGGCATCGTCATCGTCGTCGGAGCTCACCAATGACAGTGTCATCAGCATCGTTGTGGTAGGAGAAGCGCTTGTGTCGTCGATGCACAGAGAAAACTAGAGAGAGAAGGGGAGATGGAAGAAATTGATTTTTTTTTTAAAAATCGTACCCTTTATGGTAATGTACCAATCACAACAGTCCTTATGGTAATAACTATCTAAATATTTATTTATTCAGAATTACTCTTTTTCCATAAGCTCTTATACCGAATACTTTTTTCAAAAGCTGTCCAAAAATCTTTTTTTTTTTCACAAGCTATTTTTTAAAAATCTATTTAAATTGACCCATAATATAAAATGTTTTGAAAAAAAGTCCATTAATGATTTTGTTTCAAAAATACCCATCATTAATTTTTTTATATTATTTACTGGATCCTATTACTAGGTATATAGTTTCAGGATTCATGGCTATCTTTCCTAGTATAGGTGCCTTTTTTAGGAATCAAATTCGATATCTAAAAGGATATAATAAAGTTTTATACTGTTAGACCAGCTCTATGTTAGTAAAATACAAATCATTCATTACATCTGAGTTAATTAGGAGTCAATGTTAAATGAATGACATTTTTGAAAAGTTTATATCTTCTTTTTTTTTTGAAAAATTAAAATTTCTAACTACTTTATTTAATAAGGTTTATTGATACTCCCTCTAGTCTTTATTATAGGGGATCTTCATAAGCAATTTTTTGTCCTAAATATAACTTACCAATAACTTGATTAATTACCTTTTTTCTATTTTATCCTTATTATTAATTCAGGTTCAAAGTTAAAAAATTAAATCTCATCATTTAAAAATGGGCAAATTTAAAAAACTTTATGGAATTGTCCAGTGAGAATTAATTGAAAATGCCTAATAATAACCATTTAGGAGTATTCACTGTTTAATTTGTTTCAAAAAGATCTTATAAATTAAAATGGAAGGAGTAGTACCTTGTGAAATCTGTCCTTGAAATTTTCGACTATATAAAAATATAGCATAATTTTACATTATTTATTAGTATCTAGAGAGGACGGTAGAACAAGGATGGGAGAAATCCCAACACTTTAATTAGCTTTGGAAAAGTCTAAATTATTATTATTATTTTGAAGAGGAGCTTAGCATTGGTTATTATTAGTATTATTCACACAAAGATCAAGATTTTGATGCTTCCTTCTTATGAGCATCCGATGGCTCAGATTTGTAATCCAAGCCATTTTCACACACGTGTCGACTTCTTGTGCAACAAGTTAGTTAATTAATTAATTAAATTGACAATGATATGATTATTAATTTTGGAAACAGAATCATCCTTTAATTTGAAAATATAAAATCCATAAGCAACTTATTTATTCCCTCCGGTTTATTTTAAGATTCTTCAAATAGAGTTTGCCTGGTCTAAAATATAAGATGCTCTTCTAATTTGTCTAATATATTAATTGAGTTTTTCTATTTTTATCCCTCGTTGAAATATAATATTCAAATAAATATGGGAGAGAAATTATGTGATATGTTAAGAAAAATATAATTCGTTACAGAGAGAGTTCAAAGGTTATTAGGGGAAATTGCAAAAAAAAGAGAGAGGTGTTTTTAGTATAAGTTTAATTTAATGAGTAAAATCCGGCCAAAAAAATTAATGAGTAAAAAAACTTTCTCATTTTTCTATTCTTAAATATATAATCAAATTAAATAATTTACAGAAAATTGGTTAAGGTGGGTATTTTTTATTACTATGGTGTAAAAAAAAAACTAAAAATGTCTTTATTTTTAATGACTCAGGACCACTCGTCATTTAAAACTATTTATTTTTCAATGGATACGCTAACATTAAAAGTTCATGTTTCATTTACTGATTTTTTTTTTAAAAAGGCTACTTTATTTAATTTGATGGTTATTTTAATAAAATTGTCAAATGAAAATACCCTTATTTGATGGTTAAAAACCGTCAAACGTTGGCTCACTGTTAAATATGGCAAAAATAACCGTGATGTGATAAAAAAAGACCTTTTCTTAAGTAGTGAACTGCTATTTAATCATATTTAAGAGCACTGATTTATGTAACAAAAAAAAAAAACAAAAAACAGGAGCATTGATTTAATGTTTTCAATATCAATAACATACAAATACATGTTCGATGGCATAACGCAGTTCAGAATCTGATCCACAAAGCTTCGTACATGATATTTCATATAATAAAGAACGAAACTTAATGAGACCCAATTAAATCTTTAAGATTAATTAATATTAAAAGCTTAAGAGGATGCCTCTAGAAGTAAAAAAAAGAATTCTTTTTAAGAATCATAGGACATCAAATGTGAATTCTTATAAGACAAAAATGACAAACATAGTACTTTTATTTAATTCATGAGTTAATTTTGATTATAAATATAAAATATTTTTTAATGTTTATTAATTTTTTTAAATTAATTAAGTATATTGATAACCACTCAATAATACAATAATCAAGAGAGAAAAGGAGGGAATTAATAAGAAAGATTATTAATAAATTTTACAAATAGACTATTATATCAATTAATTTAATTAATTTTGTAATTTAATTAAATTATTTAAATATATTTTATATTAAAGATTAAAAGATGAAAGGAGTACCTAAGGACATCGGATTTATTTTGTTAATTTTTGCTTTCCATAGGTTATGACTGGTTAAGGAAAGAATCAATACACATAATTTCTCAATAATGAATTATGTAAACAATCAAAAAAGGCCTTCTAGCATAAGCTCATGGTTATTCTGTTTGGTCCTTAATATAAAAGTGTGTTAATTTTTTTAAATAAATTAAAAAATTAAATAAATCAATTAATTATATCATATCATGATAAATTCATATTGTATACTTATTAATTTATCTAAATTAATTAATTATCTCTTATATTAGTTATAATTTATTTATTTAATTTTTTTAATCTAGTAAAAAAAGTCAAATAACTCATATTTAAAGGACTAGTAACATTTTTTTAATTTTACCCTATCATAAATTATTAAAAGAAAATTTTAATTCTAGCTAATTCGTTTTGTATAAGAGTATGACTCTAACTCATTTCTCTCTCTTTAATAGGGTAAAGTTAGAAAAAGTTTTAATTTAAAACATTATTTAATATGTTCCATAATTTTGATGAGATAATTCAAAGTGATGACTTAATTATAATAGGAATGAAAAGAATATCAATAGTACATTTTCTTGCCAAAAACTTTTTTAAATCAGTATAAAAAGACTTTAATTATTGCATTAATTAGCGTAATATTCTCAAAAAGCCGGGTCGGTGTTGGAATTCTTGAACCTTATCAGAAACATATAATTATGTGCGACATGTTTTAACCATTGATTTCTCAGAGCTTTATATAGTGAGTATGATTAATTTGGGTCCGATCAAGTCAAGTCAAGTTGGATTATGTTTATATATATATATATATATATATATATTAGTACAATAAGAACAAGTTGAATATATAATGCTATTTATAAGATATTTCTAATATTTTTGTTAAAACTAAAAAAAATTTAGATATACCCTTCTATATTCCTACAAAAGGAACTCACATCCCTGTAGAAAATCGAGCACGGATCCTCATGTTTAAACAAAACCTCTATATATGGGCGTTATAAGAATTTTATTTTTATGTTTTTAATTAAAAATTATGGTTGAAGAATTGTAGAAATTAAATTGCTTTTTGATCTTAAAAGATTCTTTTTAACGTTAATAGATTCCATCTCGTTCTATATATGAAAGAATACTCCATAACGGAAGCATGTTCTGTTTTTCTTGTAAACGGAAGCATGCGAATATATATATATATATATATATATATATATATATATATATATATAACACTCCCTTTCTTCTAACCGAGTTATTGAGATTAAGAAAAATGTTTAAAATTAGTAAATAATTATTTAGTTTAAAATTGTTCATTTATTCTTCATTAAATTAAAATCATCAAACTAATTAACATTTAGCGATATCCCATTTCCATGCATGCCGTTTGTAAAATAATTCATATGGTATTATATGTTATTAAAAATATTTTTTTCATTGATAATATTTGAATCCACAAGATTATTAGTTAAAGATTATCCAACTTCTTTTTATTTTTGATCCAACAATGCTCTTAATTTAGTCAGTGCTTTTTTCCTCACGACCAAATTAAAGAAATACTTATAGCAGAAGAATGATGTGTATCTACAAAAGCAAAAAAAAAAAAAGTTTAATTATTTTATCTCACAATAGTACAAATTAAACTTTTTTTTTTTATAAAAAATAGTCAATTCCTTCATTCTTCTGTTTAATTATGACTATTATCATATGAGATTTAAATGGTTTAAATCTAACTACCTATAATTAGCTAAATATTGATTAACTAAATTTCAGGTTAATGATAAAAAAATTAAATAACTTGATTAAAAATAAAATAAAATTATAAGGACTTGATAAAAAAAATTATAAAATACTAATTAAAAATCACGTGAAACTAATTATATCATAAGATCAATTTTTCCAAGGTTTAAAGTTGTATATACGAAAAGAAAGAGTAATATAATAGTAGCGTGAAATTAATATTAGTTAACACAGGCACGAAGCTGAACCAATATTATATTATTATTGCCATGCGTATTCTAATATCAGTTTTTCTTTTCCTTTTTATGGAATTCTATCTTAGAATCCTATTCTGTCTCCACTATGCATAATTCTAGATATGATTCTAAAATATGCCCTAGCTTTCCATGCACCTTAAATACTCTCAACTCAAGCCAAGTAAATCACACAAGTCATCATCTTCAACCTCTCTTCTAAAACCCATTTTCTTTCTCAATCCCACAAACGTGGCAGGTATAAAACGATCCTGCCTATGTGGTGCACCTCTAGAAGTGCTACATTATTGCCCAGGCCACAACAACCGGCCGGTCGTGTCTGGGTTTAGAGCACCGAACCAGGTGTATAATAACTGGCAACCTTCCAGGCCGCTGGCAGCAGTGATGAGGCCACAGCCACGACCACAACCACCAGTCATGGGTGGTCCTTACTATGTGTCATTACATATGGAAATGGACTTAAATCGCTTAAGGGTTCAGTGAATGACGTCCTCCTCATGAGAGAACTTCTCATGAACAGCTTGTGATTTCAACCGAATTCCGCCCTCGTCCTCAGAGGTATTCAAAAGTTTTGAGAACTCCAAACTCTTTGATCTACCCTCACATTTTTATATCTAATAGTTTTCTTTGTACATATCTAAAAGCTTAACTGACTCAAATAAATTTTTACTATTTTCTCTTTATAGATATTACTCTAACTTTTCATCCTACATATTCATTCCAAATCTTATTTAAACACATACACATACATATACATAGCGGCTACACTCACTGATTTCTTTGTCTATTTAAAATCCAACATTCATCACCATATAATATTATTGGTCTTATAATAGTATAATAAGACTATCTTATTGGCTACTTTTCAATTGCTAGATCATATACATATATATATAGATTAAAAAATTAGTTAAAAATGTATATCTATTTCCCTAAACATCTATACTTTTTAATCATTTACATTGACAACTACATTTTTCATTACCTACGAGTTAATGCATGCAATCAATATGTGAAGTTAAGTGAAAAAAACATGTTGGAGATAAAAGAGAAAGGAGTTTGTGGTATTATATTTAAAACTAAAATAAACTCTTAATTATAAGGATTCATGAAGATTATGAAACAATGCATGTTTTCTTTTTCCTTAAACTATGGCGATGGGAATATTCTTAAAATCGACACATTTATGATTTTAGTCGGACAAAAATCGAGTTGTGACAAAGTAATAGTGACGTACAGATGATATCTACAATAACCCGAAACAATCCCTACAAAAGCCAACATGATAGAGGCCATGAGGTTGCTGGTGAGGGGTTGCAGGGAAGGAGTCTGGCGTTTGACTACTCAGGACGACTAGGTCGACGGTTACGACGAAGCAATATGCCCTGTGGATTACGAGAAGTCAGGCAAAATAATGGACGACACCATGAATGACATCTTGTTAAGCCTCTCCGTCGTGGCACCAAACTTCACGCCATTATTGATTCTTGCAAAAGTGGCACTGTTCTTGATTTACCATTCATGTGCCGGATGAACAGGTTCGTCCTACGTACGTTACTTAGTTTCATTCATGTTCATGTGGTTGATTGATATGATCCAGCTACCATTTATTTACATGCATACTATGATGTTCTCTGTGTGTGCTTGCTCGTGTTCAAGTAGAGAGAAGAGAGCTATTGGAGTTATCTATAGTAGGAAAGTAAATAATAAGAAATTTTGATCGACCAAAAATATATATGATAGTAAATGTTGAGTTTTAAAGGAATAACAGAAATATAAAATTGGGGTAGCAAATGGGAAGATACTAAAATGGATGGTAGTCATATCTAAAAAAAGATGAGATTGAAAATAATCATACAAGTTAAAAGGTAGGTATGGCACCTGTTGAAAAAAAATAATATAAAATTATTCAATGCGATTTAAACATGTACAAAAAAATATCGTTAGATACGCCAGTATAGATAGTAGAGCATATAGTTTGGATTCCTTTAAAAAAATAATAGAGGAAAATTGAAAAAATGATCAACGAAATCATTGAACTGACTATTTAGTTAATAATTTATTTAAAAATTTAGTTATTGATAAAGTATAATAATATTTTATAATCTATATAGTTGATCCTATTTAATGGGATAAAATTTATTATTATTGTTGTGTCTCTATACACACACGTGCAGGTGTGTGTTAACGAGGTTTGGTGTGTGTTGCAGGTTGCGTCAATGCACATGGCCGGGAAGATCAAATGAGAGGGAGACCGCATTATAAAGGAACAAATGGAGGGACTGCTATTTGTATATCTGCTTGTGATGACGATGGATCCGCTGGGGATACCTCCGTGAACTTCATCTCTTAGTCTTTTCATACGGATATGGATCGAGTTTTAGTGCTCATTTTGCATCGTACAAATATAATTTTAACAGTCTAGAATTAAAAATTTTAATTAAAAAATTTAAAATAATAAATTTATTTTTTTTATAAAAAAACTCACAGTTATTAAAAGACTATCTTTATTTTAAATTATGTGTCTATGAAAATATTTTTTTTTAAAAAAATAAAATAAATTTGAATCGTCCAAATTAGATGCTCATCTAAATTAATTAACGCTTGTAATTGTTTGGTGTGGGTGAAATAGGCATTTGGAATGGGTAGTTGTGAAGCGTTGACACAGAGTTTCATAAAAGCCATGAAAAAGCAAGCTGCTGGCCGGATTGAGCTATGGCCAATTGCTTCATTCAATGTGATCCATAACCCTACAAGCTAAGCAACACTTCAACTTCAACTCTTACGACCAACAAGTCCACATCAACCATCGCCACTCTTATTCTAATGTCTGTATACCTAATTCCTCGTTTTGAATTTACAGCATGTTTGGTTTCCCGTTACATATAATTAGAATCAGAATCATAGTTTTAGCGGAAGCAGGTAGCAGCTGCTTGCTTGTTCATGAAAAACTCTAGTTTGTGATTTCAAAATCAGACACGCATCACTACTTAATCTTACTTTCCCACCAAAATCTTACGAAATGAGGGTTTTGTATGAATCTGATTTGCAGGAGCCACAGCTTTCGTCTTCTGAGACGTTTCAATCCATTCAATGCCAGTTACAATATGAACTAATCAAATTAAAAAAGCGAAGCAACTCATCGATCGGCCGGTGGGAAAAGGCAAGAATATTGACCAGCAAATTAATATAAAGGGAATTTCTATAATATTGCTTATATATTAACAATTTATTCTCTCCTTGAAAATGGGAAAAAATTGCTCATAAAAATTTGTTGAATATTCCCAAGTTGAAATAAATAGACAAAAGTTGAAATGATCGCTAATAAAAGTTGGAATACGAAGTGAAAGAAGATAATTTTTTTTTTTTAAAAAAAAGCGATAGATGAGAGAAGGCTGTGTGAGAGTGATTTAACAGAAAAGCTAATAAGGTTTAACTTTGAATTCATATAATAATAGCGCATCATGTCTGTCTCCCAAGTCCTCAAGAAAATTTGATGTGATATTCCTTAATTAGACCCTGGCGTTGGATTCTTTGTATTTATACCTACAGCCTACAGGTTTCATACACACAAATCCTCAGGAATATATTTAAATTATTAAATCAACTAAATCAAATTATGTTAAGACCCTTGTCAGTCTCAATTTTATGATTTACGAAATAAACATGTAAGAAGAGTTTTGTCTCGATTTATATAAATATACTCATCAATCACAAATTTAACAAGCATTAGGGGGAAATATAAAATATAACTTCATTAATTTGTCCAAAATTCTTAACCAGACCTATTAAGAGATTGATTTATTAATTTAAGCTAATTTTAATATTATACAGTTGATCATGCCATCTTCCATATTCATGTATTCATTAATTTTAGTAAGTATAAATAACATGTCTCTATACTTTGTATTATTTCATAGTATCTTTTATGATACAATTTATGTTTGTTTCGTATTCATGCATACGTACACATTTTTTGATATAAATCAGGGTGTCTAGTGTCAATGGTTGGCTATGGGATATTTTCCATGCTTCAAATCATCACTTAAGGAATCAAGTGAGATAATTACTAAACTAGTCTCTCGTAGTTTGCAATAGTTCGTATTGATCTGTATGTTTCGTACAACATATTCATATCATTCAAGAGACGTCGTATTTAATTTTCATTGCCCTGATTTTACTGATGATGGATCATGATCGAAATCGGAGAGATTGGAGAGAGACTTTATTCTAAAACATGGCCCTTGAGTGAGTATGTGTTTGAGGTAGCAGTTTTGCCAACAATTTTTGTAGATCCTGTTTATAAGTTATTTTTAATATATTTTATATAAAATAAAAAAAATTAAATTTTATTAAATCTGTCTTAAAATTTAATAATTTTCTAACTCCATTCATATTTAATATATATTAATTGTATTTTTTATGAAAAATTTAATGATATGATTTATAAATAAGATTAAATAATTCTTTTTTACTATTTTATAAATAAGATTAGAGGAGTACTTGTCTCTACTAACAACTCTCTTATATTTAATAAATCAAAATCACCTTTTCTTCAAACAAAATTAAACAAGACTGCACTAGCTTTGATGAAATTTTTAAGCCAGTGCAATTTTGGTTCAAATCTTGCTTGCCATGCGTACAATGCAAATGTGCGCGCGTGTGCGGGTGGTTTTTTTTTCTAAAGAAAAATTTAGATAAATTCGACACCGGTTCCCCACTAAAATTAGAGTTTAAGGCTCAAAGAATACTTACAGAGGATTTACGAGATCGCCTATTAAATGAGTCTTCACGACAATAGTAAAAATCGAACTCGCGTTCTTGTAAGATACGAGTTATTTCTTGCTATCAGTGTTAACACTCATTGGCTTTTTTATAATTAGAGGAGTAGATTTCATAAAATAGACTTTTATTTTTATGTATGGGCTGGACCAGTAAGAAACTCATGAGAATGGAACTTCAATTGGGCCTAACAAGATTTTCAGTTAGTAGATTTTCTAGACTTTAATATCATAATTTTAACCTATTTCAACTGACAAAATGATGAGATGTATGATTATTTAGAACATGTTTGATTATTAGGGAGTATCACTTTGTTATGATTTTAGTTGCGGCACTTGGAAACACATCCTAGCTCTTAGTTATTTAGGTTTACCTGAGGGTAATTGACGGCTCACCATACCCAATATTAATATCGCTTATGAGGAAGGAGACTTCACCCTTGGATCGTGGGTGAGCTCAACCCCTTCCAAAAATTTCTTGTACCAAAAAAAATATATCATAAATTTATACTTATTATCTGTAGGTTTAACTAGTGAAAGGATGAGACATGCAACTATTTAAAATGTGGTTGATTCCTGGAGAGTACCATTTTGTTGTAGTTTCAGTAGTGGTTCTTGGGTAACTATGAGTGTCTAGGTTTATGTCTGAGAGTAATTGACGGCTCATCTATCTAATATTTGTTTGCCTATAAAAAAAGGGAGACTTTGCCCTGCCTTTAGATCATGGGTGAGTCTAACTCCATTCTAAAAATTCTTGTACAAAAAAATATCATAAATTTATAATATTAATTAATTGGATTAAATTAAATTATATGTCAAATATATTATTTTATTTCAACTTCTATAATATATATTATTTTTTTATAAAATTTAAAGATTCATCCTATTTTTTTGCCCTTCAATATACAACTACATGTTGAAAATATAAAATTGTTACATTCTTTATATATAATTTTCCTTCATGTTAGACATACGATAAAATTATATTAATTTTATCATTTGATGTTTTTATTTATAAAATCATTGTAAAAATATTGATTATTAAAACTATTTACAAAAAAAGTTTAATTAATCATATATATTAATTATTAATTAATTTTTTAAAAGCTTAATTAGTGCCCTGCAGAAGAATAAACTTATCAATTTGATAAAAATAAAATATGAGGAAGGAAAAGGAATCCCGGAAGGAAAAGAGTTGCAAAAATGTCCACCCACCATTTATCTCCAAAAGCCAAATAAATGCAAAGCCACTTACTAATTCCCATTGATTTTGAAAACCAATAAAAGAATCTGGTGGTTTGGTCTGCTACAGAATTCTATTCTCTAATCAAAATGGCAACAATAAATATTAAACTAGTCACAAGAAAGAATTCCACTAACCTCATATGTATGTATTCCCTCTCCACTTCCATTTAATAAATACAAGTGCATCTGATTCTCATACTACGCCTCACCAATTATACACCTTAAATACTAGCCAGCTTCAACATTCAATCACATGTCACCATTACTTTGAGATATATATATATATATATATATATATATATATATATCTTCTTCAACCTCAGTTCTTAGCTCTGATCCATTTTCTTTCTCAGTCTTGGGAAAATGGCTGGTAGAAGAGAGAGATTCTGCGAGTGTGGAATGCCTATGGGAGCGCCACATTATTGCCAAGCCAACAACTGGGCGGGAAACGGCGGATATAGGGCCCCGCCGGGTCGGTATAACAGTCAGGTTAGTTATGGGGCTCCAAATGGAGGTGGGTATTACTGGCCGCAGACGAGGCCACAGCCACGGCCACATCCAGCGGCACCGGTGATGGGTGCTCCTGCTCCTTTATATGGTGGCGGGAACAAGAGGGCGTTGCTGTGTGGAATTACTTACGGGAAGGGACCTCAGGCTCTTAAGGGTTCAGTCAACGATGTCCTGCGCATGAGAGCCTTCCTCATTGACTACCTCGGATTTCACCCTCATTCCATTGTCGTCCTCAGAGGTATCAAATCACTTACACATATATACATATATCTAGTTATTTGAACATTAAATGTGTTTTAACCAAATTTATCTCTAATTAATTCTATTCTCTTTCTTTATCTTTTTCTCATATATTTTCTCATCATTTTTCTATTTCTCTCAAACTTACCCTTTAATAAATAAGCGTATGTTTTTAAAAAATTATTTACCCTTTTATAAATAAGCGCAAATTTTTAAAAAATTATTTATTTATTATTTTAAAATAATTGTAACGTGTTTATTATAAAAAGGACTAAAGGAAATATTATAAGTCGCTGATCGATAGCATATCAATTACCCTTTTTTTAACATCGAAAATTTATCTCATTTTTAAATAAAATTAAATACTTAACCATCTTCTTTTAGTTCCTATTAGTTAGATATATTACCTTACAATAGGGGCAAGGGAATATTATAAGAGATAATATAAAAATTAATTAATTTTTTAGATATATTAAAAAAATTAAATAACTAAATTAATAATAAATAATATAAGAATCTGTTAGATAAATTCAAGAATATATAATATAAATTTATTTAAAGGTTAAACGTGATTATAATTAATTAATTTATTTAAAAAGTTAATTAACTTTTATAATAAGAATATAGAATTTATTATAAAGCATGCAATAAGAAAAAGTGACGAGTGGAGAATTAATAGTGCAAAGGAAGAATCTTGTTAGTGTCTTGATTATCTCCAATAGGTTAACTAGGTTAATTAATTTACGAGTTTAATGAAGGAAGGTATGTATATGTGCAGACGACGAGAGTAACGACTGGAAAACAATGCCAACAAAAGCGAACATGATTGAGGCAATGAAAATGTTGGTGAGGGGAAGCAAGCCAGGTGACTCGCTGGTGTTCCACTACTCAGGCCATGGATCCAAGATGGCAGACAACGACATGGACGAGGAAGATGGCTACGACGAAGCACTGTGCCCGGTCGACTACGAGGATGCCGGAAAATTACGAGACGACGTTATCAACGATGTTCTGGTCAGGCCTCTGCCGCCTGGAACTAAACTCCACGCCATCATCGATACTTGCAGTAGTGGTACTGTTCTTGATTTGCCCTTCATGTGCCGAATGAACAGGTTCGTCTTTTAGCTGCTTTTTCAGGATTCCGATGAAAAGATTGAAAGTTGTGTATGTACACACAAACACACACACACATATGCGAATTAGTTGTTGAGGTTTAATAATGTGGAAGCAGGGTTGGTGAATATGGATGGGAAGATCATGTGAGAGGGAAACCACATTATAAGGGCACAAATGGAGGCACTGCCGTTTGTATATCTGCCTGTGATGACAATGGAACCTCAGGAGACACCACTGTTAGCCCTCTCTCTCTCTCCACCCCCTCTCTCTCTTAAGGATATGTATCTCACGGATTCAAATTTTGATTCGCATAATGGACTAGCCTCTTTTTACTGGATTAAACTCTCGCTGGTAGTTTTAAATCCCTTGTTGGAGTTAGAGCCGGTTTAGCTTGGGCCGAGCTCGGAGTTTAGACTTTCAAACGTAAACGATTTTATTAGAGTCAGCCATAATAGTAGACTGAGGGCCAGCTTGTTTAGACCTTTTTATTTATGTTTTTTTAAAATTGTTGATTGTGCTAGTATCATTATTATTTTTTCATAATTGATGTTATTACTACAAATGTTTTCTTGTATATAGTATTTTTTTTAATTGAATTTTATAGGATGATTTGGTTTGTTTAATTTTGGATAATAGTATATTCATTTGAAGTTAATTTAAACCTTAAAAAACTGACTTGATTTGATTTATGTTATATATTTTTAATATTTTTAAATTATATATATTTGATTAAAGAGTATTTTTATACTTATATATAACCTGTGATTTTATGATTTGAATTAGGAATTTGAGTTTTAATATTTTATCATTTAATATATATGTGTGTGTGTGTGTGTGTGTGTGTGTGTGTGTGTGTGTGTGTGTGTGTAAAAGAGAGCTTGAGGCCCAACAAAATCCTCTTATCATGAGCAAGCTTTTTGGACCTAATTCTTGTAAGCTTAAACCCGAAAAGGGCTGACCTTTTAAGGATCAGGACCATTTTTCTAGTTCTACTTGAAATTAACTTATATGAAAAACAAATGGGATTTAAGTGGGGAAATTAAGTTTTTTTGTTTGTTTTGCGTGCAAGTAGGCATTTGGAATGAATGGAGGAGCATTGACAATCAGTTTCATCCAAGCCATGAAAAATCAACCTGGAATGAGTTATGGGCACTTGCTTCATTCAATGAGATCAATAATTCTTGAAGCCAAGCAGCAAATTGGCTTGAATGCTTATCAGCAAAGATTCCACATCAACCATCCTCAGCATTATGCCCATGTACGTCACTTAACTTCTCTTCTTTCAATCTCCATTTTAATCAGTGAACTTGAATATTATTCTATATATTCATGCATTTAGAAAGAAAGTAATGTAAGCACAGAATATGATTATAGGGTTCATGTTTCTCATTATTATATTTATTCATATTCTCTCTCTCTCTCTAATATGCTGCATACATTTACTTTTATGATTATAGAGGATCTGAATGCCCATTTAGGCTTTTACCATCCCTTAGACTCACAAGTTACCCTAATTTCACCCCAAAATAACCAGATTTTTATCGTCTTCCTGTACATTTTTTCATTGTAATATCTAGTTTTGAAATAAACATCTATGCAAGTGAACTTGACTATGAGCCAAATATCATAAAATGCGTAAATAAAATTTAGGGTTAAAGTGTAAATTTTTCCTAGAAGCTTTTGCTCAGGAGCAATAATGCCTCGGAAGTTTTTTTTTAGTTTAACTTTGCCCGAGAAGTTTCAAAAAATAGCAATGTTGCCCCAATCGGTTAAAAAACTAATGTTAACTGTTAAAAAATTACCAGTAAGAAGCAACATTGCTCCATTTTAATATTTCTGTGGCAATATCTTGAACCTAGAAAATTTTTAGGGCAATATTACTCTTAAGTGAAAATTTTTGGAACAAAGTTGCATATGCATGAAATTAGATATTTACATTAAAAAACCTTAATGTTTCTCTTTAGTAGTTTTGTTGGTTTTATTATTATATTTTTTTCATATAGGAAGTCACGTTATCCATAAATTATGAACAGTGGCACTCTAATTCTATCCAACATATAAAATATACATACAAATAGATCTAGATTATGACCTGCTTTGTTAAACTTGTACATAGTCATTGAGTTAAACGTAAATTTGTTGGTCTTCTTTATATGATTTTATTCAGTTTTATGAGATTATTCGTTGTTCTAATGAATTATGGGGTTTCATAATGTTATTTGCAGGAGCCGCAGATTTCATCTTCTGAGAAATTTGACGTTCATTCAAGGCCTGTTGTAATATGAAGCAGTCAACAATAATACTGGAGCAAATAAAAGTACTGAAATAAGAATAAAGAGAAGCAAATATGAGCTTGCATTAGACATTGTGACAGAGAATAAAGATGTCATAAATTTAGGGGAGAATGACATATAAGTCTTTGGAAAATTAGGTTAATGACAGTTAGATCCCTTAAAATATTTTTGAAAGAATAGTAGCAAGTAACGATTTAAAGAGACACAAATTGATAGTTGCATTTGAAATTTACTTATGCATATCAATATTTACAACTCAATTTTCAAAATATTTTGTAAGAAATCTAACTGTCGCTAATCCAATCTTTTTGATGCCTTATCATCATTCTCCCTAAATTTGCTTTGTCTGTATAAAGTACTCCCTGGGGAATAAATTATAGTCTTCTTATCATTGTATTCAATATCCTTATCCTGTCATTCACATATGCAATATATATATATATCGAACTGGGCTTAATTAGCACAAAATGGGCAATTCGAAATTAGATTGGCTTTCAATGAAGAGCCATGATGAAAATCAGCGCCTATGCAACTTGGAAGATAACTTGCCAGCTCAATATTTGATAGTCACAATCAGAACAATTATGAAAACAAATTACAGATAGCTGCATATTAGACATAATATTTACATTAAACTGAATTCCATTAGTTACTGCACATACATTTCTGGAAATTTCATGAAAAAGAAACAGGTTCCTCCGCACCAGACTTGTTTGCATGTACTGATGATTGATCCACTTACCATCCCATGGATAAAGGATTAATCTTTCGTATATTCATTTTTGGAAAAATTCTCTTAAGTATCATATAGTGTATAGATAACAATTTGGCAAGTGTGTTTGCCGCCATTTCGTGTACTGTACATGGGCATCATACTTAAGAATTTCTCTCTTTTTTGATGCAGAAAGCACTGTAAATAAAGTTGGTTCTAGCTTGTGGATGCTTTGGTATTTTTGGGGTTTGAGAGGTTTCTGTCATGACTTGTGGAAATCAAATATGACATTCTGAATCTGCTCCTTGATAGAAGGTGAGTGATTACAAGACTGTGGTCCAATAAGGAATGTTTTTAAGTGCTTGGCAAACTCTTTAGGCTTCTCTATATTCAAAGCATGCCCTGCATTCTTAATAACTGCCATTTGAGCAGTTTCTCCAATATGACTGTTCCAAAGACATTCACATTTCAATCATTTTTCTTTGAATGATGTCAGATGCAAATTATGAGTAATAAAACCTCACCTCTTTAATCTGAAGGCTAATTCCAGAGGGAACACCTGATCTTGATCTCCCCATAAAATTAATGTGGACTGTTCCAATAGAATCCCACAACATTTTTAAAATTCAAAGAAACAACTATTAGAAAGCAAGTATGATAAAGCTATATATATGTATATTATCAACTCTGTTTTCTTTTGATTCACTAGCTTATTTGAGAGAGAAAACTAGGAGTCAATGCATCAAGAGAAGAAGGAAAATTGTTTGGCTTTGTTGCAAGTTGTAATTAGTAAGATGCATTTTTTGTCTAAGATTCTAATAACTATAGTGTGCTTGTTTCCCTATAGTTTGTATCCTTGAAGTAAAAAATAAAACAATAATAAGAAGGAAGAAAAACCTATACCAAACAATCCACCAGAGTGTTAAGGACAATGTGTAGTGTGTAGAAGTTCCTAAGTTTGAATATCTATGCCATTATTGTACCATAAGAATAAATGACGTATTAAACATTTAAAGTAGAAACGGTAGCCAACGTAAATGTTATAAGCCAAAAAAGAAATAAGGAGCACTTAGATGCTATTGTATCAAAATCAAAAGCGCAATGCAGTTTCTAGGTGTTTCATATCCGAATCTTCAATGAAACTATGACGTGCAAGGACCTTTTTAAGGGATTGAATAGTATAACAGTATGTTGTTAATAAATGTTCAAGAATGTTATGCATTGTTAAAGATCTTGAAAGCAAACACAAACTATAATCAAGAACAAAGAGTGCGTAGAAAGAATTGGCTGAGTTCCTATGCTTTCATATTTCAAGAATCTGCAGCTAAAGTGGTATAAAAGTTGTCTATCAGTATGCATCCATGGCATTTATGCCCTGCAAACAGTGAGGAATCTACCTGGGTGATCTTGGGAAGTTCAGAAAGTTGTCGACCTTTGAGTATTGCTGAAAGGAGTTGTTTTTTCTCTTCAACATGTTTCATACACATCACCTGTCCAAATTGATTAACAAGAACATAGTTAATAATCTGGGAAGATGAAGAAATTAATTTTATCAATGTTAAATTACAGAATATTGTCTAAAAAACAGTTAATCTTTGGTATCCATACAAGCATTAAGCATAAGAATTTCAGACTCTTGAAACTACATATGAGCTTTAAGCTCATTTGTTGGCTTGACTTCTCTCTGAACGAATATGTTCAAACATAGAATTCTTTAAGTATGACCGTAGAATGACATCATCTTTTGAGCATTTAGCTGAAAATTTCTTTTAACAATTGAATTCTTATGGTAATTCCCTTCAATTCATTTGCAGTAGCCTTCATTTGTCAAGCCAAAGTGAATCTTAATTATACCTCTGACTCTCAAAATTAATGAACATATTCTATAGTGTTCATACATAAATGAAACACAGTCGATGATCATATATCGAAATAATACATATCTTCTCATCAACTTGAACTAAAAACACATTTGCCCATGAATCACAGAGAATTTGAAAAATGTCCATGACGAATTGCTATAGGATTTATTATTATTATATATATATATATATATATATATATATATAACGTAGCAAAGAGTTAATTTATAATAGAGATGATATATCTCTTTTTCACCTTGTTTTTCATGATATACCAAAAATATCTATAAGTACATTAATTAGGACTCTCCGTTCTTTATGCTTTCACTGAATTTGAAACTTGAACGCAAACAAATTCACATTTCAAAACAGAAAATCCAGAAGCTTACCTCAATGAAATCAGTAAGGAACCAAGAAGGCACGCCTCGGGCAGGCCTCACAAACGAAAACCGCATCAGTTCCCTGAGCTTCTCAGGTGTCTGTGGCACCAAAATGCTGGTAGCCTCGTCCAAATCCGAAACCTTAAATAATCCATTTTTCATATCCTGTTCTTCCAAGCAAACCCCAGAGCAACACAACACCAATTTATCCACCGCATCGGGGAACTGCGCCGCCACACTATACCCCACAAAGCCACCATAACTAATCCCCACCACATTCATCCTCCACACCCCATGTGCTTCCATCAGCTTCTTCACGCATACAGCCTGAAACGACTCCGTCCTCTCGGGACGCGACGTAGATGACTCGCCGAAGAAGAGAAGGTCCGGCACGAAGACATTAAAACGCGGGACAAAGTGCCGAAGGTATTCGCCGTATTGCCACATTGCATTTGCCCCAAATCCATGGATTAGAATAAGCGAGGGTTTGTTCGGTTTTGGGGATTTGGGAACCCAGCAATGCATAGTGGTTCCATCACCGAGGTCGGTAAAAACCGACCGGAGGCCGGCGTTCGTGAATGAATAACGGTAAAGCCAATCTCTGTACACGGTGAAGCTGAAGCATTTAGAAGCTTTAGGAAACATGACGAGGGGTTTTCTTCTGTAACAAAGTTTCCCAAAAAAATTGAAAATGGGGTCGTTAGTTTTCTTCTGTGAAAATCAATTCGGTCTCTTTCTCTTCTGATATATAGCGGTTCGAATCGGTGGAGGTTCTCTGTTCCTTTACTGTCGTCTTCCTGGCGAAGAATTGAGCTAAGCGTATAAATTATTGATGACATATGAAAGAGAAACAGGACGTGGCGAGAGAAGATGAAGGGAAAGAGGCATTAACATGCAGAGATTGAGAATTGCCAATTAAGGAAAACTGATACATGCAACGGGTTTTCGGTTTGTTTGGTTGCGGGAATATGGTATTCCTGAGAGTTTTTAATGACGCAAAGAAGTAGGGGAAAGAAAGTTATTGGCCAAACAGTTATTGATCTTGTTGGATATTGCAGAGTGATCTTTGGAATCAAGTATTTGAAGGTTGTATATATTTTGGCCAGAAAAATAGGTGCTGTTTTGTTTTTCAATTTTTATTTATTCTAAAATATTTTTCTCTTCAAAATTAGTAGTATCATAAGCTATTGTGGAAAATTTAATTTATAAAGCTCATATCTTGGAAGTGTTTTCGTTTTTAGGGAAGTTTATATTTAGTTTAAACTTGTCTCCGTTGATGGTATTAAACAGCTAGGTTATAAAAAGACATTGAGAATTGTATCCCTAAATAAATATTTATAAGAGCTAATTAACTATTTTAGATAGATCTAAAAAAATAAATTAATCAATTAATTATAACTAATATAAGAGTTAATTAATTAATTTAAGCAAATAGAATAGTATATAATATGAACTCATCTTGAGGAGTTAGATTTGATCATAATTAACTGATTAAATTAATTTTTTAGTTCTATAAAAAAATTAATTGACCTTATAATTAGAATAATAGTTAATAATAAAGTAAGATATTGACAAGTTAACTATGTTTAGATAAGATTAGCAGGTTTTTATATAGGAAAATCCAAGGAAAATACTGTTTATATTTAAAGATTTTAAATTAATTTTATTTTATACATTTAATAGTATATTTTCGTGGGATTTCCATATTTCAAAATTTGAAATTCAAGTGTTCTTTTTTGTGATTTCACCTTTTTATATTGAATAAAATATTTCTTAAATAAAATTTAGTTCCGGCAAAAAGATGAAAAAATGGTTAGTTTTATTCAATCTGATTTCGTCAACAAAAAGTTTAAAAAAAAAAATCCATTGTTGATTATTATTTTACCTTTATGAAAGATTTTAGTTTAATCTTTTAATTTTATAAAATATTTTTTTAATTATTCCATCACATCGTTTGACTAAAATAATAATTTTATTTAACGATCATTATTATTTTAAAAATTGAACTAAATATACCTACATATTGAGAATGTTTTCTTAGTATTTAAAATTTTAATGTTAGCATTTTTAATATTACAGTAAAAATAAACTAAAAGAACACTTTATAACATTAAGAAAGCAAAATAAAGCAGGACTAAATATATACTTTTGACTCTTTTTCCCACTCCAACCCTACAAAAACATTTTCCATTTTCAAATCTATTTTGCTTCCCAAATGAAATTCTTGTAATCAACGAATAGAAGGGTTATAATTCTTGTACAAAGCTACTCATTCCACCAATGAAAAATTATATCAAAAGTGGCAAATATACAAAATATTATATCACCAATAAATTAAAAAAAATATATACACATAAAAGGGCCAAAATTTGCAGCACCTCATGAACATAGGCACGTCTACTCCTTCCTTGCTCTTCCAAGTCACCTGCACTCCCAAGATAGGCAATGATGAAAAGAAGCCGGAAATGTTTTCTAAGAGAACTAAATTCAACTCATCAATTTTCTGATTCTTTTCTCAGCATCACTTGCAGTCTTGTTCTGTGGTTCAAGAACCAGAGCATGCTTGAAATCTGCATAGCATGAGAAACTGACAGGTAAAAAGAAAAGTTTTGAAGATATAAAATCTGAAGTAAATATACCAAATTTTTATTTTTTTGCCTTAAAATCTCAATATTTTCTAGGATCATGCTGCAGTAATAAATAAAAAAAAAACCTTACCGCTCCAACAATCAGGAAGACAAATTTGAAATGCAGAAGTCCAGGAAATTGACTGGAAATGGCCCTTGTAAAGAATCCTTGGGCACATTTCCAAACCAGTTTTTTAACGTAATTTCAGGTGATTATTTAAAGATCAGGACACACCTTCTAAAGCCTCTTTATAACGTAGTTGTGATTCTCTAGCAGTTCCTCGTCTCAGATATGCCTTCACATTCTGCATGGAAATAACAATACACTATTCTTAACAAAATTGAGACGCTATGTAAATAGTTTTAGATGGCAGATTTGGCTGGTATTCAGTGATACGAACAATTAATTCAGTTCCTACCCCTTAAGACAGATGCCTTTCACATATCCTGGTGTAACCAGAACTGTCTTTTTTCACATTTCAGCAATAGAACTTATTTTCTTTTTTTTGGGAATTACTAAAAGGTGCCAAGGAAATGATGTAATCACACAAATGTCTGATAACTGATAACTGATAACTGAGGAGCATGACAAGTTTCAGTGTAGGAAAAGCGAACATGCTTATACTACTTGTCATTGAGATTTTTTGGTAATTAAATATCTTCTCTGAGACCTTTAGATAATTCTCCCTTTTTTTTCTCATGCAAACTTGGTAATATAACTTTACATATTGTAACACTCATCATGATATTAGGAACATTACATATTGTAACATTAAATCATGATATTAGGAAGATCCTATCGTGCAGCTGATGTCTACCAGAGTTAAATTATATTTTCATAAAAGTAGCCACTGCCACTTGCCCATCTTCATACCTTCTTATCATGTAATATAGCTTTATTGCAGTCTTCTTCTGCTTCCTGAAAGCTGCAAATCCCAGAATGGAAGCACATATCAGTTTAAAGAAAAGAACATAAAAGATGGAAGTGCAAATTGACAAATGGTAAAAACTTCATACCATCCTAACTTTAAGTAAGCAGCTGATCGATTGGAATAGTAAGTTGCATTCGTCCCATTCAGCTTGATAGCCTCAGTATAGTAATTAACTGCCTTGTTCCACTGCTTTCCCTTAAATGCCGCATTTCCCTTAATAAGATTCTTTTATTAGAAACCATTTGATGCCAAACACTACAAAACTACTCCCTAATCAATTATTTCTGAACTTTTTTTCTGGCCTAAATTATTTCCAAGCCTCAAATGATAAAGCATTTAAGTTACTGTCAGGGCAATTAGGTCTGCATCAGCTAAGTCAAAGAATCATTAAAAAAAAAAGTGATATTACATAATTGACTTCAAAATTTTCAAATTTGAAACTTAAAAAACTGCTCATGGCATGATAATTATAATTCCAAGTTGAAACTTGACATTATGAAGGTTAAATTCAATTAACAATTTTTTTAGGCAAAAATGTCTAGGATGATAAAATACCAAGAGAAAACTAACCTTCTCCTTCAGAAGTTCTGAAGTTTCTATGTTGCCATTCGTATCTGAGAATGACAAAGAACGGGAGGATACATTACTAACTTGCTGTTGAAGAGTAGCATGCATATCCAAGACCGTATCAAGAAGAAATTTATCAGCTCCATGGAAAGAGATGAATGAGACAGAAACAGGACAATCTTTGAAATCTCCTAATGGAATTGTAACCTGTAAATAATGTAAGACTACTATATAAGTCAATCATACTGTGAAGTGTCAGATAAATAACTACTAGAGAAAGGGAAAAAAGGATCATATCTAAATCCTAAAACATTTTGAATTACCTGACAACACCCAGACATACTAGAAATGCTTGATAATGCCAAAGTTCTGTCATAAAACTCAGAAGAAAACCTTTTCTTTGTATTAAGCTTTAAAGGACTGTCTGCAACAGTGGGAATAACTAGTATTCCATCGTCCTGATACAATCAAAACAGAGGTGGTAAGAAGCTAACATGGGCAGACAGTAGAATTGCCAAATTATTTTGCCAATTCATAAGAGAATCAAAGATCTCTGTTGTCTTCCTTCGTATGAACGTCTTCCTATGAGAGTAAAATACTGACTCAAGAATTTTAAGTCATACAAGGTCTTCCCAACTTTTATTTGATAACTTCTAGTTATACTGGACTACTTACTCTTCTATTTTTCATCTATCCTACAATTCTTCACTCTTCCGTAACCCTTGAATATCACAGACTAAATATCACATCTCTTAGCATATTTTCCATTAGTTTTATTATTATTTGGTAGCTTTCCAAATATCATCTTTTATTTATTCTAGAAGACATTAGGTTTTTTATCATCTTATTTTGGGATGATTTTACTTTAAATTTTAATAATATTTAGCCGACCCCATTTAATGGGATAAGGCTTGTTGTTGTTGTTGTTTAATAATAGACTTGTTAAGATATTATGGTACGTTTGGTAGGATAGAAGAGTTTTTTATGGAAGTGAAAATAGAAGTGGAATTAAGTTAGAAATGGGCTTTAAAAGTTTGTTTGGTAGGACATAAATGAGTATAGAATTGATGTATATTTGTTTTTATAACTTAGGGTAAAATAGTCTAAAATATTTTTTTTATAACTTGGAAAAAGTTAAAGTTATCTAGGAATTTTATAATTGGGGTAAAATTGTCTAAAAAATTTCACTTCTACTTCCATAATCTCAATTCCCAACTTTTCTGATAGAATTGAAATTGCCTAAAATATTAAAGGTAGAAGTGGCTTCCATTGTACTAAACGAGGGATTGTCTAAAAAATTTCACTTCCCCTTCCATAATCTCAATTTCTAACTTTTCTGATAGAATTGAAATTGTCCAAAATATTTGAAGTAGAAGTGACTTCCATTGTACTAAACGAGGGAAGTGGAAGATTTCACTTCCACTTCCCACCTACCAAACATGCCCTAAGGCTTTTATTCTAACCATGTACTTCAGGCAAGATATGTTAGTTAAAATTCATGTATAAGCTTTATCCTAGTGCTCTTAACATCTATTCATAATCCTAAAATTCAGCGTTCAAGAATAATAATTAGAGAATCATTAAGATTAAATTCTTCACTTCCACATAAATTTCCTGGAATAATATGTGATGGCAACTTAATAAACCAAAATCCACGATGAATGATCAGCTGATAAATAACTTCAACCCTAAACCATTTTGTTTAGGGTGCCCTTAAACTTGTGCAAAAATCCAGTAGCCTGAGTGACAAAAGGTATTGATATTGAAGTGAACCCACTCCTGACAAAGTCCTCTGAAACCAAATCACTAGAATACTCTCCAGATAAGGCGTATAAGTGAGCCTTCGTCAGTTCCACTTTTTACCACATTCAAAATTAAGAACATCCTTTTAAATGGGGTGGCTCGTACAAATAGTTAGAACAAATCCAAATCCAAGTCACAGGGTGCAGATTCATAACATTTGTTTCTTTCATGAAACTTGTCAAAGAAGATATCATCATGGAAGTTCCAGATATTTCTTATAAATTCATAACATTTAGCAACAAGATATTTAGGACTTGTAACTTTATATCCTAATACTAGTTCACAAGAATACATAAATTAAATAAAGACTTGCCATGCTTAGCTGCGATAGGATTCGCTCCTACCCAAATGATGCTACAGGGGTAAGAATTAGTTGCTTTTCAAGAAATTTCAGAGCAATTTAGAAAGAAAACTGAAAAATAGTTAGGATATCAACTATAAGGAAAAAAAAACAAATAAATAAGTGACCATTCTAATATCAGGACATCTGCATGAGAAAGAAAAATAACAAAATACCTTTCTGTTTCATTTTTGGTGTAAAATTACTTAAATCTTGAATTATTAATAAACTCAATATAAAACTACCGAGGGAATAACCCCAGATGTTACGGTACCTTCAATAAACTTTGAAAAGCTCCTCGCATCTCATTCTTAACTTTGTACAATGTTTTTATGTTATCATATGCGGCACCAGTGGCTGCGCAAACTTGATCAAACACAGCACAACCTAACCGGGGCTTGACTGATTCAATCCACTCTTCATGATTTGTTTTGAACTCATATCTGAAAAGAAGATGCAAGCATCACTTAGTTTGTCAAAAAGAATCAAGCTCTGAACAGAAATTTTTTTTATACAGTATATTTTAACAAAAAAGGGGATATGGCCACACAACATGGCATGCACTTGAAAGAGCATCCAGCATTAATTGCACAGAAGAATAAGAAGCCTTTTAAATATGATACAGAGAATCTCTTATAAATCCTGATCCCCCTCCCCTAAAAAAAAATTGCCCAGTAAGCTTCATTGTCTCTTATATTTTGTCCACTTATTTTTGTACTTGCATATCTATATTTTATCCTGTCTTGCGAAACATCTTTTCTTTCTACTTATTAACCTTCTTTTATCAAAAAGAAACATAAATAAGCATCACTTACAATATCAAATATAGTATAATTTATTGGAGTTTAGATGATGAAACCTTAAAACATGTAGATTACCCTTGTAACGAAAACATGACAGAAGAGAGAGCTTTCAATAGGAATGCTCCATTTTGCTGGTGGGTTGATTGTTCACAATACCCTTTTAGACTAGGTACAGTAGAAGAAATATACTGACAAAGATTCATATGCTTTGATGACTGATCTGTAAAGCCAAAAGGACCAAAAAACTTCAGTGGATTAATACTGACAAACATCAATAATTCTTTTAAACAAGAAGTAGAAGCGTGTTATAAAATCAGTGGTTTAATATTTATAGACCATATTCTCAGGAAGGATGACAGGACAGAAAGCACAACCAATCAATCTTTAAAGGTCCAAGAACTTACACCCAGACAGATTCTCAATAGCTTTGCTAATTACGAATACTGTCTTCTGCATAGGAACTTTAGACAATTGAAAGAGATCGTCAGCAAATATAATACGCCTTGCTCTTCGGGGTTCCACTGAGTTCAACTTAAATAGAGCATCTCCAACATGACATAGTACAGATGGATCACGGGCAAACCATCCTGACACATTCAAAAAAAAAAAAAAAAAGCAGTTGGAAAAATAAGACTTCAATATTTCTTTTTAAAAAAATGGAGTCTCAGTTCACAACCCTGATTTCTTGGGAATGTAAGACCATTTTATATGATAGGTAAAAGAAAGAGTACTGCTTTAAAGGATAATATACTAAAAATGAGAACGAGAAAGGCCATAAAATGAAGGTACAGAAAAGCAAATACGCAACATAGAAGACCAATCTTCCTGAAAATGGGAAAAGGAAAAACTCCATTTAAACACCCACACACAACACGAAACTGAACCCATAAACACCACTTCATCCCCTGGCAAATGCCACAACACCCAAACTCTTTGAAACGCTTAACAGTAAGAATCTTATGTAAATTCATCAACCGATGTACCTAATTGCCCCAATTAATTAGTGTCAAATCAAAGCAGAAAAAACATATAATAACGCTTCATACCAACAGTGTCTAAGCTTTGTGCATGTGGAAGAACCCCGACTGTGGATACAGCCCCATGTGATGGACGAAATCCAAGAATACCACAAAAGGATGCTGGTATCCGTACACCCCCGATGGTATCATTACCTACAAAAACACAATATTCCTCTATGTTCACATATATAAATTAAGAAAACAAAAGCAGATGGTTCTCATCAACATATATTAGTCACAACTGCACATAAGCATATTCAGGATAAAACAAGAAACAAACCATGCATAGGGAGCGATGCTACACATACAAATTGAAGAAATCACAATACTAGACTATGAATCATGAAATTGATGCTGCTATCATGTATAGATCAACAACTATGAAACAATATTTACGGTCAGCAAGTTGGTGCTCAAGTCAAACAGTAAGAAGCATTAAAATTAGGTCCAAGGAACCAGGAAACAGATATAATTCTTTCATATACGTAGATGCTATACAAGAAATGAAAAGGACAAATGAGAGGCAAATTCTTCAAGCGTCTAATTTCAGATTTAATATCACAAGTCGCAGTTTTACCAAAAACGCCTTAAACACTACGAAGTGGCAGCTCGAAAAGTGACAAAATGATTATTAAAAAATTAATCATCAAATACACTAATTAGCATTTCAAGCAATTAGAATGACCAAGAAAACTCACCAATGGAAAAGTCAACAAGTCCAGCAGCAACTGCAACGGCTGAACCACTAGAAGAACCTCCTGGTATACACGATGGCATCTGAGGATTCGTTGGAGTTCCATAGTGCTTGTTCTCACCCGAAATTCTGACAATGTCTTGAAAAAATTACTTCTAAATGTCCTTTTACAGCTGATTAATGGAAGTAATGAACATAAAGATTCCTACCCAAAAGACAATTCATCCATAACAGTCTTCCCAACGCAAGTAGCCCCGCCCTTCAACAGCGCAGTCACCACCACGGCAGTCTTCTCCGCCGCCTCATGTGTCCTCTTCCAATCTGGATTTCCAAACCCCGCGATGTAGTCCTTCACATCAAATCTGCCAATCCCCACAACAAGCATTGCACGATGAAAAGACTATTACTATCAGCAAAATTCTCTTTAATATTTTTCAAATGAATAAGGAAAAAAGAAAAAGAAGTAGCAAAGAGATATTAGGTATCCAGAAACAAACATGTCGGCTATGGCAAACGTTAGCCCAGAAAGCGTTTGCTTGGCTGCAGGAGGAGGAGGTTGAGGGAAAGGCAGTAGCTCAAAACGCTCAATAAAAGCACCAAAACCCTCTTTCAAAGCCTTCACCTTTCTTCGTCTCCTCCGCGTCTCCGCCAGAACCACGATCCCCGCAACACCGATTCCGATGACTAACCAGAGTCTCGGGTTGGAGGCATTCTCTTTAATAAGCTTCAATGATTTGGACATGATCGAACACAGAGAGAAACAGAGGAAGCGTGTGTAAGAAAGGAATATTAGAAAACGACGAGATATTTGAGGGTTTTGGGAGGGTTTTGGAACAGGGAACGTAGGTGACAAGGGCGTCGCCCCTCAAAGCAAATGGTCTCGGGCGCTTTCACACTTGAAGGAATAGTCACTTGTTCAGGCCGAAAAAAAAGGCAGCAGACAAGAGGGCCGTGGAATTGGATCTGTCCTCTTGAAAATAGGAATATCAACCCTGACATTTGATTTTGATTATGTTAAAAGGAAATACATTTATTTGTCATTTAAAAAGGAAAATTCGTAACTTTTACTCAACGTTATTCAATTTTAATCCAATTATTAACAATACACCCTCTTACTGATATAAAATCTACTTAATTAATTTATATAAATTAATTAAATTAATTATTTATAATAATTATATATAAATTTTTTTAAAATACCTACATTAATCATGTATACTTAAACTAACTTTAATAAAAATTTATTTAATATATATAATAATATATAGATATTTTAAAAAATTATAATTTTAAGAGATATTATATTAAATTTTATATTTAAGATTAAATTAAACACTATATCTAAGTTTTATATTAAAAATTGGATGAAGAATTTTTTCAAAAAAAAAATTGGGTCCTAATTAAGGAGGATCAATTGAGGGGAATCAAATCATCATGAAATGTGAGGGCGAATCTTTTTCACTCTAATTAGCATAAAATAAAATTAAAAAAAAAAATCCCTTTTGAGGCCCTTCGGAGTTGGTGTTTAAAATAATTGGATACCTCCTCCTTTCATCAATACTCTATTTAAATTTAAAATTTTCATATAAAATTAATGACTTAAATCACCTTTCATTAATTTAGATGAGATAGTTAAAGGTATGTTATAACAAGAACTGAAATGGGTATTTTAGATTAGAGATATGTATAAGAGATTACAGATCAATTCACCAGCATTATGTGCTCAGGGAGGGAAATTATTGCACTAATTAGTAATTAGTTATGATATGAACCCTGCTGATTGATGTTATGAGCTTAAATGCTACATCTAGTTTGCTCCTTGATATGGTTTAGTTCGTAGATTTTGTGTTGAAAAAGTAATTATATGCCAACAAAGAATAAAGATGTGGCTTGGCAAAAATATGTATTAAAATCTTTTTTGCCAATGTAATAATAAGAATATTGATATAATGTAAGAGTTTATAAATAGTATTTTTGTTGAGCTATGGTCTTCCTTGTAATAATATAATAAAATAAAGAAATTAGGCTTTTTTACATAGATATGTATTATTTTGAAAATTGACCATATAAAATGTGATGCTTTCTTAGATTTTACTAAGATTTTTTATAATCACAATTTTAATAAGTTTTGTAGTATTAGTTTATCCAAGCTGTAAACACAGAGATATAATATTATAAAAAAATAAAATTATATTATTTTATATTTCATTAACAATATAATTAATTACCAAATGTAATGCATGGTTTGAGGAGCCATCTAGTTAAAATTAAAACTAAATATAACAAGTCTCCTTTTTTTTTTTACATCCCTTTACATAAATTAATTGATTTACTTGCTTGCATTCTAGCTTGAGATGAAATAAAGTCGCTGGAGCTAAGGGGCATTTTCACACTAGAAGTTTATTCAAATGCACACATCCCATATTCAATCAAGTAAAAATAACAATAAAAAGGGAAAAAGGAGAATAAAAAAAAACTATGGCCATTTTCACACTGCTCCATTTTAATAACTCAAATTACAGAGAAAAATGATGGTATGAATCTACAAAAGAGGAACTAACAAAAGCAACCAAAAAGCACAGCCTAAAAATTCCAAGGACTTTAATGAATTTTACAGAGGAGGGTAAAAGGGGAAGAAAATATATAGCAGAAAATTCATAATGGACTTTTCTTGTTTGTTTTGGCGAGAGACTCAGACGTCCAAACTAATTGAAGGGTATATGATCAAGTTCCCCTGTTTCAAGACTTGAAACGAACTACGATGCAAGAGATATCATCCTTGCTGTCTCTGTTCAATGCCTCTGCCACTAGCTGTTTGGCTGCCCTTTGGGGATCCTTTATCCTTCTTCCAATATCAACTGCCTCTTGATTTTCCATAACCTGGATTCAATCAAAATCAACAAGAACATCATCAATTTAGAGAACTTTCCAGAAATCATGCATAAAACAAATCGTGGACCTATCCAGTTTCTCTACTCAGTCTTGGGGACGCAGCTAATTGAAATCTTGGCCTCTCCAAACAGTGGGGGTCAAGATTTTGATTTGTTTGATCTCCTTTGCTTTGAAAATAAAAATGAAAATTAACCTTTTGGTCCCTATTATTTTGATTCGGTTATAATTTAGTCCTTAAACTTTGACTTAATATGCCCCAATTCCCATAATTTTGATTTTTTGACTCATGCAACTCCATCCTTATAGTTTAATTATTTAAAATATTAGTCCTTATATTTTAGAAAATAAAAGTGTATATTTTATGAATCTTAGAGACTAAAATTATGGATAAAACCATAGAGATCGAGTTATAGTGAGCCAAAGTTAAGGGTTCGAGTTTCAAATGAATTAAAATTATAGGAATTGACTTGCACTAAGTCAAAATTTAAGGACTAAACTACAACCAAATCAAAATTATAGGAACAAAAAGTTTATTTTCCCAAACAATACGTGAGAAACAATTAAAAGAAACCGCAGAGAATTGTTTTACATAGTAGACTTTCACCAGACAACTTTAGAGCCTGCTTCAGAGTTTGGAAGAAGGTGGAGTGAAGTGTAAAGAGGGAGAGTTTCCATTCCATTGTATGAAGGTTTAATGAAAATGTGAATGGTAACTCCAAACATTCTCAAAGTGAAATTTTCAATATTGGCCATGTGTGAAAGGAAAGTTCAAGGTGTAAATATTGGATGATAAAGGTTAAGAGAGTAAATTAAACTAAAAAGAAACTCAAACCAACCTATTACTTTATAGACCATACAAACAGTGGTGGGTTTGCTTCCACCCCACCCCATGATCAATAGTTTGATTTTTGTCATCCCCATCTCTTAGTTGGAATAAGGTTACCACACAAGGTGTGGTGGGCGGGGACCTGTGATTTGTTCACACATGAAGGTCCACGAGATGAGAATGTTGAAAATTATATTGCAAACCAATGAAGAACCTTCTATTAACAACTTTTATCTTTTGAGTTAAATTAGTTTTTGATAATTCATGGTGAAAGAAGAGAGAATTTGATGTATGACCTTCCATAGACCGTCACTTGCCAGAATCAAAAGCTCCATCTCTGAGTCAATGTTAGCCTGCTGTATGTCAGGATCAGATCGCAAGTGCGATTTGAGGTTTTTGTCTCCAAATGCTCGAGAAACTGCGAGCTGGCCGTTCACTCTGGCAACATCTCCTAATAAAACATCAAGAAGTCAACAAATCATTATGAAGTACAAAACACTGAAATAAAGAGACACTTCAGTGCTGCATAGTAAATATTGTAATGGCTAGTTGAGACTCATGAGGCTTCCCATTTTGGTCTACCAATTGAAGATCTAAGCCCCAAGAATACAAGGTCATGGCTACTTTACAACTTGAGCAGATGTGATAAATCAAAATAAGTTTGTTATACTTAATCCCAGTCAGTATGAATAGTATAACACACTAGAACTGGAAATCATACTAGAAAACAATTCTTGGAAAAATTATAGGTTTTTTAAACCAATTAACAGTTCCTTGTCTTATTTTTGCTATTATCAGGTTTTCTGGAGACTGGTAAGAAGGGCTCAGTGAAAACCTATGACTTACAATCAAATTACAATATCTAAACCCAACAAACCTATGTCTTTGTTAATTCCACTTAAAAATTTGGCATGTTTTTCTGTCAAGTATCAAATCAAGAAAGGTTTTTGTCTGACATTCAAAGTTTTGACGCTGAAAGATCCCCAGTAAATTCTAGGAAGATTTGAAGTCAAGGCAAGAGGGAGTAATAGTGAGAGTGAGGGTGAAATTCAAAATAATGAATGACAAAGAGAAGGTAAGTGAGATGGAAGAGAAAGTGGCAATTAGAGGGTAAAATGACAGCTACGGGATGTATCAGAGTGGTGTGCTGCTAGAGAGGGGATAAGTAATTTGGAAAAAGAAGTTTTCAAAATACAATCAGCCTCCCAAATGGTAAAAAAGCTTTGCTATAGTCCTATGTTCTGTGTTTTCCCCAGATTCTCTGTGAACCTTTATTAGTATCAGCAATAACAGGTATGGATGTAGAGAACTAGTGTAGTTTACTTGTAACTTATGGATTATTGAACGGAATGCTCGTCTTTCAGTAGATTTTACAGAATTTTGCTCTAGCTGTGTTGGATTGAATTACAGCAAACGTACTCTCACGTTGTATTTTGGATTTTGAAATTGAAAATGAGACATATAACCCACAGACCCTCACTAAAGACAACTAACAAATGGAATCTATAACATATCGTAAAAATCAAAGTTTATGAGCGAACCTGGCATGTTAGAGACAAAACCACCTCTGTCCTCAATGCTGTCCCTCTCAGTATTGGGCTCATGATCTATACTCATTTGTATTGCTACCCCATCCTTTGACAGAACTGCGCGTGAATCTCCAACATTAGCTACCCATAACTTCTGATTATTTATAATAATTGCAGTCACTGCAGTCGATCCACCTCGTCCCAAATCAGGACTGTGAGAAAGAATTGCTTTATCTGTTGCCTCATAAGCTTTTACAATGGACCTGGCAGTATCAGTCCAAAAGTCCTCCTGGAATATAATTAAATAATGAAGAGTGACATTATTTAACAAGCAGATTAACCAAATATACTGTTATCAAAAGAAAATAAGTTTTAGCAATTGCATATAGAGATCAATTAAAAAAAAATTCTTTATGTGGGGGATAATGATAACAAAAAAGGATGGGAAATTGGAAAGTAGAATAGAATCTACTATTACATGTAACATAAACCAGAAACGGGACAACACTATTTTTCTGATTCATTGAGTTAACTTTAAGTAATAAACTCAACACATAATATTAATAGTTTGAAATTAAATCAACATCTCACATCTTTTAAGATATTAGAGAAGAGATTCTTTTGTAGATAGGCTGGCACGCTATCTCCCAAATGTCCATCATATATTGCAAAAAGTCCAAGCTCTTGCCCTTTGGTATGGACAAATTTTGCCACATGATAGTCTTCCATTGGGTGGTTTGCTTTCCCTTTGACAAGGCTAAAGCCATACTTGACATGATTTTGATGGCTTCTGCCCTTGCCAGAGCTACTTGACGAACGTCCTCCAACCACCTAAAGAGATTTGGCCAAAACCAACACCACCAAATGATGAGTTTTTGATAAAATAACAAGAGTAGGTAGGCCTTATTCAACATATTTGGACAAGATAAGCTAAAAAATTGACCAAAGGCAATATTACACAATACAAATGCTATTCAAGGGAATAAATAACATAAATAATAAGAATAGGCCACAATTAGAGTCCTAGAAAAAGTCAATAGGAGCAAAAAAAATTGACATAACATAGGCATGACCTGACTATCATCTGAGTCTGAATAAAACAATCATCATATAAATGACACTAAAGAGAAGGGAAAGAAAAGAAAATCAGAGCAAAACCCACTATCAAGAGAAGATAATTAGACAGTTTTGCCACAAGCACATATAATTGGGGCAGTATTTTTATATGAATTATATCTGTAAAATGTAACATGAAGCATAAAATTCAGGGCTGAGTGCTCAAAATACTTCTAGCAGAAAATTCCAGATGGATCTTCCCCTGCCCTCACTTTCCCATGCAATTACTGTTTTTCCTTCACCTGTTTCAGGATCAACATTACTTAAACAGCAAAAAGAATCAGGAAGAAGTAGAACCTACAATTATTTATTGCAATCTAGCATCTATATTAACTAGAGTCTCAAATGGGAGAAAAGATCTCTTTCCTTTTCTGCTATTAGTGGACTCTCCAATTCCCACCATCTCTGGGATTAAAGTTCAAAGGCAGCAAAGGAAGTGAAGAAAACACCTAGGAATGATCTCATATCCCAACAAACAACCTTGAAAAATCAATTCTAAAGCCGATCATACATACTCAAGGTTAATTGATTCCATCTATACCTATGTTGCCTTTTGTCAGTCATCACCACATGTTTCAAGGTTAATTGATGGCCACAAATTAGCGGTAATAATCCTTATATTTCAATTTTCGTTCAAGTCAGAATGCTTGAAATAAAATTTGAAATACTCCTCAGCCATTCACAAAGACTAGAAGTAGATAACTAGATATATGACTAGGGCATCTGCCTCGTACCCTCTTCCAATATCCATGGAAAACTCCAAAATCCCTATGCTTATTACTTGTAGCTTTACCTGGCCAGTTTCTCCCTTAGTATTCCTAGGTGTAACATCCAAACCCTTGGCATCCAAAAGGGGTGCAACCATTAAGCCAAATGTGGCTATGAGAAATTATGAAGAATACATTGATTCCAACAAATGGCATCAAAGCGAGTTTGTAGGTTTGAATTTGTCAGGTGACACAGCTACGAGAAAATCTGAGGAACACCTCAAGCTTTTATTGTAGGGATAGGCACTTGATCCTTGTTCTTTGCTAGGCAAAGGTATTTCCTATTGGAGGTGATCATATTTGAGGCAATGTTGGGTACTAAATGTGGCCAACTCTCCCCGCAAGAAATCAAACCTTGGTATACCATGTTGTAAGGAACTAGTCACTTTCACTATACCTTGGTATATGCACTTGATCGTAACATTGCTATACGGAAATATCCGGGGTTGTGCTAGGAACTTAATCCTCTCCCAGGCAGTTCTAAAGATTTATCATTTGAAAGACAACATCAGAATCAGAAGAATAAAAAGTTTCAGAAGTGCTCACCTGAGAGACAGAGTTGAAGCAACAAAGGTTATCCATATAATTCAGTCCCTTCTCAACCTTTCAAGCCTACAAGTCAACATGTAACTCCTCTCCTAATCTTCATAACAAAAAAAAATTGCACAAAAACAGGATGTCAAATAACCCTAAACATTCAGATAAATAAACAACTTTTAATTCAAAGAAGAATTTCGATCAACAAACAAGCAATGATATCATCCACAACTACCCAAATAAAAGAGCAATAATCAACAGCTAACACATAAATCTACTCACCGATTCAAAAACCTCAAAATTATTCAAGAAAAGTGAAAGGGAAGATCTGCAGATTAATTGGGTAACCGACTCAGCCGTACCCGCTCAGAGATGAAGAGAGAACAATAGACACATACACAAGAACAGCGAGAGAAATTGATATCAAGAGCAAACTACAAGAGGGTTGCAATTATAATAGGAGAGAGTGATCAGACGAAGAAGAAGACGAGGAGGGGTGTAACGGCCTGGTGGTGATGGGAAAGTCTTCCCTTATGGCAATGGCAGCCAAAATAGCTAGAGGTTGCCCTTGTTGACTTTGCAGTTTTCGGGTTTTGTTGTTGTTGTTGTTTTATTGCTGACACTACATGGTGGTTAATTATTACAGCTGTTTTTGAGGTTTCCTTGTTCGATAAAACGAGTGTTTTTTTGGTGGGGACCAATCAAAAGTCAGCCAAATTTTCTACCTTGGAAACTCTGTTCATTAGGACAACACATGTTCACATAGAGAACAGTTTAAAGAAGAGTCTATAAAAGAAGAGTTTATAAAAAAAAAATTTATAAAAAATGAAAGTTTTTAGATAATTTTAAAAAAATATATTTAAAAAGATATTATAAAAAAATATAATTTTAAATAAATATTTAAATAGTTATTATCAAAAATATTTTTATAATTAAAAAATTAATAAAAAAATATATAATCTTATTATAAATAAAAGAAAAGAGAGAATGTGAAGAAGAGAGATGAGAGGGAAAAATGATAGAGAAGAGAGAGGAGAAAGAATAGAAATGAGAGGTGAGAGGTGAGAAATGAGAAAGAATATAAAAAAAATAAAAATAAAATAATAATTAGTTAATCTATAAATTCTTTTACTATTTTAGAAATTAGTCTCATTTAAAATTTTAATTTTAAATCATAATTTAGTCTAAATTTTTTTAAATAAATTTAATTAATTATTTTAAAAAAATATATAAATTTTAATTTTATCCAAAATAACTTTTATGTTAAATTTATGAAAGAAGAAAAATTTTATTAAAATTTTCCCTACTCTTTCAGAGGAGAAAAAGTTAAATTTTTATTTTATTTTAATTATTATATTTATAATATTTTTTAATATTATTAAAATACTTTCTCCATATCTCTGTCTAGAAAAATTTCTCTTATCCTCCTCCTCTCCATTTTCATCTATTTAAATAAATTAATATTATTTTTTTTTCTTTTCCTTTCTTTCACTGCTTTTCTATTAAAATTCCAGCTTCCCCTCCTCCTTGAAACACACCTAAAGAAAGAGCTCTAGTCCCCAAGCCATAAAATAATACCCGCAATAAGCTCTGCTTTTAAGCTCAGTAATGGCGTTTAGCATTAATTAATAATAACTCTTGCGCGTTTCCTCAATTAGCAACAAGAGATAGTATATACTATTCTGTAATATATGATTTAATTAAAATATATATATAATTTATTTTTTTTTATTTATAAACTTTTTTTAATTATCTATATTAATATTTTTTTAATAATAATCCAGTAAAAGAATTAGAAAAGAAAAATATGTTTTAATTTTTGTCTTAAATCTTTTTTTCCGTTTTAAAAAATAAAAAGCTTATATTTATTTTTAGGGTTTTGTTTCCCGTGAATTTATTTTCTCATAAGAAGTTGATTTTGAAAAACTTATCAACTATCCGATCTTCAATATATAGTTTGCAAAAGATTGCATGTTGATGAGATATAGAATAATAATTAATTAAAATTTTTAAATATTTTATTTTTAATTTAATTTAATTATTATCTTTTATATCATTAATTATTATTTACATTTAATTTTAAAGTTTTAGAATATTTTATAAGTTGCCTCTTTTAGTTTGGTCTTTCCCCTTATTTTTTTGATGTCATACTTTTCTGGTGTCTCTATCTCTCAATTCCCCCTTTCTCCTTCCCCATCCTGCATCCCAAGTATAAGATAAATGATAAATCAACAATATAAGATATATATATATATATATATATATATTTAAGAAATATAGTGAAATATTACTATTTGGGTATTATTGACAATTTAAACTCTGGGGAAAATTTCAAGTATGCCAAAAGCTTTTAGGTATTTTTTTTTTTACTACATCCCCTTTGTTATTACTTTATTATGGAGGTAAAGCATAAGAAAGAAATAAATATAAATGCATTTGAAAAATAAGGTTACATACAATTAGAAAATTGTAAGCCCTAATTTTCCCTAACTTTAATTTTAAATATAATTTTCTCAACTTTTTAATGTAATAAGATTCACAACCCTATTGAAAAATTTAATCATTTAATTTATATTTTTTTATTGGATTTCAACTCAATTCTTAAAAATTTAGCTATTTAATCCTTTATTTTTTTTATAATTTATGATTCTTATAAAGTTTTATAAAAAGACAAATATATTATAAATAATAATATACTATTTAACCCTTAAAAGATTAAATATTTTTAAAAAAATATATAGACTATTTATTATGATTAAACTCTTGTATTATTTGCAGGATACTTGAATGACAAGAAACTCTGACAACAAATAAATGGAAAGGAAAAAATAATAATTAGAAAATATTATCTTAGTAATTGAATAATACTAAAAGAGGGAATTATCATCAGAGATCAGAAATCAAGAAGTCAACGCTGCAGGTTAGATTTTTCAGACAAGACATTAACTCTCAAGCCCTTCTCTGATGGAAGAATACAAAATCTGCCACTAAAGACAACAAAGTGTGAAGACTTTAATAAATCATCTTTGGATTTTTTTTCGTCCAGCTCAAGGACAGTAAATGCTTCTTTGAAGGACACAATTGTAATTGCAATGGGATCTGCGTTTTGTTGGACATTTTCTGATAATGCTTCATTTTATAAAGGAAAAATGGGAGAAAAATCCCCATTAAATTTTTTTAATGAGAACTTTTTTTTGTATTTTGTATTTTTTATTTTTCCTCCTATAATAACTAAAAATCATATTTTTAATATGAGCTAATTGATAATAATATAAATGAGGTGTCATTCTAGAAGTATAAAATTATTTCTCTCTCTCTATAAACAAATTTTTTTAATTTTTTTAAATATTTTTTCTCTTTAATGACTCCATACCACATTTCCTAATTCGTAGACCAACCAGAATTGGTAAGATAATTCAAAACCGCATTTTCTTAATAAAGAGGCCAATGAGCATTTAACCTCATTATAAATGAGATGTTATTTTATTTATTGTAAGAAGGAGATTTTTTTTTTATTTTTTTATTTTTATTTCCTATTTTTAATTATTTATTGCCAAGGATATTTTTCAAACCTAACCTCCAACAAAGAATTAAGGAGGATTTTTTTATTATTTTTAATATTTTGTGGGTGTCCAAACAAAATTGGGTTTTAACACTTGCCCCTCAAGTCATTCTAAATAGTACCGGAAAGAGTACAAGACACTTCAAAAAATTTTAAGAGAAATTAAAAATATTTTATGTGAAATGCTCTAGAGGTACCTCTACTTAACAAATAATTATGAGTAGTCCTTCCTCCTCCATTAATTATTTTTATTCTTAATAATTTAGAGTAAAGTACTATATAATATTCTAATATTTTTTATCATATGGTCAATATTTTAATTTTATATATAATATAATTTTATCCATGATCTTTTTAATTTGGTATAATTTTATCTATAATCTTTTTAATTTAATATAATTTTATCTATAATTTTATTTCTCAAGTATCAATAATTACGCTAAATTAAAAAGATTATGGGTAAAATTATATTAAATTAAAAAAATTATAGGTAAAATTATACCATAAATAAGATTAAGATAATCGCTGTATATGAGAAATAAATTTAGGATATTATGTGATACTTTACCCATTAATTTAATTAGATTAAAAAATTAATTTAGTTAATATAATATTTTTTTAAAAAATATTATAATTATTTTTTTAACTCTCTCCTCTTTTTTTAATTAATTATTGTTGAGAGATTATTAAGAGGATAATTTAAAAATAATAATAAATATAGAAAATATGTGTTATATTTTTTTGTATAAAATTTTTTAGAAGGGTTAGGTTTACTCACGATCTAAGAACATGGTGAATTCTCCTGTAAACCTAAATATCTAAGAGGGATTATACCTCCCCAAATAGTTATAATTAAAATAAAATAATATTTTTTAAGGATCAAATATGTTATAAATAGTTGTATGTCTCACCTCTTGACTAATTGAATCTATAAATATTATATAATAAATTTTATATTTAAAATTAATATTAATTCTCTAATTATATTATATATTAAATATAAAGGAATACTAGTTACAACTATTTAAAATTGTTATCATTTCGTATAATTAAAATTATTATTTTGTGAAAATGAAGTTGTTGTGGATCTCAAAATCATCCCCTCCCAATGATTCTTCGGTCGCTAGTTTCAGAGCTCTAATGGCCAATGCGGGGGGGCACTAGCTGACAGCAGGGGAGGCCCTGTGATGGAGGGAATTTTTTTAATGTATAAGAATAATAGTCGTATTAAAAAAATTTCCAACAAGTCCCTAAAAACTATGCGGTGGGGACCAGGCAGCTATGACGGATAAAGTTGGCAAGATCTTTATGGCAAAAGGAAATGGTCATGGGATTAATTGCCTTTTTTATTTAGCAGAAAATAAAGATTTAAAAAAAATTAATCTAAATTTTAGTTTAAAATTTTTTTAACATAAATAATTGTATTTGTCTAAAAAAAATTTAGACTAAATCATTGTTTAAAACTATAGTTTTAGATAAATTATTGTAAATAACTTATAGAATAATAAAAAAATTTATTGATTACATAATTACTATTTTATTTCTAATTTTTTCACTCTCTCTCTCATCTCTACTATCTTCCCTGATCTAATCTCCTTCTTCCTTCTTTGTCATCGTGATCCATCATTGTGGTTCGCCCTATGGTCCATTTCATGGGTTGTTGTGGTCTATCGTTGCAATCGATGTCACGGGTCGCCTGGTCTATCTCATGGCTCACTTGGTCCACGTGCTCTATCTCGTGGGTTACTTTGGTCTTTATCGTTGTGGTCAATCTCAAGATTCACTATGGTCCATTACTATAGTCTATACCGTGGATCACTATAATCTATCGTCTCATTATCACTATGGATCATCGAAAAAAGAGAGAGAAAAATAAAAATATAGAAGGATTTACTTTTTTTTATTTTAAATTTTTTTAGTAATTTATCAGCTATAAAAATATTTATGATAATAAATATCTAATATTTATTTATTTATAATTATTTTTTTATAAATTATTTTTTAAAAGTTCCTTTCTAAAAGTTATTCAAATTTTTTTATAAATTAATTTTTTAAAATTTTATCCAAAAAAAAACCCTAAATTTATTGGTAGAATTCAATGTAATGAAGTTAAATTTGTTGCGAATAGTAAAATAATTGAGTCCGACCAATTTCTGAGAAAGTTCAGGCAAAACCCTAACCTCACCTCCTTTGCTTTCAGTACTATAGCATGCCCTAAATTTTAAATTGAATCGTCAATTTAAAGTAGATATTTTGTAGAGACGATATACTACAAAATTTTTAAATTTTAAATACAATTATTTAGAGAGAACCCATTTGATAATATTTTAGATAATTATTATAAAGTTCTAATAATTATTAAAAAATTTCAAATAATATAAATTTATTATTAATTTCTATACTAAAATTTGTTATTGTTAGTTTATATCTTGTTTTTGGGATTTTTAAGTGATTAATTTTCTTATTTGTGACTTTGTTATAATTCCCTTTAATATATTTTTCATCCCATAATGATTTTTCTTTTATTATTAGAATTTATATTTATTATGAATTATCTGCGAATTGGTCTTTGCGTTTATTGATTCTCCTCAAAGAAGTAAGTGGTTTTTCTTTTAATAAATGCTTGGAGAAAATGTAAAGGGGTGTATGAGAGGGATCTACATATCCTTGAATACCAAGCTTAAAAATGTGTAAGTATATGCTCCTCTGGTCATATATATTTATTAGGTAGAAAAGATCTTTTTTCTATTTATAATTTATATTATTAAAATTTTTATATAAATATATACTTTTATTTTTCATTTATTATTGTATATACTTTATACTCTTATCGTTTAATATATATTAAATAAAGTTAAAATTAAAAATTTACTAACTTTATATTAAAACAGAATTAATAAATTTTAAAGTGTGATCAACTATATATAACACAAAATACGGGTTAATAATACCCTCTCTTGTATAAGTATTATTGGCAAAAGGCTACTGATTCCTAACTTCCCATAGTTTTCAACAAAAAAAATGCATATGTCAATCTTTCATGAAGTGTCATTGTATGCTAACAATTGTTACTTGACCATATTCCAATTATATTGATTCTTAAGTTTCTTTTAATTTTAATAAGTTTGATATATATCTTCTTGTTAGATTGATGAGTTAATTAATTAATTTATATGTTAATTGGAATATTTGAGCTTATTGTTACATTTATATTACTGCATAATTAATTATTAATTAGGTGATGATAATATTTTAGGAGAATAAAATAAGGGCTGTTGGCCAAAAAACTATTATAAAATAAGGGGAATGACAAATATATCTCAAAAGATTAATTTAATAATAGATAGGTCTTAAAACAATTTCAAGTTGCAAATTACTTGAAATTGTGGAGTAATTGCAAATTATACTCCATGTTATAGATAATGAAGTATATTAGTTATAAATAAATGGGGTAGAACTTAAATGTTATACTCCATATAAAATATAGTATATCGTCTTTATATTATCTTTATTTTTTATATGCGGTTAGTATCATAATCTTATTTATGATATAATTTTATTTATAATTTTTTTAATTTATTGTAATTCTTGATACTTGAGAAATAATATTATAGGTAAAATTATATTAAATTAAAAAAAATTATGGGTAAAATTGTATCAAATTAAAAAAATTATATATGAAATTATATTACAAATAAGATTAAAACATTTATTGTATATGAGAAATAAGATCAAGATATTATGTATTATTTTACCTTTAAAATAATACTATAATCGATCATGATAATGATATTTTCTGTTTTGTAATTATTTTCAAAGTTTGGATTTCTTTTACTATAAATTGGGCTACCTTGAACATAACTTTGTAACATCTCCTGGGGAACTTGTTTAATTTAAGAAGGAGAAGGGAAGATAATTTTCTTATGATATACAAATAATATATATATATATATATATATATTATTTAAAAAATATTTAAATGAGTTGGTTTTGAATAAGATAATGATACTTTTAGATTTAAAAAATATTTAGAGAGATATTAACAGATCTCATTAATAATATCTTTATATCTATATAGGAATTTGAGTATATAATTTTATAAATTATATGTCAACTTTTACTAATTGAACTGACTTTATTTTTACTAATATAATTACATGCATCAATAAATTCTTTTCACTTACTAATATAGTTATATATATTAAGATATTTTTTTTTCTTTTTAGAAGCTAGGTAATATTTTTAATAAATAATTAGAGATTAATTCTCATATAACATAGTGATCCCTGTTGAATTTTGTATACCTCATGATATTCCTTTTTTTTTTTTAAATATCATTATCATTAGTTTATTCTATACTTATGATTTAGCATTTTTAGGAATGCTTTTCAAAAACTGAATTAAACACCCGCGGTCGATCCGGCAGTTACAGAATCGCACGTATAGAATCGGGTCTGCCTACGTGTACGAGTAGGGTTTCGCCACGTGTTTAATCTCTCTCTGTTCTGTTAGCTGAACAGAGCGAGAGAGATGCACAGAGACCTCTCGACTGTGTTTAATCTCGATCATCGTCTTCTTCAGTTTCTTTAGTTTTTCTCGTTTTCGAAAGCTCTCAAATGGCACGATTCCTATGGGCAAATTTCCTTTATCTTGGAGAAGGAGGAAGGGCCGTTGAGGTAATCAACTGGTGGAACCTCATTGAGGAATCGGATCAATGGCAGAGAGGCATTTACTTCGCCCTTTGTGCCGCTTATTCCTTGCTCTCCGTTGCTGCTCTGGTAAGTGATTTTTCTTTCTTTTTTTGGGGAAAATTTTCGGTTTCATATCAACAACTTCTTAAAAATATTATCCTGGGAGCCGAGCATCGCGAAAACTAAGAATCACCGAGATTCACACAGGACGCAATACCGTAGTGCTGGAGAATGTAATGTTTAAATGTAATATGTAGCGTCATTCTGTATCGGATACATCGGAGATCATGCCTCTATGCTTTTGAAGAATTGAAAACTGAGCAAGATATCTGCTGAAAGTGATCTCTGACTTATGGTTTCATTGACAAATTATTCTGAGGCATTTATCATTCATCTTGAACTGATTGCATTATGGGATATTCTCGTTGATAAATTGCTCAGAGGCATTGTTCTCCCTTTTGTTCCTTCTTCTCCTTCTCCCTCTTCTTTTTGCGATCTGAATTTGAGATACACAAAGATCAGTAACACTCAAATCTGACTGTCATTCAAACGACTATTATTCAACCGCCAAACATAGTCTTGTTTTCATCCGTGTGATTTTCTTTTTGATGATATTAAGAGTTACTAGCACTTAGATCCTATTACTAAAGGAACTGTCTATTCTAGCTTCGGATTAATAATTGTGCCTCCCACCAGATATATCTTCTCTGATACTCAAACTTGAGACCCACGTATTAAATGTGTCTCTTCTTAGATTTGAACTTGAGACCTAGAAAGATTTAATGGGATTGCTAAATCATCTGAATGAATTTTTTTTTCTCGTTATCCATTTGTTTTCTCAGCCAGAGATGTGAACTTTCTGATTAACTTCATGTGTGCTTTTGGTTGTTTGGATTACTAAATGTCTCTATCTTCTTCAGGTGCAACTTGTGCGCATTCAATTGAGGGTACCTGAATATGGATGGACAACGCAGAAGGTTTTCCACTTGATGAATTTCGTCGTCAATGGATGTAAGAATACTTGTGACTCATATATAAATAACTCTGTTAATATATATATATGTCTGCGCTTGCTAAAACAATATTAAATTTGCAGTAAGGGCTCTCCTTCTCGGTCTATACCAATCAGTATTCCTCATTACACCAAAGGTTTCTTCCTATACTCAACTCTATGCATCTAAGTTTTTCTTATGGAAAGATACAAATTACATTTGATTGTACTTTAATTCTGTTCCATTCCTCTCACTGTAGCCAGGTTTTATTTCATTCCCCTCATTTTCTTTGACTTCGTCGATGCAATTTATTCTACCTCAAGTTACAACTTTGGTCAAAAAAAAAATTTAGTTCTAAATATAAGTCACTTGTAAATAATAAATAAACTATTTTAATATTATTCTTGTTGAATAGAAGTTATATATAGGGTAATTAATAACATATTTTCAATACATTTTTTAATAAGGGTAAATATAATTTTTTTTTATCTATTTAATATATTTTTTAGTATGCGAGTAAGAATGAAGTATAAATGACTTATATATATATATATATATATATATATATATAACATCACAGTGGTACTTGATTGCTCCTCTTACGATCATATTCTGACCTATTACATGCAATAATATCATGAATTAGGCACTGGAACAGGTGTTAATGGATCTTCCAGGTCTTCTGTTTTTCTCAACTTATACGTTGCTTGTCTTGTTCTGGGCTGAGATATATCATCAGGTATTTCTTTTGAAAAATCATTTCAATGGAAGTCATATTTGATTACTTTGCTGAAAGTCTTATTTGGTTCACTTGTTTCAACATTATTTTAGGCACGAAGGACACCGGCTCATCGACTTAGGCCTGCTTATTTCGTTATAAATGGAATCATTTACTTCACGCAGGTAAAAAAATACGTATTTTTCTTCTTTTTTAAGTCTTGGAAGAAGTAGCACTTTTGTTATGCAAATTAAAGTGAGCTTTGCTTTTTTATCTACTCATCCGGACAATTATAGGTTTGCATCTGGATTTCCATTACCATAAACAGAACTTCTGCTACTTTGGAGGCTGCTAAGCTCTTCCTTTCAGGTTATTTCTGTCAAAACATCATTTTGGTTAATTACTTATATATTTATTTCATTTTATAAACACTTTTGAGAAAATAGTAGATAATAAACTCATCGATTCCTTTCAAAAGCACACTAGAGTGAATTTATAGTCAGAAAAACTTCAAATGTATAATTATACTCATTTTGTTTCTCAGTATAAGACTATTTAACTAACTTTTGTTCCTTAGTATGATTTTACAAAACTTGTACTAACTTTTTTTAATGTTGCAGTTATTTCCTGCTGTGCTGCTTTTGGATTCTTGTTGTATGGTGGGAGGTAAGCGATCGTCTACCTCAATAGCACCATTCTTTTTCTTGGTCACTAAATTAAACACTTTTCTTTTTTGTAGGCTGTTTTTCTTGTTGAGACGCTTCCCCATTGAATCCAGAGGTCGTCAGAAGAAGCTTTATGAGGTTTTGTATCTATGAGCCATATTATAACTTTCAAATCTCGGAAGAAAGTTAAAGCGAGTCCTAACCTATGACATATTTCTTGAAATATGGCGAGAAAAAGTTTATAATCTAAATATATATAGTTCCTTCATATGTCTCTAGTAGTTACCAAGGAGCTATGGGTATTTAAAAGTTTTTTTAGCATAGTAGAGGTGTTAAAAACTAAGCAACATCACTCTAGCTATTAAACAATATTGGATTGACGTTAGTTTTTTAAAGGTTAGAGCCATGTTGTTTATTTTTTAACATTTTCGGAGTGATATTGAGCTAAAAGAAATTCAAATCGATACCACAACTCATTCGTGAATACTTTTAGAAATAACCCTTAACCCAAATTTAATTTTTGAAATACATTGGAAAGAAAGTTCATTCTTTGGTTATGATCTATTTACTGTAATATATAGCATTAAGATAGAATGTCCAAATCATATAAAATAATATATGTAAAAAGTAAGTTGAGAAGTTATTTATTCTATGAAATTTGAGTCATGCATGAATAGATCATTGTTAAGAAAATCTGATATTGCTAATAATTGTTGGAGACTAACTTTTCTTACTTGGCAGGTTGGCTCTGTAACAAGCATATGCTGTGCTTGTTTCATGATCAGATGTGTTCTGGTGGGTTACCTACTACTTACTTCAACTTTGGATTTATTGCACACATTCATTTGAACATCATATTCTATACTTTCAGCATATTTTATACATATCAATAAAAATTTTAATAATTAATTATGCTATTAAATTTAACAACTTTACAATTTTACCTATATTTAATATACATTATCCCCTAGAAACAAAGTCATATTTTACTCTCTACCCTATAAAAAGAACCAAAGAAGTATTTATTTATTTATTTTGACAAGAAAATCTTTGGTTCTTATTGCAGCTTGCAGTCTCCGCATTTGATAAGAAAGCAGATCTTGATGTTTTGGATCATCCCATTCTTAACCTACTATATTACTTGGTTAGTTCTCTCCTCTAATATATATACTTTGTTGGGTATATTACATTATCTCATTGTGCTTTAAATTGTGCCACAGTCTCACGACACATAAGAATCACATGGTAGTTGAACAATAAGATTACCCGACACAGGAAAATTAAACGGTATCCTTAAAAGTTTAAACCCAATGAGAAAATTAATATTGGGGGAATTACTGTGTAATCCTAAAGAAATAATTTAATTACTAAAATTTTTTAAATAATATAAACTTATGGTTAATTTCTACACTGAAATTTATTATTATTAACTATTCAATTATCATAAGAATTTTTATATAATTAAATCTCTTGTCAGGGACCTCATAATAATTTATTTTTAATTAATTTAATTAATTAAATAAGTCATATATTAAGAAATTAAGAACTGATGGCTTGTCAACATAAAATTTCTGTTAGGACAATAATCACGAAGGATGTCCACAAGAGACTTAACAAGTTTTCAAAATTACAACATGTAATATTGAATTAACTGAAAAATAATAAAAGTAAATGAATAATGACATAAAGTTTAGATATCTATGCTAGTTGTTGGAGGCAACCATCTTTGAACTGGTCAACATTAGTTGTTTTATTTTATATTTGTGATGAGACTATGAAAAGGACAAAACTGAAGGAAACTTTGTGTGTTCTTGTGAGTGAAAATGAACACATGGGTTTTTATCTTTTACTCAAACCTTTAAACAAGAATTATTGGGGCTTAAAGCGTGAACGAGACGTATGTATTTGATTTAATATACATATGAGAAAGGATCAACTATTTATCAAACTCAGTCATTTGGTCATGAGGTTGTTACACGTTAAATCTTAACGTCAATTGTCATACATAGGATTTTTAATCCTATAGGAAGGGACCCACACACACAACACAAATAAATACACCCCTTTGTCATTCAAGGGTATAAAACCCATGATCTCTTTTGAGAGAAGGCACGGGATGCCATTGAGATACAATGCTCTTGGAAAAAGAAAACTCAATACTTGGGTCTATTCATGGTCATTTTAGTGGTTTATTATATTTATTTTGTGTTTTGTTTTTCTGAGCTGCAGACGGTAGAAATTATTCCATCAGGTTTGGTGCTCTTCATTCTTCGAAAGCTGCCTCCAAAAAGAATATCTGATCAATACCAGCCTATCAGATGAGCTCTTAATTTCTTTTAGCATCCAACAACCCCTTTTATCATTTTCATAGATCTTCTTTTTATTTTTTTTAAAAACCCACGTATTTTCTATATTTTCTTCAGTTAATGGATTATTGTTCGTTGTCTATTATACTAGCATAGCTATTGAATTATCCTCATTCTTTTCTGGATCATAATCTCTAATAAGAAAGTGGTGGTTTCATAGCAAAAGCTCATATCATGATGAATCCTGCAGTGTATTAATGATTTAAATTTATATATATTTATATATAAGGAAACTTACATATAAGTCTTGCAATAAGAATGCATATGCAGGTAAAGAGTACATGAGTTGAGATACCAAGGGAGTAATAATCCCCAAAGAGGTTGAATTAAGGCCTAACTGAAAATGAATTGAATTATTACTTGTGTCATGAAGGCCCTTGTGTTGTTTCGAACTGAATTAACTATCAAAACTTCAACTTATTCCTAGAGAATGCAATTTAATTTTGGATGAGTTAGTAAAGAAAGGTTTGGCTGCTGGTCCTTGTTCAGAAAGAGGAGATGGGATTACAATCCCATGAGCTTTAGTTTTGTTTTTTTCTTTTCTATTTAGGCTTTTGACTTCTTTTGTACATAAACAAAACTTGGTTTAAGGCTTTTTATTTGATTGGTTAACTATCATTTGAATGAATCCAGATTAAGGTTTATTTGATTGGTTAAGTTTCAGATGGGGGACCTTTCCCTAATTGCATTTGACAGCGAAAGTTACATCGAATTCTTGTTTCATGCGTCACACGACAGAAGAAGGTAGAATACAGATATTCATGTGGTTAGCTGTGAAAATTCAATTAAATATCCATGTGTGGTTGAATTTGAAAACTAAACGGGTAATCAAGAAGAATACTAAAGGAAGTTATTGAATAAATATCTTTGTGAATAATCAAGTATAACTTCTTGATGCAAATATTAAATCTGAAAATGAAATATTTGGTTGAATGTGATACACACATAAACAGAAGTTAAAACATTTTCATCTGTTATAAAATATCTGAGATAAAAGAATGATAAAGTATAATATAATATCTTGATATTATTTCTCATATATAACTAGTATTTTAATCTTATTTGTGATATAATTTCACCTATAATTTTTTTAATTTAGTACTATTTCACCCACAATCTTCTTAATTTAGTACAATTAGTATCAAGAATTATACCACATTAAAAAAATTATAGGTAAAATTATACTATAAATAAAATTAAAATACTAACCATATATGAGAAATAAGATTAGAATATTAAATGCTAGTTTACTTATAAAATAAAGAAATAATTCTTTTATTTTATTTTTATTTAATCAAAGGTATCTCCAAGTTAATTTTACACTTGGAAACATTCTTTTTAACAGAGTGTAAAGAGTTTTTATCACTTTCAAAATTTGAACTTATATTCTCTTCTTCTTTACTAGTTCAACCAACTTGTTGGTACAAATAATTCCTTCTATCAACTTTTTTTTCTTAAGGGAGACTCATTCCCACAAAGAGAAATTTCTTTCTTATACTCAAAATTATATTGAATATGATTACTTTTAATAAAAAAATATTTATACATAGCAAAATAAAGAAATTTCTTTAATTATTCTTACTTTTTTTGGGCTAAATAATTATTATTAAATTGAACAACTATGGTAATGCCATTTTATAATATCATAACGTGAATCATAAAACACAATAATGACTAATTACACTTGCTAATGTAATGTTACACCAAATTGAGAGGAAGGACGTTATTTTGCGCCGTTTGGGAGCAAGATATTTCGGTGATAATTAGATCTAGATGGTCAAGAATTAATTTTTTTTACTTCAACTTTTTTTAAAAAAATATTATAATTTGGACACAATTTAATATAAAGATAATTTTAACTGTCATTTTTTAAAGAACAATTTTTTATTTTAAAATTATCGGTTGAAAAATTTAAATATAAGCCGTTAAAAATGTTAAATAGATTTCAACGTATCTCATCATTGTGATGACTTGTTCCTATTAGATGATTGTTATAATCCTGCTTGTATTCTTCTGTTCCTGAAGATTTACAGATATTCCATAATACTCATTTTTGGACAAATACGAATATTATATCCCCAACCAATTATAAATAGAATCAACTGGTAGGGCTGAGTAATAGATGGGTTGGACTGACCCGATGGTCAGCCCGTACCCCACCCATTTATTTTTTTATAGGCACAGGCTAACCCATACCTGTAACTCAGCCCGTTTAAACCCGTATTAAACGGGCTAAACTAAACCCGTTTGGGTTCTAATGGGCATGAACAACCTAATTATAAAAAATAAAAATATTTTTTATTTAAACCCATTTAAAGTTTTAATAATAATGAAAATAAAACAATATTACACACATGATATAATTGTTCATCCTAAAATTAAAAAATAAAATATCATAATAATAGTTACAAATTTATAACGACACAGTCTACAATGATTATATAATATAATTATTTATAATCTTAATTATTCAATTGAATTATAATTATACATAATCTACATTATATTTACTTGTGATGGTTATAAATATAATTACCCATAACTCTACAAAATAAATTTAAAAAAAAAATATATTAGTATATAATAAAAATAAATTTAAATAAATATAATATAATAATTAATAAAAAAAATATATAGACGGGCTGTAGACCTATATAATTTACTGTTTGAGCCCGTTTAAACCCGCTTGTTACGGGCCTATTTTGGGCAGGCTTATACAGGCTCAAATACTACCGGGTTGTGGGCGGACCCACGGGTTCTAAGCTAATTGCTCTCCCCTACTGTCTGGAAAAAATTAGCATACCAAAAAACAAACCATGTCACAAAAAATTACATTTAACTGTCAAATCTGAATGTAATGCTAGCTTAGGATCCAAATAAATAAAGATTAGGCATATATATACAGCAAAGACCACATACCATGTTAGGACTTGGGACTTCCCCAATGCCAAATAAAGCCATATAGCTAGCTATCTATTTACAGAGGGGACGATCAGAGCAGCCAAGGTGGCTGTGAATCAATCAAATGCTATAGGTATGAAATTATCATCTAAAAGCATATCAATATGAATCAGCTGCTTCACATTCTGAATCGGTCAAGTCCATATTGCATGCCTGAAAATTGTCAAATGAATATCATCAAAAAGAGATGTCAAATGAACATGGACTTTGTTATTTTTTTACATGACTATCTGATTATGTTGTCCTTCATTTTACAACAGCTACTAGATGGCAAGAAAATACCTTAGTCTGACGGAAGTCCTCGACAACATTCAGCAGCCGTCGATATTGAGCCCGTGCTTCAGGGTACTGAGCCATGGACTTCACCCTCAAAAGGGCCTTCTGGAACTTTTCCTCACTTTGTTTCCTACCTTCCTTGAGAAAATCATAATCATCCTCTTTCAAAGGTTCATTAGGTTGGACAGGTTCCTTGTTAGCAGCATCAGGTCGAAATCCACGTAAGCCACTGCCCTTGCGTCTCCAACGCAATATGACCTTCTCCAGGATTCCTACAGACCAGATGATTGACTTGTATTGCTTCCTTACCTGATGCCCTCTAACATGAGCCTTCAAAGCAGAGCGTTCAATCAGTACAAGGCTGAGTCAAACATAGAAGGGCAAAGCTACAGACAAAATAAAAGGAAGATACAGGGAAAACATTAAAAGATCCCCAGTTAAGCTAAATTATTGTAATCCTATAGATATAGGATTAAATTTTATTCAAATTTAAAATAAACTAATAGGATAAATCTTAAAAAACCTAATCCAACTAAATTTATATAAAAGAACATCTAAACATTATAATTTAAATAAAATTAAAGAATCTTGATCGAGATAAAACATCCCTGATCATGTTTCCCATCACATTATAAAGCCACATAACATGAATAACCCTAATATACTTGGGGTGTGCAATGAAAATAACCTAAGTAAAGCTACACTTACAAACGTTTTTATGACCTTCCTATGGTGCTCAGCCCTTAGCAAGAGAATGTCACTCAACATGTGTATAGAAATCAAATGTTATTATGACCAGCTTCATTTTTTCCCTTTATTTTGTCCTTCATTTTTGTGCCATTAATTAGGAAAATTTCTTGCCAACCCCACTTTCCTAGTTCTTTGTCATCCCTCTCTGCTCTAATAAAATTTCTATTTCCTATCAGCAAAATGCCAGTGTGGCAGCAATCCAAGTAGAAATGAGTTTGTTTTTGGACCATAAGTAGAAATGAGTTAAAACAACAGAAAGTGAACAAAAAAGTTAAGGAAATTATTCAATGGATTGAAGGGGGAGGCCAATTTGGAGAATTTTCAATGCATGACTTCTCTACATGGTGAGGAATTCTCAGTTTTGACAAAACAATGAGCTCTTCAAATAAAAGCTAAGTAGAGAATAGAGCAGAGATACAAATTATCCAAATGAGGAAACAGGAACAACTAATAAAAACTAAAATAGGAAAGATCTTCCATCACATAAAATAAGAAAAATAAATATCAGACTCAAACAAGAGATCAAGACAATATACCTGGATTTTAACAATTCTTTGACGAATTATTAGGAATTCTTTTCTCTTCTTCCAGCCACGAAACTTCTTCTGTATTTGTGTTGCTGCAGCATGGGCTAACCCATCTCCCTGTCCAGCCTTGCCAGCCTTAGAACCTAGAAGAGAAAGAGCTCGTGGATCTGACAGTCCAAACTCACCATCCTTATATTCAGTTAACTGCTTCCGTTGGAATGACTGCATTCTGAACACTTGATGTATACGAACAGCTGCTTGTGTAGCATTACGAACAGCAGTGAGAGAATCCTTAAGGCATAGAGCATCGGGTACATCACCATAAAACAAAGGTGTTGCGGAACGTTCCGAAACACCATGTACTGCTTTCATTCCTGAAGCTTCTTGACCACTATCTCTCTTAAGGTCATCCACTGTGAGAGATGCAAGGTGGCTAGTTAATGAAGACTCTGCAAGGAAGCCCGAGATTCCCTTGTGTCCATTGCTAGAAGCAAGATCTGCAGGTGTTCTACCAGAAGGAAATTCTGGAGATGGATCGGTCACCGCTCCAGGGTTTGCACCCATGGTGACAAGAAGAGCAACTGTCCGCTCTCTAGGCAATGGAGGACAAGGAATAACATAAGCCACTCATGCCAAATAGAGATTAATTTGAGAGAAAAACATAACAATCATAAGTAATGACACAGTTAGAGTAGTTTATACAGTAGTTGTAATTTGTCTTTAACAAACCATAGCAATCACTATAAGCATGACAATAAGCATATGACTTGTATGCATAATTAACGAGAGGTTTAGCACCCGAACAGTTTGCATAATACGAAGATAAAATATGAATTTCAATACGGAAACAGCGCAGGGATGTTCATCTCACTTCCTTTAAAGAGAAAAACACATTTAATAACTTCATGTTGTGCCTGTTTGGATAGTGATGAAACCTATGTTTCAAAAGGGCTTTTAGCCCAAACATTGGTTTAGGAAAAGTTTGGTTGAGAAGCACAAATATTTAAACTATAGATCTAGCTTGAGGGGAGTGTTAAAACGTTATAGTATAGAATTAATTATTAATTAATTAATATTATATTTTGTTAGTTATTTAATTAATTATCTAAATTTAGGTTTAGATATTATTTAGGATCAGATTTGAATATTAAATTATCATATCTTAGAAAAATAAATCTGAGATATTAGGATTATGATAGATTTTAAATTTACCTTATTAGTTTATATTTTTGCCTATATAAAGACCTATTTGTATTCTTATTCATTAAAAAGATTAATAATATTTTGAGACTTTTTCCATTTACTTTCAATCTTTCAAATTTCCACATGGTATCAGAGTCTGAAGAAGAAGAAGAAGAAGAAAAATGTCAAGCCTGAAGAGAAGGCACACCTTCAATTGAAGATTAGTATGTAAACCCAAGTGGGTTACAATGGAAGAAGGTAACCTGGGTCTCTTCCCACAAAATCTCATAGGTTATGGGATTAGTTTATCTACCTCAAGTGAGGTTAGATTAATGTGTAAACCCAAGTGGGTTACAATGGAAGAGGATAACTAGGGTCTCTTACCACAAAATCTCATAGGTTATGTGATTAGTTCATCTACCTCAAGTGAGGTTAGATTAGTGTGCAAACTCAAGTGGGTTACCATGATTGTATGAGCAAGTTGCTCTATGATAGAAGATGATAACTTGGGTCTTTTCTCACAAAATCTCATAGGTCATAGGATTAGTTCATCTCCCTCACGTGAGGTTAGATTAGTGTGTAAACCCAAGTGGGTTACCATGATTCTGTGAGCATATTGATTTTGAATAATACATATGATGGAAGAGGATAACTTGGATCTCTTCCCACAAAATCTCATAAGTTATGGGATTAATACATATAATTCTTCATCAAGTTCCTCTCTTGCAAGTATTATTATTAAGCCTCTAACATGGAAGTTCCTCGTCAAATTCGCAACTTTGTCTTAAAATATAGATTCAAGATCCAATCAACTTTAGTTCAATAGTCACTACTAGTTTTAAGATTCAAAATTCTAGTTCTTCTATAATGATACTGCTCACATCCAAGCTACCTCCCTGCTTAAAGGGGAGTGTTGAGAAGCACAAATATTTAAGTTGTAGATCCAACTTGAGGGGGAGTGTTGAAATGTTGTAGTTTAAAATTAATTATTAATTAATTAATATTATATTTTGTTAGTTATTTAATTATCTAAATTTAGGTTTAAATATTATTTAGGATCAGATTTGAATATTAAATTATCATATCTTAGAAAAATAAATATGAGATATTAGGATTATGATAGATTTTAGATTTACCTTATTAGTTTATATTTTTGCCTATATAAAGACCTATTTGTATTCTTATTCATTAAAAGGATTAATAATATTTTGAAGCTTTTTCCCTCTACTTTCAATCCTTCAAATTTCCACAAATTTAAAACAAATAGCCACATTTGTCCAAAAGGGCTTTTAGACTAAATTATAGTTTTGGATAAGTTACTAAGAATAGCTTTTGGAATAATAAAAGAGCTTATGAACTACCCCTTACTATTTTACCTCTACTTTTTCTTACACTCTCTCCTCTTCTCTTTGTTCTCTCTCTTCCTCCTCCTTTGCTTCTTCCTCACTTCTTCTCTCTGCACTTCCTTCCTTCTCAAACCCTAGCCACTTCTCCTCCCTCCTTCATTACTGCCATCATCTTCTCCATTGGATCCTCCCTCCTTTAATTGCAGATTCTTGAGAATGAGATGAGAGAGAGGAGAGAGATAACTTTTTTATCTCATACCCTTTTTAGTAATTTATCAATCATAAAAGTCATTTTAGTAATAACCATCAAAACACTTATTTATCAGAACCACTTTTTTTTTATAAACTCTTTTCCAGAAGCCCTTTTACAAAAGCTGTCCAAAAGCTATTATTTTTTTTCTAAAAGCACTTTTCTAAAAACCTATCCAAACGGGCCCGTTATAGGAAAGATTAAATTTCTAAACAGAATCCACATTTCAAAAAATGACAGAAATATAGACAAAATCCAAGAACCAAGAGAAAGCCAACCAGATGGATGCAATTTATGCCGAGTTAACATGCTAAATCGTAAGATTCTAATGACACTTACCTGCCACAAGAGGCAGCCCAATGCAGAGCCGTCCATCCATTTACATCCCGGAAATTGATATTAACTCCAGATATAATAATTGGTGCTATGGCCCAATCATAACCAAGAGCAGCTGTTAGATGTAGCACACCCTGTCCCTCCTCATCTAAGATATTTGGTCCTTTACCATCTTCAGCTACTTTGTGAAGTAGCCATGAGTACAGCTTCTCTTTAACTTGTCCGTGAAATTGCTGCTCCTTTACCTTCTGCTGGTACATGTCCCTATCTAAAGCTGTCTCCTCCTTATTTAAATACTCCTCTTCTTCCTTCAATGAAACAAGCTTATAAATCAAGCTTCTTTTCTCTTCATCATTATCAAATGACTTGTCATTTGGGTGCACTGATTTTGAAGATAGTAACACTTCCAATCGCAAATAAACCAGCATTTCAAATGAGCTGCGGTAAATATCTTCAACTTCTACATCTTTACCAAAGCCGTCTCTGTAATCAAATTCCCTCACTTCACTGCAAGCTAACCTATTGGAACATGTTACATAGAAGGGGAACCTTCCAGCCTTATGAGGTGGAGCAGGACAACACAAAACTCCATTGGCCAAAATCTCAGCAGGAACTTCAACTTCCCCAAACATACAAGACCAGTTGCAATTTGCCACCACTGGTTGATTCTTCAAAAATGTTCCAATGATCAAAACCTGTGGGTTTTAAGTAGCATAACATGTCAGTCAAATCTGAGGTTACTTCTTTTCTAGTCACGCAGATAAAAGAGTTGAACACAGGAAACAATACAAGGTGGGAATTGTGCAATAGTAATTTCAATTAAGCAAAATCCAGATGGATCAGATCAGGACAAGAGCAGCTGCTATTTGAAGAAAGAGACTGTGTGAAGTTTTTATTATAAATGAACTCTATGGAAACATATCGTATTCTATTTAATTACTTACTTCAAGTAATAAAAATGATTTTTTTCTTTGAAGAATATAACAGAACTACAGAGACAAAAATGAATACCTACTTCGGATCCAAAAAAAAAAGACTGCCTAAAACAAATAATTTTATCTTAGAAACTGAATCTTAAATCAAAATACAAGTTAATATTTTCCTTCTTTGCTTTTTCATGATTGAAGATACCATCCATATAGTAGTACCTCAGTTTCAGAATCACCATAAGCCCATTTAGGTGAAAAATCATATATGCTGAACAGCTGGTCATGTGAGATTGAGGGACTCAATGAAGAATCATCTATAACCTGCCCACATTCATCTGTGCTCCATGAAATACCAGATGAGGATTGCATACGTAGATCATCCACCTCTGGAAGTTCTTTACTAACCCACCGGGAAAAGCTGTCAACTTTCTTCAGCCTATCATCTACCTCTAATAATGGGCGTTTCATAGTGAAAGCATTCTCATTCTCAGAATTAGATTTCAGAGAAAATTGATATTGTGCATCTGTATGCTGTTCTGAAAAGTTTTCCTGTAAAAGTTGTTCTCTTATCTGGCCATTAAAAGTTAACAGGTCAGAAGCAATTTCAGGACCTGCTATATGAGATTCATGCTCTAGTAAACTAGGGGTAAAATCAGATCCATATTCAGAACTCAACAATTGGGTTATTGGCCATTTATGCAACTGTCCTGGATTGTCTTCAAAAGGAATCTGTATAAACATATAGAAAAAAGTATTAAAGTAATCACATATTGTAACAAAATCTCAAATTTGATTAAAAACAAAACAGATAAACAGCATATTAAAATGTCAACATAGCACAAATTCAATCGACGATAAATGGCAACACAACATTGCTCAACATGGTTGTATAATATGAACGACCAAGACATGTGCATTATCCAGGATTCCAGTATCAGTTTTGGCTGCTAAATACTCATATCTGAAGATATGATATGGCTACGCTTGGATATCCTACCCAATAACAAGAGATTGAAAAGATATGATATGGCTGCTAAATAACAAGAGATTCTTTTTTTTTTCCTTTTGAAAATATCCTACCAATCACCCACTAATAGCAAGTACCTGCCAATTTGATTGAAAAGACTGAGATTTCCCTGCCTCCTCAGCTAGGTTACCCTTACTTGCTAAAAGATCACCTAGAGCAGTTTCTTGTTCAAGAATGTTCCCGACTGAATAGGGTGGGACAGAAGGAAATGATGCAAGATTTGGATCAGTGTGTAATCCCGCAGTACATAGGTCCAACACACTGTCCCAGGAGGCCATACCATGGACGTTTTGGCCCTCAACAAAGGATACATTGCTTCCTCCGGTTTTTTCTCCCTGAACAAGTGGGATATAATTTGCTCCAGAAACCGATGGCTGTCCATGATCACCTGAAAACATTTATAAATTTACCACAAAAAGCAAATGCCAGAGTATCAGAAAAGCATGCCTGTTGACTGCCTGCTTAATGAAAGCAACAGTATAATTATCTAATGCAAAAGAAAGAGGAACATTATAACATGAACAATTTGCAGTAATCTTGCTGCTCAGAGAACCATTCCTTATGTGTGATCCAAAATGAGTGTAATCCAAAATTCTTGCTTGGAGAATATCCACCAACACAAATATCATTAGGATATTAAGGCATTGGCTCTCTGATCTATTGATCCAGGTCACAGAAAAAGCAAAAAGTATATATCATACAATCAAGAAACAAAAGCTGAAATACCTGAATCAGCATCTTCACATAAGGAAGATAAAGTGCTAGTTGGGCTCATGGCATCTGTGCTTCTTGAAGGCATATTACCATAATTAATAGGAAAATCAGATGATGGAGATGGAGATCTGCTATTTCCTGACGTAACCTCATCACTATCAGTATTTCCTACAATATTTGTTCTGTTACCCTGAGAAATACAAAACACATAAAGCATCTACTCATCAAGTTTGCATGCAAGCGAAAACCAAAAATACAAAACAGGAAGCATAAAACCAATCTAATCTTATGCAGCCCAATGGCGTTTATTGATGTCTCATTGTTTACAACATATTTACTTCCTCACACATCTTGCAGATATAGTAGTTATTTTGGCTTCTCCATAGGCCTCTCCGCACATGGATTTTCTTTTTCATAGGGTGCGAGGAGGGGTCTCATGGATTTATGAAGGTACTGGGGACCTACACAGGCTGATGTATTTTCATTTATTCCTTCATTTTTGTTTCCTCGTAGTTTTTTTTAGGTCGGGAAACTATGAAATAATTCACTCACTACCACATGATCTGCAGTTTACCACAAATATTTCCAACTCAGAACCAATACACGAAATTGTCAAAAGATGTACCACAATGGCCTGTCATAAAAACTACTGCTATAACAGCATCCTCGGTTGACTTTAAGAAATCAAGGGCCTTATCATGACATTAAATAAGTAACTTAACAATTAAACTGGAGAAAATATCACATACAGGATTTTAATAAGGCTAATGAAGTTAACTCATCCACCCATGTCTACCAAAAATAGAATAGATATAACTCAATTCTCAGCAGGAAAGAGAAAGACACTGAGACAGAAGCTGGACCTCACCTTAGTCTTATAGTTGAAGGTTTGGCATGGAAAATGCATGATAGCTATTCTCACTCCAAGTTTAAAAAAAAGTTTAAAGGATAAATTGTCAGAAATGAATTTGGTTTACACTACTGGATGCTATAGATATCAAGTTAAAATTACAGCAATGATCAATCAAAGTTTTCTAATTGCAAACTTATGCAACCAACATATTCGTCCCAGGGGTAGAAGAGACTGAAATATGAGATCTGTGTTTCTTGCACCCACACAAAGCAGCCCCCCTCCTCAAGGAAAACCAAATATCAAGAAAGTTTAACAACAGTGAAAATTAAAAAACAAAATACAAACTTACCCTTACTTCCAAGTAGTGAACAAAAACTATATGCATCATGTCGCTGCAAGTAACAGAATCATAATAAAATTATATTCTGAAACAATTTTTAAAAAGTAACAACTCCAGTCAGAAGATTTCATTTAATTTTATTTATACCAGAATATGTTCACCTAAAATTACAACTTTACAGATGACAATGATCTGTTGAACAAAATTCTGATAAGTTAATACTCACGGTTCAAGCATCCAATAGCTTCGCCTCTGAAAATTTTCATTTTTTTCCCCATGGGCATAGTAGCAATGTAACACATCAACACTTCCCACCTAAAATTACTTGACAAATGTTACGATCTCAGCAAATAATTTGGATAATTCTAATTAGACAAAAATCACAACAAAAAAAGAGTCAGCTTAAGGCTTTCTATGTGATTGTCCCACAAGAACTCAATTAACAAGGCACACAAGACTTCAGGAATAGCAAGCCTACCTTCAACTTTTCATGAGCTTCCTTCACAGTCTTTCCATCTTTTTTCTTCCTCCAATTATGTCCATCCTTTCTAAAATATCTCAAAACTTTCCGATCAAACAGAAAAAGTGAACCACCTACAAATATGCATGTCAATCGATGTTTTAAGGGCATTAAATAATACCAGGGAAGATTTAAGTGTGAATGCCAACAGAAAAATAATAGGAATAACCTAGAAACTACTGAACTTGGTAAATTATACTACACCACACACACAAAAAAGGCCCCTATTGCTACCAACCCAGAAGTTCTAGTATCATTTGAAAAGAAATATGTCAGGCATCAAAAAGAATTATTAACGCATTCAGATGAATCTCTTATTAGGACAAGAATAACACAACCATACCAAACCTCAATCATTGGCACCTTATCTAGTGTGTGTTTGGGCGTCCATTTTGGAGACCCAAAACCCACTTTTCTCCAAAGACAACATTTTCAGTGTCCAAAACAGACACCCAAATGTACTTCAATTTTGTAGACACTAGTTACAGGGGGGTATGAACAATTCATGTCAGATTAGTGATGTTAATATTTTGAGGCAACCACTTTAACCATTTATCCATATGACTATATGATAAAAAGTCCTTCTGATGAGGTAATAAAGCATCAGTAATATACACAATAATCATACCTGGGGGCCTGCTTGGAGGTTCTGAAGTAATTTGAAACATCCGATAATTGCGGAGAATTTCACATATTTCAGCAGGCCGCAACCACCGATGCTGGGCCTCGTGTTGTAATTGCTGAAGATCTGCAAATTGGATATCAATCTCTTAGCCATTTTATAACTGTATGCTTACATAAACAAGTACACTCAGGAAAGAAAGCTTAAATAATTAGACAACAGCCACAGAAAGTCCATGTCTCATGAGGAAAGAAAACTTAAGGAATCAAACACCAGCCCCAGAAATTCCATGTCTCACTCTTATCTCAACGGAAAATAATATTCGCATGAGCAAAAGTGCATGCACAAGTGGAAACAAGAAAATAAAATGCATGTGGAGAGGCCGGGAGAAGCAAAAAGGAAAATTATGCCAATGAATTATTATCAACCAGTGAGTTGCTCATTTTGCACTCAAATTTTGGCACAAAAATAGTTTTTCCCCCGATAAATCCAATATTACACTAGGATGCTATGACGTGTTCTTTTTTAAATGAAGTTGTGGGAAAAGGTAATTGAACACAGGTTGAGATTAGAGACTGATATTATTGAGAATCAGTGTGGTTTCATGCCAAATAAGTCTACAATAGAGGCGATTTATTTATTAAAGGGGTTAATGGAAAGGTACCGGATTAAAAGAAGAGACTTGCATATGGTCTTCATTGACTTAGAAAAAACATATAATCGAGTGCCAAGAGAGGTGCTTTGGAAAGCTTTGGGAAAGAAAGGTGTACGTATGGCATATATCAAAGCAATAAAAGATATGTATGAGGGGGTAACAACTACTGTAAGAACATCTGGGGGCGAAACAAAGGATTTTCCTATAAGGATTAGTCTACATCAGGGATCATCCTTGAGTCCTTATTTATTTAATCTAGTAGTAGATGTTCTAACTAAGCCTGTTCAAGAAGAAATCCCTAACTGCATGCTTTTTGCGGACGATATAGTTCTTGTGGCGGAGTCAAGAGAAGAGATTAATTTTAAACTTGAGTTATGGAGAAGTACTTTAGAGTCGAAGGGTTTTCGTCTGAGTAGAAGTAAGACTGAATATATGCATTGTAATTTTGATAAGAGCAAGTTAGAAGTAACTTGGAGGTCAGATTGGAAAATCAAGTTATTCCACAAATAGATAAGTGCAAATATTTGAGATCAATGATACAGAAGGACGGTGAAATTTTGGAGGATGTTAATCATAGAATTCAGGCCGGGTGGTTTAAATGGAGAAAGGCTATTGGGATTATATGTGATAGGAAAGTACTAGATAAAGTAAAAGGAAAGTTTTATCGCATTGCTATAAGACCAGCAATGCTTTATGGAAGTGAATGCTGGGCTTTAAAAGGACAGCAAGAGCATAAAGTTGGGGTAGCTGAGATGAGGATGCTGAGATAGATGTGTGGGCATACAAGAAAAGATAAGATTCGTAATAAACATATATGGGGAAGAGTTGGAGGGGCACCTATTGAAGAGAAAATGGTAGAGAACCGTCTTAGATGGTTTGGACACGTACAAAGAAGGCCAAGGGATGCGCCGGTGAGGAGGGTGGATCAAGTAGTATGGACACCGATTAAAAGGGGTAGAGGAAGGCCAAAGAGAACGCTCAAAGAGGTCATTGAACGGGATCTCCTGGTCAAGAACATATCTAAGGATTTAATTTTCGATAGAGCACAATGGCGTCATATGATCCATGTAGTCGACCCCATTTAATGGGATAAGGCTTATTGTTGTTGTTGTTGTATGGATGAAATAAAATTTCTTAATCTCAAAAAGTTCTCCAGTTGTAGAATTCAATAAGATGTATGTCTCAATGACTAAGCCAAGGGCACATGAGCTATAATCAACCTTCCATCCAATACAGTCAACTCCTTGTTCATAGTGTAGTATCACAGTAACGTGAAGCAGAAGCACATACCATGCCACATGCCACACAGGCATTAGTCAAATAAAAAATCTTATAAACTTTATTGTACTGTCAAAAGATAACTCACAACTCCAAACCTAGCCTTCAACAAGATTAGAATTAACAAACAGTAATCCACACTCTTTATCCACCACCAACCCCCCAAGACAGCCAACTAATAGGGTCAATAAACCCATTGGGAATCTAGCAAACTCTTGATCAGGCGACCCATTGCAACCAGACTCTTTTAAATACATGTTTAGTAAATCCAATAACTTCAAGTCATTTAACTGTATAAGTTGTAGAATCTTAACCAACAAAGTTTCACCAGAACGCCTTTACCCATAATTTCAGCCAACAGCCAACACTCCGCCATGCCTCTGAAGTTCCTGAAATCCACATCATTATAACTTTGTCTTTCATCCAGTTCCTCTCACTGCACTTGCTCTCTCAATTAAAATTATAAAGTCTAACTACAGAATTAGTTGAGCAGCCCAAGATGCACTGCTTCAAGAATGAATTCTCCCTTTTCTTCCCCCTTGTTTTGGAATTGGGGGAGTGGGTCTGAGCAAGGATAAGGATGAACTAGTTTGTTATATCCTTAGAAATTCAACCTACCACAAATAAATATTAGACCACTTAGACAAGGGAAACTTGAAGCCAAAGATTCTGGCCCACACATTTTGTTCTGTATTCCAATGAACATCTATTGACTAGCTTTATTCAGCATAGCATCTAAACATTCAAATAAAACCAATCTGCATGCAGCCTGAAGGATTTTTACCCAGACACAGGAGTGTGAATGCCATCAAATACGCCTTTCCAGGTACTATACCGATTGGGACCAAATTCCTATCTCAATAAGAAGCGAAAATTTCTTATTTATGAAAAATTTGAAACCCCATCTGGATTATCACTAGTTTTCTCAACCTCGGAAGGGATTAAACTACAGTAATGCTCCATATCAGGTACACTTGGCTCCAACAATAATACCATTCAACATGGAAACAGAACTCGAGAAACAACAAGTGAAATTTTGCAACTTCCCCAATTCGTAATCGCAACGAAGATTTTCGGGAAAATACTACACAGCAAGAAAATTAAGTGATCCGAAAATGAAATGAACAGTAAACAAAACAACAATCATAAGAAATATGACCTAATCGATGACCCACACCATAAGAAGCTCGCTCCGCCATAACGACGACTGAATCAGAGATCAACGCGGAGAAGAATAGATGATGACAACTAAAACCTGCGAAAGTAACTTCTTTTCTTTTCGCTCCTTCCAGTCAGCTTCTTCTCTGTAGTGACGTGAGAAAGTGAAACACCGGACCTGAAAATTTCGAGTTTTATATTTTTTGCAAGAAAAAATTGAAATATAAATGCTGAAAATAAGGTTAACAACCAATAGAATTCTGCCACTTGGCGGGTAATGGATAGCCGGGTTCACAGAGCTTCCATGTCTTTGAATCCACGTGAATCTAATCGGCAACTGTAATGAAAGTCTCAAGTGTTGACCCCACTCCTCCAAAATCAAGAATTCAAAAAATAAGCGGAAAAAAGGGAATGCTTAGCTAATTGGAAGACTTAAAATAATTGATTGATTAATTCAGATAAAATATTAAAATTATTTTCTCCTGAAAATGTGTTGAACTTGGAAAGATTAAGTATTAAGTTTATTGAAATTAAAAGGCTTTATTTATAAATTCAAATAAGTGCAAATGGTAAAAAATTTCATTTCGTTATCGTTTATATACAAGTAGTTAGATGAAAATTTGATTTCCAATCTTTATATTGTAGTAGCAAATTTAATTGGAATTTTTTAATTTAATAATATAAAAATTATTTAATAAATAAGAGGTTATAGGTTAATTCTACTTATAAAATTATTAATTAATATCTTTCCTTTTAATTAAAAAAAATAAAGAAAGAGGATACCATGAGTATATTAATAAAAAAATTTATTGACATCTCAATATTATTTTTCTATCTGAATTGTTTGACTTATAATAACTTTTTTTATGACAATGTACTCATAATAACTATTGATTAGTGTATATCCATATTCTATGTCAAAGGAAAATTCTCCTAATATAAATTTTTTTATTTATTATCCAATTTGAAATTTTACTTATGAAACATCAAATTTCTTTTGCTCATGAGAATTTGATATCTTGAATTTATATAGGCTGTTGATGCAGAATGTATCCCATCAGTTGTTATTAAACTCCGCATAATACATGAAAACATTGTCTCAGTTATGGATTATTTTCAAGCTAAAATAATGCTATTTATTTATCTCAATATATATTGTGGGTTCAAATATAATCACTCACACATTCACCCAAAAATAGATAACAATGGAAAGTAGGGTTAGTGCCACTTTGTGTTGAATTTATAAAGAATTAATTATATATATAATCTATATATGAAAAAAATCTTATTTTGTTAAAAATATCCAAATACCCTCTCTTAATGTTAAAATCTATTATTGAGATAAATTCTTGGTTTAACCATAAGTTATTTAAAATATTTTCTGATAATTAATTGTTATATTACTTCATTCAAAATATATTGATCCCACTGCAAATCCAATGACCCTTTCAAAAAGTTAGTGTCAATTTAGGGTGTGTATAAGTAGATTTAAGCAGGATAACCCTCAACTGATGTTTTACCTAAAAAATATATAGGTTATATTTTGTAACTCAATATCTGATTCTACTCAATAAAAATTTTAACTATTTTAGGCTGGATATGGGCAGACTAGGTATGCTCAAGTCATGATATCATACTCATATTGTAAAAAAAATATATAATTATGAATTTATAAAATAATATTATATTTATATGTCTTCAAGAATTAAATAATATACATAATTACTAAGAATAAGGCAATAAAAAATAGTAATTAAAGTTTTAAAATCCATAGCATATAAAGAAAAGTATTGAAGTCTAAATAGTTTACAATTGTAACTTTGCATTAATCTTTCTAAAATTAATAAAGATGAAACATCTAAAAAAAATATGACGGTTATCAAAGTTTAAAGAAAAATAAAGAAAAAAATCAATTTAGTTATAAATTTTAAAAGATGTAATTATCTATTTAATTATTCATATTTATAAAATTATTTTTTAATTATTAATATCTATCATATTTATTTTATATAAAATATTATAATTTATAAATTTTAATATATAAAAAAATAATTAATTGAATAAGATCAAATAAATAGAGTAGCAATTTCTATTTGATGTCTGGCTGTCTTAAATTACTCATTATATCACTTTTTATCATATTAAATAGGATATCTTTTGTATGGCTCAGCAGACTATATAGACTCTAGACTTTTTGTACTGCTCTAGTGTCAATTATTATTATTATTAGGGCAAGTGTGTAAAGGGAAGCTTCTTTGCTTTAGATCTAACGCGTTATTATTGAGTGAAGTTTACATTTGACAAAATCTATGCAGCAGAAAGAAAAGTCCATCGAGTTTTCAAGTCATCGCCGTTTCATTTTTGTCAGAAATGTTTTGAGGTGTTAGGTCATTTAAAATTATGGTTTTACATAAATAAATACTATTAACTTTTTAAATAATTTTTAAATATTAAATTTTGAAAATAAGGAATTTAACAGTATGAATTTCTATCATATTCTTATCTCTCTTATCTCCTTATATAATTGTCATTTATCTCATACAATTTTCTAATACTTTATCTATAAAAAAATCATTATAACAACAATGGTCTAAATATTTTTTTTAAAATAATTTTTTATATAAAATATATTCTTTAAAATTATTTTAAAATCAATTTTTTTCATAATATATTTTTCAATAAACCAAAAACCCTTAGTGCTTATTTGAGTATTTACCAAACTTATAGTTTTTTGATAAAATAATCCAAACACATCACATTTCTCACAGTCAATTTTTCCCAAAAAACAATCAACTATTTAAATATTAATTTTTTTTTCTCATAATCAATTTTTCACTAAAATTAATAAATTATCTAAACATTCATTTTTATCTGCAATCCCTTTTTTTACAAAAATTATGGTTTTCATATAAACTGGAAGCTATTATAAAGTAATTTTGGAGAATATATTTTATAGAAAAAATGATTTTAAGAAAATAAATATTTGGATTATTATTATCATAATATTTTTTTATAAATAAATTATCATAAAAAATATAAAGTAAAATGATAATTATATAATTAAAAGAGAGAAGAGAGTAAAAAGAAAAAAATATATGGATAAAATTGCCATCTCTTATGAAAATATCTAAAAAAAATAGATATAAAAGCTACTAATATTAATTTATAGAAAATTATAATTAAATCATTTTTTTTATAATTTTTTATAAACTAAACTGGCTCATGAAATCCATTCTCTATCACTCATGCTAACGAGCACTAAAACGGGTTAATCTAGACCCTTTTTTTAGCTCAAATTCGCCTTTAGCCTTCACGTTGCCTCCGAGGAATTTTTGTATACTTATACTTCTAGAGTGTCATATAACCTAGACTCTCCCATAATAAAAATGTACCAACTCAACTAATTTTAATTTCACGTGGCAACTATCTAATTTCCATCATTATATTATTTTTCTAGGTAACAAAGTGCCTCCACGATTCTGCTTCTTCCTTCAAATCTCAAAATAATCTTCAATTTCCGGGGAGCACATCCATCTCTCCTACGCCCTCTTCGATTCCCCATTCGCTCCTCTCCATTTAAAACTAGTAAAACTGGATTAGCCCGTTTTATCAGCAAATGATATATTAACCTATTTTAGGATAGCTTGTATAGCTAGCCCCTTCCAATCCACGCAAAATGGCCTGTTTTTAAGTAGTTAACCTGTCAGCCTATTTTTTTTTAATTATTAATATTATTATTTATTTATTTAAATATTACTTTAAATACTTTTATTATTAAATACTAATAAAAATAATTACTTATTTATTGATATGTATTAATATATTATAATTGATTAGTATTATGTTAATATTTATTTAGAATTATATTTATAAAATTTAAATTTTTTTATAAAAAATAAATTTTTTTAAGAGTATAATATTAACAATTTTTTTAATGTAATTTTGTTAATATTATACTCTTATATTTTGAGGTGGGCTCCGACTGGCAATTTTGGGGCAAGTTGTACAGCCCGCTTCCTTCCAGCTTGCCAATACTGGTGGGTTGACCAGTTTTTAAGAAGGCCAACCCATTTTTCAATCTTATTATATTTTGTAAAATTGTACTAGATTATCCGGTGTGTTGGGATTAATTTTCAAAAAAATAGTTTTTTAAGAGAAAATTAATTTTTTTTAGAAAATTTATCTTTTATTGATATATTTATATTAGTGTTTCAAGAATAAATTTTACAAAAAATATTAATTGTTAGAAGTAGTTCCTTTAATTTTTGCAAGACCATGGTTTTGGTAGAAAATATATTATAAAAAAATTAATATTTAGATAATTTATTGATTTTTGTGAATAATTGATTGTCAGAAAAAAATTAATGATTGAATAATTTATTAATTTTTATAACAAATTGATTGTAAAAAATATGAAGTATTTGGATTATTTGATTTAAAACTATAATTTAAATTAAAAAATAACTTTTACAAAAATATATTCTTTACAAAATCTATTCAACCTAAAATTTATTCTATCCAAAATCTACTCTATAAAATCTATTCTTTTAAAACATATTTTACACATAATCTATTCTATAAACTATATTCTACTAAAAATCTATTATATATAATCTGATCAAAATATATCTAAAATCTATTCTACTCAAAATATTTTTTTTTTAAATCTCTTCTACCTAAAAATATATTCTACCAAAATTTATTATTCTAATATCTATTATATTCAAAATATATTTTACCTAAAAATCTATTTTTCTAAAATATATTCTATCAAAATCTATTATTCTAAAATCTATTTAATTTAAAATATTTTTTTAAATCTAATCTTAATATGCTATACTTTTATCCTCAAACTATGATTTTAAAATTTGAATAGCCAAAAATACAAAAAGTTTTAAAAGTCACTTTTTGTCACAAAACTATAGTTTTGGAAGGAGTGAATTTTTTATGTTTTTTTAACTTTTGGGAGCAAAAACATACGTGGTTGGGTAATTATTATATGGTCAAAATTTTTATCCAAAATATCCTTCATAATAAAAATGTACATTATAAAATTTATCATGATATAATTATCATATTAAATTATATCTTTTTTAAAATTTATACATAAAAAAGTGATTCTAATAATAATAATCTAAATATTTTTTTAATCAAAATCACTTCTTGCATATGATAGAAACCTATATTTTAAAAGTGATTTTGATCCAAATCTTGATTTAGAGAAATTTTAAAACAAACAGTAATATTTATTCAAAAGAACTTTTGAACCAACTAATGGTTTAAAATAATATTTTGGATAAGCTCTTAGGAATAACTTATGGAACAGGAAACGGGCTTGTAGACATTAAAAGACTATTTTACCCCTATTTTTGAGACACTCTCTCCTCTCTCTTCTCTGCCATTTTTACCTCTCACGCCAGCGTCATCTTTAAACCTCCGACATCAAGCATAACAGTGAGCATGACGAGCGCAGTGCCCTCCAACAGCATCATCTGTTCTCCAACGGCGTCGTCTCCACTCGACCTTTATCTGTATTGTTTGTTCTCTCCTCCATCTCCTTTCGTCTTAGTCTTCTCTTCTCCACCTCAATCAATGTCGTCTTCATCCTCTGTCTATTCTCTGTAGTGAAGGTCATTGTTCATTCGTAGGAGAAGAAGAGGATAGAAGATGGTGGATGTGACACTGGGTAATTTTTTTTTATCTCATACTATTTTTGGTAATTTACCAATAACAAAAATTATTCTGGTAATAACTATTCAAATACCTAGTTATTCATAATCACTTTTTTCCACAAGTTTTTCTCTAGAAGCCTTTTCTAAAAAAATGTCTAATAGCCATTTTTTTCTAGAAGCCATTTTCCAAAAGCTTATCAAAACGAGTCAATGTGTGTGTTTGGGTAGGAAGAAAAATAAAGTTTTAAAATGACTTATGACCCAAACTTTAGTTTGAAATTTTTTTAAAACAAATAGCTATATTTATTTAAAAGGGCTTCTAGACCAAACTATATTTTAAAATTATGGTTTTGAATAAACTATTAGGAATAACTTCTGAAATAGTAAATGAGCTTATAGATTACCCAATTGCTATTTTATCCTTATTTTTCTAACACTCTCTTCTCTCTCCACGTAACGTCTCATCTCCACCGCCATCTCTGTCCTACGAGAAGAAAGAAAAAGGAGGCGAGAAGGCATATCGTTCGTCACTAGAGGAGGAAGTAGTTGTCACTGGGTCATCCGTGTGTGCTTCAATTTTCTGTTGTTTGGTGCTTCTGCTTTATGTCGTCTGTCATCCTTGGTGCTTCTGTCGTCCTTCTTTCGTCTCTCTACAAGAAGATGAATAGTGCTTATCATATGAAATTTCACAGTATGAAGCACTACCCAAATAGGCATGAGGAAGAAAATAAATAGTGCTTCATCCTTTTTAATGTGGAGAAAGAACATAAGAGTGGAGAGAGAGTAGAAAAGAGAAAAAATAAATGAAATGAATAGTGTGTGAATGTGGGGTGCTGAGTATTAAGTGATTATTTTTTTATCTCATATCATTCTTGATAATTTATCAGTTATAAAAGTTATTTCGGTAATAATTATTCAAATATTTATTTATTTAGAATTATTTTTTTTTATAAATTCTTCCCTAAAAATTATGTAAAAAGTGTTTTTTATAGTTTTTTTTTTAAATTTATTCATACGCACATAATTACTTTTGAAAACACCGTGGTTTTGGGACCGGAATGGGGGTCTTCTCGAAAGTCACTTTCACGTTTTATCAAGTGATTGGCTCATTAAGACACTTGTCAGAATTTTCTTTACCCAAAATACCCGCTACAACTTCTCTCCTCCCATTTGACAAGGCTACCTTCTCATTCTTTACAGAAATTGATGTTTAAAAAGAAAAATACCTTCCACCAAGCACGTGATGTTTTAAAACTTTGAACTTTCATTCTTCCTTTTTCTTTGATACTATTTTCTTGATCTTATTAAGGGATTAAGTCCAAAGTAAAAATTCAAGCAAACTAGTACAATTTAAGCACTTATTTCCAAAATATCCTTTGAACCCAATTTAACATAATTAAATCATTTTAATCACAATCAAGTGCTAAAAACCCAAGATAAAGTATGAAAATTTATTATAAAATATAAGCTCATCAAATTACCCCACATTTAAGTTTTTGCCCTCCTGGGCAAAATCAATCACAATCAACCTTACAGGGCCAAAATCAATGAATGAAAGAATCAAACAAATTTTAGTTTGATTAGGACCACATATGCTTGATCCTGTACCAGAAGATGGCTTGCTAGCATGTGGCTAAACAAAATAAGAAATATCCAATTAAGCAAATAAGATTTAAGCATAATGCATATATACCTCTTTTGGAGCATTTCTTCCAGGAATTAATAACCTAAGTTTGCTTACACCTATCCTACTTCTTTCTTGATTCGACAATGGCCTGCCTAGCTTCTCCAAAGATGCAACGTCTTCAATTTCTTTCATGCATATTGCAAGCATTCATAAGTAGAACTAACTTTTTTGTTTTCCAGTAAAATTTCAAAAAAAAAAAAAAATAGTTAAAATCATAAACTATATAATATTGAGAACAAGATTACTTGTGGCATGCCAATGCATTTAAGAGAACTTACCTTTGAAGCCTTCGAATTCTGTTTTTATACTCACAAAGTTTTTGTCCAATTCCATCCATATGACGAAGAACATATACTATGTGGTGTAAAAGGCATTCAGTAATACTGATATAATTTAAAAATCAATATTACATCATTAAATAATTTTTGTAGTACAAGTTTCTCACCGAATCCACTGTTGGATTAAAATTCCAATCATAAATATCATGCTCATGAAATTTTATATTCATATGAAGTTGATTTTCAGCTTTAGCAGTATTAGAGATATAAAACTAATTAAGTTAAATAGTTTAGAAAGCTGCTACTTTGTTATGACAGGTTGGCTCACCATATGATGCACACATCACATGTTTGTATTCGCTGGTCTATAAGTTTCACTGTGTTAAGGAATGAGATAAGCTTTAGAGATACAATTTATGATTCTCTGATTAGTTTTACTCTGGTTTTGTTTTTGCCTTCCTCAATGATGATCTTATTGAGGAAGTCTACATGGATCCACCACTAGATTTTGAACTTGGGTTTGATACTATTACTAGTCAGCCACTGGTGTGTAAGCTTCATAAAGCCATATATGGCTTAAAACAAGCTCCACTGCTTGGTTTCAAAAACTGCAGACTACACTCTGTGCTCATGGTTTCAGTGCATCACGTGTAGATTCATGCCTCTTCATTAGACAAACATCCTCAATCACTACATATCTTGTTGTCTATGTTGATGACTTGGTAATTACATGATCATGTGAGGATGAAGTACAACGTTTTATTAATAAGATGGGAGCTTTATTTTCACTCAAAGTTTTGGGAGAGCTCTCTTATTTTTTTGGCATTGAATTCCAAAGGTCTGCTGCTAGACTGTTTCTTTCACAGCAGAAATATATCTCTCACTTACTTACTTTCTCTAGTATGCTTGCATCAAAACCTTCTCTTATACCCATGGCCACTAATATTCAACTTATATATGATATTGGTGATTATTTTTCCAATGCTATTGTCTACCATAACATCATTGGCAAGCTTCAATATCTGTGTTACACCAAACCTAACATAGTTTACTCAGTTAATCGATTGAGTCAGTTTCTTCATGATCCCAGGGATTCTCATTGGAGAGGAGTAAAACTTATTCTACATTATCTTGCTGGCACTGCACATTTTGGTTTGGTCTTGCAACCTATCTCTCAGTTCACCATTCAATCTTTTGCTGATACTGATTGGCAACAGACAAAGAACATCATCGTTCTATTAGTGGTTATTGCACGTTTCTTGGCTCTAATCCTATTACCTAGGTTTCTAAGAAGCAGTAGGTTGTTTCCAGATCCACCACTGAAGCTGAGTACCGGAGTGTGGCTGATGCAACCACTGAGGTCATGTGGGTTATTGCTCTCTTGAAAGAAATGTTCATTGATGTCTATACCACTCCTAAGATTTGGTGTGATAATGCTGGAACTATTTGCTTTGGTAGCAAATCCTGTATTGCATTCCAAGACAAAACATGTTGAACTGGATCTTCATTTTGTTCGTGAAAAAATTGTTGTAGGATTACTCAATGTTGGATTTGTCCCTTCAATTGAAAAAGTTGTTGATATTTTCACGAAGCCCTTAGGAAGAATGCTATTTCATTACTTTTGTGGAAAATTGAATATCACAGCTAAACACTCCACTGCTATGTGCTCACTTGAATGGGACTCAGATAATGGCTAGTACATATCCTTAGCTATCACCATTATCTCCTTGTTATTGTTGTTTAGTTGTTTCTTTTATGGTTATTACTCAAAGGAAACTTGTGTATGGGGAATACTAGAGATATAAAACTAATTCATTTAAATAGTTTAGAAAGTTGTTAGTTTGTTATGATATGTTGTAGGGCTGAAATCGTTTTATCACCTCTTTAGGGCGAGCTCGGGCTAACCCATTTTTAAGCGGGCCAGCCCGCCAGTATTTTTTTTTAAATTATTAATATTATTATTTATTTTACTCAAATATTATTTTGAATATCCTTATTATCGAATATTAGTAAAGATGATTACTTATTTGTTGATATGTGTTAAAATATTATAATTGATTAATATTATATTAATATTTATTTAAATTTATAGTTATAAAATTTGATAATTTTTTATAAAAATTAGAAATTTTTAAGAATATAAATTAACAATTTTTTGATTATACTAATATAACATTAGAAATTTTTTATTAGTATTTTAAAAATTTATGAATAATTTTTTAAAAATATTAAAAAAAAAAGGTGGCGGGTTATCTAGCCCACAGGCTAGTCCGCTACCAAGCCAGCCCGTTTTAGGATGGGCTGCACAACCTACCCCCTCTCAGCCCCCGAGTTGCGATAGGTTGACCCGTTTTTCCCTTTTAACTGGTTGGTTCACCATGTGATGCACACTGCATATGTTTGTACTCATTGGTCTATAAGTTTTACTGTGTTAATGAATGAGATAAGCTTTAGATATACAATTCATGATTCTCTGATTAGTTTTAATCTAGTTTTGTTTAATCAGTACAAGTTTCCTCTATAATTTGACATTCAAGATCGACGTAGCAATTTGAACGGTCTATGTCAAGATATTAACAGAAGCATGCAATTATAATCATACCCATCAATAAATAAACTCAATCATGCCTACTCCAGAGGAATTTTGGCCAATTAAGAAGCATGCATAAAATTATAATCTTACCCATCACTACTCTAATTCACCTTTGGCAACCCACAATCATATTTTCTATTTTTCAACTGTGTTCTTCACGTAAACGATATTTATTCAACGTTCTCTAATTTCACACACTGACTTGGTAGATTGTGCAAAGTATAAGGAATTATTAAAACCGACAAATAAAATGCATGAATGCTATACGAAATGAAGCATCGTTTATTCCAAAAAAAAAAAAAAAGAATGAGGAAAAGTAAAGTTAAATGCATCAAGCTAAGTTATTGTCTAGAGAAAGTAATGAAAATGGTGTGGTAGAAGTATAATATATATGCCTTTCTTCAATTTTTGAGAAGTGTTAAAACCATATTTGAAGTTATCAATGGATTCCATTGATCTATACGAGCAGATATATATACATTACAAAGTTGAAGAGTCATAGTTTTAGCTTTATGACTCAATTCAAATTCCAGAGACCACCAAGCTCATCTCCAATCACCTCAATTCCTGCTTTTGCAAACTAGTCTGTGTGCTTCATTGTTTCTTGAATCCTTCTTGTGTTTCCAATATTTCTTCGAATTTTCTTCATTCATTCTTCTCCTTCTTGTCCTTCTACCCCTCCAATCACTAGCCTTTTTCCTTTCATTTTCTGTCTATTAATCGATAGTGTTGTTTTGTTGTTCTATTTTTTAAAAAAAGAAAAATAAAAAAAATTGTTCTGCGACTTCTTCAAATCTGTCACTTTGTGTGTTCTATTTCTTTCGTGTCTCCAAACCATATATTCTTCCTTTGATTTTTCATTTCTCGGTCCGTTGAAAGAGTTTGTATTGTTGTTCTTCTTTTTCAAGAAAAAAAAATCTCTATTGAAGTAAACCTTTTTTTCATCAATTTTTATTTTATTGTACTTGAATTATTCTTTTTCTCTCATCTTTGTTAAGTGTTGTTATCGCTGTTCTTCTCCTTCTTGTTCAGTGAAAACCAAAAAACATATCGTATCCAAATCTTCTTCCTACATACTACTTTGTACGTTTTACCTTTGAATTCCTCATTTCATTTTTCTCTTTACCATCATTGCTCTCATAGTTCCTTTTCCTTAGAAAAAAAAAGAAAAAGAAAAAGAAAACCAAAAAGGGAAGGAAAAACACAGAGAGGCTTCATATCAAAGGCATTGCAGCCGGTAACGCATAGAAATCTCTGAGAGGTACGGATCTGTACTCTATGATACTTATGGATTATGTTTACTGTTTGCACCTTATTTACCCACACCCACATACACAAATATACACAAGTATAGGCTTAATTTCATTTATTCATTGAAATTCTGACAGCTTTATTAAATTATAAATCATGATAGGTTAGGTATATTTACATGCATGGAGTAGAAATTTGACTGTATTATATAAACTTTATGAACAAAGTTCTTTATACGGTGTATGCTTCGTCTATGTTTCATATGAGCGAGGGAGTGAGGGAAGGTATTAAAGAAAATGATTAGTGTATTGAAAAAAGAATTATATTAACTAATTTTATTAACTAACTAGGATAGATAATCCCTTAAACACTTGGAGAGAAAACCAGGATCCATAATTGCTTGATTATGCCATAAAAATTCTTTCAGAGGAGCACCCCTATGACAGATAATTCCATATAGTAGTAATATTTTCTCAATCTTTCATATTTATGTAATATAATATCCTATAACATTGAGAGAAATCCGAGAGTCACTTAAAAAAGACATACATTGATTCTCCTTATTAAGGGAGGATTTATTGAAAGCCAGGGTTGAAAAATTAATAATTTGCCTAACTTCCTGTAAGGTTGACATGACTTACATGATTTCTCCAAATAGTATTAAGTGGGTGTTTGGAACACCCAAAAACTTAGGTTTGGGCAAAACGTAGGTTTTGATAAATTTTAAAATAAATAGTTATATTATTCAAACGGGCTTTTGGACTAAACTAAGGTTTCAGATAAGCTGGTCAAAATAGCTTATGGAACAGTAAAATAGTTTATGAACTAACTAATTACTATATTACCCCTATTTTTTTTTATACCCTCTCTCCTCTCCTACTTTTTCTTACACCCTCTCTCATCTCTTATACTGTTTTTTAATTCTCTCCTTTCTTTTCTTACACTCTCTTTCCTCTCATCTCTTATCTCTCCTCATTTAATACTCATACCATTTTTCGTAATTTACTAATAATAAAAGTACTTATGAAAATAACTATCCAAACACTCAACAAAATCACTTTTTTTTTTCATAAACTCTTTTCCAAAAGTTCTTTTCTAAAAGCAACAAAAACTCTCTTTTTTTTTCATAAGCCCATTTCTAAGATCTTATCCAAAGAGACCATAAGCAAGAAAATGATATGACTTACATGATTTTACGTTTATATCAATGTTACTAAGGCTGAAAAGATTATAACTTCAAAAATTTATTCAACAAATCCATTTTTTAAATCTTTGAGATTTCATTTAGTTTGAAAAATTATAGAGCATGTTTTATTAAAAAAAGAGCATGTTTATAAAAGTAACTTTTTACTTCTCTTGTAGTTCATATAAAACCTATTAACTAATTTGATTATATTAATAAAATTAATTAAGTTAATTTATATAATATATCTTTTTAAAATATATTAACCATGTTTCTTAATTTACTCTTTCTATCTCTTACTTGATTATTATTGAGGGAGTATTACTAGGAGTAATTTAAAAAAAATAGATAAACATAGTAAATATATATTATATTCATGATTAAGATTAATTCCTCATTTAAATTCTATATTAAGAATAAGGAAATATTTATTATATTTATATATGGCTAAATTATATAAAATCTGATATGTAAATAAAGTCTTACATTTAAGATTTGATGGAGGAAGAGAAAAGGAAAAATAACAAGAAACTAAGCTTGCAAACATTCATATTCCTTTTGATGTAGTGTTCGTGCTTAAATATGCTATTGAAATCCTAGTACATGGTAGGTATAGTCAACAGTCCCTAATTGTGTCACATACGAATGTACGTTAGATGACGGCAGTTGTAGAGGCCGTGGCTACCCATGTCGCTGAATCATTGGCAGATAAAGCAATGCAAGAACTCAAATACTTGTGTTCTTACAAGAGCTATGCTGATTACTTTGAAGAGGAAAAGACAAGTTTGAGTGCAAGAATAAACAAAGTGCTTAAAGATATTGAAGAAGCCAGAGACAGAAATGAGAATGAGATTGAACACGAAGTTCGACTGTGGTTAGATAGAGCCAATGAGATCATACAAGAACACACAAAAGGAAAGAAGAAATGGTTTGGTTTGGTTACTAATTGCTTTTGGCAGTACCAGCGAGGCAAGGAGTTGGAAGGCAAGATGCAAAGGATTAAACAGCTGATGGAACAGAGTAATAGCTTCATTCGTGTGGCACGTTCAACTGGGCTTCCAGGCATCGAGTTCTATTCTTCTCCAAACTTCATGCATTTTTCGGATAGAAAGTTGCAATTTGGCAAACTTACAGTGGCATTGAAAGATGACAACAAGTTTATGGTTGGCCTGTATGGGCTGGGGGGAACAGGGAAGACCACAATGGCACTAGAGGTAGGTAAAGAAGTTGAAGAATCAAAGGTGTTTGATAAAGTCATCTTTAGTGTTGTCTCTAAGGATGCAAACTTGAAAAAGATTCGAGACAACATCGCAAAACACTTAAATTTGCCCTTGAATGAAGGAATGGATGAATTTAAGCAAGCACAAGAATTGTGGAAAAGAATAGTAGAAGGTGGAGAAAAAGTGCTTATAATACTAGATGACATGTGGGAGAAGCTTACACTTCGAGATATAGGAATTCCTCTTGGCCGCCATGGCAAGGGTTGTTGTGCTATTTTGCTAACAACACGTGATTGGAGAGTTTGTAGAGATATGGGATGCCATGAGACTATTGAACTTGAGGTCTTGAATGAAAATGATGCAGTTGATCTTTTCCTATCTTATGCTGGCAAGAGCATAGACGGTTCTTCCAATGATTTTAAGGATGTGGCTTTAGGAATTGTGAAGGAGTGTGGAAGATTACCAGTTGCAATTATTGTAGTGGCAAGAGCATTGAAGTCTAGGCCTCTGAAAGAATGGGAGGAAGCTCTGGAAAGATTGCGGAATCCTGAGTCAGTTCATGATGTTAAGTAAGATTTGAAAGAGGCTTATAATTCTTTGAGATTAAGCTATGATCATCTCAATGAAAAGGCCAAACAGCTCTTACTCTTGTGCTCTCTGTTCCCAGAAGATTATGAAATACCAATAGAATTTTTAACTAGAATGGCAATAGGTCTTGGGCTTTGTGGAGAAGCTAACAAATACTCTGCTGCAAGAAGTCATTTCACTCCAATTAAAAATGAGCTTATAGATTCATGCTTATTATTAAAGGTTGGGAATGAATCTGTAAAATTGCATGACTTGGTTCGGGAAGTGGCTCTGTGGATTGGAAACAGACAGGTTCAAGTGGTTATGGATTCTAACACAACTTTAATGGAGAATGTCCAGTATTTATTTTGGAACATAATTGACTTTCCAAACCATTTTGATTGCAGAAAACTTGAGGTTCTTTTAGTTTGGCTAAATAATATAACAAATTCTCTTACAGTTAAGATTCCAAATGATATCCTTGAAGGGATGAAGAACCTTAGAATTTTGGCATTAATGATTCAGTCAAAATATAGAAATCCAGCTGCATCTTTCTTTCAGTTACCTCTATCATTGACAAATGTTCGGACTTTAGCCATAAAAAACTTGGAGATTGGAGATTTATCAATGTTGGTAAACTTAAAAAGCCTCGAGAGTCTTGAACTGAGGGAATGCTCAGTTGTTGAGTTTCCAAACAAAATAAAAGAACTAGAAAAATTGAGATTGTTGGAGATGGTTCAATGTGTTATTGAAAGAAATAATCCTCTGGAAGTGATTGGAAGTTGCTCGCAATTAGAGGAGTTGTATTATGTGGCAAATAATACGGTTAAATCAGAAACTCATATTACAACTCTTCCTAAATTGCAAAGGTATTATATAGAGGGTGGGGATGATATTACTATTAGTAATATTTGTGGAGTGAATTTCCCAATAGATATATATTATGATATACAGGACTCAAGAGTAAACTTGTCCAACGAAGTATTTGATTCCCTAGTAGCAAGAGCAGAAGTTTTGAAGTTAGAAGGACGTCATTATAATAGAGGATGGACAAATATTGTTCCTGACATGTTACCTATGAAAGATGACATGAAAGATCACTTAACTATGCTTTCTTTGGATTCTGTAAATAAGATGAAGTGCCTAATTTGTACAGAGCATCTTCGATCTGGTGTGCCAATCTTCTCCAAATTGGTTGAACTGCAGCTTTCTTACATGGATGTGAGAGAACTATGTTGTGGTCCATATCCTGTTGACTTTCTGAAGCAACTGAAGAAGTTGGGGTTATCAAGTTGTCAAAAATTGGAAAACATGTTATTTGATGGCAAGCTAGAGCTGTGTAATCTCAAGTCCATATATTTATCAAAATGTTCAATGACATGCCTGTTTTATCCATCCACAGCACAGAGTCTAAAGCAGCTAGAAATTTTGTCAATTAATGGATGCTATAAGTTGAAATATATAGTAGCAGAGACAATGGACGATCGTGATTCTAATCAAAAGAATCATGACTCAATGTTCCCAAAACTGAAACGTCTTCGACTCGTAGACTGTCCTGAATTAGAATTTATATTGCCCATATGTTTTTGCCAAGACCTTCCACTACTAAAAAGTATGGAAACTTCTGGTTGTGCGAAGCTTAAATACATATTCGGGCAATATGCAGAGGAGAGAGATCTACAGCAAATGGGAATACAAGCTGTCCTCCAGTTGCTAGAAGAAGTGGAACTTTGTGAAGTACCAAATTTCATCAACATATATGCAGAATGTTATGTCCCCAAGCCTTGTTCTGATGAACTACACAAGTCATCTTCAAGTAAAAAAGTAGAAGATGGCAGTAGCAATTTATCAAGGGGTCTTCTCTGTTGTTTTTGGCCAAAATCAAATGCTTCAACTATACATCACCCTTCTGCTTCCATGAACACTCAGCTGGACCATAATCAGGTACTTATATCTCACTCTATGATGTTGGAATGTATTTGCTATCCATAATATTGGATGAATCATCCAAAAATGCTTTGTTGACTTGTTATTGTATGATGATAATTGCAATTAGTCTTAGGTATTTATAAATGGATGGTTGGAGAAGAACTTAATTTGTTTATATAGAGTAGAATTTTCTTGTAATAATAGAAAAAGTTTGAACCTTAAACTTTACCATAACTTGTCCCATGCTCTTTCAATTTAAGAAAGAAGAATTCACATGTTTGTACGGAATACAGGAATTAAAGGTGAAATATGTTGTCAATAGAGCTCATGGACTATTTATACCACCATTATCCCTTTGCAAAAGTTTGAGAAGGATTCGGATAGTTGGATTTTCTGAGTTAACGTCACTCTTCACCATATCCATTGCCTCATCACTGAAGTTGCTGGAAACGTTGGAAGTCGAGCAGTGTGATGTACTGGAGCATACAATAACAGACGAGGGGCATAATAGTTATGGTCATATGAATGTTGACTCTGTATTTCCCAACTTACAGCAAGTTTCTGTCCGGAGCTGTAAGAATTTGGAATATGTATTCCCGGCTTTTTATTCAAAAGACTTTAAGCACTTGGGATCTGTGAAGATCTGGGAGGCAGAAAAGATGAAATATGTATTTGGAAAATGTCCTGATGATCAGGATCATAATGTTCAGAGTGAACTTAATCTCCCAGCCTTGAAAGAAATACACCTTCGTGATATGCCAAATATGGTTAGTTTTTGCGCAGAAAACTATTATGTGGAGCTATTATATCTAGAAGATATTTGTTTTGAAGGATGTCTACAACTTACCCAAAATTTTATATATTTCTTGGTTGGTGGACGCAAAAGACAGGTAAACCTCTTTTGCAATTTGTTTCTCTAGTTTATAATCGATCACCTAAAGAGATTCTTTAATTACTACTAAGATATCTTAATGATATACTTACAGGCATTATCTTTCAAGGAGAAAGGGAAGCCTCTTTCCAACTTGCAAGAGTTGCCTGATTCAAGCGATATATACGTGGTACCCAAAAACTTTTCGATCTTTCGAAACCTCTCCCAGCTAACGCTTGTAGGATGTGAGCAGTTGAAGTTCATAGTGTCTGCATCTACCAAAAGCAGCATACCAGAATTGAGAAAATTAGTCATAGCATACTGCGAAGAGCTGGTGAGCATAATTGAGGATGATGAAGAGAATCAGCAAAATCCTTTGGATCCGCATCAACCATGTTTCCAAAAGCTAAGTATAATTCAAGTGATGAACTGCAAGAAGTTGAAATGCCTATTCTCTATCTCCACATGTGCTAAACTTCCAAGACTCCTTCTGTTGGAAATAGAAGATGCTCCTGAGCTTGTGCAAGTATTTGAATGGAAGCAGGGTACGCCACAAGAGATGGTCATCAAGGATGTGCTTCCAAATCTAATCGGAATAAGACTGGTAAATCTACCAAGTCTTCATACTATCTATCAAGGAATTGATTTCCAAACCGTGAAAATCCGTGTTGTGCGTGATTGTAAAAATATCCCTTTAGCTGGTGTCAGCTCCTCTCAGCGTAAGTATTCACATATATGTTGTTAATCATAATTGCTAACTTCTATATATGATTTCATCTCATAGTAGTAATGAAATTGTTGTTTTGTTTGAGCAGTAGAGAATTTCCTTGATTCATTAGAACAAGAGCAGATGAACTTTGTAGATCATGACAACGAGAACGAAGCACTAGAAATTATTGATGATTGGGAGGCAGATGTTAGTGCCAGACTTCAACTAATTTTGGGAGAAATTCAATAGTTGCACTATTTTTCTTATTTGGTGGGCTAAGATTACTATCTTTCTTGATGACTTCAACTCATTCATTTCTTTATTATCATTGCTTAGATGGAAGGAGAAGAATCAACGGAATCAGAAGAGAACACTAGTACTCCAGATCTAGCACATGTACATAGATTATACTTTTCTATAATCAACACATAGATTATACTTTTCTATAATCAACAAACTTAGAAGAAGCCAACAAACTTATTTCTCACTTGTTGTCTTCTTATGGGCTTTACAGAATACTGAGACATCGACAAGTGAAATTGTGGAGCAACAACCTTCTACTTCAAATGCAGTAGAAACTCCATCAGCGAAGTCTGAGATGGTAAGGCTCTTTTCTCCACAAATACTTTCACACTTGTTTATATACTCCTCCAGTTCTTGCTATCGGTAAACCGACAAAATATTTTCTCTCCATTAACATATGGAACCAAAGTCAGCAGCAAATGAACTTGTTAAACAATTTCATATTTTGTTATACCTGAAATTGTTACTCTGTCTTCTAATTCAGATAATTTAAGAGTGAATCTTAAACAAACAACTTCACTTATCTAATTCAGATAATTTAACATGGCTATTAAAGAATATCACTTTTGAAGAGATGGCACTCAAAGTAACTGTAAACATGTGAAACAAATTACTAAAGAAACAGTGCAGCAAAGTGTTCAAGAAGTACTAAATTAGATGAAGCTAGAAAATCATGTAAGAATTTAGTACTTCCTTTACGTTCATTTATGATCATTTGCTGAGTCTATCCTCAGCAACTCATTCTGAGCAAACAATCTCATCAGCTTCTACAAAGGTAGGTTTGTTTTGTTCATTTTTGCATTAAATATTTATCACTTGCTGCTTATTTATTCCTTTGCTTAGGAGTCATGTATAAAGGAATCAAAAGGTGATCAAGAAAAACTTGGAGAAGGTATAAGTGTTACTGAAGGTCCTCAAAGACTTGAAAAACCTACCAATGAACTCTTCACCAAAGAAAAGACTGACAAAGTTGCATTGGCAATTCCACCTACTACTACTGCTAGTGCAACAGAAATGACCTCTCCATTGGTAAGTAATAACTTTTTTCTTTCCATTGTTCTTTTCAATATTTGAATTTTATTGAGAGTAATTTTTCTAGCTTGATGGTTCACCTAAGTTTGAAAATGTACGCGTATTATACTTTTCTATCACTAAGTAAACTTAAGAAACTTAAGATTTATTATCTACGTCAAAACTCAGTTTAACTTCTTTTTATATCTTTTTGTTGATATTTAGAGCGAGGAAGTGTCAAAGAAGATTGTGAAAAAAGACTCCACAGAGGTACATTTAATATGCTATTGGATAACAATAGGGATTCATACCATCAAATAATATCTCTTTTAAATAATATATTATATGCTTTTAATTATCTTAACATTTTTAGTAACTTATTCATATTTTTTGGGCTACATAGAGTACCACTACATCAGCAAATGAAATTGTTGAAGAAAAAGTCTCTACAACTCCATCATCTAATTCAGACTTGGTAAGGATTATTCTTCAATTAATACTTTCACTTATATGTGGGTCTATATATATATATATATATATTTATATGGACAGAACCTGCTAATAAATTAGAAAAGCAGACTGCAGAATACTCGGTTCTTTTTTTTCCCTGATTGACCACTTGAAGGAAACAAACCACTCTCTCTATAAATTTGGCCCTTAAACTTAGAAGCCGGCACCATCAGAAGGGAGTACAAAATTTAGCAAATAAAGAATATCAAGAGATGACACTTGAAGCATCAGTGAACTAATTAACGACTCTGTGCAATGCAATAGATTGCCAAGGAAATAATGGAGCTAAATTAGATGGAGCTAGCAAATCGAATCAAATCATGAATATAGAATTAAGCAGCACATTGCCCACGAAATTTGCTATGCCTTCAGAATGTGAGTCTCCACATGTGAAAATATTGTCCTTTGAATTTATGATAAAAAGACATAACCTTAATTGGCATTCTACATAACATTATATTATATACTCCTCTTATCCTTAATATAAGATATATTTAACTAATGTAATTATATTAAAAAAAATTAGTTAAGTTAATTAATATGGCACGGTTTCTTTTAAATACCTTAATCAACTTCCTTGACTCACTATCTTCCTCTCTTACTTGATTATTATTGAGGAATCATCAATAGGGATAATTTTAAAAAAATTGATAAATATAATAAATAAGTATGACTAAGATTAACTCTCCAATTGAGTTTTATATTAAGGATAAGAAGAGTACAATGTTAGTGTAATAGAAATATTAAACTTAACATATCATTTGGTGTTTTTCATAATCTCAAAGTAACTTGTGGAGAAGCTCATTCTTTAGAGAAATATGACCAAGCAAGTTCTTCAACTTATTCAAAACTGAAAACTGAAAAACCTATCAAATTAAGTCATTCTAAGGTAAGTTTGCTATATTCATTTTAAATTTAAATAGATGCCTTGTATATTACTTGCTTTTGAGTTAAATACCTAAATAAACTAACTTGTATGAACAATTCTTTTCAATATGCACCAAATTAAGAAGGTCCACAATTAATGACTCTGCTTCTATTGCTTAGACATAAATATGTGGGAGGAAAAGGCATTTTATTTTATTATATTCTGTTGGTTACAATAATGGTTTCTTTCTTCAATTCACTTCAACAGGACAAAATCATGAATCAACCAGAGACCTCCACTGAGAAACTAATCAAGTTTGACCAAGAAAACCATCAGCAATTTGAAGGATATGATCTGATGAGGTTATTCCAAATAACGAAGGAAGGTGCTGATATGGAAGTTGGCATGCCTTATTTATCTAAAGTCATTGCTGATCTTCAAGATAATAAAGAGCTGAGTAAGGCCTTTGCGGACTTGGAAGGCTCATTGAAGATGAGCCTGAAGGAAATTGCTAGCTCCGAAGAAAGCAGACTTCGCCTTGAGAATGCTCTCAATATTTTGTCCTCTCATTGTTCTGAAGATGGAGATCCCTCCTATGGCCTTCATGACACAATTCACTCTCTGCAACAAGAAATCCAAACCATTCTTTCTTCCTTCAACCAAGCCTACGCCACCATTGACAAATTCACCGAGCTTGAACAAAAGGAGAATCTTATGATTGAACAGCGCTCAAAACGAGAGAAAGCAGCCAAAACTCTTTTATCTGACATTCACAACACCAAGAATTTTATTGCTAATGCTAAGAGCTCTGTGGTTGAGGATCAACTGAAGGAATCAGAGTTGAAGGAGCAGATCTATAAGTTACAAGCTGAAATGCGTGGCAAAGAAGAAGAAATTGAAGAGTGCGAGAGGAGACTGTTATGTCTTCAAGAACAGGAGGAGAAGAGTGTTTCTGACACCATAGGGTTCACAATGGAGTTTCTGGCAATGGAGAAAGAGAGGTCTCACGTGGTAGAAGATCAAATGATGAAAGCAAAGCAACAACTGCAAAATATGGATACTGAGTGGTCTTCTTGTCTATCCAATTTGAAGAAAATCGCATTGCTGCTAGGAGTCCATCTCAAGCAGAAGCTTTGATTGTTGGAGATTGATATTTAAATTTCCTAAAAACATTAAAATAAACAATTCTAGAGTTTATTGTGTTTATTAGTTGAGCTTTTATGTTTTCAGTTTTGGGTTTCAAGTTCTAAAATAAAAAAAGGCGAAGAAGCAAAAAGAAAAAAAAAATGGAAAAGAAAAGAAAAGAAAAGAGGGTAGGGTATGATTGTTAAAGACTTGGTGTTGTACATATTGATTTGATGATAGTGAAACTTTTCTGGACTAAGTCCCGTGGTTTTTATCTATCACATTAAGGATGTTTTCCACGTTAAAAAATCGTGTGCTCTATGTTTTTTCTTTTACTTGATGCATTTTTATTTAAGGTTTGAATTATTTTAATTGATTTTTTTTAAAAAAATTTGTTTCTAATATATTAATTTGTCTAAATATTTTCCCAAATACGTTTTTAAGATACTAGATGGAACGGTAAATATGGTACTTGATTGTTCACTATGGGAAAAATGTTCCAATTTAATTAATAGCCTTGTCTAAGATCAAGTTCTGAAATTTTCTAAGTAAAATGTAGGAAATTAATATTAGAATTAGTGTTATTATTTTAAGAATGTGTAAATATTTTACTGTGAGGTTTACTTTGTACGCTTGTGAGTAATATAAATAGGGGTACATTGATCAGAGTTTGTAAGACTTGTTATTCATTTTTAATCAAATAAGATTTTCTTCATATATTGTCTTTGGTTGGGGGAGAAATAATTGGGCTCGGTACCAGAGCCATGGTGATTGCATCTTCAGTCAAGATAGGCCTAAGATCAGCCCCATCCAATTTGAATAGTGCAAAAGCCCTCGTCACTAAAAATTTAATGGGAAATCCTAAGCACAATGGAGAGATTCTATCGTTCAATCATCCCCTCTTCCTTCATGGAGCAGAGCCATGAAGATTGCCTTAATGGGAAAGAACAAGATTGGATTCATCGATGGAAGCTATAAATGGTAATCACAAGAAACACCTCTCCGAGAGCAATGGGAAAGATATAACGCGGTAGTGCTATCGTGGACCCTAAACTCAGTGTCAAAGGAGCTCGCAAGTAGAATCATCTTCTTCCAGAGTGCCTACAGAGCATGAGTTAACTTAAGGGAAAGATTCGATGAGGAGATATGTTCAAGAATTTTTTCCCTCCATAGAGAAATCAATCAACTGAAGCAAGGCTTCTCATCTGTCATGGCCTATTTCTCAAGACTTAGAGAACTTTGGGAGGAGTAGTCAGCGCTAGTTCTATTTCCCTCTTGTTCCTGTGAGACATCGAAGACCTACAACGAGGCAATCCATCATCAGAAGTTGTTCCAATTTTTGGTGCGCCTAAATGAAAGATACAATCAGGCCAAAAGCCATATCCTATTGATAAACCCCTTCCAAGCGTAAATGATGCTTATGGAATAGTGGTCAAGGATGAGGCACAGAAGCTGATTGTAGAGAGTGAAAATAATCTCCCTACTGAAGAAATTGACATGGCAGTAAGAGGGAAAGGCCACGGTAGAGGAAGAGAAAGCAGAGAGAATATAATAGAATGCACTCATTGCCACAATAAAGAGCATGTGTGTGAAAATTGCTTTCAGATAGTTGGATATCCACCCAACTTCAAGAAAAGACAACCAAGAGAAGGGAATGAGACTTCAAATGATCCAGAGGCTCACACTAATACAGCAAGCACAATTGTTCCTACATTTACCCAAGAGCAATATGAACAGATTCTGGAATTATTGAAGAAAGATATGAAGCCCACAATGCATGCATTAACTGGTATATGTTTGACTAACTCCACATGACATTCATTATCACATGTTAATTGGATATTAGATTCAGGTGCCATAGTTCATATGGTAGGAAATTTGGACTTGTTGAATAATTTTAAGAAATATAGTGGGCCAATTAGATCCATAAAGATACTAGATGGAAACTTTATTGGTATTACACATGTTGGTTGTGTTAAGATCACAGATGATATTAGGTTAGTTGATGTTTTATATGCACCAGAGTTGAAATTTAACTTGATATCTATCCCAAAATTAACAAAGGAGTATAAATGCATTGCTTTTTTCTTCCCTGACTTCTGGATGTTGGAAGACCTTCAGGATGAGAAGGTGAAGCTTACTGGTAAAATATTTATAGGGTTATATACTATTAAAATTCCTATGAACTCTTCTTTTGTAAACACAATTGAAAATTATTATAGTAAAGGAAAAATGTCTGATATATGTCTATGGCACAGGAGATTAGGACATGCCCCATTGTTTACTATAAGACACTTGAACCTTGTAGCTGATAAGAATAATGACAATAATAAATGTGGCATTTATGTTCTATCCACGCAGACAAAGTTTCCTTTTACAACTAGATGTATTAATCCAAGAACTGTTTTGAATTATGACATATTGATGTATGGGGTCCTTATCGGACACCAATATATCAGGGACATAGGAATTTCTTAATAATAGTTGATGATTACTCTAGGGGAACATGGATATTTTTGATGAAATGCAAATATGAAACTGTAATGCATATAAAACACTTTGTTGTATATGTGTTGACTCAAGTTTTTGTTAAAGTTAAGAGAGTTGGAGTGACAATGGTATTGAATTTACAAATTATGATTTACAATCTTTTTTTTCATGAAAATGGCGTTATACATGAAACCACTTGTCCATACACTCCTGAACAAAATAGAGTGGTTGAGAGGAAGCATAGAACAATAATGCAGGTAACAAAAAGTTTAATCTTGCAATCTGGTGTGCCAGATATTTATTGGTGTAAATGTGTGCTTATGGCAACATATTTGATTAATAGAATTCCATCTAGGGTAATAGGATATAAAACACCTTATAAAATAGTTTATGGGCACACAACAAATCTAGATAACCTTAGAGCATTTGGTTAATTAGCATATGCCATGGATATGAGAGTGAATGATAAACTTGAAAGAAGAGCAATTGTTTATGTTTTCTTAGGTTACCCAACGCATCAAAAGGGCTTCTTACTTCTTGACCTAGAGGATAAAACTTTGTAAGTAGACATGTAAGTTTTATAGAGGACATATTTTCCTTTAAAGATAGTGCACCTAATGACCCAGGGGGAGTAGGTAGAGACTTAAGAGAAATGTTATGGTTTGAACCAAAAGAATTTTCAATAAATCACAATGGGATCAAACATAACTCAAAAGAGCAGAACACGGAGAAAGAAGCCGACCCTATTACTCAAACAAATGATCTTGATCAAAGAGTTACCTTAGATTCAAACCTAACTAGAACTACCAGAGAGCGTCAACCCCCATTATGGTCAAATGACTATATATGTTATGTTTTTCATCCAAATATAAATTGCAAAGGGAATAATAAATGCAAGTATCCAATTGCTGATTATATCTCTTATAAGAATGTATTTGCTTATTTTTTATGTTTTCTGTGCATAATTGATTCCACGTTAGAACCAACTAGTTATAAGGAAGCGAAGAAAAGTCCTAAATGGGTAAAGGCCATGAAAGCTGAAATGAAAGCTCTTGAGGACAATAAAACCTAGTATATAATACCGCTACCCAAGGAAAAAACCATAGGTTGCAAATGGGTTTTTAGAATTAAATATAAGTCAAATGGAAACATTGATAAATATAAAGTTAGGTTTGTAGCCAAGGGGTACAATCAAGTGGAAGGAATATATTATCATAAAACATTTTCTCCTGTTATAAAAATGCTTATTGTGCGTGTTGTATTGAAATTGGCTAATGTTGGTAATTGGAATATCTATCAAATGGATGTGCATAATGCTTTGTTTACTAAGAAGTATCGTGATGTAATATTTTTAATTTTGGTTTATATGGATGGCATTTTAATAAGTAGAAATTCAGAATTAGGTATTATGGAAGCAAAATGCCTTTTGAATGTCAATTTTAAAATAAAAGATCTAGGTTTAATGAGGTATTTTTTTGGAATAGAAGTTGCAAAATCAGAAAGAGGTATTATGTTATCACAAAGAAAATATACACTTGATCTTTTGGCTGATATAAGAATGAGTGAGTGCAAGCCACTGGGGTCCCTATGCCGTAGAATATGAAGCTCATGATGTATGACAAAGAAAAGGACAAAGATGATGAAATGCTGAAGGATCATAATAAATATTATCAGCTCATAGGTAAACTGATTTATCTAACAATGGCACGCCTTAACATCAATTTCTCTGTGCAGACCCTGAGCCAATTCATGCAAGCGCCTACCAAGACACATATGGAAGAAGCTATAGGAGTTGTGAAATACTTGAAAGGAAGTCCAGGACTTAAGATTTTTATGAGCTCATAAGAAGATACTGCATTGGAGTGTTTCTGTGACTCAAGCTGGGCATCTTATAGCATCTTAGGATGCTCTGTTACTGGGTATTTGTTGAGGCTTGGTGGATCTTTGGTGATGTGGAAGACTAAGAGCAGAGTATCATATCAAAATCTTCAATTGATGCATAATATAGGGCACTCAGCATGGCAGTCTCCAAAATAGTTTGGGGACTTGGATTGTCAAGGGATCTGGGTATATCACATGAGAAACCAGTAAAGATTTTTTGTGATAGTTAGGAAGCAATCCACATAACAGACAATCCAGTGTTCCATGAAAAGATAAAACACATTAAAGTGGATTGTCATTTTGTGAGAGGGAGAAGAAAGAAGTGAATTTACTACATGTGAGATCCAAAATTCAGTAAGCATATCTTCTTATTAAGGCAGTAAGAAAGGATATTCAAGTAAATCTCCTAAGGACTATCGATATTTTTTCACCCTAGACTTGAGGGGGAGTATAGGAAATTAATATTAGAATTAGTGTTATTATTTTAAGAATGTGTTAATATTTTTCTGTGAGGTTTACCGTGCATACTTGTAAGTAATACAGATAGGGATACAATGATAAGAGTTTGTAAGACTTGTTATTCATTTTTAATCAAGTAAGATTTTCTTCATACGGTGCATTTGGTTGTGGGAGGAATAGCTCGGCTCAACATAAAATTTTACAGATTAAATTTTTCATTCACTAGTTCATACAGGACTACATGGATATAATTGAGAACGTGATGTTAGATTAGATTCGCGAAAATGAGCTGAACCTTCTGGGTCGGCCCTTTTAGGCCTATGAAGTATGAACTGGGCTCAAGGAAATGGGCCTAAAAGAGTTGGCCTTGTAGGGCCGAGTGCTTAAAAGGGCGAACCCTGTAGGGTTGTGGGCTGGCTTATTTAGGCCCTTTTATTTTTTTTTTAGAAATTGTTAATATTTAGTTGCTACCATTTTTTTTAGAATTGAATACAATAAAATAATTTGAGGATTGAAAGTTGCTCAAAAATTAGAGGAGTTGTATTATGTGGCAAATCTTACAGATATAAGAGCCCATGAATCACTAGTTCAAATTACAGCTCTTCCTAAACTGTAAAGGTATTATGTAAATGGTGGGGATGATATTACTATTAGTAATATTTAAGGAGTGAATTTCCCAGTATCTAGATATTATGAGATACAGCTCTCGAGTAAACTTGTCCAACGAAGTATTTAAATCCCTAGAGGATAGACAAATATTGTTCCCGACATCTTACCTGTGAAAGATGACATGAAAGATCACTTAACCATGCTTTCTTTGGATTCTGTAAATAAGATGAAGTGCCTAATTTGTACAGAGCATCTTCGATCTGGTGTGCCAATCTTCTCCATGTTGGTTGAACTGCAGCTTCCTTACATGGATGTGAGAGAACGATGTTGTGATCCTTATCCTGTTGACTTTCTGAAGCAACTGAAGAAGTTGGGGTTATCAAGATGTCAAAAATTGGAAAGGAAGTTATTTAATGGCAAGCTAGAACTGTGTAATCTCATGTACATACATATATTTATCTGAATGTTCAATGACATGCATATTTCATCCATCCACAGCAGAGTCTAAAGCAGCTAGAAATATTGTCAATTTATGGATGTTATAAGTTGAAATATATATTAGCAGAGACAATAGACGATCATGATTCTAATCAAAAGAGTTATAATGACTCAATGTTCCCAAAACTGAAACATTTTCGACTCGCATTCTGTCCTGAATTAGAATTTATATTGGCCACATGTTTTTGACAAAACCTTCCACTACTACAAAGCATGGAAATTTTACGTTGTGCGAAGCTTAAATACATATTTGGCCAATATCCAGAGGAGAGAGAGATTGAAACAACCTTAAGATCTAATATTGTCTTGGGATTATTTTAAAAATTAAATTAAAAATTATATATAGTACAATATCGAGTTATTCTCTTTTAGGAGTTAAAAATTAAATTAAATTCATAAATAACTAAATACATTATAACTTAAGCTATAAAATAGGTGTGTATTGATTAACTAACAATTAAATATAATGAATAAAAAATAAATTTAAATAAAATATTTTTGATATTTTTAATTTATAGATAGTGATAATGAATGATAATAAGTGAATGGAATGAAAGTGAAATTGTTTAACAATAATAAGATTAACCCTCCAATTTAATAACGCATGCAATTATAATTTCAATATATATGGGGGTTAAAAAATAAATCAAGAATTATAATTAAACTTTTAATCTAATAACTGAGCTATCTCTAATTGTCACAAAATATTTTGTAAAATCTTAATCTATTAACTGCTAGTAGAATAATAAAATAAAACTAAAGATATTAGAGACAAATATTTAAAATAACTCAGAGATTCAAACTATAAAGAATCAGAGCTAATAAATGACAGATGATCTAATAATCCAAACTACTTCAGAAGATAACTAAATATTTACAATAATCTCATTACAAAGTCTAATTCATATCAAAATAAATAAAATTAAAATTAATTAAAAAATAATGTTAAATATTAAGTAAAAATTTAGTCATAATAATTTTTAATAAATATAAATAAATTATTATAAGATTTTTTTAATAATTATAAAATTATTTTAAAATTTATGAATCATGATATAATTAATAGGTAAAAAGTTAAAGTAATTTTTCTTTAAAATTCTAAGCTCAGCCCTTGATTAGAGGATTGGACACTTCGCCACGCTAGCTGCCCCCATCATAGCAGTCATCAAGGTTTCACTGAAAAACTTGATTAACCACGAAGAGCACACGGAGGTCTGTCGCTGTTCGCCGTTGTTGCTGTTCTGTTCCTGGCCGACGTCATTCTACAGGTGCTGTCCCGATCTTCTCTGTCTCCGTCTGTGCGTTGGTGTGAATGAAGTTTGCAGGATGGGGATGAATGAGCACCGCCGGCAGAGTGGGGTCGTGATGAACGGATGGTGGGAGAAGCTTTGTGTGTGGAGTAGTGGAAGGGTGGTAACGTGGAGGTGGAGTCTGAATGGATGTGTCGGCAGTGGAGGGAATAGTTTGAATGAAGATGGAGGGATGGAGGTGGGATATGATGTTGGAAGCGTGATCTGTCACGGCAGCCAGAAGATGAGTGTGCAAGCCTCCCCTCCGTTTCACTCTGCGTCCTCTGGTTCATTTAAGGCGAAGAAAGAATTAAAAAAAAAAACTAATGGGCTAAATATATACAATTTTTCAATTGCTACTCTTTTACTGTTATTTGAAAATTTCAATTTTTTCTAAATACCTAAAATATAAATAATAATAATATAATACTTTTTATTTTAACAATAATTATTTAAAAAAATTATAAAAATATAACAACTATATCCCTATTATTATGTATTAATTTAATATAAGGTATATTAATTTAAATTATGTATAAATAATATAATTTAGTATTAAAAAAATAATAAAAATGGAGATGGTTTGAATGAAGATGGAGGGATGGAGGTCGGATATGATGTTCGAAGCGTGATCTGTCACTGCAGCCAGAAGATGAGTGTGCAAGCCTCCCCTCCGTTTCACTCTGCGTCCTCTGGGAAAGAATTAAAAAAAACTAATGAGTTAAATTGCGATTTAGCCCATGAGTCATCATATATAATTTTTCAATTACTAGTTTTTTATTATTATTTATAAATTTCAGCTTCTCTTAAATATCTAAAATATAAATCATAATAATATAATATATTTTATTTCAAAAATAATTATTTAAAAGAAATTATAAAAATATAACAATTATATCTCTATTGTGTATTAATTTAATATAAGGTATACTAATATAAATTATATATAAATAATATAATTTAGCACTAAAAGAATAATAAAAATCCTCCAGTTGCTAGAAGAAGTGGAAATTCGTGAAGTACCAAACTTCATCAACATATATGCGGAATGTTATCTCCCCAGGCCTTATACTGGTGAAGTACAAAAGTCATCTCTAAGTACAAAAGTAGGTGGCAGTGGGCAATTTATCAAGGGGTGGGTGTTCATAGGCAGGACTGGGAAGGGGGCAGGGCAGCCCCCTGCCCGGTGCCCTGCCTTAAAAAGGTCTGGGCTGCATTTTGCAGCCCGATGCCCGGCCCGGCCCGGTAAAAGCCCTAACTATTTCGGGCTGAGCATAGGCGGGCTGGGCATGCCCAAATTGTGATGTTCTGCTCATATTGTGAGAAAAAAATCTGCAATCATGAACTTATAAAATAATATCATATTTATATCTTCAATAGTTAAATAATATATATAATTCACTAAGAATAAAGTAACAAAAAGATAGTAATTAAAATCTTAAAATCTATTGCATATATAAAAAAAAATATTGAAATGTGTAGAGGTCAGATATTTGTAACGTTATTATAATACCAATAATCGAATACTTAACAAGTAAAGTAGAGGACCAACTTTGGTATCTATATAAATATAAGAGTTATATTTAATATTTTAAAAATGAGTAAGAAAAGTTGCTAACTAAAGTAAAAAGTGTAAAATTACAAATAGAATAAGTTAAGAAAAGAAATAAGAATTAAAAAAAATAAAAAGTAATGAATATATATAGGGCCGGGCCAAATAGGTAGGGCAGCATACCCTGCCCAGTGCCCGGCCCGGCCCGGCCCTGCCCAAATATATTTTGGGCATTTTTTTAGGGCCGGGTCGGGCGATTTTTTACCGGGTTCGAGCGGGCGGACTGGGCCACCGGACACTGTGAACACCCCTAGTCTTCTCTGTTGTTTTTGACCAAAATCAAATGCCTCAACTAGACATCACCCTTCTGCTTCCATGAACACTCAACTGGACCATAATCAGGTACTTATATCTCTGATTGTAATGACCCTAAACTATAATTGGAACATATGAATAATACCACCTAAATGATATATATTATTTTTTGTAGTTAAGAACTGAGTTCGAATGCTCTCTCCAAAGTGAAGGATACATAGCTGTTAGTGTATGAAGTATGATGTTGTTTTATGCGTTAGATTAAATGTATGCACACCATATGTTTGATGAATTGTTTGATAGATAAAATTTGAATTATTGTCGAAAATAAGTGTGATGGATGTATTTTTAAATTGAACCAGAGGAACATAATCTGTATAATGAAGTGTAGAAATGAAATTTGAAAGCTCTGGGAAAGGTATTTAATTGATAGATCAAGGACTATGTTTGATTTTATGTTAGCTCAGGAAATCTATATGAAGTGTTATGTTTGAGGAAAGAATTTATGGAATTGAACTGGTGATTGTAACATTGAGTTAATTATTGTGTATAAATTTATCTAATTCTTGTTATTTTGTTTGTTTATTATTATGTTAATCTTGAATGCCTGTAAAAGGTTTGGTGGTGTTTGCTGAGTTATTGAAAATTACTAATAGATGATTTTAAAAAATATACGATTTAGTTAAAATATATATATATATATGTGTGTGTGTGTGTGTGTGTGTTAGAAGGTAATGTGTATGAATTAATTGGATGCACTCTTATATAGCATAAATTGGTTCTAAAATTCATTAAAAGAAATGACAATAATTTTGTTTGAGATAAATTGAAATGGGGATGAAGTATATAATAAAATAACTAAGAGTCATAATAAATAAGATATTGTGAATATGTTATATAAACTTATAATGAGATTAATAATGTTTATATTCTGGGACATTAGAAAAGTAAGAAGTAAATAAGTTAGAAGCTAATAAATATGAGAAAGTGATATGTAATTGGGAAACAGTTAAATAAGAGTAAATCATATATTTGGAAAGGTGAGTGGATAATATTCTATAATATTTTCTTTAAAAGTATTCTTTTGTCAGGAAAATTCTATTTAAATTCATCACTATTAGATTTTATTTTCTAAACATTTTAATATTATGGAAATCCTACCTATGCTTGTATGAATCAAGAGCTTTGATTATTGTTTTTTATCTTATAATATCATCATGCTTCCGTCTGGAATGGACAAAGAAAGTTTTAAAAGATACTTTATAAACTTTATAATGAGATGATTTTACATTCTAAAATGTTCTTATATGAATTCTTATCATTTGAAAAGAGTTTCAGTGCATTTTAACTGAAGGAAATCTTTTGAGATTATATTTTAATTTTCATGCAGGTCCTTGGTTATAAAATATTTTTATGAGATTTAATTATTAAAAGATTTTTTTTATTAATATTAAATTGACCCGTTACATGTTTAGAAATCAATTTTTAAGAGGACTGAATACAAAATACTGTTTATTAATAGTATTACTATTAGTCATTGGTGAACCATGTTTAAAATCGAACTCGCTTGATATTCGTGAGCATAATACTCACGTCGGATATTCGTGGGATTTATTCTTATATTTTTTATTCGTAGGTCTTATACTTATGCCTATTTTTTGTGGCCTCGAGCTGCACTATAATAGTTATTTACCCTCATAGACTGTACTTCCGTGCTTGTTATTTGTTCTACCTAAGTCCTAAGGAAAAGATGAGATTGGAGAAAAATTGTTTTAAACTAATTTCTTTAAACAAGTTGTTTTATTAGGCATTAGACTGATTTGATTAATGATTTTATTACAATTTTATTTTTGTTATAATTTCATCTTTTAAAAAATTGAGATTTATCATTAAACTTTATTATCAAAAAGTTAAATATGTATTAAATTATTTTTTCTGTATTTTATTTATTTATTAATGGGACATTATTCATTAAAAAATTATTTTTACTTTAACTAGGACTATTGATCTTGCTCCCTAGCGAAGCAAAGAAAGCCTTCATGTCCGTTCAAAATTAGTAAATGCTCTATGTAATCTATATGTAATATTTCTATCATCTTTTACCTTTTGAAATGTATAAATAATTGTATATAGTATAATATTCATCCTTTTTAATACCCCATGAAATACCATAAGCAAGGGATGCTTCCAATCTTGCCTGTTGAAGTAAAGCTTCTTGGTCTTGGTCTAGCATTTGCTCACGCATCTTGACTTCTCTCAACATTTTCACATCAGTTTCCTAATAAAATAAAACCAGGTAAACATATGTAAAGATCAGAGGCAAAACAAATCCTATGGGTCTTTCCTCTTTCTACCAAAAGAAATATAAGCCGGACAGACTAACCATTTGTCCCTTTCTATTCTGATTCCATAACTCTTCAATTCAGGGCTGATCAATTCAGCAGAGAAATTGCAGTCATTTTAGAGAAAGATATTGCTCATGTCAGAAACCATATAATCAGGGAATTTAAATACAAAACAAATACTACAATGACTTTCGAAAGAGATCATTAGAAAGGAAATGTGAGATAAAAAAATAAATGCAGGGGAGAATTGGCAAATACTAAAATTGATAATTCAGCCTGAAGATAAATGGGTCAAAAAATAAGAAACCCAGATCTTACTGGAAGCATTGAGTTAGAGATGGTCCTTGGCAGATGAACATTAAACATAAAAGTATTCATAAGAAGCATACAACAAGAGAAGTTCCTTGTAGACGAGATTTTGTTCTGACTATTCTCAGTTCCTACTTTGACTGAAATTAAAGTACATTGAGCAATTAAAAGAGAGTTGTATAACCAAAACTATAGCAATCCAAATAGCCTTGTACTACAACAAATAACCAAGAAAGAATAATGTCACTCATTCTAACATATCATTTCCTGTCAGTGTAGTAATTGAAGTTATGGATAACCCTAGTTAAGAGCACTTAGAAGTAGAATACTGAATCCTAAGATATATCAAAATGGTTCCAAGGCAAACATATGGACAGTGCTTTCTAAGCCATGTATTGTCTTGTATACATCGTCCTTTTAGCCTTATGTCATGTATTGTCTAGTCATTCTATTTCTCTTTGTACGCGAAGGCAAAATGACATTGGCCCCATGCTGTATACTGAATTAAAAGAATATTTCTACCAACCACTTCATGAATTAATTACTCAATCTTATCACTCATAAGTGTATCTACTTCAATCACTCATAAGTGTATCTACTTCAAATCTCTTTGGTTAGACTTACTATGTGGACCATTATTGAGCATCCTAAAAAAGTTAATGCTTTAAGGATAATTAAGCAATCAGAACACACTGGCAATTTAAGAAGGCTCAAAGGGGCTTTTATCATGAAAGAGATAAAAAGATGTGATCAATGTTCAAAACATAAATCCATTTTTCTTTGAAGAACAACTTGACTCTTAAAATAGCTTGAGAGAACACACAGGACAACAAAACATAAAACCTCGTGTTCCTTGAATTTTTAGGAGGGATGATAAAAATTACAAAAGTGGAATAGAGCTAAAACTAACAAACATGAAAAGCAAAAACTACAAGGAAGCATGCAATTGAATCAAATTTGACATGCTCCCAAGGGTAATGCTGATCCTAGTCTCGGCGTTCCAAATTTCCAAGACCCAACCCTCCCAACGAGGATTGAATAACCCATACTAACCAAATAACTCATTTTTGTATGATTTCTGAACCTACCTGAACAAGGGAAATTCCTAATAAGTTCTCATTTTTCTTTGATATTCCCACAAGGATATTATGATTACCGCAATTGCATAGGAAGAGTGATCATAGTGCTGTATTTTATTGAATTGAGGCGAAAGGAATACATATCCTACTTGGCCAGTGTGTGTGCATAACCAAGAGTTGAATGTTGGCTAAAGTGGAGCTCTTTTCCATGGATGTCAGAAAACTATGTTGTGATCCTACCAGGGGAGAGAGATTTGCAGCAAATGGGAAAATAAGCCATCCTCCAGTCGCTAGAAAATGTGGAAATTTACAGACTACAAAAATTCATCAACAAGCACCTAGAGAAAGTATATATGGGTAAATTGACAGAAATGATGTGAAGTAAAAAAGAAAAAATAACAAAAATTTATAGGGTTAAAATAATTATTTTCTATACTTAATATTTGAAAATTGTTCAAAAAGCCAGTATATCTTATTTATATAAAATTGTAGTTTATAATGACCCAAACCACAGTTGTACTCCAAAATAATTCTACTATTAAGATTAATATTTGAGTATTTTTGGACTCAAACCATTGTTTTTCCTTCAGATTAATTTTTCTATTTCTATGCTCTTAGTTGTTTCCAATCTCGTCTCCCAAAAAACCTCAAATAGCCCCTTCAATCATATACTAATGCTTTAATGGACCAATTTGATAATCAACCGGCACTCCTTTTTCACGAAGAGCTTCAAGAAGCAACTGGTGCGCATTGTTTTTGTATAAAAATTTTTAAAAAAAATTTATGATCATTTACAATTAAATAGTAGGATAAAATCTCCTAGATAATACTAATATTAGGTAGGATGAAACGTTTATTATTTTTAAATATAAATATAAATATTTAAAAATTAAAATATTTTTTTAAGTATTATGGTTAGAACTATAATAAATAATATGTTTTAAAAATTAAATATATTTTAAATAATTAAATATTTTTTTTACTAGTTGAATTTAGTAACGATGGATAACTGGTGCGCATTTACATTCACCATATATTATCTTCTTGGTTATCATTAGGTTAGTGCTACTGACATTTCTCGCTTTTCCACATTATTGTGGATGGTTTTGTCGCATGCGGAAAATAAGCGAAAAGAAAGAACAAAGAGCCAAGAAAAAAGGGACCCACAGACGGGTTTGCGCTCGGTGTCTTTGTCTCTCGGGTTGGGTCCTTGATAGTAAGATTGTTCATAGATAGGATTAATTAAGATAATCCTTTTATTTGATATCTAATTTAAAAAAATTATAGACTATATTTTATAATTTAATATTTAGTCTTATATAATAAAAATCCTTACTATTTTAAGATAGATATATATGAGTTGAACATGTCTAAATTATGATACTATGCTCATTATAGAAAACAATCTATAATTATAAACTTTTAAAATAATATCATATTCATATATCTTTAAGAGTTAAATAATATCTATAATTCACTAAAAATAAGATAACAAAAAGATAATAATTAAAGTATTAAAATTTATTGCATATAAAAAAAGTTTTGAAATCTAATTAATTTATAATTGTAACTTTGTATCAAATTTTTAAATATTGACAAGGATGAAGCATATAAAAAAATAAAATAAATAATTATAATTTATAATATAATCATATTATAATTAGTAAAATTAAAGGAAAAAAAATTAATATAGTTATAAATATTAAAAGACGTAATTTATTTAACTATTTATATTTTTAAAATAACCATTTAGTTACCAGTAACTATTATATTCTCCCTTCTAAGTATAACATTTAGGAAAAAAAATAAAAAAATAAATAAAAGAATGAGTGCTCATAGTCTAGACAGGGTAAGGCAGGGCAACCCCTTGCCCAATGCACAGCTCAAAAAAAGTATATGCTGCATTTTGTAACTCGATACTCGACCCTGTCCTATATTTATCATGCTGGACAGGGCTTTTTTTGTCGCGAGTTTGAGTGGGCATACTGAACTACGGGTTTTATGAATACCTCTATTTAATAGGAAAAACCAGATAAAAGCAGTTCATGTTGTTATTTTTTTTAACAATTAACACTATTTTTTCTAATATTACTCTTAATTAAATTCATTAAATTCCAAACTTTTTTTTTCAAGATGAGAAAGTTAACATAATAAATTTTAATATAAGGACATTATTAAGAAAAAATTATTACTCTAATACTTAATATAAGAGATAAATAATAAATTTAAGTAGATTAAAAAAGTTAGATTGTGTTAATTATTTATAATAAATATGATTTGATTTCTTTAAAATGTCATATTTTATCTTGACTTTCTTTGGATAGAAACTATTTAACGTGTGTAATTAATAAAGATATGTTAAAAAAATTTATAAATTTTAAAGATAAAATATATTAAATTTTTATATTTAAAATTAAATTAATTTTTTATCTAATTTTTATATTAAAAATTAAAAAAAATAATATTTTTAGTATTTTACTTTATAACCATAAAAGTTTTCTTTGATTCGTGACAGGCACGGGAGAAAAAATATCTTGTCCTTATAGCTTTATCCCCATAACATTGTCTCCTTTTGTCCGTTCTTTTCTTTGTAGGAGTCCCACAGCTTTTGTTATTTAGTTTATTTAATTATATAAAATACATAATTGAGGTAAAACAGAATCAATGGCAAAACAGACCATTACATAAAGCAATATTGTATACAAAGTTGTCAATAACTAATCCGTGCTTGTGAATATCTAAACCATCATTGCTAATAATTAATCTGTTGATGGCTACCAATGCCAAAGTTTTGGCCGCCGGCAGGGGCGGCTTCTGAAATAAAAAAAAAGAGGGGTAATGAGGTAAAAGCACACTATTTACAAATTTCAAATAAGCCTCCATGGACGAATTTGAGGTTTGTTAAATTCCAGTGGACCCATTTAAAATTTGAGTACTTAAATGGATTTGAAAGGAATTTTCTCAACATGGTAGTTAAAAATATTAGTATTTGAAATCATGTGAATTATATTTGTGGACATGACATAAATTAAAAGAAATTACAATAAGGTCTAATGAAGTTATTTAATTCTAAAAAGTCTTAATTACATCTGAGCTAAAAGGTTGTTAATTTAAAGCTATCTTATCTATAAGACTAAATTTGTGAATCTAGAATAGAGAAGCCCTTAAGTACTAGGAGAGAACACTAGGACCCGCAGTTGATTGATTCTGACATAAAAATTCTTTTAGAGGAGTAGTCCTTTGACAAATAATTTCATATAGTAGTAATATTTTCTCAATATTTTATATTTATGTAAAATAATGTCCCAAAACATTGAGATAACTTCAAGAGTTAGCCGAAAAAGACATACATTGATTGTCCTTATTAAGGGAGGAATTATTGAAAGCCAGAGTTAAAAAATTAGTAATTTGCCTAACTTGATGGCTATAGGAGAATTATAAATGTAGGGCATGATTGTGTTTTCTCCAAATAATTTTAAACAAGAAAATGATTTGACTTACATGTTTTTACATTTATATCTACAATTTTAGAAAGGTTGGAAAGATTAGAACTCCAAAAATTTATCAACAAACCAATGTTTTAAATCTTCGAGATTTTATTTAGATTGAAAAATTAAAGGGCAAGTTTTATTAAAAAAGAGCATGTTTCTTTGAGTTTATAAAAGTAATTTTGAGTCTATTTTGGATAAGAGTTTGGAAGAAGGTTTATGAAAAAAAAAAGGTTTTTGGGCAGCTTTTAGAAAATGGCTTTTGAAGAAGATTTTATAGAAAAAAATAATTCTAAATAAATAAGTGTTTGGATAATTATTATTAGAAGGATTTTTGTAATTGAAAAATTAACAGAAAGGGTATAATTTTATTAAATATAAGAGAGATGAGAGAGGATAGAGAAGAGAAATGAGAGATTAGAGATTAGAGATTAGACATGAGAGAGGAGAGAGGGTGGAGAAAAGAGATGAGAGAGTGAAGAAAAGATATAAGAGATGGTATAATAAAAAGGAAGGGTAAAATAGTAATTTGGTAGTCTATAAGCTATTTTACTGTTCTATAAGCTAATCTCATTAGCTATCTAAAATCTTAGTTGGATCCAAAAGCATTTTTAAACAAATACGATTGTTTGTTTTGAAATTTTTGCAAAATAAAGTTTTTGCCAAAATGGCTTCTAAAACCATGGTTACTATGTTTTCCAAATACACACTTTAAATGGTCTAAATAGTTACTTCTTATATTTTTAATATAAAACCTATTTAATTGATTAGATTAATAAAATTAATTAAAAATACGATAATAATCTTTCTTAATTTTTTCTCTTATTTTCTGACTTGATTATTGTTGAAGGAGTATCAATAGGAGTAATTTTGAACCAAGATCAAGTTATTATTTAAGTTCTATATTAATATTTGTATAAGACTAAATTATATAGAATCTGACGAGCTTTATGCCATATATAAATAAACTCTTATGTTTAGAATTGGTAGGAGAAACAGAAAAGGAAAGTGAACAAGAAACTAAGCTTGAAAACATTCATATTCCTTTTGATGTAGATATTTGTTCTTAAATATGCTATTGGAATCCTAGAACATGGTAAGCGTAGTCAACTGTCCCTAACTGTATCACATATGAAATATATTTTAGATGGCGGCAATTGGAGAGGGCGCGTGGCTACCCATGTCACACAATCATTGGCAGATAAAGCAATGCGGGAACTCAATACTTGTGTTGTTACAAGGGCTATGTTGCGACTTCGAAGAGGAAAAGACAAGTTTGAGTGCAAGAAGAAGCAGAGTGCTTAAAGATATTGAAGAAGCCAAAGATAGAAATGAGAATCAGATCGAAAATGAAGTTGAACTGTGGTTAGATATAGAGCCAATGATCTCATACAAGAAGACACGAAAGGAAAAAAGGAATGGTTTGGTTACCAATTGCTTTTGAGAGTACCAGCCGACGCAAAGGATTAAAAAGCTGATAGAATAAGACAGGTCGTCCTATGTGGTGGATGGCCATCAAACAAAAAGCAAGGGAAGAACTAAGAAAGGTGGAAAAGCAATGGCCTTCTTGTTTGGCTGAATTGAGGAAAACTGCACTCTTGTTTAGAATCTTTCTTAAGCAAAAGCTTTGATTGTCTGTAGATTGTTATATATGTAGTAGTGAGTAGTGACTAGGGAGCGGGAGGAACTCTATCAAACATTTTAACTCTCTCTTTTTTACTTGATTATTGTTAGTAGTATGATCAATAGAAATAATTTAAAAAAGATAATAAATATCAAAGATATGCTTTATATTTATAATCAAGACCAATATCCTAATTAGCTATATATGAAGGATCGGAGGAGTATCTTGCTATTGTTTAACTCTACCAAATGTTGATGCACACTATAATTAATTATATCATAATAAATTGTTTAATAAGTACTAATTCACCTCTTCTCTCATCTTTTTCAACCTACTCTCCCATTTTCTATTTTTCAATCATTTTCTGCCACTTGCATTTATTTTGTGACTACATTTTTTTAGTGTGCCCAAGGCCTCATGCTTATCGGTTCTCAATATAAAATGTAAAATCATGAGCCTTGTCAAAAAATAATCTAAGAATTAGTTGTTGCTAATTATTTATGCCAATAACCCACTCCACTATTGACAACATCACTAGCTACTATCTGCTTCATCTCTCTGCAATTTCTGTGCTCTTCTTGCCTTCTGGCTTCCATCCCTCTCTTCATTCACAGCAAAGCTTTTCATGTTCTCGTTCTTCCAAAAAGAAAAAAAGATTTAGAGTTTTGGTTTCTGCTTGTATTTGAATCCTTTGTTTGTTTTGCTCTCCTTAATTTGTGGCTCTCTTTTCTTGTGTTTGAAATATTTTTCCCCTCTCATCTTTGTTGATCGTTATTATCGTTGTTCTTCTTCTTCTTGTTTTTTTTTCCTATAATCGTTGTTCTTCTCCATGTTTACAGAAAATAAAAAGAAAAAGTTGTGTTGAAATCTTCTTTCTGCCTCGTATTTTCATACTGTTTTTCTTTGTTTTTAAATTTCTCATTTGATTTTTCTCTCTACCACCATTGTTCTCGTAGTTTCTGTTCTCTTAAAAAAGAAAAAAGAAAAAGGAAAAAAAAAACAAAAACAAGCTTTTATATCAAAGGCATTGCAGCAGTAGCACATAGAATTCTCTGAGAGGTAAGGATTTGTACTCCATGATACTTATGAATTGTATTTTCATCTTCTTTATATATATATATATATAATCTTAAATTTTCTTTAATGTATTTTTATTTCTTAGATCTTGGTTAGTCACGTCAAGCTTACTTGAAGACTTTCGATTTCTACTCCCGGGTTAGCATATTCATAGTTTTAATTAATGGTAAATTTCGTTTAGGCTTTGTTTGATTTAGTTGATGGGAGGGTAGGTTAGATTAATTTAAAGGAGGGTAGGAAAATATAGGGGAGGTTAATTAATGATATTTTTTGTTTGGTTCAGAAGGGGAGTGGAGTTAATTAGAAATTGACAAATATACCATTATCTCTTTATTTAAATTTATTTACTCTTTATTTACAATATTCATATCAAAATTATTATTTTTTTAATTTATAAATCTTAAATTTTTTTATCTCATTTATATATATAATAAAATTAAAAAAAATTAAAAAATATGATAAAATTTTAACATTGTTTCTTATTAATTTTATAATTATTATATATTTTAATATAATATATAAATAATTTATTATGTTTATTAAGTTTTAGCAATTAAAAAAAATTAGGTGTGAGAAAAATAAAAAAAAGGCTTGAGGAGTGTACAATTGGAATATTAAAAATACATAAAGGGCAATTTAGTCATAAAAATATAAAAAATTTCTCTCCCCTCCAAAAACCCCCACTTTGGGATGGAATGGGAGAGGAGTACTAAATGACAAAAAATCTTCTCTCCCCCTCCATTTTTTCCAACCAAACACACTTTCTCCTCCCCTCTCCTCCAAAACCCTCCAACCAAACCAAGCCTTAGTTGTAGCAACTTTTATAGCTTTCTTAAATTATAAATTAATTGTATTTTCTATAATTTTTGAACCATTTATGTCATATGAATGTTGATTTTGATATGGATTAGTATCCTTATATCTAGAAAGGAAAATAATAACAACAACAAGCCTTATCTCATTAAATGAGGTCGGTTATATGGATCATACGACGTCATTGTACTTTATCAAAAACTAAATCTTTAGACAGGTTATTGATCAGGAGATCCCGCTCAATAACCTCATTGAGCGTTCTCTTTGGCCTTCCTTTACTTCTTTTAACCAGAGTTCACACTGTTTGATCCACCCTCCTCACTGACGCATCCCTTGGCATTCTTTGCACGTGTCCAAATCACCTAAGACGATTATCTACCAATTTTTCTTCAATAGGTGCCACTCCAACTCTTTCCCGTATTTATTCATTACGAATCTTATCTTTTCTTGTATGCCTACACATTCATCTCAACATCCCCATCTCAGCTACCCTAACTTTATGATCTTGTTGTCCTTTTAACGCCTAACATTCACTTCCATAAAGTATTGCTAGTTTTATAACAATGCGATAAAATTTTCCTTTTACTTTATCTGGTACTTTCTGATCACATATAACCCCAGTAGCCTTTCTCTATTTAAACCACCCAGCCTGAATTCTATGATTAACATTCGCCAAAATTTCACAATCTTTCTGTATAATTGATCACAAATATTTGAACTTATCTATTTGTGGAATAGCTTTATCTCCTAATCTGACCTCCAAGTTACTTCTAACTTACCTTTTATCAAAATTACAATGCATATATTTAGTTTTACTTCTACTCAGCCGAAAACCCTTCAACTCTCAAATACTTCTCCATAACTCAAGTTTAAAATTAATATCTTCTCTTGGCTCCACCAAAAGAATTATATCGTCCGCAAAAAGTGTGCATTTAGGAATTTCTTCTTGAATAGGCTTAATTAGAATATCCAGTACTAGATTAAATAAATAAGGACTCAAGGATGATCCCTAATGTAGACAAATCCTTATAGAAAAATCATTTGTTTCGCCCCTAGCCATTCTTACAGTAGTTGTTACCCCCTCATATATATCTTTTATTGCCTTGATATATGTCATGCGCACACCCTTCTTTTCTAAAGCTTTCTAAAACACATTCCTTAGCACTCGATGATATACTTTTTTTAAGTCAATGAAGACCATATGCAAGTCTCTTCTTTTAGTCTGGTACCTTTTCATTAATCTCTTAATAAATGAATCGCATCTATTGTAAACATACCAGGCATGAAACCACACTAATTCTCAGTAATATCAGTATCTAATCTCAACCTGTGTTCAATTACCTTTTCCTACAACTTCATAATGTGACTCATAAGTTTTATCCCTCTGTAATTTGCACAATTTTAAATATCCCCTTTATTTTTGTAAATAGGAACTAAAGTACTTTTCCTCCAATCATCAGACATTTTCTTAGAACGTAAGATCACATTAAAAAGTTTAGTAAGCTACACCACCCCCACTTCACATAAACACTTCCAAACTTCAATAGGAATACTGTGAGTTCCAACAGCTTTATATGTCAAATTTGGTTCAACTTCTCGTGTTAAATCCCCTAGTTCATAACTCGACCCTCCTCTCTTGTCATTAAAAAATTTATAAAAATATGTTTCCCATCGTATTTAATATCACTATCTGCAACCAAAACCTTATCTTCTTCATCCTTAAAATATCGTACTTGATCCAAATCCCTCGATTTCCTTTTCCTGTCTCTTGCAATCTTATAAATCTTTCGTTCTTCTGACTTTATCCCTAACTCCTTATAAAATATCTCAAAAGCCTTAAAATGAGTTGCACTCACCGCCTTCTTAATTTCTTTCTTAGTTAAACGATACTTTTCCCAATTTTCAGTATTATTATATAAGTGTATAGCTTTGAAACAATCTCTCTTGTTCTTGACTTTCTCTTGTACGTCCTCGTTCCATCACCGAGTCTCCTTATCTCGTCGACTAAAATCTTTAGATTCTCTCAAAATTATTTTAGCAACCGTTCAAACCTTCTCCGCCATTTCCTTCCACATGATATTAGCATTTTTTTGCTCCTCCTAAACCCCTTCATTTAACATAGTTCTTTTAAAAGTTTCCCTTTTCTCCCCCATTAACTGCCACCACTTGACTATTGTATTTAAAACATGTCGGCGCTTTTCTTTTCTACACTTAATACGCACGTCAATGACCATTAACCTATGCTGAGTTGTCACTCCATCCCCTAGAATCAATTTACAATTTATACAAAGTCTTCTGTCATGACTCCTTACCAAAAAGAAATCAATATGCGACCTGTGGATCCTACTCTTGTATGTGATCAAGTGCTCATCCCTCTTCTTAAAGCACGTGTTGACAATCTTGAAATTGTAAACTAAAGAAAACTCAAGGATAGATTGCCCTTCATTATTAATCTCTCCAAAACCAAAACCACTATATGTCCATGCATATTGCCCTGCCTCTTTACCAACATGACCATTAAGGTCCCCACTAATAAAAATCTTCTCAGTAAGTGGTATGTTATGAATCAGCCCCTCCAAATCTTCCTAAAACTTTTCTTTAAGATGTGCTTTTGTTCCCACTTGAGGTGCATAAGCACTAATAACGTTGATTGTATCCACACCAACAATTATTCTTAAAGATATAATTTTGTCATCAATCCTTTTAACAGCCATCATATTCGTCTTCCACTCTTTATCCACAATGATACCAACACCATTCCTCGTACCTGTTTTATCTGTGTACCAAAATTTGAACTCATTGATTTTCTGAGATTTTTCTCAAACTCATTTAGTTTTCTGAAGGCACAAGATGTTAATATTTTTCTTTACTATTACGCCCACCACCTCCCACGCTTTTCCGCTCATAGTTCCAATATTCTAAGTGCCAAATCTGATCTTTCTCTCCTAAACTAGCTTCTTTAGCCACCTCCGTCCATAAGAGAGCGGTATCCCTTGCTCATTTAACACTGCATCATGGTGACAATGCAGTGGTCCTTGCTCACTTCTCACTGTACTCTAGCTATACAACGCGTTACTTAGGGGCAACGACCTAGTATTAGCGCAATTTCTTCGTATGTCCATGTTCATAAGATTCGACAAGTTTTATGTTGGCTGTCAGGGCCTAACACAACCATCCTCCTTTACCCGGGTTTAGGACTGGCTACATGCATAGGCGGAGTTGTTTACACTAAAACAATTCATCAAAATATCGGCCAGATTAATTTTTAATCATTGAGATTTTCTTTAAATTGAATAATTAAATAGCATAGTTTACAAAAGTAATTTTTAGATTGTCTAGAAAGTGATTTATTTTACAAGAAAGAATAAAAGTCGTTTTACATTTATTACAATTATAAAAAAAACACTTTTTATTTGAAAGTGTTTCTCAAATTAATTAGAACTTATTGATCCCAAAAATAGAACATATTTAAAATAGCAACTAAAAACAGAACCAATAAGTTTGTTGAATTCTTTTTAGTCCTTAAAAGTTTAAACAAAATTCCCACAAATTGGTAACTATAATTTTTAGAAAATAAATTATATTTTTCTGTAAAATAACTAAAATGTGAAGAAACTATTAGATGTATATCTTGATATTTTTACACACCCACATACACAAACACGCTGTTTTGCTTAGTTTTAATCGTAAATAAATTTCATTTATTCATCATTGAAACTATTACTGCTTTGTTAAATTATAAACCATGATGGGTTATGTATATTTACATGGAAGAAAAAATTGACTGTATTCTATAAACTTTATGAACAACGCTCTTTATACCGTGTGTATATTTTATATGAATGTTAATATTGATATGGTTTAGCTTCTTATATCTATAAAGTTTCTTGTTAATTTATGTCTTTTTTTTTATAAAAATGACAAATTGATACTCCTTTGGTTATTAATATAACATCTAATTGAGGAGTTAATATTTAATCATAAATTAATATATATTTTTTATATTTATCAATTTTTTTAAATTACTCATATTGATATTTTTTTTAACAATAAAAAGTAAGAGAGGGAAGGGGGCGTTATGAAAAATGATTAAAGTATTTTAAATAAATATATCATATTAATTATATAAACTTTCTTAATCTAATCAAATTAGTTAAATATATATTATATTAAAGATTATATTAGTTTTTTTTTTCTTTAAAAGATAAAATGATATTAAACCTATGTAAGTGTACAAGTTATATAAAGTTAAAAGAACTAATAAAATAACCATAAATGAGCAGGAGTTTGAATAAGGCATCCGCTGACACATGAGCTAGTAAGCGGTTACTAATTTAGAGCCATCTTCCAGAAGACCAAACCTGTGAATATAGAATAGAGAAACCCTTAAGCACTTGGAGAGAAAGCTAGGACCCGCAATTGCTTGATTCTGCCATAAAATTCTTTCAAAGGAGCACAACCTATGACAGATAATGCCATATAGTAGTAATATTTGATTAATCCGAGAATCAGTTAAAAAATATATACATAGATTCTACTTATTAAGGGAGGAATTATTGAAAGCCACAGGTGAAAAATTAGTATTTTGCCTAACTTCCTATAGGATGGCTGTAGGAGAATTATACATCACATGATGTAGGGCCAGAGTGCTTTTTCTCCAAATAATATTTTGCAAGAAAATGATATGACTTACATGTTTTTATGTTTATATCTACGATTTTTGTATGGCTGAAAATATCAGAACTTCAAAAATTTATCAACAAACTCATTTTTTTAATTTGTATTAAGATTGAAAAATTAAAGAGCATGTTTTATTACAAAAGAGCATGTGTTTTAAGTTTAATAGAAGTAATGTTTGGACTGTCTAAAAAGTTATTTCTTATGTTCTTAATATAAGACATATTTAACTAATTTAATTATATTAAAGATATTAATTAAATTAGTTAATATAACATATATATTTAAAATATACTAACTATCTATTTTAATTATTTTCTCCCTCTCTTACTTAATTATTGTTGAGAAAGTATCAGTAGTAATAATTTAATAAAAATAGATAAATATGGGAAAAGCACTCCTCTAGTCCTTAATATATAACTTACTTAACTAATTTGATAAAAATGTTAGTGAAATTAGTTAATATGACATATTTTTTTAAAATAATATAATCATCTTCCTCAATATCCTAATTCTCTCTCTCACTTGATTATTATTGAAGAAGTATCAATAGAGATAATTTAAAAAAAAATAGATAAATATATAAAATATATATTATATTTAGGATTGGATGAGTATTTATTATATTTATATAAGGTGAAATTATATAAAATATGATGAGCTTTACGCCATATATAAATAAGCACTTATGTTTGGGATGGGAACGAGAAAGAGAAAAAGGAAAAGAATAAGAAACTAAGCTTGCAAACATTCATATTCCTTTCGATCTAGATATTCGTTCTTAAATATATGCTATTGGAATCCTAGAACAAGGTAAGCGTAGTCAACTGTCCCTAACTGTATCACGTATGAACTATATGTTAGATGGCGGCAATTGGAGAGAGCGTGGCTACCCACGTCGCAGAATCATTGGCAGATAAAGCAATGCAGGAACTCAAATACTTGTGTTGTTACAAGAGCTATGTTGACAACTTCGAAGAGGAAAAGACAAGTTTGAGTGCAAAAAGAAGCGGAGTGCTTAAAGATATTGAAGAAGCCAAAGGAAGAAGTGAGAATCAGATCGAAAATGAAGTTGAACTGTGGTTAGACATAGCCAATGGTCTCATAGAAGAAGACACAAAAGGAAAGAAGAAATGGTTTGGTTTGGTTACCGATTGTTTTTGGCAGTACCAGCGAGGCAAGGAGTTGGAAGGCAAGACGCAAACGATTAAACAGCTAAAGGAAAATAGCTTCACTCGTGTGGCACGTTCAACTGGGCTTCCAGGCATCGAGTTCTATTCTTCTCAAAATTTTATGCAATTCGAGGGTAGAAAGTTGCAAATTGAGAAACTTACGGAGGCATTGAAAGATGGCAAGAATTTTATGATTGGACTGTATGGGCTGGGGGGAACAGGGAAGACCACAATGGCACTACAAGTGGGTAAAGAAGTTGAAGAATCAAAGGTGTTTGATAAAGTCATCTTTAGTGTTGTCTCTAAGGATGAGAACTTGAAAAATATTCGAGACAACATCGCAAAACACTTAAATTTGCCTTTGAATGAGGGAATGGATGAACTTGAACAAGCACAAAAATTGTGGAAAAGAATAGTAGAAGGGGAAGAAAAAGTGCTTATAATACTAGATGACATGTGGGAGAAGCTTGCACTTCGAGATATAGGGATTCCTCTTGGCCGCCATGCCAAGGGTTGTTGTGCTATTTTGTTAACAACTCGTGATTTTAGAGTTTGTACAGATATGGGATGCCATGAGACTATTGAACTTGAGGTCTTGAAAGAAAAGGATGCAGTTGATCTTTTCCTATCTTATGCTAGCAAGAGCATAGATGGTTCTTCTAATGATTTTAAGGATGTGGCTTTAGACATTGTGAAGGAGTGTGGAAGATTACCAGTTGCAATTGTAGCAGTGGCAAGAGCATTGAAGTCTAGGCCTCTGAAAGAATGGGAGCAAGCTTTGGAAAGATTGCGGAATCTTGAGCCAGTTCATGATGTTAAGGAAGATTTGAAAGAGGCTTATAATTCTTTGAGATTAAGTTATGATCATCTCAATGAAAAGGCCAAGCAACTCTTCCTCTTGTGCTCTCTCTTCCCAGAAGATTATGAGATACCAATAGAATTTTTAACTAGAATGGCAATAGGTCTTGGGCTTTGTGGAGAAGCTAAAAAATACTCCGCAGCAAGAAGTCGTTTCACTCCAATTAAAAATGAGCTCACAGATTCATGTTTGTTATTAAAGGTTGGGAATGAATATGTAAAAATGCATGACTTGGTCCGAGAAGTGGCTCTGTGGATTGGAAACAGACAAGTTCAAGTGGTCATGGATTCTAACACAACTTTAATGGAGAATGTCCAGTATTTATCTTGGAACATACTCGACTTTCCGAACCATTTTGATTGGAGAAGTCTTGAGGTTCTTTTAGTTTGGCTAAATAAGGCACATGCTCCTATCAGGAAAGTTTCAGATGCTATCTATGAAGGGATGGAGAACCTTAGAATTTTGGCATTAATGATTCAGTCAAAATATAGAAATCTAGCTGGATCTTTATTTCAATCACCTCTATCATTGACAAATGTTCGGACTTTAGCCATAAAAAACTTGGAGATTGGAGATTTATCTATGTTGGTAAACTTTAAAAGCCTCGAGAGTCTTGAACTGAGCAAATGTTTAGTTGTTGAGTTGCCAAACAAAATAAGAGAACTAGAAAAATTGAGATTGTTAGAGATGGTTCAATGTGTTATTGAAAGAAATAATCCGCTGAAAGTGATTGGAAGTTGCTCGCAATTAGAGGAGTTGTATTATGTGGGAAATTATACGGATAAATCACTAGCTCAAATGACAACTCTTCCTAAATTGGAAAGGTATTATATAAAGGGTGGGGATGATATTACTATTAGTAATATTTGTGGAGTGAATTTCCCAATGTTTAAATTTTTTGCTTCAAGAGTAAACCTGTCCAACGAAGTATTTAAATCCCTAGTAGAAATAGCAGAAGTTTTGAAGTTGGGAGGAGATTATGATAATAGAGGATGGACAAATATTGTTCCTGACATGTTACCTGTGAAAGATGACAAAATGAAAGATCAGTTAACCAGGCTTTCTTTGGATTCTTTAAAGGAGATTAAGTGCCTAATCCATACAAAGCATCTTCGATATGGTGTGCCTATCTTTTCCAAGTTGGTTGAACTGCAGCTTTTTGACATGGATGTGAAAGAACTATGTTGTGGTCGTTATCCTGTTGACTTTCTGAAGCAACTGAAGATGCTGAAATTATCAAGATGTCAAAAATTGGAAAGCATGTTATTTGATGGCAAGCTATATCTGTGTAATCTCAAGTTCATATATTTATTCGAATGTTCAATGACATGCCTGTTTCATCCCTCCACAGTACAGAGTCTAAAGCAGCTAGAAGTGTTGGAAATTAATGGATGTTTTAAGTTGAAATATATAGTAGCAGAGACAATGGATGATGATGATTCTAATCAAAAGAGTCTTAATGACTCTATATTCCCAAAACTGAAATATCTCAAACTCGTATCCTGTCCTGAATTAGAATTTATATTGCCCATATGTTTTTGCCAAGACCTTCCACTACTAAAAAGTATGGGAATTTTTCGTTGTGTGAAGCTCAAATACATATTTGGCCAATATCCAGAGGAGAGAGATCTATACCAATTGGGAAAACAAGCCATCCTCCCGTTGCTAGAAGAAGTGGAAATTCGTGAAGTACCAAATTTCATCGACATATATGCGGAATGTTATCTCCCCAAGCCTTGTTCTGGTGAAGTACAAAAGTCATCTCTAGGTACAAAAGTAGAAGGTGGTAGTAGCAATTTATCAAGGGGTCTTCTCTGTTGTTTTTGGCTAAAATCAAATGCCTCAACTAGACATCACCCTTCTGCTTTCATGAACACTCAGCTGGTTCATCTGGACCATAATCAGGTACTTATATCTCACTCTATAATGTTGGAATGTATGTCTTTATTCATAATATTAAATGAATCATCCAAAAATGTTGTTAAATTTGTTATTGTATGATGAGAATAGCAATTAGTCTTAGGTGTTTATAAATCGATGGTTATGGAAGAACTTAATTTATTTATATAGTGTAGAATTTTCTTGTGATAATTGAAAAACTGTGAACCTTACAGCTCTACCATAACTTCACATGTTTGTACGGTTTACAGGAAGTAACGGCGAAATATCTTGTCAATGGAGCTCATGGACTTTTTATAACACCATTATATCCTGGCAAAAGTTTGAGAAGGATTAGGATAAGTGGATTGCATGGGTTAAAGTCACTCTTTACCCTATCCATTGCCTCATCACTGCATTTGCTGGAAGCGTTGACAGTCACGGAGTGGGATGCACTGGAGCATATAATAACAGACGAGGTGACGAATAGTGATGGTCATATGAATGTTCCCTCTGTATTTCCCAATTTACAGCAAGTTGATGTCTCGAGGTGTGTCAATTTGGAATATGTATTCCCGGCTTTTTATTCAAAAGACTTTAAGCATTTGGAATCTGTGAAGATCTGGGAGGCAGAAAAGATGGAATATGTGTTTGGAAAATGTCATGCTGATCAGGATCATAATGTTCAGAGTGAACTTAATCTCCCTACCTTGAAAGAACTAAGCCTTCATCACGTGCCAAATATGGTTAGTTTTTGCGCAAAAAACTATTCTGTGAAGGTATTATCTCTACAAGATATACGCTTGAATAATTGTCCACAACTTTCAATAAATACTGTTCTGGATTTATCCGTTGATGTAGAAAAAAGTGAAGATTTCTCAAAGAGAAAGGTAAATCTCTTTCGAACTAGTTTTTTTTGTTATTTGTGAATATCAAGGTAGATAAAATTTATTATTTTGTGGAGATCTCTCATAGCTTGTGTGTGTGCATAAACACATATATTATAGATTTTGATAGCTTCCACTTTAATACTAACATATCTTAATGATATACTTACAGGCATTATCTTTCAAGGAGAAAGGGAAGCCTCTTTCCAACTCTCAAGAGTTGCCTGATTCAAGCGACATATACGTGGTACCCAAAAACTATTCAATCTTTCGAAACCTCTCCCAGCTAACGCTTGTAGGATGTGAGCAGTTGAAGTTCATAGTATCTGCATCTAACAAAAGAAGCATACCAGAATTGAGAAAACTATTCATATCAGACTGCGAAGAGCTGGCCAGCATCATTGAGGATGATGAAGAGAATCAGCAAAATCCTTTGGATCCGCATCAACCATGTTTCCAAAAGCTAAGTATAATTGAAGTGAAGAACTGCAAGAAGTTGAAATGCCTATTCTCTGTCTCCACATGTGCTAAACTTCCAAGACTCCTTCTGTTGGAAATAGAAGATGCTCCTGAGCTTGTGCAAGTATTTGAATGGAAGCAGGGTGCGCCACAAGAGATGGTCATCAAGGATGTGCTGCCAAATCTAATCGGAATAAGACTGGTAAATCTACCAAGTCTTCATACTATTTATCAAGGAATTGATTTCCAAACTGTGAAAATCCGTCTTGTGCGTGATTGTAAGAATATCCCTTTAGCTAATGTCAGCTCCACTGAGAGTAAGTATTCACATATAGGATTTGATTTCTTAATCGCAATTGCTGACTGTTATATATGATTTCTTCTCAGAATAATAATAATAATGAAATTGCTGTTTTGCTTGCGCAGTATTTAATTTCGCCTTTGGTCCATTACGACAAGAGCAGATGAACTTTAAAGATCCTGACGACAAGAAGGATGTACAGTTTATTATTATTCAATGGGCTCACAAGGTTAGTGCCAGACTTCTACTAATTTTGGGAGAAATTCAATAGTTGCACTACTTTTCTTATTTGGTGGGCTAAGATTACTCTCTTTCTTGATGACTTCAACACGTACATAAATTATACTTTTCTATAATCAACAGACTTAGAAGAAGCCAACAAACTTATTTCTCACTTGTTGTCTTCCTATGGGCTATACAGAATACTCAACAAATGCTTTCACACTTGTTTATATACTCCTCCAGTTCTTGCTATGGGTAACCTGACAAAATATTTTCACTTATTTAACATGGCTATTCCTTTGCTTAGGAGTCATGTATAAAGGAATCAAAAGGCGATCAAGAAGAACTTGAAGAAGGTATACGTCTTACTGTAGGTCCTCAAAGACTTGAAGAACCTACCAATAACCTCTTCACCAAAGAAACAACTAACAAAGTTGCATTGGCAATTCCACCTGCTACGACTACTACAACAGAAATGACCTCTCCATTGGTAAGTAATAACTTTTTTCTTTCCATTGTTCTTTTCAATATTGGAATTTTATTGAGACTGATTTTTTGTTGGCTTGATGGTTCACCTAAGTTTGAAAATGTACGCGTATTATACTTTTCTATCACTAAACAAACTTAAGAAACTGATTATATAGATCAAGAGTTTCTTATTTTGTGTGCTAAGATTTATTATATACTTCAAAACTCAGTTTAACTTCTTTCTATATCTTTTTGTTGATATTTAGAGCGAGGAACTGTCAGAGAAGATTGTTGAAAAGGACTCCAAAACACACGAACAGAATAATAACTCTCCAAATTTGAAAGAGGTGCATATAATATGCTATTGGATAACAAAAGGGATTGATACCATCAAATAATATCTCTTTTAAATAATATATTATATGCTCTTAATTATCTTAACATTTTTGGTAACTTATTCATGTCTTATGGGCTACGTAGAGCACCACTGCATCAGCAAATGAAATTGTTGAAGAAAAAGTCTCTACAACTCCATCATCTAATTCAGACTTGGTAATGATTATTCTTCAATTAATATGTGTGTCTATAGAGTTTTCTTCCTTATTATGTAGCAATTGGGAGTGGATGTGTCTTATAATAATGAGAGAGAAAATGTACCTTTATCTTTTAATTTACATATAGTTTCATTTTAGGTGTCTTTTTAGTCTTTTAGCCACAATGCCATTAACAAAAAATGCTAACACTAAAATTTTGTTATTTGAATTTATGATAAAAAGACATAATATTCTACATATCATTATATTATATACTCTTTTAGTTTTTAATATATGACATATTTGACTAATTATCTTTCTTGATTTTCTCTATCCCTCTCATTTGATTATTGTTGAGGAATCATCAACAGGGATAATTTAAGAAAAAAATGATAAGTATAATAAATAAGTTATATATTTATGACTAAGATTAACTCTCCAATTGAGTTTTATATTAAGGATAAGAAGAGTACAATGTTAGTATAATAGAAATATTAAACTTAACATATCATTTGGTGTTTTTCAGAATCTCAGAGTAACTTATGGAGAAACTCATTCATTAGAGAAATATGACAAAGCAAGTTCGTCAACTTATTCAAAATTGAAAACTGAAAAACCTGTCAAATTAAGTCCTTCTAAGGTAAGCTTGCTACATTTATTTTAGATTTAAATAGATGCCTTGTATATTACTTGCTTTTGAGTTGAATACCTAAATAAACTAACTTGTATGAACAATTCTTTTCAATATGCACCAAATTAAGAAGGTCCACAATTAATGACTCTGCTTCTATTGCTTAGACATAAATATGTGGGAGGAAAAGGCATTTTATTTTATTATATTCTGTTGGTTACAATAATGGTTTCTTTCTTCAATTCACTTCAACAGGACAAAATCATGAATCAACCAGAGACCTCCACTGAGAAACTAATCAAGTTTGACCAAGAAAACCATCAGCAATTTGAAGGATATGATCTGATGAGGTTATTCCAAATAACTAAGGAAGGTGCTGATATGGAAGTTGACATGCCTTATTTATCTAAAGTCATTGCTGATCTTCAAGACAATAAAGAGCTGAGTAAGGCCTTTGCTGACTTGGAAGGCTCGTTGAAGATGAGCCTGAATGAAATTGCTAGCTCCGAAGAAAGCAGACTTCGCCTTGAGAATGCTCTCAACATTTTGTCCTCCCATTGTTCTGAAGATGGAGCTCCCTCTCATGGCCTTCATGACACAATTCACACCCTGCAACAAGAAATCCAAACCATTCTTACTTCCTTCAACCAAGCCTATGCCACCATTGACAAATTCACCGAGCTTGAACAAAAGGAGAATCTTATGATTGAACAGCGCTCAAAACGAGAGAAAGCAGCCAAAACTCTTTTATCTGATATTAATAACACCAAGAATTTTATTGCTAAGGCTAAGAGTTCTGTGGCTGAGGATCAACTTAAGGAAGCAGAGTTGAAGGAGCGGATCTGTAAGTTACAAGCTGAAATGCGTGGCAAAGAAGAAGAAATCGAAGAGTGGGAGAGGAGACTGTTATGTCTTCAAGAACAGGAGGAGAAGAGTGTTTCTGACACCATAGGGTTCATAATGGAGTTTCTGGCAATGGAGAAAGAGAGGTCTCAGGTGGTGGAAGATCAAATGATGAAAGCAAGGCAACAACTGCAAAATATGGATACTCAGTGGTCTTCTTGTCTATCCAATTTGAAGAAAACCGCACTGCTGCTAGGAGTCCATCTCAAGCAGAAGCTTTGATTGTTGGAGATTGATATTTAAATTTCCTAAAAACATTAAAAAAAATTCTAGAGTGTAGTGTGTTTATTAGTTGAGCTTTTATGTTTTGAGTTTTGGGTTTGAAGTTCTAAAGATAAAAAAATGAGAAAAAAAAGAAAAAAATATGAAAAGAAAAAGAAAAGAGAGTAGGGTGTATGGTTAATCATTGTTAAAGAATTGGTGTTGTAGATATTTGATTTGATGATAGTGAAACTTTTCTGGACTAGGTCCCGTGGTTTTTATCTCTCACACAGAGGGAGTTTTCCACGTTAAAAAATCGTGTGTTCTCTATTTTTTTTTTATTACTTGCTACATGTTTATTTAAGGTTTAAATTATTTTCATTGATTTTTTTTAAAAAAAAAAAGTTGTTTCTACTATATTATATTTGTCCAAATATTTTCCAAAATCCGTTTTTAAGATACTAGATAGAATGGCAAATGTGGTACTCGATTGTTCAGTAAGGGAAAAATGTTCCCACTGAATTGATAGCCTTGTCTAAGATCTAAGTTCTAAAATTTTCTAAACAATTGGCAAAGTGATATTAGATTAGAGTCGAGAGAATGAGTCAAGCTTATCAGGTTGATCCTTTTAGGCTCAAAAAATATGAGGGTTGAGCTTGAGATTTTGATCTTCATATTATTTAAGCCCTTTAATTTTTTTTAGAAATTGTTGCTATTTAATTATTATTATGTTTGTTTTTTTTAGAATTGAAATTTTAATTTTATTTATTCAGCCGTTTTTTTAATTCCCCCGCACTACGTGTTATGTATTCTGATGCCCACAATGAACTGATCATTCTTCAATAGTGTTTCTTTGCGAGTGGAAATATTCTTCTCTCCGTCATTCGAAAAGGCTCAGTTGCAGGAATATACGAGAGTTTCCCTACGAGAATATTGGAATACACATAAGGAGTTATTATTCTTCCGTGCGAGTAATTAAATAGTGCAGATAACTTATCCGGTTATAATTCCCTTTCAAAGTTTCAGATTATTCCCTCGCCAAACTGGTGAACTATTCACACATTATATATAGTCATCAAACCTTAATGGGTCCCTTCTGCTTTCTGCGTTTTCCAAAGTTCTGCAACTCAACATGTGCTACAATCTTTTTAATTTTAAAATAATTTTTTATTTAAATTTGAATTTATTTATTTTTTTAAAATAAATAATTATATTTATCTAAAAATATTTTTAGATTAAAATATAGTTTAAAACCAAAATGTTAAGTTATTGAGAATAACTTTTAGAACAATAAAAAAATTTATGAACTATATAATTATTATTTTATTTTTATTTTTTCTTACACCTCCCCTCCCCTCGTCTCTCTTATCTTTTCTCTATCATATTTTTAATAAAATTATATTCTAATTTAGCAATAACAAAAATTTTAAAATAATAATTATTTAAACACTTATTTATTCAGAATCACTTTTTTCTATAAACTCTTATCTAAAAATATTTTTTAAATTTTTTTTATAAATTATTTTTTAAAAGCCTACCTAATCGGTTCTAAATGTCGTTCTTCTTTAATATGATGTCACTGATATTTCACAGTTGGATAACTCGAACCCTATTGAAAAAATATCTGCCTTTATGTTTCTTTAATTCGTTTCATTTTTTTAAGTTTTGGATTATTATATGCAAATGGAACGAGAGGATATATTTTTGAGACTACTGTGGATAGATAAAACTGACTGTGCGCGTCTCTTGAAATTTGTTGGAATAATGAAGGCTGCTTTCTTCCTCTCCTTCAGCCACCAGAGAGAGAGAGTCATATCAGAGACTTGGAATTATTTGCATACATAGAGTGCCAACCTTAAGGGGCGACCCCTTTAGGCCCTTTTAATTTTTTTTTAAATTATTAATATTTAATTTTTATCATTTTTTTTAGAATCGAATTTCATAAAACAATTTGATTTATTTAGTTTTAAGCAATTATCTATTTATTTAAACTTTAAAAATTGGTAATTTATACTCGTGATAATAACTAGATTTATGTTATATGTGTTAATATTTCTAGATTGCCTTTTTTTTCCCTATTTGATAAGAGCTTTAATCTCTCTAATAGTTCTGTTACAATGTCAGTTTTACTGAAATACATAATTCATTAAGTAGTTTATGTCATTTGATTATAACGTTTATTGTTTTATTATTCAAGAGTTTTATCATATTTATTATTTTATTATTAGGTCATATTTATGCATTTTACTTATTTTTAAATAATATTTGTTAAGGTTCATGATAACGTTTTCATTTGGTTTAGTTTTGAATTTTTATAAGCTCAACAATAATTTAAATCTTTAATTTCCTTATATTTATATTTTGAATCAAGAATTTTTTTATTTTATTTTTATTTATTTAAAAGAAGAAAAAAGTAAAATTCTATCAAATGGACTTGAAAGCCCACAGATCGGCCCGGGCCCTTGAAAGAGGTATTTTAATGAAGTGGGCCTAAACGGACTAGTCTTTTTTGTTTTTTTTTTCCAGTTCTACACTTAGATATATCAAGCAGAATAGGATTTGTGAAAAATCTTGTGTCATCCGCTTTGTGATTTGGTAACATGAACACTCGTTTTTTATAAGTAAAACGTTGTGTTTTTATTAAATAATTTTTTAGAAATTTTTAAAAAATATATATATTCTTCAGTATTCATCTTTAATGTTGTTTCATTAAAAAACACTCGTAAGTCATATTTTTATTAATGGCCCTGTAAAAATAGAAAAAGAAGTTAAATTTTCAGATATCTTTGAAGCATATCTTATAATTTATAAATAATATCATATCATCTCAAAATTTTTATCAATATACAGGAATAGAGGGAGATTACTTACAAGTTTTTTTTATATAGGGTTTTCAGGCTTAGCAATGGTTTAGGCGAGGCTGTAAAAATCACAATTAAAAAAACCTTTAACAACAAACCGGCCAGATTAATTTTTAATTATTGAGATTTTATTTAAATTGAATAATTTAATAGTATAGTTTACAAAAGTAATTTTTAGATTGTTTAAAAAGTGATTTATTATATTTACGAGAAAAAATAGAAGTTGTTTTACATTTATTACAATAATAAAAAAACATTTTTTATTTGATAGTGTTTCTCAAATTAATTAGAACTTATTGATCCCAAAAAAAGAACAAATTTAAAATAGCAACTAAAAAAAGGAACCAGTAAGTTGTATGAATTCTGTTTAGTTCTTAAAAGTTTAAACAAAAATCCAACGTGTTTGTAACTATAATTTTTAGAAAACAATTTTTTTTTTGTAAAATAACTAAAATGTGAAGAAACTATTCGATGTAATTTCTTGACTTTCTTACATCTTTAATTAGGTGTCTTCTGTACCAATTTTCTTCAGCCACCGTTGACTTGCAACATATTCTTACTTTTGACTTTTCTGTATCAATTTCCTTTGTTTCAAGGGTGGTCACGAGCCGAGCCAAGACTGAGACAATCCTATCTTGTGTCTCGTCTTAAACTTTACTGGCACGGGTTTAAGACGGGACAGGAATTCTTAAATTCTTAATTTATTTAAAAAAAATAATAGACAAATGGACAATCATTTAAATAGAAAGTATATTTTAATCAGCAAAATACATTACTTCATCTTTATAATGTCATGAAAAAGTGATAGAGAAATGACAGTATTCAATCTCTTTCGCAAGATATATGTAAAAAGAACACATCTGTTTTCTTTTGAAACATGAAAGAAAAATCACAAGTCTAGTGAATGTACAAATCTTTTCTCGTATGAACAAAACTGCATAATGATTATGATAACACATGCTTGTGTCTAAGATGCATTGATGTACCTAGATATAGTTGTGGGGAAAGTGAAAGGCAATCCTTTCAGGTCATCAGGGTTAAAGTCCATGATAGGCTCAGAAGGATTTGGAATTCCACCCTACATGAAGCATTGATGAAACCAATTGATATCTAATCAATTCAATGTTACTAGGCTTTTGGTAGATGGATTCAACTCACTAGATATTGTAATATTAATGGCACTGAAACAGAAGGAACAATATTCCCAACAATCACAACTGTAAATGTTGATGGGTCTTTGAAACAATTGCTGAAATATTCACAGGCTTTAAGTGGATCAACCTTTTGCAGATCACTTTTTTCTAATAGGCTGCAAAACAAAAAATTTACTCAAAAGTCAGGAATGGTCTAGTCAGTCTATAAATTTGAATGGAATCACAAATAAAGAGTTCCCATAGTTAAACTCCTTCACACAGTTTGTAAAAGCAGTATATGTCCCAACTTCAGCTCTCTTGGTTGGAAACAACATAAATTGAGAATTTCAATCACAGATTTTATACAATATATAATGCGTTTGTAAGTTATTAAAACAGAATATGTAAGACTGGACAACTTGGGCATTGCGAAACCCCTAAGCATTGAGTGGGAAAAACCTCTTCCTGTAGTTGTTTGAATTCAGGCAAAGCTCTGAAAAAGGCCAAGTCCGGATCATTGAGAATGGGACAAAATTTTAAGCTGTATTCCTTGGGAGCTGTGCGCAGGCAATCAGCTGCTTTCTTTCCTTCCCCTCTTCGTGAAATTAGTAACAAAACAAGAAATAGATAAACATAAAAGACTTAAATAATAAATATATACTGAAATACATGATAACTTAAGCCTTTATTAAATCACTTGAATTTTAATATTATCAGGATTAGAATATGAGTGAATGAGATGTGGGACTATTTAATGCCAAGTGATCTTGTGGCAACAATTAATAGGCAAGTCTTGGCAATTCAAAGAAAGTTACAAAATTTATGCGGTAATCTATCAGAAATTGTGGAACAAATTCATTCAACTTCGTAGTTAGGTATACCTGTATGCATGGCAGCAAGCTTAGGTATACCTGTATGCATGGCAGCAGAAATTGGGCTTCTATAGTATTGGGGTCCAAAGAAAGAGCAGCTTCAAACTGGACCAAAGCATCCTTAACCTGAAAAATCCATTCATTCCCAAGAACACTTAGGCAATGTCTGGGATTTTAAGGCATTGCACTTTACCCATTTCCTTTTAAGAAAACACTTTCACCGTACTAAACTAAACCATCTGCATTAACGACGATCATCGCCACAGATGCGAAACCATCTGCATTAACGACGAGCATCGCCACAGATGCGATTATAGCCCTAGCTGAGCACAAACGACAAAGATAACATGGATTTTAACAACGGAGCTATTGCATTTTAGGATTTAGTTTGAAAACACTTGGGCGTCTGACAGAAATTAGCTATTGTAGAGCTCAAAATGAAGGTTGCACAATGGATGTCCAATATTTAGCAAACAACCATATGGTTAAATCCTGCGCAATTTATGAGAGCGATCGGATTGGAAAATTGGAAGGAAATACCCGTCCTTTGGAGAAAAGTTCTAGTCCGAGATTGACACAATATTCCAGTGTTTCAGTGTTAGCTTCTGGAGTCTGCGAAGTAGAAGACGAAGAAGAAGAGCAGGAAATTAAAAAAGAATGAGCCTTCTTTCTTGAACTTAAAAGAATGGGACTTTGCAGTGAGGTTGAATTGATGTTCTTCCATCTCGAGAAGTAGAGAAAGTGGTGCAGAGCAACTGCAACCACAACCATTGATAAGCTTTACCATGTCACACAACTTCCTCTTCTGTGGATCTATCCTAACCGTCTCTTTCCACGCCATATCCAAACAATCAATTATCCAAGCCCTAATTCGGCCCGGTGAAGATAACCTGTTGAGACAAAGCTTAAATCGACGACGGGGGAGCCGACCTGAAGAAAAGAGAGAACAGGGAAGCGTGAAGACTGAAGTGAAGTGAGGTGATAGGCTGAGAGCGAGAGGCGGGAATGACTGAGTCTCTGAGATGGCTGAAGCAAGGCCTAAATCCTAACAAGGAAGGAAGGGAACAGAACAGAATAAGGAAGGGAAAGTTCAGGTAACAATTATATAATATATATATATATATATATATATATATAGTGTCTATATGGGATGGGATGGGACGTTCTGAGCACCTAGTTCCCGTCTTGACTATACATACCCCTGAATTGACTTCAAGAATTTTTTTTCTCGGTTCCCATCCCACTACAACTGGAATCGGGTTGGGATAAGTAAAGACATCTTATATTTAGAGGCATATATATATATATATATATAGATGGATTAATTAGTTACATATTGTATTTGGGCTTTGATCTTTTATATTCTTCTGTATTACATCGTCTAAATGTTTTCATTATTATTTATCTAATTTTGATTGGTTACATGAACTATATTTTTGCATATATGCTATTGGAATTCTAGAAGATGCAAGGTAGTTGTAGCTTAAACATATGTAGTAGCCTAGTCAGCTGTCCCTAATTGTATCACATATGAATGTATGTTAGAGAACGTGGCTACCATCATTGGCAGATAAAGCAAAGCAGGAACTCAAGTAATTGTGTTGTTACCAGAGCTATGTCGACGACTTCGAAGAGGAAAAGACAAGTTTGATCACAAGAAGGGATACTGTGCTCCTAGATATTGAAGAAGCCATAGTCAGAAATGAGAGCCTGATGGAAAATGAAGTTGGACTGTGGTTAGATAGAGCCAATGGTCTCATAGAAGAATATACAAAAGGAAAGAAGAAATGGTTTGGTTTGGTTACTACTTGCTTTTGGCAGTCCAAGCGAGGCAAGGAGTTGGAAGTCAAGACACAAAGGATTAAACAATTGATGGAACAGAGTAACTTCCCTTGTGTTGCACGTTCAACTGGATTTCCTGGCATCGAGTTCTATTCTTCTTCAAGTTTTATGCATTTTAAGGATAGAAAGTTGCAGTTTGAGAAACTTGAGGAGGCATTGGAAGATGGCAAGGTTATGATTGGACTGCATGCTGAGGGAACTGGGAAAACCATTGGCAATAGAATTAGAATCAAAGGTAAAGTCATCTTTAGTGTTGTCTCAAAAGATGCAAACTTGAAAAATATTCGAGACAACATTGCAACGCACTTTAATCTTTCTTTCAAGGAAGGAATGAATGAATCTGAACAAGCACAAAAATTGTGGAAAAGAATAGTATAAGGTGAAGGAAAGTGCTTATAATACTAGATGACGTGTGGGAAAAGCTTACACTTGGAGACATAGGGCTTCCTCTTGTCCGTCATAAAAAGGGTTGTTGCGCTATTTTGCTAACCACACGTGATTTTACAGATATGTGATGCAATGAGACAATTGAACTTAAGGTCTTCAATGGGTTGGTTAAAAGTTCCAATTTCAGTTACAGCCTTATTTCAATCACCTCTGTCACTGATAAATCTGTAAACTTAATAAGCCTCAGAGAGTCTTGAATTGCACAGATGTTCGATTGTTGAATTTTCAAATAAAATTAGACAACTAGAAAAATGGAGATTGTTGGAGATAGTAGATTGCTTTAATTTATTGAAAGAAATATTCCTTTTAAAGTGATTGAAGGCTGCTTCAGATTGGATGAGTTGTATTATGTTTCAAGTCTTACGGATAGAAGTGCCCATGAATCACTAGCTCAAATTACAACTCTTCCTAAATTGCAGAGGTATCATATAATCGGCTGGTTTCCTTCTAGTTCTAGTGAAGTGGGATTTTCAGTATCTAGATATTTTGATTCACAGTACTTGAGTGTAAACTTCTCCAACGAAGTATGTAAATCCCTAATAGCAAGAGCAGAAGTTTTGAAGTTGGAAGGAGAATATAGTAACAGAGGATGGACAAATATCATTCCTGACGTCTTATCCATGGAAGATGAAAACACGAAAGATCACTTAACTAAGCTTAGTTTGGATTCTGTGCATGAGATGAAGTGCCTAATTTGTACAGAGACTCTTGAATCTGATATTGTTTATCAAGAGGTCATCTATGTTGTTTTTTGGCCAAAACCAAAAGACAACACTATACATCCCCTTCTACTTCCATGACCACTCAGGTGGACCATAATAAGGTACCAACAAATTGTAAGCTTATAAAGTACTAAAGCACTAGCAAATGAACTCGTTAACAGGTTCCTATTTCTGATATATACCTCCCATGAAACTATCTGTCATCTAGTTCAGATAATTTAAGAGCAAATCCCCAACACAAACCTTCACTTGTATGTTTTATTCAGAGCTCATTTAAATAAAATAGTATAGGAATTTGTAGGAGCCTCTAATGTCCCGCTTGGCTATATATTACTCCCTCAAGTTCTATATACAAGTTACTTCTAATTATCTCACTGACCAGAATCAAGTAGTTTAGTTAAATCATTGATATTGTCAGAAATGGATAAAAGAATTCTCAATTTACTCTTATCAAATGCAAAATCTTTGAAAACACTCGTATCTTGCCCATATGTAATATCTTACCCATAGAAAATTGCAAAAAGGTAAAATTTAACGACAGTAATTAATAGTCCTTCTTTTTATGCAAAGTTATTTATAAAAGGGACTATTTTTTTTTTAAGAATGTGATTTGTATGGGTTGAACTCATGATTTAAAAAAAAAAAAGTTACCTAGATCAAGTTTTTGTTTTTTTGTATTTATATGTTCAGTTACTGTATTTGGTTTATAAAGAAGCCAAGAGTAAGAGAACCATCCGGCATCAACAAGTACTATAAAAAAAGGACCTGATATGCATTTTAATTATTAAAAAATTATGGCATTTTTCAGAAAGATTATGCTCATCTACTTAATATAACATCTAATTGAAGAGTTGATTTTTTCCTAAATATAAGACATATTCCCTATATTTATAATTTTTTTCTCAAATTATCCTTATTGATACTATCAACAATAATCAAGTAATTAAATAGAAGATCCTATATTTTAGAAAAATTATATTATATTAACTAATTTAATTAACTTCACTAATCAATTAAATTAGTTAAATATGTCTTATATTAAGGATTTGAACACAACGTTAGTGTCATAGAAATATCAGATATACATATCCTTTGGTGTCGTGTAGAATCTCAAAATAATTTTTGGAGTTGTTGATTCACTCCTTTGCTTAGGAGTCATGTGAGAAGGAATAAATGGCTGATCAACAAAGCACTTGGAGGAACTAGAAGTTCCATTGAAGCTCCTCAAAGCGTTGAAGAACCTACCAAGCAAAGTTAAATGCATCAAGCTAAGTTATTCTCTAGAGAAAGTAATGAAAATGGTGTGGTAGAAGTATAGTATATATGCCTTTCTTCAATTTTTGAAAAGTGTTAAACCATATTTGAAGTTATCAATGGATTCCATTGATCTACACACGCAAATATATATACATTACAATGTTGAAGATTCATAGTTTTAGCTTTATGCCTCAATTCAATTTCCACAGACCACCAAGCTCATCTCCAATCACCTCAATTCCTGCTTTTGTAAACTAGTCTGTGTGTTTCATTGTTGCTTGAATCCTTCTTGTGTTTCCAATATTTCTTCGAATTTTCTTTATTCATTCCTCTCGTTCTTGTCCTTCTACCCCTCCAATCACTAGCCTTTTTCCTTTCATTTTCTGTCTATTAATTGCTAGTGTTGTTTTGTTGTTCTTCTATTTTTTAAAAAAAAAAAGAAAAATAAAAATTTGTTCTGCTACTTCTTCAAATCTGTCATTTTGTGTGCTCTATTTCTTTCTTCTGTCTCCATACCATATATTCTTCCTTTGATTTTTCATTCCTCGGTCCGTTGAAAGAGTTTGTATTGTTGTTCTTCTTTTACAAGAAACAAAAACAAAAATTCTTTATTGAAGTAAACCTTTTCTTCATCAATTTTTTTTATTGTATTTGAATTATTCTTTTTCTCTCATCTTTGTTAAGTGTTGTTATCGTTGTTCTTCTCCTTGTTCAGTGAAAACCAAAAAACATATCGTATCCAAATCTTCTTCCTACATAGTACTTTGTACGTTTTACCTTTGAATTCCTCATTTCATTTTTCTCTTTACCATCATTGCTCTCATAGTTCCTTTTCTTTAAAAAAAAACCCAAAAACAGAAGGAAAAAAACAAAGAAAGACTTCATATCAAAGGCATTGCAGCAGGTAACGCATAGAAATCTCTGAGAGGTACGGATTTGTACTCTATGATGATGATACTTATGGATTATGTTTACTGTTTGCACCTTATTTATACACAACAAAGAAAGACTTCATATCAAAGGCATTGCAGCAGGTAACGCATAGAAATCTCTGAGAGGTACGGATTTGTACTCTATGATGATGATACTTATGGATTATGTTTACTGTTTGCACCTTATTTATACACAACAAAGAAAGACTTCATATCAAAGGCATTGCAGCAGGTAACGCATAGAAATCTCTGAGAGGTACGGATTTGTACTCTATGATGATGATACTTATGCATTATGTTTACTGTTTGCACCTTATTTATACACAACAAAGAAAGACTTCATATCAAAGGCATTGCAGCAGGTAACGCATAGAAATCTCTGAGAGGTACGGATTTGTACTCTATGATGATGATACTTATGGATTATGTTTACTGTTTGCACCTTATTTATACACACCCACGTACACAAATGTACACATTAATTCCCTGTTTTTAGGTTAGTATATGCTTAGTTTTAATCGTAAATAAATTTTATTTATTCATTGAAACTCTTACAGCTTTGTTAAATTATAAAACTGTATGGGTTATGTATATTTACATGCATGGAGTAGAAATTTGACTGTATTCTATAAACTTTATGAACATTGCTGCTCTTTATATCATCTATGTTTCATATGGGTGAGGGAGAGCGAGCGATAGTATTAAGAAAGATTATTAGGATATTTTAAAGAAAATGTGTCATATTAACTAACTTTATTAACTTTTTTAATCTAATCAAATTAGTTCAATATATCTTATATTAAAGATTAGATGGGTTTTTTTCCTATAAAAGATGAAATGATATTAAATCTACATAAGTTTCCCGGTTATATATAGTTAAAGAACTAATAAAAGAATAAAAAATAAACTGAAGTTTGAATAAAGCATCTGCTGACACATAAGCTAATAAGTGGTTGTTAATTTGGAGCCATGTTCCAGAAGACCAAACTTGTGAATCTAGAATAGATAAGCCCTTAAACACTTGCAGAGAAAACCAGGACCCCGCAATTGCTTGATTCTGCCATGAAAATTCTTTCAGAGGAGCACCCCCTATGACAAATAATTCCATATAGTAGTAATATTTGCACAATCTTTCATATTTATGTATTATAATCTCCCACAGCATTGAGAGAAATCCAAGAGTCAGTTGAAAGACATATACATTGATTCTCCTTATTAAGGGAGGAATTATTGAAAGTCAGAGGTGAAAAATTAGTAATTTGCCTAACTTCCTGTAGGATGACTATAGGAGAATTATACATCACATTATGTAGGGCCTGATTGCGTTTTCTCCAAATAGTCTTGCATGTTTTTACGTTTATATCCATTTTAGTAAGGCTGAAAATATCATAACTTCAAAAATTTATCAACAAACCATTTTTTAAATCTGAGATTTTATTTAGACTAAAACATTAAAGAGCAAGTTTTATTAAAAAAGAGCATGTTTCTTTGAGTTTATAAAAGTAATTTTTAGATTGTCTAAAAGGTTATTTCTACTATCTTAATATAAAAATTATTTAACTAATTTAATTATATTAAAGAAATTAATGTAGTTAGTTAATATAATATTTTTTTTAAAATAAGCTAACTATTTTTCTTAATTCTCTCACTTTCTTATTTGATTATTGTTGAAAGAGTATCAATAATGATACAACAACAACAACAAGCCTTATCCTATTAAATGGGGTCGGCTACATGAATTATACGATGGCATTGTACTCTATCAAAAACAAAATCATTAGATAGGTTATTGACTAGGGATACCGCTCAATGACCTCGTTGAGCATTCTTTTGGCTTTCTTCTACTCCTTTTAACCAGTGTCCATACTGTTTGATCCACCTTCCTCACCGGCGCATCCCTTGGCCTTCTTTGCACGTATCCAAATCACCTAAAACAGTTCTCTACTATTTTCTTTTCAATAGGTGCCACTCCAACTCTACCATTGCAAGTATCAATAATGATAATTTAAAAAAAAATAGATAAATATGGAAAAAAATTATTATATTTAGGACTAAGATTTAAGTGCTATATTAAGGAGTATTTCTTATATTTGTATAAGGCTAAATTAGAGCTTTATGCCATATGTAAAGAGAAAAGGAAAAAGAACAGTTTTTCGCTTACCTCCCTAACTGTATCACATATGAAATATATGTTAGATGGCGGCAATTGGAGAGGGCGTGGCTACCCATGTTGCAGAATCATTGGCAGATAAAGCAATGCAGGAACTCAAATACTTGTGTTGTTACAAGGGCTATGTTGATGACTTCGAAGAGGAAAAGACAAGTTTGAGTGCAAGAAGAAGCAGAGTGCTTAAAGATATTGAACAAGCAAAAGAAAGAAATGAGAATGAGATTGAACATGAAGTTCGACTGTGGTTAGATAGAGCCAATGGTCTCATACATGAAGACACGAAAGGAAAGAAGAAATGGTTTGGTTTGGTTACCAATTGCTTTTGGCAGTACCAGCGAGGCAAGGAGTTGGAAGGCAAGATGCAAAGGATTAAACAGCTGATGGAACAGAGTAACTTCACTCATGTTGCACGTTCCACTGGGCTTCCGGGCATCGAGTTCTATTCTTCTTCAAGTTTTATGCATTTTAAGGATAGAAAGTTGCAATTTGAGAAACTTAAGGAGGCATTGAAAGATGACAACAAGTTTATGATCGGACTGTATGGGCTGGGGGGAACAGGGAAGACCACAATGGCACTAGAAGTAGGTAAAGAAGTTGAAGAATCAAAGGTGTTTGATAAAGTCATCTTTAGTGTTGTCTCTAAGGATGCAAACTCGAAAAAGATTCGAGACAACATCGCAAAACACTTAAATTTGCCTTTTAAAGAAGGAATGGATGAATTTGAACAAGCACAAGAATTGTGGAAAAGAATAGTAGAAGGTGGAGAAAAAGTGCTTATAATACTAGATGACATGTGGGAGAAGCTTACACTTCGAGATATAGGAATTCCTCTCGGCCGCCATGGCAAGGGTTGTTGTGCTATTTTGCTAACAACACGTGATTGGAGAGTTTGTAGAGATATGGGATGCCATGAGACTATTGAACTCGAGGTCTTGAATGAAAAGGATGCAGTTGATCTTTTCCTATCTTATGCTGGCAAGAGCATAGAAGGTTCTTCCAATGATATTAAGGATGTGGCTTTAGGTATTGTGAAGGAGTGTGGAAGATTACCAGTTGCAATTGTAGCATTAGCAAGAGCATTGAAGTCTAGGCCTCTGAAAGAATGGGAGGAAGCTCTGGAAAGATTGCGGAATCCTGAGTCAGTTCATGATGTTAGGGAAGATTTGAAAGAGGCTTATAATTCTTTGAGATTAAGCTATGATCATCTCAATGAAAAGGCCAAGCAACTCTTCCTCTTGTGCTCTCTCTTCCCAGAAGATTATGAAATACCAATAGAATTTTTAACTAGAATGGCAATAGGTCTTGGGCTTTGTGGAGAAGCTAACAAATACTCTGCAGCAAGAAGTCATTTCACTCCAATTAAAAACGAGCTCATAGATTCATGCTTATTATTAAAGGTTGGGAATGAATCTGTAAAAATGCATGACTTGGTCCGAGAAGTGGCTCTATGGATTGGAAACAAACAGGTTCAAGTGGTCATGGATTCTAGCACAACTTTAATGGAGAATGTCCAGTATTTATCATGGAACATACTTGACTTTCCGAACCATTTTGATTGCAGAAAGCTTCAGGTTCTTTTAGTATGGCTAAATAATAGAACAAATTCTTTTAGAGTTAAGGTTCCGGATGATATTGTTGAAGGGACGGGGAACCTTAGAATTTTGGCATTAATGATTCAGTCAGAATATAGCATTTCAACTGCATCTTTATTTCAATCACCTCTATCATTGACAAATGTTCGGACTTTAGCCATAACAAAATTGGAGATTGGAGATTTATCTACGTTGGTAAACTTAAAAAGCCTCGAGAGTCTTGAATTGAGCGCATGTTCATTTGTTGAGTTTCCAAACAAAATAAGAGAGCTAGAAAAATTGAGATTGTTAGAGATGGTTGAATGTGTTATCGAAAGAAATAATCCGCTGGAAGTGATTGGAAGTTGCTCGCAATTAGAGGAGTTGTATTATGTGGCAAATAATACGGTTAAATCAGAAACTCAAATTACAACTCTTCCTAAATTGCAAAGGTATTATATAGAGGGTGGGGATGATATTACTATTAGTAATATTTGTGGCGTGAATTTCCCAAAATCTGAAGATTATGATATAGAGCTCTTAAAAGTAAACTTGTCCAACGAAGTATTTAAATCCCTCGTATCAAGAGCAAAAGTTTTGAAGTTAGGGCGAGATTATTATAATGGAGGATGGACAAATATTGTTCCTGACATGTTACCTGTGAAAGATGACAACGTGGAAGATCACTTAACTATGCTTTCTTTAGAATCTGTGCATGAGATAAAGTGCCTAGTCCGTACAGAGAATCTTCGATCTGGTGTGCCTATCTTCTCCAAGTTGGTTGAACTGGAGCTTTCTTACATGGATGTGAGAGAACTATGTTGTGGTTCTCATCCAGTTGACTTTCTGAAGCAACTGAAGATGCTGAATTTATCAACATGTCAAAAATTGGAAAGCATGTTATTTGGTGGCAAGCTAGAGCTGTGTAATCTTCAGTCCATATGCTTGCGAGATTGTTCAATGCATTGTCTGTTTTATCCATTCACAGCACAAAGTCTAAAGCAGCTAGAAACGTTGAAAATTTATGGATGTTATAAGTTGAAAAATATGGTAGCAGAGGCAATGAACGATCATGATTCTAATCAAAAGAGTTATAATGACTCAATGTTCCCAAAACTGAAACATCTCCAACTCGGATACTGTCCTGAATTAGAATTTATATTGCCCATATGTTTTTGCCAAGACCTTCCACTACTAAAACGTATGGAAATTTTTCATTGTGCGAAGCTTAAATACATATTTGGGCAATATGAAGAAGAGAGAGATCTACCCCAAATGGGAAAACAAGCCACCCTCCAGTTGCTACAAGGAGTGGAAATTCGTGAAGTGCCCAATTTCATCAACATATATGCAGAATGTTATGTCCCCAAGCCTCGTTCTGATGAAGTAAACAAGTCATCTCCAAGCACAAAAGTAGAAGATGGCAGTAGCAATTTATCAAGGGGTCTTCTCTGTTGTTTTTGGCCAAAATCAAATGCCTCAACTATACATCACCCTTCTGCTTCCATGAACACTCAGTTGGACCATAATCAGGTACTTATATCTCACTCTATGATGTTGGAATATATGTGTTTATTCATAATATTGGATGAATCATCCAAAAATAGTTTGTTGAACTTGTTATTGTATGACGAGAATAGCAATTATTCTTAAGTGTTCACAAATTAATGGTTGTAGAAGAATTTAATTTTTTTTTATATAGAGTAGAATTTTCTTAAGCTTGAACCTTAACCCTCTACCATAACTTGTCCCATCCTTTTTCAATTTACGAAAGAAGAATTCACATGTTTGTACGGAATACAGGAATTAATGGAGAAATATGTTGTCAACGGAGCTCATGGACTTTTTATACCACCAGTATATCCTTGCAAAAGTTTGAGAAGGATTTGGATAAGTGAATTGCGTGGGTTAAAGTCACTCTTTACCCTATCCATTGCCTCATCACTGGATTTGCTAGAAGCGTTGAAAGTCGCGGACTGTGATGCACTGGAACATATAATAACAGACGAGGTGACGAATAGTCATGGTCAGATGAATGTTCACTCTATCTTCCCCTACTTACAGGAGGTTTATGTCTCGAAGTGTAGCAGTTTGGAATATGTATTACCAGCTTTGTATTCAAAAGACTTTAAGGACTTGGAATATGTGAGCATCACGGAGGCAGAAAAGATGAAATATGTGTTTGGAAAATGTCATGCTGATCAGGATCATAATGTTCAGAGTGAACTTAATCTCCCATCCTTGAAAGAACTACAGCTTCATCACGTGCCAAATATGGTTAGTTTTTGCGCAAAAAATTATTCTGTGAAGGTATTATCTCTACAAGATATACGTTTGAAAAATTGTCCACAACTCCTCATGAATACTGTTCTGAATTTCTCAATTGATGTGAAAAAAGGTGAAAATTTCTCAAAGAGAAAGGTAAATTTCTTTCGAATTAATTTTTCTAGTTTGTGAATATCAATATAGATAAAATTTATTATTGATTTTGATGACTTGTCCAAAAATATGCCCCCATTACTTGCAAGTTTCTTTTTCACTTCTAACCTCCAATTTAAGACATTTCTAATTGTTAAAATTTCCCTCATTATTTAACTTTTTCATTTATTGAAGCATTTTGAGTGGTGAAAATTTACATTCTTAATTATGTTTAATATAGGAGTTGATATAGTAAGTATTACAATATATAATTTTGGCCTCTATGTAATTGTTTAAATAGAAAAGAATAGGAAAGGTGAGAGGGGGGAAATTCCCTCTTAAACTTATTTAACATATCTTAATGATATACTTACAGGCATTATCTTTTAAGGAGAAAGGGAAGCCTCTTTCCAACTCTCAAGAGTTGCCTGATTCAAGGGATATATACGTGGGACCCAAAAACTTTTTGATCTTTCGAAACCTTTCCATGCTATTGTTTGAAGGATGCAAACAGTTGAAGTTCATAGTGTCTGCATCTACCACAAGAAGCATACCAGAATTGAGAAAACTCTTCATATCAGACTGCGAAGAGCTGGCCAGCATCATTGAGGATGATGAAGAGAATCAGCAAAGTCCTTTGGATCCTCATCAACCATGTTTCCAAAAGCTAACTATAATTCAAGTGAAGAACTGCAAGAAGTTGAAATGCCTATTCTCTGTCTCCACATGTGCTAAACTTCCAAGACTCCTTGTGTTGGAAATAGAAGATGCTCCTGAGCTTGTGCAAGTATTTGAATGGAAGCAGGGTGCGCCACAAGAGATGGTCATCGAGGATGTGCTTCCAAATCTAATCGGAATAAGACTGGTAAATCTACCAAGTCTTCATACTATCTATCAAGGAATTGATTTCCAAACCGTGAAAATCCGTCTTGTGCGTCATTGTAACAATATCCCTTTAGCTGATAGCTCCACTCAGCGTAAGTATTCACATATATGTTGTTAATCAAAATTGCTAACTGCTATATATGATTTCATCTCATAATAATAATGAAATTGTTGTTTTGCTTGCGCAGTAATTATGTTCGCCTTTGTTTCATTATTTCAAGAGCCGATGAACTTAGTAGATCCTGACTACGAGAAAGATGTACGGGAATTTATTCTTAATTGGGCTCAAGGGGTTAGTGCCAGACTTCTACTAATTTTGGGGGAAATTCAATAGTTGCACTACTTTTCTTATTTGGTGGGCTAAGATTACTATCTTTCTTGATGACTTCTACTCATTCATTTCTTTATTATCATTGCTTAGAGGCTAACCGAAAAATTATTAACGGAAGATCGTGAGAGAGACAAGACAAAATCAGAAGAGAACACGAGTACTCCAGATATAGCACATGTACATAAATTAACACTTTTCTATAATCAACAGACTTAGAAGAAGCCAACAAACTTATTTCTCACTTGTTATCTTCGTATGGGCTATACAGAATACTGAGACATCGACAAGTGAAATTGTGGGGCAACAACTTTCTACTTCAAATGCGGTAGAAACTCCATCATCAAAGTCTGAGAGGGTAAGACTCTTTTCTCAACAAATTCTTTCAATAATAAAATATATTTCCTGTATTTATCAACATTTTCCTTTTATTGATACTCTCTTAACAATAATCAAATAAAAGAAAGAGGGAGTTAAAGAAAATACTGAAGATGTTATAAAAAAAGAACATATTATATTAATTAACTTAATTTATTTAATATAATTAAATTAGTTAAATATACTATATATATTAAAGAAAAAAAAAGTATATTGAATATTTTTTGAAGTAATAGTAATGATTTTGGTTATCAAAGTTAACCCCATCGGTAAACCGACCAAATATTTTCTTTCCCTTAACATATGGTACCAAAGTCAGCAGCAAATGAACTTGTTAAACAAGGTATGGCAATTGAAAATGAACTTGAGCCGCCATTGGCAATTCCACCTACTACTACCGAGTATTTCTGACTTGAGGGTTAACCTAATTTTGAAAATGTAGGCATATTATATTTTTTTATAACTAATGGTAGATTTGCTAGGATAATTTTTTTTAATAGAAATAGAAATAAAAATATAAATAAAATTATGTTAAAAATAGACTTTAAAAGTTAGTTTAGTAGGATATAAAAGAATATAGATTTAATATATATTTTTTATTACTTGAGATAAAATAATCTAAAATATTTTTTTATAATTTTAGAAGAGTTAAAATTGTTCAAAAATTTTATAATTTAAGGTAAAATAGTTCAAAAAATTTCGCTTTCACTTTTAACATCACATTTCTCATATTTTTTGATATAACTAAAATAACTTAAAATATTAGAAATAAAAGTATCTTCTATTATACTAAACAAAGAAAGTCAAAAATTCTTCTTCTATTTTTACTCCCCCACTTCCACTTTCCTTTTACCAAACATGCCCTAAACAAACTTAAAAAACTGATTAAATAAATCAAGAGCTTATTATTTTGTGTGCTAAGATTTATTATATACATCAAAACTCAGTTTTTCTTCTTCATATGTCTTTTTGTTCATATTTAGAGGGAGGAAATGTCAAAGAAGATTGAGAAAAAGGACTCCATGACACACAAACTGAATAATAACTCTCCAAATTTGACAGAGGCAAGTATAGCATGCTATTCGATAACAATAAGGATTCATACCATTAAATAATTTCTTATTTAAATAATATATTATATGCTCGTAATTATTTTAACCTTTTTAGTAACTTATTCATATTTTATGAGCTACATAGAGTACCACTGCATCAGCAAATAAAATTGTTGAAGAAAAACTCTCTACAACTCTACTACCTAATTCAGACGTGGTAAGGATTGTTCTTCAATTAATACTTTCACTTATACGTGTTTGTATATATATATATATATTTCTATAGTCATGCAGACTTATGAAGCCAACAAATTCTTTCTTCCATATTGTCTTCTTTCTTTGCTCCAAATTTTAGTAGGATGTCAATAAATCTGTAAATTTTTCTATTTTTTATATGAGATTCGTAAAGTTCACAAGAGGTTTCAACTCATTTCATCTTTTCTTATATGTTTTGTGATTGTTTAAAATAAAGAGACTTCTAAGACGAACTAATATAGAGTTAATTTAGTAGTGTAAAATATTAATAAATATCTCTAGGTATTGAATTTTATTCCTAGAGAATATACTTATAAGATATCTTATTGTTTATTCATTCCCTTGCTTAGGAGTTATGTGGAAACGAATCAACGGGTGATCAACAAGAACTTGGAGAAACTACAAGTTCCAATGAAACTCCTCAAACAGTTGAAGAACCTACCAATGAATGTTCTTCCCAAGAAACATCGAACCAAGTGGCCCTGACAATTCCACCGTCTATTACTAAAATAACCTCTCCACCGGTAGATATTTGGTTTTTAATATATTTGCACTATTGATACATTATTGATTTTCTTTTAAATTAATTTTTCCATTTCTGTGCCCTTAGATCTCTTCAATCTCTCCCCCCAAAAGGCCTCAAGTAGCAACTTCAACTGCTCACATGGAAATGGAACCAGGGAGCTCTGCTATTACCGATCAATCTGCTCAAGTAAGCCTTCATTTTATTGCATCAGATTTGGGATGCAATTTTGTTCTTTAAAACTGGCATATTCTAATGCTAGAATAGAACAATTTGATAATCAACCGCTTCCCATGTGTACTGAGTATCAAGACCTTTCTTGTGCTTCTACAAGTCATAGAGAACTGACAAAAATGTGTTTCTTACAACATTCAAGCAGTACAATTAATGCTTCATTTCATTTGCTTCAGGGTCAAACTTTGGTCAATCAAAGGGAGACCTCCATTGATGTTAAGCATAAAGTTGACCATGTAAAGCCTAAACAAATTGAGGAAGATGATCTTATCAGATTATTTCGAATAATGAGGGATGGTTCAGATTTGGAAGTTGGCTTACCTTATATTTCCAAAGTTGCTGCTTTTGAAGATGACAAGGTGTCTAAGGCCTTTGCTGACATCGAATCCTCATTGAAATTGGATCTCAGTCAGATAGCAAACTCCGAAGAACACATTCATCGCCTTGAGAATGCACTCAACTTGTTGTCCACCCATTTTTCTGAAGGTAAACCTTCCTCTCACGGCCTCATTAGAGGCAAAATAGACTCTCTTCATCAAGAAATCCAAAGAATACTCTCATCCTTCAAGCAAGCTTCTGATACCCTTGACACATTCACCAAGCTGAAAGACAGAGAGAAGTGGATGGATGAACAACATTCTCAAAAGATGGAGGCAGCTATTACTCTTGTGTCTGAAATCCGCAATACTGAGGATTATATGATTGACCTGAAGGAGCAGATATCTAGATTGCAAGACGAATTGAAGAGCAAAGAAAAGGAATTTGAATACTGTGAAACCAAACTGTCATCTCTTCAGAAGAAAAAGAAGGAATGTGTTTTGGACACCATAGGGTTCATGGAAGAGTACGAGGCTGTGAAGAAAGACAGGTTATCCTATGTGTCGGATGGCCAAACAAAAGCAAGGCAAGAACTAAGAAAGGTGGAAAATCAATGGCCATCTTGTATGGCTGATTTAAGGAAAATAGCACTTTCGTTGGGAATCCTTCTTGAGCAGAAGCCTTGATCGTTGGAGATTGTTATGTAAATCACCCAAAAATAACATAAAATGCATAAATTTCTAGAGTGTAACCAAATTATTTTTCACTCTATTGATTGGGATGTGATATGCATAAAAGATATTATTGATTTTTCAATTCCTTATCATTTAAACTCTTTATAGTCATGTAAACAGTGACACTTCTTTAAATTTAGCTCCCCAAGATTCAATTTTTTATAGATATGCCTCAACATATCTATAAAAATAACATTTACGCAACTCCACCAACATCCATTCAATCATTTTTGCACCCTTCTTTTTCATTAAGCATCTTAGGTGCTGTCCTGGAATATTTCCAGCTTTAAAATCATGTCTCCCAATTTAAATTTAGCAACATTCATCTCCTTCTACTTTTAAGCAATCCTATATAGCTCCAGTAAAACAAACAAGAATACAGCATCCTTCATCACTCTGAAATTCCAGATTCCAAATGCACTCCAAAGAATTCGAGCAGCAACATGCATAGGCATAAATAATCACATACAACATTATATATAATCTATCTAAGTCATAAATTTATATTTTATCATATTATTTTATATCTATTTTATAGAATTTATCATATTTAATAGGCATTATGGTAATAGTTTTACTCACTTTGTGTTTTAATTGATTACATGAATTCAATAATTAAGAATATCTTTTTCTTATATTTTTATTGATTTTATTATTTCTCTTGATTAAATTGATTTTCATGAAAGTATTTTACTTTTATGTACTTCAGAAAATTAGGAAAAATAAATATATGATGACTATGACTCATACTAACCACTATGAAATTATATTATATTAAAGGATGATAGATAAATATATTATCTTTTTCTATTTTCTTGTTAATTATTTTATATTTTTATCCTATTATTTTTCATTTGAATTGGTTTTAGGATATTTGAATTAAAATGATTATTTCTAGAGATATTAAAAAGTATGACAACTTGGAAGAATACTAAAAATAAATAGAGATTATCATAATCTTTTAAAAAATCAATTAACCCAGAGACAATCCCCCTACAAGGAAGATACCAAAACCATCACAATCATCTTCTTCGTGCTTACCATAATTCCACCCCTTTCATTCTAAATTCTTAAAGAAAAATGTAGTAGCTAGAATTTATGTTGTTCATTAAACTATTATGATCCTTTTATTAATTATAATTTGTGTTGTTCACTTATATCTTTTATTCCTCATATAAATTGATTTATGTTTATCCTTTATATTCTTAATTGATTTACATGATTAATTCATAAAGGATTTGTTGATTCCTAAAACAGTTTTCGTTGAAAATTCTTATTATTTTTTTAGGATGGATTAGAACTAATAATTTGTTTGCAACTAGCGTTCTGTATTTAGTCCTCTCAAAATATGTTTTCTAAGCATACATGGGGTCAATTTAACATTAATAAAGAACAAAAACTTTAAATATTAAAATCTCACAAAGAATAATTTATAATCAAGTATTCCAACATGAAAATCGTTGCACACTATTTCCTTTCAAATGCATGAATGATCATTTAATAAAATTAAAATTGAAGTAAAATAAATAATATCTTTATTTGATTTAAACAGTTAATTGTCAATAATCAAAAGACATAATTTCCATAAGCTTGTTGTGATTAAATAATATTTAACATAATTAATAAACATATAAAAATATAACAAATGGCTAAAGCATCATTCAAAAATAAATTATAGTGGGATGTTATTCATTCGCTTATTATGCTCTAATATAACTTACTCGTACTAATATGCTTCAAAATAATATTCTCTCTTAATTTCCTAATTTTTCAAAAATAAAACATTAATAATTAAATCAAAATTTCAATTAGAAGGGTTGTTATAAGCATTATATTATAACTCTATGTATCCCAAGTATTTACATCCACAAAAATAGAACCCTTTCCAAGTATGCGACAGCATGAGCAACATACATTAATTACTTGAGTACTATCCCAACTTTCTCAATTTATTTAATAACTTCTACAACTCAATAACACAAAAAGAAAGATCCTAGCTTCAACCATCCTCAATTAGTAGGGGTGTGCATGGGCAGAGCTGGGCAGGGCAGCCCCCCTGCCCGGTGCCCTGCTCGAAAAAAGTATGGGCTGTATTTTGCAACCCGATGCCCGGCCCGGTAAAAGCCCTAACTATTTCGGGCTGGGCATGAGCGGGCTGGGCATGCCCAAATTGTGATGTTCTACGCATATTGTGAGAAAAAAATCTGCCATCATGAACTTATAAAATAATATTATATTTATATTTTTAAGAGTTAAATAATATATATAATTCACTAAGAATAAGGTAACAAAAAGATAGTAATTAAAGTCTCAAAGTCTATTGCATATATAAAAAAGAAATATTAAAATATATAGAAGTCGGATATTTGTAGCGTTATTGTTAGTAAAAAAATCGAATACTTAACAAGTAAAACAGAGGAACAACTTTGGTATCTACATAAATATAAAAGTTATGTTTAATATTTTAAAAATGAGCAAAGAGAGTTGTCAGGTAAAGTGAAAAGTGTAAAATTATAAATAAAATAAGTTAAAAAAAATTAAAAAAAATAATAAATATATATATATAGGGCCGGGCCAAATGGGCAGGGCATACTGCCCTGCCCAGTGCCCGGCCCGGCCCTGCCCAAATATATTTTGGACAACTTTTTTAGAGCCGGGCCGGGCCATTTTTTCACGGGCGATCCGGGCGATAGGCATTGTGAACACCCCTATCAATTAGGACGTATTATTCAATTGAATTGATTAAATATATATATATATATATATATATATACCGGTTCTTCAAAACTATCTTATTTTGCTTTCTACCGTCATTTTATAATAAATTTCAAATTTTTATGCTCAAACAAAATTTAAATCATAATCAACTCAAAATGGTGTATAGTCCTTCTCCACAATCAAGATGCTATAGAAACACGTATTTAGATAAGCATTCTTTCCTTTTGAGCATTTTGTCGAACACCCAAAATGCATTCAATTTGACAAGCTCTAAAATTCGTCCTTTTTAAAATTACAGCTCCAAGTTTATACATTGCAACTATAAACCAATCCTATTAAATAACCAAACCTTGATACAACCCTAATCAATCATCAATTTAAGAAATAACCACCATTTTCCAATCCACGCATGACAAAATGGAGAAGGAAAAAACAACGTTCAGCAAGGGAACATTACAGAAATTAAAGAAAGAAGATATTTATTCATACTCCTTCAAAGAAAAGAAAAGATTTGAAGCTTTTGCCCAACTCGTGACTGAATAGAACAAAGTAAGAAGACAAATCTTGTAGCACAATAGTAGCAAATTATTTATATCCATAGCAGCTACATACATAAAACAGAATGGAAGAGGAAAGAGAAGAATATCAGAAATTTTTTGTACCTACAACAGCGACGGATGGAGGATCATGCGTGCATGTCGACGGTAGATAGACGACAGCAAAGTCACTCGCTTTGTCTCCTACACTGCCACACCCTACCAGAACAGAGGGAGAAGGAAAAGAAGTTCCCGGAACCAGCAGCGGCCAAGATTCAAGCAAACAAGAAAGACAACGAGGAACGATCGAAGACACAATCACCGATGATAGCACAGATGACAGAAGCGGAAGGAAATCGCAGTTGAGGTGAAGTCTCGAGTAAGGTCACGAAGGTTCCATGCTCTCTCTTTCGCTGTCCTCGATGGAAAATGGGAAAAGGAGTGATCGGATTTAAAATGACAGATGGATAGTCTAGTAATTTCACAAGAATAGCTGAAGAAAACCGAAAATCCACTTTTGAGGGGGCTAATTAGAACCCTGAACCTCAAACTCTGTAGCCCCAACTACACCAGCTTCTCTTATCATAAAAATATAAATTATATATTAATAAAAATTTATATAAATAATAAAAAATAAATTTATATTTTATAAAAATATAAATTCAATTCTCATTATTATCATAAATATTCTTTTAATAAGCGATCTCGTAAATTTTCTATAAATATTTTCTAATCATTAAAATTGTGTTTTAACTAGTATAAATTTATGACAGTAATATTATTTATATATTCCTCCTAGGTTTATGTTTTTCTCACTCTTTCTCTCAATTTGTTCCTGCTTGGCTGATGAAGCGTCCTATGTGAAAAGGGAATACTTTAACGTAGTGTATGGGTCCCAATGAACCAAAAATCTAATGCTCTCTTGTTGGTCAGGCGGATATATTAATGTTAAATTTGAGCATTAGTACATGTGTTTACATGTATGGGTTCAAATGAGGTTAATTGGTTGCTTTGAAACTTGTTGATGATTACTCGAAATTGAACACTATGAGGTAGTTTTAATAATGTTTTAAGAAATGTTTTTCATTAATTAAAATATTAGACTAAACGTTATTTGAGGTTAGGTATTTTTGAAAAGCCTAATGAATTGAACTCCCAATACTATTCTATTTTGAACTATTATTGCCAAATATTCATTTTATAGAGATTTTATCACTTGCATTTATCAAATCATTTTCTAGAGAATATTTTGTAATTCATCTACTACCCTAAAGTACCTTTTCAAATCTAACACCCCAAAGTATCTTTTGTAATTCATTTATAATTATACCTTAAATTTTTCGCATGACACCATACAAATTTGAAAAATCATAAAGATTTAGTTTGGCATCCCAGTTTCCTTTGAACTACTATCTTCTCAACCAAAGGTTATCCTAAATATATTTTACAAATATAACAGAAGGTCGCCCTTGTTTCCCCTTTTGCAAGAAGCTAGTACTAGGAATTGCCTTGAATTACTTTTCTTCTTTCTCTGTGGTAGAATTGCTTTGCTAGTTTTTAACATTTGAACCTAGTGTTTTTCCTCAAACTCCTCAAGTATCTTGTTCTCATCATGCATCCGTGTACATGAAAGATACAAGACATGACCCACAATTCTGCACTCCTGCCATGTCTGTAATGCTTTCTTCTCAACCTTAGGTTAGTGAGGATCATAGAAGGAATCGACCGTTTGAACATGTGTGCACAAACGTTCATCAGGTTCCGGCCTTGTGGCTCCTCCAGCTTGATGCATACATACATACATACATACATACATACATACATACATACATACATACATACATACATACATACATACATACATACATACATACATACATACATACATACATACATACATACATACATACATACATACATACATACATACATACATACATACATACATACATACATACATACATACATACATACATACATACATACATACATACATACATACATACATACATACATACATAGTCGCAGGCAGCCCCCACGATTAATAATGGCAATGGACGGTGCTGCATAAAGCCCTCCCTTCAGTAGCCATATTTAAAAACTACACTAAAAATTACGTATAGTATATATTTGGGTCGTTCTTTTGTAAGAATCAATAATTAAATTAAATTTTTAAGCAATAAGAACTGTTTCTCGCTCTCTGGCATAATTTTTTAACCACTACTAGTACTACAAATTCTTCACACAATAACAAATAGGAATAAAAAAAAAACTCTAAAAGAATACATTATTGTTGGTTATCATTAGGTTAGGGCCAATGACATTTAAGCTCTGTTTCTTGCTTTTCCACATTATTGTTGATGTTGTCGCATGCGGAAAATAAGGCTAAAACACAGAACAAAGAGCCAAGGAAAAACGAACCCACTGATAGGTCTGCTTTCAGGGTCTTTGTCTCTTGGGTTGGGTCCTTAATAGGAAAACAGACCAAAGTAATTTATGTTCTTACATTTTTGTAACAAGAGTGAGGTCCAAATATCACAGATTAATTTTTTTTTTATAAGAAGTGATGACAGAAAATTTTATACAAATTGTAAAGTGATTCTAGGGGATGGAGTGACAACCCAGTATAGGTTATTAGTCCTTGACGTGCGTATTAAGTGTAGGAAAGAAAAATGGCAACAGGTTTTAAACTCAAGAGTCAAATGGTAGCAGCTAAAGGGGGAGAAGAGAAAATTTTTTAAAAAAACTATATTAAATGAAATGATTTGGGAGGCACAGGAAAATGCTAATATCATGTGGAAGGAAATGGCTGAGGAGGTCCGAGTGGTTGCTAAAGTAATTTTGGGAAAATCTAAAGGTTTTGGTCGACGAGATAAGGAGACTTGGTAGTGGAATGAGGATGTACAAGCGAAAGTTAAGTCCAAGAGAGACTGTTTTAAAGCTATACACTTATGTAATAATACCGAAAATTGGGGAAAATATCGTTTAGCTAAGAAGGAAACTAAGAAGGCAGTGAATGCAGCTCGTTTTAAGGTGTTTGAGGAATTTTATAAGGAGTTAGAGACAAAGTCGGGAGAACGAAAGATTTATAAGATTGCAAAAGACAGGGAAAGGAAATCAAGGGATTTGTATCAAGTACGATGTATTAAGGATGAAGAATGCAATATTTTGGTTGCAGATAGTGATATTAAAGAATGGTGAGAGACCTATTTTTACAAATTATTTAATGAAGAGGGAGGAGGGTCGAGTTATGAGTTAGAGGATTTAACAGGAGAAATTGAACCAAATTTAGCATTTTACTGTAGGATCTGTGTTGGCGAGGTTAAAGAGGCGCTTAAGAAAAAGGAAAATGGTAAAGCTGTTGGACCTGATTGTATTCCTATTGAAGTTTGAAAGTATTTAGGTGAAATGTGGGTGGTATAGCTTGCTAAATTTTTTAATGTGATTTTAAGTTCTAAGAAAATGCCGGATGAATAGAGGAAAAGTACTTTAATTCCTATTTACAAAAATAGGAGATATTCAAAATTGTGCAAACTACAGGGGGATAAAACTTATGAGTCACACTATGAACTTGTGGGAAAATGTAATTGAACACAGGTTGAGATTAAAGACTGATATTACTGAGAATCAGTGTGGTTTCATGCCAAGTAGGTCTACAATAGAGGTAATTTATTTATTAAGGGGGTTAATGGAAAGGTACCGGATTAAAAACAGAAACTTGCATATGGTCTTTATTGACTTAGAAAAAGCATATGATCGAGTGCCAAGAGAGGTGTTTTGGAAAGCTTTAGAAAAAAAAGGTGTACACATGGCATATATTAAGGCAATAAAAGATATGTATGAGGGGTAACAACTAATGTAAGAACGTTTGGGGGCGAAACAAAGGATTTTCCCATAAGGATTGGTCTACATCAGGGATCAGCCTTGAGTCCTTATTTATTGAATCTAGTAGTGGATGTTCTAACTAAATCTATTCAATAAGAAATCCCTAAGTGCATGTTTTTTGCGGACGATATAGTTCTTGTGGCGGAGTCAAGAGAAGAGATTAATTGTAAACTTGAGTTATGGAGAAGTACTTTAGAGTCGAAGGGTTTTCGTCTGAGTAAAAGTAAGACTGAATATATGCATTATAATTTTAATAAGAGGCAAGTTAGAAGTAACTTAGATGTCAGATTGGGAAATCAAATTATTCCACAAATAGATAAGTTCAAATATTTGGGATCAATAATACAGAAGGACAGTGAAATTTGGGAGGATGTTAATCATAGAATTCAAACCGGGTGGTTTAAATGGAGAAAGACTATTGGGGTTACATGTGATCGGAAAGTACCAGATAAAGTAAAAAGAAAATTTTATTGCACTACTATAAGACCGGCAATATTTTATGGAAGTGGATGCTGGGTTTTAAAAAGACAGCAAGAGCATAAAGTTGGAGTAGCTGAGATGATGATGCTGAGATGGATGTGTGGGCATACAAGAAAAGATAAGATTCATAATAAACATATATGGGGAAGAGTTGGAGTGGCACCTATTGAAGAGAAAATAGTAGAGAACCGTTTTAGGTGGTTTGGACACGTACAAAGAAGGCCAAGGGATGCGCTGGTGCAGAGGGTGGATCAAATAGTATGGACACCGGTTAAAAGGAGTAGAGGAAGGCTAAAGAGAACGCTCAAAGATGTCATTGAACGGGATCTCCTGGTCAATAACCTACCTAAGAATTTAGTTTTTGATAGAGCACAATGTCGTCGTATGATTCATATAGCTGACCCCATTTAATGGGATAAGGCTTGTTGTTGTTGTTGTTGTACTACTGTCTTTTCTGATATAACCCTTAATTAAATTTATTAATTTTAAAACTTTTTTTCAAGATGAGAAAGTCAACATCACAAATTTTAAAATAAGGATATTTAAAGGAAAAAAATAATTAGTTATATTAAAAAAATAGATAAATAATTTAGATAAATTAAAAAAATAGTTATATTAATTATTTGTAACAACTATTATTTAATTTTTTTAAAATGTTATATTTCATCATGACTTTCTTTAGATGAAAACTATTTAACATGTGTAATCAGTAAGAATCTTTAGAGAAAATTATAAATTTTGAAAATAAAATAGATTGGAGCCATCTTCAATAAGAATAAACTTGTTAATCTAGAATAGAGAAGCCCTTAAGCACTTGGAGAGAAAATTAGGACCCACAATTGCTTGATTCTGCCATAAAAATTCTTTTAGAGGAGCACCCCAACGACAAATAATTCCTTATAGTAATAATATTTGCTCAATTTTTTATATTTATGTAAAATAATGTCCTAAGGCATTGAGAGAAATCCGAGAGTTAGATGAACAAGACATACATTGATTCTCCTTATTAAGGGAGGAATTATTGAAAGCCAGAGATGAAAAATTAATAATTTGTCAAACTTCCTGTAGGATGGCTATAGGAGAATTATAAATGTAGGGCCGGCTTGCGTTTTCTCCAAATAATATTAAGCAAGAAAATTATATGACTTACATGTTTTTATGTTTATATCTATGATTTTAGTAAGGCTAGAAATATTGGAACTTCAAAAATTTATCAACAAACCCATTTTTTAAATCTAAGATTTTATTTAGATTGAAAAAAATAAGGGAAAAGGATAATAAAAGATGTTTTGAAATTCAAAAGGACAAAATAGACTTTCTGGGATAAAACACGAATTGCCATTTGGTCATTTACTACCCTTCCTACAATATGTTTGCAATTTGAGCAATAGATTTGATAACTTTTTCTAAAATATTTACAACTCTATAAATCTCTTGGGGAAGATATCAAAATCATTGCTCAATGGGAGTTGTAAATATCTTAAGAGAAATTGTGCTCATATTATGAATTATATTATAGTAGTTGTAAACCTGAAAGCAATTAATTGCAAGTACATTGTTACATATAGTTGTAAATATTTTAGAGAAAGTTATCAAAACCATTGCTCATATTGTAAATCTTATTACAGGAGTTACAAACCCCAAAAACTATTACTTACAAGTACGTTGTTATAGAGAATTAATGTCTTAGTTAGGAAAAGTTGTCAAAACCATTGCTTATGTTGTAAATACTATTGCAGGAGTTACAAACTTAAAAACCATTATATGCAACTACTCCTATAATAAGATTTACAACTTAAGTAATGATTTTGAGAAGTTGAATAATGAGATTTACTACTCTCAGTACCAAATGAGCTACAAGTAATTACTTTGATAATTTACAACTCTTATAATGAGATTTATGACTTGAGCAATGATTTTAACAACCTCAACAATGAAATTTACTACTCATCGTCATTCTAAGCTGTCATCATTCATCTCCTGTTCCTCTGTCCTCTACCCCTCTCTTTTTTTGAGGATGGGCACAAAAGCAGCCAGAAGAAGCGCTAGCAGAGTAGGACGATGACGATAGCAAGGCATAGCGGAAGACAGAGATAGCATCAGTTCAGCAAGCCAAATTGGGATAGGAGTTAGAGCGGCAACATCGACAACAGACTAGAAACCTCGATCTATGACTACGACTTCGATGGCAAACAGGGTCCTTGAGTGTGACTTTAACGGCGAACTAGGAGCCTCGATCTACTACTTCAACAATGAACTAGAGTGCTACTTAGACTATAAGGCTGGGAAAGGAGATTGATGAGAGGGTGAGTGGAGACAGATTGATGATGATGGTATTGTGGTAGTGATAGATAGTTACATAGTTATAAATATCTTAAAGAAAGTTGTCAAAATATTTGTCTAAGTTGAAAATCCATTACATGAGTATTAAATTACCAAAAGGCAATTTTAATAAATACTAATTCACCTCTCCTCTCCTCTTTTACCCACTCTCCCATTTTCTATTTTTCAATCATTTTCTGCCACTTGCATTTATTTTGTGACTACATTTTTTTAGTGTGCCCAAGGCCTCATGCTTATCGGTTCTCAATATAAAATGTAAAATCATGAGTTGTCAAATGTGTAACCATTTGGAAACCGAGTATTATTAGCACTAATTAACTATAATTAATCTGGCATTATATAGAGGCACTGTGCTGTCATGTTGAGATCAATGAATGAATCCCAACAAAACAAAGTCAACAACTAATAAACAAAGAATTTAGAGCTTATGTACGTCAACAAAAAATAATCTAAGAATTACTCGTTGCTACTTATTTATGCCAATACCCCCTCCTCTATTGACCACATAACTAGCTACCATCTGCTTCATCTCCCTGCCATTTCTGTGCTCTTCTTGCCTTCTCGCTCCCATTTCTCTCTTCATTCACAACAAAGCTTTTCATGTTCTTGTTCTTCCAAAAAAAAAAAAAGATTTAGAGTTTTGGCTTCTGTTTGTATTTGAATCCTTCGTTTGTTTTGCTCTCCTTAATTTGTGGCTCTATTTTCTTGTGTTTGAAATATTTTCCCACTCTCATCTTTGTTGATCGTTGTTATCCTTCTTCTTCTTCTTCTTCTTCTTCTTGTGTCTTCTATACAATCGTTGTTCTTCTATTTGTTTAGAGAAAATTAAAAAAAAAAGTTGTGTTGAAATCTTCTTTCTGCCAAGTATTTTGGTACGTTTTTCTTTGTTTTTAAATTTCTCATTTGATTTTTCTCTCTAACACCATTGTTCTCGTAGTGTCTTTTCTCTTGAAAAACAAAAACAAACAAACAAAAAAAAGAAAAAGGAGGAAAAAACAAAAATAGGCTTTTATATCAAAGGCATTGCAGCAGTAGCACATAGAAATCTCTGAGAGGTAAGGATTTGTACTGCATGATACTTATGAATTATGTTTGCATCTTCTTATATATATATATATATATATATATATATATATATATATATATTCTCTTAAATTTTTCTTTAATGTATTTTTATTTCTTAGATCTTGGTTAGTCACGTCAAGCTTACTTGAAGATTTTCGATTTCTATTCCCACTTCCTAGGTTAGTATATTCATAGTTTTAATTAATCATAAATTTCATTTATTTGTAGCAACTTTTATTGCTTTCTTAAATTATAAATTAAAATAGGGTGAATTATGTATATTTACATAGACCATAAAATTAATTGTATTTTCTATAATTTGTGAACCATGCAGCTCTTTATATTTTCAATATGGCATATGAATGTTGATTTTGATATGGATTAGTTTCCATCTATCTAGAAAGTTTCTTGTTAATTTATGTCACTATGAAAATAATAATTACTTGCATGTTTTTTATATAGGGTTTTTAGGCTTAGTAATGGTTTAGGCGAGGCTGTAAAAATCACTAATTAATGTGAAGAAACGATTAGATGTATCTTCTTGATATTTTTACACACACCCACATATACAAATACACACATTGATTCCCTGTTTTCCAGTTAATATATCCTTAGTTTTAATGGTAAATAAATTTTATTTAGTCATTGAAACTCTTACTGCTTAACCATGATGGGTTATGTATATTTACATGTATGGAGTAGAAGATTGACTGTATTCTATAAACTTTATGCGCAAGCCTGCTCTTTATATTGTCTATATTTCATATGATAGTTGATATTGATATGGTTTAGCTTCTTATATCTATAAAGTTTCTTGTTAATCTATCTCTCTTTTATTTTATCAAAATGACAAAATGGTACTCCTCTTATAATTGAGGAGTTAATATTTATAAATATAAGATTTATTTCCTATATTTAATATTTTTTTAAATTACCTATATTGATACTCCATCAATAATAATTAAGTAAGAGACGAATTGAGGGTGTTAAGAAAGATGATTAGGTGCTTTAAAAAAACACGCTATATTAACTAATTTTACTAACTTTTTTAATCTAATTAAATTTATTAAATATGTCTTATATTAAATACTATATGAGTTTTTTCTCATAAAACACAAAATGATATTTTTTATATAAAAAAATTTATATGGGTTTAGTATCAGTCATATACTAAAGTTAAGGTATAATCCCAAGACTTAAAAAATTTTTATAGGAGACTTTTGAAATTACTTATTAAATAAATCCTCCTAACAACAACAGCGAAATTTTACAAGTTACATGTAGTTAAAGAACTAATAAATTAAAAGAACCAGAAATGAGCAGGAGTTTGAATAAAGCATCTTCAGACACAGGTTGTTAATTTGGAATCATCTTCCATTAGACCAAACTTGTGAATCTAGAATAGAGAAACCCTTAAGCACTTGGAGAGAAAACTAAGACCAACAATTGTTTGATTCTGCCTTAAAAATTCTTTCAGAGGAGCACCCCCTATGACAAATAATTCCATATAGTAGTAATATTTGCTCAATATTTTATATTTATGTAACATAGTGTCCCACAGCATTGGGAGAAATCCGAGAGTAAGTTGAAAAGGGCAAACAATGATTCTCCTTGTTAAGGGAGGATTTATCGGAAGGTAGAGGGGGAAAATTAGTCATTTGCCTAACTTCTTGTAGGATGGCTATAGGGGAATTATAAAGGAAGGGCCTGATAGCATTTTCTCCAAATAATATTAAGTAAGAAAATGATATGACTTACATGATTTTACCTTTATATCTACAATTTTAGTAAGGTTGGAAAAATCAGAACTTTAAAAATTTATCAATAAACCCATTTTTTAAATCTTTCAGATTTTATTTGGATTGAAAAATTAAAGAGCATGTTTTATTAAAAAAAGAGCATGTTTATGTGAGTTTATAAAAGTAATTTTTAGATGATATAAAAAGTTACTTATCATATCTTTAATATAAGACATATTTAACTGATTTAATTAGATTAAATAAATTAGTTAATATAATACTTTTTTTAAAATACACTGACTATCTTTCTTAATTTTATCTTTCTCTCTCTTATTTGATTATTGTTAAATAAAGTCTTAATAGAGATAATTTAAGAAAAAAAATAAATAAATATAGAAAATATATATTATATAAAATCTAATAAGCATTATGCCATATGTAAATAAACGCTTACCTTTAGGATTGGAAGGAGAAACAGAAAAGGAAAATGAACAAGATACTAAGCTTGCAAACATTCATATTCCTTTTGATGTAGATATTCGTTATTAAATATGCTATCGGAATCCTAGAACATGGTAAGCGTAGTCAACTGTCCCTAACTGTATCACATATGAAATATATGTTAGATGGCGGCAATTGGAGAGAGCGTGGCTACCCAGGTCGCACAATCATTGGCAGATAAAGCAACGCAGGAACTCAAATACTTGTGTTGTTACAAGAGCTATGTTGATGACTTCGAAGAGGAAAAGACAAGTTTGAGTGCAAGAAGAAGCAGAGTGCTTAAAGATATTAAAGAAGCCAAAGACAGAAATGAGAACCAGATCGAAAATGAAGTTGAACTGTGGTTAGATAGAGCCAATGGTCTCGTAGAAGAAGACACAAAAGGAAAGAAGAAATGGTTTGGTTTGGTTACCAATTGCTTTTGGCAGTACCAGCGAGGCAAGGAGTTGGAAGGCAAGACGCAAAGTATTAGACAGCTGATGGAACAGAGCAATAGCTTAACTCGTGTGGCACGTTCAACTGGGCTTCCAGGCATCGAGTTCTATTCTTCTCCAAATTTTATGCAATTTGAATATAGAAAGTTGCAATTTGAGAAACTTACGGAGGCATTAAAAGATGACAAGAAGTTTATGATTGGACTTTATGGGCTGGGCGGAACAGGGAAGACCACAATGGCGCTAGAAGTAGGTAAAGAAGTTGAAGAATCAAAGGTGTTTGATAAAGTCATCTTTAGTGTTGTCTCAAAATTTGCAAACTTGAAAAAGATTCGAGACAACATTGCAACGCAGTTAAATTTTTCTTTCAAGCAAGGAATGGATGAATCTGAACAAGCACAATTGTGGAAAAGAATAGTAGAAGGTGAAGAAAAACTGCTTATAATACTAGATGACATTTGGGAGAATCTTACACTTCGAGATATAGGTATTCCTCTCGGCCGCCATGGCAAGGGTTGTTGTGCTATTTTGCTAACAACACGTGATTGGAGAGTTTGTAGAGATATGGGATGCCATGAGACTATTGAACTTGAGGTCTTGAATGTAAATGATGCAGTTGATCTTTTCCTATCGTATGCTGGCAAGAGCATAGACGGTTCTTCCAATGATATTAAGGATGTGGCTTTAGGTATTGTGAAGGAGTGTGGAAGATTACCAGTTGCAATTGTAGCAGTGGCAAGAGCATTGAAGTCTAGGCCTCTGAAAGAATGGGAGCAAGCTTTGGAAAGATTGCGGAATCCTGAGTCAGTTCATGATGTTAAGGAAGATTTGAAAGAGGCTTATAATTCTTTGAGATTAAGCTATGATCATCTCAATGAAAAGGCCAAACAACTCTTCCTCTTGTGCTCTCTCTTCCCAGAAGATTATGAAATGCCGATAGAATTTTTAACTAGAATGGCAATAGGTCTGGGGCTCTGTGGAGAAGCTAATAAATACTCTACGGCAAGAAGTCATTTCACTCCAATTAAAAATGAGCTCATAGATTCCTGCTTATTATTAAAGGTTGGGAATGAATCTGTAAAAATGCATGACTTGGTCCGAGAAGTGGCTCTATGGATTGGAAACAGACAGGTTCAAGTGGTCATGGATTCTAACACAACTTTAATGGAGAATGCCCAGTATTCATCTTGGAACACACTTGACTTTCCGAACCATTTTGATTGCAGAAAACTTGAGGTTCTTTTAGTTTGGCTAAATAATATAACACATTCTCTTACAGATAAGGTTCCAGATGATATCGTTGAAGGGATGGAGAACCTTAGAATTTTGGCATTAATGATTCAGTCAGAATATAAAATTTCAGCTGCATCTTTATTTAAATCTCCTCTATCATGGATAAATGATCGGACTTTAGCCATAAGAAAAATGGAGATTGGAGATCTATCTATGTTGGTAAACTTAAAAAGCCTCGAGAGTCTTGAACTGATTGAATGTTCAATTGTTGAGTTTCCAAACAAAATAAGAGAACTAGAAAAATTGAGATTGTTGGAGATGGTTGACTGTTTGATTGAAGCAAATAATCCGCTGGAAGTGATTGGAAGTTGCTCGCAATTAGAGGAGCTGTATTATGTGGCAAATCGTTTGGTTAGATCACTAGCTCAAACTACAACCCTTCCTAAATTGCAAAGGTATTATATAAAGTGTGAGGATGGTATTACTATTAGTAATATTTGTGGGGTGAATTTCCCAAAATCTAGATATTATGCTTCAAGAGTAAAATTGTCTAACGAAGTATTTAAATCCCTAGTAGCAAGAGCAGAAGTTTTGAAGTTAGGACGAGATTATTATAATAGAGGATGGACAAATATTGTTCCTGACATGTTACCTGTGAAAGATGACAACGTGGAAGATCACTTAACTATGCTTTCTTTGGAATCTGTGCATGAGATAAAGTGCCTAATCCGTACAGAGCATCTTCGATCTAGTGTGCCTATCTTCTCCAAGTTGGTTGAACTGCAGCTTTTAGACATGCATGTGGGAGAACTATGTTGTGGTCCTTATCCTGTTGACTTTCTGAAGCAACTGAAGATGCTGAAGTTATCAAGATGTCAAAAATTGGAAAGCGTGTTATTTGATGGCACGTTAGAGCTGTGTAATCTTCAGTCCATATGTTTGCAACATTGTTCAATTGCATGCCTTTTTCATCCATCCACAGCACATAGTCTAAAGCAGCTAGAAACGTTGGAAATTAATGGATGTTATAAGTTGAAATATATAGTAGCAGAGACAACGGAGGATCATTATTCTAATCAAAGGAGGCATAATGACTCAATTTTCCCAAAACTGAACTATCTCAAACTCGTATCCTGTCCTGAATTAGAATTTATATTGCCCATAAGTTTTTGTCAAGACCTTCCACTACTAAAAAGTATGCTTATTTTTTCTTGTGGGAATCTAAAATACATATTTGGGCAATATGCAGAGGAAAGAGATCTACACCAAATGGGAAAACAAGCCATCCTCCAGTTGCTAGAAGAAGTGGTACTTTCTAGAGTACCAAATTTTATTAGCATATATACTGAATGTTATCTCCCTATGCCTTCTTCTAGTGAAGTACAAAAGTCATCTCCAAGTACAAAAGTAGAAGATGGTAGTAGCAATTTATCAAGGGGTCTTCTCTGTTGTTTTTTGCCAAAATCAAATGCCTCAACTATACATCACCCTTCTGCTTCCATGAACACTCAACTGGACCATAATCAGGTACTTATATCTCACTCTATGATGTTGAACTATGTGTTTATTCATAATACTGGATGAATTATCCAAAAATGCTTTGTTGAACTTGTTATTGTATGATGAGAATAGCAATTAGTCTTAAGTGTTTATAAATCGATGGTTGTAGAAGAACTTAATTTGTTTATATAGAGTAGAATTTTCTTGTAATAATAGAAAAAGTTTGAACCTTAACCCTCTACCATAACTTGTCCTATCCTTTGACAATTTATGAAAGAAGAATTTACATGTTTGTACGGAATACAGGAATTAATGGAGAAATATGTTGTCAATGGAGCTCATGGATTTTTTATACCACCATTATACCCTTGCAAAAGTTTGAGAAGGATTGGGATAGTTGCATTCCGTGGGTTAAAGTCACTCTTTACCCTAGCCGTTGCTTCATCACTAGATTTGCTGGAAACGTTGGAAGTCAAGGAGTGTGATGCACTGGATCATATAATAACAGACGAGGGGTCTAACAGTCATGGTCATATGAATATTCACTCTATCTTCCCCAACTTACAGCAAGTTTCAGTCTGGCGTTGTAACAATTTGGAATATGTATTCCCAGCTTTTTATTCCAAAGACTTTAAGCACTTGGAATCTATGAACATCTTGAAGGCAGGAAAGATGAAATATGTGTTTGGAAAATGTCATGCTGATCAGGATCATAATGTTCAGAGTAAACTTAATCTCCCATCCTTCAAAGGACTAGACCTTGACGATGTACCAAATATGGTTAGTTTTTGCGCAGAAAACTATTATGTGGAGCTATCAGGTCTAGAATATCTTCGTTTTGTAGGATGTCTACAACTTCCCCAAACTTCTATAGATTTCTTCGTTGGAGGACACAAAAGACAGGAAGATCTCTCAAGGGGAAATGTATACCACTTTCCATTTTGTTTCTATAGTTTATAATCGATCACCTAAAGGGATTCTTTAATCCTAACATAGCTTAATGATATACTTACAGGCATTATCTTCCAAGGACAAAGGTAGGCCTCTTTCCAACTTTCAAGATTTGCCTGATTCAAGGGATATATACGTGGGACCCAAAAGCTTTTTGAGCTTTCGAAACCTCTCCAAAGTAAGCTTTGTAAGATGCAAAGAGTTGAAGTTCATATTGTCTGCATCTACCAAAAGAAGCATGCCAGAATTGAGAAAACTAACCATAGATGAATGCCAAGAGCTGGTGAGCATCATTGAGGATGATGAAGAGAATCAGCAAAATCCTTTGGATTCGCATCAACCATGTTTCCAAAAGCTACGTATAATTCAAGTGGGCCATTGCAAGAAGTTGAAATGCGTATTCTCTATCTCCACATGTGTTAAACTTCCAAGACTCCTTCTGTTGGATGTACAAGATGCTCCTGAGCTTGTGCAAGTATTTGAATGGAAGCAGGGTGCGCCACAAGATTTGGTCATCAAGGATGTGCTTCCAAGTCTAGTTGGAATAAGACTGGTAAATCTACCAAGTCTTCATACTATCTATCAAGGAATGGATTTCCAAACCGTGAAAATCCGTCTTGTGCGTCATTGTAACAATATTTCTTTAGATAATGTCAACGCCCGTGAGAGTAAGTTTTCACATATTGGATTTGATTTCTTAACCACATTCGCTGACAGCTATATATTATTTCTTCTCATACTAATAATAATGAAATTGTTGTTTGCTCGCAGTATTTAATTTCCATGATTCATTACAAAAAAAGCAGATGAACTTTTTAGATCATGACAACGAGAAGGATGCACGGGACATTATTTTTCATTGGGCTTTAGAGGTTAGTACCAGACTTCTACTAATTTTGGGGGAAATTCAGTAGTTGCACTACTTTTCTTATTTGGTGGGCTAAGATTACTATCTTTCTTGATGACTTCTACTCATTCATTTCTTTATTATCATTGCTTAGAGGAAAAGAGAAGAATTATTCCCGGAAGCTCGTGAGAGGGACCAGACAAAATCAGAACAGAACACTAGTGCTCCAGATATAGCACATGTACATAAATTATACTTTTCTATAATCAACAGACTTAGAAGAAGCCAACAAGCTTATTTCTCACTTGTTATCTTCTTATGGGCTATACAGAATACTGAGACATCGACAAGTGAAATTGTGGAGCAACAACCTTCTACTTCAAATGCAGTAGAAACTCCATCATCAAAGTCTCAGAGGGTAAGACTCTTTTCTCAACAAATGCTTTCACACTTGTTTATATACTCTTAAAGTTCTTAATATAAGACTTAATCGAGGAGTTGATCATAGTTATAAATATAAAATATATTTCCTATATTTATCAATATTTTCTCCTTTATTGATACCCTCTTAACAATAATTAAGTAAGAAAATGAGGGAATTAAGAAAAATAATTAAGGTATTGTAAAAAAAAATATGTCATATTAACTAACTTACTTAATCTAATCAAATTAATTAAATAAATCTTATATTAAAGACAAGAGAAATATATTGAGTATTTTTTGAAATATTGAGTAATGTAGAAGCGAAAAAGTGTTAATAGTAATAATTTTGGTTATCAAAGCTAACGCTATCAGTAAACTGACAAAATATTTTCTCTCTATTAACATATGGTACCAAAGTAAAGAGCAAATGAACTTGTTAAACAATTTCATATTTTGTTACGCCTGAGATTATCACTCTATCTTCTAATTTAGATAATTTAAGAGTGAATCCCAAATAAACAACTGCACTTATGTCTCTCTCTGTGTTAATAACATGGCTATTAAAGAATATCACTTTTGAAGAGATGGCACTCAAAGTAACTGCAAACAAACATATGTAACAAATTGCTAAAGAAACAATGGAGCCAAGTGTTCAAGAAGGTACTAGATTAGTTGAAGCTAGAAAATCATGTTAAATCATGTAAGAATATAGCCCTTCCTTTACATTCATTTGGGATCATTTGCTGAGTCTATCCTCCGCAACTCGTTCTGAGCAAACAACTCATCAGCTTCTACAAAGGTAGGTTTGTTTCTTTCATTTTAGTATTAAATATATCACTTGTTGCTTATTTATTCCTTTGCTTAGGAGTCATGTATAAAGGAATCAAAAGGTGATCAAGAAGCACTTGGAGAACGTATAAGTCTTACTGATGATCCTGAAAGACTTGAAGAACCTACCAATGACCTCTTCCCCAAAGAAACAACTAACAAAGTTGCATTGGCAATTCCACCTACTAATACTACTAGTACAACAGAAATGACCTCTCCATTGGTAAGTAATAACCTTTTTCTTTCCATTGATTTTTCAATATTGGAATTTTATTGAGAGTAATTTTTCTGGCTTGATGATTTGCCTAAGCTTGAAAATGTACGTATATTATGCTTTTCTATCACTAAGCAAACTTAGAAAGTTGAGATTTATTATATACATCAAAACTCAGTTTAACTTCTTTTTATATCTTTTTGTTCATATTTAGAGACAGGAAGTGTCAAAGAAGATTGCGGAAAAGGACTCCACAACACACAAACAGAACAATAACTCTCCAAATTTGACAGAGGTACATTTAATATGCTATTCGATAACAATAGGGATTGATACCATCAAATAACTTATTCATGTCTTATGGGCTACATAGCGTACCACTGCATCAGCAAATGAAATTGTTAAAGAAGAACTCTCTACAGCTCCATTATCTAATTCAGACATGGTAAGGATTATTCTTTAATTAATACTTCCACTTATATGTGTTTATATATATATATATATATATATTTCTATAGTCATGCAGACTTGTGAAGCTAACAAATTCTCTCTTACATATTGTCTTCTTCCTTTGTTCCATACAATAAATCTGTAACTCTTTCTATGTTTGAGATAAGATTTGTAAAGTTTATAAAGAGGCTTCAACTCATTTCATCTTTTCTTATATATTTTATGATTGTTTGGAATAAATAGACATTAAAAACTAATATATAGAGTTGGTCTAGTGGTATAAAGCCCTACTAAATCCTTCTGAGATACCTGATAATAAGATTATGTTAAATTATAAAATAATAGAGAGGCATTCAAACTAGTTATTAAAAAAGACTACAATGCACACCAAATTTGTCATAACTACAAAGACTATGCTTCAGTTGAGAAAACAGAGAAAAATGGGGAATTGCAATAATTGCAAATGATTGGCTTACTATTGCAGAGTATGATGCATATATAGGGTACAGAAGAAAACCTAATTGTACAAATGGATAATAATAAAATACACAGTGTCAGAAATTACACAAGCAGCTAAAGAAAATATTAAGTTCCTCTAGTATGTTTTAAAATATTAAAGAAATATGATAAAACAAGTTCACCGACTTGTAATTATTTAAAACAAAAAATTGAAAAACCTACATCAACTCCTTCTAAGGTAAACTTGCTGCATTTATTTTAGAATTAAATAGATGTCTTGTTGTTTATTCATTCCCTTGCTTAGGAGTTATGCGGAAACCAATCAATGGGTGATCAACAAGAACTTGGAGAAACTAGAAGCTTCAATGAAGCTCCTCAAAGAGTTGAAGAACCTACCAATGAATGTTCTTCCAAAGAAACATCAAACCCAGTGGCCTTGACAATTCCACCATCTATTACTGAAATAACCTCTCCACCGGTAGATATTTGGTTTTTAATACATTTGCACTATTGATACATTATTGATTTTGTTTTAAAATAATTTTTCCATTTCCATGCCCTTAGATCTCTTCAATCTCTTCCCCCAAAAAGCTTCAAATAGCAACTTCAACTGCTCACGTGGATATGGAATCAGGGAGCTCTGCTATTACTGATCAATCTACTCAAGTAAGCCTTCATTTATTGAATCAGATTTGGGATGTAATTTTGTTCTTTAAAATTGGCATACTCTAATGCTAGAATAGAACAATTTGATAATCAACTGCTTCCCATGTGTACTGAGTATCAAGACCTTTCTTGTGCTTCCACAAGTCATAGAGAACTTACAAAAATGTGTTTCTCACAACATTCAAGCAGTAAAATTAATGCTTCATTTCTTATATACCTCAAAACTCAGTTTATCTTCTTATATCTTTTTGTTCATATTTAGAGGGAGGAAGTGTCAAAGAAGATTGCGAAAAAGGACTCCAAGACACACAAACTGAATAATAATTCTCCAAATTTGACAGAGGTACGTATAATATGCCATTCGATAACAATAGGGATTCATACCGACAAATAATTTCTCATTTAAATAATATATTATATGCTCTGAATTATTTTAACCTTTTTAGTAACTTATTCATATTTTATGGGCTACATAGAGTACCATTCCATCAGCAAATGAAATTGTTAAAGAGAAACTCTCTACAACTCTACCATCTAATTCAGACGTCGAAAAGATTATTCTTTCATTAATACTTTCACTTATACGTGTTTATATATATATTTCTATAGTCATGCAGACTTATGAAGCCAACAAATTCTCTCTTACATATTGTCTTCTTCCTTTGCTCCAAATTTTAGTAGGATGTCAATAAATCTGTAAATTTTTCTATTTTTGAGATGAGATTCGTAAAGTTCATAAGAGGTTTCAACTCATTTCATCTTCTCTTATATGTTTTGTGATTGTTTAGAATAAAGAGATATCTAAGGTGAACTAATATAGAGTTAGTCTAGTAATATAGAGCATTACTAGATCTCTCTGGGTATTGAGTTTTATTCCTAGAAGAGATACTTATAAGATATATTATTGTTTATTCATTCCCTTGCTTAGGAGTTATGTGGAAACGAATCAATGGGTGATCAACAAGAACTTGGAGAAACTACAAGCTCCAATGAAGCTCCTCAAAGAGTTGAAGAACCTACCAACGCCAAAGAAACATCGAACCAAGTGGCCCTGACAACTCCACCATCTATTACTAAAATAACCTCTCCACCGGTAGATTTTTTTTTTAATATATTTGCACTATTGATACATTATTGATTTTGTTTTAAAATAATTTTTCCATTTCCATGCCCTTAGATCTCTTCAATCTCTTCTCCCAAAAAGCCTCAAATAGCAACTTCAACTGCTCACATGGAAATGGAACCAGGGAGCTCTGCTATTACCGATCAATCTGCTCAAGTAAGCCTTCATTTTATTGCATCAAATTTGGGATGCAATTTTGTTCTTTAAAACTGGCATATTCTAATGCTAGAATAGAACAATTTGATAATCAACCGCTTCCCATGTGTACTGAGTATCAAGACCTTTCTTGTGCTTCTACAAGTCATAGAGAACTGACAAAAATGTGTTTCTTACAACATTCAAGCAGTACAATTAATGCTTCATTTCATTTGCTTCAGGGTCAAACTTTGGTCAATCAAAGGGAGACCTCCATTGATGTTAAGCATAAAGTTGACCATGTAAAGCCTAAACAAATTGAGGAAGATGATCTTATCAGATTATTTCGAATAATGAGGGATGGTTCAGATTTGGAAGTTGGCTTACCTTATATTTCCAAAGTTGCTGCTTTTGAAGATGACAAGGTGTCTAAGGCCTTTGCTGACATTCATCGCCTTGAGAATGCACTCAACTTGTTGTCCACCCATTTTTCTGAAGGTAAACCTTCCTCTCACGGCCTCATTAGAGGCAAAATAGACTCTCTTCATCAAGAAATCCAAAGAATACTCTCATCCTTCAAGCAAGCTTCTGATACCATTGACACATTCGCCAAGCTGAAAGACAGAGAGAAGTGGATGGATGAACAACATTCTCAAAAGATGGAGGCAGCTATTACTCTTGTGTCTGAAATCCGCAATACTGAGGATTATATGATTGACCTGAAGGAGCAGATCTCTAGATTGCAGGACGAATTGAAGAGCAAAGAAAAGGAATTTGAATACTGTGAAACCAAACTTTCATCTCTTCAGAAGAAAAAGAAGGAATGTGTTTTGGACACCATAGGGTTCATGGAAGAGTACGAGGCTGTGAAGAAAGACAGGTTATCCTATGTGGCGGATGGCCAAACAGAAGCAAGGCAAGAACTAAGAAAGGTGGAAAATCAATGGCCTTCTTGTATGGCTGATTTGAGGAAAACAGCGCTTTTGTTGGGAATCCTTCTTAAGCAGAAGCCTTGATCGTTGGAGATTGTTATGTAAATCACCCAAAAATAACATAAAAAACATATATTTCTAGAGTGTTGCCAAATTATTTTTCACTCTATTGATCGGGATGTGATATGCTTAAAAGATATTATTGATTTTTCAATTCCTTACCATTTAAACTCTTTATAGTCATTTAAACAGTGACATTTCTTTAAATTCAGCTCCCCAAGATTCAATTTTTTTATAGATATGCCTCAACATATCTATAAATATAACATTTACGCAACTCTACCAACATCCATTCAAGCATTTTTGCACCTTTCTTTTTCATTAAACATCTTAGGTCACTGTCCTGGAATATTTCCAGCTTTAAAATCATGTGTCCCAATTTCAGTTTAGCAACATTCATCTCCTTATATCATACCCATACTACTCTTCTAATCCTTGATATATGACATATTTAACTAATTTGATTAGATTAAAAAATTTAGTTAATATGATTTGGTTTTTCTTAAAATATTCTAGTCATCTTCTTTAACTCACTCCCTCCTTCTCTTATTTGATTATTATTGAAAGAATATCAATAGGGATAATTTAAAAAAAAATAATAAATATAAAAAATATGTCTTATATTTAGGACAAAAATTAACTTCTCAATTAAATTATATATTAAGAATCATTAGCTTGTAGGAGTCATTACTCTCTTTAAAATTTGGATAGGATGACTTTTACGAATTCTGAAAATTTTCAGCTTGAACAGCCATCTTTAAATCATCATTTAAGCATCTCTAAGCATGGTTTAGTCATTTAGAAGCGTCAACCCCTTGGCTTCCACCATCATGCATGTATATAAATCTTAATACAATCTATCCACTTGAACTTTTAAGCAATCCTATATAGCTCCAGTAAAACAAACAAGAATACAGCATCCTTCCCCGCTCTGAAATTCCAGATTCAAAATGCACTCCAAAGAATTCGAGCAGCAACATGCAGAGGCATAAATACTCACATACAACATATCATCAAATTTATATTTTATCATATTATTTTATATCTAATTTATAAAATTTATCATATTTAATAGGCATTATTATATATAGTTGTTTTACTCACTTTATGTTTTAATTGATTATGTGAATTAAGTAATTAAAATGTCATTTTCTTGTACTTTTATCAATTTTATTATTTCCCTTAACTAAATTGATTTGCCTTAAAGTATTTTACTTTTATGTATTTTAAGAAATTAGAAAAAAATAAATAATGAATAGGACCTACATTAACCCTACAAAATTATATTATATTAAAGGATAATAGATAAAAATATTATATTTTCATATTTTTTATTAATTATTTTATTTTTTTATCCTATTACTTTTTATTTGAATTATTTTTAGGATATTTGAGTTAAAAGGATTATATTTAGAGTTATTAGAAAATATAACAGCTTGAGAGGATATTAAAATAAATAGAGAATATTATAATCTTTTAATGAATGAATCAACATAGAGACAATACCCTATAAGAAAGACATCAAAACTATAGCCTAAACCTATAAACCTATAAAAGGGGGACTTTGGAGCAATTCCCCATATATCAATCACCACTATCACAATTATCTTCTTCATATTTACCACAATTCCATCCCTTTCATTCTAAATTCTTTGAAGAAAGATGTAGTGGTTGTTCTTCTTTGTTTAGGAGTTGTAATGAGTTTTATTAGGGTTTGATGTATTCATTTTGCAACTTTATGATATCCTAATCTAGGTTTTGAATTTGCTTGATGAATATATTTAATTCGTTTTGAATAAATTTATAATCAAACTATTGTGATTCTTTTATTAATGATAATTTATCTTCCGCACTTATATCTTTTATTCTTCATATAAATTTATTTATATTTATCCTTTATATTCTTAATTGATTTATATGATTAATTTATAAAGGTTTCGTTGAATACCTGAAAGAGTTTTCGTTGAAAATTCTTATTATTTTTTGAGAATGGATTATAATTAATAATTGGTTTATAAGATAAGTGGTTGTTAATAGTTATTTATAAATTAAAATCATTCTTATTTTATGAAACATATAATTAGTTTTATAAAATTTTATAGAGTTATGCTTTTCAACTTAGTTATTGTTTTCTTTTAGAATTCTAATATTTTTTAAACGATAATAATCACACATCAATCATTAAGATTCCTCGTTTTCGTATTGATAATATCTTTTCTTTCTCTTACTTTATTCTCATTATTTTCTCTTTAGTTTTCTATAAATTATAATTAATCAAATTCTCTTTTATTTTTCCTTTTACTCACACTTAATATAATCTAGAATTAAGTTATATATTAACTCCGCATCAAGAATATGACCTAAATTAACCTCTATGCTATGTAAAAATTAATTTAGTTTAATTTGAGCAGTAAGCTTCAAGTTACACCTAACTACAATAATCTCACTTAATAGCTGACTTCCTCTCACTAAACATCAGATTTCAGTCACCATGCATTCGCATAATACGCCTCAGCTAAACAAAATGAAGATGGAACAAAGTTCAGGACTCTTACCTCTTAGCATAGGTATCCATCCAGTTGCGTGTGGATGAGATACTCTCTTCCTCCATCTTCTTCTCCTTCGAGCTCCTTCTTCCTCCTCGTTTTCTGTTTATCTCACTCTTTCTCTCAATTTGTTCCTGCTTGGTTGTTGAAGCGTCCTAATGCTTTAATATAGCGTATGTCTCCCACTCTTATAAAACAACTCATTTTATTGCATTTTCTTAGACCCAATACACCAAAAATCTAATGCTCTCTTCTAGGTCAGGTGGGTATGTTAATGCTAAATTTGAGTTAAAAAAAGAGGTTGGTTGCTTTGAAACTTGTTGATTACTCGAAATTGAACACTAGGAGGTGGGTTTGTAATGTTTTAAGAAATGGTTAAAACATTAGACTTAACGTTATTTGAGGTTAGTATTTTTGAAAAGCCTAATGAATTGAACTCCCAATACTATTTTAAACTATGATTGCCAAAGATCCTTGTTCTAGAGGTTTTATCACTTGCATTTATCAAATCATTTTCATTCCCACTCTTTCATATTGAAAAAATTAAAAAATATTTATTTTCGCATTTAGTAGAATTAGGATTTTAAACAAACCAACCATAATTTCCCCTAGTTTTAAGACTTTTTTTTATTAGATATAGATATTTTCTTATTAAAAACAATCATATTCATAGTATTATTGACTATTAAATATGAATATCTTTTCCAACGAGAATTTGAACATTTGGCAACCCATTTTTAAGAGGTTTTATCACTAATGCATTTTTAAAAGTTAATTTAGTAATAAACTAAGAGCCCCCAAAATGAAATAACTCAGAGATTATATTGCATTACTTAGTTTAAATTGTTGATTGGTACTCTAAGATATGACAAAGTTGCTTAATCACCAATCAAATAAATATTGCGTTTATCTATTTTTGTGAGTCACTCTAGTTTTGGTAGATTTTCCCTTCATTAATATATGAAATGAGTTGAGAGGATATAATTTAAAATTTGTTATTCTTGAGGTTAAAATTTTTGTTGCTAAGCATCTTAGAACATTTTATAATCCATCTAACACTTTAAAAAGTATCTTTTTAAGTATAATCAATACTCTAAAATATTTTATTATTTATCTATCAACATAAAGTAGTTTTCCAAACGCATTCAATACCCTAAAATTACTATTAAAAAAATACTTGTAGGTGCCAATGTACCTTAATTTATAGGATTTTTTGAAAGATAATGTCCAGGTAAAATAAGGGCACAATTTCTCCTAAAAAATTAATACTTCCACAATAAAATTGTGCCACAAAATATTTTAAAATATTAAATGCACTTAAAAAAAATACTCTAGGATAATAGATAAACTATAAAATATTTTAAGATATTAGATACACTTAGAAAAATAATTTAAAATGTTGAATACACCTTCACCCATCATTTATAATTATATCTTAATTTTTTGGCATGACACCATACAAATTTGAAAAATCATGAAGATTTAGTTTGGCATCCCAATTTCCTTTGAACTACTATCTTCTCAACCAAAGGTTATCCTAAATGTATTTTACAAATATAACATAGCATCGCCCTTGTTTCCCCTTTTGCAAGATATAAGCTAGCACAAGGAATTGCCTTGAATTACTTTTCTTCTTTCCCTGTGGTAGAATTGCTTTGCCAGTTTTAAACATTTGAACCTAGTGTTTTCCCTCAAACTCCTTCCTTAAGTATCTTGTTCTCATCATGCATCCTTGTACATTATAGGCATCTACAAGCCGTGACGCACAATTCTGTAGTCCTGCCATCTCTGCAATGCTTTCTTGAAATCAAACCAGGAGCGGCAGGCTCAATATTAGATTCGACAATTGCCTTTGCATCATCACCACTAGTGCCCAAAATTTTGTTCCTGTCCTTGAAGTCAATAAATGGTCCAGACTCATCATCCATTTCCTGCAGATCCAACGCATCTGCACTTTGTTGGGAGTCATTAGTAACCATATCCCTTATAATTTTTATAATAATTTTAGCCATATTGAATAAAATATTTATTAATCTTATTAATAATTTAATTTTAAATAATTACTTAATTGAATTACTACTCATTTAATTGAATTTATAACTTTTATAAATAAATAAATTCAATAATCTTCAATCATAACTTTAATTAGTAATAATTTTGTTAATGATATTAATCATTTTACTTATTATATTTATCAAAAATCAGAGACATTGATCATTTTACTTACGATATTTATAAAAAATCAGACTACCTATTATAGCAATTACATGTATACAAATGACAAAAATGTATTCGTCCTTGTTGTCACCCTTTGCCCTTGTTGTCCAAAAAAAAAAATGTGCCCTTGAGCGTGTATTCCAGTTGCCCCTTTTGCCTTCTATCAATCTCTCGATGGTTAGATACAGACTTAGCTACATGTCTAGCTATTTTTCCTAATATTACCAATAATTAAATTCATTAAATTCCAAACTTTTTCCAAGATGAGAAAGTTAACATAACAAATTTTAATACAAGGACATTTCCATAAAAATAATTTCTATCTTAATCTTTAATATAAAATATAGATAATAAATTTAAGTAAATTAAAAAAGTTAATTGTATAAGTTATTTTTGATAAATATAATTTAATTTTATTAAAATGTCATGTTTTATTATTATTTCTTTTGGATAAAAACTATTTAATGTGTATGATTAAAAATAATATTATAAAAAATTATAAATTTTAAAAATAAAATATATTTATATTTTAAATTAAATTAAACTTCCAATCACACTCTTTCCCTATAGAATTATTTCCTTTCGTTGATTCCTTTCTTCGTGGGAGTACCACAGCTTTTGTTATTTATATTATTTAATTATATAAAACACATAATTGGCTCTAATTGGAAGAAAAAGGTAAAACAGAATCAATGGGAAAACAGGCCATTTCATAAAACATTATTGTATAACAAGTTGTCAATAACTAATCCGTTCTTGTAAATATCTAAAACATTATTGCTAATAATTAATCTGTTATTGTGAATAGACAATTGTGCCTATAGATGGCGGGCTACCAATATCGAAGTTTTGGCTGCCGACAGGGGCGGCTTTCAAAAAAAGAACAAGAGGGGTAATGTGGTAAAAGCACAATATTTACAAAAATTAAATAAGCCTCCATGGACGAATTTGAGGTTTGTTAAATTCCAGTGGACCCATTTAAAATTTGAGTACTTTAATGGACTTGAAAGGGATTTTCTCAACATAATAGTTAAAATTATTAGTATTTGTGGACTTGACATAAATTAAAGAGGAAGAAGTTATTTAATTCTCAAAACTCCTAATTACTGACCAAATCATGACTAGTTTTAATTTCCAACAACTTTTATATTATTTAATATTTTTTAATAATTAAATTTTTCTTTATACCTAGTAGTAATCCCCTCTAAATTAAATGCAAGGAGTTGGGATGAAAATCAATTTGCACTCTACGTAGTACACACAACCACCGTTCTTCCAAACAAGTTCGGAGTATGACTCACCGTTGCTAATTACTCTCACCCCCACCCACCAATCACCACAGTTTCTGCAATTTCTGGGTTATGGCTTTGAGTTTGCTCTTCAGTCACTCCAGTTTCTGTTGATCTTCTTGTTCATTAGCTTGTCTGTGTTTGGATCCTTCTTTTTGAGTTTCTCTTTCTCTTTAATAATCTTTGCTGCTAGCTCTTGTTGTTCATCTTTAACCACACTGTGTGCTTTCGTTTACACGAATTCCTTTGATTTTTCTGGCCTCCACTCCATATACAGTTCCTTGTTTCCCTTCTAATTCTTGTTCTTTGTATTTGCATCCTTTCCTTTCAGTTGCATCTCTAAGTCCATTAATCATTCTTATTCTTCTCGAGTGCTCTACTTGAAGTCTTGTTTTGATTTCTCTCTCCGGTTACTATTGTTTTTCTGTTGCTCTTCTGGATCCGCTTTTTTTTTTAAAAAAAAACAAAAAATAAAAAAACCTTGCCCAGGACTCATGGTACCTAACTACCTATCCATCAATCGTTCCCTGTTTTTACTTTTCTTCATTTAGTGTTCAAATAAATTAAAAAAAAAAGGAAAAAAAAAGAAAAGAAAAAACGAAGGAAGAGCAGCGTGCGAGTGGAGTGGCGTTGAAATCAAGCGATAAGAGGTCAGTGTTTGTACTATTCTTTTTTTTTTTCCTTTTAAATTAAAAGGCATGATTAAAGTTATAAGTCTGGTATCGATTTTAATTGCTAAAGTAAATACAAATCTAAAAACTGGATAGTATCCATAAAATAGTATAAAAAAAAGTTATAAACAATCAAATTTGTGACCTCTCACCCCTACATTGCACACCATGAAATTCCTACTCGATTTGGATAGTCAGACTAGTAAATCAATGTGTATGTTTCCTATTAGCTGCGATCAATAGTTTTGGACCGGATGATTGAGTCAAATTTTATATATATACATATATTTTCTTTTTATTATTCATCCTAAAACAAGATCTTTATAAGTTTTAAAAAAAATAGTACTACATCATATTTATGCTTTAATAATTATGTTTAATTTGTGTGTGTATAGATTAAGGTTTATCCATTATCTTAAAGTATTTCATCAAGTGAGTGTAATATCCTAAAATATTTTGTAGTTGAATTTTGTCCTTAAAGTATTACGTTATGAGAAATTTCAACTTCACCGTTAACATTAAAGATTATTTTAGGATGTTGAATGGTACTAAAAAAATGCTTATAGATGTTGGATACACTCTCACTTAAAAGACTTTCTGAAGAGTTAACAACGATATTAAGATTGCTCCTAAAAGAGCATAGCACTAGTAGTAACTAACTAGTCCAAGCACCGTCAGTCAATCTAGACGTTATTAGGGATCATGATATGTTCTTCTTGTTTTTGTAATTGTAACCTCATTATGCATACAGATGGCGGAGGTCGCTGCCAGCAGTGCTGCTGCAACAAAATGTACCGAAATATTGATAGATAAAGCAATGAAGGAACTTCCATATTTGTGCTGTTACAAGAGTTATGCAGTTGACTTTGAAGAGAAAAAAGAAGAATTATCAGCTGCAGTGGAGAGCGTGAGAATGAAAATAAAAGAAGCCAAAACAAGAAATGAGACTCAAATTAATCCTAGAGTTAAGCACTGGGTTCAAAAAGCCGAAAAACTTATTAAGTTAGAAACTAGACCAAAGAAATGGTTTGGTTTCTGTACTGATTGGTTTTCACAGTGTTCACTGGCGAAGGACTTAGAGAGGTTGACACAAGAGATTCCAACAATAATGGAGAAAGCTGAGAACTTCTCACAAGTTGCACATGCGGCTGAACGTCCAGGCATGGAATTCTACTCACAAGAGTTTATGCAATTTAAGAGTAGAAACTCGATTTTTGAACAACTTAGGGAGGAGCTGAAAGACGGCAATAAATTTAGGATGGGATTGCAAGCAATGGGAGGATCGGGGAAAACCACAATGGCGAAAGCAGTTGGGAAAGAACTTGAAAATTCAAAGGCATTTGATAAAGTTATCTTTATTGAAGTTCCGAACCCTGTGGATGAAAAGAAGATTCGAGATGAAATTGCAAAGAAATTGGAGTTGAAGCTACAAGATGACAAGGATTTTGCAGAACAAATATGGTTAAGAATTGCTAACGCTGGAAATGTACTCATAATACTTGATGATGTTTGGAAAGAGTTCAACCTTGAGAACATAGGGATTCACCATGGCATCCATACTCTGGGTCGGTGTTGTGTTTTGCTAACCACACGTCTTGAGACAGTTTGTACAAACATGAGATGCCAAAAGACCATTAAACTAGAGGTCTTACCTGAGGAAGATGCAGTGGATCTTTTCCTATATCATGCTAGTGAAAGTGGGAATGATTGTCCTAATAAATTGAAGTTGTTGGCATCAAAAATTGTGAACGAGTGTGGAAGGTTACCAGTTATAGTTGTAGCAGTAGCAAAAACCCTAAGAAACTGGAATCCAAATGAATGGGAGGATGCTTTTCTTGCAACAGAAAAAGATTCATCCTTAAGGCATGGGAATACTGATGAAGAAGCGAAAAAGTTTTATAATTCTTTGAAAATAAGCTTCAAGTGTCTAGATACAGGAGCCCAAGATCTCATCCTACTATGTTCTATATTCCCAAGAGCTTATGAAATACCTGTGGGGCTTTTAAGCAGAATTGCTATAGGTTTGGGGCTTTGTGAAAATGTTGACAGCTACTATATAGCAAGAAGTCAGGTGCTTTCAATCAAAACCACACTCGTAAGTTCTGCTTTATTGTTGACTGCTAGAGAAGGATTTGTAAAGATGCATGATGTGATTCGCGATGTGGTCCAACAGATAGGAGATGAAAAGATTCAAGTAATCATGGATTCTAGGACAAAATTGAAGGAGAATGTAAAATATGCATCTTGGATCATAAATGACTTCTCCAAATATTTAGAGGGCAACAATCTTGAGGTTTTTTTAGTATGGGTAAATAATGCAAATGGTTCTTTGGAAGTTCCTGAAGCATTCTTTGGAGGTTTGAAGGGACTTAGAGTTTTGCTTTTGTGTTCTAAGGTTAAGTTTGGTAGAACATTGGCCTTATCACTTCCAAAATCATTTCATTCACTTGAAAATATCCAAACACTATCCCTAACAAATTGGGAGTTGGGTGATATGTCTGTTTTGCAAAACCTAAAAAACCTCCAGACTCTTCAATTGACAAATTGTTCAATTAGTGAATTGCCACATGATGTTAGCCAACTGGAGAAATTGACATTGCTAGGCTTGGTACGTTGTTCAATCAAAAGGAATAATCCATTTGAAGTGATTGGAAGATGCTTGAAACTTGAGGTATTATATTATGTTTCAAATGACGACACTTGCATTAATGCAAAGCCTTCTTATATTACTGTTCTTCAAGAATTTAAAATATATCATATAGAAGGCAGCTCCTTCATGCGTTCTTTTCAATTGGATGCTTCAACAAAAAGATATTTCAATTCAACCAATTTAAAAGGGATCTTGTCTGAAAGCACGGTCAAATCCCTAGCAGCAAGAGCAGAAATTCTCGAGTTAACAGAATGCAATGAAACAAGATGGACAAATCTTATTCCTGACATGGTTCATCCTATGAAAGATGGAGGCATGAATGACTTAATTAGGCTTTCTTTGAAATCTTGGCCTGCAATACAATGCCTAATCTATACAAATGGTATTCAATCTGATGCAACAATCTTCTCTAATTTAGTTGAGCTGCGGCTTCATGATATGCATGTGAGGGAATTATGTCATGGTGATTTTCCTAATGACTTTCTCAAGCAACTAGAGAAGCTACACTTAAGTAGTTGTGTTGAACTAGATGGCACATTATTCAAGGGCAAGCTAGAGCTGAGTAACCTTAAGTCTGTAGAGTTAGAAGATTGTTCGGTGACTTGTATTTTCCATCTCTCCACAGCTCAGAGTCTAAATCAATTGGAGAATCTGTACGCAAGAGGATGCTCAAAGCTGAAACGCCTAATAAGTGATGATGAGAGATCAGCAGAACAGAAAGTGGATGATCATCAAGATCCTAATCCAAAGAACCATCACCCCATGTTCCCAAAATTAAAGTTTCTCAAGGTTCAAGAATGTCACGAATTAGAATTTATATTGCCAATTTTTCCTTGCAAAGAGTTAGAAAGGGTGAAAATCTATGGTTGTAATGAGTTAAAATACATATTTGGGCAATGTCTAGAGGAGGGAGGACTGTATCAAATGGAAAAAGAAATCATACTCCCTTTACTACAACAAATAGAAATTGCAAAAGTACCAAAATTCATCAATATATATTCAGAATATTATCTCCCACAGCCTTCCCAAGTGCAAAAATCATGTGGCCCTCTATGTTGTTTATCTTCAAAAGCAAGGGCCTTAAGTATCGATGAACCATCTTTTTCCAAGGCCAATCTACAGGACCATGCTCAGGTACTCATCTCAGTCTCTTTTGTTGTTATGATTGTAATTATTTAACGTAATAACATATTGACAAATACTTGAATGTAACATAGGCATTAAAGGAGAAACATCTCAATAGAGCTGGTGGACTTTTCACATCACCATTATATCCATACAAGAATTTGAGAAAGATGAGTATAGACGGATTTTCTGAGTTGAAGTCACTTCTTACCCTATCCATTGCCTCATCATTGAAATTGTTGGAAGAATTGATAATCAACGAGTGTGGTGAATTGGAGCATATAATAACGGATGAGGGGCATGTTTACAATCATATGAATGACTGCTTTATCTTTTCCAACTTAAAGCAAGTCAGCGTCTTTAATGCTGAAAAGTTGAAATATGTGTTTGGAAAATGTCATTCCAATCAGAAGCATAATGTTCGTATGGAACTTAATCTCCCAGATCTCAAAAGACTATGCCTTCATAATGTACCAAATATGATCAGTATTTGCGCCAAAAACTATTCTGTGAAGGCATTATCTCTGCAAGACATAAGTTTGGAAAACTGTCCACAACTTTCCATAAATAGTGTTATGGATTTATCTGTTGATGTGCAAAACAGAGAAGATCTCTCAAAGAGAAAGGTAAACCTCTTTCCAGCTAGTTTTTCTAGTTTGTGAATACCAAAGTAGATAGAATTTATTATTTTGTGAAGATTTCTGCTTCTTGTAGCTTGTGTGTGCGTAATTGTGTGTAGACACATATATTATTGATTTTGATGACTTGTCCAAAAATATGCCCCGTATTACTTGCAAGTTAATTTTCCACGTCTGACTTCCACTTCAAGACGTTTGTAACTGTTAAATGTTCCCTCAGTATTTCACGTTTTCATTTACTGAAGTATTTAGAATGTTGAAAATTTTTACATTCTTAATAATGTTTAATATAGGAGTTGATGTCGTATGGATTAAATATGTAATGTGGCCTCTAGGTGATTGTTTAAATAGAAAAGAACAGAAAAAGTGAGAGAGGGGACATTTCAGTTCAAGCTTATTTTATATTTAAAGATAGTATTTCTTCTGTTTACAATATGAGAAAAATTAGGGGACAAGTTAAAAATGTTTATCTATATATTGTCAAAAAAGTTAAATAAAATCTTCTCTTGGATTCTGCTTTGGCTTTATAAGCTCTGTATAGACAGAAAAAAAGTACTTTCTATTTTTTTTAAATAGAATGCCATATCAAAACATTCTTTCTTAGTTTATTGAAGAAGAATTCCCGTGTTTACCAGGGAAAAAAAGAATTCACTTGCTTGTATATAACCAAGGCATCGAAAGCAAAGTCTGTTCCAAGTACAGCTCATGGATATTTTCCATCATTATATCAATTCAATTTGAGAGAGATTGTGATAATTGGATTTTCCGAGTTGACGTCACTCTTTACCATATCCATTGCCTCATCACTGAAGTTGCTGGAAACATTGGAAGTCAAGGAGTGCGATAAACTAGAGCATATAATAACAGATGAGGGGCCTAATAGTCACGGTCATATGAATGTTCACTCTGTATTTCCCAACTTACAGCAAGTTTATGTCGGGAGCTGTAACAATTTGGAATATGTATTCCCAGCTTTCTATTCAAAAGACTTCAAGGACTTGGAATCTGTGAACATCTGGAAGGCAGAAAAAATGAAATATGTGTTTGGAAAATGTCATGCTGATCAGGATCATAATGTTCAGAGTGAACTTAATCTCCCAGCCTTAAAAGAACTAGACATTGATGATGTACCAAATATGGTTAGTATTTGCGCAGAAAACTATTATGTGGAGGTATTATATCTAGAAGATATTAGTTTTGAAGGATGTCAACAACTTCCCCAAACTTTCATAGATTTCTTGGTTGGTGGACACAAAAGACCAGAAGAACTCTTCAGGAGAAAGGTAAACCTCTTTCCAGTTTGTTTCTCTAGCTTATAATCGATCACCTAAAGAGATTCTTTAATACTAACATATCTTAATTATATAGTTACAGGGATTATCTTTCAAGGAGAAAGGGAAGCCTCTTTCCAACTTGCAAGAGTTGCCTGATTTAAGGGATAGACCTAAAAACTTTTTGATCTTTCGAAACCTTTCCACCCTAAAATTTGCAGGATGCAAACAGTTGAAGTTCATAGTGTCTGTATCTACCACAAGAAGCATACCAGAATTGAGAAACCTATTCATATCAGACTGCGATGAGTTTGTGAGCATCATTGAGGATAATGAAGAGTATCAGCAAAATCCTTTGGATCTGCATCAAGTATGTTTCCAAAAGCTACGTAAAATTCAAGTGAAGAACTGCAAGAAGTTGAAATGCCTATTCTCTATCTCCACATGTGCTAAACTTCCAAGACTCCTTCTGTTGGATATAGAAGATTGTTCTGAGCTTGTGCAAGTATTTGAATGGAAGCAGGATGCGCCACAAGAGTTGGTCATCAAGGATGTGCTTCCAAATCTAGTTGGAATAAGACTGGTAAATCTACCAAGTCTTCATACTATCTATCAAGGAATTGATTTCCAAACCGTGAAACTCCGTCTTGTGCGTGATTGTAAAAATATCCCTTCAGCTAATGTCTGCTCCTCTCAGCGTAAGTATTCACATATATGTTGTTAATCATAATTGCTAACTGCTATATATGATTTCATCTCATAGTAGTAATGAAATTGTTGTTTTGTTTGCGCAGTATTTGATTTCCATGTTTCATTACCACGAGAGCTGATGAACTTTGCAGATGATGACTACTACTATGTACGGAGCATTATTTTTAGTTGGGCCCAGGAGGTTAGTGCCAGACTACTACTAATTTTGGTAGAAATTCAATAGTTCCCCTAATTTTCTTATTTTGTGGGCTAAGATTACTGTCTTTTTTTATGACTTCAACTCATTAATTTCTTTGTTATCATTGATTAGAGGAGAAGAGAAGAATCAAAGGAAGCTCTTGAGAGAGACAAGACAATATCAGATCAGAATAGTAGTACTCCAGATCTAGCAGATGTATATACATTATACTTTTCTATAATCAACAGACTTAGAAGCCAACAGATTTACTTCTCACTTGTTGTCTTCTTCCTTTGTCCCAAATTTCAACAGGATGTTAATAAACCTAGAACCCTTTTTTTCATTGTGGGCTAGGATTTATAAAGTTTATTTGACACTTCAACTCAATTTATGTCTTTTTGTATTTTTTGGGATTGATTGTTTAGAGTGAAGAGACATCCAAGGAGGCTGTTGAAAAAGACTCCACTATACAGAAGCAAAAAAGTAGTTCTCCAAATTTGAAAGAGGTACAAACTTATGCTTCACTAACGAAACAGGCTCATTAACCAATAAATGTATGATATGCTTGTTAATGAATTGAACTTCTCTGGCAAACTTCATCATCTGATTCAAATATTGTGAGATTGATTCCTTAACAAATGCTTTCAGTTGTATTTTTATTAAACTTTTTCCTTGATAAATGACTTTCTTATTGATTAATTAAACTTCTTTCGCTACTTATTCATATTTTATGGGCTACACAGAATACTGAGACATCAACAAATAAAATTTTGGAATTACAACTTTCTACTTCAGAGACAGCAGCAACTCCTTCATCACAGTCCAATAGGGTATGGGTCTTTTCTCAACAAATGTTTTCACACTTACAATGTGGAAGCGGCGAAGTGTTAATAGTAAGGATTTTGTTTTATATAAGAGTTGGTAGGTGCTTCTGATGCACTTAGTTATCATAGTTGACTCTATCGGTTAACTAACTAAAACAGATTTATATAGTACCATAGCAGCAGCAAATGAACTTGATAAACAATTTTTTATATTTTGATCAACCTGAAATTGTCACTCAATCATCTAATTCAGATAATTTAGAGTGAATCCCGAACAAACAATTTCACTTATCTGTGTGTGTGTGTGTGTGTGTTGAGCTCTTTTCAATAACATAGCCATTAAAGAGTATCACAGCCATTAAAGAATATGGCTTTTGAAGAGATGGCACTCAAAGTAACTGCAAACCTATGTAACCAATTGCTAAAGAAACAATGGAGCCAAGTGTTCAAGAAGGTACTAAATTAGTTGAACCTAGAAAAACATGTTAAATAATGAATTCAGAATTAAGCAATACATCACCAATTGCATCTGGTATTCCTTTAGAAAATAAATATCCACATGTAATAATATAGTACTTGATATGGGTTGAGTTTATGCTAAATGCCATAACTTGTGATGGTTTTTGCATATTTATGTTCATTTAGGATAATTTGGTTCACAAAGAAAGTTCATCAACTCATTCTGAGCAAACAATCTCAAATTCAGGCACATCAGCTTCTATAAAGGTAGGTCTGTTTCATTCTTTTTGCTTTAAATATATCACTTGTTGCTTATTTATTCCTTTTCTTAGGAGTTATGTGAAAAGGAAGCTAAGGGTGATCAAGAAGCACTTGGAGAAGGTATAAGTCTTACTGAAGGTCCTCCAAGAGTTAAAGAATCTACCGGTGACCTCTTCACTAAAGAAACAACTAAGAAATTTGCATTGGCAATTCTACCTACTACTACTACTACTACAGAATTGACCTCTCCAGTGGTAAATAATTACTTCTTCTTTCCATGCATGCCCCCTCAATTGATTTTTTAAATATTGGAATTTTATTGATTTTCATTGAGATTAATATTTCTGGCTTGATGATCTTTAGGACCCTTCAATCTCTACTCCCGAGAAGCCTCAAATAGCAACTTCAACTACTCACACAGAACCAAAGAGCTCACAATCAGCCCTATTTGATATTTCTATAACTACTGAATGTCCACAAGTAAGTCTTTAGTGTATTAAATTCATGTTGGGATTTCGACTATTTTGCCTTTAAAATTTAGAATTAAGCAACGCATCCCCAACAACATTTGCCATTCCTTCAGAAAATGAGTCTCTACATGAATATTGTGCTTCCTCTCTGGGTTGAATTTTTATGATAAAAAGATGTAACCTTCAGCCGCTTTTTTCATATTTGTGGTCATTTAGGATAATTTGGTCCATAAAGAAGCCAAGAGTGAGGGAACCATATTGAATCAACTAGTACTATAAAAAACAGGACAAGATATGCATTCTAATTATTTTAAAAATTCTGGCATTCAACAGAAGATTTTATATTATATACAATGTTAGTGCCATAGAAATATTAAACTTACATATCCTTTGGTGTTGTGCAGAATCTTAGAGCTACGTTTGGCGAAAGTCCTTCATTAGAGAAATATGACAAAGCAAGTTCATCAACTTGTTCAAAACCAAAAATTGAAAAACCATACACATCGACTATTTCTAAGGTAAGCTTGCTGCATTCATTTTGGCTTTAAATACATGTCTTGTTACGTTGTTTATTCATTCCTTTTGCTTAGGAGTTATGTGGAAAGGAATCAATGGGTGATAAAAAAGCACTTGGAGAAAGTAGAAGCTCCAATGAAGCTCCTCAAAGAGGTGAAGAACCCACCAATGAATGCTCTTTCAAAGAAACATCAAACGAAATGGCATTCACGATTCCGCCATCTACCACTGGAATAACCTCTCCGCTGGTAAATATTTGGTTTTGAATATATTTGTACTATTGATACATTATTGATTTTCATTCAGATTAATTTTTCTATTTCTATTCTCTTAGATCTCTTCAATCTCTTCTTCCAAAAAGCCTCAAGTAGCAACTTCAGCTGCTCACTTGGAAATGGAATCAGGGAGCTCTGCTATTACTTATCAATCTGCACAAGTAAGCTTTCATTTTATTGCACCGGTTTTGGGATGTAATTTTATCCTTTGAAAACTGGCATATACTAATGCTAAAATAGAACAGATTGATAATCAACCAGTACCCATGTGTAATACAATACTTTGCTTGTGCTTCTACACGTCGCAGAGAACGTACAAAATTGTGTTCTTACAATATCCATGTGGTACAATTGACGCTCTTTATTTCATTTGCTACAGGGTCAAATTATGGTCAATCAAAAAGAGACCACCATTGAGGTTGAACATGAAATTGACCATGTAAACCATAAACAAATTGAGGAAGACGATCTTATTAGATTATTTCAAATAATGAGGGATGGTTCAGAGTTGGAAGTTGGTCTGCCTTATATTTCCAAAATTGCTGCTTTTGAAGATGACAAGGTGGCTATGGCCTTTGCTCACATAGAATCCTCATTGAAAATAGATCTCAATCAGATAGCTAACTCTGAAGAACACGCTCATCGCCTTGAGAATGCGCTCAACTTCTTGTCCACCCATTTTTCTGAAGATGGACCTTCCTCTCACAACGGCCTTCTTAGAGGCAAAATAGAGTCTCTTCATAAAGAAATCCAAAGAATTATCTCATCCTTCAAGCAAGCTTCTGATACCCTTGCCACATTCACCAGGCTTAAAGAGAAAAAGAAGTGGATCGATGAACAACATTCTCAAAGGATGGAGGCAGTTATTACTCTTGTGTCTGAAATCCGCCATACTAAGGATCATATGATTGAACTGAAGGAGCAAATCTCTAGATTGCAGGCTGAATTGAAAAGCAAAGAAAAGGAATTTGAGGACTGTGAAACCAAACTGTCATCTCTTGAGAAGCAGAAGAAGGAATATGTTTTGGACACCATAGGGTTCATGGAAGAGTACGAGGCTGTGAAGAAAGACAGGTTGTCCTATGGGGGGGATGGCCAAACAAAAGCAAGAGAAGAACTAAAAAAGGTGGAAAATCAATGGCCTTCTTGTGTGGCTGATTTGAGGAGAACTGCCCTCTTGTTCAGAATCCTTCTTAAGCAGAAGCCTTGATTGTTGGAGATTGTTATGTAAATCACCCAAAAATAACATAAAAATATAAATTTCTAGAGTTGAGGAAAATTGCTTTTCACTCTATTGTTGGAGATTGTTGTCATGTGTGTTATGGTTGTGTGCGTTATCATTGCTGGATTTAGTATTGATATCTTGTGTATAGGGGTAATATTGCTTATGTATTTGCATTGTATCTCCTTTGTAACGTTTTTTTCCTCGCATGCTAATCATAACGGTGCAACAAGGAGATATTTCCAATCAGAGGATGCTTGTATTGTAGTAACTGAATAAGTTCTGGCCAAAACAGAATCTTTTACATAAGCCTTCTTCATTGGCAGCAATTTTTTTACATTTTCTTTTAATTAAATGATAAAGAGCACTTTTGGAGAATTAAGAATCGTAGCAACACAATCCGGTCTATAACATGTTTGACAAACTTCCAACATGTTTCCTTTGAGATATTATTGCCAGTCTATAATAAAAGAATTAGTTAGAAATTAGATTTAATTTAAAATATAATATTTCAATCTATTTTATTTCTTAAATTTATCATTTTTTTAAATTAATTTATTCAATTTATAAATTAATATATAATCTAATATTATATATGAATATTCTAAAAAAATCATATCACATTTATTTAAATTAGCCAATTTAATTTATTTTTTAAATCTACTAAAATTAGTTAAAAATTCTTATATTAGCGATAGAATGGCGTATTAATTTTTCTTCATCGACTATACCCTAACTATGAAACTTATTAACTAATTAACCAAACTCCCCAAACTAATATTTTTTTATAGAGAGTATTTTTTATATTTTATAAGAAATAACTAATTTTAATTATTTTTATTAATTTATGTATAAAATTATTATAAGGCACTTTTTCTTTGTTTGAAAGTCTCAGTGGCTAAAGAGAGTTTAGAAATTATTTCCCCTTAATTAGTTTTGATGTAATTTGGATATATCTCTCTCTTATAATAAGAAGAGGAAGAGGAGGGAGTAGCAAATAACTACAGTGCAACTTGTAGATTTGGGCAGAATATGGAGGTTGGGATTGGAAGGTATAGAAGAATCACTTTCTGTAATATATGTTTGGTATACAAATACTTGTATCTGTGGTATTGTATACTCCTCTATGAAGTAAATATACATATATTAAATAAATTTATTATTTATAAAAATATTTTTTTATTTTTTTAAAATATCTCTTTAATTATTTATATTAGAAAATACCCTATTAATATAAATAGTATTTAGATGCACAATTAATAAAGATAGTTTGACAAAAAAAATATTATTCTTCCAATTTTTAATATAAGAGTGAAAAACTATATTTGTGGATATTAAAGAGTAATTATAGTAAACATATGTTAATTTCTTTAAAATATATATATTTTTAATTATGTGGATGGTAATTATACTTGATGAAAACTCATTTATTATATACAATCAATAAAAATATTTTAAATAAATAAATTTAATATATAAAATAAATTAAGATTTTATATTTAAAATTAAAATAAATATTTTTTTTAGATTTTATATTTAAACTGTTTAGACTAGAGGTAGTATAAATTTATAAGCAAAAGTTATAAATGTTTTACAAAATAACGCATCAATTAGATGTTATGTTTATTACCAAGGCAATATTAAAAAAATATTTTAATTAAGAGTTAATTAATTAATTTAATAAATTAATAAAATTAAATAAATTAATTAATTATAAAAAAATTAAATTTTTAAAATAAATTTATATTATATATATTTTAATCTATCTAAATTAATTAACTAAATTTTATATTTTTTTTAATTATAATTAATTTAATTTATTTTTATATATATTTAAATTAATTAATTAATTTTATATTAAATACAGAAGGAGTAATATTTATTACAAAAAAAGATGAAGAAAAATTACATTTAATTCAAATTACACCCGTTACACCGATTAGCATACCCCATCTTTATAGAGCGATAACCTTGTTCTTATTCATGGATGCCACTGTTGTTCCGTTTAGTTAATCTCAGGCGACAAAAAAAAATAGAAAAAAAAAAGGTTAATTGCCTACATACACGAATCAAAATATCAATATCAATATTCGGTCATATAGAGCTCTCGAGGAGGAGAACCATATCCCCAAGTACGCCAACGGCGCTTTCAATTTCAGCTCTGAACCATTTCTCATCCACACAGCTCAGATGCTTTCCTTCCAGCTTCATTCTCACCTCCCCTTCCTCTCTTGTTCCTTCTTCCGCCTCCTCTGCCATCTCGCCTAGGAGATTGGCTGCGCTGGCCATCCCAAAAAGCTGTCGTTTCCGACGCATTTCCGCCTCCGCTGCTTCTGGAGATGACGATTCCCGACGGGCCGGTGAACTTTCGTCCCTCTCATCTGAAGTTGTTGTTCTCAATGTTGAGGTATGAGCTGGCTGTTGTTTCGGGGAGTTTATTTATTCATTTGAGAGTTTTTTTCCCTTATATTTTGTTTTTGTGTCTGTGAGCTAGGGTATGATGTGCGAAGGATGTGCAGATAGTGTGAAGAAACTTCTAGAGAGTCGGGTAAGTTTATTGGCCTTTTAATTGAGACTTGGTTTAGATCGGATTTCTTGTCGTAGAACATTGACTTTTATATCATTCTAGTCGACTACATGACATGTTTTTAGCCGGAAGCATAGATTTAGATGTGAAAAAGATGGTGCTTACGGATTTCAAAGCGGTACACAGTTTTCTCAAGTTACAGAATTCTTCTAGTTTTAATTACAATACTTTTACTTATTTCCTTATGATTAAAAAATATGAATGTAGACATAAGTTGTAGTGGATTCATTGGTTGAGCTGATTCGAGGTGTATGGAGTAAGGTTTCGGATGCAAGTGTCACTAGCCTCAAAAGGAAAAAAATCAAGACAAACAAACCATTCAAACCTCGGCAGAGAAATTTAGATTTTTGGGGACTTACTAGTTGCATTTAACTGTGTTTATAACAATGAGTAAAGAAAGCAATATTTGTGGTATAGCTTTCACAATTTTACTTTAAAACCACCTAAACCTTGAATCCAGGGTGTAGGGAGAAATAGTAAAATTAGCATTCATGTTAATATCTTTCCAACCTTTTCATTTTCTGACTAAAAGATTAAAAAATAAAAATGGTATAGATGATTGATGATATATTTCTTCTTAAAATGCATAAGCATGCAAATATTATATTTTGAATTTTCAGCTATCTGAGGCTCTGTTCTATACTTTTTTTTATTATTATTATTAATGGACAGCCTCAAGTATCATCTGCTAGCGTAAATCTAACAGAAAAAATAGCAACAGTTTGGCCAGCACCTGAAGCAAAAGCTGAATCAAATTGGCATGATAAATTAGGAGGTGGACTTGCGGAGCATTTAACTAGCTGCGGCTTCAAGTCTAGCCTTCAAAGTAGTGAGATTCTAAGACAATCAACTTTTTTATCATGTCATTCAATCAACTTTTTTATCATGTCATTCAGTTTACATACAATTTTCAACTTTTCACCACAGTTGATGCAATATCCAGGATTCGTGGTTAGACTTGAAGTGTTTCCTTTTTTAGGGACATTTTGTTTGTGAAAAATCCTACTTATTTAAAGCGTGATTGTGCCTTTTCGTTATAAATTGACCTTTGAAAGTATCATTCTTCTTAAAGGAGAGTTTAGATAGTTAATTTGCTTTACACGAAGCTTGCTGCAGGTCAGGAAGATAGCAACTGAAGGAGTTATACCATAAAGAATGATCGGTTATCTGGAGTCTAATGGTATTTCTTCATTTCACATGTTTTATCCCCATACGTTTTATGATTTTTGTTATCAAATCATATCTTCCCTTTAGATATATGCGTAGGTTTCAAAAGGATAGTTGATTATGAAATATTATAATTTTAATTTCTCTATTCAACAGGCGAGTCTCTGAGGCTTCTTGTGGTGTGGTGTTTTATAAAAAGATCTGTTCTTGGCAAACTCAACATTTTGAAGAATTTGTTGATGTTGTTCAATATGAAATAAGCAATCTTCCAAGATTTTAAAGGTCTCTAGTTAATGTGAAGTTTGGCCCCAAAAAAAGAGTTAATGTGAAGTTTTTTTCTTGTTACAAAATTTTTTAGAAAAAGGTTGAGCTCACCTACAATCTAAAAGTAGGGCGAAATCTCCCTTCATTGATTATATATAGTTGGTATGCGAATAATAGATGGGAATATCTAGTGGTGTACTTGATTGATGTTTTGACTTTCGTCTTTAATTGATGTATTTTATGCAATTACATAGATTCTCTTTTTGGTAATGAACTAATGCGATTCCATTTTGTCTCAATCTTTACAAGTCGACGTGAGTGGTGTCAAAAGTTTGATCCCTATCCCTTTCCATTGCTTCGAAGGCTTAGGAGCCTTCTTTGTATTGTAACCCAACACAATAGTATTTTCTTTTGAAGATTTATTTCATCTACTGTGTCCAAATATATATATATTTATCAAAATAAACTCAGTTGTAGTTTATAATTTGATGTAGTTAAATCATTTAAGAGGAGAAATAATTTATCTTGAACCTCAAATTTCATTTGCGTTGCTGTTTGCCCGTGTTAGCGTCTATTTCCTCGTATATTTTTAGGTGGTGCGATTCCTTATTTACACAGAAAAGGCACTTATGGTAAGATGATTCTGTAAATTTCTTATTAAATTGGAATCCTCGGATTTATGTCAGCCCAAAATTTTTTATTAAAGTTTACTTTTATCACGGTATAACTTTGAATACTCTCAAACTTCCTCCCATTCGATTCAATTTACATATCTATAAAAAAAAAACAAAAGAAAGAAAGAAAAAAAAGGAAAAACCCGTGACAAAGAAACTATGATTTCACTTGTGGTCTAATCAGTACATCTCCAGAACAAAGTCCAAGCGAGAACAAGAAGCAGTTGAAACAGAGACTTGCACAAACTTATCCTAACAACAAAGAAGAATGAAATTGAAGACAATCAGCTGCCACTGTACAAAACTCAAGATTCTATCACTGTTCTCTTGCCAGTCTTTAATATGTGAGGAATATGAAGAATCCAAAAAATGTTTTTTTTTCACAGCCGCCACCATATTTTTCAAAAAAAATATCTATTTCTCTTTGTTCTCAGGCCTTTCTATATATCCAGAGGGCAACCCCTACAAGTTACAAACGGAAAATTGAGATGAACTCTAAAGATATGCGCCAATTAGGGGATCCAAACAATGAGGAATGATCAAAGAAATAATTCTGTGCATTCCAAAAAGAGACGATACAAGCACCACTCTCTGCCCTACGGACACTGTCAAACCATGTAAGTCATGCCAACCTGCATCAGATTCGAGTGTGGTACGCTTAAAGTTGTGATTCCTCTCCTGCAGTTCTTTCTCAAGAAAGCATAAAAGTAGTTAATAACCAGCTTCTTTATAAACCAGGAATCCTTCCTTGCCCTTATATCCCCATGCCCCAGAAGATAAACAACTCCGGACTCTTTAGCTTTTCGTATAAAAGAAAGCTCCCTTTCGAGACTTTGCTCTGCATCAAGAACTGGGGGACTTGACGATTCTGGGTTAACCTCCCGTGATGTGCTTGCATCTAAAATGGGGTTGTGTGTACCCTGGAAATCAGCCAAAAGAGGAACACCAAGTGAGTAGACACTCCCATTGGGAGCTATGAGAATCCTTGAAACAGAATTCTCTTCCTCTGCATCTGAATCATCGTCCCCATCACTTTCCAGTGATCGCTCTTGAGTCTCTCGACGTATGAACTTTTCCAGGCTCTCTATTAGCAACTGCTCAAAAGCCTGGTGATTTTCTTTGCGAACATCTTTATAACCATATCTGTAGACAAGTAAAAAGTTGAGTTGCAAAATAAAAAATAATGATAATGTGAAATAATTCACTAAATGATCCACAAACCATCCTTTGCAAAAGTTGAAGAAAAGCTATTGCAAGCAATGTTTCTTAAAATAACATAACATTTTTGCCACTGCATATGATTTTTCTAATGTTAAGCATGTTCTGTATGTAGATTTTGAATTCCCACTGATCTCATCTCTAATACAGATTTACATATCCTGGATACCCAAAGGAGACCCAAAAAACAAAGAAAAAGAAAAAGAAAAAAAACTACCTGGCAATACAACGAAATATATGGTAGCTTTTTGGGCAGACCCGCCGGAAAAGGAACCTTTCACTTTGAGGCACCACAGGGACTGGAACATATTTGATGCACACAAATATAACCATGGAGTGTACTGCTGGAAGAGTAGTAAGAAAATGACCAAAAATTGCGGGAATGCCTTTAACCAACTCATTATACAGTAAACCTATCCCAGGAGCTCGAATTGTCCCAAGATTAGAACCCAATTCACGCATTAGATCCATTGACAGCTTTTGCTTGACTTCAGTTTCATACTTGAGTTTGCTTCCATAATTCCATATATACATGATAAGAAACATTATTACGCCAAAGACCAATATTATCCAACTTCCATCTCCCACACTCCACAATACTGATGAAAAGAAAGTCAATTCCAATCCCAAGAACACTACCACAAAACTCAACACTATGATGATGTGAATCTGCCATATAAGAAGCATAACAAGGGTTACTAAAATAGTTGTCATCATCATCACCCCGATCTCAGCAATGCCTGAAAAAGAAATTGAAATATGCTAAATACAGGTATGCACAATTAGAAGAATGTTTACATATTATTATTAGTTTTATTATTACACCACCAGTAAGGCATTTTCAGAGGCTAGAAACTAAAGTCCAATCCTTCCATCTAGCTAGCAGAAAGAAATTATTATTACTTATTATTTTAATTCAGTTCTCCCTTTTTTTTTTGGGGGGGGGGGGTGGACGAGAGGGGGCTTATCTGAAAAACAAGAGGGTGTACAGCTAGACATTCTCCCAAAAAAAGTGTTAATGAGGCTAGAAAATACAAGGCTAGCCAAACCCTTCGCATGTGGTTTTCATGACCACACAACACTGGTTGAAAAGAAGGGTAACGATGTTTTTCATGCAGTTCAGATAAATTACAAATGGTCCAGAAGTATGATTACTTCCCAACTAGCAGAGGACATGCAAGAGGTACAAGAGCAGTTCAGAGGTGTGCTTGAATTGAAAAAGGAAGTGAAATTTTGATGTTAATACTTTATTTGATTTTATTTAGATTATAAAGCTAACACTTTTCTTCCATTCTCCTTATTCGAACCTAACTCCAAGAAAATGATGATTAAAACTTCAACTCCTTTCCCTTCCCTTTCTTTACCCCCTGCAGTTCTTGATATATGCAGAAACATAAGCTTCTTTTATCATGCTGATTACACATTATCAAGTCACAACTCTGCAAATAATGAGTAAAAATTAACAATTTGTCTCCAGTAATAAAAGATAAAAATATAGGAACTGAAACAACAAAATACCATATGCATTCCCAATCTCATCAATGTTGGATATAGAGTAGACAAACATTAGTGAAACAGCCAAAAGAAACCAGTTTATGACGGGGATATAGATCTGGCCCATAAATTTGCGTGAAGTGTGAATGATTTTAAGACGAGGGAAACAGCCAAGTGCAGTTGATTGCTTTATGCATGAAAAAGTGGCTGTTGTCATAGCTCGACTTGCAATTAGTGCAGCAATATTAGCAATGAAAAAAACTGGCCAGAACGCACCACCTGCAATGCAGACAGACAGCAGTATTAAGTAAAGATCAAGTAAATCATAAAACATGAACCGAGATAGAGAACAATAGGCCAATAGGTGTGCACTACAGATGAGAATAGATATCAACACCTACTTGGAACAGAAGAAAAAAAGGCTTGACCAGCATCAGCATGGTTTTCCATAAGGTATGCCGCTTGACCCAAATAACCCAATACTAGGCATGGCAAAACAAGAAAGACAAAAGAAAGCTGCAAAAAACCACTATCAATTTCATTTATAATTTGGATGGCAAGAAAAAGTGAAAGAAATGAAAATAAAAGCCCTAACATCCAAAGCCAATTTCAATATACTTAATAAGCCATTAGTTTGACTGCTTCTATACCTGAACTGATCGTACAGAGAAATAGCAAAGATCTGCAAACATGGCCTCAGAACCTGCAGCATTATTCAGTAACAATATAAAGCAAAGACTGAAGAGATTATTTACGTTCCAGCAATAGCTATCCATGTTAAGCATTCACCACAGTATAATAGGAAAACATTAAGTTTGGGTGGCTGGCAGGAGAGTTAACAAAATATGCATTATGAATATCAGTAAAAACTGAAGAATTGGACCAATATACTCCAAGTGCTAACAAATAAATAATAATTAAATATTCATTCCAAAAAGTAATCTTTACTATTAGTTTTTTACATACACTTCTGGCGTCCCCTGAGGTGCTTCTCCAAAGCACTTTTGACACTCAGATTTGAAAAGGATAATGGTAGGACGCTCGGAAGTTCAGATAAGATTAAACTATTCAGGAAGAACATACTAATCAAATCCTTGAATAGCATCCCGAGGTGCTTCTCCAAAGAACTTTTGACTTTGAAAAAGCACCCAAAGAAGCACATCTAAAATTACTTTATCAGACACATATTTAGCAAACAAGGTCATAAGGCATCAGATATAAAAGTCACAATACTCGCAACAGTGGCCTCAGAATTAGTGTCATCTGTAAACTAATATCGCAAAACAAAAGAAAAAATATAGCATTACCAGTAGCACAAAGAAGACAGCCCCCAAGAGAATACCATGCTTTAGTAGAATTCCTCTTGAAGAAGTAATAAATATGAATAGGATTAAATGCCCTCAAGACAGTAGTATCATATTTGAGGAGATTGTATATCCCAATGCCCGCAAGAGAACAAAACCATACGAATAAAGCAGGTCCTACAGCAAGCCCCACTTTACTTGTTCCATACTTCTGTACACTAAACAAAACGATGAGGCAGGCAACAGAAATCACCACCACTTCATCTGCATAATCAAGGAAGAAGAAGAAAAATATTAATTCTACAAAATTTGACCCCTGCAGATGGGCATTATATGCATAATCTGCATATTAATATGCACAATCACAAACCATGTGCCCCTAAAAGCTATAGTATTTTCTATTCTTCAGACCATATTCAAAGATTGCAAAATATATTATATTTACTAATGTAAAGCAAATGTCTATAACCACTCCAGCTTCAGTCAGAAGAGAAAAATGAATGAAGCATGTGAATTCAAAAGGCTGCAAGAATATAATAATGATGATGATGATGATGATGCTAACAGATATTATGAGTACAAAAGAGTAGATAAACAAGTTAACACAATACCATGTTCAATGGCATCCACCCCAACTTTCAAACCTCCAACAGATGAAAGTACTGCAGAAAGAATTACATATAAACGTAAGAATGAACTTATGTCAAGAAAACAAAGAGAATGATTATCAAGATGCAACACTTTTCTATCAATACAAACGGGAAAAGAAATCTTATCCAAGATAGTCATAAGACACTAGGACCCCACCCCCTGGGGGCATTTTTTTCTCTCTCCCCCTCAGTTCCCTGAGGTAAGAGGTGCTAAAATTAAGGAGTTTAAGAGAATAAAATATTATACATAAGGAAAAAAAGTAAAATGTAATTGTTTTAATATGTATTCAGCATATAAATGAAATGTTCAAGTAGATCCTAAAATTCGTATAAAATAATCAACTTTCAAGATAAATTTTGACCATAAGCCAAACGGTTTTCAGTTAATGACCAAAAAAGCTGATGCAGCCAGGAGCCCTAAAATTCTGCAAAACATTTCATAAATTTATTCAAGTTTATTCTTCCAATTAACTACTTAAGTACTCTGTAACTTTTAGGTTCTTACTTCCTAGACTGTAACTCTGTATAGCATGCAAATTGCTTGAAATTGAATATTAATTAAATCATACTATAGTATGCATAATTAGAATGTAAGATTAAAATTTGGAATATGTTAGATAATCTTGCATCACCATAGCCCAGACCTCAAACAGTCTCCCCTCTATCCCCAACTTGTTTTGATTCCCACGGTTCTCAGGTGCTGAGGTGAGCACCTTCGACATTTATTGTAAATTCCCTCCACCCCCATCCCCAGCTGACCAAGTTTCCGTTTGACTGAGCATTATGAAAGACTCTGAAGTTAATGTGCATCATCAAGTTTGAATAAAAGAAGTAAAACTCTACTTCTAGGATCAATTGCTGCAACAGAATTGGCGAAGCTTATAAAGTAAATTCATAACTTCATTAGAAGAATTTTCAGAGTGTTATCATCAAAATAAAAAGGATTCCAAGAAGAATGGAAGGCTCCAAATTTTCACTAAGGCAATAGAGACAAGTGTCTGGCCCCCATCAGAGAGGTACCAAAGGTGTCCCACCTGGCTGAAAGGGCCTCACCTGAATCATTAAGTGGTGAAGACCCCTTAAAAAGCCTTGCCTCAGGGCCTCAAACAGACCTTTTGGCACTTTTAATTTCACTGGATAACATTACAGGTATGTTATTGGTATCAGTCCAGACAAATTATGACCAAAGAAAGTATGGAGCTAATTATAAATTCTTGAAATTATTTTGATAACCTGACATAGCTGGTGTAACAACCCCATTAGCTATCACCATAGAAGTACCAGCAAGCACTAATACAAGTAGAATCTTCTTTAGAGTCAGTGAAGTCTCCAGTCTTTCCTTGATTTTTAAAGACCGCTCAAGCTCAGGGGATGGAACCTTTAGCCTAAAGCTTGATATGCGGGCATCAGATGGCAACTGATTTGGCAAAAGACTCACCTTAGCATGACGACAAATTAACGAGTACAAGGCAAAAGTACCACCTGCAGTGGTTTAGAAACAAGAAAGATTTTGAGTACAAAACACCAAGGGGAAGAGAGTGATGGAACGTTGATGAATTAATTTACACTATGGAACAAACCTTCACCATCATCATTGGCCCACAAAACAACCAGGACATACTTCACAAGAGGAATCAAGAATAAGGTGTACAGAACAAGTGATAATGCTCCAAGAATGTCTTCATTTTCTTTTATAGGAGCTTTTCTAAACATAACGCTGAAAGTATACAATGGACTTGTCCCAACATCACCAAAGACAACACCAAGGGTTTGAAAAGCTAATACTATTCTCCTTCCCACACTGATATCCTGCAACAAACATAATGAAAATGACAAGTATTAAGGGGTAATGTGTACATTATTTTGACTGTGTATGCAGCTGTATCATCTTTTGAAGAGATACTATAGATTTTTAAAGGGTAGACAACAAGCACAAACCACATAAAGAGAAAAAAATTATTTACATCAATAAATGAACTCCAGCCTAAAGTTCATAGGACCTAAGAAAGCAATAGAAAAATTTCACAGGCACAAAGGTCTGAAAAGCGAAAGCTCTTTAGATACAGAACCCAAAACAAAAAACGAAACAGTTGCACTTCCAGAACTCTTTAGCAATCAGAAGATGAGAGAGACTGTATCAGGTAGCCTAAATCTGTTTCCAGCTCCAATGCAAACTATTATCATAACTCCATAAAACTGAAGCATATGCCCATTAGATTGCCTAACCTCAAATTCAAAATTAATTGGACACTTCCACAAAGTCAGAGCATGGCTTCATTTACCTTCTTTCACAAAGAAATACCTTTCTACATCAAATCTCCACAATAATTCGCCAGAAAGAGGTAGAAATACTAGCATTACATGCCTTCAAAATCATATATCATGTTCCCCTCTAAGTAATTTTCTTTATTTTGATAAAAAATCAATACTTATAATAAAAGAGGACTTCCTTGAATATATACAAGTATATTTAAATTCTTATAACTTTTCCATATGAACATAATGTTTTTATTTTTTTGGCTTGAACAGAACACCAGTTATAGTATCTAAAAACCCTTAACTTTGGACAATAACACTCCATTCCCTGAAAATTAATAAGTAAAAACAGGGTTCACAGCTTTACCACCTTCCCATTACCCGAGATGCCTAGATAATAATACTATAAATGAAAGAAGAAGAAAAATTCGCAGCTTTGGCCTAAGGGAATAACGAGCGTTCAGTTTCACTGGAAATTGAAAGAACTATGACAAGCCCATCAAAGGAAAGAAACTAATGCAATTCATAAAAACTACAACCTCATCATAGTCATTTCTCTGAGCACCAGGAACCTCAAGAGCTTCAACATCGAATGAGTCAATTCGCGGGCCCGTACGCGTTAGCCTTTGCTCGCCATTTTCCTCATCCTCCGAGTCCAACATGTACTGATACCGCGAATCTGCCTCATCTTCCTCTATCTCCGAATCATCCTCATCCTCCTGGAAAACCCACCTGGATTCGATGGAGTCCATCGACAATCCACCATTGATTTCACCTCTCTCATGATCCCCCTCCTCAGCCATCGCCCAGATAACCAGGACAGAGCTCAAATTCAAGATTTAGAATCGCACAGAACCGATGCAACTGCGAAACTAGCGACAGTAGGTATGTGGATACGCACAAATCAAACGGGAAATCTTAGGGTTCGCCATAGAAAAGTGTAGCGGGAGAGAGCGTCGATTGAATTTCTGGGACCGGATTTGCCATAGTGGTATGGCAGCATTCAGTTGAAGCTGCAGATCAAGGGAAAACGAAAAACAGCATGTGGGTCAGTGTTTGTGAACCTAAGCGCGCTCGCCTGCGAGAAAGTGGAAAAAGTAATAAACTTCGCTTGGTATCTGCTTATCGATCGAAGATGGAAACTTGGGTTCGGACAGTACCCGAATAAGGTGGGAATTGCTTGTGAAGCACGGGGCCCATTTGGCGCCTTTGTCAGGTATGAATTTCGTTTTCGCGTGGCAACTGGCAATGAATCACTCTGAGATTTTATAGTAAAATTATTTAAATTGTAATTTCATATAATGTTTTTTGCTGATATTTTTACATAAAAATCTTGACAAGAAATGTTAATGTCCATTGTCCGAAGAATTTAAAATATTTGTGGTTAATTTCCAAAGTTAATTGCACACATTTTTGAAAAACAGCCGAGCTTAGTGGATGGGATGTAATTAAAGATTCCTGAGACACATGAGCCTTGGCTCAAGTGGCATGCCCCCCGCCATCTCATTGAGGAAGAATTGGGGGTTCAATCCCCAAGTGGCTCAATATATGGGGAAGTGTGTGTGTGTGAGTAGTCCCTCCTATGGGGATGGTCTATGATAGGTGGGAAAAATTAATAAATAAATAAAAGATTCATGAGTTCAAAACTTCCTCATTAAAAAAATGAAAAAGAAAAACACACGCACAATTGTTTCTTCATACTTTTATAATAACCATTTTAAAAATATGATTCATATGAGCATTTATAAGAGAAGAACCAAAGAGAATATATAAGATTAAAATATTATATTTATAATAAAAATAACTCAAATTATTAATCTAGTTGGAGGTATTTTTTATATACTCTAATCCTAATTATAAGAGAGAGAAGAGCATTTTTTTGAATCCTATTTATAAGTCACATCATTATAGTTTTTATATAAATATATAATTTTATTTTTCTTTTATTATTATAATAATTTTATTCTTATGGGGTATAAAGTATACTAAATAACGATAAAATTATAAAAAATTTTAATTTTAAAGCAAAAAATATGAAGTTTAAGGTTTTTTTTTGTTAGTATATACTCCTCTAGTTTTATTTATAAAGTAAAGATAATGCTTATTTTAATCTTATTTATAGAGGAGAGAAAGATAATTTTTATATGAAAATACAATTTTATCCTTTATTTATTTATGTTGATTTGGTTTCCATTGGGTGTAATATATATTAAATAGTAATAAAATTGAAAAGTAGTTGAATTTTAGGTTAATAAGATTTAAGATTTTTATTGATATATATATAATATATTGAGAATGACTTATAAATATAATAGGATGGGATGATACTGTGAACATTAATGTAACTTATAAATAGATCAGCATGAGTATTTCCTTGTTTCTTCCCACCCCTGAAAGGAACGTGCCACCAATTTTAAATTTCCTATTAAGTTCCATTGCCACTCATTTGGACTTAAATGCAGGCGCAGAACCGTATATAATTCCAAGATAAAAATTAAGAGCTTGTGGGGCCATCGCCCCTGCTAATCTCCCTTATCTCCATTACTGCTTAAATGAACGTGTACTTATTTTTTTCAGCCCTTGAATAAATGAACATGTGCTAGAGGGAACAAACTATGGGAAAAAGAAGACTTCTAAGGAGGTTTTTAAAATTTATTACATTGTTAAGAGTACCAATTTTCATTCAATATACATCATGGAAAAGGAAACAAAAAAGGTACATGGATCCCACTTATTATAACAGATTTTACTCAGATTTAGAATGGGATTCTTTTCCTCCAAGTGTTTGGATTACAGCTTCTAAAAGTTTGATGTCTTTATCACGCTTTGAGATTTCTTCTTGCTTTGCACGCAGCTCTTCTATGTGCAGTCCAAATACCTCTTTGTTCAAAGTTATTAGAACTGTCCCTTATTTTTGCTGTGAATTTGAAATTGGTAAATACAAGTTGGACTTCTCAGGCACAATGAAATGAACAAATTTTGAAAATAAAGATGATGGTTACATTTTATGGAAATAGGGAAAAGGTTTCATAGAGAAGATCAGCAAAAGTTATCAAACATATGCTTAAAACTGAGTTAAAAAAAAATTGAATATAAGTGGCATGAATTCATCCTTTTACTTGGAGATGAGTGGGGAACTAAAAAACATAGCAATTTCATTAATAAGTTTCTTCAAACCATTTAATTCCAAGAACATCAAAATATGATGAAAGATAAAATAAGCAATTTACAACATGTTCAAATAAACAGCCACAATTAATTTATCACAGTGAACTTTCATTTCAAGGGGCGCATAGCTGACAAGGTAGCAGTTTTACTAATGATGATTACAGCATTGATAATTACACAAAGCTGATAGGATTGTGTATAGTGCGTACTGAAGAAATACAAAAGCCATGACTGCAAGATGCGAAGGATTTGATGGAAAAGAATGATAAAATTTTAATTATTCAACGTACTTGTGGTTTTCTCAAGCTCCTTTGTAACCTCTTGGGCACGTAACTCAGCAGCTTTCTGTGCTGCTTCAGCTTGTCGTTTTTCAGAGCGAGCATGAGCAGCAGCAGTGATGGCAGCAGCAAGTTCTCTTTCCAATGATTCCACTCTTTGTTCAAGAACCTAGAGAAAGGTTGGCTGAAAGATCTTAGTATCATGTTGGAATACGTAGTTGATTTCATAAAACAGAATATCAGCAAATAAAGACTTTTGAAATTACCAAGTCTAAAACTCATTTGCTTATTGTTATTTCAATGATAAATCTAAGTGAAGGTTATAGTATTCATATCATGCTGTGTTAGAAATAGACGTGACAGTGGTGCATTGGAATGATATATCTCTACTCCCTTCCTAACAATGTAGGTACAGACCTTTTCTAGACCAAATGGGAGCAAGTATACTCATACTTAACATTCACTCGGCCTCTTACCGATCAATCAGAACCTACCTTCACAGATAAATCCCTCTAATTGGCCGATTCTTGATGAAAACACTATTATAATAGGTATAAGTCCTCAGAAGAACTATACTCTAAAAGCTAACTGTTAAAAGTTAACTGTTAAAATTAGAGAACCTAAGGCTTTAAAGGCTCCTCTTTTAAAACAACCCTGCTAATATAGGACTCAGGACAAAGTATTTGTTAAAACAACTTCACTCTGTCAAAGGTTTATGTATAAATGCTGAAACAATAACAAGGATTAGTACTTGAGATTGTCTTTTTAATTTACTACATCGATGGAGGTGGGGAAAATCATTTGGACATGGATGGTTTATGGACCCAGCTCTCAGAATTCAGGACACCCTAAGCCCAATGGTCCAGGACAGAACTGATTAAGCAAACAGCCACAGATACGGCTTAGTGCCAAATGAAAATCTGCTGCACTAAGCATGAACTTTATTTACATAATTTAATATTTCTACAACATAATTCCTTCAAGATAATTGGAATGGATGCCAATAATTCTTTCAAAACTCTCACATATTCAATCTCCCTCATTGACATTCAAAGTCAAGATTCATTTATAAAGGTTGTACATGAAAGGATTCAATCTGTAGCATCCCTTTGTTTGATGAACAAACAATTTCGTGCCAATCAGTTAAAGAATTTCGGGTCATAATTGTTCGTAGCAATGAGCTGGTAAAACTGAATTGCATATCATGTACAAGATTTCAGGCATCTTAAAATCTGCAAAGCAATGAGCTGGCGAAAGTCTCATCGTCCACGAAAACAACTTTCTTGAGGACAAATTTCTGGAGAGACTCCAAATTGGAAGCCATCTCCGTCAGATTCGTTATGGCTCCGTTCCATCTCTCGTTTCCTTTGCCTCTCTCCTCCATGCTCCCAAGGTGCTTCAAGAGTCCCCTTCATCCGGCTCTCGCTTCTTATTCGGCTTCAGAAGCAAAAATATATACTGGCAGGAGAATGAAGCCATTCGGCTCAACCGCTCAAACAAGCTGACTCCAATATTAATATTTTTAGAAATGTATACAAAATTAGCATTGAGAAATCATACCATACCGTATCACCATATTATTCCAAGCCGTGGCTTAAATGGCTTATCTATTCAGACTCATTTTACTGGTCATAAAACACATATGGCTTGAAAATGGAATTCTCCGGAATCTGGCTTTTGGTTTATTAGCTCAGACAATTGGCTGCGTATCCAGGATTTCAAAAGGTTCAGCACAATTTTTTCTCACGTGCTTTCTCAAAATTTATTCTTCACAATCCTCCATAAACACCTAAAAAAATCTTTTATTTACTAAAATCCTATAAATATTTTAGAAAATGACATCTTAATCCCGTGAAATAATTAAATACTAAAAAAGTTTCAAAAAATTATATAATTAATTTAAAGTCCTATAGTACCTCAGATAGTTTTTTTCCAATTATAAAAAGATATAGCTGCCCTTGTGAAATAAAAAAAAATAAAGAGCAAATGGGACTTGGGCGTTTTGGTGTGGAAAGAAGAGGAGAAAATGTAACTAGAAAGCCAGTGTATGATGGCCCACATGGTGTGTTTGCAACGGATTTTTTCGTCATCGTGGCTGGAGGTTGAGGAAAAATTGATGTATATGTCGTCCTTTTTTACTATGATATAAGAACGTGAAGTCTGTTGCTGTCAAACCCAATAAAGCGGTTACTTCATCATCGTCCTACTATGTATGATAATGTGTGGTTGAAATGTGAATTATAAAAGATAACCCACGTAAATATAGACATTGTGTTCGTAGCATGACTTTTTGATTATTTGAGTTGTACGTTAACTGTGTTTATTTAAGGTTTTAAAAGTTATATTCATTTTGTAGGAATTTTTTGTGTGCTTACTTGAGTGTAGTAAAAAAATATGAACAATAGAAAAGTTCCTGTAAAGTATGAATGACAGATCATGATATGATATACCAGGGCAAGATAAATTGTTATTATATTATGAGATAATTATTAATATAAGTGCTTGAGTTGTTAATATTATATGTCTGGTGCAGATTGTCATTATTTAAGTGTGAACTATAAAAGGTGACCCACGTAAATATGGACATTATGTTCGTAGCGTAACTTTTTTATCGTTTGAGTTGTGGGTTAGATGTGTTTATTTAGATTTTTAAAAGTTATATTTGATTTGCAGGAATTTATGGTATATTTACTAGAGTGTAGTAAAAAAATATGAAGATTAGAAAGGTTTTTGTAAAGTGTGAATGACAAATCATAATCTAATATGCAAGTACAAGATGAGTTATTATTATAGTATGCAATAGTTGTTAATATAAGTATTTGAGTTGTTAATTTATATATTTGGTGCAAGTTGTCATTATTGATAGTGAGTTCATCTGGAAAGCACCTATTATATTATGTTCATATAGGGACAGTATGTAAATGATGGAGAATGTCATACATATATTGGGAGTCAGGTAAGAACAATATCTATAAAGGAAGATACAACATATGATAAGTTCAAACATTAGTAGCATCACTTGTTGGGAAAGGAAGTGATGAAATTGTGATAAAATTCACTGTTAGATTTGATTGACACAAATTTGTTGACATGTTTAATTATGAAGGAGTTGAGTATTTAATAATATTCAATGGAGAAAGTAGCCATATGTACGCATGAGAGAGCAAATAATGAGTTCACACAACTTGGTATGGGTGATCTAATGAAGGGCCAAGATGTGTAAGTAATATATTGTGTTGATTTCAAATGTTGCCCTCTATAATATGTAATATAAGTTGTCATATCAATTGTAGACAGTTGCCATTATTGACATAGTAAGTTATCATTTCTTATAGGTTTAATGAATTATTTAGAAGTGGGAATGTATGCTCCATGTCTCTACCTACCTTGGGAAATGAGAATGAAGTGTTGTCATTAGTGTCTTGGAGAAGGTCAAATATTTTGCTCTTCAAAAAATGTTATACAAGTACAACATCACGTACAAGTTTTCATATAAATTTATTAAAAATAATGAACAAAAGATTATTGTGAAGTGCAAAGTCGAGCTGATAAATAGTGGTAGGTTTCTCTATTTCTCTATGTAAATACGTAACACACTGATTTTTGTTTTGTATATATATACAAAGTGATGAAGTAATTTTTTGTAATCTTGATCAATTTTCATCTTTTAGAACGTATGGTGAATCTTGATGAAGGTGACTATATTTGATGTAATCCTTTTACATTTGTTGCCAATAATTGATATAATTGTAAATTGCATATATATGAATGAATTGTAAATTGCATATTTATGAATGAAATTATACTCTGACTAGAATGATTATGGTAAGAAACGTGCTAAAGTTGTTATTTTGTCAATATGAAGTTATCATTTGCTACTGGTGGTGTTGTTATTATGTTCAATCCCACAGTTTATTTTTCTACTTCAATCAAGGTATTATGTTGTTGAGGACACTGCACTTTCTGTCTGTGGAATTCCTGGAAAGAATTATTAAGTAATTGTTATTCCTTTAGTACGGGGTAGTTATTTTGTAATTGTGGACTTGATGTTTTTCTAGTTGTGAGATAGTTATTTTTCATTGGAAGTTGTTAATCATGTTAGACTTGTTATTTTTCCAGTTGTTTATTTTCCATTCTGGTCTTAGTATTTTTCCAGTCGTGAGGTTCTTCTATTATCATTTGTTAAATTATTTATTTTCTCTTCTGGTATTGTTACTTTTGCAGTTGTGGGGTTGTTCTGTTTTAATTAGTTAAATTGTTATTTCTTCATTATGTAGTTGTTATTTGTAAGTGGTGGAGTTGTTATTTTTGCTATAGTGGATAAGTTATTTTTCAAGTGTGAAGTTCTTATTCATTCACTATATGGTTGTTATTTCCTACTATTGGAGTTATTATTCCTTCAATATGATGTTGTTATTTTTAAGTTCTGCAGTCGTTATTTTTGTTGTCGTGGTAAGTTATTATTTATAATGGTTCAATTGTTATTCCTTCACCATATGGTTATTATTTTCTACTGTTAGAGTTGTTATTCCTTCACTATAAAGTTATTACTTTTAAGTATTGCAGTTGTTGTGGTAAGTTGTTATTTATAGTGATTCAGTTATCATTCATTCACTATAGGGTTGTTATTTCTTACTGATAAAGTTGTTATTCCTTCAATACGGCAAAAAATTATAAGATATGGCAAAAAAATCATATGAGATATACATCAAATAATTCAATAATATAAAATTCTTTGATTAACAACATAAAAATGTTATGAAATATAGCAAAAATATTACAGCTCTCACTTCTCATCATCAGTGCAAAGTCATCCATACTATTAATAATATCATTTACTATAGTCAAATCCTACTTGGCATATCGATAGTCTTGTGTCATAAGTTTGTTACATGCTTAAATTAGTTTATATGTAATTTCAACTGGAGTTTCAACTTCATTCTCTTTATTCCTGGTATTGTTGAACCATCCAAGAAGATGTACAATAACTTTCTTTTATTCAAAACCAAGATAACTTTCTTTTTCTACTGTTGAGAATATCGAAGAAAAGCAACCTGAAATACAACCATCAAAACAGCAAATATCATATTACTAATAACATAGGATAATATACATTGTCATATATTTCTTAAAAAAATTTATAATACATTGTATGATAGCTACTTATTACATTGCCATATATTTCTTGTTGAAAGCTCTGGCACATGCATCAAACAAACTTGACAACAGTCCAAGCAGCAGCATAAACCATTTTTCTCTAGGGGCTAAAATAAGAAATTGTTTTACACACTCAAATTAGCTAAGCAGGACTCTATAAAAAGGCCTAGGACTTCAATCTGTATAAGAAAAATTTTCTTTTATAAATAAAATAAAATCATGATTGTAACTATCTTAATTTACTAATGCCAAGTGAAAAAGAATGATAGCAAAGAGTATTACTGTGTTGAGTCTCTAATCTAGCATAAGGATATGCATTGTAATTTCAAAAACAAATAAAATAAGTCAACATAAAGTGTTTTATTAAAATCATCTCTCTTATAATTCCTTAGTATATATCAAATAGTTGACAACACCAATTCCCTTTTCTATTAACCAGAGCCAGAACAAGCATTTTAGTTTAAACATTAGACAATAGAGATGCAAAAAACTAATGTGACATAATTTATTTTGTACTATATACAGCATAAAACTTATGAATCTATGAAAATTAACATATATTTTTAACTATATCAATGTTCGGCTAAAGTTATTTTCTTTCACATGGGTAGAGAGCAACCGTGTTAATGTTGTTTTCTTTCACAAGTTTCCTTGCAGCATCTTTAGCCAAAGTCTTGAAAATGTATACCAGAGTTGAAAGCATAAAACAAACATAGTAGGAAACTTAGAAAGCGTTTATAAAATATTATTTGTGATAAATATCATATTAGTACATATTGAAAGTTGAAATATATATATTAACAACATTACTCAGCAACAATTTTCTAAAGTATAGAAGTTCCAAAGTACTAATTTGTTATTAACTAAACTAATTAGGAAAATAGATACAGTAGTTTAGCAAGTTTAATAGCTAATCTCTGCATCCACATTACAATAGATTATAATGGACTGACATTTGTCATAGTTAAAACATTTAGCTTTCATACATAATAAAGTTAAAAAAATGAATGATTAGAGATTAGTTATACATCATATTCCGAATGATTTATAGCTATTAGGGGTATCTATTTATAGGCCCATAACCAATCAGAAGAAATAATATCTTTTTGCTCAAGTATATGTGAAATTACATCAAACCAAACTACATAACCAATAAGTTATATTCAGTCCAATAAGATAGTGGCAATATCTAACCAAAGGGAAAATGTCACATACTCAACAAAAAAAACTAAGAAAAAAGAACAGACATAGAACCACTAGCACTAGTATAACAAATTTAAATTGAATTTAAACTATAAAGAAATAGATAAAACAATTAATTTCAATTTAGAGTCTAAATTTGAAGACAATTCCATGGGATAGAGACAGATTGATGTAGGCAACAATAACTTCCTTGAAGATCTTCTATAACTATAGAGTCATGGCAATTCAGAGAGTAAAGAGAGGGGAAGAAAGAAAAGCAGCCGTATAGGATCCACAGTGGGGTAACAGTAAGAGAATATGAGTAAGAATATTCTAGAAAGATAGGGAGAGATGGAGAGGGATTGAAGCAGTGGAACCAAGAAAGAGAAAGTATATTCTTGATGTTGATGAGGAAGATTATAGGAATGTAAAAGAAAAATTTAAATTTTAGGTATAATTATATCTTTTCATAATAATTAGAAAAAATTCATCTAAAATCCTATAGAATTTTAAATTAATTATATCATTTCTTATGACTTTTTTAACATTTAATTACTTCCATATAAGATTTAGATATCATTTTTCTTAATTTTTTTAACTTTCCTTTCCCTTATTATTATTAAATAACAAAAATATTAGGAGGGTTTGGTGAGTCCCACGCCATTTTTATCTATGAAGTATCAAAATACTTTCATCAAAAAACCGTCCCTCCTCCTTAGCTGAGATGGAAATGATTTTAAGATTGTCATTGACCATTTTTGCCACATCTCCCAACCTCTGATTTCATCTATCTCAAACTTAAAACAAAATGCACCCACTGTAGCCTGAAAACACATTGGTTTCTTCCCTTCTTTCCTTTCTTCCTTCGCCTTACTCCTTAGTTGGATGGAAAAATTTGTGTAGCCTGAAACACAATGGATTAATCTCTTTCTTTGCTATTTTTCTTTCTTCCTCCTCCTCCTCCTTAAGAAGAATTTCAAGGGTGTTATTGACTATTTTTATCACATAAAATTGGTAAGGGTTCAAGGAAGAACGGAGTCACACATGTTATTTGATTGAGTTATAAATAAATTAAAAATTAAATTTAAATACCAACGAACCATATATTAAAATGAAAATAAAGAGGATAGGCATTTGTGGGGGAGAAAAAAAAAACCTTTGCTAGGTAAACATTCCAAAGGTGTCTCCAGTGCGACACTGCTTCATCGTCGGCGACGGTCACGAACAAGAGTTTCCGAAGGGTGTAGTTATGGTCGGCGACGGAACGTATAGACTCGAGAACATCAGGGCGATGAAGTGAAGGGTAGATTTTAAACAGTAATTTCTTTTTCCGCAGGGGAACTACGATTCAATTGGCCGGAAAAAAAGTGTCTTGCTCCTTCCTCTACTACCTGCCTAAGGCTTCTCAGTAAATTTTGCAGCTCCAACCTGTAAAGAATTTTAAAGAATACACAAAAGGCGGAAAGATACTCAATACCGCTTTCTGGTAGTAAATGTTAATTTCTACAAAGTTTATCCACCTCCTCCGCACGGACTCCACCTCGAACCCCTTTTGGCGTTACCACCTCAAAACCCTAACCACCGTCGCCGCCGCCGCCAATGCCCCTTCCAAAGATGAATACTTTGCCGCCATCCACCACATCTCCAATATCGTCCGGCGAGATTTCTACATGGAGCGCACCCTCAACAAGCTCCGCATCTCCGTCAACTCCGAACTCGTCTTTCGTGTTCTTCGCGCCTGCTGTAACTCCGGCACTGAGTCATTTCGCTTCTTCAATTGGGCTCGATCCTACAACCCTTCTTACCAACCTACGTCTGTGGAATTCGAAGAGATGGTGAAGATCCTTGCTAGCGCCAAGAAATACGAGACCATGTGGAAAATCGTTCAACAGATGAAGACTCAGAACTTGAGTTTGTCTCCTGAGACTGTCTCCTTCGTTATCGAAGAGTATGGGAAGCATGGACTCGCCGACCAAGCTGTTGAGATCTTCAACAGGTCCAAGAAATTCAATTGCCCACAAAACGTGCAGGTACACAATTCTCTGCTTTTTGCGCTCTGTGAGGTGAAAATGTTTCATGGGGCTTATGCATTGATACGTAGGATGATAAGGAAAGGGGTAAATCCTGATAGGAGAACTTATGCTATTCTAGTGAATGCTTGGTGCTCATCTGGGAAAATGAGAGAGGCTCAGGAGTTTTTGGAGGAAATGAGCAAGAAGGGGTTTAATCCTCCAGTGAGAGGTCGTGATCTTTTGATTGAAGGTTTGTTAAACGCAGGCTATTTTGAGTCAGCCAAAGAAATGATGAGGAAATTGATTAAGGAAGGGTCTGTGCCTGATGTAGAAACCTTCAACACCTTGATAGAAGCACTGTCTAAATCTGGGGAGGTTGAGTTTTGTGTAGGTCTTTACCATGAAGTGTGTAAATTGGGTCTTGCACCAGATATTAACACTTATAAGATCCTTATTCCTCCGGTGTCGAAACAGGGTTTGATAGATGAGGCATTCAAACTCTTGCATAATTCAATTGAGGAAGGGCATAAGCCATTCCCCAGTTTATATGCACCTATAATTAAGGCACTCTGTAGGAGGGGTCAGTTCGACGATGCATTCTGTTTCTTTAGTGATATGAAGGTTAAGGGGCATCCCCCTAACCGTCCTGTGTATACAATGATGATAACCATGTGTGGTCGTGGAGGCCGAGTTGTTGACGCTGCAAACTATTTGGTGGAAATGACAGAGCTGGGATTGACGCCGATATCGCGGTGTTTTGACATGGTTACTGATGGATTGAAGAATGTTGGTAAACATGATTTGGCTAGGAGAATAGAACAACTGGAAGTTACTCGTCGTGGTGTTTGATAAGATCTGCCTTTCTCTGGTGTTGGAATGTGCCCAAGTAACACGTGCCGGAAAAGAAAGTAGTTTATGTGTTTGACATAGTGCGGAATACTGAAATTAGACGCAATGAGACAAAAATTATAAATGGAATACAGATCATTTGAAGTTCAGTAATTCAATCGAACTAAGGAAATAGAGAGAGAGAGAGAGAGAGAGGGGTGGGCGAACTCTTGCACTGTGAATTATACAAAAATAGGATCCATCTATTTTTCTATTTTTCTCTTCTCACTTCAGCTGTATTTATTTCGGGGCATGCTGTTTATTGTGCATGAAAACTACTTCGAAAGCAATGACATGTCTATGTTTGAGTGTGTGCTTCCAAGCTTATAAAGACTTCAAGTTTTGTCGTTCACAATCCATTCTTTCTAGCTTGTAGCAGACATGGATGATTTTGCTATTACTTGGTATTAGAAAGTTCCTGTTTTGTACACGAACAAGCATCTAAGGATTGAATACAAAGCCTCTTCTAACTCTCTGCTTCTTCATATGCTGTCGCATAGCTATGCTGAACTTTCTTTTGTCTTGATTCGTTTCTTTGTAAGCATACCTGAGTGAAGAAAAGTTTATCCTGAATGTTCGGAGACTTGCCACGTAGGAGATCCCGTTGTCCTATTTGTTTTATATCTGGAGGGGGGAAATAGAAAGAGAAGAGCGGAGGATGAGGAGTGGAAAAGTGAAAAATGCATCTGGGTATTGGTAAGTGTATTATATTGTATATAAATTTCTGAAAAAGATCAAGAGCTTTTGAAAATACAAGAGTTTTTAAAATGTAGAGTTAAATAATTTATTTACAGAAATTAAAAAAAAATAGTTAGTTATTCATAAAAAAATTGTGTTGCCTTCCTCAAATATCCATTTAATTGTTTATAATAGAAATTATATGTAAATGTATAATTAATAGAAATAATTTAAAAAATTATAAATTTAGGGAATCAGTTAAATTTAAAATTTCTTATATTTGGATCTAAGGGGAAAAGGAATACTATATAATATATATTTTAAAAAAAACAGTAAAGAGAGAAAAGGTTATATTTAAAATTTTAATTTAATAAATCAAAATAATCATTTAATATAATGCGAATTATTGTCTTCTTACGGAACGTGTGAACAAGTAGCGGCAAACCCAGTGAAGAAAATGAGATCTGGACTCCCTTGCCCAACATTTAAACCTCAATAGAAGTAAGTGGTTGACCCAGTATGAAATAACATTAATTTGGTTGAAATTTAAGATAAGTGGCCAAAAACATCTGTTCAGAATTAAAAGGCAAAAGTTATATCCATCATGATCCGTTGGTTCACTTAGTGAAAGAATAAGATATAATTTTATTTAAAATATATTCGATCTTTAAAAATTATTATTTTATTATAATTTTAATATTTAAAAAGATATCTTAATTTTTAAGTATTTAAATTTATACTTAAGAGTAATTGACGGCTCATCTTCCCTAATATTAATATCACCTAACAAACTCCTTTCTAAAAATTTTATATCAAAAAAAAGAAAGCAAAAGTTATAAGAAGATAATCTTAATATATATTGTATGTATGTATATTATTAAGGGAAAATTGGTTAACACTAAATATTGGAAAATGTTATAGGCAAAAAAACCTTATGTAATTTATCTTCAATTGGTACAATTCTAGTCATTTACACATAACTAAAGATATATTATTTTAGTTTTTAATATATAACTTATTTGAGGAGTTAATTTTGATTTTAAATATAAGATTTCTTTTCTATATATATATATATCTCTTTTTTTTTAAATTATCTTGTTAATATTCTCTCAATAATAATCAAATAAAAAAGAGAGAGAGGGAATTAAAAAAAATATGTTATATTATATAACTCAATTAAATTTTTTAATCTAATTAAATTAGTTAAATATATTTTATATTAAGGATAGGATAATTATTATATAGAGTTAAAGAAAAAGTGTATTCACTTAAATTTATGTCTTTTTAAGTGATAAAAATTTTAAATTGATTTTTTAACCAATTTTTCCTATTATTTATCAATAATAAGGGACGGTAGCTACATTATGTTGATTGTTAGCAAAGTAGCATGATTAAGAATTATGATAATATTGTTCTTGGAAGTGGTAAAATGTAAGCACACCCACCACTCCTTTTACATGAAATAATGGGCTTGAACGAGAAGAAACCTGCCATAACAAACAATTACAACATCCAACTGGAGTTAACCTTAATGATAAATAATTTAACATCATTTAAATAAATTTTTAAATTTAAATTTTAGTGTATATAAAAAAATTTTATTGGGAGACTCACTCACTATAACCAGATACGCGATACAAGTTAAATTCGAATATAGTGATGACAAAATTTTAATAAAACAGATGGACAATAAAATAAATATTATAAACAACTAAATATAAATAGTATAAAATAAATTTATATTTTATAAATATATCTTCAATTTTTGTTATTATTAAGAAACAAATTTTATAAATATTTTATAAAAGTTCTATAAATATTAAAATTATATCTTATTTTTAATAAAAAATTAATTTTAAATTTATATAAATTTTTTTATACTAAAAAATAGATGTTAAGGTATCAGATATATCTCAAAAAATAGTTTTAAGATATTAAATATAAAATTATATATTTTATGATATTAAATATTTTAAAAAAATAAATACAATACTAAATATTTTAGAGCATTAGATAAGATCCAGCTCAAAAAATATAGTTCTTCACCCTAGTGCACAGATCATACAGCTAATAAAATAGACTAGCCATCTACAGCCCGCGTCATGTTTACTTGTTTACCTGCTTTTAAAAGTGCACCTTTACCAATTAAACGACGAGAGAAGCATTTGGTTCGCATGCTATTATTCTATTACTCTTTTACGGATCTTGATCTTTATGTCGTTTTCAGCCCTTCTTGGATATGTCATTATGTTCTTCCGAGATCCTTCCTGGTATTGCCATTGCCTATAACTAATAGGATATGTAGGAGCTACATGACTTGACGTTGACAAGACCAAGTTGAAATTCTTTTAATATAAGAAAAAATATTTTATAAATATCTATATTTTCTTTTAAATATTTTTTTATTTAATTGGTATTATCATAAACTAATTATACTGATAAAACAAAATTAAATAATTTATTAAAAATAATAATATAAGTATTAAATTAAAAATTGGGAAAAATATAAGTAATTTTAAAATGTTTTTTTAAATTAAAAAGGAAATAAGAAAAAAAAGATTAATTTCATGGAAACTGAGACTGAATCTGAATGTGCTTCATCATGTGACAGGGTCAAATGTTGCATTATATAATAATGTTGGACAGTGGACACTTTCATTGTACTCCAAACTTAAAGTGGTTTGGTGATGTGTGTGACTCTGTTGTTATATGGCAAGCAATCTCAAGCTTACTTGCTTTGGACCATTACACTAATTAATTTCACAACTTTTGGTCTATTTTTCATTCCTCTCTTTCGTTGAGAGAGATTCAAAGTGTATTTGATTTCACACTGAAAACTACCGAAATCAATCGTGTTGATTTTTTTTATTTTTTTATTTTGATAAAAGAGTGTATGAAAACCCTCCACAAATTATAATTTTAAAAGTATTTTTTAGGTAAAATTTAAATTTAAAATTTTTTAAAATAATTATATTTGTCTAAAAAAATTTTTAGACCAATTATAATTTAAAATCAAGATTTTATATAAGCTAATAAGATTAGTTTTTAAAATAATAAATGTACTTATAAACTACTTAATTATTATTTTATTTTTATTTTTTTCTTATACTCTCTCTCATCTCTCTTCTATATCCATTTTCCTCTCACATATCTCTTATTTTTTCTCTATCCTCTCTCATCTCCTATCTCCTATCTCCCATCTTTTATCTCTACCCTCCCTTATTTCCCATCTATTTAATAAAATTATATATTTTTTGGTAATTTTATAAAAATTTTCTAATAATAACTATCTAAATACTCATTTATTCATAACAATTTTTTTTATAAACTCTTATCTAAAAGTTTTTTTAAAAAAAATAGTTTAAAAACCTATTTTTTTCATAAGTTATTTTTAAATTTTTATCTAACCAAACCTAAAGATTAACTAAATAGAAATTTAAGACTTAAATCTGCTTTTGATTTAATCCATTTGATAACCTTGATGAGCAAAAGCATTGATATGATTTTTAGCTTCTCTTAAAATAAGATCAAATATAATAGTTTAATATGCATCAAAGGTTATGATGAATTTATCTGAGAATGATCATGAGTTAAATTACTATGGATTAGTTACAATATTTTTTCAGAGTCGTCAAAGGTAACAAATTTGCATTAATAATCATGTTGATTTTAGTGTAAGGCAATTAGTTTTAACATGAAATTACCCACATCCACATATATGATAAGCAAGCACATAAAAAGAAAATACTCCCTCATGTGGTAAATGCAGAAATCAGATGTATAATTTATTTTAATCTTAAATATAAAAATATTAATATTTATTATCTTTTAAATATATATATTTTTTAAAATTATTATTGATTTCACATATTAAAAGAAAATTTATCTATAGATATTTCTAATACAAATAATTAAAAAAAATATCTTAATTGGCATAATTTAAAATGTGTTTGCACTCTTATAAACTAGTTGTGGTTTTGTTGATTATGGCTCGTTGAGATAGGTTTTTAGAAATGAACTTATAAAAAAAAGATTTTTTGGCAGCTTATAGAAAAGGAATTTTAGAAAAGAGTTTATAAAAAAAAGTAATTTTAAATAAATAAGTGTTTGGATAGTTATTTTCAAAAGTACTTTTATTATTGGTAAATTAAGAAAAAAATATATGAGTATTAAATGAGGAGAGATAAGAGATGGGAGGAGAGATAGTGTAAGAAAGAAAAGAGAGAGGATATAAGAAAAAGTATAAGAAATGAGAGAGGGTGTAAGAAAAAGTAAGGGTAATATAGTAATTGGTTAGTTCATAAACTTTTACTGTTCTATAAGATACTCTGACTAGCTTATCTGAAACTTTAGTTTTAAACTATAGTTTAGTCTAAAAGTCTGTTTGAACAAATATAGCTATTTATTTAAAAAAAAATTAAACCTAAATTTTAAATTAAATTTAAATTTTAAATCTAGAATTGGCAGTTTGCCAAATAGACACTACAAATGATTATCAACCAAAGACTATTGGATCAAATAAGTGGAATTTGATATGGGTAAGGATCTGGGTATAGTTATATTCGTGTGGATAAATAAAAAATAATGATGATAGATAGTTAATCTTATTTAAAGTCTGATAATCAATCTTCAAATATTATTAATTGCTATAATATATACTATATGATTAAAAAAGGGGGATAGAGTCAGAACTCATACCTTTTTTGATATTTAACAATATTTTATTTTAAAACTTATTATGGTAGCTATAGGTCATAAGGGAGTATTATAAACTCATGACCTTTTAAAACCTTTAATACTATTCTTTAAAATAGGGCTGTGCATAATGCCCATGGCCCACTATGCCCTGCCCAACCCGCAAGAAAAATGCCCTGCCCAGCCCGATTTTTATCGGGCAGGGTCGGGCATCAGGCTGCAAAATACAGCCCATGCATTTTTCGGGCTGGGCACCGGGCATAGGGGCTGCCCTGCCCTGCTCTACCCATGAGCACCCCTTCTTTTATTTTTTTTATTTTTTCTCTATCTTAAAAGGGAGAATATGATAGCTACTGGTGACTATAAGGTAATTTTAGAAATATAAGTAGATAAGTTCTATCTTTTAATATTTATAACTATACTAATTTTTTCTTTTTTTTTTTAACTTTGTTAATTATTATATGATTACATTACAAATTATAATTACTTATTTTATTTTTTAGATGTTTTATCTTTGTCAATATTAGGGAGATTGATACAAAGTTATAATTACAAATTACTTAGATTTCAACGCTTATTTTTTATATGCAATAGATCTCAAAATTTTAATTATTATCTTTGTTCTCTTATTCTTAGTGAATTATAGATATTATTTAACTCTTAAAGACACATGAATATGGTATTATTTTAGAAATTCATAATTACAAATTTTTTTCACAACGTGAGCATGACATCACAACTTGGGCATGCCCAGCCCGCCCATGCCCAGCCCACTCATGCCCTGCCCAAAATTGTTAGGGCTTTTACTAGGCAGGGCCGGGCATTGGGCTGCAAAATACAGCCCATGTATTTTTTGGGCAGGGCACCGGGCAGGGGGCTGCCCTGCCCAACCCTACCCATGCATACCCCTACTTTAAAGTTTAATTATGAAATAAAAAATTACTATAATAGGTAACAAATTAATTGTCTCCAATTTATGATCAAAAGCACATCTTAAGTAATGTCTGGAATTTGTCTAACTAAAACATATTGCTTGGGTATCATACCAAGAGGGAAAAAATGAACTATATTGTTAAATTTTGCCTAATCTATACTCCCACGGGTACTTAATTAAGATTTATTTAATTAATTAATATAGATTAAAAAAATAATTATTTATAATGATTGTGTATTAATTTTTTTTAAAATATATTTTTTAATTATGTGTATTTTGAACTATCCTTAATATAAACATCCTTAATATGTGTAATCATATGAAAATATTTTAAGAAAAAATTATAACTTTTAGATACAAAGTGAATTAGTATCTTATAATTATAACCAATTTAAATTACACATCTACCTCTTATAATTACGATCGAAACAAGTAGTATATATTTGTATTGATATATTTTAAGATTTAATTTAATTTGATGATAAATTTTTATTAAGCCACTCAAATTTGAATCACAATTCATTTCCAAAAACGTCAACATATGTGTGTGTGTGTGATTTTTTTAGGTATTTCAGTATCTACATAGTAAACAAAACCGTACAGATAAAGGAGTGGGCCCTTTCAATTTACTAGCAGATTTGACATAGGTGAAGTATATAAGTATATTCCTCCCGTTTTATCTTTCGATTTTATTTCATTTTATAGAGTTCAAATCGATATCAACATTAGCATTATCAACATATTTTTCTTTTTATATTATAAAAATTATAGGATACTTCATTTTTCAGAAATTTGTAAATAAATATAATTATAACTCATAATTTGTGAATAGTAATAGTAAGATTAATTTGTTAGAGGAACCTTTTGTTTCCAACGATTTGTTAGAGGACTCAAATGGCCGTTTGAATTAGCTTACTTTAAATATTTTGTTATGCATGAGATAAATTTGTGAAAAAATTGTTTCATAAGACATAAAAACACAAAAGTGATTATTTTAAAAGTTCTCAAATACGGAAATACCCAAGTCCAGACTCTAGTGTATACGTCTAGTTTTATGTAAAACAAATAGTGAAGATATGTTAAATAATAGAATTAAAAATATAATATTCCACTTATATTTAATGTAGGGGATATATATGTCACGCCCTGAAATTTGGCCCGTGACCGGCACAGAATATGAATAATTTCACATTCTGAAAGCCTAAAACCTTAAATAACTCATTCAAATTTTTCATAACATTTTTTTTTCCAAAATAAACTAAATCCTTTCTAAGGTCTATATGGAGCATCTACCTTTTTATAAAAATAACACAAGTACTTAATAAAGATTAAAATCCATCTTGTTCAAAAACAAAGCTTTGGATCTGCGACGAGGCTCTTTACTGCTCAGCGGGAGGATTAGGGTCACCTGCACTATCTGAAGCCAAATAATCTACTCGTGAATAACGTCCCAAAAATATGATTTAAAAGAATGCGGAAATAAACAATGCATAATCATGTTGAAAATGTATTTCATAATATTTCGTAATCTGATGCAAACCTTTCTATAAACATTTGTATTTCAGGGGAAACAACAATATGAAATAACAATTTCAAATTCAATCTGAAATAATATTTTGAAAACCATAATCCTTCTGTAGGACTTCAACAGAACAAAAATAGACGTGGACACACAATCCACGAGGGTAACTAACCAACCTGGCAGCACAAAGCTGCTAACTGTCAGTGGCTAAAAGCCACTAACCTTCGTGAGTACGAAACCCACGGTGAAATCTGGTAGCTCAACCACTACCCTTCGTGAGTACGAAACCCACGGTGAAATCTGGTAGCCCAACCGCTACCCTTCGCGAGTATAAAACCCACGGTATAATCCCTCGAGCTCGGGTAACCAAGGTGCACCAAGAGCTAACAGTACTGCTGTTAGCAACTAGCGTTCTGTATTCCATCCTAAAACATTTCCATCATGCGTAGGGTCCTTTTTACATGTAATGATCTCAATCGTTTCAAATACCATAATCATTGATAAAGCCATTTTGAATTTCAAAAACCCCAGCATGAATATTCAAAATCAAGTTACTGTAAAAAAACATATGCAATTCACGTAGGAATATTTCATGAATAACATCAGTTTACTGTCAAATCTTTTTCTAAAACCTCTTTATCCATTTTCATGCATAATCGTAATATTTTGTAAATAGATCGAAAGAAAATCATTTCTAACGATTTAAACCATACTTTCATAAAACTTGCTTTTTGAAATCCATATTTGAAATTCATCATTTGAAATAATAATGCATTTGAAAATGTAAATTTGTAGGGAACGTTATTCACTCACCTGTCACGCTCCTAATCTTTACCCGTTTCATCCAATCACTTTCGAGTAAAAATCACTTTTTAATTCCCTGGTATCCTGAAACAATATATTAACATTATATTCAAAATTCCAACGAAAATAAAGCACTTGAAATCCTGACAAGCTTAAATCCTAAAGTTTTGCCAAACAGAGACCAAAACCAACGCCCTAAAACCACAATTCATAGCTCAGCAACACCTCAATTTGAGCACATTCCACACAAAACCAAAACATACCTTTTCAAATCTTCTTTTCTTTCAAAACTTAAACTCAAATTCAGTTTACACACAACAGTGAAATCTCAAGTATATAAGTATGCCTATATGCTATCCTATCCCATGTTGTGCCTTTCAATTCCAATACTTAGCCTCCTATAGCCTTCAGTTCCATTACTCTTACTTCCAAGATTTAACCCAAAAATCAATGCCCAGTACCACGCAACTGATATATATATACACACACATCATTCCTTTAAAGCTTTCCAACAGTCACTGCTTATATATATATATATATATATATATCTTGCAAAATAGCAAATTAAATTTAATTCTATGCTCAAAGGTATCTTGTTGTCTTACTTAACCTGTGCCACATTATTCCAATAAAGAGAGTAAATTCATACGAAAGCTCTAACATTTCAAAGCCTCATTCATCCAAAATAATCACTCTTTCTCCTTCCCAGCACAATAAACAGCAAGCGACAACCCCAGAACAACAAGCTTTGATTTTTAGAACCACAGCTCAAACTCACCCATCTCAACCCACGCAGCTTTCAACTTGCGTCTCACTATTTATTCATCAAGAACAAGTACTATACATATATATCATTCAAACAATAGCAACATACTTGCATGCCAAGAGACCTCCCATTCTTCCTTCTTCCCAGTTCATTTCCCACATATCTATATATATCCCCACAGCACATACACAGAGCCTACATGTATCCACAGATCATCCATACAGCAACATCAATATTTACAATACTCACTGCACGCATACGTAGCCCATAACAACAAGTAAAATTTCCAAAACCAACGATGAATATGCACAAGTATTGAAACAATAGCTTCCAATGATCATTATGTATTCTCGACAGAAAACAGGGCAGCCAACAGAAATTCAATACAACACAATACAAAGCTTAACGGAGTGCAGAAATCGTTTGCTTACCCTGCTTCACGTCACTAGAAGGTCCCCAAAGCAACACGGTATCCCAGCACCCAAACTAGCTACCCAACTTGGCAACATACAAGGTTCAGTCGGTTGACACCCATAACAGAGAAAACCCGAATGAGCTCTCAGCATCCATCCCTCCTGAACACTTCGCTACAATAGGCCCCCCTTGGCGACTCGGTTACAGAATAGAGCACAGCTAACTGCGTAATCAAATGGTTGCAGACACCAACGTAGGCAACCAGAAACAAAAAGGACCGGGAGCTTGAAGATTTGCTACAGTACTAGAGCTTCCTCGACAGCGATGACCCGAAGCGTGACGGCGGCAACAACAAATGGTAAGCACTAACTCACAGCATTCTTAACAGCAATATGCGAGGAGCTCACTGTAGCTGCTACAGTAAGCCACCACACTCCCACAGACGGAGCTCAACCCACTGATTCCAGTCAAGATCCATCTCGCCACATACCTCCTTCACTGTCGACAACTACCTCTGTTCTCTCTCTGCTCTGTCGCCCCACAACTACCTCGTTCACCGTCGCTCACCAACAGAGGAGGTAGAGAGAGCTACGGCGATAACAGCAAAATGACATCGGCAATAGCGACACAGACCACAGAGAACAGTGAAATCACTCAGCAACCCTTTGTGCGAAACTTCCTCACCCAAATCTTCTGCTCTCTGTGCCTCCCCCGACGACTCATTCTCAGCTCTATTTATCAGACAATGGCTCTGCGTTTGAAGGGACAACTCCAGCGCGACAACTCAGGCGGAGAAATGGACGAAAACGACGACTGGCCACACGCCATCGATTGCGTGAAGCTTCCCTCTCTCTGCGCTTCCGCTGTGCCTTCTGCGTCACCGCTGACCCGCCGCTGCTCTCCCTCACGCAACACTGCTCCTCTGCCATCACCAGCAAGCAGAGAGGAAAGGGGGAAATAGTCGAGAATTAAGAAAAAGGGGCAGAGGGGCAATTTTGTCATTTCACCGCTAAAATGAAAAAAAAACACTCCCCTTCTGCACTAGCCAGAGCTCGAACACGAGACACCTGAATAACTTCTCTGCCTTTAACCACTCGACTACTGCCTCTCAATTGAAGCTTTTCTGCATCACAAATAAATAACCCTTTATTAACTTTATTTTATCTATTATCATTATTATTATTACTATTATTATTTTTTTCCAGGCCATAACAATATAAATAATTTAATAAAATTATAAAAATTAGTTAAGTTAATCTTTTATAAAAAAAATACATATTTATTTTCCTAAAGTACTTATTTTAATTATTTATATGAAAAATATTAACTTAATTAGAAATTCATTTGCTGACGAAATTTAAAAGAAAAATTATAAATTTGTAATATAACATTTTTTAAAATAACTTAATTAGAAATTCATTAATAAGGAAATTTAAAAAAAATTATAAATTTGTAAAATAAAATTTTAAAAAAATTTATATTTAGACTAAAATAATTCTTTTAACTAATTATTATATTTAATATCAGAGTGTTTTTTTACCAAATACTATAGTATTAAATTATAGGAACTTAGCTTCATAAGAAAAAGAATATAAATTTAAATTTTAAAAAGTGTATTTCTTATAAAGATAAAAATACTTTGTGTTTTATGTCTCAAAGGGTAGGATATCTTTGTCAAATCAAAAACTAAAATAATCTTACAGAATTCAATGCTGCATGTGAGGAAAACTTCAAAATGATTGGATTTTATGTGACCCAAAAATAAAGAAAACAATAATAAAATTCTAAAAAATAATAAATTATAAATTAAGTATGTTATTAACAATAATAATAGATTAAGTATTACTAATTACAGATCAATCAGTACTAACATAATGTCCTATTTTAATATTTATCATTTTTTAGAGTATTTTTCTATCATATTTCCAAAATAAAGTTAGGGCTTGTGATTTATGAATTTGCCCTTAACAGTGGTATTTTATACAAGCTAACAGATAGATTATGATTGCCTAAGTTATATAATTTTTTAATGTTTTCAATTAAATCAACTAAATCAAGGTAAATAAAAATTTTGGCAACAAAAAAAAAGTAAATAAAAGGACAATTTAAATAAGGTAACCAAGGTCAAGGTGTACTGAGCACACTAAACAAGGTAAAATCAAATAATTTAATTAAAAAAATAACATAAATATTAAATTAAAAATTGAGAAAATATAAGTAATTTTAAAAGAGTTTTCCTTAAACTAAAGAGGAAATAAGAAAAAAATAAAAGATTAATTTCATAGAAACTGAGATTGAGTCTGTATCTGCTTCATTATGAGACCGAGTCAACTGTGGCATTATATAACAATGTTGGACATATAATATGGAAATTCCCAAGTCTACTGTATACATCTAGTTTTATGTAAAAAAATAGTGAAGATATGTTAATAAATAGAATTGAAAAAATAAATACTGTACTGATATTTAATATAAAAGATATATAACTAATTTATTGAAATTATAAAAATGAGTTAAGTTAGTATTTTATAAAATATATATATATATTAATTTTTTTAAAGTATTTATTTTAATTATTTATATAAAAAATTAGTAACTTAATTAAAGATTTTTAATATATGCTATCAAATGGAGGAAATTTAAGAAAACTTATAAATTTAAAAAATAAAATTAATTAAAATATTATATTTATATTAAAATAAATTTTTTTACTAATTTTTATATTTAACATTAAAATATTTTTTACCAAATACTAAAGTATTAAATTATAGGAACTATTAATAAATTGTTTGATAGTAAGTGATCTTACCTTATAAAAATAATAATCTAAATTTAAATTTTAAAAAATATATTTATTAAAGAGATAAAAATATTTGCCTTAAAGATAGGGATATATTTATCAAATCAAAAACTAAAATATTCTTACAGAATTGAATGCTGCATATGCCGAAAATTTCAAAATGTTTGGATTTTATGTGACCCAAAAATAAAAAATAAAATGATAGAAAAATACTCTAAAAAATAATAAATTTTAAATTAAATATATTATTATATATCAAATATTATCAATTATAAATTAAATATTATTAACATAATATTTTACTTTAATATTTATTATTTTTTTAGAATTTTCTGTCATCTTTTCAAAATAAAATTAGTGTTTGTGATTTATGAATTTGCACAAAATTACGCAAAAGAAAATCCTGTTTGGGCGGGTAATTAGTTATCCACGTGTATAAAGGTAACTGGAGAAGGTACAAGTGGACCCATTCAAAAGAATGAAAGCGGCTGAGAGGTTACAGGTGGGACCCTGCGGTTTCTCGCTTTCCCACGAAGGAAACGAATAAAACGGACACGGAATATTTGAATTTGGTCCACTTGGGGCAAATATTTGTCCATTGGAAACAACGAAATGACGAACGTGTCCTTTTCTTGGAGACCAAGCAAGTAAGCCGAAACCTCGATGGGTTGTAAAGCCATGCGAAATGAAACTGGCCGTCCTTCTCATTTTCGCGTACCATTTTTTTTTTGGTGCGTTGCTTAATCACTCCTCTTTTCGAGTTTAATTATCCCTTCATCACCTTTTCTTTCCTTATTTTTAGCACTACGAAAAAGATGCCAAAAAAATTAAAGTTTTTAAAGGTAAACTAACATCCAATCTCTTAATATTATTTTTTAATCACATGCAACATATGAATATTATTTTTTCAGTATTTTCAATATTATAATTTTATTTAATGTACTTAGTATTCTAAAAAATAAATAAAATTTTAATAATGGAAATGGATGCATCAAGAAATTAACATGATGCTAAATGCTTCATATATATAAGATTAGTGTGCTAATACTACTAAAAAAATAATATTATATACTTAATGTTATTTTATCTAATTTTTAAAACATATAATTAAAAATTAGGATTTGGTTCCTACTATATAAAACCACACTTAATTAGGTGATTATACTCAAAATTTAGGATTTGGTCCCTAGTTAATGGCTTATTTAAGTGACTAGAATTTCTATCATCCAATCTAAGTTTATAGATAAAAATATTATTTTCACTTGTTGATTTAGACTCCCATTAGAATTGAAAAAAATAAAAGAAAAGAATGATCACTAATTTATAAATATTAAAAAATTAATTATTTATAATAAATATTTTTTATTTTTTTAAAATACTCTATTTAATAATTATTTATTAAATTGATGTAAAAATATTTTTAAAATATGTAATCTATATAGATAATTTGAAAAAAAAATTATAATTTGAATAATAAATTGAAAGAGAAAAATTAAATTTGAGGAGTAAATTGAGAATTTATATCTATGGGCTTATTTGGTAACCTTCAAAATTATGGTTTTAAAAGTCCTTTTGGGCAAAATTTATGTTTAGAAAAATTTTAAAACAAATAACCATATTTGTTCAAATAGACTTTTAAAACTATTATTTAAAACTAAAGTTTCAAATAAACTTATCAGAATTATAGAACAATAAAATAACTTATGAACTAACCAATTACTATATTACCCTTACTTTTTCTTACGCGTTCTCTCCTATTTTTTCTTATACTCTCCCTTCTTTCTCATACTTTTTCTTACACCCTCATTTAATACTCATACTATTTTTTATAATTTATCAATAATAAAAATACTTCTGAAAATAATTATCAAAACACTCATTTATTTAAAATTATTTTTTTTTATAAATTCTTCTCTAAAAATCCTTTTCTATAAGCTGCCCAAAAATCTTTTTTTTTTTATAAACCCATTTCTAAAATTTTATTCAAATACACACTATGATTAAAATAAATAACTGAATTAACCCTAATATTTAGTACAATAGTCCAAAGTTCAAACTATTTAAAATACCAAGAGGTTTGATACTCTAAGAAACTCACCATATTTGTAAAATATCCTTTTTAGAGAGAGATATCAAGAAACGGATATAGACTGAAACAAGATGCATTTTTAATTATTTTTAAACGATCTTGGGGGGTTTCATTATCTGAATTATAATTTTATTTTCAATTATTTTCATATTCTTAATAAATTTATGATGTAGATTGAAATTAAGATGGGTTCTTTAAGATTATCTCGTAAGATACCCATAAAAAAAGTATTTAATAAAATCTCTCTCGACCTTTGATTTCGGTTCGTAATATATTTTTTACATTTCAATGTATCAAACAGATTAGATTATGGCAGAAAAAAATAATTATAATGAAATAGGAAATTATGTTTCAAACCCAAAAAGAATTTTATATTCTTCTTCGTACATATTATTATATACACGTGTGTGTCTCAGGGTATATTTTAAGGAATTTATGAAAAAATTTAAATTAAAATAAATTCAAAACTGTATAATCCAGATTTAATAGTTAAATTAAAAGCTAAAATTTTCAAATTTAAATACATTAAAATAAATCAAATAATAATTAATGCAAAATTAACATATAAAAATTTACTTTTGATTCATGAGTTGCTTATTAATTTTCTTACAATAATATTTCATTCAATATTTTCCACCTAATTAGAACTAATTAACTGATTGCTTACCATAAAATAAAACCAAAATAAGGTCATTAAGGTGTGATGCAACACCATTAATCAGGTCCACTATGTTCTAGATATTAATTGTAGAATATAATTAAATACCAATTTTAGCCCTCAGTTGGTTAAGAGGGATTTAGTAGGATATGAAAGGAAAATGAAATTACAGTATTTAAAAAATTAATTTCTTCTCAACTTTATATGCTGGCCGTTGAAGGAATTTGGAGGGTTGTTGCCATCTCCGGGGATATCAGTAACAGAAAAATCATGAAAAATTTAAAATTCCTTTTAATCTCCTAGAAATTAGAAAAATATAAATAATATAATAAATATTGTTTTATAATTATAAATTACAAATTATCTATTTGGCTTCACGCGCCTTGCCGGATCAGAACTCGATGACAAAGCGCTGATTATGTTATGGGTCGCATCATCATCGCTGAGCGTGTATGACACGCATGAAAAAGGCGTTTCACCTTGACCAATTGAAAAATAAAAAAAAAAATATATATATGTTTATTTTTGTAACAGTAATGAGCCAATATCTATATAATATAAAGTGAGAAACAGTTCAATATATATATATATATATATATATAATCATCCATATACGTAAAAATCAATATCTGTATCGGGTACAAAAGAAAAAAAAACTAATATTTGTATATATAACTATATATATTATCAGAATTATATATAATGATAATAATAAATTTTACTTAAATTTCATATTTTTTTAAATTTTATCAGATTTTGCTAATCTTTTAACAATGTTACGTTTATGTAATATTTTGATAATTTATTATTTGTATGATAAAACAAGTAAAATTAATCACGTAATTAACCAAAGATCAATAAAATTTCGATAATAACCTACACTAAACCTTATTTAATTTTTTTAGAAATTTAATTTATTACAAAATTTATTAAATTAAAATAATAAAATAAAATAACTTTTTATAAGAAAAACAAAAAGGTGAAAGCTCTTAACCCTGTGTTAAGACTCGCCATATAGTGTGCTTTCAATTTCTCTCTGCTTTCGTTGGTGTGTGTTCATATAGCTCGGAGCGACTCTTCCTCTTCGGCTTTAAAGGCGTGAGAAATTACAGCGAACTGCACACCTACGCTACCCAGTAAATCGTCTGAAATTCTTCAATCTTTGCATGACTTACCAACTGTTCCAATGATAAAATCCAAATGTGATGGGCATTGATGAAATTGAAATCTCCATCAATCACCAAAAACCATTTCTATTTAAACTTCTGAGCGAGACCCCGAATGACTGACTGATAATGGTAATCTCGTAATGAGATGCGTTATTGAACTGTTTTAATCGATATCTGTAATGGGTTTTCTGTTTCTGGGATTGCTTTGATTGCTTCGGGTCAGCTTTCCCCCCCCCCCCCATTTTCCGGCGTTATCGGTTGGTTTGTTTTCATTGTCGGTGTGTGAACGCGTTGAGATAGGGGACAAGATGAGAGAAAACGTCAAGCATGACGAAGAGCTTGAGAAGCTGTTAGATGAGATCCCTCAGATAACTTCGTACAATCTTCTTCATCAGAACCCACATGATTATGGCGGGGATGACAGACAGGCTATTCGTGGAATGTCTGGTATGTATGATGATGATCCGTTTACTCATATGGCTAAGTATCCATGTGTTTCATCCCCTGTCAGTGGTTTGTCGCTGGCATCAGATGGGTCTCGTTTAAGCCCGTTCTCTGGTAGGTATCCCTCCTTTAACAATGGATCGCCAACGCCACTCCCATGGGAGGAGCTTAAATCTCCCATATCTTCTGGGAGTTTTAATTACCCCAAAAGTTTCTGCTTGGATTCCACAAGGCCTGATTTAACTGTTGGGAAGAAGGGTAATGAAAACTTGGTTGATGAATTAGACCTCTGCACCACTTTGAGAAGAATGCATTTTAACAACAAACATGATCAGTCTCGTGACTGTATGGATGGAAATAATCCCATCAATCTTTATAAACAAGAGGAATATAACAATTTCAAGAGAGCATTTCTTAACCGTAAGGGAGTTGAATCTTCTTTTCCTAGCAGTCCTGTAAGTCCTATGAGTCCTGATTCTGAAGCTGACGTAGCATTTCCAGGACTTCCCCGGGACAATAAGATGGCCAGTTTATTTGGAGCTCGACACTGTTCCAGAAGGCCTGACATTATGATAGTGCAACCAAACGACTTTAGAAGTTCGATAAACTCTTCTAGGCACAGAGGACAGCTGGTAAATAACTTCTGTTATGGAGGAAGTCTGACACCAGAGCTTAGTGCTTCTTTGACTGGACACCCTATAGCTGATACTTCACCTTATCCATATCAAAATGGAACGAGTTTGATGCAAGAAAGAAGCATGTCAAGATTTCCAAATTCTCCCATTCGTTCTAATTTAAGGCCATATTTGAGTGCTAAAAACTTACAGCAGTGTAACCTTCCGATGTCTAATGCAGGAGCTTTCCCCCTTTCAGACACAAGAATTCCACAAGCAGGTCTAGATGCTATTACAAGTGAGGGGAGCTTCATCATTCAAGGTGAAGGTTTAAATTATGTCATTAGCAAGGGTTTTGATCATCCAAGGGGTCAGGGTAAGGGTGCTTTGTGTGAAACTGGCTATAAAAAGCATCTACGCAAGTCAGAGCCAGATATCGTACGCCAGGTTTTGGGAAATTGTGAAATCCCTCAGAGTGCTAGGATTGATTGCTCATTCCCCTTACTACCCAAGTGTAATTCTCTAGCAGAAGCCAGAGGGTACATATATCTAATTGCCAAAGATCAGCAAGGCTGTAGATTTCTGCAAAGAATGTTTGATGAGGGTACCCCAGAAGATGTTCAAGTAATATTTAATGAGATAGTCAATCATGTTGTTGAACTTATGGTGAATCCTTTCGGGAATTACCTTATGCAGAAGTTGTTGGACGTGTGTACTGAAGAACAGAGGATGCAGATTATCCTCATGGTTAGTCTAGAATCAGGGCAGCTCGTCAGAATCTCTTTAAACACTCATGGGTAGTGATGCTATGCAACTTATGCAAGTAATTCAATATTTGCTTGGTGTTCTTTGTTTTAATTTGACATTGTCTACTTTTCTTTTTTTCAGCACCCGTGTGGTACAGAAGCTAATTGAGACTCTCAAAACAAGACAGCAAATTTCATTAGTTGTGTCAGCCCTTGAACCAGGATTCTTGGAACTTATCAAAGATCTAAATGGAAATCATGTGATTCAGCGATGTTTGGAGTTCCTAAGCAATGAAGATAACAAAGTATGGTTTCTGTCTGTGCAAGTAGTTTATTGATTGGATGTTACTACATATGTACATGATGTTGCAATGTATGAACAAAAATCCGTATGCCTAACTCTTGTTGATACCCTAAAAAGCCTTTTATGCATCAATTTTGTTCATTGAACACCTCAAGTGAAATATTACTTTGTTGTTTTCTTCAACTTAATTCTTTTCTCAGCTTTTACAATTATTCCTTTGGATGTTACATAATTTTTGGCATTGTTGATGTACTTTAAAACTTCGTATATATCAATCAGGTTCAGTTTTCACTGATGATCTCAAGTAAAATAGTAAAAGTTTGTTGTGTTATAGAAGTTTCATTCTATTCTCAATGGTTTTGTAACTTATGATGCAATACTTTTGTATGTCTAGGTATTTTCCTTCATAAATTGATTTGAATCTATATATGCTGGAAAATTTTGATTTACCAGAATGTACAGGTTATGTGTTCAGTGTCTTTCTTGCATGAAATGGTAAAGACATTTTGTGCATTTTTCAGCAGCTGGATTTCTGTTTTCTGTAACGAGAGGCGTCTTCCAGGAATGAATAATGGATACAATTAATATAGGTTTTATAGGTTCCATTAAAATTTTGATTGGTAGAGACCATGATCTAGAATTCCTTATAGGAAAATTTGACATGTGGATTTTACTTAAGCCCACATTTTGAATAGGAAGTAAAATTGGAGAAGAATTAGATGGTCCTTAATGAGGTTTTCTTTTTCAAAAATTCTAATTCTTGAATATATTTATGGGAAGATAAAGCTTTTAACCTATAAGGCACATCCATAAGCTGATAAGATCATGATTTCTTAAAAGTAGTCCATGACACTTAATGTCTACAGCACCAGTCATAGTTTGTGAAGGATCATGAACTAATAGTTAGAGTCCAAGAACATTATTCTATTGGTTAATTTTTTTTTAAGAAAATTAGTAAACTGGATTTGTATGGCCTTTACATCTTTTGGGTAAATGTAGTCCATTCAGATTAATACATTGCAACAATGATGTAGATCTAGATGCCAATAAAAATTTTGTGATTATCCCGTGATATCAGATAAAGGGCATGTGATTTGTTATTGAATTGAAGTTTACTTTGGGATTCGGAACATATTCCTTAGTGTATGGCCAGGTGTATGTGGTGCAAATAATAACAAAAAGGCATAGATCTCTTGCGATGTAAGAGCTGTTGCTGGTTCATATCCCTGTTACATGATTAACATCCTTTTAGTGAGCTGTGTCTGGTTGATGCACACAAGTATTTTTATTCTTTCTTAGTTCAATGCTTTGACGGGAATATATGCTAATTGAACGAGGCTGGGCATTGGTCATTGATGCATTTTCTGTTGAACTCATTATTGAGGTGTGAAAAGACTGGAAGACATACAATGCAAAATTGATTTTTTTTCCTTGTGGAAGTGTTACATTTTTCATGTTAAACATTGAACAGTTTTTATTTGTTGCTGCCGCAAAGTATTGCATCGAGATGGCAACTCATCAACACGGATGTTGTGTTCTGCAAAAATGCATTACTCATTCAAGTGGGGAGCATCGTGAAAGACTGGTTGCTGAAGTATCTGCTAATGCTCTTCAGCTAGCTCAAGATCAATATGGGTATTTTTTTTTCCCTTTTTATGCTCAAATCTTTTCAAGATGAAGTTTATCTTATAATATATCATTTTCAATGTATAAACCTTTTTTCTTTTGTAATTTTTTCTGTGGAGGCAGCAATCTTTACTATATCGAATCATCTTCTTGGGTAATTTGTATGGAACTTTTCAATGTACCTGAATGCAAATGTGGTAGTCATGCAGACATTTAATTTTCAACCGAAAGGCTTTAGTTTCTGCACTGGAACTTTCTGCATATATATGATCGGTTAGTAATGATAAAATGATCATCAGATAAAAACTTCGAATAAAAGAACACATACAATGATTACTCGTTTCATCTTAAGCTATAGAAACTGTTAAGGGATGAAACATCCATGAATTCTAATGCCTATTTCATTCTAATCCCTTTTACTTTTCAGCACCCGTTTGCTCTCTACACGTGATATATTGTTACAAAATTGATCCAGCCCCACTATTTGAAATAAATCTTTGGCACTAATTCTACATTGACTTATTGCATTCAGAAATTTACTTAGGGAGTATCAGACATAATGTCCGTTGTCCTTTTGGATTTCCCTTTCCAAGTGTCATTTATTACCTTTGTTTTCTCTGCAGAAATTATGTTGTCCAATTCATCTTACACTTAAAGAATCCATATGCCACTGCTTGTATAATTTCACAATTTGAGGGTCACTATGTTCACCTGTCAATGGATAAATTCAGCAGCCATGTGGTTGAAAAATGTCTTGATGTATTCGACGGTGAGAACCTGTCAAGAGTCATATGCGAACTGCTCTCTGCTCCACACTTTGAACAGTTGCTTCAAGACCCGCATGCAAACTATGTTGTTCAATCAGCTCTTCGAAATTCTGCGGTTTGTAACACAAACATTATTTATTTTTCCTGTCTTGCTTCCCTAATGCCAATATCTTGAGGTCATATCAATAATGCAGTTTGACAAAATCGTGACAGATTAATCATTTCAAAATATCGCATGCCTTGTTCTTTTAATTAAAAATGGGCTCATTACGTCCTTTATCTATTTCTGCAAGTGCGTGACAATGCATTTTCTAATTCATATTAGCATTTATCAATCTTCATTAATGGACTTTGATCCTCCTTTGACTATGCATTTCTTGTCCTTTTCTTATGTTTGAATTTTCCTTCTAAACTAGGGTCCTGTGCATAATGCACTAGTCGAAGCGATAGAATCCCGCAAAGCCGTTACGCGACACAGTCCATACTCGAAGAAGATTTTCTCACAGAAGCTTTTGAAGAAGTGATGTACATTCTCCCCTAAGTCTAGAATAAGTGTTGCTGTTGTTGTTCTACATTCCCAAAGCTGCATCCTGCCACTACAATTATAATATATATATATATGCATTCTATGGTTATTTAACTATAAGTTGGCACTGCTCATCATAACCATACAAAGGATTGACTCTTTTAAGAAGTGCTTATACTTCTGATCTGCTGGAATCTGGAAAGAAAAAGGTTAAGACAATTTTGCTCTTAAAATTAAGTTTCTAGACATGCTTTTGTTATTTCTATTATCTTGTATTTTTACATTTTGAATATGATCATCCTGTTAATTATGATATTCTCACTGTATTGAGGCTGTACAGTGTATAGAATTTTAGGATGTTTTTGCTGTTTACTGTATAAAGTACTATATGAGGAGGCTCTCTCAGGATAACTCACTTTGTTTTGTGGGCTAAAGTTAATTTCATGAAGTTCTGTGCTTAAAATTCTTGTTATTCCTCCATCCTCTAGGTGGTGTTAGATTTTTGTTAGGAGGATTTAAACTTTTAACATGCTCCACAGTCTCACGTTTCATTTTAGTCTTATCATTTGGGCTGGTCTCAAATGACCATTCTATAACTTTTCTTCATGGGAAGATATATGTTTGTTTTCTAAAAATAATCAATGTATTTTTAAATGTTGAAAGATTGAAAACTACTTTATAAATATTACTATTGATGTTTTATATAAATTGTTAATATTTTAAGAATTGACATTTCGAAGACCATGTTCACTCAAAGGAGAGGAGGGAAAAGAGCTGTTGCTCTAACAGGCCTTCCATGTGATGAATTTTTTATTTTTTCCCCATTGAAAAACAAATATATACTTTAAGAGAAAATTAGGAAAAAGTGCTCCATTAAAAATTTTATTAGTGAGAATAATTTAAAAAAAATTATAAAGTAAAAGAAATGTTACTATGTGAATTTTGTATGCATAAAGTAACGTGCTCTGACTTTCCCCAATTTTAACTATTTTTAATGTCTATAAAATACATCTTATCATTTTTTTAATAAAAAATATTATATATATATATACATATATGATTTTTTTAGAAAACCATTTTACAATACTTATACTTTTATTTTTAACTATAATTTTAAACTCGTAACTTTATTCGCACAATTAGCTTCTTTAGTATAGGACCTAATAATATCAATAAAATAAAGATATAAGGGTTAACGATATTTATGGAATAAAATTAAAAGATTTAATAAAAAAATAACATAAGTATCAAATTAAAAATAAAAAAATTATAGATATATGCAGAATGGTTTTACTTTATTTCTTTTATTAGATGAAGTTACTATAAAACTTGAGAAGAGGAAAAATAATACAGAAATTATAAGAAACTTAATAATTTGGTGGCATGTGATTAGACAGACACTTTGCCTATAATCCAGCAATGTGTAAAATCATTAAACCTATTAATTAGTCAAGTGATGAGACTAATCACGCAACTCATTTGTGGGGTTCAACGGGGCGCTTTGAGGTAACTTGCTCGTCAAGCTAAATAAAAAGTAAGTGCATTTTAGTTTGAACAAAGCTTAATTATACTTTATTAAGTGGTTTGATTAAGCAGAAGAAATTAAACATAATTGAGGATTTGAACCTTTACAATTAAAAAGACTACAATGGGATAATACATATACTTTATATTAAAAAAATAATATTGATGATCTGTGAATAGTATTATTTTATGTTAATATTGATTGTTTGTAAGAAATATAATATTTAAAATAGGGCTATCAATACTTAGAAAAATTGCATTTAAGTCCCATACAGGACTTGTGATTAATTTTTTTAAATTTTAAAATGATAGAATTGTCTCTAAAAAAAATTACTCAAACAAGGAAAAAAAAATAACAATTCAAATAATACGAATGATAAACCCTAGAGGAAGGAATATCAAATGTGGAGAGAAAAAAATAACTGAGATATTTTTCTTGAAGGTAGTTTGTCATTTTACAATTCAAAAAAAGTAATCCCAATCTCATGGAATTTCACAATCATTTAATAATTTCTCTGGATTCTTTTGCAATTAAATTCCTTGCATAAAACTTAAATATAATTTTACCTAAATACTTCTTACATTCTTATTTATAAGTCTTGATTTAGATTTTTACTTTATCTCTAAATATATGTGTAATTATTACTTTTTTAATAATATCATTGTTGGAAAATAAAAAGAAGAAGAAGATATTTTTCTATCCCAAATCTTAAGGTAGTTAAGGTTTAAATAGAGGATAAAAATATAAAAAGAGAAAAAAGTAACTTTTATATAATACATAGATTTTAAGGTTAATTATAACGGTATTATAACATGGCTTCAAGTATGAGATTTGAGACTATTCTAAGAATTTATGTCAAATATTTAAAAAAAATAAAAATAAAAATATCATAAAATGATATGAGATTTGAGATAAAAAAAATAAAATAAAATGGAATTATTGAAAACAAGTGTGGGAATGATTTGTATAGGTGTTTCTCCCTTGCTTGTTGATTACTCATATTAAAGGCGCCATGTCATAGCAACGTGAACAAAAATGACTTCATTTATCACATGAATTATCCCTCTCAGCCAAACAAAAAAGAGGGAGATAAATAAAAGAAAATCTCAAAAATATATTACTTGAATTTTAAAATTTTAAATTAATTTACATTTTATAAGCTATTAATTACTTATATAAAATAAATAACAATACAATTTTATAATAATTCTTATTTTAAGATTTTAAAATTCAGGTAGTATTTTTTTGGGATTTTCCTAAGAAATAAACCATCACTGACAATTTTAATTAAAAAGATTTAAAAATTTGACTCTCCTTCTCCCCACAATAAAATAAAATAAGAAGTTGCCTCCCATGGATATTCTTACTTGGTGGAATTCCACGTATCTCATGTTGGAAAGAATCTTTTTTTTTTTTTTTTACCTACCCGATTTATTAAAATTTTACCTCGACTATATTTAGATCCGATCTGCATCGTGCACCTGACTGTGGTAGGTGAACCTTCTAATGAGAATTTTTTACATACGCTAAAATTTAAACTCAAAACCTTACTTAAACAATACTAAACTATTTATCACTCAAATTAACCCTAATAAAATAGGGTCCTCTATCTTTTATATTGTCTGAGTCAAAGAATTTATATTCTATGTTTATCTTCATACCCACAAAGAATGCATCCTTAATAGTACAATTTTATATAAAAGTTTAGTTTAATCTTTTTAATTTTATAAAATAATTCTTAGTACCTAACACAGTTAGCTTTCAATAATAATTTTTTTTGTCAATCATCTTTATTTTTAAAAAAATTAAATTTAATATATTAACATTTATGAATATTTTTAACATTTAAAATTTTATCATCAATATCTTTTATTAATAAATGTAACAATATTAAAATTAGATTACTAGAATCACACTGGTACTTAGTGGGTCCTTTAACCAAGTAGAGGGGTTCAAATCCTACCTTTAAACATAAAAAATATCTTGTAACTAACTGTTTATTTTAAGTGAAAATCTTAAGAGAACCTCATATATGTAAAAGTTAGATGGCTAGAAAAATAATTTATAAAATTAAGAAGTCAAAATTAAATCGAAGTTATAAAGGGACTAAATGTAAAATTTTTTTTATATTATTTTAATGACCAAAGGTAAAATTCATATATGCAGATGGCCAAAATTCATTTATCTCTCAAGATCATGATTAGATTCAGATTCTATCGGAAACTAGTATCATAAAGTTTCATTTTTTTGTCTTTATTTTTTTTTTGTATTGGGAATGAGACCTTCTGTGCATATACTTTAGAGAATATGGAAGGTGAGGACCATGGCGGATTATTAATTAATGAAAGTGTATTCCTCATCAATTTTTGTTTTTTAGGGGGGGTGGTTTAAAATAACATTGATACTATCATATGTAATTCATGCGACATTAAATTCGTGATTCCATCAACTTTCTCACATTCAATCTTGTCAAAAGAATTTTTTTTTTGAATGCTAATTTTTTTTATCTTGTCAATTTCTATAAATATTAAATAATACGTTAGGGTAGTGTGATCAATATTGTGGAAAAGAAGCACTATACACTTCAATTCCCTCATGCTTGACAAAAAAAAAAAAAAAACATAGAGACAGACAGACACTAACGAATTTTCCTTTCTTATCTTTTTTAAAAAATTTTAACAACAAACCAAAAGAGCATACATAATATTATATATATATATATATTTCATAGCATTTATAACTAATCGCATTATTTACAATTTAGTGACAACAATTTATGTTTTGAATTTTATGCATTGTGCTTGGTTGATTTTTTTTTTTATACAAAAATATTTAAGTAAATTAGATTCTGAAAACTTATCACGTTAGATTAACATCAATAAAATTTTCATATCGACAACATAATTTAAATTTATAATTTTATAAATTATGAATTAATTTTTTATTAAATAAATTAATTTTTATTGATTATTTGGGTAAAATTTTTGGACTGAAAAAAGGGGCACATTAGCTCTTGCCCGTTCACACAAACCCAATAATAGAGACTTCAAAACCCAAACTAAGAAATGGGTCACAAACATGGGCCAACCTTTGGGTTGGCTTTCGAGCCATGCAAAACTCTAGGATCTATCTCTCATATCTATATAGTTAATAGAGTTATCGTAATTTTTAGATATTTAAAGATAATTAATAATTTATTTTACTTAATATTGATATAATTTAAGAAAAATAAAAATTTTATCATACCTTTAAATTATGGGTAAGTCTAATCTATTTCTAAAAAATTTTCTTACATCTAAAAAAAAATAAAGTATTAAAATTCAAATAGCTCGTTGTAAAAAAACAACTCACATAGTTTGATTTTTGAAGAGTGTTATTATATTATAGTTTTAGTAACGGCTTTTAGAGATATATTTTAACTTTTAAGTACTTAATTTTATATTTAAAGATAATTAACAGCCCACCCTACTTGACATTAGTATAACTTAAAAAATAGAGACATTGCCCTACTATTAAATTATGGATGAGCTAACACTTTTATATTTTTTTAATAAAAAAACTCACATGAAGAGTCTCCAAATAAATATTGTTTTAATTGATAAGCAGTTATCTCATAACTAATAAAATTGCTAATTTAAATCCTATTATTCATGTGAGAACTTTATTATGGATAATATATAAATATCTATGTAAATGCTATTTAAATTTAAAGACATATAGAGTAGTATCACTCAATTTCAATATAATTATCTCAAATAAAAAAATATATATAATTAATAAAAAAATCATTAAAGTGACTAAGGAATTACTTCAATGTTTATTTGTCATAGTCGAATCGTATCTAATTAAAAATTAGAATAAAAAAATTAAAGCAATACATTACAAGAAACATGAAAAATATCATAGACAATATTAAAAAATGACAATCTATTATTGCAATATTGGAATTAAAAAATACAAAATAAAAAAGGATAAAAAATTAATAATATGATTTAAAGAAATTATTATAATTTTTTTGCCAAAAAAATTACGATAAAATTTTGAATCAATATTTTATATTTTGGAAATAATTTTTAAAAAAGTAATATGCATTGTATATATATAATTTGCCTAATAGGATAATGTTATTATCTGTAATGCCTAGGAAATAAGAGGTATAAATAGGAGTATATCCTTTTGGCCAGTATACGTTTATACATGAGAGATATTTATTTATTTATTTATAAAACACAAATTTAAAGAGATATATAAAATTTTACATATAATATAATAGAAGTAATATTTTTTGAATTTTGGGCCAACGACGATGTGCTTGAGGAGAAAAAAACAAAACGGGGAACGGTGACAAAGAAACCAAGTGGCAGTTAAAACTTTAGAGAGAGAAAGAGAGAGAATAAAAACAAGTGGGAGCCATGTTTAAGTTTGACATTAAGAATTAATTATGATTAATGACTAAATTAATTCTACAAAGCCGGAGCACAAGGGGGCGCGCGTGACACGTATCCGCCTACCACGTGAATAACAGAGTCCTCGCTGAGTGGTCCGACACCTACGTTTTGGCCTGTCCTCAACGCACGGCGTACGTGGACCAATAATGTCTCAGTTAGTGATCGGATCTGAGCCTCCCTCCCGACCACGAATTCTGATATCAACCTCCCTACGCCTTGATCTCCTCGCCACGTGGCACCTCCTCCGTGATTCGTTTCGCATAGATTATTGTTATACAAAAACAATAGAATATTCTCCACCAAGAAAAACAAAACAAACAAACAAAGAAAAATTAAACGAATCCAAAAAATTTCTGCTGGTGTTCTCAGCAGAAAATAAAGCTCGGGAAGCCCGTAAGATTTTGCTTCGAGATGCGAACACGAGCCTGAGCTGCCTTCTTCTGCTGTGGTGAATTTCATTGCTGTAACTGGAGATTTCTCGGCTGGCTTCGGTTTTTCCCCGGAGAATTTGTTCTTCAGGTATGTGTCCGGAGTTAGGTGGATGTTGCCGTTGTCTAGTTTAGTCTTTTTCAATTTCTTTCTCTTTTTGGCGGTGTAAGCTTGATCTGGCTTGTTTGTCGTGTATGAGATTACTTGAGGATGGTACAAATTAAGCTGAAAGTATGAAAGGATCTGCAACTCCAATTGAGTTTTACGGTGCTCTAATATTAATTTGATTCTCCTCCTTCATGCTTTCTTTCTCTCAAGTTTTTTAAAAATAAATATGAGCTAATGTTGAAGATTAATAGTCAGTTTTGATAGATTTACCCTATTTCTCTTGTTTTGGTTGCTCGTCGCTAGCTAGGGTTGACTGGTTCTATTACTTTTACAGGTTCTGCAGTGGTATATAATCTATTTTTAGTAATTTTCCCTTATGTTTAGGAAGTTTTACTTCAGTTTGCGGATAACAAAACTATCTGGGCATCTTTAGATAACAGAAGGATGAAAATGAAATAAAATGAACTCTAAATTGAAGTTTTGAAGATTAAATATTCGATCTTTTGATAACTTGGATATCAAATTGGCAATATACGTTGATGTTCAGTAGTTTCGGGAAGAACTTTTGCATTTCGATTGTAAATTTCTTATGTTTGGCTTATTGACTCTTTTATTATTTATTTCTTTATTACTTATGAGGTGATTTCTAGCAATTCCCGCAAAAAATAACTTTCTATGGAGAAATTGCACTTTTTAATAATCCAAGGGCTCTGGTTTATGCTTAAAGTTTAGAAATGGAGAATCGCCTTTCTTGTATACTTTTGTTCTCTCTTTAAAGTTAACAATGTATGGAATTTCAGTAATTTTAGATAGTGATTAATATGGTAATCTTTATTTCTTTTCGAGCACCAGGCAGTCGTAGGTTTTGATTACTTCACTAATTTCAATAATTGAACCATAGCTCATATTTGGCCAAAAAACAAAACCATAGCTCATTAACACACAAAAGTTATCTTTATTTTTTTAGCAGGTTTGTTGAGAGAGAATCATTGAAGGCCCTTTTACTAACTTTAACAGTGATTACCAAAATTTGAAATGTAAGCATTGTAATTCTTGAACTGAAAGGTAGCTGGAAACTTGACTGAACTCTTTAATATAGAGTAAATTACATTGATCTCCAATGAGTTTTGCTAAAACAAAAATTCAAGTTAGACCGAAGAGTAGCACAATCTATATTTTAAGAACTGAAGCGTATATTCTGAAAATGGAGGAGAAGTTCAAGTAATTTCAGCAAAACTAAGGAAAGGTTTTGTAATATACTATTTGATACTTCACTTCTATATTAAAATTTTCAAATTTGGAAAAGAGGATGCTAGTGATAAACAAGGCCGGTGGGAATAATAGTAACAAACTTAAAATGTTATCTGAAGTTTGTATTTAATAATCTCATGGCAGTTCTGTTTGAGGCATTTTGTGTGGTCACAAGGCTCACTTTATAATAACTGTTAACACCTGATGATTTCCGAGGTTTCTATTCAAAAGCATATGGCTAATGGCTGCTGTTGTTACAGTAGATCATGGCTATTATTTCCTAAGACCCGTGTAAGTGGTGATTGACATAGAAAAGGGAATGCTTATTGTTGATGAGATTTTATATTTCATATATTTTTAAAGCTTCAGTGCTAGAATCATGTATGAGTTGCAAGTATTTACACATGGTATCTGTAACATGCAATGCAAATAAAAGCGGTTATATAACTTGAGGAATTCGTTTTATGTATACTGTCTGACAGAGAAGCATCTTGAGGAGACATATTGCAAAGGATAAATGACATTAGATCAAGCAGTTGCATATGTTTTCAATGGTGGATAAATTATCTCAGAGGAATGTCAAATTCTGCATGCTGGAGGTACTTAATATTACAGTTCAATTTTATTACATAATTTGATTGTAATATTTCTGCCATTAGGTGTTTCAATGTAAATGCACTTTTCTACAATGTTCATATGTTCCATTTCTGGAGTGACTGAATATTTCGATTGCTTTTAGATATCCCCTCATTCCCAGAACCATATTTATAAGCTAGAAAAATTGTGTTACATTGTAGTTGTATTAGTAGCACCTTGTTTCTTCTTTTTGGTCACCTGGAAATCTCATGTCTTTGGGCTTGTTCCATATAATTCGATTAATTCTATTAGTATATAAGTGATCACATCCTGAAGTTATCAAGTTAACATTGAGCAGTTAATTTGAGCTGAAGGAAATGTGTCAAGTATCCAGTTCCATGGTCAGTGGCAGATATTGGTGATAATTGGAGAATGTACCTTCATATAATGTGAAATACTCTATACTGTATTGATCATATCACTGTTTGGACTTTGTCTGATGTTTTCATTTCCATATTAAATGTTATTTCTGGTTGAGTTTCACTTTAGTACAAAAATCTACTTTTGGTGTGTCCTTGTAAATCTTGTAAGCAGGCTATTATTCGATCCGAGTTGAAAAGAGCTAGGGATGAAGAAATGCATTGGTAGTTATTAATAAGACTGCACAGTCACTACACTTTGAATAGCTTGTTGTTGATTGGTGGTGAGTGTGGATGATGTTACTGTCAATGTGAAGCTACACTACTTGTTAAATGGTAAACTTAAACTTAATATTTCTCACCTTCACTTTTACTTTTTTCCTTGTTATGACTCCCGTTTTCTTCTTATTAGCATTGAAATATTTAATCTTGTAAGAATCTGTCAACTGGTCATGCTTAAGTTATGTTCCCTTGAGTTTTTCTATTTGGATATTGTAACTAAATGGTTGAGGTTTCTTGAGGTGGAGTTGTATGGGTAAGATTCTAGGTTAAAACCTTCCTTTTGATGTCTATCCAGTTGAAATTGTTGATTCAACCATTTCTTTTTGGCTTGTTTGCCTCCATTGATTCAAACTATTAAATAAACAAGGAAAAAAGACAATAAACAACCATGTGAATTTGAAAATGACAAAATTGGCACATGAATATCTAAAATGACAGATTGGGCAGGAGGGCCAATCTATGCTTTACAAATTTGGGTGAAAAGACTAAATTACCCTACAATAGGATTTGCAACTCCTCTAATGGGATTTGCAACTTTCCCTAAGGGTGTAATGGGATTTAAAACTTTAACAATAGGATTTGTAATTTTCCCTAAGAGATTTTCAACTCTCTAACGAAGTTCTAATGGTATTTATAACTCTTTAATGGGATTTGCAATTTTAACAATAGGATTTGTAATTTTCCTTAAGACATTTACAACTTTATAACGAAGCAATTGTAATTGACTTCGGGTTTGCAACTCCTCTAATAGGATTTACAACCCTTCTAATGGGATTTACAATCTCAACAATAGGATTTGCAACCTCAACAATGGGATTTATAACTTTTCCAAAGACATGTATAACTCTAAAATTGTAACATTACTTTCGGGTTTACAACTTCTCTAATAGTATTTACAATTCCTCTAATAGGATTTGCAACCTTAACAATAAGATTTGTAACTTTCCCTAAGACATTTATAACTATGAAATTGGGATTTGTAACTCTTGCAATGGGATTTAAAACTTTAACAATGAGATTTACAACTTTTTTTAAGATATTTATAACTCTCTAATGGAGTCGTTACAATTGCTTTCGGGTTTACAACTCCTTTGATGGGATTTACAACTTCAACAATGGGATTTGCAACTTTCCTTAAGACATTTACAACTTTATAGTGAAGTAATTGCAATTGATTTCAGTTTTGTAACTCGTTTAATAGTATTTGTAACTCCTTTAATATGATTTGCAACTTCAACAATGGGATCTGTAACTTTCTTTAAGACATGTACAACTTTGAAATTATAACATATTGCTTTCAGGTTTGCAACTCTTCTAATAGTATTTGCAATTCCTCTAATGGAATTTCAACTTTAACAATGAGATTTGTAACTTTCCCTAAGACATTTATAACTCTGAAATTGTAACATATTGCTTTCGGATTTATAACTCTTGTAATAAGATTTAAAACTATTATAATGAGATTTGCAACTTTCTCTAATATATTTATAACTCTCTATCGAAGTTATTACAATTGCTTTTCGGTTTGCAACTCCTCTAATAGGATTTTCAATTTCAATAAAGGGATTTACAACTTTCTGTAAGACATTTATAATTCTATAAAAGTAATTGCAATTACAAAAATGAGCTTCCCTTAGATGATTTGTTTTCCATTGCACAAACATTTTTTGAATAATGTTTCCTTTATTCCTATGCCATATCTAAAACTAAAAGATCACGACCCCGCATAAAGGCCATGACTCTCGACCTCTTTGGGATCAAGATGCCTATATTCACCATGTTTCATGCTAACACATGAATCTTGCCCTAGTCTACTTTCATGATCTTGGATGACACCACTTGAAATATCTTGTCGCTCATTAGCACAAGCTTCATCTTTCAACAACTTTTTATCTTTTAACCTTCGATGGCAAAACCATGTAGATACTTGTTTTTCTGTCAACCCCAACTCCTCAGCAAGTTCTAATTTCATCTCCTCAGCAATGAAGATATTCTAATTCACTAAACACTATCTTCAATATTATCATTCACTCTTCAAAAACATAAGGTTTTGAACAATTTTTCACCCATCAAAAACTGAGAATAACCCGCTCAATCCCATACAACTTTCATAGAAGAAAGGGGGAAATTCTTTTCTGCAAGCATAAACATAAGAAATCACAACAAGGTATGACCTAAATAAGTTCATAAAAACGCTAAATTCATAAATAGTGAACTTAAAATTTCAAGAAAGTTGTCAAAACGGCAATTTTCACACGAAAAGAAAAAATTCACAGTAATCCTCTTTTCCTTTTGCAAAAACACATCAGATGCAACTCAATAAGTAGATCCAAGCGTAGACAAAAGTGTTATGGTCATTGACAATATAACTTGTTGCACATTTGAGTTATTTGCTAAATGTAGGAGATAAAAAGAATCGAAGATCTTAAGAATCACATTCTCACGATCTAAATGGCGCAATTAGATACCCACTAAAACGAGATAAAATTATGACTAAAACACAGACTAAGATTTCCCTTCAGTTTGATGCCTTTTCTCTGAAACCTAATACCCAAATTTCAAAGCCATCTCATATTCACCATTACAATCAGCTCCACAGAAACACAAACAATTCACTAACTCAAACCCAATCAAGCTATTTAGTATTCAAAATTTGAAGCAATTTGACAAAAATCATCAACCAAGATACGGAAAACCTAAATCTCTAACACGAACAACTTTTAAAGAGAGAATGCTGTGCTTCTATACCTTCCATAGGAGAGAGGAATTCTATTAAATCTCCCTCCTTTGTGCAAGATTATGGGCCAAAGGTGTGAAAATTTTATCAGTTGCTTCTCAGAAAAGCTAAACTCATTATGCAAAAAGCGAAACAAAATGCAACATTAAACAATGATATATTGATCCAAACGCTTCAATTCAGCCCCAAAATCATCAGAAAGATTGAGGAAGGAACTTCTGATGAAGGTGGAAAGGCATAGGAAGAAAGAATTTGCTCTTATTTTCTTTGCTTGTAGCAGTCAACTTTTAGTGTCTTAATATATGTTTCCCACACGCGCAAGAGGTCTCCTGCCAATTTACAGCTCAGACAAAGAGGTCTCTCCTAAGCTTTGTCTCCCATGTTGCCAACTATTCCTTCTTCACGTTGATGCCTAAGTATACGTTTCATTTATTTTAGGGGTAATTTAGTCTTTTTACTCAAATTTGCAAAGTACAGATTGAACCTGATACCCAATCTGTCTGTTTAGATATTTATATATCCATTTTGTCATTTTTAAATTCAAACGGTTGTTTATTGTCTTTTACCCAATAAACAATGTATAGCTATTTTCAGAAGTTGATACAGTGACAGTTTGCCTCCTTATGAAGTTTTTTGAACACTGATTCTACCTGAATATGCTTGGTTTGTCATATTTAGATGAACTACTACTATCTATGTGAGAATATAGTTGCTGTCAATGATTTCCTGGGTTTGTCACTGGAAAGTTCTATGACATGAAAGAGGTTGGAACTCATCAAGTAATCTATATGAGCCATTACTAGAGGTTGCTAGCATTATATAATTAAAACTGCTGCCGCAGCAAGACTTTGTTCTTTATATATTTGGATCACCTTTCTTTTGTCTGCGAACTTGTAGCTATATTGGAATTTCACTAAACTGATTTTGAACTTTGTGGGATCTCTCATTTCTCTCCATTAGATTATTGAGGATTTATTTTGTTCTGTATTGCTAGGTTACTGTTAAAAACTTGTGAATTTGCTGCTTTCTAACCACTTCTCTTGTCACAGATTGAAGATAACGTGTGGGATGGATTTGGTGAAAATGATCATATAGTGCCCCTATCTGGTGATGAACATAACGATCTGTTTGCAATAGAGGGTGACGGTAGTAAGAAACGAGGTCTGGAATTGAATAATACTGGAAGTACTGACTTAAGCGCCTATGATACTCAGGGTCAGAAAGAATTCTACTCTCCAACTATTACTCAAGAAGAAATGATGCTGGAAGAGGGTCCATGGTCTCGTCAACGTGAAGGTGTTTTTCCTTCATGCGATAGTGAGGCATGTAAAGAAGTGAAAAGACTAACATCAGATGATACAAGGTTGTCTGGTCATGATTACAAGAGTAGCAATATAGATTCTATTAACAGTGAGCTTTGCATGGATGATACTGTGCTCGGAGATCATTGTGTGGTGGAAGGTGATAGCGTGTGTGAATACCCAATCAACCACATATCCCAAGCTGACAATGAACTTAGCTTTCTTGATAATGATGGGTGGCTGGATATAGGGAACTTTGAAGACGTTGACATGATGTTTAGGTAGGGAGGAATTGTTTCATTTGAAAGGAATTTCCTCACTTTTTCCATTTCATGAAATTCTAATCTATTTATCATAATGTATATGACTTAAATTTGCAGAAGTTGTGATTCTACTTTTGGAATGGGAAGTCTAAATAATGAAGAGGAATTCTGCTTGCTTTCCTCCTCAAATGGCACCGATGGATCTGATGATGCATCAAAATCTACCTTTAAGTTATCAGGAGCTGAACCGAGTCTATTGAAAAATATATCAGATAATCATACAGACTCTAAGGAAGGTACTGATGGTCTTCCAATCAATGATTCCAGTAAAAAAGCATCTTCATTCAATAAAAAATTGAGGAGCCGAATGGACGTGGATGATGATGTAGTCCCTGCTTCATTATCAGTGCTCAGTGAATCTGACGCGAAATCAGGCAGCATCGATGACTCAATGCCTAAAGAAAAGGTTGGTCATCATGTTTCTCTTTTTCATTTTACAACCTGGATTCTGATTTCTTGAATTTCTACTTATGGAGCAACAATTCTGTGTGGATTCATTTATCAAAACACTGATGGAAAACAACTCAGAAAATATGTATTATTCAATTATAAAAGCTGCTCTACAGAGTGAAAGTCATATAAAAGAAGATCCTAAGCAGAACACTCACTGTGCATTCGAGAGTCACAGAAAACTCTCCCAATTTACTCACCACATTTCATACCCTCTACAACGATCTCTCATACTATTTATACTCCTCTCTATTCTAACCGTCCACTATAGAATACCAAAAACAACCCCCATTAAAATGGTCTGCGCTCCACCTATATTCTAATTCCATCAAACATACACTCCAATGATAATGCTCATGAAAGCACATTACATAATTTTGATTTATGCCTCTGGCCTTATGTAAATTGTGAATTAAATTGAAGTTATTGTATAGTTATGTCTTCACATAGAGACAATGCTGATTCTTTTCTTCTTTTTTTTAACGAAAAGACAACACTGATTCTTTTTTAGAAATTTAAATCAAGATCATATATATTATTTCATTTTATGATGATGCTGTGATCTATCTAGGAACTACTAATCACTATCCCTATAGTCAGAATTATACTAGTAATGAGTGTGGATTAGGGCAATCTAGCAAATTTGCTTCCTCCTAGGTTTTCACGTTTGTTATTTGTGATGTATTTTTCTCGTATGTTTTATTATTCATTGCATTCATCGGGTTTGCAATGTGAATTTTGTAGCCATCCATTAACCGAAATAAATTGTTTCTTATTTGTATATCACAAACAATATACTTGTTTTGCTGATGCAGAGGAAACTGTCAAAGCCATCAGAAGGAAGAAGGAAAAATGAATGCCTAGAAAATGGTAATCCTGTTTATCCTTGTGCTCCAATAAAGCAATATGAAGATCTAAAGAAACCTTTTGGGGCATCATCTGGCAAAGTTAGTTCTAATGTTAACTTGCCACATCCAGGGTATAGTGATTCTCCAAGTAACACTGCCCTTCTTCCGACTTTATCTGGATCCAGATCTGAACACAATAGCCATCCATCTCCTTCTCTTATAGAATCATCTTATGCTTCAAATGTGGAGAGCTCTCAAGCTCATCCTTTAGAGGCTGCTGCTTTGCTAGAAAATGAAAAGAAAGAAAGATTGTATTATCCCAATGCTGCACAACCATTGACTAAGAACTTCAAAATTGAAAATATGACAGGTTCATTGCCATGTCAAAGTCCAGGTTCAGCTCAGCAGCTAGTGCATCAGTTTGAAAATGAGACTGAAGGCCACAGTGAAATTGATGGAGTTAGTGTAGGATTTTCACAAGAAACAGAGTCCTCAAATGTACAGGAAATCTCATCAATGAGCTCCGTGGATGAAATCTCACTTGAAGCAAGCTTTCGCCAACTGCATTTGGTCATGGATCAGGTATTGGACACTTCCCATGACATTCACGTTTGGTTCCATGTGTTGTATTTGTGTCTCGCAGACTATAGTTCTCCTTGGCCTTAATGTGCAATAAGTTACTAAGAGTTAAGATCATTAAACCGCTTCTTGCGTTTAACAGCCTAAAGTTTCTAGCACATTAATTGGTTGCCTTGATCCCAATGCTTCATACGCCAATCAATGTGGTTTAGTAGTAGTCTCTGTTAAAATTCTTAATGCAGTTAATGTGGGACACCATGTACGTTTCAGGCATGAGAAAAAAAATCATTTTTTTGTGTTTATCTAAAACTAAATATGAAGCTTGTGTCAGTTGATTGACACTTCTTGATGTTTGGATGGGCAATGGAAATCGTTTGGAAAGTATGCTAATAAAAGAAATGGAAGCATGACAAGATTTATGAAAATTTTGGGCTTTAAGGGGCGTCCATTTTATAAGCCTTTATAACTCAATCCACAGAATAGCTTTCAGGATTTTGGAGTACTTTTAATGAGGTATTTATTACATTCAATTATGCAAGGGACTTTGTCATTTCTTGAATGCTATTTACTCAGATAAATTGGTGCAGTAGCTCTACTAGGATAAGTAATTAAACGTGAGGTCATATTTACTGCACACTTGCTGTGGACTTGCTCTAGAATAGATCCTGGTGTAACCATTGAGTTATTTCATGTATGGCTTAGGCTAGACAATCGATGTGGGTGCATGTAAACATGTCAAGAGTAGTATCTTGGCTGTCTTTTCAGAATGTGCACCTATGATTGTCAGTAGTCATTTGCTGTTTTGCTGAAAAAGTTTAGTTACTGATAATTATTCTTGCCTTATTTTTCTTTGCCATAGTGGTTGATAGTTACTTTAGATAGCTCCTGTTTTGGCAGGATTAAACTGTGAAACTTTACACAACATATATGTTTGACATTCGGACCAGACTTCTTCTGAAGTAGGCTAATAAAACTACCAATTTGGTTCCAATTCACAATCTTCTTCACCATTGGTGGTGGTCACTGGTCATTGACTTCTTTGTATTAAAGCTGTTGGAGATTTTCTTTTACCGGTGATATATTGGAGATTTATTTTAAAATCAAGGATAAGCATTCTCCTAATAGCATTAGCTTTTGGAATGAAATAATACTCGACACAGTTCAAGAGCCATGATATCCCAACAGTTTGGAGTTCAATCTTTGTCACTCCTCTCTCATAATTAAATTAACCATGGTCATTAAAAATAAGACAAGAATAATTGACTACCGGTTTAAATGCTTGAATATCTTTAGGCTTAATAATTATCATTCATGGATGCCAATATGTTGATTATATTTTACTTTGTTGTACAAAACAATTATTTAATTGCAGTTAGATATAAGGACCAAACTGTGCATAAGGGACAGTCTGTACCGCCTGGCTAAGAGTGCTGAACAAAGACATAACTATGCCAAAGCAAATGGTAGCATTGGAGACAATATTGACACCTGCAAAGCGGCGATGACTCTAGATGGGAGCAGGTAATTGTTTGCATTCTTCTATTCCTTTTTACGTTTACACATTGTTGACTATCGGGAAATTACTATTACTGTTGGAATGCTGCTTAACGGGGAATAAGCGAAAAACCAAAAAAAAAAAAACAAAGAAAAAGAAAAAAACGTAAAACTTCAGTTTTGGTAATTTTAAGGGCTATTTTTCTAATTTTCAAAGTTGAGGGAAGTATTTTACCAATGACTCTAATTTGAAGAGGGCTAGCTACATTGTTTCCCCGTGTGTGTGTGTGTGTGTGTGTTGGGGGGGGGGGGGTTTATGTTGTGCTAATATTGCTGACAAAGAAACAACGGCCTATTCAAGTTTCTCAAGGTAACGACACGGATGAATGCAGAGAATCCTGATTGTTGAATTCTGAAGAACCTTCCACATTTTGCACATCTATGGAAAATAATGTGATGAATAATTTAACCGAGCATAACAAAATTCATTTTCAGGTGTTCTGGGTTCATGGACATGGAAACTGATACTAATCCCATTGATCGGTCTATAGCACACTTTTTGTTTCACAGACCTACTGATACATCAGTGATGCCTCCTAGTGAGAAGTGATTCCAACTTGGGCATTAGTGTAAAATGTGTAGTTTCAAGTATATATGACCATGTACTAATATTCAGGGCCTACTCTGACGCCTACTTTGCATTGTTTTTCCTTAGTTCTATACACTGGCATTAATGTATATCCTGCTGATAATCACAGTATAAGGTAGCTGCTAAGCTTGCTTCAGCTCATTGATTATACCAAATTTATTTGTACATTGAAGTTTGGGAGTTTGTTCGAATCTATTCATCTTTGAGTCAATATTTTCCTCACCAACGTATTAACCCCAAAGCACATCGTCAGTCCAGCCCTGGAAATGCCTAAGCATCACAAGGAAGCTAAAGTGGATAAGAAGTAAGGAAAAAGCTGACTTTGATCTAAAATGTTCCTAGAAGTATTTCAAAATTACTCCTGTTCCTCTTACGGTCTTGTAGCATAAAAGTTTTTTGAGTATGTTAATTATTTTTTACGTGCATTTTTCATTTCCTTCTTGCTAGAGAGAAAAGCGAGAGGAAAATAAAAAGGAAAGAATACTAAGAAAAGTTTTAAAATGGTAAAAAAATTTGTTATTTAGATATTTTTCCTACTAATATTCTGTTAGAGCATATATGAGCCTAATATCTAAACTGATTTTTTTAATAGCCTGGCAGATTTATATGTTTAATTCTCTTGATTTATTTTTTGAATTAGTGACCCTTATATTTGACAATTAATTCTAGATTTTATGGGATTTGATTCTGATTTAATTTTGATGTATTTTATACTAGAATTATGGCATTAACTCTCTATTTTTATTAAGAGACTGTACCTATTTATACTCTATGAATATTGAAATAAAATTAACGCTTCCAAAATTAAAAACACCCTTATTACGGGCTACATGGTATTAGAGCCATGATTGAGTTTGGACTTGGCTTTAATACTCAACTCAGGAGGCAATTCCGATGGGTTTGACAACAGTAAGCCGACTAGGTAGCCATACAGAAAACGATTCTAGTTCTGTTTTCCTCACTATCCATCGCCTAAATGGAGAAAACTATGTCCAGTGAGCTAACAGTATACGGCATTAACTCATGGGCAAAGGGAAATATAGATACCTCACTAGTTTAGTACCTAGACCCTTTAAGTGTGGCTAATTAATTCTATGACTACTGACATTAGCAGCCACTTCTCGTTCTTCATGACATTAAAGGAAGTCTGGGATGCAACCCGATCATTCATGATCTCAGAAAGATAATCGCTCGGTCACACAGTAGCACACTGAACTATTTGTTAAATGGAAGTAGCTTGATCCATATGATGTGCACAAGTGGAAGTACCACGATGATGTGGGCCTTTATAAAAGGATAAAAGAAGAGCAGCGCATGTTAGATTCATGTGTTTAATACTTTGGAAAGGGGCAAATTTGAGTTTTTTAGAGGCTAAGTTGGGCATGTTAGATTCATTTGTTTAATACTCGATTTACTTTCCTAATATTCTGGTAGATTCATGTGTTTAATACTCTTGATTTATTTCTTGATTCTCTGAACCTCATATCTGAGAATTAATTCCAAATTTTATGGGATTTGATTCTGATTTAATTCTGATGTATCTTATGCTAGCATCATGGCATTAACTCTCCATTTTTATTGAGAGCTTATACCTAATTATACTGTGTGAATATTGGAATAAAATTAACGCTTCCAAAACTGAAAATACCCTGATTACAAATTACATATTCTTTTCCCCTCTTCCCATCTGAATATAGAGTAAGTAGTTTTTAGGTAATAAATTTTACAAGGAGAGATTTTTTAATAGTTTTCCAATATATTATTGTTCCAGTATTTATGCATAGGTATAATATAGAAATCATAAATCCTTTTGTTAAACAATTCCGGACAAATGAAATTTGATCTCTCATGTATCAAAACATCACATAAGGCAAGCGTACATTTGTTGAGAAAATGTATCAAGTGACGGAGATAATTCAATAATGATACTTTCAAGGTACAACAATGATAAGATAACTTGTTGCTTTTTGTTTATAGAAAACTTCCAAAAATCAAAAGGCCAAAATACTCAAGAAAATGAATATTAATGTTTGCCTTGCTTAAATGGTCAAGACATATCAACAAACATTCAACAACTATTTGGCCTCTATAAGAACCTGAATTCCTTCCTGGCTTACTGGTATATTGGAAAGCTTCACTTTTATGGCATCAAATTTGGAATTTTCTATCTCTTCACTAGTTAACCAAAGAGGTAAATAGTGATCAATCAAGTCCTTTCCACAACTCAAGGGTGAACCTCCATTAAAAATCAAGGTTCTCCCAACAAACCTCATAATGTTTGCTAGATTAGATTCAGAAGGCTCTTCGGCATAACTCTCAAATATTTCCCGAATGGCTTCGCACCAGACCGGTCGAGCTACCTTAAGGAAGTCATTCAAAACTAGTACCGGGAGGTTCACACTTCCCAGTTCGGACTCATTGCGCCCTCCCCTCCCATGATAGTCTGAGCCACCGACCTTGGAAAGCCCGTAGGCATCTGCAAGGTCGTCATATGCTGCAGGCCAAGATTTAAATATCAGAATGGTAGGAAAAATATGATGAGAAAGTTTTACTTCTATTTAGTTTCTACTTCAGTTCCTTCTTCAATAACCTAAGCTCAGAGGAAAGAAAATGTGATTAGAAGTTCTTAATTGTGTCCAGTGACAATGGCTGTATTAATAATCTTCGTGCAAAAGTCAATCTTAATATCTATTTAGTGTTGCCATGAGAATTTTGGCAGTGATTTCATAAGGTATAGTTGATAAGATTTGAATAAACTAAAATATTAAATGAAAGTTGGCATGGTTTTCAAAATGCAGAATTGTATAACTGGGTAGCCTTCATGGTTTCATTTCATTACCTAATTCACTGTAAGGAATAATTCACCATACTCATTCTCAAATAGAAGAAAAGGAATTGAGTATTTCAAATAATGTATGAATCAACTTTCTTTTTTGGTTTACAGAATCACTTGCAAAAGCTGAACCAAAAACTTACCGACTTCAATTCCACATCAAGCCAACCATTCTTGGTGAATTTTTGTTTCATAGAGAAACTGACAATCCTTAACATACGAAGTTATATTATAGTTTCAGTGACAAAAAAACGGAGTAAAATTTACAGATCACTGAGTAGTAATAGTGTACCTGCCATTCTTCCAACACTTCTGTAGACCTCCATTCCATGTAGACCAGCTTCTTTTAACCTTTTGATAACAGGAACAGGATTTTTTAGAGCCCATGGATGAGCTAGTACGGCTACGCCACCTGTCTGACTGATCAACTTTATTGCTTCCTCTGCCAAAGGCTCACTTCCCCTGAAACAAAAATACCATAAATTTTACTCTTTTCCTAAAGCACTATCAAACAATAACATGTTCAGATTAGATTAAGGTTTGTGACGTTACGTAGAGTAAGCAGGTCCACCATCAAAAAGATATTGAGCAAAGGCCTGTCTTAGGTTTTCCACATAACCCGCTTCAAGCATAGCCCGAGCCACGTGAAGCCTCCCTGGGGCAATCCCATTGCCTGCAATCCTGCAAACATGCTCCCACTTAAGAGGCAACTTGAGCTTGTTCAGTTTTAAGACCATGTTCTTCGCACGGAGAAAACGGCCATCCCTTATACTCGATAGGAATTTGTCCAGCTCCTCAAATTTAGTTGGTCCACAGCTACTGTAATATGCTAAGATGTGCACTGGTTCCTCTGCTTCAGAGTCTCCTCTGCAAGTAGATAGCCATAAGTCAGATACATAAAAAAAGATCGGTTTGGAATACAAGAAGGATTTTTTTCTGTTTTTCTGTTAACTGATCAAACAAAATTATAGATTTGAGAATTTCAAACTCTTTCTCTCAAGCAGCTAAAGTAAGACCAACAATCATGAATAACAAATATTTTGGAAAATTACCTTGGAGAAAATATGGTACTAATTTCAACACCTGGAATAATTTTGATGCCATATTCACGAGCTGCTTCTAGAGCCTCAGGTATGCCAGACATTGTGTCATGATCTGTCAGAGCTAGAACTTTAACCTGTTACAATTACAAACAAGTAACATCGATTAAAAATGCGCACAATATATTGAAAAAGAAAGTACACTCTATGAATACAACAAGTTCAATCCAATCATATTTTTGCTAACATAGGTAACAAGTCTTTCAAGTTAACTTGGACAGAATCCATAGCTCCACACACATGACCACTTTAAGAGCAGGCAGGATTTTCTTCTGAGAAGTCGTTTCGGATTTTAAAATACAAATCATATCCCAGTAACAAAAGGAAGTTAAACCTTCTGAGTTTAAGGAAGAAATAGGTCTTAAAGCAATGTTCAGAAGGTATAAACAAATAGTCTTGAAGATAGTAAGATACCACATATTCTTGAGGGTATCTTGCGTATTCACAACCTTAATTTAATCCTCTTGCTTTGAAGAAATCTATGAAAAAAGGATCCATATGTTCTAGAGGGCATCTTATCATCCCTCCTTATTCAACTTCTCCCTTTTCTTTGATATCAATCCTCAATCTCTCCTCAATAACAGAGTGCAAAACGGAGGAATAGTTTGTAAATATTTATTTTTCTGATTCCTCATAATCTGAGACCAGTAAATTCCTTGGCAACAAAAAGTGCAAGCATACTATAGATTCCTTAACACAACCTTAACAATGAAGAACCTTCCCATGACACACATGGCTTACACATTTTAGGAATAGAAGGGGGGAGCTACTTTTATCATCTTACATCACATTATTCATATTTAAAATAAGTCAACTTTACCATAAAAGAGCAGAGGACAACATAGAATACGACAGTAAAACTTCGAAGCAGTAAATTTAGCACTCATACAGAAACCACAGAACAACTGCAACACAGGTAATTCATCTTAGGTAATCTTCCAAAACTACCAATGCAAACAAAGCAAACAAAACGAGAAGAAAAACAAAGAAGGAAGTTACCCCATTTCCGTGAGCCCTCTCGACCAACTTGGAAGGAGACAAGAATCCATCGCTGAATTTGGAATGCGAATGCAATTCAAACACCACCTTCTTCTTCTCCTGACCTGTTCCCACTGCACTCTTCTGCAACCCAAAACCATTATACTTCGAGCACAATGAATCAGAAGAAGGAGAAGGGTGATCCAAGAAAACCCATTCACTCAGAGACTCGAAGGCGAGAGTCTGCTCAGTGGTCATCTTCTTCTTATTATTATCCCCACCTCGCTTCTTCTTCTTTTTATTCTTCTTCGCCTCGTTTTTGGAATCATTGCCACCCTGAAGCACGTAGCCATCTCCCATCACTGAATCGAGGATTTAGCCCAAAGGGGTGAAAAAAGACGCAAACTTTTTGAGGGATTGTTGATTCCTGAGGGAGGGATGTTGGCTATACATAAGGAATGTAAGAGCCTAAAGAGAGAAGGCTGAGAGAGGGTTTAGCTGAATGAGCAATCTTTTGAAGCACAGGTGTCGTCACTCTTGTTTCTCTGCTCAGACAAGAAAGGAGCCTAAGTGCGTAACCAAAATAATACGCGCTCTCTGCTCTCTGTCCCGTACGGCAAGTCGGCAAACCAATTTTATCACTTTGACTTTGGGTTCTTTGAAACAATCTGCAATAAGAAGTGTAAACTTATCAAAGTTTTATCTACTATTTTTTATTTAAAAAACATTATATTTTAGTCTGTTTGTTTTTTCAGAAATGAAGTTTAAATAGGCGCAGGTTGATTTGATATCTTAAAATTTAATTAAAGATAAATATAACATCGTAATATTGTTTCAAAAATATTATGCCAATTTTTATAATATTTCAATACATAAATGTTATATCAACATTTTATTTTATTTTTATGAAATCAAATGTTAGACGTGATTTTTTTATTTATATTTGATGAAAAATATAATTAAAATAATTAAATTGACATAAAAAACTGACTAATTATTAAATTTATATTAGGGTTAACCTTTTCTATTAGTTCTAATTTTTTCCTCTTTATTAAAATTTTAGTGCTAGACTTTATAGAAAATTTTGGAATTGATTTGACCCTTTTTAAATGGCTATAATGTATGATGTCATCATGATTGGCGCGTAAAATTTAGTCGTCTTATTTACCAATTGTGCTCATATCATTGCTAAATCAGGTTATTTCAATTTGAGAAAAATGAGGAAGGGATGGGATATGTTTTGACTTTTGACTAAGACTTTCTTGAAATTATAGGGAGACAAAAGAAATTTATTGGATATAGAGATAGGCACATCTTAAGTGAGTCCAAAATTCCTTATAAGAAAAGAAAAGACAGAACTAAAAAAGTAGTTATGGATATTAGATAGATTTATCAGGGAGGATTAATGTATTGACCAATCGGTGTATCATTCGTACAGGACGAATGATAATGCAACAGAAGAAAACATTGTGAAGAATAATAAAACAAAAGTACAGAGAAGAAAACATTGTGAAGAATAATAAAACAAAAGTACAGAGAAGAAAACATTGGGGAAGAATATTAATATTAAATATTAAAATTAATATTAATAATAAAAACAAGACAGATAAAGATTGAGAATAGGACAAAGAATACAAATCATGACAGACAAATCTGGGGTGGATATGACCATACGAGAAGGCCAGCATCAACACTTCGGATTCTGTGACATTCATTAGGAAATGAGGTTTTAGGCTTTATCTTATCTCACACCATGAACCGTCTTGTCCTTCATTTACAAAAATTTTCCCCCTTGAGCTTAAAAGAGATAAAAATAAAAAAAATAAAAATAAAAAAACCTATTTAAATTTTAAAAATATAAATTAGACATCTTAATATTAAAATTAATAAATTAGGTAGGAGATCTAATCTATCATTTGTCTATATATAAAGATTAAATTAACCTTCATTTTATTAATGATATTTATAAGTTTGACAATATGATTTATAATTTTGCCAATAGTATTTATAACCTTGACAATAGTATTTATAACTCCTATAATAGTATTTACAACTTTAACAATATCATTTATAATTTTGATAATGATGTTTGTAACTTTGACAATGATATTTGTAACTTTGATAATAGTATTTATAACTTTGCCAATAGTATTTATAACTTCTATAATGGTATTTGCAACTTTAACAATGATATTTGTAACTCTCACAATAGTATTTGTAACTTCCACAAAGAAGAAGAAATAGTTTTGCTAATAGGATTAACAACTTTGTCAATAATATTTGTAACTTCTACCATAGAATTTACAATTTTATCAATGGTATTTATAATTCTTGTAATGGTATTTATAACTCCCACAACGGAGAAAAAATAACTTTACCAATAGGATTAATAACTTTGTCAATGGTATTTGTAACTCCCATAATTATATTTACAACTTTGTCAATTGTATTTGCAAGTTTATCAATAGTATTTATAACTCCTACTGTTATTTATTACTTTTACAATGGGATTTAGAACTTTACTAATGATATTTACAACTCATATAATTGTATTTGCAACTCCCACCACGGAGAAGAAACAATTTTGACAAAATGATTAACAACTTTACCTATAGTATTTGAAACTCCCACAATAGTATTTATAATTTTACCAATAATATTTATAACTCCCACAATAGAGAAGAAACAACTTTGCTAATGAGATTAACAATTTTGTGAATGTTATTTGCAACTCCTACAATAGTATTTGTAACTTTGCTAATGATATTTATAAGTTTATCAATTATATTTGTAATTCTTACTAGTATTAACCACTTCTACAATGGGATTTTTAACTTTATCAATGGTATTTATAACTCCCGCAATGATATTTACAACTCCTATAACAGAGAGAAGTAATGGTATTTGTCATAACTTCAACCATTGATCGACTTATATTTTAATTTAGTTAATCACTTTTTAATGTTCAATTTTTATAAAGTTCATTTAAATAATGAGATTTGTAACAATATTTTAGTGTTCAACTTGGTTAATAATATTTATAACTCTCTTAATAGGATTTATAACTTTAACAATAGGATTTGTAACTTTTCCTATGGGATTTGCAACTTCACCTACAGGATTTGTAACTTCTTACAATGGGATATACAACTTTATCAATGGGATTTGTAACTCCTTAAATAGGATTTATAACTTTCTGTAATGTGATTTATAATTTCACTTAAGGGATTTACAACTTCACCTATGGGATTTGTAAATTTGTCAATGACTTGCAAGTAAGTCTTATTATAAACATTCTGTCATGTAAAAAGCAAAGGTCTACTATTTCACAAATGACTATTATTTCCTGCTCAATCTGAATCTGAATGCGCTAAAAAGGAATGCCCAAATATAGAAAGCAATGGATTGCATAATATAAAATGCAATAGACGAAAAACAATAAATTCGTGATTTCTCCTATTGTTTTCTTAAACTAGTTGAAGTTATAGTGTTTCTCGTAAGGTTATTATCAGAAGAAACAAAATAATAGTGATAATCGGAGAAGTAAAAGAAAAAGATTTGTATAAAAAATTTACTTGTACTTCCTCATTTTTAGCTTTAGCTCAGCTAAAGATATCTTTTATAAGATTTATCTCCTGTGCGCCAATAATTTCTCTTTTAAATTGATGCATGAGTGATATATTTTATTTATTTAAAAAGTAATTTAAATTTTTTACTTAAATTTATAAAAAATAAATTAGACCTTTTACACCATTTATTTTTTTAAATATTTAACTACTTAAATTATCTTTTTAAAATTTACTTTGACTTTCTTTGTCTTCTTCCAAAAATAAAACAATGCAAACATTAGTATTAGGATAGAAACAGGCTCGCTTCTATTAAAAGCCTACGGCCTGGATTGGAATTTAGTATGACTTTTATGATTACATTTTTTATGTTAATATACTGTATAATATATAATATATATTAATAAGATAAATTTTAAAATATCTAATCTTTTAAGGGTACTAAAACCATGTATTTTTGTAGAACTAAAACTCATGATTTATATAATAAATAAAATTTAAATTTAAATCCAAAAAAATTATACATGCCGGCTCAAGCTTATGCTTTAAAAGAAGCATGCATGCCGCAAAGAGTTAAGTAATCTAAATATTTACTAAAATTATAAGGATTAATATTTTAAATAAAAAGAAATTTAAGAGATTAAATGATATATATAATTTTAAATTATAAATATTAAAATAAAAATAAAAATAAATTATAAGCATAAAATATTATATTAATTTTAAAGATTTATGATTGGTTTGAGTTTATTGACTATATACAATCTATAGAAATGAATTATATATAGTTGAAATTATAAGGAACTTAATTAAATAGGTCAGAGTTCATGGAACAAATTTGTACGATAAATAGTTATATTTAGACTAAAGTGTATGTTTAATATTTTATATTTATATTAAATTTTATTTTATTTTTTAAATTTAAAATGTATATTTTTAGTTATTTAAATTTAATATTATTAACTTTATTTAATGAAAAGCTTGGACTCGTCAAACTTAAGTAATTACTATGCAATTAAATACTAACAAAGTATGCTTTTATTTTATTTTAATATTTTTAAATTGTATTGTATTTTATATTAAATAATTAAAACTTATATATATTTTATCAATACTTAATTGCTGAGTCAGTATTTTCTGTTAGTGAAATTAACGGTGTTAAATTTAAAATATTAAAAATATATCTTTTAAATTTAATTGACTAAACTAAAATTTAATACAAAAGATAAAAAAAATAAAATTTATACTTTAGTCATATATTTATTTATACTAATAATACTCAAATTTAGATCTATTATCCATATGTGTGTATTTCAATTATTATCTAAAATTCTAAATTATATATACTATAACAACAATAATTTTTGTTATTATACTAAACAGAATTAATTACATGTATCGTATAATATATTATATCTTATTAATAATTAAATTTTAAATATATTATTAATCAAATAAAAGTTGTATCCAATAATTTTATTAAATATTTTCATTTACCTTCCTTTATTTATAAGACTATATTATTTGATATACTATACTTAAGTAGATACCTTTAGTAGCCTTTGCTATTCGTATTTTTTTTTATTGAATCAAAGGGAAATACAGTAACCGACAGAAAATAACAAACGTGATCAAATCTTTGACTTTACATTAATAAAAAAGTTTTCATGATATGTTACAAAATCATGTGCTTCTTTATACATATTGGACCCACTATAAAAACAATTATATATAAAAAAAAAAATAAAAGAACCAGGTCGACCTAGTTTGAACAAAATGAGATAGGTCTGCAATATGATGATGTCCATACAGAAATAAGAAAAGTGATGGTGAAGACGTACAGTGCTTAACATGCAATAAGACAGTACAGATACAGTAGATAAGGTTTGATGATGTCGACGGTTTTAACCATGCATGCTTGCATTCATTCATGAAGCTGTTTTCAGTACACTTCTCTGCGTTTCACCTTTCCTCACTTGTCACCTTCACTGCACAGTGCTTCCCCGATGTTTCTTCTGCATTACATGAAGCTGTGTGCTTTAATTTCTCTCTCTATACCTTTTCCTTCCTTTCTCATCACAATCACTCCAAAGTCATACACAGTATTCTCTTCTCTTTTTAATATAAAAATTAATTAATTAATCATAATATTTTTAAAATATTTATACATATTATTAAATTATATATTAATTTATAGATTAATTAAATTAATTTAAAAAAATAATAAATATTTAATATAAAATAAATTAAAATATTATATTTAAGATTAAATCTACTCCTCTAATTAACAGAGCAAAACGTATACATCATATCACCGTGTAATTTGCAGCACAACTAGTTTATTACGAGGGATGACTCTTTAAATTTACCTAACACGCTTCTCTTATGAAGCTTTCCAACATGAGAAGAGTCGGCATCTTCAGTGACGCCGCTCCATATCACTTGACGGTGTTTTTGAGTCAGCATTTTCTTAGTAAAATTAACAGTGTTAAATTTAAAAGATTAAAAATGTATCTTTTAAATTTAATGGACTAAACTAAAACTTAATAAAAAAGATAAAAAAAAGACCAAATGTATACTTTAGTCCTATATTTATTTATACTAATAAAACTCAAATTCAGATCTATTATACATTTGTATTGTTCAATTATTATCTAAAATTCTAAATTATATGTGCAACAACAACAATAATTTACTTTATTTTAATAAAACAAATTTATTTACAAGTATAGTATAGTATCATTATATTCTATTAATAATTAAATTTTAAATATATTATTAACTAAATAAAAGTCTCTATTAAATAATTTTATTAAATATTCTCCTTTACCTTCCTTTATTTATAAGACTATATTATTTGATATACTATACTTAATTAGTAGACATCTCTAATAGCCTTTGCTATTCGTATTTTTTATTGAATCAAAGGGAAATGCATTAACCGACAGAAAATAACAAATGTGATCAAATCTTTGACTTTATATTAATAAAAAAGTTTTCAGGACATCATTAGGTTACAAAATCATGTGCTTCTTTATTCATATTTGACGCATTATAAAAACAATTATATATATGTAAAAAAAAAAATAAAAGAACCAGGTCGACCTAGTTTTAACAAAATGAGATAGGTCTGCATTAATGATGATGCCCATACAGAAATAAGAAAAGTGATGGTGAAGATGTACAGTACTTAACATGTGATAAGACAGTAGAGATACAGTAGATAAGGTATGACGATGTCGACGGTTTTAACCCTGCATGCATGCATGCATTCATTCATGCAGCCCCTTTAATTTCTGTCGTTATTATTTTCAGTACACTTCTCTGGATTTCACCTCTCCTCACTTGTCTCCTTCAATGCACAGTGCTTCCCCGATGTTTCTTCTTCATATATGAAGCTGTGCTTTAATTTCTCTCTCTATACCCTTTTCCTTCCATTCTCATCACAAGAACACCAAAGTCATACAATGTATTCTCTTCTCTCCTTAATATAATCTTTAATTAATTAATTTAGATAAATTAAAAGAATTAATTATAACAAATATAATATTTCTAAAATATTTATATATAATATTAAATTATATATCAGTTTATAAATTAATTAAATTAATTTTAAAAAATAAAATAAATATTAGATATAAAATAAATTAAAATATTATATTTAAAACTAAATTTAACCCTCTAACTAGCTTATATATTAAAAATTGTATGTGTTATTATATATGATAACAGAGAGAGCAAAATGTGTACATCATATCACCGTGTAATTTGCAGAACACTTCTCTTACGAAGCTTTCCAACATGAGAAGAGTCAGCATCTTCAGTGACGCCACTCCACATCACTTGACTTTCAGTCTCCTTTATAATTCTTACATAAATGAGAAAGGATTTTCCATCCCAATAAGTTAAATTAGTCTTTTGGAATATGGTATACTTTTGGACTTGTTCTTACAATATTGCTGCTATCTTTGAGAGACTATGGCTAGGGGTGTCCAAATATGTCCCGTCCCGGGTGTCCCGACCCGGTCCCGATGATTTCGGGATGGGTCCGTCCCATCCCGAAAAGGATCGGAACGGGAAATTATCGGGATGGGATAGAGGCAAGGTCGGGACGGGACGGGTCTCGGCCTGACCCTCGGGATTCCCGTCCCGTCCCGACCCTATTTTTTTTATAAAAAAAATTATATTACATTATCTTATATTTCTCACTTTGTACACTCTTTTTAGGCTCTCCGTCTCTCTTTTCTTACACTTTACTTGCTCCCAGTCACAGGTCTCGCCAGTCGCTACTCTCATATAAATATTTTTACTTACAAATATTCCTATACAGATATTTTTATTCTTCTTTACTGTTATTTTTTTCTCTTATCTGGGTAAATTATCATTTTATATTAGGGAGGAATGTTTGTATTTAGAGAAAATTGCCGTGGTATTTTATATGGAATGATTTATTGAGATAATTTTATTATTATATTTTTTTTAAAAAAAAAATCGGGAATTCTTGTCCCGTCCCGAACCCGTCCCGGTCTCATCGGGACCGGGACAAATTCGGGATGGGACTGTATCGGGACGGGACACGGGACGGGGTTGTTCCGGTCCCGACCCGTCCCGTGAGCACCCCTAACTATGGCTATTAGCTGTGTATATAACAACAACAATACTAATAATCTTGTAGATTAGTGTCATACTACTATAAATAAGAGGTCATAGCTTCAATCATATTTATAACTTTAGACTGTTAAATGTTTATCTCTTTAATTAAAACAACAACAACAACAATAACAATAACAATAACAATGGCTTCTTCCAATGGTGAAACCCTAATTTCTATGTCAAGGGGGCGTGTTAGTGTGTGTCTGAGCAATGGTTTCCATATTTATGCTTGGCTTGTGCGGGTGAAGACAGAAGCAATGTTTTCTTTAAAAAAGTAAAAAGAATCTTAAAAATTACAGAGAGAAACATAAAACAGTATTTTGAATTTCAAAATAGGGTATGAGAGTGGGGTTTCACTTTCTGCATAGGACTCTATTTATTACCATGTTTATCTGTAAACTTCGGCCTACTCTTTCGTATAAATTAAGTTAATATGTACTCTAAGTGATTTTTTAAAAAATAAGAATTGGTGAATTATTGTAGAAGGAATTAAAAGGTAAAAAAGTCTCAAGAAATAGTAAAATTATTGTGAAGTCTGAGATTAATTTTTTCTAATTGTGAAATAAACCTAGTTAACAGATTCAAAGTCCCTTTCATTTACTAAACTAACTCAGCCATGTAACTCTTCTCTCTTCACTCTCAAACGAAGCAAAATCTGGTGAAGCTTTTCGTCATCGTTGATGTCATCGTTGGGAGAAGTGGACTTGACGTCCTAATACGAGTAAGCCTGAAGCTATACTCGTCGCAGAGATCTCATCGGCCTATCGAAGCTGTTCATTGTTGACACTGAAAACGGCATTGAAGGAGACGATGAAAGAGAGGAGGACGACAAGGAAGAAGAAGAAGAGGAGGACGACAAGGAAGAAAAATGGCATCAATGTCTGAGATTCCTTGTTTGGTGTTACGTTCTTGCTTTGGTGAAGTGAAGATGCCATTGATAGGGATGGGGTATGCACTAGACTTCACCTGCAAGGCGGACACAAATTAAAGGGACGCTGATCAGTCACTCACCCCTTGTCTCTAGTGTTGTAGACGCTTATCTCCCATGATTACCTCGCAGGTTCTATCTGGTGTCCCAAAGCTTTCTTTTGAGGACGAGCTCGTAGATCCTCGCTGGCATCGCATAAAAACTAGAAGAGAGATAATGAGATCAGGCCTATAGTTGGTTCACCATTCTTCTTGCAATCGTAACTTTGTAATATGATATAAGTATTTTCGATGCTTCAGTCCTTTAACCAATTTAATTTTGATTAATTAATTTAATTTTAATTATTTGAGCTTCTAAACTTCTGACTACATTTATGATTGGTACTGGATATAGGTTTTGTTATTGTCTTTTTCCTTTTTTGATGGAGATTTATGATTCATGGTTAAAAAATTAAATGGTTTTAGATTTAGCTATCTATGCTGTCAAGGTTATTTGGTGGTGTTGTAGGATGTTGTTCTATTTCTCTAGTTATCTTGATAATGAAATAATCATGTGTCCTTGTTAGACGTGTGAAGCCAGCATTCTAGTTTTAGAGACGAGCAACACTTGTATATATTTCACGAAGCTTATGCTGTTGCCATATATTATCTTTACAATGACCCCCTTAGTAGTGGCTTTACATACCTCCCAGTAAGTACATTTGACTTTTATCTTTGATTCTTTGAAATTCTCATTCTTGTTTGTAATGTAACTTCCTAAAAATTCAGGCAAAGTTAAGGAGAAATGGAAAATATCAAATAATTATGTGTACATAGCTCAAATGTATTCAACAATAAACTTAAGAATTTGAGCTATTAATAATCTTGTTAATGACATCCTCAACATTTGAATTGTGCCTGTCATTTTCAATGTGCTTACTACGATTGTTACCATTTCCTTAATACCTCTTATGCCCAGTTTGAAACCTGGATTTTGACTTATATTTATAGTTATGTAGAAGTAAATATGTATTCTGCTGTTATTGCCTGGCCATTATTTGTTTGATTTCTTTGAATTTTTTTTGGGGGTTCACATGTAGATACAGGAACCTTCAAAATCACATATTGCTCTAGATATTATCCTACTTTCAGTTGATTCCATTCAACAAGGACAGAGGGCAAATTAAATTCTAGAACTGTTTCAGTTATTTGTTGCTGAATTGTTACAATCGTAACCATTTATTGGCATATGTTAATCTACTACGAAATCATCCTTCATATCAGGATCAAGTGTTGTCTATCCCATGTGGCAAAGACTCTAGTATGAACAAGAAAATAGTGATTACTTCTGTGTAATTATAATTTTGACAATTACTAACAAATCTTGTCATTAAACAAGTTTGAGAAATGTAATATTTTTATGTTGTTAATGAAAGAATTTAATCTTGTTCAATAATGTGGTGTACCGTTTTGTTGTTTGGTTAGGCAGAGAATTTAACAACTGCAATATAAGAAATGAAAATAGGTGTGTGAAATAATAATAGCTGCTCACTGATGATGGCATCCCAAGACCTGGAATGGACCAAAATAGTTCCTATGTGGGTGAAAAAATAACAACTCTACTATAAGGAAATAATAACTCCAAAGTGAATGAATAACAATCTTGTCATATTTTATACAAGGATTTTGGGAGACATAGGAATCCACTGGGCATGCTAGTCCAACAAATACAATGAACCAAAAAAAATCAAGACTCTGGGAATAGAAAAAACAACTTTGCCGATAAAAAATGATGAGTGCATGCTATACCAACACCTAGAATGAACCTAATGAGAGCTGATTGTAGAGGGAATAATTACAACTCCACCACTAGAAAATAACAACTCTATTGTAAAGGAATAAAAACTCAACCATTGGAAAAATAACTACCCCACAACTGGAAAAATAACAATTCCACCATTGGGAAATAACAATTCTATGGTAAAGGAATAACAACTCAACTACTGAAAAAATAACTATCCTCACAACTAGAAAAATGACAACTCCACCACTAGGATATAACAAGTCTAGGGGAAGGAATAACAACTCTACCAATGGTAAAATAACAACTCGACAATTGGAAAAATAACAACTTTAATACTAGGACATAATATCTGCATGGTGAATAAATAACAACTTAGGTACAATTTTTTGTATCATTGTAAAAAATTTACTGGCTGGAAGAATAATAACTCGATCACTAGGAAATAATAACTCCATTGTGAAAGAATAACAACTTAGGCACATTTTTCCTAAGAATGAACTAAAAAAGTTAGTCTGGGTGAAAAAATGATAAATACACCACTATGAATAATAACTTCAAGGTAAAGGAATAACAATTGAGACATATTTTTAAACACCAGATGCAATTATATATTTTCACAATTAAATAAATTAATCTCAGGTCCCATAGGACTTCACAATCATTTTGCTAGTTTTTAGAACCTTTTTATAATTTAATTCCTTCAATGGGACCTAGATGCAATTTTCACAATTATCATTCACAAGGAGCAGCAAAAAAAAATATATCCGTAGGGCTAGCTTGAAAATGATATTTATTATGTATTTTAGCCGGGTCATATAATTTAAATTTTGAATAAAATTAATTTAAATATAAATATATTACAAATTACAAATACATTAAAATTGGAAAACTGATTGACTATCAACATCAATATATTTAATTTATTTATTAACTAAAGCAGGTCTTCTTTATTTAGATATTTTTTATTTTAAATGTAATTTTTACTCTCATCTTTGTTGATTTTTTTTTTTGAATTACCAAGGGTATCTCTAAGTCACGTTGAATTTGAAACTAATTGTCCTTATAAACTTATAACGTATTAAAGAGGTTTTACCTCTCTCAATAAATATAGTTTTCAGAATTCGAATTTAAGTTATTTTTTCACCTTAAAAGGATGAAGCTACATCTCAACCCACAAACAGTTACCCTCCTTTGTTGGTCTAACTTTAAATTTCTAAACTAAATGAACATGTACATCTCCAACAAATTTTAGTGACAAAATTGAATACAGTTTTATTGCTGTTCCTATTATATATATATATATATAAATAATATATATATATATATATATATATATTGTGCAGTGCCCTTATTATATTCTACATCACATTTGACTTTGTCATCTGTATTTCTCTTACCTCATAGCCTAATAACTGAAATAATTGTTAGGGTAAACATAACATTCCCATTGATAAGTGAAATTACTCTATAAATTTGCACAAATATAGTATAATAATAGTCAAACTTTAAGTATAAAATATATGAGTTAGGATAATGAATTAAAGATATTTAAAAATTGTACCAAGTAAACAAATAAAAGAACACACAATTTTTTAACGTGGAAAACTCCCTCAATGTGAGAGATAAAAACCACGGGACCTAGTCCAAAAACACTTCACTATCATTAATGTTTACAACAATAAGTCTTCCGTAATTCTTCACACAAACCCTACTCTGTTTTTTTTTCTCTTTATCGTTTGTTTGGACAATGGCATAACCATTATTCACTATCAATCAACATAGTAAAATCTCCACGATGATAATACAAATACATACATAACAACACAAAATCACCACATTCTCTAATTTCGTCGATGCCTTGCTTTTATTTGGTCTTCCCACCATGAGAGACCTCTCTTTCTTCATTGCTTCCAACTCCTTCATGAATCCCATGGTGTCAGGTGTCAGAAACACCCTTCTTCTTCTGCTCTTGAAGAGACAACTGTGTGATGTCACACTCTTCGGTTTCTTTTTCTTTGCTATACAGTTCCGCCAGTTCAGCCTGCAACTTAGAGATTTGATCCTCCAACTCTGCTTTCCTTGCTTGAGCCTCAACCTTAGAATTCTCAGACATCTGAATTTCAGATAAATCCGTCATATCTATTCCTTTTCCTTGTGAACCTTGTTGAAAAGTTGGCTTCACTGTTTCCTTTATAATTTGTTTTGTTGCATAGCACAAAGAAGTAATTTAGCTTGCTGTTAGTTCTAGCACAATCTCTTGAGCGACAATATTCCTTATTAGCGAATCAAATTTTACAATATATAATAAAGCGAAAAGGTGTTTGTTATGGTTTTGCTCTTAAAATATTTGAATTAGATGATGGTGCTGTTGCCACTGGTATACTAGAAATAGGAACTTGTTTAACAATTTGTAGATGAGAAATTAGTGGGATCTCATTGAGAGGAAAATAATTGTAATTAATGGAGAGATTGCAGGAATTAATTAAGAGAGATTGTAGGGATTATATTTCCTGTTTTGTTTCAATCAATCCCGCCATGATGGAGATTGAGTTTGTCTATATATGTAGCCATGTATAGCAGAATCAATACACATAAATTAATTCATTCATACCGTGCTGTGCATTTGTGTCTTTGAAATCAATATGTCTACTAATATGGTATCAGAGCAGGTTCTGTCTAACGGAGAGTCGCGCCCAGTTTCCGCTAAGGTTGTCGGCTTTGAAGGATCTGCAATTATCATTGTACCGGAATGACTCACTGGCGAGAATTATCTCGATTGGAGCTAGTCAATGCTCCTCGCCCTCGACGGTAGAGATCAACTTGATTTGATCTACAACGATCAACCACCCTTCGACGATGACAGTTCCCGACGACGATGGAAATCAGAGAATGCTATCGTCGCTTCATGGCTTCTGAATTCCATGATTCCGGCTGTCCGAAGGAGTTTTATGTTTTTGACCACCGCCAAATCTATTTGGTATGCCGTGAAGGAAGCATATGGAAAGCGCCCCAATGTTTCGCTGCTATTTGATCTTCACGCTCGCCTCTGGAATGTGAAACAGAGCACTCGCCCATTGAATGTCTATTATCTAGAGAAGACGGCGTTATGGCAAGAAATTGATTTGCTGCAACGTCGAGTATGGAAAAATGGTGAGGACGCAGTCGAGTACCAACGGACGATGGATGAGGAACGTCTATTCGAATTTCTTGTGGGGCTCGACTCGGCGTATGACGATGCTCATGGCCGTCTGCTCAGTCGCGTACCTCTCCCATCTGTATCAGAAGCATTCTCCCTTCTGTGTGACGAAGAAACCCGTCGGCAAGTGATGCTCTCCAGCCATGGAATTCCTTCATCGGCAGCTGAAGCTTCAGCCTTAGCTGTCCGCGCCTCTGACTCTAGCTCCAGGAGAGAACGCCCGACATGTGAGCACTGTAAGAAGTTGGGACACACCAAGGAGCGCTGCTGGGATCTTCACGGCAAACCGCCGGATTGGAAGACCAAGCAACGACGGCCGTGAAGTCATCTGGCCAACTCTGCAGGATCAGACGACGTGGATTCCAGCGGCCCAACAATGACATTCCCTCACAGGCCCAACACAGCGTCAGAGACAGATCCAGCAGCTCAGCCTCATGGGCTCGGTTCCATTGGCCCAACACTCCATGGGTTAAGTGCTGCCGCAGGTCCAGTGTCAGTTGGCCCAATTTCTCATGGGTTCAGTCCAGTTGCTTCAGGCCCAATTGGTCCCACTCCTACAACTGACCCATTAGCCATGATCATAGAACGCCTAAACGTGCTAGAAAGTCAGTCCCGTAAACCTGTTGCTACTGTGGTACACAAAGGTAACTTTTTTACAGCACTTACCACTATTAAAGGTAAGACCTCAGGCCCTTGTTGGATAGTTGATTCAGGTGCCTCAGATCATATGACTAACGATATTTTTCTATTTTCTGACTATACTCCTGCCACATCACGACTTACAGTAAAAATTGCTGATGCCTTAAACTCTCTGGTGGCAGGGAGTGGTACTATTAAGATTTCTGATACACTTGTGCTACATGATGTCCTTCATGTTCCAAAATTACAGTGTAACTTATTGTCTGTAAGTCAACTAAATCAAAGAGAACGTTGTCATACTGACTTCTTTGCTACCCATTGTATTTTTCAGGACCTATTCACGGGGACGACGATTGGTATTGCTAAGGAACTTGGCGGACTCTATTACCTGGATGACTGTCAAAATTCAACATCTTATCTCTGTAATAAAGTGTCTCTTCCTAGAACTAGTGAGATGGAATTATGGCACAAAAGATTAGGACATCCCAATTTTCAATACATGTGTAAGATGTTTCCTTCTCTATGCTTAAATAAAAACTTAGTTTTCCATTGTGATTCATGTGAGCTAGCAAAACATCATCGTACTACCTTCCCTAGTGTTCCTTATCAACCTTCTGCACCTTTTTCCCTTATTCACAGTGATATATGGGGCCCATCTCGTGTGAAAAATCGTACTCATTCAAAATGGTTTATGACCCTCATTGATGATCACACCCGTGTGTGTTGGGTATTCCTCTTAAAGGAAAAAACTGCGTATACCAAACGTTCATTGATTTCTATAATATGATTTATACCCAATTTGATTCCAAGATCAAAATCCTTCATACTGACAATGGCACCGAATACATTAACCATCAACTCTCAGATTTTCTTAAACAAAAAGGCATTACTCATAAGAGCTCTTGTCCCCATAGTCCACAACAAAATGGAATTGCTGAGCGGAAAAATAGGCATCTTCTTGACACTGCTCGAGCCCTTCTCTTTAGTAGCAATGTACCCACTTACCACTGGGATGATGCTATTCTAACTGCCACCTTCTTGCTTAATTGGATGCCATGCAAACCTCTGTCCTTTCAGACTCCTCTCCAAGTACTTCACTAACATTTCAGCTTACCTTACCTTGAGAACACTTTACCTCTCCGCATCTTTGGTTGCACCACCTTTGTTCACCTACACCATACACATAAACTTGATCCACGAGCTGCCAAATGTATTTACCTAGGGCCTGCAGGAAACCATAAAGGGTACAAATGTTTTGACCCAGTATCTCAACGTCTTTATATCGCCCGTGACGTCACCTTCCATGAGACCATCCCTTTTTATCCATCCTCTTCGGTTCAGGGGGAGACTTGGAGTGAACCTCAAATCATATATGAACCTCCTCATCAAAGTTACATCCTTGAGGACATAACACATGACGGGAATTCTAGTTCAGGGGGAGCCACTAACAGGTGGGGTCAAGTCTATACCCGCAGAGATAAGGACACGACAGGTAATATACCTCAAGCAACTGACACAATCTAAGAATCTGAACCAGAAATAGGTCCTAACCATGAGACCCAAGAGGATGATCTTGACATCCCAATTGCAATAAGGAAACAACCAAGGTCCTGCACTAGACATCCTATAGAGAGGTTTGTCTCCTATCAAGCCTTATCTCCCAAACATTTTGCGTTCGTATCTCATCTTACTCAGGTCAAGATACCAGAAACTATATATGAAGCTCTTGACAGTCCTGAATGGCGAAAGGCAGTAATGGAAGAAATGGAGGCCCTGGAACAAAATAATACATGGGAAGTAGTCAACTTACCCAAGGGCAAGAAGGCAGTAGGCTTTAAATAGGTATTTACTCCAAAATATTGTGCGGATGGAAGTCTTGAGAAATATAAAGCAAGGTTAGTGGCAAAAGGTTTCACCCAGGTCTATGGTATGGACTACACCGAGACATTCGCACCAGTAGCAAAACTAAATACCATTAGAGTATTGTTATCTCTTGCTGCAAATTTAGGCTGGCCACTACATCAGATGGATGTCAAGAACGCTTTCCTAAATGGAGAACTGAAAGAAGAAGTATACATAAAAATGCCTCCAGGATTCCCCGAAAAAAGGGAACACCAGGTATGTAGATTGAAGAAATCATTGTATGGTTTAAAACAGTCTCCCAGAGCATGGTTTGAAAGATTTACCAAAGTCTTGAGGAATGAAGGCTACACACAAGGACAGAGTGACCACACTTTATTCTTCCGACACTTGAATGGGGGAGTAGTGGTATTGGTGGTGTACGTAGATGATATCGTTCTTACAGGAGATATTCCAACAGAAATTGACAGGGTCAAGAAAGCATTAAATATGGAATTTCAAGTCAAAGACTTAGGAGAAATGAAATACTTTATAGGTAAGGAAGTAGCTAGGTCTGCTAAGGGAATCAGCATCTCACAGAAGAAATACGTACTAGACCTGTTAAAAGAAACAGGTATGCTCGGCTGCAGACCAAGCGACACTCCTATACGGGCTGACAAAATTACTGATACTGAAGATTTAGGAAAGGCCGTGGATATGGGAAGATATCAGCATATGGTGGGGAAATTGATCTATTTATCTCACACTCGACCAGACATCGCCTATGCAGTCAGTGTGGTGAGCCAACACTCTCATAATCCAAAACAAAAGCACCTAAACGAAGTCTATCGAATTCTGAGATACTTGAAGGGCTCCGCTGGACTAGGTCTCTGGTTTAAAAAATCATAGAATCGAAAGGTAGAAATGATGACAGATGCAGACTGGGCAGGTGACCATGAAGATCGAAAGTCCACATCTGGATATGTTACCTGTGTCTGGGGAAACTTGGTAACGTGGCGGAGCAAGAAACAAAGTGTAGTTGCTAGAAGTAGTGCTGAAGCTGAGTTTAGAGCAATAGCTCTTGGGATCTGTGAAAGTCTATGGGTAAAAAGAGTACTAGAAGAGCTGAAAATGTCCACAAATTTGCCCATCAGACTACAGTCAGACAACATGGCAGCCATCAATATGTCTCACAATCCAGTCCAACATGACAGAACAAAGCATGTAGAGATAGATAGACACTTCATAAGAGAAAAAATTGACGATGGGACAATTGATCTCAAATATATTCCTTCTAAGGAACAAATAGCAGATGTACTGACAAAGGGGTTAGCAAGAGACAAATTTGAATATCTAATTAGCAAGTTGGACATGATAAATATCTATGCTCCAACTTGAGGGGGAGTGTAGATGAGAAATTAGTGGGATCTCATTGAGAGGAAAATAATTGTAATTAATGGAGAGATTGCAGGAATTAATTAAAAGAGATTGTAGGGATTATATTTCCTGTTTTGTTTCAATCAATCCCGCCATGATGGAGATTGAGTTTGTCTATATATGTAGCCATGTATAGCAGAATCAATACACAGAAATTAATTCATTCATACCGTGCTGTGCATTTGTGTCTTTGAAATCAGTATGTCTACTGATACAATTTAATTTGCTGCTGCTTTGGTACTCCATGAACGTACAATATGTTAATGGAGAGAGGAAAGTGTAAAGTATGATGAATTTATAATCTATGTGTTTTCGAGCTGTTAAATTCTAACATTTGTCACTGAAAATATTGAAAGAAAGTACTCCCTCCTCCTGTCCTAAATATAAAAATTAAATAAAAATTTATTTTTATCTTTAATATAAGACCCTAATCTACTTTATTTCTCAAAATTATAATTTTATCCTAAAACATCTCTATATAATTGTAGATATTAAAGAGATTTCTGTCAATGGTAGTTAAAATATACATAATTAAATGGGTTATTTTAGGAAAATCAACGCACAATCATTACAAATTACTAATTTAACAAATTTATGTAATCTATTTAAATTAATTAAGTAGATCTTATATTAAAAATAAGAGGTAATATAAACTTAATTAGTTGAGAAGATGCAGTATTGGAGGGATAATCAGATGGTTTTGATAGTGGATCGTTTAGAATGCAAATGAAGTCCTCTTTCAGTCTACATGAACATGTATGAATATTCACAAGGCCGCCTAAATTTAATTCATTTGTTGTGTAATGTAAACTATGATAATCTTACTTGTGGAGAGTCTATTTGTGAAGGAGCAGCAAATGGTACGGGTTTGTTGGTTTGTTCTGAATCCTTGACTTCATCAGCTTCTAACAATTAACCACAACAAATCAGACAGCAATATTATCAAACAGTCGTACTGTAATAATTAAACAACAACAAAGTTAATTTACTTGAATAAAAACCTAAAGCTAGATGAATCTCAATTCTCACTTTGAGAGAACAACTCTTGAAGAAGTTGTTTTGCCAAAATGTCTCGGATAAAATTAATTTCTTCAATGGTGTAGGGATCCTCATTATTAAAAATCTGTAAATTAAGAAATAAGCAACAAATTTAAATCCGTCAAGATAATATACCAAGAAACAAATAAATTGAAAACAAAATCAACAATTATAACAAAACTAATATTATTGAGATTAAATAAGTAAGTAATTACCTCTTCGAATTTACTAGTAAAGCCACTATGAATAATTTCATACATGTAACGGATAATATAGTATCCGCATTCTTTATTCCCTCGTTGCCGAGGGCACTGCAAATCGAAAGTGAGTGGAAGAGATGAACAATGGCATATATAAAGTGATTGTCGATCAAAAAATTGAGTTCAAACTACTTACATTCACTTGGATCCAAGTCGTTGGGCTATTTTTACCGCTGCTCTCCCCACCTATGACATATGTCTTTAGAGCCCTATCATCAAATGAAAATGACAAATAAGATATTAGAACAATTTAATTATGTCAAAAATCAAAGCTTCCCAAATAAACTTACGTGTTGAAAACAGTTTGTATCTCACTACTTGGGCTGTGACCCAAGGAATCAAACCAGTATACCACATTGTCGATAGGGCAAGCAACACACAACGTCCAATGAAAACTACAACGTATAAGGGATTTAAACGGTGTTAGATAACACAATAATTCTTAGCAAACTGAATGTGTATAAACTATTATAATTAAGCTACTTGCCCTTCAATAATCGGTGTTAGATAACAGCGCAATTTGTCCTTTCCAATAACACATCCCACATATTCCATCCTCCAATCCAGTGTGTTGTGAGACTTCTGCACTGCCGCAGGACACAAGAATCCATATAAACCATTTCTCCCTATTGAGGTGCATATGTTGTGAAAGTACCTATTATTGAATTAGAATGAGACAAAAATCAGCACATATAAGTTAAAAATCAGTGCACAAAAGTTAAAAATGATAAAATAAAAGTTACAATATTGCTAATTGAACCCATGCTATGTCTATCTCTTGCATGGATAGGAACTCATTGATATCTTTCTTGTCGATTCCAAAGGAATATGGATCTAAACCAACGATCCCTACAGGCCTCTTCAAGTCAATCTTCTCTATTGTATTGTGAAGCATATGCAGTTTCGCCAAGCAGGAAAATTTGATAGCATCTTTAGGGTCCTAATGAAACATAAAATAAAGAAAAGTCATCTAAGTAGGGTATCAAAGAAAAATCACATAATATTAAGGTGTTTTTTTTTACCATTGGAGGTATCATCATCTTGTCAATGTCTGCATCTGCCTCCACCTCTCGAACAGCAGTAACCGTCACCCTGACCTGGTCCTCAAAACATGCAGTAAAGTATAAACTTACTTGAAGGAAAAATTAGATTGTTTTGATTTTGGTTAAATAGGTCATGACTACTTCTTTTCCTTGTGAACCTTCTTTAGGAAAAATTGGATTGTGTGTTAGCTTGTACTAATAGGTTTTTTGAGTGTTTTCTTTGGCTTCAGCTATTGGTGTTTGTAATTTCTTGTTCTGTGGTATTAACAAAATTGTTGATTGTTCTGAGGTAATCTGATGGTTTTGATTGTGGATCTTTAGAATGCAAATGAAGTCCTCTGTCACGCTACATGAACATGCATGTATGAATATTCAAAAGGCCGCATAAATGTAATTGATTTGTTTTGTATTGTAAAATATGGTAATCTTACTTGTGGAGATTTAATTTGTGAAGGAGCAGCAAATGGCGCAGCTTTGGGAATTTGTTCTGAATCATTGACTTCATCAGCTTTTATGGCTTCATCTGATTTTGAACTTTCTTCAACACTTGCCTCTGCTGTTTCCTTAATCTGCAACATATTATATAGGGGACCACAAAGAAATAAAAAAGTTATGGATTTAATTTATTAATTTGGAGGCAATGAAGAAGGCAATAAGCAATAGAAAAATATATTTGTTGGCTTCTTAGGTGTAGTTAATAATAAACATACATTTGATGAAGCATTGTTTGGTTCGTCTGTTGGCCAATCTCTCTTTATAGTCTTCTCTGCTACTTCTCTTGCCCTCTGAACAATAACAGAGGATGAAATGAGTTGAAATCATTTATTAATAAACATATAGTAAATTGTACATGACTAAGTGAAACAATTCGTGGATTACATTAACAAGCCATTCAAGAAGATCATCTTCATCCATGTTGCCCTCGTTCCTCTCAGAGTCTCTGAACCAATTCATATATCCTAACCAAACAAAACAATTAATGAGAAAAATCATAGCAATTGTAAATAATTAATTAAGCTTTTGGATGCTTACTTCCAAGGAAGTCAGGATTAGCTGAAGTTAAAGAGATGTTGGGACAATCCACTACATGACGGCATATCACGGTCTGGAAATCAATTCCATGGCAGATAGTATGAAGTTTTCCCAGTTGTACAAGTTCTATCAGAAATAGCTTAGGGAAGACATGCTTGATTTCTAAGTCTTGTGTCTGCTTCCATTCAAATACTTGCTCCATCTCTGGGGCATTTGATGTAGTCAAACATGAGAGTTGTGGAAGTGTAGCACAAGTGGAGATAGAGAATAGGCATTTCAACCTCTTGCAGTCTTCCACATTAATCCAATAGAGATTTGGGAGACAACATTCTCCATCATCATCCTCAATGATGCGCTCTAGCTCTTGACAACATGCTACGTATAGGTTTCTCAGATATGGTAGGCTTCTCGAGATAGATGCACACAAGATAAATTTCAATTGATGACACCTTTCGATCCTCAGCTGGAAAAGATTTTGAAAGCTCAGATGAAGATTTTGTGGTCCCACATATATGTTTCTTAACTTAGGCAAGTCATGCAAAGTCAAGGATTTCAAGCTTGAATTCTTCACAGGACTTGCTGTTTCAAGTCTGTGAAGATCATAGATTGTTTCCATGCCCAAGGATTGTAAACCAAGATGCTTCACATTGCACAAGTGCATCCCCATTAGCTGTATCATGAGATATATTAGTATCAATGAACAAAGCAATATATGAATCGATCATAAACTAAGTGTTAGAAAAACAATTAATTACCTTTTCTCTTGAGAGTTGTTCTTGTCCTTGATGCCCCTCTACTGATAAATCTATTAAAGAGTTTATAGGAAGCTGTGGACAACTATTCAAAGTGATACCTTGTAGAGAGGATGCTTTTACATAATAATTTTCAGGGCACATACTGACCATATTTGGTACTTCTTCAAGGTGGAGTTTGTTGAGGGATGGGAGATGAATCTCAGTATTCTGATTCTCATCACCACAAGGTTCTCCAAACACATATTTCAACTGTTTAGCGCATGAGATATGCACAGATTCCAAGTGAACAAGGTTTCTAGAACAAGAAGCTGGAAATACATATTCCAACTTGCGACAGCTAATGATTTCAATGGTGCGTAAGTTGGGAAAGATAGAGTTGGCATTCATATGATCATCACCATCTACCTCTTCTCTTACTATATGCTCTAATCCATTACAGGTTGAAACTACCAATTCTTCTAATAGTACCAATGATGAGGCAATGGATACAGAAAACAGTGTCCTTAACTCTGAAATATCTCCAATATTCATCTCTCTCAAATTGCAAGGGTATAACGGTGGTGTGAAAATTCCATGAGCTGTATTGCCGACATATTTCTCCTGCATCCCAGACAAACATATGAATCCATAGGAGAATGGACGTGAAAGCGGGAGGGAGGAGACATTTTATTTCAATTTTTTATAAAAAAATCAAAGGTCCCAGATCTTAATTACAATATCTCTTAGTGGCCCAATCTTCAACAGTAAAGGGAGAAAAAGCCCAAATGCCCTCAGCAATAAATGAAACCAAGAACAAAAAAAAAGGTTGAATTTATATTATATATATACATGTAAGATAACAAAAGTTTAAGTATGAAGGTAATAGATGGCTCGCCCTGCCTAACACTGATATCTCCTAGGAGGAAGAAAGACTTCGCACTGCCCTTAGTTCGTGGGTGAGTCCAACCCCTTTTCAAAAAATTTTATACAAAAAAAAAAAAGAGAAGATAACAAAGGTTGAATTACAATACCACTTGCTGAAATTAAATCTACAAAAGTATTATTTCCTCAACAAGAAATATACCCAGAAAACCCTCTTATATTATAGATCTATTTATCAGTTATCAAAACCTAAAATTGTGGCAAAAACTTGTTTATTTTATATAATCCAAAAGTTTTTTTTATTATAATTTGAATTTTGCAGGCGGTGGTTTCCATCGGCATCCATGACGAAAGTGATTCTTTCACAAAACCTATAATTTTTAGTGTTAATGCTGAGCAGGATTTTTTTGAAAGAGAACTCTATCTGGACACCAAAGTATAAAGTAGATTTTTTTTTTTTCCCGAAAGAAGTCAATGAACTCTTTAAGAGGTTTGTTTCCTTAGAAAGTTTAATTTACTATTTCAGATCTGGGATTTATTCGCGGGTGGGTCCCGACAAAACGATTTTTTATTATTTGTAATGGTAAGCCGGCTATTGCGGATCCAATTACATCTTGACTTTTTATTTAAGCTATGTGAAAAGATATAACTTAAGAGCTTAGGAAGGTTAATTTTAAAATTCGAAATGCTATGGGGGGTTATTTGTAAATGCCTCAAATGTTCAATGATTTATATATATATATATATATATATATATATAAGCCTAAACATTATAACCAATTTGATCAACACAATTTTTTAAAGTAATGGGTCATTATCTCTCTATTAATTCGTTTTTTTTTTACATGAACTCTGCGCTGTTAATTCTCAATGGAAAGAAACATACATGGCATTGAATAAAACATATGTATGTACCTGTGAGGCAGTGTGGTCCGGCTGAGCCGCCTCGCAAATAGATTGCCCATCTTTATTTGTAGTCTTTGATTTTGGCAGGAAAAAACACAAAGGACCCCAAGAAACATTGCCACTGGGACTCTTGTCTTTTGCCTTTGACCCCTCACTTGTATTTGTTGTTGATTTTTGTGGGAGATAACATTTTGGATATATGTTGACAAATAATGGAGCACTGTCAATAGTCATTACTTTCAATGAAGGGAGTGTGGTTTCTTTTTGCATTTGATGCAAATCTCCCTCCTCTGGATATTGCCCAAACATATATCTTAGATTCTCGCAGTCAAAAATCTCCACACTCTCTAGTAGAGGAAGGTCCTCAAAAAAGTAAATTGGCAATATGAATTCCAATTCTCCACACCCAACAACACAGAGGAGTTTCAATTTTGGAAACATTGAGTCATGATCCCTTGGATCAAGTTCTTTATAATCCACTTTCTCCTCTATTGATGATCCCTCATCCCTTATTATGTATTTGAGCTTAGAACAATCAGTTATCTTCAATGTTTCTAGACGCTTTAGACTTTGAGCAGTCGATGGATGAAAAAGACACGTCATTGAACAATCCACTATTTCTATGGACTTAAGGCTACCCAGCTCTAACTTCCCCTTAAATAATGTGGCTTCCAACTTTAGACATTCCTTTAACTCCAGCTTCTCTAGTTGCTTTAGAAAGCCCTCAGGATAAGGTCCATAACATATTTCTCTCACATTCACATCAACAAGTTGCAGTTCAGCTAACTTGGAGAAGATAGTTACTCTGCTAGATTTAAGTTGAAGATGCTCTGTATCGATCAAACACTTCATCTCAGACCAATCCTTCAAACAAAGCTTGATTAAGTCTTTCATAGCTCCTCCATCTTCAATTGAAACAATGCCAGGAATAAGATTGTTCCAGCTTGCAGTTTCATCATCTCCTTCTAACTCCAGAATCTCTGCTCTTGCCGCCAATGATTTAATTATTTCCTTGGAGAAGATTCTTTGTAACTTGGCTGGCTTGAAACTTGTTTTTATTGAAGTATCTAATTGACAAGAATCGAAGGCAGAGAAGTTGCTGCCATCTATATGGTATATTTGATATTCAGGAAGGGATGTAATGTGAGGAACCTTTGCACCCTTAAGGGGTTTATCATCATCATTTGAAACATAATACAATTCTTCTAATTGCGAGCATCTCACAATCACTTGAAATGGATTGTTCTTTTCGAGTGAACAACGTATCAAGCACAGAAATCTCAATTTGTCTAGCCCACTAATTTCATTTGGTAATTCAATAATTGAACAATTAATCAATTCCAGAGACTCAAGCTTTTGCAAGTTTCTCATCAACACAGATATATCACCTAACTCCCAATTTGTGAGAGATAGTGTTCGAATATCTTTTAGTGATTGAATTGATTCTGGTAGTGATAGAGCTACAGTTCTACCAAACTCAATTTTAGAATGCAAAAGCAAAACTCTAAGACTCTTCATCCCTCTAAAGATTGTATTTGGAACTTTCAAAGAACCATCTGCATTTATCCATACCAGGAGAACCTCAAGTTTGCTATCATCAGAACAATAATTGGGAAAGCCATTTATGATCCAAGACGAATATATCATATTATCCTTCAAATTTGTCTTAGAATCCATGATCACTTGGATCTCTTTATTTCCTATCTTCAGCGCCTCTTCACGAATTACATCGTGCATCTTTACGCATTCTTCACCAGCCTTCAATAGAGAATAATTTACAAGTTTGTTTTTCTTCACATGCACTTGACTTCTTGCCGTATTATATTTGCCAACTCCTCCAAACAACCCTAACCCTATAGCAATTCTACTCAAAAGCTCTAAAGGTATTTCATGGGCTTTTGGGAAGATAGAGGACAAGAGGAAGAGAACTTGTGCTTGTTTATCTTTTAGATGGTTATAGCTTAACCCCAAAGACTTGTAAAACTTTATCGCATCTTTGTCGACAATCCCAAGGCTTGATGGTACATCAGCACTTTCCATTGCATCCAACGCATGTTGCCAGTCTTTTGTAGGCCAGTCTTTTAAGGTTTTTGCCACTGGTACAATTATTACTGGCAAACGTCCACACTTATTTACAATGTTCAGTGCCACATCCTTCAAATCATCAGGGCAATCATGACCTGTTTTGATAGCATGAAAAAGGAAAAGATTCAATGCATCTTTCTTATCCAAGTCCTCTAGTTTAATCTCCTTTTGGCATCCCATTTGAGTACAAACAGTCTGAATTCGTGTGGTTAGTAAAACATAGCAACGACCCTTGCTATGAGAGCCAGGTTGAATCCCTATGTTCTTAAGATCGAGCGTTTCCCAGACATCATCATGTATTATCAGTACCTTCCCAGTGTCAGCAATCTTTTTCCATATTTGTTGTGCATGGGTCAATAGCTTCTCTTCCTCTAACTGCAATTCCAATTTCTTTGCAATGTCATCTCGAATCCTTTTCTCATCAACAGGGGTAGACACTTTAATGAAGATGACTCTATCAAAGGCATTTGATTTTTCAACGTGTTTCCAAACTTCTATTGCCATTGTTGATTTTCCCGTTCCTCCTATCCCTTGCAATCCTATCATATTTTTATTCTCATCTTCTAATTCCTTCTTGAGTTCTTCAAATTTTGCCTTTCTACTCTCAAAGGACATGAACTCTTCTTGGGAATGCAATTCCATGTCTGGCGCCCCAGTTGCACGCGCAACTTCTTTAGGAAATTCTTTAACTTTAGCGATCAGCGTTGGCATCTCTTTCGTCAAACTTTCTAATTCCTTGGCTAGCGCAATTTTTGAGAAGCAATTCGTACAGAAACCAAAGAATTTGGTTGGTTCAGTGTCTTGTTGTAAAGTTTGATTGGCTCTTTCAAGCCATTGTTTGACTATAGGGTCAACTAGAGTCTTATTTTTTTTCTTGGCTTCTTCTATATCTAGCTCTACACTTTTTACTCTAGCTAACAATTCTTTTTGTTTTATTTTGAAGTCTTTAACGTAACTCTTGTATTTCCACAGGTACCTAAGATACTCCCATGCTTTACTTGACAAGATTTGGAGGGCCGTTGTTGCAAAACTTTTACGTTTCTTCCACAGGTACATCGCCGCCATCTAACATGCATATATATGGGATCACCGTTACAAAATCAACTAGATCGGGATATTTAGGTACTTAGCTTGCCCTATGAACTAAGATTACAAAATACTTATCAAAATCATACTATTTGCGATTCCATTATTAAAATTCAAAGAGAGCCACAATATTATTCACTAGTCATTAATAATACAGCTGATTTTGATTTTAATATATAATTAGGGAGTCATCTACTTTAGTTTGTTGAATTTTTAATTTATTAGGTTACTTTACTTTCATTCTAGTATTGCCATGAAAAATACAAAAGGTCCTCCAATTTATAAACAAAGTAAGCCATGAAAAATTTATATGGATAAATTAAAATTATGATATCCGTATCCATACCAACCTGGATGATGATGGAAAATGCAAAAATTTGCCAACCTTCAAGCTTCTCGTTATTTAACAAGGCAAGTGGCTCCATTTTCTCAAAATACCCTTGAACAAAATTAAGCACAAATAAACCCAAAATAAATAATTAATTAAAGTGTCAAAAACCCAAATTAAGATATCTAAACATATGAAAACAATGGGAAATATTACCAAAAGCTGTGAAATAAAAATGAGGAAGTTTAAGATATTAGCTATACGAATATGTAAAAGATCGAAGCGCCAACAAATAAGAAACTAAACTCTCTATTTCACCCACAGATGTGACAGTGTGTCTGGTTACATGTAAGGAACCCAGATATTTTAGATAGTGAGAACAAGTGTGTGTATTTGACACCTTTAAAACACACATTACAATAAAAGAGTATGAATTTTCTATTCTTAATAATTTTACATTCATCATGTGCGCTTGAGGGGGAAAATAGTTATTTTTACTAGTACAAAATAGAATTTCTACTGCAGAACTTCTACACCAATTATTGTAAAGACGGTGTAAAAAATGAGGGGTGACATCTTGTAAATAAGTTATAATTGTGGTGTTTGATTTTCTACCTCGGTTATAATTTAATCAATATGAAAAAATATTTTTAACACTGATTAAAATTATTATTGGAGTAGAGAGTCAAAATAAAACTTTAACAAAACCTTTTAATCACTTTATACTCACATGTCGGTAATAATTATGAAAAAAATATAATTTAATTAAAATATAAAAAAGTTTATATTGGCTATGAAAAATAATATTTAAATAATAAAATATGCAATATGGTGCCAATTAAACTCTACATTACAAGGAAAATTATCAAACATACAATTAAATATATTACATATAAAGATATTTACTTCCTCATTTAAATACAAGAGCAAGAGTAACCGAACCTCTGTATTTGGCAGTGTTAGCTAGGGCCAATCAAATATATGAATGACACAGCAATATGTATGAATAAATACACACCGCGTCAAAATAAGATACTTTTATTTCTTTTCCCAAATTTTATGAGATATAAATATACATTAAATATAATTTAGAAATACATTTTAAATTAAAAGAAGTTTAGAAAAATAAAAACAGGTTTTTAACTTAATTTTTTTTAAAAAGTCATAATAAGATCGAAATGAAATACAACTTATTGCTTAGTCTTCCAAGAAGACCACTATCACTTTTCACACATTCCCTCCCTTTCTCTCATGTAATTTTAAATCCAAAATTGCTTTCGCTATCTTCATTTTCTCACTGCCTATCTCCACGCAACCTTTTTACTTCCTCTTTACAGTCGGAAGATTGGGGCAGCGTGGAAGCAATCATAAAAGCCGGAGCAAATGGTGGTCAAGGTCTCTATTTCGATCTATTTACGGAAGTTTTTGGTGATTTTTACTGTTATTTGAAGAGACAAACATGGTTTTAAAGCCAAGTTTTTTTCCTACTTATTTCTTCTTCATCTGCTTCCTCTTAGCTCTGGAACGTTGGATTAGTTGATTTGTTCGAAGGTTCCGTGAAGAAAGCAGGTTTTTAGTAAAAAATAATTAAAGAAAGCAATGTTATTTTATTCATCTAGAACACTAAAAAATAAACCCAATGATCCGCCCAATCCAATGGGATATCCCAGTTCGATTTTTCCTTGGGTTAGAGACTTGGACAAACTGACCAAATGGCTGGATTGTCAGTTTTCGAGCTAATCCGATCGGTTTAGCCCGGCTTTACAAACCATGATAGTAATTATAAATTATGAGAATAGATTTTTATTTGGAGATAATCACCATCAAAGCATTAGGGTAGTAAAAGCATAGAGGCAGCAGTAGTATCGCGGATAATACAACTAATTTCAAACTTGATGCAAATACACAAACACTAAGCCTTCCCTAAATTATAGTTAAAGTAAGCCATAAATAGCCAAAAAATTTCAAGTAAGCTTCATGTAAACAATAATGAGATTTGATAAATAAAAATGAAAATGTTTAGGAGATTAAAATAATATAAAAACATATAAAATTAACTCAAACACAATACATAACTAATTAATGCGCATATATACATATATTTACACACACACACACACACACACACATATATATATATATATATATATATATTTGTATGCCACACAATAAAACGTGTATTTTATTTCATAAACAAAGGAAACTCGCTTAAAAACAGTTCTGAAAAGTCAATAATTGCAAGAGAATATTTCAAATTAGTCATGACTGAATAAGGTAAGAGTATCAATATAGAAGAAGAAAGAAGACATATTTAAGAGTTTCTTCCAATTTAATTATTTTATAAAAAAATATTTTTTCTCAAAAGATATCCTTAAAAAACTTGTTGGATGTTTGTTTAAACTTTCAGAGGTTGTTTGGTTCCAAAGATTTGGAAGGGAATGGAGAAGGGAGATTTTGCCCCCTCCCCTTATTTGTCCCTATATAATTTTTAGGAGGAAAGGGAAATTTTCTTAAAATTCTTCCTCCCTTCTGCGCCTAACCTCAGAGATCTAGAAGGAAAAAGTAATATTTCGTCTTGGTATGACTACTATTATGCCTATAGTTGTTTTAAATATTCTAAATTTGCCCTTCTCTCTCCCCCCCTCGTACTATAGTTATTCTCTATGGATCTATTGTTTATATCATCGGACCAAAATGTACCTTCTGCGCCATTTTCGCAGAACAATTTCTTCTTCTTCTTCCCATTTTGTCTTTTTTTCTAATTAAATTGTGCATTTTTGTGAGTCATTATTTGAATCCACCAGCATAATTTATCAATATTATGGGTTTATATAGATATAGATATGTAAGTACAAATACTGTACGTTATTATCCTAGAAACATGTATAGCCTATGTTCCGTAATTTTTAAAAAACGACGTGTTAATTTTATTAAGATGCTCTTAGAAACTCAAAAAACACATGCTCCTTAATTATTCAGATTAAATAAAATCTCAATTATTAAAAAATAAATCTGGATTTTTTGATAATTTTTTTAAAATGTGATTTTTACAGCCTTACCTAAACCATTGATGAAAAAAAAAACCTAAACACATGTAAGTAATTATTGTTTTCATAGATATAGGAAGCCTAGACCATATGAATAACAACATTCATATGAAATATATAAAAGATAACCCTAAAACTATGCATATACTAACCTCAAAAGCGGAATCGAAACCTTCTGGTATGCTTCAAGTGACAAACCAATTATCTAAGAAATAAAAATAAGTTAAAGAAAATTTAGGAGACGATGTGTGTGTATAAAAGAAGATGCAAACATAATTCAAAAGTACCATGGAGTATAAATCCATACCCCTTAGAGATTTGTATGCTGCAATGCCTTTGATATAAAAGTCTCTCTTTTTGTTTTTTCCCCTTGTGATTTGTTTTTTTAAAAAAAGGAAATATGAGAATAAGGATAAAACGTACAAATTACTTGGTAGAAACAAGACTTGAAAACAATTTTTTTTAAAAAAATAAAATTGAAGGAGAAGAACAACGATAACGACAATCAACAAAGATAAGAGTAAGAAAATAATTCAAATACAAGAGAGATAATAATTCTTTTTTAGTTTTATCTTTGTAATTTTTGTAAGAACAAGAAGAAAATATTATAGAAACTAAAGAAATCAAGTAGAGCCACAAATTTTGAGAGGAAAAAGTAACAAAATTAAGGAGAACAAAACGAACGAAGGATTCAAATAAAAAGATGAATATAGACAAACTCTCAAACAGAAGCCAAAACCCTAAAGCTCTTTTGTTTTAGAAAGCACAAGAGGGAAATGAAAGCTAGAACCCGAGAAGAGCACAGAGATTGCAGAGAGATCGAAGAAGCAGAAACCAGGCAATGTGGCCAATAGTAGAGGGGGTGTTATATTGTCATATATAATTATAAAGAATTAATTTGATTATTAATTGATCTTTTCTGTAAGCACCAAATGACAGGATGTGCCTTCATTATTTATTATTCTATCACCATGTGACAGGTATCTAAGGCCAGAGTATACTTTATTGGTTCTAATAATGATATGCTATGTTTTCTTTTCGGCCAACTAATAGTGCTTAATACTTTTACATTTTATATTGAGAACCCATAATAATAACCAGTAGGCCTTGGTCACGCTGAAAAATGTAATCTAACTATAATGCAAGTGGCATGAAATTAGGATTGAAAAATAGAAAATGTGATATAGTGGGTTGACAAAAGGTGACTTAGTATTACTCAAATCAGAAGTTCCTTTAATATGTAACCTAACTTTGACTCCCCATAAAACCATTCACACTCTTTTATGTGAAAATAATTCATTCAGTTGCTAGCTTGCAGACACAACAATAGATATGAACCCATATGAATAAATAAACGAAAGCGTTTTGGATGGGTCGTTGAGTCGTGTGGATGCGAAACATATGGAAACATTTTTGGCATCCCATCTAAGTAAAGAAAATTGGAGAATACACCATTTTTTAACATGGTAAACTGGGGTAATATGAGAGATAAAAACCATGGGATAAATCCAGAAAAATTTCACTATCATCAAATCAATTTGTGCAAGAATGAGTCTTCAACAATCATTACCTACACACCCTGCTCTCTTGTTAGGTGTGGTAGGTGTGTGTGAAAAAGAAAAAGTTAAAGTAGGAATGGAAATTACGGAGAGGATGCCATTGGTGGGGCTTAATTACTTCACATGCTGTGGAGAAAGGCTTTGTTCATTCACATGCTCTTTCTTTTATTTCTATATCTTTTCAAAATAAATGATGAAAAAGCTATGGCTTTTTCGTTTTCTGAAAGGCAGCATCGGAATCCATCTCTTGAAGATGCTTTGATCAAAGTCAGTTATGTGCCTGTATAGCTTTCCAAGAGCGGTATACATACATACATTCATATATATATATATATATATATATATATTGTTTTTAAATTAAAGGGCAACTATTAATGACTTGATGTTAGAAATGATATCAAACTCGTGGCTTTTCACTCATAAAAGAGTTTATGTGTATTAGGCCACAAAATTATTGGCTGTGATATATGTATATATTCTTTTAGTCTGGCCTAATTGATAAGTTGATCTTAATTTTAAATATAAAATTTATTTTTTATATTGGTGAACTTATTCCTAAATTATTCTTATTAATATCCACTTAACAATAATCAAATAAGAGAGAGGGGTTAAGAAAGATGATTAATTAGGGTATTTAAATTAAAAAGTACAAGTACATTAAAATTGGAAAAACTTATTGACTATCAATATATTTAATTTAAACTATTCTTACTGCATAAAGTATAAGTAACATGATTTATTCATTAACTAAAGTAGCTCTTCTTTATTTGTTTTATTTTAAATGTTATTTTAACATAAATTATATATATTTGGGGTTAGTAACTAAAGTAAAAGGAAATGGGACACACAAATTCCAGAGAGTGACAGAGCAATATATCCATAGGGTAATATAATTGGTTTGAGTACTCATTTAAAAGAGATGAGCACAAAGCTCATGCCATCTCGATTATTTAAATCAGATTGGAATGGTTTAGATTTATTTTTTTATTATTTTTATTGGCATAAAAAAATGTTTTAATTGGTATAAAATCTAAAATAAAAATAATATCTTAATTATCATTTTTTTCAAAAAAAATATTTTCTTTTATTTAAAAAATATCACTGGAAAATTCATTAAATCGGACTATCCATATAAAAAAAATCTGAATAGTATACATATGATGAGTTTTAGGCGCTCTTATCTTTAACCTGTTTTCACATCTTGGCTTATAGGTACCTTAATTGCTTCTGGCCACTTTTGTCCCTTTTCAATTTGTTTAAGAAATATAAATTTTAGTTACCCAACAATTTTTAAATTATTGATTTGAATTTCAATTATAATTTATTGACTTCATAAATTATTGGGACTGAGATGGATGGAGTGGTTTAAGTAAAAACTATAAAAATTAACTCATTATAAATTAATAAATTATAAGGACCGAGTTATTCAGAATTAAAATTTAGAAAATAAATCAATAATTAAACAAATAGGGACTAAACCAAATAGTGTGTTTAGCTCCGTATTAAAAATTATTGAAATCATGATTTTGATAAAAATAGGATTTCTTATCTTCTATGGTATTAAAATCTAATATAGGTTGATCAATGAGACCAGTAAACAAATATTTTTTTTCTACACTTATTAAGTATAAAATGACATCATTTGAGTCTAAAAATGTTAAATTATGTGTAGTTAATTTATTCATTGAAGATATTAAAAAAATGTATGAAGTAAACAAATAGGAGAATACACAATTTTTTAAAGTGGAAAGGGATAGAAATAATGGAACCTAGTCCCAAAAAACTTCATTATCATTAATATTTCCAACAAGAAGTCCTCCCCAATTCTTAGCCCAAGCTCTGTTCTTGTTTTTTGTTCTTTGGTATAATAACTCAACCGCTAACCGCTATCACTGCCAACGTAGTGAAAACTGCCACAATGACATGCAGTAAATTTAAATTATATACATAACAACCCAACTTTGATTACAGTCTAAAACTCTTTTTTTTACTAATTTTTAGGAAATTTACTTGTCACCTCCTTTATTCACTGCTTCCAACTCCTTCATGCGACATCTCTCTCTCTCTTCACTCCTTCGAACTTCTTCATGAATCCAATGGAGTCAGGTATCAGAAGCACTCTTCTTTTGCTCTTGAAGAGACAACATTTTGATCTCATACTCCTTGATTTCTTTTTCTTTGCTATAAAGTTCAGCCTGCAACCTAGAGATCTACTCCTTCAACTCTGCTTCCTTTGTTTGATCCTGAACCATAGAATTCTGACTCTTGAATTTCAGATAAAAGAACATAAATATGCAAAAAAAGCACCATAAAATTGCATAATTTTACATATATTAACCTATATTATGATTTGATTTGTTCTGAGAGCTTCATCTAATTTAGAACTTTCTTAAGAAGTTGGTTTCACTGTTTCCTTTATAATTTGTTGCATAGCATAAAGAAGTAATTTAGCTTGCAGTTAGTACAAGCGTCATCTATTTAATTAGCAGTAATATTCTTTACTAGTTAATTAAATTTTAAAATATATATCCAAGTGAAGGTGTTTGTTGGGGATTTGCTCTTAAACTATATGAATTAGATGATGGTGTTGTCGTCACTGGTATATCAGAAATTCATTTGCTTCTGCTTTGGTACTCAATGAACTATATGTTAATGGAGAGAGAAAATGTTTGTTGTTTATGCAAGTCTATTTCATTTTAGGAAAGTGTAAAGTCTGATTAATTTATAAAGTACTCATTCAATCTTTAATATAAGATCTAATTGTAGAGTTAATATTGGTCCTAAGTATAAAGTATAATTATTATATTTATCAATTTTTTTAAATTACTTTTATTGATACTTTCTTAATAATAATTAAATAAGAGAAGGATATAGGAAGATATAATTAGTAGAGGGGGTATTATAATGTCATAGATAATTAAAAAGAATTAATTTGATTATTAATTGATCTTTTCTGTAAGCACCAAATGACAGGCTGTGCCTTCATTATTTATTATTCTATCACCATGTGACAGATATCTAAGGCCAGAGTATACTTTATTGGTTCTAATAATGATATGCTATGTTTTCTTTTTGGCCAACTAATAGTGCTTAATACTTTTACATTCTATATTGAGAACCCATAATAATAACCAGTAGGCCTTGGTCACGCTGAAAAATGTAATCTAACTATAATGCAAGTGGCATGAAATTAGGATTGAAAAATAGAAAATGTGATGGTGGGTTGACAAAAGGTGACTTAGTATTACTCAAATCAGAAGTTCCTTTAATATGTAACCAAATGAATAAATAAACGGAAGCGTTTTGTATGGGTCGGCTGCAAGGGCATTTGAGTTGTGTGGATAAGAAATATATGGAAACATTTTTGGCATCCCATCTAAGTAAAGAAAATTGGAGAATACACAATTTTTTAACATGGTAAACTGGGGTAATATGAGAGATAAGAACCATGGGACAAATCCAGAAGAATTTCACTATCATCAAATCAATTTGTACAAGAATGAGTCTTCAACGATCATTACCTACGCACCCTGCTCTCTTTTCTTTGTTCTTTTATATTGTCCTTTTTGCAAAGCCTTCTTCGGAAAGCATTTGTTTATATACGAAGGCAAAATATAAAGGCTATTTTTCTATTATACAAAAAAGAAAAGATTTTATTTTGTTAGGTGGGTGGGAGGGGAAAGGGGGGGGGGTGTGGTATGTGGTGGGGCGGCGGTGGGGTTAGGTGTGGCTGTGAAAATGAACGAGTTAAAAGTAGAAATGGAAAATACGGAAAGGATGCCATTGGTGGGGCTTAATTACTTCACATGCTGTGGAGGAAGGCTTTGTTCATTCACATGCTCTTTCTTTTATTTATATATCTTTCTCAAGTCATTATTTATATATCCATCCCTTGAAGATGGCTTTGATCAAAGTCAGGCATGTACCTGTGTATCTGTCCAAGAGCGACATTATACATTGTTTTTAAGTTAAAGGGAAATTAATAATAACTTGAGATTATAAGTGAGATTAAAATTGTAACCTCCTACTTATAAAAGAGTTTGTGTCATTAGGTCACAAATCCATTGGCTAGGATATATATATATATATATATATACTCCTCTTATTCCCAAATTAATCATATTGATATTCATTTAACAATAATCAAGTAAAAGAAGAGATTAAGAAAGACGATTAGGGTGTTTTAAAAAATATGTCTCATTAATTAATTTAACTAATTTTTTTAATATAATCAAATTAGTTAAATAAATCTTATATTAAATATCAGAATAGTATAATTTAAGTATTCTCTCAAATCTTTCTTAGTCGAATGGAGAGCATGACATGTCAAATTTAAGGATTTAATCAAGATTGAATAGTGTGCCATATAAATGAAAACTCGTATTCTCTCCAATCTTTATTGGAATATGTGGTCAACTCAATTTAATTAGCATGTAAAAGAAAGTTCATTATATGAATAACATTGTTTACAAGTATTAGCTCACTGGTCATTGACTTCTTTGTATTAAAGCTGTTGGAGATTTATTTTAAAATCAAGGATAAGCATTCTCCTAATAGCATTAGCTTTTGGAATGAAATAATTCTCGACATAGTTCAAGAGCCATGATATCCCAACAGTTTGGAGTTCAAAGACATAACTATGCCAAAGCAAATGGTAGCATTGGAGACAATATTGACGCCTGCAAAGCGGTGATGACTCAAGATGTGAGCGGGCAATTGTTTGCATTATTCTATTCCTTTTTACATTTATACATTGTTGACTATCGGGAAATTACCATTACCGATGGAATGTTGCTTAACGGGGAATATGAAAAAAAAACAAAGAAAGAAAAAGAAAAGACGTAAAACTTCAGTTTTGATAATTTTAAGGGCTATTTTTCTAATTTTCAAAGTTGAGGGAAGTATTTTACCAATGACTCTAATTTGAAGAGGGCTATCTACATTATTCCCCCGTGTAAGTGTGTGCGTGTTGGGGCTATATTTGTTGTGCGAATATTGCTGACAAAGAAACAACGGCCAATTCAAGTTTCTCAATGTAACAACAACGATGAATGCAGAGAATCCCGTGAGTTGAATTCTGAAGAACCTTCCACATTTTGCACGTTTATGGAAAATAATGTTAGAATAATTTAACCAAGCATAACAAAATTCATTTTCAGGTGTTCTGGGTTCATGGACATGGAAACTGATTCCAATCCCATTGATCGGTCTATAGCACACTTTTTGTTTCACAGACCTACTGATACATCAGTGATGCCTCCTAGTGAGAAGTGATTCCAGCTTTGGCATTATTTTTTGTGTAAAATGTGTAGTTTCAAGTATATATGAGCATGTACTCATTATTCGGGGCCTACTCTGACGCCTAATTTGTATTTTTTTTTTTTACTTAGTTCTATAAACTGTCATTAATGTATATTCTGCTGATAATCACAGTATAAGGTAGCTGCTAAGCTTGCTTCAGCTCATTGATTATACCAATTTTGTATATTGAAGTTTGTGAGTCTGTTGTTAGAATCTATTCATCTTTGAGTCAATATTTTCCTCACCAACGTATTAAAGAAAATAAAATTTGGGGGAGGGCCCCACAAAGCGCAGCGTTAGTCCAACCCTGGAAATGCCTAAGCCCATCACAGGGAAGCTAAAGTGGACAAGAAGTAAGGGAAAAGCTGACTTTTATCTAAAACGTTCCTAGAAGTATGTCAAAATTACTCCTTTTCCTGGTCATGTGGCATAGAAGTTTTCTTATAATTGGGGGCAGTAAAATTCTCCTTTAATCACAATAATTTGCTATCTTAAATTATTTTTATTAAAATTAGTTACAAGCTAATGATGATAGAAATAAATTTTATTAATCATTTGAAATTTATCATGGTTAGAGAAAAAAACTTTACTTCTAAAGAATTAACCATGATAGAAAAAGATAAAACTACTCCCAAACACTATCATGGTTAAAAGAATTTAACTTATTTGAAAAAAGTTATCCATAATAGAAAAAAGTAAAACTTATATAAAGATACTATTATAGATATAAGATCTTTACACAATAATTGCATATAAAACTATGTTAGAAAGGATTCGACCCCACTAACATAGTTATAAGGTTCAAGCCCCGATTAACACCATTATCACAGTATCATCACAATCATCTTGAATAGGCTTTTGGGCATCAAACTCACAAATAATGTTACATAAACCCACTTTACAACTAAGATATGGTATAATCCTCATTCATAAATCAATTCTCAATATCTCACATTTCAAATAGTGGATCCACAATCAACAAATCACAAGCAATAATCTAGGGTCTCAAGCCTACTACAAGCACACATTCCCAGCATCAAATCTAAATAAAATATCACATCATATCAGGATATATAAAATGAGTTATATTGTGACAATATATAACTATTTCACATATAAATCAAGAGGAGGAGGCTATACAATTTATATAGCACCAATCAAGCCTTTGAAATCTTCCTTGATGTTCTAACACGAAACTATCACCTAAAAAATGTTAATAACCACGGGGTGAGATAAATGTCTTAGTAACTAATAATTCTACTCATCATACATACTAACATATGCTCGTGAGGTGTCAAGTAGAACAGTTAATAAAATACACAAAAACAAAATAATACATTATCATAATATGATCAAATAGACATACCACCCCAGTTCCTCCCATCAAATCAATCGAACTGCCTTATACCCGCTAATCGAACCCATATGATAGTGATAACTACTGTATGACTGACCACTCAAAATGCTAACTATTCGAGTGTTATGGATCGATCAAAATCTACAAAATACAAGAATAGACTATAGGTTCATTCTCCCTCGATAAACTGGTGGGGTATCACAGCCCTTCGGTAAACTGGTGGGGCAAATTAAGACGAACTAGCCACGTATAGTCATCACAACAGCCTCCAACAATAAGATTTCATGGCCACCCATGATGCACCGCTGCTGTTCTGTGCTTCTCTCGATTCTTTCTTTTCAATTCAATTATGCGATGTCTTCTCTTTTCTCAATTTCAATTCAGCTTCTCGCGGCGTGTGTGTATTTGCTTTTCAATTCAATTCCTCTTGGCTGCCTGGGCGTGTGAGCTTTGTCTTTTCTTTCAATTCCCTTTTGCAATTCAATTCCCAATTCTCCGCAGCATGGCTTTTTCCATGTGTGTGCGTGTCTCCTTAAAAGCAAAAGGCAAAAAGCAAAATCTGCGATTTGGCCCATTGGATCTTATTTTATAATTTCTAATTTTATGATCTTTTGTTATTATTTGTGAATTCCGATTTTTCCTAAATTCTTAAAATATAAAATCATAATAATATAATACATTTTATTCCAAAAATAATTGTTTAGAAAAAATCATAAAAATATAACAATTACGCCCATTTTAAGCACTAATTCAATATAAGGCATATTGATTCAATTAGTGCACAAACATACAATTAAGGACTAAATTAATGATAAAAGCTCACTAAAATGATATGAATAAATTTATAAAAATATGAGTTTTTCAATCTACAATATTTGTATAAATGTGTATCAATAAGTTATTAATTTGACCTACATATACTTTTAAATAATTGTTCACATTTCTCTTCTAACTTTATTTTATTTAAAAATTATTAATTAAATACTATAACTTAATTTTTCTATCCCAATCACATATCTATTTTTTAAATTATCATTCCAATGATAATCCTATATTGTCTTAACTTTATTCTACTCATATAAATTCCCATTTAACATCAAACTCCTCAAATAATCTAAAATCCCCAAATTTATAACTCTTAAAGCTTCGCCTAAAATTTTCAATGCTCACATTTCATAATCAACCTCAAAAATCATAATTCATAATTTTCAATCAAACTCTAACTTTAATTTACTTAAATAAACTACTAAATCCTCCAATTATACAAAAATCCTCAAATCTCTTAAATTATAATTAACAATCAAATTGCTAAACAAGTAATTAATTTAATTATATAAATTTAAAGTTCTCAATTTGTACCTCTAATTTTTAAATCTCACTCACAATATTCAAATCTTCATTTTAATATTAAATCACATCATTCCTAGATTTCAATAACTCATTTATACTATCAATTAACCCATAATTATTCAATTTGATCAAAATCCCCAATTCCAATCTAGGGTTTCAACAAAAATACCTATTTTAATTTATAAACTCTAACACAATTTAAACTAATTAAATATCAATTATACCTTTAATAAACATAATCAAATTATTAAACTAAAATTAAATCAACAAAATTTTCATATTAAATTATCTCTACTCTTTAGCATTTTCATATTTAAGAGCAGGCATGATTTTCTTCTGAGAAGTCATTTCGGATTTTAAAATACAAATCATATCCCAGTAACAAAAGGAAGTTAAAACTTCCGAGTTTAAGAAAGAAATAGGTCTTAAAGCAATGTTCAGAAGGTATAAACAAATAGTCTTGAAGATAGTAAGATACCACATATTCTTGAGGGTATCTTGCGTATGCACAACCTTAATTTAATCATCTTGCTTTGAAGAAATCTATGAAAACAGAATCCATATGTTCAAGAGGGTATCTTATCATCCCTCCTTATTCAACTTCTCCCTTTTCTTTGACATCAATCTTCAATCTTCAATCTCTCAATAACAGAGTGCAAAACGAAGGAATAGCTTGTAAATATTTATTTTTCTGATTCCTTATAGGGCCCGTTTGGATAGAATTTTAGAAACAGGCTTATGAAAAAAATGACTTTTGAATAACTTATAGAAAAAGGCTTTTAGAAAAGAGTTTATGAAAAAAAAAATAGTTTTGAATAAATAAGTGTTTGGATAGTCATTTCCAGAAGTATTTTTATTATTAGTAAATTACAAAAAATAATATGAGTATTAAATGAGGAGAGATAAGATATAAGAGGAGAGATGAGAGAGGGTGTAAGAAATAGAAGAGAGATGGTGTAAGAAAAAGTATGAGAGATGAGGGATAGTGTAAGAAAAAATAGGAGAGAGGATATAAGAAAAAGTAGGGGTAATATAGTAATTGCTTAATTAATAAGTTCTTTTACTGTTCACTAAATTACTCTGACCAATTTATATACAATTTTAATTTTAAACTATAATTTAATCTAAAAATTCTATTATTATTTATTTTAAAATTTCTGAAATTTCCCCTTGCCCCTTTTGAAACCACGTTTCCGTGGTTTCCAAACACACACATAACTTGAGACCAGTAAATTCCTTGGCAACAAAAAGAGCAAGCATACTATAGATTCCTTAACACAACCTTAACAATGAAGAACCTTCCCATGACGCACATGGCTTACACATTTTAGGAATAGAAGGGGGGAGCTACTTTTATCATCTTACACCACATTATTTATATTTAAAATAAGTCAACTTTACCATAAAAGAGCAAAGGGCAACATAGAATACGACAGTAAAACTTAGAAGCAGTAAATTTAGTACTCATACAGAAACCACAGAACAACTGCAACACAGGTAATTCATCTCAAACATACCATCATACTTTGTAGGTAATCTTCCAAAACTACCAATGTAAACAAAGGAAACAAAACGAGAAGGAAAACAAAGAAGGAAGTTACCCCATTTCCGTGAGCCCTCTCGACCAACTTGGAAGGAGACAAGAATCCATCGCTGAATTTGGAATGCGAATGCAATTCAAACACCACCTTCTTCTCCTCCTGACCTGTTCCCATTGCACTCTTCTGCAACCCAAAACTATTATCCTTCGAGCACAATGAATCAGAAGAAGGAGAAGAGTGATCCAAGAAAACCCATTCACTCACAGACTCGAAGGCGAGAGTCTGCTCAGTGGTCATCTTCTTCTTATTATCCCCACCTCCCTTCTTCTTCTTCTTTTTATTCTTCTTCGCCTCGTTTTTGGAATCATTGCCACCCTGAAGCACGAAGCGATCTCCCATCACTGAATTGAGGATTTAGCCCAAAGGGGTGACAAAAGACGCAAACTTTTTGAGTGATTGTTGATTCCTGTGTGAGGGATGTTGGATATACATAAGGAATGTAAGAGCCTAAAGAGATAAGGCTGAGAGAGGGTTTAACTGAATGAACCATCTTTTGAAGCACAGGTGTCGTCACTCTAGTTTCTCTGCTCAGACAAGAAAGGAGCGTAACCAAAATAATGCGCTCTCTGCTCTCTGTCCCGTACGGCAAGTCGGCAAACCAATTTTATCACTTTGACTTTAGGTTCCGTGAAACAATCTGCAATAAGAAGTGTAAACTCATCAACGTTTTATCTATATTTTTTATTTAAAAAACACTATATTTTAGTCTGTTTGTTTTTTAAGAAGTGGAGTTTAATTAGGCGCAGGCTGATTTGATTTCTTAAAATTTAATTAAAGATAAATATAATATCGTCATATTATTTCAAAAATATTAATACAATTTTTATAATATTTCAATACATAAATATGTTATATCAACATTTTATTTTATTTTCATGAAATCAAGTGTTAGACATGTGATTTTCTTATTTATATTTCATGAAAAGTATAATTAAAATAATCAAATTAACATAAAAAAAACTAAGACTAATTATTAAATTTCTATTAGGGTTTAGCCCTTCCTACTAGTTCTAATTTTTCTCTTTTCATTAAAATTTTAGTATTAGACTTTATAGAAAATTTTGGAATTGATTTCAACCTTTTTAAATGGCTATAATGTATGATGTAATCTTGATTGGCGCGTAAAATTTAGTTTTCTTATTTACCAATTGTGCTCATATCATTGCTAAATCAGGTTATTTCAATTTGAGAAAAATAAGGAAGGGACGGGATAGGTTATTTCAAAAGAAATTCATTGGATATAGAGATAGGCACATCTTAAGTGAGTCCAAAATTCCTTTTAAGAAAAGAAAAGGCAGAACTAAAAAAGTAGTTATGGATACTGGATAGAATTATGAGGGAGGGTTAATGTATTGCCCAATCGGTGTATCATTCGTAGCGGACGAATAATAATGCAACAGAAGAAAACATTGGGGAAGAATATTAATAATAAAAACAAGAGAGATAAAGATAGAGAATAGGACAAAGAATACAAATCATGAAAGACAAAGCTGGGGTGGATATGACGATACGAGAAGGCCAACATCAACACCTAGGATTCTGTGACATTCATTAGGAAATGAGGTTTTAGGCTTTATCTTATCTCATATACATGGAGGACAATTTATTATTACAACCATGAACCGTCTTGTCCTTCATTTACAAAATAAAATTGATTTTATTTTCTTGGCCTGGCCTGAGCTTAAAAGAGATAAAAGCAAAACAATGCAAACACTAGCATTAGGATAGAAATAGGCTCACCTCTATTAAAGGCCTACGGTCTGGATGGGAATTTAGTATGACTCGGTTTGATTAAATGTTTTAAAATTATTGTGTTAATATACTATATAATATGTAGTATATATTAATAAGATAAATTTTAAAATATCTAATCTTTCAAGGATACTAAAACCATGTATTTGTGTAGTATTAAAACTAATCTACGGCCTTTAAAATTAAAAATATGAGATATTTTTAAAGATCTAGATAATAAATAAATTTTAAATTTAAATCTAAAAAAATTATATATGCCGACTCAAACTCCTGCTTCAAAACAAGCATATATATCTAAAAAAAGATAAAATAATCTAAATATTTATTAAAAATATAAAGATTAATATTTTAATTAGAAAGAAATTTAAGAGCCTAAAAGTTATACATAATTTTAAATTATAAAGATTGAAATTGAAGTAAAAATAAATTATAAATAAATTAAATAATTTTTTTTAAAATAAATTAAATATTTATGATTCATTTGAGTTTATTGACTATATACAATATATAAAAATGAATTATATATAGTCGAAATTATAAGGAACTTAATTAAATAAGTCAAAGTTTAACTATTTTGAATGGAAAAAAATATACGGTAAATAATTATATTTAGACTAAAGTATATGTTTAATATTTTATATTTATATTAAATTTTATTTTAGTTCTTTAAATTTAAAATATGTAATTTTAATTTTTTAAATTTAATATTATTAACTTTATTTAATGAAAAGCTTGGACTCTTACTATACAATTAAATACTGACAAAATATGTTTTTATTTTATTTTAAAATTTTTAAATAGTGATATATTTTATATTAAATAATTAAAATTTATGCATATTTTATCAATACATAATTGTTGAGTCATCATTTTAAATTTATCGAATTAATATTTTCTATTAGTGAAGATTAAAAAGATTAAAAATGCATCTTTTAAACTTAAAAGACTAAACTGAAACTTAATGCAAAAGATATAAAAAAAGATTTAGTCCTATATTTATTTATACTAATAATACTCAAATTCAAATTCATATGTATTATACATATGTGTGTAGTTCAATTATTATTTAAAATTCTAAATTATATGTATAATAATAATTTTCTTTATTATACTAAATAGAGTATTACATAATATTATTATAATCTATTAATAGTTAAATTTTAAATATATTATTAACAAAATAAAAGTACTCAAATAATTTTATTAAATATTTTCTTTTAATTTTCTTTATTTATAAGCTATATTATTTGATATACTATACTTAATTAGTAGACACCTCTATAGCCTTTGCTACTCGTATATTTTATTGACTCAAGGGGAAATACAGTAACCGACAGAAAATAACAAACGTGATCAAATCATTGACTTTACATTAATAAAAAAGTTTTCATGAATCATTAGGTTACAAAATCATGTGCTTCTTTATACATATTGGACCCATTATAAAAACAATTATATATAAAAAAAAATAAAAGAACCAGGTCGACCTAGTTTGAACAAAATGAGATAAGTCTGCTTTAATGATATGCCCATACAGAAATAAGAAAAGTGATGGTGAAGACGTACAGTACTTAACATGCAATAAGACAGTACAGATACAGTAGATAAGGTTTGATGATGTCGACGGTTTTAACCCTGCATGCTTGCATTCATTCATGAAGCCCCTTTAATTTCTGCCGTCGTTATTTTCAGTACACTTCTCTGCGTTTCACCTTTCCTCACTTGTCTCCTTCACTGCACAGTGCTTCCCCGATGTTTCTTCTTCATTACATGAAGCTGTGTGCTTTAATTTCTCTCTCTATACCTTTTCCTCCTTTCTCATCACAATCACACCAAAGTCATACACAGTATTCTCTTTTCTTTTTAATATAAAATTTAATTAATTAATTAATTTAAAAAAATTAAAAAAATTAATTATAACAAATATAATATTTTTAAAATATTTATATATAATATTAAATTATATATCAATTTAAAGGTTAATTAAATTAATTTAAGAAAAATAATAAATATTAGATATAAAATAAATTAAAATATTATATTTAAGACTAAATATAATCCTCTAACTAATTCATATATTAAGGATTGGATGATGTGTTATTATATACGATAACAAAGATAGCAAAATGTATACATCATATCACCGTGTAATATGCAGCACAACTAGTTTATTATGAGTGATGGCTCTTTAAATTTACCTAACACGCTTCTCTTAAGAAGCTTTCCAACATGAGAAGAGTCGGCATCTTCAGTGACGCCGCTCCACATCACTTGACTTTTAGTCTCCTTTATAATTCTTACATAGATGATGAGAAAGGATTTTCAATCCCAATAAGTTAAATTAGTCTTTTGCAATATGGTATACTTTTAGACTTGTTCTTACAATATTGTTGCTATCTTTGAGAGACTATGCGTCTATGCCTATTAGCTGTGTATATAACAACAACAATACTGATAATCTTGTAGATTAGCGTCGTACTACTATAAGTGAGAGATCATAGGTTCAATCATATTTATAACTTTAGACTGTTAAATGTTTATCTCTTTAATTAAAACAACAACAACAACAATAACAATAACAATAACAATGGCTTCTTCCAATGGTGAAACCCTAATTTCTATGTCAAGGGGGCGTGTTAGTGTGTGTCTGAGCAATGGTTTCCATATTTATGCTTGGCTTGTGCGGGTGAAGACAGAAGCAATGTTTTCTTTAAAAATGTAAAAAGAATCTTAAAAATTACAGAGAAACATAAAACAGTATTTTGAATTTCAAAATTGTGTATGAGAGTAGGGTTTCACTTTCTGCATAGGACTCTATTTATTACTATGTTTATCTGTAAACTTCGGCGTACTTTCTTGTATAAATTAAGTTAATATGTACCCTAAGTGATTTTTTAAAAAAATAAGAATTGGTGAATTATCATGGAAAATTTGTATCTAGCTCCTGTGAAAGGAATTAAAGGATAAAAAAGGCTCAAGAAATGACAAAATTATTGTGAAGTTACATAAAACTTGAAATTAATTCTAATTGTGAAATGACCCTAGTTAACATATTCAAAGTCCCTTTCATTTACTAAACCTAACTCAGCCATATAACTCTTCTCTCTTCACTCTCAATCGAAGCAAAATCTGGTGAAGCTTTTTGTCATTGTTGCTATCATCTTTGGGTGGACTTGATGTCCTAGTATGAGTAAGCTTGAAGCTATACTCATCGCAAAGATCTCATCGACCTATCGAAGCTGTTCATTGTCGACACTGAAAATGGCATTGAAGGAGACAATGAAAGAGAGGAGGACGATAAGGAAGAAGAAGAAGATGAGGAAGAGGAGGAAGAAAAATGGCATCAATGTCTGAGATTCCTTGTTTGGTGTTAGGTTCTTGCGTTGGTGAAGTGAAGATGCCACTGATAGGGATGGGGTATGCACTAGACTTCACCTACAAGGTCAACACAAAGGGACGTTGATCAGTCACTCACCCCTTGTCTCTAGTGTTGTAGAATCTTATCTCCCATGATTACCTCGCAGGTTCTATCTGGTGTCCTAAAGCTTTTTTTTGAGGACGAGCTCGTAGATCCTTGCTGGCATTGCATAAAAACTAGAAGAGAGTGTTAGAAAATAAACATCTCAAAAGTAATATAATCAATCCAGATTATATCATACTCAAATATAAACCTATATGAGATGCAGCGGAAGACTTAAAGTTACCTCTCGTCATTAGCTTGATTGATCTGAGGAGAACTGAGATCCCAATAGGATACCTGTCAAAAAAGAACACTGTCAGATAAAGAATAGGTTCTTCCAACTGATAATTAGGCAAAGCGATGGCAACTTATTTTTAGCCGTCACCAGTGGAAAACCTTTAGAAGCGAGCTGAGAATAGTATTTCGCTCTGGACTCAGAAAAGAGATCTCATACTCAAATGAATTGTTAATTTCCACCATCAGAAAATTAACCTTAAATAAACTGAGTTAATAACCCTCATTGGACTAGGCTCAATGACTACGGGCCACACTCAGAAATATTTATTAATTATCTTAATTAATATCTAAATAGGTTATAATATAAATAAATATCCAACATTCTCCCACTTGGCCCGTATACTCAATGTCATCGCCCTGTCTAGGTAAACTGATGTCGTGCTACAAGAATCAAGGCGATAAGTTCCCTTTTATCGGGTATTACCTTCTATGTATTACATGTAGCACCATCACTTAATGGGTATCACAATATACATGAACTCAATGTTCATAGGTTCCTGTCTCAATGTTTATCAATTTCAATAATACAAAATGTATACAATCACAAATTGAAATGATAAACCACAAAATATAATTTCATTGCTTATGCCTCCACTAATCAAAAGTAGGACGAAGTCCCATATGTGTGACAAAGATGTTCGGCTTCAATCATTTCGTCAAAGGATTAACCAACATGTCCAATGTACTGATACGTTTAATGAAAACTTGGCCATCCTGAACCCTCTCTCTCAAGCAAAGGAATTTAAGTTCAACAAACTTGCTGCGACTTTTATTCCTCTTGTTGTTCGCTATGGCTACCGCAGCTACGTTATCACAGTACATTCTGATTGACTTAGAGACTGAATCCACAATATTAAGCCCAGCAATGAAACTCCTTATCCAAATAGCTTGTGAACTTGCTTCAAAACACGCAATATACTCAGCATCACTGGTAGAAGGAGACGTTTGAGTTTGCTTAGCGCTTCTCCACGATATAGCTCCTTCTGCCAATAGGAAGATGTAACTAGATGTAGACTTGTTTGAGTCTACGCATCCTCCAAGATCTGAATCTGAGTATCCAATTACGTCCAAACTGTCTGTTCTCCTGTATGTGAGCATGTAGTATTTAGTGCTTTGTAGGTACCTAAACACCTTTTTTATAGCTGTCTAATGTACTTACCCAGGATTACTTTGGTATCGTCTTAACATGCCCACAGCAAAAGCGATGTCAGGTCTTGTACAAACCTGTGCATACATTAAGCTTCCTACCGCTGAGGCATATTAGACCCTTTCCATTTGTTTCCTATCAAACTCAGTTTTAGGACATTGACTTAGACTAAACTTGTCTCCTTTTTCAATAGGAGCCACGTTAGATGAACAGTTCTGCATCCTGAATTGTTCAAGAATTTTGACAACGTAAGCCTCTTGAGATAAGTCTATAAGACATTGGATTCTATCTCTATGGATCTTTATGCCAATGACATAAGAAGCCTCACCCATGCCTTTCATGTCAAAGCTCTTGAACAGAAACTATTTCACCTCACGTAATAGTCCCAGATCATTGGTAGCAAGTAGTATGTCATCCACATACAAAATCAAGAATATGATTTTACTCCCACTAGCCTTGTGGTATATATAATCATCCATGATGTTCTCAATGAAACCAAATGACGTGATCATTTCATGGAACTTCAAGTACCACTGTCGTGAAGCCTGTTTCAAACCATATATTGGTTTCTTTAGCTTGTACACCAATTGATTTTTACCTTCTGCAATAAAACCCTCAGGCTATTTCATATAGACTTCTTCCTCCAGTTCACCATTGAGGAAAGCAGTTTTAACATCCATCTGGTGTAACTCCATATCAAAATGGGCAACCAATGCCATGATGATACGGAATAAATCTTTCTTAGATACAGGTGAAAAAGTTTCACTATAATCCATTCCTTCTACTTGAGTGAATCCCTTTGCAACCAACCTAGCCTTGTATCTATCGATGTTACCTTGTGAGTCTCTTTTGGTTTTGTAAACCCATTTACAGCCAATGGCCTTAGACCCACTAGGCAACTCTACAAGTTCCTAAACATGATTGTTTGCCATGGAATTTATTCTATCAATCATAGCATCATGTCACAACTTGGAGTTCACACTCCTCACAGCCTGAGTAAATGACAAAGGATCATTCTCAACACTTACATCATAGTCAATCTCAGCAGAATACACTACATAGTCATCAGGTAATACCGGTCTTCTCTCTCTAGTTGACCTCCTTAATTCAACCTCTTAGGTTAAACCAGGTTGCTGAACAATGACATCCTCTATCACAACTTGTGGTGGTTCCACTTGTGTGATAGGTTGACCATCAGGTATGTGTCCATCTTGTTCAGTACCGTCAACTTGAGCCACAGGGTCCATATCACGTTCAATGTCAATCCCAGCAATGGGATAAATATTGACTATTGATGTCCCCTCATGAATGATATCAGTGGTTCGCTCTATGTGATCATCCAATGGATAATCACTCCCACTAATCACATTATTTTCAAGAAACTTGGCATTCCTATTTCTACAAACCTTGTAGAAGGTGGAGGACAGTAAAACTTATAACCCTTAGACCTCTCCGTATAGCCTACAAAGTAAGCTCTAATGGTCTTAGGATCCAACTTCTTCTCCTGTGGATTATACACTCTTACTTTTGTAGGACAACCCCGTACCTTGAAATGATTTAAACTGGGTTTCCATTCTTTCCATATTTCAAAGGGTGTCTTGGACACTGCCTTTGTTGGAACCCTGTTCAATATGTATGTGGCTTTCTTGAGTGCTTCCTTCCATAGAGAAGATGGCAGTTTGGAGCTACTCATCATACTCCTAACCATATCCAGCAAAGTCCTATTTCTTCTCTCAGCTACACCGTTCATGTCAGGTGATCCAGGCATAGTGTATTGAGCCACTATACCTTGCTCTCGAAGAAATTCAGCAAATGGACCTGCTGCTTGTCCTTCACTAGTGTATCTGCCATAATACTCACCACCATGGTCTGATCTTACGATCTTCATTGGTTTCCCAATTTATTTTTCTACCTATACTTTATATTCCTTGAAAGCATCTAGTTCTTCACTTTTATTATAAAGCATGTAGACATACATGTATCATGAGTGATCATCAATAAAGGTGATAAAGTACTTTTGACCATGCGCAGTCAAATCAGGGTAACAAATATCCGTGTGAATAATTTTTAGCAACTCAGAACTTCTTTTAGCTCCTTTATGTGACTTATTAGTCTGCTTTCCCCTTATGCAGTCCATACAAGAATCAAACTCTGAATGGTTTAAAGATGGAAGAATCCCTTCTTTATTTAACCTTTTAATTCTGTCAACAGAGATATGACCCAATCTCCTATGCCACAGGTTATAAGAATTCTCATTGATGACACTTCTCTTAGTACCATGCGTAACAAAAAGAGATTGAGGCGAATCACAGATAATTTTAAACAAGCCATCAATCATAACCAAATTCCCAATCAAAACTAAATTCTTTGTCAAAGTCATACGTGTCTTAGAAAGAACTAGATGATAATCAAATGGAATGAACTTTGACATAGAAATCAAATTCCTCTTATAAGAGGGAACATAAAAAACATTATAGAGTTCCAAAACATTTTTATTTGAAAGATGAATGTGAAAGGTTCCAACGGCTTTCACAGGATCTCCTCTCCCACTGCCTAAAAGGACAATTTTCTTATTGGGATGTGGAGACCTGCTTGACAGAAAGCCCTGCATGGTAAACGAAATATGGATCATCAAACTAGTGTAAATCCACCAAGTGTCATCATTAACGCTAGAAAAGTTTGACTCAAAAGTAACACACGATGAAAGCATACCTCTTATCCCCTTGATATGTTGCCCCATACTGCCAATACCTGTAAGCCTCACAGCATGTAAATTAGACATGATGGTACCACCCATCTGCTCATCTGTCGGCTTGAATTGCTTATCTAAGGCTTCTAGGTATCTTTAGTTGTGTCACACTTAGGGACTGCACCCCTAATGCTCCTAGTGATCCTTTGTTGTATAAGCAGAAGAGATAAGTGGTTACTCTGCTCCCACATATTATTTCTTTCCTTTGTCTCTCTGTCATCGGAGGTATAATCAGGTCTCAGAGGTTTATCAAACCTCAAGGCATAATCCAAGTCCAAGAAACCAAGCTGCAGTAAAACATTATCTTTCCAGTCAGCATAGTTAATGCTACCATCTAAGATTATTTTGTTGCTTACATCAGCCATAATCCTGGGAGCAGCAATTGAATCTGCAAAATGAGAACATACAAACGTACAAATAAGCTCACAGAAAGAATTTGAAGCAATCACAAGTCACTGTGCTATGTATGCATGCTTAGCTCAAATGTAGCATGCAAGCAGTATAAATATGTATAACTAATATCTACCTATAGGCAAAGACATTAGCATAACCAGGTATTTATCTCAAATGGTAGAATTAGAACGCATTCGTGATTTCCCAATACCTGTGGGTTAATTAGAAAATAACGAGGCCATTCTATCTCACCCTAATTAAATGTGCAATTATGAGATATCTACCTGTGGGTAAGGATAAATCATAGCTATATATTTAATTACAAATGATATTTCAAATCCATATGTGATTAATGAATGCATGCAACAATTTCAATAAACAAGGATGCTGTGGCTACTCCTCAAAGAATTACATGCTAATCACAAATATCATTCATGTGCATTGAAAATCTAAATATGCACAACTTAATAGAGAAATTAATTCTCTCCTTAATTAAATGTACAATCATGAGATATCTACCTATGGGTAAAGATAAATCATAACTATATATTTAATCATTATTAATATTTTAAATCCATATGTGATTAATTAATGCATGCAACACAAACAAATGAGGATACTGTGACTACTCCTCATAAAACTGCATGCTAATCACAAATATAAATACTTGTATATAAATCCAAATATGCACAACATAATGGAGCATTCAATAAATTAATTTAATGAACAAAAAAGTGACTAAATAATTTAATTAAAATTCTCCCACTATTTCATGCACCCAAAATGTCTAACAAATTAATTTCAACTCAAAAGGTTTTTAAAAAAATTAAACAGTTAATTTAATTGCTAAGGGAGAAATTAAAAACAAAATAGTCAATTAAATAACACAAAAATTAAAATTTGTAAATGCCTTTTTTCCAAAAAAATAAAATAATAGAGAAATTAATTTAAACATTTATAATGCATGAAATAGTAATTTTGATTTTTTGAAAAAATTAAATTAATTGGCTAAAAATAATTTTCTAGAAATAAAACCAAGTGACCCATACACAAAAGTTCAAAAATAGGGCCCAAAATAATTTTCAGAAATTAAAAATCCAAAATCAGGGCCAAACAGCGAGGCCCAGTAGCCAAAACAATTTCTGGCAGCCTAAAATTAGTGGCCCAGAACTTAAGCTTTTCAAAAAAAAAATTATTTCAGTAGCACAAAAACCATAGTCGGTCTAGCAGGAGTGGAAAAAAAATAAAAAATCCCTGCAGCCCAGAAGGCATACGGCCCAACAGCAAAATGATTTTTTTTAAAGAAATAGTGCCATCTGGTAGACTGAGTCGGGTTGACCTAACCTGACTCAGCAACCTGAAACCCAAATAATCGCACGGCTGCAACCTTTCACCTGAAGCTCGATGTCGTTGATGCACCTCTAGTGTTCACGGAAAACATACTACTACGATCAAGTGTTATCTGTCTCAATATGTGTCAGTGAAGCCAGCTAGGTTGAAGCTGTTCCTTTTTCCAACCAAATCTCAAGTTTCAATGAGTTTTTATTTGAATAATTTAAAACTCTCACATCAATGAACAAGCACAAATACCAAAAGCTCTTGTCAATGTTATACACATTTCAAACCTGCTGAGTTGGCTCTTTGCTTTCATTCATGTTTACTTTTTAAATAGTAGCCACGTTCCTCTCTTGGTCATCAAGGTTTAGGTGAAAAAACATATTCAGCTCCCTTCTTAATTTGAGATACACAAAGCAAATGGGTTATGATAAAAAATAAATAAATTATAATCTCTATATATCTATCTCATATTACTATTTATAAGAACAAAAGATCAATAAGTAAGGTAGAGGTAATCTCAAACAAGGCTCTGATACCACATGTTAGAAAATAAACATCTCAAGAGTAATATAATCAATCCAGATTATATCATACTCAAATATAAACCTATATGAGATGCAGCGGAAGACTTAAAGTTATTTCTCTCCATTAGCTTGATTGATCTGAGGAGAACTGAGATCTCAATAGGATACCTGTCAAAAAAGAATACTGTCAGGTAAAGAACAGGTTCTTCTAACTGGTGATTAGGCACAGCGATAGCAACTTATTTTCAGCCGTTACCAGTGGGGAACCTTCAGAAGCGAGCTGAGAATAGGGTTTTGCTCTGGACTCAGAAAAGAGATCTCACACTCAAATGAATTGTTAATTTCCACCATAAGAAAATTAACCTTAAATAAATTGAGTCAATAACCCTCCTTGGACTAGCCCCAATGACTACGGGCCACTCTAAAAAATATTTATTAATTATCTTAATTAATATCTAAATATGTTATAATATAAATAAATATCTAATAGAGAGATAATGAGATCAAGCCTATCGTTGGTTCACCATTCTTCTTGCAATCATGATATAAATTTTTCAATGCTTCAGTCTTTTAACCAATTTAATTTTGATTAATTAATTTAATTTTAATTATTTGAGCTTCTAAACTTCTGACTACATTTATGATTGGTACTGGGTATAGGTTTTGTTATTGTCTTTTTCCTTTTTTGATGGGGATTTATGATTCATGGTTAAAAAATTAAATGGTTTTAGATTTAGCTGTGTATGCTGTCAAGGTTGTTTGGTGGTGTTGTAGGATGTTGTTCTATTTCTCTAGTTATCTTGATAATGAAATAATCACGTGTCCTTGTGTCCTTGTCATACGTGTGAAGCCCAGCATTCTAGTTTTGGAGACGAGGAATACTTGTATATATTTCAAGAAGCTTATGCTGTGGTCATTATCTTTACAATGACCTTTGGTATTATTGTGGCTTTACATACCTCCCAGTAATTACATTTGACTTTTATCTTTGATTCTTTGAAATTCTCATTCTTGTTTGTAATGTAACCTTCTAAAAATTCAAGCAAAGTTAGCGAGAAATGGAAAAGATCAAATAATTATGTGTACATAGCTCAAATGTATTCAACAATAAACTTAAGAATTTGAGCTATTAATAATCTTGTTAATGGCATCCTCAACATTTGAATTGCTCCTGTCATTTTCAATGTGCTTACTATGGATTATAGAGATATTCGATTGTGACTATTTCTTTAACACCTCTTATGCCAAGTTTGAAACCTGGATTTTGACTTATGTTTGTAGTTATGTAGAAGTGAATATGTATTCTAATGTTATTGTCTAGCCATTATTTGTTTGATTTCTTTGAATTTTATTTTTCTTTTGGGGGTTCACAGGTAGAAACAGCTTTAAAATCACATATTGCTCCAGATGTCATCTTACTTCTAGTTTATTCCATTCAACAAGGATAGAGGGCAAATTTACTTCTAGAACTACTTCAATTATTTGTTGCTGAATTGCTAAAATTGTAACCCTTTATTGGCATATGTTAAGCTACTATGAAATCATCCTTCATATCATGACCAAGTGTTGTCTATCCCAAGTGGCAAAGACTCCAGTATTAACAAGAAAATAGTGATTACTTCTGTGTAATTATAATTTTGACAATTACTAACAAATCATGTCATTAAACAAGTTTAAAAAATATAATATTTTTATGTTGTTAATGAAAGAATTTAATATTGTTCAATAATATGGTGTACCATTTTGTTGTTTGGTTAGGCATGGAATTTAACAACTGCAATATAAGGAATGAAAATAGGTGTGTGAAATAATAATAGCTGCTCACATAAGGCACTGATGATGGCATCCTAAGATCTGGAATGGACCAAAATAGTTCTTATCTGGGTGGAAAAATAATAAATCTACTATCGGTAAATAACAACTCCAAAATGAATGAATAACAATCTTGTCATATTTCATACAAGGATTCTGGTAGACATAGGAATCCATTAGGCATGCTAGTCCAACACATACAATGAACCAAAAAAATTAAGACTTTGGGAATAGAAAAAACAACTTTGCAGATAAGAAATGATGAGTGCATGCTATTAAGGGTGTCCATGGGCAGGGCAGCCCCCTGCCCGAAAAAAGTATAGGCTGTATTTTACAGCCCGATGCCCAGCTCTATCCGGTAAAAGCCTTAACTATTTCGAGCTGGGCATAGGCGGGCTGGGCATGCCCAAATTGTGATATTCTGCTCATATTGTGAGAAAAAAATCTGCAATCATGAACTTATAAAATAATATCATATTTATATCTTCAAGAGTTAAATAATATCTATAATTCACTAAGAATAAGGAACCAAAAAAATAGTAATTAAAGTCTTAAAGTCTATTGTATATATAAAAAAGAAATATTGAAATATGTAGAGGTTGGATATTTGTAGCATTATTGCAACACCAAAAATCGAATACTTGACAAGTAAAGTAGAGGAGCAACTTTGGTATCTACATAAATATAAAAGTTATATTTAATATTTTAAAAATGAGTAAGGAGAGTTGTAAGCTAAAGTGAAAAGTGTAAAATTACAAATAAAATAAGTTAAGAAAAAAATTAAAAAAATAATAAATATATATATAGGGCCGGGCCAAATGGGTAGGGCAGCATACCCTGCCTAGTGCCCGGCCCGACCCAAATATATTTTGGGCAACTTTTTTAGGGCTGGGCTGGGCGATTTTTTTGCGGGCTCGGGCAGGCGGACGGACTAGGCCATGGGCATTGTGAACACCCCTATATGCTATACTAACACCTGTAATGAATCAAATGAGAGCTGATTATGGAGGGAATAATTACAACTCCACCATTAGAAAATAATAACTGTCACGTCCCAAATTTTGGACCGTGACCGGCACAGAATATAAATACCTCATATTCTGAAAGCCTAGCATATTAAGTAAAACCTTTAAATTTTCCATAGCATTTTCAAAGTCATATGAAATATTTCCTAAGGTTTATGCAGAGCATTATCCTTTTCCAAAATAATACAAGTTCTTAAGAAAGCAATTACATCAACAGTGTTTGTCAAACAGCACTTCGGATCGACGGTGAGGCTCTTTACTGCTCAGCGGGAAGATTAGGGTCACCTGCACTATCTGAAGCCAAATAATCTACTCGTGAATAACGTCCCAAAAAAAACATGATTTAAAAGAATGCGAAAATAAACAATGCATAATCATGTTGAAAATGTACTTCATAACATTTTGTAATCTGATGCAAATCTTTCTGTAAATATTAGTATTTCAAGGAAAACAACAATCTGAAATAACCATTTCAAACCAATCGTTGAAATAACCTTTTCAAATCAATCGTTGAAATAACCATTTCTTTCAAAATCATAACTTTTCTGTAGAACTTCAACAGAACAAAAACAGACGTGGACACACAGTCCACGAGGGTAACTAACCAATCTGGCAGCTCGAAGCTGCTAACTGTCAGTGGCTCAAGGCCACTAACCTTCACGAGTATGAAACCCACGGTGAAATCTGGTAGCTTAGCCACTACCCTTCGCGAGTACGAAACCCACGGTGAATTTTGGTAGCTTAGCCACTACCCTTCGCGAGTACGAAACCCACGGTGTAATCTGGTAGCTCATCCACTACCCTTCGCGAGTATGAAACCCACGGTGTAATTTATCGAGCTCGGGTAACCAAGGTGCACCAAGGGCTAACAGTACTGCTGTTAGCAACCAACGTTCTGTATTCCATCCTTTCTAAAACATTTCCATCATGCATGGGGTTTACTTCACATGTAATAATCTCAACTGTTTCAATGCCATAACTGTTGGTAAAAACCACTTTGAATTTCAAAAAAACCCCAGCATGTACATTAAAAATCAAGTTACTGTAAAATCATATGAAATTCGCACAAGAATATATTTCATGAATAATATCAGTTCAATGCAACTTTTGCCAAACTCTTTTTAAAAGCTTATTCATCCATTTTCATACATAATCATAATTCTTTTGTAAACCAATCGAAAGAAAATCATTTCTAACGATTTAAACTGTACTTTCATAAAATTGGCTTTTCGAAATCCATATTTGAAATGACAATGCATTTGAAAAAGATAAATTTTAGGGAACGTTATTCACTCACCTGGAATGCTCCCTTCACTTACTCTTGCCTTTAGCTTTAGAGTATCATTCAAGCCTTGATTTCATAAATCTGGGATCCCATACTCCCAGCACATAAAGCTTAGGCAATATAATAGCTTAATCACTTCTGAAAGTTATTAATGACATCATAAACCACCAATCAACATAGCAATTACACCTAATACCCATATACACCTCATGCTTCTGTTTCCTTTTTCTTTCTTAACACTTTCAGGTTAAACCCTTACCAATGCAACTATACACACACTAACACACTTGGATACACTCTGACTGTGCACGCATACACAGCATTATCAACAACGTCAGAAAGAACATGTATTTATATACATTTCCTCAACCAACACTCAAACTGCCATCTAGCATCACAGCACACACATTCATATCTATATATCTTCATAGCACTCTCAATCATAATGCATGCATATATAATCATTCATACCCGCATTGCATATATATAAATATATACGTATCATTCTCCTTCAACCCGAGCCTAGAGCTGCACCGTCCTCACGGCAACATTCACAGCACACTTTTCCAATTAATCAAACATCAAAGATTATTATCCTCCCAACAAAGAGTAATACGGCATACATGCACAGATTAATAAAAACAGGACAGACAGGGGAAGGGCATAGCGACTTCACCGCATCAACAATACTACCTAAACAGAAAGAAAAGAGCAACCAGATATTCCAATACCTTCACAGTGTCAGGTAGAATTTACTGGGTATACTCCACCGGCGGAGATTCATACAGCTTTCCCCGCCGCACAGCCTTAATTCCATTGACCGCCACTACCCTGTCTCCTGTCATCCCATTGTACCAATTTCCTTCTCCTGCTCGTAGCCTCACGTTCACAGCTTCACGCGCCTACAGAAACCAGTTGCTTGCGACCAACAGAAATGATAAACATTAGGTGCTTGGGAAAGTTGCTACAGTACCCCGAAGGCAAAGACAATGGAAATCCCGACGGAAGGAGATAAATTAGCACCCACTGAAGTTCAAGCCACCATTTCCAACATGCCTCAATGCCCAAACCATTTCCTCACCGATAATTTCCTTTGAAAGCACACTCGTCCCCCCTATCGACCGAGACCAGAAATGAAGCTATAAATTGACAGAGAAAGATGGGAGTCAGCGATGATGGAACAAGACCGCAATATCACTGGCGGAAGCAACCTGGGTTTATGGCACTGGTAACGTGAAGATCTTCGCTCTGCTCTCGCCGCTTCCTTCCGTCTGCACCGCTGCGGATATTCAGAGAGAAAAAGAGAAGGGCGCTCGGTTTATGCATAAAGGGGATAGGGACATTTTAGTAATTTCACGCATGAAAAAAATAAAAAAAACCCACCAGCTGCAGCCGCTGGGTCTTGAACGCGGGATCTCAGGGTTTTCCTTCCACATGTGGACCACTCTGCTAACCACAACCCTCTGACATTTTCCGCAACAATATACCTATAACCCTTAATAAATTGATTTACTAAAATAAAAATTCTTGAGCCATGACAATAACTCTATTGTAAAGGAATAACAACTCAACAAGTGGAAAAATAACTACCTCCACAACTGGAAAAATAACAATTCTACTACTAGAAAATAATAACTCTATGATGAAGGAATAATAGCTCAACTACTGGAAAAATAACTATCCTCATAACTGAAAAAATGACAACTCCACCACTAGGGTATTACAAGTCTAGGGGAAGGAATAACAACTCTACCAATGGTAAAATAACAACTTGACAATTAAAAAAATAACAACTTTAACACTAGGACATAATGTCTGTATGGTGAGTAAATAACAACTTAGGTATAATTTTTTGTATTATTTTGGAGGGTCAAAAATTTATTGGGTAGAAGAATAATAACTCGATCACTAGAAAATAATAACTCTGTCATGAAAGAATAACAACTTAGGAACATTTTTCCTAGGAATGAACAAAAAAAGTTAGTCTAGGTGAAAAATAACAACTACACCACTACGAATAACAACTTCATGGTGAAGGAATAACAATTGAGACATATTTTTAAACACCAGATGCAATTATATCTTTTCACAATTAAAAAAATCTCAGGTCTCATAGGACTTCACAATAATTTTGCTATTTTTTAGAACTTTTTTATAATTTAATTCCTTCAATGGGACCTAGATGCAATTTTTCCAATTATCATTTACAAGGAGCAGCAAAAAAAAAATCCGTAGGGCTAGCTTGAAAATGATATTTATTATGTATTTTAGTCGGGTCATATAATTTAAATTTTGAATAAAATTAATTTAAATATAAATATATTACAAATTACAAATATATTAAAATTGGAAAAACTTATTGAATATCAACATCAATATATTTAATTTAAACTAGAATTATGGCATAAAGTATAAATAACATGATTTATTTATTAACTAAAGCAGGTCTTCTTTATTTAGGTATTTTTTATTTTAAATGTAATTTTTACTCTCATCTTTGTTATTTGTTTTTTGGAATTACCCAGGGTATCTCTAGGCCATTTTGAATTTGAAACTAATTTTCCTTATAAACTTATAACGTATTAAAGAGTGTTTACTTCTTTCACTAAATATAGTTTTCAGAATTCGAATTTAAGTTATTTTTTCACCTTTTTATGAAGCTACATCTCAACCCACAAACAGTTACCCCCCTTTGTTGGTCTAACCTTAAATTTCTAAACTAAATAAACATGTACATTTGCAACAAATTTTAGTGACAAAATTGAATAAAGTTTTATTGTTGTTCCTATTATATATATATATATATATATATATATATATATATATTGTGCAGTTCCCTTATTATATTCTACATTACATTTGACTTTTTCATCTGTATTTCTCTTACCTCATTAACCAATTAACCACCTGCCTAATAAATGAAATAATTGTTAGGGTAAACATAACATTCCCATTGATAAGTGAAATTACTCTACAAAATATGCACAGATATAGTATAATAATAGTCAAACTTTTTAAAGTATAAAATATATGAGTTAGGATAATATATTAAAGGTATTTAAAAATTGTACCAAATAAACAAACATAAGACATACAATTTTTTAACGTGGAAAACTCCCTCAATGTGAGAGATAAAAACCACGGGACCTAGTCCAGAAAAACTTCACTATGATTAATGTTTACAACAATAAGTCTTCAATGCTTCACACAAACCCTACTATTTTTTTTCCTCTCTTTATTTTTTGGATAATGATGTAACCAGTATTCACTATCAATCAACATAATAAAATCTCCACAATGATAATACAAATACATACATAACAACACAAAATCACCACATTCTCTAATTGCATTGATGCCTTGCTTTTATTTGGTCTTCCCACCATGAGAGACCTCTCTTTCTTCACTTCTTTCAACTCCTTCATGAATCCCATGGTGTCAGGTGTCAGAAACACCCTTCTTCTTCTGCTCTTGAAGAGACAACGGTTTTATCTCACATTCTTCAGTTTCTTTTTCTTTGCTACACAGTTCAGCCAGTTCAGCCTGCAACTTAGAGATTTGATCCTCCACCTCTGCTTTCCTTGCTTGAGCCTCAACCTTAGAATTCTCAGACACGTGAATTTCAGATAAATGGGTCATGGCTACTTCTTTTCCTTGTGAACCTTCTTGAGAAGTTGGCTTCACTGTTTCCTTTATAATTTGTTGCATAGCACAAAGAAGTAATTTAAATTGCAGATCGTTCTAGCACAATCTCTTGACCAGTAATATTCCTTATTAGCTAATTAAATTTTACAATATATAACCAAGCGAAAAGGTGTTTGTTGTGGTTTTGTTCTTAAAATATTTGAATTAGATGATGATGTTGTGGTAAAAGTTAGGCCTTAGCCTATATTAAGGAGAAGGTGGCAAGAAAAGTTAAAAGGTGGAGTGGGAAATTGTTGTCTCATGCGGGAAGGGAAGTGATGATAAAAGATGTTGTCTGATATTCAGGAAAGTAGATGGATGACTGAGCAAATTTTGAACAGAATTGAGCAAATCCCTTTAAGAAACCTCTTGAGAAAAGGTGATGTATAGGTTGATGCAAAGCAAGGGATGGAAGATATTTGCTGCAAAGCAAAAGAAAAGAAAATAATGGAACATAAAAAAGCTGGGCTTTCTACTCCTACTTCCAGAGAATTGTGGAGGAATTTGAAGAATAAAATCTCTTCCTAAGGTTCTACATTTCCTATGGAGATGCCTAGTTCGAGCTGTTCTTATGAAGAGGAGCATAGATGATGTAGGCAGAGCAGTTGATGAATTTATGGGAGTGAAGGGTTAGTTGATGGTTAAGGAGAATGATTGGAGAATGAAGTGGGAAAAGCGGGAGGTAGTGTCAAATCTGGTTAATTTGAAGGATTTGAAAATTGCTCTGGCTTCTAGAAAGAGAAATATGGCAGCGATTGGATTGCTTTGGCTCGTATTTCTTATAAGGATGCCAAGGTTAAGAGGTCGATTGCTACTGATACGAGGTTGTTTGATGCAGAAGTAGACACAAGTGGCATTGGTTAATCTGTTTTGTTGGATTTTGGTTTTATTGGATTGTTTTTGTTTTAGTTGGTGAGTTTCTTGATTACTCTTACTGTTTTGCTGCAGTTTACTTATATGTGAGGTTGTGTGTTAGTTTGTACTCTTGGGTTTCTTTACGTGAGTTTTTTGTGTGTTAGCTGTACCAATAGGTTTTTTGAGTGTTTTGTTTGGCTTCAACTATTGGTGTTTGTAATTTCTTGTTCTGCGGTATAAACGAAATTGTTGATTGTTTGGCCAAAGAGAAAAAGATGATGGTGTTGTTGTCACTGATATGTCATAACTAGGAACTTGTTTAACAATTTCATATAGGAACTTACAACATGTTAATGGAGAGAGGAACTGTTGTTTGCATATGCAAGTCTATTTCATTTTTAGGAAAGAGTAAAGTATGATAAATTTATAATGTATGTGTTTTCAAGCTGTTAAATTCTAACATTAGTCACTGGAAATAACACAATCAAGTGTGAACTTACTTGAGAAGATACTGAGTTGGAGGGAAAATCATATGGAAATAACACAATCAAGTGTGAACTTACTTGAGAAGATACTGAGTTGGAGGGAAAATCATATGCTTTTGATTGTGGATCTTTAGAATGCAAATGAAGTCCTCTTTCACGCTACATGAACATGTGTGAATATTCAAAAGCCCGCATAAATGTAATTGATTCATTTTGTATTGTAAAATATGGCAATCTTACTTGTGGAGATTCCATTTGTGAAGGAGCAGCAAATGGTGCAGCTTTGGGAATTTGTTCTGAATCATTGACTTCATCCGCTTTTATAGCTTTGTCTGATTTTGGGCTTTCTTCAACTCTTGCCTCTGTTATTTCCTTAATCTGTAACATATTATATAGGGGACCACAAAGAAATTTAAAAGTTTTGGATTTAATTTATTAATTTAGAAACAATCAAGAAGGCAATAAGAAAGAAACATATTTGTTGGTTTCTTAGGTGTGGTTGATAATAAACATACATTTGACGAAGCATTGTTTGCTTTGTCTGTTGACCAATCTCTCTTTATAGTCTTCTCTGCTACTTCTCTTGTCCTCTGAACAATAACAGAAGATGAAATGAGTTGAAATCATTCATTAATAAACATATAGTAAATTGTACATGACTAAGTAAATGCATTACATTAACAAGACGTTCAATAATATCATCTTCATCCATGTTCCCCTTGTTCCTCTCAGAGTCTTGGAACCAGTCCATATATCCTAACCAAACAAAACAATTAATGAGAAAAATCATAGCAATTATAAATAATTAATTAATCTTTTGGATGCTTACGGTCAATAAGCTTAGTATCAGTTGAAGTTAAGGAGATGTTGGGACAATCCTTTATTAGACGACATATCACGGTCTGGAAATCAATACCAGAGCAGACAGTATGAACTTTTGGCAGCTGGGTAAGATTTATAAAAAATAGTTTAGGGAAGACATGCTTGATTTCCAAGTCTTGTGTTGCGCTCTGCTTCCATTCAAATACTTTCTCCATCTCTGGGGCCGCTGACATATACAACCATGAGAGCTGTGGAAGTGTAGCAAATGTGGAGATAGAGAATAGGCATTTCAACCTCTTGCAGTCTGTCACCAAAATCCTATGGAGATATGGTAAACGAAATTCTTCATCATCATCCTCAATGATGCGCTCTAGCTCTTCACATTTCCATACCCGTAGGTATCTCAGATATGGTAAGCTTTTCGAGATAGATGCACGTAAGATAAATTTCAAATGATGGCATCTATAGATTTTTAGCTTGAAAAGATGTTTAAAGCTCAGAAGAAGATTTGTCGGTCCCACACATAAGTTTCTTAACTTAGGCAAGTTACGCAAAGTCAAGGATCTCAATCTTGAATTCTTCACTGGACTTGCTATTTCAAATCTTTGAAGATCATAAATTGTTTCTTCCATGTCCTCCAAGGATTCTAAACTAAGATGCTTCAAATTGCACAAGTGCATCCCCATTAGCTGTATCATAAGATATATTAGTATCAATTAATAAACCAATATATGAATCAATCATAAACTAAGTGTTAATTACCTTTTCTCTTGGGAGTTGTTCTTGTCCTTGATGCCCCTCCACTGATAAATCTATCAAAGAGTTTATAGGAAGCTGTGGACATCTATTCAAAGTAATACCTTGTAGAGATGATGCTTTTACGTAATAGTTTTCAGGGCACATACTGATCATATTTGGTACTTCTTCAAGGTGGAGTTTGCTGAGAAATGGGACATGAATCTCAGTATTTTGATTATCATGACTACAATATTCTCCAAACATATATTTCAACTGTTTAGCCCCAGAGATATGCACAGAGTCCAAGTGCTCAAGCTTTCTAAAACAAGATGCTGGAAATACATATTCCAAATTGTTACATTTCTCGATTCCAATGGTGCGTAACTTGAGAAAGATAAAGTTGGCATTCATACCATCATCACCATCAACCTCCTCTTTTACTATATGCTTCAATCCATCACAGTCTTTGACTACCAATTCTTCTAATTGTAACATTGATGAGGCAATCGATATAGAAAATAATGACCTTAACTTTGAAATAGACTTGATTTTCATCTCTCTCAAATTGCATGGGTATAAGGGACGTGTAAAAATTCCCTGAGCTCTCTTAACAACATATTTCTCCTGCATCCCAAGCAAACATATGAATCCATAGGAGAATAGCCGGGGGAGGAGACACATTATTTCAATTTTTTTTATAAAAAATAAAATCAAATAAACAATGAAGCAAAATTTACATGATTTTTACCTAATGGGTGATTATCTATCTATTAATTCTTTTTTTTTTAAATGAACTCTACTCTGTTAATTCTCAATGCAAAGAAACATATGTAACATTAATAAAAATTGTGATGGAGGAACACGCACACACGCTCTCACACACACACGCATGGACGCATGCACGCATGCACGCACGCACGCACGTACGTACGTACGTACGTATGTACGTACGTACGTATGTATGTATGTATGTATGTATGTATGTATGTATGTATGTATGTATGTATGTATGTATGTATGTATGTATGTATGTATGTATGTATGTATGTATGTATGTATGTATGTATGTATGTATGTATGTATGTATTTATGTATGTATGTATGTATGTACCTGTGAGATAGTATGGCCCGGTTGAGTTGTGTTGGAAGTAGATGGCTCATTTTCATTTGTAGATTTTGATTTTGACATAAAACAGCACAAAGAACCCCACGTGACATTGGGACTTGGACTACTCTTGCCTTTTTCATTTGATCCCTCACTTGTATTTGCTACTGATTTTTCTGGTAGATAACATTCTGGATATATGTTCACAAATGATGGAACTTCTTCGATAGACATTGCCTTCAACGAAGCCAGCGAGTTTTCTTTTTGCATTTGATGTAACCCTCCCTCTTCTGGATATTGCCCAAACATGTATTTTAGATTCTCACATTTACAAATGACCACACTTTCTAGTAGAGGAAGGTCTTCACAAAAACAAATTGGCAATATGAATTCCAATTCTTCACACTCTTTAACGCTGAGGAGTTTCAATTTTGGAAACAACGAGACATGCTTCATTGAATTATGATCTTTACCATCCACTTTCTCCTCTATTGATGATCCCTCATCCCTTGTTATGTATTTCAGCCTAGAACATCGAGTTATCTTCAATATTTCTAGACGCTGTAGACTTTGAGCAGTGGATGCATGAAAAAGAGACGTCATTGAACAATCCACTATTTCTATGGACTTAAGGTTACCCAGCTTTAACTTGCCCTTAAATAATGTGCCTTCCAACTTTTGACATTTCTTTAAATCCAGCTTCTCTAGTTTCTCGAGAAAGCCATCGGGATAAGGTCCACAACATATTTCTCTCACATTCACATTAACAAGTTGCAGTTCAGCTAACTTGGAGAAGATAGACACTCTGCTAGATTTAAGTTGAAGATGCTCTGTATCAATCAGACACTTCATCTCAGACCAATCCTTCAAAGAAAGCTTGATTAAGTCTTTCATAGATCCTCCATCTTCAATTGAAACAATGCCAGGAATAAGATTGTTCCAGCTTGCAGTTTCATCATCTCCTTCTAACTCCAGAATCTCTGCTCTTGCCGCCAAGGATTTAATTATTTCCTTGGAGAAGATTCTTTTTAACTTGGCTGGCTTGAAAACTTTTTTTATTGAAGCATCCAACTGAGAAGAATCGAAGGGAGAGAAGTTGCTGCCATCTATATGGTATATTTGATATGCAGGAAGGGATGTAATCTGAGGAACCTTTGCACTAATGAGCGGCATATTGTCCTCATTTGAAACATAATACAATTCTTCTAATTGCCCACATCTCGCTATAACTTCAAATGGATTGTTTTTAATCAAGCAACGTATCAAGCATAGGAATCTCAATGTATCTTGCTCACTAATTTCCTTTGGCAATTCAACAATTGAACAATTATTCAATTCAAGAGACTCAAGATTTTTTAAGTTTCTCATCAACACAGATATATCCCCTAACTCCCAATTTGTGAGAGATAGTGTTCGAATATCTTTAAGTGATTGAATTGATTCTGGTAGTGATAGAGCTACAGTTCTACCAAACTCAATTTTAGAATGCAAAAGCAAAACTCTAAGACTCTTCATCCCTCTAAAGATTGTATTTGGAACATTCAAAGAACCATCTGCATTTATCCATACCAAGAGAACCTTAAGTTTGCTATCATCAGAAAAATAATTGGGAAAGCCATTTATGATCCAAGATGAATATATCATATTCTCCTTCAAATTTGTCTTAGAATCCATGATCACTTGAATCTCTTTATTTGCTATCTCCAGGGCCACATCGCGGATCACATCGTGCATCTTTACGCATTCTTCACCAGCCTTCAATAGCAAAGAAAAATTTATGAGCCTGTTTTTCTTCACATACACTTGACTTCTTGCCGTATTATATTTGCCAACTCCTCCAAACAGCCCCAATCCTATAGCAATTCTGCTCAAAAGCTCTACAGGTATTTGATGGGCTTTTGGGAAGATTGAAGACAAGAGGAAGAGAACTTGGGCTTGTTTATCTTTTAGATGGTTATAGCTTAACTCCAAAGAATTGTAAAACTTCATCGCATCTTTGTCGACAATCCCAAGGCTTGATGGTACATCAGCACTTTCCATTACATCCAACGCATGTTGCCAGTCTTTCGTAGACGTAGTGGCTTTTAAGGTTTTTGCCACTGGTACAATTATTACAGGCAATCGTCCACACATTTTCACAATGTTCAGTGCCACATTCTTCAAATCATCAGGGCAATCATGACCTGTTTCGATAGAATGAAAAAGGAAAAGATTCAATGCATCTTTGTCATCCAAGTCCTCTAGTTTAATCTCCTTTTGGCATCCCATTTGGGCACAAACATTCTGAAAACGTGTGGTTAGTAAAACATAGCAGCGACCCTTGCTTCTAGGCTGAATCCCCATGTTATTAAGATCGAGCTTTTCCCAGACATCATCAAGTATTATCAGTACCTTCCCAGTGTCAGCAATCTTTTTCCATATTTGCTGTGCATGGGTCCGTACCTTCTCTTCCTCTAACTGCAATTCCAATTTCTTTGCAATATCATCTCGAATCCTTTTCTCATCAACAGGGGTAGACACTTTAATGAAGATGACTCTAGCAAAGGCATGTGATTTTTCAACGTGTTTCCACACTTCTTTTGCCATTGTGGATTTTCCCGTTCCTCCTATCCCTTGCAATCCTAAAATATAGTTATTCTCATCTTGTAATTCTTCCTTCTTGAGTTTCTCAAAATTTGCATTTCTACTCTCAAAGGACATGAACTCTTCTTGGGAATGCAATTCCATGTCTGGCGCCCCAGTAGCACGCGCAACTTCTGAAGGAAATTTTTTAACTTTAGCGATCAGCGTTGGCATCTCTTTCGTCAAACTTTCTAATTCCTTGGCTAGCGCCATTTTTGAGAAGCAATTTGTCAACAAGCCAAAGAATTTGGTTGGTTTTGCGTCTTGTTGTAAAATTTCCTTGGCTCTCTCAAGCCATTGTTCAACTATAGGGTCAACTAGAGTCTTGTTTCTTTCCTTAGCTTCTTTTATGTCCAGCTTTACACTTTTCACTACACCTAACAACTCTTTTTGTATTATTTTGAAGTCTTTAACGTAATGCTTGTATTCCCACATATACCTAAGATCCTTCGCTGCTTTACTTGCCAAGTTTTGGAGGGCTGTAGTTGCAAAACCTTTACATTTCTGCCACAGGTACATCGCCGCCATCTAGCATGCATATATATATATATATATATGGGATTACAGTTACACAATCAACATGATCGGCATATTTAATTAATTACAAAATATCATTTTCTCTTTTTATAATTCCAAAAGTGGCCCTAATTAATTGCTTGCCTTTTTTTTATAGTTACTTGCATTGTTGTTAATTAAACTCGATTTATTACTTCTACTAAAATTCACTGTTTGATCCGTACACTACAGTTTCTTTATAGTTACTTGCATTGCTATAATGCGTTTGATCCGTACACTTGCGATGTACTAAAATTTTTAGTGGCAATCAAATACAAAAAGTCCTCCAATTTATAGACAAAGTAAGCTAAGCCATGAAATTTTCTAGAAAAAAATTATCATAAGGTCTTAAGAAATGAATCTAATTACTTAAAAGTCTGTCAAAAGTATATAATAATAAATTTTAGTATAAATAGAAAGTGACAATAGATTTTAATTTTTTTATCGTAGACTTTGTGGTAACTAAATCATTTTTTTAAAACCTCATAATAATTCTCTCAATTTTTTATAGATAAATTAAAATAAAATTAAGAGAATCTATACTAACCTGGATGATAGCAAATACAATAATTTGCCAACCTTCAAGCTTCACGTTATTTAACAAGGCGAGGGGTTCCATTTTGCACTAGTATTTGCCAAATTAATTAATGTAGAGTCCACAAAGGAATTAAATATTATAAATTAAAATTTACTAACAATATAATTAAAATATTAGAAATTAAAATTCACTAAAAATATATAATTAAGCACCAAAATTCTCAAAACACTCACACACACACAAAGATGTAACAGTGTGTATGGTTACATGTCGCAGTAATGAACCTAGAAAGTTTATAGCAGTAATGAGAACAACATGTGTGTGTATTTGTTACGTAAAAGGATGAGTTCTCCATTACTCATAAATTTACAGTCATCAAGCGCTTGAGGAGAAAATAGTTATTCTCATTGCAAAATAGCATTTCTACAATAGAGAATACAAATAATTTCAAACTTCATGTAACTACACAAACACAAAGCATTTCATGAATTATAATTAAAGTAAGCTATATAAGAAGCAGATAATGGCAATCTTCTTGTTTCTTTATTTTTTGTTTTTTTGCCTTTCTTTTTGGGCCAGAATGACAACCAAAATTCTAAATCTTCAAGGAAGCTTCATGCATGTAGCCAATTAAATATAAAAATATATAGAAGGTCAAATAAGTTCTGTTTTAATGATGAACAGTTTGTAATTATTTTGAAAAGCATTTCCAAATAAAAATATTTTTTATGATTGTAATAAATGTAAAATAACTTCTACTTTATATAAATATAATAAATTGTGTTTTAATTAAACAATCTAAAAATTACTTTTATAAACACAAAGAGACATGCTCTCAATGATTGTAAAAAATCAATCTGGATTTGTTGGTAAACTTTTATTAATATAATGTTTACAGCCTTACCTAAACCATTGGTGAAAAACTTAAAAACATGCAAGTAATGTTTTTTTTTTCAAATTTGACATATATTAACAAGAAACTTTCTAGATATTGGAAGCTAGACCATATCAATATTCATATGAAATATAAAAATATAAAGAGCCGTATCTTACAAATTATAGAAAATACAGTTAATTTTATATTTTATTACAGAACCCACCTTAGTTTATAATTTAAATCCCTACAAAATAATGAGAGATGTAGCGTTTTTTTGTAGCGGTTATAGTAAACGGCTTCGTATGCTTTACTTTATAGTGGTTTGGCTTTAAAACGTTATAATTTTGTAGCTCTTTGTTTGTGAATAGTCTCAACGTGAATATTTGTTAAGGTTTAAACTACTACAAATATTTCGCCAAGTTAGCGTCTTTTGGCATGAACTTTTATGGCAACATTTATAACAATTTAAACCCCTACAAATGTTCACACCAAAAGGCCGGAAGTTGTGGCAACATTCGATGCAATCAGACACATGTCAGTGGACGTTGGAATTTTGTAGCGGTTTGTCAGCCTAAGCCGTTACAACAATCCTAACCGCTACAAAAAAACACAATTTTCGAAAGCTATATATGCCCCCTCATCGTCACTTCAAAGTTTTTCCTTTTGTGATTAGCGAAGTTCTGCCGAATTGTGATTAGAAATCTTAGTTGGCATACAGATCCATACTGTAGTCTACTTGAGGTATGAACAGAAATTTTATTTATTTATTTTATCTATAAATTATTTATTTAAAAACTTGAATGATTTATTTAGTTTAGTTATATTTTCATTAGATTTTTTTATTTAGAGTTAATATAACTATTTATTTTATAAAGTTTAGATGATTACGTGGATTAGTAATACCTCTTTGATTAGGAATATTTTTAACATTTTGTTTAGTTAATTTTATTTGTTAATTAGGAATGTGATTAGGAATGACTTTTAATATTTTGATTTAATTTATCTTATTTTGATTTGTGGATTAGGATTTTTTTAATAAATTGTACTTTATTTATATATTGATTATTTTAATTAGGAATTAGTTAATATAACAAGTTTTATTGATTAGTACTATGGATTAGGAATTGTTTTATTTAGATTTAATAAAATCTTGCATTGTACATTTGTAATTTTATTTAATATTTTGTAGTGTAATTTTTTATTTATAATTAATAGAATCCAGCGTTGTATTTGTAATTTTTATTAGGACGAGTTGTTGAGTAAGGAAAGAACTGAGTGATCCATACAGGCCTAGTCAAAGTACTGATGATAGGGATCCTGACTTGGACTTCAGTATCAAGTATTATGAGGAGTTACGGATCAATAATGCAATAATATCAGGAGGAGCCCGGATGCCAAGCAAATGAGTAACCTCGTCTAGAAGGCGACAAATCAAGTAGTTGGTAGAAGTTGTCGGTAATAATTTATTTAATTTATATTTATAGTTGAAATTTGATATCATTTTATTAATATAATTTATTTTTAAATTTCTCTTTTGTAGACAATCAGGGGAATAGGTCCACTAGCAAGATGACAGCTATAGACGTCTCTATGATGACAAGGGCGTGTGATTATTCCAGTGAATGGTATGAACTAGCATATCTAACAAGGTGCCAACTGTACAACACGTACCTGTGGTTGCTGGTAAACGGGTGGACCTGTTTCCCCATCTACAAGAAGAACTGGCAGGCGATCAAAGCGCCGATTAAGGATAGAGCTTGGGAGCTAATGAAGGTAGTTAATTTTAAATCTATATCGGTTATTTAAATGAATGAAAATTAGAGTGAGTATGTGAGATATTAGTTACTCCAGAGGTGATAGTATGAATTTATTTAGGTAAGTACAAAATATTTAATTTTTCTCCCAGTTGAATGACCATATATGGAATTTGTTTTAGGAAGTGTCTCAGAGAGGTGCTGCCAGTGTCAGTCAGCAGACCATGCACTACAGGGGAGGTTCGAGACCCTTTCGGTTCCTTACAATGAGATGGCAAGTAGATAAATTATTAAGATATTGTTAACTATTTATTTGTAATTAACTTTTAGGATAAGAGTTTCGTGACAAAGCAGGGATATATGCCTATCATAGGCTAGATGTGGCCTAAGTTATATAGGCCTCGAGAAGGGACTCTTGTATCAAAGGATGTTAAAGAAGTTGCTATAAGTATTTAATTGTTATAATTTAGTATTTTTATAAGTAATTAACATTTTTTGTTTACTTTTTTTTAATTATTTTGACAAGTGCATATGACTCATATTGATGTAGAGATGTGGGCGTCACAGTGATTTGCCTCGAATCCCACCGCATTACTTCTAGAAGGATGTGGCTAACCTTAACACCCTAGTAAAGTCAGCAGGCTCACTTTTTGTCCCACACTGAGACATTTTTCTAGTGGTGCTGGCCCATCAAATGCCCCATTGTCCTCTCATCAGTCACAAGATGCACCATTCTAAATAAGCACAAGAGTTAGGCGATAAAGCAATATGTCTATAGACGAGCTTTGTCACGAGGTTACACGCAAGATGCATGAGCGAGTAATGTCCATAAAGGTCAAGATGGCATCCCAGATGGTGTTAGGCATCTAAGATGCAGGAGCAGATGTCAAATACATTGTAATCTATTTAGAGCCAAGCAGGCTCTCCTTCAGGCCGCATTCACACAAATTCCAATTGCCCTGACTCCTCCGACGATGCCTGAGATTCACCTACCGTCTAGTGTGCTACGAGTACCATTGCCCCTACCAACACCCCCGCTAGCTCTATAGGACTAGACACCCCTAGATCTCAATGAAGTGTATAGGATGATGCTAATTATCCTTGAGTTTATTTCTACATTTATTGTTTAAACTTTGTTAAAATTTATAGACTTTGTTAAAATTTATAGTTTAGTTCACAAATTTCATGTGGATATTTTGAATTTTGTATTATAAATTTTAATTTATTTATTTATTAAAATTTTTCATCTTTACACTCACTAACTATGTTAGTTATGATTTGGAACTACACTCATTAATATCATTTACAAAATTTGCTTACAATTTGTTTTGTAAATATGTGAGTGTCTATTGGAAAATTTGGAGTGGTTAAAACCCCTATAAATGTCCAAATTTAAAATCTGAATTTCCCTCTAATGTTCAAAATGCTTGTCACACATTTATAGCGGTTTATAGGTCCAATTTTGAAATTCAAAATTCCTTTCCACGTTCAAACTTAGTGTAACACAACTGCTACAAATTTAGAAATTTGAAATTCAAATTTCCTTCCCACGTTGAAAAACATTGTTACATATTTATAGCGGTTCTAAACTACTACAAATATCCAAATTTGAATGTTAAAATTATTGGACCATTGTGTAAGTTTGTAGTCGTTTGTATAACCATTACAAATGTTTGATCATTAGAGCTCATCCTTATAAGGGGTGAAACTTCAATTTAACTTTTTAATAACTTCTAATAGAGCTTTT